>OY743169.1:24405423-27382923 GCA_963555705.1 Ligustrum vulgare | reverse complement strand
CTCTAACTCGAAGCAGTTGTCATTCCGTGAATCCAGACCCATTTGATGGGCTTCAGGTACTTAATGCTAAATTATTTAAGTTTTTTTTTAATATTGCTTATTTCATTTCAAATGGAAAGTGATGACTTATATGTTCAATTATATATGTTGAAAAATAGAAGCCGATTCCTTGTCGTCTCGCCGTAAGTCATGATGGTGAGAAACAAATAGTGGCCAGCGGAATGGTTTATCCGTCCGGAGCCGACACTGTGGTGCATCATCAACCACTCTGGCTTGATCATGTGAAGGTGTCCGTTGACCATGTCGTAGATGGTGTGGAAGCGTTGTATCTTCCAGTGTCATCTCAACATCACACCACGGTGGGGGAAGGTATTGGAAGTTTTTTTCAATGGCCGAAAGAGTTGGTTATTTTTGGAGAGGTAATAATGTTTAGTTACATAAAAGATTATGTCGATATTGATTTATTTTAAAATCGTGTTAGAAGTGTTATAATGATAAAAATTGTCTTCTTGCAGGAAGAGGCACCGAAAAAGCTAAAAAATCTAACGAATGGAAAAAGCCTCAAAGTTTTGAATTGTCATCTACCCAGCGACCTGCAATTGTCGACGATGAGATGTTACAACGTCTAGGTGACAAATGCAAAATGTTGAACACTCTAGTCCTTCAATTGCCTGTTGGTGATGACTTCTACCAGGTGCCCATAGATGCCTCTGTGTTCAACTGTGCATTCGACGATGGTATTTTTGTTACAGTCGGAGACATCACCGATTTGCTAACGTTGCAATGGTTGGATACATCTATCTTACAAATATTTTCATTGTAAGACTTCTGATCAGAAATTATAACTTGACTTTAAATCATTATTTTATTTATATTTATTGGTTTAATTATTTTTAGGTACCTCCATGAGATGTGTCATGAATACGGTATTGAATCAATTGGATTCATGTCTCCGACACACATTGCATCGGTTTCGGTAAGAACAAATGCAGATGGTGTTGTAACTTACATGGACAGCACCATGAGGGCAATGCAAAGTAAGAAGTTCATTATAGCACCGTATTTTCAGGAGTAAGACCACCGACATTCTCTCTTTTTTTACCTAATTTGAATCATATATGTTTAAAGTTGTATTTACACGTTCATAATACGTAGGAACCACTGGATGTTGCTAGTGATTTCTCCTCAGAAGAATACGGTGTACTTCTTGGATTCAGCTGGTGCATGTAAGCGTGACTTAGATATCAAGCCGCTATTGAATACGTAAGTTATGATAATTTTTCATGAAATAATTGTGGAGTTGTGATGAAATTGATTGTAGAGTTGTGGTAAAATCGATGAATTTCTGTTGTGATTGTTGAGAATTTATTTCAATAGCAACTTGCCTCTTTACAGGTTAGATAAGTTCAATTTATAGGGGAGACTCTGCCAAAATTTCTGTAGAAAATTTAGAGTTTTTTTTTTTTTTTTTTGGTAACTTGTTCATATAATTTATTAAAATTTTAGGGCTTTCAAAATGTATTGGGCCCAAGGAGGTGTTAGGACGAAAGGCAATACAACGTGGCTAAAAATAAAGGTACGAAAACACATTTAAAATTTATTGTAATATTTTGAATTATTTTCATATTCTATTAAGTTTGATTATTCATTTTAGTTTTCAATGTGAAAATTTCAGTGTCCTCAGCAACCTGGAGGTTCTGAGTGTGGCTATTACGTTATGAGAAATATGTATGAGATAGTCACAGAACACTTTCAGCTTCCTTCGTTAGAAAAGGTATAAGTAATTTAAATTAGAGTTTTTAATTAAGACTTTATATTTTATTATAAAATAACTAATAATATGTTTTGATTGTTTGTAGGCATTTTTTATACTCAACGGAGGAAATCTTTGAGATTCAAAATTTATGGGCCAAATATTTCGTTGATAGGTGTGTGTAAAATGACGCGTATCCAAACTTAAATTTACATATTTGTATAATAAAACAATAATCTTGTATATATAATTGTTCTCTATTTAATTTTATTATGTATATGTCGATTATATATATATATATATATTTGATGATGCGCATGTGGAAAATGTTCAAGTCATCGCGGGCCACGTCCAAATGACTGCAGGTCACGACCTGCAGCGGCTTGGGTCACGACCTGCAGCGGCCTGGGTCACTGCAGGCCATGAACTGCAGCGGCCTGGGTCACTGCAGGTGTGAAAACGGGAAAATAAAAAAAAAATAAAAAAAATAAACACTTTAGGCGTCGGTTCAAACTTTAGAACCGACGCCTAAAGTTCGACTTTATGCGTCGGTTTTTTAAAAACCGACGCATAAAGTCGAACTTTAGGCGTCGGTTCTAAAGTTTGAACCGACGCCTAAAGTGTTTATTTTTTTTAAAAAAAAAACTTGAAGCGTCGGTTATTAAAAAATCGACGCATAAAGTCGCACTTTAGGCGTCTGTGTCATAGGCGTCGCCCCTACAACCGACGCCTATGCCCTTTTACGATCGACGCCTTTTCCACTTTCTGTACTAGTGATAGACGCCATATAAAAAAAAATTGTTTGCAATGTGAAATACAGTTCAGTGAAAAATAGGTAAGCAGTTGAGTCCAGCCCCTTCCGTACCAAACAAACTCTTCTTCTTCAAACGGTCCCATTAATTTGCTACCACTGCATGATGGTTCGAAGAAGCCTTGACTCCAGTTTAAGATTGTTGAAGTCAAAAGGTGACATGAACATGTGTCTCAATCTTAATCAATTTAAAGAAAAAATATAAAATATAGAAATGATGAAACTCAATCACATGGTAGGGTTGGACTCCATATCAATTATTAATTGTTTTTCTTTTATATATCGGGAGAAAATTTGATTAAATACAAGTATTTGAGAGCGTTTTCTCTTCTTAGGCCTTCTCCAACCATGTACCAAAAACATCATAAACACCATTTTGATCCATAAATCATCTCCAATGCAAACCAATTTTCTTGGACTAAAATGGTGTTTTGCACAGTAACACACCAAATTTGGTGTGTTACTGTGCAAATGGTGTACCAACATTTATTACAAAAATGCCATTCCATATATTACAAAATTGCCATTTCATTATTTACAAGATTGCCATTGAACAAAATAATTATATTTTTAATTATTTTTTTCTTTTTGTTTATTAGCAGTTTATTTTATTTTATTTTATGCCAAAAGATTAGTGAAGTGACTGAAACTATTTTTTGGTCTATAAATTTGTGTCTCCCACTTTGACATATCTTATATTGTGTTAATTATACATAGAAAAATAATGAAATTGGTAAAAATGAAGAATCGAACAAAAGAAATAAAAGTAGATAACACACTAAATTTTTTCGATGACGTATTTTGTTTTCAGTGTCGTTTTTATTTTTTTCCATCTTGTGTAATCGACGCGTGAAATGTGACACTACGTATGATCTCTTTTTAAATGTTATAAATATGTGCATTATGTAGTGTATAAGTGTGCGATTTCATTTAATGAATTACAATTTAAATTAATTGAAAACAAATAATAAAATAATGAATTTTAGATTTGGTGTAACATTTGGTCCATATGGTTGGAGATGGGTTAAAGAAATGGTGTGAGTTTTGTACCATTTTGATGTAAATGGTGTACCAAATTGGTGTTTATGGTTGGAGATGGCCTGACCAACTCAAACGCAAGGAGCAAATCACCAATATCACCATTTTGATCCAAAATTCAACTCCAACCCAGCACCATTTTTTGGGACTAAATTGGTGTTTTGAACGTGTCACTGTTCAAATGGTGTGACATTATTTACAAAAAAATCATTACTATAATTACAATTTTGCCATTACCAATATTTACAAAATTGACATTTAACATTGAATTTGTTTTTTTTTTTTTTTTTTTTTTTTTTTTTGCCAAAAAATAAGAGAAGTGATTATGAAAATATTTTTTGGTCTATAAATTTAAGCCTCTCCCACATTAAAATATCCTATATTGTGTTGATTATGCATAAAAAAATAGCGAAATTGGTATCAATGAAGAACCAAACACAAAAACTAAAGTAGATAATACACTAATTCAAACTGGAACGAGTAGGGAATTAGGGGCATGATACAAACATTACACTGACTGAAAACTAACGACGAATAAGCAGAGATGGCAAAACAACCCGACCTGAATGGTATGAAAAAACTCGTCCCGCGGGTTGGCGAGGCTGGTATGGGGCGGGTTCCCTCGACCCAAGTGGGTGGTGGGGACGGGTTTGGCCGTCCTGATCTGAATAAATAAATTAATAAAAAATAACGAAAAAAATAAAAAAAATTAAACGGGGCAACGGGGTTGACCTGCCCCGAACACGAATTCGCCCCGATCCGAAATTTGCAAGTCGTGGGGGTAGGTTTGGAATTGAAAAAATCTCGCGGGGCGAGGCACGGGTCAAGGGGACCTGACCCGAACCCGTCCCGTTGCCATCACTATGAATAAGATAATAAAACGTGCTTGAAACAAGCGCACTTATTCATTGCGACACGACGACTTCACACACAAAGTTACGTGACAAGACGACATTCCCTAGTAACAACATCATGGCCTAATAGCCAGGAAGATTATGTGACGGTCCATCTAGTCCACGCATATACTTATCGAATTGGCTTGGGGTTAGTTGACCGAGTTCTAGTTCTGGGATTTCTTCCCTTTTCCTCATAATTTTCATCTGTTCTCGGATAAAGAACTTCCGTCTCGCTGGGTCTGTAATTGAATTAGGATCCTGCATCATGAGCATGTTCTCAGCATAGACTTCATTGCAATGACATTCCTGTTGTTGTTCTCGTTTCGTTGTCTGAGCAAGTCATACAACATCACCATGTTCCCGCTGTCCTTCTTTTATAACCTCAATGAGTTTTCGGTTCTCCTGCACAAGGTCATCAATCAACCTCGAGAATTCTGCTTCAATCTTGCATTTCCCTTTTGCCTTTTTTGTACCCATCGGTCTACGGCTTCGATTCTCAGTAGGACTGTCCTCGTTGATGTCTAGGGAAAACGAGGACAGTCCAGGAGATGATACATTGGGAGTTCTAGGAGTATCAGATCTTTCTAACAACTCTTTATAACCTGGCAGCGAAGCAATCACCCAGTCGAACTTTTCAGTTTCCTTGAGCAATGGTCAAACGTGATCGAACATGATTCTTTAGTGTATTCCTCCTTTTGTGAGAACTTCTATTATTATTATTATTATTTTTTTTTTTTTTTTTTTTTTTTTTTTTTTTTTTTTTGCTTTTTCCATCTGCATAGTAAAGGACAAAGTGGGTTAGCAAAATACTTGCGTACGTTGTACGAATATCTTTAGTTGAAAATAAAATACTTACCAAGTCTTTTTCTGATGTACCACTAAGATGCAGATTTTCAACTTGGAGAAGACATCCGTGTAGATGTGAACGAGCTTTTGCCAAAATTCTATAGCGCTTCTCCAATGATCTATGTGGCCTCTCCTGGAAGGTACCCCGTGCTTTGTTGTACTCCTATGCAACTCTTACCTAAAGTCTTTCATTCGATTGGTTATTTCCTATTATTGAACACTGAGAAACATCTAGATACACACTAACAAGCAGCCTATCTTCATCGTTGGTGTAACCTCAAGTTCTCTTGCTTGATGACATTTTTGTTCACAAGTGTTTGTTTCGAAACGTTTTGTAGAAGATGTTGGGATGCAAACAATTGCTTGAGGTATCCAGTATTTATAATGTATTTGTAGATAAGCTTGGTATAGATATACGAGATTTTAATCCAACGATAGATAAGCTTGGTATAGATATACGAGATTATAATGTATTTGTAGATAAGCTTGAATATTGCCTTTGTTTACAATTTGGTTTTACTAGGAGTGGTAAAAATATGTGATTCGATCCAAACCCGAGAATAACCGATCCTAATTGAGCTAAAATCTTCTTATCTATGTATCTACGGGAAGGATCGCAGGGCGAATACAGATCCGGGTAGATCCTCCCCAATCCGCACCGTTTCATAATTAAAAAAAAAAAAAAAAAAAAAAAAAAAAAAAAAAAAAAAAACCTTAATTTATAGCTAAAATCTCTAAATGGAATAAAATAAAGTCAAAAAAAAAAAAAATAGTGTCGCGGATCGGGGGTCAATCCACCCGAACCCATTCCACCCCAACAATTGACGAATTGTAGGAGGATATGGATTAGACTTAATTTTCGCGAGGTGGATACATATCAAGTTAATTCACCTCGAATCCACCTTTTTACCATCACTAAGTTTTACTAACAAGTGACTAGTACTAAATCAAGGCAAATGATGATTTTTACAAGCTAGATGTACTCACATAGCTGCAAGGTGGCTTTAGTGGGACCACTCTGAGTTGGATGTGATATGACTGCAATTTGTTGACCACTGTGGGATAGGTACAGAGTATAAAACTTGTGATCTTGGAACTTGTGAAAAGATTTTATAAGATATTTAATTAAGTGGATATTTAGTTAAGTGGACTTTTACTGGCTTGAGGTTGGTGAGAGTTTACGTTGCTACGTGAGAGTTCGAATGTATCCCAATTTTAGATGGGACTATCAATGTGATTGATTGAGGTCGGATTTCGCATCTCCTCAGGTAAGATTTTTCAAGGACTAAGGTCAGATATCCCATTACCTGAGGTCGAATGTCCTGGGTTTGAGGTTGAATTTTACATATCCTAGCTTGGCCTCATTCTCCTAGTGATGGCAATAGGACGAATTTGGGTCGGGGTACTGTCCTGCAAGTAATTTTTTTCCCAAACTCACTACCCGCCCCCACGAATTTCGGGGCGGATTAACCACGTCACCTAGTTTATCGCCCCGTTTAATTTTTTTATTTTTTATTTTTTCAGTATTTTTTTTTTCCTTTTTTTATTTTTATTAATTTATTTATTCGGGCGGGGAGGCCAAACCTGCCCCTGCCCTGCCGATCCGTGGGGCGAATTTTTTTTGCCTCATTCCGAGCAGCTTCGGATCGAGTTTTTTTGTCATCTCCACGTTCTCCTAGATGACATATGGTTGTCCTTTTGATGACTTATATAGAACTTAAAGTAGGTGTCTCACAAATTAATTGCCTCAGATTTAGTGGGAACTGGGCTAAATGTTATAGTTCACACTTTTTTTTAGTACCTTCTAGTAATTTTACTAATTCCTAAAATATATATACTCCTAGTTGCTTGCTGACTTCAAAGATTTGTCAATACTTATCAACTTTTTGTCAACATTTTCCACATTTTGAAGCATAATTACAAAATTCATGTGAGTTCATGAGAAATGAAAGATTATTAACCTCTTTGTTGACCTCGAAATCTATTTTGATTTTTATTACGGTTATTGACGTTCTATTTGTGCTCTCTCGAAATTCTGGATTCGTCCTTGTACATGAGGCCTCCATGTGGCAGGATATTGTAAGCCTACGAGGCCATTTCGCTTCTTGATCAGTGGCAATTACATGGTTTATACATAGATTCGAGGTGTAACATTACTAATAACCATAATACTCCAACGACTCCATTATCTTGACTTATTCAAGATTTATTCACAACACATTTTTTTATTCTTGCACTATATTTTAATAGCACTAAAATGTCTTGAACCATTACTTATTGTAGCACTTTTGTTTCGAACAATTTTTAGTTGAATTTTTATCCTCAGACTTCCATTAAATATTCCATCTGGTCGTTTTGTCTAAACATTTGGTTTTTGTTCTTGAAATTAGGGCAAAAAGCCAAAAATACTGTCGAGATTTTTGAGCATATTTTGCGTATTTAAAACTATGATGTATTAAAGTCTTTTAAATTCTTCCAACCTACGTAGTGGACAGAAATTGTTGACGGACGCAAAATATGCTAAATTATATTAATTTAAAGATAGGGTCCGACGAAAAAAAAAAGTTGAATATATAAGTGTGACAATAAGCAGGATTGAGAATCTTTAATGCAATTAAAATGTGGAGCAACAATTAAAAAAAATATATATATGGTGTATATAATTACTCTCATGAATATAAAATGGTACTGAATAAAGTAAATCTTGCTATCGTAAATAAAAGATAATTAATAAAAATAACATTCCTATAAATTGAGGGGGGAGGCAAAGCAAGCAAGCAACCCCACACATGGCGGGATTAGGGATGGACAAAATAATCGAATTAAATCAGACCAAATCAAACCACTGGTTCGATCTACATAAAAAAAATAATGGTTTGATTCCTAAAATCAAGAAACATTTGATTTCTGTTTTGGTTCTTGTTCTCAATTTAGAACTAGAACCAAGAACCAAAGTCAATATATATAGTGGGTATTCGTCTCACCAAAAAATTCAAATCTGAAATTATAATTGTTAAATGTACAAGACAAAGATTTAAAAATATAAATCTAAATTCTAATTCTAATTCATTTCTCTTCTTTTCGATTACAGACACGCATTAATGTTGTTTTACTTGCACTCGTACAACACATCAATTGTTGCGCTCCTTAGTCACCATCGACGACATTGATGTTTATTTTTTAAAATTTATATATATATATATATATATATATATATATATCATAATCCAATTCGTCAATTCTCGGAAGTTAACACAAACTCAAATTGTAAATTTCATCACTAACTCACACGGCATCACGGCGGTTTAGGCAGAGTCAGACTTTCGTCATAACCTTTAACTATAAGTCTAAATAGCCTTTATATTCGATTCTCTAAATTTCGACGAGTCGGCGAGCTTCCTTCAGGAGGATTTCTTTTTCCTCTTCGATTTGGAACAACATGTTACTTTTTCTAAACTTTTGTTTTATTAACTAAAAATTTAAGTATTAAGTAATGATCCTATAACCAAATCAGTCCAAAAATGGTTTGCATCTAGTTTGGCTCCATATCTTTATGAAAAATCAATTGGTTTCATTAAAAAAAAAAAAAAAAACTATCGGTTCATGATTATATTTGGTTCTTCTAGAATCAGAATCAAATTGAATCACGTCCACCCCCAGCGGGGGTTGGGTGACATGAGATTATCACCTTTTTAACCTTTGGAAAGGCACAATTTATTTATACAATGAAATAGTTTACAAGAGTACTCTTTCAGGTTGATAATCAAGATTCACATAAGCAACAATGGAAAGAGTGATTTTGAAAATCATCATAAATGACACGTATCTAATTGGGTCTGCGATTATTGTAGTGTTAAGTCGTGGAGTTTAATTATTGTTGCATAGAGGGGTATAGTTTAAAAGCATCGTTCTGAGAAGCACGCTAAGACGTACGCGTAGTCACGCTAAGGCGGGATTCTTGACTTTCATGCTTCACGCTTCGCTCAGGCATTGTCGGGCGTTTTCACACTTAGGCAGACTTAAGCATGAATCTCGGCCTTACCACTTTGTCATCCTAGTTTTTATTATATAAATAGGAAGTCATAATTAGGATTTTCATCATCATTAGAAACTTGTAAACTTTATTATTATTATTATTATTATTATTATTATTATTATTATTATTATTGTGAATTTCTATAAAGATGGATGATGACGTAATCTTACATTGATGTGAACATCTAGTGGTGGTTTTTGGACGGAACGAATCGGAAATAAGTGTTCCAAGTTCTATTTCAAAAAATTTCAGAATCAAATTATTATTTCAAATTCCGTTCCAAAATTTTCGAAAATACACAAACTTTATTCCAAATCGAAATTCGAAAATTTCAGAAATTTTCAATATTTAATATTTTATCAAGATTTATAATAAATTTAAGTATATAAAAAATAAATTTGAGGAATTGAATGTCTAAGATTAAAATGAGTTCAAAATTTCAACTAGTCAAAAAGTATAATTAAAGTTACAAACCACAAAAGATAATCAAATAATAACATGACATCCATAAATAGATTTTACATAAGTTTTTCCGTCATGATCCAACAAAAATAAAAGTAAAAAAGGATAACAACGCTACAATTCTTACATTTTTTTTACACTAAATAAAAGTATTACGCGTCAATTATTTCTTATGTGATAAATCTCGTGTTAATAATATTTTAATATTATTAATTGTTCAATAAATTATTTTTTTAGATTTTATATTATTAATTGTAATAAAAAAATCAGAATTTATTCGGAAAAAATCAGAATTTTTGAATCGGAATACTTCGGAAGTTTTTGGGTCGGAATTTTTGGAATTTTGAAACTCGTTCCAATTTGAATCCAATTTTTTGGAAAATTTCAAAATTCGGAAGTTTCGGATTTCGGATCAGTCGGAATCGGATTTTTCGAGAAAAAAAATCAGAACGAAATTGGACGGAATTGGATTTTCCAATCCAAATAACAGCCCTGATTACATCTATAAATCTTGCATGTTTTTCTCGTATCTTCGTTTTCTTATTGTCATTTTAGTGTTCCTATAAGTGGTATAGAATTAAGATTTCTAATTCTCAATGGCATGGCATGCTTGATACATTAACCTTGAACATATTACAAGAGATTACATACGATAAAGAAGTTCAAAAGTTGTTTCTTATTGTACAGTAACATGCATTATTATTTATTAAAGATGCTCAAAATGTTCCAAACCCATATATATCATTTTGAACACATGCCCGCATTTCTTCAAACGTATTCTTCAAATCATTCGAGATATAGAAAAACCCAAATTAAAAAATTCTTTCTGCAATTAAGTTTCAATTATTCTTGTTTCTATTTTATCATATTATTTGATTTGATACATCGGTAAGAAATAAGTATACCATCATTCTTATTCACCTTGGTGGTGGGCTACACTTCCCCACTACACATGAATACAACTTTACATTACTATGGAAGAAAGGAATATGTGATACAAGTGTAGCCACGAATTTTCATATTTTATCATTTTCTATCATTGTCTTCTCTTGTTGTTTACTTTATTTGTCCCACCTTGGCTTATTTGTAAGATGTTATTTAGATGGTTTGTTTATTAATATATTATAAGTTATTTCTTGCTGCATTATTCATTTCATTTATTTTATCTCAGGAGTTCAACATTAGTTATAGTTGTTCTTCATGATGAGAAAGCAAGAATAAAAAATCTTAAGTTGTTCAGATATGGGAATGGTTTTAGATTTATAAAAGAATCGAACTATTACTCCTAATAAATTAATTAACATTTTGGTATGGGACCTCACGCTTGACGAAATAGTATTAGAGTCATGCTCCATGCTTAGGTTTCTCGATGAAGAATAGGAGGAATCTTTTAGTTGGTTGCTCAATATTGTTGACGAAAACGTGAGGAAGAACTACACAGTGATCGCTTGGTGATATTAACGGGTGATCACCCATGCACAAATGCGATAACCAGAGAGCAATTTTGGATCACGTGGTTATCTACGGGACAGATTCTCGAGATTTTATAGTTTCTTATTGTATTAGAACATCTCCAATGTACTCCGTCAATTTGGAAAAATACTTGACATGTTGACAAAATGGGTTAAAAATGCCCCTTCAATGTACAATGTCAATGTCAATTATAATGTTAAGCTGGCGTGGCTGGAAAAAAAAATTGACAGTGTCGAGTGCTCCGTTTATATATTGACGCGTCATCTGACTAAATAAGTCAACATTAATTTATTTTATAATTATTTTAACTATATTAAAAAGAGACGTGGGAGTCATGACATGAAGATTTTCGTTGAAAATTATTTCTAATGAAGCACTTTTTGATTACTTTAATTCAAAGTTTTCATTATTATATTAAATTTAAGATTAATATATATATATCGCAAAATAAAGTTATATAAAAATATTAGTCGTTGAAATATCTTAACAAAATAAAAATAAAAATAAAAATAATAATTTAAGATTAATAAATAATTTTTTATTTGTAATAATTAAAAAAAAAATCTCATAATAAACTTAACTACCAAAATAAAAAATAAAAATGAAATATAGTCCAAGAAAATAACATTTATAGTTTATAATAACGAAAAGTTTAATATTATATTAATCATTTTGTAAATAAGTTATTATTTTTAAATTTAAAAAAAAAAAACACAATCAACAATATTTAAATGTAGACGGAACCATTGAAGATGAAATTTAAGACTTCTCCACCAATTTATCTACGTTCTCTAGAAGTCCGTCAATTTCATTACCACATCAACTCTAATTCAAATAATACATTGAAGATGCTCTTTAGAATTCCTTCGAGTTGTGAGATCAATCACTATATTAATGTAATTGATAGGTTGAGATATGCTAGATTCATGGTAGGGTTATATATATTTCTAGCTTGTCTATATATTATTACTATCAAGTATAATTAATTAATATAAATAATACACCGAAATATTTTTCATCTTCTCCCTTTTTTAAAACTCCATAGATTGTTTAATGGTATCAAAGCTCTTTTGATTCTAGGGGAAGAATTTTGTTGCAACTATAGAAGAAGAATGTTCAAAATCAATAACAGGAACCATCCAATCGGACCCCACTCATCTTGCATCAATCCGATCATCCAGATTTACTTCTTGTTTCCAAACCATTTGAAGGAGACAATTATGAACAATGGAGTCGAGTAATGAAGATAGCTCTAAGTGCCAAGAACAAACTTGGTTTTTTCAATGGAACAATTGTGGCACCGACCAAGAATGACGCCAATTTTCCAACATGGGAAAAACACAATCACATGGTACTTTCATGGATCTCAACTTCATTCATCCAAACATTGCTGGTAGTATTATCTACATGGAAACTGCAATTGATGTATGGAACAATTTGCAAGATAGATTTTCACAAGGGAATGATACCTGAATTTATCAAATCCTCCAAGAAATCGCAGAACACCGACAGGGGCACCAATATGTGTCAATATACTACACCGAGATTAAGGCCCTATGGGATGAATTGACTTCTTGAACAAGTCACTTGCAGCTGTGAGGGACATAAAGAACTCTCCAAGAGAGAGAAAAAGGAAAGGGTGATGCATGGTCCTAAATGACTCATTCTATATAGTTCGGGGTTTCATACTCATGATGAATCCCCTTCCACACACTAGAAAAGTCAACGCTCTCGTATTACAACACGAGAGGCAAATTGAGTTAGCAGGTACTCAAGACATCATTGGACAACATTAAAGAAACTGGACAAATCCTAAAGCACGAAACCAGCCACTTAGTGCTCCTAGTCGTACCAAACCTAATCGAAGGGACAATCATTACTCCCACTGTGATATGGATGGACATGATGTCAACCACTGCTTTTCACTTCATGGGTTTCTAAATGGGCACAAGTATCATGGGAATGATGCCAAACCCGGAGGAAAAAGGTCATTGAACTCCACTGCAACCTCCACGGTAGAGATAAAAGGGAACAAACAACTCACATCTGCAGATTATGATCAAATCATGGCCCTTCTTCACAAAGGGACCGGTAATATTGAACATTCAATCAACACATAAACATTAGCCCTATTTACAAAGACAATGTATGGATCATTGATAGGGGTGCCACTGATCATATGTCCAACAACCTAAATATCAAAAATAAATATGCATCCAAATGGGCTACTATGCAATTGCCAAATGGAGGACAAGCTGAAATCAAATATGTTGGGTCCATGAAACTGGACAACGAGTTATTTATTAATTATGTGCTTTGTGTCCCAGCCCTTAAAGAAAATTCACTCTCTATAAGCAAGATCACACAAAGTTTGAATTGTATGTGATACAGGATTTTTAACTACAAAGAAGAAGATTGGACATGGCAGGTGAAATAATGGCCTTTACTATCTCACTGCAAACCACCTTCCACACATATCCAACATCAGTCTACATGCATCAAATATCAGATCTATAGCATAGACGTATCGACCATTCCTCCGCCTTTCCACTCAAGCTATTATAAACACAGTACCCGACATTTCTTTTCTTTTGCTAAATCTTACGACACTTGCCCTATGGAAAAGCAGTCTAGACTATCATTTTCTACTAGAAATATTTCTATTCTACTCATGCACCTTTTGATTTAATACATTGTGATATTTGGAGACCTCATAGAATTTACTACCATTCTGGAGCTCATTATTTCTTAACTATCGTTGATGATTATTCTCTCTTTGTTTGGATTCACCTTATGTGACATAAATCTGAAACTCAAAACCATATTAATAATTTCTTTTCCTGGGTCAAAACACAAACCGATTCATCAAAACTTTCAGATCTGATAATGGGCAAAAATTCCTATCTTTACAACAATTTTTCACTGAAAATCCCACACACCACAAAAATTAAGGTAGTGGAGCGTAGTGATGGCAACGGGGTGGTTCAAGTTAGCTCCTCCCTACCAGTGCCCCGCCCAGCGAAAATTTTTTAATTCCAAGCCAGCCTCCCAACTCGCAAATTCGGGGCGGGTTCGGGTCGGGGCAGCCAAACTTGCACCGCCCCACGGTGTGGTTTTTTTCGCTCCATTCGAGGCTGGTTCGGGTCGGAATTTTTTGCCATCTCTAGTGGAGCGCAAGCATCACTTTTTCCCTTAAGATTTTGGGGACGACATGTCAAAACAGCTTGCTATCTTATCAATACCCTACCAATACCACTATTATCTAACAAAAATTCATATGAATGACTCCACAACAAAATACCATCTTATTCTCACATTCGTGTCTATTGTTGTATCTGCTTTGCTACCAACCTAAATTCCACTCAAGAAATTGACGCTCGTGCATGACATTGAATTTTTCTTGGATATCCACCAGGACAAAAAGAGTATCTATCATATGACCTAGTTGAAAGGAAGTTCCTCACATCACGAGACATCGTATTCCATAAAAATACATTCCCTTACTCCAACATCCCACAAGAAGACAGCCACCATGAACCAACTCTACCCCCAACCAATCGAAACAGACATAGATGACAATTCACCTATCCTTTCGATGCTCAACATCTCCCATATCATCCTAGCACCTAGGGGTGGACGTAGTTCGCTTTGGTTTGGTTCTGGTTCCAGAAGAACCAAACCAAACCATAAACCGATTGTTTTTTTTACTAATGGAAACAATTGGTTTTTTTAAAGATATGAAACCAAATTGAAACAAAACCGCTCAGTTCTGGTTTAGTCTTGTTTGGTTCTGGGACCATTGCTTGAATTTTTAAATAATAAATGCAAATTATATCCGCTTCTTCATTAGAATCCATCTACATCATTACTAAATAGAAAATAAAATTTTTAGTTAACAAAACAAAAATTTAGAAAAAGTAACATGTTATTCTAAGTCGAAGAAGAAGAAACTCGCCTGAAGGAAGCTCGTCACTCGTCAAAACTTAGAGAATCGAACATAAAGGCTGTTTAGACTTATAGTTACAAGTTACGATGAAATTCTAACTCCCATTCTACCGTGATACTGTGTGAATTAAGAATGAAATTTGCAATTAGAGTTTGGGTTAACTCTTGAGAATTGACGAATTGGGCTGGGGTTTATATATACATAAATTTTAAAAAATAAACATCAATGTCGTCGACGATGACTAAGGAGTGCAATGATTGCTGTGTTATAGGACTACAAGTAAAGTAGTGTGAATGCGTGTCTATAATTGAAAAGAAGATAAATGAATTAGAATTAGTATATCGATTTATGATTTAAAATCTTTATCTAATAGGAAATGAGATAAAATGTATGGTAAATAGTATTTTTGTGCATTTCACATTTGTAATTTCAAATTTGAATTTTTTGGTTAGATGAATACCCACTAATTTGTGTGTGTGTGTGTGTGTGTGTGTGTGTGTTTAAATTGAGTTTGATTCTTGGTTCTAATTATGGAAAGAGAACCAAAACAAAAACCAAAACCAAATGGTTCTTAATTCTAGGAATCAAACCATTATTTTTTTTATGTAGAACCGAACCGAATCGCTTGGTTTGGTTTGGTTCTAGTTTGGTCTAGTCTGGTCTGGTTCGGTTATTTTGTCCACCCAGCACCCCAATCTGATTCACCTATTACATTAGACCATGTCATTTCCATTCAGACAGACACAACCTTATGACATTCTATACATCCCGTTTGCATCCCAATGAAAGTACACACTTGATATCCTCTAAGAAATGGGGCTATTAGATGCCAAACCCGCCAAGTTTCCCATGGAGAAATATTTGAAACTCACCCCTACAGATGGTGAAGTACTCAAAGATTCAACATAGTATCGAAGATTGATAGAGAAGTTAATTTATTTAACCATCACGAGTCCAAAATCACATTTTTCTGTCATCACACTCAGTCAATTAATGTAAGAGCCTAGAAGACCCCACCTAAATGCAGCTCACCATTGAATTTGGTTGGTTTTTCAATGTTGACTGGGTAAGAGAAATCACCACATTCCAATCAGTAACTAGATATTGTGTCTTCCTTGAAAAAGCAATCATTTCTTGGAAGAGCAACAAGCAAACCACTATGTCCAAGTCCTTTGTTGAAGAATAATACAAGTCCATGGCAGCTATCACTTGTAAACTAACTTGGCTGAGACACTTATTACGGGATCTGGGAACTAAACATCCTCAATCGAAAACTCTATTTTATGACAATCAAGAAGCTTTCAAATTGCTGCTAATCTAGTATATTATGAGAGAATGGAGAACATTGAAATTGATTACCACATAGTTCAAGAAAGACTTGACAGAAGGGAAATCAAAATTTCCTACATATCAAGTGAAAATCAGATTGCCGACATGTTTACCAAGGCATTGGGAAATGTCATATTCCATATACTCATACACAAGTTGGGAACTCTAGACACCCATACTCCAACTTGAGGGGGAGTATTGACGAAAACATGCGGAAGAACCATCAAGCGATAGCTTGGTTGTATTGATGGGCGATCGCCCATGGACAAATGTGATAACAAAAGATCAATTTTGGATAACTAAGCGATCGATATTTATGAATTGATAGGTTAAGATATGCTAGACTCATGGTAGAGTTATCGATTTTCTAGCTTGTACATATATTATTGCTATCAAGTGTAATTTAATAAATAAAAATAATACACAAAAATATTTTTCAACTTCTTCCTCTTTTATAACTCCATAGATTTTTACAAGTATGATAAAAGCCAGTGAATTCATGACATATAGTCAAAAAATTTCTTGTAATGGAAAGTCTAGTTCTATAAGACTTTGTAACACTTCTGAACGAAGCTAAAGTTCCACTATCTAGTTTGGGGATGTTTAAAAAACTCGACGAACTCGAGATCTATGAGAACCCGATCCCATTAGGGCGCCCCACACAGAGTACACAGGTCACAGGTCCTCCGCCCAGATTCCTCTCTCGTCCCGGACATGCCCACAGACCCTCCTATTACATTTTTTTTTCTATTTCTCCCTATTAAAATGAAAAAAATAAAGTATAAACGAAGCAATAAAAGGATAGTAAGGGTTGCCCCACCCAGAGACCAAGGGGTCGGGATAGGATAGGCCCACCTCACCTGTCCCAAACTCAAGCCATCGACATCTCTCTAGCTTATTGTTGTCTTGTCGTCGCTCAATTCAAATTGGATTGACTATATTTCGAACTTTATTGCATCGATAATTTTTAGCAATTTGAATAAAAGGCCCTGAGTAATGCTTTGGTATATATGGATTTTGTAGGGCTTATGAAAGGGAAATTTTGATAACTACAAGGTTACAAAAAAAAAATGATCTTGTTTGGTTATTGTGACCCCAAACTTTTTGTTATATTTTGTAAAAACATTGCGACTTCATGACCAAAACGTATACATGGTTACGTGGTTCCTTTTGACCAACAGCTGTTAAACATCTGAAATTGTGAGTTTCATTAATTATGAAGAATTATGTTTCTTTTTCGCGTAGGTTTCCCCGCTAACAATTAAAGTGGAATCAGACGAATGTGAAATGAACGATAATCTCTCGAGATAAAGTCCCAACGAATGGTGCTTTATTTATGAATATTACGGTGAAGACAAAACACCTCAAATGGGCGCAAGCACACGAATTATACTAAGATTTTGACAAGGAAAAATAAAGATAAAGAAAATTACATAGTCTCGTTTTGAGAGTTTGATTGATTGTCCCCTAATACATCTAAGTTTTTACAGTATATACAAATCGCCTTTAACTGCTTCTAATATTTGAATTATTGATTTGCCGCCTCCATTTGTAACTTACCTGGAATAACTGTCACACACCTCCTCGTGTAACTGACGTTCACTACATTGCTCCAATTAACTTCCATGATTTCTCTTAACTGTCAATTACGCGGGTCTTATTGATGATTGATCGAATGAATCATAGGATAAGTACCCAAAATCATCTCTTTAATTCTATTTGACCTGGTCACCCAGTCACCCTTGCGTTTGTCATATCACATTTCCGCCCATCTTCTTAGCAATCGCTCGCCCAACTCTTAATTACTGCCCGATCACCCAACTTCTTTCACATCGCCTGAAATGGGTCGCAAGTTTCAAGTATTTCATGTTGGGCTTCTGCATTGGGTCTTCTATGTGTCAACATTTAGGCCTATTCACAAAACTTCTTCTAATAAATCACTTCCTTTGGGCTACTGAATTGGACTTTGTGAACTTGGATATTTTTGGGCATCAACAATTAGGGGTGGACATTAACTCACCCAAACCGTCGAACCCGCCCAAACCAACCCAACTCAACCCAATCGGTTTGAGTTGGTTTTTGATGAAAATTGGGTTGGGTTCTAAAAAATAAAAAAAAATTATTATTCGGTTGGGTTGGGGGTTAGGTGAAAAACCCAACCCAACCCAATAAAATTTTTAAAGATAAGAACCATTTAAATTTCAAGAATCTCAAGCCCATTTTTAATTTAGATGAAACTCAAATATGGTTTGTACATATTTTAGTTTTATTAGCAAGTATTCAATTTATTATATTTGAACTTATTGTATTGTACATAATTTATTTGAGTTAATAGTTGATTTATGGGCATAATTTTTTAATTTTCTATGATTTTTAGGTAATTTGACCAAAGTCCAAACCATCCAACCCAACCCAACCCGATCGAAACTTAATTGGATTGTGTTGATTTTTTATCAGAGCAACTCCAGCCCTGCACCATTTTGCTCGGCAAAATGGTGCCCTGCTACAGTGCAGCGCCATAGATGGCGCTGCACTGTAGCAATGCCGAGTTTGACGGCATTGCTGTTCCAGATTTCTGATTTTAATTTTTTTTTTTTTTTTTTCTAAAATTTAGGTTTTGTAGTTTTTGGTGCATATTTTATTTATTTATTGTCCATTTGGTCCTTACAATTTTGTTTACCTTGTTTAAAATAAGTTATGTAAAGTTGAATTTGTTCATAATTTTTGTAGTAAAATAAATTTGCATGTTTATTTATATTCAAATGTGGTTAATGATATTTTTTGTGATAAACAAGTAGTAAATAGAAATTGATTACAAAATGTAACACATTAAAATTTGATTGAAAAAGCAACAGTTGGAATAATTGGACCACACCAAATTTTAAATAAAACACAACAAATACATAGTAAATAGAAATTGGATATTTCAGTAATCTGGCAAATTTCCTCCGAAACCACTTAAACCATCGAATAGCGGACTGAATGAGCTTGAGTCGGATTGACTTTCATTCAGTTGTTGTTGGGTCCTCTTTCGTATAATACGTTGTTGTTCACTCCTTATGAACTCACGGGTCATCGGGTCTGATATTGAATCCAAGTTTGTCAACAATATTTTGTTATCCTCTTTATACATTTGTAATTGATAAAAGTTTTGTCTATCAGCCGCTCCCTTTCTTACCAAATCGGTGAGTTCTTTGTTTTCAGCCTTCATTTCATCCAATTCCTTTCTGGTCTCATCTTCAATTTTTTTTTTTTGTTTTTGGCCTTCTTCACATCCATCGGCCTTTCAGACGAGGTACCCCCAGCATTCACGTCCTCCATATTCAAAGAAAATGATGAAAGTCCAGGGGACGAGGGAGAGCCGGCTAGTGGGCAATCTGGTTCATAAGATGTAAAAGCATTTGGGGATGTTTGAAAATCATTGCGGGAAACACTCGGCGTCGGAGAGAATTTCTCGATATCCTTTAGTAGGGGCCATAAATGATCAAATTTGAACATGCCCTTATTAGCTGGGTCTTGTGCGTATAGCATTTTGGCTCTGTCCATCTGTAAGACATGTTACGAAAAGGTTAATTAGTAAAATATGAATTTAAAGTAAAGATATATATTAAATATGAATGCCTACAATGTCCTGCTCCGATGCGCCACTTGGATGTAAATTTTCTACTTGACGAACACAGCCTCGCAATTTTGAGACGGCCTTCGTAATTTCACCCATACGCGTTGAGATGGATCTTTCTGGTCGAGGATTCATGTGGGCTGATTTAGTGTTATTGTATGCCTCTGCCACACGTTGCCACAACTTCGAACCTTTTTGGCGAATACCGATAATAGGATCCTGGGAGATGTCTAAGTAAACATGAGTCAAATGGATGTCCTCATCCATTGTATAACTAGCAGTTCGTTTACTTGAAGACATTTTTTTGTTGCAGAAACAATCTATGATATTGCACAATTTGAGTTGCTTGTTTAAACTAGTTAGGCAAGTTTTTATAGGCAAAATGGCAGTGCTCCAAGCAGAGATTTAGTAGGGGCCATTTTCCAATTTGAAGCAATTCTTACATTACCTGTACTCCATGCAGAGATTTTAGTAGGGGCCAATGTCAAATTTGGAGCAATTCTTGCTTTACCTGCAAATTAGTCAATGCATAGATTTTAGTAGGGGCCCTTTTCCAATTTGAAGCAATTCTTACATTACCTGTACTCCATGCAGAGATTTTAGTAGGGGCCAATGTCAAATTTGGAGCAATTCTTGCTTTACCTGCAAATTAGTCAATGCATAGATTTTAGTAGGGGCCCTTTTCCAATTTGAAGCAATTCTTACACCTGTACTCCATGCAGAGATTTTAGTAGGGGCCAATGTCAAATTTGGAGCAATTCTTGCTTTACACAGAGATATGCTTCATTAATGTATATTATTGATACATTATCGCTGCAATTCTTGCTTTACACAGATACAAGTTTCAAAAAAGGAAGAGAATCATATCTTTTGTCCTACAAATATTGATTTGTACAGATACATTATTGATACAATTCTGAAAAAAGGAAATAGTGCTTCGTAAATAGTGTTTTGTACACATTACTTATACTATTGTTCTACATGCGCTTGTTTTTTACACAAAAAGAGGAATTAATTCGCAGTATAAATAGGTCATTGTTAACCATCTACATACCAAGTGTAAATCAAACATTTAACAAACATGAATTTTAATTTAGGTGAATCCTCATCATCCATGCCCGATCACGACAGTGATGAAGAGTTTGTTGAACATCTTAAACACATTGACGAGCAAGAGGAGATTGTGCTTCGCATTCGACAAAACAACATCCGTCGTCGGGCTCATCTGCTTGAGAACCAAATGGATGGTGCACCTCGTAGGGGTTCAATCGTTGGTCGACTTGTGGTCGAACGTGATCGCGAAGCAACAGATCAACGCTTGTGGAACGACTACTTTTCTGCAAATCCACAGTTCGATGAAAAAAAGTTCCGTCGACGTTATCGCATGTCCCGAAATCTATTCATACATATACTTCAGGCGGTGCAAAGTCACGATGAGTATTTCATGCAAAAACGCGACGGCCTTGGAAGGCTTGGCCTGTCTCCATTTCAGAAAATCACGGCTGCAATAAGAATGTTGGCATATGGAATTGCAGCCGACGCCACTGACGAGTACGTCAAAATAGGTGAGTCAACTTGCTTGGAGAGTCTGCAACGATTCTGTCGAGCCGTCGTGGAGGTATTTTCACCACGTTACCTGCAGGCACCAAATGCCGATGACATTGCGAGATTATTGTATATTGGGCAGCAACGTGGATTTCCAGGTATGTTAGGAAGCCTTGATTGCATGCATTGGAAATGGAAGAATTGTCCCACTGCATGGGCTGGACAATATACAGGCCTTAGTGGGTCCCCTACAATAATTCTCGAGGTTGTGGCCGATTATGATCTTTGGATATGGCATGCTCACTTTGGATTACCAGGGTCAAATAACGATATTAATGTGTTGGAATCGTCTCATCTATTTTCTCACTTGGCAGACGGTGTAGCTCCACCGGCAAACTATGTCATACAAGGAAAACAGTACACAATGGGATATTATTTAGCTGATGGAATATACCCAAAGTGGTCAACACTTGTACAGACGATCCATGATCCTCAAACTCCGAAGAAAAAATATTTTGCAATGAGGCAAGAAAGTTGTAGAAAGGACGTTGAACGCGCATTTGGGGTGCTTCAATCAAGGTTTAACATTGTCAGCGGACCGGCTCGATCTTGGAAGAAAAATGTATTGCATGATATAATGACAGCATGCATTATCATGCATAACATGATAGTGGAGGACGAACGAGACCTCAGTGCACCTATTGGCACATTTTTGGAAGGGCCGAGTTCAACAGTTGAGGTCGCTGTAGACGAGAATCAACGTTTTCAAGACTTCCTTGCTCGACATCGAAAGATTAAGAATAGGGAAGCACACATTGCACTAAGAAATGCGTTGATTGAGCATTTGTGGGAAGAATATAGCAACTCTCAAGACTAAATTTTCTATATTATTTCTAGTTGTCTCATTGTTACGTATTTCACATCTCGTATTTTAAATTTTCATGCTTGTTTTTCGAATTTGTAGCTAATAATTTCATATAATGAAATTGTATTTTTTAAAAAATAGAAAATAAGGAAAATAATGAATAGTGTATATTTGGTGTAAGATTTAGTGTTGCTGGGTTGGAGTAGAGAAGTTGGAATAGTGTAACTGTAATTCAAATTTAGTGTAAAAGTGAAATTTTGGTGTAAAATTTAGTGTATGTGGGTTGAAGATGGCCTCAATCCGACCATAATGGGTTGGATTCGGCCGGGTTGAACAAAAAATCGACCTAACCCACACCCCCCCCCCCCCCCACCAATAGTTTCTCGAAAAGCTTTTAATTTTACATGAGGATCATTTATGTGACTTTCATTAATAGTGACATTCAAATGGTGACCTCTGTTGTTATTTTTTACGGGACAAAGGAATGTGACTTACACCCCGTTTGGTATCAATTAAAATTTAGATTTTAATTAAATTTAAAATTAACAATCAATATCAATCACATATTTCATGAAACATTCAATTTTTCAATCAAATCTTATTAATTTTTATTAAAATTTACTAAAAATCTGATTTTAATATCCACCAATCAGGAGTTTAATTAATTGAGATTGTGATATGCGACTTCCATCCATTCATTGTGGTAGTACATGATTTCTGTAATACAGTGTGTGACTTATATTCTTGTAATACGATATATGACTTACATTTTTAGTCGTTCTTACTTAAAAATACGACTCAAATTAATGATATAGACAATTGATTTGAGCATTCACTTATCCCCATAAATTCTCTCTCAAATTCTTTACATTGTAGATTTTTTTCAAGAGATTCGAATATTATATAGTTATCACAAATAAAGAATATTTAATTTGGATAATGTTTGTACGCCTAATTCATTATCCAAGAAAGAACTGTCTACTGTTCCAAATATTTTTATTACTCTTCATGAATTGCATGGAACTTGTTCACCTTAAATTATTAGCATTTAAAAAAGGTTACATAATGGGGAATCACCTAATTAATTTCCTAAAGAAATTGAGTGGCTGTAGAATATTGGAGACCATTAATTAATTAATACATATGCGGTTGCAAGTTGCCACTGCTGGGAATGGGATTTGGCAAGACTTTTTTTTGATTCAGTTGCAAATGTTTCTTCTTCTTTTTTTATCATAATTATATCTTTTTAATTCTGGTAGTGGCCATCAGGGACAAATAGGCAATAGGTATATAAAATAAAAAAGGGCCAATAATAATGAGCCACATTCAATTAAATGCTAAGTAGTCAATTTAAAATAAGATTAATTTTTATTTTTATTTTGTGAGAGGGTTAGTTTTTTTTTGTTTTTTTTTTTTTTTTAATATTGTAGGGGTGGGGAATTTTGAAGTGAGAAAGATAAGCATGTTATTTATTAAACAAATCCATGTTATTTATTAAACAAATCCAAGGTCGACTCGTTTTGAACGTATGGATTGACTCATTTTTTAGCTTATTTTATTAATTAATTTAAGAAAAAAGAATTAGCTCATGGATTCGACTCGTGTTCACACAAGCCAAAGAGCCAAGCAACACCAAGTTGAGCCTCAGTTGTGGACACCAGCCGAGTATGATTGTCCAAGGACCGAGTGCTTAGTGCCTCCCCTATGTATCGAGAAATGAAAGTAGCTCTTGCATTGAAATTAAATCAATCATAATTGTGTGCTCTTTATTTACTTTTAATTTTTCTATTTTGTGTCATCATTGTTCTTAAGGTCTCAAATAAGGTATTTTATTTTTATCCATAACAAGAGAGAAAAAAAATGAAACGTGAGAGAGAGAGAGAGAGAGAACGCAGGAGAACAAGTAAATCCTAGTGTCCGAATCTAGTTGGTGAATACAGATAAAATATTCTCTCGAGGATGAGGATAAATACAGTACTTTTCTCTATATGGAGACTAGGGGCATTATCCCGTTTGTTACAAATTAAAATTTGATTTAATCTAAATCAAAAGTCAAAAATCAATATCAACCACATATTTTATAAAACTCACAACTTTTTAATCATAAATCTAATCAACTTTTATCAAAATTTACTAAAAATATGATTTTAACCTCCACCTAATATGTAGCTTGTTTACTTCCCATCAAAAGAGGTTTAACTTTTATTATACACAAGCTCGTTCTAGTGCCAACGAAGGGCACACCTTATGGTGCCCTTCAAGACCCAATTGTTGTGTCTCCCACGACACCATAAGATGTGTCCTTCGTTGACACTTGATCAAAATCATTCTTATACATACGCTACGAGAATAATATAGAGTACAGGGAGAACATGTTAATTAATGAAAGGTTTTTTCGCGTGTACAGCTCTGAAAGAGAGAACTCATAACTGTTCTTTAAATAAAAGACTAAAATGGAACACAATTTCTAGAAGATTTAGAGTCTGTTTGGTAAAAGTAAAATTTTCCTCAAATTTGTTTTCAACCACACATTTTTATGGAAACCATCACCTTTCACATTTTTCAATCACTTTTCAACCATACATTCTCCCAAAAGCTCAAAATTCATCTAAAAACTCCTACACCAAACATATGGAAATTTTACAATATTTCGTCCACAGATTATGCATTCCCCGTGTTGTTTCACTGCACCAATTAAAGAAAAATATGCAGAAGAGTTCACTAGCAGCATATGTTCATTTTTCTGATTCCACAAAGAAAAGACATAAAGAAGGTAATTCATTACCCGATTAAGCACATTCTTTCCATCTTAGAACCTCCATCCCACCCCACCCCCACAATCTTCTGGGAAAACTGTTAGGACAAGAACAATACGTAAATCAAATCACGCGAATTCAAATAGAATCATATAGTGATCAGATAAGCATAATTCTTTGGTCGTATTTTGCGTGTTTGGTAAGGTAGATTCAGCAGTGCTCAATAGTATTAACGAAGAAAAAAAGTGGAATTTTTGTATATCGTAGAGTTCAATACCATCTAATACTACGTAATGAATATAAAAGCTTCTCTAGCATAAAATGGTGTCAGCCACAAACTCCTGCAAGAAAAGTCTACTAAAGTTCAGAGGTCCAAGGTTAATTAATACAATTGTTCCAAAACATGCACATTAACTAGCATCCTTATTTCTATTACATTCACATCTTATAGACTTGTTGTCCTTTAGCAATCCCACACTCATTATCATAGAGAATTTCAGATCTAATGATCTATTCAAATAGTCATTAAAATACCATACGACACTTCAGTTTAGAAGGAACCTAGTGCCTAGTAGTGCTAGCAGAATTCTGGTCTAGGTGCACTCGGAGTAAAGCATCCTTGAAAACTTTTGCACCTGACTTTACATAAAAATGCTCAGCAATGTAGCAAGTCAACCATTGAAATTACATCCCTTATATATATATATACAAGGGAACAAAAAGGGCAGCTACAGTGCCAATTTCGTCCCAATTTTGGGCAACTGCCTGCCCGAGCTGCCATGATTTCATTCCTCCTTTTTTTATACAAAATAGAAAAATTCAATAACTGCCAAATTGCACGCAACGATAGTTTATTTGCATTTGCAACATGCATGCAACGCATGCTCAACACACTGTTATTAAGAAGAAAAAAGAAGCAATAGAGTTAATTATACTGTACTGCACTTTAATTCAAATGAAAATTTACTTAACACTTTTCAACTTCATCTAAATGCAGTATTTTCTTCCCATCCCACTTTCTTTTTCGAATGATGCGTCAAAATTTTAGGTGTGGGACATTACCATGGGTCCATCTATCTCAAAGATGAGTGCCCTTTGAGTCATCAATTTTATTATTTATATAGAATTTAAATTTTATCATGTCTTAAATAATGTTCACCTTTTAATTGACCTAGATTATGTCATCAATCAAAAATACTTGATTGGCCATAAGAGACATGGCTCCTCCAAGATTGACTTTAGATTATTCCAAATTTTCAGAAAACATGTTTTTATCATTTCAAATTCTTTAATCCTTTTTAAGAATTACATATTATGTCAACAATAGACTCAATTTTCAATTTTCGTTCAAATTCCGAAAATCCAACTTCCATCATAAGTATTGACATGCATAATTGAACAGCATACATACATAGTTCCATGGTAATGACATGCAGAATAAATAAGTAAGGAACATAAGAGGAAAAGAAGTTCAGACAACTTACATAATAAGAAGAACGACAATCACTACATGGAATGCATACATCACCATTTCATCTGATTTTTTTGTGTGGATATGCAAGGCCTGCTTTCGTAAGCCTCTAACACTGTTTCTAGTTGCTTAATCTGGTCCACATCTTTCAGCTTTCTCCTTCTATAAAACCCATTCTTTTATCATGCCCTACTAGCTCAATGCAATCTGTAAAACGAGACTTCATGTTATCCCCTTCATTGTACTCCAACATGACTTTTTCCAAGGCCACAGGAATGAACTACTTTCTTCCTGAAAATCCCTCTAATTTTCCAGCTAATTTTAGCTTCATGGAAAACGATTTATCAGCATTTGAATTAAACAGATTCTTAAACAACATACCAAATTATCAGACGTCTCCTCCAGTTCATGAGCTCACTCCAAATTCCTCCTGCATCAGCAACAACTCGACCTCTGACGAAGCAGACAACCCTCAGCATAGCATCGTCAATGAAAGAAAGCAAAGGAGAATGATATCAAACAGGGAATCCGCTAGAAGGTCAAGGATGCGAAAACAGAAGCACCTTGATGAGCTGTGGTCCCAGGTTATTCGTCTTAAAACTGAGAATCACAATCTCATAGACAAGTTGAATCATGTGTCAGAGTGCCATGACAGGATCCTTCAAGAGAATGCAAGGCTCAAGGAAGAAACTTCTGATCTTCGTGAAATGGTGACAGATCTTCAACTTGGTACTTCCTATGGTGATTTTAGAGAACTCGGAGACGTTCCATGCAACATAACTTATCTCACAAATGAATCTTCAAATTAGTATGTCACTACTTCCACAAGCCTGCTTAACTGAGCATGAGCTCTATTACTAACTCTCTGTGTGTGAGGAAGAGCGAGACAGAGATTAAGAGTTTTACCCGCTTAAATTCCTTTGTACCAGTACAGTTTAATGGATTCTAATCAACGTTTTTCCTAAGTTTAACCATTATATATCTGAAGAAACATAGGATCAATCCATGTATCAACCAAGAAAGTTTTGGCACACGTCAATTAGTAAAGTCTAGTTCATCCTGCTACATTATCATCCACCTTTGGTGAAGAAAAACCGTGAAATAATACTCTTCAGTCAATAATGTACAAATCTAAGAATCCATCATTAGTTTCTTACCATGATAATTCAGATTACTCCACCAAGATCAACCACACGTTTAGTAACCTGAGAATTAGATCAGAGAATAATATCAAATGATTTTTATGGAAACTGAAAGAGAAGACTCAGAAAAATTTAATGCTTCATTAAAGTTATATGATACAATTTTCTTCTCAAAATGAACCAAAACAAGGTACCTGAACTTTGAAACATGGAAGAAAAGAAAAAGAAGTATACAGTGAGTGGCCTTCAATGGATCAGGCTCCAATATCTACAATGCAGGGCCCATGACCAGCATTCTGTTGTTCATAGAACTAGAGACAGGTGGTGGAAATGCTGGTGATAGTGGCTCATAATAATTCAATAAAGAACCACAACAGGCAAAACGCTTGAAAAGGAAACACACTACGATCCAGGCCAGCTACTGTTTTTATCTTCTTATGAGGCCAACAATAAGTTACTAGGTCCAACCTGGTCTATGGAAATCATATAGAAGAGACTATGATTCAGGTGTTTCCACTTGTGCTCTCACTGTTATTGTACTATATTTTCGTATGCATTTGGAAAATGACAGAAAACAACATTCTACAGCACTTCTTTCTCCTTTTTTTTCATCTTGCTCGCTTTCACTGTTATTTTACTATATTTTCATATGCATTTGGAATTTATAGAATTTGTCAAAATCCAAGGTCCTCAATATAGATTTCTATTAATTCCATAAGATTCTGGTATCCTAAAAAATCTATGAATTTAAGTGGATTTCTAATATGAATGGAATTGTAAGGATTTTGATGAATTTTAAACAATAAATATGAAGGTAAGATTCCTCAACAAATCCGACCATGGCTCCTCTGATTTTCAATTCCATGACCCCTCGAATTTTCAATTCCTCCCTTTTTTTCTTAATAAAAATAGAAAATAATAATTAAAAAAAAAAAAAGGTGTTTAGGCCAACCCCCCCCCTCCCAAGGATTTTATAAAATTCCAAATTGAGGATGTGTGGAATGTTATAGAATTCTAAAATCCTTTAAATTTCATGTTGGGGACACCCCTAAGTTTAATATTGATGACAAGTTCAACAAATTCTACTAATATCTATTAAAATCCAAAAATCTATGAGAATTCACGAATCTAAAAAATTCCATGTTGGAGACAACCCCTTAATTTAGTGCTCAGAATTTCATTGCTTAGTTCTAAGTCATGATATTCCACTGAGATTGGCTAATTTCGAAAAGTTAACTCATTCCCTTTCAATGAACTCTAGCTACGAAGATAGAACCCAGCCAAAAGTTCAAAGACGGTGCCTTTAACAAACCAAAACCAAGTACAGTTTTAGAGGGTACGGCTTCGTAGTTCGTAGTATTTAAAGGGTTAAACTTGATAAAATTGCTAATAACCACCTCACATAGCAACGTGAGCAGACATATAAAAAGGTTCTTTACACCTAATAAGTTCACCATTTACTTTATCGGAAATATCAATAAACATTCTTCCATGGACAATTTATGGTCGACCAGAGAGCATGTATCATGCATACAGATATCCCAACTCTAGGTTTACCCATGACTTTGTTTGGGTATGGAATTTCAATTCCAAATTATGTCCAAAAACGCGGCACACCGTGGACCACAGAAGTCAGTCTCAAAATCCCAAATTAGCTGATAATGATCACACTATTTTCAGTGGCTTTTTACAGTGATGAACAACAATCTTACAACAAAATTTCAGTAGCATCGTCATCTATTATATAAATCTACTTTAATGACAAGAAATCCTTACATACTCGTACAATTATCACATCATGAGGCATGAACAGTACCTTGATGTCGAAATTCACTCACTTGCCAGTATTATCTCCTAATACAACCTATCATATTCAATTTAACACTGTCCATTAGCACAAAGTAAGTTTTCAAAACAAAGTGCCAATACAAAATTACGCCAAATAAATTAGTATCCATGAGCATATTACGGAAAATAAATAAAAATATGAGACCAGAATGAGTGAAAAATTTGGCTCAATTACACTCACATATGTGGGATTCGTCATCGTAAAATTAACATTGAAATATGAAACTTTACACAGATAAATCCCACTTCCGTAAAAGTTGAGATTTTATTGTATTAATAAATAGCTAAAAGGGCCCTTACCTTCAAGTTTGTGAAAAAGCTTAGAATGAGAAGATGCTTTCGGTCAATTATATGTTTCTTCAATTCGCGCGAAAGAAGAATAAAACTGGGCCTCAGTGATCCATTGCCCTTGTTTGATTTACATTTTACAGCGAATTTGATTTTTGTTAAGTAGTGACTTTTCGAGAATTGCTTAAAAAATAATAATAATAATAAAATAAAATTCTTAATTTATGTATAGAAATTAATTATTGATTTTAACTAAAATTTAAATTTTAATCGCAAACAAATAGGGGCTCAATTACGAGAACTTCATATTTTATTATCTGTTTGGTAAAAAAAATTATAAATAAATGATGTTATGTTTTCGACGTAAAATATGTTGTTAAAAGTGATTTGAAAAAATGTGTATAGTTAAAAAGTGTTTTGAAAAAATGTGTTATCAATAAATTTGTTTATAAATAATTTACCAAATATAGGCTTAATTATACTATCATTAATAAATTCTTTAGTTTTACAATATTTTATTCAATACGAATAAAATAGGAAGATAGAGTATCTTCAATGCACTTCGTGGATTGGGGTTGACGTGACAATGAAATTGGCTAACATCTGGAGAACGTGGATAAATTGACGAAGATGTATAAAATTTCATCCCCAATGATTCCGTATACATTTAAATATTGTTGATTATGTGACATTTTTTAAATTTTAAAAATAATAATATATAGAGAGAGAAGATGTATGCATTTATTTATCTATAACATTCCTTTATTTAGAGCATCTTCAATGTATTTCGTGAATTGGGGCTCACGTGACAATGAAATTGACAGACATCTGGAGAACGTGGATAAATTGACGGAGATGTATAAAATTTAATTTTCAATGGTTCCGTCTACATTTAAGCCTCTGTTCGGATATATAGATTTTTTTGGGTTTTTTTTGTTTTAAACCAATTTTTAAATTACACAATTTCTCAAATCAATCTCTAACCCTACACATTTTCTCTCTCCACTTTTTAACCATTCATCTACTTAAAAAATCATAAAAAAACTATTTTTTTTTTTTTTTGCCCATAGCCGCCGAACAAGGGCATATTGTTGATTATGTGACATTTTTTTAAATTTAAAAATAATACATATATATTAACTTATTTAAGTTGGCATTTTCTGTTTTTCTACATGTTTATAATTTAAGTAAATTTAATTTAATTACTAAATTCATTAAGTTTAATTAAATTAATTATTTCTTAGACGTAATATTATTTTTATCTCCTATATGTTTGTGATAATGATTTGATATTTGGAGATAATGTTTATTACTTATCTTTTATGATAAGAATGAAGAAATATTGTGATAATATTTTACTTGGCCTAAAATTTTATCACTTATCACTCTTAATAAGGATTCAAGATTAGGAATATTTTGATTGGCCAAAAATCTTGGTCCTATTCTTGATGTCCAAGTTTGATTCTATCACTTATGACAAGATTCTTGAATCGTCACTTATGGTAAGATTCTTGAATTTACGATTATCTTACATTATCTTCACTTATGGTAAGATTCTTGAATTTTTTATTTCTTACCTTATCTCTATTAATTTGTAATTATCTTTGATTTATTACAGATAATAGAGATCTTGCAAAATTAGGAGTCTTGGAAGTCAAGCAACTCGTGTACTATATATATGGAGAAAGATGGGACGTTTTTCTCTTAAGTCTTGAAGCTAATATTTTTGTGTGGTGCTAATTAAACACGGCTTCTTCAACATTTTGACTTCAATTATCTGGGAGAAGTTTTTCACTACAAGAAGAAAAGTCTTTCAGCCAGAAGATCAAACGGGATTTTGGATCAAAATCGAACGGGGGTTCGGATTTAATGAAGATTGTTGCGGTTTCAAATAAAGTTATTGAAGAGTGGTGGGATGCCAGCTCATATTACACGTCATAGAAGAATCATGGAGTGATTTATTTTTTGGGTGTTTGATAAGTCTATGCGTAGATTTATCTTGTAACTTAGATTGATATGTGTAAAAACTTTTCTTATATAGTGATAGATTTTTTTGTCCACGGGGTGCGGGCACGTGGGTTTTCCCTATTAGAGTTTTTCACATGTTAAGCTCAAACATTATGTTCTTGTTTCTTTACAATTCTGCAGATTTTATTTAGACTGTTCACGTTCTACAATCCAGACGAATCTGGAATATAAGGATTCATCTAGATCTGCGGTAAAACAAAATTTCACATGTTCTGTTAATACTCAACTGTCCAAATCAATCTGTGACAGTTTGTTCGTTTAAATATCAAATTTAGACAACTTTAGATTTTCAATTGGTATCAGAGCGGGTTCACTGCTAGAAAGTGAAATCCAATTGTCTAAAATGGAAAATTCTGCATCTCTTAGGCCACCTTTGTTAACTGGTAATAACTATGCATATTGGAAAATTCGTATGAAATTTTTTATTCAGTTTATTGATGAACGTTGTTGGACATCTGTCCTTGAGGGTTACACATCACCCATTGTCACTACTGGAAGTGTTGTAACAACTATATCTAGAAGTGCATATACTACTGATGAATTAGCTAATGCAAATTGGAATTCAAAAGCACTTAACGCTATTGTTTCTTTGGTTGATCCAGGTCAATTTAGGCTAATTTCATGCTTAAGAACGTTTAAGGAAGTATGGGATGCTTTAAGGGTAGCAAATGAAGAAACCAATGCTGTCAAAACATCCAAGCTACAAATGATCACTCTTGAATTTGAACAATTATCTATGGATGAGCGAGAAGACTTCAAAAGTTTCTATGCCAGATTGAGTGATCTCACAAACTCAGCTGAATCCCTTGGAAAAACATACTCAAATGAGCAAATTGTACAAAAAAATCCGTAAATCTTTACCAGACAGGTTCCATCCAAAAGTAACATCTATTGAAGAAAGCAAGGATCTTTCAATCATGCGAGTTGAGGAACTTGTAGGGTCATTAATGATCTATGAGTTAAATCTGGCTCGAAGAAAGAAAGACAAGAAACCAAGAATTGCTTTCAAAGCAAGCAGTGAAGAACCATACGAGTCTGGGGAGACAGATGAAGATGAAAGCTTCGCATTTCTCACTTGACAATTAAAAAAATTCCTCGAGGGGAAACAAAAAGAAAGATCTACAAACCTTCAAGGTCAGAATAAAAAAAAAAAAAAAAACAATGGAGGAAAAATAATTTCCATCCCAGGAACAGTGCTAATGCATTTGAAGTGAAGCCTAAGAACCATATTCAGTGCAGAGAATGTGAAGGATATGGACACATCGAAGCAGAATGTCCCAACACTCTAAAGAAGACCAAAGGAAGGAAAGTCATGAATGATACATGGAGTGATGGAGACACAGGTGAATCTGAATCGGATTTAGCAATTCTAAAAAACAGGTAATTACTCTTACTACTTTACATTTATCTGGTACTAAATCTAGAAATTCATCTTTTGTAGGTACCGACTCAGATGAATTTGGATCATACGCTGAAAATTTGAAGAAGGAACTTCAAAAGACAGAAGAGAGGATACAACAGTTGCAAGCTATAGCTGAACACAGCAGGGAAAGTAATCCAGATGTATCTATATTCCCAGATGACAAAAATGATGAGGTAAGTAGGTTAAGTGCTGAACTTGCTAAAGCACAAGACATGATCAAGAAATTGGTACTTGGGTCCGTTCAGCTTGATGAAATTTTGAACCATGGGAGACCTGCTAGCATAAAAAGTGAACTTGGATATGAAGGTAAGGGTAAAACTCATGAAAATAATATGGTCTTTGTGAAAGAAACAGGATACGGGAAGAAGGAGCAAAACAGAATCTACTCAGATGCATCTACTTCTTACCATCATCAATTCAATGCTGATGGAACTCAGCACTCACATCCAGTCAGGAACCATACAGGTAGAAAGTTTCAACCGAATCTGTACAAGTAATATAAATATGTCTGTCTGACTGGCAAAAAATTTCAACCTCGTCAGAATCGGCACGATACATCTGTCTTCCAGGTATTCTGTAATTTTTGTGTCAAACCTGGTCATGATGTATTTAGGTGTTATGAGTACTTGAAATTTATCAATTCAAACAAAAGAAGACTTGTAACTAGTCAAGAAAAGAGAATTATAACTAATGCTTATGTAGTTCGATTGTCTTTTAGTGTCTTGATTCCTAACACCTAGTTTTTTGATAATGGATGTTCTAGACACATGACAGGTGATTTCTCTTTGTTTTCGCTCTTTGAAAAAGGTGAGATACGCTTTGCTACCTTTGGTGATGGTCAAAAGGGTAAGATAGATGGATCTGGTATCATCAATATTAAAGGACTACCTATATTAACCAATGTTTTGTATGTTGTTGGGCTTAAGGCTAATCTAATTAGTGTAGGTCAATTATGTGATGATAACCAGTTTGTCCAATTTTCTAAAGATTATTACAAGGTATTGAGTTGTGATAGGAACTCAAATCCATTGGAAAATGTCCTGTTTAAGGGAATTAGATCCAAGGATAAATGCTACACACTTTAAAGTCACATAACTTGCAATTCTGTAAGGGCTAAAATCTAGGAATTATGGCAAAATCAGTCAGGACATCTAAACTACCATGATCTCACAAAGCCAGCTAAGATGCAAGCTGTGAGAGGCCAACCCAATATCAAGAACATTCCAGATGGAATCTATACTGATTTTCAAAAGTGTAAGCAAATCAAACGTCAACACATACCAGGTATATCTCTCAACACCTCTCGTATTCTTGAACTTGCTCACATGGATCTGATGGGTTCTATTCAAAAGGAAAGTGTTTGTGGTAATAGATACATCTACGTATGTGGTGAAGATTTCTCCAGATATACCAAAGTTATGTTTATTCGTGATAAATCTGATACCTTTGACAATTTTGCTAATCTTTTTCAGAAATTATGTAATGAAAAGGTTGACGAACAGGAAGCAAATGCTGATTAGTTGGAGATTAAAATAAAACAACAAGCTAATACTGGAGAGAAACCACACCTAGAAAAAAGTTAGAATAACACTGAAGAATGTGACACAGATGAATCTAGATGACCAGAAGAACCAGAAGTGTTGAAAAGACCATCTACCAGAGTTTAGAAGGTACAGCAGGATGAATCTGGAATATTCATATCTTAAGCAAAGTATGTTAAAAATCTGGTGAAGAAGTTTGGACTTGAAGATGTAAAGGCTATGAGAACTTGCATGGCAACTACATTGAAACTTTCAAAGGATGACTCTGGCAAGGACGTGGATCCATCTCTCTATAGAAGCATGGTTGAAAGTCTTGTGTGTCTGACTGCTAGTAAGCCAGACATATCCTTCAATGTTAAAGTTTGTCCAAGATATCAGGCTAAATCTAAGGAGTCTCATGTTGCTGCTGTGAAAAGAATCATCGAATATGTAAGTCGTACATTAAGTTATGAAATTTGGCTTACAAGAGATACCACTGCCCATCTTGCAGGATATTCAGACTCGGATTGGGCTGGGAATGTTGATGATCATAAGATTACATCTGGAGGTTGTTTTTACATTGGAAACAACCTGGCAGCGTGGCTAAGCGGAAAACAAAACTCAATATCCCTTTCCACAGTTGAAGCGGAGTATATTACAGCTGGTAGTTGCTGCACACAACTTCTTTGGACGAAACAAATGTTGGAAGATTATGAGATTTCTACAGAACAAGTCATTATGTATTGTGACAACACCAGTGCCATCAACATCTCAAAAATCCTTGTCCAACACTCCAGAACAAAACACATTGATATCAGACACCACTTCATCAGAGAATTGGTGGAACATAAGATTATCAATCTGGAGCACATACAAACTGATCTACAGCTTGCATATTTGTTCACTAAGGCCCTCGATACTGCCAAATTTGAAAACCCTAGGGAACAAATTGGAGTATCACCTCCTCCTGAATAGGAACATGCATATTCAAAAAAAAATTGCATTTTTCCTTTTTCTTTTATTACACCCATTTAGGTTGACTTATTCTTTTCTTATACTAAGTGTAGTTCATGTTTCTGCTTGCAGATATATCTGAGTGCTTGAGGCTTATAAAGAGAAAGATACTTCTGGCCGATGATAGTTAACATCTCTCCATATGAATCTAACTAGCACTCAAATATGGACAATCCAAAGGATAAATCACTACTGTCAAAGTTATATGGTTTGTTATTAGATGAGGTTTCATATTCTATGTGTAGACCTATGATCTCAATCTTGCTTAAAGCATTGCACGCATTTTCTTATTGTCCAAGGGCAGGGCTAGTGGATAAGAACGCTACCTATCCAAGTCAAGTTCATACCCTTTAGTCTCAAGGATAAAAGAATATGAGGAAAATGTGAAAATATCAAAGAAAAGGGGAAAATCTAGTAAGATAAATTCTGGGGATTGTGTGAATCTACCAATCAAAGCCAAGTTTATACCCTTCTTCTAATCTAAATGGGAACATCTAATAAGATAACTTCTGAGAATTGCGTGAAGCTGTTTGGGGACAGTACGTCATCATCTAACGGCCTGAACAGCCCGTTAAGTGGGACCTGGGTCGTTACAAATGGTACCAGAGCCGAACGCCAGCTGAAAATCGGGAACTAAGTGCTATGTCATAAGGTGGGAGCCATCTCTAGAATCCCAACGCCTAGCAGAAGATCCTCAGATGAGTTAAGGGCGACGAGGACGTCGCGAGTCTAACGGGGGTGATTGTAATAATCCAACTAAGAAAGCTTAAACGAAATGATAAGTACTACTCATACCAACAAGGTGCACCTTCTTTTCCGGAAGTCCATCGTTTGAAACTCCACAGTTTAGCGTGCTTGGCTTGGAGCAATTCTGGGATGGGTGACCTCCTGGGAAGTTTTCTCAGGGAGCATGCGAGTGAGGACAAAGCATGCTGAAAAGACTCGTATTGGTATAGTAGGGATAGTACGCCGTCATCTAACGGCCTGGACAACCTGTTAAGTGGGACCCGGGTCGTTACAATATCAAACATTAGATACATTTTGAATATGAAATATTTTTATGTTTAATAATCTCAAATCATCACTTATTGATGGATTTATTCATGTTTGAAATCTGATTTCTAAGGGGAGTCAAGATTAAGAAGTTAAATGAGATTTGAACATTATTTATGATCCATTTAATGATTTATCTTGCTTAAGAAGTTGCTACTATTAAAATTCAGCTTTATAGTTGATCTTATTAAGTTGAATGAACCTAATAGTTTTGAAGGAGTAAACAAAGTTTTTGAAAGGGGTTTTGAGGCTAAAGATGTTGATCTTATGACTAAAGATTATTATTAGTCTAAGTTATATTCTATATTCAAAACTCATGTTTCAAAGTATGTTAAGATGTCTAAAAAGTGTCTTCAAAATCTGCTGAAACCATTTGTTTAAAATGGTAGTTTGCAAGTGTTTTAAAGATAGATTTTGAGATTAAAAGTTGTTGGACTTTATGTCTAAAACGTGTTATTGTTTTAATTTAAATTATAAGTTAAATACCCATGATTAGAAGGGTGTAAATAAGCATCAAAAGTAGTCTAAAAATTTGGTGGAGTTCCACATTCAAAAGACCACTTTATAAGTGTTGAAACGTGGAAATTTAATGCTAATTGATGTTGGACTTCATGTCTAAGACTTGCCATTAGTTTAAGTGTTGTTTTATGTTTAAAATAAAAGATTAAGAGTATGTTGAGATGTCATAAATAGGCTTTGAAATTCTGCTGGGAATTCTCATTCAAAGTTATAATTTTAGGTTAAAAGTAGGTTTTGAGGTGAAATGATGTTGGACTGATGATTAAAACTTGTTAAAGGATTTTGTTATGTATTATGTTCAATACACATGATTAGAAGTGTCTTAAGAGACATTTAACGTGATTTTAAAGTATGTTGGAAATCCTCATTTAAAAATGCCACTTTGCAAGTGTTTAAAACTTGATTGTTAGGTCAATTGATGTTGGATTTCATGTCCAAAACTTGTTAAAGGCTTAAGTTATATTTTATATTGAAAACACATGATTAGAAATGTGTTAATGAGCACCAATTGTAGTTTACAACGTTGTTGGAATTACTTAGTTCCCTTGTATATGTTTAAAAAGAGAATTTAAGACTAAATGATATTAGACTTTATCTTGATCCTTTATATGTTAATCTAAGGATAAGATATTATGTTTCAATATGTGATTGAATGTTATTATGTAAAGTCTTTCACATGATATTTGATGAATAATATTTCATCTCATCATCACAAGCATGCATTATCATTTCACATAAATGAGCAAAGTATGTGTTTTCAAAATGTGAAGAAATGATTAAGTATAAGATCTTTCAAATTATGTTTTCAAGAAATGATCATAAACAATTAAGAATGTCCCTATTTAGGTCGTTACATCTAGGGAGAAAGTCCCTAATTGGTCACGGGCTGTGAGGTAACATTCGGGGGTAAGTATCTCACGGGCACCCTTTTCTGGGGTAAGTGTCTCTTTTATATATATGCTATCAAGCCCAAAGAAAGGAAGACCGAGTCTTTTATACTTGAAGGCGTAAAAGCAATCCAACTATTTATGAATAGTGACCTTATGTCGTAGGTACACATATGATGACCACAATGCACGACCCTAATATGGGAAGGGGCCTTAAAGTAAAAGACAAAGAAATAATGAGAAAAGTGAAAAATATTCTCACTATAGCTCCTCGAGTTCTAAATACCCGGTTCACCACGTCATCGTCTAGTCTGATCTTTAAAATAATAATTTAGCGGAAGAAATAGCTGAAAATCCGTTTATGGCAACATTAAATAACTGTAATGGTCGATAAAAATTGAAAACATTTATGAAATAATTCAAATTAATAATCGAACCATTAATATTACAAAACAATTGACAATGTCATAAATTCTCAAATAATTGAAAATCTCAAAAATATCCAACTTTTGGAAATACAGATCATCAAAATAAGATTTTCAATTATTTAACGACTATTGCCACAATCATCCATCACTTGCCACCATCTCCGAAATTTGCAAATATTGTTAAAATAGAAATGAGCATTTCATAGAAATACTCAGTATACTCATCGTCAATTAATTAATCTACATTATAATTGAACACATAAACACATGCTTTTTAGAAACCATAGGGTGTGGATTTCTCTTCTCGTGCATTAAAGTACATGACTTCTCTTTGAAAATCATAGGCTCTTTAAAATCATAGGGTGTGGGTTGCTCTTTCTTCTCATGCACTTAAGACACATAAGTTATGCATAACATCATCATTTATCTTGCAAGATATTCTCTTCTTCCTTAATATTTCTATATTCTCATCTCATTTCATGAAAATAAATTTCACATAAGTCACATAACATACACATTCACATGCAATCATAATTTAAATCAATTAATAGGGGCGAGTCTACCTTAAATTCAACGAGTGCAAAATTGAGCGGGAAATGACTTCAATCCTTTAAATCTTCGTACACCTCATCTAGCCAATTAGAAAAATAAATTAAATTGTTCTTTTGAAATTTATAGTTTAAAAATGATAATTTAAAATTTAGGGATTGAAATTGATGATTTGAAAGTTGGGGGACTAAAATGAATACTTTTAAACTTAAGGGACTAAAATGTAAATTTTCAAAACTTGGGTTGAAGCTCAAAACGGATATTAAATTGTAGGGATTGAAGTAATTGATTTTAAAAATGAAGGGACTGTTTAAAATCATTCAAAACTTAAGGGGCTGAAATGATTAGTTTAAGACTATAAAGACTGATTTAAATAACTTTACAAACATGGGACTAAAGTGCAAATTTCGAAATCAAAATATTAAAACAAATCTCTATTCTCTCTCTTTCCCATTTTTCAGTTTAGAGAAGACAGAGAGGAGGGGAGGACGCGACTGGACGTCAAGTCTCCAACCGGCGGTTTCGCTGGCGAAACGCCGCGCAGTGTGGCGGTGAGCGGTGGGCAGGAAAGGGGGTCAGATTTTGGGATCTAGGTGCGAGAGTAGGTGCGAAATTGAAGTGCAACCGAGGCTTGGAGCCGAGTTTTTCCGGCAAAGAATCGACGGTATGGGCTCGACGGTTTGAGGTAAGTAATTGGGTTAACTTAGTTCTTGGTTTTTGGGTTTGATTTTGGGCTGACCATGGTGGTGGTGTTGGGGAGGTTTGTGGTATTGTGCAAGTTGAGGTGGTGATGATGGAGGTGAGTTGGAGGTGGCGGTGGTGACGGTTTGGAGTCTTGGTTTGTGGACTATTTGGGGGAGGTCGTGGCCGGTTATGGCTTGATGGAGGTGGAAGCTATGGTGTTGGTGGTGATGTTTGGGTTGTGATGGAGGTGGCTATGGTGTGAGAATGGTGGACTGGTTTCAATTTTGGAGGTGATGGTGGCTGCAAGGTTGTTGCTTGACAGTGGAAACTGTTTGGCAGTGGTTTTGTTGTGGTGATGGAATTATTCAAATGGTGGTGCTAGGTTGTGTGAGTGGTGGTGGTGGCTGCTGCAATGGCTGCGTGAGAAAGATAGCTGTCGAGGGTTGGGGAAAATCCTTACCTTGAAGCTTGGTTGCTGGCGATTGGGTCGTGCAGAGGAAGAGGCTGGTGATGTGAGAGTGGGTTTGTGAGGAATGGGTTGTAGAGTGTGGGTGGTGATGAATAATGAAGTGGGTTGGTGATGTAGAGTATGAGAATTGATAGGGTATGGGATTGATGTAGTTGGTGGAAGGATGAGTTGATGGGATATTAAGGAAATCTTGACAAGCAAGGCATGAAATTCGAGAAAATAATACGCGTGCATCAACTGAATAGGAAAAATGGATATGATAAAATGAGCTTAACGAAATTTGAAATTTAAAAATGATTTTGAAAGGAATAATTTAATAAATAAATAAATAATATAATATAATTTTAGAAATTCGGAATTTATTTAAAATCGAATGGATTCGATATTTCTCGACTCGGCTAGACAAATACGTCGTGACTTCAAATTAAAAACGGGTGAGATCGCAGCGGCACAGTTTCATGATTTAAAATAATTATTTAATGCGTGAAAATTCTTGATCGCTACACTCACTATGCATAACACTTTTCAAAGAAAAAAGAAAGATAGAAAGAAAGAGAAGGGAAGAAAATAAAAGAAAGAAAGAAAGCATAAGAAAATGAATAACATTATCAGTCATGCATATATATCACTTCATGCATGACATTCATGTCATAAGTATGAAATTGATTAATTGAATGTAATTATATGGAAGTAAATGTTGTGAAATGATTACAAATGATACGTTAAATTGATTATGATTTCTTGTACTATATGAGAATTGATGTTAAAATTAGAAAGTAGTAAAAGAAGCAAATGTAAGAGAATAAGTAAATGATGCTTGTATGTTATCAATATTCATGAAATTTGTTATCATGATTGAATTGAATATGATCTTTAAAGTTGCTTGAGTTGGTTAGCAAACTAAGTATGCTATTCGAATGCTCAAATTATTAATTTAGGAAAGGATGAAAGTTAAAGTTAAGAGGTAAAGTGTATGATTTATATTCATTCATGAAAATGTGAAAGTTTGACAAGAAAATAATGAGAATGATAGATGTTTATATGACTTCATACACTTTATGTTCAAATTAACATCTTATTACATGCATCAAGTTTTATTCACTGAACCATGTGGTTCACAGTTGTTTCACATCTCTTTTTATAGGAAATGAAGAATTAGTTATTGAAGAGTGGATTCCCTATGGAGATTGCCGCCGAGAATGAAGAGTACTTATTGGTAACCAAAAGAGAGGAAATATTAAGTCCTTTCGTACTTTAAACTATTTTGTAATAAAGTTTTATTCTTCTAGTATTTAAAAGTTAAATACCATTTGAAACTCGATTTTGAGATGTATAAGTAGATGATTATGAAAAGAAATGGGTCTTGTATTTTAAAGTTCCTCTTAATGTTTAAGTATCATTTTTATGAAGTAATGAAATTATTTTTATTTGGTTGTTATTAAAAAGTTAAATTCAAAGTAAGGATGATGATCTTAAATGTTTAACATGGTAAAACTTGTTGTTTAGAACAATTTAATTGGTTCTAAACAAGTTTAGAAAGAGTGTTTATTAAATGTATTAAAGTTACCCGGTTTCTGAAAGTACGCTACTAGTAGCTTCCCGCAATTACGTTTTCAATTCATTTTATGCTGCCAGTAACCATCAGCAAATTTTAAAATAACGCCTGAATTTTTGGATCATGACAGCAATTTATTACAATTCGCAACTAATTTCAATTGATTTTAAAACGAATGAAATTTCGAATGACTTGTAATATTATACAATTAAGTTACAATGGTAATTAATTAGTTATATTTGTAATTGATTACAAAATCGAAATAAGTGACAATTGTAATTAATTACAAATTGTTGATATGATTTTAATGCCTGATTACCCGATTTTGAATAATATGTTTTATATTTTATTTTTAAACAAAAGAAAATTAAATACCTGATATTTAAAAAGAGACCCCTCAAAGTTTTGTATTTGTGTACTTAACCCAATAGAGAATAAGTTTAACATGACACAAAAGTGTTAAATTAGTAAACAAGTTTACAAAATATTTGAACGACCAAATAATTTTAGGAATATTTCCTATTACGAACGTCAATGGTCATACAAGAAACCTAGGAATTCATGATTTTTAATCAATACAAAGCTGTCAAAGAACTTATGTATAGAAGATATGAAACAAATGATTTCTGGAGTTTAATACTTAGTATCACAAATTGTAACTATAATAGTTTATTAAACTTTCACCTAAATCAAATGTTTCATATTATTTTGAAATTGATAATATAAGTTCAATCAAAGAAAGACAGAGAAGGGACAAAAGAATGTGTCATTCAAGATCAAATGACAACATAAACTTAGTACACATTCAAAGGAACAAAGAAAAAAATACTACAGAAATAAATTAGATTTTATATCCATCATTAGAAAAAGAATGGAATATAGAATAAATCCCTACTATATATAAAATCAACTTGTGAAATTACTTTTCCAGGACGAAAAATAGCGACTTAAGTGGAAGGCCCAAACGTATTTTTCAGCCTTTTTTATTTCTTTCCTCCGATTTTGGGATTTTGTTCCTTTGTTTTCCTCCGATTGTTCTTTTTTTTTGTCCATATACATCTATACAGATTACACACCGTCCCCCATCTCTCTCTCTCTCTCTCTCTCTCTGTTCGAGAGTTTTCTAGGCTTCTTCTCCTAGGTTTACCACGCCGTCGTATATCGATATCATCAAATCAAAGGTTCGCATATTTTCCTTTTTTGTTGTCTGTGTAGATCTATGTATTATTTTTTTCCGTTTTGTATATATACTTGTTTTTCCCCCGATTTCCTCCCATTCTGATGCAGTCGCGATTGCAGGTCACTCGTGTGTGGGGGTGTTGTTGGCGTTGTTTCTTGCCGTCGACGGTTAGGATTTTTTAACCATTATTTATTTTTATTTTTTCCCGTGAGGATCTATTTTTCCCCTGTGGTTTATAGTTAAGATTTCCGTGGTCTCTCCCTGTCGATAATCATTTGTTGTTGATCCTGGTATTTTTGTTTATTTTGTTGTGTAGAATTTTTTTCGGGCTTTTTTTTTTTTTTTTTTAATAACTGGTTATGTGTTTGTTAGCGAAAAGACTTTTTCCAAAAAATGTAGTTTTGCATTCTTATTCTGTTTACATAAATATATGCAGAGGAAATTGATAATAGATTGTCTCTTGCTGTGAATTATTTTTGGAACTTTGGACTTCCTAAAATTATACTATGTTTAGATTTGATATATATATCACACTTTTATAACATAATTTTCTTGTTTACATTTTTTCAAATCAATTTTTAACAATCAACATTTTTTAAAACAATTTTTTGACCACAAATTTTACCTTAAAATATCAAAAAACTATTAAACACTCAATTCTGATTTCCCATTTCCATGTTTCTTGGTTTCCTCTATTTCTATAAAATATGTGTATTTTGTGGTGCTTATAATTTTTTAGATATGTGACATTTTTAGAGTTTCCCATCGTCTTTTATATGTTTTATCTTTTCTCTCAATGTGTCTCTCTGATGTAAAATGATTATAGAATTAGCATTCACCATTTTTCTTAAAACTGATTACCGACTACTAAGTAAAAATTATGGGGGTGGGGGAGTGTTGGTGACTTAGCAGGGACTCAAAAATGAACCCCTCTATGTGTGAAGCTGCTCTTCAAGAATTACACTAATTTCAATTTTGGGTAACTTGCGTTTTGTAATTAGATCATCTGTTTATGGATTAGTTTTATTTGATTGCGATTTGGGTGTTTTATTGTACTTATGATTTTTTTTCTTTGAGTTACCTTATTCTGTATTTTGGGTTTTGGTATGATTTTGATCCTATTGATTATTATTTTGTATGTAATGTCAGTAAAATCTGCATTTTGTTGGGATTTCAATAGCCCACTCGGTTTGTTTCAAGACCCTTTGTACTTCTGCTAATCCATAAATTTACTTTAATTTCTATTATTGTGTGTTTGTTAATTCTTAATTATGTTACTTTCTAATTTGCAATCATTTTGAACGTGGTGTCTTTCTTTGTATCAAATTGTTGAGGATTTCCTTTTTGTAATTATATTTTCAAATTGACAAAATGTTTGGTGCTTCAGTGCTTTCGGCAAAGTAATTGATGTTCGTTTCTTTTTAAGCTTTACGTGAGGTAACTTTAGCTTCATCAATTTCTGATTTATTTATTTCTTTTCTGAATTTCGAATTTCAATAATTCTGTGTTTACTTCCATAGATCCCTGCGAGTCACTTGAGATATGAAAAATTGTTGACAAAAATTTCTTTTTTGCCTTTTCTTATACATTTATTAAATTTATGACCATCCCTTTTTTTTCTCTCGTTGATGTAAATCCTTAAAGAAATTCAACTTCATAAATTGGTAATTGATCTCATTATCAGTGATTTTAATATGTATTAATGTTAATTTTTTGGTGGGTGGGTTTTTTTAATTAAAAGTGAAGTCATTTTCTTATTTCTATTTTGCACCAGTCTATCTATAATTTATTACTGGTATGAATACTTTGATAGGTGGGTCTGATGTTATGATTCCGTTGCACTTATTCTTAAAGACAAAACTGAGATTCTGATTGAATTATCATATTGCTGTTTTCCACTGCTAGATCTGTTTGCATGCATTAAACAATGGTTTCAATAATTAAAATTCTGTTGTAGTCTGTTTTAGTTCTTTGGGAAATAGTTAGCACTTCATTATTGGATTCATGTGACTTAACTTGATCACCAGTCATGAGATTTTGATTGGATTATTATATTGCTATTTTCCACAGCTAGATCAGTTTACATGCACTAAACAATTGTTTCTATAATTAAAATTCTGCTGCTATTTTTAGTTCTTAGAAAACATTTAGCACTTCATTATTCGATGCAAGTGACTTAACTTGATCATCGTTCACGTCAAAATGATTAGTTGAATAGTTTCGTTCTATATGGTCCTAATTTACAGTGCTCTTCTTTCCCTTCAGCCAGATCTTATTCATTCTCAAGGTCGGATTGGAGGCCCATTTGTGGAGTTTCTCCGTGTTACTTTTTTCAAATAAAGCTTCTGAACCTAACATTGAAGGGTTTCACAATAGGCAAACAAAGCCTGTAGATGTGTTCAATCTCCTTGATTAGATCTGTAACGGTATAATTTTTCTCCTTCCTTCTATTTCATGGAAATAGTTTTTACTTCTCATTTTTCCTAGAATTGCAATGCAATCGACCCCTTTTGCCTGATGTTTGTTCAAGTAATTTCGGAAAAGAACTTGATTCTCTTGATCAACTTCTTGCCCAAGAAGATAGCAATTTCATGTTCATTTAAAAGTGGGCAGTTGGTCATCAATACATAGGAGGTTTTTAGATTTTGGTTTCTAGACTTCTCTTTGTTTATTGAGGATACTGAGGTTACTAATCACAAGTGCCCCATGTATTTTGTGATAGGCTTGCCCCTTACTTTTTTATTTCTCTTCTTCACTATTAATTTCTTTTGGTATGAAAATTTATACCATCAATTTTTTATCCCCTCTCATTTTTTTATCTCTATAAGTGCTGTATTTTAAAGAAGTTAACAATTATCATGAAAATAGCTCTTGAACCACTTTGAAGATTCTTTTTATACATTATGTCCTTGATTTGTATCCTTCCCCTTCCCAACTTTCCCAATGCCTTATAACTATTTCAGAGGTCCAGATTTTTCAAACTAATAAATGACGCTTGAATTTCAATATAATAATTGCTTGTGTTATTAAAATTTCGAGTTTAATTTCACGGGGGGAGCCAATCAGTTGATGTGTAATGTGATTTTATGGATTTTGATATGTAACAAGAATGAAATTATTTATTCCCTTTAATTATCTTCTAAATTTCTAATAAAATGATTCCTTACAGGCTTTTGTTAATATTGCTCTTACATCGTGATGTTTGAGATTCTATCGTCACGTTTGCTCCATACTACTTCAGTTCATATATTTCATTCCAGATGAATTCAGTCTTGGTGATCCAAAGACGCTTCATTTGAATACAGTTTAATGATCAAAATATAATCCATTCCGAATTTCAATTAACCTCCTCCTTCTCTCATTTTGCATGCTTTTGTAATTCTACATGAGAAACTATCATTTTTCTCGAGTCAGATTGGGAAGTTGTTCATAATAAGATAAGTTGTTCATCATTAAAATTATTTATTTTGAAATTTACTCATTATTTACAAATTACATAAACTTCTTAAACTTAACATTTGTGCATTATATATTGATTTAAACATGGGTTCTTCATTTTCACATTTTCAAGTTCTGCCAACCAAAAGAAAGGATTTAATTGACATTCAACCTTTTTGAGTTTTGGATTTCTAGAAAATAGAATTTTGGGACAAAAAAAAAATGCTCCGAATACCAACCTATTAATTATGATGAATATGTTTAGTTTTATGTATTTAACTCATTGTGGATGTTTATCTTGCACTTATATTGTGAGTAATCATTGGACCTCGCAAGAGATGTGTTCTGTTGCAACTGGGAGGCAGTGCTTAATGTGGGCTACTGCAGTTATTTCAATACTTGGAGGTTTTGGCAGTGAGGTATATATGCAAAGAATTAATGGCAAGTCAAATGTAGTGGCAGTAAACGCTGCTAAAGATTTTTGTAAGGAATTCTACATCATAAACCAAGTGCTTATTTGGCTAGGATTCCTATTTGTATGCTCTATATGAAAAATATGTAAATATAATATTGCTACATGTTTAATTGTTTGCCTGTCCAGTTTAATGTATTTTTAACTCAATCCATGATTTCTTTTCATGTTTTGCTAACCCAATTTATTTGGATTATTGGATGCTTTTTAACTTGCTTTTTTAAATTTTGTGTAAAGATGTATTATTAAAACAAAGTTACATTTCTTTTGAAGGTTACATCAACAAGTTTACTTGTGACATATTGAAGAAAAATAGATTTGTGTCAGGATCATTGGGATGAGGTATATAGATACATTGATCACGCCTTACGGGTAACATACCTACATATGAAGTGTAAATGGACTGGTTTGTACACTTTAAAAGACTCAAATTTGCACCTAAGACAATTTCTATCTACCAACATGTATAATTGGCACTTCATGTGTTTTTGCTCATTGGGACTTTTTGTTTCTGCACTTTTCTTTTTGTTTATGTTCTATTTAAAATAATTCTTCCTTTTCAACTCTCTATTATCCGATTTGTTTTAGGAAGTAGATGAAAACCAAAATTACTTTTATTCAATTAATTTATAATTCAATTATTGTAACTTAACCCCTGTTTTGCCACTTAATAGTATTGATTCTGCCTAAACTGTACTCAAAATTTGTGTATTCTGGACATTTCTGCATCCACTTTGTTTCTTTCAACTATATTTAAGTTTCTTGATTAGGATGTGGGCATCTGAATTTATTTCCAGCACGAAAAAGTCAATACTTGTGTAGTGTTATGTATTAACATTGGGAGTTTTTTTTGTAATCTTAGCTTGATATTTTTCGCTGTTTCTTAATTAAATCCCAGAATTTTGACACTTTGTGGTTTAATTTGCTCATTTTAAGTTATTTATATATGTATTAATGTCAAGTAGCCAATAAGATAAGCTATTGTTTTGTTAAGAGGGAGTATATTAAGGTCTGGGTGAGTTTTATTTATTTATTTATTTTTGACATAACAGTGTAGGTGCATAAAGAGTAAAGAATGCATGTGTTTCCTTCAAAAATTTTGTGGGGATAAGAATCTTGACAGGTGAGTCGACTGCATTCATAATCGTATTCCATACTTTCACTTCTTATATTTCTATCTTAGTGCTATTTGGAATACATGTTCTTGTCAATTCAAGAAGGACTTCTTGTTTGACTTTAAAGTTAAATTAATGGAAAAAAATTTGAGTTATGGTGATATAGTACTAGAAAGTTCATCATTGAATCGAGAAATTTTATTTTTTATCTTTCTAAGCAAATTTTAGTTTATTATGCTTAGAATAAATTTGATTATGTTAACTTTTCTTTCAATTGAGATGTTTTATCTATGTAAATTTTAATGTTATTGAGTAATGCTGTTAGGTTTTATAAAATTGGAAAATTCACTATTTCTATTAGTTAAGAAATATATTGAATTTTTTTTGCTCATCCTAAATAATTTCTAGATGTAAAATTTATAATCGAGTTTTGAAAAATAAAATTTTGTGAGAGTTTTAAAAGGATAAAGGCATCATAAGTAAATATTTCCTTGGGGCATTTTTCCCTATGCGATTTTATAGATTAGATAATTTATAAAATAAACATATAAAAAGTTAAAAAGGATTTTTATTCCACCATTTCAATCATGAAGCTACAAGCGGTAGTTTTTATGGAGAAGTTCCACTGAGCATTGCTTGTCCAATTTTTTGTTGTCTATCATGTGAGAGAGAAAAATTAAATGGATTCTCCTATTTTTTGTTGTCTATTATTTAGGAGAGAATAACAAATGCAAAACTTGATGCTTTGTTACCTAAAACCTTCTGGAAATCTGTTTGTGGTGAGAATTGACCACAGCATTTTTCGTTGCAGTCTAAGTGAATCAAATAGGTCTCCCTTGATGTTAAAATACTTAAGAATCCTTAGAAGGAATGCTCAGTAATATCTCCACTACTAAGTCTTTAGGTCTATTATATTCAAGGAGTAAGAAATGTATAATTTTAAAAGAGATACATTGATTCTGATTTTGCTGAGGGTTAGGTAAAAGGAGAAGTACATCATCTTATGTTTATACTTTGTGTAATTCCTGCGTAAGTTAGAAATCACATTTACAAAGAATTGTGGCTTTATCAACCACAAAGGATGAGTATATTGTTGCATGTGAATCTTTAAAAGAGGGATTATGGATTAGAGGATTATTTCATGAACTAGATTTTATAAATGATAATATATAATGTAAGTTATATATATATATATATATATATATAAACATTCATGCTATTTGAACATGTAACTTATTTTTCTTTTCACATAATAATTTCATTTTATAATAATCTTGTCTTACACAGATATCTATTCTGTTCTTTATACATCTCATATCATGAAGATAAAGAAAAAGAAAATGTTCATTTGACACTTGTCATTATAGACTCTATCCAGATTCTTTACTTATTATTATTATTATATTTTTTGCTGTTAGTGTATGTATTGTTATTATTGTTATATTATTCTATATTTATAATCAATGAAACACACAGGACACTTGTAAAGTTACCCATACATAACTGATTTATAGTTAATACTTTATCATTTTAGGTTACATTGCAATGGTGCTTGATGTAAAACCAAAAAGGCCATTTTACACACAAAAAAATGGAAACCAAACTACTGTGCAAGATCTTATCTTGATGGATAAAGAGTAAGTATTTGTAAATTTTTATTTACATTAGAATTATATTATATAAATTAAAGAACATTAATTTTTTCTACAGTTTCACTTCAAGACATCAATAAATTAAGTAGTGTACACTCATTTTTCAATTTTTCATGTCACAGATTTAATACTCTTACTTTGACAATGTGGTCCTCCTTTACTGACAATGAGTCAACAAATAACTCATTTGATATCTAAAACCCCTGTGATTATTGCAACACAGCTTCTGGTTACTTCATTCAATGGTAAATTTTTCTGTACTCGAAATTAATACAATTTCAATATCTCTTCTGATTTTTATTTCTATTATATTCTTGTTCTATAATTTATAACAACTTCTATCATACTACTTCTTTTAGGTATCTCTTTATCTACAACTTCAGATTCCTTTTTCTACATAAACTTCCCATTCAATGAAGTTAAAGAGTAACAAAGATGGTAAAAACAATGAACATTCAACCATTCTTTTTGTTTTTTTCACTTATAAACTATATATTGTCATATTTGATCATTTTATATTGCCCAACTTATAGGATCATTGCCAATTCGGAAAGGATTGCAGAAATTACTTCATCAAAGCCGTACTCTACCCCAAAGAAAGTAACAGCTTTGGAAAATACTCACTTTACAACAGTGAATGATGTACACAAGATAGCAGGAAAGGTATAAATACAACTTCATCAACTTTTAATTATGACACTGCATTTAACAATTTGCTACTGCCCTTTTCTTTTCTTTTTTCATATAACTTCTACTTATATACACTTCTTAAATTTATAATTACATCCCCCCTGCCCCCCCCCCCCCCCCCCCAAATTGAAATTTAACAGCAATTTCACATTCTATTTCTATCCATTCATAAAATTCTTTTTTCATATAACTTCCACTTATACACACTTCTTAAATTTATAATTACATCCCCCTGCCCCCCCCCCCCCCCCCAAATTGAAGTTTAACAGCAATTTCACATTCTATTTCTATCCATTCATAAAATTATTTATTAAATTTTTACTGTACATATATTTTCACAATAGACATTTCATCAAAATATTGTCTGTTTAACCTCTTATCAACAACTACTAAAGTGATCTAGAATTGCATGAACTTAGAATCACTAATATGAACATGTTTGGCTTAAGAAAAAAGTGAAGTAAATTTTTATTTCAGAAAATACTTGAGCACAGTACTGATTTCTTAATCTTAAGTAAATAAGGCTTCTTGCTTCATTGACAGTGTATCCTGCCCTACTGCCTAAAAATTTAACTCACATATATATTTTCACTTTAACCAATGAAAAAATTATTTATTTACTTGTAACTAAATTTTTTTAGTTAGTATAACATGCTCAAACAACTTTACAGTTTATCTTCCAATGCTCTTTAACATTTTTCCTTAGGATCATCACTGTCAAGTTAATGGACATGTTCAAAATTATCTATATACCTTATAACAGATTTCACATGTAATATCCTCTTATCATTGCATTAGTACTGAATAAATTTTCTGTCAACATACAACACACAATATTATTCAGCACTCTATTTGTTTATAAGTATCTATTGAAAATATTTTGAAATGCTATTCGTTACTCATACTATTTGAACTTTTTATAATAAATTTTTGTTCTTCTTTACATTCTCTGAACTAATATGTGTTTTTCAAGGTACAAGTAAATGAGAATTCTTATTACAAAATAATGGTTCTCTTCTATTTATACCATGCAGTTTCAACAAACTCGGTTTTGGATAAAAGGTTCTACAACAGTAAAGATGACTAGCTCTTCATTCTGGTACATGGGCTGCAACCTTTGTTTCAGATCATCTTGTGCCACAACTGCAGGTGAAATCTATGATTGCCATTATTGTAACACACAAAATGTAACGACATTACCCAGGTTTTCTCTCTTCTCTAAGTATTTATATAAACTTGACTTACAACAGTTAAATAGATACATAACACTGCTTTTCTTACTGTCATTTTCAGTAAAACTAATATCCTATTTCTAGAACAACTTAATAGCCTTCTCCCTATTTTACGACACGTCAACCATTTCCTTTTATCCTTATTATTATTATTACTTTTTTAATTAGAGCAAGAGACGACATTCATATAGAAGATGAAACTGGAACTTTACCAGCCTCAGTCATGGGTGAATTAGGAGAAGATTACCTACACTATTCAGCTTTTAAATTGATGGGGATTTCTAAAGGGGTCAGCACCTTTTAATGAGCTTACCATTTTTTCCAAATTGTTATAATCACTTACCTGTTTACAAATATTTTTCCACTTATCATTTGAAATCATTTTTGCAGAAAATCCATGATGGAGATATAAGATTGAACATCGAAGATCAATATGTGTTCTATGTGAAAGTCATTCCGGTGACAAATAGTAATATGTGTTCTATGTGAAAGCTATTCCGGTGACAAATAGTCCAAATGATCGTGGAAAAGCACAAATTACATCTTCCCAGTTAGTTCCTAAGTTTGAAGTGATTTCTCTTGAAAAGTATGTGCCAAGTAAGTTCAAGCAGTCTCCTATAGTGACAACTGTTGATAGCTCTTCAGTTACTCCAGTCACAGTTGATGCAGTCACAATTCTTGGTCGTTCTTCATCATCACCTCCGGCCAAACGCACTTTGTTCCCACCTGAGGCTACAATGTCACCAACAAAGAAGAAGTTGAATGATAAACTTGACTAGACTTATTTCTAGGGAACTTATCTATGAACAATGAACTTTTGTATTATGAACCTTATATTTTTGATCTTTTGATTGGTACTGGTGCTGTATTAAATGCTGAAAAACAATCCACCAGTTTGAACATCAAAACCATCACCATGTTTATATGAAGTTTCCATTCATGCAAATTTCCATGTGCAAGTCTTTAAACTTACATTGCATACAGTAAGGTTATAATACTTATTTAGAAAATCTCTATGGAAACTATAATTTTATTGTTGTTTACCACAAGTTTTTTTCCTACCAGTATTCATCAAATACTTAGCCTCTAACATAATTTTTTTGTTCAAATGATGCTGTTCAGTTTAAGTATATTCCGATCTTAATATTTCACACGAATAAATACAAATTTAAACCACTTCGTACAACGCACGTAACTCGTACTAGTTATATATAAAAAACAACATTGCAATCCCATCATCAATAATTTGAAAAGTGTTTCAAAACCTAATCTTTTTAACGTATAGTGATGCCGACTGAAGCAACAATTGAACAACCCAAATTACAAATGAAGAATTCAACTCCTAAAAATAAAAATGTCGAGATCTACATAAAAGAATTGATCAGAAAAAGGTCAAAAAACTAAAAAAAAAGTTTTTTATAGAAAACACACACTAACACAAAACACACACACACACACACACATATATATGAACATGCAAAATGCCTTATCAACCTTAAAAGCTTAAAAGCAGAACCCCAATTACATTAGAAGAACAAAAGTAGGACTAGTGAGCTCCAAATCCTGCAAAAATTACCACAAGCCTCAAAAACAACTTCAACCAAGAAAAAACGAACGAACATAAGAATCAATACAAGAATACATCGGTACACTTGAATCTGTACAAAACAACATCACAAACAAATAGAAACTTTTAGAAAACTAAACAACTACGTAGGAATGAAATAGGAATAAATCGACTAACGTCATAAAAGTGAAGGATAGATGCAGATCATAGTGAGGGAAGCTTCATAGGTAGATCCGACAAAGATTTGAAGAAACCGAAAGTCGAATCTATCGGAGACGAAAACAAATCACAGAAAACTAAAAATATTTTACAAACCTAAACGAATACCTGTAAACAAAATCAAAACGAAGCAAATAGCAAGATTTAAAATGAAATAGAAATCGACAGTCGAATCTACTAATGACGAAAATAAATCACAAAGAATCAAAACCATTTACAAACCTAAACGACAACCTAGAAACATAATCCGAATAAAGCAACTAAAAGATTCAAAGTGAAGGAAGAATATAGATCTCGGAGATAGAAGGTTTGAAAAAAGAAAAGAAAATGGGAGGCGTTAGAGGACCATGAGTTGTCTCGCTTTTGTAAAGGATGAGAATGTAAAGATTTTAATCGATCGTGTGGGCTTATATGTGAATTATTGTGTATTGGATAAAAGACTATCAAATTTGATTAAGTCTATTTAAATTGATCTAATAAGGATTTGGTATATTGGGCTTTAATGCATCTAATTAATGTATGGATTTTTATGTGTAGATATCAGGTCATTACATAATTTCATGATGGACCGAATTAGGTTAACAAACAATTCAGTATATGATAAGTGTATTTTATACACTTATTTATAATTCTAAATTAGAATAATTTATTGTCGTTTTAGAGTATATGCTATTTGATTTATGTTTATTTGTTTACTTTGTAGAAAATATCCCAAAATGCGAAGAATGAAGTAATTGATGAGAAAAATGCATAATTGGAGCTAAAATGAGCAATTGATAAGTTTGTGACGTCAACCGGAAAGATGCAATGTGCCGAAGTAATGGAATAAGAAGTTGGAGGATCCAGTTGAAGGAATTGAGAGTTGAAACGAGCGAATTGAGAAGATTTCAAAGTATGGGGACTATATTGTTGCAATTGAAAGTTGAAGGACTGAAGAGCAAATTAAACACGAGGGACCAACTTGAAAATATCCAATGATTGATTTGGATAATAAGAAGATATTTTGAGGATTTTTAGGATTTAATTGGATGCAAGTATAAGTCAAAAAGGAATGAAATATGATAAGAATATTACCATAAAATTGATTCCAATCCTAGAAGATTCTGGACAGAATTCCAGTCGGACTTTGAGACCAAATTTTGGGGCAGTAAACGTTCGAATTAAGAAAATCCTATTTCAAGAAGAATTGTATCCCTTTAAGTTATCTTTCTAACCCAATTTGAATCATCTTAATCGGATAGGGAAAGAGAAAGATATGGTCGAAATACGGAACGCTGTGCAGATACCAAAAAAGACTCGAGCGCGGATTTGATGAATTTCTTTCCTTCTTTAACTTGATCTCTTAACCAACTATAAATACAACCTCTTTGCACGAAAATCGGACATTTTCCTCTCCATAGAACGAGCCACAATAGAGAATTCAACATCAAATTCTTGGAGAATCAAGCATTGTAAAGGCGCGTGAATTGAAGATAATTGAAGAATCAAAACTTGGTGCAAGATTTCCATTCTTTATATTATCTTTAATGAACGTTAATTTTTATTGTTTTTGTTATTTATTGATGATGTGTAACTAAATTCTATGTTGAGATGAACGATGTAGCCTAGTCAGATTATTTTAATTTCAAATTTCGTTGTTTTAATGTTATGTTGCATGTATTGATTTATTATTGTTCTTAAAGCTTGAATTGCTTGATCACCAATTCATGATTTATTGAGTTATTTCCATAATCCGAGAGGTGAGTTAATAATTTAGAACGTGGTAATAAATCCAGTAATTGAACAAGAGATAGAGATATACTCGTGTTATTATTGCGGTCGTGTGTGAATTCTTGTGTGTTATGCATCTAGATAAGGAATATTCGGACCCTCTATAGAAATACATTGTTGACTTATTTAGGTAGAATTAATTTAAACTCGAGAGAGGAATTTCAATTTAAATTAGTGAATTCGACCGAATGCATAATTAGGAAATAAAACTTGAATTGGAGTTAATATAATTGGCTAGGTGAAATCGGGATTCCCAACTACTTTATAATCGTATTTAAAAACAAAAGCAATTTCACAATTTTATTTCTTTAGTTTAATTCTTTAGTTGTAGTTAACAATCTCAAACAAATTCGCCCGTTCAAATAGAGTTAGGAACTAACACATTTCGGTACTTAATAGCAGTCCTCGTGGGACGATAATCCGGACTCTTAGGTCCACTTTATTACTTCTCACGACTCGTACACTTGCGGGGATATCTCGCATCGCGAGATATTAGGGAACAAGTTTTTGGTGCCGTTGCCGGGGACTGTTAATTAATATCGATACCCATTAATTCTTATTTTACTTTGAACTTTATTTGGCTTATTTTTATTTTTATATTATTTTTCAGTTTTTGTTTTTAATTTTTGTTTTATTTAATTTATGTTAAGAAGGACCAAGTCTTTTGATTTGCTTCCTTTTGATACAGAAATTGAACGCACCTTTCGACAGAGGCGTAGACAACAGTTGGAAGCGAATCAACAAAAAGACTTAACCATGGCAGATGATATAATTCAGGATAATCAGGGAAATCATCAAAATCTGCCCGCAGCTGTGAATGGACAGCAATAAAATCATGGAAGGCGCGTCTTGCGAGATTACATGGTTCCTCTTGTGGGGAACATCGGAACTTGCATTGTACCTCCTGCAATCCGAGCTAATAATTTTGAGATCAATACTTCCTTGATATCCTTGATCCAAAATTCGTGTGTTTTTCATGGACTGCCATCTGAGGATCCTCATGCCCATCTGAGGACATTTTTGGAACTATGTAATATGCAACGCATGAATGGAGTTTCAGATGACGCCGTGAAATTAAAGCTTTTCTCATTCTCTTTGGCGGACAAAGCAAAAGCCTGGTTTTACTCCTTGCCCCTACACACAATCACCACTTTTGAAGTTATGAGCCAAAAATTTGTAGATAAATTTTTCCCACCTGGCCGCATGTCAAAGCTAAGGCGTGAAATTTTGTCATTCAGTCAACAGCCTGGTAAATCCATTTTTGAGGCATGGGAAAGGTTCAATGAGCTTATCAGACAGTGTCCTACCCATGGAATCGCTGATTGAATCTTAGTTCAAACATTCTATAATGGGTTGACAAATGAAAATAAGAAGTACGCCGACTCAGCAGCTGGAGGATCAGTAATGGATATGACATATGAAGAAGCATCTGAGATCTTTGAGAAGATGGCTGCGAACAGTTACCAGTGGTATTCAAATAGATCTACACCAAAATCTTGAGGAATTGCTGCAGTTAGTGAAATTACAGCATTAACTGCTAATCTGGATGCGTTGACAAAGAAGATAGACCGTATGGGTGTCCAGCCAGTGAATTCGGTTCAAATAGCTTTGTGTGATTTTTGTTTTGAAAATCACGCTATGAATTTCTGCCCACTTCAACAAAATCAATCAAATTCAGAACAGGTCAACTTCATTGGGAACAGACAGCAGGGTGGGCCATATTCACAAGCACACAACCCAGAATGGAAGAATCACCCAAATTTTTCTTGGTCTAACAATCAGACTGTTCAGCACCCACTTGGATTTCAGCAACAGCAGCAATCTCAGAAAAATATATCCGAGAACATAGAAGTGTTAATCCAGCTGGTCAAGAGTCAGAATGGCGAATTAATGAATCAAGCAGCTGAGATAAAAAATTTGAAGAAACAAGTAGGAGAGCTGGCAGCTAGCAGTTCCACAAGGCAGCCAGGACAGTTACCGAGCAATACTGAAATGAACCCTCGTGAGCATGTTAATGCAATAACAACAAGGAGCGGGGTTCAGCTATCTGAAGTAACTGTAGAGGAATATGAAAAGCAAAAGAGCCAAAAGGAAGATGTGGTGGAAGAACAGGAAAGTGAGAAAGAACAGAGATCGACTCCTGAAGTTCATGACAAAGTCGAAGAAGAAGTTCGAGTTCGACCACCAGTCAAAGCTTATGTGCCCCCAGTTCCTTATCCACAACGATTGATAAAGCATAAGTTGGAGCAGCAGTTTGGAAAATTTTTGGAAATATTCAAGAAACTGCACATTAATATTCCTTTTGCTAAAGCATTGGCCCAAATGCCGCTCTACTTGAAATTTATGAAGGAGATGCTGTCAAACAAAAGAAAGTTGGTTGATTTTTAAGACAGTAGCACTGAGTGAGGAGTGCAGCGCCATACTTCAAAAGAAATTACCACAAAAATTGACTGATCCAGGGAGTTTCTCTATCCCATGCATTATTGGTAATTTCAGTTTTGATAATGTTTTGTGTGATCTAGGGGCCAGTGTTAATTTAATGCCTCTATCTGTGTACAGGAAACTTGGGTTGGGGGAGCCTAAACCAACCAATATCACACTGAAGATGGCAAATAGATCCATTCAGTACCCATATGGTGTTGTTGAAAATGTGATTGTGAAGGTTGACAAATTTTTCTTCCCAGTTAACTTTGTGATTCTTGATATGGAAGAAGACACTTATATGCCTCTAATATTTGGAAGACCGTTCCTAGCTACTGGAAGAGCACTGATTGACATTGAAAAGGGAGAAATCATCTTTAGGGTCGAGAAGGAACAAGTCACATTCAGCATTAAGCCAAGACAGGATCCAAAGATTCAAAATGAAAGTTGCTTCAAGGTGGATGAAGAGGCCAAGGAACCAAATGGCTGCATGAAGGATGAGATTAAGATTGAGGAGGCTTTAATCAAAAAACATGAGTTTGTGAAGGTAAAAGATGGATGGAGGGACAAGAAGGAAGAAAAGCCTAACATCCCTCAACAAGTGGAAAAGGAGGCCTTGAACTACAAGAAAGTGAAGAAACGAGTTGAGAAGTGCAAGGATGGAAATTGCAAGAAATGCAAAGCTTCAAGAGGATCATTCAAACCTCCATGATATTTATGTGCTAAAGTCGGGCATAAGACTTAAAACGGAGCGCTTGTTGGGAGGCAACCTAACTTTTCTTTCCTTTTACTTATTACGCTTTTATTATTTATTTTAGTATTAAAATTTTTAGATATATGCATGGTAGGATATGTGTTTGAGTGTTTTGCATGTTTCACGTTAAGGACATTTTTGCATATTAGTCTATTGGTGCATATTTAGGTATGTTTTTGATTTTGCATGTTTTCATTAGGAAAAACTTTTATCGTCATCCCAATTCACACACACTAGTTTGTATCATGAAACTAATGTTTGAAAAATCATTGCATAGATCATGAAGTGATTAGGGGGCTAAAAACGATTTTGAAAATAAAAAAATGGGAAAAATTTTCATTACTGCCGAGAACTACGCGATCACGTTCCAATAGGCTATAGCGATTGCGAATTTGCATAAAAATATCAACAGATTTTTAAACATTGAACCACGCAATCGCTGGCACTCCAGCCAAGCGATCGCGTGGGTATTCTGGGACAATAATCAGCAGTTTAAGTGTTGTTCCTCATGTTCTCAATTTCAAACATTAGAACCTCGTTTTCTCTCCCATAATCACCTCATATTTGATCTTACATCTTGTGTGAATGTCATCAACACTTTGTTGCATCAATATCATTGCTTACATGACTTCAAAATCCAATCGAAGGTATGATCTCTTCACTTAAATCAATTTTTAGTCAAAATTGTGAATATCTCTTTAAGTTCTTCTACCTAGAAATTGTGAATTGTGAAGAATGGGCCTAGGTTAGTGGTTGGAGATTGTGATTTGTGGTTTAGTAGACAAAAATTTTGGGTTCATTCATGCCTCCAACCCTATGCATATCCATTGATTTTTGCAATGCCCATCAAGTGTTTGATGAAATGCCACAAAGGCATTCTTGTGCTAATTTTAGAAATTCATTCGAGCATTTATTTACATAACATGTTCATCATTGATTGTGTGTATTTAGTTCAAGAATTAGTTCACTACATTGCATGAAAATCATGAAAACCAACATTGCACCAAGGCAGCCCCATTGCAAGGCCACTGCAGGCCATTGCACCCAGAAACTGTCTCGCGTCACCTACTTCTCCACATTGTTTCATGACCCTATTGATCTTCAAATGAGCTGAATTTTTAATATATTGTCGATCATGCTGTGAACTTTAACATATCAAAAGATGGCTCAGGAAAAATTATGTTTTTCTAGGCGATGTCAAGGCTTGAATGTGTGTGGTCGACCAATTTTGAAAATTCAAAATTTTGCTTTAACTTTAGATTGGGGGTGTGGTAGTGAACTTCCATTTCTTCTTATTGGTGTTTATGTCTTCTAATGTTAATTATTTCTTATTTGCAGGGAAAACACCAGTCAAAACACGCCAACCCAATTTGAACAATACAAACAAAGGGTCGATTCATCCAATGCAGTGCTACAGGAAGCTTCAAAGAAATACATCCTCTACACTTGGGAAGTTCTCGTTCTCTTCTCTTTGTCTCGTTTTGCATTGTTGAATATTTTTGACAAACATTGAGGACAATGTTCATTTCAAGTTTGGGGGTGAAGATTCATTACATTCCTCATTCATTTTATATTCATTCGATTTTATTGGAATTAAAAAAACAAAAAACAAAAAAAGAAAAAAAAAAAGAAAAAAAAATGTGTTAAAATTGGTATGAATCAATTTGTGCTTAGGCTCGAAAATTGGACAACATGAAAGCATGAACTAGTTATGTTTTGCTAGATTCACATTTATTGCGCACGTAGCCATTGTTGGATAATTGCTTGTGTAAGGGATTTTGTTTAATACATGTGGGGCAAATTTATGCAATTTGAACTTAGGAATGACTCAAAAATTCCTGAACTTGGATCGTTAGACATCTCACCCCTAAATTAGAACCAATCATGCTAAAAGGCAAGTTTGGGGGTAAAATGGTTGGAATTTGTGTGTATTGATGGGTTGGAGGTCTGTGGTTCTTGGTTTTGCACTTTAGTCATTCAGTTTGGTCAACGAGTATAAACCATTTCCAGCATAAAAATAGAAAAATGTTGAAGGTCTTATTCCGCTCTTCAAATGCCTTTTTGACTCGAGTAAGTAAGTCTGAGGGGTCTTTCAAACCTGGTGCCCTAAAGCCAACTGGCTTGGGAGTCATCGGCCTAAAGCTCTCTACATGGGTCAATTAGAAAACAAGTACGGAGAGTGGACTTACACATAAGACATTATAACATCTTTAACTTTTCTGTTTAAGTCTTTATGACTCGGGAAAGTACGTCTGAGGGGTTCTTTAAACCTGGTACCCTAAAAGCTAACTGGTTTGGGAGTTGCCGATCTGAAAGCCCGCTACAGGGGTCATATAGAAAGTCAGTATGAAAAGTTCTGCACAAAGATGGTAAAAGACAGGGACATTAAAAGAAAAATTCGTCCAATAAAAAAAATAAAAAATAATAAAAAATAAAAAATTTATTTCATGGTATAAGCTTTGTTGACTGAGCTGTGGTGGTTGAGGGTGTAGAATTGGGGACTGCTTTCTTTTGATTTGTTGTGCACACTTATTTCTGATTCTGACTACCTTGTGTGGAAAAAGCTAAGAATATTTTTTAGAACCCACATAGATAAAAAAATCAGGATGCGAGAGAAAAAGTAGAAAGTGGTGATCATCCATGAGCGTTGAAAAGAATTTGATTAGAAATCATAGATTGACCACATGAGATTTTGGCTTGATTATGCATAATGAGCCACACAGTGTTGAGTATATATTATGCATAAGTATGCGTTTGACATTAGCTATTCACACACACACACTTAAAAATCTAGCAAATATAACTAGAAATTATTTTGCAATGTTGTTCATAACTCTTGCTGAAGCTTGAATTGATTTGGATTATTGAGGCATTTGGTAAATATGTTGACACAACAAAAACAATTGCATATGGTTATTTTAATTTATTAAGTTTAGTTTACATTGTTCAAGGACGAACAATAATTCTAGTTTGGGGGTATTTGATAAGTGTATTTTATACACTTATTTATACGTCTAAATTAGAATAATTTATTGTCGTTTTAGAGTATATGCTATTTAATTTATGTTTATTTGTTTACTTTGTAGAAAATATCCCAAAATGCGAAGAATGAAGTAATTGATGAGAAAAATGCATAATTGGAGCTAAAATGAGCAATTGATAAGTTTGTGACGTCAACCGGAAAGATGCAATATGCCGAAGTAAAGGAATAAGAAGTTGGAGGATCCATTTGAAGGAATTGAGAGTTGAAACGAGCGAATTGAGAAGATTCCAAAGTATGGGGACTATATTGTTGCAATTGGAAGTTGAAGGACTGAAGAGCAAATTAAACATGAGGGACCAACTTGCAAATATCCAATGATTGATTTGGATAATAAGAAGATATTTTGAGAATTTTTAGGAGTTAATTGGATGCAAGTATAAGTCAAAAAGGAATGGAATATGATAAGAATATTACCATAAAATTGATTCCAATCCTAAAAGATTCTGGACAGAATTCTAGTAGGACATTGAGACCAAATTTTGGGGAAGTAAACGTTTGAATTAGGAAAATCCTATTTCAAGAAGAATTGTATCACTTTAAGTTATATTTCTAACGAAATTTGAATCATCTTAATCGGATAAGGAAAGAGAAAGATGTGGTCGAAATACTGAAAGCTGTGCAGATACCAAAAAAGACTCGAGCGCGGATTTGATGAATTTCTTTCCTTCTTTAACTTGATCTCTTCACCAACTATAAATACAACCTCTTTGCACGAAAATCGGACATTTTTCTCTCCATAGAACGAGCCACAATAGAGAATTCAACATCAAATTCTTGGAGAATCAAGCATTGTAAAGGCGCGTGAATTGAAGATAATTGAAGAATCAAAACTTGGTACAAGATTTCCATTCTTTATATTATCTTTAATGAACGTTAATTTTTATTGTTTTTGTTATTTATTGATGATGTGTAACTAAATTCTATGTTGAGATGAACGATGTAGCCTGGTCAGATTATTTTAATTCCAAATTTCGTTGTTTTAATGTTTTGTTGCATGTATTGATTTATTATTGTTCTTAAAGCTTGAATTGCTTGATCACCAATTCATGATTTATTGAGTTATTTCCATAATTCGAGAGGTGAGTTAATAATTTAGAACGTGGTAATAAATCCAGTAATTGAACAAGAGATAGAGATATACTCGTGTTATTATTGCGGTCGTATGTGAATTCTTGTGTGTTATGCATCTAGATAAGGAATATTCGGACCCTCTATAGAGATACATGGTTGACTTATTTAGGTAGAATTTATTTAAACTTGAGAGAGAAATTTCAATTTAAATTAGTGAATTCAACCGAATGCATAATTAGGAAATAAAACTTGAATTGTAGTTAATATAATTGGCTAGGTGAAATCGGGATTCCCAACTACTTTACAATCGTATTTAAAAACAAAAGCAATTTCGCAATTTTATTTCTTTAGTTTAATTCTTTAGTTGTAGTTAACAATCTCAAACAAATTCGCCCGTTCAAATAGAGTTAGGAACTAACACATTTCGGTACTTAATAGCAGTCTTCGTGGGACGATAATCCGGACTCTTAGGCCACTTTATTACTTCTCACGGCCCGTACACTTGTGGGGATATCTCGCATCGCGAGATATTAGTTTGAAAATTAGCTGTCTCCAAGTACTTCTTTTGCAAGTTTTTGGAAGTTATGTAAAATTGCTACTCCGGTCCTCTCTTTTTTTATGGATTAAATGTTTAATCCTAATGTTATGAGATTATTTAAGTTGGCCCTTAAAGTTCTGGAATTTATAAAATCAGCCACTAAAGTTACAAAATTATTTAAGTTGGGTTTTTAAGGTTAAGGGTTTTATATTTCAGCCCCCAAGGTTATAAAATTATTAAGTTGGGACCCTCTAAAAGTTCTGTGTTTCACAATTCCGTCCCTATAGTTTGAAAATTTTCTAAATTGATCCTTAAAGTTTGAAAATTTTCATTTTCAGTCATTAAAGTTTGAAGATTTTCATTTTCAGTCCTTAAAGTTTGAAAATCTTCTAATTCAATCCCTAAAGTTTGGGAATTTTTAAATTAGTCCCTAAAGTTTGAAATTTTTTCTAATTCAGTCCTTAAAGTTTCCAAATTCACTATTTTGGACCTCTAAAGTTTGATTTCTTTCAAATAGGATCTAAAGTTTGGAATTTCTCTAAATTGTCCAATAAGGTTTTGGAAAAAATTGTAATTTAAGTCCTTCAAGCTTAAAATTTTTCATAATTGGCCACCAAAAGTTTAAGAATATTGCAATTTGACCATCCCAACTTAAGGATTGCTTTATTCTAAAGTTTTGAATTTGATAATTCAAATTCTAAAGTCAAAGATATATGCAAATCAATGATTTCAATTTCAAATCTTCGTACATTGGACTCTTTTAAGAGACATAATATTCGAAAGTAAGTTAGTTGAAGCAACATGTTGCCAAAGCAACCTCTCTTGTGGATATTAATTAACTTAGAATATTAGAAGGTATTTGTGTGTGTGCTATTCATGTGGATGTTGATCGGCCCAAAGGAAGGTCAATGTTTGGCTCGAATTTCACATGCACCTGTGGTGGTAAACACGTGGCAATTAGTTGGTTTAATGTGTGATCAATAAATCGGTCCAAAGAAAGGTTTGTTGGTTAACATGTCTTATTGCCAGTGTTTGATCACTACACTAAGGGAAAATTAGGTGTTTATGTGTTATTTATGTGGATATTGATCGGCCCAAAGGAAGGTCAATGTTTGGCAAGAATTTCATATGAACTTGTGGTGAAAAACACGTGTTGGTTATTTGGTTTAACGTGTGATCAATAAATCGGTCCAAAGAAAGGTTTATTGGTTGACATGTCTTAACTTCAGTGTTTGATCACTACACCAAGAGTACCACTTACAAGTCAATATTTCTGTCCAAAGACTAAATATTGATGTTGTACTAGGTATCTTGTGATGTGTCCTATCATTATTTGAAAGTATGATTTGCATAATAAGGTACTTATGTGAGCTATTTTGTATAAATGTTCTCTATTCGGTTTCAAATTCTGCTAGTAGTATCTCTGCGAGCTTAAATTTAATCCCCTTGCTTATGGAACAAACTTTAAGGATTGGACAGAGAACATTAATATTGTTCTTGGCTGCATGGATCTAGACCATGCACTAATGATTGAGCAGCCTGCTCCTCTGACTAATAAAAGTTCATATAATCAAAGGAGGAACTTTGAGAAGTGAGATTGATCATGTCGCATGAGTCTAATGTTCATTAAGCACGACATTTCGGAAGCCTTTAGTGGCACAGTATCTGAGGAGGTAAATAATGCCAATGAGTTCCTTTCCGAAATTAAGAAATGTTTTGCGAAAAACAATAAGGCTGAAATAAACATGCTTATGCAAAGCTTGATTTCAATAAAGTATAAAGGTAATGTGAACATAAGAGAGTACATCATGTAGATATCTCACTTGAAGGCACTAAAACTTGACTTGTCTGATGACTTGCTAGTGCATTTGGTATTGATATCGGTTCCTGCACAATTCAGTCAATTTTGGGTTAGTTATAACTGTCAACAGGAGAAATGGATTCTCAATGATCTCATTTCATAGGGTACAAACTTCTTGCACAATTCAGTCAATTTAAGGTCAGTTGTAACTATCAAAGGGAGAAATGAACTCTAAATGAGTTCATTCTATTTTTGTGTACAAGAGGAAGAAAAGTTGAAGTAGAAAAAAACTGAAAGTGTTGACATGGAAAATACCTCTAAAGATAAGGACAACAAAACAAATAAAGAACATAAAGTTGCTAAGGGTCCAAAACAAAAGAAACCACATAAAAATATTGAGAGTTGTTTCTTTTGCTAGAAATTTGGACATTTAAAGAAAGGTCGTATATAATACCAACTAAAGTTGCTACTGAAACACATTAAGAGCTTTTGACAGGTAGAAAATCTAGTCTAAATCATTTCCACATTTGGAGATTTCCAGCTAAGGTTAGGCCTTATAGGCCACATAAAGAAATTGGACTGCAAAACCGTTAGTAGCTACTTTATTGGTTATTCTGAGCGATCGAGGAGCTATTAATTTTATGATCCCACACTTAAGTCAATTTTGAAACGGGAACTGCAACATTTTTTGAGGATGTTGAGTTTGGGGGAGAAATAAGGTTAGAGATATTATCTCATTTGGTCTTAAGATTAATGCTGTTGATGGTTGTTTGTATTACAAGTTCAGTGGGAGTAAGTATATTTTCCTGGTTTTATATGTTGATTATTGCTTTCCACCAATGATATAGGCATGCCACATAAAATTATGAGATTTTTGTCAAGAAATTTGAGATTAAAAATCTTAGTGACGTCTCTTTTGTATTAGGGATTCAGATACACCAGGATTGCTCTCGAGGTATTCTTGGATTGTCCCAAAAGGGCTATATCGATAAAGTACTTAAGAGGTTTGGCATGCAAGACAGTAAACCAGACAAATTTAGTCTCGACTAATGCCCGAAAAGTTATCTTGAAGTTAAGGAAATGCAGAAGATCTCATATAGTTTAGCTATAGGGAATCTGATGTATACTCAGGATTGTACGCGTTCCGATATTGCGTACATTGTTAGGGTACAAAGGAGATATTTAAGTAACCCTGGGATGGATCATTTGGAAAGCAGCCAAAAGGGGTTATAAGGTATTTAAAAAAGAACAAAAGATTGCATGCTCACATACAGAAAATCGGATCAGTTCGAGATCATATGGTATTATGATTCTGATTTTTCTAGATGCCAAAACAGTAGGAGATCCACATCAGGATACATCTATCTACTAGTTGGAGGAGCTATTTTCGAAAGGAGTACTTAGCAAACACTTATAGCTTCTTTCATCATGGCAGCAGAGGTTGTAGCATTTTTTGGGACATTTAATTATGGAATATAACTACGAAATTTTGTCACTGGGCTGCGTATTTTGTATGGTATAGAAAGATCACTAAAGTTATATTGTGACAATAACTCAGCAGTTTTATATTCCAGTAACAACAGGAACTCAACTGAGTCAAAATACATTGACATAAGTTCCTGGTTGTGAAGGATACTGTTTAGAGTGGACACGTGTCAATAAGAGCACATTGGGACAAACTCCATAATTTCGGATCCGCTTACTAAGGTATTACCACCCAAAGTCTTTCATGAGCACATTGCTCATATGGGTGTTGTATTTCTTGAGGATATTTAGTTTCAGTGGGAGTTTGTATTTTGGGTGCTTTAGACACATTTATTGTCCTTTTGGATACAGTTTAAAGTTAAAGTTATTTACAACTGTAAGGTTTCAGGTTTATTATCTCTGAACTCGTTTGAGGATGATCTCACTAAAGTTGGACCAGTTGGAAATAGGCATGTTAAAGATCATTACATGTAATTTTCATGCTACACATCCATACTTGATCCATGTCATTCAATTATGTCGATATACGTGACCACTGATGGGTTTAGCTACGATAAATGCAGCGAAAGCCGCTTTGATCCTATGTTGATATAATTGATGGATCGGTTTGTTTGGAGATGCATTTAGTAATGATAGCAAAATTCTGAGTACTCATAAGGTTTGATTGATACACAATTGTAAGGTTACACATATAGGCCAAGTGGGAGATTGTAAGGATTTTAATCGATCGTATGAGCTTATATGTGAATTATTGTGTATTGAATAAAAGAAAATCAAATTAGGTTAAGCCCATTTAAAGTGATCTAATAAGGATTTGGTATATTGGGCTTTAATACATCTAATTAATGTATGGGCTTTTATGTATAGATATCAGGCCATTATCTAATTTCATGATGGGTCGAATTAGGTTAACAAGCAATTCAGTATATAAACACGGTTATGGTCCCTGAATCATACGTACTGTTCATTATTTTTGACATCCCATCATTAGAGAGAAAATAAGGACTACGTATTGATTTGGAAGATCCAACCGCCGAATCGTTCATCGTGAATCATGTTTGATTAAGGTACGCTTCCGCTTCAATTATTGAATCTTGATAATTCCAGCATGATGATTTTGGATCACAGATAAATAATTATCTGTGATAAATTTTCTAACAGAGAAATCTCTTAAATCAAGCTTTTACGTGGCGTGTAAAATCTATGTCGTATGGAGTAATGCAAAATTGTGTCATATTGTATCTACTGATGCAAAATGGTATTGTATCTAGGAGGAATGGATCCAGTGCATGGAAAGCACTGGTGGTCGCTCGTGTTGAATCCTTCGAGATTATTTTTTTTGTCAATATATATTTGATATGCTGAATTGCAAGTGTACGATATCGCATCCAATTAATAAAGTGAACTTTTTGAATCCAAGTTATCATTCCCATAAGGACTGTAATTAAGTACCAAAATATGTTAGTTCTTAACTCTGTTTTAACAGTAGAATTGAGATGGATTTTTGAATTGAACTTAACTATAAAACTAAAAAGGCTAAAGAAAAGATTGTACATATAGATTTTCCATATTGATGTTTGAAAATGCTGGGATATCCGATTTCACGTTAGTCAACACTTTTAAACAAATAATAATAATAATCTATTAGGTAACTTTTATCCTAAAACGAAAATATGTTAATCTAATTTAGACATATAAATAAGTGTATAAAATACATTTATTATTATTCTAGATCTATATCTATAATTTCATTTGTTCTCAAGCAATTCTTATAGCTTAGTTGGTTAGCGTATTCATTCTTTAAGAATAAGAAAAAGGTCTTGAGTTCGATTCTCTATGACAACAGTCATCTATACATTTATTTTATTTCAATATTTTCCATCATTTTGAAGCATAAATACAAAACCATCAAACATATGATCTTCTTGAAAATTATGGAAACTTTGACCACTATGACATTAGGTGAATTTGAAATACAAAACTAATAAATTAGTAATAATATTATGTTTATATGGAATCATTTTTCTATCAAATTGTATCTAATGCAATGTTATAGAACCCACTGTTTGTAAACTTATCCAAGTGAATTAAAATTTCTTCACACGTATCATAATGACTTTTAAGATGAAAAAATATGGTAATATTTACTAATTTCTTTTAGTAAGATGGTAATATTTACTAATTTCAAGTCTTGATTCCACATATAGAAAAAAAAATTGCTTAGTGAATTAATGAGAAATAAAAAATTATTAACCTCTTTGATGAAGTCGAAACCTGCTTTATTTTTATTACGGTAATTGACATTCAACGATTGCTCATGCTCACTCGAGATCCTGGATCCGCCTCTGGTATCCAATGACAATAATTTGAACAGCATTCCTGAACCTACTCTTTTTAATTTGTAGTGAAATTCAATGTTTCTGTTTACATAAATAAATAAATAAATAAATAAAATCTTTCAAAGAAATGTAAGTGGAATTTATTTAATTCAGACTTTAATAGCCTTTTAAAAACTTTTTTTAATGGACTTCATTTTATTTTATTGAATTTTATGGATTTTTATAGACTTTCTTAAACTTTTTGCAGAATTTCATTTAAAATATTTTCATAGACTTTCAACGACTTTTATAAACTTTCATCTTTCCAATTGAAAAATAAAATATTAATAGATTAATATTTCGATGACGTGAATACTAATAGTTAATAATAATTATGTGCCAAGTGAATCAAAAATATATTTTCCCAGTCTCATTCCCCCACAACATCTACATACAACTCCCAACCGCAAGGCATTAATCACTTGATAAGTAAACAAAAGAAAGGAAAAAAAAATCATTTTTATACAGACGAAAAATTCAAAACATGGAAACGTTGCAAATGAGGATAGAAATTGTAGACGGGTTGAAAGATTAGCGATCGGATTTAATGGGAGAGATAAACTAGACCATTTGTGTTAAAAAAGGAGAAATAACTTTAGGAGATATAAGTATTTTTAAGATAGAGAAATCATTTGTACTACGCCCGGTAGGTGATGAGAATCATAGGAAACTTGACAAGGAAAATCAATCATTCGAACCAAATAATTTTTTAAGTGCATGTTTGCAGAGCTTCGAGTCAACTATGGGTAATTTTGGAAGAAGATTCAAGGCTTAAACAAGATATCAAGCCAAGAATCAAGTTGGGACCAAAGACATGAAGTTGGTTGAGAATTTGGACTCAGTCAGTTTCGGTCGACCAAAAGTATTTTCGGTCAACCGAAACTCTGCAGGATTTTTAGATGCAGTCTTAGTCGGGATCGGATGATCAACGTTCGACTAAAAGGGACATTTCAGTCGACCATGTGATCGACCGAAACACAATTGACCGAAATACGCTAAATTCAAAAAAACGAGATTTGTTGTGCAATTTTCCAATTTATTCTTCCCCCCAATTTGTAATATAAATAACACTTTCCTCTCAAACCCTTAATAACTTGGTTGTTCATGTGGCTTGGTCTTGAGAGACTCTTTTGGGGTAAGGTAAAACACTTGTTCTTTTATCTTGTAATCTTTGAAAATTAATCAACTATATTTGAGTATACTATTCTTGTTTTGTTGTTTATTTTCGCCACCTTAAAATTTGTTTATTTCTATCCATTGAGCTAGGTACTTTAAAGTCCTTTGAATTTTGGCTAGATTAAACTTGGGTTAAAGTGTTATTTTACCATTTTAACTTTCTTGGTTTTTATACAAAATTGTTATGGGAATCTTTGGTCCAAACACCAAAGGGTCTTCATCATTTGGTATCAGAGCTTGACTCTAATTTAGTAAACCTATCTTTTGGGGAAAATTCCATGTTCTTGAGCTCTATTGATCCCTACATATTGGGTAATTGATTGTTATCATTGTTGAGTTTGTTAGGGGGGGGGGGGGGATTCCATTATCCATACACTTGAAAATTCTACACTATCTAAAGTTTTCCCACAAAGTGTTTGGTAAAATACCTCAAGGAAAAATACTCTATTAATGCCTTGTTGTACAACCTCTATGTCTTGTTAATTACATGTGATTGCTCATTCCCATTGTTGAGGTTATAGTTCTTAACATCTATCCTATAAATTCAAAGTCATCTTCTTGTTATAGCAAGCATATAAATTCCGCTTGCTATTTGTTCCCATATTTGTACAACTCTTCCTTGATTGTGGTTTGAATCTTCACAAGATTTAATTTTCTCGGTGTAGTTGATTACATTCCTTAAGGGTTGAGTGAAAACACGAGTGAAATGAATTCTTTGTGAGGACACTTCCACACTTGCACAACATGTTCCATCCAAACACTCCAAGTGGGAAAAATCTCAATTCTCAAACTCAAGACTTGAAGGAGATGTTACAAACTCTTTCCACCACTTTTGCTAGGCAAGTAGAGGAGATGGGAGGGAGGTTGGAAAGGTTGGAGGCAATGAGAAAAATTCCACCACCTAAGACTAATGGTGAAAGGAGGAGTAATAGAAAGGTTAGGGATAAATATGAAGAGTGTTGGATAGTGATAGTTGTATGGGTCAAAGGTGGAGCATGGGATGGAATAAGGAAGAGAGGTGTGATAGGAGAGTTGATAGGGGATTTGTGAAGGAGAGTGATCACATGTAGGATTTTAAGAGCTAAATGAAAACTTTTGAAGAAAAGTTTAAGTCATGGGAGCGTGAAAAGAATGAAAGAGGGATGGTGGTTGAATTGCAAGAGGTGCCCCTACATAAGAAAGTTGAGAAGAAGGAGGGAGAGCTAAAAATTGAAATAGTTGATCAAACTCCAATTTTTCATGTGGAAGATAAAAAGTCGGGAAGTGAAGAGGTGCATGAATTTGGGAATGGAATTGTTGATGAAGGGGTGCATGAGCCTATACGTGTGGAGAAAATGGTTGAGCTTAAAAATGTGGTAGTATTGAATGAGCAAAAAGCTGAAGGGATTAATGGAGGTGAAGTGAAAAGCCTCATGGTGCTGAAAGAGGAGTTGGAAGTGATGAATCACAAGTATGAGGATCCATATCTCGTACTTTGTGAAATTAACATTCCCCACCCTATTTTACTTAATTTTATTTTGCAGGTTAATGGCACTTGGTACTTTGAGCCACGTCATTTATGCCCAAAGGAGTTCATGGTTCAACCCCTCCATATAGCCCAAGCTACAGGGTACTGCTAGTTGATCATGTGTCATGGAGGCCATAGTTTTCCTCTTGATCCAGGAGGTGCAATGAAGCATCATGAACAAACATATGATTCGAGACGAATCATCTTGAAGGAGGGTCTGATGAGAATCATAGGAGGCTCGATAAGTAAAATCAATCATTCAAGCCAAACAATTTTTGAAGTGCATGTTTGCGGAGCTTCGAGTCAACTATGGGCCATTTTGGAAGAAGATTCAAGGCTTAAACAAGAGATCAAGCCAAGAAAGGAAGCTAAGAATCAAGTTGGGGCCAAAGATATGAAGTTGGTATAGAATTTGGACTCAGTCAATTTCGGTTGACCGAAACTCTGCAGTATTTTTAGACGTAGCCTCAGTCGGGATTAGCTGGTCAACGTTCGATCGAAAGGGACATTTCGGTTGACCATGTGATCGACCTAGCACGTTGAATTAAAAAAAAAAAGGATTTTTTGTTCAATTTTCCAATTTATTCTTTTCCCCCAATTTGTAATATAAATAACATTTTCCTCTCAAACCCTTAATAACTTGATTGTTCATGTGGCTTGGTCTTGAGAGACTCCTTTGGGTAAGGTAAAACTCTTGTTCTTTTATTTTGTAATCTTTGATTTTTAATCAACTACATTTTGAGTATATTATTCTTATATTTTTGTTTATTTTCCCCACCTTGAAATTTGTTTATTTCTATCAATTTGGTTAGGTTCTTTAACCTTTGAATTTTGGCTAGATTAAACTTGGGTTAGGGTTTTATTTTACCATTTTAGCTTTATTAGGCTTGATAAAAAATTGTTGTAGGAATCTTTGGTTCAAACACTAAATGGGTCCTCATCAGTAGGGATGAACATGATTAGGTGTTGCGCAAAGTTGAAGTTCAAGTCCGGTCATTCTTTTTATATGCTTTGGGGGTAGCAAAAAATTGAGAAAGTTATTGAATTTTTTTTTTAAGTTTTTAGGGTTAAGAGAAGGGAAGTAAATAATTTTTCTACCTACATTTTCGCACAAAAGTTCAACAAAATTTATTATGTTTGAATTTTTATTAAAATTAATTATAAATTGAATACCCCTAAATTTTGTGAAATATTAAAAAGGTTTGACTGAATAATGCACGACTTTTAAAGACTTTTTAAAAGTTCATAAAATTCTACACAAATATATCAAGACTTTTATGGTATTATAAAATTCTACATTAAGCCTCTGTTTGGTCCTCATTTTTTTAAAACTAAATTTATTCAATACTCAATCTCAGCTATCTATCTTAGTCAAACTTACAATTTTTTACTTTTCAAACATTTTTTAGCCACACATTCTTCAAAAAAAATATTCAAAACCATATTATTTTCCCTAAATAATGGAGGTCACACTGGGGCGAAATACACCTAAACTTTTAAGCATGATAAAAATCTTCAAAAGAAATCTCCAAAATGTTTCCTCCTTTCGAAGTTTTCTTGGGATTATCAAGGCTGAATAACGTAGGTTTGTTTAGAGATGGCAAAAAAATTCGATCCGCCCCTCGACCCGATCCGATCCGATTCGAAAAAAATCCCGATCCGTGGATCGACGGATCGAAATTTATGTGATCCGTCCAGATCCGAAAATTCACGGAGCCGATTTGGATCCGATCCGCCCCAATCCGCGATCCGACATTTTTTTTAATATAATTTTTTTATCATGTATAAAAATCTAATATGTAAATTTTGTAGTAAACTTTAATTTCTGGGAATAACCTGCAATCTTTGCATTTTAAAGAAAACACATTTTTCATATTCTTCATTTGAAGAAAGAATTCCAATAAGTGATGGCAAAAAAACTCGATCCGTTGAATCGGCCTCTATACGTCTCGTTTCAATAAAATAAATAAAATTCAATAAAAAATAATTTTTCTAAATTTTTTTTAAAAGATTTAATTTAAAATATATTTAAAAAAATTAAAAAATGAATAAAAAAATAATTCTGCGGATCGGTCCACGGATCGGTGGACCGAACCCGATCCACCCCGAACCCGATCCGAAATTTGATGGATCGCGGGGCGGATCCGAATCGGACCAAAAAAATTCGGGACGGGGCGGTCCGATCCGGATCCGCCCCGTTGTCAACACTAGGTTTGTTAAAAGTTTTATTTTTAAAAATATGTTTTTTTATATTTTTGAGATGAAGTATGTGGTTAGAAAATAAAGAAAAAATTTATATGATTAAAGATGGTTTGAAAAATTGTATTGTTAAAAAATATATTTTTTTATGGTTTACCAAACATAGGCTCAAAATGCCAAAAGCCCACGAGTGTCGTGAGTCTTGGCACTCTTCAGTTTCTTATCCTTCAAGCTCATTTAAGCTATCTCAAAAAAAATACTGAACGAATAACCACCAAAACATGGGATGTTTTCTGAGGCCATCGCCTGCAATTTCCTTCACAAGCAAATCACTGCCTATTAGGATTACCAAGAAACCCTCAGGTTCCTTGCTGAATGCTAGAGCCATGGCTAAAGAACTGTATTTCAACCATGACGGTTCAGCCACCAAAAAACTTATGGTAACTTTTGCATAGGAATTTGTGGCATTTTTATTATTATTATATAACCACCCTGTACAATTTTTGTAAACAGATTATTGAATTCAGTATCTTTTCTGCGCTGTATTTGTCTTGAATTTTTGTAGAAGATATAAAATGCTCAAGCTTTATACTAGTAAATGCATATGTGACATAAACTTTGATAATGGTTGGTTGATTGGGATATTTTGGTGTAGGCAGGGGTGGATAAGGTAGCACAGCTGATTGGTGTGACTTTGGGTCCAAAGGGAAGGAATGTGGTGTTGCAAAACAAGTATGGACCTCCAAAGATTGTCAATGATGGTGAAACTGTTCTTAAAGAGGTGCCAGAATACTTCTTTTCCGATCTAATTTTTACATCTGGGTAGTGGTATAATGGCCCATTAAGATTAGATGTTGAAGAACACTAAATTATGTTAAAGATACAGAGGGATAGTCTTAACCTCCATTCACCCAGAATTTTGTAGCTGCAGACTGGTGAGACGTGCTTTTTGCAAAGAAAAACCTGTGGACCATTTTACTTGAAAGTGGATTTAGGATTTTCTGTTTTCCAACCTGGTGGTGGGAGAGATTGCTTTCCCAACTAAGAGAATGTGTTCCTTGATGAAAATGATATTTTTGTATGGAATATTATGGTTAAGAGACTTGTGATTTGGGTTTTCTTGCTAAATAGTCTGTCGATGCACAAGTTTTTGGGGATCTTAGTTCTAATTATTTGTATAAGTTGGGGGGTTAGGCTTCTTGTTTGAGGGATGTCTGTTACGGACAGTTTTTGAGGTTTTTAGTTGGGAGATAAACCAAATAAAAAATTAGTAACAATACATATTCTCAGAAGTTTGTAACAAGTGTCTTCTACATGAATATATTCCCAATTTTTCTAGTCTATCTATATTCTCCCATTCCCATTATGCAGTCCAGATTTTGTAGTGCAGTCCTACAGCACTATGTTGTGTATATGTAGCAAGTGATGCAGATATAAAATATGCAGAAAACTTGACCATTGTAATTCTTTTCTAACCGGAATTGTTTTTAATTCTAAGCTTACTTCTTTGAGAGTGCAATCAATCAATAATATAGTTATATGGTTCGGAAATAATAATCAATGGAGGAAGAGTTCATCTTTTTGTATTTATTTCTCTGTTTCTTTCTATGTCCTAAGTATGTTATGGTTACTAGTAAAGATTGAGCTGGAGGATCCTCTTGAAAATGTGGGAGTAAAATTGGTGAGGCAAGCAGGGGCAAAAACAAATGATCTTGCCGGTGATGGTTGCACTACGTCCATAGTGCTAGCTCAGGGTCTTATTGCTGAAGGCATAAAGGTATGAATATTTTAAATCACTGTGTAGAAGATGTGGGCATGGTTGATGTACTGGTGTTGATTTAGCGCTAAACAATTACTTTTGAAGACTGAATGCAATTTTCAGTATTTTTTGAACACGTGTTATGTTATTGAAAGCTTCCAAACTAAGATATTTGCTCGTCTCTAGGTTACTGCAGCAGGCATGAACCCAATTCAGATCTCGCGTGGGATTGAGAAAACCGCTAAAGCCCTCATTGCTGAACTAAAATTAATGTCCAAAGAGGTATCTAGAAATGGTCATTCAATTTTTTATGTATTTGGCAGCATAACAATGAACATTGCTCCTAATATTAATATCAAAATATCTGTTACACTGTAGGTCGAGGATCATGAACTTGCAGATGTTGCTGCTGTTAGCGCAGGAAATGACTATGCTGTGGGGGATATGATTTCTGATGCTTTTCGACAAGTAGGAAGAATGGGTGTTGTCACGATTGAGAAAGGGAATTATGCCGAAAACAGTTTACGAATTGTTGAAGGAATGCAGTTTGATCGTGGATATTTGTCTCCTTATTTTGTCACTGACCGTCGGAAGATGACAGTGGAGTTTTATGATTGCAAAGTATGGACGTCATTTATTATTTAGTTCTCCTGGATTTTCATATCAAGCAAGAAGATGATGTAAAATTCTTTGAATGCAGTTGCTATTAGTTGACAAAAAAATTTCAAATCCATGGGAGTTGTTTAAGATAATGGAGAATGCTGCCAAAGATAAGTACCCTATTTTAATAGTCGCAGAGGGCATCGAGCAGGAAGCTCTAGCTCCGATTATTAGGAACAAATTGAGGGGCGTATTGAAGGCAGCTGCGATTAAAGCTCCTGCTTTTGGTGAGCGTAAAAGCCACTATTTGGATGACATTGCCATCTTGACAGGAGGTAGTGAAACATATACCAAGCGTAAAATTAATGAACTAGCTTCTCACCAACAGTTCATATTCGTAGTGACTTCCGATTTTGATATTGTGTCAGAATTATTGAGATAATATGTATCCTCAACTTTGATACTTCATAATGTTGCAGTAAAATATTTGATAATTACGGAAGTGGTTTCGAAATTATGGGAAAACTATTTCGATGCAAAACAAACTATATGCTTTATATTTGTTTCTAATATAAAATCTCGTTAGTGCATACTTCATTACTTTACAGGCTGAATTATCACGTGTTTGCAGGAACTGTTATCAGGGATGACATGGGATTGACTCTTGAAAATGTTCAAAAAGATATGTTGGGGTCTGCTTCTAAAGTTGTAGTAACTAAGGATTCTACATTAATAGTTACAGATGGAAGCACCCAAGAAGCTGTTAAAGTACGAGTTTCTCAGATCCAGAGGCTTGTAGAGGTGTGTTGACCATTCTCTAATGTCCTCAAATTCACTAATCCAATGACCTATTGTGAGAATAACCATCACTTATGGAAGTGCAAATGCTAACAATTTCCTTGAAATCATTCCATAATTTAAAATATATCCGGCCTTACATTCTAACCTTCTGAAGAATAACCAAGCTTCCACTTTTGCAGAACAATGAGGAAAAATTTCAAAAGAAAATACTGAATGAACGTATAGCCAGATTATCAGGGGGGATAGCAATTCTTCAGGTAATCTGAAAACTGTTGACATTGAATCTTAAGGGTCGGGTTTTGGAAAGTAAGTTATGCTTTGGTGCACTTTATTCTATCAATCAAATGGCAGGTGGGAGCACAAACACAGATTGAGTTAAAGGATAAACAACTACGAGTTGAAGACGCTCTAAATGCAACCAAGGTAGTTTAGCTGCTTTTTAACTTCTTAATGGCTAGCAAGTAGTTGCAGATGATGGTAAGGTTCGTGTTTCTCATTACAAGGCAGCGATTGAGGAAGGAATAGTAGTTGGCGGTGGTTGTTGCCTCCTCAGACTTTCTACAAAGGTTGATAGTAGCAGAGAACATTTGGACAATGACGAGCAAAAAGTATTATCTCTACAGATCTCTTTTATTCAACAATTTAATGAGGATCCATACATTCTATAATGAGTTCTCCATATATGTGTTACTTATAATTTTTTTACTATGGCTTTCTAAATGTTCATGCAGATAGGAGCAGACATTTTTAAAAGAGCCTTGGCCTATCCAGCAAGACAGATTGCCAAAAATGCTGGTGTAAATGGGAATACTGTCATACAGAAGGTCTCTTTGCATTAATATTTTGTTTTTCATTATATTATGCAGAGAACTATGAATTCTCAGTATTTTTGAACTGATATTGTTGACTGTGTTAGAAATTAAAATATTATCAGTTAACCTCTTGGAAACTTCAACTTGCAGATTCTGTCATCAGACGACACAAGGTATGGATACAATGCTGCAAAAGATAGATACGAGGATTTGATGACCGCTGGAATACTGGATCCTTCGAAGGTAAATTAAAGAATCAACTGTATACTTGTGCTAAAATGTAAAACTTCACTGTATTCAGGGCCAAGTGGCTAACATTCAATCTTGAAGCAGGTTATCAGATGTTGCTTGGAGCATGCGACATCTGTTGCCAAAACCTTTTTGACATCTGATGCAGTAGTTGTTGAAATTAAGGAACCTGCACCTAAACGTATAAGAAAACCAATGCCAACCTCAGGTAATTAGTTTGTTTTACATGTGTTGTATGCATCTCGTTGCACTTTACTCTCTCTTGTCACAGCACTTACTGGAGGCCATCCAATGTATACTAGTGGCAAATATGAATTACCTTTATTGTGCAGGTATTGGACCAATTGGCATTTAATTTACGAATACGAGTAAAGCTGCAATATTCTGCTTGTCCCGGAACATATCTTTAACCATTTTTCTCTAGAGATACCTATGCAAGAATTAGGATCAGATAAGACTCAACAATTGCAATATTGCTGATGCTGCTTTCACCAAATGGTTTAAGTTCATTGGTCCAAGGTAGGTATAGGAAAAAGGAATGTTATCCGTCGAGTGGACATACAGAAAGATACCTGCCAGTAGTTGGAGGCGAATATACAGAATAACTGAAGATTATAAATTCTCAGAACATCAAAATGTATTAGCACTGCTATTGGATCAAAAGTAGCCTGTGGTAGGTTTTTATGTAATTTTTTGCCGAAAATTGAAGGCCTGGATTGGTGAAAAGTTTCAATTCAGTCACCTGCATTCTTGATAAAGATATGTTGAAAATCTTAAATGTGTTGAGCTGTTCAAGGCTGAATTAAGGAGAATGTAATAGTTAATACATAATTTTTCCATTAGATTTCACATATTTGTTAGAATGAGAAGGAAAAAGAAGCTTATAAAAAGGGAATTCCCTGATATTAGATGATTTTACTTCAAAGTTCAAACTCATGTTTTCCATACGTGATAGAACTAGAGATTACCCCTAAAATATTAAAAAAGTCAACAGTGATTTCATTGTTATAAAAAAGGTTCTACGTCAACCTTAAGCGCTTTCACCACCCATGTCCTGGAGATTGATGGAGGATGTTGTTGGAGAACATTTATTAATATTTGATAATTATCATCTTATCACCATTTGATTTTTCAAGCTTAATCTAGAAATATCATTATCATCTTATCAAAATTAATAAGTTGTAGAAATTTAATGAAGATCAAATTGAAGTTTGAAGAAATGAAAATGATAAGAAGAAGAATTCAAATTTTAATTCTCTTGTCTCTACCACATTATCTTTGAATGCATGAACTTGGACAAGTTGAGAAGTTGTTATCTTATCCTTATCATCCAAGTGGATTATCTTGTTCCTTATCATGTAATGCAAGTTGTCATAATGCTTATCCATTAATGCAACTTGTTATCATATTATATATAGCCCATTCTAACACTTCAAAAATTATGAAAAATTCATGTTCAGAGAGAGAGAGAGTTGAAAGAAAAATCACTCCCTTGCAATTGGCTCTTCTTATTTTCAAATAATTCTCAAAGTTTATGAAACCTTGAAGTGTGTTATCAAAATAAATATATATTTAGCCAATAGAAGGGTGTATTTCAAGAGTGAGAGATTTGGGTTAATTCTATTGTGCAAATTAGAAATTAATCATACAACGTTTCAAGTTGGGCTGTTGTATCCTAGAGGGACAAGTCAGAGATATTTCTATTGCACCAGTGATTGACGTTATTTCAACATTGTAGAGGACTTGAATCTCCTTAAAGAGAGCGAGATATCTGCGTCTCAACCTAATGGTTACGGTTTCTATTTCCATTTTCTTTGCAAATTTTGTATTAGAATTGTATTTGTACTAACAGATGTAAATCGCAGGTTATACTCTAAGTTGATCAGGATTTGGGTACTACACACTGGACTGACAAAGTGTTTAACAAATTCGAACATGTGAGAATTCAAACATATGACATCTGCGCTGTTAGCGTTAATTTGTGGATCTTCAATATTTACCAGTTGTGATGTGTCTTGGGGGCAACATAGATTTCATTGTACTTGTGCTTGTGCTTGTGAACTTTAAATCCCCTACAACATTAAATAAATCCCAAATCTCCAGCCTCCATTCTCTATCCGTAAGCATTTCCAATTTTACACAGATAATCTGCCTGATCTCATTCACATTTTGTCTCCAATAATCTTTTGGGGCTGATTCTTTATAGATCCGTGGAAATGTTTGTGAACTAGATCACGATTTAGGTCCGAAGTTGTCCATTTGCGATGTTGGTGTTCTTCGATTTTCGGCCATATCTAGAGAGTTGAAAGCAATAGAAGGAGTCACCGGGTGTGGTGAACGCGTGAATGATTTAGGGTTTCGTACTCGCATACAAATATTCGTTTCTTCGATTGTCTATTCTGTTTACCGAAAATGTTAATAGGTTTTTGGGTTTGATTTCTCAAGGATTGAGGGATTCAACATCTGCATAGTCTAAATATTGAATTGGAGAAAGAGATTGGTCTAAAAGGTATCTTATAAAGCAACAATTTTGTTATTTTATTTCTTGTTTTCTTGGATGAGCAATCAAGCATCCTCTGTTGATCCTCAAATGATCTTTAAAGCACAAATTATTAACTTTTTTACAGAAAAGTAAAAGGAAGTCGACCCAGAATTTTTTCACACATTAATGGGTCAGGATGTTCACGTGCTCTAAACGCTATTCACCCGTTAAGTATCTACAAAGTAGAATCTGCTCCAGATCACTAGGAATCAAGCCAACAAGTTTTGTACTAACGTTGGAAGAAATCAAATATTTCTTTGAGTTTACTCTAACCTCACAAAACGGTTCACCACAGTAAACCTTTCACTCAAACTATGCATACACATTCAATATATCAAAACCCACTAAAGATTTGAATGAAGAATATGACCAACCCATAGTACAAACCTAGAACTAGAAAGAAAAATCAAACGGCAAAATAGAGCACACACTCAAATGAGGGTTAAACGAGCCCTTTAAAGGCTTCCAGTAACAAAACGGCAAATCTAAGGTGACGTTCTGTTTATATTTTCATTTTTGAAAATGTTTTGTGTTTCATGTTTTCATTTTTGTTTTCAAATTTGTTGAAAACGCGTTTGGTTTGTCATTTCTGAAAATTGTTTTTGAAAATGAAAAGTTGGAAAACACGTTCTGTTTGAAATTTTGCAGAATATTACTTAAACTATTTTTAATTAATTTGTTTGCAGAATACTACTAATTCAAACTCAAATTTCCTTTCAAAATACACTGAAAACATGGATACATGCAACACATTAATGTAAGCATTAAGAGTCTATATTAACACAGCTTGGTCAGGTTCGGAATTTGAAAATGCTCTACTTCTATTAAAATTCAGAAAATGCAAGTTCTTTCAAAACCACCAGTATCCATTTATCAGTGCATTTTTTGAAATATAATAACAAGAATTCTAACTTAATTTTTTTTTTTTTTTTGTAATGTTGATATTGAATTCAATAAAACTTTATTTAAACTTAGTTCCAAGTTAGGATAATTCTCAAAAAAAATAAATTTTATTTAGGCTTAGTTCCATGTTAGGATAATTCTAAAAAAAATAATAAAAAATTAAAAATTTTATATTAAGTTTAGTTCTAAGTTAAGATAATTATTTTAAAAAAAAATTTGTCGAAATACACACAAAAAGATAAAGCGTTTTTAGCGTTTTCGAAAATATAAACAGAAAACGACCTCAAAACAGCAAAGAGAACAGGGATTAAACCTCCTTCTTTATCCACTTGCAAGGCCAGATGGAGCCCGAGCAAAAATAGCCAAGGTCGCATTTCAAAAATGCGATTCTTCAAGTTTTAGTCAACCAATCAAACAATTATTGAGGCAGTCAAAATGTCAACAATCTCCACCTTTTCGAACTAATTGGCTTTAATATATATTTTTAAATGTATGGTATTGTTTCATTATCTCTTGTAGGCTTGTAAAAATAAAGACTTAAATAAAAAAATTGAAGTTAGTTGAGATTACAAAGAAAATAAAACTGCGTAACTATTCCAAATGTCACACCTTTCAATAAGCATTTAAATTTTTTGTTCAATTTCTGAATTTATTCGAAGGAAGAATCTTTATAACGAGGTCAGAAGAGTTGAGTTGATGCGATCCCGTGAGGGGGTCACGACGAACACGCGGAATTAAGTCGGGAAAGTTCCGAATTCAGACAGGAGTGGACGGTAACAATGCAACCCCGACCTCACGACGAAAGAACCAGGGGTATATCAAACCCGAGACCTGTTATGATGCGGAGATAAGAACCACAAAGGGGTGAATGCCACAAGGAATGTCCAAATCCTTAATATGTTCGATTTTGTGAACGCCACAAATATCTCACAATATTTGATAAGTTCGAAAGCTCAATCAAGAATAATATTTGGGAGAGAAATAACTCATCACAATTTTCATTAATCAAAAGTCTTTTTTTTTTTGTTACAATGAAAGAGAATGAATATAAATAAGTGAAATAAACCTAGCCGCTAATTGGGCTCAAAATAGACTCATAATTGACCTAAAATACTAAAATAGGAAAATAAAATAAAATATATGAAAATGGAATTAAAAATCCGCATTATTTGCATTAAACTGGATTTACGGCCATGACAGCATCACTTACGACCGTAACTGTACTTCTGCTTAAGGATTACGGCAGTGACCAAAATACTTACTGCCGAACTTTGAAAACCTGGAATTCTTCATTTTGATCCGAGAGTGACTTACGACCGTGAGAATCTTTGGTTACAACTGTAACTTTGCTTCTGCATCATTTTTTATCTTCTTGGTTTCCAACTCGATTCTCAGCTTATCTCTTGGCTTGCTCACTTAGTTTAGCCTCGAACCTTGTTCACTCTCGCAATGTTTGATCTTTGAAGCTCTTCGAACATGCTGGAAGCTTTGTTTGGCTTGATTTGTAGTTCTTTCCGTCAAGCCCACCACGATTCGTATCATGAGTTCAATAGGAATTTTAACAAAAGTAATCATACATTTTTCAAGCATGTCTCTAAAAAAATGATATTTTATATCAACATGCTTTGTTATATCATGATACACATGATACACATTATACTTATAGAAATGAATTGCACTTTGATTATCAGTATACAATCTGATAACATCATAAAAAAAAAAACCAATTTCCTTCAATAAACCCCTCAACCACAGTCCCTCTTTTATAGCATCTCAAGTTGTTATGATTCTGCTTAGGTAGAAGAAAGAGATACAATCTTTTGCTGTTGGGATTTCAACTAACGTACCAATTACAAAGAGATAAAATATAAGAGGGAGTTAATATATCCTTGTCTAAATCACCTGTAAAGCCATAATTTTGTATCCTTTCTGATACGAGTCATAGTGGGCTTGACAGAAAATTCAAATATTCAAGCCAAAACAAGAATTCAAGTAGGTTCAGAGATCTTCAAAGATCAAACCAGGTCAAAATGGATCAGAACGTTATTTACGGTCGTTAGCTACCTTGTCACGGCCGTAAGTCATCCTCGGGTGAAAATTGAGGAATTTCAAGATTTTAACAGTTACGGCAGTAAATATTATGGTCACGACCGTAATACTTAAGCAGAAGTACAATTACGGCCGTAAGTGATGTCGTCACGGCCTTAAGTTAGGGTTTTCGCAAATAACGTTGATTTTATTTCCTTTTTTGTATTTTAATTCCTTTTTTTCAATTTTAGGTATTTTAGCTTAATTAGGACTTTATTTTGAGCTCATTTGTTGCTAGGATTTGTTTTGCTTATTTATATCCTTTTCTTTCATTGTAACAAACAGACTTGAATTAATAAAAAATTGTGTTGAGTGGTTTTCCCTCAAATATTGTTCTGGGTTGAACGCTTCCGAACTTATCAAATATTGTGAAATATTTGTAGCTCTCGCCAAATCGAACTTATCAAGGATCTGGACATTCCTTGTGGCGTTCACCCCATTATGGTTCTTGTTTCCGTATCGTTACGGGTCTCGGGTTTAATATACCCCTGGTTCTTGCGTCGTGAGGCTCGGGTCGTAGTGTTACCGTCCATTCCAACCTGAATTCGGAACTTTCCCGGCGTTAATTCTGCGTGTTCGTCGTGTTCCCCTCTCGGGATCACATCAGTTGGTATCAGAGATGGACTCTGGATTCAAGTTTTGTTTTTCTTTTCTATCCTAGTTTGATTTTGTATTTTTATCATCGAGTCTACAAAAAATCATCAATATCTTGTTGTTGAGTCTTTCTTTTCTTGAGTTTTCTTATTCTTCGTGTTAGTCATAATTTTTTCAGTTTGATTCATATAAAAATCCAACAAAATTTTAAAAGTGTTTATTTTATTCGATTCTTATACAAATTCTGTTCCGTTTTGTTTTGTTGCGTTCATGTCGAATTTTTGGATTTATAAAAAAAAATTATTATTATTTTTTTAATTACGAAAATTCATTATTCAAAAAAAAAAAAAAAGGTGTCGTTCCAAAATTCAAGAACTACTTTCTTGAATTTCCTTAAATTCTTGATATTCCTAGCCTTCAAAGTCAAAGTTAAAATTCATTCTAATCCTTGTGTCAAATTATTCAATTCTATTTCAAATGTCTAAATTACGAGAAAATTCATCATCTATGAAAGATAACCATTAGTCTTCTCTGCTTGTCATGATGAAGAAACGGTTTGAGGAGTTAGCTGCAAAAATGGATGCGAAATTAGATGCGAAACCGGGGAAGGTTAAGAACTCAGGGATATGTATGATGCAGAACTTGCTCAACGGCATGAAAGGGAATATAGGCGTAACCATAAACCTAGGGTTGGGATTGGAGTTGATTGGGATGAAGAGATTAATGCGAGGACGCTTTTGAAGATTCGAACAGAAATTTAATGAGGAAATGATGATGTATGAACCGAAGGCTAAAAAAGAAGCGAAGCTTAAAAAGAAAGAGAGTGAAAGTGAGATTGTAGCTGAGTTACATTTAGAGCATCGGGCTAAGGTTGTTGAGAAGAAGGAGGGCGAGTTGAACATTGAAATAGTTGAACAAGCTTCGAATTTTGAGGTAGGAGATGAGGAATAGAAGATAAAAATTTGAGTAGTGTTGAGGAGGAATTGTGTGGTAAAATGGTTGACAAACAAGAAGTTAAAATTATTAATGATGAAATGCATGAATTGGAGGTTGCGCATGAAAACTTAGGAGAGATGGATGAGGCCAGAAATTTAGAAGTGGTGGTTAAACAAGAAATTTTAAAATCGGAGGACGTGATTGAGCGTGAGAAGAAAAAAAAAGGGGGGGAATGAGCCAAAAAGTGAAATGACTGTTGGAGGTGAAGAGAAGGGCCTCGTGGTGCATAAAGAAGAAGTGGAAGTGCTGTATTACGAGTACAAGGATCTATACCTTGCACATGGAGAAACCAGCATTTCCCACCCTATTTTATTTAATTCTTTCTTGCAGGTTAATTGCACTTGGGAGTTTGGGCAACGCCGTCAATGCCCACAGGAGTTTCTACTTCAATCCATCCAAGTATCCCAAATGACAGCATATTATTGGTTGACCATGTGCAATGGAGGAGAATTTTTTCCATTTGATTCAGGTGGAGCAGTTGCATAACATGAACAACACTATGATTCGGGACGAATCATCCTAATGAAGGAGGGAATGATACGAATCATAGTGGACTTGATGGAAAATTCAAATATCCAACCCAAACCAAGAATTCAAGCAGGTTCGGAGAGCTTCAAAGATCAAACCAAGTCAAAATGGATCAGAATCTTATTTACGGTCATAAGCTACCTTGTCACGGTCGTAAGTCATCCTCAGGTGAAAATGGAAGAATTCCAAGATTTTAACAGTTATGGCCGTAAATATTATGGTCACAGCCGTAATACTTAAGCAGAAGTACAATTACGGCCGTAAGTGATGTTGTCACGGCCGTAAGTTAGGGTTTTCACAAATAATGCAAATTTTATTTCCTTTTTTGTATTTTAATTCCTTTTTTTTCAGTTTTAGGTATTTTAGCTTAATTAGGACTCCATTTTGTGCTCATTCGCGGTTAGGGTTTGTTTTGCTTATTTATATCATTTTCTTTCATTGTAACAAGCAGACTTGAATTAATAAAAAAATGTGTTGAGTGGTTTTCCCTCAAATATTGTGGCATTCACTCCATTATGGTTCTTGTTTCCGCATTGTAACGGATCTCAGGTTTAATATATCTCTGGTTCTTGCGTCGTGAGGCTCGGGTCGTAGTGTTACCGTCTGTTCCAACCTGAATTCGGAACTTTCCCGGCGTTAATTCCTCGTGTTCGTCGTGTTCCCCTCCAGGGATCACATCACTTTCAAATTATTCCTTCACCACTCCTTTAAAAAAACTAAACCTAATTCAGATTAACATTTTAGATATCTCAGCATCCATTTTCAATCAAGTTCGAGCCTAACCAATTGGGTCTTCAACCAAGATCTAGCACATCGAGAAGGGATGGTCATGTTTGTATCGAGTGGTGAGTTCCCACTTTCAATTGTAGAAAGTTCACAATTCACGGAATTCATTCAAAAGTATCTCCAACCCAGGTACAAACCCGTTTCTAGAAATACTTTACGAGCTGATTGCATAGCTAAATATTTACAAAGAAAACAAAGTTTTATAGATGCTTTAAATAAATGGAATGGTAACTTGTCATTTACTTCGGACCTGTGCACTGTCAATAATCATAGAGGTTACGTAGCTGTTACTTGTCATTACATTGATGATTCTTGGGTAATACACAAAAGAATTATGACATTTAAAGTTATTGATTACCCACATAACGCAACAAATATTTTCAATATACTACTTGCAATTCTTAGATAATTTAACTGTGATAGTAGAGTTCGTGGTTTTACACTAGATAATGTTTTTGTTAATAAAGCGGTGATTGATAGATTAGCAGCCCTCATAAATCCTAAGTTTGGTGGAGTCTTGTTTCATGTTCGTTGTATTTGTCACATTTTTAATTTAATAGTTCAAGATAGTCTTAAGTTTATAGAAAATCAATTGAAAAAAATTAGGTGTGCTTGCAATTTCATTATGATAGCACCTTCCAGAAAACAAGTTTTTGATGCACTGTGTGTAGAAAATGGTATGAACTCACGATCATTTATTACTGATGTAGGACATAGATGGAACTCAACTTATTTAATGATTGAACATTTTGAAGGTTACGAGAATTTAATATGTGCATATTACAACGGTCGGCACTCAAACGGCTCAACTTTTGATTTGGGGACTAATGATTGGGAACTTGCAATTCATGTTAAAAAAATTTTGAAACAATTTTACGATGCTACAAACGAATTGTCCAGTGTTTATTATCCTACTAATCATTTAGTCTTGAAGCATTTTTATTGTATTGCTAATAATTTTAACAAGTATTAGACATTTCCTATTTTTTCTGATATCATTAAAGCAATGGAGACTAAGTTTAGAAAGTATTGGGAAGATTTACCATCTTTGTTTCCATTAGCAACGGTTATGAACCCTAAAATAAATTTAGAGGGAATTAAACACACCATAAAAGCAATATCAAATAAATTAACTTTTAAAACCCCTTTAACATGCACAGATTTAGAAAAATGTTTATGTGAAATGTACGAGATCAATGCCCAAAGGTCAGGTAAAAATGTTAGAAGAAATGCTCCCACCCCTAATGTGATATAAAATCAAGACAGTGATTTACTTTCCTATCTTATGACTATGAAGGGAACTTCTAGTTCTAGTACACTTTCTAGTGGTTCTAGTTCTTCTAATACATATAGTTCAGATGAAATTTCAGGAGAGTTAACTAGGTATTTCTCACATGACTTTCTTAGTATGTTAGACGAGGACGAAAGAAATAATTTTGACATTCTTAAGTGGTGGACACAAAACGAGCGTCAATACCTGGTTGTTTCTATGATTGCACGAGATCTACTATCACCTCCGGTATCAACTGTAGCATCGGAAACTGCTTTTAGTGCAGGTGATAGAGTGTTATCTGAATATAGGTCAAGGCTTAAAGAAGACATACTGAAGGCCTTAATGTGTTTAAATGATTGGCAGTTTGCGGAGAAAATGAAATAATATAGGATATGTGAAATTCTTGCCGAGGAACTCGGAGAACAATCGTATTGGTGAGTAAATTTTTTCTTGTTGTTTTTTCAGTATTTTCAATTGTTTCATTTGTTTCTTTCAAATAAAAAAATTGTACACGTAACATTTTATTCGTGTACAGTTTTAACTCCGCCTACAATAATTTAAATGTAGCCGGTCCTAAGCTCGGATTAAAGGATGAAGGTTTTTTAATGTTCAATTATTTAGTCGTAACCGTTAGGAAAAAAAATAAAAAATAAATAAGGGGCCGACGAGCCGACCCGTGGTCAGACGGGCCCACGGGCAGGACTTGGGCCGGCTCCGTGGGGGGACGAGCCGGCTCGTCTCCCCACGGCCGGCCCATTTTCGGCCCGTGGACCCGTAATGGACCATGGTCAAACGAGCCGAACCGATACGGCTCGGCCCGTTTGACACTCGTTGGTGGACATAATTATTACACTTTTCTAAATATACATGCATTGATTACATCTATATAGACACATGGCAAGCAATGATGTTTCCCTGACAAGAACCTAATTGAAGTGATTGATTTGCAAGTCCATTCACTTCCGTTCGAATATGAATATTTCCCGTGCATGAAGAATTGGACGAGTCACCTTAAGGATTTGAGGCGGAAAATTCTTTGATTCACAATAGATTCGAGAGACGTCTAATCCAATTTGGGCAAAGAACACAATCACTTCGTATCTATATTTTCTAGCTCTTTCTCAACAAAGAGTCTCCAATCCAATTCAGTTAATTTTGCCATACATCATCTTCCCGGTCGGTTCGATCAAATTAAACTTGACACATAGACTGCAGTCAATTGAATTCGTTCCACCTCGGTTCGATAACTAATATTTGATTTTATATTTTTCCAGCTTAAACAACAATTTGAACATTATCTGGCAAAATGAAGTGACAAAAAGAAAATTTGAAATTCCTGCATCGCCTTCGAAAATCATGTCTCTAATCCTCCTTGTTGTCATCTCTACTCAATACGCCTCATTGTCAAACACCTGGAAATTCAATCTCGCATCGTTGAAGATTGGGAAGCCAACATTATATTAAATTTGAAGGTTTAGATAAATGATTTTCATATGAATTATATTTGAATCGTAAAATTGTCAAACCATATATATATATATATATATATATATATATATATATATATATATATATATATAATTCTAAATTCCATTGGAAATCAAATTTTTTTTAAAGTTTTGGGTTAACATTATAAGACCAGATGAGCCGGTACAACTTTTTACGTAAAAAATAAAGATATATAATAGTTAAAAATTAAATTGGCTAAAAACTAAGAGAAAAACAAAAGTAAAATTTGACATAAAAAAAGAAAGCATTGGATCCCTAGCCATTGAAGTGAATTTATGTTATACTACGTAATTGAAAACAGAAAATACAAGAATTGACAACGTATTCGAGATCTGCCCATTCTCGTCACTTCACTTTAATATCTATGTTAATGGATATTAAACTTTCTTTCCATATTGATAAGAATTCAGATGTCTTAAAAAAAGAGAGAGAGTGTGTGTGTGTGTATGTGTGTGTGAGAGAGAGAGAGAGAGAGAGAGAGAGAGAGAGAGAGAGAGAGAGAGAGAGAGAGAGATTATTAACTGTGATATATGATCGTGAGTCTTCAATGGATTGAAAGGTCCGACAACGTTAATGTAGATGGTCATCGTACCAAAGTTTTTCTCATTAACATGAAAAAAGGGGGAAAATTATATTTATACTACAATTATTATTAATTATACCACATTTTAATTGCAATAAATGTCCTTTTTGTTTTGCTTATTTTGATAATTATTCTTTTATTATTTTTTTGTCGTACTCTTATCTGTAATTATTAATTAATTAATATATTTTATCTCTATTGACAATTTTATTTTAGGTATTCTATTAAATTGGAAAAAAAAAATATTTTTTTGAATTCTAGCAATTATTGCTTATCTTATTTATTTAATTATAAGAGAGGTAAATAAAATTTTTTCTTCACTCCTAAAAAATTATTTAGCCATAATTAGTGCGATAAACTGTGCTAATTAATAGAAATCGAGGATAAAAATAAAACAAAAAGTTAAACGGTATAATGCAAAAATTAATAAAAATTAAGGATTATTATTTCAATTAAATTGTAGCGCACTGTGAGTGAGAGAGAGAGAGAGAGAGAGAGAGAGAGAGAGAGAGAGAGAGAGAGAGAGAGAGAGAGAGAGAGAGAGAGAGAGAGAGAGAGTAATTTGATCTCAATCAAATGGCTTAATAGCATAAAACCCCAACATTTAACTCCATTGCCAAAAAAACCCATCTCTTTTTATATTAGTGTAAATCCCCTTAAATGACCTTTGAAGTGTGAAATACAACATTTTAAGTGTGGATTACAACATTTTGTTCAATTTACTCAATAAAACAGTGAGAAATGACGAATATACACCTCTTTAAACAAATAATTATTTGCACCAATGGTCTTAAATTCTTCAAAAAAACACAAAGAACTTCAAATAAATACTTCAACCTATTAAATAAAAACCAAAAAAGAAAAAAGATAATGAAAAAAACTTCATTTCTTCTTCTTCTTCTTCCCACTCCACCTCCCACCTCCTCCACCCACCATCGTCACCCCCTACGAGTACATCCTCATGACCACCACTCCATCTACTCTTCTCAAATATGGATGGAAACCAACAAATCTAAATGTGCAGTGGAAATAAATAAATCTCACCAAGCCAATGGGGAGTTGAAGAAGATAAAAGATCCAGACATATTATCATTGCCAACAAATAAACCATAATACTTGTTGCAAGTCTATAAGCTTCTTCTCTAAATCTCTAACAACATCATCACGCTCTTGAATTTCTGCAAGCCTATTCATTATTCGCAGAAAAAACAACAAATAATAAAAGAGGCCAGAAGATGAAGGACAAAATAAAGGTAAAGGTAGAAAATAGAGATAAAATGATCTCGCCCTTGCTCTTGAATTGATTTTGGGAAAATATATTTGCTAAAGAAATTTCCTTCTGAAGACGCTGATTTCCATCTTGGTAATGAACACGAACCTTGTCTTGAAACTCAAGAAGTAAGCTGAAAACGATATATAAAGGAACATTTGCCTTGATATTCTTTATGCAATATCCTAGACCCATACCATCCATGTCGGTCTAAGGCACCGTTCGGCAACCATTTAATTTGTAATGATTATTTTGATTTAATTTACACAATTTTTAATATCACTTTTTAACTATTCACATTTTCTCTATTCAATTTTTAACCAACCCCACATCTTACCTCGAAAACATAAATAAATCAACAAATAATTTAAATTCTTTGATTTGACAACAAACATTCCATTTATTTTGCAAAAAAAAGATTCCGAACATATCCTAAATCTCTGCATTCACCTTATCCTGACTCGAAGTAAGAATATGTGAAGGTCTGGAAGACTGGTCCTAGAAGGCTGGGGAGTTGCCCTCCCATCAAAAAGTTTAAAGACTAAGTCCTCAATGACAAATCTCATAGTAGATGTAACCTTCATGCGATGTGTCCTCTTGAAGTGGTCAATCAACATCTGTTTGACGAGCGACTTCTCTAAACCAATCTCTGCCAACAGTCCATGTGAAAGTGCATGTGGAACTGTCCTGGCATCACTCTATAGGCTAGAGCATGAGCCCTGTAATGATTGAGTATCCTCTATAGGTCCGATGAAGGAGTACTAACGTGTGTAGACACAAGGATACCTCATTAGCATTAGCATTAGCATTAGAATTAATAGTAGGTGTAGGAATGATAGGGAGAGGGGGGACCTCAATAGGAGCCAGTAGAGTTGACTCAATAATTGTAGAAATATGTGGAGGAATCTCTATTGGAGTCTCTAGAGTAGGCTTAACAAATGTAGGAATATTAATCCCCAATCAACTTAAAGGCGAAGTCTATATGGACTTATTTTGTAATATTAATTATTTTTTAAATCGACTCAATTTTTAAAAAATAACTTTTCTCAATCGTATTTAAGTTTTCTACACTTGAACACAAAACATAAATTTTCCATATTTAAAGTGGACTGTCAATTTCTTTTGAAAATTATTCCTCATAATCTTGACTTCATATGGAATTTTGTTTATTGGTAGGTATGTCAAACGAAAGAAGTCTTCCATTTCGCTCATTTTTCTCCGTTCTTTATATTGTTGTTGCGTGATTATCCTACTGCAAGTGTAAGGATCACACGTGTAATAAAGCCTATTATGAGTCCGTGTATTATTTCCACATGAATTCTGATAAATTATTTCTAAATGTCTAGCCTTAACCGAAACACGAAAGTTCAAGATAGGTTTTTGTGAAATCAAATTCAACTATGTAAATAAAATTGTTATGAATGAAATTAGAATAATTGCAAGTTATTTTGAATGAGTTTTTTTAATTATAATCGTGAATGAAGTGCTAAGACTTAGAATCCACTTTTATTATCTTTATTAATTCTAGGTCATTAAACTAATAATAGTTCCTCGATGATATAGATCAATGTTCCTAATTTGTTAAGACTCTCTCTTGAGTAGAATTAAAATTATTCCTATTTATGACCAACATATATTTCTATGACGAATATAAATATAAAATAAAGCATTAATGGATTCATGAACACTTAGATATCACAGAAATCATAACAGTATAAATCTATCCGCTATCGAACTTTATGGAAATTAATATATATCTAACCAATTTTTAGTCTCTCGAATCTAAATATAAGTCATAGCAGTTCGTGCTTGTTTGAGACTAATTATAATTAGATTATTTGAGATAGTGTATTTTGAAATAAGTGAGAGAAGAATTTAGAGAAGAATGTGTGGTTGAGAGAGAGAGAGAGAGAGAGAGAGAGAGAGAGAAATTATAATGGATCTCGTTTTAATTCCAATTTAGTTGAATTTTGGCTTCCATTTTTTCCACAATTGATATCCGACATCTCTATGGAACTCGTCTCATTTTCTTGTCACCCTCTTCTCTACTCCACAAAATCATGAAATCTACATTGTCATCCCTTGAAACATTCATTCGATTGAAGTAAATCTTACAACGTTCTTGTTGGACATTTGGAGAAGAAGATAATGTATTTTTAATTTTCAAAATTTAGGTTACTTTCTTTCTTTCTACATTTTGCAAAATCAATTCTTTATATTGTTCCATGTGTGTACTTATAATAGTCATTTGTCAGTAGGACTTTAAATTCGTTTTATCATTGAATTAGAGATTTGATATGAGTTACTTCTCGATATGTTTTCTTATTATCCTTTATTTCTATTAATTGAAGTGAAAGGTATGTTGAGAAATTCATATTTGGATATTCTATTTGTTACTAAATTGTGAAACATACATTTGATTTTTTTTGCTGCATATAACAACTTAAATATTGTTTTTTGCAATTTATAATGACGTACATCTCGTTATTAGTACTGTATAAATTTTTTTTTTGATGAAATTTTAAAGTCCTTGTGTTGAATTGCAATTATGGACACCATGAATATATGATATAGATATTAGTTTGTTATCAAATTGAATATAACCAGTCAATTGAAGATGCATGGAAATAGAAATATGCAGGGAATGACAAAAGGAATATTTTCACCATTGATATGTATGTTTCTGCATTCATATACCATTGTAAAATGAGGTTGAATGGAAAATTACCAAGCATGTGATTTGATAAGTGTATTTTATACACTTATTTCTATCCTGAAAGTAGGATTTTAATTGTTTGTTCAAGAATATTTGTTATTTATTTCGTTGTTATTTATTTATACTTCAAGAATAACCCCAAAGTCGTGAAAATAATGAAATTGAAGCTAAAATCGAACAATTGGATGGTGAAAGTGTCAAAGTAAGCAAATCAAGAGTTGATGAAGTAGATTGAAGGGCCAATTAGAAGGATATTTGAAGAAGAAATCAAAAGTTTAGGGGGCCAAATTGCAACAATCGAAAGTTGGAGGACTTGCTGTGCAATTAAAAGACAGGGGGACCAACTTGTAGCACTTCAAAAATATGAAAATTGCATCCAACCGAGAGATCGCGCGGTCGCTTGGAATAAAACTCGCGGTCGCATGATCAAGAAAATCAGCGACTGAAGAAAACCTGCAGAATCGTGCTGTCACGCACTTTTGAACCGTACGGTTATCCGACTGGGCCATCTTATGGGCTTTTTGCACGGAAATTAGTATTCTTTCTCCCCAAGTAACATAATTCTAGTGAATATCTATATATACCAGACTTAGGACACAAAATTAGGGGTTCCCAACTTGTTCAATTCATGCCAGAACGCTGTCCAATTGCTGGGGGATCCATTGAAGGCCAAATTTAAGATTGAAGAACAAGGATCAAGGAGATGAATAAGGTGACATCTATCCATTATTCTTATGAATTTTCTTTAACTATGTTTTTAGGCTAGATTTCTTGTGTTAGGATTGTGATGAAATTTTAATAATTGATTTCATGTTTTGACATATTATTTAATATATGCAGTTTATGGATTTGATGCAATTAATTAAGTGCTTTTATTATTATGCAATTGTTTGGACAGCTTTTGTGTGATTGTCTTTATGATTTTATATGTTCGAAAGAATAGGATTTCATTAGAAATTATTTAATTGCCACAAAGTTTGATAGAGATAGAAATATACCCCTATATTTTATGTTATCCTATATGGTGTTCACTGATCTTTAATGCTTTTCTAATTGCTTAAATTATTATAGAAATATAGTCAATTGGCATTTAGAGATAGATTTTTATGCATCGCCAGAAAAATGACTTAAATAATTTTAGGAACATGAATATTCAAAACCCCATGAATTGTATTTAAATGATTTGGTTAAACACATGGATGATTTGGTTAAAATGGATTCATAATTCTAACGCAGTTGTTTTCATAAGTTTAAATTCAATTTCCTTGTTTCTTTAGTTAAATCTTTATTTTAGTTTTCGAAACAACTTTCTCAAATCAAAACAAATTTCTTGTCCCGGTTAAGATCCGTAATCTAAAATAAAATTTACAACAATCTCTGTGAGATCGATACTTTGACACACGTCCACTTTATTACTTGCGCGACCCGTGCACTTGCGTAGCGAACATGATTATTAGAGAGGTATTTCCAAAATTGATATGCAGACAAGGCAAACGATTGTCAAAAAGAGGAAAAGGTCAACTAGAGAGACGCGCGTACCTGTAAATGCAGTAAGTGCAATAAAAATGATCAGTTATGCTCCATTTGCATTATCCAATCAACTGATAGTAAAACTCAAAGTTGTAATATTTTCGTGACTTGTAACTTTATTATTTTATAGTTATTAAAAGAACAAAAATATTTATTAGATTTTTTAGTCATTGTACTATTATCGCTTTTTACTATTGGAACGACATTAAATATTTATTAGATTTTGTAGTCATTGTGCTGTTACAACATACACAGTTTCGTTTATTTTACACATCACAGACAAACAAATCTTTTATGTCATATAATTTTCTTAGAACAAAGTATATATCTTTATTGTAAATGTAAATGTCGTTTCAATATGAAAATTGCATCGATTCTCACATAATGACAATAAAGTCATTATTGAGACACATAACGATATTTAAGTCATTCCAGTACTATTTCACGTACTGCTTTATTACTATTTATAATGACACTGGCACAAACTATGACAAAAAACTATATTCATGTCATTCTAGTTCGAAAAACATAATGCTTTACATATATTCACAATGATATAGAATTCCTTCCAATACCAATAAAATGATACCGGAGTCATTATGAAAAAATTCACTATGATTGCCACGACCTTCATAAATCTCAAAAGATGAAGATAAATCATATCAGTTTTACATAATGATATTTATGTTAGTTTAACAAAAATAATGACATTGAAGTATTTATTATAGAATAAATTGTTTCAGTACAATCTTGTCGACATTGAAATCGTTTGGGTTCAAATTAAAACTAAAGCGACATATATATCATTTTTTATACAAAATGACAATAATATCATTCCATATCAAATCCACAAAATAATATAACGACATTCATATTGTTTCTGTATAACTTTAAAGACAGTGGAATCATTTCGGTTCAAATTACAAGATAACATCATAGAACTCGTTTCTTTTCATACGTAACGACATTGATATTGTTGTTTCACAAACCAATGAGATAATATAACATGAGACAATATATAGATGTCCTTATCGTTTCAGTATAAATTTGATGACATTGAATAGCTGTAGTTCAAATAATAACTACAACAATATAAATATCGTTTCCTTTTACGAAAAATAACAATTATATCGTTTTGGGTCAATACGATGATTCGACTTTCCACAACCACCAATCATGACCCTGACATACGTAGGATGACGAAAAGATGTCATCAATTTAATTGATATCACTCGAATAGATTAGAAAGAGTGAATGAAGATACTTTCTTTCTATAGAAACAATTGAAATGTGGTAAATAACTATGGTGAACATAAAAGGTTGTCAATACTTTGAGCCGTGTCTGGTGGTTATGGATGGTCGAATTGTTGTTTTGAGCCAAAATGATATAATTCTCGTTTTTCATGAAAAGAAATGATATACATGTCATTTTAGTTATCATTTGAACTAAAAATGATTTCAACTTCGTCAAATTTGTGTTGAAACGTTATGGTATCTTTATGTTGCCTTGTGTGTTTGTGAAACAACGTTATATATGTCGTTGTATATGAAAAGAAACGATATCTACTTTGTTCTACTTGTAATATGAACTAAAACGATTTCAATATCGTCAAAAGTATGTCAGATGAAATGAATATCATTATGTTATTTCGTGGGTTTGTTACATAATAACATGTTCAATATCAATATTGATGATGAGGCAACCGCTTGGACTCGCACCCTATAATACAAAATATTGTCCCTCTCACAGGCACTATGTTGATAGGGTTTTGTCTCCGGGAAAGTGGGTGCGTCCCCAGGATTGTCCTTTAAAACCTCTTAAGGTTTAAGATTCGAATCTTAAGGATGTACCTAGCCTTGCCTAAGATAAAAACCCTACTAACATAGCACATTAGCAGGATAATACCGTGTGTTACAGATGGAAGTTCAAGCAGTTGCCTCGTCAACATAAAAACTGGGACGAGGACAATACCGTGTATTACGGGGTGCGAGTCCAAGTGGCCGCCTCATCACCATAAATTTTTGTCTAAAATCAACATCATTGAATCATTGCATTTTATTGCTCTAGAATGATCCTAGACATGTATGATATTTTAAACATAAAAATTTCAATAGCCTGAAAAAGTGTAAAACTTCAATTCAATTTAATTTAATATCCTCAAATCATCAATATGTAAGGGGATTTTTTATTTACATCAATAGTAAGTTTGAATGCTTCTGTTTGAGGAATAATTAAATCCATAATTATTAGACAGGATCGAGGAACTGATCATCGGATTTTTAGTTGAATAGGTGGGTCAATGGTTGGACGGTCCGTAATTGCTTAATATTATTTAAAAAAATAGTAATAAAATCTTCTATTTTAGATAAATTAGAGTTTTAAAATCATTTGCATTAACTATTATTTATAACTTTAAATTATTGATTTTTTGAACTCGTATTATTGGTGATAGCTATACTTTGATATTATCATTTTATGTATATTATATATATTATATTTAAAAAATTATATTATTTATCATTTTTTTTTATACAAACCATATTAATCAACCAATAACTTATGTGTTTCAAATATTCAATTTATCTTCAATAAATAAATATTCTCATATAATAAGTCTATAAAAAAGTAAAATGTTGAACTTTATTTTTTCAATTTTTTTTTCTTAAAACATTATATATTTTGTTAGATATAGTTTATTACACAAAATTGTTGTTAGTTCAAGTAGTTTGATTCTTATTCTTCTCATCTAAAGGTTAAAGCTTCAACTCTTTGCAACTATTTAAGTATTGTTAGTTCAAATTGTTTGATTCTTGCTTTCTTATAGTTGAAGGTTCAATTCTTTGCAACCTTAAAAAATTCTTCATTCTTTAATTTGTGAAACTATAAATGTGGTAGAATGATCATTTCATATTTTAAATATTTTTATTTTATTGCATTTTATCTTGACGAATTTGATCAAAAGCCTTTTGCACAAATACATAGTCATGATCATCTTAACTAATTCCTCTACAAATAGTGATGGTAACGGGGTATATTTGGGGTGGATCGACATGATCCGTATCCTCTTCGCGATAATTTAGTCTGATCCATCTGTCCCATGATTTGCGTATCATGAAATTTTTCCCCCCGATTCGCCTCGTCGATCCATGGATAGTAAGATTTAAATCCATTCGGATCGGTTATTTATCGAGTTCAAATCAAATATTTTTGTCATCACAACCTACAAAAAAATAAAAAGAAAGAAAGAAAGAAAAAGAAGAAGAGGTCAATATCAAAGTCTAATTGAAAATAAGACCCATTTTTAGTTTAGGTAACTTGTTGTTTGTAAATAAGTTTATAAACTATGTTTCTCTAAACCACCTTTCAACAGCATATATTTTCCCATATCACTTTTTAATTACATATTTTATTTTGAAGACATCAATATTTTTTTTTAATAAATAGAAATCTTCTATCAAACAAAGGCCTATGTCTCCTAAGTTTTTTTTTGCCTTTGTTTGGTAACCATAATTTTTTGTTTATAAAGCAGTTTATAAACTACATAATTTTCTAAATCATTTTTCAATTAAACACATTTTTTCTTTTTAATTTTTAACCACTATTTTTTACTTCAAAATTATAAATAAATTAATTTATAAATCAAACAGTATTACTAATAGAGACTTAATTATTTTGCGAATGAGTTATTAATTTTAAATTTAAAAAATGCTAGGTAATCAAAATTATTTAAATGAAAAAGAAATTATTGAAGAGTAAATTTTAAATTCCCCGTCTATTTATTATTCCTTTCGTCCCATAAAGATAGAGTTGTATACTATTTTCGTCCGTCTCACAAAGATAGGTCGCTTACAATAATAAGTATGTATTTAATTTTTCATTTTCTTATAAATTCCTAGTTAATATACCTTAATAGTTAATTTCAATGTCAATTTAATGACATGTAGTTGAATGAATTAATGAGTCTTTAAAATTAATATAAGGTATATTTGGAAAACTATAAATAAATTTATTATTTTAACTATATTAACTATTATTTTTTAATTTGTATGAAAATGAGAACATTTTTATTTTTGTTGGACGGAGGGAGTAACGTGCATGTCCGTCTAACCATGGGGAGTTCTAAACCACCTTATACCGCGCGTGCTTTCGGGCCCCCAACACATTCGCTGATTTTATTTTATTTTATTTTTTTGGCCCCTCTATCTCATCCCCAAACTCCGATCAAACACCCTTTAAATTTTAATGTTTGTAATTGTAATGTAATCATAAATAATTGTATAGATAGATATTTCATATATTCTGCCAGATGGGGTTTCAAGAATTTGTGAAAAATTCCATTGACTGGGAACAAGAATCCTACCCTGAATATAAAGATTTCGCAGTGCTTCCGATTTTCGCTATCTTTTTTCCTGCAGTTCGGTTTTTCCTTGACAGATTTGTATTTGAGGTACTTACTCAGCAAAATTGCAGTTTTTTGTTAACTGGGTTTCTTTAATTTATTACTTGTTTTTTGTGTGCATAATAGGATCGATCGGGCTAGCACAGAGCTGGGTTGGGTCTGTTGTTTCATTTTATGCTGGATTTATGTGTGAAACTTGATTGAAGGATTTGTGTGTTTTTTTTTATTTTTTTCCGATTATTATGCTGATAAGTTGTGGGTAGAATTTGGAAGGCTGGCCCGGTTGTGTCCTTCTTGGTAAAAGGCTGGTTTAGAATCTTATATTAAAAGGGGAAAATGGTTAAATGAGCTTTAATGCTGAGGCTAGTGGTTCCGGATGACCGTTGAGTGCCCTTATAGAGAGTTCTTGTCATCTTGCAATTGAACTTGAGACCTTGCTCTTAAAGTAAATAATTTCACCTATGTCCAACCAATCAAGAGAGTATATATTCTCCTTAGCAATTCTTTCTCCCCTAATGGAGTGTACTACTGAGCTCTTTAACGTTTCATTATGAAATAAGGAAATCAGAGTGAAATAAAGACTTTATTTTTAAGAAATGACATCACAAATAGATAGAGCAGTGATGAACGTAAGTTGCATAGGTAGAAGTAGTGGATAATTTCTTATTGCTGTAGGCTTGCATCAGGAATCTTTTTTTAAGGCCTTATTTTTCAATTTAGTAATCGTTGAACTTACAAATATATCATAAATATGGCTCCCTCATGTATGCTATTTGGTGATGACATAGTTTTAGTAAACAAGACTACATGGGAGTTAAATCTTAAGTTAAAACTTTTGGAGGAATATTCTAAAATCTAGTGGTTTTAGGTTAAATAGATCTAAGATGGAATTTATGGAATGTCCTTAAATTAATTGTAGGAATGGGGATAACAGTGGAGTTACTACAGAGGACCGGGTTATCCCTAAGAGTTATCAAGGTGGGAAGTATCTAAGAGAATGTCATGCATAGAATTCAAACGATTGAAATGAAATGGAGCATTATTAGAAATCAATGTGATACGAAGATCACTTATAGGATAATTCTACATCCCAATATGAAACCTACTATGTTTTTTTTATGTCACCAAGTGTTTGATTGTTGAAGGTAGAACTCTCCTATGATAAATAAAGATATTGTGATGAATATATAGAATGAGAATATTCACATCCAATTTGAGGAAGAATGACTTAGGGGGTTTATTTAATCTAGACTTTTAATGACTTTCTTAATGGATTTCATTATATTTAATTGACTTTTATTGATTTGTATAGACATTCAAAGACTTTTGTAGACTTTTATTTTTCAATTGAAAAACTTGAATATTAATAGATTAATTTTCTTACGGTGTGAATATAATAATAATTATATATCAAGTGAATTACAAAAAAATAGCGTGAGAGATAAATAGTTTTAGGAGAGATAAACATTGCGATTAAAAAATGGGGGAGAAATTAAATCACGCTCAAGATCAACTTTTAAAAAATTTGTACTATGTTCATAATCGCACTTCTTACATTTAATAATATATAGGTGACATATCATTATAAGTCAACTGAATAACATAACTAAATAACCAAAGTATCAATTTTTCTTAAAAAAAAAAAAAAAAAATTGTGAAGAAAAAAATTTAACGCACCGTTCGGCGGCACAGATGTAGTATTTTTTTTTATTGTTTTCTAGGTAAAATATGTGGTTGAAAATTGGAGAGAGAAAATGTGTGTGGTTAAAAAGTAGTTTGTGAAATTGTGTTGTTTATAAATTGATTTATAAATTTGTTATCATTGCGTAAAAGAACAGTATGTAACTAATCAACATATCCAATGTACCAACATCACTCCACTTATTAGTAGCCATAGTAGCTCGCCACTCATTAGCATGCTCTCTTTGTTGTTCTTAATTCTCATACAATGGTCAAAAATTGTCCTCTTGATTATCTAGCATTGATGAAGTTGATGAAACTTTATCATCTGGTTCAACTGAAAACTTGTCAGAACAACACTCATTAAGTACAAAGTTATGTAATCATGCACAAGCTAACACTAGCTCTGCTTGTGATCTATATGGAAATGGAGGAGCCGTTTTAAAAATTGTTAAACTTGATTTAAAAATTTCAAATATCAACTCAATTACGTTTCTCAAGGAAGCATGTGGAAGATTGAACAACTCTTTTGCATATTTAGGGTTACAACCTCGACCGGAAAAATCTTGAAGATGACAATGGACGCCTCAAAATGAAGCTAAGAATTGGCACTAATTTGAAAATCCACAATCTACCGACAAATATTTACCTAATAACGTACAAATATGAGTAGAGCCAAGAATGAATCACTTGTATAATCATTAAAAATATAAAATAAATAATATACACGTAATTAACAATGAACAAAACATGCCTTGTGGTACTTTAAGTCCGTTTCTTCTTGATAAAACATCATCCAATACTTTTGAATCATGCGCATATCCAACCCACTCGCTATGCACTTAAATAAATTTCAAATAGAAATTACAAGCAGCCCATGACGATTATGATAACTGCTTACATTAGGTCTAATTACCATTGCCTGGAATATAGATACCGTCAATAGTTCCAACACAATCCTGAAACAATAAAATAAGTTTAATAAAATTGAGAGAATAACTACATCAACCAATAAAAAATAATGATAATAATAATCATGAGAAAACTTACTTTAAAGTAAGGGTAAAATCTTGTACCCCTTTTTTTTTGCACTATAGCTTTAGGTTCTACAATCATACCTATTGCAATTGTATTTAACACCTTCAAGATCTTGTTGAAACTTTGACTAGTTGTAAAATGTGATCGACCAATTGATTCTCGAATTACACAATACCGATCATTTTGACCGACCATGTGTATAAATGTTGCAAGCATTTCTTCAACACAAATAAACCTTGTATCTTTTAAGAGCGTTTTTCTCTAATGATGTTGCATAATTTAAGAAACATATTGAGATTCATTCTATAAACATCTCAAAAAATTCTTAGGATCATCATTTAGTAGTTTATGTATGTAATCGTATACACTTGAAGTTTTTGGTCGTCTATTTTGGGAAAGTTGGACATGCTCACAATTCATGTTAACTATAAGCTTATTCAACATATAGAGAATTGCTTTAATTGCCATCAATAAACACCAAATGGTTTCATACTAGGTTGCACCAACACTCTGTCGGGAGCCAACGTATCGTGTCGGACAAGTGTCCGACACCGACACTCTCCGACACGTGTCGGAGTTACACCATATACATCAAAATGAAAAGGGAGAAGGGGCGAAATGCATGAAATTAAAAAAATCTAACTTACAAGTTTGTTTTTATTTGATATCCTCATTTTGATTCAATAAATATACAATATGTTGTTTGTAATAAGACTAAAATAATAATAAATTAAAAATAATAATTTGCGTCTCCCCAACGTTTCATGTCCTAACTGTTTAAAAAAATCACGTGTCAACGTGTTCGTGTCGTGTCGTATTCGTGTCGCGTGTCCGTGTCCGTGCAACTTAAGTTTCATACCATTCTTCTTCCATCTCTTCATTCTCTATTTCATCAACTTCATGCATGTTTGAGACTAGACATTTTAAAAATAGAACACCTAAAGAGAAAATAGAATAAGAATAGTTTCAAATTGTGGAAATAGAGGGAAAAAATTACTCAATCATTACTTATTCAAAATACAATTAATAAAGATAACTTATAAACAATCTCAAAAGTATTGCATTCATTACTAATTCAAAAACCCAAAAACAACATATAACAGTCTCAAGCTAAAGAATTCGTTACAAGTTTAAAATTAGAAATTGCAAAAAATCTAAAACTAGAATATATAGAGTACTAGAATTCATTACTAATAATATCTCAAAAAATCACTCATTCCATCAATTTATAGGATATCTATTTAAAACGTTCTTCGGGTGTTATTGTCATGAACTCAAACTTCTTTGCTTTGGTTTGAGCAAGTCAAGGGCCTTGAAACGTGTAGAATAATCCAAATTTAGAACCTCATTGATTATATCCCAAGTGTTATCTCTTCCTTCAATTGAGTCAATTGAATCAATAGTATGAGTGAGCTTGTTAATAGTATGACAGGGCTTGACATAAGCTATGATTGAGTATTGTTGGTCTCAGATGATCTTGATTTTGCTTCGAAGTTGGTTCTATTTTGTTTTTTGAGTTGTTGTGGGAACCTCTGGGATTGTAATGGTGGAATGGAGTGCTCGATAATTGAAGACTCGTACAAATATTCTTGTGTATCATTTTGTATGAGTGTCCCAATACAAGAATCATACATTAAGTTATCTAATGAACCACCATGTCTTTCTTTAATTTCCAATGTTCAGGAAATAGTATCATCCCCTAGCCTAACTGTGTGTCTGCCAGTAGCAGTTCCATTTTCAATTACAATTTTCAAATCTTCGTAGTCCACGAAAGTATCAGTACGATAAGTTGAATTTCCATTTGACTAAAAAAGAACAAAATAAAACAACACATAAAATATGAATACATATGCATCAATAACATGTGTTGTTAAACTTTATTCATTATTTTAAATTAATGAAGTTTACCGTAATGTATTCATCCCATACTTAATCACTGGCAGTGAATTTCTTTGTCAAAGGGTCCTATCCAAACCCGGAGCTATGATGCAAAAGCGTACAATAATCATTGTATTGATTCGTAAACCATTTCATACGACATTGATATTGGGAAAAAGTCCTTTGACACCTAAATTTTGCATTAAAAGCCGGAAGTATCTTATTTACAACAGTTAACTTGCTGAATAAGCCATTAGTATCATGCCATCCGCGAGTAGCAGCATCAACTAGGATTTTTAACAACTCATTGGTCTCTTCCACCGTCCATACTTTATATTTCCCTGGGCGTGAGTCTCCATTTTGTTGTTATTGTCCATCCTAATGCTATATAAGTGAAAATAATAGCTTACATTTTACTGGAGCAAAAAATGGACTTGCCAACACCATATTTCCACTATTTACAGTACAAACAAACCAAATATAATATAGTAAGGCACTCAGAAATAGGCATTCTACATATACACATGTAGATACCTCTTTTTGGTATTTGTAAGCTAACCTCATCAAAATGATTGTATACAATCTGAGTATATATTTATTGAAGATCCTAAAGAAGCCATGCTTCTCAAAGGCAAAATCCGACATAGTTCCACTCCCTCGATATTAAATAATACATTGACTTTAAGATACTAAGCTAAACAGTTGCAATTGAACATAAGAGAGAGAAAAAGAAATTATTTAGCCAATTTTCTCTCAATGGAAACGTGTGTTTCAACCATAATCCTGCAATCCCCTACTCAAAGAAGCAGCACGTGCAATACTACGATAAAATAGCACATTACATTTTTTATTCCTAGTTCATATGAAATGCTCACTAATAGATGAAATTTCTTGGTTTTGAAAAGGGTTAAACTCATTTGCTATACAAAAGGTAAAAGATAAACCACCAAATAAATATAATTAATCAAATACGGATGGAGAGAAAGAAACTGTTTTTGCGGATGGAGGCAAAAAGAAAGAGAAAATTGAAAGTCCTCTCAAGTCTTTAGGTGATTGAAGAGAATAATGAATTTTTCTATTTATATTTTTCCACCCCAAAGTCAATCAAAGTCTGTATAGATTATTATTAAAGTTATTGATAAATTGAATACCCCTTAATTTCGTAGGATTTTAAGAAGTTTTAATTGAATATTACATAACGTTAAAACACTTTTTAAAAGTCCATTAAAGTCTATTGAATATCTCAAGACTTTTATGGAGTTATAAAAGATTACATTGAATACACATAAATTTTTAAACTCTATAAAAGTCTTTAAAAGTCTTTCAAAATCTAGATTAAATAAACCCCATTAGTGGTTGGGGGCATGTCTGTACATACCTAGAAAAGTTTTGTTGACAATAGTGTTGTGATGATCTTAATAAAAAGTGTTAACATGACATGTTGTGATTGCAAAGGATCAAAGTTGCGTTGGATCTTATAGTGGAGGTGATGATGAACTGAATCGATGGAGAAAAATGATTCATGTATCTTATCCCAAATTCATATTGGATAATGCTTAATCTGTTTGATTGATAATCAACTTTACACTTGAAGATCGGTATAATATTGTGCAAATCGTGCATTTCAGTTAAAAGACCTGTAAATATGATATCCTTGGGTAAGAATTAGCAGTTATGTTTATTGTTGAGCTTCAAAATATTATTTGGAAATACTCAACTATGTGAACAAGTGAGAACTTCAACTAATAAATGTAACCTGATGTTAGAATGGGGTGCGGTAAATATGTTTGCCTTTGAGATTGGGAAGAAATTAGATGGAATTTCATTTTTCACGCGTGCACACAGAAAGCAAGACATGACAATGGCAGAGTTGATCAAAATCGAGTTTAGTTACATGAACAATATCTGATTATAGAGTAATGGTGCAAGGAAGTCTCGAATGGACAGATTAAAACATAGACTCTGAGATGAGAGGTGTGTAAGAGCCCGTTCTACATTAAAATAGCTGTTGTGTTTCAAATTTAATTGTCATGGGAATTGGGACTATGAACCAAGTTTAAGTTCACAATATATATACATACTTTTCTCCTGTGAAATTTGTTTATGATCGTACACAACATTTCTGCTCTCTGCAGCAAGTTTTATCATGTTAAGCTTTTCAAATAATCCCAACCTTTCTTCGAAGAGTTTTTCTCAATTAGACTGGGTGTACATGTTGCAGAATTTAGGCAGATGGATAGTATTTGGAAAAGGAATGCAAGTCATGGAAAATGAGACAGCCGAGCGAAGAAAGAAGATACGAAAATTCAAGGAGTCAGCATGGAAATGTGTTTACTATCTTTCAGCTGAGATCTTAGCGCTTCTCGTAACATACAATGAACCTTGGTTCGGAAACACAAAATACTTCTATGTTGGGCCTGGAAATCAGTCCTGGCCTGACCAGAAATATAAGTAAGATTTTTGATCCCTCTCTTCCCTTGAACAATTTAGATATCACACAGCTTTGTTTGGGAATGGGAATGGGAATGATCAACCTTGAAGCCATAACCTGGTGCAGCATTAGCCTTTGCTGGGTTTGTGGTCTCATAAAATAAATTTGTAATGCTTGATACTAATAGTTCTTTAATTCAGGCTGCAACATTCACTTCCTTAGAAATATAAGTTAAACGAGCTTTAATTGGAAAACTCGCAACAGTGACTGTCTTGTGGATGCCCAGGTTGAAACTGAAAGTCCTGTATATGTATGCTGGTGGATTCTACACATACTCCATATTTGCTCTGGTATTTTGGGAAACCAGACGGTCCGACTTTGGGGTTTCTATGGGTCATCATGTTGCTACTTTTGTCCTAATCACACTTTCTTATATAACCAGGTGTGTTTTTTTAGAGGTGAGTCCTCATTATTAGTTTAATTACTGAACTGAACATTCTTCTTGGAAGTATACTGACTGCAAAAAAGAATTAAATGAGCATTCTATCAATAAAAAGGGTAACTGATAGAATAACCTCTTCAAATATTATACCATCAAGATTGATTTTGCAAGCTCATCTTGACAGTAGTTTGGGACAAGCAATTACAATATAGCACATCATATGACTGAGGTTAATTAGAAAAAGTTTCATTTATGTCCTATTTCCTCTTGTTGTAGATTTGCACGTGTTGGTTCAGTTGTTTTAGCTCTTCATGATGCTAGCGATGTATTTCTGGAAGTGGGAAAGATGTCCAAATACGGTGGTTTAGAAACACTGGCTAGCTTTTCATTTGTTCTTTTTGTCCTGTCTTGGTTTCTTCTTCGTCTCATTTACTATCCATTCTGGGTTCTCTGGAGCACAAGGTCAGCTGTAGTATTTATTTTATCTTTTCTTTGAAATTTTTTAGGTACCAATATTAGATTTTTTTTGGTATATAATTTAACTGAAAATCTTGGCAGGCTAGATCATGGTAGTCTTATGAAAAAAATTACCTTTTACTGCATTAACCTTTTTACAGAAGTAATGACTGTTCAATATTGTTCTCAAGTGCTGTTGATCTCTTGATCCATCGTCCTTGGAAGTATCAGTTTTTAACCGTGCCAAGTTTCTACATTGTTATGTGGTTTATGGATTCTTAATTAAGTTTTCACACCCATAGCTTACTTATGATGCTAATTAATTTTCAGTTTTTTTTTTTTTTAAACGAACGTGGGAGTGTGTGTGTGGTGAATGAAAGAGATGGGAAATTATTTAATGTACCCTGCAAAAAATGTCTTTCAACATTTCTTGATACTTTTTTCATTTTTTACTTGGGAGTGCATAACAATTAACTTGACCATTTGATATGTTTGTTTAGCCAAAAGAAAATTAAAACGGAACTGGGATTTGGAGGAGTGGCAGAATGCTAGCATTTATTGTGTTTGGAAAATCTTTTATCAACTCTATGAATGTGAGTATCCATGAATTCAATAAGTTCACTTAGCAAGGTCACCGAGTTTTAAAAACCTGAGATGATTGCTTTTAGATGCATTGATAGTACATGCATTGCACATTCTTGAAATTAATGACTATGATCAACTAATTCATTCTTGATATTTTATGCTAGACACTGTTATGGTTTAGTGAAATGTAGTCGAAACATTCATTTACGTGGACTATACAAACCAATATCTTTGCTGCTTTAGATGCATCTACACGAATCCTTGACTGAACGACTAATTGTACCCCAGCAGTTAACTATGTTTCACTTTTTATGCTCTTGCTGATTAAATTTAATAAAATAGTGATTTCCTGTTTGTAAAAAGTTTTGTGTTTAAAAAGATGTTTTTTTTAATGTTTTTTAGGTTAAAAAAAAAATGTAAAAAAAAAAAAAAAAGTGGTTGAAAAGTGGAGAGAGAAAATATGTGTGGTTAAAAAGTGATGTAGAATTGTATTGTTTTCAAACATAGTTTTAAACAAGTTTGCCAAACAGAGGTTTAACGAAAAGAAATGCGTGAAACGTGCTATCTGTAATTCATTTCCTATTTTGTTCTGCCGTGGTAGCTACGAACTTATCCAGACCTTGGATACGGAGAATCACAGAGTGGATGGACCAATCTACTATTACATCTTCAATTTTCTTCTTTTCTCCTTGCTTGTTCTCCATGTCTACTGGTGGGTACTGATGTATCGGATGCTTGTCAAACAAATCCTTGCTAGAGGCCACGTCAGTGAAGATGTTCGATCTGGTAAGTAAATACACCTAACCCAGATGATATATTTGAGGGTTTGCAAATTGAATGTAAATCTAGAACACCTACTATATTTTGCCTGGATGCAATGTTCACTGCAAATATTCTGCATTTGGTACTATTATTTGTTTAAATATCCACTTGTAGATGTGCAAATCGTCCTTCAGTCTAAAAGGCAAGAAAAATGCAGCAGCCGTTAGTTTTTTCAATTCCATTATATGCACTTATTCTAGGGATGTCAACGAGCCGAGCCGAGCCGAGCCGGCTCGCGAGCCGAAGATCAAGGCTCGAGCTTGGCTCGAGCTTTTTGGGGTCGAGCTTTTTTTGGCCCGAGCCGAGCCGAGCTAAAGCTCGTCCCCAAAAATAAGGCTCGACTCGAGCTTTAGCCCGAGCTTTTTCCGAGCCGAGCCGAGCCAGTCCCGAGCTTTTACTTTTTTTTTTTTTTTTTTTTATAGCAAAAATTCATAAAATTTGTATTGAAAATGTGTATATATAGCAAGTTGAGCCGAGCTCGTGGTCGAAATTCATTGCTCAAGCTCCTATCGAGTTTTTTAGCGGGCTTTTTTTGGCTCGAGCCGAGCCGAGCCAAAGCCCGTTTCTCAAAAAAAAGCTCGGCTCGAGCTTTGGCTCGAAATCTCGAGCCGCGAGCCGAGTTTAGCCCGAGCTTTTTCCGAGCCGAGCTCGAGCGGCCCGAGCCGACGAGCCGTTTTGCCATCCCTAACTTAGTCTCTGCAGGTTATCATAAACTCGCCAAGTAATTCATGGCGAAGATATCGACTTGTCTTTCATTCTTCACCTTTGAGTTTTATGATATTTAGTATGGTATCCTTGCCCTGTGCAGATTCTGAAGATGAAGATGAGCATGAAGATTGATATAAAAGGAGATTTTCGTCATTGCTTGCTTCACTTGAAGGTCAGTAACAAATAGTAAGAAAGCATTTTAATGGTCCGTAGACAGAACAAAACCATCTAATATCTAATAACCATATCTAAACCACACGACCTTTATTGATAGCATTAGACATACGTCTGTCCTTGAAAATTCAATGAAGTTGCAGACAAAATCATGAATTTTTTACTCGTATTTTATTGGGACTAATTAAGTTTGCAGCTTTCTCGTGCAGATGAATTGCACCAACCAATATTTGAGTGATATTTTTATGGCTAGAAAATTTTATTTTCAAGAAACCTTTGTAAAATAGGATTTGCTCCGACGGGACCTGTTGAAGAGGTCAGAAATGGAGAGAAGGTTGATTTTTCATTTGGAGTTTATGCTAGTTATCATCTTTAGCTACCTAACCTTGTTCTGGCCTTGTGGTGTTTTACTTTTTATAGAAACAGTGTGCTAGCAATGAAGCATTGGTACGAACTGATTAATGTGAGTTGTATTTTTATCTCTCTTATAGCGTTGTATATTAATTATCAATATAATATTATTATTAGATGCTGATTATTATAAAATAAAATGTTAAATAATGTGAAATTATTTTACTCAACATTTAGATTTTCAACTGTCATACAATAAAAAATATTCTAATTAATTTACAAAATTATAATTAGCTAAAATATTTAGTATTTCTTTTGGGTAAAACAAAATAATAAGTTACTAGGAGTTCATAGCAATAAAATTAAACATTAGAAAACCAAAGGCAGTCTCTTTTTAAGGAAAAATTAATTAAATTCTGGACATTATTTTTTTTAATTATCTTAGACTTTAAAATTTATTAATAATGTGTTATTTTGGAACTTCAACTTAAGATTATCTTTTATTATTTGTGTATTTGCAATTATTATTAGGGGTTTTTGAGTTAAATGACCTAGTCAGACAATAACTTATAGTAAAATATCTCTCTAAATAAGTTTTGATAAATGACCTTGTTTTCTTTAAAAGTTCAATATTACCCTTATTATGTATATTAGAATATATCATTAACTTTAGTTAGGTTGATCTTGGATCATATCTTATAATATTATTATCAAAATCTGAACTTCTTAAAACTAATGCAGGGAATTTGAGTTCGGTATTTTGTTGTAACCAAATTAGATACTCTTGTTGTTCGTATTGATGGTATTTAATGGTGTTTCTAATCTTATCCTACTTCTCTTGATTATTTTCTGGTCTTAAATCTCCAAGAAGTAATTCTACTTCTCTAGATCTTAAGACACTACTTCAATCTTTGACATTTCCAATCTCTCAATATCTTCTCTCTTCATCATTCATAAGTAGATTAATCAGGATTATTAAGTCTATTTCTTAAATTATGGACTCTAATTTGAGTAAATCTAGGATAATTTAAAGAATTTATCCTAACCAGAAGTCTCTTTCTAAATCATTTCTATTATTTCTAGACTAGATTCAAGATTTATTCCTTCTAATCTTCTATGAATAATTTCAATAGTTAAACTGGACATAAAGAAAGCATATAATCAAAGCATGTAAAAACCAAAAACTAAAAACAAATTGAAATGCAACTAAGGGAATTTCCCTTGTTTCTTGTTATTTAAAAGATATTTGGAGATCTTGTTATGTAAGCAAAGTACATCTTGTTTACCATAAACTCAAGTTTACATAACAAATATAATAAAGAAATAACAATAAACTCGAAAATAAGAAAAGAAAATGAAAATATTCGTGTAGTTCACTGAATATAATCAAAGCATGTAAAAGCATTAAAGCATCTAAAAGCATGTAAATAAGGGTTAGTAAAAACTTACAGTAATTAATGGAAATAAACATGCTTTTCTTCCAATATGTCCTTATAGCTGTTTTGCATGTACGTAATCAATTTTTTGAATCAGATGAACATTTAGATGTTTATGAAATAATTTTGGATTCACAAGTGCTTCCATAAAAGGCTTTTCAATTAAAGTTACATTTCTCATTCTAGAGAACTAACAATGTTGCCACAGATGAACTTACAGTATTCAAAGTCTTTGTATTCACCTATGTCCAATCTCTGTTTAGATGCGAGTTCTTACTTAGAACGAAATTTTGAAAATAACTCGCACCAAATGTGCTAAAAGAAACATTGCCAGAGATGAGACTTTTTCCCCTAAACATAATCAAAGACGGGTACTTTGTCCTGACTAACATCCAAGTTTCAAACAAAGTTTTAAAATAATTTTTAAAATCCCTATCATTACTATTTAGGAATTATGAGAAACTTAATGAAATCCTTTTATTACAAGCTTTAACTTCGGAATATTTGCTAATATATTCTGAAGATAAGTGGTGTATACCCCTGTACGAAAGAGTACAAAAGATTTGTTTAATTTTGTCTTAGTTCTTTCAGGTTTTCCAAGATGTCTTCTCTCTTGAACATCTTCTCCTTTTATAGAGACCTTCCTTTATCTTGAACCATTCATTTAGTGATAAGGAATCTTATCTTTTCTGCTAGTTATTCTCAATTATCTTGGTGCATTATTTCTGGATTATGACATATGACCACAACTTTTTTTTAATAAATAAATTTTATTAAAGTAATGAGTGAAGGGCCATAGTCGTAGGTCCCGTCACTATATTTTTGAATTGAAGTATTCTATTGAGAATTCTGAATCGTCCAATGATACGTTGCTCATATCTTCAACCAGACAATTTTCACTCATGTGATCTGAGTGGTCCCACATTATAATGCATAGTTCTTTAGCCATATTTTTGCTTTCACATACTTTATTGATAATTATCTTTTCAAGTATATGGTTGAGGATACAAATATATTCTTTCTTTGGAGATGTTCTTATATTAGAGAATTATATGGTTACCTGATGGATATAACCAAATTGTCTTCTTTTTTTAGCAATAATTTGACTTAAATGATCAAATATTTCTTTGTATCCCATGGATCTTCAGTAGGGATCATGTTGACAATATTTTGATAGCCATTTTTAACAACTTTTTGATTAGTTGCCAAAAATCACTGGTTTGTGATCTCTATTTTGATTATGTGGAACAATGGTAACTTTGCTCGTTCATCTTCGTCCCATTCCGTTATGGTTGAATAAAATATGTTTTTACTTTTGATGACTTTTGTGAACCTTGGGGCGACCTTTTTGATGTCCATAGGTAGCTGACTTATTTCTTTTAAGTTTTGGGTATATACAAAGTATATTTCCTAATTTAAAACAATTTCTAAAAAAAAAAAAAAAGCTTGAACTCCGATCTTAGGGGCCCCCATCTGCCCTGCCCTGAGCCTTGGTGAAGGATGTAAATCGCAGGTTATGCCTCCCAGAGTGCAGAGTGAAGGCTTACCTTTTAACTTGGTAAGGGCCGGATTCGAACTCCTAACCAAGCGAGGCTAGTCTTTAAACCACCCTCACTTTCACCGCTGGGAGATATGTCCTGGGAGCTACAATTTCTAATACAGTTACTTGGAGCTCATGGGTAGAAGTTGATCTTGTTATATTTTGTATATATGCTTTCCTACTTCAAGGCAGTTTGCAGGTAAATTAAAATCACTATTGAGAACATAACTTCTTCATAATTATCCTTTTAGGTGCCTTTTGCTCATGGTATCTTTTAACAATATCTTTTGGTTCGATTTCCTTGATGCATATTTTGGAAATAAATTCATTCCTCTGTAAAGAGGTTTTCGCAACAATCTTGATACATTGTTTTTCCATCCTGATAGTAGTGTTGATATTTTTCTTCATATCTAGAGTACAAATATTAGGGTTAATTTTTCCTTATGAGGTGGCTTCCAATATCATCTTATCTTTTCCTTTATCCTCGAGAAGAGCGCTAGTATTTACAAGACCAAGAGAAGGGTTACTAGACTTGGTATAAGTATCTTTTGTCGTAGAGGATATATTGATACCACTTCGAAGGCTTTGTTGAATATTTTGCATTTGCATTTCCAAACAAGATACTTTAATTTCAAGTATTTGAACTTTGGTCCTTAATTCTTCTAGCTTCATCTCTGCTAAGGTAATCAGGAAGAAAACTAGAATGTCTTTTAATATATTCAATATCAAACTTGAAATATGAAAACCATATTTGGATTCTAATAAAATATCTATTAGCAATAGATGGGTCAACATTATTTTTTAGAAATAATTTAACTTGTGTATTATCAGTTCTTATTAAGAACTTTTTTGGTAACAAATAAACTTCATTCTTTAGTACTCATCGCTTTACAACAATGAGTTCTTTCATGTTTGGTTTCAACTCTTTGAATTTTCTTAATTTATATCCTGTAAGTATTTTAGGACAAGAATAATTCTTTTCACATTTATATTTTTTATAATTCTTTTTTTACCTTAAGTACTGCTTTCCATTATTTATCTGAAGCGTCAATTTTAAGGATAAAATTTTTTTCTTCCTATGGAATAACAAGATTTGATAGAAATTTTAATTCCTTTTTTCTTTTGTGATATTTTCACAACTTTGTTCTTCCTAAGACCATATTACATTTTTCTTTAGTTTTGGAAAGAAATAATTTTTTAGCTTGGCACAATTCTCAATAAATATTTCTGCATAATTTAATATACTGAGAAAACTTTGTAATTGTCTTTTATTTTTGATTTCGTCAAAATTCTTGAAGCGTTTCACTAATTTGAGATTGTAATTGCAACTCTCCTTTATAAATAAGTCAAGAAATTCTATCTTTTGTTTTTGATATTTCAGCTTTCTTTTGGGGAAGTGTAATACCATATTTTTTTCATGATATAGGAAAACTCTTCTAAATGTTCAATATGTTCATTTATAATTTTTTGAATGAATAAAATTGGTGATTGGTTTTATAACCTCATCCATTCTTTTTGGAATATTTGTGGTGCATTTTTCAATCTAGATGACATTACATTCCATTCAAATTGAGTTGAGAGATTAGGAGTAATAAATGCAGTTAATGGTTTACTTTATTTTGTAAGCATAATTTGCCAAAATCTTAACTTACAATCAAATTTTGAAAATATTTTCTTATTTTTGTACTTGTATAATAAGGGTGTCCTTATTCGATAAGTAATAACATTCAAATTTCGTAACTTAATTTAGTTTCTTGTAGTTTATCACCATCCTGGTGTTTCTTCTTTTAATTTCGTAGTGTTTCCTAACTATAAAGGTTGGACTAATATATGGAATTTTACCAGGTCTAATTAAATGGGCTTCTAGTAACTCTTTTATTTAAATCTTAAATTCTTCTTGGTGTTGAATACTATATTTCAAATGTTTTACTCTTACTATAGTTTCTGGATTTGTTAGCTCTATCTTGGTTTTAACCTTGTCAGTGTTCCATCATTATAATGGATTTTCAGAGTAAGTTTCAAAAATTTATTTCTTAAGTTTTTCTAACTTATTTTCATTCGTCATTTTTAATAGTGTTATTGGTTTAAATTTTTCTGTCTTTCAACATCTATCACGCTGGGTTGAGGAATTCTGATGATTAATTTCTTTGTAGGTTATACTTAGTGCTCTTGTGATTCTAGGTGTAAATATTTATGTGCACAAGGTATTGTGAACATATATTTGTCAATAAATTTTGTAAAAGGTGCATATTTTAACAGAAAATTTAGTCCTAGTAAAATATCACAGCTAGTTGTAGTTGACATATATATAGTATCAAAAAATACTTCTCTAAAAAATATTAGAAAATGCACTTTTGTAGCATACTTATTATATATTACCTTATTTCATGATGCTGTTGTTGCATTTATTATTTTCTTTGAATCATAGTTTCAATATTTAGAAGGTAGTACATTTGGTAAACAAAGGCTTATTGTACTTCCCGTGTCTAAATAAACATGAAATTTTATTCTGCAGTAATTCTGTAGATTGAGTATAGTTTCAGTATATCAACTCATGGGATTTTGTATTTATTATCGTTTCCATTAAATCTTATAATAGTTGAACATCATTTAAGTGTTATCTTTATGTATCCTTGAAAAATCTTTTAAGGGCTTACTTTTCCAAGAAAGCTCATTTTTAATAGTATAGGTGACCGACTTATTCTGTAGTAGTCTTCTTTATATAAAACTATTTCTTTTGTGTATTTTTTTTTATCATCTCCTACGAATATAAGAGAGAAGCTTGCATATCTTTCTATTATGAGGTTATGTCTTTGATAGTCTATAAAAACATATATTTCTGGTAATCCGTAGTCCTCTAGATGGCTTACAAATTTAGCATCTACGTGACTCTTATCTGCTCATATATCAATAAGTACAAGATCTTTCTTGATTCCTTGTTGATCAACATATCTTGTTTTGATATAATATATTGTGAACTTACTAGTTCAACAATGCTTAGATTTCTAAGTTGACTTAACTAAGAGTCTTGTTTAGATGGAGATTTTGCTATAATATTTTATCCTTGTAGTCCTACCGTTTCTTATTACTTCTCCTTCAGAATTACTTGCTTTGACTTGTTTGTGAAAATCAAGCATTATTTGTTCAAGTATTGTAACTTCACGTTTTTCGTGTTTTCTATGGGTTATATATTGCACTAATTCCTCAAAACTTTTATGTATTATTATGTTATCTAATCTATTATCTTTCTGAGATTATTATGATGACTAGTATTAAAAGCAAATATTGAATTTATGCTAATACTAATAGCTTTATTTTTGTGTAAAATTTTTAAATTTCCAATTCTATGATGGAGATTGGAACTTTAATCTATATTTTCTTCTATTATTGATACTGTATAATCTAGTTTTACTGTAAATATTATATTTTGATAGACTAGATTTTCTATGTCAGTTTCTAATAGAACATCTATAGGATCTTGTAGAATTTCGTTGTCCATATAATAAATTTCAATTCATATATTCATACATTCTCTAAAGAATCTTTTACAATAATTTGGATTCCTTCAATTTCAATACGTTTTAATTTATTTCTTATATTTTCTGGAGTTTTGGATAATTTTTGTTTTATTCATTCTTTTGTTATTATCAAATTCTAGTTTTTTCTCATTACATCTTCTATATTGATTGAGATTTCCTTATAATTCATATTTACGATTGTTTTATTTATACTGAGAAGTATTCCTAAAAATTCTTGATGAAATACGTCGTTTTCTTATAAATCTAATATCTTTTTAGTTATTCATTTAAAATTTTCAATATCTAAGTAATTTCTTTGTTAATTCCTTCTACTGATTCTTTAACTTCCTCAGTTAATCTGGCGATGATGTTTCTAACTCATAAATACTATACATTCATTGCTTAAATCTTCAAAATCTTCAATATGTTCTATTTCATCGTAATCCTTAAATTCTTCATAAACTCTAAGATTGTTTTGCATTTTGTCTATCTTTCTTCTTGGGACATTGAAGAACGAGATTTCCTTCGTAATTACGAATGAAGCATCTACATTTCTTGATATATTTCTTTTTGAACTTTTCAGAGTAATTCCTTTTCTTAAAGTTTTTTTTATATGATTTAAAACTTCTTTGTTACACTTATTATAGTATTTGAATCTTCTTTTGTGTTTTTTTATACGTCTTTATTTCTTCTTATGATATCTAGATTGTTCTATTTGATCTACATTTTTGTAACATCAAATCATTTTTTCTTATCATGTATGCTTTTTTATTTCCTAGTTCTTCTTTGCACCAAGTACTTATCATACTTTTGGTAAATTCAATTCTACTTCCAAAACTATTTACATTTATTCCTTCTTCATCTCCTAGAGATTATTACTTTTCATATTTTTTTAATAACTTAGTTTCCATGAAAATGATAATTTTATAAAATAAGATCTTAATATTGTTTTTTTGTCTGTATAATCTCATTGGCTTAGTTTACAGTATAAGTTTTGAATATATATATATACTTTAATTAACACATATCCTTATATTCTTCATTGCAAACATTCCTTCATTATATTCATCTTATTTTCTGACTTCTTCATCAATGATAAATCTATCTCCCAAGAATTATGTTCTAATGGCTCTTTCTAATATTTTTAATATATCTTTAATTCCTTGGTTATTTAAAGTATTTGTGCTATCTAATGCTGTAGATGTATTTCCGTCACATTTTATTCTCCTTTTTACATTTCCTAGTAGTTTCTCCATCATTCTGATACTATACCTTTAAATATATGTTCTGTAAATCCAAATGTTGTATATGTTTCCCATTTATTAAATTGTATAGAAAATTGATATTTTTTGTTTATGTTTTTATACCTTTGTTTATATCTACACAATCTAAATCTAATCATATCTCTGTTGTGTGTATTGGTTCATTATGTGATTTCACAGGATTAGTTTCCCTTATTGATTGTTTTCTTATATTGCCACTATATTTTCTTAGGTCGTTGTCGTCGTCATCTTAAATTTCTTGGTATAGAAGTTCCATAAGGATCGCTAGTATCTTCTTCACTATCGAATTCTAGTTTTACTTCACTTGTTGAAGGGTTTGCATTGATTTTAGTATTTTCTATTTTTTTTCCTTAATGTCTTTAATTGATTTTTATATTTATCGTATTCTTCTCTAAATTTTAAGAATTTTCTTTTTAATTCTTATACTTCTGTTATATATATATATATTTCAGGACTTTTTTCTTTTTCTTTATTTTTGTATTTCTTCCTGATGTCTTGATAATGATTAATTATAATTTTTATCCTTTCCTTTCCTTTTGTATTGTTATCTAATAGAACATTTCCTATTTACAAGTTATATTCTCTATTTCCTAGTTATTTATTTATTTATTCAAAACTTTCAATCATATTATTCTTAGGTAAGTAAGGATATTTTGGTTTTTTATATTTTTCAACCTTTTTTAGAAATCCTTCAATTATATTTTCTTCGTCTAATATATTCATCATAATTTTTGGTTCATAACTTGGCTTGATACAATTTCTTGGTGCGAGATTTGAAAACTTAATTTTTTTTTTTGGGGACTTAATTGTAATCTTTGTATATTTTAGTGACCTGGCTGATATCCTTACATGAGAGTGTATTTTGGGCAGTTTCTATTATTAAATAGTCAAAGGTTATTTTCAAAGTATTATTGGAGAGAGGTTATATATCGGTATATACCATATTATTAGTCGAATAATAATTAATTACAAACCATAAATTGAATATATTGATAAAATAGTTTAGGGTTAATTTAACAAGCGGTCACTAAAGTTAAGCAAAATTTTCAAAACGATCAATGAATTTCCATTTCTACAACTCTGGTCACTTAAGTTACAAATAATTTCGACAATGGTTATTCGTGAACAATTTTCACCCAAAATTAAAGATGAGAAGTTGATGTATTATTTTGGCCATATTTTGTAAAATTGCAAACAAACCCCTACCCTAACCCACAACCCGTCTCAAGCCACCTTCAACCTCGTCTTCGTTGCCACCGCCACGTTGAAACCCTTTTTCAAGTGCAAAATCACACTGGAAAATAGCACCCTTTTCTGGTGCGAAACTATACCAAATCTAGTGCTATTTCACACTAGTTTTTGGGGGAGGTTACTCCCACATTTTCTAATGCGAAATTGCACCAGATTTGATGTGCACCAATTGGGGAGATGTTTCTCCCCCCTTTCCGAGGCTATTTCACGCGGGAAAATTGGTGTGGTTTCGCACCGATGTTGGAGGGGGGGGGGAGGGGAGGTTTCTCCTCTTTTTAAGTAAAAAATGGTGGTGTAAATATTCGACCAGTCAGAATTATTGATTTTTAGAAGCATAATATGATTTAGTGAAATGTTATAATGTGATCATTTATAAACAAAATCCGGGTTAATTTCATCCATGGTCACTAAAATTGCAAGAAAATCTCAAAACGATTACTAAAGTTTCATCATGGTGGTCACTCATGTTACAAAATATTGCATCAATGGTCATTAAAGCTGATTTTCGCCTAAAATTTAAAAATTTGAGACCTAAAATATAACTTTAGCCCAAAACTAAAAATTGCGGAAATACCCCATCTTCATCAACCACCTTCACCTCTAGCTCCCACCAACCTGCACCTCTATCTCTTACCGCCACCTTCATTGAATAGGAAGAGGGAGGGAGAAAACCTCCCTCATTGGTGAAAATCGCACCAGTTAGGGGAGGGACTTCTCCCTCCCCATTGGTGGGATTTCACATCGGTGGACAGGTACAAAATCGCACCAGATTCGGTATGATTTCACATCGATTTGTACTTATTTTTTTTACGATTGATGATGATAGGGGGAAATCGGAAGTGGTGGATGAGCGATGATGGTGAGAGGTGGAGGTGGAGGCGTGGTGGTTGTGTTGGAGCAGATGAGGGATTTTTTACAATTTTATTTTTGGGATAATAATTATATCTCAGGTCCTTTATTTTTATTTTTGACGTAATCAACTCTCAAGTGACCATTGAAAAAATATTTTGTAATTTGAGTGAGCGAAATGATGGAACTTTAATGACCATTTTGAAATTTTTCTGCAGCTTCAATGATCTTGAATGAAATTAACCCACAAAATTTATAAACAAAAGTTCGCCAAATATTCTATTAATTTTTTCAGGGGACAGTACTATAAGTTTATTAAAGACAAACTCTAACTCATTTTTTTGTCATAAATTATATCTTATTTAGGCTCGCCTGCTTATAGTACATTTATAAATGATTTATTATCATTTTTAGGTAAAATGTGTTATTAAAAAATGATTTCAAAAAATGATGTGGTTAAAAATTTATTTGAAAATTTGTGTTGTTTATAAATGGATAATAATTGTATTACAAAATGGATTTTTTTTTTTTTTTTCTTCAATCCTGGATATTAAAGAACGGAGTGTTAACTGTATTTAGGATGTATTTGATCGAACGGTGGAAAGGAAAATGCCCTCATTTTCCAACCTCCACCTCAAGGAAAATACCCCCTGGTTTGATTGTGATATAAAATCAGATTTTAATACAAATTAAAGTCTATAACTAATTTCAACCACACATATTATGAAATTCACAATTTTTCAATCACATATTTTATTATTTTTTATGAAAATTTGTTAAAAATCTGATTTTCATATCCACCAAACATGAATTAAATTCATTGATTTCATGAAAAATTTGCACTTTTTAGCATTGTGTGAAAAACTATTTCCATGAAAAATTTTATTAATCAAACAGCGAAGTTGAAATTTGACTAATTTTTTTTTCATGCAATCAAACACATCCTTATTGTTAAAATAAGTAATTTCATTGAATTTGGCAAAGAATAGTGCTTTAAAAAACGTTATTTGTAGTTTTGAGATAATGCTTTAATAAATTTGCTAAAATGTTGTGCTATGTTTCATGAATCAGTCAACATTCGGATTACCCTCCCTTCGGCCCAAAACCTCTGTCACCTCCTTCATCCATATATACCGTCAATGCTTGAATAGGTGAGCTGATCGTCTAGAGTTTGAGTCATTAAAGTCACTCGTTTCAGGTTATGGCTTATCGAAGTTAGGTGGTGGGTTTTGACTTTTGATGGAAATGCATGTTGTAGGAGGTCGGTCATGGTGGTGGACTGGATGTTGAGGTGAATAAGTTGTTGATTTGTGGGTGTTGGTGGTGTTTGCCGCTTGTTAAGGAGGCGGCGGCGGCGGCGGCGGCATGCATTGAAAGCAGATGGTGGTCATGAATTGAGGGTTGGATAAGTAGATATTGGTGATAGAATTAGCTACGACTTCCTGGTATAGTTTCACGACAAATTTAAAGTCAGCTATATAATCTTTTCCCCCTTCGTTTCATTTGGTTCATTGCTAGATCTAGCATAAGATCTAAAGATAATGCCATTTTAGGTCTACCCTTCTCTTCAACTCGTTACCGCTTTAGGTTTGGAACGATGATGTATTTGCGGGTTGTGGTAATAATCAGCGCCTGCCCTGGAAAGTCATTGAAATTGGAGGCTTTTATGTGAAATTTTAAATGGGTCATTGATTAAAAAAAATTATGAAATAAAATCGATAAAGTTACCACAATAATAATATATATCGTTAAGGAGTTCAAATTAAATTTACCTTTCTAACTTTTTTTAAATGAAACAATTAACAAATATTTTAATTGAACATTTTTATTCAAAAACTTGGCAATAGACTGTAGGACATTACATACTTTTCGAGGCCTTCACATATTGGGGGCTACATACTTTTCGAGGCCTTCACATATTGGGGGCTCTATGCGATTGCATGGGATGCATAAGAACAGGCTGGTAAAAATGATGTGTGGTCTGTTTGCATATAAATTGACCCTTTTAGGTCCTCTCATTCTGTTAATTGCTAATAGAAGATGTAGAAGAAATTGGTACTATTGATGAAATGCTAAAAATCTGTCGACCTTTGGCCATTCTTAGACAATATTTATTCTTCAATAATCACACTACATTACATATAAAGGATAATCAACTAATTTATTTAGGTGTTATGTGATCTGAAATTACAATAAAAGTGAGATTAGCTTTGGCAGTTAATCAAAAAGGTATTTTGAACAGTCAAAAACACGGTTAATTAGTTAATTAGATAATAATAAGACAATGCGTCTTACAAACAAATTAATGATAAAGCAGTTGAGAAAATTTTAGCAAATGTGTTCATAAACCTAGTCAATAGTTTTATTTTTTTCATCATTTTATATCGTACAAGAAACCAACCCAAAAGGGTTTTCGTTTATGTCAATTACTTGAAAAGTTGGAATGGTAAAAACATAATTTTTTACAAGGGCTGAATCAAAGTTAGAAAAGCACCATAAGTTGTGCCCATCTGTCAAATGACGGGAGGACATTTGTTGTCAAGTGAGACCCTCAATAGGGGGGGGACAAATGTCCTTTTGAGGCATCTTAAAATTTTCAAAATCAAAGTATAGCATTGAACAAATAGATTTAATTCGAGTTTTGCGTGGACAAACTTTTTATAAACTTAGAAAATATGACAAGTTTTTGATTTAAAAAAAAAAAAAGGAAATACGACAAGTTTGGTTGGGTCTGACTTTTTGCCAAATTTTAAGTTAGTACAACACATTTATAGTTCCTTTAGCCCTTTGATTTATTTGGTGTACTTTTGGTTTGGGAGAACCCACCAACCAAGATCAAATTAAGTAGATACATCCTCTCTTGACTAATTACATTTTTTGCATAATATTATTTCGTTTCATGCGTCATATCAGTTATATAAACTCGAAATCTCCACCATTATGTCACACAAATCGCTCGAGTGTTTGCTCATCTCTTTTGCTCGCAAATTGGAAAAATTAATGGCGTCGTTTCCTCACTACAAACAAATTGTTTTGCAATGTATGATCATATTGGTTCTTGGCATTGCATGTTCGTGTTTGCATGCAAGTGAACATCCTTTGACATTAGATTACTACAAATCTACATGCCCAACCGTTCTTGAGATAGTTAAGAAAGAAATGGAATGTGCTGTGCTGTCTGATCCGCGCAACGCTGCCTTGATTTTACGACTTCATTTTCACGATTGCTTCGTCCAGGTCTTCATTCTTTTAATTTATTTGCAGAAACCTTTCTTTAAATAGATTGAAATGGGATTATATCTAATCTAAGTTTTAGAAGATTTTAATTGAAGTTTTTTATTTTTTCATATAAATAATATTGGAGCTGCTGCAGGGCTGTGATGGATCGGTTTTGCTGGACGATACAATCACGCTTCAAGGAGAGAAGAAAGCACCAGAAAATTTTCATGCTTTGAAGGGATTCAGAATCGTCGATAGGATCAAGAACCGGCTTGAATCCGAGTGTCCCGAGACGGTCTCTTGTGCTGATATTCTCACTATTGCTGCAAGAGATGCAGTTCTTCTGGTATAATTACCTAAATATATATATCAGTAGCATGCATAATAATTTTATAATTTTGACAAGAAGGAAAAAAAAAATGAAAGCTTTGAGAATAATAATAATAATAATAATAATAATAATAATAATAATAATAATAATAATAATAATATCAATTCCTGTGCATGAAGGTTGGTGGACCTTATTGGGATGTTCCTTTAGGCAGAAAGGACTCGAAAAAAGCAGGCTATGAGCTTGTAGAAACAAATCTCCCTAAAGCAAATGAGGGACTTCTCTCCATCATTTCCAAGTTTATTTATCAGGGTCTCTCCGTTACTGATATGGTAGCTCTTTCTGGTAGGCACCACCGTATAACTCTTAAGACATTATTGGTGTACGTATTTGGTAGGGACAACTCGTTACTACATAGAATTATTCTACTTGTACAATATGGATGACAATTTATTTGACAAATTCACTCATATTGTTGGTGTGGGACCACTCATTGTTGAGTGATCTCACATCCCTAATGTCAGGGATTGTCATCCACCTTGTACAAGTAGCACTTCTCCTACTTAGTGCATAATATAGCAGTGTTTTCAAACTCGGCCCTGTCCAGCAACTCGCGATCCGGGCCAAAAATCGGAATCAAGTGATATTTATTTTGGTGAAATTCTTTTGCAGGTTCACATACAATTGGAATGGCACGCTGTGTGAATTTCAGAGAAAGAATATATGGAGATTTCACAGCAACTTCAAGAATGAATCCAGTTTCACAGAGTCATCTCAACAGTTTAAAATCTGTTTGTTCAGCTGACAGAAAATCAGACCAAAATGAATCAGCATTGGACCATGTCACGCCGAATCTTTTCGACAATTCTTATTATCAGGTTCTGCTAAGAGGAGAGGGACTGATAAATTCAGACCAAGAACTGTATTCCAGTGTTTTAGCCATTCAAACGAAGAAACTTGTCGAAAAATATGCAGAAAACGCCATTGCTTTCTCCGAGCAGTTCTCCAAATCCATGGTTAAATTGGGAAATATAACCAACCAGGAAACTTATGTCAATGGTGAAGTTAGGAAGAATTGCAGGTTTGTGAACACATAAAAATAAATATTACCAGACGAAGTAAGGTCAAAAATTCCAGCCCTCTATTTGATTCATTTTGTATTTGTACTCGAGTGAAGAATTTATGTATGCGTTAAGTACGCCGTTGTGTAGTGATACCATTAATCGAAATACAAGTGTATTATTTTCTTGCAATCTTTGTTTTTGTTTTTGCTCGATTCAATTTGCAAATCTACGACAATTTCACGCCAAAAAATGTTTTATCATACTCTCCGAAAAGAGTGAAAAATATTTACTTATATTCAAGAGACATGAGCAGTGTGAACGAGTTAAATGAAAGTATTCTGTATTCAACCCATTGGTGTGATATTGAAGGCACCTTAACTTTAGTCATGCCAACCAAGCCACCATTACTTTTGTCACGATCCGTCCCAAATCACCATACTAGACTTGAAACGTGACGTGTGCCGATAGCTGGTGTCAACTAGGTATTAGATCCACTACTGAAGCAACCTTGACTTTTTTTTTACTGTAAAGAATTTTCTGAAAATTTGACATGATCTTCCCTATAAATAAGTCTAAAATCACCTGAATAGCATCAAGATTTTCCAAACGTACATATATCTCATAAATAGTGGAAACCACCTGTTCCTCTAACACATTCTAATCAACTAAGTATAACCAACTCGATCATTTTAACATCACTTACCATCAAGATTTTCCAAACGTACATATATCTCATAAATAGTGGGAACCACCTGTTCCTCTAACACATTCTAATCAACTAAGTATAACCAACTCGATCATTTTAACATCACTTACAGTACATCCCAGATGAATATAAAATCATGAAATCGCAGTGAACCCATAAGCTTAGATACTTAAATCAATAAAATCATACAATCTTATTATATATGTGGCTTGACTTGGCAGATCAACAGGCTCCAAATGCTTCTTAACTCACATTCACCTGAATTCTATAAAAATATATAGAAAAATATATGAGTTTGTAACTCAGTGAGTGAACATTTCATAATTAAGTATATGCTCTCATTTATAAATATTTACTGAAAAGATTTTACTACGTTAACTTTAAGAAATTTAAAGATACGATAATTTCTTCTAAAACTGTAACAGCTGTGATAGTAAAATTCTTTACTCTTTATTCTAAATAATCAATTATAAAGCATGAGTATAAGTAATATTATATAATGAAATTCTGAATAAAAATATCATTTTGCAATACTATAAGCTGAATCCTTTATTCTGTAAACTAAAAACTAAATTCTGAAATCTTAAATTTTGATGAACTGTATAAATACTGAAAAATCAAACAAAAGGTACCCATAATCTGATAGTTCTGAAATTCTGAGATACTGTAATTTTTGTGATTTTGAAATTCTAGTCATACACGCGCAGAGCTGACCGAAAGTTATAAACTGGTCATACATTATGGAAACGTATTCACAATAGTGCAGAGCGGGTAAAATAACATATTTGGTCATACACTGTGGAAACGGATTCACGACAGTGCAGAGCGGGTAAAATCACCATATCTGGTCATACACTGTGGAAACGAATTCACATCAGTGCAGAGCGGGTAAAATCACTTAGGTACTTTCTAGTATTTTTAAAATAATTTAAAATGTCAACGAAATCCTTTAACCGAACTGATTCTAACTTTAAAAAGAGTTGCTTATAATAAACCTCACTTTATTCTTAAAATCTTACTGTAAACTGAATAGTTAAAAATAACCAATTTCTGCAATTTATATAATTCAATATAAGTACTATAATAAATAAACATTCCATAAATGTTTTAAAATTAAGATAAATTAAACAAGTGCTTATTTTCAAAAGCATAAAGTTATCCACTCACAGAGCTATTGATTGAAACCTAGCTAGGCCAATAAGCCTTCTCCAATCTCCACATCATCTCCTGCAATAATAATATAAATCTTTGGTATTAAAATCAACATATCAAGTCATTGGAAATCAGCTAATACCTTCTATAACTTAATCTCTTCTCATTCCATTCGTTAGATTACCCAACTCATATAATTTACTATAAGCTTTTTTCGATTCTCTAATGATTTTAACTTATTCTCCTTTCATATACTTATCAACCAAATCATCTAATTCTTCCATTTTCATTCTACTATAAATGGTGCACATTAGTTTCATCCGGATCTATTCCATTTACTTTCATTTCTTTAATTTCCAAATCATGAATCCAAAGCGAAATTGTACACATTTAAATCACCAATAGATAATCCCTGATCATATCTCTAACAATAAACTTGATGTTCACTAATAATAATGCTACAACACGTTTAATTATATAAGCTAGATTGGAGACAATATTCCAATTGTTAGAGAATCTCATCAATTTGCTTAAAATTTGAGAAGTCAAACCTTAAATCATTAATTCAATTACTAGATGCCATATTCACACAAGAAAATCAAAAGGGCAAGTATAAATATATTTCACAAGCCCATTTCATACTTCCCAACGGCTAACACTAATCTTCCATATATATATATATATATATATATATATATTTCTTTGCACTAATGTTCATAAATAGTTCAAATAAACCTTAATAATCTTTAATCGTTACTATAATTCGAATATAATCAAATTTCATCGAACCTTTAAATCAAATCACATTTTTCAATATAAGTAAAAATCTTACTTACCTCTATAAATTGAAGAATCCGAGCTCGAGTTTTAGGAATCCTTTGTTTTCTTCATCTTCTCTTTATTTTCTTCTTTCCTTTCCTTCCTTTCTTCTTCTCTCTCGACTTCTCTCGAACCCTCTCTGCTCCTCACCGAAAACCCATAGAAAATGGGCACTAATCACCACTTAAAGGGTTAAATATGATAATGTTGCATCCCAAGTCCCCAAACATTCATACCACATAACATTTATTCCTTTAATTTAATCAATTGACAATTAAATCCTTGATATTACAATTTATCTCATTCATGCCCTTTAAGTATTTGTCATTGTAAAATAGAACCCATAAAAATCATTTAGTTAATACAAGTCCTTATAAAAATATTTTTCTTCAATTTAAGTCCTTTCTTAACTTTGAAAATTAAAAAGTGGGTTGTTACAACTTTAGTCATGCCAACCAACTAAATATCTTAACGTGTTGCTAGAATAATATAGAAACCTAGACTCGAGAAAATTTATGAGAAACGTAATTATTTGCCTTGTCCATATCAATTTCTATGATCTAGAACCACCTGCAGGATAAGTAGATTGTTTCTAATGATAAAAAGTATTTTCTTTATTTGTGTTATTATTTATTTCTCAACAATTAATTTATTTCATTTTCTATCTAATTTAAATTACCACTAAAATAATTAAATTAAAAATTATATTTAAAGAACTAAAATATTGAATTTATTATTTATTAACTAAAAAAAAAAATTACATTAAATCCAAAAAAAAACTATATATAATAAATATCACAACTACTTTCATCATTTACTAGTTGCACAAAAATATTCTATTGACAATTAAACTGTACTTAAACTAATGAAAATCGAAAAAAAAAAAAAAAGAATAGAAAAAGAAAAATTAATGTTGCAAGAACCTATTTAAATAGTAAAAATCATTATTATATCGATAATATTACAAATTCTAAAAAACTTCCTTATACATAACATTTGTCGTTTCATTTGTTGACTTTCCGTCTTTATCGCATGTCAGCATTTTCATACCAGAACGATTTATAACTCTAGAATCTGCCACATACAATTGCCCATGACTGAAAATTAGCTTCTTCAGGAAGAGTCCTACACGTGACAGCGATTGACCTTGACTTTTATTAATAGTCATAGTACACTACAAGAAAAATAGTCTTATCCTACAAAATTTACGCCTACAGAATGAAATTTGTGTGTGGAGTCTACTTTTCCCTACAAAACGTGCTTTTGTAGGGATAGAAACTTTAAACTACAAATTTTACGCATACAAATTAAATTTATCTGCAAAGTCTATTTTTTCCACCAAGAAAAGGGAAAAAATTTGTAATCAAAAGGTGGGGACAAGGATCATTTTCTTGTGATGTCATTCTAATCACCTTTTTAGATATACTAAATAAAGGTATACTGATTTGTACTATACAGAAATACGAACTGATGAAATGAATACTTTATTGAACCAGAAGTTCATACATATGTACAAGTGAAATATCTTACTAAACCAGAAGATCTATAATCTAACATGATTGGTTAAATTCCAATTCAATAATGAGATTCATTGAGAATGCAAAATGACATTCATTAAAGAACCAGAAGATTGTTCAGGTTAACAAGTTATCATTGCTGCTTGTTCTCAAAAGCAAATTAATTATCTCACTAAAAAAATGAATGACTGATTATTTGCTCAAGTAATGATATTACGAGCAAAGTGATAAATGCTAGCATGAATATATCTTAAAGTCATTAATGATTTTATGAATTAGTTGAGATAATAGCATTATGTTGCTAATGGTTTAGCAAATTAAAAGTTTCCAAATATATGCTATGAGAACAACTTGAATATAAATATTTCTCATACAGCAATATTCTACATACAAACATGTCAATACGATGAAATAAAGATTTGCTTGTGAAGCTTTATGATTTCTAAAAAGTGCGATATCTATATACACTCCAACAATACGCACTAGATATATGATTGTGATTATATCCATAATTACGAATGACATGTGTTGCGACATGTTTAACTGACTGATATAATACAATATTCTTGAATATTATGGGAAAATTAAACAATAACACGCATGAAGCATGATCAAGCTTAAAGCGTAATTATGCCTGAAGCATAATGACAATCGATTCCAAAAACAAATATCTCTTGAATAATTGAAATGATCCCTTTTGAGACTAAATACTCATGGTGAGTAAAAGGGACATAGTTAAATGATGAGAGATTCAGGTACCTGATGATAGAATAAACAAAGAGATCTCTCTATGTTATGTTTATATTGACATGAAATGGAATCGATAAATAAGTCGACTACACACAACCCTCTTAAGAAAATGAGGTTTTTGAAATTATAGTACTTTGACCAAATATAAAAATCTCAATGTAGGGATTATTGTTATAGGACATAAAGTCCAAACACTTAAATGTGTAATACCAGTAGTTATTTGTACAAATAAAAAATATTACACAGTCATAAAAGACGACTCGTTGCGTGCTAAATTTTTCAAAGAACTGGCATGACATATGGTGGATGAGACTATAATCTAGATCACTAGTTTGAGTTCTTTGATATACCAATGAGTGAGATCAAAAAGTGTGATTCTCATCTCGGTACTTTGGGAGTTTTCTTTGATGTACTAGTTGATCGCGGTACGTTGGGATTTCAAGCGAAATGATTATAGATTATATGTCGAAATTGATATCTATTTCAATGATTGATTATACTCCTGCAAATTAGAAATTGCAGTTTATAAAGTGCAAGAACATATATGTATAAATCATTGAAAGATTCAATTTGCCCAGAATAGTATCATTATAGAATGAAATGTAATTCTTAAAATAAAATCACATGAAGAATGATATACATGACCCCATAATATAATATGTTGAAAATGAAATTGGAGTGTACTATTATTATATTTGAATATTTGGGCATGCAATTGATTTTCAATATGCAAAATTATATTATCCACCAAAAATGAATATTCACCATAAGTGAATTTGAAAATAAATATTTAATTATTCATCAGAAGTGAATTCTAGATTTTGATAGTTTCACCAGAAGTGAATCAATTCTAGATTTGAGTAATGCAATCAGTCAACTAACTAAACATTGCTTGACATAGCATGTTCAGTACATCATAAATGAGCTATGACATCATAAATGAGTTATAAACTATTTATAAAAGCTCATCACAAACTATATGTTTGATGAAATGATTTGAGATTGCATTAATATACTTGTGATATTCCTATGAAGGGAACAAATACGCGCCGCACTCTTTTTCCCTTAGCAGATGTTTTGTCTCACAGGGTTTTTCTAGTAAGGTTTTTAATGAGGCATCAATTATGGCGTATCAATGAGAATAATGTACTCTTTTTCCCTTCGCTAAGATTTTGTCCCACAGGATTTTTCCTAGCAAGGTTTTTGAGATATTGTCAAAGCTATCTGCAAGTAATAATTCAACAACAAGCTCTCTCTTTAAATTGTGCTGGAATGATATCAACAAATGAAGAAAATCATAGACATCTTATGAAGAATGTTATGATATCAACAAATGAAGAAAATCATTGACATCTTATGAAGAATGTTATGATATCGGCTACACACAAGAAGATTTTAATATATACATATTCCAGACGGAAGATGATATCATTATTCAAAAGGTTCATAAATACTTGATTGCACACTTCAGGGGAGAATCATGCTGTACTCTTTTTCCTTCGTTCAGATTTTGTCTCATTAGATTTTACTGACAAAGTTTTAACAAGGCAACACTTCAGCACTTCAGAACTTCAAATTTCAGTACATGATTTGTACTACTTATCATTGATGTCATTTTGGATATTAGACTCAATGATTAATGATGGTCAATATCAAAGGGAGCAGCTGTGCTAATTTTCCTTCGCTCAAGTTTTATCCACTGGATTTTCTTAGCAAGATTTTAACGAGACAGACAATTGAGCTATTGAGCAACAAGTCATTCAAGAGGGAGTGTTGTAAATTATTAAACTATTCCATTACCTAACCTTACTTAATTTATATTATTTATTTATTGTGTGAATGACTATTAGACTCTCCTATAAATAGGGACATCATGTATGTAAAATTACACACTTGAATTGAATGAGAATTCTCTCCTCTTCTCATCTCTCTCTCTCTCTAGTATTATTATTATGATAATTTCACAACAAAATTGAAAATTTTCAATTTGCGTGCGACTCGTATGTGAACCGTAAAAGCGACATTCTCACTTGGGCAAAATGACAAAATATGACAACAGAAGGGGCTATTACGCACAATCATATCCTATCCTATCCTGGTCGAGAATGGCCCCTCATGCACTTCGGACATCCATCCGTAGCAATCCCAATAAAGTACTTTCATCAAAAGTTTTATTGGTCAAAGTTTGAAAAAGAAAATACTATTTTAAAATTATTATACAATAAGGATAGGGAAAAAAAAAAACTTATAATAGCCCACCTTTCAACCCCACGAAGTCCCGCACACGTGGCAAATCCCAACTAACCCCGTTCACTTACGTGGCTATAATCTATTTGTACAATTAATTTTGACGATCAAAATGACAATTCGAATGATGTAAAAGTGTTATTGTGTTTCTTCTTCTTCAATATTTTAAAGCTCAGTAGTTTCAGTCTGGGAGGATTAGGCTCCAAAGGCACGGAGACTTAGATTGGGTTCAGTTTTTCCCAATTTTCATCTGAAACGCATAATCTTCATAAGATTGAAGACAAATTTCAAGGTAATTAAGTTGTTCTTCTGATCTTTATTTGTGCCAACTGTTCAACTACTGTGTATTCATCTTGTATGATTTGTACTTCTGGAGTCTTAAAATTGTTACTGATTTACGTGTGGTTGAATAGATAAATATCAAGTTGTTGTGGTCAATTCATTTCTTTAGCCTGTTTCTTGCTGATTGTCTCCAAGTTGTTGTCGTTTTTTCCCCTTTCTCCAACCTGGGTTAATTGTTCACTTATTATTATTTTTTTTTTAATGATTTGTATTTCCTGAATTTCTCTGGGCAACTATAGGCTATCCTTCTCTAAGAAGTTCTCAGCGTGGTTTTATTTTCCTAAGAAGCTTTATTATTTCATCTATACAGTGTACAAAGAAACATGATTTACTTGATGAGAAAAATCCAGATATGCGATGTTCTTAATTCTAGAATTCTCCACAATTGTCGACTTGTGGAGAAGGCCCTATAATGCTTACATATTTCCACCGCCATTTGTGGAGTTATCTAGAATTGGAGAGATCAGAGATGAGCTACTCCACATCTTGTATGTTGGATTTAATTTGGCAGGATTGTCTTGGGAACTAAAGAATTAAGGTATAATTCTAACAACATAAGCTACTCCACGAGTTATACACCTATAAATATAGGATTTTTGCATGTAATAATAATATACATATAAGGATGAACGACGTGTGAGAATTAAGTGAAAATTTTGCAAGGTGCTGCGTTGAGTAAAGAGGAGTTTTGTGGTGTGATAGACCCATGTGCTTGCTTGAGTGAGTTAAAATTATTATTGAGTTGGTATATATGTGCCATTGAAATAAATTTGTATAGGTGCTATTATAATAACATACTATTTTCTTTGGTGTTAAATTCTACAGTGTACAACCATGTAAGCTTAATAGTAATCTGTTTTCATTGATTCTTGTTGTTTTCTTTGTTATTGTCTGTGTTCCATTACCTGGGAAATGACGAATTGTATAAGTAAATACATCAAGGTGAGTGAAGACATGGAAGATAGAATAAGCAACCTGCCAAGTGAGATTATAGATCGTATATTAGAATATATGTCTGTTCGAGATGCTGCGAGGACGAGTATTCTGTCAAGAAAATGGAGGAATTTTTGGGCTATGCATTCAAAATTAATATTTGATGAGCACACTTTTAGGGTCATTAGGCATGGCGTATTACTAATGCCAGATAACCAGATTGATAAGATAATAAATAAAATTCTATTACAGCACATGGGACCCATAGTAGAATTTCTCTTGGATCTTTCATATATAAATTCAGCACAATATTCAGATGTGGATCAGTGGATGTCTTTTCTATCAAGAAATGGTGTACGAAAACTTTCCCTCCTATATTCGAAGCTGACAGCAAAATCCTTCAGAGTGCCTTCCTATGTATTCTCTTGTTCATCATTAGAGCACTTGGCACTTCATAATGTTATAATCAAACCCCGTTCTCGTGTACTTTTGGGAAACCTCATTTCTCTCTCTCTTTTAAAAATGTCCAGTTTGAGGCAAATTCATCCAATGGTTATTCTTCCTCTCTTAGTACCCCCACAGCTCAAGACATTGTCCATTGAAATGTGTAATGGTGTTCACCATTTAGAAATTGTTGCTCTTTCACTTGAAGTCTTGACAATCTACTCAAGTGCTGTTAGATTCATCAGCTTACTCAACCCAAACCTAAAGGAGTTCAATTTTTCATGGTGCCAAGAGGTGCCAATAAAACATGGTTTTCACTTATTATGAAGGCTTCTAGCAAAATTGCCAAAAATTCGGATTATTCTTTTTGACGGCTTCTTCCTAAAGGTGATATAAATTAGTATTTAACCAGTTTATCCTAAATTTCTTCAATCATTTGAACATATATCCTAAAGATTCTGGTTTGTTTTCCAAAGTTTTTGGTTGCAGGTACTTCGCCGTCTGAGCTTCCAAGAACTGCAAAGTGCCTTGAATATCTTACACTAGATGACTTGGATTTTAAAGATTTGGATCAGATTGCTACTGTTATTTCCTTGCTTCAAAGTTGCCCCAATTTGTGCATTCTTGATCTCAAGGTGAGATGGTAAACATGTTGGAAAAATTGGTTTTGACCAATTTATGTAATTATTTAAGTGGAACCATTATTAGTGAATGGAAAATTAAACCACTTAAAAATGTGACATTGTTGGAAAATTAGTAGAATATTATAAAATATTCTAGAATTAATTTAAATGAAAAGATGTGTCTTTTCATATAAAAGATTGTGACTTTGGAAATTATTATTTTCCAATAGTTGCGTCTCTTCGATTAGAAAAGGTTGTGTCTTTTGAAACACAACTTTTCAACATCTATATATAGATTTCATATGCTTGGATTTTTCATTCCTTCATCAATTCATCAATTGAATCATTTATCAATTCATTCACTTTTCATTTCATGTTTGCATTATTATATGTATGTTCATTTCAAAAATAATTTTGCATCTATTTGGAGTCAAGTTTCATGTGAAAGGTTCATTGGTCTACGCAATTTGGAGTGCTCCTATTGCGGGACGTAGTCGTTGTATCTTGGGAGATGAATGTCTGAAAACCGTTAGCACCTGCGCGGGGTATTATCGTCTTAAGGACAAAGAGTCAAACTCTTGCCTCGACCAAGTTCTTATTTATGCATTTTTGATTTTCCACTTCATATATTCGATTTTGATAAGTCGGAATTCTGTCCAACTTTATGCATGTAAAAGGGAATTGGTACATATGGAAGTTTGTGGACTTTCACGGGATATTAACATTCCTAGTCATGTTATATGTACACTAGAGATTGAATAAATTATTTATTCAATAAATGTGATTAATGATATGATCATCGAATTTTAAAAGAGTTGATGAACTTTAAGTTTTTGCCTAACCCAAGATTTGTGGGTGGGTAATGTTACTACTTGCACATGCATTCCTAATTGAGGAATTGTGAGGGTAACTTAGTTTAAAAGTTGCATTTTAATACTTTATATCATAGAAAAACTTTCTATGAAGATTGAAAGGTATAAGTCCCTTATACTAATTTTAGAAGTATAAAGATGGTTCATAACAACAAAAGATGGTTGAAATTGGGACAAAATCATTGTTGCATGGATATTGATATGCAATAATTATTAATAATATTTGAAGAATATTCGAATCCATTAGTTAAGAAATCTTGGTGATTTGATGAAAATGACTTGTAATTGGAAATTTTATATGCTAAGGGACTTGAGTTACAATTTTACATTGACTTAATTGCATATTGAGTACTCAAGGTCTTGAGATCTAAAACTTTGGCCTTAAAATTTTTTCAAGATTTTTGATTTAGTCCTTGGAGTTTAGGACTTCAAAATCTAAGTCCTTAAGATTCTTTATTTTAAGATTTAATCCATATAGTGTTAGATTTCAAATCTTATCTCAATCGTGTCAAGTGATTATTCAAGTATTTATGAGACTTGAACTTGGGACTACCCGTGATGTGTGGGGGTGACCTTGCTTTCTTCAAATTACAATAACGAGATTTTGAACATTGTTGAATTGCATTATTCTCGGGAAAATTTGTTGGTACCATATTATGACATGGACGTCCATTGCAAGGTTTATATCTACTAGTAAATGTGTTTACTATGCTAGTGCAGTATTTGAAAATGTTTTAAATCATTATGAATTTGAAGATGAAGTTTTGGAACTGGAGCTTTAGACAAAGTGACAAATAAGTATTTTATTTCAAGAAAATTTGGAAGCTTATTTATTCGATATCCTACACTTGTGGGGGTTACGAATAACTTTAATGAAGCTTCAACTAAAGCGAGAGAAGCATGTTGACTTCAGAGTTCCAAAAGTGACAAGTCTGTACCTGCTACATTGATTAATTTTGTCTTAAATGGTATAGATCATCTTGTATTGCAGTTGATTTCAGATGGTATTATTTTGTGAATCCACTATATCGAAAAGCTTACCAAGAGATCATTAAACTGCTGATCGAAGGGGGTGGGATTAAAGTCTACTACGCATGTAATCTTTTTAATGATAACTCAACCATACTGACTAGAGATCCCAAGAACTTGATTCAATGAGACAACTAAGTTACAAAGATTCAGTTAAGCACTTAGGATTAAATTCCTACTCATTCCTATGGTCAAATCAAAGTGTTTTCTGTAGAGTGTCTAGGTTAAACTTAACTTTTAATGATTTCTATATCTTGGATAAACCAAGTGGGGTAGGCAGACTACTCCTAATAGGAGATCACCTATGTAAGCGAGAAGTGGGGCCGCTTCTGTGAAAATGCTTCAAGACTTGAATTCTCTAAAACACTTATGAAATCAAGAGTTATTCAGGATCAAAATGAACAAAACCGTGAGAACCGAAAGTGTTAGGGAAGATATTGTGTGAGTACTATTATCTTGGTTTACACTAATGACTGAACAGTTCAAGACATCATGCTCACTGATTAGCTAAGTAAATCTGATAGTATTTCACGAAGGCAGGTTCAAAGCCTAAAGCTACATTTCCTGATGCAATAGCTTTTTATTTGTACTCTCTTCAGTGTCTGCATAGTATTTGCATTAATTTTCATTCATGTGGGGGATTGTTGGAAAAATTGGTTTTGACCAATTTATGTGATTATTTAAGTGGAACCATTAGTGGTGAATGGAAAATTAAGCAACTTAAAAATGTGAAATTGTTGGAAAATTAGTAGAATATTATAAAATATTTTAGAATTAATTTAAAAGAAAAGATGTGTCTTTTCATATAAAAAATTGTAACTTTTGAAATTATTATTTTTCAATAGCTGTGTCTCTTCAATTAGAGACAAATTTCAAAGGATGTGTCTTTTGAAAGAGTTATGCCTATAGAAACACAACTTTTCAACATCTATATATAGATTCCATATGTTTAGATTTTTCATTCCTTCATCAATTCATCAATTGAGTCATTTATCAATTCATTCACTTTTCATTTTATGTTTGCATTATGCTATGCATGTTCACTTCCAAAATAATTTTGCATCTATTTAGAGTCAAGTTTCATGTGAAGAGAGTTCAAAATATAAGTAAGATTCGTTGGTCTACGCAATTTGGAGTGCTCCTATTGCGGGACGTAGCTGTTGTATCATGGGAGATGAATGCCGTAAAACCGTTAACACCCGTGCGAGGTATTATCATCTTAAGGACAAAGAGTCCAACTCTTGTCTCGGCCAAGTACTTATTCATGCATTTTTGATTTTCTACTTCATATATTCGATTTTGGTAAGTCGGAATTGTGTCCAACTTTATGTATGTAAAATGTACGTTATTAAAATATAATTATGCACGTTAACTTTTTACCAACAAAACATGGGTTGTGCATCTGAGAACTATGGGTTCTGCTTATGTTGTCAAATTATTCAAATCGTATAATCTAAAAGAGATGTGTACATATTTTTAGGCATTTTGATATGTATGTGTATTTTCCAATTGGAGTTCTAAACTATTTGAAGGCACCAAATTGCATTAAACAGAACTTCATAAACCTTAAGACTCTGAGGTTATTCTTGTACAAGAATCCTGTCGAGGAACTGATGTTTTTGAAGCTTCTACTTGCTCGGTCCCCATCCCTTGATAAGATTATAATCGAAGAGAGATGTCACTTGGATGCAGTTGAGGGCTTCAGAATTGCCAGAGAATTGTTGGGCTTCCCTCGAGCATCACCAAATGCCAACATAATATGGAACCAGTGTAAAACTAGCTAGCATGTTATTTTCCATAAACATAATACTCAAATAGTACATATGTGAACACTGCAACTCTATCTTCTTTTTTTCCCAAAAAAAAAAAAAAAAAACGTTTGATCTTTGATTGCATGATCCCTTTTCCGTACTACTCCATTCCATTTTTGCAATGACTGGTTATTAAAACCTCATCTTATATTCATTAAGTGATAAACCTAACATTGACCCATTATTGAAACTTAGATCAATGTATAAGTGTTTTGTTTACTTATCTCAATAAGGTTTACTTTTAATATCGAGGTTGACATTGTTATTATGGTCAGATTTGCACTATGACAATGCTTACTACAGTTAAGATGTGAAGACATTTAAATTGTTGTGAAAATTATCGCAAATGCACAATATCGTCAAATAAGTATTAATTGAATTTTTTGAGTCTAGATTATCATCCCACGAATATTATCTTATTCAAATACCAGTCTTAATTAACCCAGGCTTAAAGTAATGAGAAACACGAAGATTTTTTTTCTATTTTTAATTTACTAATAATTAAAACGAACAATTTCAAAAATAATTAACAAGTTAAAGAGTGCGAGGATCAATTTTTGATTTACTTATGAATCAAAGGTGTTGGAACTCACAATATAACCTTAGTTATTACATTCAATTTTTCATCTCAAGTTTTCTTCCTAAAGTAGTATTTTGAATTCACAATTATACCTAATTTTCCACTCTCGAGTTGAAACTAGTTCTGAATAATTAGGTAAACTACATATCTTTATGTTGTGTCAATATAAACTCCAGCTAAATGCATCAAATAACAAAAATTCATGTAACGAACACAATAAGTCACAATCACAACTATGTATCTCTCCTATTTAAATTGTTGAAATTTATTATCCAGTTTAGGTATGCAACTCACATCTCGAATCGTTACAATTCACAAATTAATGAATTAGTGATAAATTAATTCATGCATTAAAAAAAGAAATAATCCAATACATAAAATCAAAGTACAAAACTCGAGAATTGAAATTAAATAATTAAACTAAGTTTACATGTTCGTCCCAACAAATTAATTACACGGAATTGGAGAAAGAAAAACAAAAATTAAGTTAAAATATATCACCAAGAATAGATGAAAACAAGTGTGAGATGTTCTTCTTGCTTCAAGATCTGATCTCGACTTCTTGAAAATCATAAAGTCATAGTTTTTTTTTATTGTATTCTTGAATTTCTCTCTCTTCTTATGCGTGTGATACGGTGGTAATTGATCCCTCATTTTCTTAATTCCGTTTGGTAACACGGTTTGAATTATAAATTGATTTATTTATGATTTTGAGGTAAAAAGTAATGGTTGAAAATTGAAGAGAGAAAATGTGTGTGATTAAAAAGTGATTTGAGAAATTGTATAGTTTATAAATTGGTTTATAAACCAAATAAATTGATTTACCGAACACTAGCGTAGTCTGTTATATAAGGTAAATTTAGTCCAAAGGGAGTTTCAAAAATGTTCCAATCAAATAAGGAATTATTGACACCTCTAACTAAACTTGAACATGAGGTGATTGAGTTTTGATCTCTAAACTTGTAAAAGTGATAAGATTTGAAAATTTATAAATACATTTCTAAATTATTAGTCGCATATAACAAAACGACAGTTGAAAATATTTTTAAAAGTTTAGTGACCAATTGTAAATTTTTAAAAATTTATTATTTGACAATTTGGTATATCGGGATTGATCGGTTAAAGGTGACGTAGCGCCACAGACATTTCTGTCTATCATGTTACTAATTATGTTACGAAAGTTAAGCCTATGTTTGCTAAACAGTTTATAAACTGATTTATAAATCATACAACTTTTCAAATTACTTTTTAATCACACATTTCTCTCTCCACTTTTCAATCATACTTTTACCTCAAAATAATAAATAAACAAATTTATAAATTAGTACAGTGTTACAAACGGGGGTTAAGTCAATAACTAAATTTCAATATTTTGTTAAGTGTAATGACCAAAATTCTACACCTTAAACTTCAGTGATCTGCTGAAGACATGGACATAAGTTTAGCGACTATTGAGACAATTAACTTATAAATGTAGTGATCATAACTTGACACTTTAAATTTTAGTGATCTGTCGAAGACATATACATATCTAGTGGTCAAAACTCGATACTTTAAAATTCTGCCCTTGTTTGATAAATCAACGTTCTCATAAAATTTACTAATTTTTTCTACATTAATCAATCTCAAACATCCAAAAAAATTAAACTCAAATTTTTTTACTTTTCAAACCAATTTTTTAATTACACGATTTCCCAAAAAAAAATTCCCAAAAAGTTAGTTTATCAAACACACGCTCAGTGTTGAATCAAATATATAAACATAAGCCTCTGTTCGGATGACTCATTTAAATTGCATAATTTCTTAAACTATTTTTTAATTATACATATTTTTCACTTCAATTTTTAAACACAAATCTTATCATAAATTATAAATAAATGTGTTTGAATAATGAGCTCAAATACGTTTCCGGTTCCCCAAACCAAAGTATTTATCTGCATTCTTTTAAGTAAATGGAAATCTAGTGTGTCAGAATAACAAGGAATCGAATTAGAGAAGCCATTTCACTCCTAATCTCTGGTAATTGACTAATTTCTTGTCTTTCTATATTTTACAAATTTTCCTGTGGTTTCTATATCGTAAATTATAATGCGTTTTGTTCTCATGAATCTGATCTTTTACTCGTATTTGTCAGGATCCGATTTTATTTTTATTTTTCTTAATTTGCGTCTGTTTAACACTTTATGATGCAAACCACGTAGCAATTGTAGCTACGCAATCCACAAATTATTGAAATCGACCCAAGAACGCCAAAGAATCACGATTTCGAGATTGATTCAAATTAACTGAACCAAGCAACCAACACAATCAATAGATATGCTGACCTCTTGATCATAATGAAAATAAATCTCACCAAAGATTTGAACAAATAAGATTAACTCGCAAGTTCGGATTTTATTCAATAAAGAATAAGGTTTGAAAGCAAATTGCCTCTCAATAATAATATCAAAGTTGTCTATGAATAATGAAAATTACACCCCTATAAATAGGGTCAAGACCTAGCTTAATAGTTTTAATTATATTAGGAAACAAATTGCTAAAAATAAGGAAAATAAAACCCTAATCGCTAATGGACTCAAAATAGAGTTTTAACTAACCTAAAATAGCTAAAAACAGGAAAAAGAATAAAAATACGAATAAGGAATTAAAAATTCGCATTATTTGCGAAAATCCTAACTTACGGCCGTGACAGCATCACTTACGGCCGTAACTATTCTTCTGCTTAAGGATTACGGCCGTGACCATAATACTTACGGCCGTAACTTTGAAAACCTGGAATTCTTCATTTTGATCCGAGAGTGACTTACGGCCGTGAGAATATTTGGTTACGGCCGTAACTTTGCTTCTGCATAATTTTTTGTTCTTTTCGACACGGTTTGATCTTCAAAGCTCGTCGAACCTGCTGAATTCTTGTTTTGGCTTGAATATTTAAATTTTCCCGTCAAGCCTGCTATGATTCGTATTATCGAGGTTCTGGATTACATCATACCCTCCTTCTTTAGGATGATTCGTCCTGAATCATAACTTCGTTCATGAATGCAACTGCTCCCCCTGGATCAAACGGAAAATTTCTGTTGCCATGCCATAAGTTCAATAAATTATGCTCATTTGACTGGAAAACATGTAAGAGATGGAGCTTGAACTCCCTTTGCCATACGTAGTGTGGTTGAAGCTTCCAAATATAATTAACCTGCAAAAAAGATTTAAACAAAATGGGGAGGGACATGTTAGCTTCATGAGGTACAAGGTATGAATCCTTGTATTCATGATAAACCACCACCAACTCCACTTCTTGAACCACGACGCTCTTCTCTTCGCCTCTTTCCTCCTTTGCAATTTCTTGTTCAATTTTTTTATCTTCAAACTCAATCACATCTCCGACCTCCACATTTGAATCACCATGTTCATGTACTACCTCATCACTACCAAAATGTGGATCTTCCAATTCAAAGCTCAAGATTTGAACTTCTACCCCAACTTCCAATTTTTCTTCATCAAATTTTGGAGTTTGATCACCTAACTCCACCTTTTCAAGCTCAACTACCTCTTTTAAATTTTTGGCCTCAACCGACTCCTTCATGTTTTCATTCTCTACCCCGTCAACTTTCAATTCATGCATATCCTCGTCAATAATTTTAACTTTTTGTTCGTCCACCTCTTTATTACCCAATTCCACATCTCCTACCTTAAATGTTGGATTTTTTTCAACTATTTCTACTTTCAACTCTCTCTCCTTCTTCCCAACATTCATATCCTGAGGCTCTTCTTGCAACTTAACTACATTTTTACCCCTCCGTGCAATCATGTCCTCTTTTAGAAGTTTTAATTGATAATTCAATGTGGATAATGGATTAATCTTTTCCTTCACCTCCTTTTGATCTTCAAGTATTTGCTCTAGTGTTAAACTAGCTAGGGTTCTTCATCCTTCACAAATTTGTACCCGTTTCTATTCTTATCATAAAATGCTTTCCTCTCATACCTCCATGGCCTACCCCACAACATATGACAAGACTCTAGAGGCACCACATCACATAATACTTCATCACTATACCTCCCAATGGTGAAATTCACTAAGACTTGCTTGATCACTTTGAACTCCCCACACTCCTTCAACCATGTCATCCTATAAGGTCTAGGATGTTGTATTAAATGTAACCCCAATTTTTCAACCATGTTGATACTAGCCAAATTAGAGATGTACTCCCTATCAATAGCCAAACTACACAGCTTATCCCCCCACACGACATCTAGTCATGAAAGTATAATCGAACTCATAATTCATCCCTTTATGTAGCTTTCAAAAATTTGAGAGACTCAAAATAAGAGGGTCTAGATATAGACAAATATCAAGAAGGAATTTAATGTTGACTCGAAAAGGAAAAACAATATCAAAAATTTTAAAGAAATTCAAGAAAGTGGTTCTTGAATTTTGACTAGAAAGGAAAGAATATCAAGAATTTTAATTTGACTTGGAAGGTAAGGATTTATCAAGAATTTAAGGAAATTCAAGAAAGTGGTTCTTGAATGGAAATACTTTTTTTTTTGGGTGAATTTTCGGAATAAAAAAAATAATAATAATAATTTTTTTTTATTTTTATAAATCCGAAAATTCGACAAGAACACGACAAAACAAACGGAACTTAATTCGGATAAGAATTAAGCAAAACAAACACTTTTGAAACTTTTTTGGAACGATTTTCTGGATTAAAGACTCAATAAACTCAAGAACAAGAAGAACGCAAAAAAAATTGTAAAACAAAACACTCAACAAGATATGAATGATTTTTATGGGACTCGATGATAATCATAAAAATCAAAATGGATAGAAAACTCAAGAAAACAAAATAAAGATATAACCTTGATTTTTGGAGCCTAAGCTCTGATACCAGATGATGCAAACCACGTAGCAATTATAGCTACGCAACCCACAAATTATTGGAATCGACCCAAGAACGCCAAAGAATCAAGATTTCGAGATTGATTCAAATTAACTGAACCAAACAACCAACACAATCAATAGATATGCTGACCTCTTGATCCAATGAAAATAAATCTCACTCAAGATTTGAACAAACAAGATTAACTCGCAAGTTCGGATTTTATTCAATAAAGAATAAGGTTTGAAAGCAAATTGCCTCTCAATAATAATATCAAAGTTGTCTATGAATAATGAAAATTACACCCCTATAAATAGGGTCAAAACCTAGCTTAATAGTTTTAATTATACTAGGAAACAAATTGCTAAAAATAAGGAAAATAAAACCCTAGTCACTAATGAACTCAAAATAGAGTTCTAACTAACCTAAAATAGCTAAAAACTGGAAAAGGAATAAAAATACGAAAAAGGAATTAAAAATTCGCATTATTTGCGAAAATCCTAACTTACGGCAGTGACAACATCACTTACGGCCGTAACTATTCTTCTGCTGAAGGATTACGGCCGTGACCATAATACTTACGGCCGTAACTTTGAAAACCTGGAATTCTTCATTTTGATCCGAGAGTGACTTACGGCCGTGAGAATATTTGGTTACGGCCGTAACTTTGCTTCTGCATAATTTTTGGTTCTTTTCGACACGGTTTGATCTTCAAAGCTCGTCGAACCTGCTGAATTCTTGTTTTGGCTTGAATATTTAAATTTTCCCGTCAAGCCTGCTATGATTCGTATTATCGAGGTTCTGGATTACATCATTTAACTGTGCAATTTTTCTAATGAATTTCCAGGGTACCTTTCATAAGCTAAGTTCATAGGCGGCCCTGAAGCCGTACGAGAGGTGCGACGAACAGGGCATCATAATTTTTGGGATCACCAAAAATGAAAAATATATTAGGACATATTATTTTTATAATTAAAAAAAAAGTATTTTTATTTTATACAGTTGGACGGACTTCAGGGGCGGAGAGACCAAATCTAATTTTTCCCAAAATAACATTTGTTTTAATAAAAAAATTGATTTTTCTTTCTTATCTTACTCAAAATCGTTCCAACTTCAAACAATCCAACTACCCCTTTGTAAATCGAACTCCCAAATTCCCCATCTTCCAAAACCTCCTTTGCCTTTGTGAATCAAAACTCACAATCGAGAAAAGAGAAGCTAGATTTCAGAAATAAGGAAAGTGAAAAACAAAAAACCCCCCATCAATCCTTAGTCGTAGGCCCCACAGACACAGCCGCTTAGTGTTCGTGAGTCTGTCTCACTATCTTCATCAGTCATCACTCCATCTCACTATCTTCCAAAACCCTACATTGCTTGAACGCGGCTCCTTTGTTCTATTCAATATGCAAGTAAAATGTCATATTTCTTTCTGTCTTGATGAAATTTTTAGGCTGCGTTCTCTTTGTGTTTCAGTTTCCTGTTTTCATTTTCGAAAATATTTTCTGTTTTTCATTTTCTGTGACTTTTTTCGAAATTGCTGAAAACGCGTTTGGTTTGTTATTTCTGAAAACTGTTTTCGAAAAAGCTAGAAAACGCGTTCTGTTTAAAATTTTGAAGAAAATTATTTCTGTATACTTGTAATTATATTGTTTGTGAATATAAATGAAATAAAGATGTCATATTTGAGTTGCACAACAAAAATAATTGAAATAATCCCTATCACACAATTTGGTTATACCAAAAAAGTTCAAAAATTCATGTTGTCCTTCTAAAGTAATCGTTCCACATTTGGGTAATAATTTTTCATTCTAAAGTAATCGTTCCATTTAATATTTTATATATATACATCCTTCTAGTAAGCACTCATAACGTTTAAAATTTAAGTTTCAATAAAATTTGCAAAAATCAATTTACGTTAATTAATGACGCTCTTACAAAATAAGTGTTTACAATATAAAAGTAAAAAAGAAATGTTTAATAAATAAGCACGTGATACATCATCAGAAAGATGGTTGAATTTGGAGTTTGACGCAAAAAACAGAGTACAATTCGGAGTTGTACATCAAAAGTTATACATTTTTTAAGACAATGACCTATAAAGCAAATACGAGAAGGACTAAATTGAAAGAAAAGTAAAATTTGTGAACTAATGTGCAGAAAAATCTGAAGTTGAGGGACCTAAGTTGCAAATAAATTAGGGTATTTTCGAAAGAAATTTCAAAATTTGAGGATTAAAATGACAAGTTTTGAAAATTAGGGACCAATAATGTAATTAAAAATGACAAATTTCATATATTTTTTTATTATTTTAATTTTTTTTTTTTTTTTTAAAGTGGAAAACGCTGAAAACTCGCGTTTTCCACTTTCAAGGTATAAATTTCAGAAAACGCGAAAAACGTGAATTTCACGTTTTCCATTTCCTTTACAAATTTTGAAAACGTTTTCGAAAATTATTTCCGAAAACGGTGCAAGAGAACGTGTTTTCCGCGTTTTCGAAAATGGAAAACGGCTGGAAAACGCCAAAGAGAACGCAACCTTACTTTCTTGTTTCCCATTTCATGATTTATGAAGGCTAAATCTTGAACTGGTGATTTATGAAGACTAAATATTAACATGCTGACTTATTTGAAAAGGTTGGACCACTTTCCAAATACATTTATTGCTTATAGAATTTTATTGACAATACATGTTACAGTTGTATTTGTTGAAAAAAAAAATTCAAAATTGAAATTATTAAATCTTACATGCGATCAACTATGTCACAAGAAAGATTGAATGGACTTGCTTTGATATTTATTGAATATGATTTGTTAGAAAGTATTGATTAGAAAAAGTTTATTAGTGGTTTTGCTTCAAAAAATGCAAGAATAACTAATTTTAAATTATTTGTTGCATTTCAAGACTTACATATAATATTGTTTGAGTTGTTTTCTACCATTTTCAGTTTCAGGTTAACTCATATTGATTGTCAAAAATATTAGGCTGCGTTTGATTCGTCAAGATTTTCCACGTGATTTTTCAACTTTGCGCTGTTTGGTTGCCTAAGTTTTCCATAGAATTCATTTTTCCACTTGCCTCGAAATTCGGTATTTTCTTTGTTTTGGATGAATTCGTTTTCCAAGGAGGGGGGGGAGGTTTTATTTTTCTTGGAAAATCTTATACAATTTTTGTTACGTTTGATCATTTTTGTTGTTGTTAATTGATTTATTTTTTTCCCAAAAATTAACATTATTATTACTAAGTACAAACTTGTTAAAAAATGAAAATAAAAAATAAAAAATATTATAATAGCTAAATTTTACTTTATTTTCCATGAAAAATAATGTCAATCAAACAACAAAAGTTAGAAAATTCTCCACTTTTTCTACCTAGAAAATTAAACCAATCAAACACATTAAACTTTCAATTCCCTGGAATTCATTTTCTTTCCACCCAAATTCCACCCTCGCTATTAAACGCAGCCTTAGTGATTTAGGATGATACTTTCTTAAGAAAATACGAGCTTTTGAATTTTTTGAAGGGTTTACAAGGCATAAATTTAGTTTTTTAATTGTAAATTTTCTTTATGATGTGAAAACCATATGAGAAAAATATTGAAAATGATATTTTTGTTATGTGGCAGTTTTATGTACAATGAGTTTATGTGAGTAGTTTTTTCTTTTTTTTAATACGCATGTTTTATAATTAAAGAATTGGGGGCACTCTTTTAATATTCGAACAGGGCACCCAAAAACACAGGGCCGGCACTGGCTAAGTTTTTCATGGAAAATATGATTTTTCACGTAATTTTCCAACTTTGCGATGTTTGGTTGTCTAGGTTGCGTTCTCTTTGGCGTTTTTTAGCCGTTTTCCGTTTTTCATTTCCGAAACGCGTTCTCTTGCGCCGTTTTCGAAAAAAAAATTCAAACACGTTTTCAAAATTTGTAAAGGAAATGGAAATCACGTTTTTCGCATTTTCCGAAATTTATACCTATTAAGTGGAAAACGCGCTTTACGAGTGCTTACTAGAAGGATGTATCTATATAAAGTTTTAAATGAAACGATTACTTTAGAAGGAAAAATTACTACCCAAATGTGGAACGATTACTTTAGAAGGGTAACATAAATTTTTGAACTTTTTTGGTATAACTAAATTGTGTGATAGGGGTTATTTCATTTATTTTTGTTGTGCAACTCAAATATGATATATTTATTTCATTTATATTCACAAACAATATAATTACAAGTATACAGAAATAATTTTCTTCAAAATTTTATACAGAACGCGTTTTCTAGCTTTTCATTTTCGAAGACAGTTTTCAGAAATAACAAATCAAACGCGTTTTCAGCAATTTCGAAAAAAGTCACAGAAAATGGAAAACAGAAAACATTTTCGAAAATGAAAACAGGAAACTGAAATACAAAGAGAACGCGTCCTAAGTTTTCCATGGAATTCATTTTTCCACTTGTCTCGAAATTCGGTATTTTCCTTGTTTTGAATGAATTCGTCTTCCAAGGGGGAGGAGGTTTTATTTTCCATGGAAAATCTTATATTATTTTCGTTAAATTTGATCATTTTTGTTATTGTTAATTGATTTTATTTTTTTCTAAAAATTAACATTATTATTATTATTATCAAACACAAATGTGTGAAAAAATAATTTTTTTTATTAAAATAAATAAATTTTACTTTATTTTCTATAGAAAATAATGTCAATCAAACAATAAAAGTTGAAAAATTTCTTACTTTTTTCACCTAGAAAATTAAATCAATCAAACACATTAAACTTCCAATTCTCAGGAATTCAATTCCCTGAAATTCATTTTCTTTCCACCCAAATTCCTCCATCGCTATCAAACGAAGCCTTAGATTTTGAGAAAATTACTTTGATCCATTGGAAAACAGTAAGACAAGAGTGCAAGAAAGCCGTGATATATTGGGTTGGCGAGGAAGTTGAGGAAAATTAGGTAGCATGTTATTTTCCATAAACATAATACTCAAATAGTACATATGTTGGACTTCTCTCGAGCATCACCAAATGCCAACATAATATGGAACCAGTGTAAAACTAGCTAGCATGTTATTTTCCATAAACATAATACTCAAATAGTACATATGTGGACACTGCAACGTTATCATTTTTTTCCAAAAAAAAAATGTTTGATCTTTGATTGCATGATCCCTTTTCCGTTCTACTCCATTCCATTTTTGTGCAATGGCAGGTTATGAAAACCTCATCTTATATTCGTTAAGTGCCTGACATTGACTCGTTATTGAAACATAGATCATTGTATAAGTGTTTTGTTTACTCATCTCAATAAGATTTACTTTTAATATCGAGGTTGATATTGTTATTATGGTCAGATTTGCACTGTGATAATTCTTACTACAGTTAAGATGTGAAGACATTTAAATGGACGCGTGATTATTTTGTTAAGAGAACAAAACATTGAAAACTTGTAACAAAGATTTCACATGAAAACTATCTGAGCATATGTGATAATTGTTGTGAAAATTATTGCAAATTGATGGGTGTCAAATCCAATAAATGATAATTTCTTACTCTTATAAAAATAAATTGTAATAGTGGTGAGCAAGGTCGAATTCACAGAGATTGGTTAGATTTAATTCTTCAAGAAAATTTAAACAATGAATTAAAACAACAAGGGGGGGGGGGAGTTTGAATTTTGAATGTAAAATCGATTTGTAAATAAAATAGTGCGAAATTAAAATTGTTGAAAATATCAAATTAAATAAATATCCAGCCCAAGGTATAATCTCAGTATTGATTCACAGAATTGATCATGGATGCAAAAATAAAATCCTTAACTCATTCTCTAAATTGGTTATGGTCATTGATACGATTTAACAACCTATCTCTCCTTACTTTATCGATAATCAAAAGACATTCGTTGATTATTTCCTTAATCAATAAACAATCTTAGATACGATCTTAGGATTTAATTTATCAATAGCATTAATCTCTAAAGAGACGACCAAATCTGACAAACAAATTCACACGCGTGATTTATTTAAATTAGTTTATATGTCTTCATAACACGAGTCAAAAATCAGTCTATAATCAACTATTTTATTTGCCACTTGTATTAGAAAACATAAACAATTACGAATTTAAATTCTTAATTGGCTAAGTATCGTTTTAACAATTAAAACAACGTGCACTTTGTATTAATTAATCAAAATAACAATTTCAATTCACAAGCAAAAGACATATAAATAGAGAACAATTAAAGGAACAATTAAATTTAATTAGATCTCACAATTCTTGGTGAATCAAAACATCGAATAACCTTGAACTGGAATAATAAATTAGCTATCCATAAACATTGCGAATTAAAAGCTAAAAGAAATAATAATTAAAGCAAAAAGAAGTCAAACTCCAAGACAAATTTCGATCAATATGCGTGGCTGCCTCCAATCCCAAAGTGGTCTGCTTTGAAATTCTTTTGTCTCCTTGCGGCACAGGTTCTTTTTTTTTTTTTTTCCAGAAATTCCTCTCCTCCTTTAAGCAATTGTAACCCCTTTTTAAGTGCCCTCCTCAATTTTCGGCCCATCCAATTCAAATCAAGACCTAGCTGCATGGGAATTAATGGTCCAAGTGCTTTTTCCATTCATTTAAGGGTTGCTGGGCCTTGAAATCTTTTTACAAAAATTATGATAGCCCATAAATTTTTGTTGAGGTTGCTGCCTTTTCGAAATAAGGCTTGCCCACGCCTTATGTCAATCTCTTCTCTGATTGTGTATTTTTGAGTTCCAAACGTGTTATTTTAATTTGTGATATTGAATCCATTTTGATCTAACCTCTCCATCTAATCCACAAAATATAAAATATGATTAATATCCACAATTTAAGCATTTAAAATCATTGAATTAAGAAGAAGTATCAGAAATAAAACAACAATTATGCACCCTATCAAATCCCCCTACACTTAGGCAATGTTTGTCCTCAAGCATAAACTAGATCAAATTAATGAATTGGTTCTCATAATCATTCATTCATCTACCTCCAACTATCAATCCACAATCCAACACAAGGCTAGTCACTTCAACAATTTTTTCAAAATCCACATGTAGTGGGATTTAACACCTCACATTAGATTCACACAATACGCTCAAAGTGTTTAGGGTGTAAAGTATATATGTACTCTCAAGTCAAAGTATAAAAGATTCTTACCATAGGCTTGCTAATATATCACATTGGAGCCACCAATGGTTCTAAATGCAAAGTGAGGTCTTAACACTGGTTGTAATGGGACTTGGGTAAGATGGGATAAAAAGGATATATTTTTGACTAATTTCATCGAAGGAATTATACAAACTTCTTCGTAAGAGCTCACTTAAAATTCATGTACTTCAATCAAATCACTCCATACCCCAGTGTAGTTTATATCCTATCACCTCTTGTGAGTATCCCCTCAACAACTATCAATGAATTACAACATGGGTGTTAATTTCAATCAACTTGAAGGCACGAAATATAGACCAAGCAATTCAAATCACTCATAAGCATATGTAATGGGAGTTAACACCCTCACAAGATATTTCTCTCTTCGCACAAAGTGTATAAGGGTGAGAATTTTCACTCAGCTCACTGCATGGAGAATTCATTGCCACAGACTACTCAGATGTCATAACCGGAGCTAAAAATAACACAAGTGCAAAGTAAAGGTCTTTATTTGGTTGTAACGGGGCTTCGAGTTAGGTAGGATAAAAGGAAAATATTACTCAAGGTGCAATGGGTCCTGGTTCATGAAATTTATACGTATCGCCATCCTTCCAAACTAAAACCATGATCTTTACCAATTCGAGCTCGTTTGCGCACAAGTGGGTTGACCTCATCAGGGGCTAGTCTGGTTGCTGCAATGGGAGGCGATCTCACAGGTTTCTTCGAGCTCCCCTGGCCGATTTGAGGTACTTTGTCTCTACCCATAATGCCCAATTCGAGTTGTGGTTACTGGAGGGTAAAATTGAATTATGTTTGTGGTGAGAGAAAGGATAAGCAGGGTGTTAGTGCAGAGAGAAAGGGAGGAGGTTGGTGGCTGTCGAGGTAAGGGTTGCAGGCTGGGGAGAAGAAGGTTGAGGTGCGGGTTGATGACCGGTGGTGGTTGAAAGTGCAGAGATGGCTAGTTGGAACTGGAGTCACGGTGGTGGTGGAAGGTTAGGGTTCCGGTGATTGAGGGAAAAGGGGAGGCTGGTGTGGTGCGGCGGGTTGGGAGAAAAAGATGGCACAGCAGCCGCGTCGGAAGAGAGGCGAAGGGGCTGCTACAGTTTTGAACGAGGGAGGCGGCGACGGGTTGAGAGGGGATGTAGATGGTTGAAGGCTGTGAAGGACTTGGAGGCGAGGATTGAAGATGACGGTTGGTGGTTGTAAGAAAGTAGGGGAAGGTGGTGGTGAAAGCTGAGGGGTTCTTGCTAAGTGCAACATTCAACTTATCATCATCATTAAGATAAAAAATACTTTGTGCTAGAGGGTCGACAACATCCATAACATAAACAGGGGACACATCACTAGGATATCTCATGGCTTCATAAATATTAAATTTAATAATTTCACCATCAAACTCCATTGTGAGTGTTCCAACATGCACATCAATTTTTGTCCTAGATGTTTTAAGAAATGGTCTTCCTAGTAAAATAGGTGTAGGATTAGAAGAATCATCTTCCTCCATATTAAATACATAAAAATCAGCATGAAAAATCAATTCATTTACTTGAACCAAAACATCTTCTAAGACTCCCTCAGGGTACACATTGGACCTATCAGCTAATTGAATAATCACGCCTGTTTCTTTCAATGGACCAGTATTTAAAGATGAATAAACAGATAAGGGCATGACATTTATTGAAGCTCCTAGATCTAACATGGATTTCTCAACTCTAATTTTACCTACTTTACAAGGGATGGTAAACATACATGGGTCTTTGCATTTAAGAGGTAATTTTTTCTGGAGAACAGCTAAAACATTTTCTCCAACACATATCTTTTCATTCCCTTTCAATTTTCTCTTGTTGGTGCACAACTCCTTAAGAAATTTAGCATATCGAGGCACTTGTTTAATTGCATCAAGTAAGGGAATATTTACCTCAATTTTTCGAAATGTTTCCACGATTTCCTTCTATTCTTCCTCTTTCTTGGATTTGCTCAATCTTGTAGGGAATGGAGGAGGTGTCACAAAAATCTTTGGTTGTTCTTTGTCAGGTACTTCAGGCTGGTCAATTTGGCGTTGTGGGATGACTTCCTTTTCAGTTTCCTCTCTCGAATTACCTGGCTTTGACTTACTAGGCTCTTTCAGTTCCTTCCCGCTTCTCAGAGTGATTGCACTCGCATTTTGTTTTGGGTTGACAATGGTTTGGGAAGGTAATTTGCCTTGAGATTCCAATAGGCTCACAGTTGACGCCAATTGACTCACTTGAGTCTCCAAATTCTTCATGCCTGTTCTCGTTTCCTGTTGAAATTGTTGTGTATTAGTTGCAAGTGATTTCACAATTTCTTCTAGAGACATACTTGAACTCGAAGAAGGTTGTTGCGGTTGAGGTGTAGGCTGTCTAAGCTGGAACTGTTCGAATTGCGGCTTGGTCTGATAACTAAATTTGGGATGATCCCTCCATCCTGAGTTATAAGTATTTGAATAAGGATCATACTTCGGTTGAGGTGGGCCTGGAAATCTCCCAACTGCATTAGCTTGCTCAAATGAATCTTCTTGAAGAGTTGGGCATGTGTCTATTGGATGACTAGTGGCAGCACAAATTTCACATGCTTTAACCTGTTGCATATTTCCTACAGCCATTTGTTGAACAAGAGAGGTTAGATTTTCTATTTGGTTTTCAAGAGAAGATACGTTTACCTCGTTCACCCTTTTTACAGGAGTGTCTTGTCTGAATCCAAACTGCTGTGTGTTAGCGGCCATGATGAAGATCAAATCCCTAGCGACAGTTGGGGTTTTATTCACTATAGCTCCTCCGCTAGCTGCATCCATCATCTTCCTCTCCATTGGTAACAATCCCTCATAGAAGTATTGAATGAGTAATTGTTCAGAAATTCCATGTTGAGGACAGCTTGCACACAGTTGTTTAAACCTTTCCCAATATTCATGCAAGGTTTCAGTATCTCTCTGTTTGATTCCACATACATCTCTTCTGATATTTGCAGCTCTTGAGGCTTGGAAAAATTTGTCAAGAAATAATCTGACCATTCCTGTCCATGTAGCTACAGGACCTGGTGGTAGATAGAACAGCCAATCTTTTGCCTTGTCATCTAATGAGAATGGAAAAGCCCGCAGCTTGATTTGCTCTTCAGTCACTCCTTGTGGTTTCATACTTGAACACACCATGTGGAATTCTTTCAAATGTTTATGGGGGTCTTCATTCTCAAGACCATACACTAGTAGAAAAACGCGAAAAAAAGGGTTTAGGCGTCGGTTCGTCGAGAACCGACGCCTAAACCCAGTTCAGGCGTCGGTTCATGAAGAACCGACGCCTGAACCGGAGGTTTACGCGTCGGTTTTGGTGAACCGACGCGTAAACCTTAGACTTTACGCGTCGGTTCACCAAGAACCGACGCGTAAAGTCTAAGGTTTACGCGTCGGTTCACCAAAACTGACGCGTAAACCTCCGGTTCAGGCGTCGGTTCTTCATGAACCGAAGCCTAAACCGGGTTTAGGCGTCGGTTCTCGACGAATCGACGCCTAAACCTAATATATTTAATTCATATTTTCGCGCGATTTAACTCATTCCGCGCATATCTCTCTCTCACTCTCTCTCAACACTTCAACATCGAGCCATCACCACCACCGTGCCTCCACCAACACCGCGACGCCACCAACACCGCGACGCCACCACGAACCCGCCTCCATCTCGTAAGAAATTTACTCTTATATGTGTGTGTGTGTGCGTGTATGTATATATATATATATATGTGTGTGTGTGCGTGTATGTATATATATATGTGTGTGTGTGTGTGTGTGTGCGTGTATGTATATATATATTTGGATGTATAAAAATGTGAATTATTATATATATATATATATGTTATAATTTTGGTATTGCAAATAGTTAATTGATATAATTTGAATTATTGGAATTATATTGAAATTATGCATGAAATGTTAGGTTATGAAATCATACTTTGAGCATTTTAGGAATTAAGAATTGATTTTGGATTAATTTTGGAGTGGTTGATGATGTTGAAGTTTGATTTATTGTGTTTGAGTAGTGAATATGTGGAGGTTGAACATTTTTGTTGTATTGTGGCATTTTGATTACAGGTTGGGTAAGTCCAACTTATAGGGGAGACTCTGCCGAAATTACTGTTGGATTTTACAAATAAAAAATGAAGATAATAGTAATTATAGGTGATTTTCACTATCATAGAATTAACCATACTAAATAAATAACTAAACAAAATATACAAGTAAAATTATGGAGTATTCAACGTAATAAATTATCGTATGCATGTGATTTCAATTATTAATATATAGTTGGTTCAAGTATATAACTATCATTACAAATATTCACTCAAAAGTAATATTTTTTTTTTAATTATATCTTCGCATATAGGTTATTAGATATGGATCGAGATTGGATGTACGGCAGGCGTAATACACATGAATATTTGAAAGGAGTTGAAGAGTTTATGAAATGTGCGGACGAACACATGAGAGAGAAAGGTGAAGCAATGATTTTGTGTCCTTGTTGTGATTGTAAGAATCTGAGAAAGTTTCGTAGTTTTGAGCAAGTGAAGAGTCATTTGATTCGTCGTGGGTTTAAAGAAGGTTATAAATGATGGATATGACATGGTGAGAGTATGCTTCCTAGGACATGCACTAGTGACGATGAAGGTGGACTGCAGGAGAATAATTTAGGCAATATTGATGAGAATGATGTGGAAAATGACAATAATGATATGATAGACGAAATGATGCGTGATATACAAGGGGAATTCATTGAAAAGCCTCATGTGTTCGATAGCTTGTTCAATGATTCTGAGAAGACTTTGTTTCCTAGATGTAGAAAATTCACAAAATTGTCTGCTGTGTTGAAATTGTATAACTTGAAAGCAAATAGTAGGTGGAGTGATAAGAGTTTCACGACATTACTGGAACTCTTACGAGAGATGCTTCCGGAGGATAACGAGCTTCCTAGTTCAATTTACGAAGCAAAGAAATTGTTGTGTCCAATGGGAATGGAGATCGAGAGGATACATGCATGTCCAAATGATTGTATACTGTATCGAAATGAGTATAAGGACTTGCATCTGTGTCCAAAGTGTGGGGCATCACGGTATAAGCGAAAGAACATGAATGCTAATTCTGAGGATAAGAAAAGCCCTCCGGCAAAGGTGTTGTGGTACCTACCCGTAGTACCAAGATTTAAACGTTTGTTTGCCAATGCAAAGGATGCGAAGAACATGCGGTGGCATGCTGATGGGAGGAAACAAGATGGAAAACTAAGACACGTGGCCGATTCTCCTCAATGGAGGAACATTAATAGGTTGTTTCCTGATTTTGAGGGTGAAGATAGGAATCTTAGGCTTGGACTATGTACAGATGGAATGAACCCGCACGGTAATATGAGTAGTCGACATAGCACTTGGCCGGTTCTTCTAACGATTTACAATCTTCCTCCTTGGTTATGTATGAAGCGCAAGTATATCATATTGTCTTTGTTAATATCAGGGCCTAAACAACCGGGGAATGACATAGATGTTTATCTTGCCCCACTAATTGAAGATTTAAGACTGATGTGGGATGAAGGTGTATCGGTGTTTGATGCACATAGCCAGATGAATTTCACCTTACGTGTTATGATATTTTGCACCGTAAATGATTTTCCCGCATATGGTAACTTGTCAGGTTATACGAACAAAGGACCTAAAGCATGTCCCGTTTGTGAAGAAGACACGATTGATCTTTGGTTGAAAAACTGTAAGAAAAATGTCTTTATGAGTCATAGAAGATTTCTCCCCGCTGATCACCCTTATCGAAAGAAGAAGAAGGCATTCAATGGAAAAATTGAGGATCGAGCAGCTCGCTTGCCGTTAACAGGAGGTGAGGTATATGAACGAGTTAAAAATATTGATGTTTTGTTTGGAAAACCTTTTTAGCCTCCTCAAAAGAGTCTTTGGAAGAAGAGGTCCATATTCTGGGATCTACCTTATTGGCAACATTTATCAGTAAGGCATTGTCTTGATATAATGCACGTAGAAAAAAATGTTTGTGATAGCATCATTGGGACATTGTTGAACGTTCAAGGGAAGACAAAAGATGGTATCAAAGTCAGGAAGGACATGGTAGAAATGGGGATACGGGATCAATTAGCACCGCAAGAGTCCGAAAAACGTACTTATTTACCTCCAGCTTGCTATACTTTGTCCAGAAAAGAGAAAACATGTTTTTGTGAGTGCCTTCATGGTATTAAGGTTCCATCTAGATACTCATCAAACATCAAAAGTCTTATGTCGATGAAGGACTTGAAATTGGTTGGTATGAAGTCTCATGATTGTCATGTGTTAATGCAACACTTGTTACCAGTTGCAATTCGAGGCATACTTCCAAAACATGTCAGACAAGTCATAATAAAACTTTGTTTTTTCTTCAATGCAATTTGCAGTAAAGTTGCTGACCCAGATGCGTTGGATGATTTGCAAGCCGATATTGTTATCACTCTATGTCAATTTGAAATTTATTTCCCGCCATCATTTTTTGACGTTATGGTTCACTTACTTGTTCGCTTGGTAAGAGAAATTAAGATATGTGGTCCGGTGTTCTTGCGGTATATGTATCCATTTGAGAGATACATGGGTATTTTGAAAGGATATGTCAGAAATCGATTTCGACCCGAAGGCAGTATCATTGAAGGTTATGCCGCTGAGGAGGCTATTGAATTTTGTACTGACTACCTTGATGACGTTGAGACTATTGGTGTTCCTAAATCTCGTCACGAGGGAAGACTTGAAGGTAAAGGGACGATTGGATGCAAATCAATTGTCCCTAGTGTTGAATTGCGAGATAAAGCACACCTCCTAGTATTACAACACCTTTCTCAAGTTCATCCGTATTTGGACGAGCACATGTCCATCCTAAGGCAGCAGAATCCTTCTAAAGGTGAAAGGTGGGTAACTAATCAACACAATCGTTTATTTGCAAAATGGTTCAAAGATAGAGTCATGAAAGAGTTGTCACAAACGTCGAATACCATTGTTGAAACGGTAAAGTGGTTAGCGTATGGTCCTAGCACGATTGTGAGATCTTATGAAGCATATGACATTAATGGGTATACGTTTTACACTAAACGTCAAGATGATAAGAGTGCGGTGCAAAACAGTGGAGTGACACAAGTAGCACTATCAAGAGATTTTTCAAGTGCTAAAGATACAATGCCAATAGATGCCTCGATGTCCTATTATGGTGTCATTGAAGAAATTTGGGAACTTGATTACAGGGAGTTCAAGTTTCCTCTCTTCCAATGTAAATGGGTTGATAATCGACGGGGTGTTCGGGTGGATGAATTAGGTTTCACTTTGGTGGATTTTGGACGGTTGGGTTATCTTGACGAGCCATTCATACTTGCATCACAAGCCAAGCAGGTATTTTATGTTCTTGATCCTGCTGACACTAAGTGGTCAGTGGTCCTTCAAGGCAAGAGACGCATTGTTGGCATTGGTGATGTAGTAGATGAAGAAGATTATGATCACTTTGATGAAACTCCTCCATTTTCTATTGGTATACAAGGGAGTGCAACTTTAGAGGAAGATAACATTGAATCCACTTACATGCGTTGGGATCATGAAGAAGGATTATGGATTGACCGTCGTTCGTGATTATTCATTGTGTGAGTTCATTTATACATTCTCGCATGCATATAACTCTCTTTTGTTCTTTATATATGCTCTATACGTTGTTCATATTAATTGTGTGAGTTCATTTACATATTCTTGCATATAACTTTCTTGTGTTTTTTATATATGCTCTATACGTTGTTAATAATCATTTATTTATATGTGCAGGTACGTAGACAATTTTCCCAATATAAAGGCCGAGTCTTCACATTCTTCAGATGATCATAGTACTGCCCAAAAAAAAAAGGACAAGAGGGCCAACTATGTGCAAAAACATGAAGAAAGCGGGCCAACAAGTGAATATAATTGAGTTCGATGACAAACATAGGCCGATCGGACCAGGCACGAAGAACTTCAAACATTTTGTCGGATCTTTAGCCCGCATTCATGTTGACATAAACATCAGTGATTGGCACAAAGTCGATCAAGGCTTGAAGGACATGATGTGGGAAGAGATAAATGTACTATCACTTGATACATGGTAAATAATTGAATAGTGAATGTAATTTCTTTATAACACCACATGTTATCATTGTCTTTCAGAGGGAATTCAACATTCTCGATGACCGTCCAAAAAAAAGTGTTATGCGGGTTGCGGGGATGAGATGGAAAGATTTCAAGACAAGGCTGGTTCATAATTTCATTACACATGACCACCCAAAATATACATCTCCTACCCAACTTTATGATTTCTTGACCGAAGAGCAATGGGAGTTGTTTAAAAAAGAACGACAGACGGAAACATTTCAGGTATATTTAAATGTACGCATGTGTCTTGTTGAGTGAAAACTAAAAACCTGTGATTTATTTCAGGAGAAAAGTAAGAAGGCGAGGGATAGTCAAATGCGGAACGAGCATCCTCATTATTTGGGCTCAGCCGGATATGCGGGGATGAAGCCACATTGGCTAGTAAGTGACCCGCTATCTTCTAGCTCTTCATGTGACATGATTAGCTCCTCAATTGTAGGCGAGGATCGCAGCCTCGATTGGGTTCGAGCTAGATCGAAGAAGAAAGAAGATGGAACGTATTACATCCCCAACGAGAAAACGAGGGGGGTGTTTGATAAAATTGTAAGTATATCTTATCGATTTCTCATATATTCAATTGAAACTTACTTCAATTCTTATATTCAGTTTTCAATTTTTTTAACGGGTAGAAAAAGCTGAGCAAGCCACGCAGGGGACATTTGTGTCGAGTAGACAACATGATATTCTGAGTGAAGCCCTTGGTAAAGAGGATCACTCTGGTAGGGTGAGGGGATATGGCGTGTATGTCACCACGCGGGATGTTTACGGCCGGCCCGATGATTACCTTAGACGATCGTGTGGGGTCTGTCAGTAGACGACATTAAATATATCATCAGGAAGGAGATGGAGGATAGCATCACAGAGCGGGTCAGGCATCAAACCATGTCGGAGATGCAAAGTAAATTTGACAGTATGCAGAGCGCGTACCATAGTATGCAGAGTAAATATGATGCCATCCTCCAGCGCTTGGGCCTCAATGTTGATGCCGAGGTGGAGGTAACTGCACAGCCCCGACCACCAACTCGAAGTAGTTGCCACTCTGTGAATCCAAACCCATTTGATGGTCTTCAGGTACTTACCCATAAAGTATTTAGTTTTTTTAGTATTGCTTTTTTTTTTTTAATGGAAAGGCCTGACATATATGTTGAAAAATAGAAGCCGATTCCCTGTCTCTCGCCGTATTTGTTGATGGTGACAAGCAAATAGTGGCCAGCGGGATGGTTTATCCGTCCGGACCCGAGACTGTGGTGCATCATCAACCACTCTGGCTTGATCATGTGAAGGTGTCCGTTGACCATGTTATAGATGGTGCAGAAGCGTTCTATCTTCCAGCGCCATCTCAGCACCACACCACGGTGGGGGAAGCTATTGGAAGTTTTTTCCAATGGCCTAAGGAGTTGGTGATTTTTGGAGAGGTAATAAAATCGAGTTATATAAAAGTTTATGTCAATATTAATTTCTTTTAAATTTGTATCAAACGTGTTATAATGACAAAAATTGTCTTATTGCAGGAAGAGGCCCCAAAAAAGATCGTAAAAAAATCTAATAAAGGGAAAATGCCTCAGAGTTTTGAATTGTCATCTACCCAGCGACCTGCGATAGTCGACGATGAGACTTTACTACGTCTGGGTGATAAATGCAAAATGTTAAACACCCTGGTCCTTCAATTTCCTGTTGGTGATGACTTCTATCAGGTGCCCGTAGATGCCTCCATCTTCAATTGTACGTTCGAGGATGGTATTTTTGTTACAGTCGCAGACATTACCGATCTGCTTAAAATGCAATGGTTGGATACATCTATCCTACAAATATTTGCATTGTAAGACTTCTGATCACAAATTACAACTTCAATTTATATCATTGTTCGATCTCTATTTATTGGTGTCATTATTATTAGGTACCTTCATGAGTTATGTCAGGATTACGGTATTGATTCAATTGGGTTCATGTCTCCGTCACACATTGCGTCGGTGTCGGTAAGAACAAATGCCAATGGTGTTGTAAATTATATGGACGAGACCATGAGGGCAATGCAAACAAAGAAATTCATTCTAGCACCGTATTTTCAGGAGTAAGACCATTCTCTCTTGTTAATAGTTAATTTTATTTTTTTGTAATTTGAAAAGCACATGTTTGAATTTGTATTTACATGTTCATAATACGTAGGAACCACTGGTTGTTGCTAGTGATTTCTCCTCAGAAGAGTACGGTGTACTTATTAGATTCAACTAGTGCATTTAAGCGTAACTTAGATATCAAGCCGCTATTGAATACGTAAGTTATGATAATTTTCATGAAATAATTGTGGAGTTGTGGTGAAATTGATTGTGCAGTTGTGGTTTCACTTTGATGAATATATGTTGTGATTGTTGAGAAGTTGTGATAGATTCTATAGCAACGCGTCTATTTACAGGTTGGATAAGTTCAATTTATAGGGGAGACTCTGCCAAAATTTTTATAGAAATCTTAGTTTTTGTATTTATTTATTTTGTAACTGGTTCGAATAATTTAATTCAATTTTAGGGCTTTCAAACTATACTGGACACAAGGAGGCATTAGGACAAGAGCCAATACAACGTGGCTAAAAATAAAGGTATGAAAACACATATTTAAAATATATTACAAATCTTTGAATTATTTTCATATTCTATTTAGTGTGATTATTAATGTTTGTTTTCATTGTGAAAATTTCAGTGTCCTCAACAGCCCGGAGGTTCTGAGTGTGGCTACTACGTCATGAAAAATATGTATGAGATAGTCACTGAACACTTTCAGCGTCCGTCGTTGGAAAAGGTATAAGTTATTGAACATGATAATTTTTAATTATTCCTTCATATTTTATTACAAAATAACTGATAATTCATTTTGATTATTTGTAGGCATTTAAAGAGTATTACTCAACGGAGGAAATTGCTGAAATTCAAAACTTATGGGCTAAATACTTCGTCGATAGGTGTGTGTAAATCGACGTGTATTCAAACTTCTATTTACTCAATTACATGTGACATTAACAATCTTGTAAATATAATTATTTCTCATTTATTTAACATTATTTTAATTATGTCGATTATATACATATTTGATGATGTGCATGTGGAAAATGTTCAGTCCACGTTTAGGTGATTGCAGGTCATGATCGACCTGCAGTGATCTGGATCATTGCAGGTGACGTCCAGGTCATTGCAGGTGACATCTGGGTCATTACAGGTCATGACCTACAGTGGCCTGGGTCATTGCAGGTCATGACCTGCAGTGGCCTGGGTCATTGCAGGTCATGACCTGCAGTGGCCTGGGTCATTGCAGGTGACGTCCAGGCCAATGCAGACCATGGCCTGCAGTGACCTGGGTCATTGTATTTTACTCTATAGGCAAATGAATTTCGTGAAGAAAAAAAAAAAAATATTTAGGCGTCGGTTGTAATGAAAACACTTTAGGCGTCGGTTGTAATCCAAAACCGACGCCTAAAGTGAGTACACTTTAGGCGTCGGTTTTGGATTACAACCGACGCCTAAAAAAAAAAAATTTTTTTTTTTTCAACTTTACGCGTCGGTTTATCAATAACCGACGCGTAAAGTCTTTACTTTACGCGTCTACTTCATACGCGTCGCCACAAAAACCGACGCCTAATCTCTTAAATAACCGACGCGAAAGACTGTTTCTGTACTAGTGATAGAATTTGGGTAGCAGATGGATCAATCCAGATTTCAATTCAAATCCCACATCTAAGACTGGATACTGAATGCAAAGTGGTTGTTGATTTTCATTTGGTGCAGTCAATTCCCTTAAAGTTCTTTCATCATTGGCCATTGCTTTCTCTTACTCAGTTTAAGAACCACTAGAAGAATCAATTGTTGAATCTGTCGGGTCAGCTATTAGATTCAATCTGGTTTGTTTGCGCAACTTAGCTTCCTTCCTCAATTTCTAAGTTGTCTTCTCAATTTCAGGGTTGTATTGCAATTAACCTGTACGAGAACAACGGGGCATAAAAGAAAGAAATAAATAAATAAAAGAAATAAAAATAATAAAATAATAAAAAGTAAATGAAAAATTAAATCTGATTAACACCAATCCCCGGCAGCGGCGCCAAAAATTTGATGGGTGTCGAATCCAACAAATGATAATTTATTGCTCTTAAAAAAATAAATTGTAATAGTGGTGAGTAAGGTCGAATTCACAGAGATTGGTTAGATTTAATTCTTCAAGAAAATTTAAACAATGAATTAAAACAACAAGGGGGGGGGGGAGTTTGAATTTTGAATGTAAAATCGATTTGTAAATAAACTAGTGCGAAATTAAAATTGTTGAAAATATAAAATTAAATAAATATCCAGTCCAATGTATAATCTCAGTATTGATTCACAGAATTGATCATGGATGCAAAAATAAAATCCTTAACTCATTCTCTAAATTGGTTATGGTTATTGATACGATCTAACAACCTATCTCTCATTACTTTATCGATAATCAAGAGACGCTCGTTGATTATTTCCCTAATCAATAAACAACCCTAGATACGATGGATTTAATTTACCAATAGCATTAATCTTTAAAGAGACGACCAATTCTAATCAACAAATTCACATGCGTGATTTATTTAAATTAGGTTATATGTCTTCATAACACGAGTAGAAAATCAGTCTATAATCAACTATGTTATTTGTCACTTGTATTAGAAAACCTAAAATATTACGAATTTAGATTCCTAATTGGCTAAGTATCGTTTTGACAATTAAAACAACGTGCACTTTGTATTAATTAATCAAAATAACAACTTCAATTCACAAGCAAACGACATATAAATAGAGAACAATTAAAGGAACAATTAAATTTAATTAGATCTCACAATTCTTGGTGAATCAAAACATCGAATAACCTTGAACTGGAATAATAAATTAGCTATCCATAAACATTACGAATTAAAAGCTAAAAGAAATAATAATTAAAGCAAAAAGAAGTCAAACTCCAAGACAAATTTCGATCAATATGCGTGGCTGCCTCCAATCCCAAAGTGGTCTGCTTTGAAATTCTTTTGTCTCCTTGCGGCACAGGTTCTTTTTTTTCCCCAGCAATTCTTCACCTCCTTTCAACAATTGTGATGCAAATTACGTAGCAATTGTAGCTACGCAACTCACAAAATATTGGAATCGACCCAAGAACGCCAAAGAACCACGATTTAGAGATTGATTCAAATTAATTAAACCAAGAAACCAATACAATCGATTGATATGTTGACCTCTTGATCACAATAAAAATAAATTTCACCCAAGTTTGAACAAACAAGAATAACTCCCAAGTTCGAATTTTATTCAATGAAGAATAAGGTTGTTGAAAGCAATATAGCCTCACAATAATAATATCAAAGTTGTCTTCCTAATAATGAAAATTACATCCCTATAAATGGGGTCAAAACCTGACTTAAGAGTTTTAATTATACTAGGAAAGAAATTGCTAAAAATAAGGAAAGAAATAAAAATATAAAATTACGCGTATTTACATTTACGGACGTGACCTTATTCTTTACGGCCGTAACCTTATTACTGATTCACTTTTACGGCCGTGACAATATTACTTACTGCCGTAAGTCAAAAATTTCCAAATTCCGGTTTTTGAGCAGTGCCTTAATTACGGCCGTGATCCTCAGCATTTACGGCCGTAATCCCTTATTTCTCGCAATATCAATTTCAGCAGTGAGTTCGTTACGGCCGTAAGAAATATATGTTACGGTCGTAACTTGGAAACTTCAAAATTTCCTTCGGCGGCTTGAATGAGGTTGATCCAGTCATCGTCTCGACTCGGTCCCAACATGGAACTTGCCTCTTTTGATGACACAAATATTGTCTTGGCCATTGTTTCTTGTACTAACTTGTTCATTGCTTCGTTGGCCCTCTTCGTTTGCAATCGAGTCATCGGTCCTCCTTCGATCATCAACGGATATTTGTGCGGGCTTGTATTCGTGGTCTGGATCACATCATCTCCTCCCTCTTTGAAAGGATTCGACTCGAATCTGTACCTGCATCAAACGGAGATAGATCAGAAACGTTAAACGTAGCCGAAACATTATCCTCACCAGGAAGATCTAGTTTATAGGCATTGTTGTTGATCATTTCAATCACTTGGAATGGACCATCTCCTCGCGGTTGTAACTTCGACTTGCGTTGTTCTGAAAACCGCTCCTTCCTCAAGTGTACCCAAACCCAATCACCGGGTTCAAATATGACGCATTTTCTTCCTTTGTTAGCCTGCGATGCATAATGTTCATTTTTCTTTTCAATCGCCAACCTCACATTGTCGTGGAGTGACTTAACCATTTCAGCCTTTTTCTTTCCATCCAAACTACTACGTTCATTTACATGTAAATGAATTAAATCCAATGGTGTTAGCGGATAAAAACTATAAACAATCTCAAATGGCGAACAAGAAGTAGTAGAATGTATAGCCCTATTATATGCAAATTCAATAAATGATAAACACTCTTCCCAATTTTTCAGATTTTTATTGATTATGGAGCGCAACAATTGAATCATGGTCCTATTTACTACATCGGTCTGTCCATCGGTCTGTGGGTGACAAGTTGTAGAGAAAAGTAGTTTTGTTCCCAGTTTGTTCCACAAGACTCTCCAAAAATGACTAAGGAATTTAACATCCCTATCCGAGACGATACTTTTAGGAACCCCATGTAGGCGCACGACTTCCCTAAAGAAAATATCAGCTGTGTTGGTAGCATCTTAAGTTTTGTGGCATGGTATGAAATGTGCCATTTTACTAAAGCGATCTACTACCACAAAAATCGAATCTCTTCCCTTCTTAGTCTTAGGTAATCCCAAAACAAAATTCATAGAGATATCAACCTAAGGTTCACTAGGGACAGGTAAAGGCATATACAATTCATGGGGTTTAATCCTAGATTTAGCCTTCTTGCAAGTAATGCATCTACTACAAACTCGAACCACATCAATCTTCATTTTAGGCCAATAGAAATGTTTTCTTAAGATTTCGATGGTCTTCTTAACCCCAAAATGACCCATTAGACCTCCACTATGGGCCTGTCTCACTAGTAACTCTCTCATTGAACACCTCGGGACACACAATTTATTTTCTCGGAATAAATAATCATCATGTTTAAAGAACCTATCCATAGCCCCTTTACCACATGAATCCTAAATACTAGAAAAGTTCGGATCATTAGCATACATGTCCTTAACGTATTCAAACCCAAGAAATTTAGAATTCAAAGAAGTTAAAAGAACATACCTTCGAGATAATGCATCTGCCACCACATTTTCCTTACCTTGTTTGTACCGGATGACATAGGGAAAGGTTTCGATGAACTCTACCCACCTTGCATGTCTCTTACTCTGCTTAGCTTGACCCCTCAAATGCTTCAAAGACTCATGATCAGTATGTATCACGAACTCCCGTGGCCACAAGTAATGTTGCCATGTCTCCAAAGCGCGCACAAGTGAGTATAACTCCTTGTCATATGTGGGGTAATTAAGAGCAACTCCTTTTAGTTTTTCACTAAAATAAGCTACTGGCCTTCGATCCTGCATTAAAACAGCTCCAATACCTAGCCCTGAGGCATCACATTCAATCTCAAAAGCCTTGTCAAAGTTAGGAAGTGATAAAACCGGTGCTTTACACAACATATTTTTGATAGTCTCAAATGCATGCTCCTGTTCTACACCCCATTTAAACCCTACACTTTTTTTGACAATTTCTGTGAGTGGTGCGGCAATTGTGCTAAAATCCTTAACAAAACGCCTATAAAAACTAGCCAAGCCATGAAAACTTCTAACCTCAGTTATACTTTTGAGTGTTGGTCATTCTTTAATTACTTTAACATTTTCCTCATCTACTTCTATCCCCTTAGCACTAACCACATAGCCAAGAAACACAACTTTTTTCATGCAAAAATTACACTTTTTAAAATTAGCAAAAAGTTGTTCTTGCCTCAAAACCACAACACACACCTAACATGCTCCACATGCTCATTCAAAGTTTTACTATATATCAAGATATCATCGAAGTAAACTACAACAAATTTACCTATAAATGCACGTAAAACATGATTCATTAAACGCATAAATGTGCTAGGTGCATTAGTAAGTCCAAACGGCATAACTAACCATTCATACAAGCCATATTTAGTTTTAAAAGACGTTTTCCACTCATCTCCTTCCTTCATTTGAATTTGATGATAACCACTCTTAAAATCAATTTTACTAAATATGCTAGAGCCATGCAATTCATCCAACGTATCATCTAACCTAGGAATAGGATGACGATACTTTACCGTTATGTTGTTGATGGCTCTACAATCAACACACATTCTCCAAGTCCCGTCCTTCTTGGGTACAAGTAACACGGGGACGACACATAGGCTCATACTTTCCCTTATATACCCTTTGCTCATCAAGTCCTTCACTTGCCTTTGAAGCTCCTTTGTCTCCTCGGGGTTACTTCGATAAGCAGGGCGGTTTGGAATGATTGCTCCAAGTACAAAATCAATTTGATGTTCAATACCTCGAATGGTTGGTAACCTACTAGGTATGTCATCTGGAAACACATCCTCGAATTCCTGCAATAAAGAAATAGCCAAACTAGGGAGGGATTTGTTAGCTTCATCAAATGCAAGGAATGAATCCTTGTACAACAAAAGGACCATTGGTCATTCTTCCATGAATGCTTTCTTGATTTCACTCCTTTTTGCGTAGAAACTCATTTTTTTTTTCTGGCACTCTTCACTCCGTTTCCTTTTTCTGAGGTATGTACCCAACACTCCTTTTTTCTCTCGTCTCTCCTTTTTCTGGAGTCGTGGCTCCAACTCTCTTTTCCTCTCATTTTTCTGAGGTCGTGGCCTCAACTCTCTCTCTCTCATTTTCCCTCTTTCTTTTTTCTTCATCATTTTTCAACTTTATTTGATCTTCATACACTTGTGACGACGTCAATGGTGCAAGTGTAATGGTTTTTCCCCCTTTGGTAAAGCTATACCTATATTTATACCCATCATGCATCACCTTCCTATCATATTGCCAAGCTCAACCCAACAAAATGTACCCGACATGCATAGGAACCACATCACATATAACATCATCCATATAGCTACCAATAGAAAAACTCACCAACACCCTCCTATTCACCTTAATTTCTCCACTATCATTTAACCATTGAAGCCTATAAGATTTAGGATGTTTTAACAAAGGTAATCATAATTTTTCAACAAGCGTAGTACTAGCAACATTAGTGCAACTACCACCATCAATAATCATACTACATACCTTGTTATTAATGCGACATCGTGTATGGAATATGTTCTCCCGTTGTTGTTCCAAATCATTTGTGTTGTTTTGAGCACTAAGAGCGCACATTGCCACTAATAACTCGCCATGCTCCCCGGATAACACATCCTCATCATCACATACTTCCTCCAATGCTGGAATATCGCTATAATCCTCTTCCTCACTATCACTCTCCATGGTTCCATCCTTTCGTACAAGTATCACTCGCCTATTAAGATATTGAGATGCCACATGTCCTCTCCCCAAACATTTGAAACATTGAATTCTCTACTCCTAGATGGTTGAGGTTCCCCTTTAGGTGTGAGTTTTCTAGCATGTTCCTCCTTCCCTTTTGGTGCCTCAAACTTCCCTTTAGAAACAGCCCCATCTACTTTATTTTCCCATTTCGGCTTCCAAGAAGAATTAGAACCCGATTGATACCTTGTTGTTCTCTTTTTCTTTAATTGCTTCTCCACCTTTATAACCATGTGCAACATATCTTCCATCTCCAAATAATGATGTAGTTCAACCACATTAGCTATATCCCTATTCATTCCATTCAAAAACCGAGCCATCGTAGCCTCTCTATCCTCATCTACATTAGCTCTAATCATCAACATCTCTATCTCCTTATGATAATCCTCCACACTCTTTGATCCTTGGTATAGACTTCGTAATTTTTGATGAAGCTCCCGATGGTAATGACTAGGAACGAACCTCTTTCTCATGATAGCTTTTAATTCATTCCAAGTATTAATAGGCCTCTCGCGATTCCTCCTCCTAGAAGTCACCAATTGATCCCACCAAGTAATAGCGTAATCGGAGAATTCAAGTACAACTACCTTAACCTTTTTCTCTTCCGAATAAGTGTAGCAATTGAAAATCAATTCCGTCTTCTTTTCCCACTCCAGGTATGCTTCCGGATCACTCCTACCCTTGAATGACGGAATTGTCATTTTGATGTTGCTCATACTACCATCCATTCTATCGCCAACAAGATCTTTATCCCTCCTTCCATGTCTAACTCCTCTATTCACAATTGCCCCATCGTCAAAATCACTATCTTCTTCCCTTTCAATGACCCCCTCTACTCTACGACCTCGCCCACCTTGCCTAGGGCATTAGGCACTTCCCGAGGTTGTTCAAGTCTTTCTAACCTACCTAACACATCCCCAAACAACCGCTCAAACTGTTGTACCATCTCATCCGTCATGTTGGCTCGATCGTTATTTTTTGTAGTAGAAGATTGTTCAGACATCCTAAAACTAAATATTATATGCCTCACGTGTATTTCGCTCGCGTATCACTCAATTTTGGCTTTTTCCCTCTATTGATCTCACCTCTCTAGCATTTTTCCACTTAATGGATTTCACCCCAATTGCTTCAAAGAACGAATCCGAACTCAAACAAGTTTAAACCCGAATGACTCAAACCGAATGCGAGTGAGAAGTTATCAACTTGTTGGAAAACTCGAAGAAGACCTTGAGAGAATGTAATCTGACTCTATAAAGGACTTGACACTTTTATGGGAAATAAGATTGATTCAAGAAGGTAATTCTTGAAATCAAATAACAACTTTTTCCTTTGCTGTTGAAATTTTCGTTTTTTTTTAATTTCTCGAAAATTCAACTACGGGAATAAAGAAACAAACGAAATTTAATTGGATATCAAACGAAGGAAATAACGACTTTTGAATTTTTTTTGTGACGTTTTTTTGGATTAAAGACTCAAGAACTTGAAGAATACGAAGAACAAGATTAAGAAACTCAAGAAACAAAATAAAGATATAACCTTGATTTTTGGAGCCTAAGCTCTGATACCAGATGATACAAACCACGTAGCAATTATAGCTACGCAACCCACAAAATATTGGAATCGACCCAAGAACGCCAAAGAACCACGATTTAGAGATTGATTCAAACTAATTGAACCAAGCAACCAACACAATCGATTGATATGTTGACCTCTTGATCATAATAAAAATAAATTTCACCCAAGTTTGAACAAACAAGAATAACTCTCAAGTTCGAATTTTATTCAATGAAGAATAAGGTTGTTGAAAGCAATATAGCCTCACAATAATAATATCAAAGTTGTCTTCCTAATAATGAAAATTACATCCCTATAAATAGGATCAAAACCTGGCTTAAGAGTTTTAATTATACTAGGAAAGAAATTGCTAAAAACAAGGAAAGAAATAAAAATATAAAATTATGTGTATTGACATTTACGGCCGTGACCTTATTCTTTACGGCCGTAACCTTGTTACTGATTCACTTTTACGGCCGTGACAATATTACTTACGGCCGTAAGTCAAAAAATGTCCAAATTCCGGTTTTTGAGTAGTACCTTAATTACGACTGTGATCCTCAGCATTTACGGCCGTAATCTCTTATTTCTTGCAATATCAATTTCAGCAGTGAGTTCGTTACGGCCGTAAGAAATATATGTTACGGCCGTAACTTGGAAAGTTCAAAATTTCCTTCGGCGGCTTGAATGAGGTTGATCCACTCGTCGTCTCGACTCAGTCCCAACATGGAACTTACCTCTTTTGATGACACGAACATTGTCTTGGCCATTGTTTATTGTACTAACTTGTCCATTGATTTTTTGGTTCTCTTCGTTTGCAATGAGTCATCGGTCCTCCTTTGATCATCAACGGATCTTTGTGCGGGCTTGTATTCGTGGTCTAGATCACATCAAATTGTAACCCCTTTTTAAGTGCCCTCCTCAATTTTCGGCCCATCCAATTCAAATCAAGACCTAGCTGCATGAGAATTAATGGTCAAAGTGCTTTTTCCATTCATTTAAGGGTTGCTGGGCCTTGAAATCTTTTTACAAAAATTATGATAGCCCATAAATTTTTGTTGAGGTTGCTGCCTTTCTGAAATAAGGCGTGCCCACGCCTAATGTCAAGCTCCTCTGATTGTGTACTTTTGAGTTCCAAACTTGTTCTTTTAATTTGTAATATTGAATCCATTTTGATCTAACCCGTCCATCTAATCCACAAAATATAAAATATGATTAATATCCACAATTTAAACATTTAAAATCATTGAATTAAGAAGAAGTATCACAAATAAAACAATTATGCACCTTATCACAAATGCACAATATCGTCAAACAAGTAGTAAGTGAACTTTTTAAGTCTAGATTATCATCCACAAATATTAACTTGTTCAAATACTACTCTTAATTAATCAACACCTAAACTAATGAGAAACACGAAGATTGATATATATATTAATTTACCAATAATTAAAACGAACAATTTCAAAAATAATTAACAAGTTAAAGAGTACGAGGATAAATTTTTTATTTACTTATGAATCAAAGGTGTTGGAACTCATGATCTAATCATAGTTATTAGTTATTACATTCAATTTCTCATCTCACGTTTTCTTCCTAAAGTAGTATTTTGAATTCACAATTATACCTAGCTTTCCTCTCTCGAGTTTAAACTAATTCAACATAATTAGGTCAACTACATATCTTTATGTTGTGTCGGAATAAGCTCCGGCTAAATGCATTCAATAACAAAAATTCATGTAATGCATGTAACGAACAAAACAAGTCACAACCACAATTATGTATCTCTCCTATTTTGTTTTTAAAAAAAGGACGTCACGGTCTTGGGCCGGCTCGTGTGGAAAAAGGGCCGGTTCGGCTTGGCTTGTTTCCCACAAGGAGTTCTTAGGTTCGGCTCGTGGGCCGGACCAAACTGAAGGTTAGTGGGCCAGCAGTCAGCTCGGTCCGTTTGACACCCCTAATTGACTGCCAGTGCTCCAAATCTCAAGTACTTGATTTTGGAAGGTGAATTCATGGATACATGTCTTGTGAACGCTCCACTTTTGGTATTCATATGTTGCTATGTATATGACCGTTGACATAGCAGAGCATTTCGAACACAGCTCCAGTTACAATTTCAACAAGTTTCTGGGTGGCGTTCCCCAGCCTTATTGGACATATATACTTCACAAAGGTAATATAGCCATGTCCATTTTTTATAAGATTGATAACTAGATAAAGAAAATGCTTCACCATACGTTATCTTTTGACTTTGTTAGAAAATAATTGGGATAATATTGATTATGTTTAAAAGAGTATTTGTTTCTGTATGGTTCCTCCAATTTATAAAGATGATTGATGTAAAGATTAAACATTTTTTTAAAACCAAATTTATCACTCAATCTCAATCATCAACCGTAGTCAAGTCTACAATTTTTTACTTTTCAAACATTTTTCAATCACACATTCTTCAAAAACACTATTCAAAACCACATTATTTTTCCAAATAATGGGGGTCAAACAAAGGTTAAGTACGCTAATAGATTTGGCGAGTTTTCGTCGAGCTGCTTGTACAAGCTTCAATCATAATATAATATTCATTCATGAACAAATATGAAAAGTGCTGCAATTTATACATAAAGTTTGTTTCATATTGATTATTCATTACTAGAGTAAATGTTCGTAACATGCTGATTTGATCTAATTTGAGAGTTCAAATAATTTAATTTGAACTTTGAATTTCTTTTCTTGGTGATTATATTCACCTTTAGTAATTGTATCTAGTTTTTAACATTAATGATTTGGTCTTTCTTAATGAATTATTATGATTGGAGATAAAAAATAAAAAATAAAAAATGCAAATAAAGGTAATTATAGAAACAATTTCAAACGCAACACGACGGATTAATAAATTTTTCTATGTGCATTGCACAATTGAGACATGATTCTTGATGCGCGTAAATTTCACCGAAGATTGTTCTGAGGATCATTATTGTTTTACCCTTGCATTTATTTTCTTCTCTGTTTCCCACTAATCTAATTATCCCAGACAGTCTTAACATAAAACACTTACCATTCATACTGTGATTTTATCAAAGTATGAACAGTATGAGAAGCACGTTCACCAAGTTATTGAGGATAAAATGTAAGAGCATTTGAACATAAAAAATATATCAAAATGTGAACTAAGCAGTTCACAATTTATTCAGCAATACCAACATTAAGATAAGATGTCAAACGACAGCTAACACATAACACAAGTTCAAAAACCAAACGAGATCAAAGACATAGTAATACTGAGTATTAAGCAAACAGAATAACAGCAAACCCATAATAGAACATATTATTAGACGCCTACTCCTTCTCTTCTTCCTCATCGCTGAAGCATTTCAGAATAGACCTTGGGGACCCGCAGTCCGCAGTCTGAGCAAACTTCTGGTAGACAACAGATCCACCCAATCCCAACCCTTCACGGCATTCGTCGTCGACAGAGTAACCTTTCAAATGTTCAAAGTGAATGTCATCAAATAACGAGGCACCAAAGTCAGCGTGCACAGCAATGGAAAACTCCTTTGGACGGAAACAAGCTAAAACCCTCTCAATCAGCAAGCTCAGATTCACATCATTCAAATCGTACCCAGCTGCTTCAAAGCTTGCATAACTAAACCCATCTTCTGGAGTAACATGAATAGTAGAAATTGCAGTTTCTTCAATGGAATTCATGGAATAACCACAGGGCTCAAACTCAAAGTCGCATATGTCAGACTTAGGAAGGATCTTTCTTATACCGGATGTATTGGTCATCGAAGTTGCAGAGCTTGAGTCCTTCTTGTAGAATACAGAAGCCATGTCCCTGTCTAAACCAGTCATACACATCTCCAATGTGTAAACTGGGTTAAGAGATTCAATTGATCCAGCAAAAGCAGAATAAACATGCCATTTTTGTTGTTTCTCAGAACTACCCATAACAAAAGCCTTGCTTCCTGAACCAAGTTCTCCAAAATAGCTATCTAGGACAGCAACTTCTTCCGAGAAGCTACGGTGGGGATAAGACTGAGCTCCAGGGAATATGAAGCTTCCACGAGAATATCTCACGGCTCGCACTGAAAGAGAGAGGGAGCCTGCCAACTTCAGGATAGGTGGGATTGATCGTAGCAACTTCGTTGTCCCACAGGTCTTGATGATTATCTTGTAAGGATAAACAAATAGACTCGACTCGGAAAGGACGAATGAATCAACATATTCATTCGAAAGTGAGGAAACAATGGTGCATTGGGCAGGTTCAAGAATCTCATCCAACTGTGCTTTGGAAAGTGATCGAAGACCCTTCCCTTCAGGATCAATGAAGATACTAGGCTCAAAAAATGTGATTTCAAGCCTCTTTTCGAAACCTTCAAAACCAATTGCAGAGACGGACAAAGCCATTTCTTCGAACAAGAATTGCTTAGAGAAATGAAGAGATGAAACAAGAAGGCAGTCGAAGGATGAAGAAAAGGAGGGCGTGAACAAACAAAAAATTAAATCTACTATCACTATACTATTAACACGTCAAACAACGTGATCAGGAGACTAGTTGAGGAATCTCAGGATGGTTTGCGTGCGCACTGCAATGAAAAAATAAAAATCTCAGCATCAGACTTGTGCAATTTGTTAATATTAACACAGTATCAGAAACTTTAATAGTTGGAATCCAAAAACATACGTTAGAGTATGCAGCAGATCTGAACTTCTTGATGCCACCGTTTGGTCGAACGTCTTCAGTGATGTATCCAAGAGGAGCTTCGTATGATAAAGATTTACTACTAGACTTCTTCCCACCTTTAGACTCCATCAGATCATTAATTTCTTTGCTACATAATCATCAAGAGAGATCAGAATATACAATCAGAACTATGTCAGACGAGTGTTACAGTAGAATTGTCAAGTAGAACCACAAAACTACTGCCTTGCAAACGCCAAAAGCTACAAATTGCATCAACACCATCCTCAAATGTATTCATAGGAAAGTGAAGCAACAACAGATTTCCAAACAGATACCCGGAAAAGAAAAAAAAACCATACCATACAACCTATTCTCGATATTGAAATAAATTGAAACAAATTATAAGAAATTTCTAACATTTCACTATTGATTCATGAAGTTTTTCTTTTCTTTTCCCTATTTTTAAGTATAATTGTGCCAAAGAATGTTTGCCTGTCTAGAGAAGACAACCAGTCTTATTAATAATCATTAATTACACGTGTTGACGCCACCTGCCTCTGGGGTACTTACGGCTCGCTTAGTGGTTACCAGGGAGGCCTTTGAAATTCATATATTCCAAAGGTCCAAGGTTCGAAACCCCCTGGGAACGCGTCCACCTCGCGTGGAACAAATCCACACAATGCGGTGGACAATTCGCTGTGTTGGCCGAGCCGTAAGTACCCCAGAGGCTGGTGGCGTCAACAACACGCGACTAAAATTTCAACTTAATTGAATGTATGTAGTGTATAAATTTAACCAACTCTATGCAAATTCTTTTCTTCATGTCCTCAGACAAATTCTTAATTAATCAATAATACCATTCATTCTTTACCAGGAAAAAAAAAAAGGCAAAAGAAACCCAGACATACAAGAAACAAGAGCATTATATACAAATGTATACACATCTATGCATATATTAATATACGAGATAAACATGACAGTCATGCATACAGGGAAGGTCCGACAGAAGATACAAGCCACATATAAAAACAAGCGTCGTTTTTTTACAAATCTTATACCCTTCCTCGAAAATCAGAAATCACTGGCTAGATTCATATGCCCGGTTTTTTCCAATAAAATTCACAACAGGAACAAGGAAACAATAATTTTTCCACAATTAAACAGCAAAATTAATAGATCTATACAAGGAAAAACAAATCATGGAAAGCGTTAAATTAATAAAAGAAAAAAATAATATGTACTTACAATATCAAGATTTTAAAATATATAACCAAATAACCCTTAAAAATCAGAATCGGCCTTCAATAATTCCTGCAAACAACAATACAACATAAATCAGACAATTCTGATCTTATTCATACATTATCAAAATAATAATTTTAATTAATATAGAAACGCTTACAGAAATATAAATGAGGCGGATCTTTGAACAGAATTGAAATCCTAATATAGAAACGCTCACGTAAATTTCTCTGATTAATGGATCTTCCTTTGTGTTTTGGTGAAACTTTTATGAGGGTTACGTGACGGAATAGGTTGCCGTATTTATAGAGACGAGGGATAAACACATGCCACTCGTATGTGCTGATATTACGGTCTTACCCGTGTAGTTTTCATGGAAATCTCGTGCCTATTTTCCCGAATATATATCATAATTAACTAACCTAACTTTATTCCAAAGTTTCATTGACTAACTTGCCCGAAATAATAAGCTCATCGTCACTATATTTTAGGTAAATCAAATATATATATATATATATATATATATATATATATATATATTCAGTTTTAAATTAGGAATTGAGATTTTAATATAATTTATTAAATTTCATTAAAATCTAGGTGTCATCTAGATTTTAATAGATTTCAATTTCAATGAGATTCCGTACTAAAATCTTGAATATGTCAATATAATAATATATATATATATAAGGATTTCAATAATAAAAGGGTTACAAGAGATTTAATAGATTTCGAATTTAAAAATACACAAAACAAACTTTTTGAAATTTTACAATTTTTAATTAGATTTTTATAGACTCATACAAATTTGTAAAATTTATTAAAAACTTATAATTTTCAAAATCCATTAAATCCTTATTTAAGCACTCCTATTAATTATAATTAATGAAAAAGTGAATGTCAAATTGTGACACGTTTTGATGGATTTTAAAATATTATAAATTCTAATGAATTTCTTAGATTTGTATAGATTTTTATTTTCATTAAATCTACAATAACCTTATTATAAATGGTGAAACTTTAAATAAGTTTGTTAATATATTTTTAGATTTGAAATCCATCCAAAACTTTTAAACTCTATACTAATGAAATCCTTATAAATCTCAATTGGGACATCTAAATTTTAATAAATTTCATTAAAGGTTTCATTGGGGAACCTAAATTTGGAATGACTTTTAAAATTGATTTAAATCTCAGTTGAGTATTTAAAGTTTAAATTCGATGACCAATTTGAAACGAAATAAAATTCAGAACTGATATGAACTTTCACTAAAATATGAAATCGTCCCATTTTATCATTTGATGATGATGATGATGATGGTGATAGCATAAAATCATTCATTACTCTTCAAGTAAACAATTCCATGCACTTGGTACAACCGTTTGAAATTTCCTCTATGAGATCGACTCACAAATGTGAAGAGGTTTCATCGCGCAATTCAATTTCCATTTCTCCACGACTACATCTTCCTATCCTCATCTCCACCTAGTGGGTTGGGTGGCCAAATTTTCAAAAGTTGTTTTATTTATTGTCCACCCAATAATTATTATTTTGGGTAGACAGATAATAGACCACAAATTTGAGGAAAATGCTAATCTTATGACTTATGAGCCCTATCTCATGTGAATATGTGTAATATAAATATTTGTGGACCTCACCTTATGTGAATACTGCATGTGTAAGATAGTGTGCGAGCGAGTGCGTAAGTATAACATCGTTCTGATTATCTTAAAAATCATTTGATCATTCTAACACTATATATTTGTTATCAATTCCTTTCGGAGAAAAATATTCCTAGAAGTAATAATTGTGATCTATTTATTTCTTAACTTGTCCCTATGCAACAAAAATTATAAAAAAAGTCCAATATTAAATTCATGAATGATTTTGTTTAATCCTATCCATCGAAAGTATCCATCATACTAGCAACAATGTATTTTTACAAAGAAGAATGAAAAGGACTAAAATAATTGCACGGCTATGAATAGGATTGAAATCTTTGTGGGACATTTCTGTTCGGATGACTTTATAAAATTTATAAATGTTTTTTTTTTTTGAGTTATTTTTAGGTAAAATGTATGGTTAAAAAGTGATTTTGAAAAATGTGTGTTATAAAAAAGTAATTTCAAAAATTGTGTTAGTTTATAAATTGATATAAAATTGTTTGCGGAACGGAAACTTAATATAAAACTAGACACAATAATAAAATGCTCAAATTTTGTGGGGTTGAAAACGAAGCTCAAATTTTGTGGGGTAGAAAACGAATACGAGTAAAGAAAGAGGCAAAGTTGGACCATAATATGAGGCCGACACCGTTATGAGCTGTATCTTTTGTTGTTTACTCAATATTTGAGAATATTTTCAACTTAAAAAAAGAAAAATGATTTGATTCTCTGAGCATTTCTTTATTATCAACTTTCAATAATTTGTGCACTCATTCATATATTTTTGACAACATGATGGGGCTGCTTTTCTCTTTGCTTTGACTTTTTGGGAGGAAAAAAGGGCAAAAGAAAAGGACAAACAAGTAGGCAAGATGATTGTTACAGGAAGTCTAAAGTTATCGTCAACAATCACACTTTAGACATTTTTCAATAGGGTGACTATATTATCACCACAAAAGTTATTCTATACACCACTATTTTAACCATTTTAATTGTTTATAAAAATAAATATAAGTAAAATAACATAAATAACCTTTTGATTTTCTATAATTACTTTTTACATACACCACAATCCTCAAATAATTTTCTCTCCCATCTAAATTATTTTTGTTTACACCATCATCTCCCCCCCCCCCAACTAATTTTCGGTGAGTAGTCGTATTCCCAAATTAGCAAACTTCAGTCCATTCATTCTGACCAACGGTTTCTTGATTTTCACGATCTTTTCGCCACCACGAGGAAGCAGCAATTTGGATATTTAAAAGAAGTGTTCCATGGAGAAGAAAGAAGAAAGAACAATTTGGATATTTAAAAAGAGATTGCACGATGGGAGAGGAGAATCAGAATGGATATGATAAGAACGTAAGACAATCTTTTTCCATCATTTTCTCTTACTGGTTTTGTGTTTCCCAGTAAATAGAGCAAAGTTAAATGTTCTGGTCTCATGCACACGATCAGCTGGATAAAATTATTGGGAAAGATGATGGGGAGCAAGAAAGCTTGCAATATAAGTTGAAGGAAGCGTTATGCAGGAGAGATAATTCATTTGAGGCTTTATTTTCCGGTGTACACAGAAGGAGGAGTAATTTGGAGTGTCGTGTAAAAATCTTTATTATTTTTTTGTTTTATGATTAGATAAGGGGTATATTTGTATATGTATTGTGGTTTATTTATAATAAATATATTTTATTAGTGGTGTTAATATAATGTGGTATATTGAGTATATTTTGTGGTGGTAATATATTTTCCCTTTTCGATATCTTACTTTAGCCTTGAAAGGAATCTTCAAGTAAGTTTTAAAATTTACGTTGTTTCTATTTTGACAATAACGTAATCGTAGTGGAAGTTGCAGGGCTGACCACTCTTTTTACATCGATATTTTTTTCTACATCGATTACATCAAAGAAAAATATATACGAACTTTAGGATTTGTTAGGGTTTTAATGTAATTGGCGATTTTGTGAATAAAATGACTCGTTTATAAAGTCCAAATTAGATTCGAAATATTTTATTGAGTTAGTTGGGTATTTCAATTCAAGAAGTTCAAAAAAGTGTTCAAGAAAACTTGAAATGCAATTAGAAGTTAAGGAAGAATCTAAATTCGCTAGGATTATGATTCAGATTTTCAACTAGAAGTTGAGACCTAATATTCATAGAGAAAACATTAGAATTTGAAAAATTCTTTTGAATCACTCAATCGGATATCGGGAGAAAAAGTTATGATCAAAATACTAACGATCGCTCGTTGGGCGCTCAATAACCGCTTGAGTACTTTTAGCAGATTTTGGACGCTCAAGTTGCATTCGATGGGCGCTCAAGCGGCCGTTTGCTTGGAGAATTCATATCTCTAAATTTTTAGCATTTTCACAATCTCATATGAGCTCAAACACTTCATATTATATATAGTTAATCCCTATCTCATTTTTCTCTGTGGTTGTTCACTATGTCTCTTCTCCATAACACATTAATATCATCTTGTGAAGATCCAAGAACCCATTCAACTCTTGATTCAATCCATTCTTTCTTGAGATCATACAACCACACCTTGGAGGAAAACATCAAATCCTTGAATCTAAAACATCAACTTCCTAATCCATCAAGGAAGGTACTTTCTCGATTGTAACTGGGGCTACAAGTGCAAGAAGAAGAACAAGAATTGGTGATTATTGGGTATCCCCTTAGAAGAGATAATTGTACAAGATCAGGAAGATGGTTGAGTCAACAAATCCAGGAGATTACATGAAGTAGATCAGGGCAAGACAATATCTAACTGTAACGTTCATAGTATAAGTGGAGGTAATTGGCTTGGTCCAAGAGTTTCTACCTACGTTAGGTTTCTTCATCATCATATTTGTTGTTATTTATTGTTTTCATATCACAAATTATGGTACTTAAACTTGTGACAATTGAATTGTATGCATAACTATCTAGAAATTCTTAAAAGTACTTGTTGCTTTTAATAGATTAATTCCGCGTATAAGGTCGAACTTGATCTGGAGAATTTAGAAGTTACGGAATTAATGTTATTCATATAAAATCCAGATGGTCATAGATCAATCTGGCAATAGAGTCACTGTCACGTTGTTCAGTATATATAATTGTAATGACCTCACTGTCGCATAAGCTTAACGGTCACAACACTATTTATAAAAATGTAGTGACGTCAATATCAAATAAATTGATTAAGATCTAGACTTTTGATGAATATATTATTTTTTATGCAATAAACATAGTTACAGACACAAATGCAGATACAAGTGAGGGTTGAACCAGGCTATGTATGTCTAGTTCCCATCAAATCTTCATTACTGAAGATTTTTTTGTTCTCTTTTTTGTAATTTTCTGTTTTGTAATAGTTCGCATTTTTAGTAATTATAGAGTGATGAATGGCTAACTATTGTGTTTAAATTTTAGCCACTGTTCGACTGCTAAAGTTTTTTTGGTTTTTTTTTTTTTTTTTTTTTTAAACCAATTTTTAAATTACACAATTCCCCAAATCAATCTCTAACCTTACATATTTTCTCTCTACACTTTTTAACCATTCATCTACCTAAAAAACTACAAAAAAAAAACTGTTTTTTTTTTTGGCAGGGAAGCCGTTGAACAGGGGCTTAATTGTTGGATTGAAGACTTGTAAAGAAGATCATCACAGTGTTGTGGGTTTGCATCCAATGATCAAATTAATAGAAAAATATTACTAAAAAGTGATAAAAATCGTGAATAATATTTTGACAATATTTATTTGTTGGTGAATATATGGTGGAAATGAAGAATAAACAAAAGATGGCAACAAAGAAGTGAACGTTATTATGAACTAATTTTAGACTTATTTATATTAGGAACCTTAAAAGAAGTTTTCCTCTGATAATTTTTTTTTATTATCTATATATTACTAAAGATAACTGAGATTCTGGCCAATTAATTTTGACCAGAATCTTAATTGTTAAAGATTCTTAAATTAAGTACAGATTTTTAATTTAATTGATTGATTCTAGCAATTTTTGTCAAAGGTGTCCCACAGATTTTTAATTTAATTAATTCCGGCAGTTTTTGTCATAGGTCTCCCATTTATTTCTCTATAGTTACAACTGTCAATGAGGAGTTGTCAATGAGGCCACGTCCATTCCAGCAGTTTTTATCAAAGGTCTCCCATCTATTCCTTTTCAGTTACAGCAGCCAATGAAGTTACGTAGTGGGGTGGGAGTTGCAATGTTTGCAGGATTGTGATAGTGGGGAACCAACACTGTTATCCTGAATTGCGGTTACCATTTCCAGATGTATAAATAGCTGCACCATATTTTATTATCACTCACAATTATCGAAAATATCATTCCAGTCCGGTTTCTATCTTTCTGATTCAAAACATTTTTGTAATCACTCACAATTACCGAAATTATTAGTCCATTTCGGTTTCTTTCTTTCTGATTCAATACAACAAAATTTATAACACTCAATTCAGCATTCACCATGCAGTCTTCTTTGCTTTCAAATATAAACAAAAAGAAAACAGATTGGATAATCAAGGTTCGTGTTGCTAGAAAATACATTGTCCCGATGAACAACAACTCCGACACAACACGAAGCACGGAGCTCATTCTCGTGGATCAAGAGGTAATTGTACATTTATTTTCCTTGAAATGTTTTCTGAACGTGGAATATATGATAACAAAATTTTTTTGTTGTCTACGAAATAGGGCAACCGCATACAAGCCTCAATAATGCAACCATGCGTGAAAAAATCTAAAGGCTAAATTCGTGAGCATATGCTTTACTACCTAACGAATGTGATTGTGAAAGATAATGTTGGAAGATATTGGGAAACTACTAATGTATTTCGTATCTTTTTTATGCCAATAACTGAAGTTGTTGGTGTAGTTGACACGAGTTTTCCCAACTCCATATACTACTTTAAAACAATACCAGAAATCGAAGGAATGAGTAACATTGTTGACGTTGGCATGTTTGGTATGTTAATTTTATTATGGAATTTTTTTAAAAAAATGTTTTTCTCCAAAATGTGCATTACTGATTCCCCCCCCCTCCAGATTTTATTGGTAAAATAATTGCAAAAAATGAAATATAACACCAAAAAATAAATTCAACAGGAGTACCTACAAAACACATTGACGTTATCTTACAGGATCTTAAGTAAGATATTTTATCTACTGTTTCTACCATGCTTTTTTTAACATAATTTATTTGTCTATAATTTTGTTTTCATAATGTTTGCAATGAGAACACAATATCCGTCACACTATGGGGATCATACGCTGATGGAATCAACAGCCATGTGGAGAGTTCGGGTAATGAGCCATTGGTTGTTATTATTCAACTGTGTAGGCCCAAGAAATTCCAAGGAAAGATTGGTTTATGAAATGCATTCCATGCAACAAAACTACTATTCAGCAATACCATCAAAGAAATAGAAGAATTCAAGAAGTAATTTCATTAGTTGATTTTTGAATTACTGAATTTTTGAACATTATACTTTCCTAACCAATTATTTGCAATGTGGTTTTTCCCTTTAAAGGACATGTACGGACGATAAATCTACTGATTCTATTACACACATATCATCTTCATCTATTATAACATTGGCAGATGAACTTGAGAGTGGTAATATTGAAATCTTGACACTTGAGGAACTAGCAAATTGTAAAAATGTTGTTTTAATCTTACGAAAATATATTAAACTCATCATCACTTATTCTGAACATTTTAAGTAATTAATATGTTTAGTATTTTAAATTAAATATTTACAGAGCGAGTTTTACTTCGTTATCGACAGAATATCAGCAGTGATTTCAGATGGTGACTGGTCATATATTAGTTGTAAGAAGTGTCGTAGAACACTTGAGGATACAACGAAAGAATATTATTGTATTATTTGCAATATACGAGCTACCAATGCCATTCCAAGGTACAGGGTAAAGGTGAATGTTGTTGATGGTACTCAGGACTCTACATTTTTTTATGGGACGGGGTATGCAAAATTTTACTTGGCAAAACTGCTCTAGAAATTAGAGAGCGCATTTCGAAGGTATAATATTTTTTAGCACATTTTGTGATCATATACTTTTCACATTTCCATTTTCTAATATTTGATACATGACATTTAGGGATCTTCTTATGGAGGAAAACATGGACGAGCAAATGAAAATTCAATATCTAGATCAGGAAGACTGGAGGAGCTTGAGAATTTGGTTGGACGCTTACTTCTGTTTAAGGTTAATGTTAAAGACAGAAATATTGAAGAAAATGATACCGTTTTCTCAGTTAGTCGTATTTCAGATAACTCTGAGTTAATCAGAAAAATACAAGAAGACTCAAGTAGAAGTTATGAAGGTGCATAATTGTTATGTATTTTAATTAACTTTTTGTTAAACAATAAATTCTTAATTTTTTTCTCTGTAATTAGAAATCAGATTTGCTTGTGTGGATTGCAAATTCAAGAGAGGAGATAATTGAGGTTTGATTTCAAAAATTAAATTTTATTCCATATCATTTAATACAAGTTAACGTTCATTAAATTATAGGTTTTGGAATGTTGTTTTATTCACAGATTGACGACTCATGTAGCGATGCAGAAGACAGCCCCAACCAAGCTTCCCTAAAGAGAGCTCGACTCGGAGTTATTGATGATTCGGCCAACAATAGATGTATTTCTGACGGAGGATCATCAACAATGTTGTCGGCCATGATGAAGAACAAGGGAATAAAAATAGAAAAGGACTGACCATCATTCTCACGTAATATTGGATTTAAGTTTATGTTTATTTTAGTTTGATATGTAGAAAAGGTTTGTCCATGCACAAACTTAGTTAGATTTCAAATGTACCGTGTTTATTCCTACTTACATTCAATGAAAAGACTCACTTTGTTTTCATATTTAAAAAAAGGTTGAACCCCAACCTTAGGGGCCTGAACCGACCCTGCCCTGGGCCCTTGGTTCAGGAGGTAAACCGCAGGTTATACCTCGTCCATGGTCAGGGTAGTACTTATGGCAAGGCCTCAATGTCGGGGTAACTGAGTCACAAGCCACAAGGTCCTACCGTCACGCCTTTCACATCACCAATCACAACACCAATAAATTGGCTGCTCTTGGCGGGTTTCGAAACCGAGCACACGGCGAGTGCCAGCCTAATACCGTACCTCCTTTACCACTTGGAGATGTGCCCTGGGGGCCTCTTTGTTTTCATATTTGATTTAAGGAATTATTGTTATTTGAGTTCAAATCATCAATCAATAGCAAAGACATTTAAATATTGTAATAAAAACTTCGATTTTGCAATAGAGATTATACTAAACCAACAACAAATATAATTTAGCATTTAAGTGTTTCATTATTATGATTCAAAATAATTGAGAGCAATAAATTGAAAATTTTAGACATTTAAAACCACGATTTCCTTTTTAAATAGATCTCGAATCTACATTTTTCAAGTTGAAAAAAAAATTAATATTATTTGTAACAAAATTTGAAATAGAAATAAATTTCTTTATCATATAAATCCATTTTTCTTCTAAGAAAAAGAATTAGAAAATATAATTTCAAAAAAGAAACAGAATATATGCTACATACTCTTCACAAGATTTACGGAAGCAATTTTTTATTAAAAAAATAAAAATAAAAACCAATGGCCACCCAATCAATTTTAAATATAACTGATAAGGCACTATGTAGGTCAACGTATTGGATTTTTAAGTGTATTTAAATAATATAATACTTAAAAATCTAAACTGATTTCATTTTTTGTAGTGGGTAATAAACCACCCACTACAAAAAATCATAACTGCCCATGTTCAGTTCCCCTCAACCGTAAAGAGAACAAACGTAATCCCTATAAAATAAACTACCTAAAAAATAGGCTACACATTCCGGATATGTGCATGCATTCAAATATCAAAACCAGGCATTCATAAATATTCAACAACCCATTAAAACAAAAAACAACCATGAAAGATAATTCAAGCACCAAGAAAAGGGAGATGATATCGAAAGCAACACAAACAGGTAAACTTTAAAATATGCATTTGAAAAATACCCGTCAATATTTCAACCACTATCTTCTAATTTTAATTTCGATTTTCTCTTCAATTTGAAGATACTCTTTACTTTATTCTATCATAATGTTTTCCATATTATTTTTGTTTTCTGAAAAACATTTAATCATTAACTCTAGAACAAATATCAATAATTAAAAATTGTTTCCAGAAAGGGATATAGATATACCTTCAAACTTTGTTGTATCACTGAATTGCAGAGCAAAGTTCATAAGAAAATAATCCTGATCCAGAAAATGTAGAAAGTCATGTATTCTCAAAAATGCAGGCAGTAATCATGTAGCTAATCAGACTTGAGATTATTCTGAATTCAAGGACTTGACAAATGGTAATTTCATATAAATGAAGTAAAAAAGTATTTTTATATGCACTGTTAATTATTTCCAATTTTAATTGTCAAAAAAATGTACAAATATTCCTAGCAACTTGACAGAAGTAGTTATTGAATATGAGACTTTGGATAGTAGCAATGTATCTCAAAGTACTATCGGACGAAGGCAGTCCAACATCAACCGCAAAAGAAACTATACAACAATGTCCTACAAAACTTCTGTTGGGAATAGTTCCAGTATTAACTTCCATAACAAAAAAACATCACAAACAAGTAAACTTTAAAGTACGCATTTGAAAAACACCAATCAATATTTCTACCACTATCTTCTAATTTTAATTTTGATTCTCTCTTGAATTTGTACCTATTAAAGATACTATTTACTTTATTCTATCATGATTTTTTTCCATATTATTTTTGTTTTCTAAAAAACATTTAATCATTAACTCGATAACCGATATGTCGTTCCTCATAATCGGTATCTATTGATGAAGTATGCCGCTCATATTAACGTTGAATGGTGCAACCAATCACGATCTATCAAATATCTTTTCAAGTATGTTAACATAAGGGCATGATCGAGTCACTGCAACCTTCTACCAAAGCGCTGATACAGATGGAAGTAAAGATATGGTAGATGAGATCAAGATGTACTTAGATTGCAGATATATCACACCTTGTGAGACAACCTGGAGATTGTTTGGTTACGATATACACTTCAGAGATCCACCTGTTGAACGACTTTGTATTCACCTCCCTGATGAACAATGTATTTTCTTTCATGAAGACGATGCAATTGAAGAGGTTTTGAATCGACATACTGCAAGACATAGTATGTTCACATCATGGATGGATGCGAACAAAAAGTTTGTTGAAGCTAAAGAGTTGACTTACGCAGAATTTCCAACAAAATTTGTGTGGAAAGCAGACAAAAGAGAGTGGCAACAAAGAAAACGTGGTTTCTCGATAGGTCGTATTTTTAACGTTGCACCTGGGCAAGGAGAATTGTATTATCTAAGAACTTTATTGAATGTTGTTTGTGGCCCGACATCCTATGAAGCAATTCCATATGTGGACGGTGTACAACACACCTCTTTCAAAAATGCTTGCTACGCATTGGGATTGTTGGACGACAATAGAGAGTATGTAGATGTCATTGTTGAAGCAAGCCATTGGGGATCTGCACATTCATTAAGGAGTTTATTTGTAACATTGTTGATTTCCGAATCAATGTCTCGTCCTGAGTTTGTTTGGCAAGAATGTTGGCGTTATATGTCGGATGACATACTGTACACACGCAGACGTGTTTTAGGTCACGAAGGTAATATATAATCCTATTTTGCATAGTAAAAGTATCGCTGTCCATTTTGATTTTGTATTTCGTCTCATAGTCATTTTTAAAGTTTTTTTTTTACCATATATATTTGTTTGCAACCATTTTCAAACTTTTTGTTTAGTTTCATAAAATTTCAAATAATGTATCATATTTTGATACATCAATCATGTTCGTTGTGCAATTAGGATTGCAGTTGAATGATGAAGAACTTATGAATTTTGCACTTATGGAAGTCGAAAAGATTTTACGGAGTAGAGGGAAAAGTTTACATGATTTCAGTACGATGCCATACCCCGACGATTGTGATTCATCAAATACTATTAATAGATTAATACATGATGAGTTGAATTATGACAAAGTTTATTTGGCTGCTGAACATAAGAGAATGTTGCAATTGTTGACAGATGAGCAGAAATGTGTATACAACACGATTTTACATTATGTTGATTCTCTGAAAGGAGGTATATATTTCATTTACGATTGTGGTGGAACTGGTAAAACTTTTATATGGAATACTCTGTCAGCTACTTTGCGATCAAATGGTGAAATAGTGCTGAATGTAGCATCAAGTGGAATAGCATCTTGTAGCGCCCCGAGTTCCGTATACCCGATTCACTACGTCATTTTCTGTCTAAATTTTTCGAATAATATTTTTGCGGAAGAAATAATTGAAATTCATTTTTGGCAACATTAAATAAACTGTAATGGCCGATAAAATTGAAAACATCTATGAAACCATTTGAAATAGTAAATCGAACCATTAATTTTGTAAAGAAATTGACAATGTCATAATTTCTCAAATAAATGAACTTCTCTAAATTATTCGATTGTTTGGAAAAAATACGGAAATCATTAACGTCAAACTTTCAACCGTTTAACGATTATTGCCACCATCATTCATCGCTCGCCACCGTCTCCGAAATCTGCAAAACTGTTAAAAAGTAGGGTGAGTATTTCATGGGGGAAATACTCAGTTGACTCATCGCAAATTAATTAATTTATAAGATGATTAAACACATAAATCCCGGCTCTTTATAAAACGGGCATTGATAGAGCTTCTTTATAAAAATGCTCTTGATAAAACTCATATTGTGCATTACAGCACGGGACATATTTTGTAAATCATAGGCTCTTTGAAAATAGCTCTTTGAAAACAGCTCTTTGAAAACCATATACTTATAAAAATATTTTAATTATGCCAAGCATAATTTCTTTTGAAAGCATAACATAAGATATGATTGAAATCCTCATAAACATAGGGAGACACAAGAACTTTACCGAACTTAGGTGGCAAGAATTCTTATGCAGTAAAATCATAATAACAGTAAGTATACCAAAACATAATTCTTGAAATTCATAGGGATCATTTCCATCATAACATAAGATAGGATCGAAATCCTCATAAACATATGAGACAGGAATTTTACCGAACTTAGGTGGTAAATCCTCATAAACATATAGAAACATAGGAATTTTACCGAACTTCGTGGCAAATCCTCATAAACTTATGGAGACACAAGAATTTTACCGAACTTCGTGGCAAGAATTCTTATGTGCATAGCAATGATCCAAAACATATAAAACATTATCGTAAAAACATAGGGTATACTTACTTTTCATAAAAACATAAGGTATATTTACCTTTCATAAAACATACTTAATTTTCTTGAAAATTGACTTTCACAAGTCACATGACATTCATATGAAATCATAATTTAAATCAATTAATAAGTGCGAGTCTACCACAAATCCGACGAGTACAAAGTTGAGCGGGAATGACTTCAATTTCTTTAAATTCTCCGTACGCTTCGTCTTAGCCAATAAGTCACTTTAGTCTATCGAATATATAGTTCAAAATGATAAATTATAATTTGAGGACTAAAATTGATGTTTTGAAAGTTGAAGGACTAAAATGAATATCTTTGAAAAGTTGAGGGACTAAAATTGATACTTTGAAAGTTGAGTCGGAAACTCAAAACAATAGGGTTGAAATAATATATTTTAAAATGAAAAGGCTGAAATGATATGTTTTAAAGCAGTAGGGCCGATTTGCAACTTTTTAAAACTTGGGGACTGAAATGATTAACTTTTCAAAAGAGGGGGACCAATGCTGCAAATTCTGAAAGTTATTAAATAAATCAGATTTATTCTCTCTCTATTTTTGTAAATCAGAGCATTAGAGAGAGACCGAGGGCGGAGACGGCGATGGCGACGCAGTGGCTGGAGAAATAGTCGGTGTTTTCGCCGGCGAACTCGCCGGATCAAGGTGCGGTGAGTGGCTGTCAAGGCAGGGTTCCAATTTTGGGTTTCAGTTGCGAGAAACAGAAAGGAAACCGCGGCTTAGATCGCGATTTGAGTTGGGTCTTAACTGCGAAATCCGGTGGTCGTGCCGGTAAATCAGTCGGCGGTCGAAGGTAAGTCTTGGGCTTGGTTTATTTCTTGTTTTGGGTTTCGATTGTTTGTCAAAACTGAAGTGGGCAGTGGGTGGTTTTGGTGTGTCGATTATGGCAGATTGATGATGAAGATGATGATTCTGAGTAATTGGCGAGGCTGTGGAAGAATGTGGAGTTCGTGAAGTGTTGTGAGGAATCAGTGGTGATGGCTGAAATGAAGTTGCAGGTTGATGCCAATACGATGATGGTGTATTGGTAATAGAAGTGGTGTTGATAATGGATCTTGGTTATGGTTGAGGTGCTACAGAGTTGTGATTTGTGGTATTGCAGTGAACTTGGTTGCAAGTCGATGGTGTAGTGTATGGTGATAGGCAGCAGTTTGTTGGAATGGCTGTGGTTATTGAAGATGATGAAGTTTGGGTGCAGGCATTGGTGGTGCAGGATATCAGAATTTATAATAATGATATGTTTTGCTGGCTAATTAAGAAAGATAGTGGAGAATTAGGTAATGTGAGAGGGTGGAAAACATCATAATTGTTTGATGTGGATTTGATGATGAAATTGGGTCAAGATGAGTTGGAAATACTTTGTGTGATTGAAGGGAATTTCTGCATTATTGAAGCTGAACGTGGAGGTGGGGTTGATGTATAAAGAGATGGAATATGAAATAGAAAATAGATACAAAATTTTATATATATAATGATGATGTTTTTTGAGAATCTTATGGAAATGATGGTAGGATTAATTTAAGGTAATCAACTAAAAATTTGACTAACTTCGATCAAGAAAAATATTTAAAACTGATATATTTTGGACTGAAAAATGATTTTGAAAATAATACTTTGAATAAATAATTAAAATAACATAATTTTAGAAATTCGGATTTTAATTTAAAATCGAACAAATTCGATATTTCTTGACTTGGCTAGACGAATCCGTCGCGGCGTTAACTTCAAAATAATGGGTGAAATAGTAGCGACACAATTTTCTAAATATTAAAATAATTATAAAATTGCGTAAAAATTCTGGGTCGCTATACATCTCTTCTATTACCAGGTGGCCACACAGCGCATTCACGATTCGCTATATCCTTGAACCCCAATGAAGACTCTACATGTAATATTTTACAGGGAACGGAACTTGCAGAGCTTATACAAAAAAACAAAGCTTATAATTTGGGATGAGGCACCAATGATGCATATATATTGTTTCGAGGCACTAGACAGAACATTACGTGATATAGTAAGATTAGAAGACACAAATAGATGCATTCAACCTTTTGGAGGGAAGACTGTTGTTTTCGGGGGTGATTTTCGTCAAATTCTACCTGTTATTCAAAAAGGGAGTAGGTAAGACATTATTCTTGCAACAATCAATTCATCATACTTATGGGCGCATTGCAAAGTTTTGAAACTGACGAAGAATGTGAGACTGAAAAATCTTGGGAATGATGACCGTGGAATCGAATTGAAAGCATTCTCTGATTGGATTTTAAGTATAGGTGACGGGACTTACGGAGGCGATAATGTTGGATATGGAAGAATAGAGATCCTGAATGATCTATTGGTTCGTGCCTCTGATAATCCGGTTCAATCCGTAGTCGAAAGTACGTATCCTTCATTTTCTGGAAACCTTGAAGATGTGGCATGTTTGAATGGGAGAGCTATACTTGCACCTACACTTGATATTGTGCATAGTATAAATGAGTACATGGTTTCAATGAACAAATCTGATTTCAGGAATTACTTCAATTTAGATAGCTTGTGCAAGGTGGAAAACAGCACATGTTTCTTTGAAGAAATTTATTCAACAGAATTCTTGAACGGTATAAAGTGTTCAACGTGCATGCCCATGAGTTGATGCTGAAGATTGGTGTTCCTGTGATGCTACTGAGAAATATTGATCATGCTGCAGGTTTGTGTAATGGAACAAGATTAATCATTACTAGACTTGGTCATCGTGTAATTGAAGCTAAAATCATGTCCGGAAGTAATGCAGGCGATAAAGTACTACTCCCAAGGATGTCGTTGACTCCTTCAGATTCGAGACTACCTTTTAAATTCCAACGAAAACAATTTCTGTTGATTGTTTCGTACGCTATGACCATAAACAAGAGTCAAGGTCAATCTCTTTCGTATGTTGGACTGTTCTTAAAAAAGCTGGTTTTTAGTCATGGTCAGTTGTACGTAGCAGTGTCTAGAGTTACTAATCGTGCTGGTCTTAGAATATTGACATGTGATGACGAAGGAAAGCCAACAAATGTGACAACTAATGTTGTTTATAAGGAGGTTTTCTAGAATTTGCAGTAATGTTGATAACATATTTATTATGAATTGTTCTGTTCTGTCCCGCATTTCTCTGTCATTTGTATCCTAACAAATTCACTTTATCAATTGAATGTGTCCGTGCAACGCACGTGTGTGAAACTAGTTATTATAAATAAGTTATTTCTGAGATAAAATTTGTGATTAAAAAATGGTTTTAAAAAATGTGTGAAATAGTAATTTGAGGAAGTGTATTGTTTATAAATAACTAGTAATTACACATGTGCGATGCACGGAATGTATAATTGACAATTATTTATTGAATAAATTGTAAAAGTACAACGCCCGACATGAATTGTGCATTTATATATAATGAAAAATACTTAAAAAAGTAAAACATAAAATTGCGACTTTCATATTTCTTTTAATAGCTAATTGTTCATTCTCTAGTTTTCTTTGTCTATTTAGGTCAAGTAAGATATGGACATGTGACTTATTCTATACTTTACAATTTTGATTTGATGACTAAAGTTGAGCTTACGATTTTTTGATTTCTAAAAGTTGAAATGTTTACAATTTTCAAATCGTAAATGAAATAAAGAGGCTAATAAACATTTACAGAATTAATTTATCGACTCCCCTATAATACTATAAGAATTTATACTAGCTATCTTAATACAATAATTGATATTAAACAAATATTTCATTACATTACACGTAAAAAAGTAAATACATTACGACCAAAATTTACCAAACATTTTTAAAAATAAAAAATTGCTCAAATTTAAATTAAATGTTGCAATTTGTTAAATTTACAGGTGACAAACTTATACGCAATCCTATATTTAAATGAATATAACAAATAAATAATATGAAATACAAATTTTAATTAAATTTTATTGAATAAATATTACAAATATAATTAACTTTATACACAAAAATCATCTATACATCGTAGTTTATAAATGGGGGTTTAACCCACAAGATATATGACTTTATCACTTATTCGTGTTGAATTGATTATTCGAAAATAATTTTTTTCAATGTTCATTCTCAACCACACATTCTTTAAAACTCATTTTCCACTATTGCACATACTATTTTTGTGCATGCTAAATAAATGCATTAACCATATTCTATTTTTAAATAGAATAATTTTGCTAACACCTTCTATTTTACAAATTTAACCAATGAGTTTATCAGAACCAAAAGTTGTAGAGAATTAAATGATTTAATTGAGTTTATTTAGAAAGATCGAATATCCATTATTTCTTTCAATTTGATAAGAAAAAGATTCAAAATTAATCATTTAGGTCAAATTGAATTTAGGCAAGAAATGATATGTATCATTTTAGGACTTAAATGAGATAAATAAAAAGATTGGATATTGGAAAAAGTAAAAAATATAAGCAAAACTTTTATATTTAGTATTTAAAACGATTTTACGAATGATATGTTTAGAATTTGCTCTCATTTCTTAGTTTGTCTTAAACTTTTCGTTGGTATCTTGGATTTTACACTCATATTGCATCTTTTTTTACTTCAAAATAATGCCATAATTATCAAAAGAAAAAATAATATATAATCTGACTTTTCTAAATATTTTTTTCACAAATTCATAAATTATTTATTATATGCTTTAATTGAATTTTCCTAATTCATGTATTAAAATAAATTGATAAAAAAAAAATTATAACATGGCAGGTGAAAATGGACAAGAAATTATGTGCGTAAAATGGTGACGATTATCTTATTATTATATATGAGATAAATTAAAAAGATTGGATATTGAAAAAACTAAAAAGAATAAACAAAACTTTTACATTTAATATTTAAAACGATTTTACGAATGATATGTTTAGGGTTTGCTCTCATTTTTAGTTTGTATTAAACTTTTCGTTGAGATCTTAGATTTGACACCCATATTGCATATTTTTCGACTTCAAAATAATGCAATAATTATCAAAAGAAAAAAAAATCTATAATTTGATCAGTTTTTATAGATTTTTTTCACAAATTCACAAATTATTTAGTACATGTATTAATTGAACTTTCATAATTCATGTATTAAAATAAATTGATAAAAATAAGAAATTTCCTAAAATAGCAGGTGAAAATGGGTGAAAAATTATGTACGTAAAATTGTGACGGTTATCCTATTATTATATATGTATAGTTAGATTAACGGAGGTTAAAATATATGATTAATGTTACTTGTACTAGTAGGTTTACAATGAGGATGATAAAAAATGAAGTGATGAGATTGTGTGTGTTTATTCAGGAATTGATGTGATGTGTAAATTGATAAGATTATGTCATATATGTGTTATGTCAACCTTAAAGTACAAGTAATGAGTCAAACTTTTTGTTCTTTATTTAACAAGTTGGGGAGACAACGGTCGCAAGAATAGATGCACATTGTTGTGCGTGCAAATCTCCCAAATTCAAGATTCATGCAAGTGGCGTCATGGGGGCAGTAGACACATGCATCGGGCACGCAAATCGTAATTAAGAACAAATTGAGGGTCTCTATTTGGCAAAAGTTTTTAAACGTATTTTTTATTTTTTATAATTTTTCAAAATACTTTTTAATCATACATGTTTTATCTCTTCACTTTTTAATTACATATTCTACTTAAGAAACATAAAAAATATGCTTTAAAACACAAAAAATTTAACCAAACATTCTAAAATCTAAAAAGGAAAATGGCTCTGTTTGTTAAAAATTTTGTATTTAAAAATGGGTTTTTTATGTTTTTCGAAATAAAATAAGTAATTGAAAAGTAGAAAGATAAAATGTATATGATTAAAAAATAATTTGAGAATTTTTCATATTTTTAAAAATGTTTACCAAACTGAGGCTAATTAACCAATGTTTGACAACTATATTTTATTTATAAAAAAATTGTTGTTTTCAAAGTAAAATGTGTGGTTAAAAAATGATTTGAAAAAAATATGTTCTTAAAAAGTAATTTTAGAAATGTGATGTATATAAACGAGACTATAAATTAATTTTCATTTAATTTTTTAATTATTATTATTATTGTTATATGCATTCCAACCCTTTTGGGGTCAAAAACAATATAAAGGTGGCCACGCCTGCTGAGATGCTGGAATATATACTTATTATATTCCACCCAAAAGCAATTTTTCACATTAAGGTCAGTGTTAGGGCATCAAACTTTGGCTTAACATTCAAGTAAAAAAATCTGGAATATTCGATGGAAACCTCAATTATATTTTTGTTCCCAAGTCACTGTATAGTTTATTTCTTAACTAAGAAGAATAGCATTGAAAGAATATTGACGACTACATTTGAAGAGTATCTTTATACCATGTTTCCTATTTGCTACAAAATTATTTTTTCCTCAAAAAAAAAAAAAAAAAAAAAAAACTCATTTGCAATTTATATTATAACAAAATAATTAATAACAATAGAACTTTTTAAAATATAAGTTGGCACAAAGTGGCTTCCTAAAAACGGAAAGCAAAACTTGCCAAACAGACCCAATTATTTTCATTTTCTTTTGGGGTTCATAACCAAAAAAAGCGTATGTTAGTGCGCTAACACGCTTTTTATGACTGAGCGGGAGAGTAAAAATTGCTTTTTTTTTAGATTAATTAAACAAATATAGCACAAATTATACGTTTTTCAGACAGAAATAGGAATCTCCGATCTCTCTGTCGTTCGCTTGATCTCTGTTTCTCTCTGCAATTCCACCGATGTAAATTCCTACTCTTTTTATTTTATTTTTAAGAGAAAAAACTGATCGAATTTTGGCCTATTATCGCTTTTCCATAATATGTAATTTTTCCATAATGCTGGTGTGTTTTATCAGATTTAATTGAACGCGATATTTCTAGATTCTTTTGGCAATTTTTTATGGCGTGATGTTAACTTTTCATTTCTGTAGATTTTGATTTGGGGTAAAGATTGCATATTTGAGTTTTTGCAGGTGTTTTTAGATTAGCGATTTTTTTACAAGAGTTAGATTAGATTTATACTAAGCAAAGGTGCAAAGAAGAAAACTACATACAAAGTTATAATGGGATATATAGGGGCACATGGAGTAGCGGCGCTGCATAGGTACAAGTACAGTGGAGTGGATCACTCATATTTAGCCAAATATGTATTGCAGCCCTTTTGGACTCGCTGTGTTAATTTCTTCCCTCTTTGGATGCCGTAAGTCCCTTTTTTAGTTTTCCGTTTCACATTCCTCGTGTCAAATTTTTTTTCATGAGTATTTTTTATGTTATGCTTATGTAAATTACATGTCTAAATGTGATTGTTTTTTATGTTAAACGACTCAATTGATTGTTGACAAAATAAGCTTAAGTTTTTATTTTAGATGCCTGAGAACTTTATTCCTTTATTTTATTAGTTTATTAGTTTAAGCAGAAGAATTTGGTGAAAGCCAAAAGATTTATATGCAGTTATGCACTAATTATGTGTTTGAAATTTCTTAAGGAAAAACTTTTTGTAACTTCTGTATGATAATTTTGAGATTGAAAATCCTATTGTGTTCGGTGGCTTTGTTTTGTTTATAAACAAAACATTGTGGTTTTTAAGGTAAAGTATGTGGTTGATTGTTGAAAAGCTGTTTGAAAAAATGTGTGTAGTGAAAAATTGGTTTGAAAAATTATAAGAAAAACTTGTTTATAAACAAGTTTACCAAACAGGGTATTAGTCAGTTTTATCCTTTGGAATAGTTTGTTCATGTATTTCATGATAAAAAAAATAAAATAAAAATAAATCGAGTACCAAATGGAAGCTATTGTTCTGGTGTGACCATGACGTTAAATGTTTTGAAGTTTCTAGGACGGCCAACCACTCTGGTTAATGTTATTCTGATCTCTGTTTTTTGAACTTATCTCGAAACTCGTCTTAGCTATAAAGTATAGAAATATTTGTTGGAAAAAATATGAAATAACTAAGAGTATGTTTGGTAAGCACTATAAGCTTATAGCTTATTTGGAGAGCTTATAAGCTTCATCTACTAAGATGAGCCCCCGTTTGGTTGATGAACTTATTTGAAAAGCTAAAGCTTATCTCAAAAGCTTCTTTTACTAGCTTTTCAAATAAGCTCCATGAGCTTTTCATTTTTTATTCCATTTTTAGTCTCTTTATTTTTTTTAAAATTACACCCCTATACCCTTAGGGTATTTAAAATATATTTACCTTTTATGTTATTTTGTATTTTTAAGCTAACTTTTCAGCTAATTTTGCCAAACACTTTTATTTCAATCAACTAACTTATCAGCTATATGCTATCAGCTTCCAATTCTCTTTTCAGCTATCAGTTAGCTTATCAGCTATCAGCTTATCATCTTGGTCTGACAAACATAGCCTAAGTTATCTTCTCCAATTAATGGTCTAGGTTCATCCATAATTCCGAAAACTCTGTCTTTATATGAAATGTAAGGAACTAGTTTTGTTGTCACGAGTATGGGCTTTTCTGGATTCACTCTAGCGCATGAGAGCTTAATACTTCTTTATGCTTGATTTTTTTAAAAGAAATATTCCAAGGGTGCTGGATTTAAGTTAGTCTAGCAGCACTGGAAGCCTTTCATTGCACCTTTTTTCTGAAAATGGATAGTCACAATTTTCTGCAACAAACAGATTCTTAATGCTTTGTTGATCCAAATTATTTCCATGAGCCTTTGTATAAGTTATTGTCTAATAACTGTTCCTATTTTCCTTTCTATGTCACTAATTGTTCTCCTCCTTTTTGTGCACGTACGGGCAATTTCAGACCTAACATGGTACGTGTTCTTGCAAACTATCTCATCCTATTTCAGTATCAACCATAGCTCATATTTTTCTCTGCTTGTCGCTCATAAGTTTATGCTGTATTATACCAGATAACATTAACAGGATTCTTGTTTTTGGTTACATCTGCATTGCTTGGCTATGTGAGTAACTCTCTCTCTCTCTCTCTCTCTCCATATATACTTGTGTGGTGCGTGCGTGCGTGAAGGAAGTGGTCTTTTGCCAATTAACAAACTTATCTTATTTCAGTTGAAGGAGTTTTTATCGTTGACGTTCCATTGCCTAACCGTCTTTTATTCTCTCTCTCTTTTTTATTTATATTTGAATAAGACACCAAGTGGCATTCTCTTTAAATTTAAATTTATGTAGAAAAATTCTACACTTTTCTTTCTTTATAATTTTTTGTAGCTTTTGTATTTTATGGTTTCAACCGTAACTTTTGGATCATAACTAAAAATGTATGTAGGTTGTGCGGTCTTTTCTAAGTTTCAAATTTTGAAAATTCAATTTTTGTTTGATTTTCATGCTCTCTCAGTAACGCCCCAAGTAAATTGACACGTTACTAAGACATTCATACCATAGACCTTGTAACTTTGATCGTTAAAGCCTCAAGAGAGAATGAATGTTGAGAAAGAGACATAAAAAGAATCTGATTACAAAATGATTTCGTTTTTGGAGAGACTGATTTTTCTTACAAAAATAATTTGAGGAAGGAAGCCTAGCTGAAACTTTGATGAAATTTTAATATTAGGTAGAAGTAGAACGCATATAAATTTGATATCCCATTGGTGATATTCGGGACAATAAATGAAAGGATGTTCTTTTCAGTCATTATCTTAAAATTCATTTGACAGATCAGAGAAGAAAAATCATATAGATTTGTACAAGTCTCCAAATAAGGAAATTCCAAATTCTCATGATGGAAGACTTATAGTATAATAATTTTCACTTGGGATCACCTTAAAATTCGTTTTATATAAGTGGGAGTAAAATTTCCAAAATGAGGGCAGTGCATGAAAATTCTAGTAAGCTCAGTTCATATTTCTTAACTTTTCTTAACTGGACATGGAGAAACAAATATTTTATTAACATAGAGAATGATCACCGAACAAAGCGAAATTTTTATGGAACATAGAAGACACATGTAGCTATCACATAAAAAAAAACTGGAAGTCCGATAACATGTTTTGGCCTACTAAAATGCTCACCGAAATGGCATGGACAGTTTCTCGGATTCATGCTGTCACAGTTTACTGAACTGTCCATAACTTGAGTTATATAGCATGGAATTACATGAAACTAAAGCCAAAAGTTAGGTAACTCATAGGGCTACAATTTCCAATTAGAATCACATAAAAACTCTCAATATTTAAAGAGTAGTAACCTTTTAATTTAGGTACCAGAAACTGCAACTTGTAGAATTAAATTGACAACATTTTAAGTTGAGACCTTTGACATTCAACTCCAACACTTGTAAATTCACAAGATTACTGCAAAACCAAGATCTACAAAAGTTTAAGAACCTATTTACATTACTTGAAGATTTTTTACTGTATTAATTTTGAAGATTCTCGCACGTCGACGTTACCAAACCAACTTCCATGCAACAGGCACACTTCAATCTGTAATGTAGAATGCGTGAGTATAAAAGAATACTTAGTAGGATAACATAGAATTCTGTATTTCCCTTAATCTTAAATCATTAATGTAAATGAGGAACGTTCATGTTGAAAATCATATCGTAAAACAATTACGGTGAGTGCCTTAGATCTCAAAGATCATCATATCATTACTTGTGAGTATCATAACCTTATCATTTGCACCGGATTTTTATTCACATAAATTCCACCAATACCTAATGCAAAAACTATTAATAGAAACACACCATGTATCCTACCTCTTGATGGAATCAGATTGTAGCGTTAAAGTTAGGCTTCTCCAACCGATCATGTGAAGTGGTGCTGTAGCTGTGAAGAGGTGTTGTGGTTTCTATTTGTACTGGTTTCTTTCAGTTCTAGTGCTATTGAAAATGCAAGGGAAATTAATATAAGCGATGAGACGTGGCTGGATAGGGGGGTTATGTGGAAGATTTAGAAGTGATGATCTTGTTTGGTTTGCATGTAGGCTGCCCAGCTTTCATGGTTTTAGGGTGATCCCAATAACTAACACACATAATATGGACATGTTTAATCTTCACTTAATTTGAATTGCCCTCTTTATAGACATATGTGCACGCGAGCGCGTGCGCGCACGCACACACATATAGCTATGGTATAGGAAATTTTAAACCTAGTATTTGTACAATGGTGTTTTTTCCCCCCATCCTAGTTACTTAACTAGTGCAAGGTATTTGATACAATTTGAGGAGCTAACCTTTTTGTGTTTTGATTTTACCTACTCGAGTAGTGACTTTCCATATAGCACGTGATATTTAATTAATCACACTATCAAAAGTCCCAGAATAATATATAATGCGTGACTAAGTTTTTGGTGTATTATACTCTCCACACTTGGTTTAGTGTTTCCTCCTTTTTCTTCATGGGTAGGGAGTTTATTGGAGGGGATATGGGTTACGGTAGAAAGAATTCTTCTAACCAGGAATCATTATCTATCCATGTTAAGTTTTTCTCCCCTTTTCTGGACACTCCTCACTCTCCCATTAACTTGACACCTTCTTCTCATGTATGGACATTGTATGATGTAATTACAAACATAAAAGTAAACTATATATATATATATAAAGAAACAATTTTTCCTAGTTTACCGTCTAAACAGAAAGCAATGCTCAATAACATGGCTTCGATAATTTAGTTCATCGTAATCAGGATGAAGATATTATGTTTTTAGTGTCATGGATTGAAGTTTTGAGGTGCAGTTCAAACTGAGGCATAGATCTGGTGCCTTGAGAGTCTGAAAAATAAAAATTTTATTTGAGGTAGGCTCCTAGCATAAGCCTCGTGTTATTTGAAATTTTTAAAAACCTTGTCCTAAAACCAATAAAATATAAATATGAACTTGAGCCCAAAGTTAAAATACACATTCGGGGGCCTTTTCTTCAATTGCAAAATGAGTAAAAAATGTCTCCAAACATAATCTTTTTGATAGTCGGGTCGTGCCTTTTTTTTTTTTTTTTTAGGATTTTCTTACCTTGAGGTATGTCTTTGAACTTTGGAGTATTAACTACTAATTTTTGGGTTGTGTATGCAAATGCTACATTATATATGAGGTAGACTATTTTATTATTGGTGAAGTAGACTCGTTTATATTATTTTAAAATTTTTCATTTGTAAGCCTCGCCTCATGAACAAAAATCGCATTGGTACCTATTTCCACCTTTTAAACATTGAATTAGAATTGTATGTGTGCTATTTTTAAGATTTTGAACGTCACAATTATCTGACAGGAGTCTATGCAGTGCTTAGATACGATTGTAATGTATAATCAGTTAAAAAGTTTCACTCTGTATTCAGAATTTTATCAAAAGCTTTCCACAATTATTATTCAGTACTCTTATTGGCCGCTTAAACTGATCTTGAACTGTTCCATGATACGTTGCTTAATCACCAATGATATCAGTATTTGATGATTATAATATAATGTAGAGATAATCTTCATGAAGTCCATCTTGATGGAAATGTTGTATTTCTTTTTGCATTTGTTTTAATGTTTTTATAATCGATGGTGACTGGGGTCTTGTCTACTCCTCTACATTTACGTACTGCAGTGTGCTAGTTAAAACTTCGTCTATAGAAGTAGTTTGAGGAAAGGAGAAATATTGATTTTATTGAAAGTTATTTAGCGAATGAGTTTGTGTATTTTATTATCACAATTATAATCCTCAGATTTAGTTAGGCACTAAGGGAGGGCAGGTGTTCAATCACTGACATATACGAGTATCTTGGAAGAGATAATTTGAATTTGTTGATGGGGAGAGTGGTACATACTGTTGGTGTATGTTTTAAGATGACAAACCATCTTGAAAATTTGTGTGTGAATGTAGTGGAAAGTAGCTCTATGATAAAATATTAGAGGCTGTGTGATAAAGCTTTTGATAAAAGTTGTTGAAATGTATGGTTGAAAAGTTGATAGAAGTTGTAAGTTCCATGAAATGTGTGGTTACAATTGAAGTTTGATTGATTGAAAAGTCGATAAAGTTTTAGTAAGTTTTATCAAAAAAGCACTTAATGTTTGGCGTTGGAACTTTTCTTTTGGCTGTTGGTTATTCTTTTCTCATTATAGATGCTTCTTTTGCAGATATATTCACCTCAATTGGATTCACCTCCTCCAAGATGGGTTAATTTTGCCCATGGATTACTTCTATTCTTATACCAAGTATGTTCAGGATTCTAAAAGCACCCTTTCAGTTTTAATTTCGTGGAACTGTGTGTGATTGTAGGACATTTACCTGTAAGTAAATTACACATTTTGGTATGGAGAGGATAAATCTATTTGCATTTGAGTGTTTTGGTAACGGTTGTAGTTTTTGAGGTTTTTAGGTGCAATTTTATATCCCGTTTACAAGAGGTATGACCACGCTGAATTTGCAATCAGGTGCCTCAATATGTGATTCAGATTTTGTTTATGTTCTGCTCTGACTTAACACGCACGGGAGACAATTTTCTAGATTTTGTGACATCCATATGGACCATACTATAAGGATTTATTACTTATTCACTTAATCTGTAAAATCCTGAGTTTTCCTCTTTGGATGGATAAATTCTTGGGACATTTTAGGTGTGATTTTGACTGAGAGCTTCTTCCTATCTTCAGAATTTCTTTTAACTTTTTACTTTAAATATATGCAAGACTTTTGATGCTGTTGATGGAAAGCAAGCAAGAAGAACAAATTCCTCCAGTCCATTGGGGGAACTTTTTGATCATGGTGATATTCCTTTTCTTTTTTCATTTTTTATCTTGTTTTTCATCACTGCATTCTTCTTGGTTTTATATGTTGTATGATTGGTATATTCTTAACAAATATCTCTGCCTCTGCAACTTTGCAGGATGTGATGCTCTTGCATGTGCGGTATGTTTGTCCTTTAGTTATTTTCTAGATGTTTCGAAGTGAAAATAGTACTAAGTTTCACTGTGTGTGTTAGTTTGAGGCCTTGGCCTTTGGGAGCACCGCAATGTGTGGACGGAATACAATCTGGTTCTGGGTTATATCAGCTGTTCCTTTTTACTGCGCTACATGGGAACAGTAAGTGGACAACAAACACTGGATTGCATGAATTTGTTTTGTCATTTTGTTTTCACACTTAGCAAGTAAATATACCTTTACTTTCCCCTCTTCTTTTCCTCTTTTATTGGGAAGCATTAGTCAGTAATCTTTCTACATCTCCTCAACTAAATTTAGTTCTTTATGGGAATAATATTTTAGTTGTTAGAGAATACAAATATAAATTTAAGCAAAAAGTGGTTATCTTTTCTCATTGCTATAAGATAAATCTTAAGAAATGCAGTTTAGAATCTCAAACAGCAGCTTAAATTTTTACGTGCGTCTGTGTTATTGAAGATTATTATGATGGTTTCCAGCATTCATTTTCTTGGTTATTTATTGTTTTTGATGGAAATTTGCATGTTCTGAATACTTTTCTTCTCACCGTTGACCTATTCCTAGATTTATTTACATTGTTACAGCCTTCATCGATGTGCTTGATATTGCCTACTTTGTGCAGCTATTTCACCAATACCCTCATTCTTCCAGTGATAAATGGACCTACGGAAGGCCTTATGTTGATATATGTGGTTCATTTCTTCACAGCTATTGTTGGTAATGCTTTGGTTACTTCACTTCTCTAAGTGCTTTGGTTCTTGTAACATCTATATGCAACCATACGTGATGAGTTTGAGTTTCTATGCTTCTTTTTAGGATCTGAATGGTGGGCCCAACATTTTGGAAAATGTATCCCCTTCTTGAGTTGGATTCCAATTATAAATGGTGAGTATCGCACAATAAAGAAATGGAACAGGAACATGAAACAATGGCTGCTGATACTATTGGAAGCAAGTTAATCGCTCAAATATGCATGTTTTCATCTTAATTATTTTTTCCTTTATGTTGTCGTTTGTCAATGATGATGGTTATAAATTGTATTGTTTAGCAATAGATTTTAAAGTTGGGTTTATTCAATTGAGATTTTGAAAGACATTGCTAAGGCTAACTGTTCCTGATTTGGTCTTTTAGCACATTCATCATTGTTCATGGTTTGGCTTTGCACCTTTCAATTTCTTATTTTATATGATATTTTAATCTACATCTTATCATCTCTTTCCCTTTTGTTTATCAACAGAAGTCCAGATGTATAAAGCTGTATTGTTTCTGATGATAGTCTTTGCTGTTATACCGACAGTCTCATTTAAGTGAGTATTTTCTTTATTTAAAAGGGAAATAAGCTATTTTATCTGTCGTTTGGTAATAAGTTGCTTATATCTGTTGGAGTATCTGTTTTACAATCTTCAGGTGTTCTATGCTTCAAAGAGTCTGTTACTCTTAAATTTCAGAGAGACGGTTTAAGTTTGTTTTACACGATCTATTATGCCATTTCTGTAATTAGATTTGTGTTAGAAGTCCATAAAAGGGAATGTAATAAATAAAAGAAATTGATTTCGGTCCATGCTTTTATTGCTCAGCCAAGCCTTTTTAAATTCAAAAACAAGATGAGTGTGGAAAGGGACTTTTGATCATTTAAAACAGTTCTTATTTTCATTGTAAGCCTTAAGCTTAATCATCTCAGAACACTGCCTGTTTCTAGATCATTTACCGTTTCTGCATTATTTTTGTGCACTAGCACGCTTGAGTAAATTATAAGTTTACATGGTTCTTTTCAGCGTATACAATGTTCGTAAGGTTGTTCAAGCAAGAAAAGGAAATTTGCTGCTAGCTCTGGCAATGGTATATTTATGCTTTGTTTAGTAATATTGTAATAATTATAAATTGATTTATGTTTTTGAGGTAAAATGTATGGTTAAAAAGTGGAGAGAGAAAATATATGTGGTTAAAAAGTGATTTTGAAAATTGTGTTGTTTATAAACTGGTTTATAAATTGTAATGATTGCATTAAAGAACAGAGGCTTATTGACATATTGATAATACCTTGTAATGTTTCTTTCTAGTTTTTGAATTAATTATTTGTTTTCATTTTTTTGATAGCTCTATCCATTCATTGTGCTATTGGGTGGAGTCCTTATATGGTATCTCTCGTTCTTCCTGAGTGGCCATCATCTCCCTTGCTTCCACTAGATTTAATATGCTTTATTATTGAGCATAATTTTTCAGGGATTATTTATCTCCTACCGATCTAATGGGCAACTATCCGCATCTGGTCGTAGTGGGAACTGGGCTAGCATTTGGATTTCTCGTGGTAAGATAGCTGTAGTTGATTGTTGGAGCCTTGTGATCTCATTCTTTTTAATAAAATTCTTCTGCAAGATATTTAAACTGTCATATATACTAGAACATGAGGCTGTAAATTTTGTTTAGTGTCTTAGAGACTATTATTCGCCATCAAAAGTTGAAAAAAAGTAAAAACTCTTGTATCCACTGAAAGTAGGAAAATTGAAATGTTATATTTAGCCCAGACCTGACCCCAGCCCAAAATATTTTTTTAAAGGGATTTTATTTTTATTTTCAAATGTATCAGCTCAGTATAATTTTTTTGTTCCACCCCTGTAAAGGTCGTTAATTTGTTTTATAAAGTATTGAAATTCCTTCTTAGCTTTGTTCCCGTAGCCTTATTGGTTAATGAACTTAAGTTGTAGCTAAGAAAACATTGTTTCTCAGGGGAGGATGATTCTGGCTCACCTGTGCGATGAACCCAAGGGCTTGAAAACTAACATGTGCATGGTACGTGCGTCTTCTGGTCGCATATCATGAAATAGTACATTATATGATCGTGTGATTATCTTGCTGTGTGAAGTGTTTCTTATCCACAAAAGTGCCTAAAGGTTAACGATATGGTTGATAATGGATGCTTCATTTCATTTAGTTATGTTATTTCTGTTGGTGTTTCTTGAACCTTGTCTTCGATTCATTGTTTCTGCATATTGGAGTGCATGGAACTGTTTTCCAATTAAATTTGAGAAGTGGTTATTTTTATTTTGTATCACGTGTATGCTGGATCTTGTTTGATTTAATGTTATCTTGTGCAGTCTTTGTTTTATCTGCCTTTTGCCATTGCAAATGCACTTACTGCCAGACTAAATGACGGGTGTGGTGACTTTCTCAGCTTATAAATTTCTTTATGTTTACTTTTTCAACTAGAGATAGGAGAATATGGAATTTTTATTTGATTATTATCACTCAAGAAATCTTGTTATTGTCAGAGTTCCTCTAGTCGATGAGTTTTGGGTTCTTCTTGGTTACTGTGCATACACAGGTATGGCATTCCTAATCATTAATGAGTTAATGTTCATTCAAACACGCAGATATATAGCGGGGCCTCTTTTAAATTACTTCTTTTTATTTATCCTCAATCGTAAATAGCCAGGAAGAGTATCCTGAATCCAGATAACATCTATTTTAGTTGAAAATAGTGATTTGTTTATAAACAAATTGAAAGCTGCCAAACGGAGCCTAATCTATCCCTATTTCTTCAAGTGTGTTGCACTGCTTGTTTCCGGGGTTCTGGTTTAATGCTTCTATAATCTGGCTTCTTATCCAGGGCTTTTTTGATTCTTGGTACAACTTTTCCATTTACTATTATGTTCACCTTCTGCACTTTGTTTTTTGTGACGTATTATTTTTCTTTTACTGTACTCAGCTTCACTCTATATGCACTTTGCCACATCAGTCGTTCATGAAATTACAACAGCCCTGGGAATTTTCTGCTTCAGGTGAGAAGTTTAGTCATTGTTTTGTATATTTGAATTTATCTCTGGTTTATATAATTTTGTGAAGACAGTTTGATTTGATGACAAACAGGACGACAAACCTCACATGGAGGGGGGCCTACTTACATTAAAATATTTGTGCCTACTTACATTAAATTATTTGTGGGCCCCCTGTTTGTCATCATCATTGTTTGTACAAGTAGCTTATTCCTTAAATTAACTTCTCCTCCCCCCCCCCCCCCCCCCCTCTCTCTCTCTCTCTCTAGTCACTGATAATTGTTATATTTTTAATGCTTTTCAATGCAAATGTAGGATAACGAGGAAAGAAGCATGAGCTATGTTTCCGTCATCATCTCAGTGCTCGACCAACACCTCATTCTTTCATGGTCTGCCTTTGTGTTATTCCTTTCGCAATTTTCATTCGTCCCCATAGTTATCTGCCTTATGGTTTCCATGTATCGACTCAACTTACGAAAAGATTCTCCATCTGGAAAGTTCACAGGAAAAAGCCACAAGATTGGGGTCTTATCAGATGCCCATTTTTGGTTGAACATTTTTTTAACAAATTAAATGGCTGGTGCAAAAATTTAGTTCCGTTATTATTTACAATGGTAACAGCTGCTCATTATGATTGTCACTTTTATCGTAATTTATTTATGAAGAAGAAAATGTGTTGCTGTACTAGTTTGGTTGGACTGTTTTCAGTGGTTTCACAGTCAACTTTATTAAAAGGGAATGATGGAAACATTCATATATTCCCATTAAATATAAAAAAATCAAATATAATGGAAAGTGTTGTAAAACTATCAAAATCTAACAAGAAATAGAGAGAAAGAGATGGAGAGCTTGGAGAGAGACTCTTCACATTCATAGGTATAAATTCTTATGAAAATGGCTCCTATTTATAGGAGTGAATAATGACACAATCGTAATATGTAAATTTTATAGGGGCATAAGAGTAATTTTCATTCAAACCTAACTTTGACCTAATACCTAATTTTTAATATATTTTATTACACCCCCCCTTGAAGATATATTACTCGCTTGCTCAATTGTCTGCCTCGTTAAAACCTTGTTAAGAAAATCGGATGAGATAAAACTTGAGCGAAGGAAAAAGAGTACAGCTGTTCTCCCTGATGTTGGTTATCATTAATCATTGGGTCTAATATTCAAAATGATATCAATGATAAGTAGTACAAATCATGTACTGAAATTTGAATTTCTGAAGTGCTTCAGTGCTTTAGTGCTGCCTCGTTAAAACCTTGTCAGTAAAACCCAATGGGACAATCTGAACGAAGGAAAAAGAGTACAGCCGTTGCATCTTTAAAACCTTGTCAGGAAAACCTAGTAGGACAAAACCTGGACGAAGAAAAAAGAGTACAGCATGATTCTCCCCCTGAAGTGTGCAATCAAGTATTCATGAACCTTTTGAATAATGATATCATCTTTCGTCTGAAATATGTATATATGAAAATTTTCTTTTGTGTAGCCGATATCATAACTTTCTTCATAAGATGTGATTTTCTTCATTTGTTGATACCATTCCATATGTCTATGATTTTCTTCATTTGTTGATATCATTTCAGCACAATTTAAAGAGAGAGCTTGTTGTTGAATTATTACTTGCAGATAGTTGTGACAATGTCTCAAAAACTTTTGCTAGGAAAACCCTGTGGGACAAAACCTTAGCGAAGGGAAAAATAATACATTATTCTTATTGATACGCCATAATTGTTGCCTCATTAAAAACCTTATTAGGAAAACCCTGTGGGACAAAACCCCAGTTAAGGGAAAAAGAGTGCAGCACATATTTATTCCCTTCATAGGAATATCACAAGTATATTAATGCAATTTCAAATCATTTCATCAAACATATAGTTTGTGATGAGCTTTTATAAATAGTTTATAACTCATTTATGATGTCATAGCTCATTTATGATGTACTGAAAATGCTATACCAAGCAATGTTTAGTTAGTTGACTGATTGCATTACTCAAATCTAGAATTGATTCACTTCTATCAAAATCTAGAATTCACTTCTGATGAATAATTAAATATTCATTTTCAAATTCACTTCTGGTGAATATTCTTTTTCCGGTGGATAATATAATTTTGCATATTGAAAATCAATTGCATGCCGAAATATTCAAATATAATAATAGTACACTGCAATTTCATTTTCAACATATTATATTATGGGGTCATATGTATCATTCTTCATGTGATTTTATTTTAAGAATCACATTTCATTCTATAATGATACTATTCTGGGCAAATTGAATCTTTCAATGATTTATACATGTATGTTCTTGCACTTTATAAACTGCAATTTCTAATTTGCAGGAGTATAATCAATCATTGAAATAGATATCAATTTCGACATATAATCTATAATCATTTCATTTGAAATCCCAACGTACCGCGATCAACTGGTACATCAAAGAAAACTCCCAAAGTACCGAGATGAAAATCACACTTTTTGATCTCACTCATTGGTATATCAAAGAGCTCAAACTAGTGATTTAGACTATAGTCTATCCACCATATTTCATGCCAGTTCTATGAAAAATTTTGCGCGCAACGAGTCGTCTTTTACGACTGTGTAATATTTTTTATTTGTACAAATAACTACTGGCATTACACATTTAAGTGTTTTGTACTTCAGGCCCTATAACAATAATACCTACATTGGGATTTTATACTTGGCCAAAGTATTATAATTTCATCAACTTCATTTTCATAAGAGGGTTGTGTGTATGCAGTCAACTTATTTATCGATTCCATTTCATCTCAATATAACATAGAGAGATCTCTGTATATGTTCTATCATCAGGCCTGAATCCCTTATCATTTAACTATGTCCCTTTTACTCACTATGAGTATTTAGCCTCAAATGGATCATCTCAATTATTCAAGAGATATTTGTTTTTGAAATCGATTCTCATTATGCTTCAGGCATAATTATGTTTTAAGCTTGATCACGCTTCATGCGTGTTATTGTTTAATTTCCCCATAATATTCAAGAATCTTGTATTATATCAGTCGGCTAACAATGCCACAACACATGTTATTCATAATTATGGATATAATCACAATATTATATCTAAGTGCGTTTTGTTGGAGTGTATATAGATATCGCACTTTTTAGAAATCATAAAGCTTTACAAGCTAATCTTTATTTCATCTTATTGACATGTTTGTATATAAAATATTGCTGCATAAGAAATATTTATATTCAAATTGTTCTCATAGCAAATAACTTGAGGCTTTTAATCTGCTAAACCATTAGCAATATAATATTCTATTATCTCAACTAATTCGTAAAATCATTAATGACTTTAAGATATATTCATGCTAGCATTTATCACTTTGCTCGTAATATCATTACTTGAGAAAATAATCAGTTATTCATTTTCTTAGTGAGATAATTAGTTTGCTTTTGAGAACAAGCAGCAATAATAATTTGTTAACCTGAACAATCTTCTGGTTCTTTAATGAATGTCATTTTGCATTCTCAATAAATCTCATTATTGAATTGGAATCTAACCAATCATTGTAGAACTTCCGGTTCAACAAGATATTTCACTTGTACATATGTATGAACTTCTGGTTCAATACAGTATTCATTTCATCATTACGTATTTCTATATAGTTCAAATCAGTATACCTTTATTACTTTTTGTATACCGGAAAAATCAGGTACAATATCCAAGAAAATATCTCAATCTTGTCGTCAAATCTTCCCTTATATCGAAAAAGGTAATGACGCATTATCTCATTATTCCCACCTTTTCGATAATTTATTCCATTATTTCTTTATGGAATTGATATCACTGACACGCGGAGCCACCGCTCTTTTACGCGTTGAATAATGCATTTAAATATGTCATTTGGAAAGAAGGCTAGATCCATCAAAAATGGATACCATACTTTCAAATATTCGCAAATATTATTCCAATATTCCAGTAAATGATTTGAGAAAAATTTATCGAACTAGGCTCGAAAGATTGAGGTTGCTGATGGATCATGGCATCCCAGAAGATGTTCGTTGATTGATCGAAGCAAAAGTTCGATTAGCTGGTGAATTACCAGATTCATTTTCTAAGCACAAGCCTGGCTTAGGTAAGAGTACTTTTGCAAAGAAGCGAAGAGCAAAAAGATTAAATAGTTGCTACAAATGTGCTCGATGGACATGTAATACCCGTTGTAAGTCAGTAGGATATTCATCCATAAATCGAGATGATAAGATAGACTTCATTAAGGGTGGACTGAGTAAGGAGTCTTTGGATGATATTCGATTAACTCTTGAGATGCACCCTAGTGGGTATGTACAGCGTGAGCTTCTATCTTTATAGGCTAAATACATCAGCGATAAAGAGCGTTATAGTCTAAAAAATATAGTAGCAAAAGATCCTGTTTGTCAGGCTGTTATAAACAATGATGTTTTGGCTATTCAGCATTGATACAAGGTAAATCATTTGATATATATGCACATATAAAATATTTTTCTGTTTCCTTTCACGATTTTTGATAAAGGCTGGTTAAAAATATTAAATCACCAAAAGGTGAGTAGGGTGATTTTGTCAAAAGTAAATCTTCACTTTTTCGAAAGACGAGCAGTAAATAGTAACATTTTCAAGTTTAAAAAGTCAATGATTTTCACATTTTCATGCATCCCAAAATATCATTTTCTCATAAGTTTTTCCTTCCTTATACTCTCAAAGATGGAAGGACCAAAACTTCGACAGATCAAAACTATCTGTGTATTTTGTGGATCAAAAGTATGGAAAGGTTTTTGGTATCTAAAAGTAGCAGTGGATTTAGGAAAGAAGTTGGGAGAGAAAGGTATCAATCTAGTATATAGAGGGGGTAGCAGTGGATTGATGGGTTGTGTTTCACAGTCCGCTCAAGCAGAAAAAGCAAGAGTGATAAGTGTTATACCCGTTCCTTTAGTTGATATCGCAGGCAAAACACGAGGGCATGAAGTACAGACGTTATCTATCCATGAACGCATAACTTGCATGTTATATGATTCTTATGCCTTCATAGCCCTGCCTGGAGGTTTTGGTACTTTAGAGGAAATCTTTAATATTACTTCATGGGCTCAATTAGATCTCCATACCAAGCCTATTGGGCTTTTAAATGTTAACAATTTCTTTGATGGTTTGCTAATATTTCTTGATTATGCTGTGGAACAGGGATTCATCTCTCCATTTTCTAAGAGAATCCTTATTTCTGCTCTTACTATCGAGGAACTGCTGGATAAGTTGCAATCATATGTCCCCATACAAGATCCAGCAGGAGTTAAGATAGATTGGTCGCAAGGAAGGGGAATCAAGCGAAAATGAAGTCCGGTTAATGTAAATTTATCCTTGTGAACCCTAGAATAGGTGGTGGTAGAGTACAGAGTATTCTCACTCTTGAGACAAACCTTAAATTTCTAGGATTTTATCGATGTTTAATCTTGTGTACCTTAAAGATTTAAGGTGGTAGAGTATGGAGTATCCTTACTCTTGAAACACACATTTTTCTTTATTTCCTCAAAAGGTCAGAGGTGGTAGGATACGGCTACTCCCGAAACACATCTCTAATTTTGAGGATCATAAGTGTTTCCCTCTTTTGTATTTTACATGTATGACTCGTTTATACTTCTTCAGGAGCAATAATAATAATATCATTTCAGTATATTTAGATGATAATTTTTACTTCTTCTGGATTAAATATGTACTTCTTCTGGATTAAATATGTGCTCGTGCAAGAACTTTTCCAGATATTTATCATCTAATTTTTATCTCATAATACTGATGATATTATTTTCACATTAGCTATGTTCGTGCTATCATGTGATATTATCTTATTATACATCAACATTCTCTTGTTGAATAATTTTCATCCACCCTTTCAAATACAGATATATGTAACTTCTGGTACCATTGGATAAAATATTTTTATCAACATTTACCAACCTTTTGGTAATGATAACTTCTAGTATCATTTGATAAAATATTTTCTAACTTTAGTATTGATAACTTCTGGTATCATTTAATGAAGTATTAAATAACAATAATATTGTATATATATTAACAATAATAATACTGGGGTTATACCACCACGTATATATGTTGACAACATCCTCTAATATGTTAGAATTAATCAACAACCGAGGTGTTTCTGAAATAATATAAAATATGAATATATGGAAACCGACCATATAGGCGGTGTCAATATAATGAAATAATTACCTTTCATGAGTGAGCGAGTCATAACTTCCAGTCAAGGTATTCATAATAGTGAGGGAGTCATATCTTCAAATCCAGTCAATGTATTCATAATAGTCCAATCCGTTACGATAATGAGTTATATCCAGTTAAGGTATAAATCCAATCCATAATAACTCAATCCATCACGGTATGACAATGACTATATTACTTGTACCTTGTTTAAAAATTTTATCTTGTTGATCACATATTAATGGTTAATTTACGATTAATATACTTTTATTTATTACCAAGGGTAAAATGGTCCATATATTAATATATTACTCATATGGATAAATCGAAACCGTCAATAGGTTTGAAATTTAATTTAGAACAAACTTACTTTTGGTTCGAAGTTCAAAATCTCGTCGGAAGTGCTTCAAAAATAGTTTTTAAGAAAACCGTCACGTTTGACCGCCGAAAAATTTCAAAACTGCACAAAACAGAAAAGTAAGATCATAGAAAAATCAAGAACATCAAGATGAACAAACTTCCTGTTGACGTCATCGACGGATTCTTCCTCACGCGCCGCCTCGACGTCTGCGCGTGGTCTTCACGTGCTTCACGCGCCGCCGCGCCATCGACTCTGACATAGACACGCGCCGGGGCCTGAGGATCGTCCCGTCTCCGTCGTCATGAATATGGTCTCCGATCATCGTTTGAATATATGGTTTGGCGTGATTTTGCTTTGAAAGTTTCGGATTACACAATTTCTCCAATTTTTTTATAGATTTGGAATTGATTTTCTAATCTATGATGTATAAAAGATGATTAATAATAATCTGGTTTCTGATACAGATGTTCATCATTTAGATGCAACTGTAGAGCATACTCTCGTCATATTACTCAATATGTTAGAGACTCGTGCTGATAACATGTTGTAAAACTATCAAAATCTAACAAGAAATAGAGAGAAAGAGATGGAGAGCTTGGAGAGAAACTCTTCTCATTCATAGGTATAAATTCTTATGAAAATTGCTCCTATTTATAGGAGTGAATAATGACACAATCGTAATATGTAAATTTTACAGAGACATAAGAGTAATTTTCATTCAAACCTAACTTTTACCTAATACCTAATTTTAAATATATTTTATAACAGAAAGATATTTAATTATACAATACACTATCTAACACTCAAGAAAACATAAGAATTACTGTGGAAATTTTTTCTATTTATAGGTTTGTAACTGATATATATATATATATATATATATATATATATATATATATATATATATATAGAGAGAGAGAGAGAGAGAGAGAGAGAGAGAGAGAGAGAGAGAGAGAGAGAGAGAGAGAGAGAGAGAGAGAGAGAGAGAGAGAGAGAGAGAGAGAGAGAGAGAGAGAGAGAGAGAGAGAGAGAGAGAGCTCACAAAAATTGCACTGCTACAATTACGGAAAATAATAATTGAAAATCCGAGTCCATACTTGAATCTTGCATGCATTTAAATAATTCAAAATTCTCGTTTGTCCTCTAGTTGTTTCTACCGTGGAAGTTGCCCGTGAATACCTTTTCAAGGCATGCAAGTTAAGAATAACGATGACTGAAATATCCTAAAATAGAGCTTCCATTTCTCCTCTATGTATAAATTTGTGGATATTCTTTATTTCATATTAATCAATTCATAAAATTGATGTTTTATTCCATGGGTTTCATATCCCCTATTATACATTTCAAGTTTTTCACTTCTAGCATCTATGAATTTTTGTAACCTAGAGCTTGTTTGTTTTCACCCATTTTTTTTTTCAACTTTTTGCTCAAATTCATTTTCAATCATACATTTCAATGAGATCTATCACTTTTTACACATTTCAATAACTTTTCAATCACACGTTCTCTCCAAAAATCAAAAATTTCCAAAAAATATCAACACCAACTAGACACTTAATGATATGATCCGGACCAGGCATCGAAGGGCAAAGTCGAGACATCGAAAATATGACAGCGATCTACGTGCAAAACGGAGCAAGTTTCATGTTGGAGTCGAGCCGAGAAGGCGAAAGGAACAAGCCGAGACGAGTGATCGAAGTTATTTGGACAGAATGATCATTACGGCCGTAACGAAGATCTGTCACGGCCGTAACTCTTATAATTACGGGCGTAAAAGTTATTATCACAGCTGTAACTCCGCCTCGGGTTCAGATGAAGAATTCCATATTTACGGCCGTAAGAAAGATGGTCACGGCCGTAAGTCTTAAGCAGAAAGCCTTTTACGGCCGTAAAAGTGTTTATCACGGCCGTAATTGAGGTTTTCCGGATTTTAGGGGATTTTTAATTATTTTCCGTTTTTAATTAATTGTTTGTCTATTTCCGTGTTGGGGTCGAGCCGAGAAGAGGGACGGATCGAGCCGAATCAGGAAAAAGAAGTAATTTGGGCAGAAAATACCTTACGGCCGTAAAAGAGGATCTTCACGGCCGTAATACATATATTCACGGCCGTAACACTTACTATCACGGCCGTAACAAATTATCGAAGGAAAAGGCAGAAATTAAGCAGAACGAGACTTACGGCCGTAAGCCTGGAAGTTACGGCTGTAAAAAGGGCATTTCACGGCCGTAAGAGTTTCGTCACGACCGTAACTAACAAATCAGATTTTTATCAGAAATGCCATTACGGCCGTAAGAGAGTTCCTCACTGCCGTAAATGAGGATTGCCAGATTTTCGGAGATTTTCAATTATTTAATTTCCTTTTTGGTTTTTAGGTTATTTTCCTATTTTAGAATTTTAATCTAATTAGAATTCTATTTTGAGTAAATTAGATGTTAGGTTATTTTGCTTATTTATAATCATTTCCATTCATTGTAAAAAAATAGAAGTTTGATTTTGAGATTAATAAGGTTGAGAGAGTTTTCTCCAATTAAAAGGTTGAGGAGTCCCTTTTGTGTTCTTCGAGAACAAATCCAACTTATCAAATATTGTGAATTATTTGTGGCGTTGAACTTATCAAATATTCGCGAGAATGTTTGTGGCGTTTCCAATTTAGAATATTATCAAGGAAATTGACAAGTCCTTGTGGTGTTTCGAAAACCTTGGATCTCGATTCCGCATCGTCAATTTCTTGCGTCGTGAATCTTGGGTCAAGGTCCTATCGTCAATTTTATCTTTCCAGTAGTTTAATTCTTGTTATTTTCGTGTCAGATCTGATCTAGATCTTTCCTAAGGTTTTAAATTTCGTTATTCCGCGTTTTCGACGAGATTCCCCGACTGGGATCTCATCATCTGGTATCAGAGCTTGGATCTATTTCAGATTCTTGCGTTTCTTGATTTTCTTGACTTTTTTCGTGTTCTTCGCGTTCTTCGTTTCAGTCATAATTTTCTTCAGTTTGATCCATAAGAGTCAGTCCCAAAAATTCAAAAGTGTTTTTTTTTCTTCGTTTTTCGTCCAAATCCAGTTCCGTTTTTCTGCCATACTTATAGTCCAATTCTTTGGCAGATTATAATAATAAAAAAAAATTCTGAAAATCCCAAATATTCCGAATTTTCTTAATTTCCAAATTTCCTTGTTCGTGTCTTAAAAATGTCTGATAGAGAGGTTTCCACATCTTCATCTTCTATTGGAGGCAAAAAACAGCTCAGGGGTATGAATAAAAAGGATGAACAGGGTAATAATGATATTGCAGCAATGAGGGTACAATTTGAGAGGTTTATGGCTGAGATGGAGAATCGAGGTGCAGAACGTGAACAAAGACCTCGGGATCAATCTCATGATGGTTCTCGGGTTAGGAGAGGTAATAGGCGTGAATGTCATGCTAGGTACGGAGATGGGATGGATGAAGGGCCATTAAAGCGAAAGGAGACATCAAAACGAGAGAGTAGTGATCATGTTCACAAAAGGAAGGAGGAAACGACAACCAAAGGTAAAGATAATTCTGATTCCAAGCCTCTTAAGGATAAAAATATTAAGTGCTTTAAATGTTTGGAACGGGGTCACATTGCACTTGATTGTCCACGTAAGAAGGATAGGTGTGATAGTAAAGGGGCTAAAGGTGTTGTGGTGGATGAGTCAATTATTGATAGGCATGCTCTTAGCATTAAGCGTAAGGCTAATGTTTTGGAAAATGTGAATGGGCAAAGGAATAATATTTTTCGCACTAGATGCTTAGTGGATGAAAAAGTTTGTAGCTTGGTGATCGATGGGGGAAGTTGTACTAATGTAGTCAGTACAATGTTGGTGGAAAAATTAGGCTTACCTTTAATGAAACATCCAACGCCTTATAAATTACAATGGTTGACTGAGTCAGGGGAAGTTAAGGTGAAGAGACAGACTTTAGTGACATTTTCTTTCGGTGGGTATTCGGATGAAGTAATTTGTGATGTAGTGCCAAAGCAAATTAGTCATATACTGTTGGGGAGACCTTGGAAACATAAAAGGGTTGTGCTACATGATGGGTATACGAATAGATACAGCTTAATAAAAGGGGGAAAAAAGTTTACCCTAATGCCACTATCTCCAACTGAAGCCCTAAAAGATCAATTGAAGGTGAAAAGTGAGTTTGAGGGGAAAAATAAGAGAGTTGAGGCCACGACCTCAGAAAAAGGAGAGGGAGTGGAAATTAAAGAAAAGGGAGTTGAGGCCACGACCTCAGAAAAAGGAGAGGGAGTGAAAAATAAAGAAAAGAGGGTTGAGGTTCAAACCTCAGAAAAAGGAGAGACTGAGTGCAAAAAGCAAAAGAAAAGAGAGTTTACCACAAAAATGAGTCTATTTGCACTTACTCACGCTAACAAACCCTCCCTAGTTCTTTAAAATTTGTTTTACAGGTGCCGAAGTCAAACCTTGAACTTAAGGCGGGAAAGAAATTCATTGGCAAAAATGAGCAGCCCAAAAGTCTAAGGGATCGCACAGAGCTTAAACATGATCATCGAGCTCAGAAAAGCAGGAGGAGTTTGAAAAGTCGACCAAAAATGGATTCGAGGTCGAATCATTTTCAAGAGAGGGAGTATGATATGATCCGGACCAGGCATCGAAGGGCAAAGTCGAGACATCGGAAATATGACAGCGATCTACGTGCAAAACGGAGCAAGTTTCATGTTGGAGTCGAGCCGAGAAGGCGAAAGGAACAAGCCGAGACGAGTGATCGAAGTTATTTGGCAGAATGATCATTACGGCCGTAACGAAGATCTGTCACGGCCGTAACTCTTATAATTACGGCCGTAAAATTTATTATCACGGCCGTAACTCCGCCTCGGGTTCAGATGAAGAATTGAAGAATTCCATATTTACGGCCGTAAGAAAGATGGTCACGGCCGTAAGTCTTAAGCAGAAAGCCTTTTACAGCCGTAAAAGTGTTTATCACGGCCGTAATTGAGGTTTTCCGGATTTTAGGAGATTTTTAATTATTTTCCGTTTTTAATTAATTGTTTGCCTATTTTAGTATTCTAGTTTAATTAGAATTCTATTTTTAGTAAATTAGCAACTATGTTATTTTGCTTATTTATATTCTTTTCCATTCATTGTAAAGAATAGTTTAGTTTGAGTTTTGAGATTAATAAAGTTGAGAGAGTTTTCTCCAATTAAAAGGTTGAGGAATCCCTTTTGTGTTCTTCGAGGACAAATCCAACTTATCAAATATTGTGAAATATTTGTGGCGTTGAACTTATCAAATATTCGCGAGAATATTTGTGGCGTTTCCAATTTAGAATCTTATCAAGGAAATTGACAAGTCCCTGTGGTGTTTCGAAAACCTTGGATCTCGATTCCGCATCGTCAATTAATTGCTTCGTAAATCTTGGGTCAAGGTCCTATCATCAATTTTATCTTTCCAGTATTTTAATTCTTGTTATTTTCGTGTCAGATCTGATTTAGATCTTTCCTAGATTTTAATTATCGTTATTCCGCGTGTTCGACGAGATTCCCCGACCGAGATCTCATCACTTAATCTAAGATTTCATATAATTTGCCTTGTTTTTGTAATTTCATGGAGTTGTTTACAAAAGTATGTGCACTGATGTATTGGCAATTTTGCAACTTCTTTGATAATGTCATACCCAACATTTCTTGTTTTGTTAATTGTATCCTTAATTTGCAATTATTACGTTTCTAAAAGGCACTTGGTGATGGTGGTCAATGGAGGACAAATGGAAGTTGGTGAATAGAATTTTTAAGAGGCGTGTAAGGTAAGAACAACGATGAATGGAACACCGTGAGATACAACTTCCACTTTCCGGAACATGAACTACAATCAAGTATTTAAACCTTTCATCTTCAACCGTTGCAACGATGAACAATTTAATTTGCTTTAGATGGTGATGGTGCCACTTGGTGATGTTGACCAATGTAGAGTGGACAATTACCAATACCTTCGTGAAATATTTCCATCCATATCAAAGAGGCAACCCGATAGATCGAAGAAGACAATGAGACATATAAGGTTTGAGAACTTAAAAATCAACGTGTGGAAGGTGTAGAGGCATATTAATAGAAGAATGTGTAAGCAACTCATTGCACTATGTAATGTAAGAAAGTGCAAAAGAGACTCAGATGCGTTGGTGAATCTCAAAACACAGATCACTCCGTTGTCTTTCAAGTAGATATGAAGCATTTAGATATTTTATTTCTTGAGTCTTAAATTCACATGAATAATAATAAAGGAGGAAATAAGTAAATTTATCGTAAAACATTTGCCATGTCTTTGATATTTTATGAACTTAATTTATGCAAATTAAGGATACAATTAAAAACGTAAGATTAGGGCTGATGATACCACAAAGCCTTTCAAATTAGAGCATTATATGAGAATGAAAGTACACACTCTGACCAACAGCTTCAAAATAATCAGAACCTCATGCATTAAATTAAATCATATTATAATGATATGAATCGTAGTGGGCTTGACAGAAAATCAATTTTTCAAGCCAAACAAAAATAGGAGAATTTGAGCCACGCGACCGCGTGGTATAAAATGGAGGGTGATCACGCAAGAACATCAAAAATCAACCCGAGACTTTAAGGGCAAACCCCGCGATCGCTCAGTTATAAAATTAGGGTTTACGCGTTTTTAGGTTAAATTCCGTCGTTACTTATTTTAAGGTTTATTATGGGCTTTTATGGCGGATATGGCTTCTTTAATTCCGTTTTGCTTATTTATATTCATTTTCTTTCATTGTAACAATTAGAGTTTGATGAATAAAAATTGTGTTGAATTATTTCTCTCCCAAATATTGTTATTGAATGAACTTTCGAACTTATCAAAGATTATCATATCTTTGTGGCGTTCACCAATTGAACTTATCAAAGGCGTGGACAACCTTAGTGGCGTTCCCAATTATGGTTCTTGTTTCCGCATCGTAACGGGTCTCGGGTTTAATATACCACTGGTTCTTGCGTCGTGAGGCTCGAGTCGTAGTGTCACCGTCCATTCCAACCTGAATTCGGAACTTTTCCGACGTTAATTCCGTGTGTTCGTCGTGATCCCCTCCCGGGATCACATCAGTTGGTATTAGAGCTGGACTCTGGATTCAAGTTTTGTTTTTTCTATTTTATCCAGTTTGATTTTGTGTTTTTATCATAGAGTCTACACAAAATCATCCATATCTTGTTCTTCGTGTCAGTAAAAAAATTTCATTATTTGATCAATACAAAAATCCATCAACAATTCAATCTTGTTTATTTTATTCAATTCTTGTCCAAATCCTGTCCCATTTGTTTTTTCGTGTTTGTTGTTGAATTTCAGATTGAAAAAAAAAATTCTAATTTTTTTATTTAATCCGAAATTTCATCAATTATTCAAAAAAAAAAAAAAAAAAAAAGAAAAAAGAGAGGAAGTATTCCAAAATTCAAGGACCACTTCCTTGAGTTTCATAACTCCTTGTTATCGAATCTTTCCATTCCATTCCATTCCACATCCAACTCCACAATGTCTAAATTCAGGGAAAAACCTCAAACAGTTCCTAGAGTTAGGAGGAAGAATAGGATTGATCATAAACCTAGAGTTGGAATTGGGGATGAGCTGAAAGTATTGGAAGATGGTGCTTCAAAAATAGGAGATGGTGTCTCGAAAATGAGGGATGAATTTGATGAGGTGAGAATGATATTAAAGCAGTTAAAGGAGGAGGTGATTGCAAAGAGAGCAAGGGAAAAATTAGCCAAGTTGCAACGGGAAAGTGAAAGGGAGGCTGAGCCTGAATTACAAAGGGGAAGTGAGTGTGAGATTATAGTAGAGCCTCATGTTAAGAATATTGAATTTGAAGAGTTGAAAATTGAAGTAGTTGATCAAACTCCAAATTTTGAAGTAGAGGATAAAAGTGCAGTGGAGGTTTTTGAGCTTGAGAATTTTGAAAATGAATGTGTGGTTGGGCGTGAGAGTAAAAATATTGAGCAAGAGAGTGAAAAGATTGAAAGAGGGGAAAAATAGCCTCGTTATGGGAAGAGAGGAGGTGGTGATGATTCCTCATGAGTACAGGGATCCATACCTTGTACCTTATGAAACTAATAATTCCCTCCCCATTTTTTTAAATCCTTCTTGCAGGTTCGAAATAACCAGAAGTTTGAGCCCCACCACATATGGCCAAGGAAGCTCACATTTCGATCAATCCATATAATTCAAGTAATGGGGATCTATCGGTTGGTCCTATGGCATGAAAGCAAAGGATTTTCATTTGATCCAGGGGGTGCACTGAAACATCATTAACGAAACTATGATTCGGGACGAATCATCCTAAAGAAGGGGGAATGATGAGAATCATGGCGGGCTTGACAGAAAAATCAAATACTCAAGTCAAAATCAAGAAGTTGCAGTTTCGAACCACGCGATCGCGTGGTATAAAATTTAGGGCGATCGCGAACTATACTGAAAAAGAGACCCGAGACATTTTGAACCTTCCACAAGATCGCGGCCGAAGAACCTGCGCGATCGCGCAGTTATAAAATTAGGGTTTACGCATTTTTAGGTTAAATTCCGTATTTACTTATTTTAGGGCTTATTATGGGCTTTTATAGCAGCTAGGGCTTCTTTAATTCCGTTTTGCTTATTTATATTGATTTTCTTTCATTGTAACATACGGACTTTGATGAATAAAAATTGTGTTGAGTTATTTCTCTCCTAGATATTGTTCTTGAATGAACTTTCGAACTTATCAAAGATTATCATATCTTTGCGGCGTTTACCAATATACTTATCAAAGACGTGGACAACCTTTGTGGCATTCCCCATTATGGTTCTTGTTTTCGCATCGTAACGGGTCTCGGGTTTAATATACCCCTGGTTCTTGCGTCGTGAGGCTCGGGTCGTAGTGTTACCGTCAGTTTCAACCCGAATTCGGAACTTTCTCGGCGTTAATTCAGCGTTTTCGTTGTGACCCCCTCCCGGGATCAAATCAGTTGGTATCAGAGCTGGACTCTGAATTCAGGTTTTGTTTTTTTAAAACTGATGTGATCCCGTGAGGGGGTCACGAAGAATCCAGAGTCCAGCTCTGATACCAACTGATGTGATCCCCGGAGGGGGTCACGACGAACACGCTGAATTAACGCCGAGAAAGTGCCAAATTCAGGTTGAAACAGACGGTAACACTACGACCTGAGCCTCACGACACAAGAACCTGAGGTATATTAAACCCGAGACCCGTTACGATGCGGAAACAAGAACCATAATGGGGAACGCCACAAAGGTTGTCCGCACCTTTGATATGTTCAATTGGTGAACGCCACAAAGATATGATAATCTTTGATAAGTTCGAAAGTTCATTCAAAAACAATATTTGGGAGAGAAATAACTCAACACAATTTTTATTCATCAAAGTCCGTATGTTACAATGAAAGAAAATCAATATAAATAAGCAAAACAGAATTAAAGAAGCCCTAACCGCTATAAAAGCCCATAATAAACCCTAAAATAAGTAAAGACGGAATTTAACCTAAAAACGATTAAACCCTAATTTTATAACTGCGGGATCGCGCAGGTGCTTCGGCCGTGATCTTGTGGAAGGTTCAAAATGTCACGGGTCTCTTTTTCAGTATAATTCGCGATCGCCCTAAATTTTATACCATGCGATTGCGTGGTTCGAAACTGCAACTTCTTGATTTTGGCTTGAATATTTGATTTTTCTGTCAAGCCCGCCATGATTCTCATCATATAATCATACACACTACAAACAATGGGTTCAATAATGATGCAATATACTAAAATATGTAAAACAAAATATATATGGTGTAACTCCCGAATTCATCATCCATAGTTATCTAGATACACATTCCATAACAATGTAACATCAACTATGTACATAACAAAAAATCAGTACTGAGTCAACATACCTAATGATCTAAAAAATCCACAACAAAAGTTTTCAAATGTATAAATATCCCATGAAGTTACTAGATGACGTATACAATTGTTATCTAGTCCCTTAAAATTTCTCTCAGTCCTCACGCCACGTGGTACAAGATCAGAATCTGTTTCATATCCTTCGATTATCTTCTCGCGTCCATACTTGTAAAGTAGGGCTTCCAACCTAGACCTTGATCTTTTTGGATTAAAATCTTTTGAATTTTTTTGGTGGAGAGTAAAATCAGCAAAATACTATTACAACATCTTTTCCTGTGGCGTTCCTTGCATGTATGTGTAAATAGTGGGGATGAGAAAACCATGAAAACATGGGAAAATGATCAGCCACACAAAAAATAAATAAATCAGACATAAATAATTATCCCACATCCCTGAGGTTTGAGGAATGTGGATAATAGATCTTCATAGAGATACCTATATATACTAATGTAATGAAATGAAAAAAAAAATGAAAAAAAATCATGTAAAATGGGTATCATGGGTAGTCATTGTGAATATAACTTCCAATTTCTGCAATATTATTTTAGTTAAATGTAGATACATACGATGTGAGGTTATTTACATAATATGCTATAATTAATCGTTGTTTCACACAGCACACGTGTATATCATCCCCTAGTGCATGCGGATTTGTGGAACAATAAGCGTTAGATATAGAATTAATCAACTCGCACAATTATTTTGATAATGAAGATGACAATTAATATAGCAAAGTTGATAACTATATTTGTGTTTTTTCTCGCATGAATCATATAATTAGGTAAAGTAATATATAACACATACATAAAACATGTAGTATACCAATAATAAATAAATAAATAAATAATTATTGGAAGACGTTTATCAAAAAAATAAAAATAAACGTGAAACACAAAGCAAATATCATAAAATGCAATAATTTATAATGTGAAATTACTGTAACGGTGCTACAGTGAGGGACCCGTGAGTACAAACACTTGCTTCAAAAAATACAAAAAAAGCACGTAAGTGTGACACTCAACGTAAGCAGTAATAGAAATTAGCTGTATTTTGAGTCTAAGGACCATTTTCTTCTTCTTGGATGTCGACTCAATAACCGTGGTATAAATTTTCCTCTTAAAATTGTTCTAATCGTCATGTCTGCTTTTTTATGCTTGTGTGAACCTCTAAAATCAGGTGACAAGTCGAGCCTTTCTATCAGTCTGAGAATATGATAAGGGTGTTGGGAATCCGGGTTGTTCTACTCACAAAAATTGATTTATTGTGATAGATCATCCCGTTACAAGATTTTCTGTTTTATGTATTCAACTTGGAATAAATAATTTTGTGCACACAAAAAGAAAGAGATATTACCCTTGTAGCGTGCTTTACAATAATCTTTTTTCGCTATTTCTTGATTTCACCAAAACTTCAAACCCTCAAGCTTTCCTCGGTGTTCTCCAATGACAGCTGTGCAGGTGTGTGGTCACCTTTCTCAATACCTGGGTTAAACTAGGATTAAAGTTTCTTTGTAAAGAGGAAACACACACTACACACTTTAGTGTGTGTCTCGCCACTTTGTCAATTAGGTTAAGAAAAATAGTCTTGGGAGACTATTTGTAACCTCTTTACACTCCAAAACCTTACCAGGCCTAGTACCATAACCCAGGCCCATTTCTGTACAGCCCAATACAGGTAATAAGCCTGTATAAACCCATTATAGTGAAGCCACTGAGGGAACCTGATCGGACCCAATTAAACTAAGCTCCAATAAATTAATTATGACCCGATCAACTCTTAATCAGTCAAAATTAATTTATTAATCACGTTCTATTCCACTAAAAGAACGAGATTGCACTCTTAGTAAAATTGAAATTACTGAAACAGTTAATCAATAATTATATCATCTGACTTATCGTTCTTACATGTTACCCCCGTCGATCAACTTGAATATTCGGAGCAAGTTAAAATGACCAAAATGCCCTTCTCTGAATATTCATAAATTCTCAACTCTCATCTTCTATCTGACAGTTCGATGTGATCCCATCACATCATAGAATTCAACAATCACTGTCGAATTACTGAGCTCAGATTCAACTGTCCACTAGAAGAACCAGTGAGATTATGATCATACCTAAAAGGTGACGGATTCCATAATACGAATATATGTTCCTTGTTATTTCACTTTAATTCCCAAAGTACCGAGATATTGATCAGCAATTTGATCTCACCCATTGATACCTTAAAGAACTTCAAGTTAGTAATCGAAGTCCATTATCCGATTAGGATTAAGGTCCCACGTACGATAATCAAGTGAAATTAAATTTGTATGGTCAATATCACAAATTAATTTCACGTGGTCTCGTCCAATACATTCCAAACGTACTCTCAATTTTATTACCAAAGTCAAAGATAGACTTTAATAAAATCGAGACGATCTTATCAAAATAAATTATCCATATTTATTTACTGATTGTGAACGTTAATTTTTAGATCGAATCACTAATTGAGTCTTTCTGTGTTTAACAACTTAAACACTCAATTTGTAATATCAAATCGACCCTAGACAAACGTAACTTTATATTAATACAATCAATAAACATTTTATTTCGAATGTCGTGAATTATACTCTATGGGCATATTTAATTCCAACAATCTCCCATTTGCCCTTAGAGTATACATGAAACCTCGAATCATCCATCTTGTCAACATCATCATTACACTAATGATTATGTTCTCAACCAAGATAGTAACTCCTTTCGATGTAAGTCACGGTTGTATAACAAACAATCCAAGATTGTGTTATACTCAACCAATTAACCACATTATCTCCCAACTATATTCCAATTTTGACGACTCTCGAGAGTCCTAGTCAAATCAGATCTTAATTAGTTTTAATCCATCAGATCACAAACTGAATAGATAAGCAAATATTTACTTGTTTTTTGAAAACGCTTCAGTATATGCTTTACCTCTATTAAATGATCTGATCCTGGATCAAACTAATAATCACCAACAATATCCCTAGCATAAGATATGACATATCTAGTGCAAAGTAAGACTTCCTATAGCCGGAGTATAAGGAACCTTCTCTATCTTACCATGATTCTTAGGAGAATACTCATAAGACTCATATAAAGTCCACAAAGAACATTATTCCTTTCAAGACTTCAATATTGCAAATGTAGATAGTATCTTATTATTACATGAAACTTGAGACTATTCTATTCCATTTTTCTCCCACTCCGAAAAGTACGGATGTCTAGAAAAATAGACAGTCATCTACAAGTCCTTCAAGTCTAATTGCTGGTACCAACTACTATTTAATGAAAATACTCTCACACATAAGTAGAGTGTCATTCAAATAAATAGTCACGAAAACTGTCTCGTCTTTCTGTATACACAAGTATACTTAAGATATATCAAGATTTTGATCAAGAACTTGTATCACAATGATTCTATCAAATTCTATATTCCATATCTTGAACAATTACCCAATCCAAAGTTGGAAACTTGTAAGTTATGAATTTTACTTTCATGGTCTTTAATATGAACTCATCAGATTACACTTTGTAAATGATTTCCTCAAGATGCATTCAAGAAACAACATCTTGAAATCCATTTTTCGTACCTCATTTTCACAATGAACGACAATGGATAAAAGATTCAGGTAAACTTTTGCATGGCTATTGACGAGAAGGGTTTCACAAACCCACAACCATAAGCCTTGCACTAAAGGTATCAACCTTTCCATCTACCATTCTTTTATCATCTTAAAAATCATCACACCCAATAGGTTTGACCCCATTGGGTGCGACTACAAATATCCAAACCCTAGTGTAGTACAAGGAATCCAATTCTGAGTTCCCGTTCACCTTCCATGATTTCAATTCCATAACTTCTACCACTTCCCTAAATGATGAGTCCTTCTCTTATTTCAGTAGAGACTGTCTAAAAAGACTCTCTATAGAATAAATGTCAATAAGGTGGTCTTACAACCCTCCCACTCCAATTAGTTGCTAGAAGTGTATTTCCATTATGTCCAAACATAGTTACTTCCTCTTCTCCCACTACTTGGTTATATCCCTAATTGGGATCAACCTCTCCACTACCTCTTTATGAACATAAAGAAGAGGCAGAACAGTGAGAACAACTTCGACTACAACCTTTGGTTTTTCCCTGTCCATCGGGTTCACCAGGCAAAAATAGTGGTTGAACCACTTGCCTATTTCTCCCACTAGGATCAACAACCATCGGTTCCGTAGGAAGTCCCAAATCATCAAGATTAATTCTATGCGGAAACCTGGAATCAAGTTGTTTGAACCACGTTCTAACATCTTATCCAATAGAATTTTACTTGTGGATTTGTATTCTTCTATATGCCTTATCCTCTAAGAAAGTTACATTTGTACTGAACAAATACTTTCTTGACCAGAGGACTATAGAAGAAATAATTTCTAGTTTCGTTGCATACCTTATAATCAAACCTTCATTATTCCCTCCATCTTGACAATCCTTCCTTTCGGCTTGTGTGCCAAAAGTCCCCAAATCTGAATGTGGTGTAAACTGAGCTTGCACCCATGCCACAACTCAAGAAACAAATCAATGGTACTGGGCTATGAAGGAACCTGACTATCTCCGGTGTACATTCTCAAATAAAACTAGTAATGAGGATAACTCATCATTGATTTGGTATTATCTTGTTCTCCCTTTTCGATAAATGGTTCCTAAACTCATATGAGAGATACATAAACCTCGATCAAATCGAAGTATCTCGATTCTCTTAATTACTTCTCAACTTCTGTCCAAAATTTTAGAATTTCTTCAACATTTCAGATCAATGAGATATAACTATAGAATCGAGATTTGGAGTGATCATCAATAAAAGTGATGAATTACTCGTACTCTCTCGTATCTTGATCACAAAAGAATCCATACATATCGAAGTGTATTAATGCCCAAACTCTTAAGTCCATTTAATGTATAAGGACTCTTGGTTATCTAATCCTCTAAACAAGATTCAGAAAAACAGTATAGATTCCACCTCAAATCCTTTTGAGGTCCATCCCTTACTAGTATTAGAATCGAGTTTTGGATAAGTGTAACCAAGCCTAAGATCTTAATCATTTTACCCTCTAAATAAAATTCAAAAGCCCACATAGATTCTACCTCCAAAATACTTAGAGGCTATCTTTACAAGTCTTTCAATCTTATTTAGATAAATATGATTATCTTAAGATCTTATCAAAGAGTTCATTAATACAAGGAGTCATCTATCCCTTATCACTTGTAGTAATATTACACTTAGAACCATTTACAAGGCTTTGAGATTGTTAACCATTTGTCTCGCAATAATAAGAGCATTATTTAACTTAATTCCAACTAATAACTGGAGATTAAGTACTAAATAATTTCGCTCAAATAATAAAGAAACAAAATAACAATCAAATTGTTTCGCAAACATAAAAGCCTAACGGCTCTTTCTATATTACCGTACCCGTGCTTATCCTTATAGTATACTCTATCTCATTGTGTCATTTGGTCACCTAGGACCATATTGCAACAACTTGCAATAGTGATTAGTTACTCTAGAATCTATAATCAAGATAGACTCAATTACTAACCATAACACAATGAATAGAGTCTTACTCCATTATAGAGTTACCAAGGAAGCTACCTCCTCATTAATCCTATCTTTGCTCAAAAGAAAAAAAAAAAGTTAGAGGCCTACCGTACTATCCGTTGCATTAAAATAATCTCTTCCCTATGAATAGCTTACATTGAACCTTTCGGGGACACGTTCATCTTGGTGAATATAGTCCACACTGAACCGCAAGAGATCATCTTAAAAGATTTCTCAAGCATTATGTCACATGAATCAATGTTTGCAAGTGGAACCTCCACCACGTTAAAGTGACCAATCATGTTTTACCAAATGGTCTCTTGTAAAAATCATGATCGGTTCATAAGTAGAGATATATTATAGCTTGATAGCATATTTTGTATAAATCCATAATTAAAATGTTCAAATTATCATAAATACCCTTCCATCGAGAAAATAAATATGGTATCCTATTTCGATGTCTTTATTGCGAAGTACTTGACGTGAGAATCAAAACTATGCAATAAACCATCTCATCAAAATAATATCATTTTCATTGAAAGATTTATGATTACTATTGAACAAGGATCTCCTAGCACAAACAAATGTTATAAGTGGAAAGAATTATAACTAGACATGTTGCAGTTTTCGCCAATTAGTTGGTGATGTCTAAATATATAACTAGTTGTGGAAATACGATATTCAAATAAAATACACGAGTTGCATAAATGGTGAATACTTTCATATATGATGCATGAATAAAAAATTATGCACAAGTAGACCCAAAACTACTAAATATGACGACAACCTAAAACCCCAAAATCTTAAACACATTTCTCTATAGGAGAAATAAATGTGATTTATGGCTAGGTTGGGACCCTCCCACTAAATTAAATATATCTAGCATCTCATGCAATATTTAATTTATAGTCGTTCAAATTTTGGCCATCATTGACATCGTTTGGATATTCTATAGGAAGTCCCCACGATGTCATTGATTTAAGTGTCTAATCCCTATATTGATAATATTTCAAGTATCAAATTAATTACGTTACCTATAGGGTAATCATGATTAATTCACACTTAAAACATCATCACCTAATGGGCCCAATATAGCGACCCAGAATTTTTATGCAATAAATAATTATTTTAATATTTAGAAAATTGTGTCGCTACTATTTCACCAATTATTTTGAAATTAACGCCGCGACGGATTCGTCTAGCCAAGTCAAGAAATATCGAATTTGTTCGATTTTAAATTAAAATCCGAATTTCTAAAATTATGTTATTTTAATTATTTATTCAAAAGTATTATTTTCAAAATCATTTTAAATTCCAAATTTATTTATTCTCAAATATATTTTCAGTCCAAAATATATCAGTTTTAAATACATTTTCAAATCAAAGTTAGTCAAATATTTAGTTAATTATCCTAAACTAATCCACCAAAATTTTCCCCACATGATTTTCTTCTTTACACCAAGACAACAATTCTTTACAAAAACATCATTATTTTGTATAAAGAATATTACACCATTTTCTATTTCATATTACACCAAATTCTACACTATCCTATTCTATAATACTTAATCAATACATATATTCTTCCTTATCCCAACTCACGTCCCCTACATTCTTTTCTTCCTTCTTTATTACTCTTTCCACCTCAATATACCATAATCAAAGCATCTTCATCATATCATTACACCTAACAAAGAACACCACTACCAATTAATCAAAGCTATCACAATTCAATCCTACCCCATGTGTATACTAAACATAATGATGAATTACCAATATTCCACCCTTTTCATACCTAACTATTCATCATTTTTCCTAAATTTATACGTTCTCCATCTCCTCACAATACACACAACAAACTGGCCAAATCACTGCCGAACCATAACCAGTTAACCAATTCATCAATCAGCCATCATCTGAATCAAACTTCCATTTGTCTGAAATTGAACCAACCATCACCACCGCCTACTGCATAATCCAGTCAAGCACCGGACACCACCAACCCACTACCAAGCTGCCACCTTCAAATCACCGGCAGTCACACCGGTCTTCTCCTCTCCTCTGTCTCAGCTTCGCAAATTTACTCAGAATCATCATCTTCATCACCAATCAGTTACACCGCAATTCCATCAAAAGTTCAACCTCAACCACCACTGCAGTATTACCACAAACTCGCCACCACACAATCACAGAGAATCAAATCGGCGCCTCAATCCACCATCACTTCCAACATCTACACAACCTAAATCAGAAACCAGAAGTTCCGATCTGCAGCCCCGGTTTCACCATCGATTTCGCACCTAACTTCGCACTAAACTCCCTAAATTAGAAACCTTCATCCTTAACCCATTTCGACCAGAGTTCCATCGGAAAACCTCGCAGCTCCAAGCCTCGAACTCTTGCTTCGGTTTCACACGTTTTCGCACTCAAAACTCGCACCTAATCCCCAAAATCTAAATCCCCATCCTGCTGAGCCACTCGCCGCACCCTTGCCGGAAAAACCACCGGCTTGACACCGGTTCTCGCTAAGGGCAGTCGGTTGCCTTTTCTTCCTTTTTTCGCCTTGGTTCAGAGAGTGAGAGAGAGAGTATAACGAGAGAATGGTTAGAGAGAGAAAGAAAGATCTGATATATTATATTTTTAACTTTCCAGAATTTGCGCGTCAGTCCCTGAAGTTTTAAAGTTTCAAAATCAGTCCCTGATGTTTTAAATTGTTTCAAATCAGCCTCTTTCACTTTAAAGGTTTTCAAATCAGTCCCCAACTTTTAAAGTTATCCATTTCAGCCCCAAAGTTTTAAATGAGTTTTAATCAGCCCTTTCATTTTCAAAATCTATTATTTCAGTCACTGTTGATTTACTTTTAAGCCCAAGTTTCAAAGTATTCATTTTAATCCCTCAACTTTCAAAATATCTATTTTAGTCCCTGAACTTTCAAAAGTATTCATTTTAGTCCCTCAACTTTCAAAACATCAATTTTAGTCCTCAAATTATAATTTATCATTTTGAACTATATATTCGATATACTAAAGTGACTTATTGGCTAAGACGAAGCGTACGGAGAATTTAAAGAAATTGAAGTCATTCCCGCTCAACTTTGCACTCGTCGGATTTGAGGTAGACTCGCACTTATTAATTGATTTAAATTATGATTTCATATAAATGTCATGTGACTTATGAGAGTCAATTTTCAAGAAAATTAAGTATGTTTTATGAAAGGTAAATATACCTTATGTTTTTATGAAAAGTAAGTATACCCTATGTTTTTACGATAATGTTTTATATGTTTTGGATCATTGCTATGCGCATAAGAATTCTTACCACCTAAGTTCGGTAAAATTCTTGTGTCTCCATAAGTTTATGAGGATTTGCCACGAAGTTCGGTAAAATTCCTATGTTTCCATATGTTTATGAGGATTTACCACCTAAGTTCGGTAAAATTCCTGTCTCATATGTTTATGAGGATTTCGATCCTATCTTATGTTATGATGGAAATGATCCCTATGAATTTCAAGAATTATGTTTTGGTATACTTACTGTTATTATGATTTTACTGTTACTGTGATTTTACTGTTATTATGATTTTACTGCATAAGAATTCTTGCCACCTAAGTTCGGTAAAGTTCTTGTGTCTCCCTATGTTTATGAGGATTTCAATCCTATCTTATGTTATGCTTTCAAAAGAAATTATGTTTGGCATAATTAAAATGTTTTTATAAGTATATGGTTTTCAAAGAGCTGTTTTCAAAGAGCTATTTTCAAAGAGCCTATGATTTTCAAAATATGTCCCGTGCTGTAATGCACAATATGAGTTTTATCAAGAGCCGTTTTATAAAGAAGCTCTATCAATGCCCGTTTTATAAAGAGCCGGGATTTATGTGTTTAATCATCTTATAAATTAAATTAATTTGCGATGAGTCTACTGAGTATTTCCCCCATGAAATACTCACCCTACTTTTTAACAGTTTTGCAGATTTCGGAGACGGTGGCGAGCGATGAATGATGGTGGCAATAATCGTTAAACGGTTGAAAGTTTGACGTTAATGATTTCCGTATTTTTCCAAACAATCGAATAATTTAGAGAAGTTCATTTATTTGAGAAATTATGACATTGTCAATTTCTTTACAAAATTAATGGTTCGATTTACTATTTCAAATGGTTTCATAAATGTTTTCAATTTTATCGGCCATTACAGTTTATTTAATGTTGCCAAAAATGAATTTCAAATATTTCTTCCGCAAAAAATTATTCGAAAAATTTAGACAGAAAATGACGTAGTGAATCGGGTATACGGAACTCGGGGCGCTACAAGTTGGTATCAGAGCTAGTCTGCGTTTCTGTAGACTGGTAAAATTTTCAAAAAGAATTTTCAAGAAATATTTTCCATTTTAAGATTTTTATTGATGAAGATTGCCACTGCCATCATTCGTTCCACCAACTCCGAGGTAAAGAAGTTTATGATGTTTAAAGTTATTTCAGTATTTCGAATACTCATTTTACTGATTTATGAGAAAGAATGAAGAGTATTTCGGATACTTATGATTTATGAGAAATAAGAATGTATTTCTTCGAAAATAATGATGTTGTTATGCTTTGTCATAACTTATATGCTTTAATGTATGATTATGAGAATTTTTTTTAAGAAATAAAACGAGTGTTGAGCATAATGGGAATAATATGATTTAAGAATGATTTTTAAATAATTTTTGTCCTCGAGTTAGAAATGATGAACCCTAGATGGACTTTGCATAATTGATTTTAGACATGGCACTAAGTATGAGAAGTCAACGGAAAGGATTTGATTATATGTTCAAATTATCTATCGTTTAGATTAAACGAGAAATAGCAAGCCAGTTATGAAGTTGTGATAAGATGTTAAGATTATAAGTGATATGATTTTTTGAGATTTTTATGAGAAGAATTTTGAAGTTAGAGATTTAAAGATTTGGTTCTTAGTTTTTGGTATTTAAGTAATGGATATTATGTTGAGTAAATGAATTATGTCTCTATGTTGAAAAGAAATTTATTATGAAGTTTGGCCTTGTGAATAAATTTTGGGAATATGATTTATGGTATATATTTATAAGTATGAGTAATCTTTTGAGACAATTAAGGTATGAAAGGAAGTGATATTGTGATATTGAAAAAAATATGATTTGAAATTGTTATGTTGAGGAATTATGAATTGAATTATGGGATATTTTTGATGATATTGAAGTGTTGGAATCGTTTTCAATATTTTTAGATCGTTGTGATTAAATGTGGAGTTATATGTTATTGTTAGTTATGAAGTATACTTATGGTTTGGGATAAGTTCAAATTACAAGGGAGACTCTGTCCAGAATTTTATCATTTGGAATTAAGAGCATAGTATGGTATGCAATCACTAAGAGAATTGAGTTTAGAATTGCAAGTTCATAAGCAAGATTGAGTAAATGATAAGTTATATTTTGAAAGACGAGTGAAGACAAGTATAATGGCATTATTGGGAAGAATCTTAATTATTCTTGGGAATGGATTTATCATTTGTAAGGAATGATCACTTGTATTGGAGAGTATTATAAGGATATGAATTTTGAGGAAAATAGGAATAAGATTTTACAGTGATGACTTATTTTGGAATGGTGTTTAGAAGAGGGACCATGGTAGAATCCAAGATTTTTTTTAGTCTAAGAAATTGATATATTATATTAGTGATCAGATTGACGTATAAGGTACGTGATAGATATGACGACTAGATGGTTAAGGGATGTTATGGTTATCCAGGGAAGAATCGTGTGAATATTGAGTTTGATGATCTTATTTTGATGGTTTATTGCATTATGGTGAAATATTATCTACGATTGAGAATTTTCATTTTTAGTCATAATATATGAGTTTATTTAAAGATTTAGTGATGCAGTTTCGATTAATTATTATTGGTTGTACTTTTGAAGTGAGTAAATATTTTGGCTACAATAATGGAAAATCTGAGATGATCAGTTGTGTGATTTTAAATTACGGGATTGTATCTTTGGGTTAAGCAAATTTGATGAGGAATCCTATATGATTTACAGAAGTCTTATTTAATGGTGATAAGATTAATCAGAGTATTGTTCATAAAGTGTGATATGAATTGAAGTTTGGGAGAATAGAAAATTTTAATTTTGAATTTCAGATTTGGGAAATTAGTGAAGTTCTTAAGTTTGAGAATAACATATCTGATCCTTATGATGCTGTTTTAAGTTAGTATCTTAGCTCTCAGCTAGAATGAGTATTTGATACCGAGTACTTGATGTATGATTTAAAGTATAATGAAAAGTGGGAACAAGAGTTAATGCGCTGTTATTTTTCTCGACAAAAGAAAATTTGATGATAAGATTGGAGATATGGAATATTTTATTGGATTTTGGTACTGATATTTTTGGTATAATAATCAAGGTATAGTGAGATGATACGGGAATACGTGAAAGAGAAATAAGGACCGTATTGAATCAGAATTCATAAGTATGTATAAGTGAAAGAAATACTTTGCAGGAAATGTGGTGACATTTAAGTAAAGAATCTTAGTTATTTGGAAGATATTTGTTTACTGAATTTTGGGTTACTAATATTGGAAAGATAAGTTGATGATATTATGTTGATATGTTTGGGTATATTACGTAGAGAGAATATTCAGGTAATTCTTTGATTATTATTTTGGGAATATTCGATGATAAGAAGAAAGGAAAAATTATTATGATATGATATGTCAGTAAGATTTGTTGAAATTTTAGAGATATATACGAATATCTGAGGTCACATGATACGATGATAAGTGACATGTTACATGAATACTACAAGATATGATGAAATTTTTACATACGATTGGGAATTGTTTTGATTATTTTGGGAATATTCGATGATAAGAAGTTTAGAGATGAAAAATTATTATGGTTTGATATATCAGTAAAGATTTATGAAAACTTGAAGAGATTTTTTTTATGGAATTACAGAAATTAGTAAAGAGACATGATGTTGTTTGGGATTATGTGAGATAATGATGATGAACGTAAGGTTAGTTGAATATAAAGGTACAATAGAAAATTGTAAGGAATGATATGATGATGATAATTGAAGGTGATGATGTATTGAGATTATGAAATAAGTTGATCATCTATGAATAAGTTATGTTGTTTTGGGTTCATAAAAATGGAATTCAAAGAATAGTGAACTTTCAGTCACTTACGATTCAGAAGAATTTTTGAGTAGACACATATGTCTATAGAAAAGTCCATGTTCTTGAGAAAACAAAGTGATGCATTTAGTCAAAGTCCAGTGGGTTAAATATGGTTGGGTTAAATATGGTAGCAATGATGCTACATAAGAGAAGAAGAAGAAGAGATTCTGAAAGTATTCAGAAATCATAAGATGAAATAAGTTTAATTTCGAGGACGAAATTATTTTAAGGGGGTAAGATTATAGCGACCAAAATTTTTATGCAATAAATAATTATTTTAATATTTAGAAAATTGTGTCGCTACTATTTCACCAATTATTTTGAAATTAACGCCGCGACGGATTCGTCTAGCCAAGTCAAGAAATATCGAATTTGTTCGATTTTAAATTAAAATCCGAATTTCTAAAATTATGTTATTTTAATTATTTATTCAAAAGTATTATTTTCAAAATCATTTTAAATTCCAAATTTATTTATTCTCAAATATATTTTCAGTCCAAAATATATCAGTTTTAAATACATTTTCAAATCAAAGTTAGTCAAATATTTAGTTAATTATCCTAAACTAATCCACCAAAATTTTCCCCACATGATTTTCTTCTTTACACCAAGACAACAATTCTTTACAAAAACATCATTATTTTATATAAAGAATATTACACCATTTTCTATTTCATATTACACCAAATTCTACACTATCCTATTCTATAATACTTAATCAATACATATATTCTTCCTTATCCCAACTCACGTCCCCTACATTCTTTTCTTCCTTCTTTATTACTCTTTCCACCTCAATATACCATAATCAAAGCATCTTCATCATATCATTACACCTAACAAAGAACACCACTACCAATTAATCAAAGCTATCACAATTCAATCCTACCCCATGTGTATACTAAACATAATGATGAATTACCAATATTCCACCCTTTTCATACCTAACTATTCATCATTTTTCCTAAATTTATACGTTCTCCATCTCCTCACAATACACACAACAAACTGGCCAAATCACTGCCGAACCATAACCAGTTAACCAATTCATCAATCAGCCATCATCTGAATCAAACTTCCATTTGTCTGAAATTGAACCAACCATCACCACCGCCTACTGCATAATCCAGTCAAGCACCGGACACCACCAACCCACTACCAAGCTGCCACCTTCAAATCACCGGCAGTCACACCGGTCTTCTCCTCTCCTCTGTCTCAGCTTCGCAAATTTACTCAGAATCATCATCTTCATCACCAATCAGTTACACCGCAATTCCATCAAAAGTTCAACCTCAACCACCACTGCAGTATTACCACAAACTCGCCACCACACAATCACAGAGAATCAAATCGGCGCCTCAATCCACCATCACTTCCAACATCTACACAACCTAAATCAGAAACCAGAAGTTCCGATCTGCAGCCCCGGTTTCACCATCGATTTCGCACCTAACTTCGCACTAAACTCCCTAAATTAGAAACCTTCATCCTTAACCCATTTCGACCAGAGTTCCATCGGAAAACCTCGCAGCTCCAAGCCTCGAACTCTTGCTTCGGTTTCACACGTTTTCGCACTCAAAACTCGCACCTAATCCCCAAAATCTAAATCCCCATCCTGCTGAGCCACTCGCCGCACCCTTGCCGGAAAAACCACCGGCTTGACACCGGTTCTCGCTAAGGGCAGTCGGTTGCCTTTTCTTCCTTTTTTCGCCTTGGTTCAGAGAGTGAGAGAGAGAGTATAACGAGAGAATGGTTAGAGAGAGAAAGAAAGATCTGATATATTATATTTTTAACTTTCCAGAATTTGCGCGTCAGTCCCTGAAGTTTTAAAGTTTCAAAATCAGTCCCTGATGTTTTAAATTGTTTCAAATCAGCCTCTTTCACTTTAAAGGTTTTCAAATCAGTCCCCAACTTTTAAAGTTATCCATTTCAGCCCCAAAGTTTTAAATGAGTTTTAATCAGCCCTTTCATTTTCAAAATCTATTATTTCAGTCACTGTTGATTTACTTTTAAGCCCAAGTTTCAAAGTATTCATTTTAATCCCTCAACTTTCAAAATATCTATTTTAGTCCCTGAACTTTCAAAAGTATTCATTTTAGTCCCTCAACTTTCAAAACATCAATTTTAGTCCTCAAATTATAATTTATCATTTTGAACTATATATTCGATATACTAAAGTGACTTATTGGCTAAGACGAAGCGTACGGAGAATTTAAAGAAATTGAAGTCATTCCCGCTCAACTTTGCACTCGTCGGATTTGAGGTAGACTCGCACTTATTAATTGATTTAAATTATGATTTCATATAAATGTCATGTGACTTATGAGAGTCAATTTTCAAGAAAATTAAGTATGTTTTATGAAAGGTAAATATACCTTATGTTTTTATGAAAAGTAAGTATACCCTATGTTTTTACGATAATGTTTTATATGTTTTGGATCATTGCTATGCACATAAGAATTCTTACCACCTAAGTTCGGTAAAATTCTTGTGTCTCCATAAGTTTATGAGGATTTGCCACGAAGTTCGGTAAAATTCCTATGTTTCCATATGTTTATGAGGATTTACCACCTAAGTTCGGTAAAATTCCTGTCTCATATGTTTATGAGGATTTCGATCCTATCTTATGTTATGATGGAAATGATCCCTATGAATTTCAAGAATTATGTTTTGGTATACTTACTGTTATTATGATTTTACTGTTACTGTGATTTTACTGTTATTATGATTTTACTGCATAAGAATTCTTGCCACCTAAGTTCGGTAAAGTTCTTGTGTCTCCCTATGTTTATGAGGATTTCAATCCTATCTTATGTTATGCTTTCAAAAGAAATTATGTTTGGCATAATTAAAATGTTTTTATAAGTATATGGTTTTCAAAGAGCTGTTTTCAAAGAGCTATTTTCAAAGAGCCTATGATTTTCAAAATATGTCCCGTGCTGTAATGCACAATATGAGTTTTATCAAGAGCCGTTTTATAAAGAAGCTCTATCAATGCCCGTTTTATAAAGAGCCGGGATTTATGTGTTTAATCATCTTATAAATTAAATTAATTTGCGATGAGTCTACTGAGTATTTCCCCCATGAAATACTCACCCTACTTTTTAACAGTTTTGCAGATTTCGGAGACGGTGGCGAGCGATGAATGATGGTGGCAATAATCGTTAAACGGTTGAAAGTTTGACGTTAATGATTTCCGTATTTTTCCAAACAATCGAATAATTTAGAGAAGTTCATTTATTTGAGAAATTATGACATTGTCAATTTCTTTACAAAATTAATGGTTCGATTTACTATTTCAAATGGTTTCATAAATGTTTTCAATTTTATCGGCCATTACAGTTTATTTAATGTTGCCAAAAATGAATTTCAAATATTTCTTCCGCAAAAATATTATTCGAAAAATTTAGACAGAAAATGACGTAGTGAATCGGGTATACGGAACTCGGGGCTCTACACCCAATCTAGTAACCAAAACAGTGCAGACCTCCTATAAGGAGACTAAATAGATTAGCACGAGGCATACACAATTTTTTTTTACTAATGGGCTAATAGGGGAGGCCGTGGGTTCAAAGTATTTTGCACCCTCACTCACTTAATATTTTGAACTGTTGGGTTTTAATTTAATAATTACCAATCAATTTTAACTCTTAAAATCGATTCAATTATTAATAAACATATTTATTTTTCCAATCTAACATTTAGAAAAGAAAATAAAATATAAAACAATGCATGACAATATAGTACCTAGAGCGGTGTATATGCGATCTACATGACATGTTATTTAATGACATTCATTCACAATTTAATTAAAGTAATAAATAAATGCCATAATAAAATAAATAAGAACATAATTTATGGCCCAAACCTAGACACACAATTACAAATTAATAAAGAGTCTATTGAGCCACAAGCCGGCTCAATTCTTCAATTTCTAATTACAAGTGTTCAGGCCATTACTTGAACTCTTCAAATAATATTTCTCTGCCCATTATCAAACTGATCCAATCTGTAAAGCTTCAATCTTCAGTCCAAATATCAAATGTAGTGATCCAATTAAATATTCCAGTCCATTGTAAAATTTTACAATTTCAGGACCATATTTAATTTCATCCATATCTGGCCCAAGTTTAATTAATCCCATAAAACCGGCCCAACTGAATAATACCACAAAATAAGCCCAATTGGAATTAATGGCCCAACACTGTGAATCCCTTCTCCTTTCTCAGATCTGCATGTATCTACAGATCTTAGTGAAAATGGAAATTGCAGCGGTCAGCCTATGACTTGCCATCGTCGGGAACTGAAACCTGGGAATGAACAAGATCGTGACAACACAACGGAGCCTGTGTATCGCCTATGCCTTCATGACCCATAGCGCAGCCATGGCCACCCATGTCTGGCCTGGATTTCGCTTCACCATTCGCCGTTAAGGGAATAGAGAGGAATGGCAAGAGGCGGCGAACACCCAGTGGTGCCGTCTCAGCCACCATGACCACGCGAACTGCAGTGCCCAAGGCACCGTCGTACACCGCACATGGCGACAGTGACACAACTGGTGTCGCACCTTCTCACGCAATGGCACCGTGGTACTGCTGTCGCCACATTAAAGGAGAGACGGCGACGCCCTAAGGCCAAGCTATCAACCGACGTCCCCCGCTGTCACACAATCGGTACTGGTACAACCTGCAAGTCTTCTTCATGTTTTTACCGAATTTACAATGCAAGTCCTTCTGCTTTGAAGAAGGTGAAGTGTGGTCCTTGTTCTGAAATTGCAGTAGCAGTCCTCCGAATTTTGCAAAAGAAGTCCTTCAATATGGAAACTACATTATCTGGTCCTCTGATTTCAGGCAGTGATGAAATAGTCTCCAGATTTTACAATTACAATAGAAATAATACAAACCCTAATTCTATTGCAAAATCAAAATCAAAATCAAAAGGGAAAACATGGAGACGTAATCCACCCCTTTTGTTACATAACTCGATAATACAAATACAAGAATTTAACACAAAAATTATATGACCATAAATTTGTTCAAACATGAATATCATTCATCCAATAACAAATAAATCACATAATCCCAACACCGCTCAACTAATACATGCATAAACAAAGATTATTTATTCCTAAATACACAAAACAGTATCAAAAACCTGACGCTCTGATACCAATTGTTGGGAACCCGGGTTGTTCTACTCACAAAAATTGATTTCTTGTGATAAATCATCCCGTTACAGGATTTTCTGTTCTATGTATTCAACTTGGAATAAATAATTTTGTAAAAAGAAAGAGATATTACCCTTATAACGTGCTTTACAATAATCTCTTTTCGCTGTTTCTTGATTTCATCAAAGCTTCAAACCCTCAAGCTTTCCTCGGTGTTCTCCAATGGTAGCTGTGCAGGTGTGTGGTCACCTTTCTCAAGACTTGGGTTAAACTAGGATTAGGGTTTCTTTGTAAAGAGGAAACACACACTACACACTTTAGTGTGTGTCTCGCCACTTTGTCAATTAGGTTAAGAAAAATAGTCTTGGGAGACTATTTGTAACATCTTTACACTCCAAAACCCTACCAGGCCTAGTACCATAACCCAGGCCCATTTCTGTACAGCCCAATACAGGTAATAAGCCTGTATAAACCCATTATAGTGAAGCCACCGAGGGAACCTGATCGGACCCAAGTAAACTAAGCTCCAATAAATTAATTATGACCCGGTCAACTCTTGATCAGTCAAAATTAATTTATTAATCACGTTCTATTCCACTAAAAGAACGAGATTGCACTCTTAGTAAAATTGAAATTACTGAAACAATTAATCAATAATTATATCCTCTGACTTATCGTTCTTACATGTTACCCCCGTCGATCAACTCGAATGTTCGGAGCAAGTTAAAATCACCAAAATGTCCTTCTCTGAATATTCATAAATTCTCAACTCTCATCTTCTATCTGACAGTTCGATGTGATCCCATCACATCATAGAATTCAACAGTCACTGTCGAATTACTGAGCTCAGATTCAACTGTCCACTAGAAGAACCAGTGAGATTATGATCATACCTAAAAGGTGACGGATTCCATAATACGAATATATGTTCCTTGTTAGTTCACTTTAATTCCCAAAGTACCGAGATATTGATCAATAATTTGATCTCACCCATTGATACCTCAAAGAACTTCAAGTTAGTAATCGAAGTCCATTATCCGATTAGGATTAAGGTCCCACGTACGATAATCAAGGGAAATTAAATTTGTATGGTCAATGTCACAAATTAATTTCACGTGGTCCCGTCCAATACATTCCAAACGTACTCTCAATTTTATTACCAAAGTCAAAGATAGACTTTAATAAAATCGAGACGATCTTATCAAAATAAATTGTCCATATTTATTTACTGATCGTGAACGTTAATTTCTAGATCGAATCACAAATTGAGTCTTTCCGTGTTTACCAACTTAAACACTCAATTTGTAATATCAAATCGACCCGTGAACAAACGCAACTTTACATTAATACAATCAATAAACATTTTATTTCGAATTTCGTGAATTATACTCTATGGGCATATTTAATTCCAACAAAGAGAACGGGTCACACAGTGGGAATAAGTCGGTGAAATTTCAGTTTTTGGTTCCATTATTGTGTCAAGTGATTTTTGAGGCTTCTTGAGTCTGGTTAGAGCATCTTCAATGGAATATTATTCAATCTAAAAAAAAGATGTCATTTGACGATCATTAATTGGACTTCTAATAAATGTTTAATAAACAGGCACTGAGACAAAAAAATTGATCTCCAATACAGTATGTCTACAACCCAATTTTGATGCCTATGTGGCATTTATTTATTTTAAAAAAATTATTAAATATTTTTTATATAAAAAAAACTATAAATATGTGGGAGTGAAATTCAATTCCGGTTCTTCTTCCTTCTTCTTTACATTTTCAATTTTTTCCCCTCTCCATTTTTTTGACAATCTCGTTTCTTCCGCCATCGATTGCTTAAAATTGAAAAAAGCAAAGCAATAGCAGACTGCTTAAGGAATCTTGAAAATGAAAAGAAAAAATAAAAAAGCAAGCATGTTTTTAATTCAACAATTGCTGCGACTTTAGATAAAGAAAAAAAATGTTTCCATCCCTGTTTAAGAATTTGAAATTTTTTTTGCAGAAAGTGGAGTGATATAGAGATGCGGTGGTGTATTGTCAACCGTAATTTTCAGTTTTTCCACCAATACTGTCAAGTCATGTTAGACTTGCCTTCTAAAGTTGGACAACGTCCAACTTTATTTTTGCCACCTCAGCATGACGTAGAGTGCATTGGAGAATAAAATTGTTGGATATTGTCTACTTTGATGATTTGACAAGCTTGACAATGTTTCCTTGGAGATGCTTTTGATAGAACCAGCTTCTTATAGATTTGGGGTCGGATATTAACAAATTGTGTTGGAGAAATTCGATATCAATTATTTTGTGGGTTGTTTTTAGTGTCCAAAGATGATGGTGGAGGATATTGGAATCACATTGAGGATTGAGTCCTTCAATGGTTCTATGAATGGTTTTGTGAGTGAAGTGGAGAATTTGGAGAAAATGAAAAAAATGATAAATTCATATTTATATAGAGAAATGTTTATATAGATATCAAAATTACACCTTATGTTACGTTAATTACTCCTAATTTTGCAAAGTTAAATATACCATAAACAAATAACAACTAATTGCATTTAAAATTACTACTATTAAATATTTATAACTTAAGTACTTCTCAATTAGGTTGATATCTACTTTACTATCTTTATAATAATATATAAAGGTTGGCCACTTCCTAAAATAATTTTTGGCCATTTTCCAGCACATTTTTTTCTATAAATAGTAAGTTCACATAAATGAATGCAAAGTGGATTAGTGTGAATGCAAAATGAATGTATGCCAAATGTGAACGCAAAATCTGGATATATGTGAACGCGCGCGCGCGCGCGCGCGCACACACACACATATATATAAAGGTTGATATTTTTTTTTAATCAATTTTAATTTTATTACTAACACTAATACTGAATGAGTTCAATTAATATTTTTAGTTATCAGTATTAAAATTATCATCTAGTTATTTTATTATTATTTATTTTTTGTTCTTAATATTATAAATTCTATGTGTATCCATCAATAAAAAAAATTGTGAATTATTATTTTATTATTATTTATTTTTTGTTTTTAATATTATAAATTCTATGTGTAGCCATCAATATAAAAATTGTGTTTTAATTATTAATGGTCAAATCATTTGTTATCTTTAATATTAAAAATCACATATTCTGAAATATATATGTGGTTGAAAGAATGCGCTACTTATAAATAATTTATAAAAAAAAGTTAGTGAACGAAAACTGATATTGAATAATTAATGCTTTGATTTCTTTTTAATTAATAATATCAATAATTAGATTAATATTTTTTAATCATTTTTAATTTTAATAAATTTTTAAAGATTATAAGGTGTAAGATTTTTGGTATATTTCGTGATCTCCAACTTTACTTGGCTATCGTATCATGATAATTGCGAGATTTTCAAATTATTATTTTGACTACTTATTTTAGTAGTTTTATTGGTTAAATTCAAATATTTTGTTTACTTATTTTCAAATTATTGTGATTGATGTTTCGAATGAAGTTGAAAAGTATGTTAAATATGAGAGTAAAAAATAAAAGTTATGAGAAATATATTAATACATGCAATATTTGTACACATAATATTACATCAAACATGATATACGATTAAAAAAAACTACTAAATTTGCATTTTTAATGAAGTTAATAATAAATTAATTCATCAAAATTATTGAAATCAATAGTCATTTATTTAAATATATAAATTGACGTTTATTATTCAAAAACTTTTAATAGTTTGAATTAGTTATGTTATTTTTTAAATTCTAATAATTATTGTAATAGAACATTATTTTTTATACATTTATACATATGTTGATTATGTATAAACATTAAAATTTTACGAATACTTATAAAAATCGATATTATGGACAACAACTTTTGTGCATCGCAAGAGTGAAATACTAGCTATATATATATATATATATATATATATATATATATATATATATATATATATATATATATATAAATAAAGGGAGAGTACTTTCCAAGAACAGGTCTTTGAACCTGTCTAAACCGTGTTTCCTAAAATTGAAGTATTTCAATAAACTAGAATACTTTTGATAATTATACTATTATTTTGAAATAAAAAAAATATGCAGTGTGGATATCAAATCGAATATCTCAACTAGAACTTTAATAAGAACTCACAAGTGAGAGTCAACTATAAACACGTCTTCCCTAAAATCACATGATGCGAACCCCTTCGGTATATTGACCGAAAATTTTCACAACAATTTAATATAAAACCCAAGAATGCTAAAGTGGTAAAATATGCGATTAACACCTTAACCCAAGTTTAAATTTAACCCAAAATTCAAAGATTAACTAACCCTAACCCAATGAGTATCAACTAAACAAATTTCAAGATGGTGGAAATAAACAACAACACAAGAATAATAATACTCAAGTAAAGTTGATTAAATTCAAAGAAGAAAACAATAACAAATGAGGTTTTTATCCTTACCTCAATGAGCCTCTCAAGAGGAGCATTCACAATGAACAACTAAGTTAATTTTGCTTCAAATGCAAAATGTGTATATATTGTACAAAATGGGTAAAAGTTGTAAATTCGGAATTTGCAAGAAAAATCCTGTTTTTTTGAAACGGGGCGTTTCGGTCGATCGAGCCGGTCGACCGAAATGACACTTTCGGTCGACCAATCCTCAGCCGAACGCGACTGAGGCTGCACCCCAAAATATCTGCAAAGTTTCGGTCGACCGGAAATGACTTTCGGTCGACCGAAATTGGCTGAGTCCAATTTCTTCTTATTTTTGCCTCCAACTTGAATCTTGGCTTCTTCTTCTTGACTTTAATTACTTGTTTAGCCTCGAATCTTGAACCCTTCGGGGTCGGATCTCGTCGTGGGTCTCACGGGCACGCGCATCGAGGTTTGACTTTCTCGGTTCTCATCATTCCCTCCCTCTTGAAAAGGATTCGACCTCGAATCTTGCTTGATTGCACAGTCGTGAGATTCCTTGACCTTTGATCTTGCAACATTGCGGATCACAGATTCATGCGCTGAAGTTAGACCTCTGCGATTCTCATCATCTCCTCCATCTCGAAAGAGATTCGACCACGAATCGACACCTACAATAAAAATAGAAAATTCAGACACAATAAATGTAACTGAAATTTCATATTCACCGTGCAAAATCAATTTGTAGCCATTTCCAAGAGCTTGAGATGTGCCAACACCACAGAGTAGCAATTTGGATTTTATTTGGGAACACATTCGGCCACCCGGATCAAACGGAATATGCTTCCTACCATGGTTGGCATTGGAAGCACATTGCATTCCAATTCCTCCAAATGAAAGCTCGAGTCTCCTGCAAAGGGGCTTAACCAAATGTGCATTCTCGTGCCCACCTAAACCAACTCTTTCTTTATTAAACTTATGCATAAAGTTCAACAGAGTTAATAGGATAAAGTCAAAAGCAACTTTAAGTGGAGAAAACTTGCTAATACGATGAGCAATGAAATTGCAAGCAAATTTAACAACCACAAAATTAGCACCAACTTCGTGCAAATGCACGACTTCCCGAAAGAAAATATTAGCTATGTTGATGACCTTGTTGGTTTTATGACATGCAATCAAATGTGACATTTTTATACTCCTACCAACAATCACAAAAATAACATCATTTTCTTTCTTTATTCCAAGTAAACCCACTATAAAATTCATAGAATTAGTAATCCAAGGTTTACTCATGACGGGCAAATATGTATGGAATTATTGGGGGAAAAACTTTAGTTTAGCCATTTTGAAAGTTTGGTATTTACTACAAGTGCAAACATGTTCAACACCAATCTTCAAAATAGGCAAATAAAATTGATCACATAATACCCCTGAGACCCCGTTGATTTTAAATCGTCCCATCAAACAACTCTCATGCGCCTCTCCCATTAGCAATTCGCGCATGGCACATTTAAAAAGAAACAATCCAATATTTCAAAACAAATAATTATCATGCCCATAGAATCCATCAAGATATCGCTCACAACACGATTCATAAATGTTTAACAAATTTGGATTATTAACATGCATGTTCTTAACATGTTCAAAACAAAATGAGGGGGCATCAAGAAATGTTAGAAGCGAAGTCCTTTTATCATCAAAACATCCCACTAAATTTCTCCCATGGACTCCCCTAATTAGCAATCCCTTTATAGGGCAAATAGGCACATCAAATATATTTTTACAAAGTAGGAATTCATCATGCCCATAAAATTTACCATATGCAACATTTTCACAAAAAGATTTGGTACTTAGGAAATTTAGCACATGCAAAAAGTTGTATTTACAAATTAAGCATTCATCGTACCAATGATCTTCACCACATATTACATTTTCAAAGGTCAACAACATACTTTTCAAATCCACATTAACATTATAGAACCCTCTAATATATTCGACACATAATAACCTTGCATTCAAAGAATTGTTAGGAGCATACCTCCTAGATGTTGCATGGGTTATTTCATTTTCTTTACCTTGGTTGCATTTTTTGTTGTAGGAAAATATTTCCATGAATTTCTTCCATAAGGCATGCTTTTGGAGTTCTTTGTTGTCTTGATAAGTTGGCCTCACAATTTCCTGCAATAAAGAAATAACAAAACTAGGAAGGGAGTTGTTAGAGTATTCAAGCGCAAAGAACATTTTGGAGTGATCTCTTCTCTCAATTTCTTTGGAGGCTCTCTTCACACCCTCTCCTTTTTTGAGGTAGGAACCTCAACCCTCGACTTTTCTCTTGCCTCTCCTTTTTCTGGAGTCGTAGCTCCAACTCTCATTTCCTCATCTTTTTCTGGGATCGTAACCCCAACTCTCATGTCTTTTTCATTTTCCCTCACTTTTGCCTCTTCAACAAATTTTTCATTTGAATGTTCTTTTTATTTCACCTTCTCTTTCTCTTCTTCTAACTCCTTCTTGAGTTTTATTTGATCTTTGTTAACCTCTTCCGGACTCAAGGGTAGGAGCACAACTTTCTTCCCATTTAATGTGAAGTTATACCGGTTTCTCTTGTCATGTGCCACACTCCTATCATTTTTCCAAGGTATCCTAAAAATTATGTGTATAGTATGGATGAGAACTACATCACATATCACTTGGTCACTATAGGTTCCAATGTTGAAAGTAAGAAGAACTTGTTCACTCACTCTCACTTCCCCATCGTCACCAAACCTTCGCAACACATAAGGATTATGATGTTTCATAGCCGATAACCCCAATTTTTCCACCCTACTAGCACTCACCAAATTTGTGTCACTCTCCCCATCTATAATGAGACTACATGCCCTATCCCCCACAAGGCATCTAGTGTAGAAAGTATATTCTCCATGTTTTTTCATCTCATTAGTATGGGCCAAAGATTTTGGTCGCCTAGCATTTATCTCCTTCACTACTCTTCTTTTCCTATTCATACTCCCATTTTGTTCACTATACCTTTCATTACTCCAAACATCCCTTCTAATTTTTCTATTCAAACTCTAATTTTGTTCACCATCCTCCTCATTTCTCCAAACATCCCCACATTTACCCCTAACTTCTTTCCGATTCTTCCTTCCCATTCTCCCATCATCCACCCAAACATCTCCACATATATTCCTCATTCTTCTATTATCTCTTCCCTCTACTCTATTATTAGTTGATGTACTCTCCCCTCTCGTTCCCAAATTTTCTAACCCACCCCCAATCTTCTCCATTTGTCTACCCATGGTGGTTGAAAGATTTTGTAACAAGTACTTCAAATCTTGAATTTGAGCATTGGAATTTGACATGGTGTGCAAGTGTAAAAATGTTCTCACAAGAATATTTTTCACTCATTTTTCACTCAATTTAGGCTTTTACCCTCTATTGAGCTCACCACTCTTACCTTTTTCCACTCAAAATCTCATTTCTCAAGTTCTCCCAGAAAGGTAATCAACTAAACCACGAAGTATAATTTTTGTGGAGTCAAAGAAATCACAAATAAGGAAGAATGGATTTATAACAAGTAGACACAATAGCAAATGGAATTTATGTGCTTGCTATACTAAAAAAAAGGAACAATATTATGTTGGATAAGATGTTAGGAACACAATTTAGCAATAGGATTGACAAACCACAAATATTGGACAATGTTTAGATGTAGAGCAAATAAGCACAAGAGTGTAAATTTTCAATGAGGCAATTTATCAAATACTTTTTACTCAATCTTTGAATGACCTTGAATGGATATATGATAAATCTCCAACAACCCAAATGCGGTAAGAATGAATGAACAATAATTACCCAATGTATGGAGCATGTGATATATGGGGTGACATGTCAAGAATACAATTTAAATAATGAGAATAACAACCACAAGTGTTTAGCAAGACATGGGCATTGAATAATAAAGCACTAATGGAGTATTTTTCTTTGGGTCAATTTACCAAACACTTTGAGTACACAATTTGGAAAGTGTAAGTTTTGTAGTGAATGAATAATGGAATTCCCCAATAAACTCACAACCAATATACCCAATACATGTAATCAACAAATACACATTGGCGTATAATTTTTTCCCAAATTTTTCCAATTTTCGGATTTTTTTTTTTGAATAACGACAACAATAATGTAAATGATAGGTTTACCAAATTAGAGTCAAACTCTGATACCACATGATGCGAACCCCTTAGGTATATTGACCGAAAATTTTCACAACAATTTAATACAAAACTCAAGAAAGCTAAAGTGGTAAAATATGTGATAAACACCTTAATCCAAGTTTAAATCTAACCCAAAATTCAAGGATTAACTAACCCTAGCCCAATGAGTATCAACTAAACAAATTCCAAGGTGGTGAAAATAAACAACAACACAAGAATAATAATATTCAAGTAAAGTTTATTAAATTTCAAAAAGAAAACAATGACAAAGGAGGTTTTTATCCTTACCTCAAGAAGCCTCTCAAGAGGAGCATTCACAATGAATAACCAAGTTAATTTTGCTTCAAATGGAAAATGTGTATATATTGAACAAAATGGGTAAAAGTTGTAAATTCGGAATTTTCAAGAAAAATCCTTTTTTTGAAATAGGGTGTTTCGGTCAACGAATCGGTCAACCGAAATATTTTCGGTCGAACACACGGTCGATTGAAATGGCACTTTCGATCGACCAATCATCAGCCAAACGCGCTGAGGCTGCACCCCAAAATCTCTGCGGCGTTTCGGTCGACCAAAATTGGCTGAGTCCAACTTCTTCTTATTTTTGGCTCCAACTTGATTTTTGGCTTCTTTTTCTTGACTTTAATTACTTGTTTAGCCTCGAATCTTGAACCTCTTCGGCATAGGATCTCGTCGTAGGTCTCACGGGCACGCGCATCGAGGTTTGACTTTCTCGGTTCTCATCGTCACATCAAAGAGTTAATGCAAAAGTTTTATTTTGTACATTTTACTTTTTCCACATGTCACACTATTTCAAAATTGTTTTATTTAAGTAATAATATTTATAATTTCTTAACTAAATTTAATTTGATTATAAATAATTAATTTCAAAAGAGTTATGCAAATGGTCATTGAAGTATTTTTTTTAAAAGTAGTAAGTTATCTAAGTTCCTAACTATTATAATTGTGACAACTTAGTAAAAAAAAAAATGGTCTCTATTAGGTACACTTTATTCAAACCCTCATTTTTTTAAAACTCATTTCAACTAACATTCTATTAATAAAATAATCTACATATAAATTTAAAAAAAATTTATACTTTTTAACAGCTCATTGTACTATAAATTTACTGTTACGAACTACATTATTTGAAATAATGATTCTCAAACAGGTGCTTAAGTATACATTCTCCACAAAATCATTATTATAAAACTCATTTTGTGAATAATGAGGGTTCAAATAAGAACTAAATATGTTCACAACAGAAAAATGTAATACATAAAGGGAGAACACTTCCCAAAAATAGGTATTGGCTCATTTTCCTGTATAAAACACATTTCCTAAAATGGTATTTAATAGTATTAATTCACTATTTATTATTCATTTTGGACAAAATTCAGATTTAAAATACTAAAATAGTTCAATTGAACGCAGATTTTTAAACATTTGCATTTTTCAGGTCCCCAAAATTTATTGATCTGTCTTCCTTTTTATTTTATTTTTTTAGAATGATTCTAACTCAAAAATCCAAGCTTAGGATAAAATTTTATTCATAGACAAAATCAATTACAAGAAGGGAACATAGGTCCGTCTTCTCCTCTTGAAAATCAATTACAATTTTTTTAAATTCATAAAAAAAAAAAAAAATTGTCAATATCACATAAATACTTTTATTTAAAAAATAGAAAATGAAAGATGATGAAATAAGAACATTCATCAATCTATTTTTCTTTTTCTTTTCCTTTTCTTTTCAATAAAATTCCGAGCATATATCAAAGATATATCTTTCTTTTTTTTACTTATTATAAATTATATTTAAATGTAATTTTTATTTTTCATTTTAAGTTTTAAATTAATTCAAATTACAATATTTAAAGAAATTTCTTGAACGATAAACATATGAATTGTAAAAAAATAAAAAATAAAAAGAAAAAGAAAATTAAGGTATGTGTAATGTACTTTTTTTGTAATTGATTGTTTTTTTTCCCTCATTTTTAATTAAATATTCATTTCATACCTTAACGTATAAATTCAATATATGTGAATAACAAATGATCGTTCATCGCACGGATGTAATACTAGTAATTTATAGTTTAAGTACATCTCAACTAAATTGATATCTACTTAACTATATTTTAGTAGCTCAAAATTTTAAACTTTTTTAAAATATTAATTTTTTTTTAATTATTTCACGGGTTGCGGTTAACTCGTGAAGGTGTGACCTGTGAAACCTGCAGTTCACACATTCTTGATCCATGAACAACCCGCTTAGGTCATGGGTCGGCCTGCGATTCTAGGTTGATCCAATCTGATTTTTACAGGTCCAGACTCATCTATCTTGACACCTCTACATGTACACCAATAAAGCACCGAAAATAAATTCAAAATTCTATATATTTTTTAAAATCACTATTAAACTGATGTAGGCTCGCCTACAAAATTTTATCACAAATAACACAATCGCCTAATAACTCAATATGAATTGCAATTCGATATAAACTCACAAACTTTTATTCGAAATCAACCTAAACATAAAAATAATGATGGTAAGGTTTAAATACAAATCCCCAATGCTTGATCTTCTACTCCATCATAAACTAATGCTCGTTTTAAATCATCAATCAAGTCTTCAATAAGCTCACAACTAATAATACTACTTACCACCTAAAACAACTTGATAAATTACACAATTTAATAATTTTTTTCCGTGTTCTAAAAAGCTTGAAGTCCCAAAGTCAAGCTTTATGCGCTAAAGCGTTAAAAAATATTTTTCAATTCCTACATGCTAGATTTAAGCTTTAGCGTAAAAATAAAATAAAATCAGAAGTCTAAATGCACTTTAGGAGTGCTTTTTTCGCACTTTTCAACAAAGCGAAGCTTGAGAGATGTGCCTTGTGCCTAGACGACGCTTGGATGCTCGTTTTAGAACACTAATTTTTATATATGTTTTAAACATACATCCAAATGACATTTTATGAAGTTGGTAAACTTCCAAGTTCGATCAATAACAAAAGCATCATTGCAAACATCAAACTCAATAAGCGTTTTAAAACACTGATTTTTATATATGTTTTAAGCAGACATCTAAATGACATTTTATGAAACTGGTAAACTTTTCAAGTTCGATCAATAACAAAAGCATCATTGCAAAACATTTAACTCTTATCACACGCCACCTTTGTTAAATAAAATAAAACTCAGACAATAAAATACTTTCACTTCACAAACTACGTAAAATCACACAAATAAAACAAAAGGAAATACCAAATATACACTTTTTTAAAAAAAATTTGACCAACTGAAATATCTAGAAAGAATATAAATAAATATATTATTTCTTCATTCAAATTGAAGTGACGACCCTTTCTGAGCTTAGGTAACAAACTATGCGAGCCTCTCAATTAAGTCAACTAAAATCCGGTCTGAATGAATAAATAAATAAAGGCAGTTAAATATTACAACAGGATGAACGCAATTCATAATGGCATCATATTCCTGCAGCTTGTGACCACACTTGCATCTTTATCGGCATCGTAAAAATCGCGAGCTTAGCATGCCAACACGCATATAATGGCTCGATAGTGATCAGTTGGCCTCCCAATTGTAGTACCCACTACCCATCTTAGTATGGTATGATATACACAAAAATGATTTCTGTAATATGGTTTTTTGTGTTGCTATATTGCAGCCTCCAGCCATTTTGGTAGTCTCAGTGAATCCTTCATCCCGAGTCTCGTAAAAAATACAGCATATAAAAGATGCAGCAAGAACACAAAGAAAGCACAGTTGAGCAGAAGCTGTCAAGAGGCAAACAAAAGAATGGAGCCTTTAGTTTTCTTATGCGAGATGAAGAAAGCAAAAAATGAAGCCACAAAAATACACGAACCAGGAATCCGAAAATGCAATATATCAAATTCATTGATGGAATAGCGTTAAGGCCGAAGGATGTGAGCATATATGTGAGTAAAGCATGGATGTTTATCGTAATCTACAAGCCAAAAGTGAAGAATATAAGGAAAAAAATTGTCATCTTCGACGAAACAAATGAGGTTGGAAAGAACAGCATAAAGGAAAGCCATAGATTACCAAATTAAGGATGTTTTCTCCTATTAAAAATGAGGAGATTAGGACATACCCTACAGCTCCCACTGCTCGAACCTGGAAATCAAATATATGACACGTATTGGTTCGGTCATGGCTAAAAGAAAACAGTATGTTGGGTAAAGGAAAACACATTAAAGGAGCAAAAATTACAAATGAGCATAAGAAAACTGAGGTACTCCAACTTGCTTGAGACCTGAGAGCAGAAAGTCCCGAAGTTAAGAACAGAAAGCAGATGGAGCATTACAAATTTAATAGATAGGACAAACAATATGGTGATTATGAAATGATTTTTCATCTTTTATTTCATTGAAAAACAGCTATGTATCTCTCTTAATTTTTTCTAGTGAGATTGCATCTCTTGATACTTTGGATCTATGGAAAACATGTTTCAACAATCTAAGTCACCATTTGATTAATTTTTCTTCATGTGGTGTCAGGTCCACTTTTAGGCATACATCCTCACCTCTTACCATATCTATTTAACATGGCACACATCTATACTAACATCCATATTTCAGTTATTTTCGTGTTATGGACATTTTTATCCTTCAACAGCCCAAAACCCAGTACCATAAAGTATAGTAGGTTTAATAGCTTTACGGAAGAACTGCATTAAAAAAATTTATCGTCCTTATAACATAAAATTCTGGTAACAGTTCTCCATTTCATCATGCATTGCACTCTCTTCAAGTCCTTCCTTTAATAACTGAATCTACATACTTAAAATAATCACTGTTTGGGACAACATGGTCTCTCTCCAACCCAACAAAAAAGTGAAAATAAGATGCCTATTCATTTGGCCCATATAGTACATATATTCACAAACTTCATCAATAAAGGTGTAATGCATACCTCCAAGAAGTACCCATAGCAAAACCAAGCATACCGTGCAATAACTGGTTTGGAGAGGAAAAAAAGAAGAGAATCATGTACAATAATCTTGTTATTCAATTAAAAAGAAATATCATCACTATTACTGATGGTATAAAATCCACGACTTAAATAAGTCACTCAATATAGAAAAAAAATTTTAATCGTGCTATTTTTGAAAGACGGTACTTCCTATGTCCAACATTGTTCATCACACCTTGAATTTTTGGGCTATTTGACTATTTTCTGGAACAAAGATCAATCTTTCTTAGATTGCGAAATTAAGCTAGGGAAGAGGCAAACATGGTATATAATGATATACAAAACAACATCAAATGCTGTTGGGCAAAAAACCAATGTGCGATGAATATGAACGTCCTAGGAAGAGCAAATAATAAATTTGAGATACCTTAGCTTCATGCATAAAGGCAGCAATTCTTTTGCAGTTCGGGGTATACATGAAACTGAAATTGCCAATGCCCTCCGCTATTTAAGTCCAAAATGAAGTAAAAAAGATTTATGTAGCTCCACAAGTTGTTTCAAATTCTGATTTAACTTCAAATTATGACCAGAATCAATGATGGTTTTGCCAAAGCATATTAGTTAGTTGGAGATCGCGGCAATAGCAATTCATGTATTTTATTTAAATTTTGAAAGCATTGCATTATCACAAAACACTTTTTTCCTTTCTCCTCTCCTCCTTTATTTTATTTTTCTTTTCTGCTTTGACTTATCCCCATCAAATCTCTAAATATAAGGTTATTTACTGAAGGAAATACAGGACGCCCAGCCAATTGCTGGCAGTCCAATCACATCAAGAGAATGTTTATTACAACCTGAGAATCACTGGAACTGGATTATCAGAAGATTATATCAGCTTATCCCTCAAAAATGGGAGCGCAGGAAATATCATATAATGCAGATTGAATGATGCTCACCAGATAGGTTATCGCTTTCACTGGACCAGATAAGACAAAAAGCAATACACCAGTTGCTACCTGACAGAGAGAAAAATCATGGTGCATACATTAAGCACTTATACCATCGATATATGGATTAGCTATTGGGGGTGACAAACCATAGTTTTCCTGCCAGCTGCAATGCCCCATCTCATACTGGATAACACTATAGGCAATGCAAAGAAGCAAGCAAAGTATTTCTGTGAAAAATCAAATTGCACAAGTGTGTAAGTAGCGTAAGAATATAAGTTCAATCGATCATATATTGAGTAAGAGGCTAAAAAAACTCTGTTTGTTGATTATCCCTTCTACAAACTTGTAACTGAACCTTATTACGAAATGAGAGTCCTAAATTGATGCAATATGGATGCTTGAGGTTGACAAAGTGGGACGGAGACAAATATTTGGAATGTCAGAAAACTTGTCAACCGTTAACCTATATTTTTTGTATAAACAAAATTATAAAAGAAAACGACGATTAACTACAAAATTCAGATCTATCTTCAATCACATTTTTTATTCAAGTTTAGATTTAGGCCTTTTTGATATGATACATGGAAAACCCTTTTAGAGGCACAGACAGCAATATACATCACCAATAAGCAGGGTTATGATCAAACATGGTCAATTGAAGTTCCAGACAGGGTTAGTAACACCAACTGATAATTACAAATAGTTTCGTTCATTATCAAGTTCTGTGTAAAAACATGAAACAGCCTTCCCCTGAAGATGCCCTAGACTGTAGCATAGTATTTCCTTGTACCAATATATGCTGCAGCCCACAGTCTTCATTCCACAAGACTAATTCACTGCTACTGATTTTGTCTCCTCATCTTTTCAACTGATGTCATATTTGCATTTGCACTAATATTCCATGCTTTTTTCAATTACAAAACAAACCATGTAACGAATTCACTACAAGCATCTTAGTTTCATATATATTCTAGGAAATTTTTAACTGCTACACAGCAACAATGCTGTGTACAAGAGAACTTACTAAAACCTTCGTTATAGGTTTCCACACCACGAACATGCCAAGATAACTTACTAATACCTTACAGAATCATTTGCCTTGAATAACTAGCAATCAATAGGTAAACATAGTTAAGATACTAAATCCAAGAAGCATAAGTTTCGAGAAAACATTTCAATTCCAAAATGCACGGGAGATGCATAACTTAACTTGTCATACCACTTGTGCTTTTCCTTCAATCTTTATTCTATAATTTATGCTTCATTATTGTAAATTCCTGAGTATATGTACGATCACTTAACTCCTACTGCAAGCGCAGATATGCGGCTTGCAGCAACCTGGCCACTTTTGTTTCTTAAAAAACCCTACGTATGCAACTGTGTCATTAGGTCCATATATACCAATAAATAACTCGTTTTTTGCTAAATGAAAATTAAATTCTACACAGAATCTCCTCACTAATTAAGTGAAGCATTCACCAAAGAATTCACTTCTTATATCTTAATCAGTCACGCAGCTTCTGCAACGCTACAATAACTATTTTGTCTTGGACATACACTAGAAGCCTCCTCAATTCAATTCAGCTTTATCTCACTAATGCAAACTAACTACATATTTAAATTGGTTTAACCATACCAAACAATAGCAGTCCATACACTTGAAGTCTTGAGCAATCACTACAGACAACACTTCAAATAAACAACCAAAATTAGATCTGAGAAAACCAGAAAAAGAATGAAATAACCCAGATAAACACATTCAATTTTGAAACAAGGAGCCCTCAAAATGATGAAAGTCCAATCCTTAACAGCAACCCTTATAACATCTTGCCATATTAGATAACCAACAAAAACTCTATTAGCCCAAAATCAAATGACACGGATAAACAATATTCCAAATTACAACAAGAAATCCAGATATAATTTAGAATCATCTAATTTTTAGCCACAACCATTATCAAATATAAATCCATATATAAAACCAAATTCCAATAAAACCCCATAAAAACCAACTTGGACAAGCTGAAATTAAAGAGACAAGAGTCTGCCCACACACACACGTCCCACACCCACCAACACACCCTCAGAAGCATACCTCAATGGCAAGAGAGTTACTCAAAAGAAAAGCCAAACCAGAGACAGCAGAAAACATAGCACACTCCACCAGCCGTAACGTCTTCTGGTAAACCTCTCCATCTTCGGCTAAGTATTCTTCGAACTCTTCAGATTCCTGTTCTTCTTCAATTTTCTTGTTAGCATAAAATGGCGTTTCAGCATGAATAGCTGTGGCTTTTGCATATTTAGTAAGAGAATAAAGTAATGGAGTATGGGATACCGAAAAACTGGACTTTGGTTTATGAGATGGGTGAATCAAGAGGTGGGGTGGGAGAGTAGGGGTAATTTGGGAATTATGACAGAGACGATGGTAGTGACAACGGTGGGGATTAAGCTTGATTTTGGGGAGATTCATGTTTTCTATTCATGGAGGAGAAATGTCAAACCAGTGGAGAGTGGTGGTGCTATTTTTTAGAGGATAAAGCGAGTTTTAAAAAAGAAGGGCAATATTTAAAAGTTGGAGATTTTAGTTAAATGAATTTGGTAGTTAATAAGTTTAGTAAAATAGATCTTTTTGTTGAAATGACAAAATTATTCTTAATGAAAATGATTGTTTAATTTGTAAGATATATTCTCGAACTTGGTCAGGTTGATTTAATTCAGTGCTTTTGGTTATATTTATATTTTTTAATCTTTTAAGTTCTTCAAAAAATGTTTTATATTGTAATAATTTTTCAAAAGATTTAGGATGATCCTTTTTAGTTATATATCCTAACGTTATTCATTCTGAAACTTCATTTTATATATCTTTGTATTCTTCTATAATTTTATGAACTGTACTTATATTTTTGACTGTTTCGACAGAATTAAATTCTATTTTATTTAGGATAGCATAATCAATATCTTCGTATATTTCTTTTAGTTAAGATTGTCCAACATAGTGTATATTTTTAGAATTTTCAACTATAGTTAATAAAAATGAAATTTCTTTATTATTTAAATATAGTTTATGATCACAATTATTAGATGTTGATATTTGTGAAGTATTCATAGATTATTGGGTTAGTAAATTATTATACAAGATTTTCTGGTATAAGTCCATTCTTTGATCTAGTAAAATACAATAATCTGCAATATATTGTTCATATTTATCTAAAAGTTTATTATATTCTTCAAAAGATATGTTTTCATTTTTCATTTGATGTTTAATATCTTCCATTTTATCTTTCAATTTTTCTAAAAGATTATCTAGTTCTTCTATTGTATATCCTGGCATTTAGGTTTGGACTGTATTTGTTACTATTTTATTTTCTAAATATATTTTAAGCTGTAATATATCAGAATAATCTATAATGTATTGATCATGGTTTTCTAAAAGTATATAATATTGTTCATATGATTCATCCATATCTATTAATTGAGTTATTGATGTAGGTCGCACATACGAAATTGTCAAGAAATCAGCAAACACGGATTGCAATTCGAAAGAGAATGAATTTTTTTATTCGAAATCAACCAAAACCCTATAATAAGACACGAAGAACATAAAGAATAACCTAATGGACCCTAAGCCCGCTATAGGACTGAGCATAACCCACAAAACAATAAAATATCGGAAATAAATAAAGAAAACGGTAGTTTTAACACAGTAAATGTCCTCAAACGGTCAAAATCTAGTACATGCGGAGAAGCTACGAGTCCGGTCTGAATCGTCGAGAACTTTTCGAAAAGTACTTATGGGCCCAAAACGGACATCGTATGCAAAAGTTATGACCATTTGAAGTTGAAAACGCCCCTCATATTATTTCTTCCGCTCCCAATTGTCCAAAAATACTGCCTCTTGCTCCTGTAGGTCATCCTCCTGTTCTCCATCAAATATAATGTTATCTATTTTTTCCATTATCCTATCTAACAAATTTTCTAATCCTTTAATAGTATATCCAGGCATTATATACACAAAGATAAATAATTTATAAAGTTTCAAGTAATTTTTCAAACTCTATCAGTGTTTGGGAATTGATGATATCTATATCATCCATAATATCTATGCTTGGTTCAAATGGTATATTATATTTTGAAATATTTTTCTTTTTCTTTTCTAATTTATTAATTATATCTTGAATATCTTGTATCATTATAGATCTTACAGTACCTCTAGCAAAGTTTTCTATCAAATTTTCTTTAAAACTTTTTAATATCTCTTGTGATGCGTAGAGTTGCTCTTGGTATCCTATTTTATCAATTTCATTCTCATATTCAATACATTTTTTACTTTTGATATTCTTTTTAACTTTATATGGACATCTCTTAGTTCTAGGATTTTTCATAATATAATTGCTTTCATTCATGATATTAAGATTTTCAAAAACTAATAAAGAAATATTCATCTCGTCCATCACTGTCATAATCTATTATAGGGTCATAATCATTATCACTACTAAACACATATCCTAAAATAATAATTCATTATTCATTTCAGTATTACTGTTTTGATAATTAAACTTAATAATTCTGAATTCTGTCATGTTAAAAGCTCTTCTTCCTCCTAATTCCGTAAAGATAGATATATTAAGAATACTAACATCTTTTCCTATTCTCAGTACCTTTGTATTTTCCTCATATTGTTAGTGACCTTCAGGCTTATAGGTTTCCGCTCCACACCCTTCAATCGCTTCCTGCCTTCACGGGTTATTAGCTAAACCTGGATGCCTTCACTGTATAACTTTTTAGATGGAAAATATTTTAGGACAGAGTGTAGGGAGTTTTCTTAATAATATATCTTCTTTTGGAGATATGATTCAGAAGACAGAAATTTAGAGACTAATCATATTCTTATAAATTGATTGGAATTATATTGATAATATGAAGATTGATACAAGGCTGGTATAAGAATTTTTCAAAGACAGAAAATTTCTTGGGTTTCTCACAAACTGAGTGCTCAAGTGAGTTCTGCCTTTTCCTAACCAGAAGACTCCCATTTATAGAACTTCACAAGGTATTACACATGGCCTCTACATTGTGTTGTCGTCTTGTTACATCAAATCAGATTTATCAATCGTCTTCCATCTGTCCATCAATTCTGTTGGCATGTGGGGCAATTTCTGACTATGCATGCTTCTTGCAAAGTGACAAAACTTCCATGGATTTGATGAGTGTCAAATTTTGATGAGTGTCAAATTTATTGATGTATTCTTGCAGGATTGTTGACTTTTCTTTTCCTCCATTAGTAAGGAGGGTCCATCCATTGTACAGGAAGATGCATTTGAATTTTTTCTCATACAAGTTTTTGGCAATGTTGTAAAGAACTTTTATTCCCAACACCCTTCGGGATCTAAACCATGATCTTGTAACGTTTGGTACTGACTTGCTATTTTTTCCAATTTCAATTTGAAAATTGCGAGTAACATATCCAATCATGATAATATGCTCGTGATAATATGCTCAGCAGGATAATATATCATTCCATCAATTTTAGGATTGATCGAATAAAATTTTAAATAAATGGGTCTTTCTTGGGAAAACTTTGAAATTTCTCCTTTTAGTAAATCATCACAATTTTCAATTTCTTTCAGATCTTTTCCTGGATATATAAGATCCAAAAATCCATAATCAGCTGTCATTTTTGTCATGACGGGATCTCCTCCCTGAGTAACGATCAATCGTGGGTATACATGGTCTCCAGACGAAATGTAATAACAGTCACATTCTTGAAGTTCATATATAATTTCAACAGTAGTTTTATATTCGTTTTCCTTTTGTAAAAAAGGGGAATCATTTTCATCTTCAGTACGAATTCTGACTACCCTTGTATGTTCATCTTTGGCATTGATTGTGATTTTTCGAGGACTGACTTCATTTATAACAACTTTTTTGGGACTTGGTTCATCTCTTTTAATCGTTGGTCCACCACTGCTTCCAGAAGATGTACATGTTTGTATTTTTTATATAACCTGTTTGGTAATTAACGATTTAAACTGAGATTCAATCTCAATTATGTTATCGCTCAATTCTTTAGTATAATTGTGATGAAATGTTGAGATTTCCATCAATTGCTTGAAACTTCCTTGGAGAGTTTCTGCAAGTTGTTCAATTCCAAGCTTTATATCTTCAGCTTCCTCTTTGAGGAAGTTCATTCTCTTTTTGGCGTCTATCAAGGATTTTTTTATATTATCCATCTGCAAATTCAATATTCCTACTTAAAAAGTCCGCAAGATAATTATTGACACATTTAATATGAACTATATCAAAATTATAAAATGCCAAATAGGCTTGCTATCTATGGAGCCTTTTATATTGAGGTTCTGGTGGTAACTTATTTTTTACTAAACCTGCAACTTGAGAATTATCAGTTTCAACAATGAATTTCTTAGATAATAAAAACAATGAAAACTTCTGTATTCCTCTGATGATTGCTAACAATTCTTTCTCATGAGTAGTATAATTTATTTCTACTTGGTTAAACGTTCCACTTGAGTATCTACAAATTTCATTAAGATCCGTTTTTAATATTGCTGTCCAATACTTATCTGATGCATCAATATTAACTATCAGATTATCTTTTTCATCTGGTAATCTTAATTTTGGAAAATTTTTACATTCTTCTTTTAGTAATTTGACAATTTCTGTATGTTCATCGCTCCATCCTTTGTTATTTGTTTTTCTGAGTAAAATCTGAATTTTATGTCTCTTTTTGAGAGATTTTCAATAAATCTTTCTGCATAATTTAAACATCCTAAAAATTTTCGTATTTGTTCTTTTTATTCTAATTTGTCTGGAAAACTTTCTATCTTCTTAGATATATGGGTTTATAATTTTATCCCTCTTTTATCTGTTGATAATTCAAGAAAATCAATTTCTTATTTTTCTATTATAACTTTATTTTTTGAAAGAATAATTCCTTCTTTTTTACATTCATTTATAAATTTCATTAAATGGTTTCTATGTTCTTCTCTATTGTTAGAACATATTATTATATCATCAACATAGACAATTAAGAATTCATTAAATTTTCTAAATATGTTGTCCATTCTTCTTTGATGTATTTGTGGTGCATTCTTTAAACCGAATGGCATAACCATCCATTCATACTTACCTTGAGGTGTGCTAAATGCTGTATATTGAATACTATCTTCTTTCATTTTTACTTGCCAAAATCCTGATTTGCAATCAAATTTAGAATAATATTGTTTTCATTTTGCAAGATTTATTAGTACCTTTTTATTTGGTAAAACGTATCCATCAAATTTAGTATATTTGTTTAATTCTTTATAATTTATCACCATTCTAGATTTTTCTCTTTTTTGTTCAGAATATTTCATGACCATGAAGGCTGAACTACTATGGGGTCCATTACTATGTCTGATTAATTCTTGGTTAAGTAATTCTTTTATTTGAGTTTTAAATTCTTGTGTATCTTGTATGGTATACATCATTGGTCTAACTCTTATAATAACATTTTTCTGTTAATTCTATTTTAGCTTTTGGATGATGTGGTTTCCAAAATAATAATGGATTTTCTCCACAATTTTTTTTCAAGTTGATCAATGATTTTTTCCATGTTTGTTTGTATGTTTGTTCTTAAGACTTTTTTTATACATTATTCTTTTATTTTTTGTTTCATTTTGTGTAATTGGTTTTTTCTCCCATTTACACCACACTGTGTTGACTGAATTCTGTAAGGTCTAAATTTCCTTGGTATTTTTAATAAATGTCCGCTAGGTGTTTGTAACATTATCATATAATTATTTTGTTTATAATATTGAAATTGTTGTATAAAGTCATTTCCTAATAATATATCACATTCTAATTTGTTATAACTATATATCTTGTTCAGAACTATTTGTTTACTTCCTAGTATTATCTCGATTTTATTAGCACTGTTAATTATTTGGGTACTTTCTCCTGTAACTCCTGTTAATTTTATTCTCCCATCAGTATTCTGTGATTTTATTAAGAAATTTTTAAATATTGTTATATCACTTCATGTGTCTATTAATGGACATGTTGTTATATTTGTTTCAACAATGGTAACTTGAATATAAACAGCTAATGGAAAACTTATTTGGTTATTCATTTATTCAGCTTTTCTGCATAGTATAGTTTAACCATTATGAGTTATATATAATTCTTTACGTTTTATACTATAATCTGCTAGTCCATCTAGAAAGCTCATTCCTAATAATACATGAGGATTTACCATACTATTATCTACATGACATGGTACTAAGAGAATTATTCCTCCTATTTTTATTGGTACTTTTACTTCAAGTTCAGTCATATATACATGTCCATCAAAATTTATATATCTATATGGATCAGTTCTATGAGATATTAGTCATTTATTTCTATTTGAAGCTATATGACATTCACTAGCTCCCGTGTCAATTAATATATTTGATCATTTTATATGTTCTATTCCATTGAAATATTCACCTTCGATTTTCATATTTCTAGCATTTCTATTAAGTTTTATTTCCTTTGTATTACTAGTTTCTCTTAATTGTTTTCTATTGGGTAAAGTTGTTGATCTTCTAATTAACCTATCATCTTCAAATGTTATGTTATTATTAGTGTATTCTTCTTCTCTTAACTCTATAATTTCTGATTTATTTTTTGTTATAGTAAGTTTGTAATTTCTTGGGACTAAACTTATTTGTTTATCTGGTTTCACAGCTTTGCCAAAATCTTTGCATTCTTTATGAATTTCAATAAATGGTTTTTTTAGAATAAATGTTTCCATAATTAGAATTAGTAAATGTGTATAATGCCCTATATTCTATAGTCATAATTTTATCTTCTGGTTCCATTATATCATCTTTATGTAATTTGAAATATAGTCCTAAAATTTCATTAAAATTTCTATCTTTTAATGATATACAATATTTTGGGTAATATGTGAATATTAGTTTTTTATATGCTAGATTTCATTCTACTGTTCCTAAATGACTATCATTTAAATTTATAATTCTTCCATCATGTCAACTTACAGTTAAAGGTGAATCTAATCTGTAACGCCCCGAGTTTCGAGAAATGCGGGAACGTCACTTTTCTAAATTTTGAATAAACTTATTGCGGAAATTGACTAAATATTTAATATCACATTAAATGAATAAAAGTTTAGCGATAATTCAGATTAAATAAAATAATTCTTACAAACTTATTAAAAATGAAAATTCTTGATAAAATGAAATGTTTATTTCGAAAATCCACGACTTAAAAATAATATCCAAATTATATTCTTCGCCATTGCCCGTCACTCGCCTCCGTCACCGAAATCTGCAATTTTGTTAAAACAACGGGGTGAGCATTTCAAAATGAAATACTCAGTAGACTCAACTCCAATAATTAATCTATAAGATAATTGGACCAATAATCATGCAAATAATGTAGTGACGTTCTTTTCTTATTCATAAGTATCAATAAATGAGTGCAAATGAACACATTCTTTTCTTGTCTCATGCTAGCAGATAAGTTATGACGTGCATAACATAAATTCTCAAATTTATCTCGTACGAGATATTCTTTTCCGTTCTCATGCAATTAAGCATATAAAATCACACAAATCCACATAATCACGTGCAATTATGATATAAATCAATTAGTGGGGGCGAGTCTACCTCGAACTTAACGAGTTCTCAAAATTGGAGCGGGAAGTACGTCAATCTCTTAATTCTCCAAATGATTCGTCTAGCCAAGAAAAATTAATTAAATTAGTATTTTCGAACTTGAATTTAAAGTAATTAAAATAAATAAGATATAAGGATCTACTGAAATTTTTAAGAGAATTGAATTTAAAATTTAAAGACCGAAGTAGACTTTTACAAAAATAAGGGCCGATTTGTTAATTATAAAAACCTTCGTATCTAAATTGAATATCATTTTAAAAGGAGGGGCTGAAACGGATATATATCAAACTGTGGGGCTAGAGTGTAATTTCCGAAAGTTAAAATATTAAACTTAAAACATTACTCCTCTCTCTCTCATTTCAAATCTGAAAATCAGGCATAAAGAGAGAAAAGTGAGAGACGACGCGGCTGAGGGAAATCCGGCGGAGGTACTGCCGGCGATTCACGGTGGTATCACCGCCGTCATGTGGCGGTGACAAGGAGGGAGATATGGTGGTGAAAGGTGGATTTTAGGGCTGATTGGTGCGAAAATCGAAGCCAAAAACGAGGCTTAGGGTTCAGCGATTTTGAGATTTTCGGTGACGAATCCGGTTGAAACTATAAGGTAAGGCTCGGGTTACTTTCTTTCTTGGTTTGGGTTTGATTTTTGGGGATTTGGCTCGGGTTTGAGTGTTGAGCGGGGGCGGCTTCGAGGGGTGGTTGACTGTGTGTGGTTGTGCTTGGTGGTCCGTTGGTGGTGATGATGATTTGAGGTCGAAAGTGGTTTGAGGTGGTGATTTCTTGGTGGTTGGTGGTGGAAATGGTTGTCTGCAGATTGTTTGAAGATTGATGATGTGCGTGGTGTGATTTTGAGGTGATTGGATTTTGAAAATTGTGGAATTCGTGTGCAGCAGTCGACAAAGGTTGAGAGCTTACCCAGAGGTTGAAGCCTTGTGTGATTCCTTGGTTGTGTGAGGGGTTGTGTTAAGAAACATAGGCTGCTGACTTATTTTTGGTAGTTTAGGGCAACGTTTGTGGTTTAAGGAATGTGTGGCAAATTATGTTAGGTTTATGATTTGAGGGGATCTTCTGATTGAGGATGCTGATTGCAGGAACTTGCAGTAAATTAACCATTGTCATTATAGAAAAGAGGGATGGAATGAGGGACTTGTAATTTATGGATTGAATCGATTGATTGATAATAAGAATAAAATTTTGATCTTGGACTTTAAAAAAAATCATTAAGATTGAAATAAGATTTAAAATGGTGACATTGGAATATTTTGAATAAAATTCTGAATTTTGAATATTATGAAAATTAATTTAATCTCATTTATAATTTGGCTAGACGAACACTCCTTTAAATTAAATTGGAAAAAGTCGTAGCGACGCGCATTTAAAGTTCTAAAAATATTTTAGAAAGAATTGAAAATTCCCGATCGCTACATAATCCTTCTCTAAACAAGGATTTAAACATTATTTGGATACCTGTTAAATAAACATATTTGATCTTTTCACTTTGTTTTCTATTGATCTTTGTTAATAATTCTGTAACCGTATTTTTTGTTAAAAGATTTAATTTGTGTGTTCCTTGGGTAGTTCTAACATCTATTGCCCTTTCAATTTTATGGTATTCATTTATTGCTACTCTGTCTCTTTTCCATATTCTGTCTAATATTCCCATTTTTCTATTTTCAAATCTAAAGATAATTTTTGTATTTTTCTGAATTTATTATTATCAAAAGTTACTTTTAATCCATAACCTTCTATTCCTTCATACTATTGTTTATCTATGTTCTTATTTGTTTCTATTTCTTCTATTTCTTTATTCTGATTTTGATTCATTACTTTCTGAGTCTGTTTCACTTATATAGACTTCTTGATCATAGTATTCTTCAATATCTGATATTTCACTTAGTTCACTTTCTATTTCTAGATATTCTTTTTGTAATATTTTAACTTTCTTTTTGTTACAATCAGGACTTATATGCCCCATTTCTCCAAAATTCCAACATTTACATTAACTTTTATCTTTTTTATAAGTTTTATTTTTCTGTTTTTTATTTGGGTTATATCTTCTTTTGTAATATCTTCTTTTATGTTTTATATATCTTTTCTTAAAATTTCTAAATTTTTTAAACTTTCTAATTTTATATTTCCTTTTATTATTTTTTCTTCTTTCAGGGTTACATCCCCATTGGATAGGTTTTTCCATATCTTCACAACATATTCTAGTTAATTTTTCTGATTTCTTTAATAATTGTCTTTGTTGATATATATATATGCTAATCTTTCAAATATGAATTTTATTCTTGATCCTAATGTTCTAGGTATTCCAGGGTTATCTCTAATAAATTTTTCAAATTCTATTTTAAAGTATATTCCCCATGAACCTAGTAATTTATTGTAATACATGTCTCTGTATACTTCTTGATTTTCATTACTATAGAATTGGACATAGTAGTATTCTTTAAATTTACAAGTGTATTCTTTGATTTTACACATATCACATATTGTTAAATTTATTAATCTTACTCTTGCATTATCATTTTCTCTAATTGATTCTGCTTCAGCATTATTTATCCAATTTTCTCCAAAAAATTCATCCGCAATATAATCTACTAACTTTTCTATTCATTTTCTATATGATTTTATTAGTTCTGTCTGTACATTTCTTCTTATTAATACTTTTGTATCACTACTTATTCCTTCCCGCTAATTTCTAACATGTCCTTCAAAAGATGCTACTAAAAAATTTATCATTCTATTAGTATTTTTCCATGTATCATTTTTATTGTATAAAGAGAATAGTATAATTGAATCTACCCAAGTTAATAAGGTTTTTTTAGTATTTACTTTACAATATAGATCTAATTTTGTTCCTCCATGATTTATAGGTTTATCATATTTATTATTTGGTTCAAATCTATCTTTATATTTATTCACTCTAGGTGGTTGTCTATCTCTGATTCTATCATAATATTGTCGATATTGTTTACTATATAAGGGTGCATAACTTTCATTTGGATCTGGTAATTCTTATTTGGAAGTTCCTATTGGAGCTGGGTTAGGTGCTCCTCTAATATTCATTAAAACTTGGTATTCATTAAAATTTTCTATGCTTAACTGGTCAAAATCTTCTATAAGCAAATATAATTCTTCATTCATTTTTGTTTTGTTCTTCTTCAGTTTTTTCTTCATCTTTTAATTTTCCTAAAGTTTTTTTCTATAAATTTTTGTAATTCTAATTCTTCATCTAGTATTTTTGGTAATATGTTTCTCCTAAATTCATCATCCATACTTCCTACTTCTATTATAATTTTTTCTTATTCAAAATGCTTCTTTCTTATTCTAAGTATTTTTTTATGAGTTTTTTTGTCTATTTTATTATCTTTGCTTTTATTATTTTCTTTGAATTCTCTAATCTCTAGTTTTAGTATATTTATATCATTTCTTACTTCTTTTAATTCATTTTTTTACTTTTTGAACATCGCTTAATAATGATTTTATTAATATTTTTAGATCTTCAATATATTCGCTTATTGACACTTTATACTCTTGGTTTTTGAGTTTTTTTTACTTTAAATAGTCTGTCATACATATCATCTATTTTTATTTCTATCTTTTTGATTTTTTCTTCTATTGATATGATTTTTTCATTTAATTTTTCTATAATTATTCCAATTTTATCTTAATTAATTAATTCTCCTGATTTTCTTTGAAATTCTTTTAAGATTTCTTCATCTATATTTTTAACTTCTGCTATCATTTCTTTTAATTCTTTAAATTGTATTGTTAGTTTATTTTGGGTATTTTGTAATTTTTCTTTGATATTCATATCCTGTATATTTAATTGTTGTAATTCTTCAATAACTAATTTATCTTGTAAATTTATGTTTTTATATGTTTGCCATAAAAAAAGCACTTATCCAATTTAATTGCATGTTAAGAAATCCATCAGATTCTCCCCATGAGCTTAATGGTTGAAACATAATTGTATTAGCTCCTTTTATTTGGTATGATCCTACTGGTAGATTAATATTTTCTATTATTTGCTTTTCAAATTTTATTTCTCAAAATTCCGTCATTAAATTCTTTCCCTGGTATGCTCAACTTCTAATCTTAGTTCTGTATCATATTTTACTTCTTTACATATCATTATATTATATTCACAAAATTATTCAATCGATCTTAACATTGATTTTCTTTGTTGTGCTCTATACTATTTTATTTCTCCAGTTATTTCATATTTTTCTATATTGATTCTTTCTTTGTTATCTATGATCATAAGTATATTAGGTAATTGTTTCAGAATTGTATTAAAATATTTTTTTTTTACTTTCTAATGATTTTAATCTTAAAAATCATTTTCTTTTTATATTTCCCTCTTCTATCATTTGATCTAATAGATTTCCTCTTTGTTCTATTATTGAATCCAATTTTTCATTTGTTTTCATATCTAGATATTTGATTAATAAAGGTTCTCCTCTATGATAATCCATTTCTATAATTTTTATATAATTTTTCTAGTATATCTTTGTTGATTAAATCTAATATTTCGTTTATGATAAAACATTCTTTTATTAGATCATATATTTCTCTTCTTATATCTTTATTTAAATCTTTTAAAGTGTTCAAGATTTTCATTTTATAATTATCGGGTAGTATTATTGTATGCATAATTATAAATCTTGATGTATATATTATATATTTATTTTTATTTTTTGTTATATAATATTTATCTTTTAGATCTGTCATATGATTCTGATACCAATTGACGGGGTGCTACTATGAGCGAACAAAAATCAAAAATCAACTTTTATATAAACAAAATTATCTAAGGACTTAATTGAAGTTTTTCTATACTTGAATGACTTATATTGTAAATCCATGTATGAGGGTATTTATGGTGATTTGAATGGTTAAAGGCCATTTTCCAAATATTATGATTTCAAAGCTTTTTTTTTCAAAACTTTTTTGTTGATGAGGTTATTTGTAGGTATTTTCCTTAAAAAAATTTTGTTTAAAAATATGTTTTGGGAAATAATTATAAATGGATCCAATAACTATAGTATTTAGTAAAATAGACTTTGAAACAATAATATTGTAAAAATAGACTTTGACTCTTTAAACTTACAAAAATACACTTATATATAGAATTTGCAATACAAACCATTAAAGTATGGAAAGATTTCATTTAAGTCCTTAGACAATTTTGTTTACATAATATATACATCAAGATTTATAATGCATACATTAATACTACTCGATAATTATAAAATAGAAATCTTGAGAACTTTAAAAGATTTAGACAAAGATATAAGAAGAGAAATATATGATCTAATAAATTTCGATATAATAAAAGAAGATTTTATCATAAACGAAATATTAGATTTAATCCACAAAGATATACTAGAAAATTTATATAAAGATTATAGAAATGGATTATCATAGAGCAGATCCTCAATTAATTAGATATCTAGACATAGAAACAAATGAAAAATTAGATTTAATAGTAGAACAAAGAAGAAATTTAATGGACCAAATAAGAGAAGAAAGAAATATAAAACGGCAAGAAAAATTAAGATTAAGATTATTGGAGAAAAAGAGAGAATATTTTGATAGAATTTTAAAATAATTACCAAAAATTCAAACGATTTTAGAAGATAAAGAAAAAACTAGAAAAGAAAAATATGATAAAACAAACACATTGGAAGACTATCTAAAATATTATAGAATATATCATAGAAAATCAATGATTGGATCAATAGAAGAATATTGTGAATATCAAATAATGAATTATAAAGAAGCAAAATATGAAACAGAACTTATTTTAGAAATCGAACATATTAAAGGAAGAAATTAATGACAGAATTTCCAGAAATAAAATTTGAAAAACAAATAATAGAAAATATAAGACTTCCAGTTGGATCTTATCAAATAAAAGGAGCTAATACAACTATGTTTCAACCATTAAGCTCATGGGGAGAGTCTGATGGATTTCTTAACATGCAATTAAATTGGATAAGTGCATTTTTATGGCAAACATATAAAAACATAAATTTACAAGATAAATTAGCTATTGAAGAATTACAACAATTAAATATACAGGACATGAATATCAAAGAAAAATTACAGAATATTCAAAATAAACTAACAATACAATTAAAAGAATTAAAAGAAATGATAGGAGAAGTTAAAAATATAGATGAAGAAATCTTAAAAGAATTCCTAAGAAAATCAGGAGAATTAATTAATCAAGATAAAATTGGAATAATTATAGAAAAAATAGATAGGTTAAATGAAAAAATAAGAAAAAATGAAAATGAAAAAATTATATCAAAAGAAGAAAGAATCAAAAAGTTAGAAATAAAAATAGATGATATGTATGACAGACTATTTAAGGTACAAAAAACTCAAAACCCAAGAGTATAAAATGTCGATAAGTGAATATATTGAAGATCTAAAAATATTAATAAAAACATTAATAAGTGATGTACAAGAAGTAAAAAATGAATTAAAAGAAGTAAGAAATGATATAAATATACTAAAACTAGAGATTAGAGAATTTAAAGAAAATAATAAAAACAAAGATAAGAAAATAGACAAAAAACTCATATAAAAAGAAATACTTAGAATAGGAAAAAAGCATTTCGAACAAGAAAAAATTATAATAGAATCAGGAAGTATGGATGATGAATTTAGAAGAAATATATTACCAAAAATACTAGAGGAAGAATTAGAATTACAAAAATCTATAGAAAAAACTTTGGGAAAATTAAAAGCTGAAGAAAAAATTGAAGAAGAACAAGACAAAAAATGAATGAAGAGTTAGACTTGCTTATAGAAAATTTTGACCAATTAAGTATAGAAAATTTTAATGAATACCAAGTTTTAATGAATACTGGAGGAGCACCTAACCCTGCTCCAATAGGAACTTCCAAACAAGAATTACCAGATCCAGATGAAAGTTATGCACCCTTATATAGTAAACCACACCGGCAATATTATGATATAGTCAGAGATAGACAACCACCTAGAGGGAATAAATATAAAGATAGATTTGAACCAAATAATAATTATGATAAACCTATTAATCATGGAGGAACAAAATTGGATCTTGATTGTAAAATAGATACTAAAAAAGCCTTATTAACTTGGGCAGATTCAATGATACTATTCTTTTTATACAATAAAGATGATACATGGGAAAATACTGATAGAATGATAAATTTTTTAATAGCCTCTTTTGAAGGACATGTTAGAAATTGGTGGGAAGGAATAAGTAATGATACAAAAGCATTAATAAGAAGAAATATACAGACAGAACTAATAAAATCAGATAGAAAGGGAATAGAAAAATTAGTAGATTATATTGCAGATGAATTTTTAGGAGAAAATTGGATAAGTAATTCTGAAACAGAATCAATAAGAGAAAAAGATAATGCAAGAGTAAGATTAATAAATTTAACAATATGTGATATGTGTAAAATTAAAGAATATACTTGTGAATTTAAAGAATACTATTATGTCCAATTCTATAGTAATGAAAACCAAGAAGTATATAGAGATATGTATTACAATAAATTACCAGGTTCATGGGGAATATACTTTAAAATAGAATTTGAAAAATTTATTAGAGATAACCCTGGAACACCTAGAACATTAGGATTAAGGATAAAATTCTTATTTGAAAGATTAGCATATATATGTCAACAAAGACAATTATTAAAGAAATCAGGAAAATTAACTAGAATATGTTGTGAAGATATGGAAAAACCTACCCAATGGGGATGTAACCCTGAAAGAAGAAAATATAATAATAAAAGAAAATTTAAAAATAGAAAATTTAAAAAATTCAGAAACTTCAGAAAAAGATATATAAAACCTAAGAGGAGATATTACAAAAGAAGATATAATCCAAATAAAAAACAGAAAAATAAAACTTATAAGAAAGATAAAAGCCAATGCAAATGTTGGAATTGTGGAGAAATGAGACATATAAGCCCTGATTGTAACAAAAAGAAAGTTAAAATATTACAAAATGAATATCTAGAAATAGAAAATGAACTAAGTGAAATATCAGATATTGAAGAACACTATGATCAAGAAGTCTATATAAGCGAAACAGATTCAGAAAGCAATGAATCAGAATCAGAATAAAGAAATAGAAGAAATAGAAACAAATAAGAACATAGATAAGCAAGAATATGAAGGAATAGAAGGTTATGGATTAAAAGTAACTTTTGATAATAATAAGTTCAGAAAAATACAAAAATTATCTTTAGATTTGAAAATAGGAAAATGGGAAATATTAGACAGAATATGGAAAAGAGAAAAAGTAGCAATAAATGAATATCATAAAATTGAAAGAGCAATAGATGTTAGAACCACTCAAGGAACACACAAATTAAATCTTTTAACAAAAAATACAGTTGCAGAATTATTAACAAAGATTAATAGAAAACAAAGTGAAAAGATTAAATATGTTTACTTAGCAGGTATCCAAATAATGTTTAAATCCCTGTTTAGAGAAGGATTAGATTCGCCTTTGACTGTAAGTTTACATGATGGAAGAATTATAAATTTAAAAGACAGTCATTTAGGAACAGTAGAAGGAAATCTAGCATATAAGAAACTAATATTTACATGTTACCCAAAATATTGTATATCATTAAAAGATAGAAATTTTAATGAAGTTTTAGGATTACATTTCAAATTACATAAAGATGATATAATGGAACCAAGAGATAAAATTATGACTATAGAATACAGGGCATTATACACATTTACTAATTCTAATTATGGAAACATTTATTCTAAAAAACCATATATTGAAATTCATAAAGAATGTAAAGATTTTGGTAAAGTTGTAGAACCAGATAAACAAATAAGTTTAGTTCCAAGAAATTATGAACTTACTATAACAAAAAATAAACCAGAAATCATAGAGTTACGAGAAGAAGAATACCCTAATAATAACATAACATTTGAAGATGGCAGATTAATTAGGAGATCAGCAAGTTTACCTAATAGAAAACAATTAGGAGAAACTAGTAATATAAAAGAAATAAAACTTAATAGAAATGCTGGAAATATGAAAATAGAAGGTGAATATTTTAATGGAATAGAACATATAAAAGGATCAAATATATTAATTGACACAGGAGCTAGTGAATGTCATATAGCTTCAAATAGAAATAAAGGACTAATATCTTATAGAACCGATCCATATAGATATATAAATTTTGATGGACAAATACATATGACTGAACTTGAAGTAAAAGTACCAATAAAAATAGGAGGAATAAATCTCCTAGTACCATGTCATGTAGATAGTAGTATGGCAAATCCTCATGTATTATTAGGTATGAGCTTTCTAGATGGACTAGAAGATTATAGTATAAAACGTGAAGGATTATATATAACTCATAATGGTCAAACTATACTATGCAGAAAGGCTGAATAAATGAATAACCAAATAAGTTTTCCATTAGCCGTTTATATACAAGTTACAATTGTTGAAACAAATATAACAACATGTGCATTAATTGACACGGGAAGTGATATAACAATATTCAAAAGCTTCTTAATAAAATCATGGAATACTAATGGAAAAATAAATATTACAGGAGTAACAGGAGAAAGTACTCATATAATTAATAGTGCTGATAAAATTGATATAATACTTGGGAGTAAACAAATAGCTGTAAATAAAGTATATAATTATAACAAATTAGAATGTGATATATTACTAGGAAATGACTTTATACAACAATTTCAATATTATAAACAAAATAATTACATGGTAATGTTACAAACACCTTGTGCACATTTACTAAAAATACCAAGAGAATTTAGACCTTACAGAGTTCAGCCAACACAGCGTGGTGATAAATGGGAGAAAAAATCAATTATACAAAATGAAATAAAAAATAAAAGAATAATGTATAAAAAAGCCTTAAAAACAAACATACAAACAAATATGGAAAAAATCATTGATCAACTAGAAAAAAATTTGTGGAGAAAATCCATTATTATTTTGGAAACCACATCATCCAAAAGCTAAAATAGAATTAACAGAAAATGTTATTATAAGAGTTAGACCAATGATGTATACCATACAAGATACACAAGAGTTTAAAACTCAGATAAAAGAATTACTTAATCAAAAATTAATCAGACATAGTAGTGGACCCCATAGTAGTCCAGCATTTATGGTCATGAAACATTCTGAACAAAAAAGAAGAAAAACTAGAATGGTGATAAATTATAAAGAATTAAACAAATATACTAAATTTGACGGATACTTTTTACCCAATAAAGAGGTACTAATAAATCTTGCAAAAGGAAAACAATATTATTCTAAATTTGATTGCAAATCAGGATTTTGGCAAGTAAAAATGGAAGAAGATAGTATTCAATATACAGCATTTAGTACACCTCAAGGTAAGTATGAATGGATGGTTATGCCATTTGGTTTAAAAAATGCACCACAAATATATCAAAGAAGAATGGATAACATATTTAGAAAATTCAATGAATTCTTAATTGTCTATGTCGATGATATATTAATATGTTCTAATAATAGAGAAGAACATAGAAACCATTTAATTAAATTTATAAATGAATGCAAAAAAGAAGGAATTGTTCTTTCAAAAAATAAAGCTATAATAGAAAAACAAGAAATTGATTTTCTTGGATTATCAATAGATAAAAGAAGGATAAAATTACAAACCCATATATCTAAAAAGATAGAAAGTTTTCCAAACAAATTAGAATCAAAAGAACAAATACAAGAATTTTTAGGATGTTTAAATTATGCAGAAGGATTTATTGAAAATCTATCAAAAAAGAAACATAAAATTCAAATTTTACTCAGGAAAACAAATACCAAAGGATGGAGTGATAAACATACAGAAATTGTCAAATCACTAAAAGAAGAATGTAAAAATTTGCCAAAATTAAGATTACCAGATGAAAAAGATAATCTGATAGTTAATATTGATGCCTCGGATAAGTATTGAGCAGCAATATTAAAAACAGATCTTAATGAAATTTGTAGATATTCAAGTGGAACGTTTAATCAAGCAGAAATAAATTATACCACTCATGAGAAAGAACTGTTAGCAATCATCAGAGGAATAAAGAAGTTTTCATTGTTTTTATTATCTAAGAAATTCATTGTTGAAACTGATAATTCTCAATTTGCAGGTTTAGTAAAAAATAAATTACCACCAGAACCTCAATATAGAAGGCTCCATAGATGGCAAGCCTATTTGGCATTTTATAATTTTGATATAGTTTATATTAAAGGTGTTAATAATTATCTTGCGGACTTTTTAAGCAGGAATATTGAATTTGCAGATGGATAATATCAAAAGATCCCTAATAGATGCCAAAAAGCGAATGAACTTCCTCATGGAGGAAGCTGGAGATATAAAGCTTGGAATTGAACAACTTGCAGAAACTCTCCAAGGAAGTTTCAAGCAATTGATGGAAATCTCAACATTTCATCACAATTATACTAAAGAATTGAGCGATAACATAATTGAGATTGAATCTCAGTTTGAATCGTTTACCAAACAGGCTGATACCAAACAGGTTATACCAAAAGTACAAACAGGTACATCTTCTGGAAGCTGTGGTGGACCAATAATTAAAAGAGATGAACCAAGTCCCAAAAAAGTTGTTATAAATGAAGCCAGTCCTCGAAAAATCACAATCAATGCCAAAGATGAACATACAAGGGTAGTCAGAATTCGTCCTGAAGAAGAAGATGATTCCCCTTTTTTACCAAAAGAAAACGAATATAAAACTACTGTTGAAGTTATATATGAACTTCAAGAATGTGATTGCTATTACATTTCGTCTGGAGACCATGTATACCCACGATTGATCGTTACTCAGGGAGGAGATCCCGTCATGACAAAAATGGCAGCTGATTATGGATTCTTGGATCTTATCTATCCAGGAAAAGATCTGAAAGAAATCGAAAAATTTGATGATTTACTAAAAGGAGAAATTTCAAAATTTGCTCAAGGAAGAGCCATATATTTAAAATTTTATTCGATCAGTCCTGAAATTGATGGAAGGATATATTATCCTACTGAGCATATTATCACGATTGGGTATGTTGCTCGAAATTTTCAAATTGAAGTTGGGAAAAATACCAAGTCAGTACCAAACATTACAAGATCATGGTTTAGATCCCGAAGGGTATTGGGAATTAAAGTTCTCTACAACATTGCCAAAAACCTATATGAGAAAAAATTCAAATGCATATGCCAGTACAATGGATGGACCTTACTCACTAATGGAGGAAAAGAAAAGTCAACAATTTTGCAAGAATACATCAATAAATTTGATACTCATCAAATCCATGGAAGTTTTGCCACTTTGCAAGAGGCGTGCATAGCTAGGAATTGCCCCACATGCCAAAGGAATTGATGGACAGTTGGAAGCCATTTGATAAGTCTGCTTTACATACCAACAGAAGTGATGGACAGATGGAAGCCAATTGATAGATCTGATTTAATGGAACAAGACAGCACAATGTAAGGGCCATGAGAAGACTAAAAATAGAGGGATAGGTATCCCTATAATATAGCCATGTGAAGAAATAAAGGGATAGCTGTATCCTTGTAATAAAGAATAGATGGACAGGTGTGTCCTTGTAGGTCCTTGTAAAATTCAAATTATTGTATCCATTACATAAGCAATGATGTAAGAGGTTGTATAGTAATACCTCGTGAAGTTGTATAAATAAGGATCTTCTTATTAGAAAAGAGGCAGAACTCACTGGAGCACTCAGTTTGTGAGAAAGCCAAAAATCTTCTGTCTTTGAAAAATTCTCGTATCAATCTTGTTTCAATCTTCATATTATCAATAAAATCTCAATCTACTTATCAAATTATGATGAGTTTCTAAATTCTTGTCTTCTAAATCCTGTTTCCAAGAAGAAGATATATTATTAAGAAAACTCCCTACACTCTGTCCTAAAATATTTTCTATCTAAAACTTTATACAGTGAAGGCAACCAGGTTCAGCTAATAACCCGTGAAGGCAGGAAGCCATTGAAGGGTGTGGAGCAGAAACCTATAAGTCTGAAGGTCACTAACAATAGAAGGAAAATACAAAGGTACTGAGAACAGGAAAAGATGTTAGTATTCTTAATATATCTATCTTTACGGAATTAGGAGGAAGAAGAGTTTTTAACATGACAGAATTCAGGATTATTAAATTTAATTATCAAAACAGTCCTTATAATGATGAACACCATAGCATAATTGAACCTTTATTCATGTATAAACAGTTTACCAGACCTAATAATGAAATAAAAAAGTTATATCATGTGTATATGCCATGTTTGTTAGTTATCTTTCCAACATTAAAAAGAATATTAGGATTAGAAATTACAAAATCAATTATTTATTTTTGGATTGATAGTGATAATACTGAAATAAATAATGAATTATATTTAGGATATATGTTTAGCAGTGATAATGATTATGACCCTGTAATAGATTATGACAGTGATGGAAGAGATGAATCTTTCTTTACCAGTTTTTGAAAATCTTAATATCATGAATAATAGTAATTATATCATGAAAAAACCCAGAACTAAAAGAGGTCCATATAAAGTTCAAAAGCATATCAAAAGTAAAAAAGGTATTGAATATGAAAATGAAATTGATAAAATAGGATACCAAGAGCAACTATATGCATCACAAGAGATATTAAAAAGTTTTAAAGAAAATTTGATAGAAAACTTTGCTAGAGGTACTGTAAGATCTATAATGGTACAAAATATTCAAGATATAATTGATAAATTAGAAAAGAGAAAGAAAAGTATTTCAAAATATAATATACCATTTGAACCAAGCATAGATATTATGGCTGATATAGATATTATCAATTCTCAAACATTGATAGAGTTTGAAAAATTACTTGAAATTTTATAAATTATTTATCTTTGTATTTATAATGCCTGGATATACTATTGAAAGATTAGACAATTTGTTAGATAGGATAACGGAAAAAATAGATAACATTATATCTCAATTAATAGATATGGATGAATCATCTGAACAATATTATATACTTTTAGAAAATCATGATCAATACATTATAGATTGTTCTGATATATTACAACTTAAAATAGATTTAGAAAATAAAATAGTAACAAATACAGTCTAAACCTAAATGCCAGGGTATACAATAGAAGGACTAGATAATCTTTTAGAAAAATTAAGAGATAAAATGGAAGATATTAAACATCAAATGGAAAATGAAAATATATCTTCTGAAGAATACAATAAAATTTTAGAAAAATACGAACAATATATTGCAGATTATTGTATTTTACTAGACCAAAGAATGGAATTATACCAGAAAATTTTGTATAATAATTTACCAACACAATAATCTATGAATACTTTACAAACATCAACATCTAATAACTGTGAATATAAACTATATTTAAATGATAAAGAAATTTCATTTTTATCAACTATTGTTGAAAAATCTAAAACTATACATTCCGTTGGACAAACTAAACTAAAAGAAATATACGAAGATATTGACTATGCAATCCTAAATAGAATAGAATTTAATTCTGTTGAAACAGCAAAAAATATAAATACGGTTCATAAAATTATAGAAGAATACGAAGATATAGAAGAAAAAGTATCAGAAGGAATAATGTTAGGATATATAACTAAAAATGATCATCCTAAATCTTTTGAAAAATTATTACAATATAGAACATTTTTAGAAGAACTTAAAAGATTAAAAAATAGAACCAGAAACACTGAATTAAATCAACCTGACTAAGTTTGGGAATATACCCTGCAAATTAAACAGTCCTTTTCATTAAGGGTAATTTTGATATTTCAACTGAGGGATCTATTTTACTAAACTTATTACATACCAAACCTATTTAACTAAAAACCCCATATGTTTTTTATGTTTTCTAAGTAAAATGTGTGGTTGAAAAATGAAAAAAGAAAATGTGTGTAGTTAAAAGATAATTTGAGAAATTATGTAAGAAAAAACATGTTTAAAAATATGTTTGTCAAAAGGAGAAATATTACCCCCACAAAATTTACTTCTCCCACGACATTCTAAATGCACCACAATTAAAATATATTTTTATTAATTACAACGCAATTATTTTACCAATGTAACCTTAATAAAAAAAACAAGGAAAAAATGTACACCACAAAATCATCATAAATACATTTTTTGTTTAGATTGACAGCTTATTTTAATATTAGAAGTAACAAAGGTAATGTATTCACATTCAGTATACTAACTTCATGCATCCTTGTCTAATTATAATTAGAAACTGCTAATAATTTCATTCGTTAATCAATGAGAATGTTCGTTCAATGGCGTATATATAGAAATATTGTCATTCAGTTTTCCCCATGTTTAATTGTTTATATATAGACGCAGTGTAAAAGAAGACTATCAGCCCTTGGTGATTTTCTGAAAATTGGCGATGTGAAATAATTTGCAATATGCCATATCTTATCTTCTTACAGTTTCTCCATTCCTGCCTTATGGTATTTTAATTTCGGAGTTTTATTTGCTCCTATTTTTCTTTTAGATAAAAACTTAATCATTTAGTCATGAACTTGAGTGCGTATTTGTCGGAGTTTGCAAATCCTTTTGACCAATGTGATATTGTAACCAATAAAAGTCTTTGACGTTCTAGGGAAGGAATTATTTTCTACCGGAAGGGCCAAAGATGATTCATGGGAAAAATACATAATTAAGGTGTTTAAAATACACAATTTTAATTTTAAGATATAACTTAAAAAATTTCAAAAATCAGGTATCTATTTAACTAAATTAAATAATTAGATTTATTTATTAATTATATAAATTCAGGTCACAATACAAGATAAATTTAGGTTACAAAATGTAAATGGTTGAAGTCACAAATAATTTTAGGGTCACAATTTATCAAAATAGTGTGTCACAATAACAGTTTTATCAAGTCACAAATAATTGCGAGGTCACAAGTTTTTAATTAATCAATCCCGAGTAATTTCTAGGTCACAATACAAGATAAATTCAGGTTACAAAATGTAAATTGCTTAAGTGACAAATAATTTTAGAGTCACAATTTATCAAAATAGTAGGCCACAATAACAGTTTTATCAAGTCACAAATAATTGCAAGGTCACAAAATAAAATCTTTTAAGTCACAAATTATTTGAAGTCACAAATCACGATTAGGTCACAATTACTTGAGATCGCAAGTCACAACGAAAATAGTTTCAGGTCATAATATCGTATAATCTCAGGTCACAAAATAAAATCTTTTAAATCACAAATTATTTGAAGTCACAAATCACAATTATGTCACAATTACTTAGGATCGCAAGTCACAACGAAAATAATTTCCAGTAACAACCACCATTATTAAGGTTACATGTAATAATTTTAAAGGTCACAGGTTAAAAAAATTATAGGTTACGATTTTATTTTAATTTAACACACCACCGCCTCCTCCAACGATCAAGACCATGACCGCCACCGTCAACCGACCAGCTCTACAATACCACCAAAAAACACACACCACCAAAACATATTAAGGCCACAATCATAATCACCACCTCCGACCACCATAGTCATGACCACCACCGCGTTCACCACATTGTCATCATCATAGCCCTCAACCTCAAATCTCAACCGAAAAAAGAAAGAAAGAAAGGAAGTCAGAATCCACGAATCCACCACCATACTGGAACACAAACATCACCAGCAACCACCATCAACGTTGCCCACCACAACATCCACCGAGCCACCACAACACCACCACCATCGTATCCACGGACCACCGCAACACCAACGCCTCACCCACCATCGCAACACCCACACCACCACACAGTTTTAGCCGGATCGAAACAGTACTGCGGTCGAGCTGCTGCGAGGCGTCTCCTATTGGTAATGACTTCTATGGTGCCAGAATCTGAAGTGGTGGTTTGGTAACTGCACAAATCTAAAAATCAGATTTATTGACGACAATCTGAGGCAGTGCGATCTCCCTTCCAAATTTGAGGAAACTGTGACATATCTTGAGCCGTTGCGTGCGGTAATGTTGTGGTGAGTGGAGTGGGGTGGATGATTGGAGTGCCATCACCGGATGAGTTTGCCGCCATCGCCTGGAAAGGGAGAGAGTAGAGAGAGTATGTGGGAAGTAGGGCAGCGAATTGATTCTAGTTTATTAGGGTTATGTTTCTGTTGAGGTGGGGTGGGTGGCGTGGGGTGTTATTTTATAATATTAATATTAATTATTATTAATTAATAGAATTAAAATCCTAATTAGAACCTGATTTTTGTATAAATAATAGTTATACCTGCTTTTTGAAATTAGATATTTAAAAATATGGGATGGTGTAATTTCCACTTCAACAATTTATTAAAATACCAATAATTTGGCTAAATTAAATTCCTCATACATCTACAATTCAATCTTTGAATAGATTTTCATTTAAAATATATTATATTAGCAGAAATGATATCTTCTCCACCGTGGGGAAGATACCATACCCACAACCCCCCTATGGGTGGGTGTGTAGTGGGGCCCACCCACCCAGACGAATAAATTGTTGACACGTGGACCGTGTGAAGATTAAAATGTTCCCATGGTTGGAAAGATATTATGCCTATTGCCTCATTATATTAGTAAGGAAAAATAAGTGATAATAGAAAAGAAGATGAGAAGAGAAGAGAAGAAAATAGTAGGTAGTATGTCTTGCGGTGTACATAAAAATTAGAGAAAGAGAATGAAAGGTCATTTAAGTCATTTTATTAATAAATATTTTAGTAAATAATATGAAATACTTAAAATGTGGTGGAAGAAACAGATTTTTTGATGGTAATATGATTGCTCGAAAAAGAATAAGTCGCACGTAGTTCAGTGACTTGTACAAATAAACCCGCGATTGTTCAGGAGGATGATGGTTGCAAATTGTGTGTGTGTGTGTATTTTTGGGTCACCAATTTTTTAGTGAAATCTAAATTGTGTTGTGCATCCAACTTTTTTTTTTTCACAATAATAATGACTCAATCCGTTAATATTAGTGTTAAAATGATGTCTCTCAAAATTGTTATGTTTGACCTTCGAACACGTGACCATTTTAATGGATTGATTGCATTTCCAAAAATGCGATTTTATAATTGGGTGTGCATTTTTTATTTATGTCCCTACACGTGGGCTCTTCTCGGTCATTGGATTAAAGTTGTCTCTTGGGTTCCCTTATCACTTGTCTTTGACGATTGAGTCGCGGCTGTTCACAAAGATGATGGTTGAAAATTGTGTGTGTGTGTGTATATATATATATATATATATATATATATATATATATATATATATATATAAATTTTTTATTTGGGTCACCTAATTTTTAGTGAAATCTAAGTTGTGTTGTACATCCAACTTCTTTTTTTTCACACAATAATAATGACTCAATCTCTTAATATTTAAAATGATGCCTCTCAAAATTGTTGTGTTTGAGCCTTGAATATGTGACCATTTTAATGGATTGATTGCATTTCCAAAAATGCTATATTATAATTGGGTGTGCGTTTTTTATTTGTCCCTACACATGGGCTCTTCTTGGTCGTTGGAAGTTGTCTCTTGGATTCCCTTATCGCTGGGCTTTCGCAATTGAGGTTGGCATCCACTTTATTTTGATTACTCTCTCTTCTCTCTAAAACCTTCTAGAGTTGATCTTCATCTTATCCATTTTGTCACTTCAAACTAAAGGTGAACGCGGTCCGATTTGGACGATTTTTGATATCTTTTCAAGTCAAACCATTTCAAGTGGTTTGATATTTTCCAAACCAAACAAAATCATTTTTCGCGATTTGGTTCGATTTTAATTCGCCATTTTTACCCATTGACATAATATAATATATTTTAGATGTTAAATTAATTCGTATATTCTAATATAAAGATAAAACATATAAGCTAATTTGAGAATTAATAATGTTAGATGCGAAATTAATTTGTATTTATTTCCAATTCAAAATAAAAACATGATGTTGAAAAAAACAATTGTAATTACATTGTATTTGTTCCCTAACTTCTTTCCGAACAAAAATGATAGGTCATCGTTACTAAAATCTTTAAAAAAATCACTAGTCTTAGACATACCATATCTAATCATTCTTTTTTTTTTTTTTTTGGTCTGAAACCATATACAGATACTTCTTGCATAACTGTGTGATATGATTCCATAAAGTACTAGTCTTGCAATTTTTAGTATGATACTTATACAATTTTCACAATAATTACATTTTGCCTTGACTCTCTTTTTGCTGGTCTTAACTTTGTTGTCCAAATTCTAGAATTCAGCAAAGAATAAATTCTAAAAAATAAAATAAAATAATCGAATGATATTGCTTGCAAAGAAATTTAAACATGTGATATTCAAATTCTTACCCTGATTAGAACATTCTAATATCGATCGAAAAATCTTCCAGACTCTCCAAAATAAAATCAAATACAGGAAGCAATTGGAGGTACACGTATCGCCTCTGCCTATTGTTCTAAGAATCTAATTGACATTAGTGGAGATGATGTTGGAAGGAGGCAAGGAAGATTAATGAAAACAGAAAATGACCGATTGAATTAGGAAGTGAGAATGTTTTAGTTTTGAATCTCAATTAAATTTGCTTTTAGGGTTGGAGTATGTTGTTAAAGGGTAGTATGAGTTAAATGTTAATTGGATTCTATGGTTCGCCATCAGACGAGAATTTTTTTTTTTTTTTTTGGAAACTAGACGAGAATTATTATTCATTAGATAAATTTGATTTTTTTTTGGGAAAAAAATCTAAATTTGAAGGAATAAAAATTAGTTTTTTAATTAAAAAATTAGCGGTTTGGTTTGGTTTAAATGATTTTTAAAAATTGAAATATAAACCAAACCACTTTGAAATTGTTTGGTTTGAAAATATTGGCAGGTCCAAGTGGAACCGAATCAACTGTTTAAAACCAACGATTTCGATTCGATTCAATTTGCAGTTTGACGATTTTTTTGTGCAGCCCTACTTCAAACTGTAAATTCATTAGTAGGAAGTTTTCTCGAGGAGCGTGCGAGTGAGGACAAAGCATGTTGAGAAGATTCGTGTTGGTACAGTGTGGACAGTACGCAGTCATCTAACGGTCGGGACTGCCTGTTAAGTGGGACCTGGGTCGTTACAAAATGGTATCAGAGCCGGCCGCCAGCCGGAAATCAGGAATTAAGTGCTATGTTTGACAAAGTGCGACGCCATAGGGCGGGAGCCATCTCTAGAATCCCAACGCCTGGCAATAGATCCTCAGATGGATCCTTAGATAGTTTAAGCGCAACGAGGACGTCGCAAGTCTAATGGGGGGTGATTGTAACACCCTGACCAGGAAATATTAAAAAAATTAATAGGTACTATTCATACCAACAAGTTGCACCTTCTTGATTAGTCGTTACTTTGTGTATTTTGGAGGTTGATGTTGTTTTGTTTCGTTTCGTTAGTAAACATTGTGTTGAGGCGAGAGTGAAGGAATCTTGGATTCCAACATTTATAGTCTAGCACTTTTAATGGATTTGGAGTACTTTCTACATTGGTAGACGCTCAATGGGTGAATAGCACAATATTGAACATTCGAATCCGTTAGTGGGTGAAAAACATTGTGGTATTGTTCTTTTACGTTTCAGTAAGTTTTTATGTTTTGGGCGATTTGATCTTTAATCTAGTTCTGTACTAGATCTGGGACCAACAAGTAGTACCAGAGTCCTATTTTTTAAATAAAACAATTTGTTGTTTTGATTTTTGGAAACCCTAAATCTTGTTTTTTGAAAAACTTGCTACACTGTAAAGGAATAGTTCTGATTTGATAGATTTTTTTTAAAAAAAGTTTTGAAAGGCGATCTATTAGATCTTTTGTTGATTCAACCTTTGGTTGGCTCTTGATCGGAGTTTCTACAAAATCTTGTTATTTTCTAGCTTGATACGTTCAGATCTAGAAAGATCTACAATAACTATTCTGATACTGGTGGGTTGAAACGAACTCACACTGAGTTCACCTGGCTCTCTTGACTCACCCAGAGTTCATACTAAGTCACTCATGTTTCAGAGGTTCTGGTATAATTTCTTAACCTTTGCTGTAATTTTTCTTCTTTGACTCTGGTTATTAAGGTAAGAGGTCTGTCTCTGTTTACCTTTGTTCAAGATCTCCTACGAAGATTTGGAAATCTGAGGAAATAAGGCTGCGTTCTCTTTGGCGTTTTCCAGCCGTTTTCCGTTTATCATTTTCGAAAACGCGAAAAACGCGTTCTCTTGCGCCGTTTTCGGAAATAATTTTCGAAAACGTTTTCAAAATTTGTAAAGGAAATGAATCACGTTTTCCGCGTTTTCCAAAATTTATACCTTGAAAGTGGAAAACGCGCGTTTTCCACTTTAAAAAAAAAAACTAAAATAATCAAAAAAAAAAAAAAAGAAATTTGTCAAAATTTGTCATTTTTAATTACATTATATGTCCCTAATTTTCAAAACTTGTCATTTTAATCCTCAAATTTTGGAATTTCTTTCGAAAATACCCTAATTTATTTGCAACTTAGGTCCCTCAACTTCAGATTTTGTTGCACATTAGTTCATAAATTTTACTTTTCTTTCAATTTAGTCATTCTCGTAGTTGCTTTATAGGTCATTGTCTTCAAACATGTATAACTTTTGATGTACAACTCCGAATTGCACTCTGTTTTTTGCGTCAAACTCCAAATTCAACCATCTTTCTGATGATGTATTATGTGCTTAATTATTAAACATTTCTTTTTTACTTTTGTATTGTAGACACTTATTTTGTAAGAGCATCATTAATTAACGTAAATTGATTTTTGCAAATTTTATTGAAACTTAAATTTTAAACGTTATGAGTGCTTACTAAAATGATGTATATATATAAAGTATTAAATGAAATGATTACTTTATAATGGAAAATTATTACCCAAATGTGAAACGATTACTTTAGAAGGGTAACATGAATTTTTGAACTTTTTTGGTATAACCAAATTGTGTGATAGGGATTATTTCATTTATTTTTGTTGTGCAACTCAAATATGACATCTTTATTTCATTTATATTCACAAACAATATAGTTACAAGTATACAGAAATAATTTTCTTCAAAATTTTAAACAAAACGCGTTTTCCAGCTTTTCATTTTCGAAAACAGTTTTCAGAAATAACAAACCAAACGCGTTTTCAGCAATTTCGAAAAAAGTCACAGAAAATGAAAAACAGAAAATATTTTCGAAAATGAAAACAGGAAACTGAAATACAAAGAGAACGCAGCCTATGATTCCAGGGTCTCTCACCCATTAAGTCGTGTCACCTGAAAAGCATTTTTCATTCTGATATCTTCTTGTCTATTGCATTACATAACCGTGACTATTTCTATTCATAGAATTATTCTATTATATAATTTCACTCAACTATATATTTGTATGTTGTTTTGCACTTACTATAGTACTGCTTATACTCTTCGTGTTGCATAAATTTCATATTGTGATCATACTTGTCATTATGTCTAGTTCACATAAGTTTTATAGCGATCAAGAATTTTAAATCATATTAAAATTTAATTTATTAAAAAGTCGCTACGACTTTATCTATTTTTAATGAAAATGTGTTAGTCTAGCCATATTATTATTTTATGACTAGATGATGAAAATTTAAAATATATTTAGATCTTAAATTCAAAATCTCAATTTTAAAATTATCCAAAATCATTATTCCCCAAAATTTTATTTATCTTAAATCTAGTATATATTAAGTCCAAATTTATTTTCTAGTCCAAACTTACAAAATTTAAGATCTTGTCCAATTTAAATTATTTTAACCGTTGCTTAATCCCAATTTGAAAACTCCCTTGTTCATTTTTAACGTTACAAAATTTAATTCACAATCAAAGTTTTAACCTTACAATTTCCTAACTCCAAAACATTCCTAATTCATTTCCGCATTCATTCCCTCATTTAGTTTTTAAACATTACAAATTCTTAAACTCCTAACATCCATCATCAACTCCTTATTCATTCCTTAAGTTACATATCCTTAAACCCCGTTCATTTCCTACAATCAAAGTTCATAAGTTACAGTTACAAATCCTTCGCCTAAAACTCACCTCCTTCCTCCTCACCTCATTTCCCTCGTGCAGACACTGCAATGTTCGGTAAGAATTTCCTTGTCTCAACCAACTGCCTTCAACCTTCATACACAAATAAAAAGATATCATACTCAAACCGAAACCATAGCCAACCTCCATAGTTGAGACACAACTAACAAAGAAAATTTCAGACATCAATCACAATAACCTCCATAGCCGACCTAATAGATTTCACAACTACACCACCAAATCTAGTGTTGGCAACGGGGCGGATCGGGGTCCGATCCGTCCAGCCCCGAATTTTTTTGGTTCGATCCGGATCCGGATCCTCCCCGCGATCCGTCAAATTTCGTGTTGGGACGGATCGGTCCACCGATCCGTGGACCTATCCGTCGAATTATTTTTTTATTTTTTTTTAATTTTTTTAAAATTTTTTTAATATATTTTAAATTAAATCTTTTTAAAAAAATTTAGAAAAATTATTTTTTTTATTAAATTTTATTTTTATTTTTTTGAAACGAGACGTATAGAGACCGATTCGTCGATTCAACAGATCAAGTTTTTTTTCCTATCACTTATTGGAATTCTTTCTTCAAATGAAGAACATGAAAAATGTATTTTCTTTAAAATGTAAAGATTGCAGGTTATTCCCAGAATTTAAAGTTTGCAACAAAATTTACATATTAGATTTTTATACATGATAAAAAATTATATTAAAAACAAATGTCGGATCGCGGATCGGGGCGAATCGGATCAGCCCCAATCCAAATCCGCTCTGTGAATTTTCGGATTGGGGCGGATCACATAAATTTTCGATCCGTCGATCCACGGATCGAGATTTTTTCAGATCGGATCGGGTCGACGGATCGACGGGGTGGATCGGATATTTTTGCCATCTCTAACCAAATCCATGCAATCAAATCCGCCATGGCCAAACCTCCATCACCGAATTCAAACACACCACTAACCGCCGACTGCCACCACCAACTTGAGAAAACCGCCCTTGCCCATCTCAACTTCTCCCAACAATTGATGCTAAACAACCAAGAAAAAACAAAAATAGATTAACGACAACTTACCTCGACCTCAGACTGGATTATCATCAGAATCACAACTCCCAAACTCAAAGCCTTCACCTAAGTTTGTACAAAAATGAGCCCATCCCTTCTTATTTTTTCACACACACCCACACCACACTCTGGTGCTGCCACGTAACGACAACACGGTTGGTGAAAGGCTGACAGCCTTGACTCTATTGATCGTCCATCTCACTCCTCCTCTCACTCTTTTTAAGAAGGATAGAGATGAAAGATATTAAATTTAAGTTTCTTTATTTTTTTTTCAAAATTTCCATTTAGTCCCTAGCTTCAAAATTATTAATTTAAGTCCTTTAGTTTTAAAATATTTATCTTTAGTCCCAAGTTTTAAAAGTAATTATTTTAGCCCCTGCAGTTTTAAAATATTTGGGTCAGCCCCTTTCTATTTCTGAAAATTTTAATTGAAGCCCCAAATATTTCAATTTCAATTATGTTAGAATGTCAAATTAATCCCCAAACTTTTATTTTCTTTAAAACTCTCAATTTCCGAAAATTCTAATTTAAGAATTTTTTTTTGCTAGACGACACGAACGAACATTTAGAGATTTGAAGTTATTCCCGCTCTATTCGAACTCGTTAAATCTTTGAGGTAGACTGATTCTTATTAATTGATTTAGCTATGATTTGCATGTGAAAATGTGATTATGTGATTATTCATATGTTGATATGAATTGAGACGAGACGGAGTTATGTTCATGAAATTTGAACTAAAAAGTTATGATGTTCTATGCACTATAATATACATGCATTAGTGCGTTTAGAGATGAGAGACTATGCTACTTTTATGTACTTATGTGAATATATGATATAATGTATGCCAAGAAATGTTTAGCATGATTTGCATGTTTACGTGTACTTTCATAGTATGAATTAATTACTTTGTGATGAGTCTGCTGAAATACTCACTATGTTATTAACAATATCTGCTGGCTTCGGTGACGGTAGCGAATGATGGATTAAAATTTGAGGTTTTACATTAATTTGATTTGAAGTTTTACCAAGTGTTGAAAATCTGAATTTATTACTTTTGGAAGTTTTGAATAAAAATTATTGAAGTTTAAATTTCAATTATTACTGCTAAAACACTTATTTCAAATGTTAGTTATAAATGATGACTTGGCGTTCCGAGTTTAGGGAACTCTGGGCATTACAAATTTGAAATTGAAATGTGGAATGGTAATAAATTGGGGTCTTTAGTATATGATGCTAGAAAATGAGAGCTCAGATGCTTCAGCAGAGATGTGTTGACCCCTTAACTGGGGAATGAGCTAGTGAGATTAGTGCCTATAGAAGATTTGAATTAGATGAAATTGCCTATAGTTATGTTTTTCTTCACTTATTTGATAGTGTCATTAGGAAGGTTGGGAAATCACTACTGCTCAAACTTTATGGGAAAAGTTAGAAACAATGTATCTAACTAAATCAATACCTATTAAGCGTTATCTTCAAAAACAATTCTATAACTTTAGATTCAACCCTTCCTCCAGCCTTGAAGAAAACTATGACAAGTTCACAAATTAATACAGAATCTTGTTGAATGTAATGAAAAACTCTCTAAAGATCAACAAGTTGTTGCTCTTCTAAATATTCTAAGTGAAAAGTATAGGGAAATTAGAATGCCCTAGAAATAAGGAAGAGAAGAATTAACAGTTGATATTATAATATCATCTTAAAGAAACAAAGAACTTGAATTGAAATATGATTTCAAAGATGTTAGAAGTGAAAAAGGTTTGATAACTTTAAATAAACCTAGTCATTTTGGAAAAGATAACATTTAAAAATTAAGTTTTTTGTGAAGTTGCAATATTGGAAAAAGAAAATTGACTTCCTTTTAAAACTAGCATTCATAAATTCAACTCCATACTTGAGTATTTAAATATTGACCTTTAAGGTCCAGCATATGTAAATACTCTATGTGGATTTAGATATTATCTACTTATAATAGATGATTTTTCAAGAAAAAATTGGACTTTTCTATTAAAATCCAAGTCTAACACCTTTCAAAGTTAATGGAAATCGATAATAGAAAATCAAATCAACTAGAAAACTAAAACACTTAGAACTGATAATGGTCTTGAATTTTTTAATTCTAAATTTGATCTTTTATATAAAGAATCTGAATTCTTAAACATAGAACTGTAACACACCCCTCAATAGAATGTAGTTGCTGAGAGGATGAACATGACCTTATTGAAAAAAGGTTAAGTGTATGTTACTTGGTTCTGGTCTTCCAAAACAATTTTTGGAGAGAAGCATTAAAAATTGCAACTTATCTGATTTACAGAATTCCTTCAAGTGCTATTCATTTTCAAATTCTTGAACAACCGTGGTCCAATAATCTCCAAATTATTCTAAGATATAAGTGTTTGACTATGTTTCCTATTCACATCAAAGTGAAAGAAAACTTGAACCTAGATTCTTAAAATGTATCTTCTTGGGATATTGGGGAAAAACTAAAGGTTATTGATTGTGGATTAAGGAACAAGGTGGGTTCAAGGTGATTCATAGCAAAAATGTAATTTTTAATGAAAATGACGTGCCCTGTCTTTCATCTTCAAAACAAAGATTTGAAGATACTTCTGAAATTAAAGAAACTGTTATTGAAAATCATAATCTTGACTATGTTGAGCATACTGTTCAAATTGAGGTGGAGTCTACTCAACCCAAATCTAATCAGGTTGATGAAGAAAATCATGCTTCATCTTGTGAGACCAATGAGTCTCATTATATGCTGACCAGAGATAGAAGTAGGAGAAATAGAATACCCTTTACTAGAATCAATAATGATTACTTTGTGACATTCTTTTCTGCTCTGGACTCTCTCAATTCTGAACCTAATACATTTGATGAGGCTATTAATTATAAAAATTATGTCATTTGGAGGGATGTTATGAATGATGAAATGGAATCTTTAATAAAACGTCGGTGTTAATTAGCAGGTGTAACACTCCAAAAACTCGTCATATTTTTATATTAAATTATTCACAATTAACGGGACTCACTTGAAAGTCAAATAGAAATTTTAATTTATTTGACTTATTTAAAGATGCCCATTTGACATTAAATAAGACTTTTAATTTAGTTGACGTAATATCAACGAAAAATAAATAAGAATCTTAAATGTTACATTAAGTAATTTTATCGATGCAATAAATGGACTATCGATTCCATAATTGGGAATATATGGATTGAAGTATATGGAATGTACTTCAAAGTGGAAATAAGAATTCGTTCTAAAGTTGAAAAATAATAGACAAAAACTAATCCGTAAACTTATTGATCAAAATAAAAATAATTAAAGTAGTACACACACACACACACACACACACATAAATTATGTGTGATGTCCACGCACATATCGACCCACCCTATTAATGAAAATGAGGGGGGGGGGGAGTCGACCCCCCTTCCACATTCATGTAAGTTTATTTATTTATTTATTTTATTAGTTAATTATTATTATAATATTATAATTATTATGTTATTATTATATTATAATAATAATAAGGTTTATACTATTATGTTTTGATTATTATTTTAAATAGGGAAATTAGATTAATTTCATTCTGAGGTATAATAAAGCAAACCAACCTCTTTAAATTAGGGCAAACCCAATAATTATTTCAGTTAAATATTTTGTAGGGAAATGGTCCACTTTAATTTTATTGGGCCCTAATTAATAATTTGTAGTTTAAATATAATATAATATAATATTACGTGACTAAATTATAGTTTATATATATGATAGGCAAGGAGTGATTTGACTCCATGCGGATTAGTGGTACCAAATATTGAGGAATAAAGTTGTGAACTCTAGGTTACTCAAGGAGTCAGATAAGTAACAATTCAATTACAATGCAAAACATAATATTTATATTATTATGTGCTCCTTATGTGAAGTATATTGTTGGTGCAATATAAGTGGAATATGATGTGGCAATTATCTGTATGTGGTGAAAGTATGCGAGATATGATTTGATAATATGATATGTTATTAATGCACATGAATATCATTGGAATGCCATATTACGTGATTATATGACGTAAAATCGATGCATGAAATATTGTTGGCATTCTTGGACATTGACATATACATTGTGTGGACTTAGAAGGAGTTCTTCATAAATGATAAAGAAAGAGATAAAGAGTATATGGAGATATATGGAGAGAAAATGATGTGGATGATAGTAGAATCACCCTACGAGTAGGGGTGGGAAAAAACCCGTTTCGGCCTGAATCCGATGGGGCCTCGACCTTAATGGGGTGGAAAGAAACCGCCCCTCGGGTCGATGGAGCGGGTTTGGGTTTGATATCAATTACCCGAAACGGGTTTGGAACGGGACGGATTTTGGTTGACCCACCCTGCTAATTTATTTATATTAAAAAAAATTAATGCAAAAAATGCAAATAACACACTTTCAAGATACAATTTCTTGCTTATGATAATATCTTTGATTCTATGATGAATTGGATACTTGATTGTTTTGACTTTTACTTTTTTTGAGTGGGAAAAAAGTTAGAAACTTGAAGAAAATTATATTTTAAAAAAAAATTATGGTTGGGGGGGCGGGGATGCCCCGTTTTGATACCCACCCTGACCCACCTTGTTTTAATTTAACGGGCAATGGGGCGGGTATGATTTTGATAATCTACTCATGGGGCGGGGGTACCTGGCCCGAACCTGCCCAATTGCCATCTCTACCTACGAATATACCGTACTTTACTTCGCGTCCGGATATATACACTCGCTTGAGACACCTGATGATCATTAAGGGTAGTCGATGATGGGGTGTTGGCGGTACGCTGTCGGTATACGGGCGGTGTCGGGAGGTCACTTGGTTGCCTTGGGACTGCGGATCGGTACCCCGAGCACCGTATATAATAGGTTAGGCCTTATTGATACAATATAATTCTAGGTTTAATATCTTGAATCTCGATGGGTGACGATGGATACAAACTGTGGAGTATTGAGTCTCAGCGGGTGATGACGGACCACATGCACTGGAAGGCGCATGTTATCGGCCATGTTGATGTTTGAGCTCATTCGGTACAACGTAGTGGGATTCGGACCCAAGTAGAAAATGTGGATAAATTGAGATAATGAAAATGCACGGAGCCTGAATGAAATAATTGTGATAAAGTGAATCGAAATTTATGTTCACGATCATGCATATATTACTTGCTGAACGTTAGCTCATTTAGTTTTGCATTATATGTGTGACAATGTATGGATTGGAGGTTGGTGTGAAATCTCAAATGACGGGACGATTGTGTACTAAGTACCTGACCGGGGTCCATAGGCCTCTCACTCGAGAAACCCTAAAAAGGTCCAACTACTTTTAAATAATTTTATTTCATTTCAAAATAGTTAAATATTTTCAATAGCAAATTCCCGGGTATCTTTCGCTATCCGCTCTTTGTTCTCCGTTTTAAACAGATATTTTTATATCAACTAATAATTATAAAGTTTTTATATTATAATTACTTTATTTTGTTTTCTTCAAAATTATAAATGATAATTCAAAGAAGAATACTTATTTTTAATGATGTCCTATTATGTTTTTAAAAATAAAAGTTCAAATTTATATTTTGAGCGGATGGATAAAACACTATTTTATTCGTTTGAAAAATCAAAATATGACATGAAAATAAATAAATGAATTAAAATTGGAAATGAATTTGAGGCGCCACAACAGGCCTAAGGATCAGAAGGTTGTTGACTGTAAATGGATCTATAAAATTAAAGATGATGAGTCTAATGCTAGTAAGAAAAGATATAAGACTAGTCTTGTAGCCAAATAATTTACTCAAAGGAAGGGTGTTGATTATAATTAACTTATTCCCTGTTGTTATATATATTTCTATAGAATTTGGCTTGCCTTGTCTTCTCATTTAATTGGGAACTTGATCAGTTTCATGTTAAAACTTTATTTCTAAATGGTGATTTAGATTAAACAATTTATGTGAGCTAGCCTAAAGGTTTTTAAACAAAAGCTAAAATTGAAAAGGTTTGTTTATTGAAGAAATTTCTTTATGGCCTAAAACATGTACCTAGGTAGTGGTATAAGAAATTTAATTCTTATGTTCATACTCTAGGATTTGTTAAAAGTAATTTTAATTCATGTTTCTTTTATAAAGGTTTTGGTGGGTCTGAATTTTTTTACCTTTTCTTATATCATGATGATTTATTAATTGCCTGTCATGATAAATTATTTACACAAAATGCAGTGTGTATTGTACGCAAGTGTACATATCATGGCAAGTAATAATGTGGAACTAAGAGTTCGAATTATTGTTCCCACAAGAATTGTAATTAAGTACCGAAATATGTTAGTTCTCAATTCTATTTGAACAGTCGAATGGTAATTTGAATTAAAACTAAAATAAGTATTTATTCTAATTAAATGCATGAAAATAAATAAACATTGAAAATCTTTTTTTTTTTAATCTAAAGTGATGCTAATAGTGTTGGGACACACGATTTCAGCTTAGCTCATATTATTAATCCCATTCATTTAGTTTTATTCCTATAAACGTTCTCGGTTGAATTCACGAATATATATTGAAATTCCTCTGTTGATTTTAAATAAAATCTATCTAAGTCAACCACGTATCTCTACGGAGGGTCCAAATTACTCCTTAATTAAGTACATGAAATACACGTATTCAAATAAAGACCGAAATAATAACAAAAGTGTATCTCCACCTCTTATTCAATTATCGAATTTTATTACAAGATCTAAATTGTTAACTCACATCTCATATTATGAAAACAACTATACCTAACTAATTCAATCATGTATCTCTACCGAGTGTTCGAATTATTTCTTAATTAAGAGTATGAAACACAATAAGTCAAATAAAGATTGCAATAATAACAAAAATGTATCTCTACCTCTTATTCAAATACCAGATTTTATTCTACGATCTAAATTGTAATTTCACCTCTCGAATTATGAAAAAAACTCATAAAATCAATGAAAAAGAGGCATTCAAGTATTAAGTACAAAATAAAATCAACACATGCAACATATATGCAAAACTAGAATTATGAAATTAATAGTAATAAACATGGCTACATTGTTTGTCCCAACTAATAATTTAGTTGTTCATCACAATTGAATTAAAAACGCATTGAAAATAATAAAAAAATATGTTAAGTTTATCAAATTAAGAAGAGAAAAAGGAAGTCTTGCACCGAGAATCAATTCCCCGTTGTTGATATTCAATTCCCAAGCATGTTTCCTTGCTTTAATCTCCCAAGAATTTGATGTTAAAAGAGTTGTAAATGTGGTTGAGAGGCTGCGCAAAGGTCTTCAAATCATGTCTCACATGTTCCTTAAATAGGTGTTGAGGTAACCTATTCGAAAAGGGAGAAAAACTGTCAAATTTCATGTGAAAAGCCCAAAACGCGTCCCAGTCGTACTACTGCGCAACCGCGCAAGCCAGCCTAGCGTGACCACGTGGTATAGCGATTGCAACACTGTCTTTTTATCTTGACGTTGAGCGACCTTGTGGTATCTGAGGCGTGGTCGCATGGTTATAGCTTTCCAACGCATTTTTTTATCTTTTGATCTATATATATATAAGTTGGTCCTTATGTTTTATTTGCAACAAGCCCTTCATCTCCGATTAGGTAATTTTGGCACCTTAACTTTTCAATCTTTTCAATTAACTCATTTCAACTCTTGATATCTTCAATTTAGCCCTTGAACTTTTGATTTCTTACATTTTAGCTCCACTTATGTTTCCCGTTGACCTTATCACCTTCCAATTTGTACAATTAAGCTCCAATTGTCATGCATTTGACCTTTATTTGACTCAATTGCTCCATTCGCTTGATTATGAGATATAATATGAAATAATAACAAATAACAACAAATTAAGTAGAATTTATTCTTGAACGACTATATAATATCCTAATTTTGAAATATAAATAAGTGTAGAAAATACACTCATCATAAATCTGAAATCGAGAAGATTATCAAAATTGAAATCAGAGAAAGACCTAAGATGTGCTAAGAAAATTTTAGGTATGAAAATCAAAAGAGAGAGAAAATTGCATTTTGTATGCAAATCAGCATTCTTATGTGTTAAAAGTGCTTGAAAAATTTTCTATGTTTGATTGCAAATCCGTTACACTATATATCGAAAGTCATTTTAAATTATCTTGAGATCAATTACCCAAATCACCTAAAGAATATGAAAGAATGGAAAAAATACCTTATGTTAATGTTATTGGTTCTATTATGTACTTAATGATTTGCATCAAATCTGGTTTGACTCATGGAATAAGTATCTTAAGTAGATTTAAGGCTAGCCCTGGTGAATTATACTAGCTATTAAATGGATGCTAAGATATTTAAAGTGGTCTACTGGTTTGGGACTTAGATTTAATAGATGCAAAGATGGTATTATGTTAAAGAGATATACGAATTTTGATTTTGCATGTTATCTTGATAACAAAAGAGTCTACTGAGACAGAATACATTGCAGCATGTGATAATGCTGTAAAAGAAGCAATGTGGCTTAATGATTTGTTAAAGGAAATTGATTTTGTTGAAAACATTATCATGTTGTATACTGATAACAAAAGTGCCATACATTTGAGTAATAATCAAAATGTGTTAATATTAAATTTCATTTTGTTAGAGACATGATTGAAAAATGTATGATCATTCTTGTTAAGATATCTGCTGAGGATAATCATTCTGATGTTGGTAATAAATTTTTTCTTTTGAACAAGTTTATAAAATGTTTAAATATTCTGAACATTACACGTTAAAGTATATTCAAATTATTTGCTTAACTGTTTTTCATAATTGGGGGTTTTTTTTTTTTTATTATTATTTCTTTCGAAATTGTTTTAACTTTGTGTTTACATTGCAGGTTTCCTGAGCAAATGAAACCAATCTGGTACTCCAGTGAAACTGAAATGTCAATTTTGTTCAACAAGGTAGAGGATGTTAAAATAGTGCCTCTCAAAATTGATGTGGTTATGTTTTGAACATGTGATCATTTGAATGGATTAATCTCATTTCCAAACACTCGAGTTTACAAATGGGTGTGTTTTTATTTGTCTCTACATGTGGACTCTTCTGTAACACCCCAAGTTCAAAACCTTAAACCTAGGCGTGTTAACTTCCATTCACATTAAATGCGGAATTTAAATCGTTTACACAATTAAAATATTCAATGAACTATTATAAATTTTACAGAAATTTCGACAGAGTCTCCTCTATAAATTGGACATAGCCAACCTGTAGAGGGACACCAAAACTATTTTAAAAGATTTAAAGCATCAATCACATCTCAACCACATTCATCATTTCCAAAACCAATTCATTCAATCCCCAAACTCCTCAAGCATAAGATTTTCCAAAAATATCAAACGACATTGACAAATAAATTAAGAGGAAATTTAACCTCAAATGCGTCACCCATACTTAATCAAAATTAACTTCAACCAAACCATTATCAATAATAATGAATGAAGGAAATAATTTAAACGATAACTTGACTAATTTTAACTTTATTAGTTAAGGCGGCGATGGGTACTTTCGGAGTCAACCGCCAAGTGTTCTCCTATGATCATCAACTTTCATCACCTGAAATATGGGGAGGGATTGGGGTGAGCTAAAGCTCAGTAAGTAAACTTTATGTACGTGATGCATGCTCATGACATGAAATTCCTTAAACCATTCAAAGTAATTACCCTCATTTACTTTACTTTTCAAGACATTCATACCTTCCAAACTTCCACTTAAACATTTCTAAAAACTTTTAACTTCATTTCAAGACTTTCATTTCAAATCTTTCATTTCAAGACTTTCACTTCATTTCTATCGTGAACTCAATTAGTGTATCTTCTAGTCAATTACAATGCAGTGGGCAATATCCCTTATTTAGGACCAGATTATCATTTTTCCACCGCATAGCGGTTTAATATTTGCCACCGTCAACCGGTTTAGCAATCTTCACCAAAGAGCGGTTTAATATTTGCCACCGTCAGACGGTTTAGCAATCGTCACCGCAAAGCGGTTTAATATTTGCCACCACCAAGCGGTTTAGCAATCGTCACCGCAAAGCGGTTTAATATTCACCACCGCAACAGCAGTTTAATTCGGGTACGCCGATCTCCCGCACCCCATTTCCCACTCACCTTTCATGGCATAGAAGTACACTCATTCTTTCTTAAAACTTGGGATACATGCATTTTGAGAAAACTTAAACTTACCACATTCTTCATTTAAAATCATTTGACTTTCCAATTTCGATGTCAATGCCAATGCATGTTTGATGATGCAATGACATGATAATATGCATGCTTGAACATTCTTCTTAATACATATACTTTCATAAAGTAAATGAAGTTCATCAAGCAAGTAAGTTGCAAACAGTCATTTACACATTTCACATTTACATTTAACTTCTATGAAAATAGGGGAAGTTTACTTACATGACGTCCTTGATATTTACCGTTTTCTTGATTTGCAAGTGGAGGAGCCTCGACTACCCGTGTCGTCAATGTACCAACAATCCTAGTTATATTCATTCATTAAATAAAATATACCTTTATTAGCATTAACCCCCGTAATTGAAATTGACCAATTAAAATTCGAAATCATAACTGAGTGAAAATTAATAAAAACATTCATAGAGTCCCTTAATATTTCAAAAATTACCATTATGCTTCAACTTAACTAGCAGTACAGTTTAAAAGACATAACGTACGGATTTAGAAACTTGAAACTTCACCCACGCACATTATCCAAAATTTGAAATCCACAATTGAGGTTAAAATTCTGTGACTCACAATTTGATTCAAACCTGTCTAAATACATTTACTCAAATCTCAAACCAAATTCTAACTTTGGAATTTACTTATTTATAAATCAACATATAAACTAAACAATTAACTAACACAATTGAACTTATATTTATACCCCTTTTCTAGCTCAAAAAATGAAACTACACATTTTTCGACAATTGAAAAATTTATCTACAAACTAAAATCTGAAATTATACATGTGCCCACATAAAAATCCAATTTTTATATATTTACATACTAGTATTTTCACCCGTGTGATGCACGGGAATATAGTAGTGATAGTGATTTTAATCAAAATTTATGAAAATATATTAATTATACAATCATGTCAAATAAAAATATAGTATAATAATATTTTTATGCAAAATATTATCAAGTTCAAAATTAAAAAAAAAAAAAAAAGAGTAATCAAAATAGGAAATGCAACATTAACAAAACTAATAAAAAAATAAGAAGTTATGATCATTATAAAAAAAAAATATATATTTTCTTTTTAAAATTGTTTGCCTTTTCTTTTAAAAAAAAATATTTTTATTTACTTGTTTATTAAACTTTCTTTTTTTAAATAAGATATTTTTATCATTTTATTATATATTAAATTATTTTGAAATAAAATTTAATATATAAAATTAACAACCATAAATCTATATTTGCTTTCAATTGGTAAATAATATTGTGGTTATATTTTTTATTTATTTAATTTTACTCCAAATGAGTAAATGTCGTTTTATTTGTAAACTAATTTTTTTTAGAAAATTTTCTTATCTTTGAAATAATTATTTATTTTTTAAATTAAAATCGATTCGACCCCGATTCAATCCGATTCAATTTTTGACCTTTGACCTGTTGTCTCTTTCTAGTCGAACCATTTAATGTTTTCTGAACACAGAGTATTATATAACTCAAATGATATAATTTAAAATAAAGTAAAAAATATAAAGTAAAATTTTGACATTTGAATATTTGGACGATTTTACGGACAATTTTTTTATAATTTGCTCTCACTTGTTGTATTATATTAAACTTATTGAGATATTCGATTTGACGCCTATATTACATATTTTTCGACTTCAAAATAATACAATAATATGTATGGTTAAAAAAGTGGTTTGAGAAATTGTATGATTTATAAAATAGTTTATAAATCATTTTTGCAAGTTTATCGAACATATGCTTAAAGATAATTTTAATACTGATAATTACCAATAGAATTTTTCAAATACATTTCAACATGCGAGATTGATTACTTCTAACTCTTGTCAATTGTCATTACATATGAAGAAAAATTATATTCAATCAAACATTAAATTATTCAATTTGAGAGAAAATTTTTGGATTAGTCATTTAATTTATTTTTTTATATAATCTAATTGAAAAATTATAAAAAAAAAATATAAGGAATGTTCTTAAGTTCTTTAAACTAAAACATATTTCGTTCTTTAAACAAAATCATTTTCGGGTTATTTAAATGTTTTTCAACACATTTTATGATATAATTTTATATCTTTATAAATAATTTAATGTTACTTTACCAAATTAGTTACACTATGATTAAGCAGAATATTTTTGAACACTTTTTTTTAAAATTAATTTAACATAATTTCGAATTTACGAATCTTGAATACTTTTTTTTATAACAATAGGGAATTATTTATTTATTTTTTAAATTAGACTTATGAATACTTTAGATATAATTTTTTTCACATTTTTCACAATAAAAAAAAAAAAAAAAAGAAGAAGTTATGATACACAATAAGATTAATAGTTATATTAAAATCCATCATCATATTAAGTAAAAACAAATTTGTTAAAAAAAAATTAAATTGTTCTTTTTTGGAATTGGAACGAAGCATCTTTATTTGACAAAATATTTTTAAACAACACACTTTTAAACTACTTTTTAATTACACATACTTTTTATCTCTACTTTTCAATTATTAATTTTTACATTGAAAACATCACATTCTTTGTTTTTAAACAAAAAATTTTAACTACCATTATTTTTTATATAATTTAAAAGAGATCAAAACAATTTTTTTTTTTTTTTTGAAAAAATACATGTAGTGCTCAAAAGTGTAATTCAATTTGCAATTATTACACTTTCTAAAATGCAATCATTATTTATTTATTTTTTAATTCTTGTGTTTTTTACAAAATCTTTCCAAATTTAGTAAGTTCATTTTGGTGAGAAAGTGTGTCTGTGTGTTTATTTTTGGTAAATACTTTGTTTTTATATATATATATATATATGTAAACAACACGCTATTAAACTACTTTTTAATTACACATACTTTTTCTCTCCACTTTCAATTACTAATTTTTACATTGAAAACATCACATTCTTTGTTTTTAAACAAAAAATTTTAACTACCATTATTTTTTATATAATTTAAAAGTGCTCAAAACAATTTTTTTTTTTTTTTCAAAAAATACATGTAGTACTCATAAGTGTAATTCCATTTGCAATTATTACCCTTCCTAATATGCAATCATTTTTTTATTTATTTTTTAATTCTTATGTTTTTTACAAAATCTTTCCAAATTTAGTAAGTTCATTTTGACGGGAAAGTGTGTGTGTGTTTTATTTATTTTTTAAATTAGACTTATGAATACTTTAGATGTAATTTTTTTCACATTTTTCACAAAAAAAAGAAGAAGTTATGATACACAATAAAATTAATAGTTATATTAAAATCAATCATCATATTAAGTAAAAACAAATTTGTTAAAAAAAAAATTAAATTGTTCTTTTTTGGAATTGGAACGAAGCATCTTTATTTGACAAAATATTTTTAAACAACACACTTTTAAACTACTTTTTAATTACACATATTTTTTATCTCTACTTTTCAATTACTAATTTTTACATTGAAAACATTACATTCTTTGTTTTTAAACAAAAAATTTTAATTACCATTATTTTTTATATAATTTAAAAGTGATAAAAACAATTTTTTTTTTTTTTAAAAAAATACATGTAGTGCTCAAAAGTGTAATTCAATTTGCAATTATTACACTTTCTAAAATGCAATCATTATTTATTTATTTTTTAATTCTTGTGTTTTTTACAAAATCTTTCCAAATTTAGTAAGTTCATTTTGGTGAGAAAGTGTGTCTGTGTGTTTATTTTTGGTAAAGACTTTATTTTTATATATATATATGTAAACAACACGCTATTAAACTACTTTTTAATTACACATACTTTTTCTCTCAACTTTCAATTACTAATTTTTACATTGAAAACATCACATTCTTTGTTTTTAAACAAAAAATTTTAACTACCATTATTTTTTATATAATTTAAAAGTGCTCAAAACAATTTTTTTTTTCTTCAAAAAATACATGTAGTGCTCATAAGTGTAATTCCATTTGCAATTATTACACTTCCTAATATGCAATCATTTTTTTATTTATTTTTTAATTCTTATGTTTTTTACAAAATCTTTCCAAATTTAGTAAGTTCATTTTGACGGGAAAGTGTGTGTGTGTTTTATTTATTTTTTAAATTAGACTTATGAATACTTTAGATGTAATTTTTTTCACATTTTTCACAAAAAAAAAAGAAGTTATGATACACAATAAAATTAATAGTTATATTAAAATCAATCATCATATTAAGTAAAAACAAATTTGTTAAAAAAAAAATTAAATTGTTCTTTTTTGGAATTGGAACGAAGCATCTTTATTTGACAAAATATTTTTAAACAACACACTTTTAAACTACTTTTTAATTACACATATTTTTTATCTCTACTTTTCAATTACTAATTTTTACATTGAAAACATTACATTCTTTGTTTTTAAACAAAAAATTTTAATTACCATTATTTTTTATATAATTTAAAAGTGATAAAAACAAATTTTTTTTTTTTGAAAAAATACATGTAGTGCTCAAAAGTGTAATTCAATTTGCAATTATTACACTTTCTAAAATGCAATCATTATTTATTTATTTTTTAATTCTTGTGTTTTTTACAAAATCTTTCCAAATTTAGTAAGTTCATTTTGGTGAGAAAGTGTGTCTGTGTGTTTATTTTTGGTAAAGACTTTGTTTATATATATATATATATATATATATATATATATATGTAAACAACACGCTATTAAACTACTTTTTAATTACACATACTTTTTCTCTCCACTTTTCAATTACTAATTTTTACATTGAAAACATCACATTCTTTGTTTTTAAACAAAAAAATTTAACTACCATTATTTTTTATATAATTTAAAAGTGCTCAAAACAATTTTTTTTTTTTTTTTCAAAAAATACATGTAGTGCTCATAAGTGTAATTCCATTTGCAATTATTACACTTCCTAATATGCAATCATTTTTTTATTTATTTTTTAATTCTTATGTTTTTTACAAAATCTTTCCAAATTTAGTAAGTTCATTTTGATGGGAAAGTGTGTGTTTGTTTTATTTATTTTTTAAATTAGACTTATGAATATTTTAGATGCAATTTTTTTCACATTTTTCACAAAAAAAAAAGAAGAAGTTATGATACACAATAAAATTAATAGTTATATTAAAATCAATCATCATATTAAGTAAAAACAAATTTGTTAAAAAAAAAATTAAATTGTTCTTTTTTGGAATTGGAACGAAGCATCTTTATTTGACAAAATATTTTTAAACAACACACTTTTAAACTACTTTTTAATTACACATATTTTTTATCTCTACTTTTCAATTACTAATTTTTACATTGAAAACATTACATTCTTTGTTTTTAAACAAAAAATTTTAATTACCATTATTTTTTATATAATTTAAAAGTGATAAAAACAATTTTTTTTTTTTGAAAAAATACATGTAGTGCTCAAAAGTGTAATTCAATTTGCAATTATTACACTTTCTAAAATGCAATCATTATTTATTTATTTTTTAATTCTTGTGTTTTTTACAAAATCTTTCCAAATTTAGTAAGTTCATTTTGGTGAGAAAGTGTGTCTGTGTGTTTATTTTTGGTAAAGACTTTGTTTTTATATATATATATGTAAACAACACGCTACTAAACTACTTTTTAATTACACATACTTTTTCTCTCTACTTTTCAATTACTAATTTTTACATTGAAAACATCACATTCTTTGTTTTTAAACAAAAAATTTTAACTACCATTATTTTTTATATAATTTAGAAGTGCTCAAAACAAATTTTTCAAAAAATACACGTAGTGCTCATAAGTGTAATTCCATTTGCAATTCTTACACTTTCTAAAATGCAATCATTTTTTATTTATTTTTTAATTCTTATGTTTTTTACAAAATCTTTCCAAATTTAGTAAGTTCATTTTGGGGGAAAGTGTGTGTGTGTTTATTTTTGGTAAAGACTTTGTTTTTATATATATATATATATAGAATATATAGATATAGATATAGATACCTATACATACATAATAATATACACATTCCCATACATCAACACTCACACACCTAAACATCCAAACTCCTTAATTTATGCTTAAATTCGAAAATCAATAAGAATTGAAATCTGAAAATTCAACCCATAAATCTGAATTTGTACATATAAGGTGCATACATACGTTATTTACATAGAATATATATATATATATATATATACATGTGTATATCGAATTATGTAGGTGTGTGTGCGTGAAATTGTGTGAACCGTGTGTGTGCGCGTTCGGTCTCGGGTGTGTGTGTGTGTGTCGTGAAGAGAAAAGGGGAAAAGAGGGTGGTCTTACTACCGGTGGGAGGCGGCGGTCGGCGGTAGTTGCCGGGGGAGGAGTGAAGCCGAGAGACGAGGGAGCGAGCAGAGACCTAGAGAGAAGAGACGTCGGGCATGAGAGAGGGATTTGAGAGTGTGAGGTCTTTAGGTTAGTTTTAATGTTTAGCTTTTGGTAAATTGCAATTCAGTCCCTCAACTCTCATAAATTGGTAATTTAGGTTCATAACTTCTATTTGACTCCCCAATAGCCCCTAAACTTACCCCAATATCAATTTAAATGAAATATGTCACTTAAATATAAAATTGCACGTAAACAATATATAAACTTTTAATTGGCACATTGATCGTGACGGCGTCCAAGTCCTTCCACTGCAAAATAAGTTAAATATGAACAATAATAATAATAATCAATTACATAATTTATAATGGTACCAATATAAATTACATGAAATTCAAGAATGCGCGTAAAACGAAAAAGTGGTATTACACTTCAGTCTCTTCCTGGCTGTTGGATTAAATCTTTCTTTTGGGTTACCTTATCACTTGGATTTGATGATTGATGTTGGCATCAGTTCATTTTGATTACTCTATCTTCTCTCTTCCTTCACTCTAGAACCGTCTAGGGTTCATCTTCATATTCTCCATTCTTTCACTTCAAACTATAAAATCTTTAGTAAATAGTTTGATTAGTTGTTACTTTGAGACGAGAGTGAAGGAATTTTGGATTCCAACATTTGTAATCTGCAATTTGGTAATTTTAGTGGATCTGGAGCACTATTTACGTTGATAGATGCTTCAGGGTGAGTAGCACATTATATGAACATTATGACCCTCTAGTGGGAGAAAAGTCTTTTGTTATTGTACATTTTTGTAAGTTTTAATGTTTTGGGCGATTTTATCTTTTATCTAATTTTTACTGGATTTGGAATCAACGGTTAGTTACTAACTTAACATCCCGATTCCCATTCTCCATCAACTCTTGGCTCTTGGTAAATATGTCCCATAGTCATCTCGAGACAGCAAAATCTTGAATTGAGGATGAATAAAGATACATATATATGCTCCATTGAATGAATTACTATATATTTTTAAACAAAATTTATTTCAAAATTTGTACCCATGAGGCAATTATGTGACATATTGACCTAAATCTAAAACATGTTAGGTTGATGACATGATGAACTAGTGCTAGATTATATTATTCAATAGTCAATATAATGTAAAAGATAATGCTATTCATCATTGGTGCGATCACCTAGTTAGGTGACAATGAGTTCGTGATAAAATGAATCTCAATTCTATAGGACAATTTCCATGCCACCTAAACAACATTACATCTCGTATTATTAAATATTTTAAAATTTTTTTAGGTAAGACAAAATTAAAATACAAAAAGACGCTTGGTTAAGTTTAATAACTTTTCATCTATGTAAGTATATCTTTAATTTTATACCTCAATTAATTGTTTTATTATTCCAAAAATAAGTTTTAAACACTGGTATTCTTCCATATTTCCTTCACTTTTTCATCGCAAAATTTTGATATAGATATTCTAACGAATTTCCTTGAAAAGTGTGTGCCTATATTTTTTAAAGTTGCCATCCACACAACGTGAAATTTGGCAGAAGCTGCCAAAGTCTACTTAACTACTTATGACCTATTTTATATTGTATTATTAATGCTGAACATATATATTCAAAAATTGAAATGAAATAAAATACTCATACTATTGGTTATTTGTTATCCGATTGAGGAGGTTTGTTCCATCCCTTGCGCTAAAGTGATCTTCCAAGAAACTTCTCTTCAAAAATTGGAAGGATTGACTAAACCGTCTTTAGCGCTGGCATTATCCTGTCGTAGCCAATCAGATTAAGACATACTGCTAATTCATTGAAGTTTATTTATTGTTATCAGATTGACTAGTCTGATTGCGCGACAGCTTTTCTCTTAATATTAATAATACAATAATTTTAGAGAGGTATTATTTATAAATATTTTTAGAAAACATTGTGACGTGATAGACATACATTTATTGGTTCATAAAAATAACTACAAAATTACTTATTTTTCATCAACCAATGAGTGTGCGCCACATCATAATATCCCCTAAAAAAGTCCACAAATTAATATCACATGTGGTATACATTCAAAAATAGCCATACAATTTTAACAATTCATGAAAACAGCCCCACAATTTTATCAATTCATGAAAAATTACCAAGAATATCCTTACATATAATATTTCAACAATAATCATTAGAAAAATTACAACTAGGTCCTAAAATTTTTACATCTTTATGATTTTAATTGATTTTAGTTTATATGATTTTATTTGATTTTTGTTCGCTCATAGTAGCACCCTCTCAATTGGTATCAGAGCCATATTACAGATCTAAAAGACAAATATTACATAACAAAATATAAAAATAAATATAAAATACACACATCAACACTTATAATTACATATACATTAATACTACCTGATAATTATAAAAAAGAAATATTAAGAGCTTTAAAAAACCTAGATAAAGAAATAAGAAGAGATATTTTTGATCTAATAAATTTCAATTTAATAAAAGAAGATTTTGTAATAATAGAAAAACTAGATTTAATACATAAAGATATTTTAGAAGAACTAAATAAATACTATAGATATGGACTATCATCGAGCTAACTCCCAATTAGTCAAATACTTGAACATAAAAACAAATGAAAAATTAAATTTAATAATTGAACAAAGAAGATTTTTTTTTTTTTTTTTGAAAAACAATCCAATAATTGAATATAATCCCACAGTGCCACAGGGAACTAGCAAGGAGCAAAGTGTCTCAACACAAAGAAACAAATTTACCCCGTCTTTTGCACCAAGAAATACATTCAACTTCATGTTTTAATCGTTCCCGTTCCAGAACACATAATACAGCTGATTTATTTCTTTATTTTCAACTAGTTCTCGTGCTGATCACTTTCCTTCCATATTTCTCCAAAAAAATAAAAATAAAAAAATAATCACCAATAATGATAATCAGTGATGACCATGTTGAAATTAAATTTAATATAGATGATTGTTCACCTAAAATCCACAAACATCATGCTGTAATTATCAAGATCGAAACTGAAGCGGAAGCGTACCTGAATCCATTATTGTATTTGATCGAACGTGGTTATGACCTTCCAATCGATTCGTGGTTTTCTCCTTATGTTTCTTCTCTGTTGATGGGGATGCAGAGAATTATGAAAAGTCACGCTCAATTGGGGATCATGACCTGTATAAATAGCTGTAGGGCAGCTATCGTTTTTCAATATTATTAAATTGGCCCCTCATCAATTTAAAACATTGAATCCGTCTCTACACTTTAATCTCACGACACTTAATACCCATTAGTCCTGAATAATCTTTAGTGGATCACTTTATTGACTAATCCTTAAGATAGCACAACACATTTTATTTTATACATGTTTGGCCCCACATTATTGAATTTTATCCAACAATCTCCCACTGAGCCATACATGTATCCTTACAAATGTGTACAACCTTATGAGCTCACAAATTTGCTATCATTATTAAGGGTATTTCCAAACAATCTCGTCCATCAATCATATCAATATAGGATCAAAGCGACTTTCGTTACATTAATCGTAACTAAATCCATCAATGGTCACGTATACAAATACAATCAAATGACATAGATCAATCATGAGAGTGTAGTATGAAAATTACATGTTATGTGACCCAAACATGCCTATTTTCAATTGGTCCGAATTTATTCCTTAGGTGAGATCAATACCAAATATAATGTAACAGAGTAGAATGAACTAAATACTTTATTTCTGTACAGAAAATTATCCAAATACACAAATGTGTCCAAAACCAAAACATAAAGCAACCAAAATACAAACTCCTACTAAATCATGAGATCCTCAAGAAATACTACACCCATACGAGCAGTGTGCTCGTGAAAGACCTTGGGTGCTAATCCCTTAGTAAGCGGATCCGCAATCATGGAGTTTGTCCCAATATGCTCTATGAAAATCTGTCTACTCTGTACCCTTTCCTTCACAATCAGGAACTTAATGTCAATGTGTTTTGACTTAGTTGAACTCCTATTGTTATTGGAATATAGCACTGCAGAGTTATTGTCACAATATAACTTTAATGGTCTTTCAATTCCATTCAGAATGCACAGCTGTAATACCACTTTTTCGTTTTACGCTCATTCTTGAATTTCACGTAATTTCATATTGGTTCCATTATAAATTTTGTAGCAGATTATTATTATTTTTCATATTTGACTTAATTTGCAGTGGAAGGACTTGGACGCTGTCACGATCAATCTTCCAATTAAAATGTTGATAAATTGTTTATGTACAATTCTATATCTAATTATTTGTTTTATTTGTTAAACTTGTTGATTTCTACTGGTATTAGGTGGTGAGCGACTTAGATTTCATAAATTGAAGGTGAAAAAAGTTTGGTGACACTTGGAAATTTTATTTGAGGATCGTGGACTTAAATTATCAATTTATGAGAGTTGAGAGACTAAATTGCAAATTTCCAAATCTTATACATTTAAACCTAAATTCTCTCACTCTTATCTCTATCTATCTCTCACGCTCCTCTCACTCTCACCCTCCCGCACTCTCGTTCTCTCTCTCTCTCTCAGAATACTCTCTCGAATTCTCCCTCTCCCTCGGTTTGTCGCCGGCACACCACCGGCTAGATCACAAGAGCGTCGCCGCCGCCACCGCCACCCATGGTAGCACCTTTTCCCCCGACTCAACACACACCAACACTCACAGTCGGCGCACAACGCACAAACACACGCACTACCCGAACACACACGCACACAATTTCGCTCCCTTTCACCCACACACGAAGATATGTATATATGTGTGTGTATATATTAAATGTATGTATTGATATGTAGCTTTCAGTTTTTTTTTCAGATTGGGTTTTAGTAGTATTTTAGAATTTTAATCTGTTAAGATCATCTTTTGAGCATATATATATATATATATATATATATATATATATATATATATATATATATTAGGGTATGCATATATGTGTGTGCAATCTTGGCTAAAGTTCCAGATTTCCAATTTTGTTAAATTTCGGATTTTCTGTTAAAAATTGGAGATTAGGTGGTGTGATTTTGTATGTATATGTAATACATGTATCTATATATGAAATTTCGAATTTTATAGTAATTTTCAGGTTTCGAAATTCCTTAATTAGTAGTTTAATTTAATTGTATACTTTAGTTTTAAGTTAGAAATTATAATTTTACAAACTTGGGGAGAATTATATAAATGGTTATATTAATTTAAAGATTTTATAGTTAATTAGAAGATTATGAAATTATAGATTTAAATTGACTTAGTTGACGACCATTGTGAAAAATTTCAAATTCTTAAATGATGGAAGTTCTTTAATGGATTCTTTGTTGACTTAATGTTGTTTTAAATTGAAAATTTTCAAATTTAGGATTTCAAGTAATGAGGTGGTTTTAATTGAATTTTAATGTATATTCTTGACTTAAAAGTGCTATTTTCAGACTTTTGAAATTTGTAGTTTAGTTAACTGTTCGGGTAAAGTTTGAAGAAATGGTGATTTTCAAATTTATGAATAGTAGGATGCTAATTGGAATTGTCCTTGTGAAATTCAAGTTGTGATGAAGATTTCATAGCGTGAACATTTGTATAATTTGATTAGTTAGATTTCAATTTTGGCATCTAAGTTAATCTCTTATTCCGAATGAAGTATGATCTATGTTTGACGTAGTTTAAGATTCCAATTGATTTGAATTTATAAGTCACATGAAAGTTTCAACCTCATTTAGGAGTTTTTTAAATGTGACTTTTGAACTAAAAGATGAGTAAAACTTTTCTATTGTGTATTGAATTGATTGTTCATTTCGAATATGGTGTTAAATGTGTTAGACATGGCATAAGGTTCCGTTTGGTCTGAATTGTATATTAAATTGAAGTTTTAACCTTGGTTAGGAGTTTAAATTTTGGTTTTGAACTAAAGGTTGTATTGTATGAATGGATGAAAATAATTAGGAGGATTGGTACATTGACGTCACGGGCATCTGAGATTCTTTCACTTGCAAATAAAGATAACGGTAACTACTAAGGACGTCAAGTAAGTAAACTTCCCCTATTTTCATAGAAGTAAATGTAAATGTGAAACGTGTAAATGGCTGTTTGCAACTTACTTGCTTTGATGAATTTCATTTACTTTATGAAAGTATATGTATTAAGAAGAATGTTCAAGCATGCACATTATCATGTCATTGTATCATCAAGCATGCATTGACATTGACATCGAAATTGGAAAGTCAAATGATTTTAAATGAAGAATGTGGTAAGTTTAAGTTTCTCAAAATGCATGTATCCCACGTTTTAAGAATAAATGAATGTACTTCTATGCCATGAAAGGAGTGAGTGGGAAATGGGGCGCGGTGAACCGGCGTACCCGAATTAAACCGCTGTTGCGGTGGTGAATATTAAACCGCTTTGCGGTGACGATTGCTTAACCGCTTGGCGGTGGCAAATATTAAACCGCTTCGCGGTGACGATTGCTAAACCACTTGGCGGTGGCAAATATTAAACCGCTTCTCGGTGACGATTGCTAAACCGCTTGGCGGTGGCAAATATTAAACCGCTTCGTGGTGACGATTGCTTAACCGCTTGGCGGTGGCAAATATTAAACCGCTTCGCGGTGACGATTGCTAAACCGCTTGGCGGTGGCAAATATTAAACCGCTTCGCGATGACGATTGCTAAACCGCTTGGCGGTGGCAAATTTTAAACCCCTATGCGGTGGAAAAGTAATAACCTAATTTTAAATATGGGAAATTTCCCACTGCATTGTGATTGGCTAGAAGATACACTAATTACGCTCACGATGGAAATGATGTGAAAGTCTTGAAATGATGTGAAAGTTTTGAAATGAAGTAAAAGTCTTGAAATGATGTGAAAGTTTTGAAATGAAGTAAAAGTCTTGAAATGAAGTAAAAGTCTTGAAATGAAGTAAAAGTCTTGAAATGATGTGAAAGTCATGAAATGAAGTTAAAGTTTTGGAAATGTTTAAGTGAAAGTTGGAAAGTCTGAAGTCTTGAAAAGTAAAGTAAATGGGGATAATTACTTTGAAATGGTCTAAGGCATTTCATGTAATGAGCATGCATCACGTGCATAAAGTTTACTTACTGAGCTTTAGCTCACCCCAATCCCTTTCCAATATATTTCAGGTGATGAAAGCTAGATGAGACGAGGAGAGCAATTGGTGGCAGACTCAGAATATACTCGCTTCAACCTTTTAAATAAAGTCAAATAAGAATTTATTTCAATGTCTCTTTAATTATTCTTTAATTCATCTATAATTGATAATTGCTTGGTTGGAGTTAGTTTCGAATAAGTATGAGTATCGTATTTGAGGTTAAATTGCCTCTTGTTGTATTTTTAAAGTTTATTATTTGGAATTATATTGTTGAGGAGTTTGGGATTCTTTTTGTAAAGGGGTTTGATGATGTTTGAGATTGAATGAATTGAGATGTGTGTTTGAAAATGGTTATGATGTCTCTCTACAGGTTGGCTAAGTCCAATTTATAGAGGAGACTCTATCGAAATTTCTGTAAAATTTTATAATAGAAATGAAAATGTTAAGGTTTTAAATGATTTATTTTCCGCATTTAAGTAAAGAAAAGTTAACACGCCTAAGTTTAAGATTTCGAACTTGGGGTGTTACAACAGCCCAGTGACAAAATTTCGCAGCCATATCCCATGATTAGATGCCTCATAACAAGCTACAAATTCTGCTGCCATAGTGGAAGAAGCTATGAGTGTCTGCTTAGCACTCCTCCAGGAAATGGCTCCTCCAGCTAGTAGGTATATGTAGCCTGATGTGGATCTTCTACTATCTTGGCATCCCGCAAAATCAGAATCGGAGTATCCTACGATCTCTAACTGACCCGATCTGCTGTATGTAAGCATGCAATCTCTTGTTCTCTTCAAGTACCTCATAACCCTCTTTAGTGTTTTCCAATTATCCATCCCAGGGTTACTTAAATATCTGCCTAGCATTCCAACAATGAACGCTATGTCTGGACGTGTACAAACTTGAGCATACACAGACTCCCAACAGCTGATGCATAGGGAATCTTTTGCATTTCCTTAACTTCAAGATTATTTTTTGGGCACTGATTGAGACTAAATTTGTCTCCCTTAGCAACAGGGGTGTCCCCTGGTTTACTATCCTGCATGCCAAACCTTATAAGAACTTTATCGATATAGCTCTTTTGTGATAATCCAAGAATACCTCGAGAGCGGTCCCGGTGTATCTGAATTCCTAATACAAAAGAGGCGTCCCCAAGATCTTTCATCTCAAAATTCTTTGACAAAAAGTTCTTGGTTTCGTGCAACATGCCTATATCATTAGTGGCAAGCAGTATGTCATCGACATACAAAACCAGGAAAATATGCTTACTCCCACTGAACTCGTGATACACACAATCATCAACAACATTTATCTCAAAACCAAACGAGATAATCACTTGATGAAATTTGTAGTACCACTGACGGGAAGCTTGCTTGAGTCCATAGATAGATTTCTTTAATTTGCAAACCATATTCTTCGAGTTTCCTGTCACGAAGTTTTCTGGTTGCACCATATATATCATCTCATCAATATCTCCATTGAGAAACGCCGTCTTTAGATCCAGCTGATGTAACTCAAGGTCAAAATGTGCAACAAGTGCCATGACTGTCCTGAAAGAGTCTTTCGTTGAAACGGGAGAGAAAGTCTATTTGAAGTCAATACCTTCCTCTTGTGTAAAGCCTTTAGCTACAAGACGAGCCTTATATCTTTCTGCATTACCTTTCGAATCCCTTTTGGTTTTAAAAATCCATTTACAACCAATGGGTTTTGCACCTTCTGGTAATGGGACAAGATCCCAAACTTTATTGTCTTTGATAGACTTATACTCCTCATTCATGGCATCAATCCACTTTTGAGAGTTAGAACCCTTCATGGCCTGATGAAAATTGATTGGATCATCTTTCATCATTCCATTATTTTCCTCATGTTTTTGGTGAAATACTATATAGTCATCCGAAATAGCATTTTTCCTTTCTTGAGTGGATCTCCTTAATGGTATTGTTTGTTGAAGTTGTTGAGTTTGTACTTCTGGATTTTGGATGAGAGTTTCTTCAACATTATCATGCTGAGTTTCCGGATATACTTCTTGATCAATGACAGGTATAGAAACTTACACATTGTCAAAAGAAACAGTAGGAATCGAAATCGATCCTTCCTCAACTTCTTCCTCAAAGATAATGTCTCTAATCTTATTTCTCCCCCCAAACTCAACATCCTCAAAAAATGTTGTAGTTCCCGTTTCAAAAATTGACATAAGCGTGGGATTATAAAATTTGTAGCCCCTTGATCGCTCAGAATAACCAATAAAGTAGCTGCTAATAGTTTTGGAGTCCAATTTACCTTCATGCGGCCTATAAGGCCTTGCCTCAGCTGGACATCCCCAAATGTGGAAATGCTTTAGGCTGGGCTTTCTGCCTGTCCAAAGCTCATAAGGTGTTTTAGCAGCAACTTTAGTTGGTATTCTATTCAGAATATAAGCTGCAGTCTTTAATGCTTCTCCCTAGAGTGTTTTTGGTAAAGTAGAATGACTAATCATACTCCTTACCATATCCTTAAGAGTCCTGTTTCGTCTTTCATCTATACCATTCATGCTAGGAGAACCTAGCATGGTGTACTGTGGGACGATTCCACATTCCTCTAGGAATTTAGAAAATGGTCCTGGACGTTGTTCACCTGAACCGTCATATCTGCCGTAGTACTCACCACCACGATCAGACCTAACGTTTTTAATTTTCTTGTTGAGTTGATTCTCAACTTCAGCTTTGAAAGCTTTGAACATGTCCAGTGACTCGAACTTTTCATGAATAAGATATAGATGCCCATAACGTGAGTAATCGTCTATGAATGATATAAAATATTGTTGACCATTCCAGGAAGCCATAGGGAATGGTCCACAAATATCTGTGCGTATCAATTCTAAGACGTCCGAAGTTCTATTAGCACCTAACCTTTTATTTTTGGTTTGTTTTCCCTTGATACAGTCAATACAAACATCAAAGTTCGTAAAGTCGAGGGAATCCAAAATGCCATCTGACACAAGTTGTTCAACTCTAGTTTTTGAGATGTGACCTAAGCGCTTGTGCCATAGTTTTTCCGAATTTTCTTTATTTAATTTTCTCTTAGTACCACGTGATTCCACATGCAAGGTTTTATTATATGATGCAATAGTATCAAGCAAATATAGGTTATTGTATGAACATAATGAACCAGTACCAACAATATTTGAATTTAAAGAAAGACTAAACTGACAATTTTCAAAAGAACAATAATATCCAGATTTGTCCAATAAGGAAATAGAAACTAAATTCTGTCTAAATGACGGCACAACAAAAGTGTCTTTCAAATCCAAATAAAAACCAGTTCCCAATAATAACCTAAAAGTTCCTATTACTTCAACTTCCACCGATTTTCCATCCCCCACAAAGATGAATCTTTCAGCATCATTTGACTTTCGGCAGAACAGGCAACCCTGCATAGAAACACTTATGTGAGTAGTAGCACCAGAATCTAACCATCAAGTGTTTCTAGGTATTGAAGCTAAATTAACCTCAGAACAGACCAAATTAAGAAATGTACCTTTCTTTGCACGCCAAGCGTTGTATTTGGTACAATCCTTCTTTAAATGTCCAGGTTTTAGGCAAAAGAAACAACCCTCATTGTCCTTATGTGGCTTCTTTTGATCTGGACCCTTAGCAGCTTCATATTCTGTTTTTCTTTTCTTGCCATTATCCTTAGAGGTACTTGCCAAGTTAGCAATTTCAGTTCTATCCTACTTTAACCTTTCTTCCTCTTGCACACAATATGAAATGAGCTCATTTAGAGTCAATTTCTCCCTTTGACAGTTGTAACTGACCTTAAACTGACTAAAATGTGCAGGAAGCGATATCAATACTAAATGCACGAGCAAGTCATCAGACAAGTCGAGCTTTAGTGCTTTAAGTTTTGAAGCAGTATGAGACATCTTCATGATGTACTCCCTTATGCTCCCCTTGCCTCTATACTTCATTGAAATCAAGCTTTGTAGAAGCGTGCTTGTTTCAGCCTTATCGTTTTTAGCAAAACGCTTTTCAAGTTCGGAAAGGAATTGCTTGGCATTAGTTACCTCTTCAGATACTGCGCCCCTAAAGGCTTCCGGAATGCCGCGCTTAATGATCATTAGACTCATGCGATTTGAGCGTTCTCACTTCTCAAAGTTCCTCCTGTCATCAGGTGAACTTGCATCCGCAAGAGAAGCCGGTTGCTCAACCCTGAGAGCAAGGTCGAGATCCATGCAGCCGAGAACAATTAGTGCGTTCTCTTTCCAATCCTTGAAGTTTGACCCATCAAGCATGGGAATTGAATTAATATTTGCAGATATTGTGGTAGTAGATGAATTAACTGTATAGAGAAGAAGATGAAAATAGCTTACATTAGTACTTTATTATGTAAATAATAATTTCAAATAATGGTAAGGCCCATCACAAGATACCCAGCACAACATCAATATTTAGTCTTTGGACAGAAATATTGACTTGTAAGTGGTACTCTCGATGTAGTAATCAAACACTGACAATAAGACATGTCAATCAATAAACTTTTCTTTGGACCGATTTATTGATCATACGTTAAACCAAATAATCGTCATGTGTTTATCACCATAGGTGCATGTGAAATTCTAGCCAAACATTGACCTTCCTTTGGGCCGATCAATATCCGCATGAACAACACACACACACGAAACCTTCTAATATTCTAAGTTAATTAATTTCCACAAGAGATGTTGGTTTGGCAACATGTTGCTTCAATTAATTCACTTCGAAATATTATATTTCTCAAAAGAGTCCGTCATACCAAAATTTGAACTTGAAATGACTGTTTTGCATATATTTAAGACTTCAGGATTCGAATTATGAAATTCAATACTTTAGGATTAAGTAATCATTAAGTTGGATGGTTAAATTGCAATTTAATTAAACTTGATTGGCCAATTATGAAATATTTTTAAACTTGAAGGACTAAATTGCAATTTTTCCAAACTTTAGCGGCCAATTTATTAAAATCAGAAACTTTAGGGACTGAATCGTAAAATTCAGAATCTTTAAAACCCAACTTAAATAATTTCTTAACTTTATGGGCTGATTTTGTAAATTAAGAAGTCCGAAGGACCAACTTAAAAGATTTTATAAGCTTAGAGTTTTATTAATTATTAAAACAAATCAGGAGGACCTGATGTGAAATAAAAGTAATTTTCGTGAATTGCAGCCAGGCCCTTCAACACTTCAAATTTCCGAATGGGGCCCCTGAACCCAAAATTGCAACAGCTAGGGTTTGCAACCAAACCCTAGCCGCCGCGCGCCAGCCCCAAGAATGCTGCGCCATCACTGGCGCCGTACGTCTCCTGCAGCGCCATCGACGGTGCTGCAACCAAGAACACAGCGTCGTGGCGCGCGACGCTGTGAACCTCCGCAATCCCATCGCGCGCGGCGACGCTGCAAGCCGCGCGCAACCCCTTACCAACTTCATCCATTATAACATCAACACAAATACCACAATTGATACTCAAGGATTTCGCCCTTATGCATACATAGATAACGCACATATGCATACAAATCATAAAACCAAGATTTCGCACATATGCATACACAGATAACGATTTTGCTGTGTATGTATATTTCTCAATTTTGAAATCACGCTGTGTATGTATATTTTCGAAATTAAGACTTGGTTTTTGCATATACATACGCACATAATTTGGTTTTACATATATGCGTTCAAAATTGATCTGATAATTCAACACGATGTTGGCTCTGATACCACTTGTTGAAATTAAATTTAATATAGATGATTGTTCATCTAAAATCCACAAACATTATGCTGTAATTATCAAGATCGAAACTGAAGCGAAAGCGTACCTGAATCCATTATTGCGTTTGATTGAACGGGGTTATGGTCTTCCAACCGATTCGTGATTTTCTCCTTATGTTTCTTCTCTGTTGATGGGGATGCAGAGAATTATGAAAAATCACGCTCAATTGGGGACCATGACCTGTATAAATAGCTGTAGGGCAGCTATCGTGTTTCAATATTATTAAATTGGCCCCTCATCAATTTAAAACATTGAATCCGTCTCTACACTTTAATCTCAAGACAATTAATACCCATTAGTCCTGAATAATCTTTAGTGGATCACTTTATTGACTAAATCCTTAAGATAACACCACATATTTTATTTTATACATGTTTGGCCCCACATTATTGAATTTATCCAAAAGACCATCCTCTCCACCTCCCTTGGCCTTCTGTGCAGCCGCTCTCAGTTGGCGTTGCTCCTCTTTGTAGATCCGATTCCTCCGTTGGTACTCTTTTGAGTGGTGAAGGCACTCAAAATAGTCTTCACGGAGCAGAGCAAAGTCCTTGGGCTCCCGGCAACGGGACATGCACTCGCTGAAATCCATCCAAAAATCGTAGCATCTCCCTGAACAAAGAAGAAATTTAATGGATCAAATAAGAGAAGAAATAAATATAAAAAGAAAAGAAATCCTAAGATTAAAATCATTAGGTAAAAAGAGAGAATATTATATTAGAATTTTAAAACAATTACCCACAATACAAATGATTTAAAAGACAAAGAAAGAACTAATAAAGAGAAATATGATAGAACAAGACAAATAGAAGATTATGCAAAATATTATAGAGCACAACAAAAGAAACTAATACTAATATCAATTTAAGAATTTTGTGAATACAATATAATGATGTATAAAGAAATAAAATATGAAACGGAACCCATTCTAGAAATTGAACATGTCAAAGAAAGAAATTAATGACAGAATTTTCAAAAATAAAATTTGAAAAACAAATAATAGAAAATCTTAACCTTCTAGCAGGATCTTATCAAATACGAGGAGTTAATACAACTATATTCCAACTATTAAGCTCATGGGAGAATCCGATGGATTTCTCAATATATGCAATTAAATTAGATAAGTGCCTTTTTATGGCAAACTTACAAAAACATAAATTTACAAGATAAAATGGCTATTGAAGAATTACAACAGTTAAATATCCAAGATAAAAAAGTTAAAGAAAAATTACAAAGTATCTAAAACAAATTAACAATACAATTTAAAGAATTAAAAGACATTATAAGAGATGTCAAAAACATATATGAAGACACATTAAAAGAATTGCAAATAGAGTCAGAAGAAATAATCAATCTAAATAAAATTGGAATGATCATAGAAAAATAGAAAAATTAAATGAAAAGATTAGAAAAGAGGATAATGAAAGATTTATATCTATAGAATAAAGGATTAAAAAATTAGAAACAAAGATAAATAATATGTACGACAGACTATTCAAAGTACAAAAATCACAAACTACTAAACCAAGAGTATAAAATGCCAAAAAGTGAATATATTGAAAATCTAAAAATATTAATAAAATCTTTAATAAACGATGTTCAAGAAATTAAAAATGAATTAATAGAAGCAACGAATGATATAAATATATTAAAACTTGAATTTAGAGAGTTAAATGATAATAAAAATAAGGATAAGAAAATAGATAAAAAAAAAACTCATAGAAAAAGAAATTGTTAGAATAGGAAAGAAACACTTTGAATAAGAAAACATTGTAATAGAAGCAGGAAGCATGGATAATGAATTTAGAAAAAATACATTACCAAAAATACCAAAAGAAAAATTAGAGTTACAAAAATCTATAGAAAAACATTAGGAAATTAAAAATTAAAGAAAAAGCAGAAACAAAAGAAAAACAAGATAATGATGAATGATGAATTAGATTTGCTTCTAGAAAATTTTGATCAATTAAACCTTGATACTTTAAGTAATTACGAAGTTTTAATGAATATTGGAGGATCACCTAATCCAATAGGAACTTTTAAACAAGAATTATCAGATCCAGATGACAGTTATGCACCTATATATAACAAACCATATAGACAATACTATGACAGAGTTAGAGATAGACAACCACCTAAATGAAATAAATACAGAGATAAATTTGAATCAAATGATAATTATGATAAATCTATTAATCATGGAGGAACAAAATTAGATTTAGATTGTAAAATAGATATTAAAAAAGTCTTATTAACTTAGGCAGATTCAATGATATTATTATTTTTATATAATAAAAATAATATATGGGAAAGTACTGAAAGAAGAATAGATTTTTTAGTTGCATGCTTTGAAGGAAATGTTAGAAATTGATGTGAATGAATAGGTAATGATACAAAAACATTAACAAGAAGAAATATTCAAACAGAAATAATAAAATTAGATAGAGAAGGTATACAAGACTAGTAGAATACATTACAGTCTGCAGATAAATTTATTGGAGAAAATTGGATAAGTAATGCTGAAGGAGAAACAATAAGAGAAAAAGATCATGCTAGAGTCAAGTTAATAAATTTAAAAATATGTGTAAAATTAAATAATACACTTTTGAATTTAAAAATTACTATCATGTGGAATATATTTTAAAATAGATTTTGAAAAATTTGTTAGAGATAACCCCGGATACCTAAATAAAAGAATTACTAGAACAAAAACTTATAAGACCTAGCGAATGGACGAAAATTCTATGGAACCAGGTACTTGGTTCCTTATAGAACCAGGTGATGAGATGACTGCCTAATCAGATACCAATTAGACATAATTTGTGGGCTTCAATTTTGATTTTAAAAACTCTAATTGGGATGACTAGACAACAATGTCATCACTTGATTCCATAAGGAACCAAGTACCTGGTTCCATAGAATTTTCGTAGCAATGGACCCCATAGTAGTCTAGTCTTTATGGTCATGAAGCATTCTGAACCGTTAGAGCAAAAGCAAGAATGATAATAAATTATAAAAAACTAAATAAGTATACCAAATTTGATGGATATTTCTTACCAAATAAGGAAGTTCTAATAAACCTTGCAAAATGAAAACAATACTATTCAAAGTTTGATTGCAAATCAGGATTTTGGCAAGTTAAAATGGAAGAAGATAGTATATAATATACAACATTTAGTACACCTCAAGGTAAATATGAATGGATGGTTGTGCCTTTTGGCCTAAAAAATGCACCACAGATATATCAAAGGAAAATAGACAATATATTTAGAAAATTTAATGAATTTTTGATAGTATATATAGATGATATATTGATATGTTCTAACAATAAATAAGAACATAGAAACCATTTAATAACATTCATAAATGAATGTAAAAAAGAAGGAATTGTTCATTCAAAAAAGAAAGCTGTTATAGAAAGACAACAAATTGATTTTCTTGAATTATCAATAAATAAAAGAGGAATAAAATTACACACCCACATATCTAAGAAGATAAAAAACTTTTCAGATAAATTAGAATCAGAAGAAAAAATATAAAAATTTTTAGGATGTTCAAATTATGCGGAAGAATTTATTGAAAATCTTTCAAAAAAGAGACATAACATCCAAGTTTTACATAGGAGAATAAATACCAAGGGATGGAGTGAAGAACATACAGAAATTGTTAAATCACTAAAAGAAGAATGCAAAAATTTACTAAAATTAAGATTACCAGATGAAAAAGATAATTTCATGGTTAATACTGATGCCTCAAATAAATATTGGGCAGCAATATTAAAGACATATCTAAATGAAATATGTAGATATTCAAGTGGAACTTTAGTCAAGTAGGAATAAATTATACCACTCATGAAAAAGAATTATTAACAATTATTAAAGGAATAAAAAAATTCTCATTATTCCTACTATCCAAGAAATTTATTGTTGAAACTGACAATTCTAAAGTTGCAGGGATTAATTAAAAACAAATTACCACTCGAACCTCAATACAGGAGGCTTTATAGATGGCAAGCCTATTTGACATTTTATAATTTTGATATACTTCATATTAAATGAGTCAATAATTATCTTGCAAAATTTTTAAGCAGAGATATTGAATTTGCAGATGGATAATATCAAACAATCCTTGATAGATGCCAGAGAACGGATGAACTTCCTCACTGAGGAAACTGAAGGTATAAAACTTGGAATTGAGCAACTTGCAGAGACTCTCCAACAAAGTTTCAAAATAGTTGGTGGAAATCTCAGTTTCTCATTTCAATTATACCAAAGAATTGAACGATAACATAATTGAGATTGAATCTCAGTTTGAATCGTTAATTAACTAACAGGATGATACCAAAGAGGTTTTACCAAAAATACAAACAGGAATAGCTTCTGGAAGTAGTAGTGGACCAAAAATCAGAAGAGATGAACCAAGCCCAAAAAAGGTAGATATAAATGGATCCAGTCCAAGAAAGTTAACAATTATTGCCAAAGATGAACATACGAAAGTGATCAAAATTCGTGCTAAAAAGGAAGATAATTCCCTCTTTTACCAAAAGACGACGAGTATAAAAGTTTTTCCAAAATTATATATGAACTTTAGGAATGTGATTATTACTAAATGTTGTCTGGATGTCATGTTTATCCACGATTGATTGTTATCCAAGGAGGTGATCCCTCTATGACAAAAATGGCAGCAAATTATGGATGTTTATATCTCATTTATCTCGGAAAATATCTAAAAGAAATTGAAAAACTTGATAACTTGTTGAAAGGTGAAATTACAAAATTTGCTAAAGGAAGATCGATATATTTAATTTTTTTTCGCTCAGTCCAGAAATTGATGGAAGGATTTACTATCCTGCCAAACATATTATTACAATTGGATATGTTGCAAGAAATTTTCAAGTAGAAGTTGGAAAAAATACCAAGCTTGTACCAAATATCATAAGATCATGTTTCAAATCCAGAAGAGTGTTGTAGGATAAAAGTCCTTTATAATATTGCTAAATATCTTTATGACAAAAAATTTCAAATGTATATGTCAATATGAAGGATGGACTCTCCTCACTAATGGAAGAAAGGAAAAATCAACAATTTTGAAAGAATACATCAACAAGTTTGACACTCATCAGATCAATGAAAGTTTTACGACTTTACAAGAGACATGCATTGCCAGAAATTGCCCCGTATGCCAACAAAATTGATGAAATCCACTTTTGAAAAAGAAGATTCCAACAAAAAATGATGGACAGTTGGGATCTGCTTTATTAAAGGAAGATGGAACATGCCAAGACAACACCATGTGAAGACCATGTAAAGAAATAAATAATTGAGAGACATGTGTGTCCTTGTGATATAATGTAAAGTTTCAAAGTATTGTATCAATGATGTAAGCAATGATGTAAGATGCTAAATAATTGTGCTTCTTCTAGTTGTATAAATGGAGGCCTTCGGGCTAGTTGAAAGGCAGAATGAAAGTAACTGAGCACTCAACTTGTTAGCTATTCAAAACTTTCTACTTGTGAAGTCTCTCATATCAAGTCTTATATCAATCCCATATATCAATAAAATCACAATCGTTTCATAAAAAATATGAGTTTCTAAACATCTCTTCCCATAAATTCTTGAGAAAATTCTTTCTTCTTTTAACAAAAAGAAAGTTTTCTTTAATAGAAATCTAGAGTTAAATCTTTAGGAACAATACAGTGAGAGCAAGAAGCTGGAATATTAAGGATCCCGTGAAGGCAGGAGGGAGTTGAAGGGAATTGTTTAGGGATGACAATGGGGCGGGGAATCCTAGAACCCTATGGGGACCCGCCCCAAACGGGGTGAGGAATCTCCGACGATGACGGGGATGAGGGTGTGACGGGGATAAAAAGATCCCTGAACCAGGATGGGGCGGGGATGAAGATTGCTATCACCCATCCCCGCTCGAAATCATTCCCGATTAATAAGTTCAATTAAAAAAAGTTCAAACAAATTGAAAGTGTCATAAACCACCCGATGCCCAAATGTATAATTTCAAGCCCAAGCCCTACATTTCAACTTTATACTACTCTTCATCTATTACTCTTAAGTCTCATCTCATTCTCTCCAAACATACTTTTTAACGTAATTAAACTTGTACTACTCTATAAAAGTTTTTTTTTATTAATGTTAATAATTATTTCGGGCTATTAAATGGGATTTTTTTTTTTAAAAAAATAATCATACTCTAAGAAAAGAATTTGTATAACTAAGATATTAGATAATCATTATAAAAAGACATTAATGGACAAAAATATACTCCATCTGTCTCATTTATATATGTTTGTTTGACTTTTCACACAGATTAAGAAAATATTCGTAGAATTTAAGATTTATTGGAATTGAGAAATTAATATATGAAATCCTGTGGTTTATTGATGTATGAATGTTCATGAGATAAATATGATGGTTAATATTTTTTGACCTTAAGGAAATTAATACGATTAATTATTGATATGATTACTACAAGATATGGTGAATAGCAAATTAGTGAATGTAATGATTGTCCTATAGAATAATAGTGATGAAATATCTTAGCTATTAAGTTAACTAATTTTATCTTGATCATTTGTTGGGTTACTGTAATATATGACTTATGATTGAAAATCTTTTTTTTAGTCATAAGATAAGATGAGTTTATTTAAAAGTTTAGTGATGCAATTTTGTTATTTATTTGTACTTTTAGAAATGAGTAAGTATTCTATTTCATTGAGATCTACTTGTCATGAGATATACATAGAACCTATTAGGTTGATTAAAGTCTAAGATGATAATCAGGGCGACCTTTACTCATTGTGGAATTGTATCTTTGCGTTACGTAGTTTTGATGAAGATTCTTTATTTTGCCCCTGTTGGGCTCCCATTATTTGGGAAATAATGTGGTTTTGAATAATATTTTTGGAAAATGTGTAGTTAAAAAAGTTTGAAAAGTAAAAAATGGCTAGTTTGATTAAGATGGATAGTTGAGATTGAGTGTTGAATAAATTTGGTTTTAGAAAAATGTGAGCCAAACCGGGGCTTTATTCTCGGAAGTCTTATTCTTTGGTGATAGGGAAATGACATAGTATAGAAGTTATATTGAGTAAATGCTACTATTGTTTTTATAGAACTTATTTAAATCGTCTCCTTGTTTAATTAGTAGAATAGAAAGCGCAAGAATTCATGTGGGTTTGTAAGAAATGTGAAATTTTTTGTTCTAGGTGGTCGGAGTTGATTATGTTTTGGGAAATATATTTGCTTTTTTATTTATATATGATTGGTGCTTGGATTTATGATATAGATTTATATCAAGATTTAGGGAATGTTCTAAGTAGAATGATAAATGTTAAGATTGGGGTGAAGAGACGGGGTTAAAACACATGAATTTTAGTTTAAAGGATATGCTATCAATGATTGATTGGTTATTTAATTATCATATTTCATTCACGGAGTTGATTATAAGGACTAGATAAGAATGATCGTTTCGAGGTTATACAGATATATGGTGTTGGGACATTTAGAGAATCTATCTTATTGTAATAAAGGCGGAATAGGAAAGTTATTTGGTATCAAATATATGTAACAATTGTTTTTAAAAAAGGAACTTGATTAAACAATAATTTAAAGGATGATATAATCAGTAGTATTTTGAATTTAAAAGGAAATAGTCGCGTAATTCCAAGGATCAGTGAAAAAAAGGGTTGAAAATGTCATATATTCTAGGTATTGAGAAAGAGGCCTCGTCACGTACATATCTGCCAGAAGAAATGCTTTCTTCTACTTCTTTATGGCTATGGATATTTTGTATTAAGAGAAAAGCTGTTGAGCAATCAGATTTGTTAATCTGATAAGAATAAATAAACTCCAATGAATTAGCCTCTTGATTTGTAGTATGTCTCAATCTGATTGGCTACGACAGGATAATGCCTGCAAGTTCCATGTTTTGAAGAGAAGTTTCTTGGAAGATCACTTTAGCGCAAGGGATGGAACAAACCTCCTCAATCGGATAACAAATAACAAATACTACTATGAGGCCCCAGGGCACATCTTCAAGTGACAAAGGGGATGTGTGGTAAGTGCTCAGCGCGACTGTGTGCTTGGTTTGATTCCCCGCAAAGTAGAATTGACCTTGTGGCAAGCGGGAGTTATTGAGCATATCTCATGCTTACCATAAGCCCTTCCACCCTGGCTCCTTGGAGGTATAACCTGGATTTACCTTCCCGAACCAATGACCTTGGACGTGGTCGGTTCGGGCCCTCAGGGTGTGGGCTACACTTTTTTTTTTACAAATACTACTATGAGTATTTTATTTCATTTCAATTCAATTTTTTAGTATATATATTCAGCATCAATAATACAATATAAAATAGGTCTTGAGTAGTTAAGATGACTTTGGCAGCTTCCGCCAAATTTCACGTTGCGTGTGGATAGCAACTTTATTAAAAAATATAGGCAGACACTTTTCAAGGAAATTCAATGTGTAGCCCACACCCTGAGGGCCCGAATCGACCACGTTCAAGGTCATTGATTCGGGAAGGTAAATCCAGGTTATGCCTCTAAGGAGAGCCAGGGTGAAAGAGCTTATGGTAAGTATGAGATACGCTCAATAACTCCCGCTTGTCACAAGGCCAATTCCACATTGGGGGAATCGAACCAAGTACACAGCCGCGCGAGCACTTACCACCCATCCCCTTTGCCACTTGGAGATGTGCCCTGGGGGCTTCAAGGAAATTCATTAGAACATCTATATCAAAATTGTGCAATGAATTCTTTCAAAAAAAAAAAAAAAAAAAATTGCAATGAAAAAGTGACACGTAAGCTCGTAGAAAGAGGGGGAAAAGGCAGATTAAAAATCTAAAGATTGTAAGAGAAGAATTAAAACTTATTTTTGGAATAATAAAACAATTAATTGAGGTATAAAATTAAAGATATTATAATTACATAGATGAAAAGTAATTAAACTTAACCAAGCGTCTTTTTGTATTTTAATGTTGTCTTACCTAAAAAGTTTCTAAAAATTTTATCACAATTTTTCAAACTCAATCTCAACCATCTATTCTTAGTTAAGCCCACAATTTTTGACTTTTTAAACATTTTTAAACCACACATCCATAAAAAAACTAAAAAAATCTACAAAAATTAAAACTTTTCACATTACCAAACAAGCTCTTAATCTGCCTTTTCCCCCTCTTTCTACGAGCTTACGTGTCACTTTTTCATTGCAATTTTTTTTTTTTTTTTGAAAGAATTCATTGCACAATTTTGATATAGATGTTCTAATGAATTTCCTTGAAAAGTGTCTGCCTATATTTTTTAATAAAGTTGCTATCCACACGCAACGTGAAATTTGGCAGAAGCTGCCAAAGTCATCTTAACTACTCAAGACCTATTTTATATTGTATTATTGATGCTGAACATATATATATATACTCAAAAATTGAATTGAAATGAAATAAAATACTCATAGTAGTATTTGTTATTTGTTATCCGATTGAGGAGGTTTGTTCCATCCGTTGTGCTAAAGTGATCTTCCAAGAAACTTCTCTTCAAAACATGGAACTTGCAGCCTGCATTATCCTGTCGTAGCCAATCAGATTGAGACACACATACTACAAATCAAGAGGCTAATTCATTGGAGTTTATTTATTCTTATCAGATTAACAAATCTGATTGCTCAACAGCTTTTCTCTTAATACAAATATCCATATCCATAGCCATAAAGAAGTAGAAGAAAGCATTTCTTTTGGCAGCTATGTACGTGACGAGGCCTCTTTCTCAATACCTAAAATATCCAGATTCTCTTGGGACACCTCCCGAGGGGCCTAACTCCGGTTACCTAATAATTCAAGATGAAGAATCCGAGACTTACTCTTGTTTTGGATTGTGCAAGAATCGAACTCTGACGAGCCTCCCATTCCCTCAGAACAAGGAATTGACTGTCCGCTATGTACAATATCAAGGTGAATCCACCGAAGTTTCTGAGAACTCGGTTTTGTTGATTCCGGTTCTCAATCAACCAGTGTCTTCCAATCGCTACTATGCCGTTAAACCACATGGGATGAAGCATAAAGGGTATGTGTATAACCTCTCATTTCTAACTTCTAAGCTTACAATTCATTTGATGAACTTGAAAATGCTCTGCAATTTTAAATTTTCAAGTAAATTAATAGCACAAAATACTTCATACCAGCAAAGCATTATACTTATTTGATAGTGAGATATGGGCATCGAACTTGCCGAAAAACACACAAATAATACTATTATCTGAGTAACAATTTGAAGAATTTTTGTGGGATTTTCCTGAATTTCTATCTTTTCAGGGAAGCATACATTTGCTCGAGGGAGGAAGACATGTACAACTGTTGTTTCTGTCGTTGCGTTAAAGATCTAAAGCCGAGGCAATTGGATCCCAACAACATTTATCAGCAAATTGAGATATGTCCATATGAGAATCTATGCACCAGCAGGGGTCACTTCGTCGCGAAATCTGTGGGACCTGATGGTTTTCCTCCATATTTCTTGAGAAGAAAGGGATGGTCAATTTACGCCAATACTCCCAAACACTTCAAACTACACGAAGCACTAGGTCTTAACTCCAACGTTCGTTCTCGTCTTCCAGACTTTAACTTCCCTTTATCATGTAAGAGTTCTGAAGCAATTGGCGTCGGGAAATGGTATTGTCCTTTCATGTTTATCAAGGACGGAACATTGAAAGATCAGGCGAAGAAATCAACGTATTACGAAATGACACTTGAGCAAAGATGGGAGCAGATTTTTACCTGCAAGAATGAAAAGAATCAAGGAAATTCAGTCCTAATCGATGTTCCTCTAGAAAATGAAGAGGTTTTTGTTGATGGAAACAAAGCTATGTGGAAGGATAACAACGTCATTGACGGGGTGATGTGGTTTAAACATTTCCACAATGGCGTGGAAACGAGCATTGGATTGAGAACGGAAATAGTTGAAAGAATGAAATGGGAGCAAAAGAGAGGCGGATGGCAAGATAGGGAGAACCGGCAAGCTAAGATTAACAGACTCGAAGAATTTAAAGAAAGTTGGGGTTGGAAAGAGTTTGGTTGCTATGCTTTAGTTGAAAGATTTGTTCTGAAAAGAATGGATGGAAGTTTGGTAATGACATACACTTTCTTGCACACTCACCAGTTGAAGTGCAAGTGGGAATAGATGAATTACAATTATTATATTCTGTATTAAGGACTTGTTTTTCTTCGTTTGTTCTTTAGGCCTGTTCGAGAATGAAGAATAATATCTGCATTTGTACTTCGATCTCTAATCCATTTTAGCAGTATGGTATTTATGTCTTTTTTTTTTTTTTTTTTCTTTTATCTTCGAGGAGTTGCTGGTATTTCCTTCCAAGGCTTTTAGGAAGGTTCAAATTCAGGAGAATGTTGGGTTTAATTGGTTTTAGCTCAAACCTTTTTTATATTATTATATTCCGTTTGTTAAAATCATATTTTTGATTTATAAACCAATTTATGAATTATATAATTTTTCAAATCACTTTTTAATCATACATATTTTCTCTCTTCAATTTCCAACCACAACTTTTTACTTGAAAATCATGAATAAACCAGTTTATAAACCAAACAGTGTTATCAAATCCATTTTAAATGTGAATTGAAACTTGAAGGACCTGGCTGCAATTTCAAATGACTTGCCTAACCTAATTGATTCCCAATTGCAAGAAAAAGAGACTTTACTGCCTGGGATATATTAACGCAGCGACTGCGACTGGAAGAACAATGGAGCTTTCTGGCCATATTTATTACACACACACACGCAGACAACTATTGAAGAAAAAAGGTGCCATTTATTTAGTTTCATTTTGGAAAGAAAGTGATGATTATTAATGTATTTTTTTTCTTCAAAATTTGGGGTATTCCATGGTTGTGTTTGATAAGGTTTTTTTCCATGGAAAACCATAATTTTCCAATCATTTACGCTGTTTGATTGTTTTTGAATTCCTGATAATTGATTTTCCACTTGATTAGGTCACGCGCCTATTTTCTCAATTTTCGTGGAAATGGTTTTCTCGACTACCTAGTATAATTTATTTTCATGGCAAAATTATTAACCATTTTTGTTATTATTAATTAATTTATTTTTTTGTCAAAAAATTAACATTATTATTATCAAGTACCAATGTGTGAAAATATATAAAGAAAAATATTTTTTTCATTAAAATAAATCAATTTTACTTTATTTTCCATAGAAAATAATGTCAATCAAACAACAAAAGTTGAAAAATTTCCTACTTTTTTCACCTAGAAAATTAAACTAATCAAACACATCAAACTTAAAATTCTCAAGAATTCAATTTCCTGGAATTCATTTTCTTTTCATTCAAATTCTACCATCGCTATTAAACGCAGCCTAAGTATATTTTAGAATGGTTTATGTGCTATTTATTTTCCATTGTTGTTTTTGTTGGGTTCCATCTATTGTATTAGATGATGTATATTGTGGTTGCCAAGATTAATTCTTGAAGGTGTGTATTGGATTACCTCTAGATTTATGACAAAAATCTAAGGAAGAATTATTTTATTCCTATTATTTGGTAATAGTGGAATTGTCGGTTTGTCCCATTAATTTTCCCATCTCATTAATGATTTTACGACGTTAAATAATTATTGGTGTTATTGTATTGCTATTTATAGTTCGATATTCTATTTATTGTGAATTCACGTAACACTCAGGACTAAGAAAGCTTAAAAGAAATGATATGTACTACTCATGCTAACAAGGTATACTTTCATTTTCGATAGTCCATCGTTAGAAACTCCACGGTTAAACATGCTTGAATTGGAACATTTCTGGGATGGGTGACCTCCTGGGAAGTTTTCTCGAGAAGCGTACAGGTGAGGACAAAGCATGCTGAAAATACTCGTGTTGGTACATTACGTCGTCATCTAACGGCCAGGATAGCTCGTTAAGTGAGACCCGGGTCGTTACAAATGGTATGAAAGTCGACGCCAGCCGAAATTGAAAACTAAGTGCTATGTAAGACAAAGTGCTACGTCATAGGACGGGAGCCACCTCTTGAACCTGTAGAAGCCACTTCTAGAATCCCAAAGCCTGGCAATGAATCCTTAGATGGTTTAAGTACGACGAGGACGTCGCGAGTCTAATTGGGGGTGATTGTAACACGTAGGATTAATAAAGCTTAAAAGAAATGATAGGTACTACTCATACTAACAAAATGCACATTTTTTTCCGGAAGTTCATCGTTAGAAACTTTACAGTTAGGCGTGCTTGACTTGAAACAATTCTGGGATGGGTGACCTCCTGGAAAATTTTCTCAAGAAGCGTGCGAGTGAGGACAAAGCATGCTAAAAAACTCGTGTTGGTGCAGTTGGGACAATACGCCTTCACCTAACGGATGAGACAGCCCGTTAAGTGGGACCCGAGTCGTTACAATTGACTTGCTTGATTTCTTGATTTCCTATTTTAATCACACGGAGTTTGATGAAATATTTTAGCGTTGCTACTTGTATTGCAAATTCTATTAGTAGTCCAATTTCCCAACTGAAAAGTTACTTAACTTGTGGCAAAATCAACAAGTCATTGAACTAAATTATGTCCTAATTAATTTAACTCTCTGTTAGTAGTAAACATTAGTCATTCCACCCTTTCCCGGTGCATAAACTAACAATGATATGCTACATGATCATTAAATCTTAACAAATTGATGCAGCGACTGTTTTGTAGTAGAAGCTGGATGAGTTGATTGTAACAAAAAAAAGACCATGAAATTGTTCCAAGTTCCCTAATTTGTTCGTGATAAAGTTTTCCAAGAAGAAGGGGAACGTGATCATTTTTTTTTTTTTTATATTCTTTATTTTAATAAAAATATTTTTTTTATTGAACACAAGCACATTAGTAGAATGTAGGAAATTCTAATTCATATAAATAGTCACACGTTAATCTGTTTTTTTTTTTTGGCCATCTATCTTTCTGGCTTTGAGAACATTGATAGGATTTTTACCCGTCGAGAATTTTTTGTTGCTTTGTTGGGCACAAGTATCACTGACCTTTTTATTCATTGATATTATACCCCATTTAATGCTCATTATTTTAAATAATGCATTTTGTGAAAGTAAAATTTGCAGAATATGCTTAAAATACAGGATTTTTTTTGGAATGTACATATATATTATTTTATTGATAGAATGTGATTGAAATAAGTTTTGAAAAAAATTATGAGTTTTTGAATAATGCATATCAAATATGGGCTATATTCCTTTGGAAAATTACACTCCAATATTAGCTTGAAAATTATACTTTTAAATAAAGAAAGGACCAATCTGCAAAGATTGAAAGACAAGGGCTAAAAACGTGATTCTGAAAATTATAGCATAAAGTCGCACTTCAGTCAATTACAATTCATATGCTGACTCACAAGGTTATTCAGAATTCGATTTCAACAATAATATAGCCAATATATATTTTGCTTAATTTTATGGATGTTTACAAATTATATTGTGGCACATGTAATGTATTATTATTCTCTTGCATTCTACATACACACTCTGTACAATGAATTATACAGTGAATATACAAGCTCATTCTTTACAGCCTATCTTTTCTTATTTCTTAAGTTGGTATCGGAGCTAGAATGGCCTCAAAACACGTCCAACCTCTCTTCTCCTCAAATGCCTCCAACTCCCTACAAAACAGCAGTCCCTTTGCAGCAATCAATGCAATTCTCAATCAAACATTTGTCAAGCTTGACAAAGAAAACTATCTACTCTAGAAGAACATGATCTTGTCGATTGTGAGAGGCAACAACCTCAAAGGACTCCTCACTGGAGAAAAACCCTGTAAAAAAGCCACAGACTCTCTCAACTGATCAAGTATTTCTTGGGTGGTTGTAAGCATTAATGACTCCTACCATTTCCATGAGAGTTATGGGCTGCAAGAACACAAAGGAGCCGTGGGAGTCAATTAAAGAAAATTTTGGAGTTCAAAATAGGTCAAGAATCTTTTTCTTAACATCTGAGCTACAGATGACAAGAAAATGATCAATGTCCATAGATGAATACTTAAATTAAGTCAAGACTCTTGCAGATAACTTACAGATTGCAAGGAAGTGTCACGTGCTGATTTAGTAACACAAGTCCTAGTAGGACTGGGTGAAGATTACAATCCGATAGTGGTCTACTTTAATAGAAAGAAAAATGTTACATGGGGTGAGCTACATGCAACCTTGATGTCATATGAAAGCAGGATGGAGCACATCAATGCAATGAAAAGTGAGATGTCTGGGCTAAGTATCAATAACGTAACTGCTGACTTCACTACAAGGCCACCTCAAAGCTGTACAAGTAGAAACCAGTCTCGTGGAAGACAACAATATGGAGGTTACAGGGGCAGAGGCAATAGAGGAAGAGCCAGAGTCGGAAGAAGCCTAAGTCAGAGACCTATCAAATTTGTGGAAGGTATGGTCACAGTGCTAGCATTTGCTACTATAGGGTTGATGAGAGATACACTCGAACTCAACCAAGGCCTGACAGGAATCAACAAAACACACCCAACTCAGCATTCATAGCTACTCCAAGCACAGTCTCATATCCAAGTTGTATTATGGACAGTGGAGCTTTCAACCAGATCACTGCTGAAACCAGTAAGATGAACACCGAGTATTGTACAAAAACCATCACCATTGGAAATGGAAGTAAACTAGACATCACTCATGTGGTATCAACTTGCTTACCTACTTTATTGACCGACATATATTTACTACTGAAAAATGTTTTGCAAGTGTTTGAAATTTCTAAAAATTTATTGAGTATCTGACAACTGGTTCATGATAATCCTGTGACTGTTGAATTTGATCTTAATGTCTGTTTTGTAAAGGACAAGAGAACGGGTAAGGTGATACTTCAAGGAACACTTGAAGATGGAATTTATCTGTTGAAATCATCCACTACACAACAAGAATCTGTCACACAAAAAAACAAAGTCCTACGTTCAAATCCACAATCCTTCTCTGCTACTTCAGTCTTTTCTAATTCCTTAAAAGTGTCTAGTCATGTTGAGTCAGTAAAATCAAGTGCCAAAGTTTTATGGCACAGAAAGTTAGGGCATCCATATGTTAGAGTCATGCAACAATTATTGAAGCTTTGTAATAAAAAAATTAATATGAATGAAAACACCTTCTTTTGTGATGCTTGTTAACTTGGAAAATCACATTCTCTTCCCTACAAACTGTCTAACTCACATTCCAAACATGCTCTTGAACTCATTCATACAGATGTTTGGGGTCCTCCACCTATCCCTCAACATCTGGTTTCAAATATTACATACTATTCCTTGACGATTACAGTATATACTCATGGATATACCCAATGAAAGCAAAATCAGAAGCCCTTGAAAAATTCACACACTTCAAAACCCTTGTTGAAAACCAGTTTGAGAAGAAATTTATTGATCCATTACATATAATTCAATTAAGATATTGTATGAAATTATGAATGGTTTCTTCTATTCTTTGAGAATTGGAGGATTTTTGATTGGGTGGGTTCAAAGAAAAAGAAGGATTTTTTTTATACCTTACTTTTTTCTTCCTTTTTCCTTATATCAATAACTCACTCAAAATGCAATTATCTCCAAGAACAAAATGTCTGTTATACTTAATATCTTTAGTTTGATCTGTATTTTTCTTAATTTCTATGGATCTTTAGGATTGGTACATGTTTTGTATATCCTGTAGTTTCCCTAAATCGAGCGAAGTATCACAAATCTTTCTACACAACCTGTATATTGTCCTTTTCGTTCCGTGTTGGAATAGAACCTTTACTTATTACTTGTTATTAGCTAGTTATTAGACGAGATTTTACGAAAAAAATTCTTTCTAAGAGAGATTTTTTTTTATTTATTTATTTTTTTTTTTGCGAAGACATAGGAGAAATTACTCTTTTTATACTAAATATAATGAAAAGGGATTCCATCATATTCATATATAGTTTAGTCTTACCCCGGATTCCCACAAAAGAAAATTATTTTTCACACTTATTACTAGTTAATAATGCTAGTGAGTAGATTTCTATGTTTATTCTGATAGGAAATAAGATATTCAAATAAAGAATTTTGGATCAAATGACTATTCATCTATTGTATTTTTATGCAAAAAAATAGGGGGGAAGAATACTCTATGGAAAGGTGGTGGTTTAATTCAATGGTGTTTAAGAAGGAGTTAGAACGCAGGAATGGAATAAATAAATCAATGACCAATCTTGGTCCTATTGAAAATACTAGTAAAAGTGAAGACCCGAATAGAAAAGCTAAAAACATTCATAGTTGGAGGGGTCGTGACAATTCTAGTTACAGTAATGTCGATCATTTATTCGGCATCAAAGACATTCGGAATTTCATCTCTGGTGATATTTTTTTAGTTAGCGATAGTAATGGAGATAGTTACTCTATCTATTTTGATATTGAAAATCAGAGTTTTGAAACTGACAATGATCATTTTTTTCTGAGTGAACTAGAAAGTTCTTTTTATAGTTATCGGAATTCTAGTTATCCAAATAATGGATCTACGAGTGAAAATCTTTACTACAATCATTGCATGTATGATACTCAATATAGTTGGAATAATCACATTAATACTTGTCTTGACAGTTATCTTCAATCTCAAATCTATATGGATATGTTCATTGTAAGTGATAGTAGTTACAGCGATTTAACTCTAAGCGAAAGGTCTAATGATCTCAATTTTTTGAGGCATTTGTGGGTTCAATGTGAAAATTGTTATGGATTAAATTATAAGAAACTGAGGCGGTTCAAACAGGCATAGATCAACTAAATGGTATTCCCGTAGCAATTGGGGTTATAGATTTTCAGTTTATGGGGGGTAATATGGGACCCGTAGTTGGGAAGAAAATCACCCGTTTGATTGAGTACGCGACCAATAAATTTCTATCTCTTATTATAGTGTGCACTGCCTGGGAAGGAGGGAGGAGGGGGGGGCACGCATCCAAGAAGAAAGTTTGAGCTTGATGCAAATGGATAGAATATCGTCTGCTTTATATGATTATCAATCAAATAAAAAGTTATTTCATGTATCAATCCTTACATCTCCTACTACTGGTGGGGTAACAGCTAGTTTTGGTATGTTGGGAGATATCATTATTGCTGAACCCAGTTCCTATATTGCATTTGCGGGTAAAAGAATAATGGAACAAATTTTGAATAAAACAGTACGTGAAGGTTCACAAGTGGCTGAATATTTATTCCAAAAGGGATTATTTGAGCTACTCGTACCACGTAATCATTAAAAAGCGTTCCGAGTGAGTTATTTAAGCTCCACGTTTTCTTTCCTTTGAATTAAAATTCAATCAAGTAGAGCACACAAAGTTCAATTTGTTTATTTGTAGCAAACAAGTAGTTAGTGCATCAGAATCAAAGTAAATAAGAATGCAGTTTTCTTTGATGACCTAAATTAATCTAATTGTAGAAAGAATAAAAAGTTGCGAATCACTCTTTTTTTTTTTTTTTTTACCTAGAATCCCGATTACTAATTAAGAATTCTCTATCAACAAGATAAAAGAGTGAATTCTCCCTTTCATGAAATTAGGCAAATAAAATATATATATATATATATATATATATAATCTTTCTCTATCTCTTGAAAATCCCATTTTCACTAAAATTCCTGTTGGTCGCATTCTAACGAATCTTTCTATAATTTGTAAGAAACTCTTTCTTTATTAAAAATTTGAAGACAAGAACAAACGACAAAGAAATGAAGAAAAATAATAAAATGAATTATCATATATATCTTTCATGTAGAAAGATGAATAAGTCCATTTATTTAGTTCTATATTCATTGGACTTATTCTATATACTCATTTAGATATTTAGAAACTTATTTCTATACTAAGAATTTGAAATCTAATTATTTAATTAATAATAATTACAATTCTTAATTATAATTATTATAAGATATTTTTTTATAAAAAATAAATAATAGCAGGTACAAATAGTAAATCGAGGTACCCCATTTTATGGCAGCTTTCAATTTTCCCTCTATTTTTGTGCCTTTTGTAGGCCTAGTATTTCTGACAATTGCAATGACTTCTTAATCTCTTCATGTTAAAAAAAAAAAAAAAAAAAAAAAAAAGTTTAGATCTGATGGGTCTCAATATCAACTGTTTTTTTTTCCCCCAAAACTTAGACTTGTAGCATAACACAGTTATCCATTTCGACAAATATGGTCTAATGCATAATTTCCTCCGAACATAAAGGAAAAAGCTCTTATGCCTGCAGAAAAGGATTTATAGGTAAATGAATTCTAGCTAGTCTCAAATAGATCAGGATCGCTCGATGGCAAAAATATAAAGTCGATGGATCTATAGGTATATCAAAATGTATAGTGGGCTCATATGAAGTGTAATTATTTTAGATCTGACCAATTTGATGAATTACCCCTAAAGGTTCACATCAAACTAGTGCTAGTTGATTAGAGTTACTTCGGAAACAACAAAAAGTAAAGTCAAATTCATTGGGGGTATTATCTCAATTCCAATAAAATGCAATCAGATCAAGTATGAATTGACAATCAGAAGATATATGTATAGAACTTATAATGGGTCTCCAAAACTAAGTAATTTTTGCTGGGCCCTTATCCTTTTTTTTTTAGGTTCATTAGGATTCTTATTGTTTGACACTTCCAGTTATCTTGGTAGAAATTTAATATCTTTTTTTTCGGTCTTAGCAAATCATTTTTTTCCCACAAGGGACTATGATGTTTTTCTATGTGATCACGGGTCTATTTATTAGTTCCCGTTTGTGGTGAAAAATTTTCTGGAATGTAGGTAGTGGTTATGATCGACTTGATAGAAAGGAAGGGATAGTGTGTATTTTTCGTGGAGATTTCCTGAAAAAATCGTCACATATTCCTCTGATTCCATATAAAAGATATTCAGTCCGTTAGAATGGAAGTAAAAGAGGGTATTTATGCTCATCGTGTCCTTTATATGGATATCAGAGGCCAGGGGGCCATTCCATTGACCCGTACTGATGAGAATTTGACTCCATGAGAAACTGAACAAAAAGCCACAGAATTGGCCTATTTCTTGCGCGTACCAATTGATTTTTTTGAGAAATGAAAATATGGAGCTGAAGAATGAATGCTATCTCGCTGCATAGTGATTGGGGAGGGGAATATAAAACCTTTACAAATGTTGTACTACAAACTGGCATAAAATTTTGACATTTCTGTCGAAATATCTCAGTCCAAAATAGAAGAGTGGAAAGAAAACATAGACATATTACAGAGAATGGGCTAACCCTATTGGCTCAAGCTAAAATGCCACTAAGTTTTTGGTGGGATGCATTTGAATCTGCAGTCCTAGTAATTAATGTACTGCTGACTCCGGTTCTTAACATGCAACCATCGAGCCAGATACTCTACAAAATTCCTTTGATTACAGTAGCCTCAAAGTTTTTTGATGCACTTGTTTTCCCTGCACTAGATCCTACCAAAACCACAATTTCGGTTTCTATTCTCTAAAATGTGTCAACCTAGGTCAGAGCTCCTCATAAAGGATATAAATGTCTCACCTCAACTGGAAAACTATACATATCAAGGTATTTGGTAATTAATGCGTTAGAATTCCCTTTCCCCACATGTTTTCTCAACCCCAAACAACCACATCTACATTTATCAGAAAATACCTACACAAGTCTATTCTTCAAACTTCCCAACTCTCATCACACACCAGAACACCCATCTGATAAAATTCCATCAGAAAGTGCACCTGAAGTTCATCCCAATTGCTCTAGTCCTAGCTCAAACACTCGTGATCTCAACAATCATGATCAACATTTCCTCAACAATGACAACAATAGCAGTGAAACAGATGACTCCCTTGCTGAAATTAGATAATCACATGAGGAGGAAAATTATCCTCAATAGGAGGATCCATTCACTGCTGCAACAACCACACCTGAAACTAGAAAAAGGGGTCAGAAATCAACACAACATACTAAGACACATGAAATGACTACATGAAGTAAAGCTGGAATTTTTAAGCCAAAATCTTACTTGGCACATTCTAGCAGCAGCTCCATTACTTCTTTTCTGCAACCAAAAGAACCAAAACCTGTCAATGATGCCCTATAAGATGCTGGTTGGAAACATGCAATGCAACTTGAGTTTGATGCCTTAATGAAGAACAGTACTTGGAGTCTAGTTCCATTTTCCCCTTCCTGCAAATTGATTGGCAACAAATGGATCTTTAAGCTCAAACTTCATCTAGATGGGACTATCAACAAACATAAGGCTAGACTCGTGGCCAAAGGATTCCATCAAACGCCTGGTTTGGATTTCTACGAAACATTCAGCCTTGTGGTAAAGGCATCTACTATCAGAATTTTCTTAACCTTGGTAGTATCTAAAGGCTTGGAGATTAAGGCAGATAGACATAAATAATGCATTCTTAAATGGTACGTTAGAAGAAACACTCTATATGCCACAGCCTGAAGAATTTGCGGACACTATGAAACTTACTCACATCTGCAAACTTCACAAAGCTCTGTATGGTCTTAGACAAGATCCCCGAGCCTGGTATGACAGATTAAAAGAGACGTTAGTATCCTGAAATTTTACCCAGTCAAGGTCAGATAACTTAGAGATGGCAATGGGACGGGTACCCCGTGCCCCGCCCTGTGAAAAGTATATCGAAACCATATTTGCCCCATTACCCATTAAATCAAAACGGAGCGCCCCGTCCTAGCCTCGACCTTATTTTTTTAACAAACTTTGTAAAGTAACTCACGGTCTTAAATTATTGAAGGGAATAAACACATATCATTATCGGGTTGAGTAGGAACAGAGGAAAAATTAAAAATCGAACCAGAAAAATGACTTCAATCTTACTAAGGTAAATTATTTGTTTAAGGTAATTACGATGAGAAAAAGAACCAAGAATTCTAAATACTAATTCTCTAATTTATTTTCACATTGTAACCAAATTATTAATTCAATAGCAAGAACACTACTTAAAGAAAAAAATTCGAACAAGAACTAGATCTGCACTTCTTTTAAAAATAAATGCCCATTCATGAATTCTTGGCAATGATATTTATAAATTTTAAATGATAAAAAGGCATACCTAATTCCCAGGTATATCGATCGATCTCAGATTCCCAGTTGAATGTAGAGCAGCAATTGAACCGTTGAAGCATGGAGCGGTGGATGGGTGGAGGTTGAGGGGAGAGGAGTAGAGATTGAGAGTTGAGAGAAGGTTGCGCCAGCGCGGCAATCGCTTCTAGAGGTACAGAGAGAGAGAGAGAGAGAGAGGTGATTCGATGGAAAATCTACCTACAAGTATAAACAGGTCAAGTTATAGCATAGCAATAATTCAGGATCATTCTTCCTAGAAATTTTATTGGTATAATAATATTCGATAAATTCAAGTCTTAAACTATGATTTCAAGTTTACTTAAATGAATAAAAATAGGATATAATTAAATTGCAATGAAAGAGAAATTTGAGTGGAATTATTCGTTTGCTATCAATTGGGCTTTGCAAATAAAATTAGTGTGAATTTCTTGAGATCGATAAGATGTAGAAATATTAGTAAGAAAATTAGTCAATTTATTTTACGGTATTTAGTCGAGTATGTTGTGTGCATATTCAATACATACCACATCAACGACATTACTCCAAGTAAAATAATCTGAAAATTTAAAACAATTTATAAACTCTTATCAATAACAAGAATTCATCCATAAAAAAATTAAAACATACCCATTGAAGCTAAAAATAACTCATCTCAAATATAATTTAACCAGGCATAATTGAATTAACTGAATTAAAATTCAAATAAACCATAACCATTATTAGAAAATGAAATTAAAATTACAAAACTAAAAATTCTAGAACCAAAATATATCTCAAATTCAGCATAACATTAATAATATGAAATTATGTAAACTAGTGATCGAAACAACTAAAAGTTTAAACAAAATAAGATTATAAACTAGAACAAATTAGCCAAAAAAAGAGTTGGAATTAGTGGAGGCTGTTGGAATGTGTGAGAACTGGTTGCTAGCCAAGAGAGAGATCTGAGCTGTTGGTTGTGTGATGGCCAGTGGCTGAGGTGCTCGGTGAGGGGAGATACCGAGAGTTGAAGCTAACAAGAGCAGTGTTGAGAAGCGGAAGAAATTCTATTTGAGGTCTGAACAGGTTGCTGTAGAGAGTTGGAGGCCTGGGGACGGGTTCTGTGAGGTGTGAGAGAGGTTGTCGTCTGTAAGTGGGGGTGAGTTGTAGGTTGGTGATGGTTGCTATGAGAAGTGAGTTGAGTGTTGCGGTTGTGGAGGAATGCTGGACGGTGATGGCTGTGTTGAAGATGAAGTGAGCGGTTGTTATGCGAGAGGTTGAAAGCTGGTTTCGGTGGTTAGAGGATTAAGTGGCTGGTTTGAGGCTGAAGGAGTTGAGAGAGATGGTGAAGTGGGCGGCTGATTGCCTGAGGTGAAAGAGAGGGAGCTGTCGTGAGAGAGCTAGGAGTGTTACGACTGGTGAGGGTGAGAGAAAAGAGTTAGGTTGAGTTGTGGGCCAAAAAATGTGGGTTGTTCTTGGTTTCTTAAGTCGAATTAGGTTAGGAATTCTCGAGTCGAAATTTGAATTTAGTGTAAGAAATTGTTCCATATATCCCTGCAATTAAATAGATGAAATTATTAGCAATTAAAATCAATTTAGAGTTAAAGAATTAAAATTTGATATTTTATAATTTTTATTCTAAATAACCCAATTACTATCCCAATTTTTTTTTCCTTCATGTATTGACCTATTATCAAGAGGGTAGAGGGGTTCTAGTTCTATTAATCTGAGTAGGGTTTTGAATTTTGTTGAAAGTTTGCATTTTTTGATTTTTTTTATTTCAATTGTGGGGCGGGTCACAGCGGGGAGGGTCAACCAAAACTCACCCCAAACCCGTTTTGGGTAATTGATATCAAACACAAACCCACCCCAATGACTCGCGGAGCAGTTTCTTTCCACCCCATTAAGGTCGGGGCCCCATCGGGTTCGGGTCGAGAAGGATTTTTTTGCCATCTCTAAGATATCTCCCTGTTCTTCTACATTGATCCAGGTACCATCATTCTAATTCTTATTTGCGTAGATGATATTGTCATTAATGGAGACAACAACTCTCTGCTTGACTCCTTCATCCACAAACTCGATCATCACTTCGCACTTGAAGACATGGGTGACCTCAGTTACTTTCTTGGCAATGAGGCTGTAAGGGACAAAAATAACTTGTTTCTTACATAAAGAAAGTACATAGCCAGACTGCTTCTCAAGTTTGATCTTCACAACACAAAACCTTGCTCCACTCCCATGGTTCCAGGGACGTCCATTACAGCAAAAGGGGGAAATTGTTGGAAAATCCCACAATCTATCTTAGTGCTGTAGGTGGACTCCAATAACTTACACACACTTGTCTTGACATCATATTCTCTGTATATAAGCTTAGCCAGTATCTGAACTCCCCAACTCGTGAGCACTAGACAGCCGTCAAAAGGGTGTTTCGGTATTTGAAAGGCACCATCAATCAGAAACTTTACATACAAGGAAATGACAAAACAAACATTACATACTTCAGCGATGCAAATTCGGCTACCTGCCCTGATGACCGAAGATCTGTAGCTAGATACTGTGTCTACATAGGAGAATCTCTGATTTCTTGGTCTTCAAAAAAGCATCACGACGTGGCTGGGCCAAGTGCTGAAGCTGAATATAGGGCATTGGCCAGCGTAACTGCAGAATTGGCCTGGATTCAATCCTTGTTTAAAGAGCTAAAAATACCAATCACAAAAACTTCGCTATCTGGTGTGACAATATGAGCATTGAAGCTCTAGTAACAAATCCAATATTCCATGCTTGAACTAAACACATCTAAATCGACATCCACCTTGTGAGGGACAAGGTTATTAACAAAGTGCTGGAAGTAAGGTATGTTCCCACAAATGACCAAGTTCCTGATATGCTTACAAAGGCTATGATGAGCTCAAGGTTCAATTTTTTAAAAGACAAACTGAAGGACTTGTAAATACCGTTTAGCTTAAAAGGGGGAATTAAAGAAGGGCCAATTTGAAAAGATTGAAAGACAAGGGCTAAAAACATGATTCTGGAAATTACAGCATAAAGTTGCACTTCACTCAATTACAATTCATATGCTAACTTACAAGGTTATTCAGAATTTCGTTTCAACAAGAATATAGCCAATAGATAGTTTGCTTAATTTTAGGGATGTTTACAAATGAGATTGTGACACATGTAATGTACTATTATTCTCTTGCTTTCTACATTGTATTATATATACACACTCTGTACAAATGAATTACATAGTGAATATACAAGCTCATTCTTTACGGCCTATCTTTTCTTATTTCTTAAGTCTTTTCATCCATCAACTAGCAACAACTCTATAGATGGTCCACCTCTTGGATTCATATATCTTTTTATTCATCCAGCAACTAGTGGCAACTCTATAGATGGTCCATCTCTTGGATTCATATATATTTTTCTTGAAAAGCGAGGAGAGAAATACAAAATACTGGTCCCATTTTGTAAAAGTAAAATTTGCAGAATATGGTTAAATTATAGGATTTTTTTTTGGGAATTTACGAGTATATTATTTTTTTGATAGAATGTGATTGAAATAAGTTTTGAAAAAAAATGAGTTTTTGAATGATGCATATCAGACATGAGCTATATTCCTTTGGAAAATTACACTCCAATATTAGCTTGAAAATTATACTTTCATTCATCAACTAGCAGCAACTCTATCGATAGTCACCTCTTGGACTCATATATCTTTTTCTTCATCCATCAACTAGTGGCAACTCTATAGATGGTCCACCTCTTGGATTCATGTATCTTTTTCTTGAAAAGTGAGGAGAGAAATACAAAATTCTAGTCCACATTTAATTCTAGGGGAATTTGGTGTGATACCACATAATGCAACCTAGTAATAAAATTTACGACCTATAAATTTATATTTGAAAAATACAACTAATAATATATAAAATGTAAAAATATCCTAAAGAACAGATTAAGAGAAAAAATAGGAAATAGAAGGCCTTCGCACCCAAAAAACGCCATTTATGGAGTAGCATTGATATCTTTATATGGAAAATTTAGCGAAACAAGTGCCCTACTAACTTTACGGAGGAAGACTCTACAATTTCACTAAATCAGGCAACTACAGTATAGATTAACCAAAAAAAAAAAAATACAAATAAAAATAAATACATGTTGATATTTTGGAAAAAATGATGCCTAAAAAAACATGGTGGAAATTTTATAAATAAAAATAACTATATGCGCTGGTTTTAACTAGACAACCAATGCATATAACATAAAGGCGTTGGTTCTTTACAAAAGCGACCCTGCCTTTTATTGACTTTATGAGTAGGTTCTTACAGAACTAATGCATAAACCTAGATAATAGTCGTCAGTTCTCTTCAGAACCGATGACTAAACTTCAATAAAAATTCACCAGAACCTGTAAATCAGCATTTTGATCAATCTTGCTATGTCATGAAAATTTGTAAACTAATAAAAAATTTTTGCAGGTCTAAAGCTCGAGGTTGAGGCCAAGATCAATTGTTTGCCGTATTATTGAGTATTGGGTCTGAATAATTTGAGGTATATATGTTTAAAAATTTAATTTGAGTCGGGCGCGCAACCTAAATGTTATTTTTATATACAGAACAATTGTCTATTTTGGTTAGGGATGTAGCCTGAATGATATTTTTATATAAAGAGCAATAATCTATTTGAGTTGGAGGCGTAGCCTGAATATATATTTTGAATGTATGTATATTTTCAAATTTTCAGAACTTGAGATTGTAAGAGTATATTGTGTAAGGCTTAGCATGTGTTTGGTGCAATTGATGTGTCGATGGGCACTGCTTATAGATTGTTGTTTTTGAGGAGTTGAGAATTGATTTTGGATTAATTTTAGAGCAGTTGATTGTGTTGAAGTTTGATTTGAGTTGTGTTCGAGTGTTGAATTTTGAATATTTTTGTTTTATTGTGGAATTTTGATTTCCCCTATAAGTTAACTAAGTCCAATTTATATGGAAGATTCCATCGAAATTTTTGTAGGAATTTTATAAATAAAAAATAAAAAATATAATGTCTAAAGTAATTTCATTTGTTGTCTTTCTTCAGGACTTTAGATTTGTAATTTCATTTAATCCCTTAAACTAGAATGTTACTTAAATAACACAATATTAATAGTTAGTATTTCATTCTAATAATGGTGAATATATATATTTTCATATATATTTCGTTCGATATGGATCGTAATTGAATGTATAAGAGACGTAATACACTTGAATATTGAAAAGGGTTGAAGAGTTTATGAAAAGTCCCGATGAAGACAAAATAAAGAAAATGTGAAAAAATGATTTTGTATCCTTGTTGTGATTGTAAGAATCTGAGAAAGTTTTGAGTAAAGAGCCATTTGATTCATCGTGGGTTTAAGGAAGATTATACACGGTGGATATGACATAGTGAGAGTATACTTCCTTGGACAAATGGTAACGATGAGGGTGATCAAGAGTGGAATAATTTGAGCAGCAATAATGAGATTAATGATGAGAATGATGTAATAATGATCGGATAGACGAAATGATACATGATATACAAGATGATTTCATTGAAAAGCCTCATATATTCTATAGCTTGTGTAATGATTTTGAAAATCATTTGTTTTCTGGTTGTAATATATTTACAAAACTGTCTGCTTTGTTCAATTTGTATAACTCTAAAGAAAAAAATAGGTGGAGTGATAGAAGTTTGACGACATTATTGGAACTTTTACGAGAGATGCTTACGGAGGATAACGAGCTTCCTAGTTCAATCTAAGAGACAAAAAGAAAATGTTGTGTCTGATGGGTATGAAGATCAAGAGGATACATGCATATCCAAGTGATTGTGTATTGCATCGGAATGAGCACAAGGATTTGCTTCTGTGTTCAAAGTGTGGGGCATCATGGTATGAGTAAAAGGACGACAATGATTGTTGGGTGTATAAGAAAGGTGTTATGGTACCTACCCATAATACCAAGATTTAAACGCTTGTTTTTATGTGTAAAGGGTACAAAGAACATATGGTGACATACTGAAGAGAAGAAAGAAGATGGAAAACTAAGACACCTGACCTATTTCCTCAATGGAGGAACATTATCAGGATGTTTCCTGAATTTGGTGGAAAATATAGGAATCTAAGGCTTGGACTATGTATAGATGAGATGAACTCGCATGCTAACATGAGTGTCAACATAGCACTTGATCTGTTCTTTTGGTGAATTACAATCTTCCTCGTTGGTTATGTAAGAAGTGCAAGTACATCATGTTGTCGTTACTAAAATATGGGCCTAAAAAACTAGAAAATGACATAGATGTTTACCTAGTGCCACTAATTGAAGATCTAAGACTGTTTTGGAGTGAAAGTTTGTCGGTGTTCGATGCACATAGCCATATGAATCTTACTTTACGTGCTATGATATTTTGCACCATAAATAATTTTCTAACTTATGGTAACTTGTCAGGTTATACAAACAAAGAACCTAAAACATGCCCTATTTGTGAAGAAGACATGGTTGATCTTCGATTGAAAAATTGTAAGAAAAATGTGTTTATGAATCATTGAACATTTCTCCCTGTTGACAACCCTTATATAAAGAAGAAAAAGCCCTTCAATGGAGAAATTGAGGCCTGAGTAGCCCACTAGCCATTAACAGGAAAATGAGGTTTATGAATGACTTAAGAATATTGATGTTGTGTTTGAAAATTCTTTTAAGCCTCATCAGAAGATTTTTTGTAAGAAGAGATCCATATTTTGAGATCTACCATACTGGAAACATTTACCGGTAAGACATTGTCTTGATGTAATGGATGTGGAGAAAAATTTATGTGATAGTATCATCAGGACATTATTGAGCATTCAAGCAAAGATGAAATATGGTATCAAAGTCAGAAAAGACATGGTAGAAATTGGAATACGGGATAAGTTAGCACCGCAAGATTCGGGAAAGCATACTTATTTACCTCCAACTTGCTATACTTTGTCTAGAAAAGAGAAAACATATTTTTGTGAGTGCCTAAATATCCTTACAATCTGGATACTTATCAAACATCAAAAGTCTTGTGTCAATGACGGTCTTAAAATTGGTTGGTAAGAAGTCTCATGACTATCATGTCTTAATGCAAAACTTGTTATCAGTTGTAGTTCGAGGCATACTCTCAAAACATGTTAGAAGTATCATTATAAAACTTTATTTTTTCTTCAATGCAATTTGCAGTAAAGTTGTTGATTCGGAGGCCTTGGTGGATTTGTAGGCCGATATTGTTATCATTTTATGTCAATATGAAATGCATTTTCCACCATCATTTTTTGACATCATGGGGAACTTACTTGTTCACTTGGTGAGACAAATTAAGATTTTTGGTCCAGTGTTCTTGAGGTATATGTACCCATTTGAGACACATGGGTATATTAAAAGGATATGTGAGAAACTGATTTCAATCCGAAGGCAGTATCATTGAAGGTTATGCTACTGAGGAGGTTATTGAATTTTGTACTGATTACCTAGATTATGTTGATGCTATTGGTATTCCTAAATCTTGTCACGAGGGAAGACTGAAAGATAAATGTACGATTGGATGTAAAACAATTGTGCCTAGTGTTGGGAACTTGATTTGACACGACCCGTCCTGAATCACCCTAATTGACTTAAGACATAGTATGCGCCGATAACGGATACCAGCTAGATGCCAGGCCCATCGCTAAAGCTGGTGTTGATCTACTACCATTCACATGCAATATGAAAGACAACTCATTTTGTAAAAATAATGTGGGCCCAAAAACGATATTTAAATGTTTAGTTTAAATAAAACAATAACCTATACATGTTATACTGATGTGGCACCAAAATCAACAGGTTCTTCACGCTTTCAAAACTCTACCTACTAACAAAAATGCTGGAAAAAATATATGAGTTGATAACTCGATGAGTGGAGAATTTCGAAAATAATTATACATTCCAATTTATACTTATTTATCAAAAATCAAGTTCACATCATTTAACAGTGATATATGTGTAGACTGCCTTTCAGGCTAGTCTCAAAGACCTCCAATAATTAATTTTAGAATACTGTCAAGACCGCCTCAGTGAACTATATCATATACAGTCAGACCACCATAGGGTAATATTATACTCGGTCAAGACCCTTCAGTGCAATATAGAACATGGCCAAAGCCAACTCAGTGAAATAGAATAATTATATAATCATGAGTACGATTCTGTCGATTTCAATATCACATACATGTCTCACATTTCTTTCAATATATGTAATCATTTCAAATCTTTCTAATCCGAAAAATCTCGTATTCTCATAACATTTCATAATAATCAAGTAATTGGTCAAATAAATTACATAATCATGTTTAACGTAATCATATAAGAAATTTATCAACATTTGAAAACAATTAAGTTTTTTCACTCATTGGATTCTCGTCAATGAATTAACTAAGTGGTAGGAATTTTCAATCTTCTCGTTACCTCCTTAATTCATCACACCATGTTTGTAATCTTATATTTGTCCAAAAGATCATACCTACTCATATAGGGTGGGATACCTTAGAAATGGCCTAATGAAATTGGCCTTTTGTGAAAATAACCAAAATTCTTATCAATTCATTAAAATAGCCTTAAACATTAGGAACTACCAAGTTTACCCTTAAATATCATATTTCAACCAAGCCTCTTAGATTTTAGAAAAGTTACAACTTAGTCCTTAAAACTTTACATATTTTTAATTAATTTGTTTGATTTTTGTTCGCTCATAGTAACACCCCCTCAATTGGTATCAGAGCCATATGGCAGATCTAAAAGATAAATATTATATAACACAAATTAAAAATAAATATATAATATATACATCAAGATTTATGATGCATACATTAATACTACCCGATAATTATAAAATAGAAATCTTGAGAACCTTAAGGGACTTAAACAAAGATATAAGAAAATACATTTATGATCTAATGAATTTCGATATAATAAAAGAAGATTTTATCATAAACGAAATATTAGATTTAATCCACAAAGATATACTAGAAGAATTATACAAAGATTATAGGAATGGATTATCATAGAGGAGAACCCTTATTAATCAAATATCTAGGTATGAAAACAAATGAAAAATTAGATTCCATAATAGAACAAAGAGGAAATCTATTAGACCAAATGATGGAAGAAAGAAATATAAAAAGAAAAGGATTTCTAAGACTAAAATCATTAGAAAGTAAAAGAAAATACTTTAATACAATTCTAAAACAATTACCTAATATACTTATGATTATAAATAACAAAGAAAAAATCAATATGAAAAAATATGATATAACTGGAGAAATAAAATATTACAATAAAAGTTATAGAGAACAACAAAGAAAAATTATGTTAAGATCAATTGAAGAATTTTGTGAATATAATATAATGATATGTAAAGAAGTAAAATATGATACAGAATTAAGATTAGAAGTTGAGCATATCAAAGGAAAAATTTAATGAAAGAATTTCCAGAAATAAAATTTGAAAAACAAATAATAGAAAATATTAATCTACCAGTAGGATCTTATCAAATAAAAGGAGTTAATACAACTATGTTTCAACCATTAAGCTCATGGGGAGAATCCGATGGATTTCTTAATATGCAACTAAATTGGATAAGTGCATTTTTATTGCAAACATATAAAAACATAAATTTACAAGATAAATTAGCCGTTGAAGAATTACAACAATTAAATATGCAGGATATGAATATCAAAGAAAAATTACAAAACATTCAAAATAAACTAACAATACAATTCAAAGAATTAAAAGAAATGATAGGAGAAGTTAAAAATATAGATGAATAAATCTTAAAAGAATTTCAAAGAAAATCAGGAGAATTAATTAATCAAGATAAAATTGGAATAATTATAGAAAAAATAGATAAATTAAATGAGAATATAAGAAAGAATGAAAACGAAAAAATCATATTAATAGAAGAAAAAATAAAAAATATAGAAATAAAAATAGATGATATGTATAACAGACTATTTAAGGTACAAAAAAACTCAAAAACCAAGAGTATAAAATGTCAATAAGCGAATATATTGAAAATCTAAAAATATTAATAAAATCATTGATAAGTGATGTTCAAGAAGTAAAAAATGAATTAAAAGAAGTAAGAAATGATATAAATATACTAAAACTAGAAATTAGAGAATTCAAAGAAAATAATAAAACCAAAGATAAGAAAATAGATAAAAAACTCATAGAAAAAGAAATACTTAGAATAGGAAAAAAACATTTCGAACAAGAAAAAATTATAATAGAAGCAGGAAGTATGGATGATGAATTCAGGAGAAACATATTACCAAAAATATTAGAGGAAGAATTAGAATTACAAAAATCTATAGAAAAAACTTTAGGAAAATTAAAAGCTGAAGAAAAAATTGAAGAAGAACGAGACAAAAATGAATGAAGAATTAGATTTGCTTATAGAAAACTTTGACCAGTTAAGCATAGAAAATTTTAATGAATACCAAGTTTTAATAAATACTGGAGGAGCACCTAACCCTGCTCCTATAGGAACTTCTAAACAAGAATTACCAGATCCAGATGAAAGTTATGCACCATTATATAGTAAACCACACCGGCAATATTATGATAGAATTAGAGATAGACAACCACCTAGAGGAAATAAATATAAAGATAGGTTTGAACCAAATAATAATTATGATAAACCTATTAATCATGGAGGAACAAAATTATATTTGGATTGTAAAATAGATACTAAAAAAGCCTTATTAACTTGGGCAGATTCAATGATACTATTCTTTTTAAAGAAATAAAGATGATACATGGGGAAATACTGATATAATGATAAATTTTTTAGTAGCATCTTTTGAAGGACATGTTAGAAATTGGTGGGAAGGAATAAGTAGTGATACTAAAGCATTAATAAGAAGAAATGTACAGACGGAACTAATAAAATCAGATAGAAAGGGAATAGAAAAGTTAGTAGATTATATTGTAGATGATTTTTTAGGAGAAAATTGAATAAGTAATTCTGAAGCATAATCAATAAGAGAAAAAGATAATGTAAGAGTAAGATTAATAAATTTAACAATATGTGATATGTGTAAAATCAAAGAATATACTTGTGAGTTTAAAGAATACTATTATGTCCAATTCTATAGTAATGAAAATCAAGAAGTATATAGAAATATGTATTACAATAAATTACCAGGTTCATGGGGAATATACTTTAAAATAGAATTTGAAAGATTTATTAGATATAACCCTAAAACACCTAGAACATTAGGATCAAAAATAAAATTCATATTTGAAAGATTAGCATATATATGTCAACAAAGGCAATTATTAAAGAAATCAGGAAAATTAACCAGAATATGTTGTGAAGATATGGAAAAATCTACTCAATGGGGATGTAACCCTGAAAGAAGAAGAAATAATAATAAAAGAAAATATAAAAATAGAAAGTTTAAAAAATTCAGAAACTTCAGGAAAAAATATATAAAACCCAAGAGAAGATATTACAAAAGAAGATATAATCCAAATAAAAGACATAAAAATAAAACCTATAAGAAAGACAAAAACCAATGTAAATGTTGGAATTGTAGAGAAATGGGACATATAAGCCCTGATTGTAATAAAAAGAAGGTTAAAATATTACAAAAAGAATATCTAGAAATAGAAAGTGAACTAAGTGAAATATCAGACATTGAAGAATACTATGATCAAGAAGTTTATATAAGTGAAACAAATTCAGAAAGTAATGAATCAGAATAAAGAAATAGAAGAAATAGAAGCAAATAATAACATAAATAAACAAGAATATGAAGGAATAGAAGGTTATGGATTAAAGGTAACTTTTGATAATAATAAGTTTAGAAAGATACAAAAATTATCTTTAGATTTGAAAATAGGAAAATGGGAAATATTAGACAGAATATGGAAAAGAGAAAAAGTAGCAATAAATGAATATCATAAAATCGAAAGGGCAATAGATGTTAGAACCACTCAAGGAACACACAAATTAAATCTTTTAACAAAAAATACAGTTACAGAATTATTAACAAAGATCAATAGAAAGCAAAGTGAAAAGATTCAATATGTTTACTTAGCAGGTATTCAAATAATGTTTAAATCCCTGTTTAGAGAAGGATTAGATTCACCTTTAACTGTAAGTTTACATGATGGAAGAATTATAAATTTAAAAGACAGTCATTTAGGAACAGTAGAGGGAAATCTAGCATATAAAAAACTAATATTTACATGTTACCCAAAATATTGTATATCATTAAAAGATAGAAGTTTTAATGAAGTTTTAGGATTACACTTCAAATTACATAAAGATGATATAATGGAACCAAGAGATAAAATTATGACTATAGAATACAGAGCATTATACACATTTACTAATTCTAATTATGGAAACATTTATTCTAAAAAACCATATATTGAAATTCATAAAGAATGTAAAGATTTTGGTAATGCTGTAGAACCAGATAAAAAAATAAGTTTAGTTCCAAGAAACTATGAACTTACTATAACAAAAAATAAACCAGAAATCATAGAGTTGCGAGAAGAAGAATACCCTAATAATAACATAACATTTGAAGATGGCAGATTAATTAGGAGATCAGCAAGTTTACCTAATAGAAAACAATTAGGAGAAACTAGTAATACAAAAGAAATAAAACTTAATAGAAATGCTGGAAATATGAAAATAGAAGTTGAATATTTTAATGGAATAGAGCATATAAAAGGATCAAATATATTAATTGACACGAGCTAGTGAATGTCATATAGCTTCAAATAGAAATAAATGACTGATCCATATAGATATAAATTTTGATGGACAAGTACATATGACTGAACTTGAAGTAAAAGTACCAATAAAAATGGGAGGAATAAATCTCCTAGTACCATGTCATGTAGATAGTAGTATGGTAAATCCTCATGTATTATTAGGAATGAGCTTTCTAGATGGACTAGAAGATTATAGTATAAAACGTGAAGGATTATATATAACTCATAATGGTCAAACTATACTATGCAGAAAAGCTGAATAAATGAATAACCAAATAAGCTTTCCATTAGCCGTTTATATACAAATTACAATTGTTGAAACAAATATAACAACATGTACATTAATTGACACGGGAAATGATATAACAATATTCAAAAGTTTCTTAATAAAATCATGGAATACTAATGGAAAGATAAAAATTACAGGAGTAACGGGAGAAAGTACTCATATAATTAATAGTGCTGATAAAGTAGATATAATACTTGGAAGTAAACAAATAGTTGTAAATAAAATATATAATTATAACAAATTAGAATGTGATATATTATTAGGAAATGACTTTATACAACAATTTCAATATTATAAACAAAATAATTACATGATAATGTTACAAACACCTTGTGCACATTTACTAAAAATACCAAGAGAATTTAGATCTTACAGAGTTCAGCCAACACAGCGTGGTGATAAATGGGAGAAAAAACCAATTATACAAAATGAAATAAAAAATAAAAGAATAATGTATAAAAAAGCCTTAAAAACGAACATACAAACAAATATGGGAAAAATCATTGATCAACTAGAAAAAATTTGTGGAGAAAATCCATTATTATTCTGAAAACCACATCATCCAAAAGCTAAAATAGAATTAACAGAAAATGTTATTATAAGAGTTAGACCAATGATGTATACCATACAAGATACACAAGAATTTAAAACTCAGATAAAAGAATTACTTAACCAAAAATTAATCAGACCTAATAATGGACCCCATAGTAGTCCAGCTTTTATGGTCATGAAACATTCTGAACAAAAAAGAGGAAAAGCTAGAATGGTGATAAATTATAAAGAATTAAATAAATATACTAAATTTGATGGATACTTTTTACCAAATAAAGAGGTACTAATAAATCTTGCAAAAGGAAAGTAATATTATTCTAAATTTGATTGCAAATCAGGATTTTGGCAAGTAAAAATGGAAAAAGATAATATTCAATATACAACATTTAGTACACCCTAAGGAAAGTATGAATGGATGGTTATGCCATTTGGTTTAAAAAATGCAGCACAAATATATCAAAGAAGAATGAATAACATATTTAGAAAATTCAATGAATTCTTAATTGTCTATGTCGATAATATATTAATATGTTCTAATAATAGAGAAGAACATAGAAACCATTTAATTAAATTTATAAATGAATGCAAAAAAGAAGGAATTGTTCTTTCAAAAAATAAAGCTATAATAGAAAAACAAGAAATTGATTTTCTTGGATTATCAATAGATAAAAGAGGGATAAAATTACAAACTCATATATCTAAAAAGATAGAAAGTTTTCCAAACAAATTAGAATCAAAAGAACAAATAAATTTTTTTTTAGGATGTTTAAATTATGCAGAAGGATTTATTGAAAATCTATCAAAAAAGAGACATAAAATTCAAATCTTACTCAGAAAAACAAATACCAAAGGATGGAGTGATGAACATACAGAAATTGTCAAATCACTAAAAGAAGAATGTAAAAATTTACCAAAATTAAGATTACCAGATGAAAAAGATAATCTGATAGTTAATACTGATGCCTCGGATAAGTATTGAGCAGCAATATTAAACACAGATCTTAATGAAATTTGTAGATACTCAATTGGAACGTTTAATCAAGCAGAAATAAATTATACTACTCATGAGAAAGAACTGTTAGCAATTATCAGAGGAATAAAGAAATTTTCATTGTTTTTATTATCTAAGAAATTCATTGTTCAAACTGATAATTCTCAAGTTGCAGGTTTAGTAAAAAATAAATTACCATCAGAACCTCAATATAGAAGGCTCCATAGATGGCAAGCCTATTTGGCATTTTATAATTTCGATATAGTTCATATTAAAGGTGTTAATAATTATCTTGCGGACTTTTTAAGCAGGAATATTGAATTTGCAGATGGATAATATCAAAAGATCCTTGATAGACGTCAAAAAGCGAATGAACTTCCTCATGGAGGAAGCTGAAGATATAAAGCTTGGAATTGAACAACTTGCAGAAACTCTCCAATGAAGTTTCAAGCAATTGATGGAAATCTCAACATTTCATCACAATTATACTAAAGAATTGAGCGATAATATAATTGAGATTGAATCTCAGTTTGAATCGTTGATTACCAAACAGGCTGATACCAAACAGGTTATCTCAAAAATACAAACAGGTACATCTTCTGGAAGCAGTGGTGGACCAACAATTAAAAGAGATGAACCAAGTCCCAAAAAAGTTGTTATAAATGAAGCCAGTCCTCGAAAAATCACAATCAATGCCAAAGATGAACGTACAAGGGCAGTCAGAATTCGTGCTGAAGAGGAAGATGATTCCCCTTTTTTACAAAAAGAAAACGAATATAAAACCACTGTTGAAGTTATATATGAACTTCAAGAATGTGATTGCTATTACATTTCGTCTAGAGACCATGTATACCCACGATTGATCGTTACTCAGGGAGGAAATCCCGTCATGACAAAAATGGCAGCTGATTATGGATTCTTGGATCTTATCTATCCAGGAAAAGATCTAAAAGAAATCGAAAAATTTGATGATTTACTAAAATGAGAAATTTCAAAGTTTGCTCAAGGAAGATCCATAAATTTAAAATTTTATTCAATCAGTCCTGAAATTGATGGAAGGATATATTATCCTGCTGAGCATATTATCACGATTGGGTATGTTGCTCGAAATTTTCAAATTGAAGTTGGAAAAAATATCAAGCCAGTACCAAACATTACAAGATCATGGTTTAGATCCCGAAGGGTGTTGGGAATTAAAGTTCTCTACAACATTGCCAAAAATCTGTATGAGAAAAAATTCAAATGCATATGCCAGTACAATGGATGGACCTTACTCACTAATGGAAGAAAAGAAAAGTCAACAATCTTGCAAGAATACATCAATAAATTTGATACTCATCAAATCCATGGAAGTTTTGCCACTTTGCAAGAAGCGTGCATAGCTAGGAATTGCCCCACATGTCAAAGGAATTGATGGACAGGTGGAAGCCACTTGATGGATCTGCTTCACATGCCAACAGAATTGATGGACAAGTGGAAGCTGTTCAATAAACCTACTTTAATTCAACAATGCAGAACAAGGTAGGGGCCATGTCAAGACCAAAAAATAGAAGGATAAGTGTCACTATAATGTAAGGGTCATGTGATGTAATAAATAATAGAGGGACATGTGTGTCCTTAAAGCTGTGAAATTGTTAGGATGATGATGTAAGCAGTGGTGTAATTGTGTCCAATGTAGTATTATAAATAGAGGCCTTCGGGCTAGTTGAAAGGCAGAACTCTCTTGAGCACTTAGTTTGTGAGAAAGTCAAAAAATCTTCTGTCTTTCAAAAAATTCTCATACCAATCCCTTGTCAATTTTCATATTATCAATAAAATCTCAATTTACTTATCATATTATGATGAGTTTCTAAATTCTTGTCTTCTAAATCTTATTTTCAAAAAGAAGATATATTATTAAGAAAATTCCCTACACTCTGTCCTAAAATATTTTCCATCTAAAGAGTTATACAGTGAAGGCATCCAGGTTTAGCTAATAACCCGTGAAGGCAGGAAGCCATTGGAGGGTGTGGAGCAGAAACCTATAAGTCTGAAGGTCACTAACAATAGAAGGAAAATACAAAGGTACTGAAAATAGGAAAAGAGGTCAGTATTCTTAATATATCTATCTTTACGGAATTAGGAGGAAGAAGATCTTTTAACATGACAGAATCCAGAATTGTTAAATTCAATTATCAAAACAGTCCTTATAATGATGAATATCATAGCATAATTGAACCTTTGTTCATGCATAAACAGTTCACTAGACCAAATAATGAAATAAAAAAGTTATATCATGTCTATATGCCATGTTTGTTAGCCATCTTTCCAACATTAAAAAGAATATTAGGATTAGAAATTACAAAATCGATTATCTATTTTTGGCTTGATAGCGATAACACTGAAATAAATAATGAATTATATTTAGGATATGTATGTAGTAGTGATAATGATTATGATCCTGTAATAGATTATGACAGTGATGGAAGAGATGAATCTTTCTTTACCAGTTTTTGAAAATCTTAATATCATGAATGAAAGTAATTATATCATGAAAAAACCCAGAACTAAAAGAGGTCCATATAAAGTTCAAAAGCATATCAAAAGTAAAAAAAGTATTAAATATGAAAATGAAATTGATAAAATAGGATACCAAGAGCAACTCTACGCATCACAAGAGATATTAAAAAGTTTTAAAGAAAATCCGATAGAAAATTTTGCTAGAGGAACTGTAAGATCTATAATAATACAAGATATTCAAGATATAATTGATAAATTAGAAAAGAGAAATAAAAGTATTTCAAAATATAATATACCATTTGAACCAAGCATAGATATCATGATTGACATAGATATTATCAATTCTCAAACATTCATAGAATTTGAAAAATTACTTGAAACTTTATAAATTATTTATCTCTGTGCTTATAATGCCTGAATATACTATTGAAGGATTAAACAATTTGTTAGAAAAAATAATGAAAAAAATAGATAACATTATATCTCATTTAATAGATATGGATGAATTATCTGAACAATATTATATACTTTCAGAAAATCATGATCAATACATTATAGATTATTCTGACATATTAGAAATCAAAATGGAATTAGAAGATAAAATTACAACAAATACATTCCAAACTTAAATGCCAGGATATACAATCGAAGGATTTGATAACCTTTTAAAAAAATTGAAAGATAAAATGGAAGATATTAAACAAAAAATGGAAAATGAAAACATATTTTCTGAAGAATATAATAAACTTTTAGAAAAATACGAACAATATATTGCAGATTATTGTATTGTACTAGATCAAAGAATGGATTTATACCAGAAAATTTTGTTTAATAATCTACCTACCCAATAATCTATGAATACTTCACAAACATCAACATCTAATAACTGTGATCATAAACTATATTTAAATAATAAGGAAATTTCATTTTTATTAACTATCGTTGAAAAATCAAAAAATATACACTCTGTTGGACAATCTAAATTAAAAGAAATATACGAAGATATAGACTATGTTATCTTAAATATAATAGAATTTAATTCTATTGAAACAACAAAGAATATAAATACAGTTCATAAAATTATAGAAGAATACGAGGATATAGAAGAAGAAGTTTCAGAAGGAATAACATTAGGATATATAACTAAAAAAGATCATCCTAAATCTTTTGAGAAATTATCACAATATAGGATATTTCTAGAAGAACTTAAGAGATTAAAAAATATGGATATAACAAGAAGTATTGAATTAAATGAACCAAATTAAATTCAGAGACATAGCTTGCAAAGAAAATAACTAACTTCATTAAGGGTAATATGGACAAATTACAAAAAATGACCATTCTTAAAAATTGCATTTTTCACATGGCTAAATCAATAAATCCCCCCTCATATAGGTGCCTCAAGCAATATTCCTATGATTTAGAATAAGAATTAATTAATAATAACTTGATGCATAAAATTTTCCAACTTCTTTTCCCGATTAAAATCTCTAAGGGTCTGTTTGATAACCATTATTTTCCGTGGAAAATGAAATTTTTTTCCAACTTTTCTACTTTACTCCGTTTGATTGCGAAAATTTTCCACGGAAAATATTTTCCACGGACCCCACCCACGAGCCCCTTTTCCTTGATTTGGTGGAAATTATTTTCTTTGGGTTTTGGTGATTTTTTGTTTTCCATGGTAGATGGAAAATTATTTTCGACACGTTTAATCAATTTTGTTGTTGTTAATTGACTTATTTTCTTTCCAAAAAATAACATTATCATCATCAAGTACAAATATATTTTAAAAGTAAAAAAAAAATTTTTTTGATTAAAATAGCAAAAAATTACTTTATTTTCCATGGAAAATAATGTCAATCAAACAATAAAAGTTGGAAAATTCCCTACTTTTTCCACCTAGAAAATTAAACCAATCAAACACATTAACTTCTAATTCCCAGGAATTCAATTCCCTAGAATTCATTTTTTTTCTACCCTCGTTATCAAACGCACCCTAATAACATTTAAATCCTTTACAAGAGTTCTTTTAACATCATATCTCCAATAAATAACACTTAACCTAATTTCCATACTAGAAATTCCAAGAAAGTTAAATGTTGAGAAGAACCAAAAATACATTTCAATTCCCTAGAATTCATTTTTTTTCCACCCTCGTTATCAAACGCACCCTAATAACATTTAAATCCTTTACAAGAGTTCTTTTAACATCATATCTCCAATAAATAACACTTAACCTAATTTCCATACTAGAAATTCCAAGAAAGTTAAATGTTGAGAAGAACCAAAAATACATTTCCACGATAATATTACGGCAAATTTCATTTATAGAACCTTTGTATGCCTTACTTCAAAAAGGGGTATTTTCACAAATATCTTTATTTTTGGACCATTTACAAAAATACACTTTTGAATTTTTAGGAAGTAAAAATACTTTATAAATTTTGGGTGCCACTTTTTTAATGTTTTTGTCACTTTTTTAATAATTTTGTTACTTTTTTTAAAAAAGTGACATAATGTCACTTGTTTTTAAAAAATTGATATGTACGTTACTTTCTCAATCAAATATAAATTAAAATCTTAAAATAAATTCATGTCTTGTTAATTTTATTCAAAATATTGGAATAATTGTGCCTTTTTTATTAAAAAAGAAAAAAGTGACATAATGTCACTTTTTATCACTTTTTCTTTCAACTAAAAAGTGACAATTTGTCACTTTTTACTACTTGAAGGTCTTTTTTTTTTTTTTTTTCAATATTCATCATTGGCTAACAAATTACACAAATTCACAAGCATTCATAAATATATTACACAATGCCACTTTTTATTTTCCTTATTAATTTTTGTTTTAACTCGCATTCTCTTTTAAATAAAAATAAAAAGTGATACAGTATCACTTTTAATAAAACAAAGTGACGTTTTGTTACTTTGTACTACTTAAATGTCACTTTTTCAATTTTTAATAAAAAAAGTGAGACAAGACACAATGTCATTTTTGATCACTTTATCACTTTTTTAATAAAAAAAAGTGACACAACTCACAATGCCACTTTTTATTGTTTTATTACTTTTGTAATAAAAAAGTGACAAAAAGCCACTTTTATTTTTAAGAAAAAGTGACAAAATGTCACTTTTTTTTAAAACTAAAATATAATACAATGCCACTTTGTTTTAAGAAAAATTGACAAAATACCACTTAAAAAAAACCTTCTACTAAAAAGTGACATAGAGTGCCAATTTTTTAAAACTTTTGTCACATTTTTAATAATTTTCTCACTTTCTTTTAAAGAAGTGACACAATGCCACTTTTTAAAAAAAAATGACACAATGACACTTTTTATCACTTTTTCTTTGAACTAAAAAAGTTACACTTTACCACTTTTTTTTACTTGAATATCACTTTTTCACTTTTTGTATTCATTACATAATCTCAAAAAAGTGTCATTATGTCATGACACTATGTTACTTTTTTCTACTTGAATGTACTTTTTCAATTTTTGCAATATACATTATTGAATAACAAATTACACAAATCCACAAGTACAAATAGATTCATTACACATTTTCCATACACATATACAATGTCACATTATTGAATAACAAATTGGATCTATTTGGAATCGAATCGGGATCGAATCAAACCGAACCGCTGGTTCCGATTCTTTTGCCCATGCATAAATTTGAGTGTTATTTTTTTTAAAAAGTTTTGTCACTTTTTAAAAACAGTGACACAATGTCACTTATATTACTAAAAAAAATGACATGTATATTATTTTCTCAATCGAATATAAATTAAAATCTTAAAAAAATTCATAACCTGTTAATTTTATTCAAAAAATTAGAATAATTATTCTACCTTTTTAAAAAAATGTCATAATGCCTTTTTTATTTTATTTTATTTTATTTTTTTAATTTTTTTTAAAGGTGGCATAGTGTCACTTCTTTCACTTTTAACTGAAAAGAGACAAATTGTCACTTTTTACTACTTTTAAGATAAAAATTTCAATTTTTGCAATATCCATCATTGATCAACAAATTACAAGTCCATAAATATTTAAAAAGCGACACAATGTCAGTTATTTTTTAAAAAATGACATTTATGTTATTTTCTTTAATTAAACATAAATTAAAATCTTAGAGTAAATTCATGACTTGTAATTTTATTTTAAATTTAAAATAATTGTGTCACTTTTTTAAAAATGTGCCACAATTTTTTTTTTTTTTTAAAAAAATGACATAATATTACTTTTTAAAAGTGACATAATGTTACTTTTAACTAAAAAGTGACAAATTATCACTTTTTAGTGAAAAAATTGTCACTTTTTAGTGAAAAAATAACAATTTATCACTTTTTTCTACTTGAAGGTCAAATCGTAAATTTTTGCAATATTCATCGTTGACTAAAAAATTACATAAGTTCACAAATACTAGTAGGTACATTACACATTCTTAATTTTCCATACACAAACACAATGTCACTTTTTTTTTTTTGTTAACTTGAATGTTGCTTTTTCAGTTTTTGCAATATTCATAATTGATTAACAAATTATACATTCCACAAATACTAATAGATACATTACCCAATTCTTTTTTTTTTTATTTTTTAAAAGAGACAAAATGTATATCACTTTTTCTTTTATCTCACCTTCTGTTTTGATTAAAAAGTGACACGGTGTCACTTTTTAGTAAAAATGTGACGTTTTGTCACTTTTGCTACTTGACTTACACAAGTCCACAAATCCTAATATATATATATTAAACATTATTACACAAACACACTACATGAAAGCAGTAACATATATGTCAATATTTTTTTTTTTTTTTTAAAGTGACAAAATGACACTTTTTTAAAAGTGACCCACTTTTTATCATTTTTTCTTTTAACTAAATAGCGACACGATGTCACTTTCTAGTAAAAGAAGTGACACTTTGTCACTTTTTCCTACTTGAATGTTACTTTTTTAATTTTTGTAATATTCATTACACATTCTCTATTCTACGTGCATAAAAACACAAAATTATAGTATAATAAAATCACATACACATCAAATAAGTAGCAAGTAAGAATTACTAAAAAGTGACACTTTGTCACTTTTTTCTACTTGAATACCATTTTTTCAATTTTTGCAAAATTTATCCTTAACTACATATTTTTTTCCAACTCTTCAGGTTTCCATGTAAATATTATTATAATATTATCTATCTTTGTTAATTCTAAAAACTCAGTTCATTAAAAAAAAAATATCCATCGAGTATTATTGCTTCTGAATGCAAGAGCTAGATTGAAAACTAATACATTTACAGTTAAGAAATATCTGTTATCCCACTTAAACAAGATGGAGAAGCAATTTGGGAAATATTTTCAATCAAATTCATAGATGGTCATTTCCTTTTCCTCCAAAATACGAAGCAAACAACCCACTCTCCCGCATGCATCGTGATTTTCTGAGTTGAAAATGGAGTTATTAGAGAGTATTGGTGCATAGCCCAACTAGTTTTTGTGGAGTTCCCATTATAGTATACGAGGGATTTATTCACCCCAAATGTTTGTTTACTTCTAGGAGCTTCAATTTTCTTATCTATTCCAATGGTTTTCCAGTAGCCCCTGGTACACTTGTTCGAGTTCATCGTTCTTTTGCTGAAGAAACATCTCTTCTCCCACGATTCACCTGGCAAGTCACTGGAATTAGTTTGGAAAACATCTAATTCAAGAATGACAGTGACAGGCAATTGCTGAGAATAGACTTTTCTCTTCAATTAGTGAATAATCAGTTCTTCATCTGTGGGATAGAATCTAAACCCAATAGGAAATTTTACAGTCGTATTTCTTTGAATCCCCATTTCGCTTCTTGTACCCACAAATGCGAAGAAAAGCCTTCCAAAATTGTCCCCCGGAATCAAGGATTCGATGCCTGCAATGACACGTCAACATTTGTAAAATGCAGCACCACCATCGAAACCTCAAACCATCATGAGAATTACCAGTAACAGTGGGAAGCAACAGGAGGAGCAAAACTTTGGGGTTTGATTTGGGGTTAAGCAATAGGAGGAGCAAAATTTTTGGGTTTGACTTGAGGATTTTGGTTGAAGTGGGTAGGGCCATTGATTTATAAAGGGGTGATTTTCTACACCGTATTTTTACGGTGATTTGGTGTTTTTATTAGTTAAAGTGTATTAATGTAAGTTGTTCTAATTTCAGTGTATTTTGTGTAATTTCCTCCTCCAAAAATTGGTTGAAAATTGCTAAAATTGGAGAAATCAAACCTATAATCTTTAATTCACATGTTTAATATTATAAAAAAATGAGAAAAATTGAAGAATAATCTTCTTTTTTTAAAACCGGATTCAAAGTTTCACTTCCTTCAACATCAATATTCCAGTAAACCTTCCTTGACTATATTCTTGATTAATAGCTCAAATAATATCAATAACCCTTCAAATTTCGAATTTTGTCACTATAAACCCTAAAAATAATTTACTTTATAAGATTTTTACTTACCTCATAAAATAAGGAATATTGAGGAATGGAAAATCAAAATTTAAACGGTCGAGACCCACTTCTTCTTGTTCTTTTTCTTTCTTTCTTTCTTTCTTTCATTTCCTCGATTTCTTTTTCTTTAACCCATTTCTGTATCCTTTCCTTCCCCATTTCTTTTTCCTTTTCTTTTCCTTTTCCTTTTCCTTTTTTTTTACAACAGAGAAACGGATCACTTATCCTTAAGTTAGTGGATAAGGGTAGCACAATTGCAAGTCAAGTCCCTAGGTTCTCATGTAAGATGTAGGATTAAGTCCTTAAATTCAATTAATTGAAAACTAAATGCCGAGACTTCTATTTCTGTATAGGAAAAAACTCTAATTTATTAGCCCACATGTAATTAAAAAAACTAAAAAGTCGACTCAACAAAATGAACAGTAAAACCTTAAGAAATAGAGATATACCAACTTCAATATAAAATCAATAAGCAAAGTTTGTAACACTCATGTAGAGGTACAACCATAGATTGAAGTATCATGGCTGTAGGAAACTCGAGTCGATGGTTCTAGTCATATAACTGTTAATAAAGTGACAACATTGCATGAATAAAATTTATTGATCCAAGATCTTTTTTTTTTTCCCCCAAACAATCATACTATTAAAATAGTTCATTTATTATAACATGACTACAACTTAAACTTCCTCCAACCAAAATCCATATTTACGATAGTAACACATGAGTAAAAGGCAAAAGGTTCTGTACGAAAATATTTTCCTATAACAAATAAAACTTCATCTCTCGTTATAACGTAGAATTCAAATTTCAGGACCCAATTGACAAAGAGGTAAAAATATTTAAGTACCTTCAAGTCTACAAGGAACTTTTTTCACAAATGCAATATTAAAAACAAATGAACTAATTCAACTTACAATTGTATTGCAATTAAATCTAAAACAAAGTGTCGCAATGAATTAACTTGTAATGATTTTTACATCTTATATAAGTAAAATGGTAAATTATTTGATAATTTAAAGTTGAAGAAACATTACTTGGAGAATTCAAATTTCCTTCATTGCTGGAACTTGGCAACGATACGATACTATGTTTTCGTTTCCATGATATATCTAGCTACTCCATGAAGTTCAATGCTTTCCTGCTAACATCAACTCTCATGCATCAGATGCAACCGAAAGGTTTGCTTCTATGATTAGACAAAAAATAAGTAGTGAGCTTTGTAATTAGGTCCTGAATTCATTTATTGACAGCCTTGCTCATTATCAGTTTAACAAACAGGAAAACATGTGCTTTTAAAAAAGGTGGGAAGAAGGTTAGAGAGTGAAGTTTGTGCTAGTCTTTTGTTGAAGGTTCATCCTATGGTTTCATGATTGGAAAGAATAAAACTTCTATTCGATGAATAATGATAGATGCTTAGAATGGATTAATCCTTATACCTTGTTCGGTGGAGATTAAAATCAAATTTTTAGCAGATTTTGATAAAAGTAGATAAGATGCGTGTTTGAAAAATTATAGGTCCCATGAAATATATGATTGAAATAGATTGTTGACTTTGACTAAAATCTAGATTTTAAATGGTGCAAAACAGAGGCTTAATCAAAAAGCAGGAAGACCTCAATCACAAATACTATACAAATATGTTTCTATTAGTCTCTATGCTATCTTAAATTCCTTGACCTTACTCGAAAGAAGCATGGAATAATTGAAATATGGACACCTAGGATGCCATTAAAATATTTACTATTTTGGGACAAAAGCAAATAGTAATCGTGTATCAAATTCTCAAGCCTAGTATACATTCGAGAAAACAAAGAACAAACCCCCTAAAACAGATATATAAGTTCTAGAAACATATAGCCTTTGTTCGGATCAGATTAAAATCAGTTTTTGGATTATTTTTTTTCACGGGGTTCGAGGTAGATGTAGGGTTAAAAATTGGATAGAGAAAAGATGTTTAGTCAAAAATTTGTATTGGAAATTAAAGCTCTTATAAACCAAAAAAAAAAAAACTCACCTACCCGAATATAGGCATAGTTTAAAATAGAAGGAGAACAATCACAAAGAAAACATGACACAAAACAACTGATAGTAGAATGTAAACCAATTGCTAAGCAACATCCAAAGAAAATACATGCATACATACAAACATATATACATATTTGTAAATTAAAAGAGATGCATAAAAGACTCAAGATAAATAGAATCATTTTAGTGTCACAAAAGGAGAAAATTCACAAACAAAAATCCATGTGAAACCAGAAAAAGAAAAAATAAACATAGCATCTGTGATAAATTAAAATTAAAATTAAGAATCCAACATCAAAATTATATTTTTATTTCATTTCCAACGCTAAGATAAGAACATAAAAATCAAACAAAACCTTGGATGGCTAGATCAAAAACTAAACTTTAGATAAACCCAATACAGGAGCTGCATACAATCATATACTCTTATACAAGATTAAATAGTGTTGCGTGATATGCATACCTCCAATTGGCAGAAAGAATCCGATTTTGGAAAGAAGCAGCGTCGAAAGCTAACCTTACCTTCACTGTCCCAAGCAAAGGAGGACCTATCACAATACCACATCTTCACACTATTAAAAAAAAAAAAAAATCCGCAAATGGAAATAAAAATAAGAAAAAAATGCTGCAATGGACTTGAACAGAAGAAAAAACAATTCATTCAATGGTCTCTCTTCTTACCCAGAAAAAATAAACATAGCATATGTGATAAATTAAAATTAAAATTAAGAATCCAACATCAAAATTATATTTTTATTTCATTTCCAACGCTAAGATAAGAACATAAAAATCAAACAAAACCTTGGATGGCTAGATCAAAAACTAAACTTTAGATAAACCCAATACAGGAGCTGCATACAATCATATACTCTTATACAAGATTAAATAGTGTTGCGTGATATGCATACCTCCAATTGGCAGAAAGAATCCGATTTTGGAAAGAAGCAGCGTCGAAAGCTAACCTTACCTTCACTGTCCCAAGCAAAGGAGGACCTATCACAATACCACATCTTCACACTATTAAAAAAAAAAAAATCTGCAAATGGAAATAAAAATAAGAAAAAAATGCTGCAATGGACTTGAACAGAAGAAAAAACAATTCATTCAATGGTCTCTCTTCTTACCCAGAATAGTAACATTGTAATTGCGAATGACTTAATGCCAAAGTAAAGATAGTTTAACTCTCATCTAAAGGTTAGATGGTAAAGGAAGATGTAAACCAATTAACATTGTCATCCATAAATAAGAAATAGGAAATTTGTGATGAATCACCAAGGAGAGGACCAAGTATCCATATTGCATAATGGATCTTAAAAAAAAAAATTGTTCAACGAGTTCTGAAAGGAAAATATACTAATATACTAATAATCAAGGGATATTACATAATATTAAGAAACATGTAAGTTATTATCCCTAAAAAAGGAAATGTGGGTCATCTACATTGTTCTATAATAGACTGATGAATGGAAACACACACACACACACACACACACACACACACACACACACACACACACATGTTCATAATATATATTGCAACACATACCACTCGAGTGCAATGGCCAAATTGCTCCATCATTATTTTGAAGAAACTAACGTTCTCTTAATGACATGTTCATCCAACTTGTTTACAAAGGAAGAAAGAAGGAACTCGTTTAAAAAAAAAAAAAAAAAAAAAAAAAAAAACATTAGGTAAAATGAATTATGTTTAGATAATATGATAAACTTTTTAGTTGCAAATGCAAGAAATCTTATAAGGATTTCGATCTCTAGAATGCATCTTAGAAATACATATTATAAAAAAAAATAGCTTCATGGAGAGCAGCATGCTTAATTGTTGTTAAAACAACTGAAGTCAAAAGATAAAATGTATTGTACTCTACGAAGTTATTTTTAAACAAAAAATTATGAAAAGACAATATAATTGCAAGAACTTCAGTAAAAGTAGCAACCCACCAAAAAAAAAAAAAAAATTAAATCTAAAACTGACCAAATCCATGACTCGTTGTAAGAAATTGACATTTGGTTACCAAAATACCTTGTCTCAATGATTTCTTAATCAATCTATTTCTTGCTTCCATATGTCAGATGATGAAAACCTCATACCTTGCCAAAACAAACCAAAAAAAGAGGCTAAGAACATTTGGTCTGGCCAACGATGAAAATTTTCTGGCAGGAAGAATGAAATAGAAAAGGAAAAACAAGGAAGAAGAAGTTTCTTGCAGATTAAGACAAATAGTTAACACATTCACACATCCCATGATTCATAGCTAGGAGACGCCATTTAGTTACCAAAATCATCTATATAAGTCATAACAATTGAAGAATTTTCTTAAATTATATAGGAATGTTCCTCAAGTTCATAGAAATCTAATGGCTTGTCAACTTACACCATTTGTTAGAAGTCTAACTCTAGATATAGTATTATCTGTACTTGTTTAAGGATAGAAAATGAGCATTTAATCTATGTTAGGCACTAAAATAAGAGCTTAAGCTTAGGCACTAGGAATAAGACTTTAAGCAAAATACAAGCTTTAAAATATTCTCCTTGTACACATTACTAGAACAAAAGTGATGCAAGTGGCAACTTTGGTTGCCCAAGTTAGTATCTATAGCTAATATACTTTCAAGAAACTTTATTGAGATCTTCTAAAATTCGAAAATGGATTATAAGGATGGAGCTTATTTGAGGAATAATAAAAGTAGGATTTAAGTGAAAAGACATAATTCATAATTTCAAGAGTAAAAGAATGGGGGGCTGAACGCCTATTTTATAGAGTCACTATGAGGTATTAATTGTCCCCGTAAAGCATCTTAAAGACCTTTAACCTCTATTGAACATGCACAATTATCACAGATGCTGTAAAAATTCCTAACCTTGATGTGGCAAGATCTGAAGTTGCTTGATCACTTGAAAAGATGTATGGATTCTCCTTGGATGACCTGCAAAAAAGGCGAGAAGGATTCTCCTATTTGCCTCTCTGGTGTGAGAATTAGTTTTCCTGAGAGAGAAAAGTAGATAGAGAAATATATAGCTGGAAAATTGTACTAATAATGAATGAATCATATTCGATCAGAGGAACTGTATATATAGGGCTTAAAAGCACGTAACCTTCTCCTATTACGAGAAGGAGTACTCTTATCGTAAGCTTACCTTTTAAGAGAAGAATTCTTATAAGGACTAAACTTCTCCTTTTTAGGATCTTTCTTTATGGGGAACATCTTATCTTAGGGCCCACGAATGTGGCCCATTCATGAAGCCCATAGACAAGGAATAACTCGATGCCTGCTTGTATGGGCTTTTAGTGTGATGAGATTGGGATGGGCCAACCTGAAAACCCATGGTACAGCAAGATAGGAATGTGGTCGGGCAATACCCAACCTTACTCTTGGAATGTGCCCAGCCTATAGTTCTTGACTAGAAAGACCTATAATATTCAAGCCCATGGCCCATAGTCCTACTCTTTAAATGATGTGATCGGGAATTCATACCGATCAACCATAAAGTCTAATATTTTTAGTTGTTGGTAAATATGACGAAGATGTTCACTTGCAAAATTGTCGTCAATAAGAACATTTATTAAACTATAAGCACGACAAAAAGTTATGTATGCATAGTCTATTACAATATATCTTAGAACCTCTATAAACCATAATACATATAGAGCCAAAAAGCTCTTGCATCATATGTATTCCAAGTTTGGAACTATCAACTTGTAAACATGACTTGTTACTTTGAGCATAGAATGAAGATTTTAGTTCTTGCACTAGTTTTTATTTTTTTTCCCGTTTCACATTACTTAGAATTAAAAGCTTACAATGTTTTCCTGGTAGCTTACAATGTTTTCCCAGCTTGTGTAGCATTTGGCATTAAGTATTTGATAATATAAAGAGAGATAGCTAAGAAATCGTAGTTATACTAAAACTGCATCTTGCTTTTAGAATTATGAATCCCAAAAAATATGTAAGCCATATAGATTATATTATTGTTGTAAGTACATAATAAAGAATTTAAATAAAGAAAGACAAAATTCATACCTAATGGCGAAGGAGAAGCATAAGAAGAAGATGATGAACTTTTGGGAACCCTATTTTGATAATATGTGACAAAGCACTTGTGAAGATAGATTTGGGCAGAAATGGAGCTTCTACATTCAACATGAGCTTTCTGCAAAGCATTTTTTTTTCACAAACTCCGCATCCTCATAAGTGTTTATGAGGAGATATTCAACGACATCACTGGACAATACAGACACCAGGCATAGAATCCACTTTTTGGTCCTTATCAGAGAATATATTATCTGAATTTAGAGGCTAAAATTTAAGATATTTGACATCATATTATACATTTAAAAATTGATACCTAAAGACACTTGAAAGTCCTAAAAGGAAGTAATCACTACAAAGAAAAATGGAATGTAGAATAAGTATTGAACCACGTTTTACATTTTTGCTTACAGACTGAACTTAAACTCCACTTGATATCCTAACTTCTAAGTAGACACCACAAAACAAAACTGAAATAATAAATAAGACAAATTAAAAAAAATCAATAATTAACAAACTACATATAATCCCTTTTCTGAAATTCTCAAAGTTCTCACTTGCGTTATCAGTCTCGTAAAAATCTACTTCCGAAAATTTCATACAAAAGACTTCGTTGCGCAGTTAAAAACTTTTGCAAACCAATCCATCCTTAAGAATAAAGCAAATTTTATTTACTAATAATATAAATGATAAGAACTATAATTATCAAATGATAACAAGTCTAAATAGCAAATGATGGGAAAATGAATTAGAGGCGAAAGAAGCGGTGACAAGCAGAGAAAAGACAAAGACTTAAAGAAGAAAATAAAGTGAGAGAGATAGCGGCAAGCAGAGTAATACCCACCAAGCATAGTTGGACCACGAGAAGGAGAAGTTGTTGGTGGCAGGGACATACTGATTATGGTTGAAGAAGCGCCGCCTGTTAGTAGAGCGATAGGAGAGGCGACGTAAGCAGAGCAACACTCACCAAGTGTACCCGGATCATGAGAAGGAGGAGTTGGTGGTGGCAAGGATAGGGGGACGGGCTGATTGCGGTTGAAGAAGTGCCGCAATAGGGATGAAGGAGAAGTGTCAAAGAAGAGTTGGAGGAAAAGAGGGCTCGAAGAAGAGTCGGAGGGAAAGAGGTTATGTCCAACCTTAATTTTTTGCTTTTATATATGACGATTTAAACCCATTGGCTTGGCTGAAGTCGAGAAAAATGGCTTGTGAATAGTTTTAGACCTCTTCTCCCTTTTAAAATACAACTAGTTAGACGCACGTACAATGCACGTGTCCCAATATAATTGACTACATAATAGCATGTACATAAAAAAAAATATTTGTGATAATCATTTTGATGTAAGCATATGTTGGTAGTTTTAAAGCAACATTACAATATGGTATATAAATAGAATTGAAGCCTATATGATTCATTTTAAAAGTGAAAGAAGAAATATAGCCATTCGTCTGAATTACAAATTCAAAATAACGTGTACATCAACAATGATAGGTAAAAACACAACTATGAAAGAAAAATTACTGTTGGATGATAGTACACACATATCATCCCAAACATCCATATGTATCGATCAAGGCCTGAGTGGGAATGACACTCATGCAAAATGCGATGTTTTGCTTTTGAAAGATCTAGATCAATATAGCCCAAAATATATTGATACAGAATGAGACGCTTATATCCAATGAATACATGATGAAAGCAGCAGTACAAGAAGCTACTAACCAAGCAAGAAAGCGAATGATCTCCACATTATGTCAAACACCCGTCACTTCCCAAATCAGAATGGAGCAACATCCTATGATATTACCTGCCATGACAATCCTCTTCTCGTTAAATTTGCTGAAAATGATAAGGTCCTCACAAACCATGAGCGTGAAAAGTTTGTGCATGAAGCTATATATTGTAACATGTAACAATTATTAAGCACAATAAGAACAATACCCCTATAATGCCACAAAGTCATTTGTTTCATTAAGAGCAATGTCCATTTTACAATCATGATTTTGTATGATGATAACATAATTGATAGATTCAAAATTACTTCTTAATTTTTTAGGATCAAAATAATTATTCCAGAACAGAATTCAAAAGGAGATAAAATTGGAATTATACAAGAAAACTTTTTAAGTTATTATTACAAAAAGGAGTAATATATGGAAAACCAACATACATGTGTAATGTATGCATTAAATGCCAAACAGAAGCTAATTTCATCTTGAGGACTTGCCATTGGCCCATTAGATAATGACAACTAAATTACTTCTGAACTTCAAGTATCAATAGATAAACTATGTGTAAGCCTCAGGGTTCAAAATGACATAGTAAAGCAGAAGAGCAACAGTCCGTTTCAAATTTTGATACTGAAATGCCTTCTAATGGTAGTAAACTGGTATAGTGGCTTGTTCATATTGCAAAAATACTATCAAAAGTGAAGCAGGATGCAAATCATACCTACATTCTTGCTCTTTTGGGTATAATTCATGGACATCTGTTCATATTGCAAAAATACTATCAAAAGTGAAGCAGTCATACCAACATTCAGGCTCTTTTGGGTATAAGTCATGGACACCCTGCTCTTCTAGAATAGGAAGCACATCATAAGTCTACATAATAAGTTCAGAACAAGGTTATATTTGACATAATTCAAGAGAAAAGAAAATAAACTTTTACCGACTGAATTTTACATAATTTGAGGATGATTTACTTAGTTCCAAATTAATAAATAATAATATTTAGAAAAATAGCTTCCATCTACTCCAATGTATGACACTCCAGAAAAGAATATAAACATCTCCAATAGAATCAAATTCACCAATAAAATTACTCACTCAATACAGGAAATTTCTCTTTATTTTTTCACCAATATTTATTCAACCTCAACCTCAACTCAGACCCATAATCAATAAAAATAAGACCTAGAAAAAGATTTAAAAAGAACCTTTTGAAGACCATCATGTGTGAGTTCAAATTCACAAATGCCATTATAAAAGAGCTATTTTCCATTGCACCTATTTGTTTAATATTCACTGAAAACATGCATTTTGCTTGAAGTAATTTTACTAACAGGATCCATTGCTACTTTAGCATAATTATATTCATAGAGTTATGATTTGGTTTACTATCATAATCTCACATATGCAAAGTCATCTATATACAAAATTCCAAATACACATAGGCCTTACCACCCAAATCAAAAGTTTAGCACACTAACCATGACAAAGATTACCCCTCTATTCTTCCTTGTTGGAACCACTTTTTTTAGTTGCTTGAATCTTTCTTCATACTAGCAAATCCCGACTTCTGTTGGTGTTTTTTTTTTACTGGTTTATCTCTATCTGTAGTAGCTTCAAAATGAACAAACAAAATACATAATTAGTGGACAGTTTGAACTCTTCGTACATTGAACTGTTCCTTGAAAATGTTTTCTTTAAAATCTTTCTTTGGTCAAATAAACTTTCTTCACATGAACTACACACCAAAAATAAGTATAAAGACCAAACATCAGACAATCTAATTTTCCAGTGTCCAATCTCAGGTGATTTTTTTTCTTTTCCATTTTTTTGGAGAGGGGTGGGGAATTGGAACAGTTCATTTGTTTCACACAAAAAATCTCAAAATCACAAGTAATATATTTCAAATTTCAATGGATTAGAAACCATTAAGGTCCATGGGAGAGTGCCAACATTCAAAAGAACTTGTGAAGGTGGTTATTTTGTTATCAAAATAGAGGTGAACTCAGAAAATTACTAATGATGGCCTGGTGAGAAATTTGGTGTAATAATTATAGTGATACAGTTAAGCCAAAGAAGGCCTAGTACAATTGATTCCAGAATTGGGAAACTTTAAGATTATGTGTAAACTATGTCATCACAATCTAGACATTGACAGGACGATTTACCTTTGTATTCCTCTATCATACACTAATTTAGAATGAATGGTACAGTATTTGGACATTAGGAATACTTCACAATAGAAGCTTTGCAAAGAAAACCTAAATAAACTAAGGGAGATACATGCACGTCTTTTTTACTTTTATAGTTATATATATCATACCCAGTATAGAAATAGAGTTGAAACTACATGAGGTGTACCAAACAAAAGAAAGATAATATTTGAAATTGCCAATTGAAAAAATGAGGTGGTGATTCTTAGAAAGATACATCTACCAAAGGAATTAATATCAAGGACTAATTGTTATCTTGGAGGGTTTAGATCAACCTAAGATTTGATATTTGACCTATAACTGTAGCCATTTTAACACGGAATGGAATTCAAAGTTTTGGGGTAATTACTTGCCATCTGTAAATTACCTGCCAAATCAGCAACCCGCCAGCCATAGATTCCATTGTGATCCGTAGCTTAGTCTATTGCAGAATAGAAGCATGATACTCCGTAACATATAGAAATCGACATTGAGAAAGAACAACGATTTCCTATAAAAAAATCAAAAGTAAATAAAGAACATACACGTTCTTATTGAAAATTCAATCCTTGAAATCCATACAGATATGTCAAGGAAATCTTTCAGGCGTCCTCAATCTCATCCTCTCTGTAGAAGAAATAACAAATGATACTTTAGAATACTCACAGCGGGCCAGTTAAGATATGACAGTTTGAAAGAAGGAAATCTCTATTAGGGTATTAAGGTAAGCCTAATATGACACACAACCAAATTTACTTGCTTCCTTTTCGAGTAAGAAATTCACTTCATAAATATTGTAAATTGAGTTTTATTTACATAATCCTTCGATAGCCTCAAAAAGTTTGATATCAGTGCAAATTGACAAAGCCATTAATACAGTGCTAACTTTAAAACTCATAAATTAAAAGAATATACATGGCTCTAAACAGTATCATTGTAGAAATTGTACCATAGATGAAGTAGTACCTTTGTAGAGAAAGTGAGTGGTTTTTTAGGGTTTTGCTCTCTACTAAAGAAGACGAACGCGCATGAGTACTCAAACGAGATGATATGCTCTTTGAGATGGGGGAACAACAAAGAATCAATGATTAATCCCAAAAAATAAGGAGAAACATCACACCAAAAAAATCACAAGATCACACCTCGAGAATAAAATGTTGAAGCCAAAATGCGAGAGTGGTGGTGGCGACGCTGACAAGATGGTCGCAGAACCATGGCAAAGCAGAAATTGGCGAAGATAAAGAGCAGGGGAGAGAAATTGTCTAGGGTTCTTGTGATCAGAGATGATGAACTATTAGAGCCGAACTAGTTATACCACCGTGCGATGCACGGTATTAGATATAAAAAAAATATATATATTATATTATAATAACTAACCATGACAATCATAGGACTATAACATAATAGTGTATAATTAACAATCTTTCAAATTTATTCTTAATAGATTATCTCAATTGCTTCATCATTGTAGACATTTATTTATGAAATTAATGGATTCATCCACGATCTATTAGCAATGAAAAATGAAAATAAACAATTTAGCTCAAGCTTAAAATCCATTCTTACAAATCTCATCTTTCTAACTTATTTTCAACCAAGCATTGTCCGAATAAAATAATTTTACATGTAAATCAAAAAAAAAATCTTACTTTTTAATCACGTTCTCCACGAAAATCACATTTATAAATTCTATTTTCCCTAAAAATAGAACTCAATCAAACACTTAATATAATTTCAAAGCAAGAATAAATCCAAAGACAATTTCCACACCAAACATAGATATTAAATGTAACGTGTATAGCCAACATGTATAAACCAATATTCAAAAATCATGCTTTCCAATGATAATCTGAGAGGAAAGAAGATTGTGGGGGAAAAAATTATACTTTTCCAATTGTAAATAAAGATAAAGGTCAATATCTTTAATATTGATCAAGGCACCATTCAGAGACATTATAGACTTGCCAACAGGGATAATTCTTTGGTTTGAAATAACAATCTATAAAGATGGCTCTCTTATGGATAGACTATAAAACCAAAATTACAAAAAACATGTACATAATTCAAAGCACATCCCATAAAGGTCTTCATTGTATAAAAGCTAAGGTTGAAATTCAATAAGTCAGTATCTAGTACAATTTAAGAATATCAAGTTAATAACAATATGAATTAAAGATAAAAAGGTTAAATTTTATTCCTCAAAAAAATTAGAACAACACATCACTTGCCTGCAAAATAAAATCATCTGCATTATTATTTCTTTCTTTGATATTAAATTTTGCAATACCAAATTTAGCTTTAAAACATCAACAGATAAATCTCCCAACAAAATAATTTAAAGTCTTATAAATCACAAAAACACATAATAAACCATGCTCTAAGAGCAGTTTGAGGTGAAAAGATAAGATGTACCATACCTAAGCTGATGGAGACTCTATCTCAACGGCACAGTTATTACTTACAAAATGTTCACGATTAACCTGAGGGACTGCAATCAATGAGAGAGAATCATAGATTCATAACTTTCTCGTTTGAAAAATCTCATGCAAATCAATTCATGAATTTCTATATGGTAAAAGTCGTTGTGACTGAACTAAAATCCTCATGGAAATCAATTCAATGCAATGAATTATTCTTGAATTTTTGAAACAATATACAGATGGCAAAGCATTTATGTTGTCATGACTCACATCCAATACTTGTTTCATTTGATTATCTAAGATGGTAAAAGGATTCTTAGTAAAAGTTGTTTTCAATTAAGAACAGTGGTATCGTTGTGATAACATGATAGTAATCCTAGATTACCATAGATTGTAAAGAAAACCACTTGGAATTTCCAATAGATATCAAAATAGAGAAATGTTCTTTACATTAATGCTCACTCTGGAAACCAGATGTAAATTTCAGCAAATTAAATAAATGGCTAACACTGCTGAAAGGTTCAAAGGATGGAATTATCAAAGTCAGATGTAAATAATGGTACAGTCCACTTCACGCACCCAACAACTAAGTCCACAAAATTTCAATAAAAAATCAACGACTCGCCTTCTTTTCATTCCAAAACTACTTCAGAAGATGTTTAGAAATGTTCAAAAATATAATGTAGCACTTGTATTTAACAAAAACAATCCATTGCTAATGACGCAGCTTGAACAAATTAAAAGGCATGCACATAAATGTGATTTGTCAATCACTAAATATGACTGTTTGGAAAGAAGTATTCAAAATAAGATTTTGGTATCACAAAAAAATCTATTAGTTTCAAAATTACCCTTGCATTTCCTTTCATTATCCTCTTAAAAAAAAGCATTTTGGATATTTAACAAATTTATTAAACTTTGAACCCGATCATGTAAACAACATAATTGTACAAATTGTTCAATCGACTCTGAAATTGTTGGAGTAGATTCTTCTCTACTCGAAGAAGATTTCAATGGAAAATGAGCATGGAAGTAAATTGCTTCGACATGTTTGCACCAAAAAATCATTCACCGAAACTTAAATACATGGAAAAAACCATGGCATACTTGCATATTTATTGCTATTTAAAAACAGGTTATGTTTAAAAAAAAAAAAAAAAGAAACATGAACAATATATATATAGATACTAAACACAGCATACTTTCCAAGCTGCTTTTCTAAAACAGCGTACGTAAAAAAAAAAAAATGAACATTATCTACTAAACACAATATCATTCAGAAAATTTATTAATACCACAGTTGATAAGTTGAAAAGTAGCATACTTGCATATTTATTGCTATTTATCACAATACTATTCTAATAAATTGTTTAACTTATCACAATATCATTCCAAATATTTTCAAAACAGTATGTTTTAAAAAAAAAAAATGAATCATATGCAATTAAACATACCATTGTAGTGCCTCATTTTGGAATGTAGAATTTGTACTGCAGTAGCCCCATTGAAATCCTGTTGTAATTAGCTTTGGTTTAATGAATTCTGCAAAAATAAAAAAATTAAAAAAATAAAAAAAATTGAACATTATTTACTAAACATAGTATTTTTATTTAGTATTTTATCAACATCAAAGTAGCTACTAAACACATCATCGTTCAAAAAATGAAGGATTTCTACTAAACATTGTTAGTAAAAAATGAAAACCTACATCTATGTGAAAACAGTATATGTTTATAAAAAATGAATTTTATCTACTAAACACAATATCATTTCGAAAATTTATCAATACCGAAGTTGCTACTAAACACAACATCATTCTAAATATTTTATTAGAGCTATTGCCTGTTGCTATTTATTACAATATCATTCCAAATTTTTTTCAAAACAGTATGTTTTAAAAAAAAAAATGAATCATATGAAATTAAACATACCTTTGCAATGTCTCATTTCGGAATCTAGAATTTGAACTACAGTAGCCCCATTGAAATCCTATTGCAATTAGCTTTGGTTTAATGAATTCTGAAAAAAAAAAAAAGGGAACGTTATCTACTAACCACAATATTTTTATTTAGTAAAAATTAGTAAACACGTCTACTAAGCTTAAAAAGTTCGCTTATAAGTAAACAATTGACTGACTGTAGTAGCCTTTTGTACCCAATTTATCACCTCTAGTAGCCTTTTACTTATGTTATTTGTTTTGCAACCTTTTTCCAGCACTACCAAGCAGCTTCCACATCTCTTCCAATTTCCATTACAAATTTTATTATTTCTTCAAACAGAAATAAAAATTCTTCACTTCTTTGTACCCATCAAGTTGTTGATAGTCTACACAGTGGCAAAAATCAAGGTAAAAATCAATTTAAGAGATTGAAACAAATATTTGCTAGAATAATTTCCACCAAAGAATAGAAATTATTGCTGGATCATGTACATTAACTGAGACTGGACTTCAAAAATACATATTATTTGCACATGTTGAGTGGGCTGCAACCTGATAGAGCTTAGTATAGATAATATACAACCAAAAAATATTTATAATTCCCTTTACATCATTTGCCTTCCATGTTATTTAACTTGTTTTTATAAAGATAGATATAGATTTGTAAGTAGTGGAGCATTAAAATTGTAATTTTATTAAATGCAATCATAATAAAATACAACTAAAGCAAGTTTGGCTCTCCAAATATAGGGGGTCAAAACCATTCTTTATTTAAAAAGTTATAATAAAGAGTTTCTTGGGGCCTAATTTTAAATTTTTAAGTTTGGCTCTTTAAAATAAAGTGCATCACACTTTGAAAGAGCCCTTGGAGGTGCTGTTAAAGTAAGAGTTTCATATAAATATATTAAAGTGTACATTAAGACCATGTGTGACTCCCTTTAAAAATAAACAATTTATTTTCATACTCATTTTCAACCCACATTCACAATAAAATATTCTACACGTAAAACTACAATTTTTTCTACTTTTTTAATCATGCATTCTCTAAAAATGCAATCCTCGTTCCTATAATTCTTATATTCTCATCAACTTCTATTTGCCTTTAATGAATAAAACAGGGAGAAAAAATGTCATATTCTCTCTAATCCAAAATATTCTCTGATCTTAGCCTCTATCTTTTGGTTAACGTGTTGCAGTCCCTCCTCGTAAGTAACTGATAGAGGGCTTTGTAAGTTCTCAAAAAATGCCAGAAAATTTCCATTTACAGAAAAGGAGGCTAACAAATAGAAAAAAACAAAAGGTAAAAATACAAAAAGCTGTAAATCAATCATATAGATTATGACAAATAAAAAAAAAGTACTTACATCATGTACACCGATGCTTAGTTAAATCCTGATAATGCTCAAAACTAACAAACTGTTCCAACTCCTCTTCTTCCTCAATTTTTTATTAGACCCAAGGATGGCATGTACTTACCATCACAAATAAAACAAAGAAGAGCATGACCATCAAATATGGTAAAATTATAGTTAATCAGTAACAGCAGGTGAGTATCCCAACATTTTATATTCATAATCCCAATCACGAAACATATGTTTTGAACAATTCCTTTTGTAAAGGCTGGTAACTGAAATCGTATACATGTCAATTACTCAATCATAATATCCTGTTTCCCATTCCAGGGCATCCTGACCAGGAGGCAAAAATGTTAGGTCACATTTATCAGTGGAATGCACTTATTAAATTAGTGAAGCCATGCGAAAAATATTTAGACACGACCGAAACATATTCCTTATAACATCTAGACAAAATGAATAAGACGGTAGGATATTATAAGGAAACATATGCAAATTGAGTACCGTAGGATGTTCAAAAACCCAAGATCTCAATTTCTTATCAAAGACTAAACTCAAAATAAACAACCCGCTCGAGTTTCATAAAATGTGGCAAAACTTTCAGTCTTGCTACAACTTACCATCACATCCCAATTGTGGCAAGGAGTGATGACACCATGCATTTGCAGAAAACATCAAGAGCTAGAAAAGACGACTTATGCTATGCTTTCCTTTGTTGTTGGAAGGGATGCTAATATCAACATACCTCATTGGAGAATCAATATCACAGAAAGCAACGGTGGGGACGCTAGAAACCGAGACTTCTTTAATAGGATGCAAGAAATTCACATTAAGTACCGGAATCATGATGAAAAAAAAAAAAAGCAACCCCACATTCTAATCAATAATTTGATAATCCAAAGAATACTACAGAAGGTTTACTTGAAAAGACTCACTTGATGATCAGTTCTAGGGTAAGTAAGGTCAAAAGGCATGGCTCACAAAATAAATTATGAATCTGGTTGGTAAATGCTCCAAAAGTATGGCGACCAGCAATTGCATGAAACATAGAAAGCAAGCATCATTTAGAAACTAAAAGAAGATCAAAATCTTATACACATTAGCACCAGAAATCTATCTCAAAATGAAGCATGTTATATGAAATGATAAAAAAATATCCAATTGACTTTTAAAATAAGTTAAATCCAAGCAACATCCAGTAATTAGAAAATATAAACTTTTATGAAGCGGATAAACCTCGTGATTCTGAACAGTAGGCAAAGATGGAAAATCTTAAGATGGAAACACAACCTCAAATCACATCTAAGTTTCAACTAAGAGGAAGTACAGTCGGCCGAGGGAAACAGAACTTTCCCTTAGAATTTTACATGTCTAGGTATAGCACTTGAAAATAGATGTTTTCTGAAGAGAAATGAAAAGCTAAAAATATATTTGAAGTGAATCAATTAAAACATTTCCCTTTTTCTGTTCAAAATGTTCCAACAACACAAAACAAACCGTCAAGCAACAACCACACCAAAACCACTGAACTACGAACAGCACAAGCATAGCCACAATCGAACCCAAAACCAAGTAATGCAATCAGTAAATACCGTAATATTGAACATTTTAAAAGTATAGTGATCAAAGCTCTCATGTACCTCTTCCCATGAAATGGAGCATAGATGTTTGATTATCAAATTATCAGTCTTGTGCATTCATCAGTGCATCATAAATTGAGTAAACCTAACACATTTCAATTTTCATGGGTAATACTATTACTAAAATGTTATAATTCCAGAACTTACGACTCCAATGAACAGTTGATAAAGCATGAGAAATTCCTGTGTACTGATAAGGTGAGTTCTCTGTCTGCAGAAAAGAAAAATAGAATTTTTGTTACTTTCTGGAGATATACTGTAGAACTACCATCTATTCTTTGTTAAAAGCCTAGAGGCCCGCACAAGACTGCCAAAAAAGTATGTTTTCATGAAAGCCAGAAATTTGCACAATTAATCTTCTCCCTTCTTCACAACATGAAATTCTGATCCACTTCACTCTCTCAATTCTTCACAACATTTTGTGTTTACATGCAAACTTGTAAAAAATAAAATAAAACAAAATTTGAGTTCATAATCACCCAACCATTACTTCTCCTTTCTTCACAACATTTTCTAAGTCCGTTTCTAAAAGAAATTTCTAATGAAAGTTTACTTAGACATTTTATCAAACATATTATAAGCACGAACTTTGAATAAAATAAGAATTATTTGAATAAACAATACCTTGATGTCCATATGCATAACAATCTTAGGTGAGAGATATTTGAAAGTTCTATAAGGAGTTGGCTTCGCTATCACTCAACAACTTGATCTTATTCATTTCATCTAGCAATTAAGGTTCCAAAAAAATTGTCTGGCCAGTGAATATTTGGATCACCTACAATATAAATTAAAATTATAACAATTAGAATCATAAAATCAAACAACATTAGTAAAATAAACCTAAATAGAAATACATGTTATAAATTTATAGAACCTTACAATAGTAAGTAGATTCCAATTCTTTTGATGAGAGATATGAGATGGTAGCTTTGAGATCCTGATACAATGGTCAAAATTGCATTAGTACCATAAGTTATTACTCCATTTTTGGAATTCATTCACATTGTCATGTTCAAATAAAGCCTTTCTCTGCTATCAGAGCAACTACATGGATTATTTTTGATTTGTCAAGTGCAATTAGCTCCAGAGTTTCACCAGAAATAGCATTTTATAACAATATACTACGTCCCACTATTCCTCAAGGTTTAAGATTTATAGTAATGAGGTCGAGTCCTAACTGGCACACCCACTGGTCATCTTTTGAATGTGTTCAAACCATCTAATCTACTCTCTTAATTTTTCTTCCAAGCCTTCTAACGTTAGCATTTCACAATAGTAATCATCGTATTAACTGAGAAAGATTTGCTACAAATAGCAGAAGACTCTTACATACTAACCCCTTTCATTTTTATATATGTGTGTCTTGACTGAGTATTACACAGCAGAAAAGGAAATATGCACCACCTCTGTAGCCTCTGCCTTTGGTACCTTCAATTTTCTCATGGCATAAGATGTAAATTCCAAAATTTAATCAACAAAAGATATGCAGAACTTAACAATGCCCAAAATCAAATATTTATAGAGAATACATACCAAAAAATATCAGAAACCAGAATAACAGCAGGCTTGGAATCAGCAATTCCAGAAACATAGCACTTGACGCCTCGAAGCTCTTCAATATGCTCTATTCCAGTGCTTGAGCCTAGAGTCTATGGGTTTTCACAACATTGAGAATCAGGGCTTGGCAATTTGTTACCTCAATTTCAAATTTTTGCAATTCTCGAAAACAAAGATCTTTGAGGTAGGTAATTAAAGATGCAAAGGACTAATACGGTAGTACCTCCGGCCGTTTCTCTCCGTGCAGTCTCCATTTCCTGACAAAAATTTGGTCAAGGCTTCTCCTGGACGTCGCAGTGCTCCTAGTGGCAATGGTTCGCCGGATAGATGGCCGGACGGGATGGGTTGGGTTGGGTTGATAAAAGGCAATCCTCCTTCTCCCTTCTTCTGGGTCGGATTGTTGACGGTGCTCTCACTTGCGGCACTCACGGTCGGTGTTTTGTGGCCTCAGTCTTGTCTGCTTCAACACGCCTCTTCGACAACAGTTTTTGCCTTCTTCATAGGCTCAAATTTTCAGCCATAACCGTTGTTCTGATACTATTTTTTGATGCATTTCCCACCCTTGAAGATGAACCCAACAGCTTGAATCCCAGCAGCCGTAACCTAGCGGCAAGAAGATACCATTTTCTTGTCATTTTTTGTGAGAAGATCATGGTCAAGGAATTACACTGCTGTCGATAGAGAGAGAGAATGTGGTTTTTACGAAATGAAAGTTGCGTCTTCTGTACACTTCCTTTTTGCGTCCTTGTCTGAATTGTCAGCAATTAATTTGAAATTTGAATTGATATACTCCCAAAATTGGGAGCGGGACTTTAAAAAAAAATTTTTAATTTTTTTTTTTAAATTACATTTAGGCGGGAATTTGGAGAGAGATAGTGGGCGGGAAAATCCTTCCCACTATCCTCCTTTAATATAGTTATTATAAGATAAGATAAGATGAAATATTGAAAGGCTGTAGAAGGTCTCCAAGGTCTAGATTTGTGGCGGAAATAGTAAAAGGTATGGTCGGTTGATTAAAAAAATGGAGAAAGATAAAGAGGGGAGTGTGTGTGTCAGGAAAACCATGAATAGTAGCAGCTTCTGAGGCTCCAAATTGGGCTTTCTGGCTTCAAATCGGCTTCACACACATACCTGGCTAAAAGGGATAAAATGGCTTATGAATAGTACCGTAAATGAATACTCTTTTAAGGATAGGAAAAAAAAAGTAGGAAGGATATATGACGAGTTAAACCCATTGGCTTGGCTGAAGTCGAGAAAAATGGCTTGTGAACAGTTGCAGACCTCTTCTCCCTTTTAAAATACAGTAGGATAGGAAGTAGGATTTTATTTTTTCTAGAAATATCTCCAAGCCTAAGGATATGATTTTATTGATAAGAAAAAAATTACAATGCATGGAGGGGGACTTATGTAAATCACCTCCAATCTAAACAATTGTTACATACTAAAATGCTAATCAAGTTTATTATTAACTACAATGCAATGCAATACATGTACTAGGATACTAATTAGTTAATACAATAGAGGACTAAAAACAAAATTATGCTATTCTAATATAATCCATTCCAATCTTGTCAAGATTCACAACCCCATACTTTCCTTGCATCTCCTTAGCTTCAATCTTCTTAAACTTCGTTTCCTTGTATCCTTTATTATCGAACCAGTCAGCCATTGCATTCCCCTCCCTCCATAGATGAGTGATATTGACCTCCATCTTGTTAAGCTTTCAATTGATAGATTGAAGTACATATTGAATATTCCAAAGGCCATTCTTTTGCTTGATCAATTGTAACGATTTCTGTTTTGACCCAGGCTTTTCTCATATTGCATTCCCCGCATAACTATAATACAGTTTCAATAGCTCTTCCCTCCCTCTGCATTCCCCTCCCTCCAAAGACGAGTGACCTTGACCTCCATCATGTTAAGCTTGGAATTGATAGATTTAAGTATATATTGAATATTCCAAAGGACATTCTTTTGCTTGATCAATTGCAATGCAATCTATTTTGACCCAGGCTTTTCTCATATTGCGTTCCCTGCATAACTACAATACAATTTCAATAGCTCTCATTTCAGCCTCCAAAATTTTACATTCATCATAGTAATCATAAAAGCCCCACACTACATCACCATTATTGTTTCTGAGCACCCCTAACCATCTTGTCTCTTGTTTATTCTACATCACTTTCATTGGTTTGTTAGACTTTTAATTTCTTCCCTTTTGATCCTCCTGTTACAATAAGGTAAAGTGACCATCATGTTGGTTTAGTTGATTATTATACCAGATGCCATCCTGCATTGATTAGGTGTTGCTCTATTTCTAGCCCTTGTTAAGTACGTTTTCATACTTATTTTTTTTATCTCAAATTTAAATAATTGTGAGTATTTTAGAGTTTGATATTGCTTGATTGTCTATTTATTTTGACTGTTTTAGGAAAAAATTGAATTCGGATGCATTTGGAGGAAAAACGAAGAAAATGGACCAAATCCGTACAAAAATAGCTTTTTGGGGACCAACTTGTAAACTTTCAAAAGATGATGAACTTAAGTTGCAATTAAAAAAGACCTAGATAAAATAAAAGTGAAATGTTGAGGACTAAATTGAAGAAATTAGAAATATGAAGGACTAGACGTGCAATTAATCGACGACCGATCTGCAAACACAAGGAAAGAGGAAAACATGGCTGAATCGCGATTGCTAACTGCAATCTATTTGCGGTCTTCAATGTTTTTTATATGCCACGGTCCGACCGCAGTCTGATAAAGCGCGAAATTGTTACTTAATTTGTGATATTTCCTCTTACTCCATTGATTTTAAATACTTAAATTGTGGATGTTAATCATATTTTATGTTTTGTGGACTTGGAGAAGGGGTTGGATCAAAGTAGATTCAATATCACAAATTAAAAGAATAAGTTTAGAATTCAAACGTGCACAATCAGATAAGGACTTTGCATAAGGCGTGGCCACGTTTTGCTGTTTCAGGAAGACTTGAATCACATGGATGGACTTCCCCATATTTCTAATTGGGCCAGCCCTTTATGACATAATTTTGGAGTCCACAGCAGCCTCAAAAATCAATGGGCTAGGCGTGAAGACTTTGAAGGCAAGAAATTTTGGGAGACTCAATTTCAGCACACATTTTTGGGACACAATTGGACCCTATTTTGGACGACTTTTGGGCCCAATTATTGGACTAATCTTGAGGGCACTACACGGAGGGGGGAAGGACTTCTCTAGGATTTAAGTGGATAGCTGGGAGACGATTGAGGAAGAGAGATTCGGAAATTCCCAGGGCAATAACAAAGGAACTCGGCAACAACATTGGAGGAGGGAAATCCACGGTACACTTGAGGAGGCAGCCACGGTTTATCCACCTTCATTATTCTTTTGACTTTGTTTATTTTAATCATAATTCTTTTTACTTTTTGATTTGCAATGTTTATGGATAGCTAATTTGTTATTCCAGTTCGAGGATAATCGAAGTGTTAATTCTTCAAGAATTGTGAAATCTAATTAATTTCATTGTTCTTTTTATCTCTTTTCTATTTATGTATCTTTTGTTTGCATAGAAGTTGTTGTTTTGATTTATTAATACAAAGTCTACGTTGTTTTAATTGTCAAAACGATACTTAGACAATTAGGAATTTAAATCCATAATTGTTTAGGTTTTCTACTACAAGTGGCAAATAATATAATTGATTATAGATTGATTTTCGATTTATGTTATGGAGATATATAACCTATTTTAAATGAATTACACGTGTGAATTTGTTGGTTAGAATTGGTTATTTCTCTAGAGATTAATGCTATTGGTAAATTAAATCCTAAGATCGTATCTAAGGTTGTTTATTGATTAGAGAAATAATCAATGAGCATCTCTTGATTATCGAGATAGTTAGGAGAGATAGGTTGTTAGATCGTATCAATGACCATAATCAATCTAGAAAATGAGTAAAAGATTTTGGTGGCGTTCTGTTTGTATTTTATTTTGTATTTTCATTTTTCGAAAATGTTTTGTGTTTCCTATTTTCATTTTTGTTTTCAAATTTGCTGAAAACGCGTTTGATTTGTCATTTCTGAAAACTGTTTTTGAAAATGAAAAGCTGAAAAACACGTTCTGTTTGAAATTTTGCAGAATACTACTTAAACTATTTTTAATTAATTTGCTTGCAGAATACTACTAATTCAAACTCAAATTTCCTTTCACAATACACTGAAAACATGGTTACATGCAACACACTAATGTAAGCATTAAGAGTCTATATTAACACAGCTTGGTCATGTTCGGGATTTGAAAAAGCTCTACTTCTATTAAAATTCAGAAAATGCAAGTTCTTTCAAAACCACCAGAGTCCATTTATCAGTGCATTTTTTGAAATATAATAACAAGAATTCTCACTTAATTTTTTTTTTTAATGTTGATATTGAATTCAATATAACTTTATTTAAACTTAGTTCAAAGTTAGGATAATTATCAAAAAAAAAAAATTTAGGCTTAGTTCCAAGTTAGGATAATTCTAAAAAAAGTAATAAAAAAAATAATAAAAACTTTATATTAAGCTTAGTTCTAAGTTAAGATAATTCTTTATTAAAAAAAAAAAAAATCCCAAAACGCGTTTCCGCGTTTTGGACATTTTTTTGTCGAAATACACACAAAACGCTCAAAACGAGGTTTTGGGCGTTTTGTCTACAAATTTTTTTTTTTCCCAAAATGCGTTTTCGAAAATGGTAAAGAGAACGCATTTTTAGCGTTTTCGAAAATAAAAACAGAAAACGATCTCAAAACATCAAAGAGAACAGGGGCTTTATTTTTGCATCCATGATCAATTCAATGAATCAATACTAAGATTATACCTTAAGCTAGATATTTATTTAATTTAATATTTTCATCACTTTAATTCTGCAATTGTTTATTTACAATCTGATTTCACATTCAAAATTCAACCCCCCTTTTTTAATTTTCTTGAAGAATTAAATCTAACCAATCCCTGTGGATTCGACCTTGCTCAACCTATTACAATTTATATTTATGAGAGCAGAAAAATATTATTATTTGTTGGATTCGACACACGCCATGTTCCATTGTCCTAGTCCGCCCGTTTAGATTTTAATCCGATTTTCTTGTTTTTCTTCCCTTTTCTTTTCTTTTATTTTTTAAATTATTTTCGAGCCCAACTAGGATTATACCGCTTTTTGACTTCTAAACTGTATAGACACCTATCCTAGACCTAGAAATGGGTTCCCCAATTCATTATTCATCTACATTGATGAGATCCCAGTCGGGGAATCTCGTCGAACACGCGGAATAACGACAATTAAAACTTAGGAAAGATCTAAATCAGATCCGACACAAGAACAAACAACAAAAATAAGGATAGAATGACGGTAAAACCTTGACCCGAAAATCACGATGCAATTTATGGCGATGCGGATTGAAGAACCAAGATGGGTGAACGCCACAAGGACTTGTCAATTTCCTTGATAAGTTTCGAATTCGGAAACGCCACAAATATTCTTGTGAATATTTGATAAGTTTGCTGGAAGAACGCCACAAAGATCGGATCTTTGATAAATTCAAGAAAAAGGGAATAAACTCAACCTCTCAATTTTGGAGAATCCTCTCACAAATTTTATTAATCAAACTCAACTTAACTGTCTTTACAATGAATTGAAAAAGCGTATAAATAAGCAAAATAACCTAACATCTAATTTACTCAAAATATAATTCTAAATAGACTAAAATTCTAAAATAGGAAAATAACCTAAAATAATAAAAGGAAACTAAATAAATTGAAAATTCCGGAAAATCTTGAATTACGGCCGTGACGAAACCTCTTACGGCCGTAAAGGCCTTTCTGATTAAATTTATGTTATTCTTTACGGCCGTGACACAATTCTTACGGCCGTGAAATTCCTTCAGTTTGCATGTTACGGCCGTAACTTCCCAGCTTACAGCCGTAAGCCTCGTTCTGCCAAAATTCATCATTTTTCCTCGTTAATTGATTACGGCCGTGATTGTAAGATTTACGGCCGTGAATATAGGGGTTACGGCCGTGAAGGTCTTCTTTTACGGCCGTAATGGATTTTCTGCATAAATAATTTCTTTTACTCGATTCGGCTCGATCCGTCCCTCTTCTCGGCTCGACCCCAACACGGAACTTGCTCCGTTTTGCATGGAGATCACTGTCATATTGCCGATGGCTCGACTTCTCCCTTTGATGCCTAGTCTGGATCACATCATACTCCCTCTCTTGAAAAGGATTCGACCTCGAATCCATTTTTGGTCGACTTTTCAGACTCCTCCTGCTTTTTCGGGCTCGATGATCACGTGTAAGCTTTGTGCAATCCTTTAGACTTTTGGGCTGCTTATTCTGGCCAATAAATTTCTGCCCCGTCTTAAATTCATGGTTTGATTTATGTCCCTACAAAACAGATTTTAAAGAACTGGGGCTGGAATCGTTAGCTCAGTTAAGTGTAAGGTGTGGATCCCTGTACACCAACCTATGTGCAAATAAACTCAATTTGGGGGTGGAATCTCTTTTCTTTTTGCACTCATTCTCTCCTTTTTCTGAGGTCGTGGCCTCAACTCTCTTGTTTTCAACTTTCACACCCTCTCCTTTTTCTGAGGTCGAGGCCTCAACACTCTTATTTTCTTTTTCAAACTCACTTTTGATTTTCAATTGATCATTTTGAGCTTCTTTTGGAGATAACGGAACAAGTGTAAATTTCTTCCCACCCTTCACAAATGAATATTGATTCTTAAACCCATCATGCACTACCCTCATGTCATGTTGCCAAGGTCGCCCCAACAATATATGACCAACATGCATAGGTATCACGTCACAGACCACCTCATCCTTATAACCCCCGATGGCAAAATTGACCCTAGCCTGCTTATTTACCTTAATTTCCCCCGACTCGGTCAGCCATTGCAATTTATAAGGGTTTGGATGTTTCATCAAGCTTAAGCCCAATTTATTAATCAACATTGTACTAACCACATTAGTACAACTTCTCCCGTCAATCACCATACCACAAACCTTTTTGCCCACTAAGCATCTAGTATGGAAGAGATTATCCCTTTGCTCACCAATTTCATCCACCCTAGCCCTAGCACTAAGGACACGCCGATTAACAAGTGATTCTTTTTCAGGATAGGTCAATCCTTCCTCATCACTACTACTACTAGCCCCAACATCTACTAACTTAGGCATTCCCTTAAATTCATCCTCGGAACTAATTTCACCATTATCACGCAAGATCATTAGCTTCCTATTTGGACACTGGGATGCTATATGACCTATACCCAAGCACTTAAAACATTTAATATTTCTATCCCGAGTAGTTTGAGAATCAGAAATATTTTTACCTTTCGTTGTAGGCTCCTCCTTCCCTTTCGGGTTATGTTCAACGTTGGATTCCTGCTTCGGTTGTGATGTAGGATAAGATGGTGAGTGTCTTGCTGCCCCCTTTCGCCTTAGCTGCCTTTCCACCTTCATGGCCATATGCACCATATCCTCTAGCTCCACATAGTGTTGCAGCTCAATGACATTGGCAATGTCTCTATTCAGCCCACTTAGAAACCTAGCCATCGTAGCTTCCCGATCCTCCACCACGTTAGCCCGAATCATCGCCATCTCCATATCCTTATGATAATCCTCTACACTCCTCGATCCCTGAGTCATACCCTGCAGCCTCTGGTAAACATCCATATAATAATGAGTCGGCACAAACCGCTTCCTTATTATGGTTTTTAATTCACCCCAAGTCTCCACTGGCTCCTCAAGGTTTCTCCTCCTACCAGTCACTAGTTGATCCCACCAAGTATTTGCGTAGTCGGTGAATTCAATCACGGCTAATTTCACCTTCTTCTTTTCTGAATAACTATTACAATCAAAAAGCCGTTCAAACTTTGTCTCCCAATCCAAGTACGCGGATCACTCCTACCTTGGAACGATGGTAATTTCACCTTAATTTTCCCAAGGTCGTCATCAACATCATCTCTACCCCTACGATTCCTCCTAGCATCACGACGCTCCCTATCATGCCTCCGCTCATACCTATCTCCTCTATCCCTCCTTCGTATACTACCCAAAGATATACTTCCACTTTCACTGCCCATGTCTTCATTATCCACACCAACCTCACGTCTATTACCTCTCCTAACCCGAGAACCATCATGAGATTGATCCCGAGGTCTTTGTTCACGCTCTGCACCTCTATTCTCTATCTGTGCCATAAACCTTTCAAATTGCGCCCTCATTGCTGCAATATCATCATCACCCTGTTCATTCCTTCTGTTCACACCCCTGGGCTGTTCCCTGTTTCCAACAGAAGATGAAGATGTGGAAACCTCTCTATCAGACATTTTTAAGACACGAACAAGGAAATTCGGAATATTTGGGAAATATTTGGAATTTTCGGAATTTTTTTTTATAATCTGCCAGAGAATTTGACTACGAGTGTGGCAGAAAAAACGGAACTGAATTTGGACAAAAAACGAAGAAGAAAAACACTTTTGAATTTTTGGGATTGACTCTTATGGATCAAACTGAAGAAAATTATGACTGACACGAAGAACGCGAAGAACACGAAAAAATCAAGAAAATCAAGAAACGCAAGAATCTGAAATAGATCCAAGCTCTGATACCAGATGATGAGATCCCAGTCGGGGAATCTCGTCGAACACGCGGAATAACGACAATTAAAACATAGGAAAGATCTAAATCAGATCCGACACAAGAACAAACAACAAAAATAAGGATAGAATGACTGTAAAACCTTGACCCGACAATCACGACGCAATTTATGACGATGCAGATTGAAGAACCAAGATGGGTGAACGCCACAAGGACTTGTCAATTTCCTTGATAAGTTTCGAATTCGGAAACGCCACAAATATTCTTGCGAATATTTGATAAGTTTGCTGGAAGAACGCCACAAAGATCGGATCTTTGATAAGTTCAAGAAAAAGGGAATAAACTCAACCTCTCAATTTTGGAGAATCCTCTCACAAATTTTATTAATCAAACTCAACTTAACTGTCTTTACAATGAATTGAAAAAGCGTATAAATAAGCAAAATAACCTAGCATCTAATTTACTCAAAATAGAATTCTAAATAGACTAAAATAGGAAAATAACCTAAAATAATAAAAGGAAACTAAATAAATTGAAAATTCCGGAAAATCTTGAATTACGGGCGTGACGAAACCTCTTAAAGCCGTAAAGGCCTTTCTGATTAAATTTATGTTATTCTTTACGGCCGTGACACAATTCTTACGGCCGCAAAATTCCTTCAGTTTGCATGTTACGGCCGTAACTTCCAAGCTTACGGCCGTAAGCCTCGTTTTGCCAAAATTCATCCTTTTTCCTTGTTAATTGATTACGGCCGTGATTGTAAGATTTACGGCCGTGAATATAAGGGTTACGGCCGTGAAGGTCTTCTTTTATGGCCGTAATGGATTTTCTGCATAAATAATTTCTTTTACTCGATTCGGCTCGATCCGTCCCTCTTCTCGGCTCGACCCCAACACGGAACTTGCTCCGCGGAGATCACTGTCATATTGCCGATGGCTCGACTTCGCCCTTCGATGCCTGGTCTGGATCACATCATACATTCTACAAGAAATCAAGGAGGAATTTCATAAAACTAAAGAAGAAACCAAGAACTTGGGTTGAAGATTGTATCTTGGTGCAAGAATCCCCTTCCTCTTCTCAACTTAATTCCTGAAATTGGAGATGTTTTTAATTCTTCCATCTTCTTGTATTTATTTAATTATGTGTAACTAGTTTATTAGTTGGGACGAACGATGTGACGTTGTTTGAATATTCAATTTTGATTCTCAAGTTTTGGACTATAAATCCTATGTGTTGAATTTATTACAGCTTAATGCATGAATAAATTGATTACCAATTTGATGAATTTGTGGATTGTTTTCATAATTTGAGAAGTGAGTTAACAACCTAGACCAAGAAATAAATTCCAACAATTAACAAAAGGGTGGAGATACATGGTTGTGATCTTATAAAAATTCTTGTAATTGAATGCATCTAATAGGGGCTTATTCTGACCCAACATAGATATATGTGGTTGACCCTATTAGGTAGAGTTAATTTAAACTCAGGAGAGGAATCTTAGATAAAATTGTGAATTTGATCAAATGCTATTTTAGAAAGGAATTTGAGATGAGAAATTAAATATGATAACAATGGTACTATCATAAGTCCCAACGATTTTAATTCATAAAAACAAAAATCCAATTTTCTACTTTGCTCACTTCATTTATTCATAAATAATTTCTTTTATTATTTAATTATTATCTTTAAAAATTCATGATCCTTGTGTTTATTTGTATTTTAGAAATTGATTAATTTAAGCTAATAATAGATAAATTAATCATCATGGGATCGACAACTCGTCTCAACAAGTCCACTTTACTACTTGATTGCGATATTGTGGACTTGCAATAATTATCACAACAAGTTTTGGAAGCCATTACGAGAGACTAATTTTTATTTGTTATTAGTTTATATTAAACTCTTTTATTTTCTATTTTTATTAGTTAGAATTAGTTTTTATTTATTTATTTTGTTACTTTGATTATCTTTATTTCTTTTTAAGAAAAATGTGTTCATTGTATGCTGTGTTTGCAAGGCAAAGATCTTGAACCTCTAGACTTCGAGATTGAAAGTACTTTCAGACGAAGATGCAAAGAACACAACAAAAAATAGGAAAATTTCCAACAAAACCTAATGACTAATGAACATACTTGCATAGATATGAAACAAGGAGCCACTAGGAACTCCGCTTTGGCTGCTCAATTAAATGTTGCACACATTTAGCCGCGAGAAGAATACGAAGAAGAGGATGAGGGAAAACTTCCTATGACACAATTTCTGACACCTGCTCCAGCTATTAATCGTTTCAGGATTCTTTATCACCATTTGGGAGGAATAATTTCCAAATTCGAGTGGATCTCATCAACATTTTCAGCAACAACATGCAGTTCTATGAAAAAGTACATGAAGACCAACATATTCACATTGCAAGTTTTCAACGAATGTGCCAAAATGTCCAGTTAGATGGAGTAAATGAAGATGCTATCAAATTAAAGTTATTTCCTTTTACCTTAAGGGATGCTACAGTGGAATGTCTCAATTCAGAACTTGAATCTAGCATCACTACTTGGAAAGACTTGGTTAGAAAATTCCGTAACAAATATTTTTCGCCTGCTAAGATGCCAAGATGAAGCTAAAGATATCTACATTCCAACAATAAGACGAGGAAAGCTTCCCTGATGCATGGGGAAGATTCAATGAATTACTTCAAAAATGTCCATATCATGGGTATAAGAACGGCCTATAGGTACTATATTTCTATTTTGGACCGGCTCCTCAATAAAAATATATAGTAGAATCGTCAGCGAATGGGTCTATCATCAACAAAAATGTCAGCCAAGCATGGGATTTGCTGGAATTGATCACAAAAACACACACTATGTTTCCATTTGACCGAGTTGTTAATAAGAAAGAAGCATGTATACATGAGACATATGCTCATATAGCTGGATTAACAAAATAGGTAGAACTTTTGGTCAATGCACAAACATTAGGGGTTCATGCCATTCCTCAATGTCTAGTATGTGAAAACTGTGGAGCAAATATCCTACTAAGGAGTGTATTTTGGTTGCCACTTCAGAAAAACAGATAGACTTTGTGCAAAATGGTAACTAACAACAATACAATTCTTATTCTCAAACTTACAATCCAGGTTGGAGGTAACATCCAAATTTCAGATGGTCAGATAATCAGAATGCCAACAATAAACAACAGAAAAAAGAGACGAAGTTTGGTGGATATGTTTCAGCAGTACATGGAAAGAATAGACAAGATATTTAAGAAGAATGAAATGAATTATCAGAATAAAAAAGCATCAATACTAAAGCTAGAGACACAGATTGGACAGATAGTTGGACAATTGTCACATAGAGCATTAGGGAACTTGCTGAGCAATACAGTGAAAAATCCTAGGGAGCAAATCAATATGGGATCTACAGCGGAAAGATAAAAAGTTGATACTCTAGTTTATCAAGTAGCTACTGAGGATTGTTAATACATCCCTATAGAAGAATATGTTCCACTATAGGCATATGTACCTCCAATTCCATTCCCTCAAGCACCTCAATGACATAGGATACAAAATGAATTGCAGGCTATAACTACCAGAAGTGGTGTTCAACTGCTAGCAATACATGTAAAAAAGCCTAAAATGTACAAGTAGTAGATAGTCATCAAAGAAATACAGTTGAGGAAGAAGCCACGTCAACTTCAAAACATCAAGAGAAGGCTGAAAAATCAAAAGATGAATCTCCACCTCCTCTTAAAGCTTATGTGCCACCGATTCCTTTTCCTCAAAAATTGAAGAAGCACAAGCTCGAAACGTAGTTTGGTAAATTTCTAAAAATATTCAAGAAACATATAAACATACCTTTTGCCGAGGCTTTGGCTCAAATGCCCCCTTACCTCAAGTTCATGAAAGAGATGATATCTAAAAAGAGGAAGTTGGAGGAATTTGAGACTGTGTCCTTAACAGAAGAATGCAATTCAATCTTACAAAATAAACTGCCACCAAAACTCAAAGATTCAGGAAGTTTCTTTATCCCTTGTAATATTGGAAATTTTAATTTTGAAAAAGTTTTGTGTGATTTAGGGGCAAGTGTTAATTTAATGCCTCTACTATTTACATAAAACTCAGATTGGGAAAACTCAAACCCACCAAAATCACACTAAATTTGGCTAACAGATCAAAAAAGTATCCATATGGAATCATAGAAGATATGCTAGTCAAAGTGGATAACTTTTTCTTCTAGCGGACTTTGTCATTTGACATTGAAGAGGACGGTAGAATGCCCCCTCATACTTGGTAGACCATTCCTTGCCATGAGACAAGCTTTGATAGATGTTGAAAAATGAGAGGTGAGGTTAAGGATGTAGGATGAACAAGTAACTTTTAGAGTTACTCAACACCCAAATCATTACTATCAACCTGAAAGTTGCTTCAAGGTCGAGTAAGTGGTACAAAAGAAAGGTAAAAATATGAAGAACAAGGACGCTCAAATCACATATCACGGATTCATCAAAGTGCGAAGTAAGGTTGAGAAGTGTAAAGTAAGAAATTGCAAGTAGTGAATGGCATTAAGGGCCTCTTTTAAGCCACCATAATGGGTGTTGCAAAAAGTCGCGCTAGAGACTATAAATCAAGAACTAAAGGATGGTAACCCGATTCCTAATACTCTAAACATTGTTCTTTAATTTTGATATCATATAATTTGCATTAGAATTTAGGACACATTTCCCACAATTTTTAAGGAGTTTTTTTTTTTTTTTTGAATAAATGTTTTCATCATCGCCCCGTAACTAGTGGATTTTTACACATATTATGTTTTCATTTAATTTTAATTTATTTACTTTATTATTTTAGGAAAAAAATTCCAAATAGGATATGACAGACATTCTTAAGGTTGCACTTAGATTTTAAATCTTCAAACAATTTATGAAACTTATCTTTTCCTAGTTATAGGATTTTTTTTGCAGAAATGTACACTCTGTTAAGATAGTTTTATTAAAAGTTAGAGATTTTAAATCTTCTCTGTGTGAATTCATTGTTAATTTTTCTTTGTCCAAATCCTAGCACAAAAAAGCGACCAGGTTGTCCCAATATCTACAATCAGGAATCTCAATGGTCTTCATCAACTTCAAATCGTACCCTAGGGGAGTATATTGTTCCATTTTGTGTTTTTACTATTTCACGTAATTTCCTGACACATCTATCCCCAATTTATTATTATTTAAGACAAAAGGGTTTTTGCATGTTTGTTTGTTTTGTTAAGTAGCCTTGTTGGCACTTCATGTTTGAAACTGTTTGATTAATGAATTGGGGATAGATGTGCTATACTTGGAGCAATTTAATTCATGCTAGATTTTTATTTGAGCATATAGTCAATTTGATTTTCGCACATAAAGGTGGCACTTGAATAGAAATTATAGGTTCTATTATGGAACTAAGGATACAAAACCTTATGAAAAATACTACTCAATCACTTGACCAATTAGTTAGATAGTTTGGGGGTGTAGAACCGATGATAGTGATTATTTAGGATTGTGTTGATTCCATGTGTGCAAAAACTATGTGTGGAGTAATTTTGACTGAATTATGGAGGCTAGGTAATGACCAAATGTTGATAATCTAATACCTTGCATAAAGTAGGAACATGACTTTTACCTCTCTTTGTAGCCTTTTTTACTTGAGTTAGTAAGCCTTTAAGGGTATTTTTATACCTAGTGCCCTAAGGTCATCTGATTTGGGAGTCACTGGCCTAAAGCTTGCTAAAAGGGTAATCTAGAAAGCTTAAAGAAGAGGTGTAAATCACACATATTTATTTATGTAAGAAAAAGAATTGTTAGGATATTGCATTCATTTTGATACTTTTCTTCGAAGCATATTTCCCTTGAGTCACTAAGCTCATAGTGGTATTACTATACCTGGTACCCTATGGTCCTCTGACTTGGGAGTCATCGGTCTGAAGCTACAGGGTTCATCTATAAGCTTAATAGAGAAAGGTACAACGTGAAAGTAGTATTTAGTGTTAGGTTGCATAAGTGGGATTAAGATTACTAGTGAGTTTGAATTTCTTGGTGGACAATTGATGGTTGGGTCACTCAAAATAATGGAGAATCATTGCAAAACTAAATAGTTATTGTTGCTAGTTAGAAAGTGTTCACTAATATTTCGCGATACAAAATATCCCCACAAGTGTATGAGTTCTGAGAAGTAATAAAGTAGACCTAGGAGTAAGGATTTTCGTCCCACAAAGACTGCTACCAAGTACCGAAATATTTTAGTTCTTATCCCTATTCGAACGGACGAAATAGTTTGAGATTTTAAACTAAGAAATAAAGAATTAAAATTGCGAAATTGTTTTGCTTTTAAAAATGATAGTGAAGTAGTTGGGAATCCCTATTTCACTTAGCCAATTAAATTAACTCCAATCCCACTTTTATTTCCTAATAATGTATTCAGTATAATTCACTTATGCATATGAAATTCCTCTCTCGAGTTTAAATCAACTCTACCTAATTAAGTCAACCATGTATATCCACAGCGGGTCTGAATTAATCCTTAACTAAGTACATGAAACACAAGAATTCTTATAGCAATTGCAATAATAACAAGAGTATATCTCTATCTCTTGTCCAATTATCGAATTTATTACCTCGATCTAAGTTATTAACTCACCTCTAGGATTATGGAAATATCTCATTATATCATGAATTGGTGATCAAGAAACTCAAAGATTAAGAACAATAATAAATTAATACATGCAACGAATCATTATAATTATGGAATATATATAATTAAAATAAAAAAGTTAGGCTACATCGTTCATCCCAACATGGAGTTTAGTTACACGTCATAATTAAATAAAAAAAACAATAAAATAAAATGTTCACGGAAAATAACACAAAAGAATGGAGAGCTTGCACCAATTATCAATTCTTCATGTGTTCTTCCAATCTCGCCTCTTGCTTTGCTCCAATCTCTCAAGAATTTGACGTTGAAATTCCGAAATTATGATGTTCTTAGGTGAGGCAAAGGTTCTGATTGTTGTGCCAAAAGGTTGTATTTATAGTTGGAGAAGAGATCTAGTCGAAAAAGGAAAAAAAATTCGTTAAACCAACGTGCGAGTCTTTTCTTGTATCTACACATCATTCAGTATTTCGACCATATCTTTCTATTCCCTTATCCAATTGAGATAATTCAAAATGTGTTAGAAATATAACTTAAAGGGACATAATTCGTTTTGGAATAGGATTTTCCCAATTCGAACTTTTACTACCCCAAATTCAGGTCTACAAGTCCGATTAGAAATCTGTCTAGAATCTTATGATATTAGAATAAATTTTATGGTAATATTCTTATTGTATTCCCTTCCTTTTTTACTTATACTTGCATCCAATTGACTCCTAAGAATCCTCAAAGTATCCTCTTGTAATCCAAGTCAATCATTGGATATTTGCAAGTTTGTCCCTTGTATTTAATTTGCTCTTCAGTCCTTCAACTTCCAATTGCAACAATATAGTCCCATACTTTGGAATCTTCTCAATTTGCTCATTTCAACTCTCAATTCCTACTCCAACTCTTAATTTCTTTATTTTGGCACCTAGCATGATTCCCTGTTGATGTCATAAACTTCTCAATTGTTCAATTAAGCTCTAATTAGCATCCAATTATGCATTTATCTATCAGTTGCTCCATTCTCATGTTTTTGTGATATTTTCTGTAATGTAAACAAATAACCACAAATTAAATAGAATTTATTCTAAAACTAAAATAATTTATTCTAATTTTAACGTATAAATCAATGTATAAAATGAACTTATCAGACAATCCTAAAATTGAGTGGAAAATGAGTTAGTGATGTAGGAAACAACCTTAGAAAATATACCCCGATTTTGAGAGAAAATAACAAATTTTGAGAGAAGTGCATCTCATAAGAGGAAAAGCAAAATTTGACCACAAACGATCACGAGATCACCTATTTAGCACATTATAATCATTAAGTTGACTAAACAGACACGAATGTGAGCATGGATTGAATTAAAACTTGTATAGCTTTGTTTGAAGACAATTCACGAATTATTTACAGTTGTAAATCTTGATGTAAATCGAAAAGCTATATGAAATGTGTTAGTGTCATGAATTTTATTATGTTGTTATGTTTGTATGATTTTATACTTTATCTTATTCAAGGATGAACAAGAGTTTAAGTTTAGGGGATTTGATAAGCACATTGTACTTAATTTTTTTTATTTAAAATTTAGACAATTGAGAGTTTTTTCGAGTTTGATATTGCTTAATTGTCTGTTTGGACGTGTCTGGAGGCAAAACAAAGAAATCTGTATAGAAATAGCTTTTAGGGACCATATTGTAAACTTTGAAAAGTTGAAGGACTTGAGTTGCAATTAAAAAAGGACCTAGCTGAAATAAATGTGAAATATGGAGGTAAAACAAAGAAATCTATATAGAAATAGCTTTTAGGGACCAAATTGTAAACTTTGAAAAGTTGAAGGACTTAAGTTGCAATTAAAAAAGGACTAGCTGAAATAAAAGTGAAATGTTGAGGACTAAATTGGAGAAATTAGAAACATGAAGGACTAGATTTGCAATTAACTGATGACCGATCTGTAAACACATTGAAAGAGGGAACTGCAACTGAATCGTGGTTTGCTAACCCCGGTTAAGCCACTGTCTGAATTGTTCCCTGTATAACGCAGTCCAACTGTGGTCTACTGTAGCGATACTGATGTGTAGGTTTTCATACGATTTTCTCGTTTTCCTTCCTTTTTCTTAAATTCTTTTTTAGTCCAATTAGGATTAAACCACTTTTTGACTTCTAAACTACATAAAGATCTATGCTATACCTAGAAAGGGGTTCTCCAATTCATTTTTCATGTACATTCTATAAAAATCAAGGAGAAATTCCAAGAAACCAAGAAAAAATCAAGAACTTGGGTTGAAGATTGGATCTTGGTGCAAGAATTCCCTTCCTCATCTCAACTTAATTCCTAAAATTGGCAATGTCTTCAATTCTTCCATCTTCTTGTATTTATTTAATTATGTGTAACTAGTTTATTAGTTGGGATGAACGATGTGACGTTGTTTGAATATTCAATTTTGATTCTAAATCTTTGGACTATAAATCTTATGTGTTGAATTTATTATTGAGTTTAACGCATAAATTGCTTGATTACCAATTTGATGAATTTGTAGGTTGTTTTCATTATCCGAGAGGTGAGTTAACAACCTAGACCACAAAATAAATTCCAACAATTAACAAAAGGGTAGAGATACATGGTTGTGATTGTTGTTATCTTAACAAATTCTTGTAATTGAATGCTTCTAATAGGGGCTTATTCTTACCCAATGATAAGTGTATTTATACACTTATATGTCGAAATTAGAACATGATATTATCCTTTTAGAACAATTTCTACACAATTGTTGTGTATTTGTTTATATTGTAGAAAATATCCTAGGTCAAGTGAATGAAGGGATTCGTGGAAATAATGCAAGGATTGGATGAAACTGGAGCTTAATTAACAACTTGGAAGATTATGTTGTCAACCGAGAGATACAAGAGGAGCTAAGTTCGAGAAACTGAACTTCAAGAGCTTAATTGAAGATGTGGAGAGTAGAAAAGATGAAATTGAAGATATTAAGAAGTTTGGGGACTCACTTGAACTAATTAGAAGATAGAGGACTTAATATGCAAATAAAAACATGAGGATTTACTTGCACGAATTCAAAGATGAAAATCTTAGCTGGAAGTATATCGACATGGTGTGGCCATATGGTCAACATGCAAAAAGTCAGATTCCAAAAATTATAACCATGCTGCCACCGAAATTTACACCGAGTGTCCGCAAAGTACAAATCGGCCCAAAGAGAAACAGGCCAGCGGAGTTTTTACCTAAATTCTTTCCTTGTTTACTAGGGTTCTTCTCTGCCTATAAACACAACCTCTTGGGCATGAAATTAAGAGCCTTTAAAGACCTTTACATAGCCTCTAAAACACATAGCTCATAGTTCTATCATTCACGTCTTGGAGGCAAAAATAAAGGACAAAAGCGGTAGAATTGAAAATTATCACCGAGGAGCGAAATACTTGGTGCAAGATTTCCTTTCCCTTTTTTAATTTAATAATGAGCTACAACACGAGTAGTAATCAGGAGTTTAGTGGTCAAATTGGATATCTTACTAAACAAGTAAATTGTTTGACCGAGTTGGTGATACAAATGTCTGGAAGTTGTACTTTAATTAGATAGGTTTTGGTGAAAAAGTGTGGTATGCAAAATCTTGGTCAAGATCATTGTTCTCTTAAACGTAAGAGAGTTTATTTACCTAACTGATTAGGTAACTTTTGGTGCATGCCTAGTGTTTTATCACTTGAGTCATTTATCGATGGATGCATATAATTTGTTTATCTTCTTTTTAGGTAATAGTTTCTTGCATGTGCTTTTTTGTTTAATACGGCATTTGTATATTTTATTTTGAAAGTGTGTTTTGTTTTTGTTTTTGTTTTTGTCTATGAAGGAAGGACCTTTTCAATCAAAACTTCAGAGGCTTCTAAAGATTGAGGAAGGTTGAACGACAAACGCATGAATTTTGATTGTAAATTCTTGTGTATCCACTTGGAAGAGACTAGACAAGATCGGGAAGCTGGAAGAATAAACAACAGTATCTTGGGATTTTGCAGGAGTAGAGCAGGAACTCTAGTGGAATTTGTTGGACAACATCTAACTATAAATCATATTATCTATAGTGGAGGTAAATTGCTTGATCTCAGAGTTTTTACCACGTTGGGTTTCTCCGTCATTATATTGGTGCTGCTTTATTGATAGAGCGCATAATTGCTATTTAATTTGTGATATTTCCTCTTACTCCATTGATTTTAAATTCTTAAATTGTGGTTATTAATCATATTTTATGTTTTGTGAATTAGGTGGAGAATTGATATCAAATTGGACTCAATATCACAAATTGGAAAGAAGAAGTTTGGAACTCAAACAGACACAATTAGAGAAGGACTTAGCATAAGGCGTGGGCACGTCTTATTGTTTCAGGAAGGCTAAAATCATATGGATAGACTTCCCCATATTCCTAATTGGGCCCAATTATTAAACTAATCTTGAGGGCTTAGCTGGGATTGAAGTAAGCAGTCAAGGAATATATTTTTGGGAGAAAAAAGAAATAAAAAGTAAACTACCTAAATATAAGGGAAAAGAGCCGAGACTTGAGGAGAAAAAAGAGGAGGCCAGCACAAAAAAAAGGGAATTGGGGGACTACCTAAAAAAGGACAAGGGATTACAATTGCTGAAAAGAAAATCTTGGCCGGAAGAGGAGACACAATTGAGGTAGAGTCGAGACACAACACGTTTGGAAGGGCACAGGAGGTAGCCATACATATTGATCAAAGTTTTATCTTGGAGTTTGACTTCTTTTTCTTTAATTATTATTTCTTTTAGTTTTTAATTCACAATGTTTATGGATAGCTAATTTATTATTTCAGTTCAAGGATAATTAAAGTTTTGATTCTACAAGAATTGTGAGATCTAATTAATTTAATTGTTCTTTTATTTGTTCTCTATTTATATATCTTTTGTTTACATTGAAGTTGTTATTTTGATTGATTAATACAAATTGCACGTTGTTTTAATTGTCAAAACAATACTTAGCCAATTAGGAATCTAAATCTGTAATTGTTTATGTTTTCTAATACAAGTGGCAAATAACATAGTTGATTATAGACTGATTTTTGACTCATGTTATGAAGATATATAACCTAGCTTAAATGAATCACACGTGTGAATTTGTTGGTTAGAATTGGTCGTAAATCCTACGATGGTATCTAGGATTGTCTATTGATTAGAGAAATAATCAACGAGCATCTCTTGATTATCGACCAAGTAAGGAGAGATAGATTGTTAGATCGTATCAATAACCATAACCAATTTAGAAAGCGAGTAAAGGATTTTATTTTTGCATCGGTGATCAATTCTATGAATCAATACTGAGATTATACCTTGAGCTTGATATTTATTTAATGTGATATTTTGATCACTTTAATTTTGCAATTGTTTACTTACAAGTTGATTTTACATTCTAAATCCAAAACCCTCCCTTGTTTTTAATTTATTGTTTTAATCTTTTCGAAGAATTAAATCTAACCAATCTCTGTGGATTCGACATTGCTCACCACTATTACAATTTATTTTTATATGAGCATGAAATTATCATTTGTTCTCATCATCATTCATTCTTCTATCTCCACAATCCAACACAAGGCTAGTCACTTCAATAATTTTTTTTTTTTTTCAAAACCCACATGTGGTGGGATTTAGCACCTCATATTAGGTTCAGACAATGCCCTCAAAGTGTTTAGGGTGCAAAGTATATATGTACTCTCAAATCAAAGCATAGAAAATTCTTTCCATAGGCTTGCTAATATATCACATCGGAGCCACCAATGATTTTGAATGCAAGGTAAGGGTCTTAAAACTGGTTGTAATGGGGCTTGGGTAAGGTGGGATAAAAAGGATATATTTTTGGCTATTTTCATCGAAGGAATTATACAAACTTCTTCACAAACGGTCACTTGAAATTCATGTACTTCAATCAAATCACTCTATATCCCAGTGTATTTTATATCCTTTCACCTCTCGTGAGTATGCCCTCAACATCTATCAATAAATTACAACATGGGTGTTAGTTTCAATCAACTTGAAGGCATGAAATATAGATCAAGCAATTCAAACCACTCATAAGCATATGTAATGGGAGTTAACACCCTCACTAGGTATTTCTCTCTTCGCACAAAGTGTATAAGGGTGAGAATTTTCACTCAACTCACTGCATGGAGAATTTATTGCCACAGAATGACTAGTTGTCATGACCGGAACTAACAATAACACAAGTGCAAAGTAAAGGTCTTTACTTTGTTATAACAGGGCTTCGGGTCAGGTAGGATAAAAGGAAAATATTTAGGCTAAGTTGAAAGGAGAGTTCACAAGCCGATTTGGTTCAAAATGATAATCTCTTACTCCACCTTTCAATGTGATTTTCCAAAATTTCCTAGTATCCAATCGATTCAGCCCTCGATTCTTTTTATGCACTTGGGGCGTTTATTCTCTTCTACGGGAATTTTTTTTGACCCCATTACCACTTAATCCTTGATTAGCACAAAGTGAAAGCACCCATTTTTCTGAAGCTTAGTCTGTCTCATTCTTCTCAACCAATACAAGCTTGTGAAATTCCTCTCTTGTGGGTTCAAGATATTGGTAGCATGAAAGAATGAGTATACATGGCTTGTAGCGTGGCAACAAAATTCCAAAGACAGGCTAAGGCTCAAAGAGGCTTCTGTTGGTACATGTATCATGGTAGGCCCTTTTAGAAGGTCAAATTGGGTTTCACCTAATACCTTTACTATATTTTGCACTTGAGTCAAGAAGTTATAACGGCATGCACAAGAGAGCACATCCAAGAACAAACTAACCATGCATGACATACATCAAAGAATAAGAGCTTAATATTAAGAGTGAAAGTAGCTCATAGGCTCAAAAGCTCACGAATTACGGTTTATGTGTTGCTCCCATCCATTTATGAGATATAGGTCATTGCTCGGTCCTGGTTTCGAACTCAAAATCTAGTGACCAAGGATTAATGCTAAAAATAGTGGAGTTAGGTTAATCGGGGTGGTATTACATCATATCAACTTTGGTTTTACTTGATTAGGTATAGATTACAACTCGACCACTTTATCCCTAACATTTCTTTCACATTACCACTTCTCAAAAGAAAGAGGAGACTTACATCATAGGTCATTGATTCTCAATGTCTTTCAGTCTCATCCAAAATAAATTGAAGCTCAAGTGAATAAGCCTATATATTCCTTCAATGCAAGGTTCAAGAGAATGGGAGATTAGCAAAGAATAGGAGTTCTCATGGGTTATATTGTGGTTAATTTTCAACAAAAAGGGTATGGCTCAAAAGTGGCTTTCTAGGAGCATATTTCAAGGTAGGCATTTTAAGAAATCTAAATTTGGCTTCACCTAAGTGCCCTTCAATATTTAGTGCATCCAATTACCAAGAGGCATCTCAACATGCATAACAGAGCATGTTCTAGAAGAGATCAACTACACATGACAATCACACAATCAAAGGAATAGAGCATGGCATAGCGTTAAATGTAAATGCTCAAGAGGCTCAAAAGCTCACAAAATGGGGTTAATATGCATCAAATTCCACACACTCTTCATTCAATCCACCATCAAGAGCAATAAATCCAGTGCAATAAACAAGAAATCAAATACTCATGCAATTCCCCACTATGCCTCAATTCATCTCAATAATGCACAGTAATTCAGATCATAAAGGGATAAGCAACGCCAAAATCCAAAATTAAGAAGAGAATTTTCAAAAAATTTCTTTGAAAAATAGAGCATACATGGATTATAATAGAAATTGAGGTGCACTAAAATGAATCAATGTTCACAAACTAAGCAAAGCACATCATTTATTATTTACATTATTGCATCCATGGTAATCAAACTTTTCATAAATTGAATTGTATGCTTAACCATCTAGAAACAACTAAAAAGTGACGAATTCATTTTAATTGGGTTATTTTCGCACATAAGGTCAAACTATTGGGGTAACCGAGAAATTTCGTGTATTATGTAGAGATCAACACTCTGCTGTGTATATATTGTATTCCTTATTTGTTTACAATCGAAGGTCGCATCACGATCCATGTAACAAAAAATTAGAGTTTGAAATTGATTATATGAAGAGAAGTATCATTTCAATCAAAAGATGCAGAAAAAAGAATAATAGTGAAAATTTGATTCTTGCAAGAAAATATAATTTCTTTCTTTGTCTTCCAAAAAATAAAAACCCAGAGGATGATATCACTTTAGATTTTGAGTTTTAATTGAGAATGAACTTTTCTAATTATATGGAAAATTATGAAATAGCCATAACAAGTTTGAAATCGATAGGATTATTGACGAATGTGCATTAAAAGGGATGAGACTAGGAGGAGTTCCATGGATACTATCATAATAGTTATATCTGGAGGTTAGCTTCTTTTTGGCGAAGGATGATGCATTAAATAGTTTTATGGGTGTAAGAGCTCACAATTTGATTAGCCTTATAATATTCTTCCGAATTTGGCAGCCACACGAATGCATGAAATTTGGAAACTTTATCAATTTTCATAGCAAATAAATGACAATTCTTGGGAATGTTTTTTTTCCAAGATTGAATTTGCAAAGTATCAACGTATTTTGGTTCCATTAAAAAATGATGATACCAATATTTTTGAAAGCACGTTTTCGACGACTTTCCCAACAATCAATAACAAAGATCCTACATGGAGAAGTTGAATGCTCAGTGAAAGACAAATCCACCACTCCAGAATTTGTGAAGGAACTTTTATCATTTGTGTCAATGAAAGAAACCTAGAAAGTGTAAGAACTTTTCACTAGAGGAGCAAAAATAATTGATTGAATTATAAGTAAGTCTAATACCAAAATATTTCACTCCAACTTGGTATTAAATCACCGTTTTCAAGAGCGGATGAAGGTAATACATTCATAAGGTAATAATATCCTTACCTCATGAAAATATTAAGATTTCATTCACTATAACATCTCATAGCAAATTAACAAATAGATAAGTGTCATATAATTTATTTTACAATAATTTCATAAAATCATTTATTCATCAGACAAATTACTTTATAATACAGTTTTAGGGGCCACAACACACCACACCACACCACACCAAAAGCCAAACAGAGCATAGAAATCTTCACATGATTGCCATGTTTTCTGCAATAGAAACATAATAAGCATCAAATAATCATCTTTTAGTGTTCTTGTTGGAAGGAAAAACAGTTGTGACACAGAAACAAACCTCTTCATCCTTTTCCACCTTCATTATGATCTAAAAAGATTCATTTTTAATCTTCTTGAGCCTTGTTAGAACATCTTTCATGTTGAGTCTCTCATCGGACAAATCCACCGTGCATTCTAGCGCTAGTCCCATGATCGATCTAAAGCATCTCTCTTTGGCTTGAATATTATCCTCAACTGCATTTACTAGATCTTCATCCACTATGTTCATTATTGCTTCAGGAAATGATTCAGATACCCATCTCCTCATGGTAAACTCTCCAACAAAGATATCATCTGTTGGCTTCTTACCGGTAAATGTTTCCATTAGCATAATTCCATAGCTATAAACATCCGCCATTGTCGATATTAATCCAGTCGATCCATACTCTACACAGTTAAGAAGTGAAATTTTTAATGAATAATTATATGCATAACATTTCTCTAAATACAAACAAAACCATTTACCTGGAGCCATATATCCAATAGTGCCTAATGTCTTGGACATCGAAATTCTTTGGTCTTCTCTGAAAAGCTTCGCAATGCCAAAGTCTGCAACATGGGCAATCATATCTTCATCTAAAAGTATGTTGTTGGGCTTCAAATCACAATGGACAATTGGAGAGGGATACCCGTGATGTAGATACTCTAGTGCACATGCCACATCTATCATTATTTCCAATCTTCGAGTTATGTTCAGGAAATAGTTGCTCGAGGATAGCCATTTGGTAAGGTTTCCATTCGGCATATATTCCAACACCAAGGCTTTAAGATCAAGGTTAGAGCAACTAGTAATTACCTTGATAAGATTTCTATGACGAATGTTGCAGAGTATTTGGCACTCTGTATCAAAACTCCTATTTGCGCCTTCCAAATCTAGATTAAAAACCTTAATAGCACTGATCATCCCATCTGAAGATATTCCCTTGTACACTGAACCAATACTACCTTTCCCAATCAAATTCTCTTCACTGAATTTATTGGTAGCATTTAGAATTTCATAATATGAAATCCTCTTGATGGTGGTAGGAGATGTAAACTGAGCTGGAAGATTTGTTTTTTTGCCACGACGTCTTATCAAATAAATTGCACCAATGGCAAGACTTAATACAACAACAATTGATGGTAAAATGTACTTCAAAAATCTGGTTTTGCTGGATACTCTATTTCTATTATCTTTGCATGGCTTGACCTTAAATTCAGATGCTCCACATAATTCCTGATTGCCTATGAAAAACTCTGAGGTAAATTTCTTAAAAGGTCCTCCATTTGGGATTTCACCACTGAGCTCATTGAACGAAACATTGAAGTACTCAAGGTACTCTAGTTTCTTCAATGACATGGGGATTCCTCCTTTGAGATTGTTATTGGATAGGTCCAAATTTTGTAATGCAGTCAAATTAGAAAATGACTCAGGTATAGGACCATTTAACTGATTATTTGATAATGAAAGATTTACCAAATTCTGAAGCTTTCCAATAGCACTTGGAATCTCACCTGAGAACTGATTTCTTGATAGATATAACGCTCTCATCCTTGTTGTGCTGCCAATTTCTGGAGCTAGCGAACCATTGAGCAAATTATAAGATAGGTCAATTATTTCGATTTCCTTGTTAGACCATAGTGTGGATGGGATGGTTGAAGTCAATGAGTTGTTGGCTAAATAAATTCTTCGTAAAGAAGTAACATCTCCCAGGCAAGTCGATAGCTGCTGTGAGAGCTGATTATTCTCCAAATTTAGTTGAAAAAGATTTACCAAATTGCAAAAGCTGGCAGGTATTGACCCATGTAGGTTATTGTCACCAAGCCCCAAATTTTGCAAGTTCTTCAATTGACTGAACGTGTCAGGGATTTTTCCTGTTAACTCATTGTCTCCTAGATCTAGCCAGATCAAGTTGCTCATATTACCAATTTCACTTGTAATTGTACCTTTGATTCCACAAGATCCAGCATAGAATGTTTGAAGAGATGTCACAATATTTCCCAAAGCTTTTGGAAGAGTTCCATCAAATAAATTGTCAGAAATCTCTATTTCCTTCAAGTGACTACAATTAGTCAATGAAACTAGAAAATCCAACTCTAACATTGAGGGATCATTTGTCAGGAGATTACTGTGTAAGCTTAGAAATTGTAGGTCTTGTAAATTCCCAAAATTAACGGGTACACGTCCAGTGAATAGGTTGTGAAAAAGATCCAGCTTAATAAGCTTAGAACAATTAGAAATCCAGCTAGGAATTTCTCCACTCAATCGATTGCCATCAAAACAGATCTCTATGATATTAGGGAGTACATTGGCTATTGAAGATGGAAGATTTCCAGAGATATTATTGTATGCAAAACTAAGATTTTGTAACATGGAGAGATTGAAGATGGATTGAGGTATTTGACCATGAAGACTGTTGTTAAAAAAAGACAATTGCTTCAACTTTGATAAACTGCCAATTGAATATGGAATTGTACCTGTAACGCTTAGTTCGTCAACACATATAAATTAATCTTATTTAAAAGTAATATTATGTAGTTGATAGGTACCTGTCAAGATGTTCGAATCAAAATATAAATATTGAAGTGTAGATAAGTTTCCAATTTCATATGGAATGCTTCCTGTGAATAGATTTTAGCATATTAAAAATAGAAATTCAAAATTCAAATATTTATAATTTCAAAAAGTTGTTCTTATGAAACAAAAGCATTGAAAATATGAATAATTCCATGAATTTAAAACATTAAATTATCGGATCAAAATATTAGTGGCTCTAATATTTATTACTAAAACAAGATTAATTTTAGAATAAGATTTATTTATTAAATAATCAAGCTCCAGCAGTGCAAGCTAACACTACTATATGATGAGAATGGAGAATAAACCTAAAAACTTCCTGATCGTTCAAATTCTGGATAATTTAGAAAAATGAATATTCCGCCTAATAACAAATTTAGGTCGAAAATTTGTAAAAGGTAACTCTTACAACATTTTTCATTTTTTTCTTTAGTCAAAATGCTCCAAAAGTAAAGGACATCTTGCAGCTAATAAAGAAAAACCATATCACAGGTCATAACAGAAAATTGCATTTTAGGTCCTCAAATTAACAAATTGTTTACAATTACAAGAAGTAAGTCCAATTAATAATGAAAATATAATAAGATATGGTGAGGTTAAATATCTCAATTTCTAATGGAATTCTCAAATATTTTCCAATAGCCATTGAACTATTAAAGTTCTCGAAGTTGCCACAGAACGTTTCAACAAGTTCCACGGTTTCAATGAACTTTAAAAGACCTCCAAGTCATTACTGAACTTATAAAATGTTATGAATTATAGACATAATGATGATTATGATGCATCACTCACTATATTAAAGCTCAAGGGACTAGCTGACATAATACACATAATGATGAATATGATAACATTTTTGTATGTTCTTCAAGTTCGTTAAGTTTTAAATAGTCATGAATAATATAGTGATAAATGAAATAACAATTTAGTAAACTGAATGACAAATCAGAGAACTTTTATAGTTAAGTGGAAACTAAAAATATCTAAGAAAGTCCAGTGCATTGGGGAAAGTTCCGTGACAACAATGATTTTTAACCCAAGAAAATATTAGGATAAGGTTATTGGTATCCATCCTCATCACAAGCCAAAATACATTATCAAAAGACTGTAAAAAATTCCTAGGTGATAACCTAAAGTTCATTTAGTCTAGATTTTCCATTAATATAAAAATCTTTGTTATATACCATTTTAACCTCTGTTTGGGAAGAATTTGTAAATAGTTTAATTTATAAATAGATAGAAATGAATTGAAAAATATTTAATAATATAAAATAAGTTCACAAGATCTAGTTAGTTACATACCATTGAAGCCATTTCCTCCCAAATATAAATATATAAGTGCCGATAGATTTCCAATTTCATTTGGAATATTTCCTGTCAATCCATTTAAACATATTGATTGTAAAATATCATATGTTAAATTAACATGAAATCAATTCCGTGAGTAAAAAGAAGTAATAACTAAACTAAAGTCAATATATATGTACCTACGAAGTTATTGTATGTGAAATCTAATTCTTGAAGTGCATGACATTGCAATAGATTTGGAAGTATCTCTCCATGAAATTCGTTGTCACCAAGGTCTAAGACCTCAATCATTGTAGCTCGGTTGCATGGATCTGTAGGAAACTTTCCAGAAATTTTGTTACCTCTTACTGATATTTGCAGTAGAGAAGAAATGTTGAAGATGGTCGAAGGCATGCCTCCTGCAAAACATGCCTTGATGATCACAAAATGGCCCAAAGACTCAGAGATCCCCTTGAGAAAATTAATAAGAGAAAAGGCAGCTATATTGTTTGGTTATGTACAGTGGCAAGTTTCTTACTCGACGAAGGAAAAACAAGTTGAAATTTTATCCATTGTACAATCAAGTCATATTGAATATTGATGATATTTTTTATATACAATTGAAGCATTAAGCCCAAATCTAAAAGTCGAATATTTTCTGTGAATCCATTTAAATTGGGGAGATCGATAACATACTTCGTATGGATGCATTAGTAGAGATGTTAAGAGTTAGAAGTCCATGATACAAATTGGAAGTATTTTTCTCGATGAATTAATAATAATAAAAAAAAAATTAAAGATGCGAATGGAGCTATCGAATTTTGTCAATATGAAGCCTATTATTGTTATGTACTATGGGTCATTAACACTTGACGAAGGGAAAAAAAAAATCAAGATTATTTATTGCACCATCAAGTCATATTGAATATTGTAAGTTATTTATTTTTGTTTAAGGGAATTTGTTGATGGTATCTAATTCTTTATATCATGGTTCTAAAACGTGGAGTCATGACAAAGCGGCAAGGTCAAAACTAAACTTTAGCCTTGGCTAAGCCTAAGCATAACAAGGTGTTTTTCGTATTTTTAATATTATTTAATTCTTATTGGACCATTACATCTATGTAAGTTCATCATCCTAGTCATTGCAATTAAAGTAAGTTAGCAAACAACTAATGTTGAGTTCTGCAAGCGCGGGCTTCAAATTTTTTTGTTTCTTAAAAGTACGTGTTCCAAGTTGTGAATGCATACTTCACTTTTAGTGTAGATATGAAGATAACCATACATGTACAAATATTTATGATGTGAAGGAACCATAATAATGATATTTAAGTATTTAACTCAAGAAAAATTAAAATAAGGCTTAACGGTATCCATCTTCGTCACAAGCTAAAACATACTATCAAAATATTGTAAAATGTCTAGGTGATAACCTAAAGTTCATTTATATTTTCCATTAACATAAAAATCTTTGTTAAATCAAACCATTTTAACCTTCGTTCGGAAAGAATTTGTATACAGTTCATTTTATAAATAGATAAAAATTAATTGAACTAGATTTTATATAAACCTTTAATAACGCACTAAATAAAAAATTAAAATAGATTTAATATATAAAATATGTTCACGAGATCTAGCGAGTTACATACCATTGAAGCCATTTCCTCTCAAGTATAAATATACAAGTTTTGAGAGGTTTCCAATTTCATTTGGGATGTTTCCTGTCAATCAATTTAAATACATAGATTTTGAAATATCATATGTTAAACAAACATGAAATCAATTCAATGAGGGAAAAGAAGTACCAAATAATCTATAGTCAATAATTAAGTACCTATGAGGTTATTGTCCGTGAAGTCCAATATCTGAAGTGCTGATAAGGTTCCAATTTCATTTGGAATACTTCCAGTGAATTCATTGCTAGAGATGTCAAGAGTTTGAAGTGCATGACATTGCAATAGACTTGGAAGTATCTCTCCGTGAAATTTGTTGTTACCAAGGTATAATAACTCGATCTTTGTAGCTCGTTTGCATGGATCTTCAGGAAACTTTCCAGAAATTTTGTTATCTACGATCGATATTTCCAGTAGAGAAGAGATGTTGAAGATGGTTGAAGGCATGTCTCCTGTAAAATATGCCTTGATGATCACATAACCCAGAGACTCAAACGCACTGGCACATGCACATGCACATAGTATCCCCTTAACAATTATTGAGTTGACTATTACCAAATTTACTAATAGCAAAAGCAGCTATTGACATGGATGGAGCTATAAAATATTTTTAATAAGTATCCTGTTATTGTTGTACCATCACGCTGAATATTGCATCTTAATTTTTTTAATTTTTTTCGATAACATCTTTATTTCTGTCCATCAAGGTTATAAAAGGTACGAGGTATGACAAAGCGACAAGGTCAAACTCAAGGTTTACAAGCCCACACGTGACTTGGCTAGGCCTCGGTGTATAAAGGTATTTTCATATTTCATATACTATTTTACTTCTTCTAAGATCATTACATCTATGTAAGTTCATCATCCTGGTTGTTGCAATTAAAATAAGTTTGCAAACTAATCATGAGTTTTGCTTATGCGAGCTTCAAGTTTGTGCTATTTATTTATTTTTGTGGTAAAGTACGTGTTCTTAGTTATGAGTTCATACTTAAACTTAAGTATAAATATATATGTACAAGAACATATTCCATGGGAATCAACATGCAGATAACTAAGAAGATAGAAATTTTTTATGATGTGAAGGAACCATAATATATTGGTCAATATTCACAATTTTCAGAAAGCATTATCTAGTGTTTCAGAAGATGTATGCATAAAAACTATGCTTTAAACATACCTGTCAAATTATTTACCCCTAGATCGAGAACTTGAAGCTTTGACAAGTTACCGATTTCCATTGGAATGCTTCCAGTAAAATCATTATACGTTAGAGAGAGTAGTTCAAGATTTGTGCATGTCCCCAAGTTTGAAGGAATATTCCCACTTATTCGATTATCTGGAATCCTTAGCTTTTTTAGCTTTGGAAGATTGATGCAGATGTCCGTGGGAAGACTCCCAGAGAGACTATTGCTTCCTAAACTAATTTCTATCAAAGAAGAGATGTTGAAAATCTTGCTAGGAATATCCCCATCAAGTATGTTATGGGAGAGATTTAAATTCTGTAGGTTCTCGAGAAATCCGAAGCTTGATGGAATGAAACCGCTTAGCACATTTTGCTGCATCTCTAATTCTCGAAGATTGATCAAATTCCCCACTTCATCAGGGATAAATCCATGGAAATTGTTATTGCTAATAATCAAGGACCTCAAAAAAGAGAGTTTACCAATCTCTTTTGCAATAGTCCCTCGCAAGCCCATATTAGCTAGATTTAAGCCTCTAATCCTTTGATGTTTTGTGCCGCAAGTAATACCATTCCAATCACAGAAAGAGGTTCCTCGTGACCAATTTTTAGCCAAGAATTTATTTGGATCAGAAGTTATTTGAGATTTGAAGGCCAGAAGAGCATACTCATCAATGGAGCCACTGAGAGATGCAACAATATAGATATGAAAATAAAGCATTGCCAATAATGCGAAATCCACATTTTTTACCATGGCTAATTTGAAATGCATAAAGAAGATTTGGAGGTGGCTGTAATAGGGTGCTTGATTCAATTGTGAGTGTATATATAATATGAAAAGTCTGTGATTAAGAGTTGTCTTGGGTTTCATATCTTAAAGTAAGTGGTGCTCCTTGCTCCATTAATCATGGACCCTACTTCTTTACAGAAATAAAATAAAACAAAATTTGCTCGACTACCAAACTCGAAAAATCCATTGGGTGCAACAGATTTTTCTTCTCTTTGTCGTGAAAATTGTGGAAGTTTCAATGGATGAAAGTTGCATTCCACAAATAATCCAAAATCAGCATTTAACTTTTGGCGATTTTATTTTGCATCAATGCCCCACATTTTAACATATATTTCATCTTAAGTGAGTAGTGCTCAATCAAAGACTCCACCTCGAGAATTCCATTGGGTGCTCAAATTTTTCTTTATCTCCATTGTAGAAATTGTGGAAGTATTTCCATGAAAGAAAGTTACATTCCAAAAACAATTAAGAAAAAAAATTATTGAATTTTTGAGACTCCATTGTCTTCCAAAACCCCACATTGTCACGCATATATCATCTGAAGGGAGTGATGCTTCCTTCTATCACTGTTAATCTGTGGCTCCACTTCTTTCCCAAAATAAACATGTCTTATGAAGACAAAGATGATACTTAAGAGAGTTTAAAGATTATCGAACTCAATGTCTGATGAAGCTGAGCATTACGAGGACACATGATATTTAGTGATGGCTGAGCTGAAAACAGAAAATAGTACAGATAAATCCATCTCACGATGAAGTGCAAAACGTGAATCAGATAAGAAATATCAGCAAAACACATTACTAAGCTTCACCAAAACTGTGATATCTAATATTTACTGAATCTTGGTCAACAAAATGCATTAAATTATGTAAGCTTTGGCAAAATTAAATTGCAATGTTGGAGGACTTACTGAGGATGACACCTTCATATTTCACATGGAACCACTTCATTACGTCCTCATTTGTTACCCTATGCTGGATTCTAAGAGGAGATTTGCACCCGACGTCCCACACGGTAACCAGGGCGCCTCTCCAAGACAACGTAGATCGATATCCATAAAATAAATACAAGTTGATGGGTCGTACCTGGAAAAAATATAGTTAATAACGCACGTAGATGGACATACAAACAACCTTGTTTAAAGAGCCTTTGAGAACACTATAGTTAATTATCCTTGTTAATGTCTTATTTTAACAAATCAGTTTTGGCAAAAGCAACAAATTGGACAAGTGTAGATAACATAGTGCAACTGACCAAAAAAACATTATCTTGATCAATTTAGATCTCTGCATAATTGCACACGTGGGCCGGTTCATGTGTGAAGTCAGATGTTCTAATTATCCAAATAAAAATACAAATATATCTTGATTATCACTATCGTACTGAGCAGTACAGCATTCACACATTTTCACACACCGGCGCATATACAAAAATTGGCAAAATCTATTTATTTAAACATTGAGAAAGTAAATATAGATATGGAGAGAGAAGAGACACCATTGCGGCGTTGCGGTGGGTGGCGATGGCTGACAGCGGGACGATGCATGTTTTGTAGGAAAATTAGCGTTTCTCCTATGCGATGCACGAAAGTTATTGCGTGTTTTGAAAATATATCATGTTTTAAGGGCCAAGGGCAATCTCGTAAATTCATAGTCAACTTTATGATAAATTTTCAGACACACGCTGTTTTTTTCAAAATTCAAAGATAGTGCTTGTTTGAAAATTTTGGAGATATAAAATTGGTATATAAATTGGTTTATTTGTTTGGTAACACTTTTTTGTTTATAAATTGATCTATTTATGATTTTGAGGATGTTGAAAATTGGAATTAAAAAATTTCTGTGGTTAAAAGTAATTTGTGAAATTATGCAATTTATAAACATGTTTATTTTGTTTACCAAACGGATGCGAAGTTTATAAATAAAATATTTTCTCAAATCACTTTTTAATAACACATATTTCTCATATCACTTTTCAAACATATATTTTACCTTAAAAATATCACATTCTTTGTTTATGAATAAAAATATTTTAACCACTGTTCAGTAACAGGTTTTTTATTGATTTATAAATTCCACAATTTTCAATATAACTTTTTAACCACACATCTTTTCTCTCCCTAATTTTTAACCCACCAATCACCTCGAGATCCGCACAATAAACAAAAAAAAACTGAATTTTTCCCTGCAATTGTGCCTCCAAACAGAGGCTAAAATAGTTAAATTTTACTTTATTTGTCATGAAAAATAATATCAATCAAATAAAAAAACTTAGAAAATTTTTCACTTTTTCCACCTAGAAAAATAAATTAATTAAAAGCTTCCAATTGATATTTTCCACGAAATTTTTTTCCAAGCAAATCAATTCCTTGAAAAATATTTTCTTTCTATCCATTTTCCACCCTCGCAATCACACCCACCCTCCCTTATTTATAAATAATTTTACCAAATAGAGGCTAAAAAATAATTTCAAAAAATGTGTTGTTTAAAAACATGTTTAAAAATATATTTTCCAAAATAAAATAAGACAAAAAAATAAACATAGCCAAATGAAAAAAATAAAAAATTATAAGAACTTGAACTTGATCTTTTCCTATAAGGTTACCACTGGCACTCCCTTACAAGATTCCTAAGTTAACTTATCCCTTTCCCCAGTATCTAAGGATCACAACAGGCTCACTCCGGCCAACAATCCTATCTCTCTGGGTCACTCAGGGTTAACTTAAAAACAGTACGACTTCTAAAGATCAAGTTATGCTTTTATGATATGCATAGAATGAAATGATTAAAATCTTTCAACAAAATTTACATCATCTAAACAACTGGAATTAAAAACATGATTACAAAATGTAAAACATAAAGATAAATTTTTTGGAGATTCATTAAAACATTATAAAGATAATACAACTAAGGGTTTCCCTTTCGGAAAATCCCTTAAAAGATAAAATAAAACTTGGAAGAAACAAGTACCTTAGAGGTATTCACAGTTTTTCTATACAGGGATTCCTATTTTGGATTGAGAATTTTTCTGATAAGGAAGGTTTATCGGGATAGAGAGCAAAGAGATCACAGGCTGAAAACTCTTGCATTCTTTTCTGAAAACCAACTCCTTATATAGAGAAATTCTTGGGAGCAAAAGAAAACTCTATCCTAAACGAATCTTATCTTTTTACAGCTGTCCTTGCTTTTTTAAAGTTGTCTCATACTTTTTTGACACGCGTTTCTCCGAGCAACTCTGGTCAAAAAGTAGTTGGACAATTTTTATCAAAAGCATCTTCTTTTCTAAAAGCTCTTGTCGGCAGCATCTTTTTCTGAAAAAGTCTTTTGGCAGTTTCTTTCTAAAGTTCTTATCTGCAGCATCTTCTTAAAAGTCCTTTGTTCTTTAGCGTCGGCAGCATCTTATGTATTTAAATTGTGTTCTGCTGTTGATGAAAAAGACATTCCACTATCTGAATTATTGAATGCTTCTCCTTCTTGGCATTCGTGACTATTTCCTTGACTAGATTCATTGTCTTCTGGTACTGGCATGTTCTGTGGATATTCTGAAATTTCTTTTTCTTTTTCTGTTCTATTTTGCGAATAAATTTTTTCAAAAATTTTCTCAATTGTCTCACTCATTTTTTCTTCAAGATCTTTTTCTTTTTTCTTTTTAATTAAAAATTTTTTCTTTCTTTTTGACGACGTCTCTTCTTTGTTAGATGGAGTCTTTTGAAGTTTTTGTATCTGAGAAAGTAAATGATTAATTGAAATAATATCGTCTTCTGGATCTTGGGCTTCTTGGACAATTTCTTTTCCTTTTGTATTCTGACTACAAGATTCTTCTTGGGTATTTTGTACTGGGCTAAAATTCTGGTCTGGGCTAGAAAATGGTTCTTCGGATTCATGGGAGTATTTGACAAGATAGTCAAAATTTCCACTTGGTTGGCCCAATGTGTCCCAAATTTCTTTGGTCTGAAGGGGAAATTGCTGGGTCTTTTCAAAAAATAAATGAGCTTGTGTACTAGGGAAATCAACAGTTCCCTGAGTCTGTTGGACTTTTGGCAAGTCCACAGCCATCAACGGGTTTGAAAAGTCTTTACCAGCTACCGTTTGAGCTGGACTAGCTACTGACTTCTTGGGCTCAGTAGTACCTTTCCCTAAACTAATCTTCAGGCTGATTATTTCTTTCTCCATTTCTGTGATTTTCTTCTGTAAGAGGGTTCTTTCTGAAGTAAGGTTCTGGTTAGCTTCATTAATAACTCTGAAGTTGTTCTTCATACACTCACAATGATTACAAAAAATGTTCTCTTCTCTGCTTGGGGAAAAATCAAGAGGCGGGTCTTGGTAATTTTTTAGAGAAGGGGAAATGAAGAAGTTAATACCTATGAGCTGTCTTGCTGAGTCTAAAGCTTCTTTCAAATTTGTAAATCCTTTGTAAAGAGGGTCTTTAAAATTGCTGATGCTTTCTAAAACTTCTAACCATGTATGAAAGACGCCTAACTTATGACCTTTTATGACTACATAAAACTTGAACTTTGTTCTGTTCTGATTAAAATGTTCTAACAATGCATTCATGCATGCAAGAAAGTACTTCTGGTCTTTTGGATTTTTGTTGAATGAAATCCATAAGTTGTCTAAAATGCATTTCTCTTCTTTTGAAATTGAAACGTGTGCAAGTGCTTTAAAAGAAATGTTACTGCTAGGAAAACATGTAAGTTCTTGATTACCAAATCTAATTCGTTCTGAGTAATTTGGTCTGTTCTGAGTAGATGGAGTCTGAAATGATGCATAGGAATTTCCCGGAGGAATTCCTGGTCTTGGAGGCGGTCTAGACATCTGTAGAAAACAAGATTATAATGAGTTTATTTCAAAAATTTCTTTATTTTCTACCATTCTACTGAGGATGTCTGATGCTTTATTATCTACTCCTTTAATATGTTCAAATTCTATGTTTATTCCTGTATTAGTAATTCTATCAACAAAATTCAACCATCTTCTTCTGCTAGTTTTTTTTGAATCTAATTTTAATTTATTATAAAAAGAGACAATAGCAACACAGTCTGTCCTAATTGTGATTTCTTTCTTTGAAATAATAAAAAGTTCAAAACTGTCTAAAGCATAATTAACAGCTAAAAGTTCTGCATCTATGCTACTCATGTTTCCTTTTTCTTTGTAGTTACCACTATTATATCTACAAATTCTTTCTGTGTTTTTATCTGCATATTTATTCGGTTTACATAATAGAATGGCTCCCCATCCTAATATGCTTCCATCTGTTTCTATGATCAGAAAATCTGTATCTAAGGGCATTGCTAATTTTGGTAAATTTTTTATTCTATCTTTGATTTCTTGTACAAGTTTTGTGTCTTCCTGATTAAAGTGTCTTTGTCCTGTTGGAGAGGTCTTAGAATATAAGGGTCCTGCAATTTTTCCTAAATCTTTTATAAATGGTCTTGCATAATTTACTAATCCTAAAATTTTTTGGATTTGTTTTAGATCTTCAAGCTTGTCTGGAAATTCTAAAGCTTTCTGGGCTATATGAGGTTGTAACTTTATCTCTCCCTGGCCTATATTGACTCCTAAAGAATCTATATATTCTTTAAACAAAATCATCTTTTTCTTACTTATGATTAATCCATGTTTAATAAATTCTGAAAACACAATTTGAAGGTGTCCTCTATGTTCTCTTCCGTTTTTACTAAAAACAAGAATGTCATCAATGTATGCTATGATAAACTTGCTATGTTTATTAAAAATATCTTCCATCTTTCTCTGAAAAATAGTAGGTGCATTCTTTAATCCAAATGGAATGACTAACCATTCATAATGTCCTTCTGGACATGTGAATGCTGTCCATCTAATACTATCTGGGTGCATTTTAACTTGCCAAAATCCTGACTTTAAATCAAACTTACTAAAAATTTTACATTCTTGGATCTTATTGATTAAAACTATCTTATCTGAAATTTTGTATGCATCATCTACTGTATTATCATTAAGTCTTTTATAATTAATAACCATTCTGCTTTTTCCTCTAACTATTTCTGAGTGTTTTCTAACAATAAAGGCTGTTGATCTATGCGGGCTATCTGATCTTCTTATAACTCCTAATTTCTTTAATTCTTCAATATGCATTTTGAAATCTTCTAAATCTAGATTAGTTGCTTCTATGTTCTTAGTTCTTATGATATATTCTGGATTTTTAATTTTTATTTCACAAAAAATCTTGTCTTTTTCTCAATACTTTAAAACATTTTCTCCTAAAATTTCCATCTTTTCTAATCTATTTATCAGATTTTCTATATCTTGTTCTGTAATTAACATATCATAAATTTTTTCATTATTAATAAATTGATAATCAATTTCTATATCTTCTAATTCTTCATCACTTTCTAAATTTCCTAAAAGCTGACATTCTTTTTCTTTATTACAAGGGAAAACTTTTCTTTAAGGCTTCCACCACGCTTCTCAGCGTACTCTGATGGGTAATGTATTGTCTGGGCTGGTGTAAATAATGTATGTTTTTGGAAATGTATAAAATCTTTTGTAATTGTAACACTACCATTGTCTTTTAATAAAAAACTAAGACCTATAATAAAATCTGTTTCTTTTAAATTGAGGGATCTAACCTATGTTGAGTATCTTGGAAATGTATATTCTGTACTAAGTCCGCAATTAGTTTCAAAACTTATTTTGCTGTTTGGTCTTAATAATTCTGTATATGTATATAATCCTCCATCCATTTGTTGTGCATTGATTGGATTTTTGGATTCTATAACATATTGATCTGGAATTAATTTTTTATTTATTATACAATTACTACTTCCTGAGTCTATTAATCCTAAGCATTTTATTATATAATTTCCTATTCTGATATGAGATTTTACTTTGATTGTTTTAAGTTTTTCTGAATTACAAACTACTTGGACATAATTTATTTGTGAGCATTCTAAATCTGGTTCTTCTATCATGATTTTCTTATCTTTTCTATTTGATTCTAATATTTCAATTCTTTTAATCATTAACTTTTGCATTTCTTCTAAACTTTCAATTCTTTTTCTAAGAATTCTGATTTCAGAAATTTCTAACTTATTTCTTTCTACTTCAATGTTTGTTTCTTCTTTTCTAAAATCATATTTTCTTCTAAACATCTTATGCATGCTTCTTTATAACATTCTAAACATTTTGCTCTAAGTTTTCTTGCTGGGTACCATTTACAAATAAAACATGCTATATTATCCATTCCTATGTTCTTCTGCCATTTATGTTTACATGAGTCTAAAGATGTTTCCATAAATTCAGTTTCTTGTTCTGATTCTGATTCTTCTTTTATTTTGAATTTAGTAAATTCATCTAAGATTTCATAATCAGATTGTTCTTCTTCTATATTAGTCTGATCTTCTATTGATATGATACTATAAATAGATTCTTTGTTTGAAATGTATTCATCTAATTGTATTAAATCTTCATTAGTACATTCTATGAGAGTACTTTTCTTATCATAATTGTTTATTCTTTTAGGACATGTTCTTGCTAAATGTTCATTGCTATTACAAACAAAGCAATTTAATTTATTTTTATAAGTTCTCTCTAGCTTAAATTTTCTAACATGTCTTTTTCCATCTAAGTAAGGTTTTCTCTTATTTGATTTTCTTAAGAAATATCTTTTCTTCATTGGCTTTCTAAGATTCTTCTTATATTTTTTCTTATAAGGTTTAGATGTTGAAGCTCCATATGTTTGAGGTGTAAAAATATCTTTGCAAAATTTATAATCTGTCTTTTTTAATTGCTTTTGGATTTGTAATTCTACGCATTTACCTTCTAAGCATCTTATTACATGTTGTATTCTTTGTCCTATACTCCAGTTTTTCTCTGGAAATTCTTTTACAGATGCTAGATTATTCCATGATTCTGTAATTTCTAATCCTAATGGTCCTGGTAATTTATGGAATAACTTATTTCCTATTTCTTGGTTAAATGTATTTTTCCCGAAATTGAGGTTTGATAATAATATTCATTTAAAAATCTTTTTACATACTTACCTTTAGTCCATTTATATAAATTAAGTTGTTCTAAGTCTCTCATTGCTTTTCTTTGTATACTCATATGTCCTGAATTAGGGTCTGCTCCTGTGACTAGAATTTGTACCTTATTCACAAAATTATAAGGGTTACTTCCTAATTGTACTAATTGATCATATTCTTCTTTTCTTTCTATCTTATAGGCTTCCCACATTGCCTTTGTACTTTCTCCTAAAAATGTTTCTAAATATCTATACATATCTAAGGGTTCCATGTCTTGTATGTTTCTAATATAATGTCCTATTATAGTATTCTTCCAAACATCTATGACATTTGTCCATGTATGTGGATCATGTGCCGTAATGTTTAGTATTTGTGCTTTAGAGGCTGTCTGAAATTCTATTTTTTGTTCTAAAGGTCTCTCACTTCCTCTTGCTATATATTTACTATTCTGCGGTGGTTCATTATATGTATTATAAGCTCCTCTAGGAGGAAAACCATCTCCATAAGTTAAAATCTCATGTTTAACAGTCTTATCAAAAGGGGTTTCATCAAATGTTCTGTATCTAGTTGTATCTTCCATGAGTTCTTTTGTATAACTATAATCTGTAACTTCTGTATTATTATCATTTTCTTCATTAATAATACCTACCCTAATATTCTGTTCTAGATCATAATATAAATACTCATTTTCCTTTATCTGTTTTGAAATATACATTTGATCTTCTAATTCTAGGAGTTCTTCTTTATTTAAAATAATACCTAATTCTTTTGGATAAATTATTTTATCAATATCTTCTCCTATTAGTTCTATGTGAACATTATCTTGGTGTGGTTCTTGTTGTTCTTCATCAGAAGTCTTTGGTACAAATTGATAATCAGTAAATCTTAGGCTTGTTCTACCATGTGCATCTTTATATGTTAAAGATTCTCTAGGTGCTATTGGCTTTTCTTCTTCTTCTAAAAACTTATCCATATCCCATTCTAATCCAGCTAATTGTTCTGCTGAGAATTCCTTAGGCTTAACCATATTTATTCCTTTACTACTCATTAGTCCTACTACTTTATCCATATATACTTTATATCTTGTCTGGGAATTAATTGAACATCTTCCTAAGAATCCTACATGTATCAAAAGATTGTCTCCACTATTAGTCTCTTCATATCCTTTAGTCTGTATACCTATTTTAATTTTTTCTGAAAAATCTCTGATAGTCATTAAGAAGTCTGGATTACAGTAAATAATACCGTTATTATTATTCATGTCTACTTCCATGCTTGCTATCTGTCCTTTTTCTATATTATTAAATCTTTCATCATAAATAGTAATTAATGTCTTACATCCTAAACTTTTTCTAGTTAATCCTTTTATTCTTATTACAATTAATCCTAAGTGAATAAATCTAAAATTTCTTTTTCTGAGTTCTTTTTTAGAATCTTCTGAAATTAAATTAAGCTTTACAACCTGGTTCCCTAAACATTGTATTTCTACTTCTCTATGATGTCTAAAGAATTGGGTTCTTGATTCAAAAATTCCTCTGTTATATAAGATGTCAGGATTAAGTACTCTTAATCCATGTGTTTGAAATCTTACATAATCTTGTTCTGGATCTATAATTTCTTCTAAATTCTGATTATGTTGTTCTACTCTTCTCAAAACTCTGTCTAAGAAATTTCTATTTTCTCCTGATGTACTTGGTCTAGATGTTCCTTCACTAATTTTTCTTGATCTTCCTATAAATGGAGTTGTTAAATTCATCTTGGAAATTTTAAGTCTCTTGATAACCTTCTTTTGACTTTTTCTTTGCCTGTTTCTTTAATGTTTAAATTTCCTAATTTATTTGTTATAGATCTTAAATTACTTTCTTTTTCAGGGTCTATTCTTTTATCAAAGGCTTCTAGTTTTTTGTGTAAACTTACTAAGAGAGTAATAATTATATTATTATGTCTTATTAAAATTCCTTCGGAAACTTTTGGAGAGTCTATATTTGTTATTCCTTCTGGATCTTTATGGTAAATTCTACAATAATCAAAAGCTTCTTTATAATTTCTTTCGGATTCGAATTCTCTGTTCATTAACTAAGAATAGGTCCTTTTAGTTCTTCTGTCTTATTACTAATCTTTCTTGTTTCTTGCAAAATTTCTTTATTTGAATCTAAAATTTTTGTTATTTCTGGAAAATTATTTGTTAAGGTTATGGTTTCTTGTTTGGAATTTTTTTCTAAAATAACACAATTTTGATTCTTAATAAAGTCTAAATTTTCTTTAATATTTTTAAAATCTAAGTTTCTTGTTTTAAGATGATCTAAAACTTCTTCTAAAGTTTTATTAATCTTTTTATTAGCTTGTTCTAAATTTTTTGCAAAATTTATAACTAAGTCTATTAAAAGATTCTGACTTGGATCTTCTGAAAACAAACTATGTAATTTATGTGCTGTTTCTAAATTACAATTTAAAATATTATTTTCTATAGTCTTGAACTTTTTACCTTGATTAGAAAGTTCTAAGTCTAAATATTCTATGTATCTTTTATTAGCTATGGCTCTGATACCAAAAAGGGGGGGGGGTATATACTTAAAATAAACACAGCCACTGGCGTAGAAGGGTTTATTCTAAGGTTGGATGCAGAGGTCGGCTTGTGTGCGGAATTATTGGTCTAAAAGACTTTCACAATCTTGTCTATAATATCCTGCCTCTATTCTATACTGTTCTAAATAGAAAGGATAGAATTCACTATCTGTTTTTAAAATTTTTGTTTCTAAAATTTCTTCAAGTTCTTTGATTTTAAATTGTAAATCAAAACTTCTTTTACTAGTTCTGTTAATATAATTCTTAAAAGGATAAAAATTACTACTATATCCTTGAATGTCTATAACTTTGTCTAAAGTTTTATAGTCTTCTTCTAAAGTTTTGTCTATGACAAAAACTTGGGTCTGGATGAAGTGGAGAGTTCAAAGCCATGGGTATATGTAAATGTCAATTTGAACCCAATTTAACAAGTTAATTGTATTTTAGTCATTTAACTTTTGTGTATGTCTCAATAAATCTCTACCGAGTAATTTTTCTCTAAATTGTCTCCATTACTCAACCAATTTCAAAGTTATTCATTCCATTAGATTTGCTGCTAAAATTTACATTGCATCATCCATGGACGTCGGAAGATAACATTTCTTTCATGTTGAAACATCATGTAATTAACACTTGTTAGACCAATTTTGTTAACTCAGCCTGCATTCTTTTCTTTATTTGGACCAGCATTGAAGCCCAAATCTTTAGTACCAGATTATTGAGCCCATTTACTTGAAATCTGACCTTTGAACCATATGTTGGAACCGGGTCACAAGTCCATTTATCATTACCGCCTTATCAGAAGCCATTGGATCAGATTGGTTCAATCTCAACCATCCACTTGTGGACATAAGGATGCTGAATCTATCTCAAGTGTCATTCCAGACGCTTCCATTCTTTTTCAGACCATACTTTTCTCTTTGTAAAGGCGATTCATCGCCTTCATCCTGTTCTTCGTATTTTTCTTTCAGAAATTCAGATATTTCGCCTTATTGTTTCTTAGTGGTTGTTAGATACTGATATATTGTGTAAATCAGTATACATTTATTTGAGTTTGACAGAGTTCTCTGTAACTCATTTGATCTTTGTGGTTTATGTTGTGCGATTCTGAGTTTTCTGAGAAGTTTGTATAATCTTGAGTTTGAATACTGATTTCTGTACGTTTACGTTTATTCTATAAAGGATTTGTTTCTTTTGTGTTTAAACGTTGGTTTATGTTCTTTGTGGTGCGATCTTGAGCCTTTAATCCTAACAGTGGTATCAGAGCCTTAGGGTTCTTCAAAAAATCTGTGGATTAGACTCAAATCTGTTAGATCCACATCTTTTCTTGTTGGATCTAGGGTTTTCTGGAAATGAATATGTTTTTACAAAACGTATTTTTGGGGTTTACTGAATCTATGTAAAACTTTTAAGAAATACTTTTCTTTCTTAAGTTGTTTTCAACCCTTACTTTAAATCGTTTTGTTTTTCTGAAAATATTTTTTTTTGGAAATTTTTCATACTCGAATTTTTTTTTGTTTGGAGATATTTTTTATTTTTTATAAAACCTTTTGATATTAACTGTGTGGATATTTTTTCTTTGAAACCTATTTTCAAATTTAGGTATATTTTGAGTGTCTTGATATCTGAATCTGAGTCCATATTTTTGAGGATTTTTTTGAAATTCGGTATATTATAATAAAATATACCGATTCTTGAAAAGAATCCCACATTGTTTCTTGGTGGTTGTTCTTCGTGGTGGATATTGATACTGTTACTTGGTGGCCCTGAACTTCTGGGAATCTGATTCTTTGTGGAAGCTTCTGTAGCTTATTAAAATTGCAATCAGGTGATATTTTTTTAATTACTGCAATCTTATACTGTAAATTTGTTTTCAAATTTTCTGTTCTCTCTCAAATCTCTCCGTTGAAGCCTATATTTTGGACCCCATTTCTTTCCTTTGTCCAGGATTTCATTGAGAATCCGGGAATCTGAGGGAGTTTGGGAATATCCAGTATAGGTTGAGGGATATACTGGAAGAACAGTTTTCTCAATATACTATTCTGTGTGATTTCTTGATTGAGTAATTAATTCTGTTGACTAGTGATCATGTAATACCCCGACTAAGAAAACTTAAAAGAAATGATAGGTACTATTCATACCAACAAGGTGCACCTTCTTTTCCGGAAGTCCATCATTAGAAACTCCACAGTTAAGCGTGCTTGGCTTGGAGAAATTCTGGGATGGGTAACCTCCTGGGAAGCTTTCTCGGGGAGCGTGTGAGTGAGGATAAAACATGCTGAAAAGACTCGTATTGGTATAGTGGGGACAGTACGCCTCATCTAACGGTCGGGACAGCCCGTTAAGTGGGACCCGGGTCGTTACAAAATGGTATCAGAGACGGCCACTAACCGGAAATCAGGAACTATGTGCTACGCCATAGGGCGGGAGCCACCTCTAGAATCCGAACGCCTAGCAACAGATCCTCAGATGGGTTAAGCGCGACGAAGACGTCGCGAGTCTAACGTGGGGTGATTGTAATACCCCGACTAAGAAAGCTTAAAAGAAATGATAGGTACTACTCATACCAACAAGGTGCACCTTCTTTTCCCAAAGTCCATCGTTAGAAACTCCACAGTTAAGCGTACTTGGCTTGGAGAGATTCTTGGATGGGTAACCTCTTGGGAAGTTTTCTCCGGGAGCATGCGAGTGAGGACAAAGCATGCTGAAAAGACTCGTATTGGTACAGTGGGGACAGTACGCCGTCATCTAACGGCCGGGACAGTCCGTTAAGTGGGACCCGGGTCGTTACAGATCACCTTGATTACTTTGTTTCTTATTACTGTGTTCTGAATCTTTGTGAACTTTCTTGAACATAATTTCTTGCCTCTGTTTAACGGTTTTACTTAGTGTTTGTGACCTGCACTTTTGTTCTTCTGCTTGATTGTTTGTTTCTTGAACTATTAAAGCTCCATTACTTAAAAACTTTCAAATCGTGATCATTAATTCAATGGCTACTGTTAAAGTAGATGTTGAAATATGGAATGGCAAAGATGATTTCAACCTCTGGAGGCAGAAAATGCGAGCTTTACTACTTCAAATGAAATGTGCTAACGCTATAAATAAGTCCTGGCCCCTTGGTACTCCTCAGGACAAACAACTTGAAATGGATGAAATTGTCTGGAGTACTTTGTTTTTACACTTATCTGATAATGTCATTAGACAAGTAGGAAAGACTAAAACTACAATGGAATTGTGGGATAGATTGGAGGAAATTTATGATATTGTGTCTCAGCCTGATAAGTGTTTTCTTTGGAAACAATACTTCTCTTTTAAATCTGATCCATCTAAGGATGTGGATGAGAATATGAGTATGTTTACTAAGATCACACAGAGTCATTTAAACTGTGATGAAAAACTTACTGATGAACAAAAGGTTGTTTGTTTACTGAATGCCATGGGGGATAAATTTAAGGATTTGAGGAATGCCTTAGAGTATGGGGGGCAGAAGTTGACCACTGAAATTGTCCATACTTCCCTTAAGGATAAAGAGTTAGAATTTAAAAGTAATCCTAAGGAAGCCTATAATGTTGTAAGAACCTCTAGGAAGAAGAACTCTTTTAGGCAGAATAAGTCTGGAACTAATTTCAATAAAAATTGGAATAATTCTAGTAATAATAGGGACTTGAATAATAAGCCTGTAAAGGGTAGTTTTCAAAATAAGAGCAATTTCAATAGGTCTAAAGATAATAACCTTAGAGGTCAGTCTGGTTTCAGAAATCAAGATAATAATACTAGAAATTATAATCATTTCAGAAACCAGAACAATTTTAGAACTCAGAACAATAATGCTGGAACTGCAGATATAGATAAACCTCCTAGAATTTGTTTTTACTGTAGCCAACCTGGACATCATATTAAATATTGCTTTAAAAGGAAAAATGAACAGGGTATTAGTAATCAAACTGAGGCTGCAGTGCAAGATAATAATAATGGGATGGTTTATGTTACTACTGAATCAGATAATAAGAATGAATGGATTCTAGATTCTGGCTGCACCTTTCATATGTGTCTTGAAAAGGATATGTTTGTTAATTTCAGTGATAATTGCTTTGGTTCTGTGAAACTTGGCAATAATATTTCATGTGATGTGAAAAGTATTGGAAAAGTTTTGTTACAACTTGAAAATAACAAAACTCTTACTTTAAATAAAACCAGATATGTTCCTGATTTGAAAAGGAACTTGATTTCACTTGGTGTTTTAGATTCTGAATTCTTTGAGATTAGATTGCATAATGGTTATTTGAGTATTTTCAAAAATAACTGTTTGATTACTTGTACTCCCAAAATTAATGGGATATATGTGTTAAATACCTTGCCTGTTTATGCTAAGTCCTTCAATGCTGTGTTTGATTTGAATAAGACTGTGTTATGGTATAAAAGATTAGGACACATAGGTCAAAAAGGACTTAAATTACTTGAAGCCAAAGGTGTATTTGGTAATGATGTGTTGCATAAATTTGACTTCTGTGAAAAATGTGTGTTAGGTAAACAGAAAAGAAGTTCATTTGGTAAAGGTGTTCATAAATCATCTGATGTGCTTGAGTACTTGCATGCTGATTTGTGGGGTCCTGCTCCTGTGAGTTCTGTTTTAGGTTTTAGGTATTTTCTTCTTATAGTGGATGACTTTTCTAGGAAAACCTAGGTGCATTTGTTAAAAACTAAGGATGCTACTATGTCTGTTTTCAAAAATTGGATCACCTTAGTTCAGAATTTGAAAGGAAAAAGAGTCAAAACTATTAGGACTGATAATGGTTTAGAATTTTGTAACCAAGAGTTTGATTCTTTCTGTAGCACCTTAGGTATTCTTAGGCACATGACTGTAGCCTACAGTCTACAGCAAAATGGGGTTGCTGAAAGGATGAATAGGACACTCCTAGAAAGAACTAGGTGTCTTTTACTTGATTCCAACTTGCCTAAAATTTTTTGGGGTGAAGCAGTCAAAACTGCTTCTTATCTGATAAATCTTTATCCTTGCAGTGCCATTGATTTTAAAATTCCTAATAAAATCTGAAATAATTATCTTCCTGACTTTTCAAAATTAAAAGTTTTTGGGTGTGCTGCCTACTCACACCAGTCTGAATCTAAACTTGACTCCAGATCATTAAAATGTGATTTTCTTGGGTATGGAGAAGGTGTCAAAGGTTATAGATTATGGGTCAGAGAACAGGGAGGTTACAGGGTCATTCTGAATAGGTATGTGATTTTTAATGAAAATATTTTTCCCTATAAAGTTGAAAAGTTGCTTGATCCTGTTAAAGAAAAAGATTTTATAACTTCTGAGCTGAGTGCAGACCATGTAGGTGATGAAAATGGTCTGCCCAATACGCAGTTTCAGGTGGAGCAACCCCCACAGTCTCCTAATGTCAATCCTGAACCTGAACTGGCTGACACAGTGCCACTACCTGGTGACATCCCTGAAGCTGAACTAAACTTAGAAAATTATCAATTAGCTAGGGATAGACCTAGAAGAGAGATCAGACCTCCTCCTAGGTTTGAGGATCCTGATTTTGTGTCTGCATTTACTTATTTTGATCCTTTAATGTTTGAACCTGAATCTTTTGAAGAAGCTGTTTCTTCAAAAGATTCCAAACACTGGCTTGCGAGATGGACTCACTTCTGAAAAATGGTACTTGGGTTTTAGTCAATAGAGCTGTAAATAAAAGGATCATTGACTGTAAATGGATTTTTAAAATAAAGGAAAGTGAGTCCAAGGACATGAAACCAAGGTACAAGACTAGACTTGTAGTCAAAGGTTTTTCTCAAAAAAAAAAAAAAAAAAAAAAAAGGGAATTGATTTCAATGAAATTTTTTCTCTTGTAATTAAATATACTTCTATCAAAATTCTGTTTGCTTTGGTTGCACAATTTAATTTAGAACTTGAGCAAATTGATGTGAAAACTGCTTTCCTTTATGGTTTCTTGGATGAAACAATTTATATGCATCAACCTAAAGGCTTTGAAACGGGCAGAAATTCTAATTTGGTTTGTCTGTTGAAACAATCCTTGTATAGCTTGAAACAAGCTCCTAGGCAGTGGTATAAGAGATTTGATTCTTATATCCAAAGCCTTAATTTTCAGAAAAGCAAATATGATTCCTATTTTTATTTTAAACTTGGTAAAAATGATTTTATTTACTTGCTTTTATATGTAGATGACATGCTTATTGTTGAGCTTAATATGCATGATATAAATGTTCTTAAAACTAAACTGCATTCTGAGTTTGAGATGAAAGACATAGAAAATGCTAAAAGGATACTTAGCATGGATATTTTTAGGGATAGACAATCTGGAAAATTGTTTTTGAACCAAAAATATTACATTGAAAAGTTTTAAATAGATTTTGTCTATCTGAATCCAAATCTGTATCTTTACCTTTGCCTGCACATTTTAAACTGTCTGTTGAACATTGTCCTAAGGCTAATGATGAATTGTTTAGAATGAAAAATGTGCCCTATTCTAAGTTGGATCTGTTATGTATTTGATGGTCTGTTCCAGACCTGATATTGCTTCTGCAGTAAGTGTCTTGAGCAGGTTTATGAGCAATCCTGGTGAATTGCACTGGGAAGCCATGAAATGTCTTCTGAAATATTTGAAAGGGTCTGCTAGACTTAGTCTAGTATTTTCTAAAACCAAAAATGATTTCAAACTTAAAGGTTTTGTAAACTCTGATTTTGCAGGAAATGTTGATAACAGGAAATCAACATCTTCTTACTTTTTTACTTTAAACTCTTCCTGTATTAGCTGGAAATCCCAGCTGCAAAAATTGGTTGCCTTATCATCAACTAAGGCAGAATACATTGCTGCCACAGATGCTGTTAAGGAATGCATGTGGTTAAAGGGTTTATTATCTGAAATTTGTTGCATTGATGATTCTGAAGTTGAATTATGTACTGATAATTAAAGTGCTTTACATTTGTGTAAAAATCCTGTTTTTCACAATAGGTCTAAACACATTGATGTTAAATTCCATTTCATAAGGGACATTATTGAAAAAGGCATTGTTAAACTTGTTAAGATTCCTACACAGGTTAATCTTGCAGATGCAAGAACTAAGATCATTCCTATCAATAAGTTTAAAAATGCTTTGAGATTTTTAAAGTTGGTTGAATTTTGATACTTCTCTGTTTTGTTTTGCAGGTGCTGGAAGCAGCTAAATTGAGGTGGAGATTGTTAGACCAATTTTGCTGACTCAGCTTGCATTCTTTTCTTTATTTGGACCAGCATTGAAGCCCAAATCTTCAGTACCGAATTATTGAGCCCATTTACTTGAAATCTGACCTTTGAACCATATGTTGGAACCGGGTCACAAGTCCATTTATCATCATCACCTTATCAGAAGCCGTTGGATCAGATTGATTCAATCCCAGTCATCCACCTGTGGACAGAAGGATGCTGAATCTATCTCAAGTGTCATTCCAGACGCTTCCATTCTTTTTCAGACCATACTTTTCTCTTTGTAAAGGCGATTCATCGCCTTCATCTTGTTCTTCATATTTTTCTTTCAGAAATTCAGATATTTCGCCTTGTTGTTTCTTAGTGGTTGTTAGATACTGATATATTGTGTAAATCAGTAAACATTTATTTGAGTTTGGCAGAGTTTTCTATAACTCATTTGATTTTTGTGGTTTATGTTGTGCTATTCTGAGTTTTCTGAGAAGTTTGTATAATCTTGAGTTTGAATACTGATTTCTGTACGTTTACGTTTATTCTATAAATGATTTGTTTCTTTTGTGTTTAAACGTTGGTTTATGTTCTTTGTGGTGCGATCTTGATCCTTTAATCCTAACAACACTGATATAATGCTGTCGGGTGTGATGTAGGGGATTATTCAAGTGTATATTCAAGGAAACTCGTGCTTTTACAATAGCTCTTTCCTTGTAAAAATCAGTGTTTAGAAAACCGGACCGGACCGGCCGGTTCGATCAGGAAAATCGGGAACCGGCCGGAAACCGGTCCGGTTCATCCAAAAAACCGGCCGGTTCAACCGGGAAACCGGTTGAAAATCGGGAAAAAATCGGCCGGTTCAACCAGTTTTTTTTTTCTTTCTATTTTTGTGTATAATTTTATTTTCTAAATGAGTAAATATTAGTTTATTTGTAAAATAACTTGTTTTTTTAGAATTTTTGTGATTTTTTAATAATTTTTTATATTTTAATTGAAACCGGTTGGACCCTGGTTCGATCCGGTTGGACCTTTTGACCCTTGACCCGTTGTCTTTTTCGGTTCGAACCGGTTTCCGATTTTCTAAACATTGGTAAAAATGAAGATAGAACTAATATACGAGTCTTCCTTCAAGCATTAATTACCTGTTTTTCAAAAAAAATTAACCTCACATCAAATTCGAGAATAGTGGAGGTCGACTACAGAACTCGATCAAATTATGAAATCAATCTACTAGTATGTAACCGGTTAGTTTCTATTTCAATCACTAAACTTTCATTAAATCTTAATTGTTCATGCATCTTTAATTTTTCATAATAAAGTCACCAATTTCAAGTTATTTTCAATACTGGTCACTCTGTAACGTAATTGACCCTTGACGCAACTTAAGCCCATGTTTGGTATGGTTAAAAATTAAATTTTTGGTAGATTTTGATAAAAGTTGATGAGATGTTTTGTTCAAAAGTAGTGGATAAAAGGTGATGTTAAGATTAAATGTTGACTTTGAGTAAGATTAAAACCTAAAATTCTAGTGATACCAAACAGGGACTAAATTACAATTTAAATTGAAGCATTAATTTTTTATATAGTTAATGAGATAATTTAGATCAAATTGCTCTAGTTTGAACTTTAGACACAATTGAAATTGAGTTAAATTTGTTAATACAATGTGTTTGGGTGTTATTTTTTATTGCTATAATGCTTTTTTATTATTTAGTTTCTTGTTTTACGTGAATAACAGTCCTGGAATCAAGGTGTACAACTCAAAAAAATGACTATCACTTCCAGAATCAGAGGTATTAGTGACGATTTTTTCCCACGGAACAAAAGTCGTCAGAAATTACCCATGTAAAAAAATTGTTGCTGATTTATGATGGGAAAAAATGACCATAGGTAGTCATCGTAAGTTTCCAATGGAAAAGATGGACTGTCGTAAATTACTGAAAATTGTTGCAAAATTGCGACAGATACTAATTTCGTAGGAAATTAGCAATGGAAAAAATTTTCTATACCTATTTCAATCACAATTTTGCGACGCATAAAAACGTTCGTAGGAAACTTTTGAAATCGATTTTAGTTTCTATCAGAAAATTCCGATGGCTAAATTGTTAGTCACAAATCTGCGACCGATATATATATATATATTCCATAGGAAATATTTAAGACCGATTTTAATTTCTGTTGGAAAATTCCAACTGGTGAGTGGTTGGTTGCAAATTATCGCCGGATAGTAATTTCGTCCTTAAATCAAGCGCAAATTTGTGATGAATATAAATTTCGTCGATGATTATGATATAAATCATTTTTAGGAGCTTTCTTTTTCATTTCTTTCCTCCTAATCCCATTTTCATATCCACGAACTCTCCCATTTTTTTTTTTTTTGATTACATGTTTTATTTCTTTTAACACTATTACTTTCTTCAAGAGTACTAAATTAAATTTTAGAAGCATTTAGTAAGTGGAAATCAATTTATCCTTTAAATTTAAGGTAATGTAACAAGGTTTTAATTTTTAATTTTTTTTCCTGTTGTAGTTTTTAATTAATTCACACGATCAATTAATGTTTAAAGTTTATAATATGTAATTTGAAAAAAATGTCAATATTATTACTAGTATATAATACTATTGGATTAATTAGATTAATATGTATGTTAGATTAAATATATTAATAATAATGTCAGATTAAATATATTAATATTTATGTTAACACTTTTATTAGATTAGAAAAAATAATTATATTAATGTAATGATTCAATGAATATGAATTCTTTTTAATTTTATTATTTTGTGGTAGTATATTAGTACGTCATTTAAAAAAGAAAAGAAGTATATATATATTGATAATTTATGTTAGCTTTAGTAAATAAGTGTATATTAGACATAATATATTAATATGCAAATTAATTTTAAATTTGTTTACTGAATTTATAATTTTTATTATTTTCAAGATGTCGTCTTCGTCGTCGTCGTTATTATTATTATTATTATTATTATTATTATTATTATTATTATTATTATTTATTTTGATTGAATTTTTCAAGATGTTATTTGTTTACATAAATGTGTTGAAATTGTTATCTCATTTGACATGTTGCTATATGTCGTTCGATCATAGATGGATGTACGCACGATTGGAGAACGGTTTTCTTTTAGAAAAATTTGTTGTTGGGGACTTGGGTTGAAAAATTTAATGAATTAGACATCCAACCCTTAATCGCAACAACCCAAAAGAATAGTGGCGTTGAGTTTCTCAACCCTTTGACTTAGAATTAATCAATTCTATTTCTTGATGGGGACGGGGGGGGGGGGGGGGGCAGGGAAGGGATATAACTCGACGATAGAGTATCACTTTGACGTGGTGGAAGTCAATTAGCATACCGACTCACTTTCACCCTTTCGTGTTCATAGTCCAAGGGTCAACACATGACAGCAGGATGTCACATAGTGCGATGGAGAATCACAATTGCAAATTTCCTTTCTCGATGGAGGACAAATATTATGTTGTAGATTCGGGTTTCGCAAATAGACAGGGATTCCTTGGTATGTATAGGGGTCAAAATAGATACCATATGCAGGAATCTCATAGAGCAATCCTTACAAGCACGTCAACAGAGAAATAGAGAAGAGCTATTTAGCTATGTGCATTCATCATGTAGGAATGTTGTTGAAAGAAGCTTTGGAGTGCTGAAGAAAAGATTCATTATTCTTCAAATGATGCTAGATTATGAGTTTCATTTACAAAAATTGATTGTATTGGTGAGATTTGCAATCCACAATTATCTTCGCAAACTTGATTGCCTTAATCCTAGTTTACTCGCCGCTGTGTGAGCCAACTACCTACCTAGAGAACTTGATGACTATGTCCATGAACGACAGCATAATATGCAGTCGCAAAGTGCACATGCAAGACATTAGTGAGAATTGTTTCGAGAAAATATTACTACGGAATTGTGTCAAATGTAGTTCACCTTTTAAGCTGCTATTTGACTCTAAAATGTACATGAATAACGGACGGGCTGTAGTTATGAAATTGACGGCTCCGTGGCATTTTGTTTTTAATAAATATTGTTGTTACATTTATTAATTTATGGAAAATGTTGAAATTTGATTGAGCAACATTTAACTACCACATGCCTAAGATGTTGTCTATTTATTGGTTCAAATATTTCATTCCTTAATTTTCTTACACATATGCATGATATGGAGAATTATTATTGAACCAATTTTACAACCAATTATTTTCAAACATATTTTGCTAGACTTGTTGTCTCATGATTGGTCCATTCACATAGTAATGATTAAAATGCTCATATAAATTCATGCACTTTGCAACAAGAAGAGATATACACTCGTTGCATTTCACAATTAATTTCTCTACATATTATATATGTTTAATTTGGCCAATAGAAGGGTGTTCTTGTAAGAGAGAGCTTTGGGTTAATCCTTTAGTGCAAAATAAGGATTTAACTACACAACATTTAAGTTGGGCTATTGTATCCATTATTATTATTGTAATATTTTATATTTATATTGCAATATCACTAACAATTTTAAGGAGAATTCATGTAATGGATCAAACCGTGGAAAAGACCAATGAAAGTGTAGGAGATCTCAACAAGCCTTTTCGCTTCAAAGGCGTGAACTTTAAGCGCTGGAAAGGCAAAGTCCTCTTTTACCTCAACCTGCTCAAAGTTGCTTATGTCCTCACGGAGAAGGATCCAAGAAAAATCAAAACTGATAGCATGGACGATGATGAATATCTTGAGCATGATGAAAAAGTGGAGAAATACAAAAAAGATGAGTATAACTGTCGGAATTATCTTTTAAATTGTCTTGCTGATCATTTTTATGATTACTATGATACTACTTTCTCGTCTGCCAAGAAAATTTGGAAAGCTTTGCAGAGCAAATATGATACTGAAGAGGCGGGAGCGAAAAAATATGCAGCAAGTCGATTTTTCCGCTATCAAATGGAAGATGGAAAATCTGTGGTGGAACAAGCACAAGATTTTCAAATGATAGTTGCCGAGCTCTTATCTGAAGGTATTAAAATTGGAGACAATCTTATTGTTGCTGGCATGATTGACAAACTTCCACCATCTTGGAGGGAATTTCAAAAGAACATGCGCCACAAGCAGAAGGAGATGTCTCTTGAAACTCTTATCACACGCATTCGCGTGGAAGAAGAAGCACGTGGACAAGATGCACTTATTGAACAGCATAATGGACATTCCACGAAGGTGAATTTAATTTCTGAAAATTTACCTACTGGTCAGAATTCTAAAAAAGATGTTTTGAAGCCCAATAAGAAAAATATGAAAATGCCTTACAAACAAAACAAGGGAACTTCAAGCAAGTGGAATAAGAACCAATCACATCCTTCACAAAATAAACAAAGCAAAACTTGCTTTGTGTGTGGAAAATTTGGGCACCTTGCTAAAAATTGCAGATACCGGAAGCGTGAGCCTGTTCCACAGGTTAATGTTACCGAAGAACCATTTGTTGCTATGATTACTAAAATTTATATGGTGCAAAGTGCTGAAGGATGGTGGGCTGATTCTGGAGCAAGCAGACATGTTTGCTATGATAAAGAATGGTTCAAAACTTATACTCCTTTTAAGGAGCCTATGACTGTAATGCTTGGAGATTCTCATACTATACAGGTTCTTGGAACTGGAGATGTTGAACTCAAATTCACCTCTCGAAGAGTCCTGACATTAAAAGATGTACTACATACACCTTCCATGAGAAAGAATTTGATGTCGGGTTATCTTCTGAATAAGGCTGGCTTCAAACAAACAATTGAATCTGATCAGTATGTGATTACCAAAAAAGGTACTTTTGTTGGCAAAGGATATGCTTGTGATGGGATGTTCAAATTAAACATTGTAAGTGCTAATAAAGATGCTTCTACTTCTGTTTATATGCTCTCTTCACTGAATTTTTGGCATGCTCGTTTATGTCATATAAATAAAAAATATGTGGGAATCATGAGTAGTTCAGGATTAATTCCCAATGTGAAAAAAGATTTAGAAAAATGTGAGACTTGCAGTCAAGTGAAAATTACAAAACGACCTCATAAAAGTGTTGAAAGAAATACCGAATTGTTAGAATTAATTCATACTGATTTATGTGAATTTGAAGGAATTTTAACTCGTGGGGGAAATAGATATTTTATCACTTTTATTGATGATTGTTCAAAATATACTTATGTTTATTTATTAAAAAATAAAAGTGATGCTTTTGACTATTTTAAAAAATTCCTCCTAGAAGTTGAAAATCAATTCGGTAGAAAAATTAAACGTATTCGAAGTGATAGAGGTCGAGAATATGAATCATTTGGATTTAATTCATATGTTGAATCATTGGGAATAATCCATGAAACTACTCCACCATATTCACCTGCTTCTAATGGTGTAGCAGAGAGGAAAAATAGAACGTTGATTGATCTTACAAATGCTATGCTATTAGATTCTGGTGCACCCTCAAGTTTTTGGGGTGAAGCGGTTTTAACTGCTTGTCATGTGTTAAATAGAGTGCCACATAAAAAGACTAAAATTACACCTTTTGAGGTGTGGAAGGGGCATAAGACAAATTTGGGATATCTTAGAGTATGGGGATGCTTAGCCTTTGTGAGGTTAACAGATCCTAAAATACCTAAATTGGGAATTAAAGCTAACACTTGTGCCTTTATTGGTTATGCAGAAAATAGTACAGCATATAGATTTTTTGATATTGAAAATAAAATTATTTTCGAGTCTGGTGATGCTATTTTTCATGAAGAAAAATCTCTTTTTAAATCGAAAAATAGTGGGGGCCAACAAATTGAAAAACATTTTTTAGAATCTAACTCTTCTACTCAAAGTTTGCAAAATGAAGAAAATTCTGAAATTAGAAGGAGTAAAAGAGCTAGAATTGAAAAAGATTTTGGTCCTGACTACGTGGTTTATAACATCGAAGAAACACCACTTTCTTTGCAAGAAGCCTTTTCATCACCAGATGCTGTTTTCTGGAAAGAAGCTGTACATGATGAAATGGAATCACTAATTTCAAATAAAACTTGGAAATTGGTTGATTTACCACCAGGTTGTAAAACTATTGGGTGTAAATGGGTCCTTAGGAAGAAATTAAAACCGGATGGTAGTATAGACAAGTACAAAGCAAGGCTTGTCGCAAAAGGTTTCAAATATCAAATTGATTTAGACTTTTTTGATACCTTTTCTCCGGTTACGAGGATAACATCCATAAGATTGCTAATTGCAATATCTGCTATTCATAATTTGATTATTCATCAAATGGATGTTAAAACTGCTTTTTTAAATGGTGATCTTGATGAAGAAATATATATGGACCAACCCGAAGGTTTTTCACAACCAGGTGAAGAAGGCAAAGTGTGTAAGTTGACTAAATCCCTTTATGGCTTAAAGCAGGCTCCTAAACAGTGGCATGATAAATTTGATTCTTGCATGATTAAAAATGGGTATAAAGTTAATGAGAGTGATAAATGCATATTTTATAAATCTTGGAAAAATTCGCATGTTATTATTAGCCTATATATTGATGATATGTTGATTTTTGGCTCTAATATTCATGTTATAAATGAGGCCAAAAATATGCTCAAAAAACATTTTGACATGAAAGATCTTGGTGAGGCTAAATTTATTTTGGGAATGCGAATTACTAAAACAAGTGATGGTATTTTTCTTGATCAATCACAATATGTTGAGAAAATCTTGAAAAAATACAATTATTTTGATTGCAAGTATGTTGCTACTCCTTTTGATTCAAGTATACACTTATTCCCGGTTGAGAGGGAAGATGAAGTGATAAATCAAAAGGAATATGCTAGCATAATTGGAAGCTTGCGATATGCAACTGATTGCACGAGACCAGACATTGCATTTGCAGTGGGGGTACTTAGCAGGTATACGAGTAAGCCAGGTAAAGAACATTGGCATGCTATAAATCGAGTAATGAGATATTTATTTGGTACCAAAAATTATGGCTTACTTTATCAAAAATATCCTGCTGTTGTTGAAGGATTTTGTGATGCAGATTGGAATACTCTATCAGGAGATTCTTTATCTACCAGTGGATATATTTTCAAATTAGGAGGTGCTACTATTTGTTGGAAATCTAAAAAACAAACCATTATTGCTAACTCTACTATGGAGGCTGAACTAATTGCTTTAGCATCAGCTAGTGAGGAAGCAAATTGGTTAAGAGATTTATTACAGGAAATTCCAATGTGGGAAAAACCAATACCTCCTATTTTGGTTTATTGTGACAGCACTGCTGCCATTGGTAGAGTAAATAACCGTTATTATAACGGTAAATCAGACCTATAAGAAGAAAACACAGTACTGTGAGATCCTATTTGAGTAATGGGATAATTAATGTGAATTACATTAAATCATGTGATAATCTTGCAGATCCATTAACCAAGGCCTTGGCAAGAGAAAGGGTCTGGAATACATCGAGGGGGATGGGGCTAATGCCTATATTATCATGAGCCATGTATAAGGATACCCAACCTGGTGACCAGAGATCCTGTATCCAGGTTCAATGGGAAGAACGAATTATATGATGGCCGGTAGAATGCACAAAATTATTTTGTCCATCCCTATGGTGTATGTGCATTATCCTGTAACGATGGAGGGTTGAGTTTTATTGGAAAACTCTTAATAAAATTTGTATCTCTTATGAGTGGGGTGCTACAGTTACAGGTGCACTCTTGACAAATTTTACCTATATGAGTGCGAGAGTGGGGCCGCTTTCTATGAGAATATTGGGCATATTCTTGAAATACACTCATGAATACTGGGATCAGCACATGGCCGTAAGTGCTGGCTATTAAAGCTCAAATTAACACTTTAATTATTATGTGTGAGCAGCAATTCTTTATTTTCCTTAACCAGTTATAGTTCAAGTCTGAGACTACTAATAACTGTGAAATAAAGATTACTGTTTCACTAGTGAAGGTTCAATGCAGAGTCACACCTATCATGATGCATAATAATTTGTCTATTGGCCAAAATGTATATATTAATAAATGAGTGGGGGATTGTTGTTACATTTATTAATTTATGGCAAATGTTGAAATTTGATTGAGCAACATTTAACTACCACATGCCTAAGATGTTGTCTATTTATTGGTTCAAATATTTCATTCCTTAATTTTCTTACACATATGCATGATATGGAGAATTATTATTGAACCAATTTTACAACCAATTATTTTCAAACATATTTTGCTAGACTTGTTGTCTCATGATTGGTCCATTCACATAGTAATGATTAAAATGCTCATATAAATTCATGCACTTTGCAACAAGAAGAGATATACACTCGTTGCATTTCACAATTAATTTCTCTACATATTATATATGTTTAATTTGACCAATAGAAGGGTGTTCTTGTAAGAGAGAGCTTTGGGTTAATCCTTTAGTGCAAAATAAGGATTTAACTACACAACATTTAAGTTGGGCTATTGTATCCATTATTATTATTGTAATATTTTATATTTATATTGCAATATCACTAACAAATATTAATAATATCAGGATCCTTGTTTTAGGATAGATGCTTAAATGGTACCCATTGAAGCTGAACAAGAATGTAGCATTTATTGGACGGGCCCGGGCCCGGTGATGAAGGAAAAAATACAAGAGTTGATTATTCAAAGGTCGAGGTGCGGTAAATAAAGACCAATTGTACAACTTCGTACCATGATTTTCACTTTCACCTTCTGGGAGAATTCTTGTGTTTGCCTCATGTCGTAGAAATCCTTGAGTATCCATATGAAATTTATTTCCCTCAGTTTTTTCCGATGAGCTTGTCTATTTATGTGAGAAATATTTCACAAACTATGTCTTTTCTGTTTCACTTTGTTTCGCAGTCCAGTGTCCCAATTCCAATTAGGATCTTAGATTTTTCAAGTTTGTATATAGAAGGAGAGGCTTGAACTTGCAGGTGAACGAGAATTAGAGATGGAGAGGGAGATGGAGATGGAGGAAGATGCTGATCGACACCCGTCTTCATCTGCAAGCATTGATGATGATTTCTGGTGACATTCTCTCAATGCATAGTATGTTATTCTTTATTTAATTAGATAAAAGTGAATTATGCTAGTATATTATTAAATTGGTACTGCCATATGGCATAAGGGAAAATACATTTGTACAGATCTGTACATACAGATGTCTCACTGAAACTGAAAAGATAGGAGAGAAGTCTATGTCGACTTCTCTACTACAATTATACATCTGTATATATAGATATCCGTATGTGTAGCATGACTGCATAATTATGTAAACCTTAACTTCTGTTAGTCAAGTTACATAAGCAAAGGGATTAAAAAATTAATTATGATGGTTTTAAAATGGGTAAAAAAGGAGAGGCGAATCAATAATCTCCACTTTGTTGAATTAACAAAGAAAAAGTTCTAGGTTATACTTAAAGTTACTTAAAACTGATCCATGTTATGGAATGCATAATTATTGTTTAATTTATGATATTTCCTCTTAATCTATTATGCTTAAATTGTGGATATTGATTACATTTTATGTTTTGTAGATTAGGTTGAGCATTTGAATCAAATTAAACTCAATATTACAAATTGAGAAAAATGATTTTGGAATTCAAAAGTTGACCATTGTTTTTTGAAGAAAAGAAGCCCAATAGCTAGACTTGGACACTATGAGAACAAAAAGGGTCGGTGGTACTACACTTGAACTTTGGGCTCGACAATTTTGGAGGCAAGATAAAGACTATTTTGTAGGCAGGAACAATTTTTAAGAAAGTAACAAAAAAATTGACAGTAAGATAATAGTGAGATTTTTGCACTACTTGGAGACAATTTGGGCCCAAATAATGGGCCTAAAAATAGGCAGCAACATGGGAATTTAAAAGGGGAAAATTACACAAACTCCTATGTTTAAAGATCACTTTTTAAAACTAAGGTGGTGCACTTTACTTTTCTAAAAATCAGGTGTTAATTACCAATTAACATTTATGAATTAATTACTATATTCTTAAAAAACAAACAACCTGCTATTATTATTTAGAAAAATCAAAACCACCTGCTCATCTCTTACCGTCTCCACAAGTGGGCTCTCTCTCTTCTCTCTCTCTCTCTACAAACAACCGACGACCTCTCTCTACCCAACCAGGCCATCGAAAAAGTAGTGGCGAGATCGTCGCCTCACAGAGGTGGCAACAGCGATCTCGCAGTTAGCTTTGCTGCCTGTGTGAGTCGTCGTTGCTGATGCGGTCGAAGCAGCGGCGCTGCCACTAGACTAATCAGCGACGCCGCTGCTACGACGAAGCAGCGGAATGCAGTAGCGGTCGAAGGTTGTATGCTTTGATTTCTCCGAAATTTTTTTGGTGGTTAGTGGATTGAAAATTCGATTTCAGCAGCGGTTTTGTAGGTTTGCTGGATTTCAAATATGTGCAGTGTTTGTGTTCGTCTCCTGCACGCGATTAGAGTCTGTTGGCCCACTCGCCGTCAGTGTGTGTTGGTTGTAGTGGTGGTTGGTGGCCATGTGCGGTGGTTTTTGTGCGATTGTAGTATGGTTGTGGATTTGTTGGTGGTTGGGGTTTTTAGCAGTGATTTTTGTTTATTTGTGGATTTGTTGGTGGTTGCGGGGAGGCAGTATGCTATTGATTGTATTTGGTGGTGGTTTCGTGGTCTTTGTCCTCTGTTATTGTGTTTGTATGTGCGGTGCCTTGTTGACTGGCGATGGTAGATAATTTGGGGGTTGTTGGGACAAATGTGGTGGCGCTGGTACCGGTGGTGGTGGTGTCGTGGTGGCACCGGTGGCACTGTTGTTGGATGTGGAGTAAAATCCATTGGTGGTGGGGTGGTATGGGGGTGGGAGGGCGTGGTTAGTGGTAGGTAGGGGTAGGGATAAGGTGGAGGGTGGATGACTTTGAATATTGAATAGTGTGTGACCAAGTATTAAATAATTGTGATCAAATTATTGATAAATTATGTTTGTGCGACTTGGAATAAGTATGGGATGTTACCAATTATTAGGTAAATCTGACCAAAATATTTACTAATTATGACTTGTGAGAAATGGGGGATGTGGCCAAGAAAACTGAGAATGCGAAATGTGATCAAATATTAGGTAAATGTGACAAAAATATTAACTAATTGTGACCGAGGAAATGAGTAAATTGTGACCAATAAATAAATAATATGTACCATTTATATGATAATTTTGATCAATTATAGATAAATGTGATCAAAATATTGACGAATTATGACCTCGTGTGACTGGACTGCGACCTTGTGTGACCAACTGTGACTTTGTGTGATCGAACTGTGACCTTGTGTGATCAACTGTGACTTTTTGTGACAAACTGTGATTTGGTGTGACCACTGGACGAGGATGTGATGTAACCTACAATTGTGTCAAATATGACTATGTGTAACCGAACTGTGACTTTGTAAGAACGAAGTGTGACTTTATGTGATCGCCCTGTGACCTCGTGTGATCTAACCGTGAACTCATTTGACCTAATTGTGACCTCCCGTGACCTAACTGTGACCTCGTTTGACCAAATTGCGACTTTGTGTGACCGAACTTTGACGTTGTGTGACCAACTGTGACTTTGAAGGGGTGAGATTTTACAACTAAATTTGTAATTGTGACTCTGTGTGACCTTGTGTGACTTAACTGCGATCTTGTGTCAACTTACATGACTGACTGTGATTTTGGGCGTGGGGATGGTGGGGTACAGGTCGGGTGGGGCTAGGGCTGTACAACGAAACCACCAAACCGAAATGAAACCGCAATTTCGAAACCGTTGGTTCGGATCCAGGCGGACCCGTCAACGTTTCGAGTTTGATCCAAACCGAACCGCTTTTAAATGGTTTGGTTTAAGTTTCATTTTTCAAAATCCGTTTCAAACCGCCAACCCGCCAACCCGCCAAACAAATACAATTAAAATTTAATTTTTTAATTGCAAAAAAAAAAAAAAAAAAAATTACAGAATTTTTTACTATTATTTTCAATTTTACACTTCACTTCAAATTTTATGCACATTTCTATCTTTATTTTCCCCCAGCTCCAAAAGTGAAAATCTGATAAACTTAGTCACTTATTACTTCTCGTCCAAAATTATCAAATTAGAACAATCAACACTTCAAGGCTTGCCCTAACTGGTTCATTGGCCTTTTCTTCTGTTGCGGTGCGAGATGCGCTCCTTGGTCCTCGTCACGCCGCCTGTTTTCGATCTTTTACAAGATATTTTTTCCCAACATTTGTATTTCCTTCAAGAGTGACAGTTGCTAAAGATATATATCAACTTTTTCTTGATGAAAAGAAAAAACTAAGGGATTATTTGAGTAAACATAGAGTGTCTTTGACTATTGACTGTTGGACATCAATACAAAATCTTAGTTACTTGTGTTTGACTGCTCATTGGGTTGATGATAATTGGATACTGCAAAAAAGAATCATAAGCTTTATTCAAGTCCCGAGCCATAAGGGTGATTCTCTTTTGTTGCTAGTTAACTGTAATATAATTTATTTATTTTTTCGTATTTAAAATTAAAATGTAGTGAAACATGGTAATCAAAGATTGAAGCGCTTGAGCATTGTACAATGTCAAAGGAAGTTACATTAGGCAAAACATTTTAGAATTGTATTGGAAGTTACTTATTTTGTATCTATTTTGGAATCAATAAATCTATTTTGTAATGTTGTGATCACTAGTTTGTGTTTTTGTGTTATCTATTAGGTTTTTTTGATATTATTGTGATCATTTGCTTGTATTTGTACCTTTGCCTTTGCCTTTGTATCTATATTAGAAGTTGTTTACCTATATGTTTTAATTTTGTTAGTCTTATAACATATATTCGTAATTTCTTTGGGTTATATGCAATTAATTTTGATGTCTTCATTTAAAATTCTATTTCAATAGTTATTTTAACTCAATCTACATATATTAGTTTAGTTTCGTTTGCAAACCGCGGTTTAAAACCGCACCAAATCGCAAAAAATGGTTTGGTTTGGTTTGGTTTAGGAAATGAAATGGTTTGGGTTGTAAAAAAGTCAAACCGCTTTAAACGTTTTGGTTTGAAAAATTATCAAAAACCGTCCAAACCAAACCGTTTACACCCCTAGGCGGGGCTAAAAAAATTAGAAGAAATCATTTTTTGTGGTGAGGTAGGGTCGGGGTGGGTGGGTTGGTGGGGTGGGGTCGGGGTTGGAAAAGTAGAAGAAAAATCATTTTTTTGGGGGGTGGGGGTAGGGTAGGGTGGGAAAAAGTAGAAGAAAGAAATCATTTTTTGGAGTGGGGTGGGTGAGCGGGTAGGGTGGGGTCTAGGTCGAGTTGGGGGTTGGAAAAAGTAGAAGAAAAAAAATTATTTTTTGGGTGGGTGGGTGCGTGGGTGGGGTGGGGTGGGGTGGGGTGGGTTGAGATGGGGTGGTTGGGGTGTGAAAAAAGATAGAGGAAAAATAATTTTTTGATGGGGGTATGATGGGTGGCGGGGTTCGGTGCGGTGGGATGGGGTGGGGCAGTTGGGGGAAGTGTGAAAAAGTAGAAGAAAAATCATTTTTGGATGGAGTGAGGGTGGGTGTAAAAAATAGAAGAAAAATTATTTTTGGATGGGGGTATGGTGGGATAGGATGGGATGGTTGAGGTGAAGTGTGAAAAGTTAGAACAAATATCAGTTTTGGGTGGGGTGGGTTGTGGTGGGGTTGCTAGGGTGGGGTGTGGTGTGAAAATATAGAAGAAAAATCATATTTGGGTGGGATAGGATGTGAGTGGGGTGGGTGGCGAGGTGGGGTTGGGGCGGGGTGGCTAGGGTTGTGAAAAATTAGGTGAAAAAAATTAATTTTGGGTGGGATGGGGTGGGGTGGGGTGGGGAGGTGGGGTGGGGTGAGTTGTGTAAAAGTAGTAAAAAAAATCATTTTGAATGAGATGAGTTAGGGTAGGGTGTGGGGGCGAGGCTGATAAAAGATATTAACTCTCCTTTGCAGGTTGTAGTAAAGAATTGAATGGAAGAACCAACAAAAAGATATACTAAGAATTTAACATTTGAGTTTGAAACTTTAATTTTGAAAACAAGAATTTCTTGGGATTGAAGAATCAGATTTTTGCCAAACTTGTAGTGTGGGAACTAATCTAAAATAAGGAAAATCAAGAATTTGTTGAGATTTTGTGGAACTAGATTTTTGCAAAAATTCTAGCGTGGGAAGGAAATCATCTAAAGGAGATAGTGGAGTAGTTATCCCTCTAATATCTCTAACTAAAATTATCTTAATCAATTAAATTAATTTTTGTAGTATTATTTTATGATTTTTTTTTTTAAATTTAATTTATAGAGCTTTTGTTTAGTTTGTCGAGGTAATTATTTTCATTTCTTAGGTGATTAAAATTCTGAACTTAAAATGATCTATAATCTAATGATTAACAACAAAATAATTATATTCACAAAGTTTCGATTAATTATTAAACAAAGTTACGCATTGTGTACAAAAGACATATTTTGGCGCCAATTTTTCTTAACAAATTCAACGAAAAATTATGTCGTTGTTGAAGCGGACATTCCATGACAAGGTGTGTTTGATAAGTTGGGTAGAAAAGGAAAAGGAAAAGATTTTCTATGGAAAATATTTTTCCATCAAACCCATGAAAAATTGTTTTTCTTGATTTCAAGGAAAATCTTCACTTTTTCAACTTGGAAGGAAAATATTTTCCATGTAACATTTTGCAATCAAACACAAAAGGTTGAAAATTTGGGTGGAAAAACATTTTCCTCCTTTTCCACCAACCTATCAAACACACAAGTGTCTAAAAAAATTTAGAAATGACATCAATATTTCATTTCAAATGACGAAGTTTCAATGGCCAACTAATCACATTTAAATAAAATAATCATATTTACAATGAAACAAATTTTTCGTTGATTATTATTATTTTTAAAAAAACAATACACATTGTCCTGGAAACACATATTTTGTTGGTAAAAGAAATTGCAGGAAAGTCACAATTTTATGCCAATTTTTCCTTATCATATTCAACTACAAAATATATTTTATCACTAGAGGACACATTAAATGATAAACATTTTATCTTTAAAAAATTCAACGAGGACAACAATTTTATATTTCAAATGACGAATTTTCAATGTCAAATCTTAGCAGTTTGACGTTAAAATCAAAATTTAACGACAAATTTATTTCTGTGTTAAAAAACTCTTTGTAATTATCATTTTTCTTGTAATACTAGCAAAGTTTGCCCTAGGTTTTTTATCCCTATGAAGAATTCTTCAAGACATATTTCTTTCCAACATATCTGGTTTGTTGATATAATTTTACTACTTTGCTCTGTATGCATGATTGACTAATTAGAGTTTTAACTTTATTAAACTTGTTCATCTACAAACAGTAATTAGTGACTTGTTGCTTATTATTGATTGTTAATTTTAATTACGCTTATTACACTTATTCACCCCTTTAAGTGTTAGTCGAGTTGAACTTAGTTTATCACAATATTGCTTTACACGGCCCTCAGGTATAGATAAAGATCATTTTCGATATCCAAAACTTAAGAGAAAGTTTCATGGAAGTCTGAAACATGAACTAAACTAATTCTATTAAAGCATGAAATGTAGAAATGAAGCCTTCATTTGGCATATTTACAAATAGTTTATAAATTGAAAATAGTTAAGACTTAAGAGAAGAAAGAAAAAAATGATTGAACGGTCAACCATAGGGTTTAATATCTTCTGCTTCAACGAAGCCACCATTTACAACGATCCCTTGATCTGACAGCACAAAAGTTGATAAAAATCACCTCCTGGAGGCTATCCACTGTCGGTCGTGGAGACTTTACATTATTCCGGCATAGAGGGCACGTCACGTGTCCATAACCCAGCCACCTATCCAAGCAAACTCTGTGGAAAAGATGATTGCAACTCAGCTCCGTAATTTCAGCTCCTCATCGATCCTACATAAACACACAGCACATTCTACTGTACTCTCATTTTCTTTATTGCTTTGACAGTGCGTTATGCTATGATCATCGACATATTCCGTCAATACGATTCCATGAGGCTGAAAGAAGGACTGGTAAAGAAGATAATCCCATGTCCACTTCAGCTGTGTTACAATCAGAACTATGTAGTCCAATACAGCTGATTGCGGCATTTTACAAACACTATAAGGGGATGCTGGCTGTTGATGCAAATTGTGAATGGATTAGAGGGCTTTGGTGGGTTTGGATTATAATCTGCAAAAAGCGTATATTTAGACACAAAAACTGGACGCCTGGGGAAGAATTTCTATGGCTTTTGTTGGACCAAATGGGGTTTTCTTTGAATACATTACAATATTAGTCTCATTATGCATGTTAAGTTTTTATGAATTTCTACGGCACCTGCTGTTCACTAGAAAATAGGATTCCAAATTTGAAAGGAAATCAATCAATTTATTAAACTTCATATTTTTTACAATTTATTGAAAATTTTAAGTAGTTTAGTATTAATTTAAGAGCAGTGCACTGTTGACTATGTTATGAAATTTCAGTTATATAATGATCGAACTTTAGGAATTTAAGAGCAGTGCACTGTTGACTATGTTATGAAATTTCAGTTATATAATGAACTTTAGGAATTTAAGAGCAGTGCACTTTTGACTTTATTTCGCAAACTTTTGAAGACAAATCTAAATAAATAAATGGATTGTGCCGATCTGTTAATCCGAAAATTCTCTTCATGATTTCCAAAAAGTGAAAAGTGCATAGGATTGATATGAGTGAGTGTTGAAAATATGGAATATGATGAAGAAAGAAAGGATTTAATAAGAAATGAAATAAGGTAAAAAGAAAGTTAATCTAAATGATTAAAGTAGACTTAATCTCATAATTGTTATCCTCAAATGATATTTGTCTTATCTAGGTAATTTTAGAGTGTTTAAGGGACTACTTGACAAATGATTTTGTAAAATTGAATCAAATCAAAAAATAGAAGAAAGCTCAAAACACTTAAGTTTTCTTATAAGAACACAAAGTTGAATTTAATTTCATATAATTTGGAAAAAGTCTTGATTTTTGATTGATCTTGATGAATTGTTGTTATGTATTTAAGTTCAAAAAAAAAAAAAAAAAAAAAGAAAGAAAAACTCTTATCAACTATTTATAGTCTTCCAAATACATTCACAATATGGTACAAATCACAACATGAGAAGTGTCCAAATACCTTCACAAAAATGCAAACATAGGTGTCATGTGTTCATAAGTTCCTCAAACTTGCTTAGACTCATATGTCGAGACTTTTCGTTATATACTTCATTGTATGGTCTTGATCGTGTTGCTTGACTATCAAATAAAATGGATATAGACAAAGATCTTTTCGTCTCCAATTGAATCTCATAAAGGAGATCCTTTAACCATTCCGATTCATTTTTTATTCTAGCAAATGCCACAAATTCGGATTTCATGGTTAAATGAGTGATACATTATTGTCTCTTGAATTTCCAAGAAATCGCACCATTTCTTAATGTAAAAAACCATCTTGAATAGGATTTACTTTCTCCCGTGCCAGATATATAACTAGCATTAGTTAATTTTTCCAAAATTGTTGCATGTTTGGAATATTGAAGACTTAAGTTTTCGATTTTCCTTAAATAACTAAGAACTCTTCCAATGGTCTTCAAATGATCCATATTTATTAGTACACATACTTAGTTTACTAATAACAGATGCTATGTCCGGTCTTCAACATTGAGTTGTATACATAAAATTTCCTATAGCGCTCGCATATTCTAATTGAGTAATCTAATTTTAAATAAGACACAACTGACTGTCACAGATTTGTCTAGACAGTTACAAATTGTCAATGAAACATGAAGTTTTGTTTTAGCGCAAGACCAGATGAACCTTGCTGACGCAGATTCGTCTGGATTATAAAACGTGAACAGACCAGTATAAACGATGCAGAAATGTAAATAGACAAGAATGCAATATTTGAGCTTCAAGTGGGAAAAACCCTAATAGGGAAAACCCACGTGGCCGCACCCTGCGGACAAAAATCAATCATTAAATAAGAAATTTTTTTACACAGATCAATCTAAGATACAGGATAAATCTATGTTTAGACTTATCAAACACTCAAAAAATAAATCACTCACTGATTCTTCTATGGCGTGTAATATGAGCTGGCGTCCCACTACTCTTCAGTAGCTTTCTTTGAAACTGCAACGATCTTCAGCAAACTCGAACTCCCGTTCGATCTTGATCCAAACCTCCAGCTTGATCTTCTGACTGAAAGTCTTTTCTTCTCTTAGTGATTGATTTCTCATTTTTAAGAACCGATGTCTTAATAACGTAGAAGCCGTATATGTTTAAGTGCACCACACTAATTTTTGGCTTCGTCCCCGCACAGAAAACTGTCCTAGTCTTTCTTATTTAAGTGGAATCGAATTGCTTGTCCATCAAGAATCCTGATTGCACAAAATCTCTATTACCTGCAATTAAATCAAGAATAATTAGAGATAAGGTAAGATAATCATAAATTCAAGAATCTTACCATAAAAGAAGATAAGGTAAGATAATCATAAATTCAAGAATCTTACAGACTTGGACACCAAGAATAGGACCAAGATTTTAGGCCAATCAAGATATTCTTAATCTTGAATCCTTATCAAGAGTGATAAGTGACAGAATTCTAGCTCAAGAATATCATTAACACAATCCTTATCAAACAAGATAAGTCTCCAAACATTATCAATTATCAAGAGTTAATTATTCCAAAAATATAGGAGATAATTATACTTAATAGTCTAAGAAAGAATCGAGTAATTTAATTAAATTCAATGAATTACTAAACACACATGTATAGTAATTAAATTAAATTTACTTAAATTACAACATGTAGAAAAATAGAGAATGCTAATAACATATAAGTTAACAAGTACTAGGATCAAGATGGGTATTATACTCGTTTGTATTCAAGTGTTTGAATTTGTTTATCACATTCTCCATATAATGCGATTGACTCAAATAATAAACCCTACTATTTTTGGTTACTTTGATCCCAAAAATAGTGTCAACTTCTTCAAAATTCTTTATCTTGAATGTGGAAGATAGAAACCTCTTTGTTTCTTTCATTCCATCTATGTGATTACTTACAATCAACATGTCTTCGACATATGAACATATAATGATAATATATGTATCACATACATCAAAATACAAATATTTATCTACGCTATTATGCACAAAACTAAATGAATTTCTAGCTAAGTAAAAAAAAGTTGTGCCATTTTTTCTGTGTTTGCTTTAGATCATATAATGACTTTACAAGTTTTCAAACTTTATGTTCATTTTTCAGGTAGCACAAACCCTTCTGGCTGTTCCATGTAGACTTCCTTATCGAGATCCTCATTTAAGAGTATCATTTTGACATCCATTTTTGGAACATGTAAGTCATTTACATATGCCAATGCGAATAATATCCCAATGGATGCTATTCTAGCAACAGGTGCGTATGTATCGAAGTAATCGATTCCTTCCTTTTCTCAATATTCTTTTTCCACAAACCTAACTTGAAAGTGTTTATACAAATTGTACTTTCTTCTAAATACACATTTTCATCTAATAGCTTTAGAGTCAATTGGTAGATCGACAAGTTTCCATGTGTTATATGACAAAATTGAATCCATTTCATCTCTTATGGCATCTTTCCAAAAATGAATATCTCAAGAAGCCATAGTTTGATTATAAGTCTTAGGATTGGTTTCCACTTGTAGAACAAAAGGTATTGTTCTTACAACATTCTTCTCATTTCCTTCTACTAAGTAGAATGAAATGAGTTGTGAGTTTATTTCGTCTGAACCAAGTGACTTTTCAACTCAAATTCTTTTACTTCTTCGAGGTTCACTATGGCCCTCAACTCAAATTCTTTGGTAGATGTTTTTCTTTTTGTTCCTCTAGAGTTAAGTAACACTTCTTATGTTTCCCTTAAATCATACTAGTAGATAATGAGTTCTCAAAGAATTCTACATATTTGATTCAATTATCACATCGTTTTCTTGGTCTAACGATTTATATGATTTACTGTTAGTAGCATATCCTACAAATGCATATTTGATCCCTCTAGGATCTAATTTAATAATTTTTGGATTTTTTTTCTTGCAAAAGACAAGACACCCCTACACTTTAAAGTAACCAATATTAAGTTCAAGTCATTTCTATAGTTTGTATGGAGAGACTCTTATAACATTTGAACTGATTCTATTTAATATTGTACAAGCACTTTAAAAGGCTTCACCCTACAAGTTAAATGGAAACTTAGCATGATTAAGCATAAAATTTACCATGTCAACTAAAGTTCTATTTTTCTTTTAGCTTGAAGTCATTAGAAAAATATTCACCACCTCTATCACTTCTATGTGATAGGGTTTTCATTAAATAAACATAATCATATCTAGAAAAATCATTTATGAAAGTTATAAAACATCTATGTCCTCCTCAAGTTAGGATTCCATTTAATTCCCATATATTTGAGTGAATTAATTCTAAAATACATGAAGAACTATTCACACTTTGATAAGATTTCTTAGTCATTTTAGATTCTACGCAAACTTTACATTTATGTGCATCTTTTGTGTTATATGAAATCAAATTAATTTTAAGCATGCGTTTCATAGTACTTGTACCAATATAACATAATCTAGCATGCCATAAAGCAAATGAATAAAGCAAGTAAACGGAATTAATACTTTTATTCATATTATTCTCAAGAATATAAAGTTTAAGCATCCCCTCACTTGAGTATCACTAATTTCCAGCAAAGTTTCCATTTCGAGATAGTAGAAGTTTACCGGACCCAAATACAAATTTGATGCCAGATTTGCTTAACAAATCTTCACTTACTAAATTCCTATGCATGTTGGGGACATCTAACACGTTCGTTAGGGTAACCTTCTTAAACTTCTTTCTGAGAGTGAAAATAATGTCAATATTTCCCTTTTTGATGACCTTTGAACGTTCTTCATTCCCTATTTGTATTCTTGACTATCTTCTGCCTCATGATATGCATTGAAGAGTGATCTATCATATGATACGTATACCATAGCACAAGTATCATACCACAAATTAGGAATTTTTCCATGAATAGCGTTAATCCCACTTATTGTAGTGACTATGTTATCCACTCTTCCCTCGTTATTCTTTAGATTTTTATGTTGACAATCCTTCGCATAGTTTCTAGGCTTTTCGTAAATAAAACAATCTCCTTTTGGCTTCTTTTTAAACTTTTTGTTTTCTTCGTTTGGAAATTTTCGCTTGAAGCTTTTGTTGGAGAGCTTGATCTTTCTAATAGTACTGGCTTTCGATTTGATTTCATAAAAGTTACCGCTTTTATCTCTTGCTCTTGATTCTTTCTCAATTTTCAAATGTTTTTGAAATTTTTCCAAAGAGAATTCCTCGGAATTATGAAGCATCTTCTTCTTATAACTTTTTCAAGTGCTTGATAGTTTGGCTATTTAGCACCCAATCTCACCAAATCATGATTCATAAGTTTGATAGTAGCCAGTGGCGGACGTGGAAATTTTAAGTTAGGGGCTAAAATCTTGTATATAAATATGTTCATGAGCTGATCTATGTACTTGTTCATATATAAAATATTTACACTTTGAATTTTTGAAAGTTTTATTGAACCTAATTTGAATTATATGAGATTTAATGTAACTACAGGAAAAAAAATTGACTTCATGTGTAATGATAAAAAAATAAAAAAATACAAAACATTGATGTCATACCACATGTAAAATTTCCTAAAATGATAAAAATTATATTGAGAAAATTTTCAAGTGAAAATAATTAACGTCAATGAAATAATTGAAAAAATTATAAAGAAAAGACAAGTTTAATGTTCCTATTCGAGACGCACATTTTACTTTTCGCGATATCTATTTGGACCATTGAATATGTTTACAATGTAGTTCTAGAAATGAGCTTCGAGATGGCATAGGCAGTTTATGGATTCTACTAGCATATGATCATCTAATAATTTTTTAAACTAATTCGTCATCGTAATTATCGAAATTCTCTATTAGAATGGCCTACTTTGACATGCACTTTTACTTCGATTGGCCGTTTCGTGTGCCTTCAATGATGTTGGAAACTAAACCATACGCACTTTGAAATGATATCAAGAAACGTCGTCTCAACTCCATTTGGCAGGCCGACCTAGTCCGGACTACCTGGATTGACACCTCTAAGTTTGACACAAGATCTTGAGACTAGCTTTATAAAGAACCCATGTATTATAGCATCTCCAATGCAATAGTGTAATGTAATATGTTGTGCTTTTGTCGAAAGTATACGGATCGTACAAGTAATATATTGGACAATGAGTCTGTGTATCATACCAACGAGGATTGAGTTGAATTATTATTTTAGATTAAAATCCTTAACCGGAACTATTAAAATCAATTTGAGTTTGAAGTTTGAATTAGACTAACAACTAAAAAGTGAATAATTACGAAGTATGAAATTAATAAGCTAAACATGCTAGAATCGACAATCCACTTTACTTCCATCATTCATGCCTTAATTTAAGTGTTTAACTATAATTCATAGAATGAAATTGAAAATCCATGCTCCTAATTTTATTAAAATTTTCTTTCGAATGGTGAATTAAAGTCTTTTCATATATGTGACCGGACTATATTTATATGACGAATACAAACATATAATAAAACATTAATAATTTTGTGAACACTTTTAAAGATAACATAAAATATAGTGGTATATTTTTATCCCTTATCTAACTCTATACCAAGTAAAACATGTATAACATAATCTTAATCCTTCGAACTTAAGAGAACGCCACAACATTCATACAATTAGTGATCAAGTAATTGTGTAATTGTGTAAGCGTGTAAATTGGAATTAATTTCTCAAATCCATAAATTAATTAAACAATAAATCAAAACATGAAACCTGAAAAGTAAAGCTTCATCACGATTCTAACATAAATACCTAGCATAGAAACATAATTAAAGAATAGACACAAAAGGATTTGGTAGAACTTATGACCTAATTGGATAACTTATTCCTCATTTTACATAAATCTTAAATTTTCGTTCTTTCGCCAATTAATCCCCTTGATAAATCAATAGCGTTTTGGCATGATTTGAGATGATTGGGAACCTAAAAAACGTGCCTTGTCTCTAGTTTATATAGGTATGGATGAACTCTACCTGTTAAATTTGCGCGAAAAACGCCAGTTGTGGCCTAGTCGACAAGCCGCATGACAGTGGCCAAAAGTGGTGCGATTGTGTGGTTAGGTGATCTCAAAACTGCATAATGTTTGAACAATCACACGACTACATTCCTGAATGAGGCACGATCGCGTGGTATTAACTTCTGCATGCAATTCTCATCTTTTATTTTTTGCAAGTTGGTCCTATTAGTTTAATTTCCAATAGGTCCTCCATCTTCCGTTTAGATCATTTTGGTTCCTGAAATTCCGATTTCTGACTTATTTTTTGCATCAATCTACTTCATGCATTTTCGAAGTGTATAATTTAGCTCCATTTATCATCTAGTTGCTCTTCATTAGCCTCAATTGCTTTATTTTCTCGATTTTGAGATAATTTCTAAAATACAAACAAATAACAAAGAAATTAATAGCAATTATTCTAAAATGACAATATAATATCCCACTTTTAGCATGTAAATAAGTGTATAAAATACACTTATCATACTAAAAGTAATGTCACATCATCAAGTTCACATTATAGATTAAAAAAAAAAAAAAAATCAATTTTCAATGCATGTTGATTGAGACAATGTTTAATTGACAAATCACAAAAAAATAGACATCGTCTAGTGAACATCTAGATGTAGATGATTTTCAAACTTGCTGACTCAACAATTTTTCTATTTTTTCGTTATTTTATTTGAAGAAACATGCACTTTTCAAACTTTCTCTGAAAAAAATAGTGGCAAAAGAGGAAAACCTGTTTTTCCAAGTAAATTTTAATCATTAATGCACAAATTAAAATCAAAATAAATAATAATGAACTAACAAAAATTATAGTCGTTGTCAATGATAATAAATAATAAATAAATAAAATTTAATAGTGATGAATAAGTCGATAATACAACAAAAATGACATGCAATTTCGTTAATTAATTACGCATACTCTTATGAAGTCTCAAATAGTAGTAAAACACAATCAATGATATTTTTCAATTATACTTATTATTTTTTGATCATGAGATATATAAGACTTTCCCCGGCCACTGACAATTCTTGCACAAATCAATCAATAAAGAAAACACATAGATTTGTAGGAAGAGAAACAATTGATTTGTGTAAAAAAAAAAAAAAAAAAGATAACACTAAGATATTGATATATTTATTTATTTATTATTAGTTTAGTAAAATAATGACGTGAAGGCATATATTTTTTGTTGTAGATATGATCTACTACGGATGGATTTTAAGTTTGATCGTTTATTTTTTAAACATTAATGTCACATATACTAGACGACTTTCACTTAACTGTCACATAATAAGATATAATTATAGACGGAATGCAGTAGAAATACTCTTAGTAACTTTTGACTATTTTGTTGAATACCCCTTTAACCTTTCATTTCAGTACGAACCCCCTTCTACATCACCTAATGTTGCGAAAAAATTCCATGCTGTCCACATCTATTAATTTTTTTCATTAAAATAAAATTTGTGGGCCAATATTAATAAAGGAATCAAAGACATTTTGTCTCAACGATTTCTAATTTACTTAAGGTCGTGTTTGGTTAATATATATATATATATATATATATATATATATATATATATATATATATATATATATATATTCAGTCTTCAAAACAATTTTTAGACAAATAAGTTGATGTTTGATTTGGATTTGTAAGGTAACTTGATTGTTGATAATGTTAATTTTTGTTCTCGTAGGGAATCGAGATTACATACTAAAATCTTTAACTTGTTAGGTGGAATAGTTCAAACGTCCTTTATAAGCCTATCATGTACTCCATGTTTGAGCGATGTGGGATTTGTTCTCACTTCTCCCAACAATCACCATTTAAACGAAGTGTCATATCATTTTTTGGCCCATTCAATAGATAGTCTATCGATCTCTCTTCCTCAAATCAGTAAGGTATACCTACTTTATCAAAGCCTAAATTTTCCACTACGTCTAGGCACAACACCCTTAAGAATTTAACCATTGATTTTTCTAACCATTGGAATATAATTTGGAGCCCACCACTTTTGTTCGTTTGCAATCGAAATCTCTCGTGCGTCACTCCACGTAGCTAAGTTTGAGACATGACTCTGATAATACAACTTGTAGGGAACTGCAGAGGTTTTATCTCAAAGATTAACCTATTAGGTGGAGCCTTATAAGTCCATCTTTTACATCATGTGATATGATATGCGTTCGTACTTTTCCCAACAGTTTTATTATAAAGGAAATATTCAATGATTTAGATGGAGAATTGGTTTTCTGTATTTATTTTTTATTTTTTTGGTGTTTTGATGATTTCTTTTGTTCCAAGATTATATTCTGCAAAGTATATTATTTTTTGTGTTGTATTCCACAATGTTCAACACTTTCAAGGTTGATTTTCCCACGAACATGTTGGAAAATAATTGAATGGAAATTAAAACCCATCAGTTTTCTGATTTCATCAGTTTCATAAATCATCAGTTTTGAGTTTTTTAAAGTGAATGAAAATTGAATTCCAGCCTTCAAATTTCATCCCTTTGAAAGGAAAAAAATGGTGGTTTTGCATGGTTTAAGAAATTATTACAGAAGTTCTGAAAGGAAAAAAAATTATTACAGAAGTTCCGTCGCATGTTTTCAAAGAAATGGTGGTTTTGCATGGTTTAAGAAATGGTTTTGCATGGTTTTGTTAACTTGCATGGTTTTTAAAATTATTTGGAAATGATTATGTATCCATTTTATAATTCTATTAATAATTGATACAATTGTTAACCTTTCTTTTCACGATTATTTTTATTATTAGTAAATGATTTCTTCTTTATCATTGTCTAATAATTACTTCCTTATTGTTATTATTATTTAATAAATGTTTCTTACATTTCACGAGATTTAATTTTATTTGTAGTGTGCTCGATTTTCTTAAATTTGAAGACATAAAACAACTCTCGAATTTATATAAAATTTTACAAATTTATAATTACCTTGAATTATTTGTTGCTTGGTCTAAGGTTCAATGACATCACATGGAAATGACAATGTGAACAATGGAGTAAACACTATTGGGACCACTGCTAACCCTGTGGAGACCTCGACTGACATTCCTCCCATTGATGGGACAATTGGTGGCTGGATTCCTCATGTTGGAGTGAATCCTACTTTACCTACGGCTGCAACCTCGACGATCTAGTTTGGCACAATATCTTTGCCAGTACCTAGGGCTGAGGCCTTGGTACCTTTGTCATCGTTTTCAGCTCCATTTCTGATGAACGATGCAACTCTCATAGATAAGTTTGCGGGGACTGATTTTAAGATATGGCCGAATAAGATGGTATTCCATTTTACTACTTTGGATTTTGCACGTTTCCTCACTAAGGATGCCCCTGTCGTAGCTGAAAACGACATGGAATGCATAGGCCTGCAGCTTTGGATGCTTGAAATGCTGATTTTCTATGCCGAGACTATGTCCTCGATGACCTACAGAATTCTTTGTATCACGTCTATGTGGTAAAGAAGTCTGCTAAGGAGCTCTGGGAGTCATTAGAAAAGAAGTACAAGACCGAGGATGCTGGTTCTACGAAATTCTTGCCCAGTCGGTGTATGGACTTCAAATTAGTGGATTCACGTTCAGTGGTGAGCCAAGTGTAGGAGTACCAAGTGCTTTTGCAGGAAATGCATGCTGAGGGTTTGACTATGGCAGAATCCCTACAAGTGGCTACTACTATTCACAAGCTACCTCATCAGTAGAAGGCTTTCAAAAGCTATTTGTAGCATAAGAGGAAAGAGATGTCTTTCGAGGATTTAATTATCAAGATGCATATCGAGGAAGATAACAAACTTGCTGAACATAAATCAGAGAATTCTTACTCTGAGAAGGCTAATGTATTAGAGCACGGACAAAGCTCTGGTACCAATAAAGGTCAATCCTTTAAAGCCAAGCAGGATAGCGGGAATCGAAAAGATAAAAAGCAGGTCACGTAAGGGTCTCAGTTGAAGCCTACCGGTGGGGTGGGAAAGAAACCTAAGTTCCAGTTCAATGGAAAGTGCTTCAATTGTGACAAAGTTGGCCATCGATCAGTAGACTACCGCCACCCTCAAAGGGATAACAAGCAGCGTCCTCAGGCTAATATGGTTGGAAATGAGAAAGATCATCTCTTAGATGACATGTCTGACCTAAACCTTACGGCGGTGATTGTTGGGGTGAGGTTAACCTAGTGGGGTCTAACCCAAAAGAGTGGTGGTTGGACACTGGCCACTTGCCATGTTTGCTCCAATAGGAGCATGTTCACTACTTTTGTACTAGTTACAAATGGTGAAAAGTTTGTTCATGAGAAACTCTACAACTTCTGAAGTGCTTGGTAAAGGCAAGGTGATCTTGAAGATGATCTCTGGCAGAGAGCTTACTCTGACCAATGTGTTGTATGAGCAAGAATGGCTTCCGCATGGTCATTGAGGCAGATAAGTTGGTGATTACTAAAATAGGAGTTTATGTTGGGAAAGGCTATATGACTGATGGCCGGTTTAAATTAAATGGAATTGTTGTAACCCCAACTGTTATGTATAATGAGAAAACTCCTTCTGTTTACTTGCTTGAGTCTCCTAATCTGTGATATGGTAGATTATGTCACGTAAATTACAATGCAATATGTAGACTAAGCAAACTAAACTACTTTCCTAGATTTCAAATCGATTCAAATCATAAATGTGAAACCAGCGTTGAGGCTAAGCTTACTAGGTCTTCGTTTTATAGTATTAAAAGAAGTACCAGCCATTAGGACTAGTCCATAATGATGTGTGTGACTTGAAATTTGTCCAAACAGGAGGCAGCAATAAGTACTTTATTACTTTTATCAACGATAGCACGAGATATTGTTATGTGTACTTGCTTAAAAGTAAAGACGAAGCTATCAATAAATTCATTTTTTTTTATAAGAATGAAGTTGAAAATCAACTTAGCAAGAAAATAAAGGTGTTGCAATGTGATCATGGTGGTGAATATGAATCACCTTTTGGTGAATTTTGTGTTAAACATTGAATAATTCACCAAACCACTGCACCTTATTCACATCAGCAAAACGGAATCACTGAGCATAAGAATCAAACTTTAAAAGAAATGATGAATGATATGTTGATTAGATCTGGATTACCATAGAACATGTGGGAAGAAGCTATTCTTTCTGTGAATTACATTTTGAATAAAGTGTTAAGAAAGAATATGGATAAGACTCTGTATGAACTTTGGACAGGCCATACACCTTCGTATAAATACTCACGAATGTGGGGACGTCTTGCGAAAGTTGCGTTGCCTCCTCCTAAGAAGATCAAGATTGGACCTAAGACAGTTGACTATGTGTTCATTGGCTATGCACAAAATAGTAGTGCATATATGTTTCTAGTGCATTATTTGAATGTATCTGATGTTGATTCGAACACGATCATGGAGTCTAGGAATGCATAATTCTTTGAGAATATATTTCCTTGTAAATCTCCTAAACATCTAACTCTCATTAAACGGACTATAGAATCTTCTACTTCTGGTAGTAGTAAAGATCCAATTGAAGAAGTGAGAATGAGCCTAGACGGAGCAAAAGGAACTAAACTTCTATTACGTTTGGCCCTGATTTTCTCACATATTTGATGGAGAATGACCCTTAAAGCTATAAATAAGCTATATCTTCTCCAGATGGCCATATGTGGAAAGAAGCCATCAAGAGTGAAATCGATTCTATCCTACAGAATCATCCCTGGGAATTAGTAGATCTTCCATCGGGCTGTAAGCCTTTGCGCTACAAGTGGATCTTCAAAAAGAAGATGAAAGTGGATGGATTCGTTGATAAATATAAAGCTCGACTAGTAATCAAAGGTTATAAGCAAAAGGAAGGCTTAGATTACTTTGATACTTATTCTCCTGTGTTGAGAATAACTTCTATCCGGATGATAATTGCTATTGTAGCCTTGCGAAATCTGGAAATACATCAAATGGATGTAAAAAACAGTTTTCCTAAATAGAGATTTGAATGAAGAAATCTATATGGAGCAACCGGAGGGATTTTCAGCTTCAGGTCAAGATAGGAAAGTCCGTAGACTGGTTAAATCACTTTATGGTTTAAAGTAAGCACCAAAGCAATGACATTAGAAGTTTGATAATGCTATGCTTTTTAGTGGCTTTAGAATCAACGAGTGCTACAAGTGTGTATATGTTAAGGACACTCATGATGGATATGTCATATTGTGTTTGTATGTCGATGACATGCTCATTGTCGACAGCTCTGATAAGATTATCAAAGTCACTAAGAATATGTTAAACTTAAAGTTTGACATAAAAAATATGGGTCACGTGGATATCATTTTGGGAGTAAAATTTACTAGAACTATGAATGGACTTATGTTAACTTAATCTCATTATATTGATAAAATACTAGACAAGTCCAACAAAGTCAGATACCACTGTGGCTAGGACTCTAGTGGATTTGAGTCTCCATTTATCCAAGAATACTGGTCACAGTTGGAATATTCTCAGATAATAGGGAGTTTAATATATTTAATGAATTGTATGAGACTGGACAAATCATACTCAGTTAGCAGATTAAGTCGCTACATGAGTAACCTAGGTGCTATCCACTCGAAAGCCATTTTCAGGGAGTTACATTATTTAAGGTACACTCATGATTTTGGATTACATTATTCTAGATACCCTGCAATAATTGAAAGGGTATGCTGATGCAAATTGAATATCAGATATGTTTGACTCCAAGTCTACTAGTGAATATGTCTTCACTCTTAGTGGTACAGCTGTCTCTTAAAAATCATCGAAACAAACTTGCATCGCAAGATCTACAACAGAATCAGAGTTCATTGCTTTGGAAAAAGCAACTAAGGAAGCAGAGTGGCTTCGCCAGTTTGTTGAGGATATTCCAAGATGGTCAAAGCCGGTGCCTGCAATTTGCGTTTATTGCGATAATCAATCAACAATTGGCAGGGTATAGAGCAATATGTATAATGGTAAGTCTCGACATATTCAAAGACGACATAATACCATTTGACATCTACTCTCACAAGGTATTATCACTATGGACTATGTGAAATCAAAGGATAATATTGCGGATCCGCTAACCAAAGGGTTCACTCGAGAACTAATTGTAAAAGCATCGAGGGGAATGGGCTTGCAGCCTATGACGTTAAAAGTTGTCATGCTGGAAACCCAACCTAGTTGAATGGAGATCCTACGATCTAGGTTCAAAGGGACAACTAAACCATGTATATCTGTGTAAATCACTGAGATGGTTCTCCTTCTGCTCATTCCTATGGTGTTCACAGTGTTTGGAAGATACAGGTTAAGCTATGCTTTTAATGACTCTTAAGCATTGTTGTAAAGCGCTAAGTCAAGAGGTCACCTATGTGAGTGTGAAGTGGGCTGCTTCTATAAGGATTGGGAAGGCTACATCCTTGAACAAACACTTGCAGAACCAAGCGGCATGTTCATGCCCAAAACGAACACAACATTGAGAACTATGTTTTGTCTAGAATGGTCCTGTGTGAGATCTATTGTCTTGGTTTACACAAAAGGCGAAACAGTTCAAGGCATCAAATCCACTAGTTCACTAGTAATACCCGATAGGTTTCACAAGGGAAGGTTCAAGGCTAAATGCTAACTATCCTATGCAGGATTAATTCGTTTTACTCTCTCTTTCTCTCTTGAGTCTCTGTTTTTGCAAATTTCCATCATGTGGGAGATTGTTGGAAAATAATTGAATGTAAATTAAAATCCATCAGTTTCTGATTTCATCAATTTTGAATTTTTTTTTCAAGTGAATGAAAATTGAATTCGAGCCTTCAAATTTCATCCATTTGAGTAAATGAAAATCAGTTTCATTTGTGAATTCAATTGTGATTAATGTCAGTTTCAAAACTTGAAATTAAGTCACTGATTTTCAGTTGCCAAAGAGCCTATAAATCTTTCCTCTTGGCTGAAACACACAACACACAAACAAGTGAAAACAAAACAACAAATTCAGCATCCTTTTTCCTTTTCATTTCAGCAGCCTCAACTTTGTTCCTTATCCATCTTTTGAAATTTTTTTAAGAGAGTATATCACAGCTAGTTCGATAGGTAGTTAACGTTGTGCAGTGTGAACCGATAACCGATTTTATCCTGGGAATCGAACACCGATCAAAACATCTTGCACCCTGATGAGGCGACAAATTCGATTTAAGGAAACCGTACGTGTAAACACGGGACTTCGATTTGATTTCATTTGTTTAATTCTCTAATTTTCCCTAGCAGAACATTTGACCATGTCTTCTTCTTCCTCCTAGTTCATCCTCAATATGGATACACATCCCAATTTCAAACAAAAGCAAAATCAGATCGAAAATGGGGTTTTCAAATCATACCCAATTCCAATTTGAAATCAAACCATTTTCAATCACAATTTCAGTGTCATTAAGCTCAGGAGAAAAGCTCATTGCTTTGAATGGGGAAATAATAAAAAATAAAAAAGGTTAAATTCTCTCTCAAATAAATTCATTTCTTTAAATTTTAAACCCAATTCCTCCTCCTCCTCCTCCTCATTACTCAGTCCAGTATTGCAAGCAAATCCAATTTTTTTGGGTATAAATTAGCTTCAGATTTCTTCAATTTATTTTCGTTGCCTATGCGTTCATAAGATAACAATTCGTTGCAGTCACAATGTGGGAGACAAAATTTTGGACAAATACACCCTCTTCCATATTTTAAGATTCGTGCTTTCACTACAACAATGACAAGAATGTCGATTCTATATGCAGAGTCTATAGCGACGACAACAAAGTCGTCTCTATAGGCGACGACTATGACGACGACATATGTTTGTTTTGTTGTCTCTATATTTAAAGACTATAAGGACCAAAAAAAAATCGCTTTATAGGTGAAGACTATAGCCACTAAAATATTTGTTGTCTCTATCGTAAGGGCTATATGACAAGGAAACTTGGTGTTTTTTTTCTACCAATAGAGAGGACATATTTTGTCTCTATAGGTCATGAAATTTGTCGCTATTAGTCCCAATCGAATGGTGGAACTTTTTGGTTTATTTTGTTTTTTATTCCTGTGCAATTCTATTGCGATAACATTTTTAAATAATATACATTATGAAAACAAATATAAGCTCAAGAAATCTTATAGCTCCACTTGTTGGATTATAACTTCATAACTTTTAGGTCTAGGGTTCAAGCCACACCTCAATCAAACTAAGGTCTAGGGTTCAAATCACACCTCAATAATTCCAAACTAAAATAAAAATTCTTGACATGTCGGGTTAGGAATTGGTGGGTGGCGGGGCTGGTGGGCTGGCCTAGGTCGAGTCACAAGTTTTTTTTTAATTTTCGAAATGTTTTGAAAGCTATATATATAGTAACGACTTTTGTCCTCTCTCTCTATAGGTGAAATATCTATAGCGATGACCGTTGTCGTCATAGATAATATTTAGGTACATACTTATTGCAATGACATTTTACGACGGTAGTGTCGTCTCAATAGATCAATGGAGATGACTTTCGGTGATATGGAGAGTATATTTGTCGTCGCAATAAGCACTTTTTCTTGTACTGTTTATCCTTCAATTATTATTATTATTATGTTTATAATATAATATAATATTTACGAAAATTAAAAGTAATGGAACATAAAATAGTTTGTAACAGTAATGCAACTTGAAACTCATCCTTGTATTTTCCACCTAGAGTTCTTTTTATTTGTTTCTCATTTTAGAATAGTTTTCCACGTGTGGTAAAGAAATTATTTTTAATCTGTGTCATTATTTTTGGAGATGCCATTGTTCTTTTATAAGGATATTTTACGGTCACGGGGGTGTTTAATTGTCATTTTTGTTCATTAGAAATATTGTGTTAAAAGTTTTATATCAAATTACAAAGGGGTGAAATAAATAAAGTGCAATCAAGTCTCTATGCACAATGAGCATTGCTCAAACTCAATTGCAACACACATTTTCATTTTTTGCAATACGTAATGAATGTTATTATATTCCTTTTCTATACATCAAAACTCAAATTTCCAACATACATATGAACAATGCAAAAGGCCTTTTGCAACATTTTTTATACGTTGCAAAATGCTGATTTTGTTGTAGTGCATAAACAAATTGAACGAGTCTACAAGTGAAACATCGAAATTATTTGCACATCAAGTGCATCAAACTAGTATTATTTAAGTGATAATTGTATAGATTACTTACTTTAGATAATAAAACTGATTTTTACTACCTAAATAAAAAATTTTGAAAAATACTTCATTGTTACTAAAAAAAAATTGAAAAGTATCATAGGTATCATACTGTGATACTAACATATTTGAGAAGTATCAAAAGTATCAGATTGTGATATTTCACGTGATTATGAAGTATTTCTCAGTTTTTATGATTTTATTATAAGTAATTTTCAATTTTTATAAAATTTAAGTAAATTTCAATTTGATCCCTAAAAATAGTGTAATTATGTGAATAGTCCATTATTTAATTTGTGTTAAACTTATGATATTAAAATCGTTAAGAATCTTGCCATAAATTTTAAACATTGCACTAGTTAATGAATATATATTTTAAAGTGGTTGTGTTAATTTATTTTATTTTATTTTTTTATTTTTTTGGTTGTGCTATAGCCTACAAGTACTTCCCCTCTTACCTCTTCTTATTGTCCCCTCATATATAAGGGGTGGGACCAAAAACATTTTAAGTGGCTCCACCCCTTATATGTGAGGGAACGGTAAGGAAAAGTCCTTGCAGCATTATTCTAATTTTTTACATGTCTAGATGTGTTTTTTTAAGTTACGGAAGTTAGAAAGACCTTTATCGATTATGTACCATACGAGTAATAGCATCCCACATTCGTTGACGTCTAATTACATAGTATGCAAAACACCATTATTTTGACACAATGCAATTATGCAAGTGGTAGTAGTTACATATTTTATGTTACAACATTTGTATAAGAAATTGAAAGAAAGAATAAGAGGAGGTGTGGAATATATTATCGTTCAACGCAGCCACCATGTACAGCGATCCCTTGATCTGACGCCATCAAAGACGTTGATCAATATCACCTCCTGGTGGCTATCCACGGCCAGCCGAGGCAGCTTCACATTATTCCGGCATAGAGGGCACGTCATGTTCCCACATCCTAGCCACCTATCCAAGCAAACTCTGTGGAAAAGATGGTTGCAACTCAGCTTCCTAATTTCATCTCCTTCATCGATCCCACATAAACACACGGCACATTCTACTGTATTCTCATTTTCCGCACTGTTTTCATAGCGAGTTACGTCAAGATCATCAACATATTCAGGTAATAGGATCCCATAAGTTTGAAAAAAGGACTGGTAAAGAAGATAATCCCATGCCCACTTCAGCTGAGTTACAATCAGAAATATATTGTTCAATACAACTGATTGCGGCATTTTTACAAACATTTTGTGGGGATGCCGATTGTGAATGGAATAGAGGGCTGTGGACCGTGGTGGGTTAGGATTATAAAATGGGTGTATTTATACACAAAAACTGGATGGCTGGGGAAGAATTTTCTATTGCAAAATCATTACTTTTCTACTGCTTTTATTGGACTATACAGGATTTACCTGCCTTTCTATAGCACGTGCTGTTCTGTTCAACATAGGTTAGTACAAAAAAAAAAAAAAAAAAAAAAAAAAAAAAAAAAAAAAAAACACAAATTATCACTTGAGACAAAAAAAAATTTAAATAGTATTTTAACCATTATTGTCGGTCAATAATTAGTAGGTAAAACTTGTAGGCAAAATGAAATTTGCACTCCACTGCTCAATTTCCTGGAAGATGGCTTGAGTTTTTGCATGGACTGACTATTCAATTCAATTCAACTTTTGTTGCAAAAGAATACTGTATAAAAACATGTTACACGACATGCAACGGAAGAATAAAACAATCCTTTTGGGAAGATTTAGGTTACGGCAGTCCTAAATTTGACGAACAGGCGGTCCATTAAAAGAATTGAATAATTAGAGACAAAAATGGCTGCAATAAAAGAACAGTGTTCTCTTGATAGACTAGATTTATCAAAGTGAAAATTAATAATATATTAGGTAGTGGAAAATAATAGAGGGTTAGGTACAATGTTCGAGCAATTTTAACCGTCATTTGATTGAATTCACCAATTTATTTGGAGGGATTAATACTGTGGTAGTATTAATTTAACTAGTATATCACCCTGCATGCAATGTGTCTCATTGTATCACTAAAAATACAAATTTCATTTGTAATAAAATGTGTTGAAACTTTGCTTTTAGATTTAGTTATTACATTACAAATTCAGTACTATATTATTTTAATCGATCAATAAAAATAAGTGAGATATAAAGGGAATTATGTTTGTCGGATACTTTAGTAAATAATACTGAAGTATTCGACAAATATAAGTCAATAATCCTATTAATTAATCTTTTAAATAGTTATACAATCAAGAGAAAAAAATAATTTTTGTAATTGTCTAACGAAAATGTTAAGAATTATAACCAAACTCGTTAACTAGATATGTATATGCTCATATCTCTATTTTAAAAACTTGATTATTGACCTATCTTACTAGAAAATCTTAAAAACTTGAATTATTTTGCGGGTCATTTAACAATAAGCCCATTAGTTTATCCAATTAAAAAAATAATAAAAAAAGAATAAAAAAGTGATAATTATAGGTGGCCAGGTTTATATTTCCAATAATTCACCTTTATAGAATTATAGTAATAAATTCCGGTTTTAGGTGGTAATATAATATTAATAAAATAATATTTATTAATTTAACTCACCCAACCCACCATCGCATTTGCCTCGTTCCTAAATTGTCATTAAACCCAATTCAAACATTCCCCCAACTCACTGACATCCATGGTGATGAGATTCTAATCGGGGAATCTCGTCGAATAACGCGAAATAACGAAATTAAAACCTAGGAAAGATCTAAGACAGATTAAACGTGAAAATAAACAAGACACAAGGAAATAAATAAAGGAATTAAAGATAGATCGACGATAAAACCTTGACCCGACAATCACGACGCAATTAATGACGATGCGGATTGAAGAACCAAGATTGGTGAACGCCACAAGGGTTGTCAATTCCTTGATAAGTTCGTTGAATGAACGCCACAAAAATTGAATTTTTGATAAGTTCAAGAAAAAGGGAATAACTCAATCTTTCAATTTTGGAGAATCCTCTCTCAATTTAATTCATAAACTAAAACTAAAACTGTCTTTTACAATCATGGAAATGAATATAAATAAGAAAAATAACATAGCCACTAATTGGGCTCAAAACAGAATCTTAATTAGTCTAAACTACTAAAATAGGAAAATAAATAATTAAAAACGGAAATTAAATCAAAAATTGCGAAAATCCGAAAAATTGGATTTACGGCCATGATGAACTCATTTACGGCCGTAAATGACTTTCTGTTTAAGACTTACGGCCGTGACCATATTTCTTACGGCTGTAACTATGAAATTCTGTAATTCTTCATTTAAACCCGAGGCGGAGTTACGGCCGTGAGGATTAATCTTTACGGCCGTAATGAAGGTTCTGCTCAAATTTACGATAGCTGTGTTACGACTGTAACTTATACTCTTACGGTCGTAAGATGACTTCTGCACCTTTTTTTCCTCTGAACTTCGATTCCTTGTTTCGGCTTGATCTTTTCTTCTTCCCGGCTCGATCCCAACACGGAACTTGCTCCGTTTTCCACGTAGATCACCGTCATACTGTCGATGTCTCGACTTCACCCTTGGTTGCCTGGTCCGAATCATATCATACTCCCTCTCTTGAAAATGATTCGACCTCGAATCCATTTTTGGTCGGCTTTTTAAACCCCTCCTGCTTTCTTGGGCTCAATGATCATTTTTAAGTTTTGTGCGATCTTTTAGACTTTTTGGCTGCTCATTTTTGCCAATGAATTTCTTCCCCGCCTTAAGTTCATGGCTTGATTTATGTCCCTGCAAAATAGATTTAATAGAACTGGGGAGGGAATGGTTAGCTTGGTTAAGTGCAAGGCAAGAACCTTTGTACACCAACTTTTGTGCAAATAAACTTAATTTGGGGGTGGACTCTTGATGAGAATCCAGGGAGTCAATCGAGTCAAAGTCAAACAGGTCAACCCTCTTTCCGAATACCGGTGGGGCCCATGACAAGATCCAAGGCTAAAGAGGTCCAAGAGTCGATCGCGGGACTCATTTTCAAGCTCCGAAATCAAGTTCCCATGGAAGAGAGCAAGATCGAGGTCAATTGCCTCATTTTGGAAGAACAGGAACTTTCGGTCGACCGAAAGTTTCCTTCGGTCGACCGAAACTCTGCAGGATTTTGAGGCTCAGCTGTAGGCAGTTTCGGCTGACCAACGTACGACCGAAACTACCATTTCGGTCGACCGAAAGGTAATTTCGGTCGACCGAAAGTCCTCCGACTGTTAAAAAAAAAACGGGATTTTTTGTGCAATTTACCAAACTTTTGTCTTTCATTTCTTGTATATACTTTGTAAAGCCCAAACCCTAGATGGTTTTTGGATGAACATTGAAGCCTCCATTGAGAGCATTTGAGAGAGGTAAATCCTTTCTTTCTTTGTAACTTTTATTGGAATTTATTTCAACTTATATATTGAGAGTTTGTTCTTGTGTATTTGTTGATATTTAATTCCACAAGTCTTGGTATTTGTCTTAATCTTTCCATTGGGCTAGGGTTTGTAAATCCTTGAATTTTGGTTGGGTTAAACTTGGGTCAAGATTTCTCATTTATTACCTATTTTAGCTTTCTTGGGTTGATACAATATTGTTGTGTGAATTTTTGGTTTAATCACCAAAGGGGTTCGCATCATTTGGTATCAGAGCTTGACTCTAAAATTGGTATTCCTATCTTTACATTTATTGTGTTGTTCTTGATAGTCAAAAAAAAAAAAAAAAACGAAAATTACAAAAAATTGGGGAAAATTAGTGTCCATGGAAATTTCATGATTCCTACATATTGGGCATTGTTGTTATCATCAATTTGAAAGTTATTGGGGATACATTTGAACAAACACTTGAAAATTCCAAACTATTCAAAGGTTGCATCTTAAGTGTTTGATAAAATGTTTCAAAGAGTGTCTTCATATTGAAACCTACCATTCAACTACCAAACACATTCCTAATTGAATTCCTTGTGTCTTACATCAAGTTATTGTGACTATACCTTTGAAAAATCTTATTGGTCTAGTTCAATTCCTTATTTACTTGTATAATAGCAAGCAACTAAATTCTACTTGCTATTGTGTCAATCCTTCATTTGCTTCCTTTGTTGTTTGTGGAATTTGTGCTACACAAGAATTAAATTCTCAATTTAGTTGAATTACGTTCCTTGAAAAGTTTGAGTAAGAAAGTGAAGAGTGGTAAAAGGCAAGAGTGGTAAGCTCATTAGAGGGAAAAAGCCTAATTGAGTGAAACACGAGCGAACATAATTTGTGAGGACATTTGCACACTTACACTCCATGGCTCATGCACATACTTCGAGTGGACAAGATTCTAATGCACAAACTCAAGAGTTGAGGGATATGATACAAGCTCTCACAGTTACTATGGCGGATATGGGGGGAAGGTTGGAAGGTAGATTAGCAAGGTTGGAGACTAGGAGGGAAGTTCCACCTCCAAGGGATGATAATGTTAGGAGAGGTGATAGGAGAAGGCCTAGAGATGAGTATGAATATGATGATGTTGATGATGATGAATTGGAGAGTGAAGGGGGTAGTGACCAAAATTGGAACATGGGTAGGAATAGAGGATGTAGGAATGTGAGGGGAGTAGGACGAGGTCATGGGAGGAACCCTAGGGGTAGGGACGGAATGGATGGTAATTTGGTAGTATTAAGATGAAAATTCCTTCTTTCCATGGGAAGAGTGATCCGGATGCCTATTTAGAATGGGAGAGGAAGATAGAATTGATTTTTGAATGTCATAGGTACTCCGAGGATAAAAAGGTTAAGTTAGCGGTAGTGGAGTTTACTGATTATGCCTTGGCTTGGTGGGATAATTTATTACTCACTAGGAGAAGGAATTTCGAGGGTAGTGTGGATACTTGGGAGGAATTGAAGAGCCTTATGAGAAAAAGATTTGTACCAAGTCACTACTATAGGGGACTCTATCAACGACTACAAACCCTGAGTCAAGGAACAAAGGGTGTTGAAGATTATTATAAGGAGTTGGAAAAAGCTTTGATGAGGGCCGACATAGAGGAGGATAGAGAAGCCACTATGGCTCGATTTATGAGTGGGTTGAATAGGGAGATCGCCAATGTGGTTGAATTACACCATTATGTTGAGATGGAGGAGTTGGTACACATGGCTATTAAAGTGGAGGCTCAATTGAAGAAGAAGGAGCACTTTAAAAGAAAGGGGCAAGAAAAATTCTTGGGAGGTCCTAGTTCCAATTGGAAGTCTAAGTGGGGGAATGAAAAGGTTGATAAGGTACCACTTAAGGACAGTATTGAAACCTCCAAGGGAAAGGAAGTTAGCTTTGTCAATGACAAATCAAAGGTTGTTCCTACCACTTCTAGGAGTCGGGATATAGAATGCTTCAAGTGTAGAGGACGGGGTCATTATGCTCGAGAGTGCCCTAACAATAGGGTGAGATTATCAAAAATGGGGAGTGGTACTCGGAAGATGAAGAGGACGAAGAGGGGGTGCCATGTAGGGGAGATAGTGATGACGAGGAAGAAGAGGTGGAGGGAATTGTTAGTCCACCCAAGTCTTTAGTCACCATTAGGTCTCTCAACACCCAAGCCAAGGTTGATGATGCGGCTAAGCAAAGGGAGAATATCTTCCATACTAGGTGTCTTGTGAAGGACAAAGCGTGTAGTCTCATCATTGATGGGGGAAGTTGCACCAATGTAGTTAGCACTAGTATGGTCAAGAGGTTGGGATTACCTTTAATGCCACGTCCTAATCCTTATAAGTTGCAATGGTTGAGTGATTATGGTGAGTTGAAAGTAAGTAAGCAAGTACTACTTATTTTCAACATAGGGACCTATGAGGATCAAGTACTATGTGATGTGGTGCCCATGCAAGCTACACATATATTATTGGGGAGACCATGGCAATATGATAGGAGGGTATTGCATGATGGAAGAAAAAATCGGTATAGTTTCCAAATGAATGGAAAACCCGTGACACTCCTACCTTTGAGTCCGGAAGAAGTTTATAAGGACCAATTGAAACTCAAGAAGGAGGAGGAGGAGGAAAAAGAAAGAAGAAGAAAAAAAGATGGAGTTGAGTGAGGGACAAAAGGAAAGTGAAAAAAAAAGAGGGGAAAAAATAATGAGAAAAAAAATGAGGGGATGCAAGAAAAAAGAAAGAGAGCAAAAGAGATTGAGAAAATAATGAATTTTTATGCGAGTAAAGGTGATGTGGAGAGAGCTATAAAAGAAAATCATTCTATTCTTTTGATGGTGTATAAGGAGTCCCTCCTTACACTTGACGACCCTCACACTTCCCTCCCCATTTTAGCTTCTTCTTTATTGCAGGAGTTCGAGGATGTCTTCCCGGAGGAGATGCCTAGTGGGCTTCCACCCATTAGAGGCATCGAGCACCAAATTGATTTCATCCCCGGAGCCGTCATTCCAAATAGACCGGCATACCGAAGCAACCCGGAGGAGACCAAGGAACTCCAAAAACAAGTTGAGGAGTTGATGGGTAAAGGATATGTTCGTGAGAGCATGAGTCCTTGTGCCGTTCCCGTGCTACTAGTGCCCAAGAAGGATGGAACCTTCAGAATGTGCGTCGATTTCCGAGCCATTAACAACATAACGGTAAAGTATCGACACCCCATTCCTAGGTTAGATGATATGCTAGATGAGTTGCATGGTTCGTGCATTTTTAGTAAAATCGACTTGAGAAGTGGATACCATCAAATTAGGATGAGGGAAGGAGATGAATGGAAAACCGCTTTTAAAACTAAATATGGTTTATATGAGTGGTTGGTTATGCCCTTCGGTCTCACTAATGCACCGAGCACTTTTATGAGATTAATGAACCATATTTTGCGTGCATTCATTGGAAAATTTGTGGTAGTTTACTTCGATGATATTTTGATTTATAGCAAAAATTTGAATGAGCATATTGAACACTTGAGGAGTGTACTTGTGGTTTTGAAAGGAGAACAATTGTATGCTAACCTCAACAAGTGTAATTTTTGCATGGAGAGTGAGATCTTCCTTGGATTTGTAGTTAGTACTAAGGTAATAGAGGTCGATGAGGAAAAGATCAAAGCCATTAAGGAATGGCCCACTCCCACAAGTGTCACCGAGGTAAGAAGCTTCCATGGGTTAGCTAGTTTTTATCGACGTTTTGTCAAAGATTTTAGCACACTAGCTTCACCACTTACCGAGGTTGTTAAAAAACATGTTGGGTTTAAATGGGGGGTGGCGCAAGAAAAGGCCTTTAATGAAATAAAGAACAAATTGTGCACCGCCCCGATTTTATCCTTGCCTAATTTTGATAAAACTTTTTAGATTGAATGTGATGCTTCAGGCACAGGTATTGGAGCAGCTTTGATGCGGGAGAAAAGGCCGATTGCCTACTTTAGCGAGAAGCTCAGTGGAGCCGCCCTGAACTACCCCACCTATGACAAGGAGCTCTATGCGTTGGTGAGATCGTTAGAGACATGGCACCACTATTTGTGGCCTAGAGAGTTCGTCATCCACACCGACCATGAGTCATTGAAGCACTTGAAGGGGCAAGGGAAGTTGAGCAAGAGGCATGCCAAGTGGGTGGAGTACGTGGAAACTTTTCCCTATGTCATCAAATACAAACAAGGTAAGGAGAATGTGGTAGCCGACGCCCTTTCTCGAAGGTATGCTCTTATTACTACCTTGAGTGCTAAATTGTTGGGTTTTGAGAGCATTAAGGACTTGTATGCGCATGATGCGGATTTTGCTAGTATATTTATATCATGTGAGAGGGTTGGATTTGGTAAGTATTATAGGCATGAGGGGTTTTTGTTTCGGGAAGGTAAACTTTGTGTGCCAAATTGCTCATTGAGGGAGTTGATGGTAAGGGAGGCCCATGGCGGGGGATTAATGGGTCACTTTGGGGTAAGGAGAACCTTGGAAATTTTACAAGAACATTTCTTTTGGCCTAAAATGAGCCGAGATGTTGGGAGAATTTGTTCTAGGTGCATAACTTGTTGGAAGGCCAAGTCCAAGGTAGAACCACATGGATTATATACACCCCTACTAGTCCCTAGTGAACCTTGGACGGAAATTTCTATGGACTTCATTTTGGGATTGCCTAGGTCGAAAAGAGGAAGTGACTCCATTTTTGTGGTTGTAGATAGGTTTAGTAAAATGGCCCATTTCCTTGCTTGTCATAAAACCGATGATGCCATTCATATCGCCGACCTATTCTTTAGGGAAATAGTACGACTCCATGGGGTTCCTAGGAGCATTGTGTCAGATAGGGACGTTAAATTCCTTAGCCACTTTTGGAAGGTCTTGTGGGGGAAATTGGGAACTAAACTCTTGTTTTCAACAACTTGTCATCCCCAAACCGATGGCCAAACTGAGGTGGTTAATAGAACTTTAACACAACTTCTTCGCACCGTCCTTAAGGGCAACCTAAAGAATTGGGAAGAGTGTTTACCTTTTGTTGAATTTGCATTCAATCGAAGTGTTCATTCTACTACTGCTTTTTCTCCATTCGAGATTGTTTATGGTTTTAACCCTCTAACACCTTTGGATTTGATTCCGTTACCTATTGATGAAAGAGGTAGTTTAGATGGGAAGAGAAAGGCGGAGTTGGTAAAATCTCTCCACGAGAAAGTCAAACTACAAATCGAGAAGAAGAATGAACAATATGCATCCAGTGCCAACAAAGGTAGAAAACGAATGACATTTGAGGCCGGTGATTGGGTGTGGTTGCATTTGAGAAAGGAGCGGTTCCCGACTCAAAGAAAATCAAAATTACAATCACGTGGTGATGGCCCTTTTTAAATCCTAGAGAAAATCAACGACAATGCCTATAAGCTCGATCTTCCTGGTGAGTACAATGTATCGGCTTCTTTTAACGTCTCTGACTTATCCCCTTTTGATGAAGGTGAAGATTCGAGGTCGAATCCTTTTTAAGAGGGAGGGGATGATGAGAATCCAGGGAGTCAATCGAGTCAAAGTCAAACAGGTCAACCCTCTTTCCGAATACCGGTGGGGCCCATGACAAGATCCAAGGCTAAAGAGGTCCAAGAGTCGATGGCGGGACTCATTTTCAAGCTCCGAAATCAAGTTCCCATGGAAGAGAGCAAGATCGAGGTCAATTGCCTCATTTTGGAAGAACAGGAACTTTCGATCGACCGAAAGTTTCCTTCGGTCGACCGAAACTCTGCAGGATTTTGAGGCTCAGCTGCAGGCAGTTTCGGCTGACCAACGTACGACCGAAACTACCATTTCGGTCGACCAGGTGGTCGATCGAAATAAGTTCAGTCGACCGAAAGGTAATTTCTGTCGACCGAAAGTCCTCCGACTGTTAAAAAAAAAACGGGGTTTTTTGTGCAATTTACCAAACTTTTGTCTTTCATTTCTTGTATATACTTTGTAAAGCCCAAACCCTAGATGGTTTTTGGATGAACATTGAAGCCTCCATTGAGAGCATTTGAGAGAGGTAAATCCTTTCTTTCTTTGTAACTTTTATTGGAATTTATTTCAACTTATATATTGAGAGTTTGTTCTTGTGTATTTGTTGATATTTAATTCCACAAGTCTTGGTATTTGTCTTAATCTTTCCATTGGGCTAGGGTTTGTAAATCCTTGAATTTTGGTTGGGTTAAACTTGGGTCAAGATTTCTCATTTATTACCTATTTTAGCTTTCTTGGGTTGATACAATATTGTTGTGGGAATTTTTGGTTTAATCACCAAAGGGGTTCGCATCAACTCTCTTCTCTTTTTGCACTCATTCTCTCCTTTTTCTGAGGTTGTGGCCTCAACTCTCTTGTTTTCAACTTTCACACCCTCTCCTTTTTCTGAGGCCGTGGCCTCAACACTCTTATTTCTTCTTTCAAACTCACGCTTGGTTTTTAGCTGATCCTCTTGAACCTCTTTCGGAGATAACGGAACAAGGGTAATTTTCTTCCCACCCTTCACAAATGAATACTGATTCTTAAACTCATCGTCCACTACCCTCCTATCATGTTGCTATGGCCTCCCCAACAAAATATGGCCAACATGCATAGGTACCATGTCACAAACCACCTCATCCTTATAACCCCCGATGGCAAAATTGACCATATCCTGCTTATTTACCTTAATTTCCCCCGACTCGGTCAGTCATTGCAATTTATACAAACTTTTTTACCCACTAAGCATCTAGTATGAAAGAGATTATCCATTTGCTCACCAATTTCATCCACCCTGACCCTAGTACTAAGGACAGGCAGGTTAACAAGTGAATCTTTAACAGCATAGGTCAGCCCTTCCTCATCACTACTACTAGCCCCAACATCCACTAACTTAGGCATTCCCTTAAATTCATCCTCATAACTAATTTCACCATTATCACGCAAGATCATTAGCCTTCTATTTGGACACTAGGATGTTATATGACCCATACCCAAGCACTTAAAACACTTAATATTTCTATCCCGAATAGTTTGAGAATCAGAAATATTTTTACCTTTCGTTGTAGGCTCCTCCCCTTTCGGGTTATGTTCATCATGATGTTCCTGCTTCGGTTGTGATGTAGGATAAGATCGTGAGTGTCTTGCTGCCCCCTTTTGCCTTAGCTGTCTTTCCACCTTCATGGCCATATGTACCATATCCTTTAGCTCCACATAATGTTGTAGCTCAATGACATTAGAAATATCTCTATTCAGCCCCACGTTATCCCGAATCATCGCCACCTCCATATCCTTATGATAATCTTCTACACTCCTCGACCCCTGAGTCATACCCTGCAGTCTCTGGTAAATATCCCTATAATAATGAGTCGGCACAAATCGCTTCCTCATTATGGTTTTTAATTCACCCCAAGTCTCCATCGGCTCCTCAAGGTTCCTTCTCCTACCCGTCACTAGCTGATCCCACCAAATATTGGCATAATCTGTGAATTCAATTACGGCTAATTTCACCTTCTTTTTTTCTGAATAATTGTGACAATCAAATAGCCGTTCAACCTTGGTCTCCCAATCCAAGTACGCCTCCGGATCACTCCTACCCTGAAACGATGGTATTTTCACTTTAATTTTCCCAAGGTTGTCATCAAAAACATCTCTACCCCCACGATGCGTCCTAGCATCACGATGCTCCCTATCATGCCTCCTCTCATACCTATCTCCTCCATCCCTCCTTCGCATACTTCCCAAAGATATACTTCCATTTTCACTTCCCATGTCCTCATCATTCATACCAACCTCATGCCTATTACCTCTCCTAACCCGAGAACCATCATGAGATTGATCCAGAGGTCTTTGTTCACGTTCTGCACCTCGATTCTCCATCTGAGTCATAAACCTCTCAAATTGTGCCCTCATTGTTGCAATATTATCATTACCCTGTTCATCCTTTATATTCACACCCCTGAGCTGTTTCCTGTCTCCAACAGAAGATGAAGATGTGGAACCCTCTCTATCAGACATTTTTAATTTCATAAAAAAAAATCTCTCCTCACGTGCATTTTCACTCGTGTTTCGCTCTTCTATCCCTTCAAATCACCCTAGAACTAATCAAGGGTCCGAAAAAGGTAAGACACGAACAAGAACAAGGAAATTTAGAAAATTCGGAATATTTGGGGAATATTTGGAATTTTCAGAATTTTTTTTAATCTACCATAGAATTGGACTACGAGTATGGCAGAAAAAACAGAACTGGATTTGGATGAAAAACGAACAAGAAAAACACTTTTGAATTTTTGGGACTGACTCTTATGGATCAAACTGAAGAAAATTATGACTGACATGAAGAACGCGCGAAAAAAAAAATCAAGAAAATCAAGAATTAACAAGAAACGCAAGAATCTAAAATAGATCCAAGCTCTGATACCAGATGATGAGATCCCAATCGGGGAATCTCGTCGAACAACGCGAAATAACGAAATTAAAACCTAGGAAAGATCTAAGACTGATTAAACGTAAAAATAAACAAGACACAAGGAAATAAATAACGGAATTAAAAATAGATCGACGATAAAACCTTGACCCGACAATCACGACGCAATTAATGACGCTTCGGATTGAAGAACCAAGATTGATGAACGCCACAGGGGCTGTCAATTCCTTGATAAGTTCGTTGGGTGATCGCCAAAAGATTGGATCTTTGATAAGTTCAAGAAAAAGGGAATAACTCAATCTTTCAATTTTGGAGAATCATCTCTCAATTTAATTCATAAACTCAAACTAAAACTGTCTTTTACAATCATGGAAAGAAATATAAATAAGAAAAATAACCTAACAACTAATTAGGCTCAAAACAGAATTCTAATTAGTCTAAACTACTAAAATAGGAAAATAAATAATTAAAAACGGAAATTAAATAAAAAATTGCGAAAATCCGGAAAATTGGATTTACGGCCGTAAATGACTTTCTACTTAAGACTTATGGCTGTGACCATATTTCTTACGACCATAACTATGAAATTCTGTAATTCTTCATTTAAACCCGAGGTGGAGTTACGGCCATGAGGATTAATCTTTACGGCCGTAATGAAGGTTCTGCTCAAATTTTCGATAGCTGTGTTACGACCGTAAGATGAATTCTGCACCTTTTTTTCCTCTGAACTTCGATTCCTTGCTTCGGCTTGATCCTTTCTTCTTCCCGGCTCGATCCGAAGATGGATTTTGCTCCGTTTTCCACGTAGATCACCGTCATACTGCCGATGTCTCGACTTCGCCCTTCGTTTCCTGGTCCGGATCATATCACATGGCAACGTATAATCTCTGCAACGAAGAAGACCTTCTCTATGAATATGATAATGAGAGCTCTGATCATGACGAAGATGTCTATCTGGAGGCTGATGTCGACGTCGATAAGGATTCCACATCATCTTCTCCGGCTACTACGTTTGTTGTCAATAGGCCTCCTGCTTCCATTTTCGTCGCTGATGTACCATTTTTTTGTGTAAATCAGCCTCAGTACGAACAACAACAACATATTCCTCATTAATGTTCTGATCTTTAGTTATATGATCCAGATCGAGTACACTGTTTGTGGTTGTGCAGTGGTGGTGGGTTTGGTGGTGAGATGTTGATGGTGGTTGTGGTTGTGGTTGTGGTTGTGGTTGTGAAGTGGTGGTTGGTTCGTTGGTTTACGGTAGTGTGGTGGGGGTGGTGTTTCAGTGTGATGTCATGGTTGGCAGTGGTGAGGGTGTTCGCCGAGTCATTGGTCACCTATACGAGTCATAGTTCACATATTCAAGTTATAGGTCACAGATCACATATTCATCAAGTCACATATTACATGTTCGGATCACATATTCAAGTCACAGTCGTATGTTCAAATTACATGTCGCATGTTCGGGTCACATGTTCAAATCACAAGTCACATGTCAAACCCACATAGATCGTAGGACACATTTCAAAATTGTTCGGGCCACAACCTGTTTGATGCATTATGCAACATTCCATATGTTGGAGGTCACAAGTACAAGTCACAAGTCATATACAAAACCACTTGATCACATATCAATTTTAACGGGACACGTGTTTAAGAGAACTAGTCACGGTCACATGTCACGGTTCATATTTCAAGTCACATATTGCATTTTAAGATCACATGCCATAATTTAGATGTTGCAGATAACAAGTAACAGTCACATGTTACTTTAAGGTCACATGTCACATTTTATATGTTACTGTCCGATCACAAGTCGTTTTCCAATAGTCACATATCAATTTCAACTAGTTACAGATATAAAGAATTCGTCACACTTAATAATCAGATCTTCTTCTTATTTTAGTTCTAAAAATAGATTGCATTTTTATGGTTTAACTAATTGAATTTATTAATTTTCGGGTGAAGAAGTGAGTGACTGAGGCAACGGTGATATTCAGGGGCTCCATGGTGGTGGGTCGGAGATGATAGTGGTGGCATGACGGGGACAACGATATGTCAGAGATGGTGTTGGTGGTGGCGACAGCAACAATGACGACGATGATGGCGATGACAATGTATTGAAGGTCTTTGTAATGGTGACAATATGTCGAAGGTGGAGGTAGAGTTGGTGGTGGTTGTGGTGGTGGTGGTGGTTGTTGTTGTTAGTGTTGTTGTTAGTGTCGGTGATTGGTGTTGGTGCTGACAGCAACGACGAACTCAATCTACTGTGAAAGATTTGAATTAGGTAGGGTGGGTGGCCTTGATTTTTATAATATAGTAAAATTATATTAATTACAACCTGATGTATGTAATTTTAAACTTATTTCTTTAAATTTGAAATTGTGCATAATTGTGTATTTAAAAAAAAAAAAAGTGAAACACCCATGTCAACGCATCCACCCACCCATTTATCATCACTTCTAGATAAATCTATTGCACTCTCAGATATAACCCTAAAACATCAAAATGAATTCACATTATGCACATTTTGACCTTTCATCTTCTCTCGTTCAGAACTCTCTCTCTCTCTCTCTCACTCTCTCTCTCTCTCTCTCTCTCTCTCTCTCTCTCTCTCTCTCTCTCTCTCCCCTTCAGGTCTTTTTCCTCTTGTGTGTTAGCTTCTCTAATTCATCTTTCTATTGTGCTTGATCAACAAATTTCTTGTAAGATGTAAATGTCTATCTTGTTCATATAATATAGTTGAAGATCCACAACTTGAACATACACGAAGTATAGAGTAAAATGTACACACTTCATATTTGGCAAATCATTAACGTGTTCTTCACTGTTTTCGTGAGGGTTTTTCTATGACGACTTTTCTACTTCCTAATTTTTTTTCTTGGATGCACGAAATTATTTGGGACATGGACTGTTATTGGTAAATGAACGGTTAAGTAAGATGGTTTATTCGATTTTTTTTTTCTTGGTTAATGTACCGTCAAGTGATATCGAATTCCACTATTCTAATTTTCTATTCAATTTGTTTTTGGATAAAGAGTTAAAAGAATTGTTTATAAATATTACAAAAACAAAAATTAAAACTTAATACTATAGGATTACCTATAGTTTTTACATTTTAATACTCTTGTCCTATATTTACTATAGGAGTATAATAAGGGATTTTTGGAGTGATACTCATCCTTGAAACTTTTATTTGAAAAATATCATGCACAATTCTTAAAACTTAAAAATATCACGTTGCAATAAAAAATATTGTAAAACTATCATCCTAGATTATAGGACAAAAAAAATTAAAAGTAAATAAATAAATATACACAAAATATTTTAGGGAATAATAATATATTTCATTACAGAAATTCAGTTATATCTAAATTGAGAACATTCAAATTCAAATAAAAAATTGATATCTATACACATTCACCGGCTGAAGATACGTTACTTAGATTTCAATTACAGAGAATTCTAGTTTCGATGCATGACCAACCACCTTTAGAACATCAATAATTCTGATTTGCTAATTAACTGGATTCATCCACAATCTTCAATTACTGGGAATTTCGACTTGCATCTAATGTAAATTTGGAATGATCGAAACATGTTTAATATCCGAGAACAATGGAAACAAACTAAATAACTTATAAGTCTCAACCTAGTTTGCAATTTTTCCATTAGTCATATTCGACTGAGGTGTTTGATACGAGAGTTTGTGCATTATGATTATATCATAGTGATTATTTCATCAAATGAACAACCGAGTCAGCGGAGAATCAAATGTATAGCATGGTGTCTAATTAAAGTGCCTTCATTGATTATTTTTTAATCCGCTTCAATTGCAACATCTAAAACTGTAACTGCACAACCCCAGTCATCTTTCAAAATCAGTTTACATGGAAAAGGAAAATTGAGACTTTTGTTCCAGCACCAGTGCATAACACATATTCAAAAATCATTGGATGTCTTCACTCATGATCATCATTCTGACATCTTCATATAAGACTCTATGAACCTTTTAAAACTTTAAGGGGTGAAGGAAACTATTACATTGAAATCATTGCTGGATAATATTTCAGTTGACGGAATTCTTTGAAAGCGTTGATGAGTTCTTGGAGAAAAGTCCTATAGCATTCTGCCTTAAGCTGCTGCTTATATGATTAATCAGTGATTGGATCAATCATTGGACTCCTTTATCAGCCTGAATTTATGCCTGAGATTTATTATGTTGTCTTAAAATTATAGTTGAAATCTAAAATGGATACAATAGGGTGAATAGGTTCCACCCTGTGTAGTTTATAGTTTATACACGGTTCCACAAATTTGAAACTGTTTCTGTAATTGGAAAAGCACATCCATAGGAAACCTTCAATTAAATAACTTACTTTAGATCTACTCATCCAAAGAATGTTGATGGAGTTATGTGCACCATTTAAAAAATATATATATGCATCGTTATTGGAGCAGATAGAATGTCGTAGTTTTTACATAATTTCGTCTTAAATTTGTACTCAAGCTTTGAAACATAGTAGGAAGTTTTGAAGTAGCAGGTTCCATTAAGAGCCTTTCTACAAATTGAGACAGTAATTCAGCCAATTATCATTATGTTTCATCTCATCTCATCTCAATTAAATAAATTTACACGAGCATATTACAACTTTACACTTACAAAATGAGTACTTGGGGTTGAGACTCTCCAATCAAAGACATTAATAGTTTTGAGTTTCTTCCTAACTATTTTCATCTTTGGTTAGCCTCTATATTACAGCAATATTCGCATGATTTTCAAAGCAAAGATAAATAAAATCTTCATATTTAGCATGAAAAGAAAAGAAAGTTGAGGAAGAATTAAAGAGTAGTACAAAGCGGATTTAAATGATACCAATAGTTGCATTTTCCAGAGAATTAAGCATAAATGAAACCATGTTTCATAGGGGAAAGAAAACTTAATTGGGGGAAAAAATAAAAGTCCAATTCTATTATTCCAGTAAGATTTTTGATAACTACAAAATTATCTATACCTAGAAGCATCTACATGGGATGACAAAGCAGACTAAAGAATAGCATCTAAGTTCCATTAGCCACAGGAAACATTGAAAGGTATCCATAGGACTTCATTTGTAATTTCTAATAGATTTTTTCTTTTTTAAGTTGATCCACAAGTCCCAGTTGTAATACTCTCGACCAGGTTACAATAATTCTACAATGTTATGTTAAAATGAATGTATTCATTTATCAATTCAATTAGTGTATTGTATCATAGGTATCACAACACAAGTACTTTAATGTTTATGGTTAAAAGGTGACAAAGTGAGGATTCGAAAACCGCTGAAACATCAAATCTCGTGATATTATTCATTGGAATCATTTTTATTCATGGTAAAATGTAAAAAGTAAACCGTGCATATTTTATTCTAAAACATCTTTAGTTGTAGTCACTACATAGATAAAGAGACATCAAGAGAATATCTCCACCCACTTTGGAAGTACAAACACTAAATGAGCTACAATAACGATCTATTCTAAGCTTCGTTCTATAAATTCCAAGCCAGAATGCATCTATGTCTTCAGTGTCACCACTCTCGGACTATTGAACCAGATTATATCAGGCTCTTTCATCATTTATTTGTAGAGTTGGGTAGCAATTTGGTTGTTCCTGTGTTCACAATGTGTCTAGTTCATGTCCTGTAGCTTGCAAATATGAAGATTCTGCCTCATCTATTTGCTACAATTAATCCACCATTTTGTTGAAGTTAACTTCATCAGTTCGAACATGAGATGTAATCAATGGTCCATCTTCATTTAATTCACTAATGGGCAACGATGCTGGTACGGATTGCACACATTCACGCAGTATTGTGAGGTAGGCATAACCACCTATCCTGCAATTACACAATGAAATTAATCTCATTAGCTAGAATGGAAAATTAACTAATATGAATATGATTGGACTTTTTTATCTCGTTCAAAAGTTTTAAATGCTGTAATAGTGTATGATTTATAGTTATCTTATTTAATTTAAGTATTCACATGAAGAGATTCTGTCTTCAAACAAAGAAATTTTCAATGGAATTGAGTCTTGAGTTGCACAAATTTATAGTTATCTTATTTAATTTAAGTATTCACAAGAAGAGATTCTGTTTCAAACAAAGAAATCTTCAATGGAATTAAGTCCTGAGTTGCACAGAGAAGCACTAAGGCTACAATTGTTGATGGTTTATACTATAGAAGTTTTAGTTCTGGAAATTAGTTAGTTTAATATAAGTGGAACTTCATACATCAAACACATATTGCTTGCATAGTCAAGAATTCAATTGACTAAGCTATCACTAGAAATATATATTTTCTTGATTGCTACCACATTGTTCGATCAATGAAATACAGCCTCAACATCATCGTTTCTATACATATAATCATCTTACTTCTAAACGCTTAATTATGATAATAAAGCCAGCATGTAAAACATTACACCTACAAGAACAATTTCTCCAGAAAGTGATTGATTAACTTAATCATCATTGGACCTATTTGACAGGTAGCTGAGGTAAATATATTAGGTTACAAGTATACTTAACTTTCTTACCCAACTTTTGCATTTACCCAGATCCCAAACAATCTGGATCGTATATTAAATCTGGATCGTATATTAAAGCCTAATCTTACAAAATTCAATGTAAATCACATAAAACAGAAAATGAAACCCAACAAAAGCCAAAATATGAAATCAATATGAAAATCGACCTCACAAATATCGAGAATCGAAGCCAATTCAGTAAGATTCGAGATCGCTACAATCCATCTCTCGCTAACCACAGTTGAATACTCACCCAAAAGCAGTCGTAGCACCAGTCGAAAAAAATTGGAGATGAAAGGTGTATGGGTTGAATCGATATTGATGATAAAGATATTATAAAAATTAAAAAGAGAGACAGCCCGTGTAAAAAACAAATAAATAAATAAATTTTAAGAATTTTAGTAAATTTTGAAGAATTTATCATAGATTTTTGAAGATTTCATTGATGAATAGAAGGAGGTGAGTCAGGATAATTAATGGTACTAATTAAGGGGAGGAAAATCAGGAAGGGAATCAAAATTTTTATTATTATTGGAACATAGTAAAAAAATTAAATTAGGTGATATTTAACTGAATTATTACCTTTTAGATGACAATAATCAAAGTTTATTACTAGGGGTGTCAAATCTCAAAAATGATGTCAGTAAGGTGGGTGTAAAGCTAAATTCCAGTTATAAAAATGTTCTTTTGAAACAACTCCGTGTTGTGGCCATTTTAAGATTTTAGGCCCACCATTTATTTATTTACTGTAAATACCATTACAAAATATGCAAAAAAAAGTTTGAACTTGCAGTTTTTCTTTGATTAATAATACAAACTGTCAACAAATACTTAAAATAGAAATGAATTAGAATTCTCAGAAATTTTGGAAAACCTCTTTAATACTACATAGTTTGTATAGTTTATGGTTGTCAGCACCCGTATGATGCACGAAAATTTATAATAGAAAAAATATATTCTAAACAATTGCTGAAACTTAAATTAAATAATGCATTTTTTCAAACTTATATTGTGTAGAATAAATAACAAATTTGTCAAAATATTTTTGACTACCATGAATAAAAATAATAACCCTCAAAATTAATTATTTATTTTAATAAATATTGGTATATTAATTTGTTCTTCTTTCTTCATATTGGCAATTTCTTTCTTCATATTGTAACATTATTACTTTAATATTTTACTAAAAATTGCTGATCAATCAATTGTTCAATAAAAAATTATATGAACTAATTGTTAACGTGTGTAATATATATTCTGCATATTATGGTTATTCAACTTTATAATATTAAAAATAGAGAAATGAACTGAATCAGTAAATAAATAAAAGTAATGACAAAATCACGAAAGAGTTGATTGAAATCTGAAGTTGTAAAAATTAATTAAACTTAATTGAATTTACTTAGAAAATTCGCATATTTATTATTTGTTTTAATTTTATAAGAAAAACAACTTTAACGGAAATTAATAACATTTGACTAAATTGAGTTTAGCTAATAAATTATAGATAGTACTATAGGACTTAAATGATATAATTTAAAATGAATGGGATATTGAGGAAAAGTAAAAAAAAGTAAAAAATAAAATATACGAATTTTCTGTGTTTTGCGACGTTTCGTGCTAACAACGAAAACGGAATTTAGACGACGTGTAAGGAAGAAACCTCTGGAGATGAAGCCTCAACAAGAAGTGTTCGATTAGAAGGACTAAGTTTTCAACTTGCCTTCAAATGACACAAACACTTAAAGTTTAATTAAGGAAAGTTATTAAAATCTAAGATAGAAAAAATTACATGATCTATGTTTAAGAGTTGTGTTCGTGGTCTTATTCTCATGTTATTTCATGTCTTTTATACTTTGATGATTTTCACTTTATAACTGTCCATAACCATCCACTGTTTCATACTAATAACTCATTCACTTCCCATGATAACACTCTTAACCATCGACATCTTTAGTAAATGTCAATGTTTCAGTAATAGCCAATAATGACTTCATTACCATTATTGTAGATCATGGATTGGGTGAAAAAAATTGTCTCTTCAACTATGTATTGCTCAATGCTCCATTCGCCCTCACTTGTCCAATCGCCCAATCCTTTTCCTGCACAAGTGAGTCTTTTGTCATTTGTCATGATCTTCATGTTTGGACAATTCATTTCTGGACTTTTGCATTGGGTATTTTGTATATCAAAAATTACCTCCAATATGACTGAATTAATGTGTAATCATTAATTTTGTCATATTCAAGACGTCGTACATCCTTCTAGCTTTGAAATTCCTAAAAGCACAAAACCCCCTTAGTATTCCCTCCAACTTCATCTCCAACATGCGTCCTTTTTTTGGTGGCTAACATCTTGTCACGTTGCCCATGAATCTAAGTTACGTTCTTTGTCTTCTTCTTCACTTGTCATTTTTGCCTTTTGCATATCCTCTACATCTCCTCTGTTTTCATGAAGAAAATGTTCACTTATTTCTCCTATGTCAAGAATGACTACTAAAGTATTGCTTCCTTCAATGATTTTCAGAATTTCCTTCAAAAAGTTTTTCTTGATCTTGGTTTTCTGTTACCGATAGATACTGAGAATCACCATTTCTTCCTTGACCCCACATTCAACAGCTATGATACCATTGGGCATTCATCCGTGTCCTATCGTTCTCTACAAATCAAACAATGCCCTTCTTTGATAAATTACCATTAGCTTCCATTAGTTCTAGCATATGTACTTGGCCAAAATTAGACGCTAGCTTCCAAGGTTGGTATAAGTATATGATAGGTTTATTATTTGAGTTCCCAAAATTAAACTTGCTATTTGCTTTTTGCCTATTTCCAACAACCTCTCAAATTAAAATCCCATTAACCTTTGCTCATTTATGTTGGCAGCACTTTACAGAGGTATAGCCACTCTTCAAGACCAACTTAAATCATCTTCCACTCCCAAAGATTCAAGGCCTCTTTGGTTAGTCCAATTATGTCTCATGTCATATTTTCCTTTCTTTGAGACCCACCAGCCACTCTACCAGTCAACTATTACAGATTAGTAATTAATCTACTTCTCCCTATAGTAAAGTCCACTAGGGATGTTTTTACTTATTTTTATACTCTTTAATCTCTATCTTCTTTCTTTCATTTAGTTGTGCATCAAGTACCCTCATACGTCCAACCTCCCTCACTTACTAGAGACGTAGAAGTTGCTTCACCCATTTGGGCTCAGTTTTTGTCTGGACAAAAAAATTTTCATGACTTGATCGTCGAAACTAATGCTAAGGCAAGGGTTGAAGTTTATGCTCCCCAATTTCTCGCTCACCAATTTGGACTTGGCCAAATTTGGCTAACCCCTCCGTGTTATTCCAAAAACTTATAGGACCGTTTTCACATTATTACTCCAGATGATGAAAAATTCATCGAAAGTCAGAATAAGTCCTTACTGTTTTTCATTAGTCTCATTCAATCCCACTTTTATAACCCATTCCATTTTTGGTGGATTCTAGGAAAGTGTTAAAAATAGGATCTTCTCTACATATGAACATCAAGTTATTCATAATTTTTACTTCAATCCCTTAACCTCATCCAAATCTCCTAAATCAGTCCCTTTCACAATCATATCTAATTCTAAGAAGGATGTGAATTCTTCTGCGAAGTTTTCTACCTCTCTCTCAATTTAAGCTAAGTCAAAAGAGACTTATAGCAAGAAATGGCCAATCAGAGGTTAGGACGATGACTCTGGTGAGGGTGATGCTCCCCATTTTAGAGGTCTTCTATCTCTTCTGCTTTTACTTCAAGCTAATCAAAGCCTTCTGTATCTGAATATCAAGACTTTCCTCCAGTAGAAGGCCTCGAAGTCCCAAAGTCTTCAAGCATCCCAAGAATTAAAGAACCACAATCCTAGGATGAAGATTTCACTCTAGTAGCTTACAATCCTCAAGCTCAACATTCTAGTCCAATAGTGTATGAGCTAGAAGGTACTATACATTTCAATATACATCATCTTTTTTGGTATGTAGTTTTCTTATGTAGGATATTTTTCCTTTGCATAATTTCCTATTAAAGCACCTCCCTTGGAGGATCCTCATCACTCAAATGTTAAAGGGAAAGCCTCTGCTATACCTGAGGAACCCATTTGGCATGTTGCCTCTCATTACTTGTCCAAAGATATGCCTCTTCCATCCAAGGTTGCTGATGAGGTATATTTTGCTTTCTCCTCTTTCTTTTGCTTTCTCCTCTTTCTTTCTTACTTTTCTTCATTGTATTGACCTTGTTTTAATGCTTTACTTTTTCTTTGTAGGATGTTTATGTTATACTGTGCTCAATTTAGAGCCATCTTCTTCTTATGATCATGTTAAGAAAAGTTCTGTTTGCATCCTTCAACTGCAATTTTCCCTTCCACCTCTTTTGTACCTTCTTTAGAAGACATCTTCATCCTTAAGAAGGCCGTGTTAGCTTGTAATTCATTCATGGACATGGACATGGATGTGGTTAGGGAGAGTACGGCCAACCTGGTTAAACGCCTTACTCGTACCAATGAAGATTTGACGAAGGCTCTTGAACTTTCATCCCTTGCACTTGCAGCTAATATTAAGTTAACCTTATTAGGGGTTCACTGTAAATTTGGCCTTTTACTATATTAGAGTAAGGAGCAAAAGGGTAGGAAGATAGGCTTTATGTAGGCTATGGAAGAAAAGGAATTGCATAATCTTGAGATTGGGAAGGCCAAATCCATTTTTAATTATCTTTCTACTAAAGTTGTGAATGATTAATTTTTGCTAATGAGTCTAAAAACTAAATTGAGGGAGCTTCAAGCCAAAATAAATAATCTCGAAATGAGGTTGGTGGCCAAGAAGCATAATGCTTTGCAAGAGATTGAGCGAACTCTTGCTATTCAGAAGTTCTGGTGGATGATCCAGATACGTTCATGGAAGAGTATGTCATTGTTGATATAAATCTGTGCTCTGAATGGTTAAGGTTTAGAGATCACATGCAGTCTATTTTGGAAAGGTTAGGATATGACAGTTTCGTCCCACAGTTGGTCCATTTGTAAAAGAAATAAAATATGACGATGCCGTCCTAGATTGTGTTTGTTCACTTGCTTTTATTCGCACATATTCCCATCATTATTTTTTCACTTTTCCATATTGAAGAAACATATTTCTTTAAGTACATTTCGTTAATAGATCTCACATAGCTCATTCAATCTAAATCTTCTACGCGGTAGGATCCATTAGGTAATATATTTTTATCTTATACGGACATTTTCAATTGGCTGACCATTTTCCATACTTTTGATCTTTGCTATCCAAAGGGAGTATTGTCTCCCACACAAACTCTCCCAAGCTAAAATACTTACCTACAACTTTCTTGTTGTAGTAATTATCCATTTTTTGCTTTTTAACTAGTAATTTATTTATGGCATCCATCTTCAATTCGTCTAGTTCTAACAAGTTTTGAGCTATGGCTTCTGTATATTGGTCACCATTCAAATTATTTTGAAAAGCTACCCTAATTGATTGTACATTGATTTCCATAGGCAATACTGCCTCTTGCCCATAAATGAGTTGGAATGAGTTTACTCTTGTAATTGAATGTAGAGAAGTTTTGTAAGCCCATAGAGCATTGATTAAGCATTTGTGCCAATTTTTGGGATCTTAATCTATCATCTTCCTTATAATGTTTTTAATGAACTTACTTGAAGATTCAGTCTTGCCATTTGATTGGACATAATAAGGTGTTTAATTTACTAACTTAATACCAAATTCGGCCCAAAATTGTTTTACTTGATCTCCACTCAAAGAAGTTTCATGATCTGCCGTCATGGTTTTTGGAATTCCAAACCTATAAATTATATGATCTTGAATAGACTTTATGACACTTCATTAAGATATCTCTTTTAATGGAATGGTCTCAACCCATTTGGTGAAGAAGTATGTGGCTGTTATGATGAATGTGTATTGCTTGGACGAGGAATGACATATTTTCCCCATCAAGTCAATTGCACATCCCCAAAACAGCCAAAGTTTAATAATTGGTGTCATTTCCTTGGCTGGCATTCTTTGAATTGGTCTATGTTTTCGACATGATAAACAACTCTTAGTATATTGGACCCACAATTTACTCATTTTTTTACCAGAAATACCCAATTCTAATGATCGACCATCTCATTTTTTGCCCTGCTTGTTTATAAGTGTATTTTATACACTTATTTGTACGTATAAATTAGAATAAATTATTATCGTTTTAGAATATATGCTATTTAATTTGTGTTTATTTGTTTACTTTGCAGAAAATATCCCAAAAGATGAAGAATGAAGTAATTGATGAGAAAAATGCATAATTGGATGCTAATTGGAGCTAAAATGAGCAATTGATAAGTTTGTGACGTCAACCGGAAAGATGCAATGTGACGAAGTAAATGAATAAGAAGCTGGAGGATCCAGTTGAAGGAATTGAGAGTTGAAACGAGAAAATTGAGAAGACTCCAAAGTATGGAGATTATATTGTTGTAATTGGAAGTTGAAGAACTGAAGAGCAAATTAAACATGAGGGACCAACTTGCAAATATCCAATGATTGATTTGGATAATAAGAAGATACTTTGAGGATTTTTAAGAGTCAATTGGATGCAAGTAGAAGTCAAAAAGGAATGGAATATGATAAGAATATTACCATAAAATTGATTCTAATCCTAGAAGATTCTGGATAGAATTCTAGTTGGACTTTGAGACCTAATTTTGGGATAGTAAACGTTCGAATTGGGAAAATCATATTTAAGGAATAATTATAGCCCTTTATGTCATCTTTCCAAATAATGTTGAATCACATTAATCGGATAAGGGAAGAGAAAGATATGTTTGAAATACTGAACGCTGTGCAGATACCAAAAAAGACTCGCGCGCGGATTTGATGAATTTCTTTCCTTCTTCAACTTGATCTCTTCACCAACTATAAATACAACCTCTTTGCACGAAAATCAGACCTTTGCATCTCCATAAAATGAGCCACAACATAGATTTTAATTGAAATTCTAGGAGATTCAAGCATCGCAGAGGGGCGTGAATTGAAGATACTTGAAGAATTGATAATTGGTGCAATCTTTCCATTCTTCTTTGTTATTTTCAATGAACGTTATATTTTATTGTTTTTGTTCTACAATCATGATGTGTAACTAATTTTAACGTTGGGATGAACGATGTAGCCTAGTCATATTATTTTAATTTCATATTCATTGTTTTAACGCTTTGATGCATGTGTTGATTTATTATTGCGTTTAATGCGTGAATGAACTGGCCACTTATTCAGGATTTTATGTGTTATTTCCATAATCTGAGAGGTGAGTTAATAACATAGATCTAGGTAATAAATTCGGTAATTGAACGAGAGATGGAGATATACTCTTGTAATTATTGCAGTCGTGTGTGAATTCTTGTGTGTAATGCATTTAGATAAGGAATACTCGGACCCTCTGTAGAGATACAAGGTTGACTTATTTAGGTAGGATTGATTTAAACTCGAGAGAAAAATCTCAATTTGAATCAGTGAATTCGATTGATCACATATTTAGAAAATTAAATCTGGAATTAGAATTAATTTAATTGGTTAGGTGAAATCGTGAATAATTAAATTGTGAAATTGTTTTGTTTTAAAAGATGATTGTAAAGTGGTTGGGATTCACGATTTCACCTAACCAATTAAATTAATTCCAATTCCCGATTTTATTTTCTAAATATGTGATCGATCGAATTCATTGATTCAAATTGAGATTCCTCTCTCGAGTTTAAATCAATCCTACCTAAATAAGTCAACATTGTATCTCTACAGAGGGTCCGAATATTCCTTATCTAAATGCATTACACACAAGAATTCACACACGACTGCAATAATTACAAGAGTATATCTCTATCTCTCGTTCAATTACCGGATTTATTACCTAGATCTATGTTATTAACTCACCTCTCGGATTATGGAAATAACACATAAAATCATGAATAAGTGGCCAGTTCATTCACGCATTAAACGCAATAATAAATCAACACATGCATCAAAGCGTTAAAACAATGAATATGGAATTAAAATAATATGACTATGCTACATCGTTCATCCCAACGTTAAAATTAGTTACACATCATGATTGTAGAACAAAAACAATAAAATATAACGTTCATTGAAAATAACAAAGAAGAATGGAAAGATTGCACCAATTATCAATTCTTCAAGTATCTTCAATTCACGCCCCTCTACGATGCTTGAATCTCCAAGAATTTCAGTTAAAATCTATGTTGTGGCTCGTTCTGTGGAGAGGCAAATGTCTGATTTTCGTGCAAAGAGGTTGTATTTATAGTTGGTGAAGAGATCAAGTTGAAGAAGGAAAGAAATTCATCAAATTCGCGTGCGAGTCTTTTTTGGTATCTGCACAGCGTTCATTATTTCGAACATATCTTTCTCTTGCCTTATCCGATTAATGTGATTCAACATTATTTGGAAAGATGACATAAAGGGCTATAATTCTTCCTGAAATAGGATTTTCCCAATTCGAACTTTTACTATCCCAAAATTAGGTCTCAAAGTCCAACTAGAATTCTGTCCCGAATCTTCTAGGATTGGAATCAATTTTATGGTAATATTCTTATCATATTCCATTCCTTTTTGACTTCTACTTGCATCCAATTGACTCCTAAAAATCCTCAAAGTATCTTATTATTATCCAAATCAATCATTGGATATTTGCAAGTTGGTCCCTCATGTTTAATTTGCTCTTCAGTTCTTCAACTTCCAATTGCAACAATATAATCTCCATACTTTGGAGTCTTCTCAATTTGCTCGTTTCAACTCTCAATTCCTTCAACTGGATCCTCCAGCTTCTTATTCATTTACTTCGCCACATTGCATCTTTCCGGTTGACGTCACAACTTATCAGTTGCTCATTTTAGCTCCAATTAGCATCCAATTATGCATTTTACTCATCAATTACTTCATTCTTCATCTTTTGAGATATTTTCTGCAAAGTAAACAAATAAACACAAATTAAATAGCATATATTCTAAAACGATAATAATTTATTCTAATTTAGACGTAAAAATAATTGTATAAAATACACTTATCAAATACCCCCAAACTAGAATTATTGTTCGTCCTCGAATAATGTAAACTAAACTAACAAATTAAAATAACAACGTGCAATTATTTTTGTTGTGTCAACATGTTCACCATATGTCTCCATAGTCCAAATCAATTCAAGCTTCAGCAAGAGTTACGAACAACAATGCAAAATAATTTCTAGTTATATCATGCCAGATTTTCGAGTGTGTGTGTCAATAGCCAATGTCAAACGCATACTTATATAAAAAATGTGCTCAACACTGTGTGACTCATTATGCATAATCAAGCCCGAATCCCATGTGGTCAATCTATGATTTCTAATGAAATTCCTTTCAACGCTCATGGATGATCACGACTTTCTGCTTTTCTCTCACATCCCGGATTTTTAACTATGTAGGTTCTCAACATTTTTCATTACTTTTTCCACACGAGGCAGTCAGAATCAGAAATATGCATGCACAACAAATCAAAAGAAAGCAGTCCCCAATTCTACAACCTCAACCACCACAGCTCAGTCAACTAAGCTTATACCATGCATTTATATTATTTTTTTCTTTTGATGGACGATTTTTTCTTTTAATTGTCCCTGTCTTTTACCATCTTTGTGCAGAACTTTTCATACTTGCTTTCTATATGACCCCTGTAGCAGGCTTTCAGATCGGCAACTCCCAAACCAGTTGGCTTTAGGGTACCAGGTTCAAAGAACCCCTCAGACTTACTTGCCCGAGTCATAAAGGCCTAAACAGAAAAGTTAAAGATGTTATAATGTCTTATGTGTAAGTCCACTCTCCGTACTTGCTTTCTAATTGACCCATGTAGCGAGCTTTAGGTCGATAACTCCCAAGTCAGTTGGCTTTAGGGCACCAGGTTTGAAGGACCCCTCGAACTTACTTACTCGAGTCAAAAAGGCATTTGAAGAGCAGAATAAGACATTCAGCATTTTTCTATTTTTATGCTGGAAATGGTTTATACCAGTTGACCAAACTGCAATGACTAAAGTGCAAAACCAAGAACCACAGTCCTCCAACCCATCAATACACACAAATTCCAACAATTTTACCCTCAAACTTGCCTTTTAGCATGATTGGTTCTAATTTAGGGGTGGGATGTCTAACGATCTAAGTTCAGGGATTTTTGAGTCATTCCTAAATTCAAATTGCATAAATTTGCCCCACATGTATTAAACAAAATCCCTTACACAAGCAATTATCCAACACTGGCTACGTGCGCAATAAATATGAATCTAGCAAAACATAACTAGTTCAAAAATAAGTTCATGCTTTCATGTTGTCCAATTTTCAAACCTAAGCACAAATTGATTCATACTATATCCTAGGCAATAAACATGTCAACAAAATTTTCAAATTTATTTATTTATTTATTTTTTTTTTTGTCCCTAAAGAATCGAATGAATATAAAATGAATGATGAATGCAATGACTTGTGCACCTATACCATAATGTTTTGGTGTCTAACAAATTGACATATTTTAGCATAACTTCATCTGCACACTTCTTGTATAATTCTCCATCTACTAGTACGTAATTTAGGTCCCGCAACTTCATTTTTCACTTGCTCTTTTGATCAGGTTTCTCTAGATATAGAAACTTTTTTATTTCTTCCCTCCAATCCATTATTTCTCCATTTTCTATATCATTGAGTCTATTCGCCCTATGTTGCACTGCGGGCACTATCATTCCATATTCACATACAGAATCTAAACCCAATACTCTAGAATAACCTGAGGTCATTAGGGCGAATTCATTTGCCAAATCATTATATATTCTATTTGCCTATTGAAGTCTATATTTGGTAAAATTCTTTTAGTAATTCTTGGATGATTTCGTACAAGCTTATAACATAATTGCTTTGGCATTTGAACATGCTTGCCAATTAATTAATCACTAATTGGGAATCACCTTTAACAATCACATTCTTGACTCTCATTTGTAGTAACAATTCTAGGTCTACAATAAGTGCTTCATATTCAGCCTGATTATTGGTGCATAAATCATTTAAAGTAAAGAAAAATTGATGATTCACTCCAAACGGATTTATTAACTCTACACTAACTCCTAAACTTTTGGCTATATTTGAATCATCAGAGTATAAAGTACAAGGATTCATTTAGCATATGGAACATTAACACATGGATAGTCGGCTAAGAAATCAGCAAATGCTTGATTCTTAATGGTCTTTTGGGGCATATATTGTACTTATAATTCAGATAAAGTTAAAGTCCAAAATCCATTCCTTTGCTGCAAAATAAGGTGAGAAAATATGTATTTTATTAAATTTACTTTAGATTCCAAATACATTGTCACAGGCCAAAGATAGGCCCTTAATTTTGTACATATAAAGTAAATAGCTATACTCAATTTTTTTATAGGCGAATAAATACATTCACACTTAGTCAATTTTCTACTAAGATAATAAATTGCTCTTTCCTCACCTAATTGGTCTCCCTGAGCGATCATGCCAGCTATAGACTATTGTTCAGTTGATATATATATATATATATATATACCTTTAGTGGTTGTCCTTGAATAGGTGAAACCAACAGATTTGGACTTGACAAATAGGCCTTCAAGCTATTAAAACTTTTTTGGTGTTCTTCATTCCAGACGAATTCATCATGACCTTTGAGCTTTAAGAGAGGCGAAAAAGTTTGTGTTCGCCCTGCACAATTAAAACACCTTAAGAAATTAATTTGTCCCGTAAATATTTGCAACTCTTTTTTTATTACCAGGTGATTTGGCCTCTAATATGGCCTTTACTTTGTATTTGTCAAGTTCAATTCCACTTTCATGTACTAAGAAACCCATAAAGCTTCTCGTATTTACACTAAATGCACATTTTAAAGGGTTCAATTTTAACTTGTGCAGTCTCATTCGCTCATAGGAGCATTTTAACTGGTGAAAATGATCTTCTTCTATGAGTGATTTCACCACTCTATAGTGTATATATACTTCAATTTAGTATGTTTTATTGAAAGGTGGAAAGGGAAAATGAAAAATCATTTTCCATGTAAAACATTTTCCCACCTCCACCCAAAGAAAATAAATTCAAGGATTTCAAGGAAAATTCTCACTTTTGGCCTTTGATGGAAAATAATTTTCATGGAAAATTTATCAATCAAACACTCAAGGATGGAATTTGACTAGAAAATATTTTTTTCCCATCTTTCCTCATGCAATCAAACACACCCTAAATTCACCAATTATGTCATGGAAAATTAAATTCAGTTCCTTTTGATAAGTGGCCCCAGCATTTTTTAAGCCGAAAGATATAACTACACAATCAACACCCTAAAGCACCTAGACATATAAAAGTATTTTATGTGCATTTTATTCAGTAATATATATTGGATTGTACCTAGAGTACCCATCCATAAAAGAACACATTGTGTGCCCAGTGGAGAAATCAACTATAGAATCTATTGTTAGCATTGGGTACTCATTCTTAGGTGTTGTCAAATTTAGATTTCTATAATCTATACATACTCTCGTTTTACCATTCCTTTTTAGCACATGCACAATATTAGACAACCATTCTACATATCTCTGTAACACCCAGGCCAGGAAGTTTAAAAGATTTGATAGGTAACAAAGTGTACCTTCTTTTCCGGAAGTCTGTCGTTATAAACTCCAAAGTTAAGCGTACTTTGCTTGGAGCAATTCTATGATGGGTGACCTTCTGAAAAGTTTTCTCTGGGAGCGTGACTGAGGACAAAGTATTCTGAAAGACTCATGTTGGTACAGTGGGGACAATACGTCGTCGTCTAACGGTAAGGACAACTCATTAAGTGGGACATGGGTCGTTACAATCTCACCATTCTAATAAAACCCAATTTTAGTGATTGCTCAATTTATTTATTTATTTCAAGCAACACATTGGGTACAAAGCGCCTAGGTGGTTGTTTATGAGACTTAAAATTTGGCTTAGTGGGCAATCTATGTTCTACTGAATTTCTATCAAAACAAGGCATTAGTTCATACTCCAAAACAAAAAATCTCTATATTGTTTTAACAAAGAGAATAATTTGTATACCTCTTTGTCTTACCTCTTTGTTGAGGAATTGGTTTTGCAATCCTCATCAAGTCATCCCCCCATTTTTATTTTATTTATTTATTTATTTTTGTATTAGTCCCTTCTTAGAAGCAATATATCTTATTGATTTTGTTTTCTAAATTTTGTTCCAAGCCAAACACAGTCATTTTGTCCTTCAATTGTACAAATTTTTTTCTCCTTTTGCTTTTTCCTCAAATTCTCCACTATAACCCATTAATTTGGCTCTAAAGACCGTAATTTCGACCAGATTCTTCTATGATTGATCTTTCATCATATATCATTCATCATTTTTTTTTCCAATTATTGGCTCTTCAATGCCCACTATGTTTGGCCTCATTTGAGTGTACAATTCAGTGAGAGTCTCCACTTAAAATGGATCATCGCTCTTTGCTACTACTTGTATCTCTTTCCCTTCTTGAACCATCCTGACTTGTTCATAAATTTCTTAATATATAAATCGCTCTATTGAATTACCATCTGCCATAAAAAGACATTGATCAACTTCCACCACTTCAATTTCATATTTATTGTTCCAAAACACCAAGCATTGATGGAGCAATGACTGGATACACTAACTCCCATGTATTCAATCTCTTCTACATTATAGATAGTGGGACCATCTGTTATAAGGAAGACTATGGTTCTTGTTGTATTCCTCACTATTATATCCAAAGCCAGTACCCCATTTAGTTGAAGTTGCTCATCTATTAAAGCTGGTCAAAAATATATTTCAGCTGTAATTATGTCATTTTCAGATTTGCAAACCTTTTTATCATTCTGAAGGGAATTCTGCTTATGGTAGCTCCATTATCAATGAGCTCCTTGGCAACTAGAATGCCATTAATTGGGGCATTTACATAAAAGAGCCTTAGATGTTTGGTCAACTTCTATAAAGGTTTCTTAAATATGACCTTATTTGTTACATTTATCTCTACTTTCTGCTTATCTTTTCCCAATCCATCCAGGTTTAAAACATTTACCGGCAATATATCCTCACTCTGAACCTCTAAGCTTCTCCAATTGCATTAAATCCTCTGATGGCTCTTCTCAACCTGTTGGTGGAGGCATTATTACTAGATTTTATAGCTTTCTCTAGAATGTGGGTGAAGGCATTATCTTTGAATGTGATCTATACTTCTCAGGATGAGGTATCATTCTCTTTCTCTTTGGCATTCCATATAGGATGTAGTAATCAAATGATCGTCCAGATGGCTGGTACAATAAATTTACTGTTGGGTCACCTTCTTGGTATAACTGTTTGAAAAGTTTGTCACGTGACACTCTCATATTCTTGCCTTCTACATCTAGGTTAATCTCTTCCTCTATGTCAGTCGTCCTATCATCTTCCCCCTTATACGCTTCTTCTACTTGTATAACCATCTCACTTTCATCATCATTGTTTGGGATGCTTTGGTTTTCATTAGAAGTGCCTCCTTCACATTTTGATGTGCATGCTACATCTTCTATTTCTTCCAAGACCACTTCATCACTTTCCTTGTTCTTAAATTCAATGGCCTATATATAATTGTTGGCCATGAATGGAAGTAAGGTGCCAAACTAGATAGTGCTTGATCGCCCAGAATCATCCATATCTTCATCCTTTTTCTATTTTCGAACTTTAATTTCCTAGCACACCTTTTTGTTCGTGGCTCTTCCATTGGTCCCTCTATATTTTCTTTCTCCCTTATTTCAAGGACATTATGATTTACCACCTAGATCACACTTGTAACTTTAGAACGTTCCATGCCCTGCTGTTATCTCATTATTCGCCCATACTTTCTTTGAAATGCCTATATTGTGTCCTTGTCATTTTGTTGAATGGGATCACCTTCCTACTTTAGGACTGAGTAGTATCACAAATTTTGGCGACAAAGTTGTGGTCTAAACGTCTCAGCGTTCTGAAAAGGATCATACAGTCTCTCATAAGATTACTATAGTTGTTCCCCTAAATAGTTGATAATTAGGGGCATTAGTTGGGTGAAATGATTGCCCATATGTTCCTATTTTTTCTGTAACTTTGCTAACTTTCTTCTGATACCCGGCACATGTATTTCTTTCTCCTTCCACTTCAGCTTTTCCCTTCAAACTCTCATAGCACTAGGACATGGTTCGTCCTCTTCATCATCACTACTAATTTGAACTTAGGGAGACCAATTTTGAGATTTGGGATGATCATATTGACATCAACTACTCTGGAAACGGATTCTCATCCACCGCGATCTTCTTCTTTGATTCAAAAGTGATTCGCAGACTGCATCCTGCAACAGATGACCAAAAACCAAGCAATTATTAGTCGTATAAGACCTTGCGTTATGCCATTTGCAATAATTTTTTACCCTTAATTTGTTTATGGTTTGGAAATTTATGCTTATCGCTCAGTTGTATTTGCTTATCTTTATATAGACGGTCAAATATTAAATCGGAATTTGTTACTTCAAGTGAGAATATTCTAACCTTTTTTGTTTAATTTTTAATTTTTTATATTTGATTTTTAATTTTTTTGGTTCATTCTTAATTGGAGCTTCTAACTTTGTCAATATAGGGATATAAGTGTCTCATTTAATCAATTTGGCTATACATATGCCAGCCTGATCTTGACAAGTGTCAATGGCATGGATATCAAAATTAGGGTCCATATAGTAAGTTCTATTACTAGAGTTCTTCATTTGTTCTTCTTCTCTTAACAATCACTCATATCTAATCACATTCACGCTAAGTTGAAAGATATCAAAAACTCTCTATCTTGGAACTTCTTTTTTAACTCAAAACTGATGCAACTTTGAGTTATTTTAAAAAACTCTTTTTCAGGCAAAAGAACAAAGCACTTGCTCATATCCATTTTAAATCTTCGAAGAAAAGATTTAGACAATTCATTTAGCATTTGACGAAAATTTGTTAAATCTGCCGAGGTGACTTTTGATTCAATTTTGTAAAATTGGGCGTGAAATAACTAATTTAACTGCTGTCAAGTTTGGACGAAATTTGCTGGCAAATTAATAAACCATGAAATAGCTATCTCATTGAGAATAATCTCATCATATGGTAATTAGTAACTTTGCCCCGTTGTAAAGTAAAACAGCCTATATGCTCTAAAGTGGATGCCTTCCCTACACTAGTGAACAAAGAGAATCATGGCACTCTATATCGTCTAGGCCAATGATATGATTAATCTACCCAATTTGAGCAAGGTTTTTTTTATGTTGGCCTAATTACTGACCGAATTTCTAAGACCAACTGATCTTGCACGATTTTTGTTATTTGTTCTTGCAACATAGCATTAAATTCAAAGGGAATCCAATTGATTGTGGTACATAAGACATTGCTTGAAGCCTAACAGAATTTGCTCCCACATCATTTATAAATTAAATTTGTAAAAAAAAAAAAAAACACTGTTTATGTTCAAGTTGTCCAACATTTGCAAAATGTTATCTACAATACCAATAACCTGAACTTAAAATGAATAAAAGAAAATAATATAACCTGCAAAACAATAGCTAATGTCGTATATATTTTACTTTTATCTTTTAATTTTCATTCATTGAATAAAACTTATGACTTTGTAATGTTGGGAAAAAAAATCAACGAAAGGCTTTTTTTTTTTTTTTAAACAAATATTAGATCATTAATTAATCTATTTATTAAAATTTATTTTTATTCCTACAAGATGTAGTTTAATGAAAATAATAAAGTATGTAGACCCCGCAGTTAAAAGAAGACCATCTTACATGCGGAAAAAAACATTAATAAATAAAAAATCCTAATTACTTGAGTACTCTGAATGTGATAGAACTTCCGTTCATGGTTCAACGTTAGAATAGACCGATCAATCAATTTTGTATTCTACGAGATTTTCTCTTGAATGGTTGCAATTCTTGACTTACGACTAGGAAAAAAGTTCAACGAATCTTATTTTTTATTTTATTTTTAATGCTTATAAATTATATAGTATTAAAAAAAACTAATTTAACATAACAAGAAATAAAGGTTTTTTAGGTTAAGTTGTGTAGTATAATTATTTGTCGAGCCAAATTAATGTCAATCCTAACTATTGTCAATTTGCAGGGCAATAAAAATTCTATGCTACTTAGGCTATTAGTATTCATCAAAATAGAGAGAAAATAGAGGTTATGGAAGATATATGTGTGTTTTCTTTTGTAAAACATTTTTTTTTATTATAGTAAATTTTTGTAACGGCAAATGTTGATAATCGCAATTGTACGGATCGTACAAGTAATAAAATAAATTTTTTTAAGTCCGTATATCGTAACCACAGGGATTATGTAAACTAAAGAAAGTTTTATTTGATGATTTTTATATAAAAACTAAACTAATAATTAAAATAAAAAGACAAAAGGCTTGATTTTTATAGAACTATAAAAAACAAATGCGTTCGAATTATGAATCCATTTCAACTCCATCATCCATATTTTTCAGTATTTGTGTCATTTGCATTATTTTCTCAACTTTGGGTTGTTCTTTTGAAATGTAAACAAATATGAACCAAATGAGAAGCGAATATTCTCAAACGAACATATAAATTCCTATTTTTGGTACATAAATAAGTGTATAAAATACACTTATCAACACCCCCAAAGTAGAACTTTTGTTCATCCTTGAACAAAATAAAATTAAACTACGAAGCAAAAAATGTAAAATAACAAATATATTTGATTTTGTAAATTTGTTTACCATTTGCCTCAAAAATCCAGATCAATATCACACATTAGCCTAGAACTTTGAAAAACACTATAAAAATATTTTTACTTACCCAATGCTCAACTTTAATGTGTATGCGTGGATAGAAAAAAATCAATGCAAACTTATGTAAAAATGAACTTAATATCACTAGACTTATTATGCAAGAGTAAGCCTGAATCTCATGTGGTCAATCTATGATTCCTAATGATTTTCTTTCATCACTCATGAATGATCTCACTTTCTGCTTTTCTCTTATAATCCTAAGGTTTCCTCAATATATTGTGATTTCTAAAAAAATATATTGTCATGCACGGCCAAAATTTTCAATTATTTTCGAATTCAAAATGCCAACACATGGCGCACGATAATTTGCAGAAATGCATAAAACATATTGCGGAAATATTCTTTATTTTCTTTCCATAAGTCAATAACGTAAATGACATCACTTGGCTGAGATTTCAAAATTACTTTATTTTAAAATAAAATCTATTCATTTAAAAAGTAATGTTAAAATATTTAATATAAGATCTTGACTTTAAAAACCCTTTTAGATAAACAGTAATAATATTAAAAATTGTGAGTTTGGCAGTTCAATCACAAGACCTTATTCAGCGAGTCCACAACTCACAGGTCGTCACCTAACGCGGCACTATCTGTCTTTCGCCTTCTGAAGATCCTTTCAATGCAATGGAATAACTATGTCACGAAATAGCATTTAATCAAGTATAAGCGTTACATTACACAAACAAGTACAAGTGTTATATCATGTACAAGTATCACTCACAATTTCTATAAACAATTGGAACAATTGTTATTCATGAAGTATCACACTATAATACAGATTCAAGTATCAGGTAAGTATCAATACATGCTCAATGTATCGATACATAAAAAGATAACAGAAATATTTTAAAACTTCCCTGTATCGATACATATGGTAAACTTACATTTCTTTTACTATTGTCATTTTTAATCTAAGTTAATGAACTTCACATCAGTATGAACAAGGTTCATTCCAAATATCCAAATAATACAAGTTAATTGTGTTATCGTCATTTTATGATAATCAAACGATTCATGTAATATAATATTAGTCATGAATATTCCCGTTAGTCATTATTTTATTTTAAACAAGTAGATAACAATATTAAATATGAAATACTTATAATAAGATCCTATCAAACTTATATCAAGTAAACAATTAAACATATTCCATTCACCTAGATCTGATTTACAACGACCCGGGAATGTTGTAGCATGTATTGATACTTGCTGTCTCATGTATTGATACATGTTGTCTATCCTGATTTCTACCGTACATGTATCAATACATACTTTAGAGGTATCGATACATGCATCGATATCATGTATCGATACTTGTAGAAATTTCAGAGTCTCTCGACTTATTTTCTGGGTTTTCTTCAAAGCTTTAAATATAACTTGATTGTGCAGAACTTCATTTAAGGATATCAAGAATAAGTTATTATTTTAACTTTTCTTGATTCCAACAAAAGATAACTTTATACAAAAATATTTCTGAGAAAGAGTCATTCGCGGTTTTGTAGGCTTAATATTTGGTGTGTGATTTTTATGACAAGAGGGGTTCTATTTATAGGCAATTAGGAAGCAAGAACTGGCCCCAAACAAGTAGGAGCTGGAGGAATCACAACATGCAAAGGAAGAGATGTCATTGCTACAATGGTTGACTAAGGCAAGCTAGGAAGGAGGAGGTGGAAGCCTAAATTCAGCCATATAAGACAAATCCCAGCCACCTCATGCTTTCAAGTTCCAGATTTTCAATTTTGTGTAGCCAAGTTTGAGCTCAAATTCAAGATATCAAATGAAGTCAAAATCTTGGTTTCTTGGTACCTTTTCAAAGTACTCACAAAGTTCATTAACGTACAATTTACGACGCAAAAAATGGATAACCAAGGAGGAAGTTATGTCTTTCAAAAATAGGCTACTTAAAACAGTTTTCAGGTTACCCTTTTTACCGTATTAACTTTAAAAATTCACCCAGGACTATCCATTAGTCAGAATGACAAACCGTTTTCATATTCTTGAAGTTCACTCTGAGAAATTGCCCGTACATATATGATTTATAATCAAATGATGTTGGGAGTACTAGAAAAACTCTGGAGAAAAGGGACACTTCAATACATTTTTGACGTAACTTTTCTTTATTTAAAATTTTCATTTCTCTTTCGATTAAACACATTTTTCTTCCTTTTCATTCCAAAATCATTACATAAATTATAAAATACCTTTATTATGTCATAAGGGATAATAAATGATGTAAAAATTTTATAATCGTTACATATATAATGCAATATAGTCAGAATTAGATATATGCATGAATAACAAATCCAGGGTAAGTAGTTCCAAAATCTCACGCCTCCAATTTCCAAAATTTTAATCAACAAATTTTATACTATGCACTTTATTTTTTTATGGATGGACGAATTTTCCTTTATTGTCCTTATCTCTTACCATTTTTGTGCAATACTTTTCTTATTTACGTTCTGTATTACTCCTGTAGCGGACTTTAGATCAATGACTCTCAAGCCAGACGACTTTAGGGCACCAGGTTCATAGAACCCCTCAAACTTAATTACCCGTATCATAAAGGTGATAAAAAAAGTTAAAGATATTTTAGCATTTTATGTATAAGTCCTATCTCCATTATTATGCTTTTCTAATTAACCTATGTAATGATCTTTGGGCTGATAACTCCCAATTCAGATGAATTTAGGGTACCGGATTTTAAAGACTCTTAAAAGCATAGTTGCTCGAGTCAAAAATACTAAGAAGAGAAAAATAAGACTATTTATTATGCTAGTGCTAGCTTATACTTGTTGACAAAGAATTTTTCAATCAAATGTACAAATCAAGTACTTCAAACCATCAACTATTAATACATGGATGCACTAACCTATGATTCTAAATTTAAGGTCAGGATCTAATATTCTATGGTTTTGGATTTTATAGTCCATCCTATGTTCAAATTACATAAATATACCCCATAAATATTAAACATATTCCTACACAAGTAATTATTTGACAATGACTATGTGCTCAAGTGATAAAAGTCTAACACGAATAAATAATAAAGTGAAAACAGGTTTTAATGTTGTTCATTACTATAGCTAAAGCACAAAAATGATCCAAACTATATTCTAGGCAATAAACAAATATTTTATGATTTTTCAGATTTTTTTAATACCCCAAAAATTGAATAAATGTATAGAAAGTATTTCATGAATGAGATTCCCACCCCCAAACTAGAACTATACATTGCCCTCAATGTATATCAAACAAATAGAACAAATAAACTCATAATAATAAAGAAGAGTTAGGCACTTCCTAAATTTGTAGAGATGATGCCCCATTTTGAAGTTTTGATTGTGTTGCAACTTGGATGGTTTGAGCTTTTTCTAGCTTTTCCATGTTTGGCCAAGGTGTATTCATAGTGTCTCGTGCAAAAGAAAGATAAACAACATGAGAATGCAAGAATATTGCAAGGGATTGAAATAAATCAACCAACACCCTCAAACTAGGACTTATACAAATTTTGAAATTTTTGAAAAAATGGTTAACTACTGATGTTCAGGCTTGACATCACCTTGAAAAATTGAAATGTTCCCGAGCAACTTCTGGGAATATGAAATTTTTTAACCTTGTCTACATTATATAAAAAACTTAGCACATTTAGAGTTCGTTTAGTTCGTGAAAACATGTTGTGAAGTAGTGACTAGAGTCTGGAAATCAGGTGTTGTGAGTGTATTGTGCTACAGTGTCCTTGCAATGGTGTTCAATGGTGCTCCATTCGAGTTTAGTGCCTTAAATCAGTGTAAAATATGAATGAATGATACACATACGATGTATCACATGTGGTGAAAGTGATCATCCAAAAAGATTTGCAAAAACTCAATGAAAAGCTCACTATGGCATTTTATCAAACACTAGGTATGCTTGTGAAGAAATCAAAGAAAAACATAAATTTGGATACATGGATCAAACCAAAACATTTTTACCTAAATAACCACAATCCAATTATCCAATTATCCAATTTCTACCCAAATCACAACACCAATCATACACTATTCCAAATTTCACATAAAACATCAAGAACACCAAAAGTTAGGCAAAAACCAAAAGTAGTAGGAAAACTCATACCTTTGATGTGATTAACAAGTGTTGATGAGGATGAGTTTGACCCAATGATATGTGCAAATAATAGGGAATGACTAGAGATACGGTTAAAGGTGATTTGCGGAGAGAAAACGAGTTTAAGGTGTAAATAAGTGAAAAAATCCCATATACTTATATAATCTAGGCAAACTGCCCAGATTATAGGTGCGCCGCCAAGTGCTGGAACTCGTGTGGGCCGCCCAGTCTTAATATGGGCATAATGACTAGATTTTTCCTGTGGGTTTCTACTCCGTTTTCAACCCCTAAATTCCTTTTTATATGTGCAACCAACTTCGAAATCCTATGTTCATGACCTAAAACTAGCGTGTCATATTTATGATTGTGATGATGAGCTATGAAAACAAGCAAGAATGCAATGAAAACTAAAAATACTACCAATGCCAAAACATGCAAACTTAAAGCACGAGTAACACTCAAGACACAAAACATATCCATGCATGCGCCCTAAGCATTTTAGCACTCAAACAAATGCAATGTCAAGCAATGAATACTCCAGAGACCATAAACAAAACTTAAAACACATAAGCATTGAGATCAAAAGCTATAAATAAATCAAACTAAGTAAAAAGGTTTGAGAAATTGAGTTACCTTCCAATAGGCGCTCCATTTATAGTGTAAAGCACGACTTTATGACAAGAATCATCAGGGGTTGAAATCTAATGTTGAGCCCCTATCATTATCTCTGGCCCTGTACTCAAAGTGCTACCAATAGCTAACAATCTAATCCACATCAATTTTGGAGCAATTTTCAAGTTATGGATCATGGGAATCTAATTGCATCATCGTGAAAGTTACCTCCTGATTTTCATCCCTAAGCACTATCTGTCCTTTTTCTACGGTGATCAGTGCTCGTGCAATGACTAAAAATGGTCGACCAAAGATCAATGGAATATTCTCATCCTCCTCCATGTCTAAAATTATGAAGTCAGCGAGAAAGATGAATTTATCAGCCTTAATCAACACATCCTCCATGACTTCATATGGATAGCAAGTAGAGCAATCTGCTAACTACAACTTGATATTGTTTTGCTTTGGCTCACCCAATCTCAGCTTCCATAGCACAGATAGAGGCATAAGACTTATACCAGTCCCAAGATTACACAAGATCTTATTAAATTGTAAATCCACAATGATGCAAGGTATAGAAAAACTCCCTGTTAGGAGGGAGCTTTTTTTGTAAGATTGCACTGCACACTTCATTCAAGGATACCTCTTCGAGATCCTCAAGCTTCTTCTTACTTGAAATCATCTTTTTCAACAACTTGTGATAACGTGGGATTTGTGTGATCGCCTCTATAAAGGGATATTAATGTGCAGTTTTTCTGAGCATATTGAGAAATTTGTTGAACTGTTGATCTTCCTTATTTTTTTGCAACTTTTTTGTGAATGGGACAAGTGGATTATGAGGCTTAATTGATGACTTCATCTCATATCCCTTGTTCTTTATTTTAGATGATCTCTCATATACTTCAAATTGCTTTTTACCTCTTTCATCCTGAAATTCTAGTGGTCTTTTAACATGTACCTCAGGTAGTTGAAGACCACTACGCACAGTAAGCGCATTCACCTCTTCCTTTCTAGTGTGTTGTTGAATCCTCCGAGGGTAAGGAATAGGAGATATATAGAGCAAAACCAGGCCTACTAGGCATATAATCTCTTCCTTCTTCTACAACGTTAATTGCCATAACCTACTCCATTGGGTTAGTCTCTGTATTACCAGATAGTTTTCCAAGTGTCCTATTTGTCAAGACCTATGATAGTTGTCACACCTGAGTCTCCAGATTTTTTATTAAGGCCTAATGACTTTACAAGACCGTCTTAGTTTTCTGCATTAATTGTTCTATTTTTGCTATGAACTAATCTGTCTTAACTAGGTACTGATTTGTCTGCCCCAAGAACTGGTCTGTCTTTTCCATGAGATTAAAAAATATTTCATCATGCTTAGGATTTTTCTCTTAATTTTGATATTGAGGCCCCAATGGTCTAGCATTGTGATCTTTCCAAGCTAAATTGGGGTGATTTCGCCAACCTGGGTTATATGTATTGGAATATGGATTATTCTAGCGATGATCCCCCTGCACAAAGTCTATCTGCTCCACTGGACATGCTAGAATGTGGCAATCTGTGGTAGCGTGATTTGCACCACATTCCTTACAACTCACTTTTGCAGTTTTCCTTTAATGTTCACTAGTGCTATGCATTCTACCTTTTCTGCCAAAGAGTCAGTTTTTGCTGATATTGCTTCATACCCCTATTCATTTCTTTTGGACCACCCTATCTAAACCCCAAATTGAATTTGTATTTGCAATCCTCTCAAACAACTCCAAAGCTTGGCCAATTGTTTTGGTGGTCAAAGCTCCATTTAATAAAGAGTCACCCATGCTCTTACACTGGGGAAGTAGCCCTTCATAGAAAAATTTTACTTAATCACCTCTATTGATCCCATGCTGCTGGAACACTATAATTTCATGTCTGAGCTTGGCGACTTAAGCGGGAGGCAAGAATTTAGTACAAAACTTCTAAACCAAGTCATTCCAGGTTATAATGTTTGTAGCTGGACGAGAATCCAGCCAATCATCTACCTTGTCTCATAGATTATATGGAAATAACCTGAGTCTGATTGTGTCATCTAACACACCCTGGTATTTGAAGTGTTCACACATATCCAAATTTTTTAAAACATGTGTATGTGAGTTTTCACCAAGTCATCCATGAAATTGCTGTCCATTCGAGAACATGTTTATGACATTGGTTTTCAATTGGGTGTTCACCAACCCAAAAGGTGGATATACAATACTGGATTGACTTTGAACCACCTAAGGTGTCATAAAGTTTCCAACAAGCATGTCATCCTCATCGATACGCTCAATACCAGTTAGTGTACGATTATTGTTTGCTATGACTTTTTGTTTTTGATTTTCTGATTCTCTTGCTTCTCTCAACTTGCGATGTCATGTGCGTTCGATTTTTGAATCAGCTTCAACAAGATCACTGTGTCTCGAACTTCGTATATACAATGTTGAGAGGAACAAAAGACTAATGAACTAACTAAAACTAGAAATTACTAAAAATAAACTAAACTTACTAAAAAATATATAAAGCGGTAAAAGTCTAAATTAGTGAACGTAATCTAAAAGTAAATTTAAAATACAATCCTTGGAAATAGTGCCAAAAACTTGTTTCTAATCGCAAGTGTAGGGATCGCACAAGTAATAAAGTGAATTTTTAAATCCGTATATCGTATCCACATGGATTGTTTAAATTTTATTTTAGATTAAACTTCTTAACCGGAACTGAAGAGGGTTTGATTTGATGATTTTTATATAAAAACTGACTAATAATTAAATTAAAAGACAAAAAGATTTTATTTTTATAAAACTATAAAAAAACAAGGGCGTTAGGATTATAAATCCTTTTTAACTCCATCATCCATATTTTTCAATATTTGGTTTATTTATTTTCTCAACTTTAGGTTGTTTTTCTGAAATATAAATAAATATGAACAAAATAAATAGTGAATATTCTCAAATGAGCATATAAAAACATACTTTGGAACGTAAATAAGTGTATAAAATACACTTATCAGGAAAAGATGACGTAATCACATTGAGATGAATATTTATAAATCTTGTGTTTCTTAATTGCTTATTTTTTCTTTCTTGATATTAATTTCTCTCGATAAAATAGAATTAGAGTTCCTAATTCTTTACATTATAATCACCACCTTGCCTCTCTAAACCTCCTAGTGAGACAGGGACGAAGAGGGCCACTTAGTACAGACTCTATTTTGCTATGATCCATATAACTTACATCCCTAATACTTGTTGGGATGGGTTAAAATGATGATCCAACTTTTTTATGCCCGTGGTGTTGTTTATAGTGCGTTGCAACAATCTACCAAGTGCTTTGATCAAGCAATGTAGAATATGCACGACATTTCATTAATGTATATAATATATAGATTTTTCACAAAAAAAAAAAAATGAAGTTAAGATTCATAATAATATTATAGACAGTTTTAAATTGTCCTTTTTTAAAATTGGAACAAAACATCTCTATTTGACAAAATATTTTTAAACAACTTTTTAATCACACATATTTTTTCTCTTCACTTTTCAATTATTAATTTTTACATCGAAAACATAACATTCTTTGTTTTTAAACAAAAAAATTTAACTACCATTATTTTTATATAATTTAACAGTGCTAAAAACAGTTTTTTTTTTATTTTTTATTTGGGAACAAATGCATGTAGTGCTTAAAAGTGTAATTCAAATTTGCAATTATTACACTTTTCAAAATGCAATCATTTTTCATTTATTTTTTAATTTGTGTATTTGTGGCAAAATCGAAAAGTGTGTGTGTGTGTGTGTGTGTTATTTTTTTGGGGGAATATCCATAAATAGATTCAATAACTATAAACTTTTGTTAAAAAGACTTTGAAACTATAATCTTTTAAAAATAGACTTCAACAATTTATTCTTCCCCAAATACCCTCATTCTCAAACAAAGCCATCTAACAATAAAACAACTTCAATTTAGTCCCCCAAATAATTCTTGGAAACAAAATAATAAAATTAGTTTTACCTAATTAAAAATCTATGCCTGTTTACAACCCCCACATACTTGAGGAAAAAAGAAAATATTTAATTAGGAGTGACATAGAGAATATACAGCATTAGTTAGTATTAAAGGAGAATCAAGTACTAGAGCTATAGAATTATACGAAGAACTTAAAAGATTTGTTAAACAACATATTGAATATCTGAGATTAATAGAAATAAACAAAATAAGGCAAGAAGAAATATTTTTTACAAGAATCATAAGACGATTATAATTCCGCATATAATTTCCTAGGAAAATAGAGAGTGTGTTCTGTGCACCATGTGAAATTGGTATCAGAGACTTGTTACAAACCAAAAAATTATAATGAATTTATCAGAAGAAGAAAATATAATTGAAGAATTTCTAAAAAATGTAGAAAAACATAAAAAACCAAGTTATCCTTATTTACCAAAAAATAATTTGAACGAAGGATTTGATGAAATGAATAAGAAATTAGAAAATTTAGAATATAATTTACAAATAGGAAAACTCTGAATAGATATAGTGAAAATATTAGAAAACAATCCATAAAAGAAGTTAATCCAACAAAATCATATAATGAACCAATTCATACAATACGAATATGGTTAGATTTAGACTGTGTAGATACAAATAAAGCTATTGAAACATGGACAAAAATTACTGATTTAGCAATACAATTTAATAAATGGGACACATATACAACTTTTGGATTTATAGAATATACATTTAGAGGTATAGTATCAGAATGGTAGAGAAAACTACTTGTAAATACAAAAAGAAGAATAAAATATAGAGAAAATACAACTGATGCATTAAATAATAGAAATAATCTAAATGATCAAAGTATAAGAGATATATTAAATAGGTTGGAAAGAGTCCTCAGAACAGAATTTTTAAGAAATAGATACACAATTGATGAAGAGGCTAGAAAACAAGATGAATATAATAAATGAATGATTACAATGGAAAATTTAAGAATGTGTGATATGTGCGAATTAGAAAGATACACATGTAAATTTCAAGAATTATACTATACAATCAGCCAGGGACATTATACAGATAATAAGCCAATCTTAAGATCTTACTTCACAAAATTACCATTCCCATGGGGAACTACGTTATTAAAAAAATATAATAAAATATTACCTGAAGGGGATGAAGAAGGAATATATATAGATAGTCTTGAAAGTAGAATTGAATTTACAAAAAGAATGATAAGTATTTGGTGCAGAGAAGTACTAGAAAATAAAAAAGTATATAAGATAAGGAAGAACTCTTTATATTCTTACAAAGATATAGGTCAAATAGAACAATTTGGATGTTATAAGAAGAAATATAAGCCATATAAAAAATATAAAAGAAGATTCAAACACTTTAAAAAGTTTAAGAAAAGAAACTTCAAGCCTTATAAAAAACATTTCAAGAAAAGAAATTGGTTTGAAAAGCTTAAAAAGAAATATATAAAAAAATGTAGATGCTTCATTTGTAATGAAGAATGACACATAGCCCCCCAATGTCCTAAGAGAAAAGATAAACAGAATATAAAAACTATCAAATTTATATAGAATTTATAGATGATAGTGATATAGAACCAATTGAATATTTTGAGGATTTAGACAGTGAATGTATTAGTATTTATGAGTTAAAAACATCATCATCAGATGAAGAATCTGAAGAAAATATATATATGAATGAAATTCAAGAAGCACAAGGACTAGATATTGAAACAACTGAGGAAGAAGAAGACTCAGTAGAAGGAATTTGTCAAGAAATTACATTTGATAGCAAAAGATATAAAGAGATAACTAAAAGAATCTTATGCTTACAAGAAAAAGATGTATTTCATCAAGGATTCTTAAGATACTCCCTAGGATGAACAAATCAATTATAAGTATGAACTATAAAGAAATCCCAATTAACATAGAAGGTGTAATGGGAAAAACCAGAATCCCAATAATTACTAAAGAATGGATAAAACAAAAATTATCCAATATCCCAGAAAATATTAGGAAGAAGTTAAAATGTATTGAAATTGGAGGAATCCAAGTTATGATTAAAGGATTCTTTAGAGAATGTATGAATATACCTATTGAAATTTATTGCATGGATAACAGAATTCTACAAGATCCTATAGATGCCCTATTGGGAACTATTGTAGGAAATCTAGTTTATCAGAAGATAATATTTACAGTAAAACCAAATTATGCAATCTCAATAACAGATGAAAATATAGACCAAAGTTTCAATCTCTATTATAGAATTGGAAACTTGAAAATGTTACATAAAAGTAAGGATATTAGTATAAGCATAAAATCAATATTTGCTTTTAGTACTAGCCATCATAGCAATTTAAGGAAAATAACAGATAACATAATAATACACAAAGATTTTGATGAATTGGCACAGTATATTCCACCTAGAAAATATAAGGAACATGAAGTTACAATACCAGAACAAATAATACTTGATTTTCACAAACAAGTTAAGGAAATTAATTCTGAATGAAGAATAATAAGAAAAGGTAGTGTGAGGCTACAAGGAGAAAATATTATTGCAAGATTCCCACCTAGAGGAAATGTTAATATAGAACGACTTAAAAATCAAAGTGTTGATGAACTAGCAAGCTCACAATATTATATCAGAACTAGATATATCAACCAAGAAGGGATCAAGAATGATCTTCTTATCCTTATAGATACACGAGCAGATAAAAACCATGTAGATTCTAAATTTGTTAGCCACCTACAAGATTATGAGTTACCACAAAAATATGTCTTTAAGGATTACTTATGACATAACCTTGAAATAAAAAGATATCTGAATTTTCCTCTTATAATTATAGGAGAAAATCAAGGTGAACATAAAACAGAAATAATCCTATATAAGGATGATAATTATGGACTTAGCTAAACACCTATATTACTAGGAATGAGCTTTCTTGGAAAAGTAAGCCCTTACAAGATATGTCAAGGATATATAAAAATAACACTTGAAAGAAACTCGGTTATTATACCAAGGATAGATGAAAATATGAGATCATTGTCACCATGGAAAGGATAATAAATACCAATCCCATGAGTCCATATATTGAAGTTATACTCAATTTAAAAAATTATTGTAAAATAAAATTTCATACTTATTTAGATACAGGAAGTACTATAAGCCTTTGCTTACGAAATGTACTACCATCTAAATATTGGAAATATGACTCAAAGAAAGTTGTAACTGCTACGATAGTAGGAGGAAACAAGATAATATATAGAAAATATGCTACACAAATACCTTTTCTAATATCTCTTAGAGAAGTGTTTATTGATAATATATATATGTCAACTACAATTGGATGTGATATTTTGCTCGGACAAAATTTCCTATTAAAATATGCACTTTTTACTCAATTTATTGATAAATATATGTTCACAACACCTTGTGCACACAAGATATTTACACTTAGAATCACAAGAGCTGTAAGCATAGCTTATAAAGAAATTATTCATCAGAGCTCCTCAACCCAGCGTGGTGGATGTTGGAGTACAGAAAAATTTAAACCAATTAATGTGCTAAAAATGACAATAAAAGATAAGTTAGAAAAACTTAGAAAAGAAATTTCTGAAACTTATTCTTAAAACCCACTATAAAAATGGGATACAAATAAAGTTAAAGCCAAGATAGAGCTTATAAAACTAGATACTGTAGTAAGAGTTAAACCGATGAAATACAGTGTTGAAGACCAAGAGGAATTTAAAATTCAAATAAAAGAATTACTAGAAGTCAAACTAATTAGGCCTAGTAAAAGACCACATAGTAGTCCAACATTTATGGTTAGGAAACATAGTGAAATAAAAAGAGGAAAAGCCAGAATGGTGATTAACTATAAAAGGCTAAACGAAGTTACAAAATTTGATGGATATTACTTTCCAAATAAGGACATTCTTATTAAACAAGTACAAAACAAGAAAATATTTTCAAAGTTCAATTGTAAATCAGGATTTTGGCAAATTATGCTCACAAAAGATAGCAAATCTTTAACTGCATTTAGCACTCCTAATCCTTAAGGCCAATTTGAATGGAATGTAATGTCATTTGGATTGAAAAATGCACCACGGATATTCCAAAGAAGAATGGATGAAGTAATAAAACCTATTACTCATTTTTGTATTATCTACATAGATGATTTACTTATTCATTCAAAAGATATGAACGAACATATTGAACATCTTGAAATTTTTTGTTATATCATGAAAAAACATGGTATTACACTTTCTCAAAAGAAAGCTGAGATAGAAAAAACATAGATAGAATTTCTTGAATTATTTATAAAAGAATGAGAATTGCAACTGCAATCTCATATTGGTGAAAAACCTCAAGATTTTCTTGAAGAAATTAAAGATAAAAAACATTTACAAAGTTTCCTCGGTATATTAAATTATGTTGAAGGATTTATTGAAAATTGTGCCAAATTAAAAAATTACTTTCTTCCAAAATTAAGGAAAAATGTAATGTGGTCTTGAGATAAACAAGATCGCAAAAATATCAGGAGGGTAAAAGATGAATTAAAAAATCTACCAAAACTTATTATTCCACAAGAAGAAGATTTCTTTATCCTTGAAACTGACGCTTTAGATAACTACTGGGGAGCAGTACTTAAGGTAAAAAAGAATCATAAAGAATATAAATGTGAAAAGAATTGTTCTTGTTCGAAAATACTTGCAGGATATACATCAGGAACATTCAAAGAAGTTGAAACAAGGTATGAAACAAATAGGAAATAGCTCATTGTTGTGAAGCGAGGAGTACAAAAATATGAAGATTACTTGCTACCAAAAAGTTCTTGATTAGAACTGATAATACACAAGTTAAAGCATTTCTAAAAAATAAAGTTGATCCATCTATTGCCAATAGATACATTATCAGAATTCAGATATGGTTTTCATATTTCAAGTTTGATATTGAATATATTAAAGGACAGTTTAATTTTTTTCCTGATTATCTTAGCAGAGATGGAGCTGAAGGAATTAAAGACAAAAGTCCAGAAACGTGAACTTAAATTCTCTTGTTTGGAAATGCAAATTCAAAATATACAAGAAAGCCTTCTAAGCAGTACAAAGATAGCCCATTTGGCAGAAAATACTTGTACAAAGTCTAGTAACCCTTCACCGGGTCTTATGAATACTAACGCTCTTCCCGAGGATAAAGGGAAAGACAAGATAATATTAGGAACCCCTTCACAGGGAAAAATTAATCCTAATGTTTGTACTAAAAATATGGAAACAGATGCAAAGCCTTCATTCAATAAGGATAATCAAAATACCAAGAAGGTTATGGAAACCTCTTCACAGAGGAACGAAATTGATTCCAAAACCCGTATTGAGCAAATAAAACCAAAAGATGTGGTAAAAGTTTGTCACAAACAAAAATTACCAAACAAAGATAACTATGAAGAAGTTCTCTTCTTTATTATTATTTTCAATATACTGTCAGATTGATATCTTGAAGTAGGGAAATGAATGCAGACCCTACACTATGAAAAATACAACAAGATAAATTTCTATCCAGGAGCGCCAGCTAATTGGGTTCAAAATTGCTTTGAACTAGGGAATATACTCTGCATATATCCAAGCAAAGATCTAAGAGAAATTTCACAACTTCCCATAGATGTTAAGAAGGCAGTTCGAAGATTTATTGAAGTTATCAAAAGTACGAACATATATATCCGATTCTTTTCAGCCACAATGGAATGGGATAAATATGAAGGAACAATGATCCCATCATTTCATTGTATCAAGATAGGGATCACAAACCAACACTTCTTAGCAACTAGCCAAAAAGTTGTTAAGAATAGATATGAAGATATTGTTAACATGACTTCTTGCAGAAGAGCTAAAGGATATAAAAACATATTTGATAATTTAAGTCAAGTTATTCTGAAAAAGAAAAAATTTGGTTATATCCTTCAGATAATCATGTAATCTACTCCAATGCAAAATTTCCATCTAAAGAAATAGATATTTGTGAATTGGACCACCTACTTGAGAAAATTATTATCAATGAAGTAAGTGGAAGTGAAACTATGCGCAAAGAGCTATGGAAGATAATGTGGGACCATCCAGAGCATAGGTGTGAACATTGTCTTGTTGAAGATATGAGCCATGCATCACTCGATAGTATAAAATTCCCAGCAGAGTTCTTTGACTCAAGGATGGAAAAATAAAGCTGCCAAATAGTGACCCTTTATCACTATTTTAATAAAGTCATTTATTAAAGAAAAACTGTGGTCACTAAACAACAAGAAGATAGCTGCCATGACAAAGATCCTTCACTCACTACTTTAATAAAGTCTCTTTATTAAAGAAAAGTTGTGGTGTTTTGTCTCAATTTGGAAGATAAATTGTCAAGAATTATTGAAGTCAGCTAGCAAGAAAGATAAATGCACCGAAAAATGTAGTTGATGACTATTATTGCAGAAGAGATAAGATTCATGTCTGGTCACCAAAAAAGAGAGGAGGAAAATAATCCAAGACCTCTATAAAAGGGGGAAGAGATTAAGTGAAAAAGCATCCCGAAATATCTGAGTCAAGCACTTGTACTCTTTTATTCAAAATTTGTTTACACCACTTGTATTCAAGAAAAATATTAGTTGATAGTCTGAAGATATCAAAGTTTGTAATAAGGTAATCACTTGTGGAGTTCTAAACCTCATAAGGTGTAAAGGTGTCTGTGTATAGTTTGTATTATGTACAATGTCAATCTATGAATGAAATGATATTTGCGTTTTTATCAAAACTTTCTTAAAAGAGGTTTTCATTAAGTTTCTCATGACTCCCGGTAGTATTGATATTTTTCAAAATGAGTTTTCGTCTTTGAAGAATCTGTTGCTCAACATAAATCCCGTCAGCTTTTTGATGTGTTGTGGCGTTTTGGGATAATATTTGAGTTTTGTTTCAGTTTTAAAACTTGTTTTTAAAACATGTAGTTTTGGAAAAGTTCTAAGTAAGGTCTTTTTGAAAGGAGTCGAGATAGGGGTGAAAACAGAGACTCTGGATACTGTGAGATAGCGTCTATGGAAACACGGCTAGTTCTCTAGAGTGAGAAATGCAACCTTGATTGAAAAACTTTTTGCGGAAGCAGTTGTGGACCCAATTTATTAAAAAAAGCATCTAATATTCATTTGATTCAAATGTTTGATTGAGTACATGCAAGGCAGCTATAGGACAACACTGGAGGGAAGACCTGCTTATTTCTATTTGATTACTGTAAGCTTACTTACTGCCATTTATATACTTTGATTACATGCTTTTAATCATATGCTTCTACATGCTTGTTATTTTTAATTATGAACAATGGTGATAGAGAAGATATAGAGAGACTTAAAATTGTTAAAGATAATGCTTTTGATTTAAGATCCAGAGAGATAGAAAAACTTCTCAGAGAATTAAAATAAGAAAATAATCAAGAAAAGTGGGAAAAAATACTAAATACCATCAGATATCATCAGTATGAACAACAACAACATCTAATTTGGTTACAAGAAAATACTGAAATTAGATTCCTAGGTTTAGTTTTACGAAACTTAGATCAAGAAAATAAAATAGTTAGACATAATCCTGATCAATCTGATCGTTTGAATTTATGAACACTTCACAAACACCGACTTCTAGTGATTGTGATAAATTGTAATTGGATAATAAAGATATTTCGTTTTTATTAACTATTACTAAAAAATATCAAGGCATATATTTGTTACTCAGTCCAAATTAGAAGAAATATATAAAGATATTGATTACGCTTGCATAAATAATATAAGATTTAACTCTGTTGAAACTGCCAAAAATATAAATATAGTTTATTATATATCACTCGAACATAAAGATATAGAAGAAGAAGTATCGAAAAGAATAGTATTAGGATATATAACTAAGAAGGATCATCCCAAAATCTTTAAAAAAATTATCAAAATATAAAGAATTTAGAACAATCGAAAGAATTACGAAAAGTTCAAATAATTAGTTCTGAATTAAATCAATCAAAATAAAGAAAAAATATATCTTACAATTTATTCATTAAAGATAATTTTGACTTTTCAATAGAAAAATCAATATTACTAAAGTTATCGATTTTTCAAGCCTATTTAACTGAACCCCTGTTTTGTTGTAAAGACTTTGTTTTACTGGACGTAACCATTTTTCGTGTTTTTTGAGTGCTCAAGAGTTGAATGTTGTGCGCGCGTAAGAATTGGCTGCAACCTCCAAATTTGCTGAGAACTTCAAAATTTGCTGATGATAGATGCCGCTGTCTGAGAAAAAAAGAAAGACAGAAAGGGAAGGTGGGATTGTTCACATCTGTAGTATCTTCTTTTGGCATATGATGATCTTCACTTTTGGGTTATGCATCAACGCCCCGGGAAATGTATTTAAAAAAAAAAAAAATCTCAAATTGACATCCGTAACTGATGTCAGGATTTTTATGATTTCGGCTAAATCGGTAAGTTTATACTGTTTACCAGTTAATTGGCCAATTTTAATTATATGGGTTTTGCTTATAATTGAGTTTAATCGGTGGAATTGAAGCTCGCGTCTTCAATTATCCGTTTACTAGAATTGATTGGGGTGTAGGGAATCAAGATTTGCATTACACTGGATATTGATTATGGGATTTTTTTCAAGACTTGGTTGTTCCCCATTAAGTGGTGAATTCTGACCCCAAATCGTTGAAGATTATATCAGTATTAATGTTTTATTACTTGATGGAGGTGATTCATGGACGAATTTGGATGAACTGTATAGAGTGATTTGTAATGCAATTAATAATATTTTAAAGACAGATTTTTCTGAGTACATTGTGGAATTAGGGTGGAGTACATGAAGTATTATTCAAATCTATAGATATTTTATGCTATGGTTGAAATTTTGAAATTTGATTAATTTGAATGCTGATGAAATGGCATCTTCATCTCCATCCCCAAATTCTCCATCACCTTCACCAACCCTGCCTTCCCCTCCACTTTCTACCCCACCAGAACCATCAAATGCTCCACCACCTCAGCTCAATTCTCCTCCACCCACCATTACTCCGCCTTCTCAAGCCTCCCCTCCAACCAATGTTGCACCACCTCCAGCCTTGACCACGAGTGCTGTGGCTTCTCCACCTACGACTACATCTCCTCCTCCTCCTCAGCCTACACCTTCTCCACCGCCAGCCAATACACTGCCGACATCTTCAAGTCCTCCACAACCATCTATCCCTCCTTCAAGTTCACCTCCACCTCTGCCTAACCTGCCAGCTAGCTCACCACCCCCGCCTCCTTCTAATCCACTAGCTAGCTCACCACCTCCACCATCCAATCCCCCTGCAAGTTCACCACCATCTCCATTGACTAAGCCACCGTTAAATTCCCTCCACCGCTGTCATCTATACCCTCTGCAAGTCCACCTGTGCCACCAAAGAATGATCCTCCTCTGGGTCCTCCACCACCAACACAATCACCAGAAAGTCCACCTCCAACTCCATCGAGCCTCCTCCCTGTAAATTCACCTCCCCCACCGTCATCCAAGCCTCCTGCAAATTCCCCTCCACAACCATCAGCCAAACCACCCCAAAAGTTGCATCCAGCACCTATCTCTCCTGAAAGTTCCCCCCGACCACAAGCATTAGTGCCACCCCCGAAATCTCCACCTCCATTTCTGACTCCACTAACTCGTTCTCCTCTATAATATCCCCCATCTTCAAATTCTCTCCAAAGGTCACCACCCCCTACAATACTAACTTCACCACCTCCTCCTTCCTTTGTTTTGTCCTCACCAACAAACAACAACAATTCCAGCACTGTGGACCAGAAAGCTCCCAGTCTGCAGGTAGTGGAGGCATTGGTACTGGAGGCACTATAGAAATTGTTTCAGTACTTGTCTTTCTACTGCTAGCCATCTTTGCATTGGTGGGGTGGTGCATGTGGAAGAGAAAGCAAAAGGCTTCTGAACTTGGTAGCGGTTACATCATGCCAAACTCTCTTGGTTTTTCCCCAAGATCAGGTAAACTTTCGAGCAGTACCGTATTACATTCTTGTCATGCCTCAGCCTTTTCTTTTGACATGTTTACAAATTACATAAGAATTTGAGGAATTTTTGTACAGATTCCACCTTACTGAAGTTGAAAATATCAGCAAACATAAATGGAAATGGTTCTGGCGGTGGTTTTGAAAATTCACTGCATGAGCCTTGTGCCTTAGGCCATTCAAGGTCATGGTTTACTCATGAAGAACTAGTCGAAGCAACTAATGGATTTTCTGGACAGAATCTCTTGGGTGAAGGTGAATTTGGTTCTGTGTACAAAGGATGTATAGCAGATGGTAGAGTGGTAGCAGTTAAGCAGTTAAAGATATCTGAAGTCGAGATAATTTGTCGCATACACCATCGCCATTTGGTTTCACTTGTTGGTTATTGTATTTCTGAGATCAGAAGGCTGCTTGTCTATGATTATGTTCCAAATAATACCCTCTACTTCCATCTTCACGGTAAATGTTAGTGTTTACATGAATCATGTATTTGCAGTACAATGTTAATTAGTACTGGTGGTTTCTCCTTGCATTTCATAGGGGAAGGTAGACCTGTTATGAATTGGGCTACAAGTGTAAGGGTTTCTGTTGGTGTGGCTCGCGTAATAGCTTACCTTCATGAAGACTGTAAGCCACCTATATTGTTATTTTCAATTTTATTTAAATTTTTTGAAGTTCTCTTCATATCTTTATCTTCCAAAAAGAAACAAGTCCCCATCTATATTCTCTTCCCCTTTTGGCATTCCTGTTAAATTTGGTTCTGGTTGTCCTCATCATGATCGAGTACATATCTAGTTACATATCCTCGTTAAAGGTCGTGAAAGTGCAATGTTGATGACCCATGTGAAAGAAAAGATTTGTTATTTCTTGACTCGAAGTACATTGTGATAGAGTACCGATGAATTATGACATTTATGTCACCTTAATGCTCATCTTATCTTCCAGTTGAAAACCAAAGAAGGAAGGGAAAACGGAGGGACAAATCAATCGTTATACAAGTTTTAGCTGATCTTTATTGCATCTGGATTATGTCTTGAAAACATGCAAGTAGTACATCTATTAGTAGACAAGGATCAATAGTATAAAACAAAAAACCCTAGGGTTTAATTGGTCAAGTCTCTGTCGCCCGCTTCTAACAGTTCACTTTAGAAATTATGATCAGTGTTAGAGAAAGTTGTCAATGTCACTGAGGAAGATAGGTGACTCATATTACTGAGTGATACTGAAAGAAAAGAAAAGATGGACTGAGTTTGTTTCCGATTCAGAGGTTTATTCTGGCATTTCAATTTAAGTGATGGTATTTTAGATATCTTTGTCATTGAAGAGATAATATCGATTTGCTAATTTTTTTTATCTTCATTGTATAATAGGCCATCCCCGTATTATTCACAGAGATATAAAGTCGTCAAACATCCTTGTAGATAACAACTTTGAAGCTCAGGTATGACCAGTTCTTATTTATTTTCCACCTTTCTTCATGCATCCTTTTGGACGTGCTTCTAAAATAATAATAACTACTTCACAGGTTTCTGATTTCGGTCTTGCTAAATTAGCTGTGGATACAAATACGCATGTTACTACACGGATTATGGGAACCTTTGGGTAAGAGGCATTCTAGAACTGGTCTGGTATCCAATGAAAGATTTGGAAGCACAAGAGATACCTGTTTACATCATATTTATTCTAATTCTTCTTTCTGGTCAATTTCAGATACATGGCTCCAGAGTATGCAGCAAGTGGCAAGTTGACAGATAAGTTTGATGTATTTTCCTATGGAGTTCTGCTTTTGGAGCTAATTACAGGTCGCAAGCCTGTGGATACATCTCAACCCCTAGGGGAGGAGAGTCTAGTAGAGTAGGTGAGTTATTATAATTCCATGACGTAATAGTTACTTCTATTCCTTGTCATGCATGGAAAATTATTCATTTCTTCGATTTATCTGGTTTGGGCATTCTTGTATGGATTTAGCGTCAAGAAGAATGGATTGACCATGCTACAATTTTCAATTAGATTTGTTTTTATGAAACCAAAGCAATTCCAAGCCTTGAAATGAAAGCACATTCCTAAAAATGCACCCCAAGAAAATATTTCTAGGTTCTATGAAAACGAAAGGTAAAATTCTGACCTGTATAATATATTAAAAACAAATTCCAAGTTTATTAACTCCTTTGCAGTGTTCAGTTTGGATACTTTGTGATAGTTGTTATTATCACTAATAACTAGCTTATGTGGAAGACCTTTTTTCTTACGAAATTGAGAAGCTCACTCCCAGTGCTATTATTGCAGCCACTAACTTTGGGGAAAAGAGTCAATTAATAAAGGAATTGTGATGCTAATTTACACCCAAGACATGATGAATTAGCAGTGCCTCATTGGGAGATTTATTTTTCATTTTCTTCCATTTATAGGGCTTGCTGTAACCAGGGGCGGAGCCAGGATTTGAAATCAGCGCGAGCGCAAATTAAATGAGGTTGAGGGGGGGGGGGGGGGGGGGGGGAGGACGGGGGTTCAGGGGCAGCGCCCCCGAAATTTTTTTTTCTAGAAGAATTAAATGAAATAAAGAAAACTTAATTTCACCAGAGACAGCAGCAGAGCCTAATATTGCGACAGCCTTGATGGTGGATAGGTGGGAAGGGAAGGTAAAAAGTGGAGAAAGGGTGAAGGTCTGGCGATGTTTTAACCTGTAACCCCATATGAATCGCTCGTAGGATCCTGCCACCAAACTCATCTTCTTACTTTTTTCTTTCTCTAAATCCTAATTGGGAGACTGATGACTTTAAGAGAGAGAAGAACAAAAATTGGGAACAGGGGAAGGATTAGTGGAATTTTTCTGAAGACCCTTTTGATGGCTGCCAATGGAATATTTGTAATCCTAATGACCAGCTATTCTAAAATTAATCAGATGCTGCTGGCTGATGTCGTCCTGTGGCAAGAGGCAAAAGATTAAAGATAGATTCACCAAGCAAGAAATGCTACACAACTGACAACCAAATAACATCAGATTTCCCTCTCCAAATCATAAATTATACGCTACAAAATAAATGGAAAACCAGAGACTTTCTGCAGAAGTTTCCAGCAACAGAACATTGAACGAGAAATTAAAACAACTAACAACTTTTCTCGCAATAATGGAAACAACATCCGGAAAATAGTATTCATAAGACAGGAAATAAATATTGATATTTTCTATAAATACAAATCAATCCAATTAGGGTGTCTTCGTCTTCTGCCAACGCAGCATGGTTAACGGGGAATTTCTGGGCCCTAAGTCCCAAATTAGGGCGATTGCAGAAAGAAAGAGGAAATGGAGAAATATATGATATCTTAGAGAATCAGAGAGCCGAGAGGAAACTAGAAATCCTTCATACTTTTAAATTTTCAAGGTTTGATTTCATGTGGTTCAAGGAAGATGAATGTTTTTGCATACAAATTTAAAACTGTTTTAAACTATGTGATATCGTTTAACAAATAAAAATCAAAACATAAGGTTCTAGTGTGTAACCTCCAGTTATGGGCGGAGGCCGGAGAGGCACATCACAGGAGGCAGGAGCTAACCTTCAGGCTTCAACCTCGAGCTATGAAGGCTGAAGCTTGCAAAGCAGTCGCCGTCACTCCCCGTCGATAGAGGCAACGTCCAGGTGGTCCAGGCCAGCAGCAGTCTGGTTCTTTCTTCTGGACTTCGTCTTCTTCAGTCACCACTCGCCAACGCCGTCTGGTTCTTTCTTCTGGACGACTGGACCGTGAAATGGTAATATATGGCGTGGAAATGGAGTGTAGTCTCTGTAGTCTGCAGTCTGAGTTGCTGTCTTGCTGAACAGCTGAAGTGAAATGACGGTGGAGTGGTTGGGTGGTGAGCTTTAGCTGGAAGAAAGAGTGAGTTTGGCCAAAAAAAAAATGGGCCTGGGCTGGACGGCCAAAGTCCAGACCGCGCTGAGCCTTAATGGGCTCCGCCCCTGGCTGTAAAGGTATTCCATTTGCAAATCCAAAATGTATTCAAGAGTTTTGATGTAGAAAGTGAGGTATTGCGTAACCTTTTCCATCGGAATTTGTGCAAAGTCATTAGTACTTGCTCCAATCCAGATTTTAAAGCCTTGGTACTTGAGTACATGTCTAATGGAAGCCTCGAGAAGTGGTTGTATTCAGACGACTATGTCTTGGATATCTTGCAAGGAATTAACATAATGATAGACATAGCATGTGCATTGGAACATTACTCTATGCCTATTGTTCACTGTGATTTGAAGCCAAGTAATGTTCTGATCAATGAAGATATAGTTGCCCACTTGAGCGACTTTGGAATTGCCAAGTTTTTGGGTGAAGAAGAAAGCAATGCATACACTGCTACCCTGGGAACATTGGGTTACATTGCACCAGGCAAAGCTCCTATCTTTTACTCCAATACTCCAATATTCTCTCTCGCACATATAGGGCACGTTTCGTCTACTCGATTAAAATTTTGGCTCATTATTAGCAATAATAGGGAAAAAAATTTAATGTTCGTATTTATAAAACCCACTTGTCCCTCCTATGGATGTGTGGGCAATGGGGCTTACCTACCCATATTCAATACCCACTCGACACTTGTCGAGAGGGCTAGTTTTCTTTTTCTATACATCAGATAGTACATTTTTATATATTTACAATACAACTAATTAATTTCATAATGCTTGTGTAGAGTACGGATTGGAAGGATCAGTGTCAACTCGATGTGATGTTTATAGCTACTGGATTATGTTAATGGAAGTATTTATGAGAAAGAAACCAAGCAGCGAAATTTTTTTGGGTGATGTAAACCTAAGGAGCTGGATAAATGATTTTATGCCCAATGCAATTACTCGAATTATAGATTCGAACTTGTTAGGGCCAAAAGACGAACACTCCACAAAAAAGTTGAAATGTTTGTCATCTTTTATGGAATTTGCTCTAAATTGCACCAGGGAAAGTGCTAATGAGAGTATGAACATGAATGAAGTTATTGTAGCATTGAAGAAGATTAGAGTTCAGCTACTCGGTCCAAGGCGGGAATAAAGGGAAATCTATCAGTGTCCTTATTTGCATTTTATACATCCAGCTACCAATTTCTTTGTTGTCGATTGGATCATCCATCACTCTGATTATTAAAAATATATTGTCAATTTATTCTTAAGGCTCTATCTGTTATATCTCAATTTGCCTCTTGTCTATGAAATAAAATTCAAAAACTTCCATTTGGCAATATTTTTGGCTCAAGAATTTTTTTTTTTAAGTGCAAAAATTGAAATTGAGATGGTGATTAAGGAGACGTAACCCACTTATCTCATTAGAGACTCAAAATCAAAAGATTAGATACAAGATTCTTAGTCCACCCAATAAATAAAAATTCAATGACTTGTCACTTTGTAGAAATGGTGGTTCATATTTTACATAGCATAAAGAAGGTCTTACAGTTTTGGATCAGTACACATTTTGTACAGGCTGAATATAGAGAGGGAATTCTTCTACCGAGAGTGGAGAGATATGGGAGAGAGTACAATAGAATAGGTCTCCACCAATTTTCAACTTTTGTTCCCCACTCCTCTAATTTTGTTCCCACTTTTTTACGTTTCTTAATCCTCCACTTCCAATTTCATTAACCTTCACATTCTCTCCCATGATATGATATTCTTTAACACCAAGTGCTTATTGTAACGCCCCGGGTTCTGAACGCCCGGGAACGCCACTTCATTGTCTCAAATTTACTTTGAAAATAATGATTTAGCGGAAAGTAAAAACAATAATTGAAATTTCATTTCACCAAAATTTTATAAAGTTTGACCCAAAAGGTCAACAATTCAAATATTTAAATAATTCGAAAATAAACTTGGAATAACCATGAAATAGATAAGTTTCAATTTCAAATAAAAACATTTCTAAAATCTCAATAATAGCCACCATCGCACGCCCCGCCGCCAACTCCGTCATCTGCAAAATTTATTTTGGAAAACGTGAGTATTTCATAGAAATACTCAGTAGACTCGCGCACAATAATCATTTAACATTATAAATCAAAACACATAATCATGATATTCAAGTCTCAGGTGTTTAACGATCACCAGTATTCTCATGAACAAGTAAATAACGTACAAGTTCAAGTCTCATACATTTAAGCAAGTAAATTCTCGTAACATAGTCTCATGCTTAGAAAAGCAAGTAATTCTCATGAACACAATCATACATGCTAAACTTATAATCAAAATAATTATTGATGTGCACTTTTGAAAAACGTAAATTTGTAGATTAGAGTCTACCTTAATTTCTCGAGTATTGAGTAAACAGGAAAATACTTCTAATTCTCTCGCGCCTTGTCTAGCCCTATAAATAAATAACTTCTATTAGACCTTTAGATAAAGAAATCTTTAAAAGTATATTTGTGTAAAAGAAAATAGAGCTTTAAGATCTTTAAGGACTAAAACGTGAAAATTGGATAAGTTAGGGACTGTTCGTGAAATAATGAAATTTGAAATTAGGGGGCTGATTCATAACTTTTCAGATATACAGGGACTGACTAAAATATTTTAAAAACTGCAGGGGCTTAAAGTAAATATTTTAAAACTAAAGGACTGAAATAACTAAATTTAAAAATAGTGGCTGAAATAATTGACTTTATAACTGAAGGGACGGGATTAAACGATTTTGCAACTTGAGGCCTGAAGTGATCACTTTTCAAACTTTGGGGATTAAGGAGTAATTTTACAAAAATGAAAATTATAAAACTCTCTCTCATTCCTCTCTCTCTAAAATAGGTAGAGAGAGAACAGAGGGGAGAGGACACCGGCTCCTCTTCGGTGTCAGCGTTGCCGGCGCCCTTTCGCTGGCAACCTATTGGGTGGTAACACCGTTGAGCGGCGGCGACAAGAGGAGGGGTCGAATGGTGGCATTTTGGGTCGGATATTGTACAAAATCGGGCCTGAGTCTGGTTCTTGAAGCTATGGTTTCCTGCCAAATCTCCGGTGACGAAGTGGCGGTTCAAGGTAAGTTTGTGGGTTGGTTTATTCTTGGTTTTTCCTTGGTTGATTAGGGTTGGGTAGTAGGCAGTTAAGGGAGGCGCGGTCGGGGTGTGGGGGTGTTGCTGTGAAATTTGATTGTTGGAGGTTTGGTGATAAACTTGTGGTATGTGCTTTGATTCAGTTTGGGCGATGGAGGTGGCAAGCTGTTTCGATGCTGTGATGCCGATGGTGGATTTATGTGATGTTTTGGGTGGAGGCAGTGTGGTGATATGGTGGGGATTCGGTTTGGGTTTGTGGCAGTGAGCGTTTGGCCGTGGAGTTGGCTATGGCGGCTGGGTTGTAAGGACAGTAGGTGGTGGCGTGAATTGAAGAAGTTTGAGAGAGGGGAAGAGACATACCTTGAGTTGTAGGTTTGTGTGTGTCGTGGGCTGAAGGTATTTGGTTCTACTTAATGGTTGATATTGTGTTAAACATGGAAACTTAGGGTTAAATCTGTAATGGGGAAAATCAGAGGAAAATTTGTTGGGAATTCTGAGTACATGTGGTATGGAAAGTGCTTGTGAAGATTGGAATCATTGTTGAAGAATTTTGGAAATTAAAATCTGTTGAACTAGGAAATCTTAAATCTTGCTGTCAAAATCTTGGGCCAAAGATGATTTATTGGATTTTAAATGGGCTTAAGGAGTTGGAACTATCATAATTAAAATTGTGGGCTCAAAATAATTTGAATCCAATTAGTTGAGAATTGGACCTTAAAATAAATAAATAATGGGCTTGGACATCATTTAATAAATTTTGGAATTTGGAATAGGATAAATTTAAAATAAATTTAATTTAATTTCACTTTATTGACTATACGCCTACGTGTTTAAAATAAAATATATAAATGGAGAAAATCATAGCGACGTGATTTAAACTAAAATATTCATTTAAATAAGTCATGAAAATCCCGGTCGCTACACTTATCTTGATTGTTGAATTTTCTATCTTGGAAGTACCTTCATGAAAATATCAGCAATTTTCGTATATTCAGCTTTAGTTGAGGATTGAGTAATTGATCGTTGCTTCTTGAAAAGTCATGAAAATAATACTAAACCAAGGGAAACTATATTATTTAAGGTGCTCTTCAATGTCAACAATACAACCTCCCCAATTACTATAACAAAAGCTTCATAACTTCACTTCCAAATTCTTCTCAATCTAAACCCAAAAATTATTATCCTCATTATATAGCTAAAATGTTTTTTTTTTTTTTTTTTCAATACCAAAATACTTATGACTTGGACTATTCATGAGCTTGAAAAGTAAACTTGCTTCAAACATGAAATCTAATAATCTTATAAAAGTCCAATAGTCACCTATTAGGACACATCATAAGTTATCCCATTATGTTATCGTGTAAGATTTATCAAAATATCTCATCTTCCAAACATCATAAAGGAATCAATTATGCAATGAAAAGGTTTAACAAGTGAACAAGAACAGATTGAAAGGAAATGTATTATCTCTCAATTGATCATTTTTAGATACAAAGAGGACGGGGGTTCAGGGGCAGTGCCCCCGAAATTTTTTTTTCTAGAAAAATTAAATGAAATAAAGAAAACTTAGCCCCTGTTCTCTTTGCTGTTTTGAGGTCGTTTTCTGTTTTTATTTTCGAAAACGCTAAAAACGCGTTCTCTTTACCATTTTCGAAAACGTATTTTGGAAAACAAACAAAAAAATTTGTACACAAAACGGGCGTTTTTGTGTGTATTTCGACAAAAAATGTCCAAAATGCGAAAAACGCGTTTTGGGAATTTTTTTTTTTTTAATAGAATTATCTTAACTTAGAACCAAGCTTAATATAAAGTTTTTATTTTATTTTATTTTTTTATTATTTTTTTTAGAATTATCCTAGCTTGGAACTAAGCCTAAATAAATTTTTTTTTTTTTTTTTTTTTTTTAGAATTATCCTAACTTGGAACTTATTTTAAATAAAGTTTTATTGAATTCAATATCAACATTACAAAAAAAAATTAAATGAGAATTCTTGTTGTTATATTTCAAAAAATGCAATGATAAATGGACTCTGGTGGTTTTGAAAGAACTTGCATTTTCTGGATTTTAATAGAAGTAGAGCTTTCTCAAGTCCCGAACCTGACCAAGCTGTGTTAATATAGACTCTTAATGCTCACATTAGTGTGTTGCATGTAACCATATTTTTAGTGTATTGTGAAAGGAAATTTGAGTTGGAGTTAGTAGTATTCTGCAAGCAAATTAATTAAAAATAGTTTAAATAGTGTTCTGCAAAATTTCAAACAAAACGTGTTTTCCAGCTTTTCATTTTCAAAAACAGTTTTCAGAAATGACAAACCAAACGTGTTTTCAGCAAATTTGAAAACAAAAATGAAAACACAAAATACAAAACATTTTCGAAAATGAAAATACAAAATAAAATACAAACAGAACGCCACCTTAATTTCACCAGAGACAACAGCAGAGCCTAATATTGCTACACAACTGACAACCAAATAACATCAGATTTCCCTCCCCAAATCATAAATTATACGCTACAAAATAAATGGAAAACCAGAGACTTTCTGCAGAAGTTTCCAGCAATAGAACATTGAACGAGAAATTAAAACAACTAACAACTTTTCTCGCAATAATGGAAACAACATCCGGAAAATAGTATTCATAAGACAAGAAATAAATATTGATATTTTCTATAAATACAAATCAATCCAATTAGGGTGTCTTCGTCTTCTGCCAACGCAGCATGGTTAACGGGGAATTTCTGGGCCCTAAGTCCCAAATTAGGACGATTGCAGAAAGAAAGAGGAAATGGAGAAATATATGATATCTTAGAGAATCAGAGAGCCGAGAGGAAACTAGAAATCCTTCATACTGTTAAATTTTCAAGGTTTGATTTCATGTGGTTCAAGGAAGATGAATGTTTTTGCATACAAATTTAAAACTGTTTTAAACTATGTGATATCGTTTAACAAATAAAAATCAAAACATAAGGTTCTAGTGTGTAACCTCCAGTTATGGGCGGAGGCCGGAGAGGCACATCACAGGAGGCAGGAGCTAACCCTCAGGCTTCAACCTCGAGCTATGAAGGCTGAAGCTTGCAAAGCAGTCGCCGTCACTCCCCGTCGACAGAGGCAACGTTCAGGCGGTCCAGGCCAGCAGCAGTCTGGTTCTTTCTTCTGGACTTCGTCTTCTTCAGTCACCACTCGCCGACGCCGTCTGGTTCTTTCTTCTGGACGACTGGACTGTGAAATGGTAATATATGGCGTGGAAATTGAGTGTAGTCTCTGTAGTCTGCAGTCTGAGTTGCTGTCTTGCTGAACAGCTGAAGCGAAATGACGGTGGAGTGGTTGGGTGGTGAGCTTTAGCTGGAAGAAAGAGTGAGTTTGGGCCCAAAAAAAAAATTGGGCCTGGGCTGGACGGACAAAGTCCAACGCGGTCTATGGACCGCGCTGGGCCTTAATGGGCTCCGCCCCTGGCTGTAACATGTTTTTTTCTAATTCCGCAGCTGGTACAGTATTTATTTCTACATCATATATATAAAAAAGTCTTGAAAGTATATTCTTTTGGCGTCCTCTCCTTTTGTCCTCCCTCTCTCATGATAAAGATCAAGATGGTTGAGAATTGATATTCCTGCACCAAATCTCCATTATTCATATCTCACAATATTGACTGGAAGCAGTAAAATTTGGAGCTCAATCTCCACTCTGTAGATACTATCAACCTTTCTTGAATAACTCTACAATCCACTTCATTGGAGCTCTGCATCATGATTTGCCGACTTGAGACTCTTGTTAAAATCACCTGAAATATCAACCACATATCTGAATTCTGCAAAATTGGTAGAACAAGTATAGAATTGGGATCAAAAAAATTTAAGATTCTAATTTTCCTTTCACAATGTATTTCTCCAGGCTCGACCTTTGCTTGTCATGCACTTGAAACAGAGGAATTTGAGGGTTTGGCAGATTCAAGATTTGAAGGAAATTTTGTTGGTAGTGAAATGTTTCGAATGATTGAGGCTGCTGCAGTTTGTGTACGCCATGCAGCCGCGAAGAGACCAACAATGGGACAGGTAATAACTCTTGTAGTCATACTTAAAATGAAATTCATGGTTAACTCTTTGGCTCTTTGGCGGCGGTGTTCTTATTCGAATGATACAATGCTTTTCAGGTTGTGAGGGTGTTTGATAGTATGGCTAATTTGGACTTCACAAATGGAATGAAAGTGGAGGAAAGTGCAATATTTAACTCTGCACAACAATCTGCAGAAATTAGATTGTTTCGGAGGATGGCATTTAGCAGTCAAAATTACAGTACGAATTTTCAGTCAAAATAACTGGAGTAGTGAAGGCTATCTGGCGAATAATCGTTAAGGTTGATGCATTCGAGGAATATATTTATGTACACGCAATGCCAACTTGACTGGGAGGTACCCAATTGTCTCACTGTCTTTGCATCTGGCACAGACTCTACATATTTCTACTCTGGTCAGAGTTTTGTAAAGATTTATTGTATGTAAGCATTCTCTATATGTTGCAGCAATTTTCCCCTGTAAGTAACATCAAATTTTTGTTCAGTAATTTCCTTTATAAGTTTGTAGCATTAAAATTTTTTGTTCAGTAATTTCCTTTGTAAGTTTGTAGCATTGATTCCTTTAATTGCCTGATGGGATAGCCTTGTATTTTACAGCCTTCTGGTAATAATGTTTTCAAAATCCTAATCTAATAAAAATTAAATAAATTATCCAGAATAATTAAAAACACTTGAAAGGCTTAGGTATCCAGAGGAGTTCCTATTGATCTGTGGTAGACTTAGGTATCAAAAATAAATAAATAAATTAATTAATTAAATTAAATTAAAAAAAAAAAAAAAAACCTGGTCCAAGATACAACACTTGAAAGGCACTGCAGTTGAGGTGAAAATAATATGAATAGACCTCTGCTTGTTGGAAAGCTATGATGATACCACCACAGGGATTGCACCCTCTATCATGTGATCTATTTAATATTTAGTGACTCTTTTAAGTATGTAGAGTCAATTATTATTGATTTAAAAGGTTTTTCTGAAGCCTTGTTAAATTATAAGTTTGTCTTGGCATGATTCAGCTTGGTTCATAATTGTTCTACTTTAAGATAGGTAAACAAACTTGAAACTGTTTTGCTGCTACTCTGGGATATAAGGTAAGCTCTGATGTAACTCATATAGAGAGAAACATCGTCGATCTGTCTAATGGTTAGAATATAACTCGAAGATATGATGTTACAGATTATTGCGTTTCGACATGGCAGTTTTGGTGATTGTCAAGTAGAGCTAAACAAAGCCTTCTAAAGAAAAACAGCAGCTGGTAACTATATGAAATGTTTTCGTTGGTAAGATTATCTTTATTTGAAAGACAAGCTTCTTAAGACAATTGAAAGGGCTTCAAGTGTCCATGCAAATATTCCAGGTATTCATGAAATGTAGAGTACAAGTTATAATTGTAATTATTGATAACCTTTTTAGTCGATGAAATCATAAAACTCTATGATTCGTCAGGAAGGGGCATGATAAAGAATTTTTTCTATATAACAGGATTAGGATTATTAGTTACTCGTTAAATTTATTTGGGACATTTTTCACTAAGTAATTTATATGAATCATTAATCTTACTTTCATGGAGTTTCTCCCTTATTCATATATATAGTTCCATATTTTTAAAAAAAAAAAAAAAAAGAGCACAACAATCGGCCCTGCCCAATACAGCAAAATTCTCCCATCCCCCCCCCCCCCCCCCCCCCCCCAATGGGTGGATTCTATATATTTTTAATCATTCTTAACTATTGACATTCTCCATTATTGAATGGAGAATTGTGTGTAAAAGAAGCAATGTCTATCTATTCACTTGTCTATATGATATTTTCTTTGTTCACTAATAAATCGACTAATTAAACTCATGTTTCTATAATCAATTCGATCCTCCGATTGAATCGTGGGAAAATGCTACGAAAACATCACTTGGATTTAATAAAAGATCGCTTGTATTCAGACGAGGAGCCTTACAAAGATCGTATTGATTTTTATCAAAGAAAGAGATGGTTAACTGAGGTTGTTCAAATAGACACATGTCAGCAAAATGGAATTCTCGTAGAAATTCAGGTTATTGATTTTCAGTTTATGAGGGATATCAAATTTCTACCAAAATAACTGGAAGTTTCAACCAATAAAAATCCAAATGAACCTAAAAAAATGATAAGGGCCCAGCAGAAATTACTTAGTTTTCGAGACCCCGTTAATATATCTTCTGATAATCAACTCATACTTGATCTGATTGCATTTTATTGGAATTAAGAGGATGCATAATGGAAATATTCCAGGTATTCATGAAATGTAAAATACAAGTTACCATGCTGTTTTCCTTAGAAAACAATATTCCATAAGGTGTTATGCTAAAAAAATCCTTCATTCAGGCACTGCAATAATGAGGATTCATTGACTCATTTAACTTATTTTTGGCTCAACTTATTTCAAGTTTTTCAGCATGCTATTTTATTGCTTCACACTTCAATATACCACATCCAAGAGGACAAGGAACTTATTCCTTCATAAGGAATGATTTCCATTCCATTTATCTTCTGTATCCACCCTGCCCCATCCCGTCCTCCATCTTCTCTCCCTCCCTTGTGCTATCTTAAGAGATTATGGAAGATCCTAACATGCTTGCTGCAGATTGCATTGTCATAACATGTTGCTGCCAGTGCATGATCCTGCAAATCCTTGTCTTTGTCTTGCTCAAACTTCCTTACAAACTAGTCAGAAAGACGAAAGAATACGCGAAAAGATTGAGGAACCGAAAGAGATGAGATAAGATTATGCAGATAGATATGAGAAGTGATGGAGAAGACAGCTTCAGAAGTCGAGGGAACTCCTTCCAAATTCAAATCGAAAAAATCTTGTTACATGAATCCATTGATTTTAACTGTTGCATGGTCGAAATTGAGAATGTTTTGGAGGATTTTTCGAATAGGGGTGAGTTTTCTTTTGGAAGCTTTTGGTGTGGAGAGAGTCAGAGATCAAGGAGATTTTCTTCTTCGTTTCTAAATGAAGAGGAACTGGATTTATGATACTGTTCAGTGTCATTTAATTGAAATATTTGGCTCCGTCAACTTGCCATAGCATTTCTTTTTAATGAATTTTCAACATTTCACACATGTTTATGATATAGAGTAGAAGTACACAACTCTTTAGTGCTGCACACATTATCTTCTTTCTTAACTTGCTAGAGAGAAGATACTCCTTCACGTAGAGTCAAGATTATTCTTTCATTAAGGTCCCAATGCTGGAAAATTTACTAGAAATGAACGTGGTGCCTTTGCTCTTGTTGGTATCACGTAAATGCTCTAAGTCAGTGTTTTAAAAAGCATAAAGTGTAACTAGACGTAGAGACGGATCCACTAAGAAACTAGATTGTCTTGTCGAATTCTAAATGACCAAAAAACTTAAAAAATCTATTTAGATTGCCTGAAATATTAAAAAAAAAAAAAAAAAAAAAAAAAAAAACTGTAGTTAGTTATGTTCAAATATATAATAGCTTGGCCTAAATTTTTAGAAAAATTTATGACATTACAATTTTTAAAATTTAGTTCGCACGAACAGAAAAATCTGGATCCACCCCTGAATAGATGGCAAAGTCAAATTTCAAGCTTTTAAGAGCTAAAAGGGACTTGGTTAAGTATAAGAACCTAACAAGTTTTATGTTTAGACGATCTTTAAAGAGCAATGCCTAAAGTATGTTATATAAAAATATTTTCGATAGAAATTTAACCTTAGATTGCAAATGGATATAATCAAGCCACTACAAATATAAAGTTTGACTTGATATACATATATATAATAAAAGGTTGAAAGAATATTTTATACATATATAATTATTGTTGGTCTATAAGTCATTTAAAAGTTTGTTTAGGATGATTTTTGAGAAGTTAAAAGTTACTTACGAGACTTCAAATTTGCTTTTGACATGTCTGATAACTTTTTATTTTTATTTTTATTTTTATTGGAAGTACTTCCATCCGTTATAAGAGCATTTAGATTAAACTGATCTAGGTGATAAAAAAATGTTTTTAGAAATTAGCTTTAAAACAAAAATTAATACAAAAAGTAAAATTTAAAGTAAAAAATAGTGCGAAACGGGTTCTTCGAAGATCCATTTTATCCATAGTTGTGATTTAAAACATAAATATATTTTATTATTGGTCATTATATGTTCATTGACCCAACCTATATTGGAATCATTCCAGCGATCATGTTCCAAGACTGATTAAAAACAAGAATTTAATAAGAAAGAATTTACCAAGATTAGAATAAGTCACACAAACATAGCTTGAAAATTATACATGTATCAACAATTCAATTTCATTGACCACAAAACTTAATGGGAAAATTGTGTTAATAGTCTCTGACTTGTTACCCATGTATCTTCTAACTCTAGAAAAGAGTAAATTAATCCACAATCTTTCACCGCAGCTGCAAAATCAGTTTCTAAACATAGCTTCATAAAGTAAAACATAAAGGGGACTACCTGACTTTATGATGAAAGGTGACTAATTGTAAAATATAACAAAAGGATGGGTATCAAATTTCTCAATTGTAAAGATTGGTGATCAATTTGTTACTAGGAGAATAGATCAGGGACCAATTGAAATTATTCAAATATAACACGGTTTCACTTTCGTATCATTCAATGTTAAAAAGGACCACAACCCCACAATATTAAATGGACCAACACAAAGTTCAACAAAACACAATATTTTTCTCTCCGTTCTTTCTTCTATCCTTCTTTTGCAACAGAAGACATGATGGCCAAAATTCATTGTGATCAGCTTCAACAGCTCAAGGAGATATTCAATCGGTTCGACATGGACCAGGACGGCAGCCTAACGCTGCTCGAGCTGGCCGCCCTCCTCCGATCCCTCGGCCTTAAACCGAGTGGTGATCAAATCCATGTCCTATTGGCTAAAATGGATTCCAATGGCAACGGCTCTGTAGAATTCGAGGAATTGGTGGATGCCATATTGCCTGACTTGAATGAGGAGGTTTTGCTCAACCAGGAGCAATTAATGGATGTTTTCCGGTCGTTTGATCGTGACGGAAATGGTTATATAACCGCAGCCGAGTTGGCCGGCTCAATGGCGAAAATGGGACACCCCTTGACGTATCGTGAGCTAACCGAGATGATGCGAGAAGCGGACATGAATGGCGATGGTGTCATAAGTTTCAATGAGTTTGCGAGCATCCTCGGAAAATCTGCCGGCGAATACCTTGGACTCACTGTGTCCTAGCTATGACATTTTGAGCCTTTTCATTAGACGAGATAGCCAGATAGATACAAGGATCGATCATTGACTTCGTTAATCGTATAATACGATCAAGTTATGATCGAATACTATGTTAACAATGTCTGTCAATTCGTTCCCATAGGAAATGGCGTCAAAATCTATCCAGATATCCATGCCAAAAGCTGCTTATAACGACATCATTAATGACATTATTGTCATTTTGATAAGTTGAGGATGATTATTGATGATAAGACTCGGTCTAATTGAAACTTTTAATGTATGTTGTTGATTGTTTTTGCTCTGCAAGTCTGCAACAATGTTGTAATTATAAATTAATTTATTTATGTTTTTGGAGTAAAATGTATGTTGTTAAAAATTGATTTGAAAAATCGTGTTGTTTATAAATTGTAATGATTGGATTAAAGAACAAAGGTTTTATAATCAAAACTTTTACTTAGATCCTTATTGATTGGTAGTTATTTTTTGTGCAAATTTTCCTAATATAGTTGTTTGATTTCATTAAGAGCTCGTTTGGTAGAGGAAAAAATTTTACCTCAATTTTTCAAACTCAATCTCAACCATCAATTCTTAATCAAACTCACTACTTTTTTTTAGACATGATTTGCAGTCAAATATTTTTTTTAAAAAAATGAACTAAAATAATTCAACCTTACCAAAATCTTCATGAAAAATAAATTGGTTTATTTATTTTTTTGGAGTAAAATATGTAGTTACAAATTTGAGAGAGAAAATGTGCCGTTAAACATTAGGTTTCAAAATTTGTATTATTTATAAATTGATTTATAAATTGTAATGATTGGATTAGAGAACAACGCTACTGTTCTCCTACGAGATGGTTTTGCCAACCATTCAACCTGTCAATCACGTCCCCGGCCTACTGGCTTAAATAACCCACTTTGACGCGATCCCGGTCGGGGAATTTCGTCGACCACGCGGAATAACGATATTTAAAACCCTAGGAAAGATCTAAATCAGATCTGACACGAAAACTAACAAGAACACGAATAAATAGACGGAAATTAAAATAAGATTGACGGTAGGACCTGGACCCAACAATCACGACAATATAAATTGACGATGCGGATTGAAGAACCGAGGTTTTCGAAACGCCACAAGGGATGCCAAATTCCTTGATAAGTTTCTGATTGGAACGTCACAAACATTCAAGAAAAATATTTGATAAGTTCTATAAATTGTTCTTCAAGAACAAGAAAAAGGAATCCTCTTTTTCGAGAGAGAAAATTCTCACATTCATTCAATAATATCCAAGTTATTTTTTTACAATGACAAGAAAACATAATATAACCTAAAAAACGCGTCCAAAATTAACCCTAGCCGCAAAACACAAATTAAAACGCGACGGAATTTACGGCCGTGAAAATCTACCTAACGGCCGTAATTAACCCTCGGGTCCAAAACTGATTTTAACTCTTACGGCCGTGACATTGGTTCTTACGGCCGTAAGACACCTTCTGAATAAAAACTGCCTAACTCCGTTACGGCCGTGAATTGGTTGTTACGGCCGTGCGATAGCAAAGTTACGGCCGTGAATGTAGCTGTTACGGTCGTGAACACTGGTTTTACGGCCGTGAATGTGCTCTTGTCACCAAACCTTAACCCTTTTGATTCGGCTCGATCCCTTTGTCTCCTCGGCTCGCTTCCAACATGAAACTTGTGTCGTTTCTCGCGTAGATCACTGTCGCATTGCCGATAGGTCGACTTCTCCTTTGGTCTCCTACTTCGGATCACATCACCCCCCCTTTCTTGGAAAGGATTCGACCTCGAATCCGTATATAGCCTCTCCTTTATGTGTCTCTTGCTTTCGTTGGCTCGAGAGACCTGTTCCTGTTTTGTTCTATGCATCATACTTCGGGGTTGTTCTGTCCGGCAATTAATTTTCCCTTTGGCCTTAGTTTTGTAATTTGATTGTAGTACCTGCAAAACAGAATTAGCCAAACTAGGGAGGGATATGTTAGCAAATGCAAATAAGCTCATTTTTGTGGTGGACTCTCTTTTCATTTTCTTTGTACTCTCACGCTCACCTTTTTCTGAGGTCGTGGCCTCAACTCTCTTGTTTTCAATTTTCACACCCTCTCCTTTTTCTGAGGTCGTAGCCTCAACACTCTTATTTTTTTCCTCAAACTCGCTCTTTATTTTCAATTGGTCCTCTTGGACCTCTTTAGGTGTTAGCGGAGCAAGAGTGATCATTTTTCCACCCTTCACAAAAGAATATCGATTTTTGAAACCATCATACACCACTCTCCTATCATGCTGCCATGGCCTTCCCAATAAAATATGCCCAACATTCATAGGGACCACATTGCACATCACCTCATCTCTATAACCCCCAATGGTGAATTTAATATTAACCTACTTGTTCACCTTAAGTTCTCCCGACTCGGTTAACCACTGTAATTTATAGGGGTTGGGGTGTTTCACCTTAGGCAATCCCAACTTCTCCACCAATAATGTACTAACCACATTAGTACAACTTCCCCCGTCAATTACCATCCCACAAACCTTTTTCCCCACCAAACACCTCGTGTGGAAAAGATTATCCCGCTGTTCATCAATCTCAACCATCTTAGTTCGAGAATTTAGGACACGTCTATTCACAAGGGACCCTTTCACCGCATAAGTTAACCCCTCTTCATCGCTACTACTATCCCCAATATCTACTAACTTAGGCATTCCCTTAAATTCGTCCTCAGAACTAATTTCACCATTATCACGCAAAAGCATTACTTTCTTATTTGGACACTGTGACGCTATATGGCCCATCCCCAAACACTTAAAGCACTTAATATTTCTATCCCTAGTTGGTTGAGAATCAGAAATATTTTTACCTTTAGTTGTAAGTTCCTCCTTTCCCTTCGGGACGTGCTCATCATTTTGATCCTTCCTCGGTTGTGATGTAGGATAAGTTCCCGGTGATTGTTTAGATGTCCCCTTTCACCTCAATTGCCTTTCTACCTTCATTGCCATGTGCACCATGTCTTCCAGTTCCACATAATGTTGTAACTCAACGATGTTTGCAATATCTCTGTTCAACCCACTCAAAAATCTAGCCATTGTAGCTTCCCGATCCTCCACCATGTTGGCCCTAATCATGGCTACCTCCATGTCTCTATGATATTCCTCTACACTCCTAGAACCCTGCGTGAACCCACGCGGAATAACGATATTTAAAACCCTAGGAAAGATCTAAATCAGATCTGACACGAAAAATAACAAGAACACGAATAAATAGACAGAAATTAAAATAAGATTGACGGTAGGACCTGGACCCAACAATCACGACGCAATAAATTGACGATGCGGATTGAAGAACCGAGGTTTTCGAAACACCACAAGGGATGCCAAATTCCTTGATAAGTTTCTGATTGGAACGCCACAAACATTCAAGAAAAATATTTGATAAGTTCTATAAATTGTTCTTCAAGAACAAGAAAAAGGAATCCTCCTTTTCGAGAGAGAAAATTCTCACATTCATTCAATAATATCCAAGTTGTTTTTTTACAATGACAAGAAAACATAATATAACCTAAAAAACGCGTCCAAAATTAACCCTAGCCGCAAAACACAAATTAAAACGCGGCGGAATTTACGGCCGTAATTAACCCTCGGGTCCAAAACTGATTTTAACTCTTACGGCCGTGACATTGGTTCTTACGGCCGTAAGACACCTTCTAAATAAAAACTGCCTAACTCCGTTACAGCCGTGAATTGGTTGTTACGGCCGTGCGATAGCAAAGTTACGGCCGTGAATGTAGTTGTTACGGCCGTGAACACTGGTTTTACGGCCGTGAATGTGCTCTTGGTCACCAAACCTTAACCCTTTTGATTCGGATCGATCCCTTTGTCTCCTCGGCTCGCTTCCAACATGAAACTTGTGCCGTTTCTCGTGTAGATCACTGTCGCATTGCCGATAGGTCGACTTCTCCTTTGGTCTCCTACTTCGGATCACATCACACTTGCTTTTGACCAATTAAATAACCCACTTGCTTTGCACCACATCCCCCCACCTCGATTTTGGTCTCCTAGGCACGTCTCATCGCTATCAGTTTTTTTCCCCCTTCTTTCAACATCATTGTTCGACCATCTTCCTACCGTTCCGGTTCATCACCGGCGTTGAATGTGGTGTCCTCGGCGTCGGATGTGATTTTTGATGCGTGGGTTTGGCGTGACTGAACCTATCTTGAGATGAAGTTTTCCGCTACCGCAGATCGTTGATTGTAGCAACTTCGAATCCGCAATTTCAGTCTCCCATTTTGCTTGTTGACCTCTCTTCGCATGGATTATGGTGTCTCCGGCATGGGTGTGGCATGACCATTGTTGCCAAGCATTTGAGTGTGCCATCGCCATTCACCGGTGTGTGTGGCCACTTTGAATCTAAAATTTTAGTAGCACCTTTTGCTGGCTGACATCTCTTCGCGGGTATGTTATTACTATGATGAATGAATTCCTTACCTACGGTGATTTGTCCAATTATTAACATTAATCTTAGCTGATTTCTTCCAATTAATTTCCCTAATCTTAGGTGATTTGTGTATTTCATTTCCCTAATCCTAGTATTATCTTGTTGTATTGCTGTGTTGCCCTAATTTTATTTTTGTGATTATTGATGGTACAATGGATGCTACTTACTGAAATGGTAGTGGAATTAGGTTTGGTAATTAGGACTATTGGTAGGAGAACGGTTGTGATGTACGTCTGATGATAAAACATTTGATAGTTAAAAAGTGTATATTAATGGCTACACACGAAATCATACATCGTATCTTGGTAGGGCAACCTAGACGGCATGAATTTTCATGCAACCAGTGATCTGCAACCATGGAAATTTGGTTACATGTTGGCCGATGAATATGTCAATATATCTGAGCATCTGTATTTTTCGACATTGTCAAGTTGGGCCATGATGACTAAATTTTGTCTGGGCATGTAACGAGTTCAGTGCGCAGCCATTAAGGAGTCCATAATAGTCACACTTGCTGACAGGTGGGAATATTTGCCTCAGAAAACTGACTGACAAGCGCCTTCTTAGTGGCAGTTACCTGACGATGTGATCTCAATAAGTGCACCCTACTAGTAGTAGCAAGAGCAGAATTGTGTTCCTCGATAAATTTACTAACAACCCATCACTGTCTGGTCTGTTGCTTTAATACTGCCATTGTTGCATTACACCCACACCGCGTTTGACCACATCTTCTTTCTCCAGTACGTTCAACATCATCCTTACGTCGTATTTGTTACGTTTCATCTTTTACCCTCTTTGGAGCACATAAATAATTTCCAAACATACCCGTTCGTTGATTTGTTCTTCTTGCAATTACCCACTCTGGTACTAATTCTCGCCTCCCATTCATACTGATTGTAAAAACATTGGCCATCTTCTTTGGAGATTAATTCTAAATCGATCTTAGGTTTTATACAATGAGAAACTTGGGGAACGAACACATTATCATCATCCTCATACTCCATTCCTAATTACCAAAACAAAATATTAAATAGAAAGAAGGTGAAAAAATAATTTATAGCATTAGATCAAATTTGAAGTTGTCAAGTAATCATTTTAAAATAAAATAATAACAATAACTTTATTGTTAATGAAATTGCTAATTTTTCTGGGGACGAAACTTTTTTTTACACAAAATGAAGTCTAGCTTCATAACAAAGATAACATATATAGTAACATCAACAAAAATATTAAATTTATAACTAATTAGTGCTTCTCAATAAAAATTTAAGTTGATTCATCAAGATTTTCTACAAAAAAATTTCCCTCTCATTATGCTACTTAGTTACCAAGAATACTAATTTCAAGGGGACAAAAATGTTGTACACAATATAAAGTCTAACTTCATAAGAAAAATAGCATACATAATAACACCAAAAACAAAAACTAGGTTAGGTTATGTAAGAACTTATTACTCCTTCACAGGAATTATTATGTTTATTAATCAAGATTTTCTAACAATTTTTTTAATCTCGTTATTAAAATCCATTTAAAATAAAAATACAGAATCCATCAATAAACTTACTAAAAACACAAACAAAGTACAGAACTTACTTGCAAATTTTTTTTGTTGATTTTGTGAAATTTCGAAGGAGCATGTTGTTGGATGAACCGAACTTTACATGTAAATATATTGAATAAATATTGTTTGTTGAAACTAAAATAAACGAGTCACACAAGAGTTTAACGTGAAAGAAGGGGGGGGGGGGAAGGCTAACGGTGATGAGACGTACCTACAAGACCGAAATCGGGTTGGGGAGATGTGGTAAAAAGCAAGTGAATTATTTAAGCCAACAGGCAGGGAACATGGTTAACAGGTTGGGTGACATCTGGTAGGAGAACAGCAGCGTAAAGAACAAAGGTTTTATAATAAAACCTTATACTTAGGTTGTGTTTGATTGTAATGGTGAAAAATAAGTAGAAAGAAAATATTTTTCAAGGAATTGATTTGCTTGAAAATTATTTTCGTGAAAAATATTAATTGGAAGTGTTTGATTGGTTTAATTCTCTATGTGAAAAAAGTTGAGAGTTTTTCAAGTTTTGTTATTTGATTGACATTATTTCACATGACAAATAAAGTAAAATTTAGCTATTTTAATTAAAAAGAAAAAAATTTGCTTTGTAACATATTTGTACTTGATAATAATATGTTGTTTTTTTTAACAAAAATAAGTTAATTAACAACAATAAAATTGATCAAACGTGACTAAAAATTAAGGTGGCGTTCTATTTATATTATATTTTATTTTGTGTTTTCATTTTGAAAAATGTTTTGTATTTCCTGTTTTTATTTTTATTTTCAAAGTTGCTGAAAAGGCGTTTGCTTTGTCATTTTTGAAAACTGTTTCTGAAAATGAAATGTTTTAACACGTTCTATTTGAAATTTTGTAGATTTCTACTTATACTATTTTCAATGAATTTGCTTGTGGATTAAATTAAATAATCTATATTGTCTAACTATTTTTTGGACTAATTAATAATGTCATTAAAGTTGAACTCCAAAAAATATTATAAGAAATTATTATAAGAAATTAACAACATAATATTCAGGTCCAAATTATTTACACATTGCATGTAACTCAAATTACTCATACAGAGTTTGGCTAAACAAAATAAATTTAAAAGTCATCTTGACCTTGTGGAGTAATCAATCCACATTTGATTAGTAATTTCTTCGCGCACTTGTCCCATTTGAGCTGTTTGACTCGCATCAAACTGTATGGGTTCTCGAGCATCACTTGATTCAGGCACATCATCAAAAATCATATTCTCTACTGAATATTCTATGAACAACTCGTCTAATGCATATTCTTGACGAATGAAGTTATGTAATGTGCAACACGTAGTAGGGATATGTCTTTGCCTAATAAGGGGAAATTGCTAAGTAACTTCAGAATAGGGAACCTGACCTTCAACACTCCAATACGTCGTCGATTATGTTACGGCACGAGGAGTGTCGATAATTGAATAACTCTTCCTTTCCTCGCAGTCTTCCTCTCCCAGCATAGTCACGTAGATGATAGCAGCATCCTCGTATAGGGCAAGAAAACCAGGAATGTTTGGGTAACCAGCATCAACTAGGTACCATTCATCTACAATTATAAAATAATACGATTTAACGTCATGTGTGAAGCATATATTCCTAAAAGATGTAGAAAGTAATATAATATACCTTCGCGTGGCATTGGAAATCTGTTTGCAGGATTTGTAACAGCGTCAATGAATATTCGAGAATCATTAGCTGTACCTTCCCAACCGGCATACACAAATGTGAACTTCATGTCGAAATCGCATGCTAGCATTACATTCTGTGTCACATTTGTTTTCCTTCCCCGAAAAGCTATCTGCTTCGATGCCGGTGCCCAAGCAGCCGCATGTGTCCCATCAATTGCACCAATACAATTCTTAAAGTATGGATACTTTTGCAAGATACGTTCATGCACAACCCCCTGGTTCGTCTCAGTGCCCAACTGGCAAACATCACGTAAGACTCGCTTCAACCACTTGTGTATTGTGTGATTTCCATGTTGAAATCTATCACTAACAATTCTGTAACGAGTACTGTGCCCTATAATCATTAGAAACATTGCTACCCCTTCCTCGACGCTCACCTTCTTCCCATTTGTCAAGAGACCTTTTACTTTCAAAGTATCACAGAAATTTTAAAAGACGTACTTTTGCATTCGAAAATTACTGTAGCACACAGTTGGATGACCATTTAAAGTCTCATAAATGTACATGCTCCCCGTCAGCATTGATGTTCTACAGGGTGTCTTGTGGATGAAATCTCTTCCAGACAAAGCTACTAATATCTGGCATCCCATCATGTCTGTAGATAAATCGAAATCTTCCTGTATGAATGAAAATATATCTTCGTCACTTGAGTTATCGGAAAAACTGCACTCCAAGTCAGACATTTCCTGCTCAAATCGAATATAATCATTATTCATTTTGATGGTGAACACAAAAGATTAATAAAATAAGTACTATACACAAATCAGAATCCCAAATAGATAATAATTAATGAAACAGATGGTGAACACAGAACATTAATAAAAGAAGTACTACATCTCCAATACGGATCCCACATCACGTTACTAAAACATAATGTTCAAAATAAATTAAAAAAGTTTTCACTACCAACAACAACAACGACAAGGATAACATAATTCATGACCAATCGAAAAAACTTCAAACGCACAAACTGCTCACAAAAACAGAATCCTAAATAAAATAAACTGGTAACATGACTCAGGAGCTCTAGCACAGGCATCCTCCTAACTTCAGACACCATAACAAATTGCTGCATGAAATCTTGATCCTTGAATGCCTTCATGACTTTCACATACATCTCATTACTTAATCCTTCCATGTTGTTCAGGATTTTCATGCAAATTGATTGAGAAAATGGATCATGGCTACTTGTTTCATTATCACTAGTACTACCAGATGATTTTCCTTGGAGTCGTGCAAGCTTCCCTCTCAGGTAAATTTGTCGCAGTTCACTCTCATAATTTATTGCACTCTTTGTGGATGACCACTACTGCATACAAGTCTCGAGCTTATCCGATTTGCTCATCTTAGGTTCCTTACGACGTCGACCAGGTTTTGCTATCTCATCATCATCATCAATTTTTTCAACTCGTACATGCACGCCCTTGGTCAGAAATGCATCATCTATTTCTCGTTCTTCGTCCGATGTAGGGGGAGGTTGAGTGGAGGCATTACCCAGTCCACCTGTTACTGTGGTCCCGCCAAATAGCTCTCCAAGTGTTTCATAATGTGGACATCCCTTACTCCTGATGATTTTGTACTCCGTCTTGTTTAGCTGTAATAATGTAAACAAACAATGTCAACTAATATTTATATGTGCATGAAATTAAATTAAATATCATGTTCCACTATGTGAGAAAGAATTACCGTATAAAAATATTCCAAAACTTCCTCTGGAGCATTTACTTTATTCGTATGTGGATCCCATGTGACATCAGTATGCCCGATAATTTGAGAAAAGCACCGATGAGTAATGCGCAGACGATTCCATTTACCTTTTAGTCGTGCTATTCCATAATCTTCATTTGTGATGCAAAGAAATTCATCATTGATCTTGTCCCAATCATCGGATTTGAATGTAGAACATTGTAATTTTCCCACTTTCATGAATTCATAACAAAGTTGAATAAATGCAGTCTCATTTCTATCGGACCATTGCTTTGGTGTCGTAGTAGAACCTTTGTGACCACCCATGTTCTTCAAGTAAATTAATTCTATGAATAATATGTAACTTGTAATGAAATTTAAATAGGTAACTTGACATAAAACTCCCTTCGAATAAGGGTTCATATATGAGCGTGGTCCAAAAATCATTTGCAAAGCTCATTAGGTGATTATAATGTATAGGTTATCAATGTTCTAGCTATATTCCTACAACTCAACATCACATTCCCAAAAATCATTTGCAAAGCTCATTAGGTGATCATAATGTATAGGTTATCAATGTTCTAGCTATATTCCTACTACTCAACATCACATTCCCAAAAATCATTTGAAAAGCTCATTAGGTGATCATAATGTATAGGTTATCAATGTTCTAGTTATATTCCTACTACTCAACATCACATTCCCAAATCTGTAAATATCAAAATAAATCAATCACATACTCAAAAATAGGCAACATAATAAATTACACAATATACCTCCATTGCATTCGGCGGCTCTTGCCGCCGACCTCGTTACCAACAGATTCACAAATTGAATCCAACATTGAAACTTCGTCAAAATCAAAGCCAAATCCAAATACAAAATCCAACCAAATCTTCACCCATATTATCACAATAATAGACTTAACCCACAATTTAAATCCGTATATGCATATATATATACTCAACCGGATACATATTCAGATTCAACACCAAACCAAAATCAGTTTAAACACCAAACCAAAGCCCATATATATACACAACCGAATCCATATTCAAATTAATCAGATTGATCAATTAAAAAAAAAATCATTACACATACATATACATGCCTACAGATGTTCTATGGGAAGGGGGAAATAGATGATGAACACTAGGAGGGAGACAGGAGGAGAGGAGAGAGGAGGAGAAGGTAGGAAATGTATACCTAAAGTTTGTCCTGAGATCGGCTACTGGTAGTGACGACCACTGTTGCAAGATAACCGGGAAGGAGACGACAGGGGAGGGAGAAAATGAGGATGCGGCGCTGGAAGCTGGGAGCTGGCAGTGACAACCACTGCTGTAACAGAACCGGGGAGAAGACGAGAGGGGAGGAGAGGAGTCGGGGGGAAGAAACTGAGGATGCGTCGTTGGGAGGTGAATCTAGTGACAACCGGTACTGCAGTTCGGGGAAGAAGACAGGATTGGAGGAAATGACCTGGGAGGGAGAAAGTGTATGCTGCGTAGGGGGTTGGTTTAGGTGTTCAAAGTGTCTTTGCTTAAAATGGTGCTGCAGTTGGGGAAGACGACTTCATCGCATGAGAGACTTCATCGCAGGAGAGGAGCTGTGACGACCCGAATTCTCGACCATTCGAGTGCCACTAAAAGTGACTCATATCATATTATCGAGACTTAAATAGTAATGTAAAATTATTCAAAAGAATAATTAGAATCCCATAATTTTATTTGTGAATAAAAATAGAACATAATTTTCTTACATAAAGTTCAACATAATTATCTCATCAATCTTAACCACTTTTGCCACTTCCATGTTGACCGCCTCGAACCTTCAATTATCTGAAAATGGTAAATATCGTGGAGTGAGATTTATAAAATCCCAGTAAGTATACCAAGCATAAATTTTCTTTTGAAAGCATATGGATCATTTTCATCATAACATAGGATAGGATCGAAATACTCATAAACATAGGGAGACACAAGAATTTTACCGAACTTAAATGGCAAGAATTCTTATGTGTAGCGCTACTAAACTCCGGTCCCCTTAGCATAATCATAAACATATCATATGGAACCCATAACAATCTTGTGAGATTAATTTCATAGCAATGATCCAAACATTTTCATAAAAACATAAGATATACTTACTTGTCATAAAAACATACTTACTTTTCATAAAAACATAAGGTGTATTTACCTTTCATAAAAACATACTTACTTTTCATAAAAACATAAGATATACTTACTTGTCATAAAAACATACTTACTTTTCATAAAAACATAAGGTGTATTTACCTTTCATAAAAACATACTTACTTTTCATAAAAACATAAGATATACTTACTTGTCATAAAAACATACTTACTTTTCATAAAAACATAAGGTGTATTTACCTTTCATAAAAACATACTTACTTTTCATAAAAACATAAGATATACTTACTTGTCATAAAAACATACTTACTTTTCATAAAAACATAAGATGTATTTACCTTTCATAAAAACATACTTACTTTTCATAAAAACATAAGATATACTTACTTGTCATAAAAACATACTTACTTTTCATAAAAACATAAGGTGTATTTACCTTTCATAAAAACATACTTACTTTTCATAAAAACATAAGATATACTTACTTGTCATAAAAACATACTTACTTTTCATAAAAACATAAGGTGTATTTACCTTTCATAAAAACATACTTACTTTTCATAAAAACATAAGATATACTTACTTGTCATAAAAACATACTTACTTTTCATAAAAACATAAGATGTATTTACCTTTCATAAAAACATACTTACTTTTCATAAAAACATAAGATATACTTACCTTTTAAAAGATTAAAATGAAGTGTAGTAGTAAATGGACCAAAACTTTCTTGACCACCTTGAATTTCTCTTACTTGTGGATTTTGTCAAGAGATTGGAAATAAGTGTATATGTGTAGAGTTGTGTGTAAAAGAGATGGGTTTAAATAGATGTATAAAGTTGGCATATTGTAAACATAATCATTCAATTCTATTAATTTTAACACATCATTTTCTTAAAGTAAAGCACCATTCATATACTTTTCCATATTTATACAAATATTATGCTCTTCATGATTACATATAATGGAGTCTTATCAACCATTCATATACTTTTCCATATTTATACAAATATTATGCTCTTCATGATTATATATAATGGAGTATATAAATCATTCATATACTTTTCCATTTTTTATACAAATATTATGCTCTTCATAATTACATATAATGGAGTCTTATCAATCATTCATATACTTTTCCATATTTATACAAATATTATGCTCTTCATGATTATATATAATGGAGTATATAAATCATTCATATACTTTTCCATTTTTTTTATACAAATATTATGCTCTTCATGATTACATATAATGGAGTATATAAATCATTCATATACTTTTCCATATTTATACAAATATTATGCTCTTCATGATTACATATAATGGAACCTCTCATGCTTGCATATATTTTCTTAATTTAAATAATAAAAGTAATTTTTGTACAAATAAATATTGGGATAACATTGAATTAAGTACTTAGACTTAATATACTTTAAATCAAGAGAATGGAGATATTTTTAGAAATTCGGAATTTAATTTAAAATCGAACGATCTCGATTATTTCTTGACTTGGCTATACGAATACGTCGTGGCGTTAACTTAATAAAAATGGGTGAAATAGTAGCGACACGATTTTCTATTAAAATAATTATTAATCGCTTAAAAATTCTTGGTCGCTACAAACTTACCCCCTTAAAATAATTTCGTCCTCGAAATTAATCTTACTTGATCTTATGATTTCTGAACACTTAATCAGAATCTCTTCTTCTTCTTCTTATGTAGCATCATCGCTACCATATTTAACCCAACCATATTTAACCCACTGGACTTTGACTAAATGCATCAATTTGTTTTCTTAAGACATGGACTTTTCTATCAATAATAGACATATGTCTACTCATAAATTCTTCTGAATCAAAATGAAAATTCCCAATCGTATGTGATATTTCATCATATCTTGTAGTATTCATGTAACTTGTCATTTATCATCGTATCATGTGACCTCAAATATTCGTATTAATATCTCTAAAATTTCAATAAATCTTTACTAACATATCATACCATAATAATTTGTCATTTCTTCTTATCACCAAATATCCCAAAATAATTAAAACGATTACCTGAATATTCTCTATGTAATATACCCAAACATGTTATTCACATATCAACATAATCATCAGTTTATCTTTCCAATATTTGTAACCCAAAATTTCTGCAAAATTCAATAAACAAATATCTCCCAAATAATTAAAATTCTTAACTCAAATATCATAACATTTCCCGTAAGGTATTCCTTTCACTTGCACAAACTTATTAATCCTGATTCAATACAGTCCTTATTTCACTTTCACGTATCCCCGTATTATTTCTATACCTTGATTATTATATCAAAATATCAGTACCCAAAAATCCAAGAAAATATTCCATATCTCAAATCCCGTCATCATCAAATCTTCCTTTTATCAAGAAAGTAAACGGCGCATAAACTCTTGTTCCCTCTTTTCCATTATTCTATTCCGCGCTTTCTTGCTGGAATCAATATCACGCGGATTCCCTCTGATCCTTAATGCTTTTAAATAGTTCATGCTGGGAAGAGGTTAGATCCATCAAAAACATGGATATCATTCTTACAAACATTCGCAAGTATTATTCCAGTCTTCCAATGAATGATCTGAGGAAAATCTATCGAATAAGACTCGAAAGATTGAGGTTGCTGATGGCTCATGGTGTTTCAGAAGATGTTCGCTGGTTGATCGAAGCAAAGGTTCGACTATCTGGTGAATTACCTATGACATTTCCAAAGCACATGCCTGGTTTAGGCAAAAGCACCTTCGCAAAGAAACGAAGAGCAAAAAGGCTGAATGGTTGCTACAAATGTGCTCGTTGGAACTGTGATACTCGTTGCAAAACAGTAGGATATTCTTCTACTAATCGGGATGATAAAATCAAATTCATAAAGGGTGGACTGAGTAAGGAGTCTTTGGATGATATTCGACTGACTCTTGAGACGCACCCAAGTGGTTATGTGCAACGTGAACTTCTCTCCTTATACGCTCAGTTTAACGAGGACAAAAATCGTTATAGTCTCCAAAATATAATAGCAAAAGATCATGTTTGCCAGTCTGTTTTACAAAATGAGGCTTCTGGCAGTTCATCAATGATATAAGGTAAATCTCTTGATACACATTTAAAATATTTTGCTGTTTTCTTTCACGCGTTTTGGAAATAAAATATATTTTCCTTTCTCGAGTTTTGATAAAGCTGGAAATAAATATATTTTCCTTTCTCGAGGTTTGATAAAGCTGGAAATAAATCACCGAAAGGTGATATCTTTGGTAAAACAGTCAAAAGTTGGCCGATTTTGTCAAAAGTAAATCTTTACTTTTTCAGAATCAATCAAAAACAGTAAGTTTTTCCGGCTTTAAATAGCCAAACATATTTCATAGTTCAGGCATCCCAAAATCACATCTTCTTCGTAAGTTTTCTCTTCTATACTATCAAAGATGGAAGCACCAAAACTTCGACAGATCAAAACTATTTGTGTATTTTGTGGATCAAAAGTGGGGAAAGGCTTCAGTTATCTAGAAGCGGCCGTAGATCTTGGAAAGAAACTGGGGGAAAAAGGTATCACTCTTGTGTATGGGGGTGGTAGCAGTGGTCTAATGGGTTGTATTTCCCAATCTGCTCTTGCAGAGAAATCAAAAGTAATCGGTGTCATACCTGTCCCTTTGGTAGATGTTGCAGGCAAAACACGAGGGCATGAAGTTCAAACCTTATCCATCCATGAACGCATAACTTGTATGCTATATGGTTCTGATGCCTTTATAGCCCTGCCCGGAGGTTTTGGTACCTTAGAAGAAATCTTTAACATTACCTCGTGGGCTCAACTAGATCTCCATACTAAGCCTATTGGGCTTCTGAATGTTAACAATTTCTTTGATGGTTTGTTAACCTTTCTTGATTATGCTGTGGAACAGGGATTCATCTCTCCATTTTTCAGAAGGCTTCTTATTTCTGCTCCTACTATTGATGAACTACTGGATAAGCTGCAGTCATATATCTCAATACAAGATCCAGCAGGGGTTAAGATAGATTGGTCGCAAGGAAGGGGAATCAAGCGAAAATGGAGTCCGGTTAATGTAAACTTAACTTTATGAATCTTAGAATAGGTGGGGGTAGAGTATGGAGTATTCTTACTCTCGAGACACCCCTCTAATTTCCTAGGATTTCCTTAATGTTTAAATCTTGTGTGTACCTCAAAGGTTCCAGGTGGTAGATTACGGAGTATTCTTACTCTCGAAACACACCTCTTTGAAGGTTTCTTTATTTCCTCAAAAGGTCAGAGGTGGTAGGATACGGCTACTCCGGAAACACATCTCTCAATTTGAGGAATTTCCCATGTTGCTTTCTTTTGCTTTTGCGTGTTTCATGTATTTCTTTTCCAGTGTGACTCTTTGTGTGTTCTCTTATGAGAAAATAATAAAATCTCTGCTATCATCTACTAAATCTCGTTTGTGATGTAAATGAACTTGCATGTCTAACCTTAATTCCTTTAGTGGATGCTTATCATATCATGCTCTTAATTCCAAATGATAAAATTCTGGACAGAGTCTCCCTTGTAATTTGGACTTATCCCAAACCATAAGCATACTTCATAACTCACAATAATAAATAACTCCACATTTGATCACAACGATCTAAAAATATTGAAAACGATTCCAACACTTTAATATCATCAAAAAAATATCCCATAATTCAATTCATAATTCCTCAACATAACAATTTCAAATCATATTTTTAAATATCACAATATCACTTCCTTCCATACCTTAATTGGCTCAAAAGATTACTCATACTTATATTTATAAGTTATAAATCATATTCCCAAAATTTAATCACAAGGCCAAAGTTCATAATAAATTTCTCTTCAATATAGAGGCATAATTCACTTACTCAACATAATATCCATTACTTAATTCCCAATAACCAAATCTTTAAATCTCTAACTTCATAATGCTTCTCATAAAAGTCTCATTAAAACCACATCACTTATAATCTTAACATCTCATAAAACTTCATAAAATTGGCTCGCTATTTCTCATTAAATCTAAATGATAGATAATCTGAACATATTTCTAATCATTTCTGTTGACTTCTCATACTTAGTGCCATGTCTAAAATCAATTATGCAAAGTCCATTTAAGGTTCATCATTTCTAAACTCAAGGACAACAATTATTTTGAAAATCATTCTTAAGTCATATTATTCCCATTATGCTCAACACCCGTTCTCTTTCTTTCTTTTCTTTCCGATTTTTTTTTTTTTTTTTTTTTTTTTTTTTTCAGAATTGAAACTTGAAGAGTGGTACCAATAATCATCCACAGTTTTTCCTTGCTTTTAAGCAAAGGTAGTGATAAAGGGATAAATTATTGAACCGAAAATTGAAACTTGAAGAGGAAGTACTAATAACCATCCACAGTTTTTCCCTTGTTTTTACACAAAGGTAGTGATAAAGGGATAAATTATTGTACGAATTCATTATTAATTTTGTTTGTTTAATATATTATTCCATATATTTTGGGCAAAAGTTACAACCCAACTTAATTTCTAATTGAGTCAATCTTACTAAGCTTAATATGCACCAAAATTCATATAAATATCCTCTCTGTCTCATGATTCTACATTGAAAAGAATAAAAAAATTGAGTCTTCTATCAATTTATATCATATTTGACATGTATATTATGTGTAACACATAAAGATTCATAACATATGAATATTTCATACTTAACATGTCTTAATAAAATCGTAAATGACTTGCAAAGCATATAACATACCTGGTTCGAGGAGTCAATACGTGGAGAGTGACATAGTAGAGTGATGAGTTAAAATATTTCATATAATCTTATTTTCCTTTAATCAACAATAATTTAATGTGGTTGTATCCAAATCAACATTTTCTTGAATCATAATTCCTAATTAATCACATTCTTCAAAACAAATCCAATATCGATATAGTAATTATCTCCCCATCAATAATTAATAACTTAACCCAAATAAAATTTATCGTCAAATCTTATTTTTCCTTTAGTCCCCGAACTTCTAGAAATTTATCAAAGACATCAATATAAACATCATATCACTAACTAATTATATTCCATAAAATTTTCAGGACATTACAAACTCCCTTGCTTAAAATGAATTTTGTCCTTGAAATTCGCACATCAAATTTCATCATGCTTTTCAAAATCATAACCATACTTGACATGTGAAAATTCAACTTTTTTTTTATAATGAATAGTGATTTCATTCACTGTTCATCATGAATAGCACGTCGTTTTACTGTTCACGTGAATAGTGATTTTTTTTTTTTTTTAAAGAAATAAAATTTCAAAAATCTACAGAATCGTTTTTAAAACTCTTTTCTCTGATACCAACTGTGACGACCCGAATTCTCGACCATTCGAGTGCCACTAAAAGTGACTCATATCATATTATCGAGACTTAAATAGTAATGTAAAATTATTCAAAAGAATAATTAGAATCCCATAATTTTATTTGTGAATAAAAATAGAACATAATTTTCTTACATAAAGTTCAACATAATTATCTCATCAATCTTAACCACTTTTGCCACTTCCATGTTGACCGCATCGAACCTTCAATTATCTGAAAATGGTAAATATCGTGGAGTGAGATTTATAAAATCCCAGTAAGTATACCAAGCATAAATTTTCTTTTGAAAGCATATGGATCATTTTCATCATAACATAGGATAGGATCGAAATACTCATAAACATAGGGAGACACAAGAATTTTACCGAACTTAAATGGCAAGAATTCTTATGTGTAGCGCTACTAAACTCCGGTCCCCTTAGCATAATCATAAACATATCATATGGAACCCATAACAATCTTGTGAGATTGATTTCATAGCAATGATCCAAACATTTTCATAAAAACATAAGATATACTTACTTGTCATAAAAACATACTTACTTTTCATAAAACCATAAGGTGTATTTACCTTTCATAAAAACATACTTACTTTTCATAAAAACATAAGATATACTTACTTGTCATAAAAACATACTTACTTTTCATAAAAACATAAGGTGTATTTACCTTTCATAAAAACATACTTACTTTTCATAAAAACATAAGATATACTTACTTGTCATAAAAACATACTTACTTTTCATAAAAACATAAGGTGTATTTACCTTTCATAAAAACATACTTACTTTTCATAAAAACATAAGATATACTTACTTGTCATAAAAACATACTTACTTTTCATAAAAACATAAGATGTATTTACCTTTCATAAAAACATACTTACTTTTCATAAAAACATAAGATATACTTACTTGTCATAAAAACATACTTACTTTTCATAAAAACATAAGGTGTATTTACCTTTCATAAAAACATACTTACTTTTCATAAAAACATAAGATATACTTACTTGTCATAAAAACATACTTACTTTTCATAAAAACATAAGGTGTATTTACCTTTCATAAAAACATACTTACTTTTCATAAAAACATAAGATATACTTACTTGTCATAAAAACATACTTACTTTTCATAAAAACATAAGATGTATTTACCTTTCATAAAAACATACTTACTTTTCATAAAAACATAAGATATACTTACCTTTTAAAAGATTAAAATGAAGTGTAGTAGTAAATGGACCAAAACTTTCTTGACCACCTTGAATTTCTCTTACTTGTGGATTTTGTCAAGAGATTGGAAATAAGTGTATATGTGTAGAGTTGTGTGTAAAAGAGATGGGTTTAAATAGATGTATAAAGTTGGCATATTGTAAACATAATCATTCAATTCTATTAATTTTAACACATCATTTTCTTAAAGTAAAGCACCATTCATATACTTTTCCATATTTATACAAATATTATGCTCTTCATGATTACATATAATGGAGTCTTATCAACCATTCATATACTTTTCCATATTTATACAAATATTATGCTCTTCATGATTATATATAATGGAGTATATAAATCATTCATATACTTTTCCATTTTTTATACAAATATTATGCTCTTCATGATTACATATAATGGAGTCTTATCAATCATTCATATACTTTTCCATATTTATACAAATATTATGCTCTTCATGATTATATATAATGGAGTATATAAATCATTCATATACTTTTCCATTTTTTTTATACAAATATTATGCTCTTCATGATTACATATAATGGAGTATATAAATCATTCATATACTTTTCCATATTTATACAAATATTATGCTCTTCATGATTACATATAATGGAACCTCTCATGCTTGCATATATTTTCTTAATTTAAATAATAAAAGTAATTTTTGTACAAATAAATATTGGGATAACATTGAATTAAGTACTTAGACTTAATATACTTTAAATCAAGAGAATGGAGATATTTTTAGAAATTCGGAATTTAATTTAAAATCGAACGATCTCGATTATTTCTTGACTTGGCTATACGAATACGTCATGGCGTTAACTTAATAAAAATGGGTGAAATAGTAGCGACACGATTTTCTATTAAAATAATTATTAATCGCTTAAAAATTCTTGATCGCTACAGGAGCTGGGAGGGAGAGTGTATGCGGTGCAGGGTAGGTTTTAGGTATTAAAGACAGAAAATTGGAAAAAAAAATTTTGCCAGAGTTGTTAGTAACCTAGCTCGAACACCTGACCTCTGAATCAACAAATGCACGCTCCACCAGTTGAGCTATACCAATTCTTGTTTAAAAGGGCCGTTTTCCGCGTTTTGAGTTATTAGGTCCGTTTCAAACAAAATGTCCAAAAAATTGTTTTGGCCCTTTTGCCTTTCTTTTTTTTTTTTTTTTTTTTTTTTTTTTTTGTAAAATGCATTTTGCAAAATGTCAAAGAGAACACGTTTTTGATGTTTTGGAAAATAAAAACAGAAAATGGCTTCAAAGCAGTAAAGAGAAAAGGGGACCTTTGCAAACTTGGAGAACACTTTCTCTCACGAGAAAAAAATTCCACAGAAAGAGAAAAAATGTGGAGCATGGAGTAGTGCCAAGAAAAAGAATTTCCACTCCAAATTTTGACTATCAAACAACTGAAAATGAGAAAATATGGAAAATATTTTGATTTTTTATGAAAAACCAAAATTTGCCATGGAAAAAGAAATTTTTTTCCAATTTTTCATCATTTGTGGCGTTTGATTCCTAAAATTTGGCTTGGAATTCATTTTCAACCCACCATGTCCAAGTGCCTATTTGGTATAAAAACTAGGAAAATATCTTACATTTTTTTTTAGAAATATCTCAGCTTGAAAATGGAAAATATTTTACTTGGCTTTTGTACATGATGAGCAATAAATAAATGCTCGCCTCGAGCATGAGCACCTACTTACCCCCCCTCCCCCAAGTGGTGAAAACTCTACCCCCGAGCATTAACATTACCCCCGAGCATATAATATCCTCGAGGATCATACCTCACCTAAATAATGTATGGTACGCTCGGGGTGAATGATGCTCGGGGTTGCACCTTCTTGTTGACTGATCATATCTTACTCTGACCCGTAGAACTTACAACCTCCTAATCCTGATAGGACTCATCTTCCACAGAACCCTATATAGGATTTACAACCTTATCCCTAATAAATAGGAAGATGATTTCCAATAGGACTCATACAATTCAAGCACTCTAATCCTACCAGGATTCATCTACACACCTCTATATATACTCGCCTCTCAATTATAATTCAGGTCGACAATTATTATTTTCCAGTTCATAGCCTCCTACATTAATATTTTCTCCCTCTTTGCTAACTTAAGCATCGGAGGGCTGATAAGGTCACACCTCATCGCCTTTATTTCAAGTATTCGGAGATCAAGTTTGTCCTTGTTTGTTGCTCAAGGTCGGAGTATTCTAGGTACAAATTTTTAGCATCATCATTGGTGTCTTCTGTGGGAACCATTGTTAGAAGTCATGGTTAATACACGTTCTGGACTTCCACAAGTAAACTTACCTGCTCATAATCATTCAGTTGGGGAGGATCAGGTTCCCCCAACACTACCCGAAAATTTGCCTACATTACCAGCAAATCAAACAACACACCCCTAATCTTCCGTTGATACCTAGGCAGCTTTGGAGGAACTTCGTCAGCAAGTTGTTACATTGACTCAATTGCTCACATAGCAGAACTAACGTGCACCACCAAAGCCCGAGGAAGGGAATGCTTCACGGGTCCAACCACAGAATCATACACACAATACTGCTAGGGTAGGTACCTCGGTATGACCCTCATCACCACCGAACATGATGAGTCCAAGAACAGTCACCATACCCCCTAATGAGCTTGTGAGAATTATATAGGAAGGAATAACAGCAAGCATATGACAAAATACTCAGGCCCCAGCAGGTTTTACCCCAAACACTCCATTCACATCAAAGGTTTTAGCCTTTCCCCTACCATAAGTATCAGAGGATAAAGGTGTATGATGGTACAAACTGATCATGTGAATCATCTCAATGTGTACACAGACGTTATGAACTTACAAGTCACCCCCGATCAGGTTATGTGCAAGGCATTCCCTCAAACCTTGACCAGTGCTGCCAGGGACTGATTCTCAACTCTTGAACCAAATTCGATTCCAACATTCGCAGATCTTTCCAACAAAGTATCAGCCTTCTTTGTAAATAGTAAACCCATAAGGAAGACAACTCCTTCACTCATGAGACTTAACCAGGGGCAGAATGAGATGTTACGTGAATTCATGACCAAGTTCAATGCCTAAAGACTACAAAACCCCGATTTTTATATCTCTGCCGATGTATATGCTCTTACCCATGCTGTGAAGTACGAATCTTTCAAGATTTCCTTGTCGAAATCACCGCCAAAATCTGTCACTAAACTTCTTACTCGGGGTGAGAAGTATATAAATATGGAAGAAGCTATGTATCCGAGCAAAAGTGATACTACCGAGAAATCTGAATGCAAATATAGCAGGATCGACCGTAAGAGATAGCATGATGACTCTAAACAGGAGCGTGATTGGGGAAAAACAAGATCAGAACAACCATCGTCTTTCACTCCTCTGAACACACCTTGGGAAACATCATTATTGATATTAAGGATATGAAGGAGCTGAAATGTCCAACCAGGATTAGGTCCACTTGGGACATACGTGACGAGCAAGTATTGTAATTTTCACTGTGATCATGGGCACACAACAGAGACATCCCATGCTTTACAATGAGAAATCGAAGCTTTGATAAAGAGGGGTTTTTTGAAAACTTACGTTGGTTGTGACAAGCGACAGAAGCATGATCATGAGAAGGATCAATCATCGAGGAACAATAATCCTACAGCATGAATGATCAATATCATCATTGGGGGAATAGCTGTTGGTGGAGAGTCTCAAAATGGGCACAAGGTGTATGCCAGAAAGTCTAGAGGGGACGAGCCCGTTACTTATCATGATATTATGTTCAGGTCAGATGATATTAAATGTGTAATCACTCCTCATGATGATACTATGGTAGTCACAGAAATCATAACTAATTACGAGGTGAAAAGAATTTTGGTTGATAATGAGAGCGCAGTCAATGTGTTATTACATGAGGTCTTCATTAAAAGGGGGATATCAACTAGCAATTTGAGGCCTATCAGAACTCCCTTGCAGGGCTTTGGGGGGAGTGACATCATGCCTGAGGGTACCACTGAGCTTCCTTTGACGTTGGGGACAGACCCCAAACAAGTGACAGAAATAACGATATTCCATGTTGTGCGAGGTCCAATAACATACAATGCAATCCTGGGTAGACCACTGCTAAACAAGATCAGAGCAATAGTATCGACATTCTATCTCGCCATGAAATTTTCAACAGCAGAAGGCATAGGGGTCATTCATTGAGATCAAACAGTAGTAAGACAGTGTTATATTACCAGTGTTAAGAATATCTCGGCTGAATTTACGCAGGTCTCAACTTTAGAGCCCGACCTCGAGCACCATGACAAGCTCTCGCCAGTTGAGGAATTATTGGAGGTCGAGCTCGAGCTTGGGAGGAAGGTCACCATTTTCTAGGATCTCGATGATGGTCTAATATCAACACTCAAACAGTGCCTGAAGAACAATGTCGATGTATTCGCTTGGATGGTTGAGGACATGCCTAGGATTGACCCCGAGGTCACAGTGCATAGGCTGAATGTGAACTCAGATGCACGACCGGTTAAATAGAGAAAGAGATAGTTGGGGAGTTTGCATGGACTACACAGACCTGAATAAGGCATGCCCTAAGGACAGCTACCCCCTACCACGAATTGACAACCTTGTGGATAGCACATCAGGTCACAAGCTATACAGCTTCCTTAACGCCTTCTCAGGCTATCACCAGATTCCAATAGCAAAGGACGACCAGGAAAAAACATCTTTTATGGCCGATTCAGCAATATATTGGTATAAGGTCATGCCTTTTGGTTTAATGAATGCAGGAGCAACGTACAAAAGACTTATTAATAAAGTGTTCGTAGGCTTGATTGGGAAGAACATTGAGGCACACATTGATGATATGGTAGTGAAAAGCACAGAAACCAACATAAATATTCATGACCTCGAGGAGGTATTCTTCACACTTAGAAAATACAAGATGAAGTTGAATCTAGCTAAGTGTGTGTTCGGGGTATCTTTAGGAAAGTTTTTGACTTTTATGATCACTCATCGGGGTATCGAGGCTAACCCTGATAAAACACAAGCTTTAATTTCCATGGAATTTTCCAAGAGCAGGAAATACGTTCAAAAGTTTACAGGTCGAACAGCAAAGCTTAACAGATTCATGTCAAGAACAGATGACAAATGTTTCCCCTTTTTCAAAATCCTTAGGGGAAATCGAACTTTTGAATGGAATGAAGAATGTGAGCATGCGCTGCAGGAGCTCAAGGTATCCCTAGCAACATCTCATGTGCTTATAATATCAAACCCAGGGGATTTGTTGTCCTTGTACCTAGCAGTTTCCTAAAACGCAGTAAGTGCAGTTATTGTCAAAGATGATGGCCGAGCCCAGAAACCAATATATTACTACTGTCAGCCCCTCAAACATATACTTCAGAAGTCCGACGTATCAGGAAGGTTGCTCAAATGGACAATTGAACTTGGGGAATTTGATTTTAAATTCAAACTCCGATCTTCGATAAAAGCACAGGCCTTGGTAGACTTCATTGCAGAGCTCACGCCAAGGCCTCGGGTGCTAGAGAATAGCCCGAACATCCCCAACAGTTGCTAGGAAATTTTTTGGATGAAGCATCCAACTCCTCGAGTTCAAGTGTAGGAGTCATAATCATGAGCTCGGACAGACAGGTCGAAATACAATGCGCCTTAAGGTTTGAATTTGAAACAACAAACAATGAAGCAGAGTATGAAGTTGTTATCATCGGACTTGAGATTTCCTATGGCCTTGACTCGAACATATAAAGATTTTTAGTGACTCCTAGCTTGTCTTAGGGCAGATCGATGGCACATTTGAAAGTAAAGAGGAGAAAATAAGTTTATACTGCCTGCGCGTTCACGACCCGAATAGGATGTTCAGAAGTTATGAGATCTTAAAAATATATCGATCAGAAAATATCAAGGCCGACGCTCTTTCAAGATTAATGTTCATGAGCATTGACAACCTGGAAAGGACTGTTCACATGAAATTCGTATCACAACCCAGCATAGCCCTGAAGCCTGTAGTTATGGACATTGACCATGAGCCCTCGTGGATGGACTCTATTATCAAATACATATCTGATGGAAGCCTCCCTGAAAATCCAAGGGAAGCTAGGAGCATCAAACAGAGATCAACTAGATATTGTTTGATAGGAGGAGTTCTTTTTCAAAGAAGTTTCACACTGCCTTATCTCAAATGCCTTAAAACTTCAGAAGTTGCTCAAGCTCTTGTAGAAGTACATGAATGTATATGTGAGAATCATCAGGGTGCTAGGGCTTTGGCTTACAAACTCCTTAGATACGGGTACTATTGGTTGACTATGAGAACAGATGCAATAAATTATGTAAAAAAGTGTGACAAGTGTCAGAGGCATGGAAATATTATCCACACCCACTGAGGGCCTAACTCCTATCCAATGCCTAGGACTTTCCGAACAGTGGAGAATCGACATCCTAGGTTTTTCTCCCTTAGCAAGAGGACAACTAAAGTTCATAGCAGTGCCAATGGAATACATCACTAAGTGGGTGGAAGCAGAGCACCTAGCAACAATTTCAGAGTCCAAACTCATTTTTTTGTTTGGAAATCTATCATATACAAGTTTGTCCTTCCGAAGGTATTGATAACAGACAATGGCAGGCAGTTCGACAATGCACAGTTTAAAAATTTTCATGCAAATCTACATATTGACCATCGTCTGAAATCGGTTGCACACCCCCAAAGCAATGGGTTAGAAAAAGTGACGAACATGATAATACTCCAAGACCTTCGCACGAGAATAGGAGAGGCACGAGGATTTTGGCCCGGCGAACTACCAGCCATACTTTGGTCCTACAGGACATCTCACCGCACAGCTATTGGGAAACTCCCTTCATGCTTGCTTTTGGGGTAGAAGCCAGAATCCCCATTGAAGTTGGCATACCAAGTTTCAGACTTCTCTTCCCTAATGTTCTAAAAGGCGTAATGCTTTGCGAGGCGTCTAGGTCGAGAATCAAGAATCACAAGTTTAGGCGTGTCAATGGGAAGAATAAGAGCCATAATGTGTTTCGTATTTTTAATATTATTTTAATTATTTTAAGACATTAAATATATTTTTATATAAAAAAAATAGATTTAAAAAAAAAAAAAACTGGATTAGGCGGCGCCTAGGTGAGAATAGGTCAAAAAAGACTTTGATCGCATTTTTACGCGCATACCACTTATTCGACGCGTTTTGACCTCGCATCGCGCCTAGGTGGTGCATTTTAGAACACTACTCTTCCTTAATGTTGATGGTGAGGGTACAAGTGAACACCTAGACCTGCTAGAGGGAGTTCGTGAACAGTCTAGAGCAAAGATAGCATCCTATCAGAGCAAAATAGCCAAGTACTTTAACAGCAGAGTCAACCCGAGAAGGTTTAGAGCCGGAGACCTCCTACTGAGAAGAGTAGAATCAGCTGGTCATCCCTTGGGGAAACATGGGCCAACTTGGGAAGGAATCTTATGAGGTCATACAACAGACTGAAGGAGGATCATATAGCTTACGAGATCTTACATGAACACGGCTTCCAAGACCTTGGAATGCAGACAATCTAAAAATCTACTACAAGTAACAAGACCGAGCCCTTTAGCTCGCCCTCCTAATTTCTTTTCACTTTATTTTCAGTTTAGTTTCGTTTTCACTTTTGGCTTGCACGACAACTTTTATTTTTCAAGTCGCGTCTGTAAATAAAAGCAATTGGGGATATTATCCCCAATAAAAGTAAAAGAAAAAGTTCTACAATGTTTGTAACTATGTCAAAGCCTTGCCCATGAACAAGCACGCAAAGCATTGCCCACGAGCAAGAACTCAAAGGCTTGCACACAAGCAAGCACCTCAAAGCCTTGCCCACGAGCAAGCATCTCAAAGCCTTTCCTATGAGGGAACACTCAAAAGCCTTGCCTACGAGAAAGTACCTCAAAGCCTTTCCCACGAGCAAGCATGCCAAAAAAATTTCCCCGAGCATAAAAAATAACGCATTTACTCTTGCTACTGTCTACAGTGCTCTAGGTTTAACAGTGTCCGAAAACACTAATATTTACACCCAAGTATCCCACTTGTTTGGGATTGATATTTGTTCATTAACCTTAACCTTGATCGGGGTTAACACATGCTCGTTTGCAGAAGCCTTATTCGGGGTTAATACTTGCTCATTTACATTAGCCATGTTCGGGGTTAACAGAATGCCCCATCAAGAATCACATGTTCGGGGTTCCCACTAATGTTCATTTAAAAATCCTATGTTCGGAGTTTGTACTCTGTTCATTTAAAAATCCTTGTTCGCAGAAGTTTGAAGTCATGTTCAAGTTGGCTCCCATGTTCGAGGCTCATGCTCATTTCCAATGATCGGGGTTAGTTCTATCGTCAAGTTCTATCATTGATGATCGAGCTTTTTACTTGTGGTTAAAATTATTATGGCTCATGTTCATAATCCATGTCCATAAAATATTAAAGCTCGAGTATAACTCTTCAATATATTTCATTCATTTAAAAGAAAGATTACATAAAGATCAGGGTCAGGTACAACAACTACTAACTTTGATCGTTCCCATGCTCAACGACCTTGAGCTCATCTCTTGAGCCTTCCTCAATGCCATCATCGGATTCTGAAAGTATTAGGCCTTCAGAGTTAACTCGGGGTCGCCTCGTATGTCCTCAACCTCAGCCCCCTTCTTGCGCAGCATTGCTCGTGCTTACTTGAAGGCATAATTGTATGAGCACGAGGCATGCTCCCCTTGCAAAAGACCAAACTCCTCAGACTTTTTAAGATCCTCAACGGCCAACGCTCGGGCCATTTTAGCGGCTTCCAACTTCTCTTCAAAGTCTTTTTGGGTACGATCGAGCTCGAGCCTTAGCATCTCGACCTTATCTTTTGCGTCCCCGAGCGCGGACCTAAGAGCGTCACGCTCTATCTTCAATTCTTTATTCTCATACCCGAGCTGACCAATCATTAGCTCACGGATGGAAATAGACTGCCCCAGGGCCTCAGCTTTTTCCTCGTCATATATCGCCCTGTGGGCGATACCCTGAGCAATGTTCAGAGCCTGCACAAATGGCTTATTAGCTCAAGAATAAAAGATGAAAATTCTAAATAGAATTTTTTTTACCTTGGTGAAGTATGCTTCAAGATGTTTGATGCTTGTACTCGGGCTCATCTCGGTCCAGAACCTCGCGACCAAGTCAGGAGATTGTGAGGATGGCCGAACAGAATCTTCCTCAAGATCAACAAAATCAAGCGCTGAGGCCTTATTGATCGGGGATCCACGAGGAGGGAGGTCTTGGTTAACCTAGAGATCTTCGTCCCTAAGCAATGTGTTCGAGCCTCCCCATGGGCCACTAGGCACACGAGGCCTTTTCTTCCCATTTTTGGTCACCGAGGGCCGACCACCAGCTCCGGCCTTCCCCTTTATGAAGCTTTTCGATTTAGAGGGATCAAACATCATGTTACTAGCAAAAGCAAAAACAAAGGCATTAAATCGAGCATGATGAAATAAGACAAAAATTAAAGAGAGTAGCCAGTTTCCTACCCCGGAAGTTAAATGACTCCAACATGATCGAGGACCTCATCCCCGAGTAGATCATCCAAATTACCGACTAGTTGCTCTAGCCCCTCGAGCATCTTCCTATACCGCTCTAAAGCCTCAAAGTAAGCCTGACCCTCATTGAACTTGATTGTGTCCAGGACAACCCACTCTAACCAAAACGGATGCCCGGGTTCCTGAAGAATAACATAAAAAAATCTCTCTTTCCAGCCTCGAAGATAACTCGGCATCCTAGGCATTTTAAACCTACCCCGACTAGATAAATATGCGAAACATGAGAAGTGGGGGAGCTGCTTGAGCTCGAACAACATCCTACACAGGTCTAATCGGGGTGCTATAGACATGAACCTACAAGCAATAAAAAAAGTATACCAACATCTTCCATCCATTTGGCACTAATTGCCCAGGGCACATAGAGTGCTCCACGAGGAACTCAACAAAAAATAGATGCAGAGGCCACCTTAGCCCGGCCTTCAGAGCATCCCTATATACTAAGAACTCACCCTCTCGAGCAACTACTACTTTGTCCTCGGGGGTTGGAGCCCTTATGTCACATCAGGGCATCAACCCGAACTCCCTCGCCACCTCAATAATCTTATGTTCCTTATATACACACCTAAGTTCGAGGTAAGTCAGTGGGGTTTCATATTCCCCTTAAGCCCGAGGCCTAACATCTACAGGGTCAACCATAGAGATTAGGGAGTTTTCTATGTCCTCGAGCCTATTGTGCTCGCTACTCGAACTACTCAATCTACAATCGCTACTATCGATACTATCAGTACTAGACATCTCTAGAAGGAAAGACTAAAAATTTATAACTTAGAGGCTCGAAGCTCTTACCTCGAACGCTAAGCAAACCAAAAACCCACTCCTAAGCCCGACCACAATCTCAACGCTTTCATTCTTAAGGCAATTGTAAAGTATGAATATGAGGAGAAGTTCTATTTATAGGGAGAAATCGCGCGAATACCAAAGGTCACATGATCTGAACTGCCAAACAATGCCACATGTCGCGCATCCAGGGCCCACATGGCCTGTCAAACATCACATCCTTTCATATTGACGTGTCAAATGCCAGAACTCGAGCATGGATGTGCGGGAGCTAATGATGAGCAATAAATAAATGCTCGCCTCCAACATGAGCACCTACTTAACCCCTATCACACTCAAAGTGTCAGTGGTGAAAACTTTATCCCCGAGCATATAATATCCTCGAGGATCATACCTCGCCTAAATGATGTATGGTACGCTTGGGGTGAATGATGCTCGGGGTTGCACCTTCTTGTTGACCGATCATATCTTACTCTGACACGTGGAACTTACAATCTCCTAATCCTGATAGGACTCATCTTCCACAAAACGAACTTACAGCCTTATCCCTAATAAGTAGGAAGATGATTTCCAATAGGACTCGTGCAATTCAAGCACTCTAATCCTACCAGGATTCATCTACACACCTCTATAAATACTCGCTTCTCAATCTTAATTCAGATAGACAATTATTATTTTCTAGTTCATAGCCTCCTGCATAAATATTTTCTCTCTTTTTACTAACTTAAGCATTGGAGGGGCGATGAGGTCACACCTCATGACCTCATCGCCTTTGTTTCAGGAATTCGGAGATCCAGTTCATGCTTGTTCATTGCTCAAGCTCGGAGTATTTCAGGTACGAATTTTTAGCATCATCTGTAAGGAAATCATTTGCCCTCTTGCATAGTAAATGATTTTCGTTGCGTTTGATCAATTTTATTGTTATTTTTCAAAAAACAATATTATTATTAAGTACAAATGTGTTAATAATAATAATAATAATAATAATAATAATAATAATAATAATAATTCAATTTTATCAAATTTTCCATGAAAAATAATGTCAATATCAAACAACACTCGGAAAATACTCACGTTTCCACATAGAAAAATAAATTCAATCAAACACTTCTAATTGATATTTTTTACGAAAATAATTTCTTGACAATTCAATTCCTTAAAAATTGTTTTCTTACCATCAATTTTTTCATCTTTTCAATCAAAATAAAATGCAGCCTTATTGTTTGTTTGTGGCATAATAATAAGACAGATACCTTTAACTTTTCTGGAGAAAAAGACATCTCACCTGCCAGCTGATCAGATCTTTGTGCTAATTGAACAGATTCTTTTATTATCAATTGTCTTTATATAAACATTGATTTAAACTTGCCAGAGAATAAGAGTTCTCAGAAATAATCCATATCGAAATAAAATAAATAAATATAATTCATTCAATGGACATCAAAATTATAAGGAATTAAAATAATACATCCTTCGAAAAATTGCTTCTTTCACCAACAAACAAGAAGTGTTAGCATGTTTGGCGCCACTTAAAGCAGCTAAAAAGTGGGCTTTGAGCCTAACGGTCAGTGCTCCCCAGAGTTTACATCATCTACACGTTAGAGGAGTGCAATCGATCAACTTGAACGCATCCAACACGGTTTCATTGACCAACTTTTTATATATATACAAAGCATTCTACGGATAATTCAAATTGAAACATCCTCGTTTGTGACATGCTACTCGCGGGAAAAGTGCCATTTGTTGCTTTTCCAATATAGAGGGGAACAATCACCGCGACACTTTGATCCGTTGTTTCACTCCGGTCTTTGTAACCGAACAAAAAGATTTGAGTCGAGAGTCCCATCCCCTTTACTTTCTTGATAGAGCTCCAGATAAAAGGCTCGTGGAATTGATTTGAGGCAGGGATGGCTATATAACTCCGTCAGCATGTAAAGTGCGACAAATACAACAACAAAAAGCGCATCATAGAAATCTAGGATAGATAGAAAAAAATCCCTGATGTTATTCTTACAACTCATCCATAATTCTGGATATTTCTCTCTACATCATGAAAATATCTGATGGTACAAGATACAAAATTGAAAAAAAGGATACTGCAATTGTGTACCCTAATGACAATATTTACAAAATAATGGAGCCTTCTTCCGCTGGTACGACATATGGTACATCTGAATTTATACATTTGTACAGACCTTGTGTTCATCTAGGCATATACTCTTGCATAGAACCAAAATCATTTACAACGGGAAGAGTTCTAAATCTAGAAACAAAGGGAACATATATAATCTTTATCTGTGATCTGGATTTCGATCATTCGAAGAATTTGTTCGTGCTGATGAATTCAACGGATTTGTTCGTGCCAATGAACGAGCAGTAAATCCCACAGTTGTGGGTCGTATAGATCTCTGCCTCACCACATTGCAGAATTCAGGATCATCTGCCCGACCCTCGTATCTTATCCACTGTATCATCCCGTGGTACAATGGGAAGAATCTCATCTGAATTGCGTTGAATACAAAATACGGTATCAGGGTCGAGATAACCACGAAGAGTGTGACTATATAGAAAGAAGGTGTTGGGGCAAGAGATTCAATGAAGACTTTGTATGCGGTTGTGGAAATGCTCGGAGGCATAGCCCCGTAGGCCAAGAGGAAAAGATACCACAGAGCAATTCCACCCCAGATAACAATATGCTGGATTAAGGTGAAGTAACTGATGGCGAGCGCCATCTGGCAGTTCACAACCCAGACGACACATGTATACATGGTAGCCCCGAAAATTTGGAACTCAGCGATTTTCCCATCCTTATTGAAGGCCTGCGGAGTTAGTGCTCTGCTGCAGAAGAAAAATATGATGATGGCACTGCAAAGCCCATTAATCACCCATCCAATTATACGCCGCCAGCTGAACAGGACATTTTGCACACCTTCTTGGTAAAGCAAGGGGAACTGTCATACGAAAACAAACAAAGGCAAGGAAAAGGTGAGCATTCTTGTAAGTTGCGCGGCACGTCAACACAGTAATAAATTAAGCAATAAGCAACAGGCAGAAGAAAACATCATGTACTTCTTTCAACTTGTTCCGGATTGCCAATTTACTGACTAATAGCATACCTTGAGACAAAATCTGGCAGACACATCCTGGTCAAAAACCCCCATAGCAATTACGGGTAGTGAAGTGAAGAACACGTTGTAAAGGGACAAAAACCAGTCATCGTAAGCAGGTTGTCCGGAGAATGAAGCATATGCCTCGTACAGAAAAAGTGTGAAACCAAATGTGACATTCTTGTAGAAGAAGTAGCATATCTGGACAAAAAGATTTACAGAATCAATATAAATGCTATGATGGCCATTGTAATTGGATGAACTTTCAAATAATAAACATTTTATTGGTATTTGCTGTGATAGATGAAGCAAACCAAGTGACAAATAATATCTGTAATTTCAAGATTGTTATTATTTAAGACAGGACCTAAATGTCTGATAAAATCAATGACGAGGTGATTTACCATTGAAGATATTCTTCTATAACACCAATGTCCATGAACCAAAAGTAAGCGCTCCAAAAATCTGAACTGAGCAATTGCAATATCGCTCGACATGACCGCCTAATACGTTCACGGGAACAATACGTAAGGCAAACCAGAGTAAATAGAATTAGCTTTCTGATTAATGAACAGTACACAAGTAGCTTTGTACCTGCATTCCCTCGACACCACTTATTCCAATTCCAATGTCTGCTTCTTGAAGCATTCCTACGTCATTCGCTCCATCACCAATTGCTAAAGTTGTCTTCTGAGATCCTTCTTTAACTAGCCTTGTTACCTGTAGGATTAAAGAGAATTTTACTAATTGAATAGAAACTTCAAAATATGAAAAAGAGAATTGAATACAGAAAGATATACATATGATATAAGGCCAACACCCAGACTCAAAGGGAGTTAATAGGATATAAACTCACCAATGCCTTTTGTTTTGGTGATGAACGGCAGCATATTACAGATGCACAAACGATAGCAAGCTCAAGAAACAATTTTTTGATGTCTTCTTCTAATGCATATGAAAGAGACTTCCCGTCAATTATCAAGGCAAATGCCTCAGAGCTTTCTGTAGAAACCTCAGCCCTCCCTTCAGTAATCTGTCGGAGAACACTTTCCTTCGAAGCCTAACGAAGAACAAAAATATGGAATCTTTCAACTCAAATTATTCAAGAGCCATGGTTGATGGAAAGAATTATAGTTTTACCGCAATCAGAGAGTCATACTAGCAGTTGTCCATACATAATAACAAGGTTCTTACTAGATAGGCAGTTCTCACTTTTGTCATTAAGTTTAAAACATGGGACATGGATTTACCTTGGCAATTGCATCCTTTTCTCCTGTTTTCTCTAGTGCCGTGATCTCTGGCGTCTCCAGGTTAATGACAATCTGTTTCATTCCTTGTCTGAGTAAGCTACAGGAATAGCTGCACAATTGATTTTTACTGTTATGAATCTCTGGAAAACCAAATGTAGCATCAAATCAGCTGATATTAGAAATTGTACAAAGAGCATACCCAATATTAATAGCGGTTTCCATCTTATCTCCAGTCAAAACCCATATTTTAATTCCTGCCTGTGCAAGCTTGTCAATACATTCAGGAACCTGCCAGGCACAACGTTAGACAAACAAAATTGGTGTCCGTCTTGCAATTTATCAAATATGGTGTGTGATCTTCTGCACGAAAATCATCATAAAGTAAAAACGCACCCCCTGTTGGAGCTTGTCCTCCACAGCTGTCGCACCAAGAAGAATCAAATCTTTTTCTACTAATTCTGTCGTTTCATCAATCAAATCCTCACGATCTGTACTAACTGTGTTTTTCGCCTCTGAAAATTTTTGATTGAATATATCGTATTCTTCTTCACTAAGTTCCCGATAAGCAAGTATCAAGGTCCTCAAGCCTGCATCAGCGTACCCATGTATATGATCTTTGGTTTCTACTTCATATTCCCTTCCATTCTTTGAAAGCCTCTCAAACATGACACTACAGTAAGGCCAAAACAGAGCAGTTCAGGAAGAGGGTTAAAGACACGAGAAATAATGGCTTAGGAATCAACTGAAATCCTAGATAATGAACTGATAAAAGTTGGGAAATGTAATTCAGTAAGTTGCACACAAACCAACCTGTCAGCACCTTTGCTGAGTAGTAACAGCTTTCCGTCCTCATCTCTTACTATCACAGACATTCGCTTTCTTGTACTGTTGAACTCTAAAACATTTAACAGTGTGTATGTCCTGCATCAGCAGAAATTACTTTAGTAATATGGTCCAATGTACTAGATCAATACATGTCTAAATAATATATATTGTGACCAGAACACGAGAGTCCTCCTGGTGTTGAAGCTTGTGTTACACAAGGTGTAATTTATGCTTATTCTAAAGGATTTTTTTCCCCCAAATCATTTCCATGCTTGTGATAAGGATGCTGAAGATAATGTTGGCCAATATTGTAAAAGATATCAGCTCAAGAAAATTATACTCTAGCTTATGTGATTTTCCATACGATTGACTATTCATAGGTATTGGAACAAGGTGCAAGGGAGAGAGAGTTTTTCAAGTATGCAAGAAGCAACAGAATTGTAAAGATGCTTATCCATGTAACAGAAATTACAGAAAATAAAATGCAGAGCCGTGCAAGATGCGGACCTTTCAACTCTTTTGCCTGACACAGGATCCAATTCATTCACTGAAACACTTGTTTGAGTTCTTTTGAAGAATTCAAAGCCAACTTCTCTTGCAGCAATCACAAAAGCAGCCTCATCAGGTGACTCAGCTTCATATAAGACTTTGCTCGTGTCTTCATCCACATCAGGTATGGCTGTATGACAGATTGCCAGTAAGCGAAAGAACTTCTGAATGACGTCTGGATGGGGCTCATTTATCCAGTTCCCATTCATGATCCTTTCATCATCAAAATTGAAACCTTTGACGGATGACTTTTTATTTTTATCTTCTGGATCCTCAACATATTCTTCTCCATTTACCAACAGTGGAGACCCTGTTCTTTTAGCCATAGCCTTTTCAACTTCTGTGAAACCATATCCATAAGGAATGCCAGCGACAGAGCACTTAATAAACTCCATTGAGTTGCAAGTCAGTGTTCCCGTCTTATCAGAAAGAACTGTATCAACTTGGCCAAGTTCCTCATTCAAATTCGAGGTGCGGGCAAGTGCTGGTTTGTCAGTTTCCTCATAGTACATATGAATATCTTGATTGATAAAGATGCTCTGAAGAACTTTGACAATTTCAATTGACACATACAAAGATATTGGAATCAAGTAGCTGTATAGCAACATGGCTGTCAGAAAGTGATATATCGCTGCAACTGGGGCTCGATCTGGATCAAAGAATATATCAGCCCTTTCCGGTCTAAGGTACCATCTTTTATGTCCTCCTTCTAAGTCATCTTTGGTTACAATACCAAAGTAAACTGATCCAACAAAAGACATCATGAATAGAACACCAAATAAGAAGTAGACAATTTTATCCATTTTCTTCTCAATTTTGCTTCTCTTGGATGGAGGATCTGTAGAGTTCTGAATAACCTTCGTGTCATGACCAGTGAAGATGACAACTCCATATATGTAGTCAGAGTTCCTTAGTTTAGAGTCTCGAAGTAGCAGTTGTTGAGGAGAAAGAGAATGTTGTTGTTCTTTGTGTTCCATAGTTCCAACAAAACTGTACAAATTAGCATTAGGATCTTCACATTTAATAATAGCCTGAAAATCTTTAAGACCCTCATCTTCATTTAAGGATGAAGTTACTTCTAGTGCTTGTTTGAGTTTCAAATTTGTTTCCCCATCAAGGCTCATTGTCTCGACGTAGCAGACACCATCTTCATAACTAGATGAAAGCAAAACTAAATCTGCCGGAAAAAATTCATCCTTCTCCACCCTAACAATATTACCAACTCTCAGATTTTTCCATTCAGTATGTTCGAAAGCTCCACCACCCTGATGCACCTTGACCTTCCTATTATTCACCTCAATATCCTGAAATTTTCGATAGGCATCATTAACAAACTAAAAGTAACAATTGGCTAAAATAGCATATATACTAGCAGTTTTGTTACTGAATAAAAATTTATAATATGCATCTCAAAATTTCAACAAGTCCCAAATTACTTCCACAAATAAAAAAAAAAAAAAGAGCTCGAACATATGATGTAGATGGTAACTCAGTAACTATAACATAAAGAAATAACAAGATCAGCATCAAAATACCTGTTGTTTTCGCCGCCAGTCTTCTATACCTTCTTTCACCATAGTAGCCCCAATAACAAAAATTAGAGGAACAATGGCACTTTCAGAAGAATAAGGAGCAAGTGATGTGAAGGATAAGATGGCAGTTACAAGGAAGTAAAAATTAGCCACTCTCCTAAATTGCTCAAACAGAGATTTGGGCAGGAAAGTTGCAGGAGTATACTTAGTTGTCCTAACATAATTATTTGCATAATACCTAAGACTTGACTCCACAGGATCTGGTTCATTAACATACACTACTCTTGAGAAACCTGGTCCACCAATTCTTGAATCATCAACTTCTGATGTTCCTTTCCCACGTTTGAATGAGTAGATCTTGCTGAAATGCAGACTCTTTTTTCTACAAGTTTTCATTTCTCTTCAAACTTCCAACAATAACAGCAAAAACCTAAAAGTATTACAATAACAAACTCTGGCAACTGCAACTTCTTCAAGAACCCTAAAAATTCCCACAGTTTCTCTCCACCAACCAAACAATAAACCAATGTTTTACGGGGGTACAGAAACCCAGTTATCAAAAGAGCCAAGAAGCAGAATCCCAAAGGAGGAGGAATGACTATAAGGCTATTTGAAAATGAAAGCTTTAAACAAAAACTAAGAAAGGTACCCACATTCCAGCTGGTTGGATACACCCCAATACCTCAAGAAACATAGTGGCCAAGAAACAAAAGACTGGTACCTAAATTCAGCTGAAAAATTATAATTCTCCATATGTATGTATATATACATTAATAAGATGTGTAAATGTGTGAGGAATTATTCACATGGAACAAAAGCTTTGAACATTGACTTGGATCCCTTTCTCTCACAATGTTTGACTTACGAAATTATTGAACTTGCAGATTTGCACTGAAACGTTGGTTCATAGAAACTGTGATAAATTTTGATAATATGTTTAGTTAAAAAGTTATGATCTCATAATATAGTTAAAATTAAATATTATTTTTAATTTATATTAAAATTTTAAAAATTAGTGCTACAAACATAGGCTAAAAATAATCCACCAACCACAGTAACTTTTCAATTTTAAAAGTTTAATAAGAGCCGATTTGGTAATGCGAAAATTTTTAATTTTTATAGTTTTTTATTTTATTTTTTGATGGATGTATGGTTTAAAATTATTTAAAAAGTTAAAAATTATGAACTTGACTAAAAATAAATGATTAAAATTGAGCTTGAAATATTATAGTGAAATTTTTTACATTAGCAAATTAACAAGCTCTAAATATCTATGAATAATAATGAAGATTTCAAGGGTAGGACAGGGTACGATGGAGTGTGGTGGGATGGGATGGGGTGAGGGTGAGAATGAGAAAACAAGTCAAGAAAAGAAGAGGATATAGGGTTTCTTTGAAGCTTCAATCAATTCAACTCAATTCTGCGGGGAAATATTTTCCAAGAAAATGCGAGTAATTTCTGGGTCTTTTCTTTATTTTCAATTAATAAAGCCTCCGGAAGAAAAGACAAAAACTAAACACTGATATTCCCCCCACCCCCCCTTTTTTTTTTTTTTTAGATATAGATAGAATTTGTGGAAATTATAGCCCCTACGTGGTGGAGAGAAAAATCAAATTTTTAATAAATTTTGATAGAGGTTAATGAATATGTTTTTAAAAAGTTATAAAATCAATAACATATGTGAATGAGATTAATTGATAACTTTTACTTATATTAAAATTTTCGTATGATAAAAGGTATATAAATCAATTTATAAATCAAGCAATTTCTCAAATCGCTTTTTAGTTACATACATTTTTTTCTATTTACTTTTTAACCACACATTTTACATCAAAATTATAAATAAATCATTTTATAAACTACTACAATATTATTAAACGGAAGCTGAGATTTTAATTTGTACCAAATGAGGTAATCACTAATTTGTTTACTTATTTTGCTAAAAAAAAAATATTCAAGATTTCAAATTGAGAAACTCTTAATAGGGGTGAACAAATAAATCGATAATTCGCTAAATCGAATCAAATCGCAACAAATGATTTTGTTTGGTTTGGTTCGGCTTCAAATGTGAAATTGTTTGATTTTTTTTGGAAAAATTACAAAACGTTTTAAATAGTTTGATTTAGATTTCAATTTTCAAAACCGCAGTTTCAAACCGCAACCCGCTAAGTTTTAAACAAATTATAAAAAAAATTGAGTGCAGAAATAGCTTATCAAATTCAAATTGTTATTGAGATCTTTAAATCGTTTTGAGTGTTGTTTTAATTTCTTTTCAGTAGAAATGAGTTATAGAATAAATTTTATCAAAATTTGGACATATTTTTGGAAGATTTTTAGACTATGTCAATTGCAAAAAAATGTGAAAATTTTTCAGGAATAAAGTTATGTTCTAATATATATACATGTTTGATCTCCTCCTAAAAATAGTCAAACTTCATTCCCAGATATAACTATTGAATGTCACAAAAAAAGTTAAAATGAGGATTGCATTTTCCATTGAAGAATTTTATAAACAAATTAAAAAAGAATTCATTATGATACATATTTCTAGCATATTAAATAGAAGAAATACTCTTACAATAATATAGTGGGTTTTCTTTTATATATGTGAATGGTTTTGAACAAATAAATTTCATTGTAATAGCAACCTTTCGGAGTAAATCCGTTGCCAATGTGAGTTGCATCACGAAAAAAATTTAAGAACATCTTTTGACGTAATCTATGTAATAGTCAATTGGTATTTCATAGTTATCGACCATAAAGTTAGTATTGATCATTTACTCAATGCTATGTATCGATTGCAAAATCTGTGATCTTTGCTATTGGTAGATTAATTATTCATTCATTCATTCTTGCATTATCGTACAAGAATGTGCATTGGTTTAAGATCTACTAATTTATTTGATTGCAAAACATGGTTTGGTTTAGGAAATGAAATGGTTTGATTTGATTTGAAAAACTTTCAAACTATTTTAAACGGTTTGATTTGAAATTCTACTACAAACTGTCCAAACCAAACTGTGTTCACCCCTAATTTGTAATAACAAATTTTGAAATTTGCTTGCATTTTACATGGGAATTTTAAGGTGCCTTATGATGCTCACTGGGAACCTGTTGGCCCCCTATTGCTCGGGTGACAGGTGGGACTCACAAGACCTAGCCTGACACTCAATGCTCACCCGTCAAGTAGAGGATGGGTATAGCAAACTCAATGGCATTTTACGTGTGTTAAAAAAAAAAAATATATATATATATATATATATATATTGAGCTTGTTTGGTGCATCAATTATTTTTATCAAAATTTTTCAAATTCAATATCATACATTCATCTTTGGTCAAGTTCACATTTTTTTACTTTTCAAATCAATTTAAACCATACATCCATCAACAAACAAAAAAAAAATCATAAAAATAAAAAATTCTCCATACATCAAACGGACTCATAATTGATCAAAAAATATTTGTCCACATTTGTGCACAAATCACAAGCCTTCGAAACCTTTCTTTTTTTGTTCATAAATCAATTTATAAATTATATAATTTTTCAAATCAATTTTTAATTACACACATTTTCTCTCTCCAATTTTCAACTACTAATTTTTTCCTCAAAATAATAAATAAACCAATTTATAAATCAAATAGTGTTACTATTCATCATTTATTTCTAGATATATGTAATATAAAATGATCATAAACAACTACAAACTTGTAACTTTGCATCTAATAAACGTGTAACGTGAAATGTCAAAGTTCAACAACACGATTAATATATAGAATTTTCAACTAAATACATGCATCATCATATGTTGGTCGAAGGCTTTTACCTTCTTTTATAACATCTTTAGTACTAGTTAAATTATAAATGTCAAATAATAAGGAAACTTAGACCTTCGTTTGCTAACTTGTTTATAAATGCACACATTTTTCAAATCACTTTTTAATCACACACATTTCTTCAAATCACTTTTAAATCAATATTTTATTCCGAAACCATCACATTCTTTATTTAAAAATAAAATTTGATTACATAAAATACCGTTTGCTGGTATTCTGTGCTACAATAATAATACTCAAAGGAGTTGATAGTTGACATCGAATAAAAGAAAAAAATTTACAGAACATTAAAAAGAAAGAAATGTTTATATGATGAATAAGGAATTAATAATTTCATTATTTTTATTTTTTTATTTTTTTTTGTACTATCAAACTTTTTACTGCAAAAGCGAAATTGTATTGCTATTTGTTCATGATGCGTGACTGCATACTTAGGTAAATTGGATATTGAGATAAATCAGGCTCTTTGTTAAAAAATTGTATTTAAAAACATGTTTTTTATGTTTTCGACGTAAATTATGTTATTGAAAAGTGAAGAAAATATATGTCTTGTTAAAAAATGATTTGAGGAATCGTGTTTTTTAAAAACTAGATGAGCGTCATGTTGCACGACCTCGCGCTTCACGTGAGAATTTAGAAGAATTACAAATAAATGTAAATGTATTACAGAACACTGGTTTCCTTTATGCTGATCATACCATGCAGAATTTTTTTATATCCTTTGCCTCTGAAGTATAGTTGGCTTTATTCTGCATCCTCAAATCAACTATCTGCCCTTGTCGTTAAAAGCATAAAACGGTGACGGAGAAGGGAAACATTTGTTGTTACAAATTAGAGTAGAAATAAATTTAGGAAACCTTGTGGTTCTCCCTCAAGTAATATTTATACGTGTTCCAGTGCTTCAAATAGAAGGTAATTTTTAATGGAAAATAACACAAATTGTCAAAACTCAAGTTTTTTCTTTTCCGATGACTAAAAAATCATCAGGGGACCCAAAAAATTCAATTTGAACAATACTTTACTTGGTAACATTTACAAGCACAAGTTAGAACCTTTACAATAGAACTGTTCTTAACCCTTGAGGTAATATAAAGACGACCAAAAAATAGGCAAAGAATTAATGAATCCAAAAAATATATAATGCAACTAAAAATTAAAAAGCCTAAGTGTGATATCCAAGCTATCTATGATCTATCTCTCTCAAACATCTGTGCTTGATTGGCATAAGAAGGGTTCAGTTCCATTCCAATACACATACATCATCGTCAATTAATTATTATCATTGTGGCCATTAACTCCACTTCAATGGATTCTATAATATATGGTGCTGCAAAGCTATGCTTCTGGCAAAATTATGACAAGGTATTGCTTCTAGAACAACCCTACTTTGCACCATTACCAACACTGAGTTTCCTAAATTCATCTACGATCTTGTCCGAAAATATGTAACTTTAGTGACATTTTCTTCCCTCGGATGCTAAAACTTTCAAAGACAAAACTTCAATTAATTATAGTAAGCAGTAACCACTATTATGCCCCATAATAAACTATACATCACACATTATTATGAGTGGCACAGATGACACTCGAAGATATTTCCATTGTACAAGCTCATATGTATGCAATTATCCTTTGTCCCAATTATTCATAAGCACTGCCATATGTACTTTACTAAATCTCATTTGGATTCAAATTAAACCGAAATCTTAGCCCCTGTTCTCTTTGCTGTTTTGAGGTCGTTTTCTATTTTTATTTTAAAAAACGCTAAAAACGCGTTCTCTTTACCATTTTCGAAAACGTATTTTGGAAAACAAAAAAAAAAAAAATTTGTACACAAAATGGAAAACGCCCGAAACATCGTTTTGGACGTTTTGTGTGTATTTCGACAAAAAATGTCCAAAACGCGGAAAACGCGTTTTGGAATTTTTTTTTTTTTTTTTTTTTATAGAATTATCTTAACTTAGAATTAAGCTTAATATAAAGTTTTTATTTTTTTTATTTTTTTATTATTTTTTTTAGAATTATCCTAACTTGAAACTAAGCCTAAATAAAGAATTTTTTTTTTTTGAGAATTATCCTAACTTGAAACTTAGTTTAAATAAAGTTTTATTGAATTCAATATCAACATTACAAAAAAAAATTAAATGAGAATTCTTGTTGTTATATTTCAAAAAATGCAATGATAAATGGATTCTGGTGGTTTTGAAAGAACTTGCATTTTCTGGATTTTAATAGAAGTAGAGCTTTCTCAAGTACCGAACCTGACCAAGCTGTGTTAATATAGACTCTTAATGCTCACATTAGTGTGTTGCATGTAACCATATTTTTAGTGTATTATGAAAGGAAATTTGAGTTGGAGTTAGTAGTATTCTGCAAGCAAATTAATTAAAAATAGTTTAAACAGTGTTTTGCAAAATTTCAAACAGAATGTGTTTTCCAGCTTTTCATTTTCAAAAACAGTTTTCAGAAATAACAAACCAAACGCGTTTTCAGCAAATTTGAAAACAAAAATGAAAACACAAAACACAAAACATTTTCGAAAATAAAAATATAAAATAAAATACAAACAGAACGCCACCTTATGTTCTCAATTGTTCACACATTCAGACAATTAAGCAGATCTCCAGTCCTTCAAATTTTTTTTTTTTTCCAGAATTAGATACACGTGTCTGTAAATAGTTTAAGCAATCAAAATCCAACAATCTTGAATAGCACTCTGAAATTTATTTTCAACAAAAATTCGTTGAATATCACTTTAAAATAGTACACAGTAGAATCATAAATAAGTTGGTGCAAACCACGTAGCAATTGTAGCTACGCACCCCACAAATTATTGGAATCGACCCAAGAACGTCACAGAATCACGATTTCGAGATTGATTCAAATTAATTGAACCAAGCAACCAACACAATCAATAGATATGCTGATCTCTTGATCACAATGAAAATAAATCTCACCCAAGATTTGATCAAACAAGAATTAAACTCGCAAGTTCGGATTTTATTCAATAAAGAATAAAGTATAAAAGCAAATTGCCTCTCAATAATAATATCAAAGTTGTCTAAAGTCTGTTAAATAATGAAAATTACATCTCTATAAATAGGGTCAAAACCTGACTAAAATTTTTTAATTATACTAGGAAAGAAATACCTAAAAATAAGGAAAATAATTAAAATCATAAAATAATGCGTATAGCTATTTACGGCCGTGAATCCTTCCTTTACGGCCGTAACTTGGTTTCTGTTTAACAGTTACGGCCGTGAGACATATTTTACAGCCGTAAGTTCTTTTTCCTGAAAATCATAATTTAAACCAGAAGCTGCATTACGGCCGTGACACTGTGAGTTACGGCCGTAAACCAAATTCTTCAAAATTCCTGTTTTTCCGCAGTAGACTCATTACGGTCGTGATGATTATAGGTTACGGCCGTAATTCTTGAAATTTCACAATTTCCTTCTGCTGCTTGAATGAGGTTGATCCACTCGTCGTTTTGGCTCGGTCCCAACATGGAACTTGCTTCTTTAGTCGCCAAGAATGTGTTTTCATCCATTGTTGCTTGACGACTTGTATTCGGGATCTGGATCACATCATTCCCTCCTTCAGGATGATTCGTCCCGAATCATAGCTTGGTTCATGGTGTTTCAGTGCACCGCCTGGATCAAAAGGAAAATTCTTGCCTCCATTACATAGGATCAACCAGTAGTATTCTAATACTTGAATTGGATGAAAGAGTCGAAATATGAACTTCCTTGGCCATATGTGCAGTGGCTCAAATCTCCAAGTATATTCAACCTGCAAGAAAGATTTAAGCAAAATAGGGTGGGGAATGTTAGTTTCACCAAGTACAAGATAGGGATCCTTGTACTCATGGTATATCATCTCCAAATCCGCTTCCCTAACAACGAGGTCCTTCTCTTCACCTCCTTCCTTTGTTGCAACTTCTTCTACATTTTTATTTTCAACCACACCTTCATCCTCAATCACCTCTTCCACAATTTTATTTCCTTGTTCATTCACCTCCTTACTACCTAATTCTTCATCTTCTACTTCAAATTTTGGAATTTGATCAACCGTTTCTAGTTTCAGCTTTCCCTCCTTCTTCTCAACACCCCTATTTCGAGGTTCCTCTTGCAATCCCACTACAACTTTCCTCTCACTCTCTTTTTTTACCTTCATCGAATCGTCTAGTGCTTCCTCGAGTGTTAATCCATACAGTGTGAATGTTTTCCCTATCGTAAGAATCCTGTATATGTGCATACTCTTATAATATATTGCTTCCCTCATACGACCCCACGATTTTCCCTACAAAAAATGATAAGACTTTAAAGGCACTACATCACAAAATACATCATCAATATATTTTTCACGGGTGATAGTTACTAGGACTTGCTTGGTTACATGGAACTCTCCAAATTCCCTCATCCACGTCACACAATAAGGTCTACTGTGCGGTATTAGAGATAATCCCAATTTTTCAACCATGGTGATATTAGCAAAATTAGTGAAGCACTCTCTATCAATTGCCAAACTGCACACATTTTGTCCCACATAACATCTAGTTTGGAACAACGAATACGGATCATAATCCATCCCTTATGATGTAGCTTTCAAAATTTTGAGAGACTCAAAATAAGATGGTCCAGATATTGACAAATATCTAGAAGGAATTTAATGTTGACTCGAAAAGAAAAACAATATCAAGAATGTTAAAGAAATTCAAGAAAGTGGTTCTTGAATTTGACTCGAAAGGAAAGAATATCAAGAATTTTAATTTGACTTGGAAGGCAAGAATTTATCAAGAATTTAAGGAAATTCAAGAAAGTGGTTCTTGAATGGAAATTTTTTTTTTTTTTTTTTTTTGAATTTTGGGTGAATTTTCGGAATAAATAAAATAAATAATTTTTTTTTATTTTTATAAATCCGAAAATTCGACAACGAACACGACAAAACAAACGGAACTTAATTTGGATAAGAATTAAGCAAAACAAACACCTTTGAAATTTTTTTGGAACGATTTTTTTGGATTTAAAGACTCAACAAACTCAAGAACAAGAAGAACGCAAACAACTGAAAAACAAAACACTCAACAAGATATGGATGATTTTTATGGGACTCGATGATAATCATAAAAATCAAACTGGATAGAAAAATCAAGAAAACAAAATAAAGATATAACCTTGATTTTTGGAGCCTAAGCTCTGATACCAGATGATGCAAACCACGTAGCAATTGTAGCTACGCAACCCACATATTATTGGAATCGACCCAAGAACGTCAAAGAATCACGATTTCGAGATTGATTCAAATTAATTGAACCAAGCAACCAACACAATCAATAGATATGCTGACCTCTTGATCACAATGAAAATAAATCTCACCCAAGATTTGAACAAACAAGAATTAAACTCGCAAGTTCGAATTTTATTCAATAAAGAATAAAGTATGAAAGCAAATTGCCTCTCAATAATAATATCAAAGTTGTCTAAAGTCTGTTAAATAATGAAAATTACATCCCTATAAATAGGGTCAAAACCTGACTAAAGAGTTTTAATTATACTAGGAAAGAAATACCTAAAAATAAGGAAAATAATTAAAATCCTAAAATAACGCGTATAGCTATTTACGGCCGTGAATCCTTCCTTTACGGCCGTAACTTGGTTTCTGTTTAACAGTTACGGCCGTGAGACATATTTTACGGCCGTAAGTTCTTTTTCCTGAAAATCATAATTTAAACCAGAAGCTGCATTACGGCCGTGACACTGTGAGTTACGGCCGTAAACCCAATTCTTCAAAATTCCTGTTTTTCCGCAGTAGACTCATTACGGCCGTGATGGTTATAGGTTATGGCCGTAATTCTTGAAATTTCACAATTTCCTTCGGCTGCTTGAATGAGGTTGATCCACTTGTCGTTTTGGCTCGGTCCCAACATGGAACTTGCTTCTTTAGTCGCCAAAAATGTGTTTTCATCTATTGTTGCTTGACGACTTGTATTCGGGATCTGGATCACATCATAAGTGAATGGTTTTTTTTTTTTTTTTTAATTTCCATATTCTTAAGCCAAAATTTGTTCCACCTAAAAAATATATAAAATCATGACTTTTTCTCATAATCTCATACTTACATAGAAATCAAATAAGAACACGAAATAGGCATATAAATATGTAGAAATCAAATTTCTGGATTCCTAATTCAATTCAATTTAAATTTAATTTACCTTCACATACAGTCTTTAAAAGTCTTCTCGGTTGAACTCGTCGATGTCACCCGTGGAGGAGGAAATACAAATCCACCGAGCAATACATGAAGTTACGAAAGGTAAGGGCTGTCCTGATGAATGATTTCCCTCGGAAGTTTGACACTGTGGGGGCGAGAATTAAGTGATGGAATCAAATGTTGGAGAAAGAAATCGGAACAGATTGTATAAAACCCTAAACGGAGGTATTTATTTCTTCCCTGAGTCGAAAAAATCAATTCAAAATCAAAATGGAAGACGAAGAAAATGAAAGGGAAAATTTTTGGAGTGGAAGAAGAATGAGAAAGTATGAGCGAAGATGATGAAAAATCTAGATCTCTCGAGCTCTAAAGCTTTAAAATATATATATATATATATATATATAGACATAAATGTTTTGGGTGACGTAAATGATGGTGTCATGATGATCTCAAATGAACAGTAAATTTGAAGATGGCTGTTTTTGCCAAAATTTGTTTCGCCTAAAAAATATTTAAAATCATGACTTTTTCTCATAATCTCATACTTACATAGAAATCAAATAAGAACACGAAATAGGCATATAAATATGTAGAAATCAAATTTCTGGATTCCTAATTCAATTCAATTTAAATTTAATTTACCTTCACGTACAGTCTTTAAAAGTCTTCTCGGTTGAACTCGTCGATGTCACCAGTGGAGGAGGAAATACAAATCCACCGAGCAATACATGAAGTTACGGAAGGTAAGGGCTCGGCTGATGAATGATTTCCCTCGGAAGTTTGACACTGTGGGGGCGAGAATTAAGTGATGGAATCAAATGTTGGCGAAAGAAATAGGAACAGATTGTATAAAACCCTAAACGGAGGTATTTATTTCTTCCCTGAGACGAAAAAATCAATTCAAAATCAGAATGGAAGACGAAGAAAATTTTTTGGAGTGAAAGAAGAATGAGAAAGTATGAGCGAAGATGATGAAAAATCTAGATCTCTCGAGCTCTAAAGCTTTAAAATATATATATATATATATATATATATATATATATATATATATATATATATATATATATATATATATAGACATAACTGTTTTGGGTGACGTAAATGATGGTGTGTCATGATGATCTCAAATGAACAGTAAATTTGAAGATGGCTGTTTTTGCCAAAATTTGTTCCGCCTAAAAAATATATAAAATCGTGACTTTTTCTCATAATCTCATACTTACATAGAAATCAAATAAGAACACGAAATAGGCATATAAATATGTAGAAATCAAATTTCTGGATTCGTAATTCAATTCAATTTAAATTTAATTTACCTTCACGTACAGTCTTTAAAAGTCTTCTCGGTTGAACTCGTCGATGTCACCAGTGGAGGAGGAAATACAAATCCACCGAGCAATACATGAAGTTACGGAAGGTAAGGGCTCGGCTGATGAATGATTTCCCTCGGAAGTTTGACACTGTGGGGGCGAGAATTAAGTGATGGAATCAAATGTTGGCGAAAGAAATAGGAACAGATTGTATAAAACCCTAAACGGAGGTATTTATTTCTTCCCTGAGACGAAAAAATCAATTCAAAATCAGAATGGAAGACGAAGAAAATTTTTTGGAGTGAAAGAAGAATGAGAAAGTATGAGCGAAGATGATGAAAAATCTAGATCTCTCGAGCTCTAAAGCTTTAAAATATATATATATATATATATATATATATATATATATATATATATATATATATATATATATATATAGACATAACTGTTTTGGGTGACGTAAATGATGGTGTGTCATGATGATCTCAAATGAACAGTAAATTTGAAGATGGCTGTTTTTGCCAAAATTTGTTCCGCCTAAAAAATATATAAAATCGTGACTTTTTCTCATAATCTCATACTTACATAGAAATCAAATAAGAACACGAAATAGGCATATAAATATGTAGAAATCAAATTTCTGGATTCGTAATTCAATTCAATTTAAATTTAATTTACCTTCACATACAGTCTTTAAAAGTCTTCTCGGTTGTACTCGTCGATGTCACCGGTGGAGGAGGAAATACAAATCCACCGAGCAATACATGAAGTTACGAAAGGTAAGGGCTCGGCTGATGAATGATTTCCCTCGGAAGTTTGACACTGTGAGGGCGAGAATTAAGTGATGGAATCAAATGTTGGCGAAAGAAATCGGAACAGCTTGTATAAAACCCTAAACGGAGGTATTTATTTCTTCCCTTAGACGAAAAAATCAATTCAAAATCAGAATGGAAGATGAAGAAAATGAAAGGGAAAATTTTTTGGAGTGGAATAAGAATGAGAAAGTATGAGCGAAGATGATGAAAAATCTAGATCTCTTGAGCTCTAAAGCTTTAATATATATATATATATATATATATATATATATATATATATATATATATACATAACCGTTTTGGGTGACTTATATGATGGTGTCATGATGATCTCAAATGAAGAGTAAATTTGAAGATGACTGTTTTTATATATTAGATTAGATAGATATGTTTTAAACGAGTTTGTCATATAGACGCCAAATAATTAATTTACTTCATTTAGAAAATGTATATAATTTTTTTTTTTTTTTTTTTTTTGCATAAATGTATTATAAATTAATAGTTTTCACTAATTAATAATCATTGTAAAATAGATCTTTTTTATTTAAAGAAATCAGTTAGGTTCCTCCTTACTTAAAAATTATTTTCAACTATACGCCCTTATTTGAGATCTATTATTTAGGAAAAATTATGGTTTTGAATAGTATTTTTGAGAGGATGTGTGGTTAAAAATTATTTAAAAAGTGAAAAATGAAATGCTTGATTAAAATAGATAATTGAAATTGATTGTTAAATAAATTTAAATTACAAAAAATGAATACAAAAGGGGGTTCATTTCATAAAATCCATAACTTCTATTAATTTAATTTACAATCATACTTTCATCAACTTTCACTAAAATATGATTTTTAACTAAATCAAATGGTCCAGCTCATGACGAAGGATTACTTCCTCTCTTAAAAGAATCTCAATATTCTTACTAAACACAAAAGTAAATAAATAAATAAAATAAAATAAATTTGACTCCTTCCATCTATCTGCCCTTTCGAACAACCTGCAGATACACTTTTTTAGGCAGGCTCGAAATAGTGAACAACGTAAATCAAGGTTGTCTTTAGTCCCTATTTGACAGATTTGTAAAGACTTTTATCAAAGTCAAAATTAAAAAATCACATTTTTAATAAATTGTACAAATTTTTAATTGTACATATCATCAATTTTTATCAAAATTAAATAAATCTAAGTAAAAAAAAAATTTAACAATTATTATTCTATTAATCATAAATTGACTAGAACTACAGTGGCCGTCACGGAATGGGACAATTGTCCCGACACGTCTTCGTAGTAATTAGTTTGTAGGGTACATATATGACAAGTCTGAGTCAAGATGGCGTGGGTTGGTGTGGTAAAAAAATGAAAACTTACTTAAGTAAATAATACATTTTTTTAAATAATTTTTTTTTTAATTCAAATCATTTTTTAATTATACATATTTTTAATTGTGCCTCCATTAAACCAAGTTGGATTCCACCATTTTTAAACATTTTTAGTTGCAGGCATAAGGAAGGTTTAAGAAAGAAGATGCACAAAAATGAAAAGTCGTGTCCCAGATTACTTTTTTGTCTTGGAAAGTGGTGATTTGTAATAATAATATTTTTTATATTTGACTATTTTGTCAAGAGTTTTGTACGTAAATGTGACTTTTGTGGAACTTAGAGCACGTTTGGTAACCAAAAAAAAAAAAATTCATCTTAACTTTTCAGACTCAATCTCAATTATTCATTTTTAATGAAGTTCACAGTTTTTGAGTTTTCAAACTTCTCAAAACTACACATTAATTTACACAATTTTTCATACCACTTTTTAACCACACATATTTTCTCTCTCCAATTTTTAATCTCACATCATACCTAAAAAATACAAATAAATCAACACAATAATTTCAATTCCCTACAAGCCGCCTAACAGGGCCTTAATTATGTAATAAATTAAATTGGGGGAATTTTGTTTAATTGATTTGATTAGTTCTGCTTGATATTTTTTTTGTTAAATATTTGGGACTTGTGTAGTTGATTTAATTTGAGATTTGTTGTTTGTAAAGTCGTGGTCTCTAATTATCACTTGTTTATTTTAGTGAAAGAAATCATATCAACCTCGATAGATTTTTTAAATGAAAATCTTTAATTAAAGAAAATGTTGATGATAAGACTTCAAATATAGTGGGTTTTGATGAGGGAAAAATTCGGGGGCGCTACCCTCGAACCCCCACTGAGCCCCTCCTCTTTCGATTAATTTTCGCCTACGCTGAAACAAATTCCTGGCCCTTCCCATATTGACCACATATTGTAGAGTTAAATTTTCCAATAATCATTGAATTTATGTCTATGTCTTCTAGTAATCACTGAATTTTAAATTGTCAAGTTTTGATCACAAAATTTATAAATTAATTATTTCAATAATTACTGAACTATGTCTACGTCTTCAACTGGTCATTGAAGTTTAAATTGTTGAGTTTTGATCATTATATTTATAAGTTAATTGTCTTAAAATTACAAAACTTATGTACACATCTTCAACTGATCGCTGAAGTTCAAAGTATCGAGTTTTGATCACTAAACTTATCAAAATGTTGGACGTTAATTGACTTAACTTTCATAATAGTACTGGTGACGTGGCATAAGGGATGTACACTTAGAATCACGTTACCTTTAACCGATCAATCATGACACATCAAATCGCAACCTAAGAAATTTTTAAAAACATCTTCAATTGGTAGCTAAACTTTTAAAAACGTCTTCGATTGTTCACTAAACTTTAATGTGGTCGGGTTTTGATTACTGAATTTGTAAAAATAACATAAATGATTTGAGAATTTATAAATGATTTTCCAAATGATTAATTGTATAAAATAAATCAATAGTCGTATAAGAAAGGCCTCGACAAAAAACGAACGAACTAAGTTATTAAGGTTAGGGTGGCCAGAAAATATGTGGCTCCTGTTAACAATGATAACAAAACTGCTCGCTGTTTGGCATTGATTCTAGATGTTAAGTATGAAGTTGTATTCAATTATTGGAGTTTTTGCGAGGCAGTTGATGAAAAAAATCTGAAAATTGAGATAAACAAAAAGATCGACGGTTAATTCTTTGAAGTTTAAGGTTTGGTCTTGGTGAGTCATTTTTAGGGATTATTCTAGACGGATCTGGGAAAAAAATTAGAAACACATGGAGTGTACTTAATGTCAACGGTGAAGCATTAATGACGATCTAGTTCTGTGTTGGCTTGGTTGTATATGCATGAGAAGAAAATGATTTCAGAGAAGATTATGGTCGGTAGGTGAAAGAGTATTGATTGCACTGAGGAGTATGTTTGGTTTTGTGGAGTGTTTTTAAGTGTAATATTGATAAGGTTCTAGAATTATATTAGTGTTGACCTATGATTTAATACAACTCTATTTGTTTTGATTATAACGAAAAAGATACTTGCGTTTCTAACAAGTCATGTTTCTTAAGTTTTTCATATACAAATCTTCTTAACCATTCAAAGGCTCAAATCGTCATCCATTGAAATACAAGCTTTCAAAAGAGACTTGAAGAGAATAAGAACATTGAATATTAGAGTTTAGAATTTCTTTATTGAAACTTCAATTTATATTAAAGGTATCAACTCATCAATCTTTAGCAAGTGCATAAAACTCAAATTATTTTCATAATTCATCACTTGCATAAAAATGTTTTTGATTTATAATATAAAATAGATTTTGGAAAAATGAATATTTTGATATATAAATGAATTTCCAAAATTCTCATACTTCGATCAACAGAAGTATGTTGGTCGAACGAAATGGCAGAATTGATCAATCAAAATTCCAATGGTTGAAATAATAAAATGGATATATTGATATTTCGGTCGACCAAAATTCGAGTTTGTTCAACCGAAAGTGACTAATTTTCAACATTTTGATCGATAAATAGTCATTTCGCTTGCATTCAATTCTAACAACTTACAAGAGTAATTAAGAGAGTATATTCATTTGAAAATCATTGAACTTGCTTGATTTTAAATTCTATTGTATTTATTACATAGAATCTCTTGATTGATTAAATTAGTTTTATCTATTTCATCAAGAATTCTAATTTGCAAGGAAACTTTTCAATCTCATCTATTTTCAATTCTTGATAAAGGTCTTTTTTGCCAACGCTTATATTAAGGTCTAAATCTCTCTTCATACTTAACTTGTATTATATGTTAAGAGAGATCATAGGTCGAAAACTTTGATGCAAAGATATGTTGGCGTGAGCTGTCATATGAGTAAATTAAGGGATAAAGATCCCTTTAAATCTGGGCTAATTAGAGTCTATTAGAATCAATCACAACCTTAATTTTCTCTTGTATATACCAAAAATAGTCATAGTGGAGCTGTTATATATAGTCACTATGTTGTAACAAGAAAATAATATATACATTACTTTTCTTCTCTTTGTTGTCTCTTTACAATATGATATCAGACCAGGTTATTCTTTCCTAGCCCTGGTAATCCTAAATCCATTATCATGGCTGATGTTGATTCCCCTGGTATGTCTTCATCTTCTATTTTATCAGAACTCACGGCAAAAATGGCTGAAGTGCTGTCCAAAACTTCAGTTTCAAACCAAACAACAAACATCACTACTGCTCCAATTGGGATAAAATTGGATGGAACTAATTACGCTCTTTGGTCTCAAGTGGTGGAGATGTATATATCTGGCAGAGACAAGTTGGGGCATATTAATGGTGATTTACCTTAACCTGTATCAACGGATCCAAGTTCCCGTAAATGGCGCACAGATGATGCTATTGTGAAAAGATGGTTAATCAACTCCATGGATCCATCTCTGATTGGAAATTTCATCAGATTCTCAACTGCAAAAATGGTTTGGGATGCTATAGCAACAACCTATTTTGATTGAAGTGATACCTCTCAGGTATATGACCTGCGACGCAAGGTTTCAAGGCTGAGACAAGCAGGTGGATCACTGGAAAAATACTACAATAATCTGCAAGGATTATGGAGAGAAATTGATTTCCAAAGGTCGAATCCAATGAAATGTCAATAAGATATAAAACACTTTAATAAGTTAACTCAAGAAGAACGAGTCTACATCTTCCTAGATGGTCTAGATGACCAATTAGATGGCATTAGGAAGGATATCATGCAGATGCAACCATTTCCCACAGTGGAACAAGCATATAGTCATGTTCGAAGAGAAGCAACTCGTTAGGCAGTGATGATAGGAACCAAAGATGATGAAACATAAGGTGCTGCTTTGGCATTGAAAGGCTTGCAAACTGGAAATTCAACATCCTCACAAAGAGGAAGGACAAATTCTAAGAAGAATACAGATGGACAAAAATGTACTCACTGTGGAGGGACTAAACACACTTCAGAGACATGTTTCAAAATCCATGGCTACCCTGAATAGTGGCATGAGTTGCAGGAAAAGAAAAAACGTGATGGTGGAGGAGGTGTTGGCACAAGCAAAGACAAGATGATGACTACAAGCCAAGGGGCAAATCTCGTAGGACAAGCCTCTATTGATACTCGTGATATGTCACTCTCTTTGATTCTAGCCGAAGCAAATAATGTCAATACAGGTACACTTCTATCCAGCACCAAGTCAAAGAGGACCTGTGATCGATGGATTCCTGATTCGGGAGCCTCTGATCATATGACCTATGATGAAAATGATTTATCTCAACAGTCTATGCCTCAGAGAACTAGCATCTCGAATGCTAATGGGAAAGTCTATCCAGTAACTGGAGCCGAGATTGCCATACTATCCCCAAAATTGCCTTTATCCAATACTCTTCTTGTTCCTTCTCTTTCCCATAAATTATTATCTGTAAGTCAAATTACAAAGGATTTGCATTGTGTAGCAATTATTTACCCTGATTATTTCTTGCTTCAGGATATTCTCACCAAGGAGATTATTGGGCGTGGTACTGAGAAAGGGGGACTATACTACTTGGAAGATGTCAAGATGGGATACGTATGTCAAATTGGGCATCAATCTAAAGAAGAAGAAATCTGGTTGTGGCACCGCCGGTTAGGTCACCCTTCATTTGGTTACTTAAAACATGTACTTGCACACTTGTTTTCAGGCTTGTCAATTTCTGAATTGAAGTGTGAAACCTGCATTCTTGCTAAAAGCAATCGAGCAAACTATCCTTTGAGTTTCAAAAAAAGTGCAAATCCTTTTGCTTTGATTCATACAGATGTATGGGGACCTTCCCCCAAACCCAACAAGCATGGCAATAGATGGTTTATGATATTTGTTGATGATTGCACAAGAATGCCATGGTTATATCTGTTGAAACATAAAGATGAAGTTTTTGATATTTTTCAGTTATTTTATACAATGATTTGCACTCAATATTCCACCAAACCTCAGATTCTTCGATTAAGACAATGGTAGCGAATATGTTAATGCTCAATTCCATAATTTCTTTCGCAATCATGGAATGATACATGAGAAGACATGCCCTCAAACTCCTCAACAAAACGGAGTCGCAGAACGAAAGAATCGTCATATTCTTGAGACCGCCAGGGCTCTTCTGATTGGGGCGAATATGCCAAGTAAATATTGGGCAGATGCGGTTATGACAGCAGTCTATGTCATTAACAGAATGCCATCTAGAGTCCTTGAGATGCAAACTCCTCTTCAAGTACTATCCACCTTTAACACTTTACCTCCAACCTTGATGATGTAGCCACGTGTTTTTGGGTGTGCCGCTTATGTCCATTTACAGAAAGATCAGCAGACAAAAATTGATCCTCCCGCAGTCAAATGTGTTTTCCTTGGATATGGCCTTCATCAAAAAGGATATCGATGCTATGATCCTTTCCATCAACGCTTATATGTAACAATGGATGTTACATTCCTTGAGTCAGAGTCTTTCTTTTGTGCCGACGCATCCACTTCTCCTCTTCAGGGGGAGAGTTCAGATGAATAAGTGAATTGGCTGCGATTTGAATGGCCTGGTTTCAATAAACATACATCCCCAGTTATTGATACTGGGAGTAATACAGAAGTTAGGATAGAAAACTCTCCAACGGAAACTCCTTCATCAAGAGAAAAAGACTCAACAACTGTGGCTTCATCAAGATCTCTTGAAGCATTCCCTGATATCTCAGTATTCGTCAGCCCATCTCCTGAGAATATCACTGAGGTAAGTTCTCCAAATCCTTCAGTTACCCTAGAAAATTTTGACATTACAAATACTCCTACTCCTGTTGGCTATGAGTTACCTTTCAGGCATAATCGAGGCAAACCACCAAACCGGTATTCTCCTGAAGTGGAAGAACGTCGATCAAAGTTCCCCATTGCCAACTATGTATCTACTAAAGAGCTTCCTAAACCAATGAAGAATTTTGTTGACAATCTATCCTCTCATCATATCCCCACATGTGTTGAAGAAGCATTGAGAGATTCTAGATGGACTCAAGCAATGAAAGACGAGATGGAAGCCTTATTAAAAAATGAAATATGGGCACTTGCTCCTTTACCGAATGGAAAAAAGATGGTGGGATGTAAATGGGTTTTCTCTATCAAATACAAAGCAGATGGATCTATTGAACGCTACAAAGCAAGACTAGTGGCCAAAGGTTATACCCAGACCTACGGGGTTGATTACCAAGAAACTTTCTCGTCGATGGCAAAATTAAACACGATAAGAGTCTTGTGTATCTCTGGCTGCAAATCTAGATTGGAAGTTACATCAATTTGATGTAAAAAATGCATTCCTCCATGGAGACCTCGAGGAAGAAATCTATATGGATATTCCACCTGGTTATTCGACAAACTGTGAAGAGAAGGTTGTGTGCAAACTTAAAAAGGCTTTGTATGGATTGAAGCAATCTCTTCGAACCTGGTTTGGAAGACTGAGTTTAGCATTGAAGAAATATGGGTTTCAGCAGAGCAACTCTGATCACACTCTCTTCCTGAAACATCAACAAGGCAAAGTTACAGCTCTAATTGTCTACGTTGATGATATGATTATTACAGGAGATGATATAGAAGAAATTGCAAGAATTCAGGAACAGTTGGCATCTGAGTTTGAAATGAAAAGTCTAGGAGGACACAAGTATTTTTTGGGGATTGAGGTTGCTAGATCTAATCAAGGTATATTTCTTTCCCAACGAAAATATGTCCTCGATTTATTAGCTGAACTTGGATTGTTAGATTGTAAGCCTGCAGAAATACCAATAATTCCTAATCATCGACTCGGGGAGTATCCAAACCAAGTTCCAACAGACAAAGGAAGATATCAAAGGTTAGTGGGCAAATTGATTTATCTGTCACATACACGACCTGATATAGCCTATGATGTAAGTGTGGTTAGTCAGTTCATGCATTTCCCTAGTGAAGACCATATGAATGCTGTGATTCAAATTCTTAGATATTTGAAATCATCTCCAGGGAAGGGACTGTTATTCTCCAAACATAGTCATCTAAATATTGAAGGTTACACAGATGCTGACTGGGCAGGAAATATATCAGACAGGAAATCTACTTCGGGATATTTCACATTTGCTGGTGGAAACCTCGTTACGTGGAGAAGCAAGAAACAGAAAGTTGTTGCTCTATCAAGTGCAGAAGCAGACTTTCGAGGAATGGCTAAAGGGTTATGTGAACTACTTTGGCTTAATAGACTTCTGTCCTAGATTGGCTTTCCTCCTGAGAGGGAGATGAATTTATTTTGTGATAATAAGGCAGCTATTGACATTTCACACAATCCAGTCCAGCATGACAGAACAAAGCATGTAGAAGTTGATCGATACTTTATCAAACAAAATCTAGAAACTAAGATAGTTCGGTTTCCGTTTGTAAAGTTAGAAGATCAGCTAGCAGACATTCTTACAAAGGCTGTATGTAGCAAGATCTTTCTCAACTCACTTGTCAAGTTAGGTATGATTGACATATACATACCAACTTGAGGGGGAGTGTTGGCGTGAGCTGTCATATGAGTAAATTAAGGGATAAAGATCCCTTTAAATCTGGGCTAATTAGAGTCTATTAGAATCAATCACAACCTTATTTTTCTCTTGTATATACCAAAAATAGTCATAGTGGAGCTGTTATACATAGTCACTATATTGTAACAAGAAAATAATATATACATTACTTTTCTTCTCTTGTTGTCTCTTTACAATAAGATACAAATTATTTCATCATTCATTATTCATCAAAATGTACAACATAAACACTTGAACTTTATCATTTGCTATCTATTGAAATGTTATCCTAACTCTCTAAATATTTGACTTGATTATATCATTTGTTAAGAGAGTTCTTTCAATTGTAAAATTATCACTTATATTTTGGTGATTTCGAGATCCTTGTGAAAACTAGATTATTGTTAAGCATGAGTACTCCTTGTTGTAAGTCACCTAAGGATAAGTTCTTCTTATTGTAAGTCACCTAAGGAATTAGTACTTCTTGTTGTAAGTTTCCATTATATTGGAGTTGACCTTACTCGTGGCGTAGAGCTCGGTAACAGAAGTAATGAGATCCCAGTCAGGGAATCTCGTCGAAAACGCGGAATAACGAAATTTAAACCCTAGGAAAGATCTAGACCAGATTTAAACACGAAAAATAACAAGAACACAAGAATTAAAATACTGGAAAGATAAAATTGACGATAGGACCTTGACCCAAGATTCACGACGCAAGAAATTGACGATGCGAAATCGAGATCCAAGGTTTTCGAAACACCACAAGGACTTGTCAATTTCCTTAATAAGATTCTAATTGGAAACGCCACAAATATTCTCGCGAATATTTGATAAGTTCAACGCCACAAATATTTTCACAATATTTGATAAGTTGGATTTGTTCTCGAAGAACACCAAAGGGACTCAACCTTTAACAAGAGAATCATCTCTTAATTTAATTCATAAACTCAAACTTAACAGTTCTGTTTACAATCATGGTAAAGAATATAAATAAGAAAAATAACCTAATCGCTAATTTACTCAAAATAGAATTCTAATTAAACTAAGATTCTAAAATAGGAAAATAACCTAAAAACTAAAAGGAAATAAAATAATTGGAACATTCGGAAAATCTGACCGCTACTCATTTACGGTCATGAATAATTCTTTTACGGCCGTAAAGGCATCTCTGATAAAAAACTGATTTATTATTTACGGCCGTGACGAATTTCTTACGGCCGTGAAATTCCCCTTTTTGAATGTTGCGGCCGTAACTTCCAGGCTTACGGCCGCAAGCCTCGTTCTACTGAAATTCTTCTTTTTTCTTCGATAATTGATTACGGCCATGATAACATGATTTACGGCTGTGAATATATGGGTTACGGCCGTGAAAGTCCTCCATTACAGCTGTAATGGATTTTCTGCCCAAATAACTTCGTTTTCTCGGCTCGGCTTGATCCGTCCCTCTTCTCGGCTCGACCCCAACATAGAACTTGGTCCGTTTTGCACGTAGATCATTATCATATTGTCGATGGCTCGACTTCGCCGTTCGATGCCTGGTCCGTATCATATCAAGAAGACTTAGATCACGTGGCTGATTGAACCTCTTTAAAATATCGTTTGCATCCTCTTATCCTTTTACATACTTACATTGCACTTACTTTATTCTATCAATCTATATTATGCAATATTATCTCTAAGTGTTATACTTGCTTTATCAATTAAGTTTATTTATTTATAACGCTCTACATTGATAGTTAAGTTATTTACAATACTAAGTATTCATAATCGCTTCATTGGTTTTAAGTTTAAGGTTATCTATCGAAAAAGTTTTATAAAACCAATTCACCCCCTCTTGGTTAGTTAGTCTTCGACTATCAATTAGGTCATGATTGGACCGCGGCGAGTTGTGATATGGTGGCCATATAAAATTCATAGAGGTAGTATTGGAGATTTTCCTAATTATTATTTTAACTAGTTGATTTTATAAATAAAAGTATAATTTTATAGATTAAATATAAATATTTTCCGGGTAGAGATTAGACACACTGTTATAATTATTGTGATGGATGTTATGAATAAAAATTGAAAATTAAAAATGTTAAATACAAGAGGTAAATGCAGAAATTTTGAGAAATATATCATTACATTCCACATATTACATTCCACATTATTCAATATTCGTACCCATAATATTATTCAAACATGATATATCATTAAAAAATCACTAAATTTGCATTTTCAACGATTTAATAATAACTCATAAAAATTATTGAAATATACTGTCATTTATTATTTAAATATATAAATTGACATTTACTATATCCAAAGTAGTTTTTAATAATTTGGATTGGTTATGTTGTTTTTAATATTTTAATAATTACTGTAATAGAATATTATTCTTTTATATCTTTTAAATTTTTTATTATGTAAAAGCATTAAATTTTAGGAATACTTATCAAAATCGATATTGCGGATGGCAACTTTTCGTGCATTGCACGAGATAAATGCTAGTATATATAAAAGTGGGATAGTCGTCAAGTTAACACGTACATAGTTTCCAGCCTAAATGCAATTATCATTTCTGAAAAAAAAAAACTAAAATAAAGCAAAATAAAAATCCATGTATATTAATGTTGTATTTTAATATGCGCTTATTAATGCAATTTCCATTTGAATTCACGTTTAAATCCGTGTAGATTAATGTTATATTTAAATCCGTGTAGATGATATTGAGATTATGAAATTACTTAATTTTTTGAGAAATTACATGTTTTCTATAGTGTGAAAAACGAAGAGTTATTTAGATAAATTTTCTATATAATATTTTTTAAAAATTATTATTCTCTTAGAATTCGTATCTATCTATTTTGTTATTAATAATCTTCTTGAATACAAATAATGTTTCAAATATCATATTTAGTATTGGAATGAAGGATGTTTTAAGAAGAATTATGGACTTTCTGAATGACTATAGCAAAGCATCATGAGGTCAAGATATAAACATTCAAAAAAGTTCCTTCACTACAATGGGTAACAACCTCTTTGAAAAAGTTAAAGATACCATAGGTCAGTCATTACCTCTCAAATATTTAGGCATATCACTTTCTTAAGGACACAAGAATATTCATTTATATGAAAAAATTGTTACTAAGATCAAAAGAAGAGTTCTCAGCTGGGAGAACCAATTCTTGTTAGCAGAGGGAAGACTTGCTCTTCTAAAATATGTGGCATCTTTTATGCCTATATATCTATTGCAATCCATGGATTATCCTAAAGTAATTTTGGATAGAATCGAAAGAATCTTCAATGGATTTTTATGGGGTGATGAATCAGATGGAAAAAATATCCATTGAGCCTCATGGAAAAACATATGCTTCCCTTATATAGAAGGAGGATTGGGATGTAAAAAATTGTCTGACACTTCTAAAGCATTCAAATGCAAACTATGGTTCATTATAGAACAAGGTTCTTCAATCCAAATATTGCAAAGAGATTCATCCTACTATTGTTAAAGGAAGAAACCAAGATTCTCCATTGTGGAAAAAACTGCTAAAGATCTGAAAGCTAGCTAAAACATACATAACCTAGAGAATTGGGGATGGATTAATCGGTTTTTGGCATGATAAATGGTTCCAATTGGGTGTATTGCACATTTACAGTCTACTCCCTGATAATCATAATCATTTAGTAAGGGATTTTCAAAGAAATGGTGACTAGAATCAGGATACGCTAAAGGAATTTTCGCCAAAAAAAAAAAAAAAATCATATTTAATATGATTAAAATTATATATTTAATCTCATAACATATTTGTTCTTATATTAGTATTACTGTAAATAATTAACACTTTGTTATTTTTATTTGTATATTGTTATTATAAATTATTATGATTTTTTTATCTTTTTTTAATATCAAAGCTAATATTGAATGAATTAAGTCAATATTCTGTCATTATTAAAATTATTATTATTATTTTATTCACTTGTTATTATTTTATGTTTTAATTATTAATAATTAAATAATTTGTTATCCTAATATTTTAAATCGTATTTTCTGAAATATATATTATATAAATTAGTAATAAAAGCCTCCGTTCCCGGCTAGGTTTGGTTTATAAACAAAATCATTATTGTTTTTGCGGTAAAGTGTGTACGTAGTTGATCAGTGGTTTCAAAAAATATATGGTTAAGAAGTAGGTTGTAAAAATATGTTGTTTATAAATAAATTTATAGAAAAAGTTATCAAACGGGGGCTAATATTGAATTTCTCTTTATTTAATAATATTAATAAGCATTAATATTATGGTCAAGAATGATTAATATTTTTTATTCATTCTGAATTTTAATAATTGTATAAAAATTATATGGTATAATTTCTTGATCTCTAGCGTTGCTTGGTTACCGTATCATGATTTCATAATTATTATTTTATCTACTTGATCTTCTAAATAAAAGTATAATTTATTGGTTAAATACAAAAAACTGATGATTTAAGATTAAACACACATTTATAATTATTGTGATAGATTTTTCTAATTAAAATTAGAAAAAGTTATTAAATACGAGATAAAAATGTAGAAATTATGAGAAATATATTGATCCATTTCACATGCATCAATATTTGTACTTATAATAATACAACAAACATGACATACCATTTAAAGAAATTAATAAATTTGCATTTTTAAAGAAGTTAATAATAACTCATAAAAATTATTGAAATAAACAGTTATTTAATATTTAAATATATAAATTAACATTTATTATTTAAAGAAGTTTTTAATAATTTGAATTTGTTATTTTTTTTTTAATTTTAATAATTATTGTAATATAATATTATTTTTTATATATTTTACATTTGTGTTGATTATATATAACATTAAAATTTTATAAATACTTTTCGAAATCAATATTTTAGATAGTAACTTTGCACGAGTGAAAGAAACGAGACAAGTATTTAGTGTTATGCATCCAAAAAAGAAATGCCAAATCCCGTAAAACCGCGAATTGTTCGGCGACGACAAAAAGCAATTTACTTATTCTGGTCATTTCATCATCTTAATGTGCCAACGCCAAAATATTAATAATGTTTAGAATATCCCATGCAGTTGCAACCAATCCATTAGGCCCACTTGGCAATATTGTTTCCACGTTATTTTCTTTTTACAAATTTTTTCCGGATAAATACAAAATGAAAAGCATTATTGGTTTATAAAGTATTCATTGATTAATGAATTGAAGATGATTGATGTGGCAAGAACTTAAAGAAAGGAATCTTGGTTTCAACCATCATCTAGTTGAGAAAAATATGTTGTAAAAAACATTAAAAATTGTGTATAGCATACTGGATATTTATTCAATTTTGACTAAATCAAATAATGGCTCTAAATCTATGCGAAAAATATATATTATGTCGCACAATAAAAAGACTAAGAAAAATACATGGATAAAATACATTAACATTAACATTACGCGCAATGAGATCCCTACCGAAGCAAACGCACGACACCATACACATAGGTGGAGTGGTCGACTGCCCACCTTCAGAGGCAGTCTATCGATCACAAAAGGTTGACTCCAACCTTAAGACTCCCAACATTTCATGTCCTGGAAATTTGTAGACAATGTAAATCACGAAATGTACCTCAGTGAAGCAAAATTGAAAACTTGTTGTTTAACTGTGCTTATAAGGAGCCTCATCGATATCAAAGGTAGGATTTGAACTCCCACCTTCTAACTGCCAACTCTATTAAGATTTCTAATTCTCACCTTTCAATCACTTAAGAGGAGGCAATTAATCTCATGTACCTTGCATGTAGGATCTAGAGCTTCATGCTCCGATTCTATCATAGCCATAAATCAGTTGTGCATCCCTCTCACCTTAATTTTCTGAGTATAGGAGCATGCTTTTCAAGACACTCAAAATAAGAGAAATGTCGACACCGACCATCTACCTATAAATATATCTCGAAAGGTATCAAGTAGGACTGTTGGATATTTAATGAAAATTTTACTTTCACACAACTCTATCATATTTTTATGAGTAATTTTAGGGGGACATTTTTTTAGAGATTTTTAAGTAATATTATAACATGTCACACATTTAATGGGTAGTGAAAACAACTACCCTACCACTTATTTTTTACCATCCAATGAACGTGTGATATGTCACAATGTCACTTAAAAATGTCCCCAAAAAAATGTTTTCCTAGAATTATTGTATTTTTATACCATTTTTCTTAACCAAATTTTACTGTCACGTTGAAGGTCTAATGGATAAGAAAGCCCCGACCTCATTCTTGTTGGTAGCAAAGTTGGAAAGGAAGATTTGTCCCATCAGACTCCGTTAGCTAACAAAGTTGAAGTGTCGTGTCGGAGTAATTTCAAACGCGTTCACAAATTAACCCATTACTAAACTCAAAAAAGGTCAAGTGGGAATTGATTCGTTTAAGTTTCCAAAGTATCACCACAAAAAGTTAGCCTTTTACAGCGTGCATTGCATGCTGAAAAAGCTTTTTTATGACGTGAGGCCGTATGCCGTAAAAAGTCATGCCATAAAAGTTTACGGCGTGCAGCGATCCATGCCGTATATGGGCTTACGACGTGCAGAGTTACACGCCGTAAACGTTTGCTTTTTACGGTGTGCAACGTTGCACGTCATGACAACATTTCACAGCATACATCACTGCATGCCGTATATTAGAATTTGATTTTTTTAAAAAAAAAAAAAAAAAACTATATATTATAATACCAAAAAAACTATAATAATAAAACAAAATTATACCCATTATCACATATATAATCAATAAACACGATTTCGATAAACAGACAATGTCTTAGTAAGTTTCAATACAATATACAAAAAATTAGATCTCACATAACCTACTCATAAATTTAGATAGGACTGTCAAAAGTATCAAAGTTTTTTCTTTGATCAATAGTGTCATACCAAAAATAATCAACTTCCTGCACATCACATAAATAATGAAATTATAATTAATAAATTTATAATAATCATATCATAAGTATATCAAAAGTGAAAGCATACCTTTGTTGTGATTTCTACTAATCCACTTCGATGTACCTAATTGGCCATGTAATTGTACTTCCTAATGCATTTTCAAGAAGAAAAAGATCACGTGTAAGACGATATAAACTGACATTATCAATCACTTCAATAACCTAGACTTTCCAACATTCATTTCCAAGGGATACATGATGCACTAGATCATTTGGATTTGTTGATGCGATTTCACTTTTACAACAACATCACATTTCCCAAACTAAGATAATAATTTGCATTTCTTATTTTGAAGGCTATCTAAACCATTCAAACTTATGTCTATAAGTTGTAAAATTAATATCAAATTGTACAATTGGTTATTTCGAATATAGAAAAGTCTATCTAATATAAGATTACATTCACGAATTATAGTTTTCCACTTACATTATCTTCTTGTACCGCACTTTTGCCCTTCATTTGAAACAAAGCTTTAAATTCTTTAATTTCGTCTCTCAAATCTTGGAGTTGAGATTGCACGTTATGACTATACACCAAAGCATTCAACTTTGAAGGAGTCACACAAAAACCAAGGCCTCTTATGTCCTCGACGTTCAGGACCAAGTACTTTTGCAACACCATCATGTTTTAGAGAGTGTTTGATTGTAGAGTTCACCGTTTCTGAACATTCTTTTATTTTTTGCTGATATTAGGAAATAAATTGATTCATTAAAATTAAATAAATATAAACTTTGAATGTCCAAAAAAATACCGTAGTCAACAATTACCAGTGTTTCTCCAGCTAATACATTATTCGGTTCACCATTTTTTCGCGTGTCCTCAAATGTACACATCATCTCTCGTAATGGAATCAGGTTCTTCACTTTCAATATGTTGCAATTTTTTACACATTTTATATATGTGATATTTGTAGACACAATTTTTCAAAAAATTCAACATTTTTTTTGCCAATTCAGCTTCTAAGCAAGCAAAGCTCTTTCTACTCGTTTATGCATTATGGTTTGACTAGCCCTCATCATTTTGAATATTTCACTCTTTTTCAGGAAATCAATAAAGGCTCACATCAATAACAAGCTATGACCATTCATAAAGAACATTTAAACTCGAATCATGCAATAAAAAAAATAAGTTCACACAAAAAATTCGGTAGAATTTCCTCTATAAATTGAACTTAGCAAACCTGTAGAGGGACATCCCAATACCATAGACAATCAACACTTAAGCACAATGATTCAAAACTTCAACCATAACTCAATCAAACCTCAACGTCATCAACTACTCCAAAAACAATCTCCAACTCCTCAATATAACAATTTCATCAGCTAATAGAATTTAAATCAATATGCAATCCAATAATTGAATGAACAGACAAATAAATAAAAAACCAATGAAAAACTTACATAAATTCTAATTCAAAGATGTCCAACAATAGTGCTTCAACAAAATAAGTCATATTCAATATATCAAAGAATTTGTTGTTTTCAAGTTAAATAGTGGACGCTTACCTTGTATGGTTGAGAATTGCGTTCTTTGACAAATGCTTGCCATTCTTCCATTGAGATAACATTATCAGGCTTGAGGAGAGCAGCAACTCTTGTGATGCCATCTGTCATTCCTAAGTTGTTGATTGCTTTAAGAACATTTGATCTATGATCTCGCCAATGCTTTCCCAGTTTTTGCATGATGTACTTTCTATGACAATTATCAACGTCAAACTTTTGTTGTACCAAAATACACAGCATTAATAGCGATTTAACTTAAATTATATATGTGAATTGAAGTTATTATCACCTGCCCATGCTCCCATATGTCATCAAGAAAACATCCGCTGATATCTTTCCAAGAAACGATGACAGCTTATTTGAAACTTTACAAATGGGCCGACCTCTTTCATTAAACTCTATAGTTAACTTTGCACCTTTCCCCCTATTGAGATAATTCACTTTCGCTCGACATTTTTCCCTTATTTCCTTTTTCAGTATTACTAGGTAGAAGTTCTACATCATGTTGCAAATAATTTTCTTGCCTGTCTGGAACAGAATATATATATAAGTTGAGAACTAACTTCACCAGGATATGTTATCTTATAGCCACTTATATGAATATATCAGCATCCACAAAACTCAACTTTCATCATTTGCATCTATAAATAAAGGAAGACAAACTAGAATTAGAGATACTAGCATCTATGTAATGTCACATAAATTGAAAATTAAATTAAGTAAGAAATAATCTTAAAGATATACAATTACCATATTCAATATCAATATCAATACCCTCACAATCATGTCTTACATAACCTTCATCTTCAACAGTCATATCAAGTCGTAATACATCTAATGTGGTTGGAGTATAAGCCTCCTCATAAAAAATTTCTAATTCATGAATTCCTTTGGGAGATACCTTCAATACAATATACCAATTAGATGTGTCGCTTCTTTAGAATAAAAAACTTGTTTTGCTTGTGATGCTAAAATAAATGGATCTTTTTCAAATTGATGTTGTCATCTATGAAGATTTACCAATGTAAATCCTTCTTCAATCTTTACACCACTATCTATGTTTGCCCAATAAGGATGATTATATGCAAGAAATCTTCTATGACCCATGTACACAAACTTTTGACTAAATTTTAAACATTTTGCACATGTTGATAAACCACATACTGGACAAGCTGCTTCGCCTTTTGTTGGATATCCTGATAAGTTTCCATAAGTCGGAAAATAATTAATTGTCCACATCAGTACAACCTTCAAATTGAATGTAGAATTTGTAAATCCATCATATACTTCAACACCAATATTTCACATCTCTTTTAAGTCTTCAATGAGTGGTTGTAAATATACATCTATATCATTCCCTGGTTTTTTCGGACCTGGGATTAACAAAGTCAACAACAAATTTTCTTTGGACATGCATATCCAAGGAGGGAGATTATATATAACTAGTATCACCGGCCAACAACTAGGTCACCAAATGGATTAAATCTGTTGGATGAAAGACCAAGCCTGAGATTCCGTGGTTCTTATGCAAAATAAGGTCACTTTTGATCAATTCTCTCCCAAGCTAATAAATCATCTGGATGACGCATCTTTCCATCTTGACTTTTATGTTTTAAGTGCCATATTAGTTGTTCAGCCTTATCAAGTGATCTAAACATTCTTCTAAATCCTTGCATAATCGAAAAATATCTCAAAACCTTTGCAGGTATCCCTTTTCAAATTTTCTTTGTTCGTTCATTAAATTTCCAGTGTGAAGATGCACATTTTGGACATGTGTCCAAATTCTTAGATCATTCCTAAACAAACAATAATCATTTACGCATACATGTATCTTCTCTTACCCCAAATCAAAGGTTTTCAATAACTTTCTCGTTGAATTACAAGAATCAGGAAGGGTGTTCCCACCTGGTAGAATGTCTCTAATAATATCAAGAAGTTCATTGAAACCGTTGTCAGATATGCCATGTGTTTCCTTAAGCTTGTATAAGATAACAATGACAGATATCCTTGTATACTTTGTGCAATCAGGGTTTAAAGGAATTTCAACGCCCTCATATAAATTTGAAAAGTCTCTCTCTCTCTCTCTCTCTCTCTCTCTCTCTCTCTCTCTCTCTCTCTCTCTCTCATTCTCTGGTTCTACAATATTGTCATCCTGAAAAATGCATCATATGCATCATATATGTCTCTAGATTTTCTCTATCTTGATGAGGCAATGATGTTGCATTCGATTTTTCCCCATGAAACACCTATGTAGTATTGGTAGGATCCATCTCATTAATGATCAAATGCCCGTACATTGTAACAAAATGTTGGTGGAATAAGTTTTTGCAACACTTACAAGGACATAAGACCTTTTTTGGATTTCCCACATTGGCTTGCACCGTATTTGCAGAATTTCTTGCACCATATTGATATGCCTCTAAAACTCTAAACAAAATACTAAATATAAATCATCTAAAAAGCATTTACAGACTTATTTTAAAAATTCCTAAAACTAAAGAGACAAGATAACCTTGATAGATGTACCCAGTCTTGATCCATGATAATATATCAACACTATTAAGATATAACCTGTTATAAACATATTAAAAAGATCAAGTAAAAAATGGTTATATTTATTAACATTGAAAGAAGGTTCAAATTGAAGAGATTGTATGTCCCATCAAAAGTTATAACTCAATTTTACTTAGTACGCATAAAACTTTTAATTTGCTCTCACCCTACTTTAATAAATGCATAAGAAAGTTATGTAATTTCTCACAAACAAAGCACATCAAATAAGGACATATTAGGAAATGATAAACTAAATGCAGACTCAACAAGGTAAGTGGCCAAGCCCTTATCGAAAGACAAAGGTAAGTGCTATATGGTTTCTGTGTGTATTCTTTTATGTATATACATATATGTTTATGTAGATAGAATGAGAGAGTGTTTGATTACTCTAGTAGGAAAAGAAAACGAACTCCATGTAAGTTAGAAAAGAATTTCCTACCACCCCCTTAAGAATTCGTTTTCAATGGAATTAGCTAAAAATGAGCTTAAAGTGATTGTACCATGGAATTCGAATTCTATTTCCAACTTCTTAATCGGGGAAGGAGGCTTTGGTTCCGTCTTCTTAATCTGGTTGTAAAACAAATACCATGTGATGATTTTTCATGTTGAGCTTCGCCTATTATCATTTAACACATTCTACCTTCTTTTTTGTTGGCATTATAGACATTCTTTCATTGCAAACTTTACTATTGCTCATCTTTTGCAGGTCACTCTCCACGAGAGGACGCACCTGAATGTAATAAAAATGCACATAACAATGGAAAATCCAGTGCCCATGCAATCTAACAATTGTTCACTCTTATGGTATGCTTCATCAATTGAGACATTTTTCTAACATGATGGACACACAGTACCTAATCAACATTGGATTTTTTGCTTTTTAAAGTTAGAATATGTTCCATCTATGACTCAAAACTACTCAATATTCAGTTGTTTTTCGTCCAGTGAGCAATAGAATTGATGGCTAACTATCCCTTCCCCTTACCTCACCCAAACTCCCTTCCAATGAGATTCGAACATGCATTACTTGCAGGTGAGTTGTTATATCCACTAGGACATCCTTTGAACTAAAACATCATTATTATGTAACATGTTTGAAATTTCAATTATTTGTGGTAACATTTGAATTGATAGAACCTTTTGTATATAGTGATAACCATTGCATTATTTGGATATGTTAAGGTTTGCAGCAGAATAATTTCAGTTTCTTCACTGGCATGTTTCTTCTTCTTCCGGCTGCTTCTTGCTGATTATGTCCAGAAGCTTCAATGTCAATCTCTTGCTACGTTTGTTGCTCAGATCGCAGCCTTTAATCATAACGAGTGCTATATTTCCCAACAATGTATACCTTCTTGGTTCTCTTGGTCATTGCAAACGTGAGAGAGGAAAGCACTGAAGCCGGTCGCCTAACAACGAGAATTAAACCTAGTACAAAAACAATATGCCTATTGTCTAAAAATGGTGAAAAAAAGAAGGCCCTAAATTCTGAGATTTAACTTGTTCCTGGTCCATGAATAGGTTTAACCAAATTGGTTCTTGTCAAATTCAATTTTATCTTCGAGGTTTTGTTCTAAGTCGAGGAATGGATTAAAATCACTTTTCTCTCCAGATGAACTCTATCATTACCACTCTAAAGAGTCTTAAGCACTTGGAGCAAATTATCACAATATAAACCAACAAACAGAACCCAGATTGAGGATTTTCATCCTAAACCAACAATATCTCGTAAGTAACAAAATGGTTTATCGAAAAAAGAATAGTATAGGAAAAAAAACGCAAAAAAATAAAATAAAATAAAATAAAAAAATCTATACTTTCACACTGATGAATAAGAAGAAGAAAATGATAAGAAGGGAAGATTTTAGGACTGACCTCAAAGCAGCCTTACTCGCCTCTGCTCTCACCGCTATGAAAATTAGAGGCCTTAGCCTCCTACCCTCTGCTCTCGCCATCGTGGGTTTTGGGAAATGGATTTGTTGGCAATTGAAGAAGAAGAAGAAGAAGAAACGAGAAGATGAAGGGTCGACGACTGAGAAGAAGAAAAGGAGAAGGAGGAGAGAAATCGAGAAAACGTGGAGAAGAAGAGGGAAGGAATGCGCCCTAATTTTTCTGGCACTGAATTTTGATGAATCCGTCTTATTTCTGGCTTATGCCGTGTTTGGCGTTAAATTATTTTATTTATTTATTTATTTGCATTTTTACGACGTTTTTGTTTTGGAAGATGTTAAAACTTACGGTTCATGATATTTTACGTCATACTTGTCAAGCACATCGTGTAATTTTTTTTTCTTACGGCGTTCTTATTATGTACGTCGTAAATAATTGATATTTACGGCATGCTTTATATGCACGCCGTAAATTCATGTCGTAAAAGGCCAATTTTGTTGTAGTGTATTTTCGCATAATTTTACATTTTAGCACCTTCGCTATAGAAGTGCTCTAATAATATAGTGAGACCGTCGAGTAGGATAAGGGAAAAAGGGGATCAACAAGCAAGGATGGGCCCCTATAGGTGATATGAAGGCATTGTTAGCATCTATGTGTGTATATTGTAAAATTATTTTCAACAAATAACTACAAAAATACTTACTTGAAAATCACAAAAGTAAATTTAAATAATGAGAAAGTAAACACTTCAAATGGTAGGTTGAGGCTAGAGTTCAATTCTATGTCTTTAAGATGAATTTGTCTATCCTAGGTGTTCACGGTGATATGGCAATTGTCTACCAAGATACAACGATCTTCTTCTTGCAATAGAATCACTTCAAATGACAAGAACAACAAACTCGAAACAAGTTTTGTACTCCCTACAAAAGGATTTATTATGCAAAGTTAAAAATAATGCATGCAATAAATATGGAATGATTATTTGATATGGAATAAATAAAATAAACTGAAATGGTCCTATTTATAGATTCTGAAGTGTTGTGGCTGGAAAGTCACGCCCCAAATCTTAGCATTGAATTGAATAGTCACGAGTGTTCATTATTTCCAGGAACCGTTTGAATCACACTCGACGCCACTCGAGTAGTTTTCATGAACCGCTCGAATCACGCTCGAGGTTTTTAATAGTATCAAAATGCTCAAGTTTGGCTCGATGGACGTTCAACTCTATTTTTGGAATTTTGAAATTAAAATTAAATAAAACTAATTTATTTATTTTAACTTTCTCCAAAAGTTAAAAATAAGAGACTATACATAAATTGACCCATGACCCATGCCCAACCTCGTGTCGTATCAAGTTGAGTATGTCGGACGGACGATGGTGGCGGGGCGATGTGTGGGCTTTGGACTAAACCCAGTAGAACTAAGTCATTTCTTCTTCAAACACTATTGATAATCCTTAGGGGCCAAACCCAAGTTTTCAAGTTGAAGGTAATAAACAAGTTTTTTTTTTTTTTTTTAAATGTGGGACAAAGTTCCACTTATTCCAAACAAGCTTTTTAAAATATATTTTATTCATTAATTTCTCATTCATCCGAAAATGATTTTACGAATCCAAATATATCACAATCATCTACGTTTGAAGTAGAATAATTTGAACTCTTCATATGCCGTAACAAATATTGTGACCCACGTGAATAAATAGTCAAAGTTGACCCACTTCAACACCATTTCTAATTATCTCCCACATGAATAGAAATTATCAGAAAATACAAATGATAATGCAGACACTAGTAGAGAGTACAAGCAGAAATCTATTGCATCAGCATATGTAGCTTCTTACTTTAAAATGCCTTAGTAAAATACCATCGGATTTACTTGGCTAACTAGTGAACATGATGTATTTAATTGTTCAGCCATTGGTGTAAATCAAGACAATAGGACTCACACAATATCTATCCTAAAAGTCTTGTGTATCATGGTTGTGTTCATTTTGACATTGAACAATTGTTGAGTTTAATAAGTGTTTTAGATAATTCAAGCCTTGGAACATTCTCATAGAAGCAGTCACATGCCCTGAGTTTTCGGGGGCCCAAGCAGGTCTCCAAATTATAAAAAAAAAAAAAAAAAAAAATTATTGGGACCTGAACTATAAATATGTATGGCAAAAAATTGACTACAAAGGATGTAAAAAAGTAAAATCTATTGGCAAGAACACTTGATCTTATGACCATGGTAATCTTTTTCCTTAAACTAATTTCCCCTCCTTAACCAACTAAGCTAAAGTTAATTTATTATTTATTATTTCTTTTTCATAATTTAGCTATTTATACTTCTTGGTTCAGGGGCCTTTTCGATCGGGATATAGTCGAGAGGCCCTAGGTGGCCGCCTTGCCAGCCTAATGCTAGGGCCGACCATGCTTACATGGGTGATCTCCTGTTAAAAGTATTATGCCATACTCTAGTTGATTTATTCAAGTATATGAATCATTTATTTTGATAAGCAGTATACTTGATCTCTTGATAAGCATTATTAAGCGGATCCGCAAGATTCTCTTTTAATTTCACATAATCAATTATAATAATGTCATTTGCGATCAACTACTTAATGTTATTGTGTATACGACGTATATGTCTAGATTTATTATTACACATACTATTTTATGCCCTCACAATAGCAGACTGACTACCATGATGTTTACTAATTTGCAGGCACTGACTTAGGACAACATGGAATGTCCTTTAGGAAGTTATGAAGTCATTCTGCTTCTTCTACAGCTCTTTCTAAAGCTACAAACTCTGATTTCATCGTTGATCGTATGGGGACTTTCAGAATATTGCTACAAAACAATGGTAAAAACATAACCACTAGTGGGTTTAAAATCTTTCATGTCTGATATCCGATTCGCATCACAATTTCTTTCTAATATTGTTAGATATCTCGTATAGTGTGATCCAAAGTTTAAGGCATATTTTAGATACTTAAGAACCTTATTTATTGTCTTCCAATGGTCATTGTTTGAATTACTTGTAAATCTACTAAATTTATCTACATCATATGCTATATCTGAGTGAGTTCAGTACATAATTTACATTAGACTGCCTATAACCTGTGAATATTTTTAATTGAGATACCGGTTCACCTTTATTCTTGACTAAGTGTAGACTTAAGTAATTGGAGTTTTAACTGGAATTTCATCATCCATATTAAATATTTTAACTATGGTCTCAACATAATGAGATTGAGATAGAAAAATAATTCCATCGGATATTTTAGAGATTTTAATCCCTAATAGGACATCAGCCACAACCATATCTTTTATGTCAAAATGTTTTGTTAACATTTTTTTAGTATTCATGATAACATCATAATTAATGCCCATAATTAACATTTTGTCGACATATAAACATACAATTACATAGATTTTAGTTTTTTATTATATATGGACACATTTATTGCACTCACTAATTTAAAATCGTTTGACAACATTGTTTTGTCAAATTTTAATGTCATTGCTTTGGTTCTTGTTTCAACCCATATAAAGAAATAATGAATTTACACACATTTTTCTCCTGTGTCGGAGCAACATTCCCTTTAGGTTATTCTTGATATGTTTCCTCTTCTAACTCACCATTCAAAAAAGTTGTTTTAAGGTCCATTTGAAGGATTTCAAGATTATGCAATGCAACAATTGCAATAAGGACTCTAATAGAACTATAGAAGAAATCCTTGTAATAGATGAGTATGTATCGACGAAGTCAATATTTTCCTTTTGTCTATAGCCGCTCTTTGATGAATGATTCCAAGTTCAAAACAAACTTCTTCAAACGGTGCTTCATATTCTCCACCTCTATCACTATGAATAATTTTTATTCGCATGCTTAGTTGATTTTTAACTTCATTCTTATAAAACTTGAAAGCATCTACAGCTTTATTTTTGGTTTTTAGCAAGTAGACATAACAATATCTTGTATAATCATCAATGAAAGTAATAAAATACTTCTTACCACCTATATTTTACCCAAACTTCATGTCACATATATCACTATGAATTAATTTCAAAGGTGTAGTGTTTCTATCAACAAAATGAAATAGAGTTTAGCCTTAACACAAATTTTACATTTATGATTAGGCCCGAATAGCACTGAAGGTAGTAAATTTAAATTCATTAATTTACGTACGGTCTAAAAATTTGCATGTCCTAATCGATTGTGCCATAAGCAAGCGGACTCAAGCATATAAATAGAAATGTAAATTTTATTAATGTTTGATTTTGGTACAATGGTAAGGAAGTTCATTTTGAAAATCCCATCATAAAGGTAGCCCTTTCCAATATACATCTCATTCTTAGTGAGTACAATTTTTTTCAGAAAAAAAGACTAACATAAAACCATTTTTACTAAGTAGAGATCCAAATACAAGATTGTTGCGAATGTCCGGTACATGTAAAACATTGTTGAGGACGAGCTCTTTGCCAAAAGTCATCTTCAAAATTACTTTTACTTGTCCTTCAACCTTTGACCTTGCAGAGTTCTCAGTAATAGTTGTTCTCCAATGATTTCTTTATAGTTTAAGAACATTGTCTTGTCGGCACACATGTGGGAAGTATAACCACTATCTACCCACCATTCTCTAGGATTTCCAGTGCTGTTACATTCAGAGACAACTGTAGACAAATTCATTTCTTGTATCGCTTTAGATATGATATCTCCTTCAACCACATTTGTTTGTACATTCTTCTTAGGCTTGTGACATTCATTTGCATGATGTCCTTCTTTACCACAGTCATAGCAGTTGCCTTTGAACTTTTTAACATTCTTGTTATTATCTTTCTTTGGTGCGTTATTTAAATGCTTCATTTTCTTGTTTATCCTCAAACTAGATTCCACAAGATTGACTTTAGCTTGCCCAAATTGCATCTCTCTCTCTCTCTCTCTCTCTCTCTCTCTCTCTCTCTCTCTCTCTCTCTCTCTCTCTCTATTCTTAGTTGGACAGTAAGATCTTCCAAATTTCATCTCCTTGAGTTTGTGCTTGATATGATTATTGAAATCTCTCCACAACCGGGGGAGGGGGGGGGAGAGAGTGTTCCTCAATGATTGTAAAATTTTGGAACGACTCACTCAGAGTCATATTTTCAGCATGTATATCATGTAGAAGAACCTGCAATTATTGAAATCTCTACGCAACCGGGGGGGGGGGGGGGGGGGAGAGAGAGAGAGAGAGAGTGTTCCTCAATGATTGTAAAATTTTGGAACGACTCACTCAGAGTCATATTTTCAGCATGTATGTCATGTAGAAGAACCTGCAATTCTTGGATTTTACCTATAACTATTTTGGAGTCTATCATTTTAAGTCGAGAAATTTACTCATTATAAATTTCTTTGTGTCCACGTCCTCCATTTTATACTTTTTCTCCAAGGATTCTCACAATTCCTTCGTGGACTTAATAGCACTATAAACACCGTATAGTATATTGTCTAGTCCATTCAAGATATAATTATTGCGCAAGAAGTTCGAATGTTTTCACGCATCCAATACAATGATGGATTCTCGATTATTATCTCATTTTTGTACTGTAGGAGGATCTTCTATAAGGAACCTTGCTAGGTTCAAGGTGGTGAGATAAATTAACATTTTCTATTGTTACATTTTGAAATCTACACTGCTAAATTCCTTTCATTTTTCTCCATGTGGTACCGAAATAGGTTGAGAAGGTATAGCCAAATTAGTTGTACCATTTGTTATATTATCAACATTTATACCATTGGTTTCCATTTCTGTTACAAAAACAGAAGTTCAACAATTAAAATGAATTGCTATTCCAAATAAAAGTAGGAAGAAAAAGAAATATAATAAACAATACACAAAGTAACAAAAAAAACTCATCGTCAAATTGTTGGTGTGTATGTACGTATATTGTAAAATTATATTCAGCCCCCCTGGTGCTCACGATGATATGATAATCGTCTTCCAAGATACAACTATCTTCTTCTAACAGTGGAGGCACTTTAAATGGCAAGAACAATGAACTCGAAACATCTCTACAAAAGGGCTTTTTTATGCAAAGTTGAGAGTAATGACAATGGATATTGAAAGATTATTTGATATGGAATGAATAAAACCAACCAAAATGGTCCTATTTATATATTTTGAAATGTTATTGATGTGAGCACGTGCGGGGAACATGATGAACTGGAGGAATTGACTTAAAATACTTGAAAAGTTCCAAATTTAGGTTGGTTTAGATGGTAACATGAATACCTCAGCCTCACAACACAAGAACCTAAGTTATATTACACTTTAAAGTCGTTCATATGAGGAAACAAGAACCAACATGGGGAACGCTGCAAAGGTTGTCCACTCCTTTGATAAGTTCGGGTTGAACACCACAAAAATTGATTAAATCCTTGATAAGATCGAAAGTTCATTAAAGAACAAGATTTAAAGGGAATCCTCATAGAGTAAAATCACTCAAAATAATTTAAATAATCAGATTTTAACTATTACAATGAATGATAAAAACTTTCTATAAGTGTAAGGGACGAAATTTGACCTAGGAGCCGCCAAAGATGGGCCAAAAACGGATTTTATTGAACATAAAAATGGAAAAATAACAAAAAAACACATGAAACCATAAAAGTTATACAATGTGATTGCGTGGTATACATCGGCGTGATTGCATGGTTATCTCCCGAAGCTCTTGGGTTGTGAAACTGATGTCGAAGCGATTGCTTGATGTTTCGGTCATAATTTTCTCTCTCGTTGTCCGATTGCGATGATTCAAAGTGAGTTAGAAAGAAGACTTAAAGTTAAAAAATACTTCAGATGTAGCAATTTCCAAATTTAAATGTTTTCTATAAAAAAATGTCTCTCAACATATGAATAAAAATCTAAATCACATTCCTTGCTGGTTTTTTATTCCTCTTTAATTTTCAACTTGATTTTTGGCTCTTCTCTTGGACCGATCACTTGTATTACCCTTGATTATCGTCCCATTATGCCATGTTTGACTTGGAGGCCTCCAACCTTGCAATTTGAAGTTTTGTTTGCCTTGAATATTTGATCTTTCTGTCAGGCCTACTATGATTCTCATTAATTATGGCCGGAAAGACACGCTACAAATCTAAGCATCGAATTGAACACTCATGATTGTTCATTGTTCCATACACCACTCGAATCACACTCGATGACCGCTAAAAATTTATAACAATATCACAATGCTCGAGTTATGCTCGATGGTCATTCGGGAGGTCAGCTTTATATTGACCTACAACCATTGTCTGAGTAGAGCCGGCAGATCGTACGGATGGAGGTGGTGACGCCAACACGTGTGGGATTTGGACTAAACTCAATAGGATCTAGTTAATCCCTCATTCAAACACTATTGTCCAAGTTGAAGGTAATAAACAAGTCAATTTTTCCTATGTAGGACAAAATTCCACTTATTCCAAACAAGCTTTTCAACATCTTACTTTATTCCTCAATTTCTCATTCATTTGAAAATGGTTTTATGAATTCAAATACATTACAGTCATCTACGCTCGGAGTAGAATAATTTATACTCCTCATATGCACAAAATGTAATCGGGACCCACTCGAATAATTGGTCAAAGTTGACCAACTTCAACATCATTTCAAACACGCATTACATATGCTACAGGGACATTATAAATTTATTTCCATTATCCTAAGAAATGAAGTGGTCAATGTATTCTTTGTCGAGCTTACATATTTAAATAGCATGTATATAATATCTAGTATAATTACGATTTTTAATAATTATCTTGTATTTTTAAACGTGAGAAGTATATTTGCATGTCTAATATATTGAGTAAATCTTAGTATATCAAGAATACATAAACACAAACGTTCAGGAGAGCCTATGACGTCCCGTAACATTAAGGTGTCCCATGTGAAGAGATTTTGTCTCATGCATGGTTGTACGCGTCCCCAAGATTTCTAACCATCAATCTTATGTATTTGTTGGGTGACCCGTGACACCACGAGAGCAGCGCATTTTTATGTTGACGTGAGCTTATGGCGTCCCGTAATACATGGAACTTTCCATGTGAAGGAATTCCCAACAAATCTCTAAAAGTTGAGGTTCCCGGGGACGTGCTTAGCTATGCCTGGGATAAAACCCCATTCTCAAGGGACAATTTGTGTGTTAGGCTACGCCAGGCTATTGTTAACAACAAATTTGTAATTTTCATGATACAATTAAACTTGAAAACTAAATTTAGCACCTGTTTGGTATATATACAAATCAAGTTTTTCATAAATTTTGGTAAAAGTTGATTAATGTATTGTTAAAAAGTTGCGGATCCAATAAAAGTTTTGACTAAGATTAAATATTGAGGAAATTACGAGAAAGCCTGGATTTCGAATTTCAACTTCATTCATAATAGTACTAGTTCAAAATTCAGATGGTAATTAAACTTTTAGTATAATAATTTATAAAATTAAATTAATTTTACCTAAACCCATAACTACCTCACCCTACCCCGTCATAACCCTAATAATACTATAGAAAATGAAATCACCAGATTCTCTCCCTCTCTCACCCTATCTAAAAAAAACTCTCTATTTCTCTCTCTTCCTTTTTGAATAATATGATAATTTACAGATCTCATATATGAAAAATCAAGAAATCCCGAATCCCCAATGTGCAAATTCTTCTTTTTCAAAACTATTCATCAATATCAACTCTCTTTTTCCTTTAGTTTGTGTGCAGAAGAGAAACTAATATAAAAAGTCCCAAAAAAAATTATGAAAAGGGACAATTCGAATCAAGAATCTTTTGCTATGAGTGGGAGTTCTAGTTCTTCCAACAAGGGAAAAATGTGGTGTGAAGAACAAGATGTAGGTGGTGTTGATTAATTGTTTGAGGTTTTAGGTTACAAGGTTAAACCATCTGATATGGATGAGGATACGCAGAAGCTTGAAGATGGTAGAGTGAATCAAGGACATTATTTGAGTCTGGGACCAATTATTTGAGTAGCTTCTCGGTTCACACTTATTCCAGGTCTCAAGTCACATGTTCGAGTTCTCAGGTCACATGTTCAATTTTCAAGTCACCTGTTTAGATTCTCAGGTCACATATTCATGTTCTCAAGTCACATGTAATAGTTCGTAGTTTCAAGTTCTCTTTTCTTGATTTATACAATATCTTGATTGTTATTTTAGTGGTGGTTGCTGTGGGTGTTTTTCAGAGATGGTGAGTATGGTGGTGATTTTGGGGGTGGTGTGGTGGTGTGTCAAAGGTGGTGGTGGTGGTGGTTCATCGTAGAGGTCGGAGATTGTGTTGTTGTTGTTGTTCGTGAAGGTGGTTCGTCGAAGATGATGGTGGCATGTCTAAGTATTAGGAGATGGTGGTGGTGGTGATGATGGAGAGGTGCCAATCCTATTTGGATGCATCGGCCATTGGATTGGGGTGAGTTTGAGATTCTGGTTTATATATATACACCCCAACTGATCAATGAATGAATGAAATTTGTTTTCTACTTATGAATTGTTAATTTATGAATGCCTGATATATGTATTGTTTCCTTAAATATTTACTTTGATTTAGAATACAATTTAAAATTGTACTTGTACTAAACATGGACTTAGTTAATGAATAGACTAGCTGACAGTACAATTTATTTGTAGGTCATGTGTCAATGTTATTTCAAATAAGTTTGAATGTATGCTTTTAATTTAAGCTTTTTAGCCGGGGATTAAAATCGGATTTTGAGTAGATTTTGATAGAAGAAGTTAATGAAATATGTGGTTAAAAAGTTGTGAATCCCATAAAATATGTCATTAATATTAATTATTGACTTTAATTTTGATTAAAATCTAGATTTTAATATTTACCAAATATGAGCTGAATCAATCGATGGATTAATTTTTGATTCTCAGTGTCCATTCGACTATGAATTAAAAAACTAGACAAATTTTTCTTAAATAATTTAACACAAGTAAACTTTTAATGGCAGTAGATAACATTATAAGATACATTTATATATTACTTATATGTAAAACAAAATAGACAATAAACGGGAACCTAAATCATCTATCATTCGAATGGTTGTTGGATTAGGGAAGAAAATATAACTAATGTTTTTAAAGTACACATTTTCAAAATTAAGAAATTTAAGGTTTTATTTCAAAAATCGGGTCATAATTAATTATATATTTTATTGTTTATGGTCACAAGTCACAATTTTTTTTGTCACGGCTTACATTTTTTTAGTTCACAAGTCATAAATCAGGTCATAAGTTTTTTGTCAATGTCACAATTTTTTAGGTCACGATTTTTTTCGATCGCAAATCTCGAGTCAATTGATCACAACTTAACAAATTATGAGTCACAATTTCTTTATTGGTCACAAATCACAAATTTCATTGGTCACAAATTTTTTCTTGGATACAAATCACAAATTTATGATCACAATCGCAAATTTTCTAGGTCACTACTTATTTCTTAGTCACAAATCTCGAATTTTGCAAGTCACAATTTTTTTTCAATCTCAAATCTCGAGTTAATTAGTCACAACATAACTAATTACGAGTCACGATTTTTTATTGGTCACAAATCATAAATTTCACAGGTCACAATTTTTTATCGAACACAAATCACAAATTTTTTAATTCACAATTTTAAGAAATAATAAAATTTTTCGGTCACAGACTCACACATTAAAAATTCTATAGGTCACAATCTATTTCTTGGTCACAAACGACAAATTTTGCAGGTCACAAAATATGATCACAATAATTAATTAGTCACAACTTACTTTTAGGTCACAATTATCAAATTAATAGGTCATAATAATTCAATTATAGGTCACAAATTATTCTTTATCACCACTCCAACCGCAACCCCCGCTCCCATAACCACGAGAGCCGGTGCCTGCGCCTCCACCATACTACCACAGTCTTCACTTGTACTAAAACCACTGTCATTCATCACCACCACCACCTCCAAAACTGCCTACTCACAACCACTGTCTACACCCCATCCCCAACCATACCACTACAAACATCACTGCACAACCACCACCTCCAATATTTTTAGGCCACATACTATTTACTAGTCACAAATTACGTATTATTGGTCACACATCACCACCAAAGATCGCCAACATTGCCACCACAGACCGCCACCACCACCACCACCACCACCACCACCGCCACCGCCACCGACGACAACCACAATCACCACCACCACATCTAACCTCACCACCAACTACAACCACCACTACCATACCTGCCACCACAACCACCACTCCAAACACATGAACCACCCTACCCTACTCCCACTCCTCCAACCATCACCATCACCACCACCACCACCACCACCACCGGCACTACCACAACCACATCCAATCCATAATCACCTCACCACCACAGCTACCTACCACCGTCATCTTCAATCACCTCCACCTCCACCTCCACCACCACTACAGCCACCACACACCTCTAAATCTCCCACCACCCTCACTATAGCTGGTAACACCATTACCAGAACCACCACCTTACTGCCATTGCCACACCTCACCAGTAGCACCACAACAACTGCCACACCTCACCATCACTGGCACCACCGCCAAAACAAACCATCGTACCACCATCACCACCACCACAGACTACCGCTCCACCATCGCACACCATCATCACAACCACTCAACAAAAGCAAAAAAAAATTTATTTTTTTTTTTTAAAAAGGAGAAGGAAGCAGCGGCACCGCTGTTAGATCCAAGTAGCTCCTTCGCAGTACGCAGCGGAGAAGGTGCCGCTGTTGTAGATCGAAGTAGCGCCTACTTAACCAGTGGTGAAGGCGTTGCTTCCATGGAAGCCATTGAGCCGTTGCGGAGGTTCAACGAGGTGGTCGTTGGAGATGGCGCCGGAGTGATTGTATAGATCGTGTGAGGCAGGAGAGGGATATGGTAGGATGGAAATTATTAGGTTTTGAAAGTGGTGTGTTTTGGGATTGGAATATGGTTAATAATATTATTAATTAATATTTTAAATAATGAATTATGACCTGATTTTAACTTATAAATTTGATTTTTGAATTATGAAGTTGAAAAGTATTGTGCTTGTAATTTCCACGTTGGATTATTACCATTCAACGACCCAACATAATTTTTTGGCCAAGATCGTGATTGACATGGTTTCATAAATGTAAGTAGGTCCCACAAGGATAATTGCTAACAGATTTTCAAGATTAAAACGTACGATGTGGTACCAATATTAGTTGGTTGTTTAGACATCAAAAATCAGATCGGGTGGTTCGGTTAGGTTATCTCAAGAACCGGAACCGAACTATACTTTTTTGGTTCTTATAAAATGGAACCATTCGGTTCCATTGAATAGCAAGAATCAACCATTCGTTTTTGGTTCTAATTCGGTTTTACAATAATAATTATTTTTCGAGAACTTATCGAGGAGCATCAGACCTCGAGAAGTGAGCTAATAACTTGAAATAAACTTCTACCGAATATATCAAGATCAAGGATTTCGAAAATCTTTTCACTCCAAAGAAAGTATAGGATTCTCCATGAAATAGAAGATATTCATAAACAAAAATAGAAAACAAATGGTTTAGAAGGTTTTTCGAGCATGGCAATATAGTAAACTTGTGGGATGAATCATAACTTTTAAATGCATTATTATTAATTGTTATATATTTGTATTTAAATATTTAATTAACTCCATCGTGGTCATTTACAACTTCACTCATTAATAAGTTAGTCTCATTTGATTTTCTTTTACTATGAATTTCAGTTCAAGTGTGAAATTAAATGTTACAATGAGATAGAGTCGTAGAGACGTAACAAATTTCATAAAAAGAAATTAATCATTTTGACTTTACCCAAAAAAATTACAAATTCTTTTGATTTTTAATTTTAGGACAACCAATTAAGACATAAAAAAATACACAAGGATCAAAGACTGGTTCTAACTTCTGTTTTTCGGTTCTAAAAGCGGAACCGAAAACCGAACCGAAAACCAATCGGTTCTCGGTTCCAAAACCGATTTCCTATTTTATTTTTTTAAAACCATACGATTCAGATTTTTTCGATTCGATCATATCGGTTCCGATTTTTTGACCCACCCCTATCGAAAACAATGTCCGTCTTGAGTTTTAAATAGATTGGAAACAATCCATTTACTACATCAATTATTTGGGGAAAAAAAAAACAAAATTTAAAAAACTAACGCATTACAAAATAATCTATTATACTGAACATGCATTTAGTGCGCTAAATCGGTCGACTCATAAATTTTATGGCTCGGCATGCTCTACAAGCAAGCATAGTGCGTGCTGGATTAGTCCAATTTGAGCTAATGAATTTAATTTTTTTTTATTAACAGTAATTATATCCATTGAAAATACTTTCAATAGACGTTAGAATAAAAAAAAAAAGTTTTTAGATCAGTTTAATCAATGATTGATTCCCAAACCTTCCGCACGCATTTTTTTAGGCCAACCAGAACTCAAAAGGGATGCCATATAAATAGAGGTCTGGTTCAATGATTGATTCCCAAACCTTTCACCAAAAATTTCTTGCAAACAAATGGATGGTTAAAATTTAGGGATAATTTTACACATTATTTATTTTAGATGACAAAATTGATTTTTACTATAAAAAAATTAAAAAATACTTGATTGTTTATAAATATAAGAAATAAAATTGAAAAGTATCATAAGTATCATACTGTAATATTAACATATTTGAAAAATATCATAAGTATCAGATTGTGATTATTCGCGTGATTATGAAGTATTTTTTCATTTTTTAAGATTTTATTATAAGTAATTTTTAAATTTTATAAAATTTAATTAAATTTCAATTTAATCCCAAAAAATTGGGTATTTATGTGGACAATCCTAAAATTTAATTTTGTTCCAAGCAGCAGTTTTGTTTAAGAAAGGTGAGTCGAAAATGGGCGTGTGTTGTGCTATAACATATCGAGCCCACTAGTCAAATCCAATTAATTTTGCTACTTCCATTGGCCCAAACCCTAAAACCCAATAAGCCCATTTGATAGAGATTATAGAACCTGACATACGTGATTAAGACCTTAGAAGTTACAACAAACGACCCTACATTTTGTCATCGACAAAGTAAAAATTGTATCTGAAAATAATTCATATTAATTTTATATGATGCACTATGAATTCAAGAGTGAAAATTTTGATATCAATTATGTAACACACCGCTTATAAAAAAAAATCAGCAGATTTTGCCAAATCAAAATTTCTAGTAACTAAATTGTTATATTTTACTTGATAAAATGCAATACACTTGAATTCTTAAATAGACAAAAAATGAAATGTCTATTTTTTTTTTAGTAGTTAAAACATAAATGTATTTATTAATGAATAAATAAATAAATACAAACTAAAACAATTTTTAACATGAATTAATGTCAAATGAGGCCTCTGCCTCACCATAATTGTTGTTGAAAAGTAATTTTTATTATTTTTTCTTGTCATTATACTATTCCCGCTTGCATGACTATTATGAGCTTAGAAAATTATATCCATGTTTGGTATAAATTAAAATATAAGTTAAAATTTTTAACCACATATATATGAGACCCACAATATCCCAACTACACATTTCATCACATTTTATAAAAATATACTAAAAATTTAATTTTAATCACCATCAAAACAGAGATTATATATCAATTTCATGAAAATTTTGAATGAATGTTCTTTATACAATTATGGGTTTAAGACAACCCTCGAACAATATAAGACGATAAATTAAATAATAATAATAATAACAACAACAACAACAACAATAACAACAATGATGATATTTAATAAGAATAAATTAAATGTTAAGGATGTCATTGATCACAAACATAAAAAATTATGGGCAAAAGGAGAAATGAAAATTTCCCCCTCATCCACACATTTAATAGATGGTATAATAGTAGATTTAATTATAATAAGCACATTTATTTTTTTGTAATTACTAATTAGTCGGGTTTTTTGAATTTTTTCTGGCTGCAACCTCAATTTAAGGTAGACAATTAGAGCATCTCCAATACACTTTGTCAATTGAGAAAAAAGATTTGACACGTCAGCAAATTGACGAAATAGGTTAAAAACGTCTCTCTAATTCACAATGTCAATTATAATGTTAAACTGACGTAACTGAAAAAAATTGACAATGTCAAGCGCTTCGTCTACGTATTGACACTCTGTTTGATTGAATGAGTCAACGTTAATTTATTTTATAATTATTTTAACTATATTAAAAAGAGACGTGGACATCATGACATGAAGATTTTCATTGAAAATTATCTTTGATCAAGCACTTTTTAATTGCTTTCATTCAAATTTTTCATGATCATATTAAATTTAAGATTAATAATTTCAAAAAATATGTATTTTAAGAAATTTAATTTATCAATAAAAAATTATCGCTAAATAAAGTTATATAAAATATTAGTCATTGAAATATCTTAACAACATAAAAATAAAAAATAATAATTTAAGATTAATAAATAATTTTTTGTCTATAATAATTAAAAAAATATCACAATAAATTTAACTACCAAAATAAAATATAAAAATGAGATATAGTCCAAGAAAATTATATTTATAATTTATAATTACGAGAAGTTTAATATTATTAATCATTTTGTGAATAAGTTATTATTTTAAATTTTAAAAAATGTCACGTAATCAATAATATTTAAATATAGACAGAATTGGAGATGAAATTTAAGATTTCTCCGTCAATTTATCCATGTTCTCTAGAAGTTCGTCAATTTCATTGACACGTCAGCCCCAATTAACATAGTGCATTGAAGATGTTACGAGGGAATGTGCAATTGTTTAAAATTTTGGAGATTACAGACATCGATGGTGATTCTTGATTGGTCAAATATTGGAATTTGGGAAAAATATTAGAATTATCATTATGTTTGGGTGACTTTGTAGGCTGTTTTTAATGAAATTGAATTGTTGAGTGACATTGACAGGGTGAGTGATTTTTTCTTCAGAAAATGGGTTATTATTTTGATGAGCGGTTGATCAAGCAATAAAAGTACAAGTGACTATTATTTTGAGATACATTGATTTGTCAAAGAATGGTCTTGCGAGATATGTTTGGTTCAACTTGATCGCTTTTTCAAAATTTTATTGATGGAGGATCGAAGATTCAAATAGCAATATAAGAGGTGAGACAAAAGTTTTGTGCAAAACTATGAAAAGATTTGAGTTTGTAATTATCATGTTTTCGATGCATGATGTTTTGGAAAAATAAGATCTTTTATGTCAAGCATTGCAAAGGAAAGATCATGATATTTTGAATGCAATAGATTTAGTAGGAAGGTTTTCTTTGGAGTGTGGTGCAATTTCGTACTAGTCACAATATTGATGTGCCTGAATTAGGTGATCGTTATGTAGAAGGTACATGTCTTTCTTGTCAATAGCTTTATACACTTATCTATATGTCTAAATTAAGATATTATATTGTCATTTTAGAATAAATTCTATTTTATTGTTTTGTTATTTATTTATATTGCAGAAAACATCTCAGAATCACAAGAATGGAAGAGTACATGGAAATTATGCAAAGGTTGGATAAGAATTGGAATTAAAGTACACAATTGGATTGTGACCATTGAAGATGAACCAAACCTTTCATTTCCAAACTATAAAGACCTTAGCTGGGGGTGCATGACCAAAATTCTCATTTATTTTCAAATTTTGATGCCAACTTGTGGCCCACAAAAAAAAATCACGTAAATACTTTATTTTCATTTCATAAGTCGATGTTGTAAACAACGTCACTTGACCGAGTTTTCAAAATTACTTTACTATAAAGTGAAATCTATTTATTTAAAAAGTAACGATAAAATATTTAATATAAGATCTTGACTTTAAAATCTTTTAGATAAACTGTAATAATAATAATAATAATAATAATAATAATAATAATAATAATAATAATAATAATAATAATAATAGCGAGTTTGACAGTTCAAATACAAGACCTCATTTAGTAAGTCCACAACTCACAGGTCGTCACCTAATGCAGCACTATCTGGCTCGTCTTCCGAAGATCTGCGCCAATTTCTTTTTCATTTCTATTATTACCTGAAATGTTAGATATCATGGAATGATCATACACTTGCCCAGTGAGTGGAGTATGGCGCAAATGTGCTATTGCACATATACAAATTAACCTCACATATTCAAGATTTATGCAAGTTTTACCTATTAAATTAGTCAACCCTATATTCACGTTGAGTCTTATTTTCACATCAAGTTATGTTCATATCTCCTAGTCACTTCAGATATTCAAGATGTCAAATCTAGTCAAGTTGAAGTCGAGTCCAGTTCCAGATTGTAGCGACAGGGAATTTTCATTTCTTTTTAAATAAAATGTTTTAAAACTTTAATTGCACGTCGCTACGACTTTTCCAATTTAATTTAAAAGAGTATTCGTCTAGCCAAATTATAAATGAAATTAAATTAATTTTCATCGTAATTAAATTTCCGAACTTTATTTATAATATTCCAATGTCACAATTTTTAATAATAATTCAAATTTTAATGATTTCAAAGTCCCAATTCATGTATTTCCACATTTTTAACCTTGCCCAATTTAAATTGCTTTAATCCCCAAACTTACCTATTCATCATAATCCCAATTGATATGAACAATTCTTTTTCCCACATTTCCATAAAATTTATCCCTAAAAATAACATATATCACTCAGTAAATTCCTGCAATCATTCCAATCAGACATTCGTCATTTAAAAGAATTCGCACACGTTTATTTTCACACCCAATCTGCATGATTCCATCCTCACATCCCTAATTCTCTCCCTCTTTTCCCTAAATCACAACTATCATTCCACTGCAGGTTCCTACACTTCATCCTCAATCAGCAGACTCCCTCAATCTACCAAAATTAATCAAGCAACCTAAGTTTATTTCTTCCAATCCCTCACACAACTGAGAAACCACACAATTCTGGGTAAGCTCTCGACATTCTCAACTGCAGCACACAAATTCCACAAGTTCAAATCATCACCCTGGCACCACTGCACGAAATCAGCCACCAATTCAAACCAAATTTCACCACAACCTTCATCCATACAAAACCGAATGCAACATCCCAAATCCACCACTGCAGAACTCTCCTCATCGCAGCCCACGAACCTCCATTTGTCGTGCTTCCCCTGCAGAACTTCAAAACACCATCACAAATCCTCAAACAATCTGCATATTCAACACCACAGTCGAATCCAACCCCATCAATGCCGAACCATAGCCAAGCTCCCAAGATCGCCACTGCGATCATCGCGACCACCACCAGCGCAACCACTGCCCGACCCCAATTCCCATCAATCAGCCCCAAATCAAACCAAAATCCAAGAAATAGAAGAAGCCCAGAACCTTACCTCGACCTTGACCCATGTTATGGCTGGATTGACGCCGGAAAATTCCCAAAAACCGCGACCTCCTCCCTCGGTTTCTTTCGGTTTTTCCCGCACCCATATATGCCCAAAATCACCCCAACCTGCATCAACGCCGCCACACGAAGGTGGCGCTACCGCCAGCCCCGATCGGCGGTGGAAAACCCGAGGGCAGCCCCTCCCCCCCCAATACCGTCGCCTCTCTCTCGCAACTCCCTACTCACTCTCTCTGTTCTGAATGTCGAGAGAGAGAGAGAAATAATGATTTTATTATTTTAAGTTTTCAAAATTTGCCCTTTTAGCCCAAATTTCGAAATATATTAATTTCAGTCCCTTCTTTTAAAATGATTTCAACTTAGTTACAAATGTTTTTATAATTTACGAATTATCCCTTATTTTCGTAAAATACTATTTCAGTACCAAAACTTTTAGAATTCAGTTTTCTAAAAAAATCTCAATCTAGCCCTCAAACTTTATTTTATCACGTTTAAATCTTTAAATTTCTAAAATACTAATTTAATTAATTTATTTTTTGGCTAGACGAAGCAGTTGGTGATTTGAGAAGCTAACGACTATTCCTGCTCCAATTTTTGAGAACTCGTAACGTTAAAGGTAGACTCGCCCCCACTAATTGATTTAGACTATAATTGTACGTGATTATGTGGATTTGTGTGATTTTGCATGCTTAATTGGATGAGAAAAGAAAAGAATATCTCGTATGAGATAAATTTGAGAATTTATGTTATGCACGTCATAACTTATCTGCTAGCATGAGACAAGAAAATAATGTGTTCATTTGCACTCATTTATTGATGCTTATGAATAAGAAAAGAACGTCACTACATTATTTGCATAATTACTTGCCCAATTATCTTGTAGATTAATTATTGACGATGAGTCTACTGAGTATTTCATTTTGAAATGCTCACCCCATTGTTTTAACAATTTTGCAGATTTCGGTAACGGTGGCGAGTGATGGGCAATGGCGACAAATAATAAATTGGATATTATTTTTGAAAGTTGTGGATTTCGAAACAATCATTTCATTTTATCAAGAATTTTCATTTTAATAAGTTGTACTAGTTATTTTATTTAATCTGAATTATCGCTAAATTTTTATTCATTAAAGGTGAAATTTAATATTTAATCATTTTCCGCAATAAAGTTTATTCAAGAATTTAGAAAAGTGACGTTCCCGCATTTCTCGGAACTCGGGGCGTTACAGAGATCATGTATTCACGACCATTCATATATTCAAGTCGAGGCCTATATTCACGTTAAGAAATATATCCAAATCAAGTCCGGTCCCAAGTCAAGTTCAAGTCAAGCCAGTTTAGATTATATGTATTTCAAGTTATATTCAGTTCAGTCAAGTCAATTTCATGTATTCAAATCAAGTCAAATTCACATAATCTAATCAAGTCATACTTCATATTTTTAAGACCATGTCTTACATATTTAAATCAGTGAAGTCTTATATTCAAGTCATATAATCAAGATAAGTCGAGACAAGACATATTTTCAGTTTGGGTTAAGTTAATATAACATGACTTGTGCAAATGCATGTCTTTTCAAGATATGATGACTTTTAATGGAGCCCATATTACTATCCCAAGTACGTACAAACAGGGAATGTAACCCGATTTCAAGCATGAAGTTTATTCAACTAGTTATTTCACAAGCTTGGTTTCTATACCACGAGTTTCAAACAGGGAGTTGAGATCTCTAAAATTCATTAAGCAGCATAACCACATTGCTATCCAATTACTAGACTTTGTGACACGTATATCAAGACAAGTGCCATAGGTATATTAATAAGCGGGATAGAGTATGATTGTAATGCAAGAAGTTCCTTTTTATGCAATGCATAAGAAAAAAAAATGAAAATCCCTTTTTAATGCAATGCATAATGGACACATATCAAGAAGTAGCATTAAGATTACGTATAAATCAAGTCAGACAAGTTCATATATTCAGGAGTTTTAGATAGACGAATTAATCTTACATATTCAAGATAATATTCAAGTGGCATCAAATTCATATAATCATGTATTATGTCTTTAAGGAAGTAGATAACATATTATTATTATTATCTGTCAAGACCAGATTATCATCTTTATTATGTTAACAAGCCTAGGATCATATAAACAAGAGTATGGATTCATTTAAATATCAAAATAATATTGATCAGTGTATTATGTATCGATATATTAGCATTTATCGATACATATCCAAATGTATCTATACATAAAATGAGGATAGAAACTATTTGATATATTAAGCATATCGATACATGATGTTAATCTTTTACAAGTATGATATTGATATCAAGATAGTAATAATAACATAGTTAATCATCTTCTTTAAATTAAACATATGGATGTCAAGATAATGATACTCACATATTAAATAGAGAATGCTTATTGTTCACTTTATTTTGCGATGTGAAAATACCCACAAGTGTACAGATCGGAAAAAGTAATAAAGTGGACCAAAGAGTCAGAATTATTGTTCCCACGAGGACTGCTATGAAGTACCGGAATATTTTAGTTCCTAACTCAATTTGAACAGACGAAAATTGTTTGATGGTTTAAACTAAAACAAAGAAAATTAACTAAGAATTAAAATTGTAAGATTATTTTGTTTTTAAAAACGATTGTAAAGTAGTTGGTATTCACGATTTCACCTAACCAATTAAATTAACTCCAATTCTAATTTTATTTCCTAAATATGCATTCGGTCGAATTCAATAATGTATATTGGGATTCCCCTCTCGAGTTTAAATCAATTCTAACTAAATAAGTCAACCGTGTATCTCTATAGAGGGTCCGAATATTCCTTATTTACATTCAATAAACAAAAGAATTCAAACACGATCGCGATAATAATAAAATTATATCTCTATCTCTTGTCTAATTACCGGATTTATTACCTTGATCTAAGTTATTAACTTACCTCTCGGATTATGAAAATAACTCAATGAATCATGAATTAGTGTCCAATTAATTCACGCATTAAACACAATAATAAATCAACATATGCAACGAATCATTAAAATAATGAAAAATGGAATTAAAACAATAAAGATAGGCTACATCGTTCGTCCCAACATGGACTTTAGTTACACATCATAATTAAACAACAAAAATAATAAATAATAGCGTTAATTGAAAATAACATTAGAGAATGGAAAGCTTGCACCAGTGTCGATTCTCCACATGATCTTTAACTCTCACCCCTTTGCAATGATTGATCTCCTAAGAATTTGACGTGAAAATCTCAATTATATGATGTTCTTAGGTGAGGCAAATGTCTTAATTTTGTGTCTCATAAGTTGTATTTATAGGTCTTGGAGAAACCTAGGTCAAAGTAGGCAAAAATCTATTGAATCCACATGTAAAAGCCCAGTCAGCGGCCCAGTTGTACACCCTCGAGATCGCGGGGTGCAAGTGCCGGTGATCATGCAGGCATACCATAAAGTCTCGGGTTGATTTTTCATCCTATAGTGCGATTGTGTGCTTATGACTCCGGCCATTGTGCGGTATAGCATGTAATGGAATTTCCATCTTTTCTCATCTGTGTAAGTTGGTCCTTGCCTTTTAATTGTAGCTAGGTCCTCCACTTTCAATTGAAGCAATTTATTCCCCTACTTTGGAATCTTTTTGATTTTCTCGTTTAAGCTCTCAACTCAACTCCTTCAATTGTGTCCTCCAACTTCTAATTTATTCACTTTGGCACTACGCAAATTGTTAGATTTTTGATATAATTGGCAATTCCGTGAACGAAAGGACTCATTTATAAAGTCCCAATTAGATTCAAAGTTTGGTAGTTGATTTAGTTGAGTCTTTGGGGTCAAAAAGAACAAAGAAGTGTTCAAGAAGACTTGTGATGCAATTAGAAGTTAAAGATGAATCCAAATCCCGCAATGTAATGATCCGGATTTTCAGTTAGAGGTTGAGACTCAATTTTTGTATAGGAAACATGTGAATTTGGAAATGACTATTTCTAGAAGAAATGTGAAATTTTGAGCTATCTTTCCAGCACACTTTGAATCACCTCAATAGGATATCGGGAAAGAAAATTATGATCAAAACACTGAGCCTTCTTGAATTACCCTAATACGCATTTTTCAACAGTTTTGCTAGGCCCAAACACTTCCAAACCTTTTCCTATTTATACCCAAGCCCTAGCACGAATTTATAATGGTTTTTTATTGAGCCTAAACATTATAACATATTTCTATACATTCTTTGGAGATCCAAGAATCTTTTCATGCAAAGATTCAATCCTTTGTTCTTGAGATGCAAACAACCAAGTTAGGAAAACATCACTAGTTCCTAATCTAAAACACATGCATCCTTTGACATAAGGATTAATTCTTCAATTGTGAAACTTCAGAGCTGCTGGAGGTTGAAGAAGGTTGGACTACAAGCACAACAAGTTAACAAGGACCGGGAGTTCTTGGAATATCCACTTGGAAGAAACATCAAGATCTAGAAGCGGCTAAAAGTAGTTGTATCTTGGGTTGGCAGGGGTAGACTTGCGTTGTCTAGTAGGGAAAGCTGGATAAATGTAATTGTAACAGAAATTGCTTATAATGGAGGTAACTGGCTTGGTCCCGGAGTTTTTTCCACGTTGGATTTCTCCGTCATCATATTATTGTGTTAATTGTTCATTGTTTTTCATTATTGCAATTGTGGTAATTCAACTTAGGATAGTTGAACTTATTTGAATAACCATCTAGAAACTATTAAAATTGACGTGTTCGTTTTTAATAGTGACTATTCCACACGTAAGGTCAAACTTCGGAGTGCCCCGGAACTTTCAAAGATTTCTCAGTTGATGTCATTAAGCTCTCAATTGCTCAATTTAGCTCCAAATAACATCCAATTGTGCATTTTCCCATCAATTTCTTCATTCCTCATCATTTTGGTACATTTTCTGAAATGTAAACAAATAAACACACATTAAATAGCATTTATTTTAAAAAGACAACAATATATTCTAATTTTGACATCCTATCCTATCCTACCACATATAAAAGAGGCTAAGCTTTTTTTACTGTTCCTAAGGCATTAGCATGACGTTATATTACCATTTAACCCACAACCTGTCTCAGTCTCCCTCATGATCTCAACTTCCTCCCTCACGCTCCCTCTTGGTTTTCCTCTTCCCTCTAGCCTCTCATTGCCGCTGCCGCCGACCATCACACCGGTAACCCCCAGCCCTCCTCTCTTCCCATCTCCCTCTTGCGGCACACATGGATACAGTCGCACATCACACACACTCACGCACGCACACACACACACACATCGTGAACATACTGCTTCACACGCACTCTCTCTCTCTCTCTCTCTCTCTCTCTCTCTCACACACACACACACACGTATATTTATGCTGTTATTGTATGTATATATGTGTGTGTTTGCAAGATTATGGGTACATTTCAGGATTTTGAATTTATGAGTTTAGTATTTATTTATATATAATTAATTTCAGAATTTGAATTTTGGTTTTAGATTGTTGATTTTGAGTTAGTAGATAGAAAAATTTCAGATTATTAATTATTGGAATTTTATTGAATTTTTTTCAATTTTTAAGTTGACTTAGATTTTTAGCTTTAATTTTTTATTTAATTGATAAATAGAATTACAAAACTCTCCCTTGAATTTAATCTCATCTCAAATCACATAGCTTTCATAAGGTTAGGGATCCTGAACTTAAGGACCAAAGTAAGAGTTGGGTGTATTCTTTTTCTTTCAATAATGTGAGTTCTATGTACTAAATACTTTGACCATATAGGGTAACTGTAATCTATTGACAAATAATAGTAGCAACAAGGAAAATATGTAAAAGAATAAATTTAGCCGAGTGCTGGAAGAGATGCTTGGCCTCTTATCCTTCCTAATCCTATCCTTCCTTTCCTGTCCTAATCCTAACTATTATAAAAACGGTAAGCTATTATACTGTTCATTTTCAACTGTTCCTAAGGCACCAACATGACGTTACATTACCATTTAAGCCACATTTATCTTTTCCAAAAAGGTCCAAACCCTAAACCACTCTTCTCTAACCGCACAAAACATCTTGAGCCACTCTCTTCTCTCCACCTAGAAGTCTTACGTCAGTTCTTTTGGAAAAGTGCATTTTCTTCTGGAAACCAAATTGTTATTAGGATGTACTCGTGTTTAGTATGGGAATACTGACATAATTGTGCAATATTTTTCCATTTGTACTCATACGTGTAATTCTGCTTACCATTTACCTGATCATAAATATTTTTTAATTTTGCTTTTTGTAGCATCTTGACTCCATACTTCAATGAGGAAGTTACCTTCTCCATTAAAATGATGGATAGGCAAAACTAAGGTGGTGTTTCTATACTTTTTTATTTGCAAAAAATCTTCATAGTTTTGCTTTTATTGGTTGTTGATTGTTTTCTGTCACACACATACCCATTATTTATAATTCTAGGGGTGAGGCAATAATTGAATTATACATATGTTTATTAAAATTTTCTAGAACGAGTTTGTTGCAGATGGTCATTCAAGTTTCTTGAGCTTAAATTAGAAAATAATTCCTAAACAATTCCCTAACATCAATATTTCGTCGAGGACTTACGAGCATTGATTTTTGTACTGTATTGATGTTCTTTTAAGATCAGGCATACCAGGTTATGTGTTTTTTCTTTGTAGTTGTTGATTCTACATCATATTATTTAAACAACGTCTGGTTAATTATTTTTCATGTATTTTATAACCTTGATATTCTATAGGAGTCCAATTTCATGCTCTAATGTTCTTTGTTCATGATTTTCTGTGTTTCCAACCACTTGTTTGATTGATTACCTATGTTGAGCTTTTTGTATGTTCTTTGTTAATGATTCTTTGTGTTGCCAACCATTTGTCTGATTGGATGATATGCACAAATAACATCATTTATCACCTAAATGAAAGAACCCTAAGGCTGTGTTTGATAGAAAAGATGGAAAATAGATGGTAGGAAAATATTTTCTAGGAATTGATTTGGCTGGAAAATATTTTCCTGGAAAATGTTAATTGGAAGTGTTTGATTAGATTAATTTTTCAGGTGAAAAAGTGGGAGATTTTCCAAATTTTATTGTTTGATTAATATTATTTTCCATGACAAATAATCAAAATTTAACAAATTTAATAAAAAATATTTTTATTTTTTTTTTATTTTTCACTCATGTGTACTTGATAATAATAATGTTAATTTCAGAAGAAAAAAAATAAGTCAATTAACAATAATAAAAAAAATATTTTCTCAACAAATAGGTAAGAAAATATTTTCAAGGCAAATGAGGTAGTTGTGCTTTAAATGGTTGTACCTAAGAAAATATTTTTCAAGGCAAATTTTTCCAACCAAACACCCAACAAATGCAAAAGGTGGAAAATATTTTCCATGATTTGACATTTTCCTGGAAAATAAGGCTGTATCAAACATAGCCTAACATTAATTGTTACTGGGAGTTGTACGAAAATAAATGTGAGAAAAGGTGAATTCTGCGTAAATTTTTTTAACTTCTGCAATGCTCCTATGAATAGTTATTTACTTTTCCTCATAACAGAATTTCAGTTTACAAATCTATCTAGCCAACCATTGGTACTAAGAATAGATGTGTTAGCACCAATTGATCAGGTAATCATCTTTTCTCAATAAAACTATAATTTAGAGTTTAATCTATGTAGCATTCAAACAAAAGATAAAATTCAAATTTCGATTTGGGTTCTCCTCATTATTTGATGTAATTATTGCTTATTATTAGTTGTTTTTGTCCTCCTTTTGTTGTAGTTAGAATTTTGCTCCATGTTGTTTTATTTCAACATGTTTTAGTATGAAGCTTTACATTTTACAATAATGTAGACAATGACAAAAAAATGTTAAAACGACATATTTTCAGTTTACTTCTTCTGTACAAAATTTTGGTTTTGAGGAATTCACTGCAGTGTACGTGCACTCGTTAGTTTATGGTTTATTTTATTCTATTCTTATTTCTAACGTCTAGGAAGTTGAGGCTTTGATTAACGAGTAACAACTAACTCTAACTTCGAATATGCATATGGCTAGATTTTATTTGTCTTGGAGATAATGGAGGACAAAGGGAAGGGAAGGGAGAGAATAAGACTAGACTGGAGTAGAGATTTTCCAAGTTATGTACTGGACAAGTAAAGAGGAGAAGAGTAAGTATATTACTTTTTGTAGTATATTAGCACATGATAACCTTCGGGCTGTGGATTGTGGAAAATGGAGCCTACTGAGACTCATAATGAGTAATGCATGCATGCTTAAAGCTTATGCTCTGCCTCTTAATCAATTGTAGTGAATTGTTTTCTGTTTTGCTTAATTAAGTGTTATTTCTCTTTATTACTTTAGCTAATTTGAGTTATTTGACCAAATGATGGCTTCACAGTAGCATTTAATCACTTTCTATTCACTGTTTGCTTTTGAAATTTCTTATTATCGTCGTTAAGTGAATTAAACTAATGAGACACTGTCAATATTAGTGGATCAACTTTCGTGTGCAAGGATGATGGAAAGCCTTTATTATTTTTATTCTTTTCTTTTGTACTTTTATCTTATTCATCACAATAATAAAACATTATTATATACACAATTCTTACTGAATTCGTGCAACGCACGGGCACAACTAGTATAAATAAGTGTATAAAATACACTTATCAATTATAACAAGATCACATAAATGACATATCAAGAATAGTCAAGATCAAATTATCATTATTTTATATTTTTCAATTGAATAAATAAATATTATCGTCACGATAATGATATAATAATCATATTGAAAATAGACGTGGTACACTTATAACAAGATTATATATTTAACTTGTATCAAATAAACAAATAACATATTCCACTCACTTCAATCCAAGAGTGTCTAAAAGAGGTCCTTTTATTCTGCTTAGAGGATGTATCGATACTCCATGAACATGTATCGATACATGTTATCTTCAAGCTTCATGTATCGATACATTGTATCGATACTTAAGTCGGTCCAGCACTGGATTTTCTCGAGAGTTTTATTATATTTGGTTGAGCATAATTTCATTTAGGACACTAAAAACATTTTATTACATTAACATGTCTTTAAGCCTAACAAAAGATCAAACGTGATTCAAGAATATATTTGGAGGAAGGAAACCTTATTTCTCTAACATTTCTTGATAAATATTTGGTGTATGATTCAATCTAAATCCAAGGCTATTTATGAGTAAAAATAGTTGCACCAAAGCCTTGGAGGAAGTGGTCATATGGAATTAAAATCCTTGCTTCATAGTTAAGAATGACCAAGCTAGCAATAGGCGGATGGTTTGAGGCATGCAAAGCACGAGGTGTCAAATGAGTAGAGGTGACTAAGGAATCCTACAAAAAAGGAGATGGAAGTATAGCATGCAGCCTTGAAAGAAAAATGCCACTTCATGCTACATTTCTTTCAAAATTTCAGTTTTGTGCAGTCATATTTGGACACAAATTTGAGGTATCAAATGAAATCGAAATCTTGGTTTCTTGATATTGTTTCGGAATACTCTTGACATAATTTGACATAAAATTTACGGCGAGAGAAATACATAACCAAGGAGGAAGTTATGGCATTCCAAAATAGGCCACTCAAACTGTTTTCGGGTTAACTGTTTTTATCGTCCTAACTTTAAAAATTCACCAAGGGCTATCCGTTGGTCAGAATGACAAACCATTTTCATATTCTCAAAGTTTACTCCAAGAACTTGCCTGTACATATATCATATATAATCAAATAAGATCGGGAGTGATAGAAAAATTCTCGAGAAAAGAGACTCTTTAGATATGTTTTTACGTAACTTTTCTTTTATAAAAATTCCATTTTCCTTTCTTTTTCTTTCTTTAATCAAATAAACTCTACAAAGACTTTTATTATATTAGAATGGTCTGTTAATGATGTCAAGATTCTCAGGTCGTTACATGGATGATGATGATGATGATGTCAACCGGGACTTATAAGAGGTGCAAATTGCTATAAATCAAAGTTGGAGGGCTCAATTGAAGATGAATTGGAGTTGGAAGAAGAATTGAATAGAGTTAAAAGTGTGAGGACTAAGTTGTTGTAATTAAAATTTGAAGGATCGGACATGCAAATAAAGAATAAGGACCTACTTAAACATATTTGAAAGTTGGAAATCACACTGAATGATTGAACCACACGGCCACACCTTCTAAGCCAGGTGGCCACGCGTAAAGAAATCAAATTGGCAAAATTCCAAAAGATGACCTGCGCGGCCACCGGAATTTGGCTTGCACAGCCGTGCAGTGGTTTCCAACCCAACGAAGTCAAGCCTATGCGTAAGTTCCATGCGCGAGTTTTGTCTTGTTTTCTTTCCTCGCATGCCTAGGTTTTGGGTTACCTAGCTATTAATACAACTTATGAGGAGAGGATTTAAGACCTTTGCACACATATTCAGGAGGCTATATTCAACATCTATCATCAAGATCTTTGAAGAAAATTGAAGGAAAAGACTTGAGCAATTGAAGATTATCAATGGGGAACAACTTCTTGGTGCAAGAGTTCTTTTTTTAATTAATTTGATAAACTCATGATGTTCAGTTATATTATTTACTACGTTCTTATTTATTCCATGATGAACAACTAAACTTATTATTAGGATTAGCGATGTATACAATTTTACGCTTTTAGTTTCATAATTCAAGTTTCATGTACATGTTACATGTGTAGGTTTTCTTTTGTGTTTAATGCGTGAATTAACTGGCCACTAATTCATTGATATCATGGTTTGTTTTCATAATCCGAAAGGTGAGCTAACGAACTAGATCTATGAATAAAACTCGGTAATTGGATGAAAGATAGAGATATGTGTTTGTTATTATTGTGATCTTTATATGAGTTGTGTTTCATGCACCTAATTATTATGACCCGCTAATTTCATATGCATAAGTGAACTCAATAGAATGCATTATTAGGATTAAAAATTGAAAAGTGGAATTATAAGTATTGACTATGTGAAATTGTGAATTCCAACCTTTTATTCATAACTTTCAAAAACACAATTTGTATTCATGTTTAATTGCTTTTCGTTAGATTGTTTAGTTTAGATAAAAATCTCATCTTTTAATTATTCAACTAAAGCAAGAATTATCACATTTTCGATATTCAATTACACTCTCTGTGGGACAATAACTTGGACTCTTTTGTCCACCTCATTACTTAGATGCGATATTGCACACTTGCGATTTATCACATAAAACAGCAAAATAAAATGAGAGTGTAGGATTATTATCGCTTTCATATATTTAGTGTGTGATAGATTCTAAATTGATGAAATTGAATAACATATTTACATAGAAAATAATGGAACTTCTTCAACTTTGCGAGACTTTGAATCTGATTGATGAGTTCAAATAATTCTCTATTGATTATATTTGTTCTTTGGCAAATAATCTTTATCCTTTAGATTTTACTAAGAAAGAGAGAGATGATTTTAGAAGACAATTAGATAATTACAAGTGTGATGTACTTTGTCACACAGAGTTTTAAAATGTTGGTTCCCCTCCTAAATTATGCAAGCTATTGGTGGAAACAAATAAATTGTGTCATTATTTCTTAATTGACTAGTTGATTCATTTAGTGTTGACTCTTTTAGTTTCCACAATAACAACATAATGTACTTTTTCAGCAATGAAACTCATCATGAAACCTCTTCGAAATAAAATGGAAAATGAACTTTTATCAAATTCTATGATTATCATAGGGATGTTGCTCTTGTAATTGATACGAAGTTCATCGTTGACAAGTTTTATCGTGTGGGAGCTGAACAATGCCTCAGAAGTAGCATTTTTCAGTTGTTTGTGTTGCACATTTTCATTTTTTTGTCTTTTAGAAGGTTAATGTATTTAAGTTAATGTCATTTAGAGAATGAATTTTAAGTCAACGTCAAATATTGCTCTCCCATCTACAAAATTTTCAGCCCCCAAGTCAAAATTTCCTAGTTTTGCCCCTTGGAGGGTTGTGTGTTTGTTTGAATCACATTTACTTATCTTTTCAAGACAACTTAGGGAGGAATTATATGTTGAGCATTAGCCTTTTTACTTTATGTTAATCTACTCATGAATACGTCAAAAAATTTCATTTCCTATAACATATAAAGATTTAAAGCAAAAATTGAATAATAAACTTATACTATGAACACTATCAAGTTTTTGCTACCTATTCTACGTATTCATAAACATATTAATAAAGAAATAAAAGGTTTTTTGGTAAGTTTTTTTTTTAATATAGTTTTAAAAAGTGTTAAATTCATGATTACTTACATCTAGATTTGAAATTTTGTAATCAGGCCAATCTATATATATATATATATATATATATATATATATATATATATATATATATATATATATAAACCAACTGAGATTTTGCCAATTTTGACTAGATTCTTAATTTTGAACAGTCCGCTGTGTGTATAGAATCTGAATTTCTGCCAAAATATTATAATCTGGATTTTTTTTTCCATTTCCCATGTTTCCAACAGTTAAATGTGGTTGGCAGATTTCACTTTACTGTCCTGAATGTTTTATAATCGCCAGAGCAATCACGCCTGCAAAAGAATGTAACCGATCAAAATTGAGTGAAATTTCAAAGTAGTTACAAAATTTCAATCCCAACTTGTTTTCCCCAGGTTTTATATCGTCTAAATCCCCATGTATCAAGTCTGCAAAAAGCGCCCGCTACCAAAATTCAATTTCAAAAATTCTAACCATGTAAGTAGTTGTCAAGTGGCGTCACCTTTACTGGTGAAGAATATTCTACAGAGGAAGTTCTTGATGGAAAATAAGATATCGGGAAAGGTGGAAGTGAATTCTTTTACATCAGTATTAGTGGAGTTTAACAAGTGTAAGAAGGGGAGAAGAAAATCATGTGGCATATGAGAGCCTGAAAGCTTCTCAGGAATCACAGTAAAATTGACAATAAAGTCGATTTGAAAAAGAAATGCAATGACAATTTGTCGAATGGGGGGAGTGAAATTACCCAAGTAAGTCAAAACTCCATAAGAAGAAATGCGATGATGATTAACAAAGGGTTTGAAGGAAAAGTGGAGAGAGAGAGAGAGAGAGAGAGAGAGAGAGAGAGAGATTTACATCATTGTGGGTTTCGATTATAAGAGAAAAAATAAAACAAATAGATATAAACTTTTGTGTTTTCTGTATTCTTTCATCATTTTAGTTCCATTATTATGTGTTTTTTGCCTACATGAGGTTGAGGGAGTAGGAGATCAAGAACTTGATATGGTTATCTGAATGTGTTGCTCAGAACAAGAAGTCTTGAGTGCATGATAGTGTAATTTCAATCTTCTAATCTCTTAAAAACTATTTTAGTGCTTAATACTCTTTCGTTGTGTGTTATTTTTGTTGCATTTTTGAGACTATGATGTAACTTTCTAAATAAGTTTCATGATGGATGTGTAAGTTGGAGGGAGAAAAGATTTGTTAGTATTTTAATAATTTTTTGTGTATTGATTGTTTATCCAAATATGCAATAAACTGATGATCATGAATTCAAAGGGAGAAGACTTGTATTAATATTTATTATTATAATATGTTGGTTTATTTATCCAAACATACAATAAAGTTTGGTTAGCATATATCAAAAAATTGTATAAGAAAATGATAGACAATGGATGTACACTGGATATAGGCACATTTAGGATGCTCATAAAATTATATAACGTTTATTTCTCATGAATTTGTGTGTTTTTTTAATAAATCTTGCACACAAACGCATTTCTTTATATACAGTCTTCAAAGGGGGATATAAGTTACCTCCAAAAGTTTTTCTTGATGTACGATGCCGGGAGGAAATCCCTCTACCTCCAGGAAGATTTTCGCTATACTACACTTTTGGGTATACTACTGTAGTTGCATTATAGTTTGTCTTATTTGTAGCAATTTTGGATGAAGGGGTGGAATGATGACTATTGAAAAGAATTTTTTTCTTCCATTTGTGCTATTGGTAAAATGAATTATATTGCTAGTATCAATTGGGGTCCGTTATGGTAAACAAAATAAACTGATTTATAAACTATACAAAATAAACTGGTTTAAAATGTGAAATAAAAAAAGGATTTTATTAAGCATATGTTGCTTGTTGTTGATGACCTAAAGGTGCCAATTCGGGAAGACTTTTTGCGTGATCATTTTTATATTGAGTTAACTGGAAGATATAAATTGAAGTCGATAAATGGCATAAGGAATGTGAGAAATGAGAGTTTTAGAAATGGGGAAGGGTGGGAGCTAAAAATTTATAAAGTTTGCTTAGGTTAGTGGCCTATTGAGTTGTTCATTTCTTCGTGCTATACAAGCACTTCATAAGATTTTTGATGTATTATACCTCAAGCCTATCCTATTTTAGCATTTTAGGATAGATAGTTTTTTCTGCATCGAGCTTTTCAGTTTCTACAGTTACTAATTACTTGTCCCTGTTATGGTTCCGTAATGTTGTGGAAAAGTATCCTCCTTATCAATCCATATATTCAAGTTTATCCAAAGGAGAAAGCCATTTGCTTTACAAGGCCTTTTACGAACAGGATTTGAATTGGTTTTGCTTAGCATTTGAGTAGCAAGTTTGTTGATAAGAGCTTGCAATTAAAATTGAGAATATACACCTAGGAAGAATAACTAGGTGTTTTCTAAGTAATTATTTTATTATTGGAAAAAAAAACATTTTTCACATCTATTTGGTGCTTTATTTACTTGATTTTTGCAATTTGATATGACGAATGCTTTTATACTGATTATTGTTCGCTAAAATCGAATACATGCAAGTGTATGTGTTGCATACAAGTAATAGTGGACTAATGAGTCCGAATTATTGATCCCACAATGATTGTCTAATTACATAATTACACTCTAATTTGATCAATTTCGAAAATAAACACACACAATTGAGTTTGATTTTGGAAATGTTCTAGTACTCAAATTAAAACTTTGAATTAAATACAAAATTAGGTAAATAAATGAATAGATAATGGATGATGAATTGATGATTAAAGAAAGCTGGGATTCTTCATTTTACTTGACCTTTACCTAACTAACTTCTCGGCATACAAATTGATAGATTGGTCATTAAACATGTTAGACCGATTTTCCCATTATAACTAAAAGCCTCTCTCGAGTGAAATTAATCCGAATTAGTTGGATTAATCTACTATATCTCTACATTGATTAAAGTCCAACCAATTGCATCAATGGATTATCTATGGTTTAAGATATATCTTTATCATTAACGAGAACCTAGAGCAAATATTTTATTAGTCTAGAATATACAACAATCTCTCAATAATTGTACATTCCAAAAAATTCATACATTAATTTGGTCAAAATAAATGCAAGACCATAAATGCACAAGATAATAAATAACTCAAATTCTTAATATAAGCATTAAAATCAACTAAGTTAGGTCAAGCTTCATCATTCATCCCAACACAAAATAAATTAGCCCACGATGAAACAGCTATAAAACTCAATGTTTAAATGTATCATTTGAAATATATAGAGTAAATTACAAGAATATATAAAGTGCAAAATGATAAAACCTTCCCTTCAACAAGGATTTTGACTTCAAAAATTCAAAACTCTTCCACCTTGTTATAGGTTTCTCTTTCAATCAATGTTCAACCACCAAAAATTCAAAACTTAAATAAAACCTAACTAAATAGGACTTTACAAGAGGAAAATATAGAGAGAAAATGAAAAGAGACTAAGAACATCATGAACCCTAGCAATCAATGGGTTTATGGTAATTATATTATCACTAGAAAACCCAAAAAAAAATTTTAAAAAATTCCAGTTAAGATAATGCAAGACAGCATTTTGGGCCATATTGGGTCAAACCGAGTTGACCTGATAAGGCCTAGTATTTATTTATTTTTATTTTTTTGAAGCCATGCGACCGCATGACTTCGAGCCTTGCGATCACATGGTTAAGGCTATTTCAGAACTACCTAGATTAGAGGTGCCATTGCGATCGCACCCATGTAGCACCATGCGATCGCATGGTTCGTTAGTCTACCACCTAGCCATCTTGGTTTGCAATTAGGTCTTCAACTTTCTAGAATGATCATTGTGATTCTCAAACTTTCATATTCCTTTCAATTTAGTCCTTATAAAATTGCAATTAATGTCCTTCAACATTTGAAAGTGTGCAAGTTGGTCCCTTTAAAATTGTATAATCGATCTTAAACTTCTGAAAAGTGACAGCTTGGTCCTTGAACTTCCTAGCTTTGCATGTTTTAGCTCTTTTTTCTCCAAAATCTTCAATTAAAAACTCATTTTGTGTTCTCATGCGTTTTGTCCCTTGAAGTTGAGTAGTAGACATATATAAACACAAAATATGCACAAATAAGTAGATATTTATCCAAATCACTCCAAAAATACTACCTAAAATGTATGAAATGTATATTTAAAATGCACTCAACAATTAACTAAGTAAACATGAAGGATTATGTCTATGCAAAGAACAAAAATATATTTTTCTTATATCTATGTTTATACAATGTACATGCAGGTAAGTAAAAGGTTGTATTCATGACCTAATTCATCTCCACACATTTGAGGTAATGTACTGTTGTAAGCCCTTATTTGGACAAGCCCCTTTATCATATTATTAACCCTTATTTGATTAACTCAAATATTATTTTTCAGGAATTTAATGAGTATGAGGATTTTGATGAATGTCTTGCTTATATCGAAGATTAAATGATAAAACATGGTTTGTTTGATGGTCTCCTAGGCTATTCTCAGTTAATTTAACATATTTATTACTTATGCAAGTTGTAATTTAATTTGGAGTAGATATTAAACAACTCAAGTTGTCATTTTATCGGTTGCATTGCTCGAATTATAAGCGACGGTTGGGACGAGTCTATTTATTTATTTATATTTTATCCTCCAACATAGCCTAATGGTATAGAAGGTTCGGTTTTTGCAGGGTATGGCTCTTACAAATGTTACTAAATATTTGCAATGCTGTCTCCAATAGCAAATGATTTCAGGCATATCCCTTGAATAGTTGAATATCATGATCATTAATTAATTAATAGAGTCATCGAAGCAGTGTCTCATTTTGAATTTCTAATAAATGCCTTATCAGAGTCAAGGATCCCAATCTCAGAGAATCTATGAGAAGTCATTCGGTGTAAAGCGTAGGGATGCAATGCACATTGGTATTCTGTGAATTTGAAGATAAAAAACACAGCAAATATTACATCATGAATGTGCAGGTAAATATCTTGCTACAGAGAAAATTATTAGTCGTGTCATTAGTTTGTGTGAGGAAGCTTCAACAGACACTACCACCATCAGCTCTTGCCTCTACATGGAAACATTTGTTACTAAATTATTCATTTTAAGTTGTTCAAAACATTAATTTGTACAAGGTCCTATCTATGCATCAGTCCTCCTGTTAGTTGTTTTTTTCTTAAGTCTCAATGCCTTTTGCGAGTAAAATATAGACTACCGTTTGCAGAATGTGTAAATTAAAAGTTGTTTCATCATGCTTTAGAAAAGAAAATAGCAATACTAGAACTTGAAGGTTATAGTGGTTTGTGAGATTTTTATTGGCAATTATCAAATTTGATGTAGTTTTGATCCAGTACATCATTTTTTTTTTTTTGTTGATTTTTATCTATGTAGTAGAGTGCTTTGGATTTCGATTTTCTGATTTATAAATATTACCTACAATAGGTATTTGTTACAAATAGGTGTACAACATATCTTGGATCTTTCACATCTGTGTGTGGACATTTTTTGGTATTAAAAAAAACTTTCAAGTAAATCAATAGTTCATGGGAGATCATGAAAACACAACTCGTGTATTCGAGATATTGATGATACCTTACATAAACTTACTCAATCTACTGGCATTGGATGATGAAAAACTTGGAATGTTGATTGAAATGACACAATGCTTGCCAACGACTAACTCAAACAATGTGTTTTTTCGAACAAGAAACGAAGATATATTTTATTTCTTAAAGTGTTCATGCAAGTATATCTATATAGACAAAGTACAGTTTTGGCATTTTATACTTTATAGAAGCACGAATTCTTTTAAAGCGTGTACAGACATCATAACTAGAATCTACATTTATTACCTTAAAACAAGTTTTGTCCATCAAATGTAGTGGTCTAAACATTTGAGAAATAAAGTAAAAAATATTAATTAAGAAAAAGAAAATGGAGTGGCAGGCCTTCGTGATTGCAACTCGATCTTAAAGTCTCATCAAGTACTATGAATGTTGGAGACTCAAAATTAGTGGACTTTTAGAAAAATGTGGAGAAATGAATGAATTGTTTATCATTTCATCTTCATGGTTCTTCTACAATCAAATAGGCCATTTTCCTTTTTTCTTACTTTTTTTTTTTTTTTTGGTTATTTCGTTTCGTTCATTTGATTTAGAATTGTGTACTCTTTTATCCATTTTTAATTTTATGGTTGATCTTGAATTTCGACATGCAAAGATGATAAAGATCTATTCATTTAAGTTATTTCTTTATAATTACAATGTTTCGAACCCAACAAATATGATGACAAATGTTGTGAATACAAAAGTTTTCCAAAATTTGTAATATTCTTGATAATAGAATTATTATTATTATCATTTAAATTGATAATCACAATTATTACATTTTATTGATTCTTTTTATTATTCCGTATCAGTACATTATACTTTCTCAATTAAATATATTCGTGTATCGCACGAGTGTGAAACTAGTTATAATTTATTACAAAAGTATCAAAAAGTCATATAAAGTATTTTTTTTTATATTAAAAAATCAGACCAATTGTAATTTTTAAATTACAATTTATTATATGAGTTTATAAATTTGTAATTGATCATTAGGTAGTATCTAATCGCATTGTGTCAAATCGATACAAGTAGCTAAACAACTTGCTATACCATACAAGAGCATCTTCGATCGAGCTATTAGTTAAAAATTGACAGTTTTTAAATAATTACAAAATTATATTGAAGTTACAAAATTGTAATAAATTTGTAATTGATCATTAAGCAGTAGCTATACAATTGAAACTTTAATTCAAATTTTCAATTAATTACAATTGTAACTAATGAATTTTAAAACATGACATATTTTATTGGTGAAATTAATTAAATTAGTTACAAGTTTGAATTAGTTACATTCACCTTACTACAATTGCAATTGCAACTTAGTCACACCATGTAATTAATTACAGTTTGCAATTGATTAAAATTGTAACTTTATTTCAATTTTACAATTAATTACAATGATAAGTAATGAATTTGTAAAACATTAGTGCAATTCGTAATTAGTCACCGCCACAGTCGCTATTGCGTAAAAATTCACACGACACACTATTTTGTTCTCTTCCATGTTGCAAAAATGAATCTGGATTTCGTTTGTCGAGATTAGATCTGGTTTGTCGTTGATTTGAGAACAACTATAGGTCCATCTTTTCGCCTCTACCGTCTGTTGTCACTTACAGCTAATACCACCACCACCATCCCAATAGAACTGAGAAAATCAGCCAACATCAAGATCTAAAATTTAGATCTCAGCGGAGGCAAAAATTCATCACCATCACTGCCGATAAGAAAATGAAGAAGCAAATCAATAAGTCCAGATCTATTATAAAGATTATTAATGAGTTGGAGTGTGCGTGTGTTGATTTAAATTTTATTTCATCTACCTGATTTTTGACAATAATTATTAAAACCTTATTTAGGTAATTTAATTTAAAAACTAAAAAGTATGATTGAGCCTAATTTGCTCTTTTATAAATATTTATTCCTACGAAAACCCTCATCTAAGTTTTGATAAACAACAGGAAAATTTTGTAAATGCAAAACACTTTAGATTAACAAAATGTAAAACTAGCCCGCGTACTTAAATCCTAGAAGGTTATTCGCGAATTTCATATTTTTACGATGGACAGTGGATCATATGGATTGGCAGGCCTTCGTGATTGCAACTCGATCTTAAAGTTTCATCAAGTACTATGAATGTTGAAACTCAAAATTAGTGGACTTCTAGAAAAATGTGGAGAAATGAAGGAATTGTTTATCATTTCATCTTCATTGTTCTTCTAGAATCAAATAGGTCATTTTCCTTTTTTTTTTTTTTTGTGGTTATTTAGTTTCCTTCATTTGATTTAGAATTGCGTACCCTTTTATCCATTTTTAATTTTATGGCTGATCTTGAATTTCGACATGCAAAGCCTTTTTTCCCAAAAAGAGTTTTGAGTCCAAATCATTAGTTCTTTATAGTCTGGAAGATGATAAAGATCTATTCATTTAAGTTATTTCCTTATAATTACAATGTTTCGAACCCAACAAATATGATGACAAATGTTTTGTATACAGAAGTTTTCCAAAATTTGTAATATTCTTGATAATAAAATTATTATTATTATTATTATTATTATTATTATTATCATTTAAATTGACAATCACAATTATTACTTTTTATTGATTTTTTTTATTATTCTGTGTCAGTACGTTATACTTTGTCAATTAAATATATTCGTATATCGCATGAGTGTGAAACTAGTTGTAATTTATTACAAAAGTATCAAAAGTCATTATCAAAATCAAGTATGTTTTTTTATATTACAAAATCAGACCAATTGTAATTTTTAAATTACAATTTATTATATGAGTGTATAAATTTGTAATTGATCATTAGGTAGTATCAAATCGCATTGTGTCAAATCGATATAAGTAGTTAAACAACTTGCTATATATACCATATAAGAGCATCTTCGATCGAACTATTAGTTAAAAATTGACAGTTTGTAAATAATTACAAAATTATATTGAAGTTACAAAATTGTAATAAATTTGTAATTGATCATTAAGCAGTAGCTATACAATTGAAACTTTAATTCAAATTTTCAATTAATTACAATTGTAACTAATGAATTTTAAAACATGACATATTTTATTGGTGAAATTAATTAAATTAGTTACATTCACCTTACTACAATTGCAACTGCAACTTAGTCACATCATGTAATTAATTACCGTTTGCAATTAATTAAAATTGTAACTTTATTTCAATTTTACAATTAATTACAATGATAAGTAATGAATTTGTAAAACATTAGTGCAATTCGTAATTAGTCACCGCCACAGTCGCTATTGCCTAAAAATTCATACGACACACTATTTTGTTCTCTTCCATGTTGCAAAAAGAATCTGGATTTCATTTGTCGAGATGAGATCTCGTTCATCATTGATTTGAGAACAACTACAGGTCCATCTTTTCGCCTCTACCGTCTGCTGTCACCTACAACTAATACCATCACCACCACCATCACAATAGAATTGAGAAAACCAGCCAACATCACGATCTAAAATTTAGATCTCAGTGGCGGCAAAAATTCATCACCATCACTACCGATAAGAAGATGAAGAAGCAAATCAATAAGTCCAGATCTATTATAAAGATTATTCGACTTCCTTTACACATTCTTTTTCATTTTTGTGCAGAGACTCTTTCTGTAACGTAATCATTAGTGTGTGGAGTATGTGTGCGCGCGCTAATGAGTTGGAGTGTGCGTGTGTTGATTTAAATTTTATTTCATCTACCTGATTTTTGACAATAATTATTAAAACCTTATTTAGGTAATTTAATTTAAAAACTAAAAAGTATGATTGAGCCTAATTTGCTCTTTTATAAACATTTACATTTATTCCGACGAAAACCCTCATCTGAATTTTGATAAACAACAGGAAAATTTCGCAAATGCAAAAACCTTTAGATCAACAAAATGTAAAACTAGCCCGTGTACTTTAATCCTAGAAGGTTATTCGCGAATTTCATATTTTTACGGTGTCGTGTAGTCAATGGACAGTGGATCATATGGATTTCTTGTCTCTTTTTCCAAATCAAATTTTTCTTCAAGATATTATGTTCAGCAAATGTAATAATTATATTGTGAAAACAAAAATCATTCGTTTTTTACTTTCCTGCAATGCTAAGGATGCATATACTTTGCTTTAAAGGATACTCAAAACTTCATTCATGTATTAATTTCTCAAGCAACATCATCATTTAAACGTAGATTACTTTAATCCATATGAACTAACTCCACGAACAGAAAATATTATTGAATAATATTCTAGAATGATTACTGGGCACCAATTATTATTGATTTTATTTCATCATACCTTTTAACAGATAGTTGTCTGATAGAAACAGATGAACGACTGAGATGGAATTCCAAGCTTGATGCATCCATGATTCAGAGAATTGAAGCCTTTTTCGACATTTTTAATATTGCATACCAAACTTTAGAAGTAACCTTTCCCGTTGAAAATGAGCAAAAGTAGAGCAGATGTTTCATTCATATGAAAATTACATTTCCCCTTGCGACATACCAAATCCCTTCTGAAATCCCACAGCTATATTATATATATAACACAAGTGCCAGTTGTTCTCATCATATCAACCTCTGCGAAATGGCAACATCTTTGTGGTTTTATGTTGCAACTTGCTTCTGCATTTTGTTTGTCATTGCCAATGCCCAAGCACCAGCAGCTTCGCCTACAAATACGCCGTCCACGACCCCTCCACCGACTGCGACACCACCAGCAGCAGCACAGCCTGCTTCAAGTGCAGCAACTCCGTCAATCAGCCCTGTAACGTCGTCACCACCAAAAACTCCACCAAATCCAGTAGCAAGTCCATCCCAGCCACCATCATTGCCACCCCCACCACCAGTACTTCCACCGGCTGTACCTCCACCACAGGCATCCCCTGCACCTGTCCAACAGCCACCACCAACACCAGCCCCGGAAGTAAAGGCACCCGCTCCTGCACCGACAATACCCCCACCAATTCCACCACCTACGGCACCACCAGCACCAGTGCCAGCGCCACCTGTTGCATCACCAGCACCAATACCTGTTTTGGTTCCCTCACCTGCACCAGCACCTGGCAAGCACAAGAAAAGGAAGCACAAGATCAGGCATCATCATGCACCAGCACCTGCACCAACTGTCCCCAGCCCCCCAGCACCACCTACAGTTCAAGATACTGAGGAAACAACACCAGCACCATCACCAACTCTAAATTTGGTAATGCATATACTTTCCATTTTTATACCTTATTGTTTTCATTACTGCCTGGCCTACAATCCTAGATGCTATAAAGTTTCTGATTCCTCGTCATTCAATATAGAATGGAGGGGCATCACTAGGTCAGCAGGGAAGATCTAGAATGTGGGGAACTGCTGGATTGGCACTGGCCACTCTCTTGGCTGTCACGAGCTTCTGCTCATGAGCTTTTATGGCGCAAGCAGTGGTGCAGATGACTGGAACGTTTTTGCATGAAAAAAGAACATTGGCATACACCAGAGGATCAGGGCAGACAACAATTCATCTCATATTGATTTTCTTTCTTTCCCCAAACCATTGTATTTTCATTACATAAATGAAATTTGTTCATTGTTAACATATACATTCTTTCATAAGAAAATAAAACAGATCAACTGAATGAAAATCAATTATAAACTTGCTCTAGATTTGATCAGTTTCCTTCTGTAAGTTGTACTCAACCACGAGTCCTAGATTGTCGACTAACTTGTGATACTTGGAACATCCTGAACACTGCTGAAAAGCATAGCCAGGTGAAGCCGTTAAATATAAAAAGGTTTCAGTAATATGAAAGACAAGGAATAGCTGAAAGTCTGAAACATATAACGTAAAAATAAAGAACTAGTATTTGAATACAGAAAGGCTATAATCATGCATATATTCTACAAAAGTGTAAATAGAACATAGCATCCTCATGGGAAAATAACAGAAGTAACATTAGTAAGGATTTGTTACAGATGGTTTGACACGCCAATTGGAAATACTGCACATTCGAATAAAGTTAATCAGGACCGAGTACAAATCATGGCAAGTATTGTCGTTTACGCTCTTTTTAATCATTGCACACCCCTTTCTCTCACTGTCATCATCGCTTGTGGCAGACAATAAAATAAATTGTAACATACAGTACACAAAAGCAGCTTCAGAAAATATTACCTGAACATAAACAAGCCCTATTTCATAAGCTAATCCGTTTATCAACTTCTGTGATCGTGCACCACAAGAGTTACACGTGAAAGTTACTAACAAGCTTCTTCTAGGGAGCTTTAGGTCAATAGATGCTTCCTGCAAGAAAGAACCCAAGGAGCACACAATCTAGTATAATTTGAATAAAGATAGAAAGAATTACAGAGAAGGCACATTTAATAAATAATCAATCAGGTCAAACATCAAGAAAAATGTTGAAGCTACCAATTATACATTAGAGACAAGACTTATGATTTCATTCTTAAATCGAGAATGTCAATACTCCATAAGAAAAGCAGTCCTGCTGAAGCAATTTCTTGAACTTAAAATTAAAATTGGTTTATTTATGTTGTTGAGATAAAATGTGTGGTTAAAAAGTGGTTTGATAAATTGTATTGTTTATAAATTGTAATAAGTACATTAAAGAACATAGGCTAAGAAGCATCCCTAGAGCTTGTTTTACCCACTATATCAACAGAATATATTGATAGTGCCAAGTTAAAAGACAAGAAGAAATCTCACACGAGTCGACTTAGCTCACAGCTGAAAGCTGAAGAGATAGTAGTTGCAGCTCACGTTTTCCTTCATCTCCTGTTAGAATAATCTTGTTAGTATCACAAAGTATTAGTTTTAGTCCAACAGTAGAATTCTCTAGAATAAGGTGGTTATTTTCTCATCTGTATCTATCATGTATGTAGTGTTTTTCTGCTCTATAAATACTCTTTATCGTGTAATGCTTTATGCAAGCTTTCTATTAATAAAACTTCATCTTTTCAGCCATTTCCGTTACCTATTAGTTTTTCTCAATTCCTGATTTGGTATCAGAGCCAGTATCATGGCTAACAACACTACCAGGTTTGATTCAAATTCACAAGTCCAGAATTCAGATGCTAATACTCATCTTAGTCCTTTTGGAGTAACTCTTACTCAAATTCCGTCAATCAAATTGGATAAAAATAATTTTCTCATGTGGAAAATGTGGTCATGCCGATTGTAAGAGGACATAATCTGGAAGGATATCTCATGGGGACAAAGATCTGTCCACCAGAGTTTTTGACAGGACAAACAGCTACTCAAGAAGGAACTGCTGTGGAAGGAGAAGCTACTGTGGAAATGGTGACAAATCTGGAATATACAAAGTGGGTCTCCATCGATCAACTTCTCATGGGGTGGTTGTATTCATCTATGACTCCGGAGATTCTAATGAGTAACGGGCTGCACAACTTCTAACAAGATGTGGAACGCTGTTACAGAAAGCTATGGAATCCTTAATAAGTCAAGGATTACTTTCCTTACTGAAGAAATCCAGAGAACCAGGAAAGAAGGCCTGTCTATGGATGAGTATCTGAACACCCTCGAACAACTTGCAGATAACCTTGAGGTGGCTGGAAAGAAAATTGAGCTTGCAGATCTAGTCACTCAGGCACTTGCAGGTCTAGACGAAGAATATACTCCCATTGTTGTTCAAATCAATGCGAAGGATTCAATTACTGGAGTGAGCTGTCTTCAGCACTGCTGACATACGAAAGTAGGCTTGATCACTTGAATCAAGTCAGAAGCAGCTTCAACTCAGTTAATCTGAGCTATGGAACTAATAGAGGAAGAGGAATAAATACCTCAGCAAGAGGAAAAAGAGGTGGAAGAGGAAGGTTTCTTTCCAACAGAGGAAGAACTTCAGGCAGAGGAAGATCTGGGAGGAATTTCAATTTTAAAACTCCCTGTCAAATATGTGGCATGAATAACCATTAGGCAGGATGGTGTTTCAAGAGGTTTGATGAAAGTTTTGTGGTTAATAAACCAAGCATTCACAGTCAGAGTGATAGAGTTTCAGCCTATGCAGCAACACCAGAAGTACTTGAGGATGATCTGTGGTTTGCAGATTCTGGTGCAAGTTCTCATGTGACAGCACATAAAGGTAATCTCAGTACAACCAAGCCATATACAGGTAAACAAAGTATAGTAGTTGGAAATGGTGATTCACTACCCATTGCTCATATTGGCACTAAAATTATACATGTCGAAGGAAATAAATCATTCTATCTCAGCAATCTTCTTCATGTTCCTACAATTAAGAAGAATTTAATCAGTGTTTCCAAATTTACTACTGATAACTCTGTCTATGGAATTCTTTCCTAACACATGCTTTGTCAAGGATTTGTAGTCGAGGAGGAACCTGATGCAAGGAAGGCTTAGGGATGGTCTATATCAGCTTCCATTTCCTACCAAACATACAAACAGGTTTTCAGCATACCCAGACAAACCTTCCTTTTCTCTCAATGTCAAAGAAGAAGAGTTCAAAACAGAGTCCTCTACACAGTCCTTGTTTGAACTTTGGCACAGAAGATTAGGACATCCGTCTGTGCGAGTTCTTAGTCAAGTCCTTGAGTCTTGTAATAAATCAGTTGATATCAATAAAAAGCATTTCTGTGAGGCTTGTCAATTTGGTAAAAGTCATGCTCTTCCTTTCAAATCTTCTACTTCACAATCACTCAAACCACTTGATCTTGTTTTTAGCGATGTTTGGGGTCCTGCACCAGTATCATCTACAGCGGGTTTTAGATATTACGTGTTGTTTGTGGATGACTACAGTAGATTCATGTGGATTTACCCTATGAGACAAAAGTCCGAAACCTTGAGTCATTTCACTGCTTTTAAAAGGCTAGCAGAAAATCAGTTTGAAAGACAAATCAAAGTATTGCAAACTGATTGGGGTGGAGAGTTTAAGAATTTTGGAAAGATTGCTCAAGAATCAGGAATAAAACTAAGATACTCTTGCCCTTATACCTCAGTTCAAAATGGTCGCGTTGAGAGGAAACATAGACATATAACTGAAGTTGAACTTGCTCTTTTAGCTCAAGCAAGTATGCCTTTGTGTTACTGGTGGGAAGCTTTTACCACAGCAACTTTCTTAATTAATTGCTTGCCTACACCAGTCCTAAGTCACAAGACACCAAGGGAACTTCTTTATAACAAAAAAACAGACTACTCTACCCTTAAAACTTTGGGGTGCTCCTGCTATCCGTGTCTAAGACCTTATCAGAAACATAAGTTAGCCTTTCATTCATAGAAATGTGTCTATTTAGGTCCTAGCAATCAGCACAAAGGTCATAAATGCTTGAGTTCTACTAGAAGAATCTATATCTCCAGACATGTAGTTTTTGATGAGTCCTTTCCATTTAAAACAAGTTTTTTGCACAAATCCTCAAATTCATCCAGGCCTGATGTTGTCCTATATCCTTTACCCACAGAGTCTGTCAATACACCTATAATATCTGCTGATATGGATTATACTGAAGCTGGACCTGTAGCAGACTCTTTCTCTACTGATCCACAACCAGCAGCCATGGAACAAATAGGTGACAGTATGGAAAATGAGCCTTTCTTAACAACTACAGAAAGGGAAAGGGAAACTGAAACAGATCAACAGAGTTCAGCTGACATTCAAGGATGTGATGGAAGAACACACCCCATGGTTACTAGAGGAAGAGCAGGTATATTTAAACCCAAAATACTCAATACTACACTTCACAGTGAATCTGAACCACATTCAGTCACAGAGGCTCTGGAAAGCAAGGTGTGGAGGAAAGCTATGCAAGATGAGTTTGAAGCACTCAATAGGAACAACACTTGGATATTAGTTCCACCTAATCCTTCTAAGAAAGTTATTGGCTGTAAGTGGGTCTTTAAGACTAAATATGCCCCCAATGGTACTGTGCAAAGGTATAAGGCACGCTTGGTTGCAAAGGGCTTCCTACAAACTGCTGGAGTAGATTATCATGAAACTTTTAGTCCGGTCATTAAGTCGGCTACATTAAGGGTTGTACTTACTTTAGCAGTGGAATATGACTGGCCAGTTAGACAAGTCGACGTTAATAATGCATTTCTCAATGGTGAATTAACTGAAGAAGTGTTCATGGTGCAGCCTGAAGGGTGTAGAGATGAAAATAAGCCTGATCATATATGCAAGTTAGAGAAGTCCTTATACGGTTTGAAGCAAGTGCCAAGGGCTTGGCATAATAAGCTAAAAGATACCTTGATAAATTGGGGATTCACACAATCGAGAGCTGATAACTCTCTGTTCTTTATGAATAAAGAAGGTCAATCATTTTACGTACTTGTATATGTTGATGATATCATATTGACAGGAAGTAATGGTCTCAAACTGGAACAGTTCATCAAAATGCTCAATGATACTTATGCCCTGAAAGACTTGGGACTACTGAGCAAATTTCTTGGAATAGAAGCTGACAGGAAAGCTTCTTCTATTTATCTGTCACAGAAGGGATATATTGTTGAAATACTTAACAGATTCGGTTATGAAAAGCTAAATTCCAGTGTGACACCAATGGTTAGTGGGAAGCTTATTTCAAAGGATGAAGGAGAGCTGCTTCAAGATCCCACGAATTATAGAAGTGCTATTGGAGCACTTCAATACTTGAACTACACAAGACCTGACATCACATTTTCAGTCAATAGGATGAGTTAGTTTTTACAATCTCCCACTCAGGTTCACTGGAATGCACTCAAGAGAGTCTCCAAGTATCTTAAAGGGACACTAGACTATGGTATCGTAATCAAGAAAGGAGAAGGCTTAAGAATTACAGCTTTTACTGATTCGGATTGGGCCTCTTGCCCGGATGATAGGCGTTCAACACTTGGTTATTGTGTTTATCTTGGTAAAAGTCTGGTTTCTTGGAGCTCAAAGAAACAGCACGTTGCCAGATCCAGTACCGAAGCGGAGTATAGGGCTCTGGCTCACACTACTGCAAAAATAGTATGGATTCAGGCGTTGCTGAATGAACTGGGAGTTAGTCTTAAAGGGGTGCCTAAAGTTTGGTGTGATAATCTAGGAGCTAAAGCACTTGCTTCTAATCCTGTGTTTCATGCACGCACTAAACATATTGAGCTAGATGCTCACTTTGTTCGTGACAAAGTGCTGAATAAGGAGTTGGAGGTTGAGTATGTTCCATCTACAGAGCAGGCTGCAGATGTTCTTACAACACCATTAGCTCCTGTGAATTTTCGATATTTTAAAGACAAACTGGGAGTTGTTGCGAAGGATTCCAGTTTGAAGGGGGGAGTTAAAAGTCAAGAAGAAATCTCACACGAGTCGACTTAGCTCACAGCTGAAGACATAGTAGTTGCAACTCACGTTTTCCTTCATCTCCTGTTAGAATAATCTTGTTAGTATCACAGAGTATTAGTTTTAGTCTAACAGTAGAATTCTCTAGAATAAGGTGGTTATTTTCCCATCTGTATCTATCATGTATGTAGTGTTTTTCTGCTCTATAAATATTCTTTATCGTGTAATACTTTATGCAAGCTTTCTATTAATAAAACTTCATCTCTTCAGCCATTTCAGTTACCTATTAGTTTTTCTCAATTCTTGATTTGCCATGGAAGGAAATTAAACCTATATGTAAGAATAAAAGAGGAATTGGGAAAAGAGGGTAGCATAAAAATTAATTTCCTTTCGAATTTCTTCAATATAATGTCAAGACACAATTATCCAATAGTGATAACTCCAGCATTATCTTTACAGTTTGTCACTAGCTGAATATAAGTTTCGATTGTACCTTAAAACTTGGGGAAAAGGTGAAGTACAGAACCTTTTCAAGGAAACACTTATGATACTAGAACTCATGCCCTATAGAGCATGTTATCCAATTTTTAAATTGGTTTATTCTGCAATGATGCTGTCCATAGATCAAATTTTTTCGTGGATTGGATTTCACTTGAATGTCTACGGTTCTCCAATAAGAATGATAATACTCTGAGTAGCCCGATTTTAGTCTTAAAAAACCAAAGCTTTCACAATAAGAGCTAAAAGTTTGTGAGCATACAAGAGGAAACTATTAGAACCATTCACGGGCATTATATAGAGATCCGAGGAGTACATTGTTTGCATGAATCCTAAAAAACCAATGTCATCTTCTACATCTATCTATCTACATCTACATCTACAATATATAAAAGAGGGGATGGGGGAGAAACTTTTGAATACCTATTTTACCCTTATTCATTTAGCTATATACCCTATATACCCTTACCCCTTATTTAATAACAATAAATAATTCATTACATTATTTATTAGCTAAAAAATATATAATCTTATAATATAATATAATATAATATTATTATTATCATTTCTCATTTATTTATTAATAAATTAATTTAATTATCTATCTAATAATTTAAAATGTTTTAATATGATTTCATAGTATTATATTTTCAATTAATTTAATTTAATTTAAAAATTAATTTATAATATATTAGAAATGAAGATGAGTGAAGATTTTTCATTTTTCATTTTATACTTATATTGTTATGTTTTCAGTTCATATTATTCTAAATATTTAAATTATTTTCATTAAATATTATTATTTTTAACTAATAAAAATATTACTCTACGAAAAATTTAAATATTTTTCTTTTTTGTCAATAACACCATGTTATTTTCTATTAATATTACCTTCAATATTTAACTTATTTTTGACTTTTGAATACCTATTTTACCATTATTCATTTAGCTATATACCCTTACCCCTTTTTTTAATAACATTGAATAATTAAATTCATTATTTATTATCTAAAAATATACAATGTTATAATATAATATAATATAATATTATTATCATTTCTCATTTATTTATTAATAAATTAATTTAATTATCTATCTAATAATTTTAAAATGTTTTAATATGATTTCATAGTACTATATTTTCAATTAATTTGATTTAATTTAAAAATTAATTTATAATATATTAGAAATGAAGGTGAATGAAGATTTTTCATTTTTCATTTTATACTTATAGTATTATGTTTTCGGTTCATATTATGATATTATCCTTAACATTTAAATTATTTTCATTAAATATTATTATTTTTAATTAATAATATTACTCTACGAAAAATTTAAATATTTTTCTTTTTTGCCAAAAACACCATGTATAATTTCGTGATCTCCAACTTTATTTGGTTGTCGTATCATGATAATTGCGAGATTTTCAAATTATTATTTTGATTACTTAATTTAGTAAATAAACTTTTATTAGTTAAATTCAAAATATTTTGTTTACTTATTTTCTAATTATTGTGATTGATTTTTTTAATGAAATTAAAAAGTATGTTAAATATGAGAGTCAAATGTAGAAGTTATGAGAAATATATTAATACATTTCACATGCATCAATATTTGTACAAATAATATTAAATAAAACATGATATACCATTAAAAAAAACTACTAAATTTGCATTTTTAATGAAATTAATAATAATTCATAAATATTATTAAAATCAATAGTCATTTATTATTTAAATATATAAATTGACGTTTGTTATTCAAAGAAATTTTTAATAATTTGAATTAGTTATGTTATTTTTTAAATTCTAATAATTATTGTAATAGAAAATTATTTTTTATACATTTATACATATGTTGATTATGTATAAGCATTAAAATTTTACGAATACTTATTAAAATCGATATTGTGAATAACAACTTTCGTCCATTGCACGGTACTAGCTATATAAAGGGAGAGTACTTCCAAAAATAGATTTTGGAACTTTTCCAGCCTAAACCGCTTTTCCTAAAATGGAAGTATTTCAATGAACAAAAATACTTTTGATAATTATACTATTATTTTGAAATTAAAAAATATGCAATGTGGGTATCAAAATTGAAGATCCTAACGAAAACTTTAATACGAACTCACGAGTGAGAGTCAACTATAAACATGTCTTCCCTAGATTTACATCAAAAATTAAATGTAAAAGTTTTATTTTGTACATTTTACTTTGTTCAAATGTCACACTATTTCAAAATTGTTTTATTTATTTATTTATTTTTGACAGGGAAATTGTTTTATTAAAGTAATGATATTTATAATTTTTTAACTAAATTTAATTTAGTCAAAAATAATTATTTCAATTCGAGTTGACACCCATATTACTCATTTTGTTCATTTATTTATTTAGTTACTTATTTTGTTTATTTATTTATTTCATTAATTTTATTTATTTATTTATTCATTTTGTTCATTTATTTATGTTAAATACTATAGATTTAAATAATAAAAATATGCAAAATGCATATTACTGACTTTAACAATTTGTTTGACTAATTTTAATCAAAATAAAAATAAAGGCATCTTAGCAAACTCATTATATTTCAAAATTGGGTGAGGTTAAATACATTTATTTAAAACATATAAAAATAGTTTTTTGGGTAACATAACACTTTGACTGTTAGGTGTAGAATGAAAAGTCACATTGTATTGGAAATTATTGAATAAGTTTTGAATATTTTGATAGTTTGTATATATAATTTTTTATTTTTTTAAAATTCTGTCATTGATGGTGATTTCCCCTATTGAAAATTAATTACAATTTTTTTAAATTCGTAAAAAAAAAAAAAAAAAAAAAAAATTGTTAATATCACATAAATATTTTCATTTAAAAATGGAAAATGAAAGAGGAGTGAAATAAGAGCGTTCACCAATCTATTTCTTTTTTTTGTTTTCATTTTAATAAATTCTGAGCGTATTTCACATATATATCCATTTTTTACTTATTACGAATTCTATTTAAATATAATTTTTCTTTTCCATTTTAAATTTTAAATCAATTCTAATTACAATATTTAAAGAAATTCCTGAAATGATAAACTTACAAACAGTAAAGAAAATTTAAAAATAAAAAATAAAAAAATTAAGGTATGTGTAATGTACATTTTTTGTAATTAATTGTCTTCATTCGTTTCTCATTTTTAATTAAATATTCATTTCATATGTTAACATATAAATTCAATATATGTAAGTAACAAATGATCATGTATCGTAGGAGTGTAACATTAGTTATTATTAATTAATAACATTAATCAACAATGTATTTAGATATTTTTCTTTTTTGTCAACAAGACTCTTAAACTCTTATTAAAATCGTTAATTAATTTATATAAAAAGAAAATTAATTTTTAATTATAGTCTAATTAAGAATATAAAATAATTAATTTGAAGACTCTTTTTGAAAAAAATAAATCAAAATTGAATTTTTGTTTATACTTACGTAGTGTTAAATTTTTTTATTACAAAAATATGATCTTAAATTAATTTGATTTGTCTGTGCACAATTTTTTCATATTTCCGTGACTCATCATAAATATTTATAAACAAATTTTCGATTTCCCTATTATATGAAGACGTTAGATTACTTTTTGATACATCATACGTGATTTCTTTATTCATGTGACATTTTAAACAATTATCTAATATATATTTCATGGAATTCGATGAATCTTTTTAATAAAATATTAATTTATTAAATATTGCATTCAATTAACTATTTCAACTTTTTCTTTAGCAATATCAATTATCTCAAGTAATCTCAAAAACAAAATTAATATTTCAGAGATATTGCGGTATAATTCATCCTATACATAAGACATGCAAAGCACTTGCTTAATACTAGTTAGAGTAAAACGAATTAACTTACTAAAAACTCATTTTCTTAATTACCAAATTCTATTCCCCGATAGTTGCAAAATCTGTCCAATTCTCCTATAATTAAAAAATATACACTGAAGAGTCCAAATACTAAAAGCAAAAAACAACTATCTTGAATTTCGTGAAAATTATGTTAACTTGGATATTCCAAATGCTTCAATACTCATATTGTATTTGAACTGACAAAAACCTCTGTCTAGCAACACTATTTGGTTTATAAATTGATTTATTTATGTTTTTGAGGTAAAATATAGTTGTTCAAAATTGGAGAGAGAAAATGTGTGTGACTAAAAAGTGGTTTGGAAAATTGTGTAGGTTTGTGTTTACCAAATGGATGCTAAATGAACACTGTTATATTGAGTTTATGTGTCCACCAATGCAGTAGCATGTTTCTCAAACTCGAGTATGAGTACAGGGTATGGGTGTCGGATATCTAGAAGCCGGATGTTAGTTCTTGTAAAATTTAGGATACGAGGATATGGTGAAAAATGACCCAAACTTTGGATACGGGTATGGGGATATGTCTTATTTAATTTTTAAATGTTTTCATAAAAATCAATGCCAAATATATATATATATATATATGACCACAGATGTTTCAGAAAATACAACAAAACATCATATCAAAATAACAATCTAAAATGTTATAACAATAAAAGCAATAAATAGTCTACTTAAAATCCAACTAAAAAACAATTCAATTTCATATTTAGTCATCAAAAGTAATTTCCTCCAAATTGTGACTCATCAAAAAGAGTTTAGCAAGCCTAGATTGTCAATCAAAATCAATACGATCTCTACCTATAAAAGATATAAATGACATAAAATTTAACGTAATAAAATCATATATCTAAAACAAAAATATAATATCCATACACATCCAGATATTTTGTAGGTTCTTAATGCTCATTTTCCTTTTATGACATTAGCCAAAGATTGCAATGCACGTTTTCGGCCTTACTTGTTGTCAGCTCTTTTTCATTTAATACTTTTAGTAGGTGCTTCAATTTCTCTCACAATAAGATGAAGATACTGGATGCAAAAGCAATTTAAGGCCAAAGATTGCAATGAAGGTACCGAAGCATCATGATTAACCCCCATCAAGAAATCGGTTCTTTAAACAAACTTGCCTCAATAAATTTGGTTGATTGAAATACTCCGATCCACTAGAAAAAGATCCGAACTCAACATATGCTTTGTTCAAATCAATTGGATTTCCCAAGCGCCTTTGAAAATTTGACTGATTTGAGGAACGTATGATTTTTCCCCGTGGATCAGAGTATTTCAATCAACCTAATTTATTGAGGCAAGTTTGCTTGGATAATCGATTTCTTGGTGGGCTAATCATGGAACTTGGATACCTTTATTCAATCTTTGACCTTCAAATAATTTGCAGCAACTCTCAATCTTATTGGGAGAGAAATTGGAGCACATATTCTCTCAAAATATCAAAAGAAACAAATTGACAATAAGTAGGGCTGAAGATCTTGTATTTGAGCATTCAATCTTTGGCTAATGTCTTGAAAGGGAGAGGAGTACAAAGGACCAAAGAAATGTTGGGATTTCTTTTTAAAGATATTGTTTGTTAGTGTTAAATTTTGCTACTTATTTTGTTTGGTAGGTGGAGATCAAATCGACTTGGATGGTAAAAATAGCATTGAACTTGCAAAACACTCTCTTGATGAGCCACAATTGGAGGCAAATACTTTAGATGGTGAGTGCTGAAGTTGATTAGGAATTGTTGGTTTAATTGGATTTTAAGTGGTCTATTTATTGAATTTATTGACATTGTAGACAGTTTATGTGCATTGGCCATTGGTACAATTTTTGTTAGAATTTATGAACAGTTTTTAGTTATTGAGGCTATTGGCCATGCTGCTTTCATTATTTTAGAATTGGATTAAAAATGATATAATATGTATCCACTTACCTGTATTTAAAACTTGAATTCTTTTTAAACTTATCCCCATATTCAATTTTTTTTTTTCCTACCAAAAAAAAAAGTGTGAGGGAGCCAACTCTTAGTTATACGATACCAGTATCCGAGTTCGAGCAACATATAGACGAAGAAATTATGCTTAAAAATCTAGAAAATACACCGAAATACATAAGCATATTAGTAAATAGTAAATTCAATCCAAAAGATTTGCGATCAACAAATAACCAAAACACATCTAATTATACCTTTGGGGCATCATTTAGAACATATGTCTTGTCTGTTTCTGGGCATGCTTCAGAATTACTTCCCATCAAACAAAATGTCACTGGTACCCTGAGACATTGTTCCACTGCTGTCTTCCTTTTATAACAAATTCTCAACCTGTGAAATATAGGTAGATAAATCAACAAACGCCGCAAAGTAGACGATAAAATTTATAATAAAATCAAACAAACATTGAATCTATTTAAGTAAAATCGCCCACACAGTCTGATTTATTTCAACAACATTTTGAAAACGCGTGGGATTGAATTAACAAATTGATTTAAAACTAAATTGAAAAAAAAAAAAAAAAAAAGGAAGGGAAATAAAAGATCAGAAAATTATCATAAAATACCACAAAGACTGTAATATCAAAAATTATAATCCCATAAAATAAACACTGAATTCATTCAAGTAAAATTATCCACAAAAATTGATTTTTACACTTCTTGAGAAGGCATGGGATTGAATTATCCAACTGATTCAAAACTAAATAGAAAAATCAGAAGAAAATAAGGGGAAAAGAAATAAAAAATATTAGAAAATACCTAGGGGATATGAAGTTCTTTTGGTTGGGACCGAATTTGGGTCGAGGAAATGGAAGCGAAGAAATGGGTCCTTTTGCACTGACATGAATAGTCTGTGTAGCGTACAGACAAGCATGGTCACGAATGATGGTGCTGCTAATAGCATCCATGTCCAAATTCCAATAACGAGGGAGAATACGCAGAACTCAGAGGTTACTATACTTTTCCTTTTGAATTACTGTGGAAAGAACATTTTTAATTGATATCATCATCATAATCATAAGAATTTTAATTTAAATACACAATTATTTTGACAATGTAGATAACAATTCGATAATGTGGAGATATTATTGTTGTTGATTAAAAAGATGATGTGATGTGTAGAAAGAGAGGATTGTGTCCCGTATGCAAATTGTGACCCTCATTGTGATCTTAATTGTGACCGTAGTAAAGTTGTAATCATAATATGGCGCACATACATGGGAGGGGTAACGACTATTCCATCACTCAATGTATATGTATCATAATATTATAATTTTACTTAAAAATGTCTCTTTAAGTCTCCCTAAATTTACTTTCCTTTTATTCTCTCACCTCAAATTTTATTTTTTGTACAAAAATTTTTGCATTGATTTTAGAATCAATCATTACAATTTATCAATTAATTTATAAATAACACATTTTCTTAACATTGTGTTCGGCAACTTAATTTTTTGAGTAGTGATTACAATTTATAATTTAGGGCCTATTCGGTAAATGCATTTCAATGTAATGATTGCACATTATAATTCAATTCATAATGTACACAATTTTTCAAATTACTTTTTAAGCATTCTCAATTTCTCTCTCCACTTTTTAACCACATTTTACTTAAAACACACAAATAAATTACATTATAAGTCTACCTTGGCCGTCGAATAGAGCCTTACATAATTTTTCAAATCACTTTTTAATCGCACATTTTCTCTATCCAATTTTTTACTATACATTTTACCTTAAAAATAAAAAAAAGTCAAATAAATAAATAAATAAAGTTGCAACTCAGTTGTTGAACAGTCCGTAAATCACTTTTTAATTAAATACATTTTCTCTCATCAATTTTTATACCGTTCATTTTATCTCGAAAATATAAATAAATCAATTTATAATTGTGAACGAAACTCAATCTTACCCCCAAGCTTTTAATAATAAGGTCGTGATCTGTCATTACGTACATTACTGAACATATCCTTAGGTGAAAAAAATTGGGGCCGAGATCTTTATACATGCTTCAACTTCTGTCATGTCTCTCAAATAACTACAAGGTGGAACGTGAATATGAAAAAAATTGGATTAAACTTGTAAATGAAATATAAACTTGTTTATAAACTATATAGTTTTTCAAACTACTTTTTAACCGCACATATTTTCTCTCTTCAATTTTTAACCACTATTTTTTACCTCAAAATCATAAATAAATCAGTTTATAAATCAAATAGTATTATTAAACAAAGGCTAGTCATTCTTTATGTTCCGTTCATGCACGCATCTTGTATTTGACAAAGAAATTTCCTTTATGGATTCGAGCATCTGATTGGAAATTTAGCCCTTATTTGGCTTTTTGAGAATGTGAGGTGTAGATTAAATTGAAAAGTAAAAAATTGTAAGGAAAAAGTAAGATATATAGTGTAGATTAAAATATTGTAGAAAAATGATATGAAAAAATGGGAACCAAACAAGAGCTTATTTCATTTTCTTGAGATACTCTTATTTTGACATGCGTTAATAGCATGTATGAAGACTGCAGTCTGATTGGTATTCTTCGAGGGGAAAAAAAAACTTGTGTCAATTTGTCAAGGAATAGGATTTAACTATACATTATAAATATGTCCATAATTGTACTCTTAGTCTTTAACGTGACATTTTTTTTCCTTTTCAAATTCTTTTATTCTAAGATGTTTAAGATTTATTATAACATTATATGAGTCTAAGTAGCTTCAAAATAAAACAAGTCCAACTCTGAATAATAGATGAAATGACTAATGTTGTATATAAGGATGTTTTTCAAAATTTGTAATGTTCTTGATAACATAATTATTTTTATTATTGAAATTGACATTTTTTGTTGTTATTTTTCATTAAAATTTTCCATTGTGCGTTAGTACATTATACTTCGTCAATAGAATATGTTTGTATATCGCATGGGTGTGAAAATAATTTTAATGTAGGCTCTGTTTGGCGGCTAGGACAGAGAATTTAAATTGATTTATTTAGATTTTCTAAGTAAAATGTGTGATTAAAATTTGAAAAGAGAAAATATGTGTGATTAAAAAGTATTTTAAAAAATTATGTAATTTAATTTAAATTTTTATTTAAATCTCAGCACTGAACACATCCTTAATAATAATAATAATAATAATAATAATAATAATAATAATCTCTCTCCAAGTCTATCACATTTCATCTAGTATTAGTGCATTACAACTGATTGAATTTTATAAACAAAGATAACAAATGACTAATTTCGTTTGGGGATGATATCGGGGAGGGGATGCCATTTCCTGTCCCGCTTTGCCGAAAATTTACTATTCTCATCCTTATCTCATCCCCATTTAAGCGGGGTCGAGGTCAGGGCAGGGACGCCAAAATCCTTATTTTCATTCTTATTTATTAATATATATTTTTTAAATTCTTAAATTATTTTAATTTAGATATTATGCCCTTGTTTGGTGGAAATTGAAATCGAATTTTTAGTAGATTTTGATAACAATCGATAAGATGTATGATTGAAAAGTTGTAGGTCCCATAAAATATGTGATTAAAATTGATTTTTGACTTTTAACTTAAATTAAAATCAAATTTTAAGTTGTGCCAAATATGGGCTATATTTAGATAAGCGTGTAATGAGTCAAAAACGTTGTCATTAGGGCTGTACAACGAAACCGTCAAACTGCTAAACCGAAAGGAACTCGCAATTTCGAAACCATTGGTTCGAATCCACGCGGACCCGTCAACGTTTCGATTTTGACCCAAACCGAACCGCTTTCGAATGGTTTGGTTTAGGTTTCAATTTTCAAAACCCGTTTCAAATCGCCAACCCGCCAAAAAAATTATAATTAATATTTAATTTTTCAATTGGAAATTTATATAATTTTTTTCTGATTTTTTTACCGTTAAAAACTTTAACATCTTATTTTTATTACAAAATAATGAAATATAGTAACAGACTAACAGGGGCTTAAAATCTGGTATACCGAGTTCCAGCCCACTAACCCGCAAGCGCTTACATGACAAACTCACAAAACTAAAGCAAACTAAAGCTTAAGGCCCTAAACCGTAAAAGACGAGCTCCAATTCCACTTCTCCCTGACCCAGACGCTGTGTAGTGCTCAAAAGACCTAGCTTTCTCTCCCTGTGTTCTGCGTTCTTCTCTGGTCATCGCCGACTACGTTCTTCACTCGTCATCGCCGGTAAGTAAATATCATTCTTCCAACCATTCCAAGCAGTGTAGATGCGCAACATATGCTTGTTGCGTTTTCTGATACATTTAATTTTTTTTTTCTAGTTTTTGCAAAACTTTGAGGAATGATAAATATGGAGCTGAACAGAAGCTTTTCACGTAGCTAGACATCTGGGTAAGCCTTATTCTCTCTTGTTTCCTTATTTTGAGTTTGATTTTTGAATATGATAATCCAATTTTCGGTTGCTGTTCACCATTGTGTATACCGTATAGTGTGGGTGGTTTTGGAGTAGAAATAGGGATAGATTTAGGATGGAGCTCTGAAATTCGTGTGATACCTATATTGTTAATTCATGTAATACCTGAAATTGATTTAATTCTTGTTAATTCACAGTTGATGTATCATGAAAAAGGGGCTGCAATGTATTCAATTTTCAAGGGTATACCTTTCTTTTCACTAATGACTCTTATTATGGACATATTTTACAGTTTAGAAGAATGGATCCCATTTTAGAAATACACAGTGATCATGAAAATGACGATATTAGACCAATTAAGATTGAAAGTGTGGATGATAGTGGAAAAAAGAAGGCTCATAAGGGGCATAAAAGGTCTGAAATTTGCGTTCGCTTTAATCAGCGGGATGATGGGAATGTAGAATGTATTTATTGTGGACAGGTGTTTAAGTATCATTATAAAAATATTAGCACTAGTACACTGAGAAATCATATAGAGGGGTTGTGCAATATGTATCCGTTTAGGTTTCAGGACAAAAAACAAGACACTGAATTTTTGTAGTAAGTCAAAAATTGATGATGGTGATAATGGTGTACATACAATCATGTTTACTCAAAAAGAGGTTAGAGAACAAATTACTAAGTACTTCATATTATCTGAGTTACCATTTCGACATGTTGAGGATGAAGGTTTTCGATCTTTTACAAGATATTTTTTTCCCAACATTTGTATTTCCTTCAAGGGTGACAGTAGCTAGAGATATATATCAACTTTTTCTTGAGGAGAAGAAAAAATTAAGGAATTGTTTGAGTAAACATAGAGTGTCTTTAACTACTGACTGTTGGACATCAATACAAAATCTTAGTTACTTGTATTTGACTGCTCATTGGGTTGATGATGATTGGAGATTGCAAAAAAGAATCATAAGCTTCATTCAAGTCCCAAGCCATAAGGGTGACATGGTAGCAAAGGAGTTGATTTCTTGCCTTCATGATTGGGGAATTGATAAGATCTTTTACGTGACTGTGGATAATGCTTCATCCAATGATGTAGCAATAATGAAACTCAAATGTTGTTTTCATGAGAAGAAGAACGGTTTAGTTCTTGGTGGGGAGATGCTTCACATGCGTTGTTGTGCTCACATTCTCAATCTCATTGTTCGTGATGGTCTAAAAGAGATTAGTCATGCCATTTCATCAATTCGTAATGCCGTTAGGTATGTTAGGTCTTCCCCAGCTAGGCTAAAAGCATTTCGAGAGAGTTGCAAAGATGCAAATATTGTATCTCGGGGTTTATTGTGTTTGGATGTGACAACTAGATGGAATTCCACCTACATGATGTTGCAAGCTGCCACCAAATTTAGAAAGGCATTTGATGTTTTAAAAGGTGATGCAAACTATACTAGGAACTTTGAGGAGGATAGATCTTATGGGAGTAGTATAGATGGACCTCCTACACATGATGATTGGGATAAAGAAGAGGTGTTTATTGGGTTTTTGAAGACATTCTATGATATGACATTAAAAATTAGTGGCTCTTTATATGTAACTTCCAACACTTTCTTTCAAGAAATATGTGAAATTCATGGAGAGTTGAATGAATTGGAAAAAGAGCCAACCAGTTTGATGGGTTCTATGGCAATAAGTATGCAAAGGAAATATGATAAGTATTGGGGAAATCTTGAGAAGTTCAATCAGTTATTGTTCATTGCAACCGTCCTTGACCCAAGATGCAAGTTGGAATTGCTTAAAGTTGGATTTGAACTTATATACGATGTGGAGATCGCAAAGATGTTGTTAAATAAGGTTGAAAGCATACTTCATAGGTTATATGAGTGGTATAGGGACATGATGGCTCCACTTAGTACTCAATGTAATGAAGCAGCTCAAACTAGTAGTCCAACTTCATCACTACGTGCATGTAGTTCTAGGCCAGTTTCTTCAATTTTTAAAGCAAGACTCTTGCGGGAAGCTCAAGTCGAGAAGAATAATTTGGTGGATTACTTGAATCATCATTGTGAACATTTGACTGATGAGCCGTTTGACATACTACTTTGGTGGAAATTGAATGCTCATAAGTACAAGATTATCTCCCAAATTGCCAAAAGATGTCTTCGTCATTCAAATATCTATAGTAGCTTCTGAATCAGCTTTCTCCACGAGCGGTCGAATTCTTGATTCTTTTAGGAGTTCGTTGGGTCCAAAGATGGTTGAGACACTCATTTGCACGAAGAATTGGATGCATAGCAACAAAGAACCAATAGTGTTGCGTCAATATTTGGAGGAGGTTCACGCATTCGATGACTCCGAGAGAGTAGTTGAAGGTAATATGATATTTATTTTTCAATACATTTTCTCAATTTTATGCATTTCATTTTTGTTGGAACTAATGAATTCATTTGTTCTTGTTTTATTTTTATTTTTTTGGCATGAAGATGAATCATGTGTAGTAGCAGAAATATTGCACCAATAAAAAATTGAACTAGAATGTGACGGTTAGTATACTTTAGCTAGTTCAATTCTATGTTTTGTGTTTCTCTTTAGTTGCTAGTCAACTGTAATATAATTTTTTTCGGTATGTAAAATGTAGGGAGACATGGTATCAAAAATTGAAGCGCTGGAGCATTACACAATGTCAAAGGAAGCTATCATTGGTCTAAACATTTTATAATTGTAATGGAAGTTGCTTATTTTGTATCTATTTTGGAATCACTAAATCTATTTTGTAATGTTGTGATCACTAGTTTTTGTTTTTGTGTTATCTATTAGGTTTTTTTGATATTATTGTGATAATTTGTTTGTGATTGTGCCTTTGTATCTATCTTAAAAGTTGTTTGCCCATATGTTTTAATTTTGTTAGTCTTAAATCTATAATGTTGTATTGTTGTTGGGTAACTTATAATTAATTTTGATGTCTTAATTCAAAAGTCTATTTCAATAGTTATTTTAACACGAACTACATGTATTATTTTAATTTCATTGCAAACCGCGGTTTAAAACCGTACCAAACCGCAAAAATTGGTTTGGTTTAGAAAATGAAATTGTTTGGTTTGGTTTGAAAAATTATCAAAAACTGCCCAAACTAAACCGTTTACACCCCTAGTTGTCATATTAAATATATAATAAAATTTAATCGAATTAATCAATATTTGTGGGGACATTAAAACATTTATTGATGTAGCTCTAACTATGATTAATAAGTACCAACCCAAAATCAAATTAGTGTAAGATAATTCTTGTTGAATAGATGAAATAATTGAAATATGTACTCGATTCCATGTAGTTATTTCTTGCCTTTTAAGAATTGATGTAACTCTTTCGTGCACAAATTCGTCAACATGAACTTTATTCCATTCTTACACTGAACGGACATCAGTCAAGTGTAGTTAAAAAAAATCATATAATGTGGTATTAGAGACGTAATGCATATCCTCAATTCAGCTTTCAAACTCACGTGCATTTTGTAACTACAATAAATATAACTCCAATCTGACAATTTATTTGTAGTACAATCTTCTCCTGATGTTTGATTTGTTTATTTTATTTATTCAAGTTGTTGGGGGCAAAATTGAATAAAAAAGTTTGCTTGTTTCATATATATAATTAATAAAAACTATTTGGCCTTTGAGACGGACAATTGATCCTTCATTTTTTAATCTTTGGACTTATGACGTTTTTAACTTGTTTGGGCTTTTTTAATTAAACTTGTCAATTGAGAATGGGTATGGGGCTGAGACCATCATCCCATCCCCATCCCCATCCCCACACCATCCTCGAGTCGGGAATTCTTTTTCCCGCTCGATCCCTGCCTTTGCCGGAAATTCCTTGCTCCATTTGGGTCAGTACTCATCGGATTCTAAAATTCCCCACCCCGTAGTCATCCCTAATTTCATTCATATTATGCCAATTATGATATGAATAGATAAATCTTCAGAGAGATCTTTCCTTCTTCATATGCCTAAATTTTGGACATTACCTTAACATGTTTCCAATTGAGCATATGCATTCTAAACAGTTTAAAGTAAATCTTGAAAGCATGAAAAAGATAAATTCATGGACTCAACATTGAACTGAAGAATGCGAAAACTTCAATAATGATTCAACATTTATTCAAGTTACAATTCAACATAAAGCAGTAATTGACACAATGCACTCGGGACACAAACATTAAAATGATTTACAGTATAACGACTTTCAGTAGTTCTACTAACAGCAACGAAAAAGGGAATAAGAGAATATAAAGCTGTCTGTGTCAGTTCGCCCATGACATTTCCCGAAACTAGGCAATGGCCTTCTTTTGAATAACAGCTTTGTAACTATCTCCAGCCTGCACTTCGAGTTTTGGATCCAAATTCTTCGGCTGACTCCCTAGTCCAGCTCTACTGTCCATGGCCCGAGCTTGGACAGGCTCTACCATGCCACTTCTGTCTTTTCCCAATCCCTAGATATATGATCATCACAGAGAAACCAAACAAAAATCCCCAATTGCATAGTGAGATACTGAAATAAACAAAAAATGTATTGCCACTTGTGTCTTTTCCGAATCCTAGATATATGATCAACATAGAGAAACCAAAACAATAATCCTCGAAAAATAGTCAGATACTGAAATAAACAAAAATGTATTGCTACTGTCACTTAAGAACTGATGGATGTGTACAGTTTGATGCAAGTGAAACTCCAAAAGAGGAATCATGGTGCGTGTTGCTAAACTTAATTTTTTAGTTTACAGATGAATCTATGAGGTGTTTACTTGGCTAGAGCTTTTTTCTTACAAGCAATGGGTTCCAATGAATGAGTGGTTAAAAGGTAAGTAAACGTTGACCTAAGAATGTGTGGATAAAAATAAATGTTGACAAGCTCATAACTCATAAGCTTTGCCAAACCTGCAAGAAATGGATAAAATTCGAAAAGAAAATAAATTGATATTGCACTGTATAGACGCAGTGTAATCATGAATTTCATTTGCACAATGAAATTTGGTTTTCACTAAAACCAACACGAAAGCTATGTAGTGCAAGATGAGAATTGGTACCGAGCCTTCATGCCAGCCCATGCTGCGGAGCATCCGGTTCCCCACATTAGTTTCATCAATTGCCCTGTCTGCTGTGATCACTTCATAGTTCTGACTATCAGCATCTCCAGCAACTCATCCACCTCCAACACCAGGAGGGAAAGGCATGGAATCCAAAGCACCCCTTTTAAATGTTGAATCTCGATCTTGGACTTCCAGCAGCAATAACAAGAACAAAATTTTCTAACAAGTAAATATATATTCAAAAGAGATAATAAAACTAGCAATCGACCATTGGAATCTTATCCATCTCAAGTTTTCATGTATATTTGCACCAGGAAAAGTTTGAACCCATGGCAGACTATTCAACCATTTCCCATCAGAACTAAATTCTGTTAGAAGTCACAGAGCATTAGAGCAATAATACAGCATATGGAAATACTAGAAGCAAAAGTAAACTCACTCTGGAATTTAATGATGACGGAGATAGGAATAAAATAGAATGGTACGTGACACAAAATCAAGATACACTTACTGGAATCTCCAACATCAGATTGGTCATCCCTGAAAGATGATGATGAACCATACAAACTTCTACGTTCAGCTGCTCGATCTCTGTAGGCAGTTTGGGGCTGTTCCTTATTTGAGAGAGCAGAAGATGGCATCTCTGAAAACCTTCTCTTACCACTTCAAGCAACAGAAGATGCATAAGAACCCAGCACAGAGGCATCTGTTCTGAATGGTGTCACTGTTGTCGAGGCATCTACAAATGTCAAAGATGGACCTCAAGATATGTTGGTCGAAGAAGTTGAAGCACCTACTATTGATCCATCCCAGGATTACTTAAATATCTCATTAGTATCCCAATAATGTATGCAATATCCGAACTCATAGAAATTTGAGCATACATCAGATTTTCTATAGCTTAACTATATGGGATTCTCTGCATTTCTTTAACTTCAAGATAACTTTTCGGGCATTAGTCGAGACTAAATTTGTCTCCCTTAACGATATAAGGGTGTCCCCTGATTTAATGTCTTGTATGACAAACCTCTTAAGTACTTTATCGATATAGTCCTTTTGTGACAATCCAAGAATATCTCGAGATCAATCCCGGTATATCTTAATTTCTAATACAAAAGAGACGTCACCAACAACATAACCATAACCATCAACAACATTAATCTCAAGACCAAATGAGATAATTATTTGATGAAATTTGTATTACCCTTAACGAGAAGCTGGCTTGAGCACATAAATGTATTTCTTTAATTTGCAAACCGTCTCATCAATGTCTCCATTGAGAAACATCATCTTAACATCCATTTGATGTAACTCGAGGTCAAAATGTGCAACGACCTGACTTTCCTGAAAGAGTCTTTCGTAGAAACAGAAAAGATAGTCTCTTTATAGTCAATGCCATCATTCTGTGTAAAGCCCTTATATACAAGACGAACCTTATATCTTTTCACATTACCTTTCGAATCCCCCTTGGTTTAAAAATCCATTTAAGACCAATGGGCTTCGCATCTTCTGGTAATAGGACAAGATCCAAAATTTTATTGTCTTGCATATGCTTATACTCCTTATTTATGGCATCAATCCACTTTTGAGAGTTAGAACCCTGCATGGCCTGATGGAATTGATTGGACCATCTTCCACTATTCTATTATTTCCTTATGTTCTTGGAAAAATACTATTTAAATTATCCGGAATAGCATTTCATTCTACGAAAGACTCTTTAAAAAAAATGTATTGAGATGATATGTCTTCGACATGTTTATTAGATTCTTTAAAATTCTTTATTTATATAATATAAATTTGATTTTATACTTATTATTAATTTTTCTTGTTTAAATATTTTAAATATCATTACATATTTATTATCTAATAATAACTTTAAGTTAAAAATATATAATATTTATGATAAAAAAAATGACTATGGTAGAGTGTCCGAGGAGGATCAGTATCCGACACGTGTCCTATATGTGTCGCACGGGCACGCTACCCTAGTTGAAGAGGTCGTGAAACAAAGTTCCTGGTTAGATCTTATAATGTTTATTTTCTCCTCTTAAAAAGCATAAATTTGTGGCAAAGATGTCTGACATGCTATATTATCTAGACTAGTCAATGTGACTCATGATGGTATATAATAAATGTCATATTTCAGATTAATTTAAAATTCAAATACACCATTTAATTCCTGATTTCTTGATTCAATAATAATAATAATAATAATAATAATAATAATAATAATAATAATAATAATAATAATAATAATAATAATAAATAAATAAATAAATAAATAAATAAAGAATCAGCATAAGGATACTGATCATTGAAACGACTTAAAATGAATAGCAGCAAACTAATATTTTCCCAATGAATTTGGGGTTGACTACATAAAGCATTTTCTGAAACTCACAGTCGGTGCATTGCTATGCAATCATCCTTCGATCAAATCCACATACATAAACACATAATTCACATACTAAAGGTCCAAGACATGTATGCGTTAAGGGGTCTTTTCAAACATATAACAACAGAAATACTAAAAGTTCCTTGGAATGAATCAAACTATGAAGGCAATCCTGTATTTCCATCATAGTAGAATTAAAAAGGAATAATTAGTGGTTGAATGTTGACAAGAATAAGTGCATGGATCAATAAATGAATATTAGTGGTTGAATGTTGACAAGAATAAGTGCATGGATCAATAAATGAATATTAGCTTAAAGATCAATTGCACTGAGAGTGAAGAGAGTGTATCCCACTAAATTTATATAACTAAGTTGATTTTACTATCATAATAAAGATATATAAGTTTAAAGAGCAACGAAATTGTGAGTGAATGGCATCAATTCACCAAATTTATTTAACTAAATTAATTTCCACTACAATTTTTCTGGATAAAAATATTTCAAACCAACAAGTGACAAAAATATAGGTCAACCTAGATATGTGGACCATGGACAGCAATTTACTTGTAAAGAATGCAATGTTCTAGGAAAAGGCTAAGTAGAAACACATGCTGGGCAAATGTTGCTGCTTCAATTGCAGCAGCAGCAAGACTACTTGATTGAGAAGCACCTGGCACTGTCGATCCAGCTCCAATAATACTTTTAGCATAGGCAACTCGAAGAATATGCCCATTTTTCTCCAGAGTGATGCCATTTGTTGCTTCAAGGGCTTTAGTAGCACCCTCAACCTGAAAATAAGTAAATAAAACCAAAAACAAATTATTGACAAAATAATAAATTATCTAGGATTCTAGACAAAGCAATACATGGCTCATAGGATGAGACTTCCAAGGGAAATTGAAATCTTAACCAACTTAAAAGGCAGAAAAAGACCCATAAAATCAAGCAGTCTACAAAGAAAATTGCCTTCAGATGTTAAGCAAGAGGAAAGAAGAGTTTACTTCAGTTAAACCTGGAACAGTTACTAAAGTGAGCACCAGATATATTCAACTAGAAATTACACCGAACATCAAAACGGTGTCATATTTGAAATTTAAGGTCAATAAATTATTTCTTCTTATAGATCACAATACTAAATAGCTGCACCACAAACAATAGATGCAGATAAACTTACTGAATGAAAATGAACGAAAGCAAATCCTCTTGAGACGTGACTGAATTTGACTCTAACAAGTCGGAGATCCTGCAAGTGATAAAATCAAAACAGCTCCTGAATGAAAGAATACCAGATAATCCTAATAACAACAACGGAAGTAAATACTTCACCTTAAGAGGAGCATGTTTAGAAAATTCATAACGAAGCATTTCCTCATCTGCATTTTCATCCAATCCATGAACAACAAGAACATGGGTAGGATTGAAAACACATCAAATTAGAAAATATTCGATAAAAGCTTGTCATGCCAGTTGTGAAAACTAGTGCATTTACAACTAACATGAGTATGCACTTGAAAATATATCAGCATAGAAAATATGATAAAAATGCCCTTTCAGATAATTGCTAGGTATAACTGACCTATTTCTCCTCTCTTCCCAATAGGAATAGGATTTGACGACGTCATATCAGCTGAGGGAGCATCTTCCATTCTTGGCTCATTACACTGATTCAACAGATGAAAAAGATCCCAATTACTTGGTAAAAATTACTAGTGGACAAAGTTCAAACATATATAAGTTGAAAAAGCTTTTCTTCATGCATCTATGCAATCCCTCTTGTTATTGTTAGTTTGATATCTAGAGTTAGGCAAAATAAATGTGAATTCTGACTGAAGAACAAAGATTATCCACATTCGAAAATTGAAATTGAATGCATCAGCTTTATACTGAGACAGTCAGAAGCAATAATACACATGATCACCAGGCTTAACTATCATATCCACCTGGCAATACATGAACTCATTAACTTCGAAAAATTATGCTTACATAAAATCTGGAAAGCTGATCTCTAATAAAAATTGTCACATTACAGTCCAAAAAGATGATGAGGGGATATTAATGCGAGAAAATATTACTTCCAAGTAAATAAGGTGAAAGAAAACCTGAAAACAGGATGTTCGCCGAGCAAAATTGACACAACCACAAATTGTGCACATCCAATCAGATGGTACAGTAATACTTCTGCGACCATGGCCAGATCTTGATGCCTGCAACAAAGGTCAATTTTACAATAATTGAAAATATTTGGTACAGATATTTTTACTTGTATAGTTGGCATAAATTTTCCAGGACATAATCAACATGGATTGACTACAATGCAATAAATTTAACAGCATGTACAAAAATTTCCAAACATTGAAACACTAATTCACATTCTGCATTCAGATTGTAAAAAAAGCAAAACCAATAAACGTAGCCCTAAAACTCATCTCCATATGCTGAGGCGTTGTAGCATAAGAGGGTGGAGAAAGATAAAGAACAAAAATGTAAAGAAACGTGACAAAATAAAAGGTGAGATTTGATAATAAAATAGATGATGAAAACCTAAAGACAGTAGGATACAGGGAATATAACAAGTCCATATAAACTACACAGTAAAATCCATTGAACTGGACTTTCATGTGCTACATGTCCAAGAATCCTAAAGCATTTGTAGTTAAATGCACTTGGAAGGAGTAGTAGATCTCCCATTCACCTTTTTTAATCAAAGGTCCACGAGTAAATGTATCAAACAGAAAATAAAAAGACCCCACCCCTAACTTTGAATAATCTGAAGTAAAGCCAGCAGAAGATAAACTACTGCACCAGCCAATGCGTAACACACGAAGTCATTCAACCTATTCATCAGCTTGATCACCTGAATGCAAATAAACTGAAATTATGCAAGTTGGCTACTCATGTACCCATCACAAAGTTTGGTAAATATACTTGTATTCAAAGAAGAGGTTCCCGCCATCTACAAGCAGATCTTCGTCACCAATCCTATTCATCATTGCTTATGCTGCATCCTGTTTTACAACAATCAGCTTCAACATTGCACAATTATCCTATGTATACACAGGATATCATAAGTTACGTACCACAGAATGGAAATCGATAAAAGCAAATCCACGAGATATGCCAGAACTTCGCTCCTTGATCACTCGAACATGATGAAGTGGTCCCCATTCAACCTCATACCAATAAACAAGGTTCGTGTAAGGGGTAAACGAAGGGATATTAACACGTAAAGTGATATTGTCCACGAAAAATATTTGAAAGGATGGGGAAGAATAAGAGGAATTACAAGGATCTAGTATAAATATTCTTCGATTGTCTTTTGAGATAGACCCTTCACAACAACAATAGCAGAGGGAGCCTATAAAGAGATAGCACATTGTTCCAAAGCTTGGATCTAGTGAACTGCAAAAAAAGAAAAAAAAAAAACTAAGATACTATGAGAAAATGGAACATACAATGGAGTAATGGTCATCCTGATGTCTATCTTCACGATCACTTCGTCTGCCAGTTCTCTCATGCCAACCATCATCATAGCTATCTTCTCTAAGACTTCGAACATGACTTCGGCATCGTAGATACCTAGAACATGCATGATCATCATAGAACGAGAACGAGAGTGATCGTGCCTTCTGTATGGGCTTTTATCCCTTTCTCGACTCAGGTCTCTATCGTCACGCTCACGTTCACAAGATCCATTCCTCCAGTTACTCTCTCTCTCCTTTTGTTTCTATCATAGTCAGAATCATAACAGTGTCTCCAATACTCAAAATCTCTTTCACGGCTGTCCTCCTTACTCTGACGAGAAAAACGAGTTCTGTAATCAAAATCATCTTATCCGTAATCATCACATTCTCCATATCTAGAATCAATGACCTCAACCATTGTCAATACTGAATAACCATAAGGATTTATCATATTCCAGAATGTGTCAATTTTATTATACTTATCAGCTTCAACAAAAGAACTCATTTGATAAAAAATTCAACATACGGATTTTCACGTCGTCTATAATCCCTCTCAAAAGAATATTCTTCTTCATAGTTTCTCCTCCTTGTTTGAGGCCACATGCTAGCTGGTGGTGGTGGATAGTTATCCCTCTCCAATATGTCCCGGTGAAAGTCACCCCTTGGGTAAACATTGTCCCTTGAGAACCCTTCATCTACATACCTCTTATCATCATAAGGGTCACCAGCCCTGCAAAAGAATATGAGATGAGTCCAAAGAAGAGAAGTAAAAGTACAAGAAAAAGAGTATAGTATATGAAGCATAAAAGATATGACATACGAAGTCGACCATTTAAAAGTCAATATCATCATAGGAAAAGCTGATAAAAATAAATAAATAGCCATCATGTCATGTTTCTAAGAATCCCATCTGCACTCCATCAGCAAGGAAAGAAAAGTAAACATCTTGAGCTCATACTTGAATAAAATTTACCCTTTTGGCGATAAGCATCAGTAAACACCCACCTGATGTGTGAATCATGATTCATGAACATCATCATACCCCTCCTCTTAGAATCAATGTACAAGCCCGATTGTTGGGCCAGACTTTGCAATTAGATTAATTAATATGATTAATTAATCAAGGCCCTATTGTCACTAGGGTTTTGAGGTACACATATTAATATGTGCACTATTGTAAAGAAATTATCAGAGTAGTTTTTCTATAATATTCTAGCGTAGGATTTTTCTCTTGCTAGCACAAAGAGAAAAATTAATTCTCTCGGATCCATTCCAACAGTTGGAGAGTGATGGAGTTCCAAAATCAACTCGCTGTGTGGATTTCTGTTAGAGGCTGGATAATTGGACATCTGGTGGTGACAAGTTTGTACCTCCTGTTTCAGATTTCAAATTCACGGCTTTCATCAAAGGTATCATTCTAATCACAAATTCTATCTATGTGCAAGGTTAGAATTTGTTTAATTCTTTGATGAATTCAATACGACTGAATTAATTTTTTTTTAATTTTCTAGCTTTTGAGAAAATCGATTTTCTTGTGCTAAATCTGATTTTGAGAAGAAATTCGATTTTTGGTCAAAAAATGGATCGAAAAAGGGACATGAAAAACTCCGGCGAAATCAGTCGCTAGAGCTGGCGTCGCAGCAGCACCGGCGAACGCAGTAGTGCACAGCCGGCGCTGATGCACACAGCAGTGCGCGTCGTTGCTGTGTGCTCAGTCGCACACTGCGCTGGCCTCAGTCTAAGCAGTGGCGAACATCGCTGTTGCGCAGCGCCTGCGCCGCCTGCGTAGCGTTGTCACTGCAACGACTTGCAGTTGCGCACAGCAGCCAGGCGCTGCTGCAATGCCACGCTGCTGCTACAGCGAGAAGCCGCTGCTCAACAGCGGCAATTCCCAATGCAGGTGAGAGAGGTGGCGCTGGCGACCGGGAAAGGGAGAGGAGACTTAGTTTCGATTTTCAGATTTTTGGGGGCGGGGGCTTCCTCTGCAATTTGAGAATTTCCAAGGGCTCATTTGCAATTTCTGATTAGGGTTTAGAATTGAGATGGGGGCATTGTTGAAATTTTCGAAATTTTGGGCCCCTGTCTGCAATTAACTAATAAGGGTGAGTTGCAATTTTAAATAAAGGGCCTATCATGCAATTTATGAAATTGAAGGGGCTATTTGTAATTTTAAATTGGGTCAGAATGCAATTTTTCAAATTGAATTTTAAAATTTGTTTTAAATTGGATTTTCAAATTGGTTTGACCCAATTTAAAATTTTGACCAGATTTTTAATTTTGACCCTTAATTGAATTTTATTTTATTTAGGAGTTTTATCCTAAATTAAAATGTTAATTCAATTTGTCCGAATTTTAGAATTAGAGTTTGGACTCTAATTTGGTGTTTAATTAAAATTTGATTTTAATTAAATTCGATTTAATAATTAGTTAATTCAATTAATTGATTATTAATTAAATCTTATTTAAGATTTGATCCTAAATTCAATTAACCCTATAATCTTGAAATTGGAGTTGGACTCTAATTTAGTAGCTAATTAAAATTTTATTTTAATTAAATAAACCCATCAATTAATGTAATTGATTAATTAATTACTAAATTGAATTTTATTTTATTTTAGGAGTCTTATCCTAAATTAAGATGTTAATTTAATTTGCCTATTTTGGAATTAGAGTTTGATTCTAAATTGTTATTTGATTAAAATATGATTTTAATTAAATAAGACCCGCTAACTAAAGTTAATTAATTAATTTGATTAATTAATTATTGTTCCGATCCATTTTATCTAAATTAGTTTACACGACCTAAATTGTTATAAACTTGAAATTTGTTTATATAATATTAGATATTAATAATATAATACATTTATATGATGAATGTGTATTTAGTGGATGATTATGGACTCGACCCATGTGATTGGTTGAATGTATGGTTAATTTATTCTACTTTGTTGGTTAGGTCTGCGAGCCTATTATTATTTAATTAGACCCGCGTGCCTATTATTTAATTTATTTATTTGGGCCTGCGAGCTCTAGTTTGTAGATATGGGCCTGCGCGTCCTTTGATACAGGCCTGCGTACCAACTAGTATATGATACAATTTGGAGTTGGCCACAAGAAGACAACTAGTATAGGATACAGGTTGCAGCAGCAGGTGGAGATTATTGCATTTAGCATTCGATGATTGAATGCAATGTCCTCTAGGAATTGACCAACTAGTCTTCTTCATGGCTCGAGAAGACTAGATAGATATCGTCCAAAATCATTCATAATATTATTATATGTATGATTAATTGCATGGTTGATATTAGTTAATATACATAGGAATGATGAGACAAACCCCTCACTTAAAATTATATTAAGTCCTATGCTTTCCATTGTTATAATGAAAAACCAAAGTTTACTATCGATGTCAGCTTGTTGAGTCACTCAAAGCTACTCGTTGGTAGATATGTTTTTCATTATGAAGTATCAGATAATTCTGAACAATGCGTCGGACTTAAGCGAAATTTACATCCTTTATTGAGTAAATCAAAAGGGATATAATTTTGAAAGCAATTTATTAAATTCGTATTAATTGGTTAATACAAAGTGCCTGCCATTGTTATAGTGAAAAATCAGAATCCGCCCTCGATGCGGTTTGTTGAGTCACTCAAGGCTGCGAGTGGGAATGTGTTTTTATCACTATGAAACATAAGATGTTTCAGAACAATTGGTAGAATTTAACTGAAATCTATCTTTTGTTGAGTCACTCAAGGAGATGAGATTTTGGAGGTACAATCAAGTAAATATATAAGATGTGTGCGACAAATAGTTGTCTACTTGATGATCTAGGAGTCACATGGAGATGTGATTGATAGGAGTATCTACCTAGATGTTTTATTAGAGCTTGTTGAGTCACTCAAGGTTCTAATGGAATAAACGGCATCCTAGTCTACTGTGAATCTAACAGGATTCTACTAGATTAATGTTGAGGGTCATTAATTCAAGTAAAACAGTGAGAGCAATCGATTTAATAAAAAACCTTATTAAATTGATTTATGCATGATAATACGTGATTCTATTTTTGATTTATTATTGTTGCTGTATGAGTTTTAAAATTTGAGTTGTTACTTGAACTTATGGAGTGTAATTGACACTCTATAAGTTCATTAGACTGAAATCCTTGAATTGGCATCGTTCTTTGAGAAATGATCTCAAAACACAATATGATCGAGAATACTCTTCTCGAACATTCCAATAATAAGACACTACATTTATAATTGCGAGGCTTCCTTAACCGAACTGAAGAAGTGAGAAGTTTGGTGAATCTTCTACTTCACTTTTCTATTTGATAGAGGTTAAATAATCTACTTAGCCAATCGAGTATTAGATTTGATAATATACAATGGCTAAAATTAGAATAATTGCGAAAAATGGTGATGTGCCTATTTGTAGGTAATAAAGCAAATGTTGTTTGAACGGCTTAAGAAGCTATCACCTATTTTTGCCTTTTCATTCAGTTTAAAATTAGACAATTGTTAATTACAATTCTTATGAAGAACGACACTTCCACTTCATGTTTGGACATGAAGTAATTATCCTCTTTAATTAAGAATAATAGTTATTCGTTAACTTAGACGGGATACTATGCAAGTGAGGTAAGTAACAAATAGTCTACATTCTGAATATTAATAAGGCATGGAAGAAGTCACACTTAAATATGACATTTTGCTGATTCAATTAATAGAGATATATGTATATTTCACCTTGGAGGTAAATTAATAAGTCAATTTTCTTGGAATTGATCCACTGAGCCCATTACATTCGGATGTAAGTGGGCATATGTCAGAGTGGTCTTTAATCATTAGATAACCATGATTGTCATTGTCATCTATAATAAAGTTTAAATCTAAAAGTTTGAAAAGTTCAAATAATACAGATATAAATTAGAAGGCCAAAATGATAAAATATTCTAAGCACTTAGATTTGATCAAGGTGAAGAATATTTCAAAGTGATCGACTTCAAGATTGTGTTATGAGAACATAATTTTGGCATAGATAACTCTTTCACAAATGCCTCGGTATAATAACGAATCTGAAAGGAGAATGATTACAATTGATGCAATCATTGATGAAGCCACGCAAAATCTCCAAAACAGTTTTTGGAGCGTTGCACTGAAAACTTTATATTACACATTTAGTCATGTTCCATGATAATCGGTTGATGAAGGTCCATATAAGATATGGATTTAAAATATCTAATCTTCCTCGCGTTAAGATTTAAGATCTCAATACTTATTAGAAGTATACCAGATTTGGATAAGCAATAATCTTAGTCCAATATGTATATTTGTGGAATATCCAAAAGATGGTTGGATATTATTTCTACATTCCTATCGAGAAATAAAGTCTATCTCGAATTTTGTCAATATCTTGGAGAAACAGTTCATCTAAGAGAAGACAGTGGGAGTAAAAGTAGAACATGAAAGAGTTCATGATTACATATATATACTCAATAGATTAAATAAGCTGGAATATGTGCTTGCATTAGATGAGGCATAGGTCAATGCTTGAGACATGATCAGTGTTTAGGACGTGGTGACGACTGAGAACACATTAGCTCCATGTAAAGATATTAGGATCATGTATACTCTATTGAGTTACACATCCCTGATTGCTAATATAGTATTAGTCATCAAGGATAATGAGCTTACATTTAGATAGAAGCTAAGTCAAACGTTGACTAAATGAGATGGCAAAAAGCCATAGAATCCGAGATAAAAACAAGTTTTGGAACTTGTTTGATTTGCATAAAATGGGTAAAACCTATAGGCTGTAAATGTGTTTACTCTGAATCAATTCGGGTTCTGCTTATGGTAGAAACATGATATAATTATGGGATTTGTGAATCCTTAAACATAGTATATTAGCTACAGATATCTATTATAGATTAAAGCAAGCCTCACAGAGCTAGAATCTTAATTTTGATGAGATAATCAAAATGTTTGATTTTATCAAAATTGCAGATTAATCATGTGTGTATATAAAAGGTTAATGTAAGTATTCAATATTTCTGATACTATATGTAGATGACATATTATTGATTAGAAGTTGAGTCTAACCTTTAAAATGAAAGTGCAATTAGTTTTGAATTTCTCCATGATGGATTTGAGAAATAAAACCTTTACTTTGGGAACCAGAATCTATAGAAACAGATTTGGAAGGTTGTTCTGATTTCTCAATCCACGTACATAGATGAAATTCTAATAGGGTTAGCATGAATGAATCCAACGTAGGATTTCATCCCAAAGGTTTTTGGGGTTAATCTTTTCAAAATGGTGTTTAGAACACATATTGAGAAAGAATGATGTGGAGAAGGTACTTGATTGTTAGACATTAAGATCTTAAACCCGACACTATGTACGATACCTTTTTTATTATTGAGTACTTGAGAAGTACTAAGAATACAGTAGACATGAGGAGAAATGTCAACATATTTACCACATGCCTCAATAATCCAAATCAATTCGTACTTCAACCAGAGTTATGAGCAACCAAATAAAATAAGTCTAGTTATCCCATGCTAGATCTTCAAGTGTGTGTGAGAATAGTCAATGTCAAACGCATACATATGCAAAAGATATACTTAACACTGTGTAGCTCGTTATGCACAATTAAGTCCAAATCCCATGTGGTCAACCTAATAAATCTAGTGATTTTCCTTTCATCACTCATGGATGATCATAACTTACTGCTTTTCTCTCACATCCCTGGATTTTATCTATAGTGGTTTCTAAATATTTTCATTGCTTTCTCCACACAAGATAGTTAGAATTAGAAATATGCATGTACAACAAGTCAAAAGCAAGCAATCTCCAATTTCACACCCTTTATCTCCATAGTTATAGTCAACAACGCTTATACCAAATAATTTTTTTTCTTTTTATGGACAAATTCTATTTTCTTTCTCTTTCTATCGTGTCCTTGTCTCTTACCATCTTTGTGCCATACTTTTCTCATTTTCTTTCTATGTGACCCCTGAAGTAAGCTTTGGGTCGGTGATTCCCAAGTCAGACGACTTTAGGGTACCAGGTTCAGAGAACCTCTCAGACTTAATTGCCCAAGTCACAAAGGTGAAAAAGAAAAATTAAAGATGTTTGATTGTCTTATGTGTAAGTCTACTCTTTGTACTTGCTTTCTAATTGACCGCTGTAACGAGCTTTAGGTTGATAGTGAAAGATCAAAATGAGAAAAATATTTTGTTGTATATGAATGAGAGTTACAATGGCGTATATATACACAAGTAGTCCTACAGAAACAAGGAAACCGAAATTAATAAAATTCTATCGATACAAGAAAAGATAACAACAATATTGGGAAGATTATCATGCCAGTGATTCTGGTTTATCTTCAGTTTGTGATTCATCCAGTGATAAGATTATCATGCCAGTGATTTGGATTTATCTTCAGTTTGTGATTTACCCAATGATTGAGTACATGCAGATAATTCCAAGCTACAAGATATTTCCTTAATAGGCCCCCGCAAGATGGAGGATCCATTGGAGACTCCAATCTTGGAACAGGTTTGGGTGAATTTTAAGGATGGTAATGATTTAGTGAGAGCATCAGCAAGCTGATCATGAGTGGAAATATAAGAGACACCAAAAGAACCAGATTGAACATGGTTTCGAATGAAGTATGAAGTGAAAGTCAATTGCAATGTGTTTCATGCGAGAGTGAAATACTGGATTCATAGAGAGATATGTAGCACCAATGTTATCGTAGTGAATAGTGGTTTAGAGATAGTATGAACTCGAAACTCAGAAAGAAGATTTTTTAACCAGAGTATCTCAATGGTACAAGAAGCAAGGGCACAATATTCTGCTTCAGTAGAGGAGCGGGCAATCGTGCGTTGCTTCTTAGAGCTCCAAGATATAGGTGACTTACCAAGATAGACTATGTAAGTAGATGTAGAGGAACGATCATCTGGGTTACAAGCCCAGTCAGAGTCAGTAAAAGCAGAGAGAGTGAGAGAAGAATTAGGGCGGAAAGAAGGCCATAGTAAATAGTATGCTTAAGATAGCGGAGAACATGTTTGACAGCAGTGAGATGAGTCTCTGTTGGACGATGCATAAACTGAGGTAATTTGTTGACTACAAAGCAAATATCTGGTCGAGTAAGCGAGAGATATGTAGTGCACCAACTACTTGACGATAGAAGGTGGCATCAGTGGAGGGAGAGTTATCAAAGAGAGAAAGAGTGGTTGAGTTGGAAATTGGAGTAGTGACTTCTTTGGAACCAAGCATGTTGGTGTGAGACAAAAGATCATGGATGTATTTATGTTGGCTAAGGAAGAGATAAGAGGATGTGCGAACCACTTCAATTCTTAGAAAGTAGTGTAATGGTCCTAGATTCTTGACAGAGAAGCAATTTGACAATGTGGAAATGAATGAGAGAATAACTATGGCATTATTTCCTGTGACGAGGAGGTCATCGACATATACCAGGAAGAAGATAGTGATGTTGGATTTGAAGAATAAGAAGAGGGAAGAGTCACTATGGAAGTTTGTGAAGCCATAGGAGAGGAGGAAAGATTTGAGCTCATGGAACCATGCACGAGGAGCTTGTTTTAGGCCATAGATAGCTTTCTTTAGGCGACATACATGGTTCGAAAAATGAGGATCAGAGAAACCTGGTGGTTGTGTCATATAAACTTCCTCTTTGAGAGTTCCTTGAAGAAATGCATTATTGACATCCAATTGATGGATTGGCCACTGAAAGTTAAGAGCAAGAGTAAGGAAAATGCGTATGATGGATGGTTTTACAACCGCACTGAAGGTCTCATGGAAATCAATGCCCGGGCATTGATGAAACCCCTTAGCAACAAGTTGAGCTTTAAATCGAGAAACAGCGCCATTGGGATTGCGTTTAATGCGGAAGACCCATTTGCAACCAACTAAGTTCATAGACGAGGTAGAGGGAACGAGTTCCCATGTATGATTTTGAAGAAGAGCATTAAGTTCTTCTGTCATAGAAGTGCGCCATTCAAGAACCTTTAGAGCTTATGAGACGCAAGTAGGTTCAATGGAGTTGGCGATGGGATGCTTAGTTGAGATGGTGGAAATTCGTTTGGGGCGAAGAATACCACTTTTGGAGCGAGTGCCATACTGATGATTATAAGGTGGATTGGTAGGAGGCACCGGGTTAATGATCGGGGCAATGGGAAGCGATGGATTTGCAGGAGAGTTGTCGGCCAGTTCTGCATTAGAAGAGGTATTACTGGTGTCAGACGAATTAGGGTTAGAGGAAGAAGAGGATTCTGGCTAGTATTTGGGGAGGTTTGAGCGGTTGTGGGCGAGCTGGAGGCAGAAGTCACATTCACTGCGTTGCTGGGAAGGGTTGGCGAGCAACGCCAGGCACCGGTGCTAGCCTTTGCGAGGTGGCGGGCTGGGAAGAGGCAAATGTAGGTAGTGGAGGTGAAAAGGGGGCAGCGGTGGACTGGGAATAAGGCGTGCCCATGGGATAAGAAGTGTACTTAGTAGAATTGAGAGTTGAACATTTTTTTTTCAAGATCGAAGCATAAATACGAGTGATGAGTGGTGTCATACCCAAGGAAAATACAAGGCCTCGATCGAGGCTCTAATTTGGATTGTGTATAAGGTCGTAAACATGGATAGCATAAACAACCAAATTGGCAAAGTGTGTTGTAGCTGGGATGATGATGGAAGAGAGTGAAAAAGGGGCTGGAGTTTCCTAAAGTTGGGGAAGGTAGGCGGTTAATGAGATATACAGCTGTTTGAAATGCATAAGTCCAAAAATTGGATGGAATTCTTGCGTGGTGTAGAAGAGTGAGTCATGTTTCAACAATATGCCGATGGCGTCTTTCAGTCAGCCCATTGTGTTCAGGTGTATACGGGGGGGGGGGGGGGGGGGGGTTATTTTATGTGTGATTCCAAATTGTTGATGTAATACCACTTTTTCGTTTTACGTGCATCCTTAAATTTCACGTAATAATTATTGTTAATGTTATTATAAGTTTTAAATTTAATGATATTTTTAATGTCGATAATTCGAATTATTTTGCAGTGGAAGGACTTGGATACCGTCTCTATCAATATACCAATTAAAAAGTTCATAAATTGTTACGAGCAATTCTATGTGATTATTTGTCTCAGTGCTTAAGCATGTTATTTTCTATTTTATTGTGTTATATCGAAAGTTGGGGGAAAGTTTGGTGGCAATTGGAAAATAAATTAGAACTTATGGACTTAACTATACACTTGGAGAGAAAGGAGGGACTAATTTTGCAAATTTCCAAAAATTTAAACCTAAACCCAAACCCTTATTTTTCTAACTCACGACTCCCACTCTCTCTCTCTCTCTCTCTCTCTCTCTCTCTCTCTCTCTCTCTCTCTCTCTCGCCACCTCTGCCTATCGTCACTCTCTCTCGATCTCATCTATCTCTCTCTCGGCTCATGAAAGCTCCAGCGTCGGAAACACGAACCAGTGCCGGTGACCTCGACCACCATTACCGGTGAGGCACTCGCCACCCCTTACCCTCACACTCCACGCACACGCACACACCTCGCGACACTGCCTCACACACGGGTCCTCACACACTCACGAACACCGTCACATATACGGCCCTGTATGTTTATTGATGTATATATATGTTGAGTGTATGTATATATGCTAAGAGTTTCAATTTTCAGATTTCAAAATAGGTAGATTTCGAATTTTAAAGGTTAATTTTGAGATTTGAGTAATGTATATATATATATATATATATATATATATATATATATATATATATATATATATATATATATATATGTATGTATGTATACATTTGATTCATTTAGTGGAATATATGTATATGTTTTTATATGCACGTGTGTATGTATTGAGAAATTTCAGATTTAGAATTTGTGAAAAAAAATACATTGTTTAAATTGAGTTAGTTTAATTGAATTTCTGTTATTTTGGGTAAATTTGAGGATTTCGAATTTATGAGATTAGTTAACTGTTCAAATTTTAACTTTTGGATTGGAATTTGTAATTTTAGATTTAAGAGTTTATTTGGAACTTAAAGTTAGAATTTCAGATTTTTGGAATTTATTAATGCAGGTTATTTTAATTGATTTATTTTAAATTGAGACATTAATTATAATCATACATTCCTATGCTTTTTAAGGATTTAAAATGTAATGTTTTGAGAATTGGGAGTATGAAAGGTGTTTTAACTGGTTTTATGTGCTTAAGTTCATCACTATTTTCAGGTGTAATTTTTGGAAAAATTCCTGAATTTAGTGTTTAAATATATACATACATATATGTGAAATTGGAATGGATATGAACTTACATGAGTAATTGGATTTTAAATATAAATGAGTATTGTGAGTTATACATTTCAATATCAGTATGAATATGCACTATATATAAATATATACATATATATAGTTGGAAATTTCGGAGTTAAGAATTTGGGATTTTAAGACTAATACTTCGTTTGAAATTTTACTTTAAATTCCGAATTATAAATGTTTATTTTCAACCTTTGAAATTAAGGTTATGAGGTTTTGTTTGATTCTAGATTTAAATTGACGATCATATGTGAGTATCTTCAAATTCTTAATAACGGGATTTTTAATCGAGAAATTTTGTAAAGTTTAGGTTAAGCTAAATATTTCAACTTAAATTTTAATAAATGAATGATAAAGAACTCGTAAGTGCATGTAATTGGATCCCTCATTTTGAATATGATATTCTGGGCATTAGTCATGTCTTAAGGACACATTTGAGTTAAATTGTAAGTCACCTGGAAGTCTTGACCTCGGTTAGGAGTTTTTAAATGTGATTTTGAACTGAAAGTATATTTTATTTAATGAATTGATATAATTAGGATTACTTGGTACATTGACGTGACGGGCATCTGGACTCTTCCACTTGCAAATCCAAATAACGGTAAATACTAAGAATGTCAAGTAAGTAAACTCCCCCTATTTTTATTAAAGTTGAAAGTTAATGTGAAATTTCTGTGCTCAAGTGACAACTTTGTATATTGCTCGTTTTCGATGCTTTCGTTACTTCATATTAATATATATTGTTCAAATTGGAAACTGCCCAAGCATTCATATACTTTACGTTAATTGCATCATCAAGCATGCATTTGTCATTGAGTACTGGGGAAGTCAAATGATTTTAAAGAAAAAGTGTGGAAAGTTAGATTTTTCTCAAAGAGTATGTATCCCAAGTTTTAAGAATAAATGAATGTACTTCTATGCCATGAAAGGTGTGAGTGGGAAATGGGGCGCGGTGGACCGGCGTACCCGAATTAAACCGCTGTTGCGGTGACGATTGCTCAACCGCTTGGCGGTGGCAAATATTAAACCGCTTTGCGGACGATTGCCTAACTGCTTGGCGGTGGCAAATATTAAACCGCTTTGCGGTGACGATTGCAAAACCGCTTGACAGTGGCAAATATTAAACCGCTTTGCGGTGACGATTGCTAAACCGCTTGGCGGTGGCAAATACTAAACCGCTTTGCGGTGACGATTGCCTAACTGCTTGGCGGTGGCAAATATTAAACCGCTTTGCGGTGACGATTGCAAAACCGCTTGACGGTGGCAAATATTAAACCGCTTTGCGGTGACGATTGCTAAACCGCTTGGCGGTGGCAAATATTAAACCGCTTTGCGGTGACGATTGCTCAACCGCTTGACGGTGGCAAATATTAAACCGCTTTGCGGTGACGATTGCTAAACCGCTTGGCGGTGGCAAATTTTAAACTGCTATGCGGTGGAAAAGTAATAACCTAGTTTTAAATAAGGGAAATTGCCCACTGCATTGTGATTGGCTAGAAGATACACTAATTACGCTCACGATGAAAATGAAGGTAAAAGTCTTGAAATGAAATGAATGTCTTGAAATGAAGTAAAAGTCTTGAAATGAAATGAAAGTCTTGAAATGATGTGAAAGTCTTGAAATGAAGTTAAAGTTTTGGAAATGTTTAAGTGAAAGTTGGAAAGTCTGAAGTCTTGAAAAGTAAACTAAATGGGGATAATTACTTTAATGGTCGAAGGCATTTCATGTAATGAGCATGCATTATATGCATAAAGTTTACTTACTGAGCTTTAGCTCACCCCAATCCCTCCCCAACATTTCAGGTGATGAAAGTTAGGTGATCCGAGGAGAGCACTTGGCGGCTGACTCAGACAGTACCAAGATTTATCATTTTAAATAGGGTCTGAAGTGGAATTTCATAAATGTTTTAGTTATTTTTAGTAGTTCATTCTTTTAATTGTTTATTGGATTTAGTTTTTGATAAGTCATTTATCTCTTTAGTAGTTTATCAATCCTCCATTTAGTAAATGAAGCTCATAGTTTAAAATTATTTATGTTGAGGAGTTTGGGAATTGATGTTGAGGTTAAATTTTGGAATTGTGGTTGGATGTTGAATGTTGAATGAGTTGAGAATTGCATTTGTATTGTAGGTATGATGTCCCTCTACAGGTTGGATATGTCGAAGTTATAGAGGAGATTCTGCCGAAATTTTTGTAAAATTTTATAGTAGAAAATGAAAAGTCTAAATGTTTTAAACGATTATTTCCGCATCTAATGTGAATGAAAGTTAACACGCCTAGGTTTTAGATTTTAAACTTGGGGTGTTACAGTTGAAGTATATATAAGTTAAGCCAATATATTCTCCACCCCCATCCGTATAAAGTGTTCGAATTTTGTGCCCTAGCAAGTTTTCAATTGTTTTCTTGAAAATAGGAAAGATGGTGATAACATTCAGATTTTAAGGGCAAAGGAAATAACTAGATATACCTAGGATAATGATCAATGAAAATTAAATAATAGCGAGAACCATCTCGAGATGGGACAGGACTATGACCCTAGACATTCGAGAAAATGAATTCTAAAGGAAATTTACTAGTAATACTAGACTTATGAAAAGGGAGCCGATGGCTCTTATTACATAGACATGAATGACAAGAAAAGTTTGAAGGCAAACTGGAAGAACTCGATAAAAGTCCTATTGTGAGAAGTTGGTTGGTAGTCTTGAGTGATGGGTGACCGAGATGACCATGCCAAAGATGGGGAGAGACCAACGAAGTAGTGGAGACAATTGGCAGTGCCTGGGAGGAGTGAGGAGAGCTGGAAGGCCATTCATAGATATTGTTCCTATTCCGGCCCTGGAGGAGTGATTTGCGATTTTTGAGATCCTTCACAACAAAATAAGTTGGAAAGAATTCAATAGATGAAGAGCTTTCAAAACAAAATTGTTGAACAGAGATGGTTTTTCTTGTCATAGAGGGAATACAAAGAACATTATGCAATGTAAATTGAGGAAGTAGTGTAAGAGAGCCAGTATGAGAAATATCAAGAGTTGAATTATTACCTAGGAGGACACCATCAGGGCCATCATACTCTTGGTGGAGAGATAGATCACTGAGCTGAGAGACGACATGGTTGGATGGGCCAGAGTCAACAATCCAGTTTCCTGCAGTTGGGGTTAGAGAGGTGTTGTTGACAGAGCGCCATTGGGGCTTGAGATGAGGAAAAAGAACCCAAAAAGTGTTGGCCTTATGGCCTCTTCCATTGCAATATTGGCAAAAAACAACTTCGCGACTGGATTCAGGAAGTCCATCAGATGTAGTAACAGAAGCAAGCCCCCATTGTTGGGAGGATGGCCGAGAGGAGTATGGCTTGTGGGGCGTGGGATTGTAGCCACATGGGGTATGTGGGTTGGGGAGGAGGCCAGCTTGATTAGATTGAGTGAGGTACCGATTTTTGGTGTTCTTTTTGGAGTTTTTATGAGAATGAGAGTAGTTGATAGCAGGAATAAAGTTTTGTGCAGCAGATTCAGAGTCTTGGAGAAGAGTCTCACGATCTATTAATTTGTCATAAAGTTCTTCGAAAGTGATAGGGGTGTCACGGGTTCTGAGAGCAGTAGTGATTTCTTTGTATGACTGTCCTAGACCACGTGTGCTATATATAAGAAGATCGTCGTCGGTAGGAGGAGCACCAAGAGTAGAAAGTTCATCAGCAAGGGTTTTGATTTGTAGAAGAAACTTAGATATGGGAAGGGTACCACAAGAGATGGAGGACAACTTGTCCTTGAGATGAATGATGTAAGATTGAGATCGCTTGGCAAAAATATGATAAAGCTTTGTGCAAGCATCAAGCGCACTTGAGGCATTAGCAATGAGAGGTATGATGGATTCGTTGAGAGAGGACATGATTGCATGGAGGATCAATTATCCTGACATTTCCATGGAATAAAATCAGGATTTGGAACTTCTTTGTCATCATGTTTGATTGTTTCAGATGGTGGAGGAATAGTACTGTGTTTATCTTCAAGATTAGACATGATGAGTGAAAGGGAAGGAAACTAGGCCAGAGGGAAGCGAGGATATTTCCGTGAGAGGAAAAAAAAAGGGATGCTTCCAAGGGAAGGAGAGAAAAAATTAGAGTTGCTCGTGAGAGTCTTAGGGTAGCTCTGATACCATGAAAGATCAAAATGAGAAAAATACTTTGTTGTATATGAATGAGAGTTACAATGGTGTATATATACACAAGTAGTCCTACAGATTCTAGGAAACCAAAATTAATAAAATTCTATCGATACAAGAAAAGATAACAACAATATTGGGAAGATTATCATGCCAGTGATTCTGATTTATCTTCAGTTTGTGATTTATCCAATGATTGAGTACCTGCAGATAATTCCAAGCTACAAGATATTTCCTTAACAGATAGCTCCTAACTCAGTTGAATTTAGGGTACCAGGTTTCAGCACCCTTATAAGCTTACTTGCTCTAGAAAAAAAGGCTTTTGAAGAGTAGAATAAGATTTTCAGCATTTTTCTTTTTTATGTTGGTTATGGTTTACACCCATCGATCAAACTGCTTTAACCAGAGTACAAAATCAAGAACCAAAGATATCCAACCCATCTATACATGCACATTCTAATCATTCCACCCCAAACTTGCTTTTTGAGCTATGGTTAGTTCTAATTTAAGGATGGATGTCTTATGATCTAAGTTTAGGGATTATCAAGTCAATCCTAAGTTCAAGTTGTACAAATTTGCCCCACATGTATTAAACAAATCCCTACACAAATGATAATCTAACAATGGCCATGTGTGCAATGAAGATGAAATCTAGCAAGTCATAACTAGTTCATAAAATTCATTTTTTCATGTTATCCAAAATCCAAGTAAAAAATATGTCAACAAATTTTTTCAAAATTTTTTGTTTTTTTTGTATCTCAATAAAAATTGAATGAATGATACATGAATGAGATTTTTCACCACCAAACTACAAAGAAACATTGCCCTCCATGTTTGTCACATAGATAACAATATGCAAAACAAGACAAAAGAGAGAAAATGAGAACTTCCCATGTATAGATGAGATGTCTCATTGCTTTGAATCTTCCTTTTGAGAGCACTTTGGATGAATTTGACCATTTACATTGCATTGCCCAACTTGGTTCGATGTATTTTGATTGGTGTTTTCCTTAGAAGCTAAAGATAAATGACATTAGAGATCATAAACAGCAATAAGAACCAATGTAAGTTCAAACCAACACTCCCAAACTAAAGATAAAAGCAACATCTTGAATTTTCAAAATTGGTCGAACACTCACATTCAAGCCCTAACATAGCTTAGAAAACTCAAATTTTCCCAATCCATCTTTTGATATATTAAAGTTCACAGCATGGTCTACAACGTATTAAAAATTCAAGTCATTTGGAGTTTAATAGGGTCATGAAAAACTCTGGAGAAGTAGGTGACGTGAAATAATTTTCAGGTGCAATGACCTGCATTGGCCTTGCAATGGGGTTTCCATGATGCACAAATGGTTTTCATGATTTTCTTGCAGTTGAATGAACTAACTCATGATCTAAACACACAAAATCAATGATAAACATGTCATGAAGATAAATGCTCGGTTGACTTTCTCAAATTTGAACAAAAATGTCTCTATGACACTAAAACTCAACTTGTCTGATGACTTGCTCATGCATTTGGTATTGATATTGCTTCCTGCACAATTTAGTCAATTTAAGGTTAGTTATAACTGTCAAAAGGAGAAATAGACTCTCAATGAGCTCATTTCATAGTGTGCAAGCTTCTTGCACAATTCAATCAATTTAAGGTCAGTTATAACTATCAAAGGGAGAAATGAACTCTAAATGAGCTCATTCTATTTTGTGTGCAAGAGGAAGAAAAGTTGAAGAAGGACAGAACTGAAAGTGTTCATATGGAAAACACCTTTAAAGATAAGGGAAAGAAACCAAATAAAGAACATAAAGTTGCTAAGGTTCAGAATAAAAGAAACCACATAAAGACATTGATGATTGTTTCTTTTTCCAAAATCTGGACATTTGAAGAAGATCGTACATGGTACCAACTAAAGTTGCTGCTAAAACACCTTAAGAGATTTTGATAGGCAGAAAGCCTAGTCTAAAGCATTTCGACATTGGGGATGTCCAGCTAAGGCTAGGCCTTATAGGCCACATGAAAAGCAATTAGACTCCAAAACAGTAAGAAACTACATTATTGGTCAAGCGATATAGGGGTTATAAATTTTATGATCCCACACTTAAGTCAATTTTTGAAATGGGAACTACAACATTTTTTGAGGGTGTTGAGTTTTGGGGGGAGAAATAAGGTTAGAGATATTGTCTTTAAGGAAGAATTTGAGGAATGATCGGTTTCAATTCCTACTATTGCTTTTTACAAAAGTGTAAGTTTCTATACATGTCATTGATCAATAAGCATATCCGGAACCTCAACTAGACAATATTGAAGAACCTCCCATCCAAAACAAGGTAAATTTCAGAAGTATAAACTCAACAACCTCAATAACTAATGTCATTAAGGAGATCCACTAGAGAAAGAAAAAATGCTATTCCGGATAATTCAAATAGTATTTTTCCAAGAACATGAGGAAATAATGGAATGATGAAAATAATCCAATCAATCTCCATTAGGCCAGGCAGGGTTCTAATTCTCAAAAGTGGATTGATGCCATAAATAAGGAGTATAAGCTTATACAAGACAATAAAGTTTTGGATCTATCCCATTACCAGAAAGTGCGAAGGCAATTGGTTGTAAATGGATTTTTAAAACTAGAAGGATTCGAAAGGTAAGGTGCAAAGATATAGGTTTGTCTTGCATCTAAGGGCTCTACACAGAAAGAAGGCATCGACTTCAAAGAGACTTTCTCTTCGGTTTCAACTAAAGACTCTTTTAGAACAGTTATGGCGCTTGTTGCACATTTTGATATTGAGTTACATTAGATTGATATTAAAACGACGCTTCTCAATGGAGACATTGATGAAATGATCTATATGGTGCACCAGAAAACTTTGTGTCATGAGACCCAAAGAATATGGTCTGCAAATTAAAGAAATCCATTTATAAGTTCAAGCTAGCTTCCCGTTAAGGGTAATAAAAATTTCATCAAGTATTTATCTTGTTTGGTTTTGAGATTAATGTTATTGATGGTTGTGTGTATTACAAGTTTAGTGGGAGTAAGTATATTTTCCTGATTTTGTATGTCGATAACATATTGCTTGCCACCAATGATATGGCATGTCACATAAAATTATGAGATTTTTTATCAAGTAATTTTGAGATTAAAGATCTTGGTGACGTCTCTTTTGTATTAGAGATTTAGATACACCGGGATCGGTCTGGGGAAATTTTTGGATTGTCACAAAAGGGCTACATCAATAAAGTACTTAAGAGGTTTGACATGCAAGATAGTAAACCAGGAGACACCCTTGTTGTTAAGGGAGACAAATTTAGTCTCAACTAATGCTCGATAAAGTTAAGGAAATATAGAAGGTCCCCTATGCTTCAGTCATAGGGAGTCTGATGTATACTCAACTTTGTACGCGTCCAGATATTGCGTACAAATTTTTGGGATGCTAAGGATATTTAAGTAACCCTTTGATGGATCATTGGAAAGAAATCAAAAGGGTTATAAGGTATTTAAAGAGAACAAAAGCTTACATGCTTACATACAAAAAATCGGATCAGTTGGAAATCATACGGTATTATGATTTCGATTTTGCTAGATGCTAAAACAGTAGAAGATCCACACCAGGCTACATTTATCTGCTAGTTGGAGGAACTATTTTTGGAAGGAGTGCTTAGAAGACACTTATATCTTCTTCCACCATGGCAGCAAAGTTTGTAGCATTTTGAGGCATCTAATCATGAAATATAGCTGTGAAATTTTGTCACTGGGCTGCGTATTATGTACGGTATAGAAAGACCACTAAATTTATATTGTGACAATAACTCAACAGTTTTATATTCAATAACAACAGGAGCTCAACTAAGTCAAAATACATTAGCATAAGTTCTTGGTTGTGAAGAATAGAGTTCAGAGTGGACATGTGTCAATAAAAGCACATTGGAACAAAGTCCATAATTATGGATCCGTTTACTAAGGTATTACCATCCAAGGTCTTTCATGAGCACATTGCTCATATGTGTGTTGTATTTCTTAAAGTTATTTAGTTTCAATAGGAGTTTGTATTTTGGGTGCTTTAGACACTTATTATCCTTTTGGATACGGTTTGAAGTTAAAGTTATTTACAGCTGTAAGTTTTCAGGTTTATTATCTCTGAACTTGTTTGAGGATGATCTCACTAAAGTATAAAGTTGGACCTGTTGGAATGGGCATGTTAAGATCACATTACATGTAATTTTCATGCTACACATCCATGCTTGATCCATGTCATTCAGTTATGTCGATATACGTGACCATTGATAGGTTTAGTTACGATAAATATAGCGAAAGCCGCTTTGATCCTATGTTGATATGATTGATGGACCGAATTTTTTGAGGATGCATTCAGTAATGATAACATAATTTTGAGTACTCATAAGGTTATGATTGATACACAATTGTAAGGTTACACATATAGCCCAAGTGGGAGATTGTAAGGATTTAATCAATCATGTGGGCTTATATGTGAATTATTGTGTATTGAATTAAATGCTATCAAATTTGGTTAAGCCCATTTAAAGTGATCTAATAAGGATTTGGTATATTGAGCTTTTATGCATCTAATTAATGTATGAGCTTTTATGTGTAGAGATCAAGCCATTGTTTCTAATTTCATGATGGGCCGAATTAGGTTAATAGGAAATTTAGTATTTAAATACGGTTATGCTCCCTGAATCATATGTACTGTTCATTCTATTCTGATATCCAATCATTAGAAAGAAAATAAGGACTACATGTTGATTTGGAAGACTCAACCACGAATCGATCATTGTGAATCATATTTGATTAAGGTATGCTTCCGCTTCAGTTACTTGATTCTTGATAATTCAGCATGATGATTTTGGATTTTAGATAAACAATTCTCTATAATAAATTTCTAACATTTACCTGCATATTTGTTCAGTATTTCTCTGTGTTTAGGCTCTATTCGGTGACTATTATAATCAGTTTAAAATGATTATTTGGGTTTTGTAGATAAAACAATTGGAGTGAAATTTTTCGCTATTTTTATGATGTTTCAGTGATCAACTATAGTGGTCTCTGGAATTTTGAATCTTATAAGGACCACAAGTTTGGTCCTTATTTTTATATATTAGTGATCCATATTTGGTTGAGCGTTAAAACAATTAGAGGGAAAATTTTCACTAATGATATTTTTAGTGACCAACAATGTTTAGAAAATTGAATAGGACCGGCCAGTTCAACCAGAAAAATCGGGAACTGGTCGAAAAATCGGTTCGGTTAGGTAAAAAAAACTGGCCATTTAAAACCCGGTCAAAGAACCCAGTTTTTGAGTTTTTGACCGGTTAAATCGGAAACCGATCAACTCGGCAGGGTTTTATCCGGTTTCACAGGTTATTTTTTTTAAAAAAAAGAAAGAAAAAGAAAAAATCATATGAAATATGGTTGCAAAATCCTCGTATTGGGAATCAATTACCAAAACCATAGCATCGCTTGTATATATAGGCCAATGTACTCTTCTCACCTCCTCTATTAGCCAATGTGGGATCCAAGTGCAGCTACAGTTGTACTCTTCTGTAGATTATATATATATAAATTATGTGTGTGTGTGTGTGTGTATTATTAAAACAATTCCTACAATTTTAAAAATTGTTTTTTCATTTCATTCTCTTTTATATTTATTTAATTTTCCAACTATTTATATTTTATTACTAGTATAATCATTTTTATGAGTTAAAATACTTTTAATATTTAAAGTTTTGAAATAAATTATGGGAATAATAAATATAATTAACAATAATTCATCTATGATAAATTTATTTTTCACAGAATCCCTTGAACTATAAACCAACTTATACTACCAACCAAATGTTTACGCAGAACAATAGTATAAATTTCAAAATGCTAATGGTAAGCATATTCCTCGTAAGGGGTTATGTTATTTCCATATCACTCTGTGTTTACAACGACTATTTAGGTCTCGATATACTGCTCGTAATATCTTTTTTGTTTAATATGCATTTTTAAATTTCACGTAATTATTCTGTTAATGTCCTCATAAATTATCCAATTTGAAATTTCTATCACCATTACAGAATTTTCCAAAAAATAGTAGAATATACGTCGATTTTTGGAACAAGAGACGCCTATAAAAGGATGGTGGCAAGAAATAGATTATCATTTATGTTAATCACAAAGTTTACTAGAGGGATCCTTCGGATAGTACTTCTAAGCATTTCAATACATTTTCTGGAGACTTAAATCAAGCATTCAATCCTAGAAGGGCCTCATTTATATTGCCAAGTATGATAGGTTATGTGACGAACCTTTTTTATAAAAGACAAAGAAAAAATTATAATTTCTGCAAGCAAAAGAGGAAAGTGCAAGCCTGATTTCTTATTTATTTATTTATTTTTTGCTGGTTCTCTGTTTCTCTTTCAGGCATCTGTTTACTTTTGGATTGCCTACCTGAGCAAGTCCAGTTCTTAAATCCTGCGTTTTATTTGATTTTTTCAAAGTGGTCTTACTTCATAATATTCCATTGCTGTGGGAAATGATATCCATAGAACATCATAGTGTGGTGAAAGTGTTGTCTCATTGCAAGATTCGGATTCTCGTGCTAAAGTAAATCCCTTGATCAGGTTTTGCTAAAGCCTCAAACTTGTGGCTGTAGAAAATATTATGTGTACAGGCATTCAATATGCATATGAGGTATGCGTTGGTTTCTTTTAATCACGAAAGCAAAGATTCATTGCATTCCTTCTTATCCTTGGGAACAGTTTGATGGTATACTATTCGATAAGTTGTCTGATTTATTTTGACAAGAAAGGCTCTTGTGATCTGGTGACAAACAATTTCACAATCTATTATGCATTAGCTGTGTCTATTTGTAGACTCTACTACAATAGATTTTTTCATCACACTTGTTTATTAATAAGTCACATGTAACTTCTAAGAAATGTGATCATGGAGAGGTTGCAGGTCCATTCGAATGTGGTATGTGCTTCTTATTAATTGTTCTATATATATATTTTCTCTGTAATGCTTTTTAACTATTTTCGAGTTTTTTTCACGATATGTGCTGATTTCTTGTTGGCCACATAATAAGATAAAGTCCAGAAGAACTGGGACAGAAACAATTACAGCTTCACATGGAAGCAATTATAAGAATACTGCAATACCTAAGATCTACTCAAGAAAAGGATTTTTATTTTCTTGAAACGGTCATACAAGTATAGAAGCGTATAGAAATAGGATGTTATATAATAGATTGGAGGTCCACTCCTTATACTTTTGTTTGGGGTAATGGTAGAATAATATGCACTCCTTTCGTTTCTTCTAAGTTCTAAACTACAATCTACTATAGGAAGTGTTTGATTTAGTTAAACTTGTAGATAGACTGTTAGATATTCTTAGGCTTAGATTTAGGAATGGGTGTTTGTTTCCTTAGATTTTCTCTCTTGTATAAATGTGAATGCTGATATGGATGAAAAATGCAATTGAATTCAAAACCAATAATCGTAATTTTTACATGCAAAAATGATAGGAAAGGCCTTAGGTATTGATGTTAGTGGAGATACTTATCTATTTTTACAACACCAGTCTCCGTGTTCCGTCGTCGATGTCTCCATCAAGGTAGTATGAACCACCGATCGCAGCAGCGTCAGCACAACGGTGGTGCTGCCCATCGACTGCAATGCTGCACAGGCAGTGACACCGCTGCCGCGATCTAGGTGAGGTCACGATGCTAGAAGCGGCACCACCTGTGGGTGCTGCCGACCATGTGCAGCGACACCAAAGGGTGCCACTGTCGCCACGATTGAGGCGAGATCGCAGTGCCAGAAGCACCGCCATCGATCGCTGATCACAGTAGCAGCACCCACGAGTGCCATCGAGTCCCTTCATACCGTTCATGCCTGATTTCTGAAAATTGCAAGCTAAGCCCTTCATGTGTTGAGGAAGATAAAGTTTAGTCTCCTTTTCGAAATTTCCTTGGAAGTCCTCCATGTTTCAGCAGTGGTGATTTGGTCTTCAGATTTTGATTACAACAAAAAATTAATTGAAAAACTAATTTCTAATTCTATTTTGCAATAAATCAAAATCAGAGAAACATGAAGTTGTAATCCACCCCCTTTGTTACAAGACTCGATAAAACAAATACATGATTTACGACAAATAATCTAAGGCCATAAATCAGTTTAACAAAATATTATTCAACCAATAACAAATGAAACCACATAAATCCAACACCGCTCCACTAACACATGCAAAAAAATTATTTAATCCTAAATACATAAAACAGTATCAAAAACCTACGCTCTGATATCAATTTTTGGGAACCCGGGTTGCTTTACTCACAAAAATTGATTTCTTTTGACTAGATCATCCCGTTACAGGATATTTTGTTCTATGTAGTTAACTTGGAATAAATAATTTTGTGCACATAAAAATGAAAGAGATATTACCCTTGTAGCGTGCTTTACAGTAATTTCTTTTTCACTACTTCTTGATTCCACCAAAGTTTCAAACCCTCAAGTTTTCCCCGGTGTGCAGGTGTGTGGTCACCTTTCTCTTGGCCTCGGTTAAACTAGAATTAGGGTTTGCTTTATAATGAGGAAATACACACTACACACTCTAGTGTGTGTCTCGCCACTTTGCCAACTAGGCTAAGAAAAATAGTCTTAGGAGACTATTTGTAATCTCTTTACACTCCAAAATGTTAACAGAGATAATTTATGATATTTTACAATACGTAATATTTGATTTGCTATAGTTTAGGAATTCTTTATATATGGTAAATTGCATGTAATTAGGTTGTAGATTCTTACCTTGTATATGTACGTTCTCTTCTATATAATGAAAGAAGACCCTAAATAATGGGTATTCTGACAAATTGACATGGAATCAGAGCCTCTACTTTGATATTCATCTATGTGGTCTCAATCCTTCGTGTGCAACGAGAAAAGAAATTCTTTTCTATGCATCTTGCTCTCGGGTCCACTGCTGGGGCCGTCAACGATAGGTTCTGGGTAAAGAATCGTTCTCTCGTGCGGGTTCTGTGATTCTCGGTGGTTGCAAAGTGGTAGCCAACCTTTGTGTCGCAGTATCTATGGCTGGGTGTTCATCAGCATTTCTAGGCGGCAGTCAATCATTCCTCGACAGTGATCGGACGTTTCTGAAGTAGCTGTGACGTTGGGTCTGGGTTCGATTTTGGAGCACGACCTCGGATTGGCGTCTAATTTTGGACCGCGACCTCGGATTGGCGTCTGATTTTGGAGCGGGACTTCAAGATCGGCGTCTCCCTTCGCCGACTGGGTTAGACAGGTATAATAGGGGCTTGGGCCTTTAGTTTGGAAGAATTTTCTTGGGTCATTAGTATTGGGCTTGAATTGTTAGAAATATTGGGCTGTTTTTGAGGAATTCTCTTGGGTCTTTATTATTGGGCTTGAATTGTTAGTAATATTGGGCTGTGATTTAGTACTGGGCTTGTGTTTGGTTTGGATTTTCTCAAAAGAATACATTTTGTTTTAGTCGAGACTGCTTGATTTTTTTTTCATCATGTCTTTTGAGAATACTATCGTTCGTTTCACTGGCAAGAACTTTCCTACATGGGAATTTCAATTTAAAATATTTTTAAAAGGGAAAGAATTATTTGATCATATTGACAGTACTATTCTTGCTCCTACTGATTTAAAAGAACTTGCCCAATGGGAGGTCAAGGATGCTAAGGTAATTTCTTACTTATTGGAAACAATTGAGCCCCATATTATCACCAATCTTCGGAGTTTTACTACGGCTTAGGCTATGTGGGCCTACCCACAGCGGGTTTATCATCAAGATCACAGTGCTCGGAAATTTCAGTTAGAATTGGAAATTAACAATTTTAGTCAAGGAAATTTGATTGTTGAACAATTTTACTCCGAGTTTATTAATATTTGGAGTGAGTATTATGCTATAGTACATTCTAAGGTTCCGACTGCGACACTTGAAGCTCTTAAAGCGGTTCATGCTGAAAGCTAGCGTGATCAATTCTTGATGAAACTTCAACCTGAATTTGAGCCTGTTCGAGCTAGATTATTGAACCGAAATCCAGTTCCATCTCTAGATATTTTCTTGGGAGAGTTACTCCGTGAAGAACAGCGATTATCCACTCAAATGGGTATGACTCCTGAGAAGGTCATTTCAGAAGCTGTGAATGTAGCATCCGTGGCGCAAGGGAAAGGAAAGCATAAAGTATAATGCTTCAGTTGCAAGGAGTTCGGCCATATTGCTCGCAACTGCCCTAAGAAGTTTTGCAACTACTGCAAGAAAGAAGGACATATCATCAAGGACTGTCGAGTGCGGCCTCAGAATCGCCAACCCCATACATTTTAAGCTGCTGTTCAACCCTAGTCTTCTTCTGCTCCACCCACAGTAAGCTCTGATTCTTCTGTTCTCACACCTGCCATGGTTCAACAGATGATTGTGTCAGCTTTTTCTGCTTTAGGCTTACAAGATACCGGTACTAACCTCACATCTTCTTGGATTGTTGATTCGGGGGCTTCTAATCATATGACTGGTAGTCTAATTGGTCTCCATGATGTTCGTAAGTATGGAGGGACACAAAACATTCAGATTGCTGATGGCAGTACTCTTCCTATTACTGCTGTTGGTAATTTGGGTTCTTCATTACAAAATGTTTTTGTCTCTCCTGGATTATCTACAAATTTGATTTCTGTTGGACAAATCGTGGATCATAACTGTGATGTTCATTTTTCTTGTGGTGGTTGTCTTGTACAGGATTAGGCGTCGGGGACAGTGATCGCGAAGGGGCCTAAAATGGGACGTCTATTTCCTTTACAGTTTTCCATTTCAAATGCTATTTCTCTTGCATGTACGGCGACTACCAATAATAATGAAGTTTGGCATAAAAAATTGGGTCATCCCAATTCTGTTCTCTTAACTCATCTTATGAAACATGGTTTTTTGGGCAATAAAAATTCTTTTACTTCTCCTGTTTCTTTTGATTGTGCTATATGTCGTCTTGGTAAAAGTAAAATTTTGCCATTTCCTATGCATGGTTGTCGTGCTTCTAGTTTCTTTGAGATTATAGATACTAATGTTTAGGGTGTAAGTCCTGTTGTTTCTCATGGGAAATATCGTTACTTTGTCACGTTTATCGATGATTTTAGTTGATTCACTTGGATATATTTCCTTCGTTCTAAAGCTGAAGTGTTTTCTGTCTTTCAAAAGTTTGTTACACTTATCGAGAAACAATTCAGTACTCGTATCAAAATCTTACGTTCCGACTCAGGGGGAGAGTACATGTCTCATTCTTTCCAGAAATATCTTCAAAACAAAGGGGTCATCCACCAGCGTTCTTGTTCCTATACACCTTAACAAAATGGAGTCGCTAAACATAAGAATCGTCACCTCTTAGATGTTGTTCGTACTTTGTTGATTGATTCGTCTGTACGATCTAGGTTCTGGGTCAAAGCTTTATCTACTGCTGTCTATTTGATCAATCGCTTGCCTACTGCTACCCTAAATTTTGATTTCCCTACTTTCGTTTACTTGGAAAATCTCTCGAGTATCAGTCTCTTCATACTTTTGGTTGTGTTTGTTTTGTTCACTTACCACCTGTTGATCGTCACGAACTTTCTGCCCAGTCTGTCAATGTGCTTTTATGGGATATAGCCCTACCTAGAAAGGATTTGTTTGTTATGATGGCCAGGCAAATAAATTTTGAATCTCCTAAAATGTGATCTTCTTTGAAAATCAATATTACTTTCAGTCTCAGGTTAATCCCGAACCTCCTGTTGTTCTTCTTCCAGCTTTTGATGACATGTCTTCTCCTATTGAGCGGTTTAAACCAGGTCTTGTGTATCAATGACGTCTTCGACCTTACCCAGCACCCCTTCAAGATACTGATCCAATGCCTGATCATGTGACTCTTATACCTCGGCGCTCCACTCGGGTTACACATCCACCTGATAGGTATGGCTTTTCTCATACCTCGCTGACTGCCACTCTCGATACTATTTCTGTTCCTCACTCTTATGCTCAGGCAGCTTCTCAAGCATGCTGGCAGGAAGCTATGCAAGAAGAGATTCATGCTCTTTAAGAAAATCACACTTGGGATATTGTTGGTTGTCGTTCTGGTGTTAAACCAATTTGCTGTAGATGGGTGTATTCGGTGAAACTTCGATCTGATGGCTCACTCGATAGATACAAGGCTCGTCTTGTGGCCCTTGGGAATCTCCAAGAATATGGTATTGATTATGAAGAAACATTTGCCCCAGTTGCCAAGATGACTACTGTTAGGACAGTCTTAGCACTTGCAACTTCACAAGGGTGGTCTCTTAGGCAGATGGATGTAAATAATGCATTTCTACATGGAGACCTAAAGGAAGAAATCTATATGTCTCCACCTCCTGGAATGTTTACTACACCTTCATCGGATGTTTGTCGGCTATGCATGTCCTTGTATGGATTAAAACAAGCTCTGCGCGCATGCTTTGATAAATTTCGCTCTACTTTGCTTTGATTCATCACTTTTTCTTCGCAAGACTTCTACAGGAATTGTGTTACTCCTAGTATATGTTGATGACATTGTGATTACAGGATCTAACACTGAATTAATACAGCAATTACAACAGCATCTCAAGGACTCTTTTCATATGAAAGATCTTGGTCCTTTGCAATACTTTCTCGGCCTTGAGATCCAGAATACTCCGTTTAGTATATTTGTTTCATCAGCACAAATACACACAGGAAGTAATTTCTTTGGCTGGTCTCCAATCGGGTAACTCTATTCTTACCCCGTTGGAGGTAAATCTCAAGCTTTCTCGTGAGGAAGGCGAGCTTCTTTCAGACCCCTTCTTGTACCGACAGCTGGTTGGGAGTTTGAACTACTTGAAAATTACTCGGCCCGACATTTCTTTTGCTGTACAACAAGTCAGTCAATTTATGCAGACCCCTCGACATCTTCATCTAGCTGCTGTTCGTCGTATTATCAGATATTTGAAGGGCACTTCTTCACGTGGATTGTTCTTCCCTAAGGAATCTTCCTTACAGTTGGTGGGATATAGTGATGCTGATTGGGCGGGATGTGCAGATACTCGTCGTTCTGTTACTGGATGGTGTATGTTCTTGGGAAGTGTCCTCATCTCTTGGAAAAGCAAGAAACAAGACAGAGTCTCCAAATCCTCAACTGAATCTGAGTATCGTGCTATGTCTTCTGCTTGCTCTGAGATCACATGGCTTCGTGGGTTATTAGGGGAGCTTGGCTTTCCTCAGATGCATTCCACTCCTCTCCATACTGATAACACAAGTGCAATTCAGATAGCTGCTAATCCGGTTTACCATGAGCGTACAAAGCATATCGAAGTCGATTGTCACTCCGTACGCGAGGCCTTCGATAAGCATGTGATTACTTTTTCTCACATATCTAGCGAACATCAAAGTGCAGATATTTTCACTAAAGCTCTTTCTCGGCATCGACTTTTGTTCTTGATTGACAAATTGATGCTTATTGATCTCCCAGCATCAATTTGAGGGGGGGGGGATGTTAACAGAGATAATTTAGGATATTTTACAATACGCAATATTTGATTTGCTATAGTTTAGGAATTCTTTATAGTGAAGCCACCGAGAGAACCTGATCGGACCCAATTAAACTAAGCACCAATAAATTAATTATGACCCGGTCAATTCTTGATCAATCAAAATCAATTTATTAATCACGTTCCGTTCCACTGAAAGAACGAGATTGCAATCTTTGTAAAATTGAAATTATTGAAACAATTAATCAATAATTATATCCTCTGACTTATCATTCTTAAATGTTACCCTTTCGATCAACTCGAATATTCGGAGTAAGTTAAAATGACCAAAATGATCTTCTCTGAATATTAATAAACTCTCAACTCTCATCTTCTATCTGACAGTTCGATGTGATCACATCACATCCACAAGAAGAACCAGTGAGATTATGATTATACCTAAAAGGTGACGGATTTCATAATACGAATATATGTTCCACATTAGTTCACTTTATTTCCTAAAGTACCGAGATATTGATTAGCAATTTGATCTCACCCATTGATACTTCAAAGAACTTCAAGTTAGTAATTGAAGTCCATTATTCGATTATTATTAAGGTCCCACGTACGATAGTCAAGTGAAATTAAATTTGTATGGTCAATGTCACAAATTAATTTCATGTGGTCCAGTCCAATACGTTCCAAACGTGCTCTCAATTTTATTACCAAAGTCAAAGATACACTTTAATAAAATCGAGACGATCTTATCAAAATAAATTGAGTCTTTTTGTGTTTAACAACTTAAACACTCAATTTGTAATATCAAATCAACCCGTGGAAAAACGCAACTTCATGTTAATACAATCAATTAATATTTTATTTCATATGTCGTGAATTATAATCTATGGGCATATATAATTCCAACATATTACACATACCTTACACATTCTTTGAACACACCTCCTATTGTCGTTGCTTTTCTTGTTCATGAAACCGCAAAGACGAGTGAGAATAATTATATTACTATTGAAATGCAAATGAATCTTTAATATTTGCTTTGTTACCATAAACAACGAAGTTGATAATACTAAAGCTGCAATAACAATACAATACAACTTTGACCCCAGTTCGCTCTTGATCTGTTACTTTTTCTGTTTCATTTGGTATTTATATTTTATTTCAACGTCGATCATTAAGTTTAAAAGCTGAATATTTAGCCAAATTATCCACAAATATATGGTTCACCGTTAAACTACATAGATCCTACCACATTTATTTGTTGACAAAAAATGACGTCATCAGAACCTAAATTTTATCATTGATCCCAATTTAGTCTAATGAGCTAGTCATTCATTCTTTCTTACTTTGATGGTAGTAACCAATACTGAATGGTTAGCAATTAGAATGAGTTCTTTCTTCGTATTTTAATCATATGAGGACCGCAGACGTCTTGTAAAGAGTCTAAAGACTTGTTTACTTTATATTGTTCTTTTAGTTGACCATATCTCAATTATTTTCTTACGTGGGGCCATTCTTTAATAATAATTAAAGAATCAAAATAACATGGGACCAAATCTTTGTATTATTTGTGGAGTTACTGCCCGTTCTATTCTTCCTCGCGTATTTAAGACGGTGAGCCAAAATGAAGAAAACTCCAAATGTACAACATCGAGCTTTCAGCATGAGACTTCTTACTCCTTCAAATGGGAGAGAAAATTTTGAACTCACTTAATTTTAGATTTACCCCAAATTTCTTTGCAAAAATGTTAGGTCCACATGGAGTTCTAAGATTAAAAAAAATGCAATAATTGTAGCATTGTTATCATTGTTTACTTGTATTTTTGTTGGATCATGAGGGAAAAACTTATTTTAAATCTATTTATAAATGTTAAATTGTTATTTTGTTATTTTTTTGGTTTGCAACTTTAATTTTAATTTATTTTTTGACTAGTTGAAATTTTGAACTCATTTAATCTTAGACATTCAATTTCCCAAATTTCCTTTTTTTATATTCTTAAAATTATTATAAATCTTAATAAAATATTAAATATTGCAAATTTTCGAAAATTTCCGATATTTTCGAATTTCGATTTGGAATGAAGTTTGTATATTTCGAAATTTTTTGAACAGAATTTGGAACAACATTTTGATTCTGAATTTTTTTGGAACGGAACTTGGAACACTTATTTTCGATCTGTTTCGTCGAAAAGCACCCCTAGTGTTACCAAACAAAGTCTTAATTGAATTTACTTTGAAAATTCGTATATTTATTATTTATTTTAATATTATGAGAAAAGAATTCAAACTGAAATTAATCATCCATGACTAAATTGAATTTAGGTAACAAATTACAGATAATATTATACGATTTAAATGATATAATTTAAAATGAATTAAATATTGAGGAAAAATAAAAAATAAAAAATAAAATTTTTACCTTTATTATTATTATTATTATTATTATTATTATTATTATTATTATTATTATTATTATTATTAAACTCACTAGATTTTTATATGGTCAACTAGGGAGAAGTATATTTCAAAAAACATATAGGACCCCTGATTTTCACCTTTAAAATAGGTTTCGCTGAACATTAAATTCAATTGTGGTCTTTTTATTTTTTATGACTTAAGTGTCCAAGTTTCGTCCAATTAACCCTTTAGTAGAGTTGCCCTAAAAAATGATTTGGGAAATACATTGTTTATAAACAATTTTCCAAACAGAGGCTATTATAAAGAATAATATTTTAAAACTAATAATGCTCAAAAATAATTTTAAAAATGGTGATAGATAGTAAATAAATAAATAAAAATATGATATTATATATAATATATAAATAATATAATCTACATTAAGATAATATATAATATAAAATAGATACCTAAAAATAGGGAATATATAATTTATAACAGATTTTTCGCTCTCTTTTTAAAACCCTACGCTCTCTTTCTATCTCAAAAGCAATGATTTCCAAATTCTTCCTAAACCATCATAATCTGTCCTTTAAGTCACCCATTGGCACAAAATTGTTGAATCAAATCACATAAATCCTCATTCTCATTCAGTATATGAAGTTACATTGCAGACAATAATTTATGATTTTCATTTGGTTGGAGTTGCCTTAAATCAAGGGATGAATATTCCGGTGCTTGGAGTCTAAAAAATTCGATGTGAATAAAATATACAGAAATGTCCATATTTCTTATAAGTTCAACAATTTTATTCACAAATTTAGGGACTTTAGATTGTTGTATTTAAAGATAATTCAAATAAGATGTACCGTTGATCTGAAAATTTGAATTCATCTTGAACAAGTTTGAAGAGGTTTCCGTTGGATGTGTTTTACATATTGTACATGACTAGATATATATTAACATCGACTGTTTGTGACCAAATCTCTATAATGGGGTCAAGGTAGACTCGTATGGCCCATTGAGAAGCATGGGTCGACCAGTGTTTAAATTGGATTTGCAATCCATACTCGTGATAGGAACACTGATCCTAACCCTCAGATGCGTGTGTGCCAGCTACTTGATCACCCACATGATAGATGTGAGAGATACTGTCCCGATCAAAATGGATGTTTCTGATCTGTTGAAGGAAGCTCTGAATCGTCCAAGGTCAACCATCTCTAGTGATGCAATGCATGGCCACTGTGGAGTCAGCCTCAGGCCCTCAACCCAAATAGATGCAATCCCTAATTAACGAGCAAGAAGGATATCATCAAGAATAGCTCTCAGCTTGACCTCTAGGATAAGACAGTCCCATAGAATGCTGAGAATGCCTTGATGCAATGTCCATCGTGGTCCCTAATAATACCCCACTGCTAGTAGAACTATTCTTGAGCATCCATCAATGTTGAGCTTGTAAGCTCCCACTGATGGAGTACGCCAAAGAACAAAAATAAGGGGTGAGGGGGGTTAGTGGGAGCAATAGATATGCCAAATAGTGGGGTGCGGCCAGGTCTACATGCCAATGATGCAGTTTGAAGAGTCGTCTAGTATGACGAAATTGAGAGCATGCGATAAACCCTCCAAATGATCCACCATGGCTCCATTCGAATGTCTCAGTGCTTCGCGTCATTCCTCTTTATCCACAAGAACCTCAGTATCATAATAGGAATGATGAAGCGAATGTGCCCCATCCATGCATATCGTCCATAATATCTCCATATCTAGGAACATTGCCTGATATCCTCATTCAGAGTCATAGGTACTTGAAAGATGTCCCCAAAGTGTTGCTATACTTGATTTGAGATCGTGCTGCCTATGAAGATGTGTGTAATATTTTCAAACTGTGAACAACACTAGCAAGGAGATGCTAAGTGACACCAAATATGCCACTGGATAATCGTGTCTAACGGATCAGTCCTTGCCATAATCTCCAATTGAAGAAAGATACAGTGAGGGGAAGAATAGTGCTCCACATCTTGCGGTAATAATCTTAAGTAGGTCAATTCGTCCGAACCCGCTGCCAAGTAGACTTGGTAGAAGAGCATCCGTGGCATCAAAACATGAAGGAATCACCCAAATCCGTTCCGCCATAAGAGGCATAAGGACTTACAATAGTCACCGTCCTTCACTATCTCCGAGGTGTGATGCCTGTCTGGGAATAGAGCTGCCAATGTAGTATCCACATCCAACTATCATACCAAAAGAATATATGTCCAACTCCAAGATGACACCCAATGTATGGCTTAGCTCGTGGTCCAACCCTCTTCAACCTCTTTTAGACAGAGAAGCTGAGTGTAGGATAGCAACAAGTGAATGGTGAGTCCCCCTGAAGTACTTCCCAGTAAGAATTTATCCCATAAGGATATCTGGGAACAAAAGAGTAACCAAAGTTTTGGCGAGGAAGTATCACTAGTACAAAAATCACCAAAAAAAATGAGGAATATACGTCGATTTTTAGTAAAATCGACGCCTATAAAAGGACGGTGGCATTTTTGTAAATATAATCGGAGAATGGACGTCGGTTGTAATATTACAACCGACGCGTAAAGTTTAAACCTAAAGAATACGCGACGTGTATTCTCCGGTTTTCAAGAACCGACGCGTATTCCTTTATTTACTTACCAGCAAAACGCACAGATCATCTCTATTTTTTTCACTACTCGATCTCTTCCCGCCTCTCTCTTTATTTTTCTCTCACCCGAACCACCGCACTATGTCGCCGCCGTCGCCACCACCACCAATCCTCCATTTTTCGGCAACGTTCATCACCACATTCCTCCCCTCGCTCTTTATCTCTTTCTCTCCCCGAACCACCGGACTCGCACCTCCGCCACCGCCGCGGGCCTCCACCATCTTGTAAGAGACCCACCACCCTCTTTATATACATGTGTTTTTATCTATCTATCTATCTATATATATATATATAATGTATGTAAATATATGTAATAATATTTATGCATGTATAATGTATGTAAATAATATGTAAATATATGTTTTATATATAATGTATATAAATGTATATATGTTTATATACTCTCTTTGTGTCTATATATATATATATATATATATATATATATATATATATATATATATATATATGGGTATTTATATTATAGATGTGTTTGTATATATGTATGGGGTGTTTCAACTAGTTATTAATTTAATTTTGTATTGTTGATTTTTAGTTATTAGATGGATAAATTGCAATATTTGAATTATTGAATTTCTATTACAGCGGAATGGATGAAAGAAATGTGGTGCTTCCCCAGCAAAAAAAAAAAAAAAAAAAAAAAACTTTAGGTTTCGGTTGTAATATTACAACCGACGCCTAAAGTCGACTTTAGGCGTCGATTTTTACAACCGATGCATAAAGTCAAGACTTTACGAGTTTGTGTCATATACATCGCCTATACAACCGACGCGTATTGCCTATTACAACCGACCCGAATGAGTCATTCTGTACTAGTGTATCTACAGTGTCTTGAGGTCGTCTGAAGCCAAGATTATCCTCGTTAGTAGAAAGACACATATCTTTCCATCTCCTCCAACGGAGATAGTGCGCATCTTTGGAATTACAAATGAATCATGTGAAAATGCTCTCGAGCTTCTTCAGTTAACTTTACAAGTGATGTGATCCAGAACCCCGATAATACTAATCATAGCAGGCTTGACGGAAAGAACTACAGATCAAGCCAAACAAGGCTTCCAGCATGTTCGAATAGCTTCAAAGATCAAGTATTGCGAGAGTGAACAAGGTTCGAGCCAAAACGATGAGTGGATCAACCTCATTCAAGCATACAAAGGAAATTTTGAAAATTGTGAAATTTTAATGTTACGGCCGTAACATATATTTCCTTACGACCGTAACCAACTCACTGACAAAATTAATATTTCGAGAAATAAAAGATTATGGCCGTAATTATTAAGGTTCACGGCCGTAAAGGAGTCACTGCTCAAAAATCAGAATTTGAATTTTTTTGACATACGGCCGTAAGGAAATATGTCACGGCCGTAAATGTGGATCAGTAACAAGGTTACGGCCGTAAAGGAATTAGTCACGGCCATAAAAGTCAAAATCTGTAAATTTAGGATTTTTATTTATTTCCTTATTTTTAGGTATTTGTTTCCTAGTATAATTAAAACTCTTTAGTTAGGTTTTGACCCTATTTATAGGGATGTATTTTTCATTATTCAACACATAACTTTGATATTATTATTGAGAGGCAATTTGCTTTCAAACCTTATTCTTTATTGAATAAATTCCGAACTTGCGAATTATTCTTGTTTGTTCAAATCTTGGGTGAGATTTATTTTTATTGTGATGAAGAGGTCGACATATCAATCGATTGTGTTGGTTGCTTGGTTCAATTAATTTGAATCAATCTCTAAATCGTGGTTCTTTTATAGCGATCCAGAATTTTTATGCAATAAATAATTATTTTAATATTTAGAAAATCGTGTCGCTACTATTTCACTCATTGTTTTGAAGTTAACGCCGCGACGGATTCGTCTAGCCAAGTCAAGAAATATCGAATTTGTTCGATTTTAAATTAAATGTCCGAATTTCTAAAATTATGTTATTTTAATTATTTATTCAAAGTATTATTTTCAAAATCATTTTGAATTCCAAATTTATTAAAATATCCCAATGATCCTTATTCAAATTATTTCAAGTCCAAATACGTATTTCAATTTTATTTCAAAATTTATTTATTCTCAAATATATTTTTAGTCCAAAATATATCAATTTTAATTCTATTGCCTAATCGAAGTTAGTGCAATATTTATCATAATCAAAATTAATCCTACATAAATTCCTCACACATGTTGTTCTTCTTTTCCACCTCATCATCCATATCCCACATGGTCATCTCAACCAAATGTGTCATGAAACCACGTTTTTTTGCTCCTATCTTTATTTTTCCTCCAAATTCTTCATCATTGTTGTCCACACCAAAATTCCCATACTTTACACCATTTTTCCCACTAACCCATTTCTTTTCTTTTCTTTTTTCCACCACTTCATCATTTTATCATCCACCATCAAACCAACACCTCAATTCCACAATCCGCACTAACCAACTAATCTATTATCATTTCCATACCAACCCAGTTATGATGATTTCCACTTAATGATTCCCCCCCAATCATGATGTCTCCCATTGAATAATTTTCTCATCACTTCATCAATTTAAGTCAAACTTCCTCCCACCTCCATTTTTCCATCAATCCACTCAATGTCAAGCAACAATACTTCAATCCCCAATTTTTGCAATCAACCAAGAACCCCTACAAACTCACCATCACTCTGTTAACACCCAATTCACCAAAACTGTCGATACACCATCATCACATTGGCACCAATTTGCAGCAATAGCTCCACAGCCCTGCCTCCATCATCAGTCACCACTGTTTCATCAATCTGCCCATTATCATCAATGTCAAAAACACCAATCATCATCAATCTGGCCAGCCAAATTCTGTTTGAGCCATCACCACAATGCCAACCTGCACCATCATCACCGAATCAAACAGCAACCATGACCATCTCCATCATCAAGTCCACCATTGTCAAGCCACCAAAACAAAGTTTTCAATTCAACATTTAAACTGCAAACACCCAAACCACCCCATTGAAATTCACTGCCTTCAGCCTCCCCTAAACCACCATGATTCAACCACATCGCCACTGTAATCACTACGGATCAGCCACCTCCATGACTTCCAATTCACAAAGTCACTGCACTACCATTTTCATCACTACCAATTCAAACCGTCAGCAACTCCATCATCTTCAACCATAGCCATGAATGAAACAACCCAATTTTCATCATCAATCTGCCATAATCGACACACCAAAACCACCCACTGCCCACTTCAGTTTTGACAAACAATCGAAACCCAAAACAAGAAATAAACCAAGCCCAAGACTTACCTTCGACCGCCGACTGATTTACCGGCACGACCACCGGATTTCGCAGTCAAGACCTTCGAACTCTAATTTCGGTTTCAACCTAAATCAATCCCCAATTCATAAATTTTTCCTCACACTCGCACCATACTCTGACCGCTACCAGTCGTCGCACCTAGCGCCGGTGTTGCGCCGGCGAGTCACCGGCTGAAGGTCGGATTTGGCTTGAATCGTCGCCTCCGCCTCTCTGTGTGGTCTCTCTCTCTCTCTCTTCGATCTGAATGAGAAAAAGATATATTTGATATTATATTTAACTTTCAGAAATTACAGCTTGGTCCCTGAAGTTTTTAAAGGTTTTCAAATCAGTCCCCAACTTTTTAAGTTATCCATTTCAGCCCCAAAGTTTTAAATGATTTACTTCAGCCCTTTAACTTTAAACTCTTTTATTTCAATACCTGCTGATTTACTTTTAAGCCCAAGTTTCAAAGTATTCATTTTAATCCCTCAACTTTCAAAATATCTATTTTAGTCCCTGAACTTTCAAAAGTATTCATTTTAGTCCCTCAACTTTCAAAACATCAATTTTAGTCCTCAAATTATAATTTATCATTTTGAACTATATATTCGATATACTAAAGTGACTTATTGGCTAAGACGAAGCGTACGGAGAATTTAAAGAAATTGAAGTCATTCCCGCTCAACTTTGCACTCGTCGGATTTGAGGTAGACTCGCACTTATTAATTGATTTAAATTATGATTTCATATAAATGTCATGTGACTTGTGAAAGTCAATTTTCAAGAAAATTAAGTATGTTTTATGAAAGGTAAGTATACCTTATGTTTTTATGAAAAGTAAGTATACCCTATGTTTTTACGATAATGTTTTATATGTTTTGGATCATTGCTATGCACATAAGAATTCTTACCACCTAAGTTCGGTAGAATTCTGTGTCTCCATAAGTTTATGAGGATTTACCACCTAAGTTCGGTAAAATTCCTGTCTTTCCATATGTTTATGAGGATTTACCACCTAAGTTCGGTAAAATTCCTGTCGTGTATGTTTATGAGGATTTCGATCCTATCTTATGTTATGATGGAAATGATCCCTATGAATTTCATGAATTATGTTTTGGTATACTTACTACATAAGAATTCTTACCACCTAAGTTCGGTAAAATTCTTATGTTTATGAGGATTTCGATTTTATCCTATGTTATGATGAAAACTTACTGTTATTATGATTTTACTACATAAGAATTCTTACCACCTAAGTTCGGTAAAATTCTTATGTTTATGAGGATTTCAATCCTATCTTATGTTATGCTTTCAAAAGAAATTATGCTTGGCATAATTAAAATGTTTTATAAGTATATGGTTTTCAAAGAACTGTTTTCAAAGAGATGTTTTCAAAGAGCATATGATTTGCAAAATATGTCCCGTGCTGTAATGCACAATATGAGTTTTATCAAGAGCAGTTTTATAAAGAAGCTCTATCAATGCCCGTTTTATAAAGAGCCGGGATTTATGTGTTTAATCATCTTATAAATTAAATTAATTTGCGATGAGTCTACTGAGTATTTCCCCCATGAAATACTCACCCTACTTTTTAACAGTTTTGCAGATTTTGGAGACGGTGGCGAGCGATGAATGATGGTGGCAATAATCGTTGAACGGTTGAAAGTTTGACGTTAATGATTTCCGTATTTTCCAAACAATCGAATAATTTAGAGAAGTTCATTTATTTGAGAAATTATGATATTGGCAATTTCTTTACAATATTAATGGTTCGATTTACTATTTCAAATGGTTTCATAAATGTTTTCAATTTTAGCGGCCATTACAGTTTATTTAATGTTGCCAAAATATGAATTTCAATTATTTCTTCCGCAAAAATATTATTCGAAAAATTTAGACAGAAAATGACGTAGTGAATCGGGTATACGGAACTCGGGGCGCTACATCTTTGGCGTTCTTGGGTCGATTCAATATTTTGTGGGTTGCGTAGCTACAATTGCTACGTGGTTTGCATCATCTGGTATCAGACCTTAGGCTCCAAAAATCAAGGTTATATCTTTATTTTGTTTTCTTGAGTTTTCTATCCAGTTTGATTTTTATGATTATCATCGAGTCCCATAAAAATCATCCATATCTTGTTGAGTTTTTTGTTTTTCAGTTTTTGCTTTCTTCTTATTCTTGAGTTTGTTGAGTCTTTAATCCAGAAAAGTGTTATAAAAAATTTCAAAAGTGTTTTTTTTGCTTAATTCTTATTCGAATTATGTTTCGTTTGTTTTATCGTATTTGTAGTCGACTTTTCAGATTTGTTAAAAAAAAAAAGATTATTATTTTTTATTTATTTTATTTATTCCGAAAATTCACCCGAAATTCAAAAAAAAAAAAAAAAAAAAAAAAAAAAAAAAAAAAAAAAAAAAATCGATTCAAGAACCACTTTCTTGAATTTCTACAATAGTCTTGATATTATTTCCTTTCGAGTCAAATTCAAGAACCACTTTCTTGAGTTTCTTTAAAATTCTTGATATTTTTTTTCCTTTTCGAGTCAACATTAAATTCCTTCTTGATATTTGTCAATATTTGGACCCTCTTATTTTGAGTCTCTCAAATTTTTTAAAGCTGTATAAAGGGATGAATTATGAGTTTGATCCTACTTTCATGACTAGATGTCGTGTGGGTGATAAACTGTGTAGTTTGGCTATTGATAGGGAGTACATCTCTTATTTGGCTAGTATCAACATGGTTGAAAAATTGGGGTTGCATTTACTACAACATCCTAGACCTTATAAGATGACATGGTTGAAGGAGTGTGGGGAGTTCGAAGTGACCAAGCAAGTCTTAGTGAATTTCACCATTGGGAGGTATATTGATGAAGTATTATGTGATGTGGTGCCTCTAGAGTCTTGTCATATGTTGTGGGGTAGGCCATGGAGGCCATGGAGGCATGTGATCAAATGTGGAGTTATTTATTATTGTGAGTTATGAAGTATGCTTATGGTTTGGATAAGTCCAAATTACAAGGGAGACTCTATCCAGAATTTTATCATTTGGAATTAAGAGCATAATATGATAAGCATCTACTAAAGGAATTAAGGTTAGACATGCAAGTTCATTTACATCACAAACGAGATTTAGTAGATGATAGCAGAGATTTTATTATTTTCTCATAAGGAGAACACACAAGAGTCACACTGGAAAGGAAATACATGAAACACACAAAAACAAACGAGAGAAGCATGGGATAATCCTCAAAATGAGAGATGTGTTTCCGGAGTAGCCGTATCCTACCACCTCTGATCTTTTGAGGAAATAAAGAAACCTTCAAAGAGGTGTGTTTCGAGAGTAAGAATACTCCGTAATCTACCACCTGGAACCTTTGAGGTACACACAAGATTTAAACAATAAGGAAATCCTAGTAAATGGAGGGGTGTCTCGAGAGTGAGAATACTCCGTACTCTACCCCCACCTATTCTAAGATTCAAAGAGTTAAATTTACATTAACCGGACTCCATTTTCGCTTGATTCCCCTTCCTTGCGACCAATCTATCTTAACCCCTGCTGGATCTTGTATTGAGATATATGACTGCAGCTTATCCAGTAGTTCATCAATAGTAGGAGCAGAAATAAGAAGCCTTCTGGAAAATGGAGAGATGAATCCCTGTTCCACAGCATAATCAAGAAAGGTTAACAAACCATCAAAGAAATTGTTAACATTCAGAAGCCCAATAGGCTTAGTATGGAGATCTAGTTGAGCCCACGAGGTAATGTTAAAAATTTCTTCTAAGGTACCAAAACCTCCGGGCAGGGCTATAAAGGCATCAGAACCATATAGCATACAAGTTATGCGTTCATGGATGGATAAGGTTTGAACTTGATGCCCTCGTGTTTTGCCTGCAACATCTACCAAAGGGACAGGTATGACACCGATTACTTTTGATTTCTCTGCAAGAGCAGATTGGGAAACACAACCCATTAGACCACTGCTACCACCCCCATACACAAGAGTGATACCTTTTTCCCCCAGTTTCTTTCCAAGATCTACGGCCGCTTCTAGATAACCGAAGCCTTTCCCTACTTTTGATCCACAAAATACACAAATAGTTTTGATCTGTCGAAGTTTTGGTGCTTCCATCTTTGATAGTAAAGAAGGGAAAACTTACGAAGAAGATGTGATTTTGGGATGCCTGAACTATGAAATATGTTTGGCTATTTAAAGCCGGAAAAATTTACTGTTTTTGATTGATTCTGAAAAAGTAAAGATTTACTTTTGACAAAATCAGCCCACTTTTGAAAATTTTATCGTATCGAGGCGTCACCTTTCGGTGATTTATTTCCAGCTTTATCAAACCTCGAGAAAGGAAAATATATTTTATTTCCAAAACGCGTGAAAGAAAGCAGCAAAATATTTTAAAAAAGATTTACCTTATATCATTGCTGAACTGCCAGAAGCCTCATTTTGTAAAACAGACTGGCAAACAGGATCTTTCGATATTATATTTTGGAGACTATAACGATTTTTGTCCTCGTTAAACTGAGCGTATAAGGAGAGAAGTTCACGTTGTACATAACCACTTGGGTGCGTCTCAAGAGTCAGTCGAATATCATCCAAAGACTCCTTACTCAGTCCACCCTTTATGAATTCGATTTTATCATCCCGATTAGTAGAAGAATATCCTACTGATTTGCAACGAGTATCACAATTCCAACGAGCACATTTGTAGCAACCACCCAGTCTTTTTGCTCTTCGTTTCTTTGCAAACGTGCTTTTGCCTAAACCAGGCATGTGCTTTGGAAATGTTGATGGTAATTCACCAGATAGTCGAACCTTTGCTTCTATCAACCAGCGAACATCTTCTGGAACACCATGAGCCATCAGCAACCTCAATCTTTCGAGCCTTATTTTATAGATCTTTCTCAGATCATTCATAGGAAGACTGGAATAATACTTGCGAATGTTAGAAAGAATGATATCCATTGTTTGATGATTCAACCTCTTCTCAGCATGAACTATTTAATAGCGCAAAGGATCTGAGTAAATCCGCGTGATGTTGTGACCAGCAAGAAAGCGCAGGATTATTTTAATGAAAAGAGGAGACAAGAAGTAATGCGCTGTTAAATTTTATCGATAAAGGAGATTTGATTGGAGATTTGGAATATTTTCTTGGATTATGGGTACTGATATTTTGTTTTAATAATGATAATCTTGGTATAGTGTGATGATACGTGGAAAGTAAAATGAGTACCGTATTGAATCAGAATTCATACGTATATACAAGTGAAAGAAATACTTTGCAGGAAATGTGGTGACATTTAAGTATAGAATCTTAGTTTTGGGAGATATTGTTTACTGAATTTTGGGTTACAAATATTGGAAAGATAAGTTGATGATATTATGTTGATATGTTTGGGAATTTTACGTAGAGAAAATATTCAGGAATTGTTTTGATTATTTTGAGAATATTCGATGATAAGAAGAAGAGATTCTGATTAAGTATTCAGAAATTATAAGATTAAGTAAGTTTAATTTCGAGGACGAAATTATTTTAAGGAGGTAAGATTATAGCGATCCAGAATTTTTATGCAATAAATAATTATTTTAATATTTAGAAAATCGTGTCGCTACTATTTCACTCATTGTTTTGAAGTTAACGCCGCGACGGATTCGTCTAGCCAAGTCAAGAAATATCGAATTTGTTCGATTTTAAATTAAATGTCCGAATTTCTAAAATTATGTTATTTTAATTATTTATTCAAAGTATTATTTTCAAAATCATTTTGAATTCCAAATTTATTAAAATATCCCAATGATCCTTATTCAAATTATTTCAAGTCCAAATACGTATTTCAATTTTATTTCAAAATTTATTTATTCTCAAATATATTTTTAGTCCAAAATATATCAATTTTAATTCTATTGCCTAATCGAAGTTAGTGCAATATTTATCATAATCAAAATTAATCCTACATAAATTCCTCACACATGTTGTTCTTCTTTTCCACCTCATCATCCATATCCCACATGGTCATCTCAACCAAATGTGTCATGAAACCACGTTTTTTTGCTCCTATCTTTATTTTTCCTCCAAATTCTTCATCATTGTTGTCCACACCAAAATTCCCATACTTTACACCATTTTTCCCACTAACCCATTTCTTTTCTTTTCTTTTTTCCACCACTTCATCATTTTATCATCCACCATCAAACCAACACCTCAATTCCACAATCCGCACTAACCAACTAATCTATTATCATTTCCATACCAACCCAGTTATGATGATTTCCACTTAATGATTCCCCCCCAATCATGATGTCTCCCATTGAATAATTTTCTCATCACTTCATCAATTTAAGTCAAACTTCCTCCCACCTCCATTTTTCCATCAATCCACTCAATGTCAAGCAACAATACTTCAATCCCCAATTTTTGCAATCAACCAAGAACCCCTACAAACTCACCATCACTCTGTTAACACCCAATTCACCAAAACTGTCGATACACCATCATCACATTGGCACCAATTTGCAGCAATAGCTCCACAGCCCTGCCTCCATCATCAGTCACCACTGTTTCATCAATCTGCCCATTATCATCAATGTCAAAAACACCAATCATCATCAATCTGGCCAGCCAAATTCTGTTTGAGCCATCACCACAATGCCAACCTGCACCATCATCACCGAATCAAACAGCAACCATGACCATCTCCATCATCAAGTCCACCATTGTCAAGCCACCAAAACAAAGTTTTCAATTCAACATTTAAACTGCAAACACCCAAACCACCCCATTGAAATTCACTGCCTTCAGCCTCCCCTAAACCACCATGATTCAACCACATCGCCACTGTAATCACTACGGATCAGCCACCTCCATGACTTCCAATTCACAGAGTCACTGCACTACCATTTTCATCACTACCAATTCAAACCGTCAGCAACTCCATCATCTTCAACCATAGCCATGAATGAAACAACCCAATTTTCATCATCAATCTGCCATAATCGACACACCAAAACCACCCACTGCCCACTTCAGTTTTGACAAACAATCGAAACCCAAAACAAGAAATAAACCAAGCCCAAGACTTACCTTCGACCGCCGACTGATTTACCGGCACGACCACCGGATTTCGCAGTCAAGACCTTCGAACTCTAATTTCGGTTTCAACCTAAATCAATCCCCAATTCATAAATTTTTCCTCACACTCGCACCATACTCTGACCGCTACCAGTCGTCGCACCTAGCGCCGGTGTTGCGCCGGCGAGTCACCGGCTGAAGGTCGGATTTGGCTTGAATCGTCGCCTCCGCCTCTCTGTGTGGTCTCTCTCTCTCTCTCTTCGATCTGAATGAGAAAAAGATATATTTGATATTATATTTAACTTTCAGAAATTACAGCTTGGTCCCTGAAGTTTTTAAAGGTTTTCAAATCAGTCCCCAACTTTTTAAGTTATCCATTTCAGCCCCAAAGTTTTAAATGATTTACTTCAGCCCTTTAACTTTAAACTCTTTTATTTCAATACCTGCTGATTTACTTTTAAGCCCAAGTTTCAAAGTATTCATTTTAATCCCTCAACTTTCAAAATATCTATTTTAGTCCCTGAACTTTCAAAAGTATTCATTTTAGTCCCTCAACTTTCAAAACATCAATTTTAGTCCTCAAATTATAATTTATCATTTTGAACTATATATTCGATATACTAAAGTGACTTATTGGCTAAGACGAAGCGTACGGAGAATTTAAAGAAATTGAAGTCATTCCCGCTCAACTTTGCACTCGTCGGATTTGAGGTAGACTCGCACTTATTAATTGATTTAAATTATGATTTCATATAAATGTCATGTGACTTGTGAAAGTCAATTTTCAAGAAAATTAAGTATGTTTTATGAAAGGTAAGTATACCTTATGTTTTTATGAAAAGTAAGTATACCCTATGTTTTTACGATAATGTTTTATATGTTTTGGATCATTGCTATGCACATAAGAATTCTTACCACCTAAGTTCGGTAGAATTCTGTGTCTCCATAAGTTTATGAGGATTTACCACCTAAGTTCGGTAAAATTCCTGTCTTTCCATATGTTTATGAGGATTTACCACCTAAGTTCGGTAAAATTCCTGTCGTGTATGTTTATGAGGATTTCGATCCTATCTTATGTTATGATGGAAATGATCCCTATGAATTTCATGAATTATGTTTTGGTATACTTACTACATAAGAATTCTTACCACCTAAGTTCGGTAAAATTCTTATGTTTATGAGGATTTCGATTTTATCCTATGTTATGATGAAAACTTACTGTTATTATGATTTTACTACATAAGAATTCTTACCACCTAAGTTCGGTAAAATTCTTATGTTTATGAGGATTTCAATCCTATCTTATGTTATGCTTTCAAAAGAAATTATGCTTGGCATAATTAAAATGTTTTATAAGTATATGGTTTTCAAAGAACTGTTTTCAAAGAGATGTTTTCAAAGAGCATATGATTTGCAAAATATGTCCCGTGCTGTAATGCACAATATGAGTTTTATCAAGAGCAGTTTTATAAAGAAGCTCTATCAATGCCCGTTTTATAAAGAGCCGGGATTTATGTGTTTAATCATCTTATAAATTAAATTAATTTGCGATGAGTCTACTGAGTATTTCCCCCATGAAATACTCACCCTACTTTTTAACAGTTTTGCAGATTTTGGAGACGGTGGCGAGCGATGAATGATGGTGGCAATAATCGTTGAACGGTTGAAAGTTTGACGTTAATGATTTCCGTATTTTCCAAACAATCGAATAATTTAGAGAAGTTCATTTATTTGAGAAATTATGATATTGGCAATTTCTTTACAATATTAATGGTTCGATTTACTATTTCAAATGGTTTCATAAATGTTTTCAATTTTAGCGGCCATTACAGTTTATTTAATGTTGCCAAAATATGAATTTCAATTATTTCTTCCGCAAAAATATTATTCGAAAAATTTAGACAGAAAATGACGTAGTGAATCGGGTATACGGAACTCGGGGCGCTACATCTTTGGCGTTCTTGGGTCGATTCAATATTTTGTGGGTTGCGTAGCTACAATTGCTACGTGGTTTGCATCATCTGGTATCAGACCTTAGGCTCCAAAAATCAAGGTTATATCTTTATTTTGTTTTCTTGAGTTTTCTATCCAGTTTGATTTTTATGATTATCATCGAGTCCCATAAAAATCATCCATATCTTGTTGAGTTTTTTGTTTTTCAGTTTTTGCTTTCTTCTTATTCTTGAGTTTGTTGAGTCTTTAATCCAGAAAAGTGTTATAAAAAATTTCAAAAGTGTTTTTTTTGCTTAATTCTTATTCGAATTATGTTTCGTTTGTTTTATCGTATTTGTAGTCGACTTTTCAGATTTGTTAAAAAAAAAAAGATTATTATTTTTTATTTATTTTATTTATTCCGAAAATTCACCCGAAATTCAAAAAAAAAAAAAAAAAAAAAAAAAAAAAAAAAAAAAAAATCGATTCAAGAACCACTTTCTTGAATTTCTACAATAGTCTTGATATTATTTCCTTTCGAGTCAAATTCAAGAACCACTTTCTTGAGTTTCTTTAAAATTCTTGATATTTTTTTTCCTTTTCGAGTCAACATTAAATTCCTTCTTGATATTTGTCAATATTTGGACCCTCTTATTTTGAGTCTCTCAAATTTTTTAAAGCTGTATAAAGGGATGAATTATGAGTTTGATCCTACTTTCATGACTAGATGTCGTGTGGGTGATAAACTGTGTAGTTTGGCTATTGATAGGGAGTACATCTCTTATTTGGCTAGTATCAACATGGTTGAAAAATTGGGGTTGCATTTACTACAACATCCTAGACCTTATAAGATGACATGGTTGAAGGAGTGTGGGGAGTTCGAAGTGACCAAGCAAGTCTTAGTGAATTTCACCATTGGGAGGTATATTGATGAAGTATTATGTGATGTGGTGCCTCTAGAGTCTTGTCATATGTTGTGGGGTAGGCCATGGAGGCATGAGAGGAAAGCATTTTATGATAAGAATAAAAACAAGTACAAATTTGTGAAGGATGGAGAATCAATCGCCCTAGCTAGTTTAACTATAGAGCAAATACTTGAAGATCAAAAGGAGGTGAAGGAAAAGATTAATCCATTATCCAGATTGAATTATCAATTAAAACTTCTAGAAGAGGACATGATTGCACGGAGGGGTAAAAATGTAGTTAAGTTGCAAGAAGAGCCTTAGGATATGAATGTTGGGAAGAAGGAGGGAGAGTTGAAAGTAGAAATAGTTGAAAAAAATCCAACATTTAAGGTAGGAGATGTGGAATTGGGTAATAAAGAGGTGGATGAACAAGAAGTTAAAATTATTGATGAGGATATGCATGAATTGAAAGTTGACGGGGTAGAGAATGAAAACATGAAGGAGTTGGTTGAGGCCAAAAATTTAAAAGAGGTAGTTGAGCTTGAAAAGGTGGAGATAGGTGATCAAACTCCAAAATTTGATGAAGAAAAAATGGAAGTTGGGGTAGAAGTTCAAATCTTGAGCTTTGAATTGGGAGATCCACATTTTGGTAGTGATGAGGTAGTACATGAACATGGTGATTCAAATGTGAATGTCGGAGATGTGGTTGAGTTTGAAGATAAAAAAATTGAACAAGAAATTGCAAAGGAGGAAAGAGGCGAAGAGAAGAGCCTCGTGGTTCAATAAGTGGAGTTGGTGGTGGTTTATCATGAATACAAGGATCCATACCTTGTACCTTATGAAGCTAATGTGACCCTCCTCATTTTGTTTAAATCTTTTTTACAGGTTAATTATGTTTGGAAGCTTCAACCGCACTACGTATGGCAAAGGGAGTTCAAGCTCCATCTCTTCCATGTTTTCCAATCAAAGGAGCATAATTTATTAAAATCATGGCATGGAAGCAGAAATTTTCTGTTTGATCCAGGGGGAGCAGTTGCATTCATGAACAACGCTATGATTCGGGACGAATCATCCTAAAGAAAGAGGATATGATGTGATCCAGAACCCCGATAATACTAATCATAGCAGGCTTGACGGAAAGAACTACAGATCAAGCCAAACAAGGCTTCCAGCATGGTCGAAGAGCTTCAAAGATCAAGTATTGCGAGAGTGAACAAGGTTCGAGCCAAAACGACTTGTGGATCAACCTCATTCAAGCCGACAAAGGAAATTTTGAAGATTGTGAAATTTCAATGTTACGGACGTAACATATATTTCCTTACGGCCGTAACCAGCTCACTGCCAAAATTAATATTGCGAGAAATAAAAGATTACGGCCGTAAGTGTTAAGGTTCACGGCCGTAAAGGAGTCACTGCTCAAAAATCAGAATTTGAATTTTTTTTACTTACGGCTGTAAGGAAATATGTGTTACGGCCGTAACATTGAAATTTCACAAGTTTCAAAATTTCCTTTGTCGGCTTGAATGAGGTTGATCCACTCGTCGTTTTGGCTCGAACCTTGTTCACTCTCGCAATACTTGATCTTTGAAGCTCTTCGAACATGCCGGAAGCCTTGTTTGGCTTGATCTGTAGTTTTTTCCATCAAGCCTGCTATGATTAGTATTATCGGGGTTCTGGATCACATCAACAAGGCTGCAGAATCTGAAGAAGAATGGAATAGATTCGAAGACTGATTTAAGTAAAGTAATGCGTTATCCATGTGAGAGCAAGCATGAAGCCTAACTAGTGATCCTACTCCTCACCTTCTGAATCAGGTCATCATAAAGGAACGTCTTCTTAATTCCCTTGTACCCTAGATAAGTGAACGGTTGCTACTGATGTCTGAACCTAGTGAAGTGCTCAAGCAATTTGATTTGACTGATAGAAGCCTGCCTGGAATAATAAGTCCGCTCTTATCTCGATTCACATCTTTGTGGTTTTGTATACTCATATGGGCCAGTGAATTATTTTGAGGCTCTTCCTGTGTAAATCAATTTTATCTCAATTTTTTTATTGTTGGCTAGAACTTGTGGACTATTTTGTGAGAGGATGACTAGTGATTTGTCCCCTTTTACGCGATCCATGACTTCATTTGGAACCCCTTTCTATGAGGCTTCCAGTCCATAAACCGACTTATTTTTCTTTTTAAATCTCAATTTTTTAATTTATTATACATTTATGCTTTGTTAAGTATGCAGTGAATCTAATTTATTTGAGCAAGTTTAATAGACCATGACACTTCTTTTAAACAGTCATTAATTGACAATTTAATTATTACTTTAGGCTGTCCATATATGCATGTTTAATTTTAGTGTGAATGTAGATGACTAGTCCCATCTTGATTTTTTATTGTATGTGACTAACTATTTCTCAACTATAATCGTCTATCACTACGACCATGTCTTTCTTAATTGTTATTGTAAGTTGTGAACTTTATCTATTGGTTTCGCCTAATTTTTCCATAGAAAAATAGTTTAATATTTTTGCTACCATGTACACAGTTTAGGCAGAAAATTAGCAGAAGAATTAAGTAAGTGAAACTAAATAAATAATTAAATGACAGGAAAATGCAAATGCAAATTCTCCAAGTCACCAAGAAATCAATCCATAAGCAATTACTTATTGAAAAGAATTAAAAAGAATTTATATGACTAGGTCAAACAATTAAAAAGATTTATGACTTGGTCAAGTCAAAATGAAAGACTTGTTATAGACAAAATAAGAAAAATGCATTTGTTATTTATTTATAATCATTGTAAGAGACATAAAGCAACGACAATATCTCCTCTATTTTCATGCAATCTTCATCCAAAAGAGATGAATCGAAATCCCTATCTCATCTTCTTTGTTCTCTTCTTCCTTTCGATCTTTTTCTTTCCATCAATTACCGGAGAGCCTTCAAAAGGTATGTCGTGACTCGAGTTCTACTTTATTAACATTGTTTTTCTTACAATTTCATATTCCTTTTAACTTCTTACATTTTCGTCCTCGTAGTTAATAAACATGCAGAATCCTCCATCATTTCTTCTTATGTTGTGACTTTCTTGCAATTTTTCCTTTTGTTTTCCTTTAGACATTTATGTACGATTACTAAGATTTCATAATCAATATATATATATAGCTCTTAGTTGATAAATTTCATATTTGTTTTTATGGAAATAAAAGGCGGAGTGAATAGGGGTCCAACGAGTCATGCTCATTCGGCAGTTGAAAATAAATCGCCACCAACTGCTTCGACGGCCCCGAGGTTTCCGCGCAGGAGCAACACGGTCTACTCGGCACTAGGACCCCCGGGTTTGAATAAGTTCTACACGAAGAGGCCGTGCAACTATAGAAACTTGTGCGGCCAGCCAGGTGGAAAACCATGAAAATTGTCATTTATATTTACAGTTGTACTCTAATTGATGTGTTATCGTTAATGAATAAAATGTGTTATTGTTTTGAATAAATAAATTTGTTTACTATAATAAAATGTTTAAAAATCTAATTATGCCGTAGACTTATCACATAGAGTACAATATTTTAGGTGAAATTTGGCTATGACGTATGTTGTCATGGATCGCCGCTATGGGCCTACCTCGAACGTACTCCGGGGTAAAATGACGAAGGACGAAAGCAAACAAGGAATTCAAACGAAATTATGATTATACCTAAAAGGTGACGATTCCATTGGACGAATATATGTTCCTCATTAGTTCACTTTAATTCCCAAAGTACCGAGATATTGATCAGCAATTTGATCTCATCCATTGATATCTCAAAAAACTTCACTTTAGTAATCGAAGTCTATTATCCAATTATGATTAAGGTCTCACGTACGATAGTCAAGTGAAATTAAATTTTTATGGTCAATATCACAAATTAATTTCACCTGGTCCCGTCCAATACGTTACAAACGTACTCTCAATTTTATTACCAAAGTCAAATATAGACTTTAATAAAACTGATACGATCATATTTATTTATTGATCGTGAACGTGAATTTTAAATCGAATTACAAATTGAATCTTTTTGTGTTTAACAACTTAAATACTCAATTTGTAATATCAAATCGACCCGTGGACAAACGCAACTTCATGTTAATACAATCAATTGATATTTTATTTCAAATGTCGTGAATTATACTCTATGGGCATATATAATTCCAACATATCACACATACCTTACACATATTCTTTGAACGCAGCTCCTATTGCTGTTGCTTTTCTTGTTCATGAAACTGCAAAGACGAGTGAGAATAATTATATTACTATAGAAATGCAAATGAATCTTTAATATTTGCTTTGTTACCATGAACAAGAAAGTTGATAATACTAAAGCTGCATTAACAATACAATACAACATTAACGATTACAACCAATAAGGTACCACAGTGAGCTGAAAACATAATATAAATCAGATAGAAATATATTGTGGAACTAGATCATTCACTGCAACTAGAGAAGCACCAGTAATCCAATTGGCTTTCTCAATTTTGGATTTTAATAAGTTCGACTTCATCTTTTAGTAGTGCTACATTTTCATGGGTTTGTTGGCACCTCTTTATTGTTTTAACTTGAAGTTACCTGGTAGTGATTGTTTATTTAATACTTGGTTGAATTGTATTGGTGGAAAAATACATGAGTAATCAACTTATATTTTTGCAATTTTATCAATCTACACAAGAAGAATCAGTTGGTCACATTGCCTCTATTTGGTAACACTGTTTGGTTTATAAATTGATTAATTTATGAATTTCAGATAAAAAGTAGTGATTGAAAATTAGAGAGAGAAAATGTGCGTGGTTAAAAAGTGTTTTGGGAAATTGTGTAATATATAAACTGGTTTACAAACAAAAAAAGTACAGTTACCAAACGGAGTTTGAATTGTTTAGAAGGGTGCATTCCACAAATAAATGATGGGATGACTATTACTTTTTGTTATTTGAGTGCATTTACAATTTACCTTTTGCATCACAATTTTTTGTTAATTTTTTTAATTGTTCTTATTGTCAAAATAAATGTGGTTATTGAACGTTGAATTGAACTTTGGGCTGAATATTAGCAGATGCAAAAAAATTGTTTTCCAAAGGCATTTTATCAAACCGAGATTTAGCAACCAAAGTTTGAATGGTAAATGCCTTTCTGCAACCAAGTTTTGGTTACTGGTATAAGAGAAAATAAGAAGAAACTGTGACAGAAATATTTTTGTGTTAATGAATGAACAAAGAGCGGCATAGTATAAATAATCATAGATGAGTGGCTGACCCTAATTAGGGGTTTCCTAAAGATTGTAAAATCCTAATCATATAAAACTACTTGCCTAATAAGAATACAACATATATATTACATCCATAAATCGTGGGATTCAATGCAATCCTAATATGTACATGCTGGAAATATGGAGTGTGAAATAGGTAAGTAGATCACGTTCCAATAACTAGACCATATGAATATTTTTTTAAACATTCACCGACCAATGTTGTTGTTGTTGAAGCTTATGAAGATAATTCTTTAGTGGCCAAGACTTGGTTGTTGAAAGCTATATTGTCTGTGACCACGCATTGGTTAAAGAAAGGAGCCAACATTCACAAACAAAATAATGTTGTTACATGTAGGCATGCCTTCAGGGACCAAATATTTGTTCGCAGAAAGGTAAGCATTAGTGACCAATTTTAAGGTAGTCGCTAGATGTGCATCTTGCCGTTTGATCACCGTTGTCATATATTAGCGACCAACATTTGGTTGGTCACTAAATCTATTGGAGGAAAATTTACTCTAGTTTTATGATGTTTTTGCGACCAACCATCGTGGTCAATTAAAATCATGGTCACTGAAAGGTAAGCATTAGCGATTGCACTTTGGTCGTTAAAAGGTAAGCATTAGAGACCAATTTTAAGGTGGTTGCTAAGTGTAAACATTTTACAACTAAATATGATACCTTAATTTGTTATATATAGTAGTGTCTAATTCAACAGAAATATTTGGTCGCTTGAAATTCAAGTTTTAGCGACCATCTTGAGTTGGTCGCTTAAGACTTTCAGCGATGTGAATTAGCAATCATCGTTCAACCACAATTTATTGTTCACTGATGACATTTAGAGACCATAAAATAGCCTTTAGCGACCATTTTTTTTAGTCGCTGGAGACCTTTATTTATTTATTTTTTGTAGTGTTATTTGGTAAAAGTATTTTGTTTTAAATAAATAATATGATGTATTCAGATAAAATATATGGTTAAAAAATGATTTGAAAAAAATGTGTATAGTTGAAAAGAGATTTGGGAAAATGTGCTGTTCCTAAACTTGTTTATAAATAATTAACCTAACAACGGAGTCTAAATTTTTTGTTGCCCCTAAACCATACCAATCCAAGAATTAATGAATTATTAGATATACTACCTTCAATTAAACATATACAGCCTATAACAATTTTATATTCTACACAGCTTATAAAATTTATTTGGTTTAGAATATGTAACTGTTAATGTAACCGTTTATGATCACATTATTCAATGTCAAAGATGTGGTTGATTAATGGTAATTTAATATCTGTCAATATCATAATAAATTTGTCATAATAACTTTTCATTTATTAAAGGAAAGTTATTGTAGGAAACCATCTACTTCTAAGATCGATAAATGTTGGTAAGTTATTTTCTATAAAAAGATGTCAAAGAGCCCCTAGCAAAACCCGTAAAAACTCGTAGCAGAATTTTCTCCCTCAAATTGAAAGTCCTGTATTTTACTTTCATAAAGTAATATTATAAACTGGGTATTGGCTAGAAAGCTTGTTGATAGTTTGAGGCTTCATTTCTACTACAAATTCTAAATTACATATTGAATAACATGATTGAGTGTACGCACTTTAATGTCTTACATGAATCAAAGCCACCTTCTTGCTTGATTATTCAAATTTTGAAATAATAAACATATAATCTAGCTGTATGCATACAAAATACTTAAAGCATGCATGAATGCATGCATGCATGATTTTTTTTATTTGAAAATATGTGTCCATTATGTTGAGGTTTCTTTGATATCCAACAAGTTCGGGCTGTGATGTCTTTATGAATTTCGGTTAGGTTTTGAATTTATTAATTAGCAATGTAGTAGACAAAAGGTTATCTTTTATTAAGTTGTAATAAAATTCAAAGTATTGTAATTGAGTTAATTGAGTATTTGAGCTCAAGAAACTCCAAGTAATGTTGAAAAAGACTTGAGATGTAATTAGAAGCCAAATGAGTGTAATAAACGTGAATGTATTATGCTCCATATTTTTAGTTAGAAATTGTAAGTAAATTTTTGTATGATAAACATTCGAATTTGGAAATTGTTGTATTTTTTGAGTTAGCTTTTCAATTTACTTTAAATCACCTCAATCAGATATCAAGAGAGAAAGATACGATGAAAATACTGACACTAAAAAAATCTAGGCATATTATGTTTCGCGATTTTTAGACTTCTACAATCTTAAAATTCTCAAACACTTCATATTATATATACACGAACCCTATTTCTTTTTTTAGGTGTGGTTGATCATTATATTTTATATAGATAAAAAATATCAATATCTTGATCTATTATTTGATTTCAAAAAATCAATTACAACAACTTCTTGAATTGAAAGTCAAGATTGTTCAATCGTAAAACACCAAATTCAAAATCCTTTACCAATAAATTTTCAAAGTCTAGAGTTGGGAGAGGTTGTTTGAGTTCCAATTGAAGAAGAACGGTGTTCATTTTGACAATTCACGCGGAGAGAAAATAATCCACAATTGCTGGAAGGTTTTGGAAGCACAATTAAAGAGGGTTTTCACTGATCTACAAGTTGGTGGTAAGATTCAACTAAAGGTTAGTGCATATAAATCGTTTTTGTAAGTCCAATCATTTCTAGTGAATTTTATTGGTACATTTGTTCGGAAATCATTTCCTAGTGAAGAGTTCTTCAACGGTTTTTCCTTCATGACCAAATTCAATTTTATTTACACATATATTTACAATTATTGATTTATTGATTGATCCCTGCGACGTAATCAATTGATTACAATTTATTTAGATTTAAATTAATTTATAATTCTGCATATTACACTTATTCACCCTTTTAGGTTTTAGTTGAATCAATATATGTTATTTTAAGCGGTATTAGAATCTAAATTTTATCGTTCATCCCAATTTAGTCTAATGAGCTAGTCATTATTCATTCATCCTTACTTTGATGGTAATAATCTTTGTATTTTTGTCATATGAGGACCACGGACGTCCTGTAAAGAGTCTAAAGACTCGTTTACTTTATATTGTTCTTTTAGTTGACCGTATATCTCAATTATTTTTTTTCGTGGGCCATCTTTAATAATAATTAAAGAAAGAATCAAAATAACATGGGACCGAATCTTTGTATTATTTGGTTGAGTTTCTGCCCGTTCCAGTCTTCCTCGCGTATATAACACGGTAAACCAAAATGAAGAACACTTCAAATATATAACATCGAGCTTTCAGCATGAGACTTCCTTACTCCTTAAAAAGGGTGAGAAAATGTTGGGCAAAAAGTAATATAAAGAAAAAATTAAAAAAAAAATATTATTGAATTTGTAAAAGACTTTTTATCTTTGAATTTTCTTTCAGTATACTATGTAAATAAAGAGTATCATTAGAGATGCTTGATGAATTTGACAAATAATCATATTCATTAACTTAAACAAATCCAAGGGTTTAGATTTATTAAAGCCTGCGATATGTTTGGATTAAAGTATAGTGATTTTAAAACGTTTTAATAGATTTAAACTGTTAAATTGATTAAAATTAAGAGTCATGATCATTTGTCGAATATATTTATCAAATAAATAACGCAAATCTATATATATATAGAGGCAAGGCAAGTCATCGTAAAAGATTTCAAGAAGTACAATAGTAATAAAGACATTTCCGGTTTTCCCTACAAAATAATTTTGTATGCGGAAAGTAAAATTCTTGTAGTGAAAAATAACATTTACATTAATAGCCAACAACCTAATAAAATCAAGTAGCAGTATTGTGCCCTTTGAGTTCCATTACCCAAAAAAACTAATTTTTTGTTGCTATATATCCTATCACTAAAATATTAGCGTGTAAATCTTAAAAAAAAAAAAAAAAAATCCTACTTATTAACCATACATTCTTCAAAATAGTTAAAAGCCCAAGATGGTTCTTCTAAATGAATGGGATCGAAGAAATCAAGTAGAATTTATTTGTTGATAGTTTGATTATGGGTTAAAACTTGTCGAAATTTGTTATGAATATAGGATTCATTGTTCGAATGTTTTTATGGAGGTTCATATTCACACTACTAATTATTAGGGATTTTCAGAAGCTTAATTAAGGAATTGACATGGATGGATATTATTATTATTATTATTATTACTATTATTATTTTACATACAACGGGAGTGTAGGGAACCTGACACCTGAGCTAGGAATGGGGCTATCTACGCCTGTTAGTTATTACAATCAATTGGGCACAGCCCAAGTCCCTATTACTATTATTACTAGTATCACACCCGTACGTTGCGTAAAAGAACAATATAAAATGATTTTGCTGTAAATATCATTACAAAATAAAAGAAAATTTTTGAACATATATATAATTTACGTTAATTAATGATACAAACCAATGCTCAAAATAAAAATAAATTGCAATTATCATCAATTCTGGAAAACATCTTTAAATAAAACACTGATTGTATAGTTTGTTGTTACTCACACTCGTGTCATACACGAAAATTGTTATACAAAAAATATATTTTAAACAATTGATTAAATTTAAATTAAATAACGCAATTTTTCAAATATATGTTGTATAGAATAAATTAAAAAATTTGTCCAAATATTTTTGACTAACGTGAATTATAGAAATAATAACCCTCAAAATATATATTATAATTTATATAAAATAAAGTAATTGCAACAAATTAAATATATGCTGTCCTATATTTTAAAAATGCAACAAATTAAGTAATATTGACGATGTACGAAAGTGAAAATCAATCTCAAGATTTGCGGTGCAAAAACATAGAATTCATCTCAAGAAACTTTCACATTACTATTTTTATTTTTTAATTTTTAAATGCGATTCATTTAATTGAATATAAATAAATGCATATTTAATTATATGTCAATAAAATAATAAGAAAATTATTAATGAACATGTAAATAAAATATATACAGTGAGTCTTTTGTCTACATATGTTAATAAAATTAAGAAATAAAGTTTTACCATTTTTTACAGCATATAATTATTTTTTAATATTTTTAATAAAATTGCGGACCGAATAATTATTTTATCATCTTTACGGAAATACGGGATAGGAATTAAGTGTTTTAGGGATTGTACCGTGAGCATATCAACTTGATTTCTGGATTTAACATTGAATAAATAAAATTTTCTTTTTTAAAAATCTTTTGAACTACAAAATTAAGCTCATTTAATAAACGTACCAGACCCAACTTACATATTCTCCTTAAGATCGACGCTTTTCTTTTCATATATTGTTTTTCATCATATTCTTCCCAAAAAGAGATATAGAATAAACTTTTTTGGTTTAATTTGATTTTTTAAGCATTAATTATTAATTTCAAGTGTTTTTCTAAAAAAAATGATCATTAATTTTAATAAATATTGTTACATTAATTGATTATTCTTTCTTCATATTGACAATTTCTTTATTCATATTGTTAAATTATTATTTTAATAAAAATTATTGACCGATCAATTGTTTAATAAAAACTATTTGAACTAATTGTTAAAATCTGTAATATATTTTTGCATATTGTAGTTATTCAAATTTATAATGAAAAATAGAAAATAAACATAACCAGTAAATAAATAAAAATAATGAGAAAATAATGAATGAATTGAAGAATTTTTTTGTCAAAATTAACACAACTTAGCCTCCGTTTGGTAACCAAATAAATTAGTTTATAAACTATACAATTTCATAAACTACTTTTTAACCACACACATTTTCTCTTCAATTTTTAACCACTACTTTTTACCTTAAAATCGTAAATAAATCAGTTTATAAATCAAACAGTATTACCAAATAAGGTCTTAATTGAATTTACTTTAAAAACTCGTGTATTTATTATAATTTGATGAGAAAAAACCCGAACTAAAATTAATAATCCATGACTAAACCCTAAAAAATAATTTGGGAAATACGTTGTTTACAAACAATTTACCAAGCCGAGGCTAGATTATAACGAATAATATTTTAAAACTAACAAACTAGAAAACAATTTTAAAAATCAGGTGATAAATAGTATATAAATAAACTATAATATTATATATAATATATAAATAATATAATCTACATTAAGATAATATATAATATAAAATAGATACCTAAAAATAGGGAATATATAATTTATAATAGATTTTTCACTCTCTTTTTAAAACCCTACGCTCTTATTCTATCTCTAAAGAAATGATTCCCAAATTCTTCCTAAATCATCACAAGTTGTCCTTTAAATCACCCATATTGGCACAAAATTGTTGAATCAAATCACATAAATCCTCATTCAGTATATGAAGTTACATTGCAAACAATAATTTATGATTTTCATTTGCATGGGCCGACCCATGTTTAAATTGAGTATTGTTGTATGCAACATGCCATTTAAAAAAAAAAAATTACAGCTTTTGCAGCTTACTTGAAAGATGTCCCCAAAGTGTTGCTATACCTGATTTGAGATCCTGCTCCCTATGAAGATGGTGTGTAATAGTTTCAATATGTGAGCAACACTGGCAGAGAGATGCTAAGTGACACCCAATATGCTGCTGGATAATAGTGTCAACAAGATCAGTCCATGCCATAATCTCCAACTGAAGAAAGATACAGTGAGGGGAAGAATAGTGCTCCACATCATGCGGTAAGAATCTTGAGAAGGTCAATTCATTCGGACCCGTTGCCAAGCAGACTTGGTAGCAAATTAACCTACCATCTAGTGTTTTTGATATGTGGCATCAAAACATGAAAGAATCACCCAAATCTGTTCCGATACCAATGATGTGGTTTGAAGACCCATCCAGCATGACACAAATGAGAGCATGTGATAAGCCCTCCAAATGATCTGCCATGGCTCCATTTGAATGTCTCAATGTTTCGTGTCATTCCTCTTCATCCACAAGATCCTCAGTATTAGAAGAGGAATGATGGTACGAATGTGCCACATCCATATATATTGTCCAAAATATCTCCATCTCTAGGAACGTTGTCTGATATCCTCATTCAGAGTCATGGGTACTTGAAAGATGTCCCCAAAGTGTTGCTATACCTGATTTGAGATCGTGCTTCCTATGAAGATGTGTGTAATAGTTTCAGTCTGTGAGCAACACTGGCATAGAGATGCTAAGTGACACCCAATATGCTGCTGGATAATAGTGTCAACAAGATCGGTCCCTGCCATAATCTCCAACTAAAGAAAGATATAGTGAGGGGAAGAATAGTGCTCCATATCATGCTGCAAGAATCTTTAGAAGGTCAATTCGTTCGGACCCTCTACTTAGCAAACCTACCATCTGGTGTTTTTGATCTGTGGCATCAAACCATGAAAGAATCACCCAAATCTGTTCCGACACAAATGTTGTGGTTTGAAGAGTTGTCCAGTATGATGGAAATGAGAGCATGCAAAATGATCCGACACGGCTCTGTTCGAATGTCTCAATGCTTCGCGTCTTTCCTCTTCATCCACAAGATCCTCAATATCAGAAGAGGAATAATGGTACGAATGTACCCCAACCATACATATCGTCCAAAATATCTCCATCTTTAGGAACGTTGCCTGGTATCCTCATTCAGAGTCATAGGTACTTGAAAGATGTCCCCAAAGTGTTACTATACCTGATTTGAGATCGTGCTACCTATGAAGATGTGTGTAATAGTTTCAGTCTGTGAGCAACACTGGCAGAGAGATGCTAAGTGACACCCAATATGCTGCTGGATAATAGTGTCAACAGGATCGTCCCTGGCATAATCTCCAACTGAAGAAAGATATAGTGAGGGGAAGAATAGTGCTCTACATCATGCGGTAAGAATCTTGAGAAGGTCAATTTTTCTGGACCCGCTGCCAAACAGACTTGGTAGCAAACCTACCATCTAGTGTTTTTGATCCATGGCATCAAAACATGAAAGAATCACCCAAATCAGTTCCAACATAAGAGGCATAAGGACCTATAGTAGTTGCCTAATGTCCCAACTAGTATCATCGTAAAAGTCCTTCACCCTCCCTGAGGTGTGATGCCTATCTGGGAATAGGCTGCCAATGTAGTATCACCCATCCAGCTATCATGCCAAAAGAATATTTGTCCAATTCCTAGATGCCACCCAATTTATGGCTTAGCTCATGATCCAACCCTCTTCAACCTCTTTTAGACAGGAGAAGCTGAGTGTAGGATAGCAGCAAGTGAATGGTGAGTCCCCATGAAGTACTTCCCCAGTAAGAATTGAGCCCATAAGGATATCAGGGAACAAAAGAGCAACCAAAGTTTCGGAGAGGAAGTATCTACATTGTCTTGAGGTCGTTTGAAGCCAAGATTACCCTCGTCAGTAGAAAGACACATATCCTTCCATCTCCTCCAATGGAGACAGTGCGCATCTTTGGAATTACAAAATCGTGCGAAAATGCTCTCGAGCTTCTTCTATACAACTTTAGAAGGCTGCAGAATCTGAAGAAAATATAATGGAATAAAGTTGAGGACTGATCTAAGTAAATTAATGCGTTATCCATGTAAGAGCAAGCATGAAGCCTAACTAGTGATCCTACTCTTGACCTACTGAATCAGGTCATCATAAAAGAACGTCTTCATAGTCCCCTTGTATAAGAGGACCCTTGATAAGTGAATGGTTGCTACTGATGTCTGAACCCAGTGAAGTGCTCAAGTCATCTGATTTGACTGATAGAAGCTTGTCAGGGAATAATAAGTCCGCTCTTATCTTGATTCACATCTTTGTGTTTTTGTTGATTCATATCGGCCAGTGAATTGTTTTGAGGCTCTTCCCATGTTAATCGATTTTGTCTCAATTTTTTGATTGTTATCTGAACTTGTGAACTATTTTGTGAGAGGATGGCTAGTAATCTGTCCCCCTTTACGCAATCCATGACTTCATTTGGAGCCCCCTTCAACAAGGCTTCCAATCCATTAATCGCCTTATTTTTCTTTTTTAATCTCAAATTTTTAATTGATTATACATTTATGCTTTGTTACGTATGCAGTGAATCTGATTTATTTGAGTAAGTTTAATAGATCACGACACTTCTTTTAAACAGTCATTAATTGATAATTGAATTATTACTCTAGGCTGTCCATATATGCATGTATAATTTTAACTCAGTCTACTTTGATTGTTGCAGATCCCATGTCCAAAAAAGGAGGAAGATTATAACTTTTATTTAATATACAATTAGTATTAAATTTACGAAATTTACATTTAAATGTAGCTTGCATCACACAACTTGTGCGAAAATTTCATTTGAGAAAAAATGATGGCCGGCCAGCTCGAGTGCAACTCTACAAAGCATGTGTCAAGCCTAAAAGAAAGGGTCGAGATTTGGCTCAGCTTAGGCTAAAAAAGCCAGTTATCACTTTTACCCGAGTCATCCTGAGCCTTGTTTTTTGGCTCATGAGCCGGCTCGAATTATTGACAAGCCTAATCTATTATGTTAAAAGTGACCGTTTATAACCAGTTCTATGTTAATTGCACTATTTTCAAATCGTGACCTAGCCGATCGAGAAACCCAATGATCCTTAAAACCCTGTCGACGACTTGGGTCTACCCGTGAAACTATGGTCGCATGTGATCTGGTCGTTGTATTTAACAAGTGATGTGTTAGCAGTCACATGTATATGATCAGGTTTATGTTAACAATGATAATTATTGTTTGTAAGTCTTGAGTGTGAATGTAGATGACTAGTCCTATTTTTTTATTGTATGCGACTAACTATTTCTTAACTATAATCGTGTATCACTATGACCATGTCTTTCTTAATTGTTATTATCTATATCTTACTTTTAAATTGTGAACTTTATCTACAGGTTTTGCCTAATTTTCCTAGAAAAAATAGCTTAATTAATTCACTAAAAGGTAGAAGAGTTATTTCTGAAATAATTTAGTCAAAAACTAAATCGATATATGGATTAAATTTCTCGTCCATGGTTTATTTCCGTGAAACTCGAGGAAAATATTACTCAACTCAATTTAATATTTTTGGTACCATATACACAGTTTAGGCAGAAAATTAGCAGAAGATTTAAGTAAGTGAAACTAATTAAATAATTAAATGACATGAAAATGCGACTGCAAATTCTCCAAGTCACCAAGAAATCAATCTATAATTAATTACTTACTGAAAACAATTTAAAACAATTTATTAATTCAAAAATGAAATTAAAAAGAATTTATGACTAGGTCAAACAATTAATAAGATTTATGACTTGGTCAAGTCAAAATGAAAGACTTGTTATAGACAAAATAAGAAAAATGCATTTGTTATTTATTTATAATCATTGTAAGAGGCGTAAAGCAACAACAATCTCCTCCATTCTCATGCAATCTTCATCCAAAAGAGATGAATCAAAATCCATATCTCATCTTTTTTGTTCTCTTCTTCCTTTCGATCTTGTTCTTTCCATCAACTTATGGAGAGCCTTCAAAAGGTACGCCGTGACTCGATTTCTACTTTATTAACATTGTTTTTCTTAGTATTTCATATTCCTCCTAACTTCTTACATTGGAGGTTAGGCTCTTCGTCCTCGTAGTTAATAAACATGCAGAATCCTCCATCATTTCTTCTTGTGTTGTGTCTTTCTTGCAGTTTTTCCTTTTGTTTTCCTTTAGCCATTTATGTACGAGTACTAAGATTTCATAATCAATATATAGCTCTTAGTTGATAAATTTCATGTTTGTTTTTATGGAAATAAAAGGCGGACTGAATAGGGGTCCAACGAGTCATGCTCCTTCGGCAGTTCCAAATAAACCGCCACCAACTGCTTCGACTGCCCCGAGGTTTCCGCGCAGGAGCAACACGGTCTACTCGGCACTAGGACCCCCGGGTTTGAATAAGTTCTACACGAAGAGGCCTTGCAACTATAGAAACTTGTGCGGCCAGCCAGGTGGAAAACCATGAAAATTGTCATTTATATTTACAGTTGTACTCTAATTGATGTGTTATCGTTAATGAATAAAATGTGTTATTGTTTTGAATAAATAAATTTGTTTACTATAATAAAATGTGTAAAAATCTAATTATGCCGTAGACTTATCACATAGAGTACAATATTTTAGGTGAAATTTGGCTATGACGTATGTTGTCATGGATCGCCGCTATGGGCCTACCTCGAACGTACTCCGGGGTAAAATGACGAAGGACGAAAGCAAACAAGGAATTCAAACGAAATTATGATTATACCTAAAAGGTGACGATTCCATTGGACGAATATATGTTCCTCATTAGTTCACTTTAATTCCCAAAGTACCGAGATATTGATCAGCAATTTGATCTCATCCATTGATATCTCAAAAAACTTCACTTTAGTAATCGAAGTCTATTATCCAATTATGATTAAGGTCTCACGTACGATAGTCAAGTGAAATTAAATTTTTATGGTCAATATCACAAATTAATTTCACCTGGTCCCGTCCAATACGTTACAAACGTACTCTCAATTTTATTACCAAAGTCAAATATAGACTTTAATAAAACTGATACGATCATATTTATTTATTGATCGTGAACGTGAATTTTAAATCGAATTACAAATTGAATCTTTTTGTGTTTAACAACTTAAATACTCAATTTGTAATATCAAATCGACCCGTGGACAAACGCAACTTCATGTTAATACAATCAATTGATATTTTATTTCAAATGTCGTGAATTATACTCTATGGGCATATATAATTCCAACATATCACACATACCTTACACATATTCTTTGAACGCAGCTCCTATTGCTGTTGCTTTTCTTGTTCATGAAACTGCAAAGACGAGTGAGAATAATTATATTACTATAGAAATGCAAATGAATCTTTAATATTTGCTTTGTTACCATGAACAAGAAAGTTGATAATACTAAAGCTGCATTAACAATACAATACAACATTAACGATTACAACCAATAAGGTACCACAGTGAGCTGAAAACATAATATAAATCAGATAGAAATATATTGTGGAACTAGATCATTCACTGCAACTAGAGAAGCACCAGTAATCCAATTGGCTTTCTCAATTTTGGATTTTAATAAGTTCGACTTCATCTTTTAGTAGTGCTACATTTTCATGGGTTTGTTGGCACCTCTTTATTGTTTTAACTTGAAGTTACCTGGTAGTGATTGTTTATTTAATACTTGGTTGAATTGTATTGGTGGAAAAATACATGAGTAATCAACTTATATTTTTGCAATTTTATCAATCTACACAAGAAGAATCAGTTGGTCACATTGCCTCTATTTGATAACACTGTTTGGTTTATAAATTGATTAATTTATGAATTTCAGATAAAAAGTAGTGATTGAAAATTAGAGAGAGAAAATGTGCGTGGTTAAAAAGTGTTTTGGGAAATTGTGTAATATATAAACTGGTTTACAAACAAAAAAAGTACAGTTACCAAACGGAGTTTGAATTGTTTAGAAGGGTGCATTCCACAAATAAATGATGGGATGACTATTACTTTTTGTTATTTGAGTGCATTTACAATTTACCTTTTGCATCACAATTTTTTGTTAATTTTTTTAATTGTTCTTATTGTCAAAATAAATGTGGTTATTGAACGTTGAATTGAACTTTGGGCAGAATATTAGCAGATGCAAAAAAATTGTTTTCCAAAGGCATTTTATCAAACCGAGATTTAGCAACCAAAGTTTGAATGGTAAATGCCTTTCTGCAACCAAGTTTTGGTTACTGGTATAAGAGAAAATAAGAAGAAACTGTGGCAGAAATATTTTTGTGTTAATGAATGAACAAAGAGCGGCATAGTATAAATAATCATAGATGAGTGGCTGACCCTAATTAGGGGTTTCCTAAAGATTGTAAAATCCTAATCATATAAAACTACTTGCCTAATAAGAATACAACATATATATTACATCCATAAATCGTGGGATTCAATGCAATCTTAATATGTACATGCTGGAAATATGGAGTGTGAAATAGGTAAGTAGATCACGTTCCAATAACTAGACCATATGAATATTTTTTTAAACATTCACCGACCAATGTTGTTGTTGTTGAAGCTTATGAAGATAATTCTTTAGTGGCCAAGACTTGGTTGTTGAAAGCTATATTGTCTGTGACCACGCATTGGTCAAAGAAAGGAGCCAACATTCACAAACAAAATAATGTTGTTACATGTAGGCGTGCCTTCAGGGACCAAATATTTGTTCGCAGAAAGGTAAGCATTAGTGACCAATTTTAAGGTAGTCGCTAGATGTGCATCTTGCCGTTTGATCACCGTTGTCATATATTAGCGACCAACATTTGGTTGGTCACTAAATCTATTGGAGGAAAATTTACTCTAGTTTTATGATGTTTTTGCGACCAACCATCGTGGTCAATTAAAATCATGGTCACTGAAAGGTAAGCATTAGCGATTGCACTTTGGTCGTTAAAAGGTAAGCATTAGAGACCAATTTTAAGGTGGTTGCTAAGTGTAAACATTTTACAACTAAATATGATACCTTAATTTGTTATATATAGTAGTGTCTAATTCAACAGAAATATTTGGTCGCTTGAAATTCAAGTTTTAGCGACCATCTTGAGTTGGTCGCTTAAGACTTTCAGCGATGTGAATTAGCAATCATCGTTCAACCACAATTTATTGTTCACTGATGACATTTAGAGACCATAAAATAGCCTTTAGCGACCATTTTTTTTAGTCGCTGGAGACCTTTATTTATTTATTTTTTGTAGTGTTATTTGGTAAAAGTATTTTGTTTTAAATAAATAATATGATGTATTCAGATAAAATATATGGTTAAAAAATGATTTGAAAAAAATGTGTATAGTTGAAAAGAGATTTGGGAAAATGTGCTGTTCCTAAACTTGTTTATAAATAATTAACCTAACAACGGAGTCTAAATTTTTTGTTGCCCCTAAACCATACCAATCCAAGAATTAATGAATTATTAGATATACTACCTTCAATTAAACATATACAGCCTATAACAATTTTATATTCTACACAGCTTATAAAATTTATTTGGTTTAGAATATGTAACTGTTAATGTAACCGTTTATGATCACATTATTCAATGTCAAAGATGTGGTTGATTAATGGTAATTTAATATCTGTCAATATCATAATAAATTTGTCATAATAACTTTTCATTTATTAAAGGAAAGTTATTGTAGGAAACCATCTACTTCTAAGATCGATAAATGTTGGTAAGTTATTTTCTATAAAAAGATGTCAAAGAGCCCCTAGCAAAACCCGTAAAAACTCGTAGCAGAATTTTCTCCCTCAAATTGAAAGTCCTGTATTTTACTTTCATAAAGTAATATTATAAACTGGGTATTGGCTAGAAAGCTTGTTGATAGTTTGAGGCTTCATTTCTACTACAAATTCTAAATTACATATTGAATAACATGATTGAGTGTACGCACTTTAATGTCTTACATGAATCAAAGCCACCTTCTTGCTTGATTATTCAAATTTTGAAATAATAAACATATAATCTAGCTGTATGCATACAAAATACTTAAAGCATGCATGAATGCATGCATGCATGATTTTTTTTATTTGAAAATATGTGTCCATTATGTTGAGGTTTCTTTGATATCCAACAAGTTCGGGCTGTGATGTCTTTATGAATTTCGGTTAGGTTTTGAATTTATTAATTAGCAATGTAGTAGACAAAAGGTTATCTTTTATTAAGTTGTAATAAAATTCAAAGTATTGTAATTGAGTTAATTGAGTATTTGAGCTCAAGAAACTCCAAGTAATGTTGAAAAAGACTTGAGATGTAATTAGAAGCCAAATGAGTGTAATAAACGTGAATGTATTATGCTCCATATTTTTAGTTAGAAATTGTAAGTAAATTTTTGTATGATAAACATTCGAATTTGGAAATTGTTGTATTTTTTGAGTTAGCTTTTCAATTTACTTTAAATCACCTCAATCAGATATCAAGAGAGAAAGATACGATGAAAATACTGACACTAAAAAAATCTAGGCATATTATGTTTCGCGATTTTTAGACTTCTACAATCTTAAAATTCTCAAACACTTCATATTATATATACACGAACCCTATTTCATTTTTTAGGTGTGGTTGATCATTATATTTTATATAGATAAAAAATATCAATATCTTGATCTATTATTTGATTTCAAAAAATCAATTACAACAACTTCTTGAATTGAAAGTCAAGATTGTTCAATCGTAAAACACCAAATTCAAAATCCTTTACCAATAAATTTTCAAAGTCTAGAGTTGGGAGAGGTTGTTTGAGTTCCAATTGAAGAAGAACGGTGTTCATTTTGACAATTCACGCGGAGAGAAAATAATCCACAATTGCTGGAAGGTTTTGGAAGCACAATTAAAGAGGGTTTTCACTGATCTACAAGTTGGTGGTAAGATTCAACTAAAGGTTAGTGCATATAAATCGTTTTTGTAAGTCCAATCATTTCTCGTGAATTTTATTGGTACATTTGTTCGGAAATCATTTCCTAGTGAAGAGTTCTTCAACGGTTTTTCCTTCATGACCAAATTCAATTTTATTTACACATATATTTACAATTATTGATTTATTGATTGATCCCTGCGACGTAATCAATTGATTACAATTTATTTAGATTTAAATTAATTTATAATTCTGCATATTACACTTATTCACCCTTTTAGGTTTTAGTTGAATCAATATATGTTATTTTAAGCGGTATTAGAATCTAAATTTTATCGTTCATCCCAATTTAGTCTAATGAGCTAGTCATTATTCATTCATCCTTACTTTGATCGTAATAATCTTTGTATTTTTGTCATATGAGGACCACGTACGTCCTGTAACGAGTCTGAAGACTCGTTTACTTTATATTGTTCTTTTAGTTGTCCGTATATCTCAATTATTTTTTTTCGTGGGCCATTCTTTAATAATAATTAAAGAAAGAACCAAAATAACATGAGACCGAATCTTTGTATTATTTGGTTGAGTTTCTGCCCGTTCCATTCTTCCTCGCGTATATAACACGGTAAACCAAAATGAAGAACACTTCAAATATATAACATCGAGCTTTCAGCATGAGACTTCCTTACTCCTTAAAAAGGGTGAGAAAATGTTGGGTAAAAAGTAATATAAAGAAAAAATTATAAAAAATATATTATTGAATTTGTAAAAGACTTTTTTATCTTTGAATTTTCTTTCAGTATACTATCTAAATAAAGAGAATCATTAGAGATGCTTGGTGAATTTGACAAATAATCATATTCATTAACTTAAACAAATCCAAGGGTTTAGATTTATTAAAGCCTGCGATATGTTTGGATTAAAGTATAGTGATTTTAAAACGTTTTAATAGATTTAAACTGTTAAATTGATTAAAATTAAGAGTCATGATCATTTGTCGAATATATTTATCAAATAAATAACGCAAATCTATATATATATAGAGACAAGGCAAGTCATCGTAAAAAATTTCAAGAAGTACAATAGTAATAAAGACTTTTCCGGTTTTCCCTACAAAATAATTTTGTATGCGGAAAGTAAAATTCTTGTAGTGAAAAATAACATTTACATTAATAGCCAACAACCTAATAAAATCAAGTAGCAGTATTGTGCCCTTTGAGTCCCATTACCCAAAAAAACTAATTTTTTGTTGCTATATATCCTATCACTAAAATATTAGCGTGTAAATCTTTAAAAAAAAAAAAATCCTACTAACCATACATTCTTCAAAATAGTTAAAAGCCCAAGATGGTTCCTCTAAATGAATGGGATCGAAGAAATCAAGTAGAATTTATTTGTTGATAGTTTGATTATGGGTTAAAACTTGTCGAAATTTGTTATGAATTTAGGATTCATTGTTCGAATGTTTTTATGGAGGTTCATATTCACACTACTAATTATTAGGGATTTTCAGAAGCTTAATTAAGGAATTGACATGGATGGATATTATTATTATTATTATTACTATTATTATTTTACCTGAGCTAGGAATGGGGCTATCTACGCCTGTTAGTTATTACAATCAATTGGGCACAGCCCAAGTCCCTATTACTATTATTTATAGTATCACATCCGTACGTTGCGTAAAAGAACAATATAAAATGATTTTACTGTAAATATTATTATAAAATAAAAGAAAATTTTTGAACATATATATAATTTACGTTAATTAATGATACAAACCAATGCTCAAAATAAAAATAAATTGCAATTATCATCAATTCTGGAAAACATCTTTAAATAAAACACTGATTGTATAGTTTGTCGTTACTCACACTCGTGTCATACACAAAAATTGTTATACAAAAAATATTTTTTAAACAATTGCTTAAATTTAAATTAAATAACGCAATTTTTCAAATATATGTTGTATAGAATAAATTAAAAAATTTGTCCAAATATTTTTGACTAACGTGAATTATAGAAATAATAACCCTCAAAATATATATTATAATTTATATAAAATAAAGTAATTGCAACAAATTAAATATATGCGGTCCTATATTTTAAAAATGCAACAAATTAAGTAATATTGACGATGTACGAAAGTGAAAATCAATCTCAAGATTTGCGGTGCAAAAACATAGAATTCATCTCAAGAAACTTTCACATTACTATTTTTATTTTTTAATTTTTAAATGCGATTCATTTAATTGAATATAAATAAATGCATATTTAATTATATGTCAATAAAATAATAACAAAATTATTAATGAACATGTAAATAAAATATATACAGTGAGTCTTTTGTCTACATATGTTAATAAAATTAAGAAATAAAGTTTTACCATTTTTTACAGCGTATAATTATTTTTTAATATTTTTAATAAAATTGCGGACAGAATAATTATTTTATCATCTTTACGGAAAAACAGGATAGGAATTAACTGTTTTAGGGATTGTACCGTGAGCATATCAACTTGATTTCTGGATTTAACATTGAATAAATAAAATTTTCTTTTTTAAAAATCTTTTGAACTACAAAATTAGGCTCATTTAATAAACGTACAAGACCCAACTTACATATTCTCCTTAAGATCGACGCTTTTCTTTTCATATATTGTTTTCATCATATTCTTCCCAAAAAGAGATATAGAATAAACTTTTTTGGTTTAATTTGATTTTTTAAGCATTAATTATTAATTTCAAGTGTTTTTCTAAAAAAAATGATCATTAATTTTAATAAATATTGTTACATTAATTGATTTTTCTTTCTTCATATTGACAATTTCTTTATTCATATTGTTAAATTATTATTTTAATAAAAATTATTGACCGATCAATTGTTTAATAAAAATTATTTGAACTAATTGTTAAAATCTGTAATATATTTTTGCATATTGTAGTTATTCAAATTTATAATGAAAAATAGAAAATAAACATAACCGGTAAATAAATAAAAATAATGAGAAAATAATGAATGAATTGAAGAATTTTTTTGTAAAAATTAACAAAACTTAGCCTCCGTTTGGTAACCAAATAAATTAGTTTATAAACTATACAATTTCATAAACTACTTTATAACCACACACATTTTCTCTTCAATTTTTAACCACTACTTTTTACCTTAAAATCATAAATAAATCAGTTTATAAATCAAACAGTATAACCAAATAAGGTCTTAATTGAATTTACTTTAAAAACTCGTGTATTTATTATTTATTATAATTTGATGAGAAAAAACCTGAACTAAAATTAATAATCCATGACTAAACCCTAAAAAATAATTTGGGAAATACGTTGTTTACAAACAATTTACCAAGCCGAGGCTAGATTATAACGAATAATATTTTAAAACTAACAAACTCGAAAATAATTTTAAAAATCAGGTGATAAATAGTATATAAATAAACTATAATATTATATATAATATATAAATAATATAATCTACATTAAGATAATTTATAATATAAAATAGATACCTAAAAATAGGGAATATATAATTTATAATAGATTTTTCACTCTCTTTTTAAAACCCTACGCTCTTATTCTATCTCTAAAGAAATGATTCCCAAATTCTTCCTAAATCATCACAAGCTGCCCTTTAAATCACCCATATTGCACTACAAGAAAAATGGCCTTTTGCAACATGCAAACGGCAACATTCGCTAATTGCATGTTGCTAAAGGGGGTCTACCGCAACATTCAGTGGTTGCATGTTGCCATTGGTTGATTTATTTGACATTTAGCAACATTCAGCAAGTGAATGTTGCTAATTATAGCCTTTTGCAACGTTCGTTGCGCGTTGCCAAAGGGTTACCCTTTGGCAACGCTCATCGCGCGTTGCAAAAGGTCCCCTTTAGCAACACGCAGCGCACGTTGCCAAAGGGTACCCTTTTGGCAACGCGCGCTGCGCGTTGCTAAAGGTCCCCTTTGGCAACAAGCATTGCCCGTTGCCAAAGGGTAACCTCTTGGCAACGCGCAATGAACGTTGCCAAAGAGTTTAATTGGTAAGAAACTTCATATTTTTTTCCCCTAACTTGAAATTAAGCCTAAATAATATATATATATTTTTTTATCTTAACTTAGAACCAAGCTTAAATAAAGTTTTATTGAATTCAATATCAACATTACAAAAAAAAAAGAGTAAAAATTAATTAAAAATAGTTTAAGTAGTAATATGAAATTTTTTTGTTATGGGATTAAGAGCCCGTTTGGTAATATGAAATTTTTTTGTTTTTGTTATTTTTTTGTAGTTTTTTGTTGGATGAATGGTTTAAAAATGTTTGAAAATTCAAAATTTGTAGGCTTAACTAAGAATTGATGATTGAATTTGAAAAGTTGTGATAAATTTTTTACCTTTACCGAACAAGCTCTAAATTACAAATTGTTGGGGACTTAATTAGAACTAAGCTTAAATAAAGTTTTAATGAATTCAATATCAACATTACAAAAAAAAAAAAAAAAATTAAGTAAAAATTAATTAAAAATAATTTAACTTAGGAACTTAATTAGACAGAAGAGGAGATCTGAGGATTAATTTGCAAATTTCACAAGATTTAAACCTTAACTCTAACCTAACCCTCAGACTCATCTCTCGCCTCACTCCGTCGTCCCCTGCCTCTCGCTCTCTCGGTCTCGCGTCTCTCTTTCTCTCGCCACTCACGAGCTGTCGCCACTCAGCTTCCCGACGACCTCGACCACCACCACGGTAAGGTGAACCACTTCTTTCATACCCATCCTTTACCCGACTCAACGCGCACGCGAATGACAGCGCACACAAGTCTTCACACACCGCGCACACACATAGACAATTTCATATGTTGATTTGTATGTGTGTATAGATGTTCATATATGGGTATGTGCCTGTACTCATGTTCACTTCCAATTTTCAGATTTGATACTTGATGAATTTGGGAATTTTCATGTATTGAATTTTATGATTTATTTATATTAGTTAATTTTCAGGATTTGGAATGTGTGAATGCACTTGTTGATTAATGGTTAGAGTGATTTTGAAAAAAAAAATCATGCTGGGCGTAAGAAAGGGAGACTGCGTAGAGGGGTTGATGGTTGAATTAGTGGTGAAGGAGTGTGGGCTGCTGATTTTGTGAGCGTTGAGAGGAGAGGAGTTGAGACTTGAGAGGCTGTGAGAGGAGAGGGGTGGGAGTTGCGTGGACCAATAAGAACAATATTTGGTTTACACTCTTGAAGAAAACTTCTGAGGGAATGTTAAGATGGTTTCGTTTAATGAAGGTTTTTGATGGACTGACGTGAAAAAGTGAAAATAATATGAATGTTTAACAGTGGATGAAAATAATATGAATAGATGAATAGTAAACAGTGGATGAAGAGGTTGATGATGTGAGGTAATTAGAAAAGATTTGAGCTTTAAATGTGATTTTTGAATTGTAATCACCTATTGCATTTAATTGAAGCTTATTGATACAATATGTATTTGACAGGACATATTCCGTCCACCAATTTAGAAACGGGCATAACTTTTGATCCGACCATTGGATCGGTCTGAAATTTAAATATGTTGTCAAGCACGAGGAGTTCTACGTCCATTGGCACCACTGAATTTATTGAAAATCCAATGGGAAGGGCCTCAATTTTAGCTCTTAAGTTTATCTAGAATTAATTTTCTAGATTTAACAAGTTTCCTAGTTTTATTTGCTTTCTTTTCAGTTCTATTTTTCTAGAAATATGGCACACTTAGCACAATGCGAAGACTTGAGCAAAGCACCATGGTTAAAGTTGTGCCTGTTGTGGACAGGTGTATAGCCTTGCAACATGGGATGAGTGAAAGCAAAGCACAGAGTAATGGAGATACATCTTCCATATCACCATTTCCGTAGGTTGTTTAGTGGCAGCATACGAGGTAGGAAAGATGCTGCTTTGGAGAAAGTTGCAGAAAGGAGGCAGAAAAGAATGATAAAAAACAGAGAGTCAGCCGCAAGATCATGAGCTCGAAAGCAGGTATATATCTTCTTAATGTTTACAATACAAATATTAGCTTCATAGTTTTGGGATAAACCTGATGTTTGTGAGTATGATGCTTTTATAAAATTCAAGTATATTAACTTTGATAGTTTTGACACTAATATATGCGAGAAACTTTTGAAATGTCAACTTTCTTTATGGGGAATGTGATTTTGACACTAAAAGATTTTGACACTTTTTTGCACCGTTGTAGAATGTGATTTTGACACTAAAAGATTTGGTTCACTTTTTTGCACCTTTGTTGCCTTTATGAACAATGATAGGTTTCATTGAAGACTAGATAACTTATGTAGTAGAATGTAATTTGATAGGGTGTAATGTGACCGAAGATGAAATGTTATAACAAGTTGCACTTCATGAGAAGTTTAACGGTCTCATTTTCTACAAGGTAATGTAATCAATAGTGTATGCTTAAATTAACAATTGCAGAAATTTGTATTACACCTTGAATTATTACACAAATACAATAATTTTCATTCCTAGAAATCTCTAGCACTCTTCTGTTCAAGTATGTTTTTGCTTAGATCATGCATCAATTTTCATTGACAATTCTAGATTATTGTTGGTGTGGAGTTGATGATGGATTTTGAATTGACTTGATTGTAGTTTGATGATGAATTAGTTTTTAGTTTGATCTTTTAAAGTATTATGGTGGTTGCGATATCCCTGTACAGGTTGGCTAAGTCCAATTTATATGGGAGATTCTGTCCAAATTTCTGTAAAGTTTTACAAAAGAAAATGATAATTTTAATATTTAGTATGATTTATTTCTACATTTTTGCATTCAGTGCAGTTGTAGTCTGATTATTAGACTTTTATAATGTTTTTGCAAGTAAAAGTCAATTTTGTAGTTCTCTCACAAGATGGTTTGTCATGGGCATAGTTCGAGCTAGACTTCAGAAACCAGGGAAGTACTCATCTTCAATGATGATTCATGTTGAAAATGGTTATAGTAGCTCCTTTTTGTATGGTTGTTGGTCTGCTAGAGATATTATTGTAATTTAGAGGGATAATAAATATCAAACTTTAGATATGTAATCAAATAGGTGAAAAACCTATATTGCAGATTTTGTTTTAATGTAGGAGAACAGAGTACCGTAATTTTTGTTAAATATTTATTTTGAATAATTGATTTATTTTTATAGCACGCGTGTTTCATATATTATATATTATATATATGTTTGAGAAATTTGTTGGTTATTAGTGGAATTATCTATATTGATTTACAAAAATTAAAAAAAAAAATGTTAAAGATCAACGGCAACGCGCAAAGAGTGTTGCCAAAAGTATCAACGGCAACGCGCAACGAGTGTTGCCAAAAGTATCAACGGCAACGCGCAACGAGTGTTGCCAAAAGTATCAACGGCAACGCGCAACGAGTGTTGCAAAAGGTATAAACGGCAACGCGCAATGAGTGTTGCCAAAAGTATCAACGGCAACGCGCAATGAGTGTTGCCAAAAGTATCAACGGCAACGTGCAATGAGTGTTGCAAAAAGTATCAACGGCAACGCGCAACGAGTGTTGCCAAAGGTCTACGGAAACGCGCAGTGAACGTTGCCAAAGGTCTACGGCAACGCTTTCCGTATCCTTTCCCTCTACGGCAACACTGCGATTTGCAACATACACATGAACGTTGCAAAAGGCCTACGGCAACATTTTTTGCGCGTTGCCGTAGGCTGTTTTTGTTGTAGTGTTGGCACAAAATTGTTGAATCAAATCACATAAATCCTCATTCAGTATATGAAGTTACATTGCAAACAATAATTTATGATTTTCATTTGCATGGGCCGACCCGTGTTTAAATTGAGTATTGTTGTATGCAACATGCCATTAAAAAAAAAAATTACAGCTTTTGCAGCTTACTTGAAAGATGTCCCCAAAGTGTTGCTATACCTGATTTGAGATCGTGCTTCCTATGAAGATGTGTGTAATAGTTTCAGTCTGTGAGCAACACTGGCATAGAGATGCTAAGTGACACCCAATATGCTGCTGGATAATAGTGTCAACAAGATCGGTCCCTGCCATAATCTCCAACTAAAGAAAGATATAGTGAGGGGAAGAATAGTGCTCCATATCATGCTGCAAGAATCTTTAGAAGGTCAATTCGTTCGGACCCTCTACTTAGCAAACCTACCATCTGGTGTTTTTGATCTGTGGCATCAAACCATGAAAGAATCACCCAAATCTGTTCCGACACAAATGTTGTGGTTTGAAGAGCTGTCCAGTATGATGGAAATGAGAGCATGCAAAATGATCCGACACGGCTCTGTTCGAATGTCTCAATGCTTCGCGTCTTTCCTCTTCATCCACAAGATCCTCAATATCAGAAGAGGAATAATGGTACGAATGTACCCCAACCATACATATCGTCCAAAATATCTCCATCTTTAGGAACGTTGCCTGGTATCCTCATTCAGAGTCATAGGTACTTGAAAGATGTCCCCAAAGTGTTACTATACCTGATTTGAGATCGTGCTACCTATGAAGATGTGTGTAATAGTTTCAGTCTGTGAGCAACACTGGCAGAGAGATGCTAAGTGACACCCAATATGCTGCTGGATAATAGTGTCAACAGGATCGTCCCTGGCATAATCTCCAACTGAAGAAAGATATAGTGAGGGGAAGAATAGTGCTCTACATCATGCGGTAAGAATCTTGAGAAGGTCAATTTTTCTGGACCCGCTGCCAAACAGACTTGGTAGCAAACCTACCATCTAGTGTTTTTGATCCATGGCATCAAAACATGAAAGAATCACCCAAATCAGTTCCAACATAAGAGGCATAAGGACCTATAGTAGTTGCCTAATGTCCCAACTAGTATCATCGTAAAAGTCCTTCACCCTCCCTGAGGTGTGATGCCTATCTGGGAATAGGCTGCCAATGTAGTATCACCCATCCAGCTATCATGCCAAAAGAATATTTGTCCAATTCCTAGATGCCACCCAATTTATGGCTTAGCTCATGATCCAACCCTCTTCAACCTCTTTTAGACAGGAGAAGCTGAGTGTAGGATAGCAGCAAGTGAATGGTGAGTCCCCATGAAGTACTTCCCCAGTAAGAATTGAGCCCATAAGGATATCAGGGAACAAAAGAGCAACCAAAGTTTCGGAGAGGAAGTATCTACATTGTCTTGAGGTCGTTTGAAGCCAAGATTACCCTCGTCAGTAGAAAGACACATATCCTTCCATCTCCTCCAATGGAGACAGTGCGCATCTTTGGAATTACAAAATCGTGCGAAAATGCTCTCGAGCTTCTTCCGTACAACTTTAGAAGGCTGCAGAATCTAAAGAAAATATAATGGAATAAAGTTGAGGACTGATCTAAGTAAATTAATGCGTTATCCATGTGAGAGCAATCATGAAGCCTAACTAGTGATCCTACTCTTGACCTTCTGAATCAGGTCATCATAAAAGAACGTCTTCATAGTCCCCTTGTATAAGAGGATCCTTGATAAGTGAACGGTTGCTACTGATGTCTGAACCCAGTGAAGTGCTCAAGTCATCTGATTTGACTGATAGAAGCTTGTCTGGGAATAATAAGTCCGCTCTTATCTTGATTCACATCTTTGTGTTTTTGTTGATTCATATCGGCCAGTGAATTGTTTTGAGGCTCTTCCCATGTAAATCGATTTTGTCTCAATTTTTTGATTGTTATCTGAACTTGTGAACTATTTTGTGAGAGGATGGCTAGTAATCTGTCCCCCTTTACGCAATCCATGACTTCATTTGGAGCCCCCTTCTACAAGGCTTCCAATCCATGAATCGCCTTATTTTTCTTTTTTAATCTCAATTTTTTAATTGATTATACATTTATGCTTTGTTACATATGCAGTGAATCTGATTTATTTGAGTAAGTTTAATAGATCACGACACTTCTTTTAAACAGTCATTAATTGATAATTGAATTATTACTTTAGGCTGTCCATATATGAATGTATAATTTTAACTCAGTCTACTTTGATTGTTGCAGATCCCAAGTCCAAAAAAGGAGGAAGATTATAACTTTTATTTAATATACAATTAGTATAAAATTTACGAAATTTACATTTAAATGTAGCTTGCATCACACAACTTGTGCGAAAATTACATTTGAGAAAAAATGATGGCCGGCCAGCTCGAGTGCAACTCTACAAAGCATGTGTCAAGCCTAAAAGAAAGGGTCGAGATTTGGCTCAGCTTAGGTTAAAAAAGCCAGTTATCACTTTTACCTGAGTCATCCTGAGCCTTGTTTTTTGGCTCATGAGCCGGCTCGAATTATTGACAAGCCTAATCTATTATGTTAAAAGTGACCGTTTATAACCAGTTCTATGTTAATTGCACTATTTTCAAATCGTGACCGAGCCGATCGAGAAACCCAATGATCCTTAAAACCCTGTCGACGACTTGGGTCTACCCGTGAAACTAGGCTAATCGGACCTTGGTTTGACACGAGTTTGGATTTTTTTAATCTATGATTTTTTTTCTTATATTTTGATGCTTTTTTAAAATTTTTAATATATATATTTTAATACTTGATACTTGATCCGGTCCATCAGTCGGGTCGATGGCTTGGCCAGATTTAAAAATATTGGTTAACTGTAACTCTCTATGATCAAATCTAAGTCACTTTAACTATGTCTATATGAATTGCACCTATTTGTGACTTGTGATGCATTGAGTGTGACCTGAGGTGGTCTTAACTATTACTGTATGTGATCAAGTCTATCTAGCTGCGTATAATCAGACTTGCATTAATTGTGGGCTTATTATACTAATTTTGTATTATGTGAGCAATGAGTATTTGTATTATTTGACCTTTTGTTGTCTTAATTGTGAATGTTTGTGATCAAGTGTGTTTGAAATGTGGTCGCATGTGATCTGGTCGTTGTATTTAACAAGTGATGTGTTAGCAGTCACATGTATGATCAGGTTTATGTTAACAATGATAATTATTGTTTGCAAGTCTTGAGTGTGAATGTAGATGACTAGTCCTATTTTTTTATTGTATGCGACTAACTATTTCTTAACTATAATCGTGTATCACTATGACCATGTCTTTCTTAATTGTTATTATCTATATCTTACTTTTAAATTGTGAACTTTATCTACAGGTTTTGCCTAATTTTCCTAGAAAAAATAGCTTAATTAATTCACTAAAAGGTAGAAGAGTTATTTCTGAAATAATTTAGTCAAAAACTAAATCGATATATGGATTAAATTTCTCGTCCATGGTTTATTTCCGTGAAACTCGAGGAAAATATTACTCAACTCAATTTAATATTTTTGGTACCATATACACAGTTTAGGCAGAAGATTTAAGTAAGTGAAACTAATTAAATAATTAAATGACATGCAAATGCGACTGCAAATTCTCCAAGTCACCAAGAAATCAATCTATAATTAATTACTTACTGAAAACAATTTAAAACAATTTATTAATTCAAAAATGAAATTAAAAAGAATTTATGACTAGGTCAAACAATTAATAAGATTTATGACTTGGTCAAGTCAAAATGAAAGACTTGTTATAGACAAAATAAGAAAATTGCATTTGTTATTTATTTATAATCATTGTAAGAGGCGTAAAGCAACAACAATCTCCTCCATTCTCATGCAATCTTCATCCAAAAGAGATGAATCAAAATCCATATCTCATCTTTTTTGTTCTCTTCTTCCTTTCGATCTTGTTCTTTCCATCAACTTATGGAGAGCCTTCAAAAGGTACGCCGTGACTCGATTTCTACTTTATTAACATTGTTTTTCTTAGTATTTCATATTCCTCCTAACTTCTTACATTGGAGGTTAGGCTCTTCGTCCTCGTAGTTAATAAACATGCAGAATCCTCCATCATTTCTTCTTGTGTTGTGTCTTTCTTGCAGTTTTTCCTTTTGTTTTCCTTTAGCCATTTATGTACGAGTACTAAGATTTCATAATCAATATATAGCTTTTAGTTGATAAATTTCATGTTTGTTTTTATGGAAATAAAAGGCGGAGTGAATGGGGGTCCAACGCATCATGCTCCTTCGGGAGTTGCAAATAAACTGCCACCAACTCCTTCGACAACGCATCATGCTCCTTCGGCAGTTGCATATAAACTGCCACCAACTCCTTCGACGGCCCCGAAGACAGGAACTCCGAAAGTGTACTTTAAGAGGCCGTGCCTCTATCAAAACTTCTGCCGCGGGAGAACTGGAAAACCATGAAAATTGTCATTTATATTTACAGTTGTACTCCAATTGATGTGTTATCGTTAATGATTAAAATGTGTTATCGTTTTGAATAAATAAATTTGTTTACTATAAAATGTGTAAAATCTAATTATGACGTAGACTTATCACTTGGAGTACAATATTTTAGGTGAAATTTGGCTATAACGTATGTTGTCATGGATCACCACTAAGGACCAACCTTGAACGTACTCCAGGGCAAAATAAGGACCGCTACTTGTTTTTTAGTGGTCTCATCCACACATGTGAAGGGTTGTCAATGGGATACAACTAACTTAATTCGTATAAAATTGGCTCAAACTATTTTCATGTTTTTGGTCGTGATGCTGGCTTTCATTTTTAAAGGGATGTTTTTTTCTTGAATTTGTTGAAGTAAATCGAAGATCAACTGAAATTTTCCTCAAGCGATCCCTTGGGGAATAACTCATCGCCTGGAGACGTTCTTAAGTCACTACCGTATTATTTAGGGAAGTATAGTCAAGAAAAAAATAATTGAGATAGAAAAAAACAAAATGCATTTCTCATTTTCATTTAGGGAAAATAGCAATCATCGTCTCATGTTGAAACAATATTGTGTTGGATCGATTTCACTCAAAAACACACTTTTATTAACTAAAACACTCAAACTCAAATATTACAACTTACTCTTCACACTCTCAAAGAAGCTATGCTTCTTGTTCTTCTTTCACTCACTTGATGATTTCAAATGAGAATGGGGAGGGCTATTTATAGGAAATACAAACCAATCCTAACCGTACAAATATTAAAAACAAAGATACATCCGACGATCAATATTTGATCATACCAACTCCCATCCAACAATCTACAATTAATCTTACCAACTTCAATCTAGTGATTCTTATTCAATCTTGCCTACTACAAGAAACTTCCATGCATTGGGCTAATTGGATCACATAAAATGTTGGACTTGGACTCAATAAGATTTTGGGCCAAACAAGTTTATTTTCAACATCCCCCTTTAAACTTGTTTTATAACTCCAAGAGAATTTCTCAATCTGGTGAAGTCTTCATACTTCAGAGACTTGGTGAAAATATCAGCAATCTGATCATGAGACTTCACATACTGTAGCTGCACATCTTTCCTTGCAATGCATTCCCTTATGTAGTGGTAGCGTGTGTCGATATGTTTACTTCTATCATGGAATACTGGATTCTTTGCTAAGGCAATTGCTGACTTGTTATCAACACAAATCTTGATTGGATCTCCTTGAGATATGTTTAAATCTTTCAGCAAATTTCTTAGCCAAACTGCATGGCAAACACACGAGGTTGCAGCTACATATTCAGCTTCACAGGTTGAGAGAGTGACAATTGGTTGCTTCTTTGACATCCAAGTAAAAGCAGTGTCACCCGTAAAGAACACGAACCCTGTAGTGCTCTTTCTATCATCTATATCTCCACCCCAGTCACTATCACTATATCCAACAAGTTTATACTCATTAGAAACTGAATAAAACAAGCCAAGATCAGTTGTACCTTTCAAATAGCGAAGAATTCTCTTTGCAGCTTTGAAATGAGTAGTTGTTGGAGATTCCATGTAGCGACTAACCAATCCAACTGAATACAGGATATCTGGCCTTGTACAAGTCAAATAACGTAGACTTCCAACCAAACTTTTGAATAATGTTGGATCTACTCTTTCACCTTCCTCATGCTTGGACATTTTGACTCCACATTCTACTGGGGTGCTTATCGGATTGCAATCATCCATTTTTAACTTCTTGAGTATCTCCTTCGCATAGCTTTCTTGGGAGATGAAGATACCTTCCTCTTTTTGTTTGACTTCAATGCCAAGATAGTATGCCATAAGCCCAATGTCTGTCATCTCAAACTCCTTAGCCATTGCTTTCTTGAATTCGTCAAACAAGCTTGGACTGCTTCCAGTAAATATAAGATCATCCACGTACAAGCACACGATCAAAATATCTGTATCTTTATTCTTGATATAGAGAGCATGTTCATAAGGGCTTTTGGTGAAGCCACTCTCCTGGAAGTACTTGTCGATTCGACTATTCCATGCTCTTGGTGCTTGCTTCAACCCGTAAAGGGCTTTCTTCAATTTTAGACTTTGTCTTCTTGATCTTTCACTTCATAACCTGGTGGTTGTTGAATGTACACTTCTTCTTCTAGGACTCCATTTAGGAAGGCAGACTTTACATCCATCTGATGAATCTTCCATTTGTTCTGAGCAGCCAAAGAAATTATTAGTCTTATAGTTTCTAATCGAGCAACAGGAGCGAATACCTCATCATAGTCAATTCCAGCTCTTTGACTATATCCTTTTGCTACAAGTCTTGCCTTGTATCGTTCAATTTCTCCACTAGCATTCTTCTTCGTCTTGTACACCCATTTGACACCTATTGCCTGGTGACTTCTTGGAAGAGATGCAAGTTCCCATGTATCATTCTTCTTGATGGAATTGATTTCTTCATCCATCGCATTTCTCCACTTCTTTTCTTGTACAGCTTCTTCAAATTTCACTGGTTCACATTCAGCAAAGAGACAGAAAAGAGTAAGATTATCAAGCCTCTCAGTTACCTCATATATATCTTGGAGATTTCTTGTGCGTTCTTCATTTCTTTCATTTAAGAAAGATGGTGGAGAATTTCTATCTTCAGTTACTGTAGGCGAAGTAGGTGGTGTACTTGGCTCTCCTACTGCTTGCTCTTGCTCTATGATCGGTTGCTCCTCGTACTCTTCTTCAAAGTGAGGAAAGAAGTTGTAGTCTTCTTTTTGGGTACTCCAATCCCAATTATTTTCTTCATCGAACTCCACATCTCGACTAATGATAACTTTCTTATTTCTTTGATTGTATAGCTTGTAGCCCTTGGACTGTGTATCGTAGCCAATAAAGATAAGTTTCTCACTTTTATCGTCAAGTTTTCTCCGTATCTCATCCGGTACATGTCTGTATGCAATACTTCCAAATACTCGTAGATGGGATATTCCAGGCTTCCTTCCACTCCATGCTTCTTGTGGTGTCTTTCCCCATACACTCCTTGTTGGAGATCGGTTGGACAAATAGACTGCACATGAAACTGCTTCTGCCCAAAACTCCTTTGGTAGTCCCTTGCTTTTGAGCATGCTTCGTACCATGTCAAGGATGGTTCTGTTCTTCCTTTCTGCAACACCGTTCTGTTGGGGTGATCTTGGAACGGTCAGTGGACGTCTGATTCCATTTGATTCACAAAACTCATGGAATTCTTTGGAAGTGTATTCTCCTCCTCGGTCTGATCGCATGGCTTTAATCTGGTAACCACTTTCTTTTTCTACTGCAGTTTTGAACTTCTTGAATGCTTCAAAAACTTCTGATTTCTGTTTTAAGAATTATACCCAGGTTTTTCTTGAAAAATCATCTATAAAGAGAAGGAAATAATTACTGTTACCACAAGAACTTGGCTTGATTGGACCGCATACATCGGTATGGATGAGCTCGAGTGGCTTCTTGGCTCTTAATTCTGACTGCTTTGGAAAACTCTTCCTGGACTGTTTCCCAAGTAAGCATCCTTTGCACAATTCATTTGGATGATTTATATAAGGTAAGCCTCTCACCATGTTCTTCTTGGATAATAGCTCCAAACCTCCAAAATTTAGATGCCCAAATCGAAGATGCCAAAGCCATGATGCATCTTTGTAACAAGTTTTAAGACACTTTGCAACATCATTTTCAATATTCAAAGGAAATAATCTATCCTTCGACATTTTCACTTTGGTTATCAATTTTCCTTGGTCATCTACTACAAAAATACTATAATCTTTGGAGTAAAAATTATAGCCTTTCTCTAATAGCTGACCTAGGCTTAAGACATTGCTTTTCATATTTGGCACATGGTAGACACTTGAAATCATTTGATGTCTTCCAGCTTTAGTGCGAATAAGGATGTTACCTTTTCCCTTGACTGGTATTTTAGAGTGATCTCCAAACGAAACATTGCCACTTACTCTTTCATTGAGTTCTGCAAACATGCTTCCTTTTCCACACATGTGATTGCTTGCACCAGTATCTAGGTACCAAATACTTCCTTGGCCTCCGTCACTGTCTTTGTGTACAAATAGCATTGTTCCATCAACCTCTTCTTTTGTTTCAACATAGTTAGCCTTCTCTTCGACTCCATTTTTTGGATTCCAACAGTTTGCTGCATAATGGCCATACTGTTTGCAATTGTAACATTGAACTTGAGATTTATCGTACCTCGAGTTTGAATTGCCTCTTCCACGACCTCTTGTCGAACTTTCTCCTCTTTCGTAATTACTGTTGAAATTGTTGTTATTGTAATTCCAACCTCGTCCACGATTATGACCTCTACCTCGTCCTCGATCTCGGCCTCTTCCTCTACTATGTTGATTTCTGTTGTAGCCTCTGATTTCTTCTTTCTCTTTGAGTTGTGTGTTGAGCAGTTTTTCATTGATTCCTTGCCTTTTCTTATGCTTTTCTTCATAAGCCTGCAATGATCCTTGTAATTGCTCGATCGTCATTTCTTCTAAATCTTTAGTTTCTTCTATAGTCACGACAATGTACTCGAACTTTGGGTCAAGTGAGCGGAGTATCTTTTCTAGGATCCTTATATCTTCTAGTTTCTCACCGTTTCTTTTTAATTGATTAGAAACAGTCAAGACTCTAGAAAAATATTCGGAAATCGACTCGGATGCTTTCATATGCAAGGATTCGAATTCACCTCTTAATGTTTGAAGACGAACCTTCTTCACTTGTTCAGCTCCTTTGTAGGATGTTTGTAATTTATTCCATGCTTCCTCGGAAGTTTTTGCGCTTGAGATTTTCTCGAAACCATCATCATCTAATGCTTGATAGATGAGAAAGAGAGCCTTCTTGTCTCTTTTCCTTGAGTCCTTCAATGAATCCTTTTGCACTTGAGTTTGAGTAATTTCATCTTCGGGCTCACTGAAACCTTTCTCTACGACTTCCCAAACATCGTGTGCACCCAAAAGAGCTTTCATTTTGATACTCCAATTATCATAGTTGTTGTTTTTTAGTGTAGGTACTTGAAAAGAAGACATACCATTATTCGCCATTTATAGAAACTGAATTTGGAAATTCTGATCACACCGACGGATCCGGAATGCTGGAAAACGTCGGGGTAGTGTCTGACTCGGTTGAACTCGGTTTGAACTGGGTCTGACTCAGTATGACTCAGTGCACTGGATGAGTCAACTCGGTTCCGGGACAGCAACTTTGTGGAATGATTTGGGGCTCAAACGACTTCAGATTTGGCCGATCTTTGAACCGCTACTTTCCTCTCTTTGAGAGCTTCGATTTGATATGCAATGACGATATTTTTCCTTTTCCTATAACCTCGCTCTGATACCACTTTGTTGGATCGATTTCACTCAAAAACACACTTTTATTAACTAAAACACTCAAACTCAAATATTACAACTTACTCTTCACACTCTCAAAGAAGCTATGCTTCTTGTTCTTCTTTCACTCACTTGATGATTTCAAATGAGAATGGGGAGGGCTATTTATAGGAAATACAAACCAATCCTAACCGTACAAATATTAAAAACAAAGATACATCCGACGATTAATATTTGATCATACCAACTCCCATCCAACAATCTACAATTAATCTTACCAACTTCAATCTAGTGATTCTTATTCAATCTTGCCTACTACAAGAAACTTCCATGCATTGGGCTAATTGGATCACATAAAATGTTGGACTTGGACTCAATAAGATTTTGGGCCAAACAAGTTTATTTTCAACATATTGTTCCCAGCCTTTGAAACTAGACATTTCGTCTCTAACCTTTCATTTAGATATTCAATGGACAATTCCACCCTCATCTTTAATAAAAAATTCAAAACCTATCAAAAAGAGATATTTTTACTACCAAGAAATAATAAATAAATAAAAATAATAAGAGTTCAAACAGATAAATAAAAGAAATTCATGTTTCATAAGTTGTGTGCCTAAATATTATTTGAAATTTACGCTATCCCTAACGTAAGTACTCAAATAAGCTACCTTTGGAGGTTAGCCAAACATGCTATAAATCAGTTCCATTTTGCTATTTTATAGCTACTAGTTCCACAACCGTGCGATGGACATATTAAATTTATAAAAATTAATGTAAATAAGCACAAATATTTGGAAAAACTCAGAAAAAATAAAAAATAAATCAAATGTCAATCTAAATAATAATAAGCATTTAGTATTACAAATTTTGAAATACCTCATTGTACAACATTGGTTGTCATATATGTTTGATTTTCATCGTCATCACAAATCAATATCTACACAACATTGGTCGTCATATATGTTTGATTTCCATCGTCGTCACAAATCAATATCTACCCAACATTGGTCGTCATATATGTTTGATTTCCATCGTCATCACAAATCAATATCTTCATATCATCAGCACGATTCGTAACCCTCAACACTGTCACATACAATAGTCCATGACTTAAAATTGGTTTTTAAAGGGATAGTTCGACATGAAAAAGTAATTGATCTTGACTCTTATTGATAATCATAGCGTACGACATGATCAACGAAAAATGTCTTCTTTTGAACTTAAAATGTAATCTTGCATCTGATCGATGGAGTCAATGAAAGCCTAGGAATGGGGAATTAAAAATCATTTTAGTATGACAGTGTAAAATAATGCACAATTACTTACATCTACAAATTATTGTACATTTTGAAATACAAAATTTAAATTTTAACATATTTAATTAACATTTGATTAAAATGAAATGATCTTATCACATTGATTAAGTTATAAATATAGCCTCAGTTTGTTGGAGATCAAAATCAGATTTCTTTTTTGCAAAGTTTGATACACGTTGGAACGTGTAGTTAAAACATTACGACCTCCATAAAATATGTGGTTGAGATTCATTATTGACTTTAACTTTGATAAAAAAAAAACCTCAAATAATAGTTGTTTGGGGATGGTGAGGCACCAAAATCTGTCATCGAAAATGCCCGAATTCTTCCAACTGAAGTTCGGCCGATGAGTAAAAAGCTTCCCCCAAAAGCCTAATGATGCTGCTTATCAAAGTATAGATTCTATAGGTTCCATTCCATGCAATAAAGTTTTTTCCATACTTATCAATAGTAATCCCTTTCATCCATTGTTGTAACCTGTATAATAATAATAATTTTGTAGTACTTTATAAGTTGAATAAAGTTCATCCTAAGGTTCTTCTTTGTTCGTTTTAGGATTTCGACCAATAAGTAGTGCCCATATCAAAATCATCTTCATATAATTATGTTCTGATCCTATACAGCATACCTATGGGCACATAGCTGACTTAACGTATGGTATCATAAGAGATGGGAGGAAGTGAAACCTTCTAAAAGAATCTTAATGGCAGCAATTCAAAAGGCATGAATGGCGCAATCAAAAGAAGTGGTGCAATAGCTATAACTATGAAGAAGCAACTTTAGACAACAACTTAGCAGATTCCGTTGGTAACATTATACTTTTCTTTTCCAGTTTGTTTTTGGCAAAAAAGGTAACACAAGCAGGGGATGCTGCTCACTTATAAATGCAAAGTGAAATAACCAAAATCCAAGGACAAAGTATGATGCGCGCAGTGCAGGAACTACTCGATGTAGATGACACCAAACACGTCCAAAAAGCCAGTTTCCTCCTTGATTGATTTATAAGAAATGAGATGGCCACAAGAACCCAATAATATTGAAGTGGTGACAAAAGGTGTATAGCCAATTATTATAGGAATTAAGACTGGGAAAGACCCTTAAGTTTTTGTAGATTTTGTAGCTAACTTTGTCAAATCAATGTGTGGCATCAAATCATTAGAAGCAGTGGTCTCTATATATGGACTACTGGCATATATTTTGATTTCATTTATCTTCATATATAAAAGTAGAAGAATGGACCCATGCATGCACATGGAAGTGATTCTGCACTTCCATCTAATGACTTCTTTGAGTTCTTTTTTTTTTGGTAAATATCGAGCATGTATCAAACACACCCTAAGTTATTTATTTTGCCGGTAAGGCAAAATTACCTCCAAAAATTAAGGTTAAAAAAAAACAGTTATCCAAACATTTTCAGAATCAAAAGGTTACTTAAAAGATGAGCAAAACATAATAGCGAGAGATGAGGTCATTACTGTAAGGATTTTAATCAATTGTGTGGGCTTATATGTGAATTATTGTGTATTGAATAAAAAGCTATCAATTTTGGTTAAGCCCATTTAAAGTGATCTAATAAGGATTTTATATAGATCGGGCTTTAATGCATCCAATTAAATGTATGGACTTTTATGTGTAAATACCAGGCCGTTACCTAATTCATGATGGGCCGGATTAGGTTAATTGGCAATTCAGTACATAAAGTCGGTTATGGTTCCTGAATCCTACGTACTGTTCATCTTGTCTGACATCCCATCATCAGAGAGATAATAAGGACTACGTATTGATTTGGAAGATCCAACCAACCGAATCGCTTATCGTGAATCACGTTTGATTAAGGTACGCTTCCGCTTCAGTTATTTAATTCTTGATAATTCCAACATGATGATTATTTAGATTATAGATAAATTATTATCTGTAATAAAATTTTCTAACAAGTGGTATCAGAGCCAACATCGTGTTGAATTATCAGATCAATTTTGTACGCATATATGTAAAACCTAATTGTATGTATATGCGCATGAGTCTGATTTCGAAACCATTACACTGCTGATTGAGAAATATACACACACTGCAAGATAGAAATTTTGGAAACCTGCATCAATTTTTTTTGGATTCAGCCGATCGTTCTTTGTGTATGAATGTATATATGCGAAAATCGTGGTTTAATAAAATGGATTTTCGTGTGTATGTACATGGCCGTTGGGTTATTTTCGAATCTGAGCTTCAATCTGATTTTGGTTGTTAAAATACTGAATCTGGGTTTTTCAACTTGTGTGATTTGGATTTCGATTAAGAAATATGGTTTTGCATCTGTGTATGTATGGTTTTGCATCTGTGTATGTATATACCTTCGAAATCAGAAGTGGATTAACTTGGGTTATGTATTTGGGATTTCACGGTTTGAGGATGATTGTGGTATGGCCGGTTGATTGTGGTTGCTGCTGGATGCTGGTCGGATTAAGATGGGGAGCCGCGCGCGATGGCGTTGCAGTTGGTGGAGACGCCACTGGCTGTGGCGAAGGATTTCAGTGCGCGGCGTGGTTCTTGGGTGCAGCGTCGTCGATGGCACTGCAGGAGATGGAGGCTGGTGCTGCGTTCTCCGGTTCGGTGGTGGCGTTGCGCCTCTGCCGGTTTTGGAAATGGCGGTTGCGGCTAGGGTTACAAACCCTAGCAAATTGCGATTCAGATTTTGGGGAAGGGGGCTGCGCCGGAAATTTGAATTCTTCAGGGTGTGCTGTGCAATTTTGGATAATTATGGTTATTTGCACATAAGGTCCTCCCTGTTTGTTTGATATTATAGTTTAAACCTAAAGTTATGAAATTATTAAAGTTGGGCCTCTAAAGTTAAGGGTTTTATAATTCAGCCTCTAAAGTTTGAAATTTTTCTAAAACAGTCCTTCAAGTCTAAAAATTTTCAAAATTGGTACCTTTAAGATTAAAGGTATAATATTTCAGCCCCTAATGTTTGAGAATTTTCAAAATTGGTCCCTAAAGCTTGAAAATTCTCTAATTTGGTCCCTTAAAGTTTGAAAATTTTCATTTTAAGTCCCTACAGTTTGAAAATTTTCATTTTCAGTCCCCTAAGGTTTGAAAATTTTCTAATACAACACCTAAAGTTCTGAAATTCTTTAATTTGGTCCCTAAATTTTGAAAATGTTCTAATTTAGTCACTAAAGTTTGGAAATTTTCAAAATTGGTCCTTAAAGTTTGAACTTTTTTTTAAATTAAGTCCCTAAAGTTTGGGAATTTCTCTAAATTGACCAATAAAGTTTTGGGAAAATTATAATTTAAGTCCTTCAAGCTTAAAATTTTACAGAATTGGCCACCAAAGGTTTAAGAATATTGCAATTAGACTCTCGCAACTTAAGGATTGCTTTATTCTAAAGTTTTGAATTCTATAATTCAAATCCTAAAGTCAAATATAGATGCAAATCAATGGCTTTCAGTTTCAAATCTTGGTACATCGGAATCTTTTGAGAGATATAATATTCGAAAGTAAGTTAGTTGAAGCAACATGTTGCCAAAGCAACCTCTCTTGTGGATATTAATTAACTTTGAATATTAGAAGGTATTTGTGTGTGTTATTCATTGCGGATATTGATCGGCCCAAAGGAAGGTCAATATTTGGCTCGAATTTCACATGCACCTGTTGTGATAAACACGTGGCAATTATTTGGTTTAACGTGTGACCAATAAATCGGTCCAAAGAAATGTTTATTGGTTAACAAGTCTTATTGCCAGTGTTTGATCACTGCACTAAGGGAAAATTAAGTGTTTGTGTGTTATCTCATGCGGATATTGATCGGCCCAAAGGAAGGTCAATATTTGGCCCGAATTTCACTTGAACTTGTGGTGATAAATACGTGACGGTTATTTGATTTTACGTGTGATCAATAAATCGGTCCAAAGAAAGGTTTGTTAGTTGACATGTCTTACTGTCAGTGTTTGATCACTACACCAAGAGTACCACTTAGAAGTCAATATTTCTGTCCAAAGACTAAATATTGATGTTGTGCTAGGTCTCTTGTGATGGGCCCTACCATTATTTGAAAATATGATTTGCATAATAAGGTATTTATGTGAGCTATTTTGTTTAAGTGTTCTCTATTCGGTTTCAAATTCTGCTAGTAGTATATCTACAAGCTCAAATTTAATCCCTGTATTTATGGAATAAACTTCAAGGATCGAAACAAGAACATTAACTTTTCGTTTGCTACATCGATCTAGACCGTGTACTAAGGATTGAGCAACCTGCTCCTCTTACGGATGAAAGTTCATCTAATCAAACGAGGAACTTTGAGAAGTGGGATTGCTTAAATTACGTGAGTCTCACGATCATTAAGTGCGGCATTCTGGAAGCCTTTAGTGACATAGTATCTAAGGAGGTAAATGATGCCAATGAATTCCTTGCCGAAATTAAGAAATGTTTTGTGAAAAACGATAAGGCTGAAACAAGCACGCTTATGCAAAGCTTGATTTCAATAAAGTATAAAGGCAATGGGAAAATAAGGGAGTACATCGTGTAGATGTCTCATACTGCTTCAAAACTTAAGGAACTAAAACTCGACTTGTCTAATGACTTGCTCGTGCATTTGGTATTGATATCGCTTCCTGCACAATATAGATAATTTAAGGTTAGTTATAACCGTCAAGTAGAAATGGACTCTCAATGAGCTCATTTCATAGTGTGCAAGCTTCTTGCACAATTCAGTCAATTTAAGGTCAGTTGTAACTGTTAAAGGGAGAAATGAACTCTAAATGAGCTCATTCTATTTTGTGTGCAAGAGGAAGAAAAGTTGAAGCAGGATAGAACTGAGAGTGTTCACTTGGAAAACACCTCTAAAGATAAGGGCAAGAAAACAAATAAAGTTGTTAAGGGGCTATTAATTTTATAATCCCACACTTAAGTCAATTTTTGAAACGGGAACTGCAACATTTTTGAGGAAGTTGAGTTTGGGGGGAGAAATAAGGTTAGAGATATTGTCTTTAAGGAAGAAGTTGAGGAAGGATCGGTTTCGATTCCTACTATTGCTTTTGACAATGTGCAAGTTTCTATGGATGTCATTGATTAAGAAGCATATTCGGAACCTCAACTAGACAATGTTGAAGAACCTCCCATCCAAAAAAAAAAAAAAAAAAGGTAAATTTCAGAAATACAAACTCAACAACCTCAATAACTTAAGCCATTAAGGAAATCCACGAGAGAAAGGGAAAAAATGTTATTCCGGATAATTTAAATATTATTTTTCCAAGAACATAAGGAAAATAATGGAATGGTGGAAGATGGTCCAATCAATTCCATCAGGCCATGCAGGGTTCTAACTCTCGGAAGTGGATTGATGTCGTAAATAAAGAGTATAAGCATATGCAAGACAATAAAGTTTGGGATCTTGTCCCATTACCAGAAGGTGCGAAGCCCATTGGTCTTAAATGAATTTTTAAACCAAGAGAGATTTGAAAAGTAATGTGAAAAGATATAAGGTTCGTCTTGTATATAAGGGCTTTACACAGAATGATGGCATTGACTATAAAGAGACTTTCCCTTTGGTTTCTACGAAAGATTCTTTCAGGAAAGTCAGGTTGTTGCACATTTTGACCTCGAGTTACATCAAATGGATACTAAGGTGGCGTTTCTCAATGGTGACATTGATGGGACGATCTATATGGTGCAATCAGTAAACTTTGTGTCAATAGACCCAAAGAAAATGGTTTGCAAATTAAAGAAATCCATTTATGTACTCAAGCCAGCTTCTCGTTAAGGATAATACAAATTTCATCAAGTAATTATCTCATTTGGTCTTGAGATTAATGCTGTTGATGGTTGTGCGTATTACAAGTTCAGTGGGAGTAAATGTATTTTCCTGGTTTTTTATGTTGATTATTGCTTGCCACCAATGATATAGGCATGTCACATAAAATTATGAGATTTTTGTCAAGGAATTTTGAGATTAAAAATCTTGGTGACGTCTCTTTTGTATTAGGAATTCAGATACACCGGGATTGTTCTCGGGATATTCTTGAATTGTCACAAAAGGGCTATATCGATAAAGTGCTTAAGAGGTTTGGCATGCAAGACAGTAAATCAGGGGACAGCCCTATCGCTAAGGGAGACAAATTTAGTCTCGACTAATGCCCGAAAAGTTATCTTGAAGTTAAAGAAATGCAAAGGATCCCCTATAGTTAAGCTATAGAAAATCTGATGTATGCTCAAATTTGTATGCGTTCGGATATTGCATACGTTATTGGGATACTAAGGAGATATTTAAGTAACCCTAGGATGGATCATTTGGAAAGCAGCCAAACATGGGTTATAAAGTATTTAAAGAGAACAAAAGATTACATACTCACATACAGAAAATCAGATCAGTTGGAGATCATATGGTATTATGATTCCGATTTTTTCTAGATGCCAAGAAAGTAAAAGATCCACATAAGGCTACATTTATCTGCAGGTTGGAGGAGCTATTTCCGGATGGAGTGCTTAACAGACCCTTTAGCTTCTTTCACTTGGCAGCACAGTTGTAGCAATTTTGGGGGGCATCTAATTATGGAATATAGCTGCGAAATTTTATCACAAGGCTGCGTATTATGTATGGTATAGAAAGACCACTAAAGTTATATTGTGACAATAACTCAGCAGATTTATATTCCAGTAACAACAGGAGCTCAACTAAGTCAAAATACATTGACATAAGTTCCTGGTTGTGAAGGATACAGTTCAGAGTGGACACGTGTCAATAAGAGCACACTGGGACAAACTCCATAATTTCGGATCCGCTTACTAAAGTATTACAACCCAAGGTCTTTCATGAGTACAATACTCATATGGGTGTTGTATTTCTTAAGGATATTCGGTTTCAGTGGGAGTTTGTATTTTGGGTGCATTAGACACATTTACTGTCCTTTTGGATATAGTTTAAAGTTAAAGTTATTTACAGCTGTAAAGGTTTCAGGTTTATTATCTCTGAACTCGTTTGATGATGATCTCACTAAAGTTTGGACCAGTTGGAAATAGGCATGTTGAAGATCACATTAAATGTAATTTCCATGCTACACATCCATCCTTGATCCATGTCATTCAGTTATGTCGATATACGTGACCATTGAAGGTTTAGTTACGATTAATGTAGCGAAAACCGCTTTGATCCTATGTTGATATGATTGATGGACCGGATTGTTTGGGGATGCATTCAGTAATGATAGCAAAATTCTGAGTACTCATAAGGTTATGATTGATACACAATTGTAAGGTTACACATATAGCCCAAGTGGGAGATTGTAAGGATTTTAATCAATCGTGTGGGCTTATATGTGAATTATTGTGTATTGAATAAAATGCTATCAATTTTGGTTAAGCCCATTTAAAGTGATCTAATAAGGATTTTATATAGATCGGGCTTTAATGCATCCAATTAAATGTATGGACTTTTATGTGTAGATACCAGGCCGTTACCTAATTCATGATGGGCCGAATTAGGTTAATTGGCAATTCAGTATATAAAGTCGGTTATGGTTCCTGAATCCTACGTACTGTTCATCTTGTCTGACATCCCATCATCAGAGAGATAATAAGGACTACGTATTGATTTGGAAGATCCAACCGAATCGCTTATCGTGAATCACGTTTGATTAAGGTACGCTTCCGCTTCAATTATTTAATTCTTGATAATTCCAACATGATGATTATTTAGATTATAGATAAATTATTATCTGTAATAAGATTTTCTAACAATTACCACAATGAAGACCTACGAAGTGAGACAAATATATCAATTTTGTCGTCTCCCCATTCTGGAACTCCCCCAGCTGCAGTGACAGCTTTGCTCTCTGTATCTACTGTTACTGCACTTGCATCATCTTTTAGGCTGTGTTTGATAGCAATGATGGAATTTAGGTGGAAAGAAAATGAATTTCAGGGAGAATTCCATTCCTGGAAATTTGAAGTTTAATGTGTTTGATTGGTTTAATTTTCTAGATGAAAAAAGTAGGAAATTCTCCAACTTTTGTTGTTTGATTGACATTATTTTCCATGGAAAGTAAAGTAAAATTTATCTATTTTAATAAAAAAAAAAAAAAAATTCCTTAGATTTGTACTTAATAATAATAATGTTAATTTTTAGAAAAGAAATAAATCAATTAACAACAACAAAAATGATCAAACGTAACGAAAATGGTATAAGATTTTTCACGGAAAATAAAACCTCCTTCCCCCTCCCCCGGGAAAACGAATTCATCCAAAACAAGGAAAATACCGAATTTCGAGGCAAGTGGAAAAATGAATTCCATGGAAAACATAGGCAACCAAACAGCACAAAGTTGGAAAATCACGTGGAAAACCATATTTTCCCTGAAAAATCTCTCATATCAAACACACCCTTAGTGCATCCAAATTTGAACTTGCATCAGATGAATTTGCTACACAGTATTTTTGTAGCCACCTGTCAGTCTCCCAGAGAACATGCATGACACTTTCTCGTGCTTCATACCCATGACTCCCAAAGGGAAAAATAACAAGGCGACAAAGTGCACCGTCACCTTTCAAAGAGTTGGAATTCTAAAGAAGAATAAGACGAAAATGAACACTCTGTGTTTGATACAACTTGATTTGCCTGGAAAATGTCCAATCGTGAAAAATATTTTCTACCTTTTGCATTTGGTTGGTGTTTGATTGACAAAATTTGTCTTAGAAAATATTTTCTTAGGTACAATTATTTAAAGCACAACTACCTCATTTATCTTGAAAATATTTTCTTACATATTTGCTGAGAAAACATTTTCCATCTAAGGTGAAAAATTCTTTTGCGTCACGTTTGATCATTTTTGTTATTGTTAATTGACTTATTTTTTTTCTAGAAATTAACATTATTGTTATCAAGTACAAATGAATGAAAAATTAAAAAAAAATTAATTAAAATAGTTAAATTTTGATTTATTTGCCACGGAGAATAATGTCAATCAAACAACAAAACTAGGAAAATCTCCCGCTTTTTCACCTGGAAAATTAATCTAATCAAACATTTCCGATTGACATTTTTCAGGAAAATAATTTTCAGGCAAATCAATTCTTAGAAAATATTTTTTACCATTTATTTTCCATCTTTTCAATCAAACACAGTCATTCAGTAAGAAGACTTTCTATTAGCTTTCATAATAGAAAACCAATACACTGTGTATCTATTTATACACACTGATCTATACATATACATAATGTATACACACGAGCTAACAGCTATACAATTCTCTCTCTCTCTCTCTCTCTCTCTCTCTCTCTCTCACACAGCTTGCTTCACATCAAAGAATCACATGCTATATTATTCTTCAGGTCTGATGATTCTATTGAGTTTGTTGGATGGAGGAACCTTCTAGTATACTTGCAAATGCTATCCCTGCTCTAGTAATTTGCTTATTTTGGTCTTCGGGTTCCTTAACGCCCCCCTTCAAGCTGGAGGTAGTCTTAATAACTCCAAACTTGTCTCTTAGTAAGATATGTCTAGAATGTGTCAATGATTTAGTTAAAATATCAGCTACCTAATCAGCTATGGGAGTGTAGTTGATGATCAATTATTTGTCCAGCATCTTATCACGAACAAGGTGCACATCCAGCTCGATATGCTTCGTTCATGCATGATAAACAGATAAATAAAAGTCACTACCGTATTATTTAGGGAATTATATTCAAGAAAAAAATAACTGAGATAGAAAAAAACAAAATGCATTTCTCATTTTACATGTACAGGTCACGTGTGATATATCCAAGTCACGAGTCACATATCACATATTCAAGTCACATGTCAAACCTGCATAGATCATAGGTCACATTTTCAATTCATTGATGAAAGGTAAAACCTAAGTTTACAAATTTTATTTTGTGTTGATCTTCACAATTTTTAAATTTTTATTGTACACAGACAGCAGTTATCTGTTTGCATCTTCAAGATGTTGTAAGTAGGAGGTGGTGGTGGTGACGGAAACATCGACGGTACATCGTAGATGGTCATGACGGTGATGCGTCGAAGCTCATGATGGTGATTTGATTGTGAAAATATGACGACGGTGGAGGTATATGTTGATGCAGAGGTAGATATGGTGGTGGTGGTGGTGGTGGTGGAGGAGGAGGAGGTGTTGTTAGTGCTAGTGGTGGTGACAACGAGGAGGAGGAGGAGCAAACTGTTTGGGTAAGATTTGAATTGAATTGGGTGGGAATTGTGAGGTGGGATAGGGTAGGGTGGGGGTGAAGTTGGTAAATTTTTAAAACATTTTAATTATTTTATTTACCACCTGATATATAAATTTTTAAACTATTTTCTTTAATTTTGAAGTGTGTTAATATAAGAACCTGTCATGTATGTTTCCCATTAATTAAATAATATAGACAAAAACCAGTCAACATAAGAAATTTACATAATTACTAACCAAACACATACAAACAATAATCTAGAAATTTCTACGCTATAATACACCGTCAAAATTGTACTTCTACATATTAGTGAGAAACCCTAATAAGCATTGTAAAAAATATAGCCGCCATCTACTGTTCTCATTTCTCTTTACTACTCTTTAGCAATTTCCTTCTTCCGGCTTCAAACAATGGAAACGATTCAATGCTCAATCCATCTCCCACCTCCAAATCAAAGCCCAAGCTAACCACAATATAATTATTTAGCTAGAGATCCATTAAACTCCGTCATGCTTGACAAAATCTTGCCAAGATCCGTTCAGAATAGTCAAAGATGGTTCTGTCGCTGATTTACATAGACCCCTTCTTCTATTTTTGGTTTTCCTTATCTACTATGCCTTCTCAAAAAACCCTTATAATGAGTTCGAATCGGGTGATATTGTGTCTCTAACAATCCAAAAATTTTGAATCTTTGACGTCCTTTATTATTCAATATGATGTAATAAAAGAGTTTTAGCCCTTGTTTGAGCCTCATTATTTCTTCTTTTTTTTTATAAATTTTTTCTACAGTAATCAATCTTAACCATCCAAAAAAGTCAAGTCCACAATTTTTTACTTTTATAACCACTTTTTAACCATTAGATTTTCAAAACCCAAATTTTAAATTGAATTAATGGGGCTCAAACAAGGGCTTATAATTTATGTAATTATTTTGAAGTGCAAAGAAAGAAAAATGTGTTTAAAAGAAAGAGAAATGAAAATATTAAATAAAGAAAAGTTACGTCAAAAACGTATATAAGTGTCACTTCTCTCGAGACTTTTTCTAGCACTCTCGACCTCATTTGATACATGTCATTTATGTACGGGTAAGTTCTCTGAGTGAACTCCGAGAATATGAAAACGGTTTGTCATTCCGACTAACGAATAGTCCTCGGTGAATTTTTAAAATTAGGACGGTAAATATGGTTAATCCAAAAACTATTTTAAGTGACCAACTTCGGAAGGCCATAAATTTCTCCTCGATTAATCGTTTCTTGCGCCGTAAATTACACATTAAAGTACTCCACGAGTACTTCGAAATGGTACAGTATTGGAGATGTTGAATGGACTGTAAGTATCGATACAATGTATCGATACATGAAGCTTGAAGATGAACATGTATCAATACATGTTCATGGAATATTGATACATCCTGCAAGCAGAATATATAGAATCTCATTTTAGGTACTTTCTGGATTAAGGTGAGTGGAATATATTTAATTGTTTACTTGATTACATGATCTCAGTATAATATGATATTGTTAATATTATTGTGATATTATCGTGATCTTGTTATAAGTCCAATATTATTATCATCGTAATGTTATCGTGATCTTGTTACACGTATTTGTGTAACATTGTTATAAGTATTCCCCATTTAATATGTGATTGTCATTATTAACATTATCTTGACATTCTATGATGTTATCACTATTTTGATATCAATATCATACTTGTAAAAGTTTGACATCATATATCAACACATAGATATTTTAAGAAGTTCCTATTCTATTTAGATGTTTAAAGGAATCATTATTTTTGTTTATATGATCTTAGACCCGTCAACGTGGTAAAGAATCATCTATTTGACACAATACATGATTATATCCATTTGACTTGACTTGAGAAAATGAACTTAAAGTAACTTAAGTATTATCTCAATCTTGATTATACAAGAATTTACTTGTTTATGTGCAATCCAAGAATATATGAACTTGTCTTGTATGTGCTCTTAAATGTTATTTCGAGATTACATTTCATTAAAAGAATTTTCATGCTTTTCCTTATGCATTGCATAGAAATGAAGTCCAGTAATTGGATCACGATGTGGTTACACTTATTAATGAATTTTAGGGATCTCGACTCCCTGCTTAAAACCTGTGGTAGAGAAACCACGCTTGTAAAAGAACTCATGGAATAAACTTCATGGTTGAACTCGAAGTTACATTCCCTGCTTGTGCGCACTAGGGATAATAGTTGATTATAATATGGGCCCCATTAAAAGTCATGTTCTCTTGAATATACATACATTTGTATAAGTTTTGAAATATATGAGTTTGACTTGATTGAAATATATGAACTTGACTTGATTTGATTAATGTGCAAATGTATATGAACTTGAATACATTAACTTGACTCAACTTGAATATATGTCTTGCCTCGACTTATCTTATCTTGTCCTGTCTTGATTATATGACTTGGGTATAGGAATTTACTAGTTTAAATATGTAAGACTTGATCTTAAATATATGAAGTTTGACTTGACTAGAATATGTGAATTTGACTTGATTTGAATATATGATTTTTTTTTGAAATGGGTGAATATATGAAATCGATTTGACTAGTCTAGATATAACTTGAATCTAAAATGACTTGACTTGAATTTGACTTGGGATTGGACTTGATTTGGATATATGGCTTGACGTGAATATAGAACTCGACTTGAACTTGACGAGACTTGACTAGAATATAGGCTTGACTAATTTAATAAGTAAAGCTTGCATGAATCTTGAATATGTGAAGTTGGCTTGTCTACGTATAATAGCACATGTGCACTATACTTTACTCACTGGTCAAGTTGATGAGAACCGAGAAAATCAAACTTCGATGTGCGTGCCCGTGGGACCCATGACGAGATCCGATGCCAATGAGGTTCAAGATTCGAGGCTAAACAATGTGAATAAGTCAAAAAAAGAAGCCAAGAATCAAGTTGGAACCAAAAATAAAAAGAATTGGACTCAGTCAATTTCGGTCGACCGAAAGTCATTCCGGTCGACCGAAACTTTGTAGAGATTTTGGGGTGCAGCCTTAGTCAGGTTTAACTGAGGATTGGTCGAACGAAACTGTCATTTCGATAGACCATTTGATTGATCGAAAATGGTTTGATCGATCGTGTCGGTCGACCGAAACACCATGTTTCAGAAAAATGTTTTCTTGCAATTTTCGAATTTACTCATTATACCCAAATTTTGTATATTAAATACTCTTTTCATTCCAAACCATAGATTAACTTGGATGTTCAATGTATTGCTCTTGAGAGAGTCCCCCCATGGGTGAGGTAAACCCTTTTACCTTGTAATCTTCTTGGAATGTCTTCAACTAATTCTAGAGTATTGGTATTCTTGTATTTGTTGTTGATTTTCGCCACCTTGAAATTTGTTTAGTTGATGCCTATTGAGTTTGGTTCTTTAACCATTGAATTTTGGGTTATACTTAAACTTGGTTAAGGTATTTTATCACTTTATTTTACCATCTTAGCTTTCTTGGGATTGATACAAAATTGTTGTGAAAATTTTTGGTCAATATACCAAGGGGGTCCGCATCATTTGGTATCAGAGCTTGGCTCTAATTTGGTAAACATATCATTTATATTTCTTCTTGTTGTTCTTGTTAATCTAAAAAAAAAAAAATTGAAAAAAATTGGGAAAATTCTACGTTCTTGGGATATTTGTTGATTCCATATATTTGGTATATTGATTGTGAGTTTATTGGGAGAATTAACCTACACTTTCCAAATTGTGTACTCAAAGTGTTTGATAAAATACCTCAATGAAAATACTCCATTATCGCTTTGTTGTTCAATGCCCATATATTGCTAATTACTTGGAGCTATCCAATTTCCATTATTGAGATTGTGTTATCAACATTTTATCCCATATATCACTTGCTCCATACGTTGGATAATTATTGTTCATTCATTCCTTACCACATTTGGGTAGTTGGGGATTTATCATATATCCACATTTTATCCATTCAAGGTTTCTTTAAGATTGAGTACAAAGTGTTTACTAAATTGCCTCATTGAAAATTACATTCTTTGTGCTTATTGCTCTACATCTATGCCTCGTCTATTACTTGTGGTTATTCAATCACATTGTTGAAATTGTGTTCCTAGAATCTTATCCCACATAACAATTGTTCCTTTTGAGTATAGCAAGCACATAAATTCCACTTGCTACTGTGTCTACTTGTTATAAATTCCTTCTTTCTTTTTTGTGATTTCTTTGACTTCACAAGAATTATACTTATTGGTTTAGTTGATTACCTTTCTCGGAGAACTTGAAAAAGGAGATTTTGAGTGGAAAAAGACAAGAGTGGTGAGCTCAATAGAGGGTAAAAGCCAAATTTGAGTGAAACATGAGAGAAATATTTTCTTATGAGAACACTTTCAAACTTGCACACCATGTCCATTCCAGTGCTCAAACTCAAGAATTGAAGGAAATGTTGTTAAGTCTTTCAACCACCATGGCTAGGCAAATGGAGAAAATTGGGGGAGGGTTGGAAAATTTAGGAACAAGAGGGGAGAGTACATCAACTAGTAGTGGTAAAGAAAAAGCGGATAATAGAAGAATGAGGAATAATTGTGGAGATGTTTTGGTTGATGATGGGAGAATCAGAATGAAGAATAGAGGAGTTAGGGGTAAATGTGGGGATGTTTTGAGAAATGATGGGGATGGTGAACAAAATGGGAGTATAAATAGGAAAAGAAGAAAGTGGTTGGATGATAGGAGAAATGGAGTTGATGAAAATATTGATAGTGTGAGAATGCAAAATTCATCACTCCATGAGATGAGTAACAGTGGAGAAGTAGAGTTGGAGATGAATGCTAGGCCACCAACATCTTTGGCCCATGATAATTAGAGGGAGAAGCATGGAGGAAATACTCTCTACACTAGATGCCTTGTGGGGGATAGGGCACGTAGTCTCATTATAGATGGGGAGAGTGACACGAATTTGGTGAGTGTTAGTTGAGTGGAAAAATTGAGGTTACCGGTGATGAAGCATCATAATCCTTATATATTGCAAAGGTTGAATGACTATGGGGAGGTGAGCATGAGTGAGCAAGTTTTTCTTACTTTCAACATTGGAACCTATAGTGATCAAGTGGTATGTGATGTAGTTCCTATACACACTACTCACATAATTTTGGGAGACCTTGACAATGTGAGCTAAATGTGAATCGTGATAGGAGGAGGAACCGGTATAGCTTCAAAATGAATGGAAAAAAGGTTGTGATCCTATCTTTGAGTCAAGAAGAAGTATGTCAAGATCAAATAAAGCTCAAGAAATAATTTGAGGAAGAAAAGGAGAAAAAGAAAGAAAAAGAAAATCAAGAAGAAAAGAAAAAGGAGAAAGAAAAGGAAAATAGAAATTTGATTGAGAAATTTGATGACGACACAAAAGTGAGACTAAATGAGAGCATGAGAGTTGAGGTCACGACCCTAGAAAAGGTGAGAAATTGAGAGTTGGAGCCACGACTCTAGAAAAAGTAGAGATGAGAGAAGAACCAGAGTTGAGGTTCCTACCTCAGAAAAAGGTGAGGGAGTGTTGAGTGTCACCAAGAAAATGGAGAGAAAAAATCACAAAAAAATGTTCTTTAGTCTTGAATATTCTAACAGTGCCCTCCCTAGCTTGGTTACTTCCTTGTTGTAGGAGATCGTGAGGCCGACTTATCAAAGCAACCAAGAACTCAAAAGTCATGCCTAGTGGAAGAACTTTATGGAGATATTTTTCTACCACAACAAATACAATTAAGGTAAAGAAAATGTGGTAACCGATGCAACGTCTAGGAGGTATGTTCCTACCACTTCTTCGAGAGCAAGGTTATTATATTTGGAATACATTAAAGGATTGTATGGCATTGATGTGGACTTGACAATTAAACTCTTGTTGTGTGAAAATGTTGCATGTAATGAAGGTCATTGGAATGATAAATTCCTCATTTGTAAATCCAAATATGTGTGTGCCTACTTGCCAAAATGTCAAATTTCCTTATTTTGAATGTAGTAGGGACATAGATGTTGACAACCCGAATATGTCTAACATGCATGTCTTATGTGGTAAATTTTGTAGGCAAAATGAATTTTTATGTTGTGAAACAAACTCTCTATTCCTAGTTGCTCAAATGCCAAATCTTTTTGTCGTGAACTTATTATGGGCTTGCAAGCTAATAATCCAAAATGGTTTAACATTTATGAATAATGTGGTGAGCAATATTTTGATGAATTTTATAGACATGATCATTATTTATGTTGGGATATTAGATTGTTCGTTCCTAAATGTGCCATGTGGGAGTTGCTAATAAGAGAGGTACATAATGGGCGTAGGGGGAGACAATTTGGAATCAAAGGGGCCTTGGGGATATTGTGTGAATGTTTTTATTGGACTAATTCAAAAGTTGTTGATAAACATGTTTGCACTTGTAGAAAATGCCGAACTTGTAAAATGGCTAAGCTTAAGTTTTTGCCCCAAGAATTCCATATATATTGGCCCATCATGAGTAGACCTTGGATTACTGCTTCTATGAATTTTATGTTGGGTTTACTTAGGTCAAGAAAAGGAAATGAAGCTTATTTTGTGAATGTTGGTAGGATTGTTAGAATGTTACATTTTACTACATTTCATGAATCCAATGATGCTACCAACGTAACAAATCTTCTCTTTAAGGAGGTAGTGCATTTACATGTTGTCCATAGGAGAATGTTGTTGAGTATAATTGCACATCTTATTAATAACATTTTTGGGGTTTTGTGGGGGAGGTTTAGAACCAAAATTCTAGTTTTAACCATTTATTCTTAGCAAACCACGTTCCAAACCAAGATGGTTAATGAAGTTTTAACACAATTCCTTTGCACTAACCTTATGAGTGACCTTAAGAGTGGGAAACAAGGTCAATCTTTTGTTGGATTTGCTTATAATCAAAGTGCTCATTCTACTACTGCATTTTCTCCTTTTGAAATTCTTTATGATTTCAACTCGTTAGCTCTTTTCAACTTGATGCGTTTGTTCATTGATGAAAAAGGTAACTTGGGTGGGGAGAAAAATGAGGAAGAGGTTAAGTCACCTCATGAGTGGACCAAGTCTCAAATTGAGATGAAGGATGAGCACTACAATTCGAACATCAACAATGGTAGGAGGCGATTCGTATTTGATCCAGGTGGTTGGATATGGTTCCTTTCGAGGAAAGAATGGGTTCCCGATCGAATAAAATCCAAATTGCTACTCTGCGGTGTTGGCTCATTTCAAGCTCTTGGCGACACCTACAAATTTATTTTGCATGGTGAGCATGAAATTTCAGTTACAGTTATTGTATCCGATTCTTCTCTCATTTATTGTATGTGTCGATTCTTGGTAGAATCTCTTTCGAGATGGAGGAGATGATGAGAATCACGAAGCTCCAACTTCATTGCACGAACCTGTGACCCACAATGTTGCAAGATTAAAGTCCAAGGAGTCTCACGACAGTGCATTTAAGCATGATTCGAGGTCGAATCCTTTTCAAGATGGAGGGGATAATGAGAACAAAGAAAGTCAAACCTCGATGCACGCGCCTGTGGGATCCATGACGAGATTCGATGCCAAGGAAGTTCAAGATTTGAGGCTAAACAATGTGAATAAGTTAAGAAAAGAAGCCACGAATTTAGTTGGAGCTAAAAATAAGAAGAAATTGGACTCAGCCAATTTCGGCCGACCAAAAGTCATTTCGGTCGACCGAAACTCTGCAGAGATTTTAGGGTGCAGCCTCAGTCAGGTTCGGCTGAGGATTGGTCGACCGAAACTGTCATTTCGGTCAACCATTGGATCTATCGAAAATGGTTCGGTCGATCGTGTCGGTCAACCGAAACACTCTGTTTCAAAAAAAGGGGTTATTCTTGCAGTTTCCGAATTTACTCATTATACCCAAATTTTGTACATTAAATACTCTCTTCATTCCAAACCCTAGATTAACTTGGATGTTCATTGTATTGCTCTCGAGAGAGTCCCCCCTGGGTGTGGTAAACCAATTTATCTTGTAATCTTCTCGAAATATCTTCAACTAATTCTAGAGTATTGTTATTCTTGTGTTTGTTGTTGATTTTTGCCACCTTGAAATTTGTTTAGTTGATACCCATTGGGCTTGGTTCTTTAACCAATGAATTTTGTGTTAGATTTAAACTTGAGTTAAGGTGTTTTATCGCTTTATTTACCATCTTAGCTTTCTTGGAATTGATACAAAATTGTTGTGAAATTTTTTGGTCAATATACTAAGAGGGTTTGCATCACAAGTGTATACTCATTTCACGATATCTAACATTTCAGGTAATAGTAGAAATGAAAAAGGAAATTGCGCGGATCTTAAGACAGCGAGATAGATAATGCTGTGCTAGGTGACAACCTATGAGTTGTGAACTCACTGAATAAGGTCTTGTGTTTGAACTGCCGAACTCGGTATTATTGTTATTGTTTATATAAAGATTTTAAAGTCAAGATCTTATATTAAATATTTTATCGTTACTTTTTAAATGAAAGAATTTTATTTTAAAGTAAAGTGATTTTTAAAAGAAAGATAAAAGTATTTCAGTGATTTTTTTTATACGCCACATGTTGGTATCAGAATTTGAAAATAAATGAAAAATTGGCCGTGTGTTACAGTTTCAAAATCATAGCATGCAGAATAGATAAGCTCACTCAAGATCAATTACTTTGAAGTGTTGGTGTTTTTTACATATATTCATCAAACCGTGAAAGATTTTTCTAACCTGTAATTTTAAATCAAACATAATGTTTTAATTTATGTCTTATATCTATACATTTTAGTTTAAAAAATTTTGAATCATTTGGTAGTGTGTTGAGAAACGTTGAAGTTCCTTATTCTAGTTTTGCTATGTGTAAAAATATGTTAGTAAACCTCAATAAATCAAACAATATTCATAGCATGTGCAAAAGAGTTTGACATCGAACTACTAGTTTTTAAAACATCCTTCAAATATTTTAAAAAAAAAATTCTAAATCATTTTTAAGATATCAATAAAGTATGATTTATGTATATTTCAATTAAGATTCTTTTACCTTGACAATGATTGTTGTTTCTTCAAATATTGTAGCATATGCAACCTATTATAATATTACCTGTGCAAATCTTATGGTTTGCTAGAATGAACTTCAATCCTTTAACGATGTGAATTTCTGATTGATATTTATTTCTGTTCATTTGGAAAATTGTGTTCGGGTTGGTAGCTTGTTGGAAATGTTAAAGTTGTTAGACAATTTATCACAGACAATTATTTATCTATGATCTAAAATCATCATGCTGAATTATCAAGAATTAAATAATTGAAGCGGAAGCGTACCTTAATCAGATACGGTTCACGATGATCGATTACGGTGTTTGGATCTTCCAAATCGATACGTAGTCCTTATTTTCTCTCTGATTATGGGATGTCAGACAGAATGAACAGTACGTACGATTCAGGGACCATAACCGTGTTTATATACTGAATTGCCAGTTAACCTAATTCGGTCCATCATGAATTAGGTAATGACCTGGTATCTACACATAAAAGCCTATACATTAATTAGATGCATTAAAGCCTGATATATATAAAATCCTTATTAGATCACTTTAAATGGGCATAACCAAATTTGATAGTCTTTTATTCAATACACAATAATTCATATATAAGCCCACACGATTGATTAAAATCCTTACAATCTCCCACTTGGGCTATATGTGTGACCTTACAATTGTGTATCAATCATAACCTTATGAGTACTCAGAATTTTGCTATCATTACTGAATGCATCCACAAACAATCCAGTCCATTAATTATATCAACATAGGATCAAAGCGGCTTTCGCTACATTAATCGTAACTAAACCTATCAATGGTCACGTATATCGACATAACTGAATGACATGGATCAAGTATGGATGTGTAGCATGAAAATTACATGTAATGTGATCTTCAACATGCCTATTTCCAACTGGTCCAACTTTAGTGAGATCATCCTCAAACGAGTTCAGAGATAATAAACCTGAAACCTTACAGCTGTAAATAACTTTAACTTTAAACTGTATCCAAAAGGACAATAAATGTGTCTAATGCACCCAAAATACAAACTCCCACTGAAATCAAATATCCTTAAGAAATACAGCACCCATACGAGCAATGTGCTCATGAAAGACCTTGGGTGGTAATACTTTAGTAAGCGGATCCGCAATTATAGAGTTTGTCCCAATGTGCTCTTATTGACACTTGTCAACTCTGAACTGTATTCTTCACAGCCAGGAACTTATGTCAATGTATTTTCACTTAGTTGAGCTCCTGTTGTTATTGGAATATAAATCCGCTGAGTTATTGTCACAATATAACTTTAGTGGTCTTTCTATACCGTACAGAATACGCAGCCCAGTGACAAAATTTCGCAGCTATATTCCATAATTAGATGCCCCAAAAAATTGCTACAAACTGTGCTGCCTAGTGAAAGAAGCTAAAGTGTTTGTTAAGCACTTCTTCCGAAAATAGCTCCTCCAACCAGCAGATGAATGTAGCCTGATGTAGATCTTTTACTTTCTTGGCATCTAGTAAAATCGGAATCATAATACCATATGATCTCCAACTGATCCAATTTTCTCTATGTGAGCATGTAATCTTTTGTTCTCTTTAAATACCTTATAACCCATGTTTGGCTGCTTTCCAAATGATCCATCCCAGGGCTATTTAAATATCTCCTTAGCATCCCAACAATGTACGCAATATCTGGACGCGTACAAACCTGAGTATACTTCAGGTTTCCTATAGCTAAACTATATGAGATCTGCTGCATTTCCTTAACTTCAAGATCACTTTTCGGGCATTAGTTGAGACTAATTTGTCTCCCTTAGCGATAGAGGTGTCCCCTGGTTTACTGTCTTGCATGCCAAACCTCTTAAATACTTTATCGATATAGCCCTTTTGTGACAATCCAAGAATATCCCGAGAGCAATCTCGGTGTATCTGAATCCCTAATACAAAAGAGACGTCACCAAGATTTTCAATCTCATAATTTTATGTGACATGCCTATATCATTGGTGGCAAACAATATGTTTTAACATACACAACCAGGAAAATATACTTACTCCCACTGAACTTGTAATACACACAACCATCAACAGCATTAATCTCAAAATCAAATGAGATAATTGCTTGATGAAATTTGTATTACCCTTAACGGGAAGCTAGCTTGAGAACATAAATAGATTTCTTTAACTTTCCTGAAAGAGTCTTTCATTGAAATCAAAGAGAAAGTCTCTTTATAATCAATGCCATCATTCTGTGTAAAGTCCTTACATACAAGACGAACTTTATATCTTTCCACATTACCTTTCGAATCCCTCTTGATTTAAAAATCCATTTAAGAACAATGGGCTTCGCACCTTCTGGTAATGGGACAAGATCCTAAACTTTATTGTCTTGCATATGCTTATACTCCTTATTTACGACATCAATCCACTTCTGAGAGTTAGAACCCTGCATAGCCTGATGGAATTGATTGGACCATCTTCCACCATTCCATTATTTCCTTATGTTCTTGGAAAAATACTATTTAAATTATCCGGAATAGCATTTTTTTCCCTTTCTCTCGTGGATCTCCTTAATGGCTTTAGTTATTGAGGTTGTTGAGTTTGTACTTCTGAAATTTACCTTATTTTGGATGGGAGGTTCTTCAATATTGTCGAATTAAGGTTTCGGATATGCTTGTTGATCAATGACATGCATAAAAACTTGTACATTGTCAAAAGTAACAATAGGAATCGAAACCGATCATTCCTCAACTTCTTTCTTAAAGACAATATATCTAACCTTATATCTCCCCCCAAACTCAACATCCTCAAAAAATGTTGCATTTCCCGTTTCAAAAGTTGACTTAAGTGTGAGATCATAAAATTAATAGCCCCTTAAATGCTCAGAATAACCAATAAAGTAGCTGCTGACTGTTTTGGAGTCCAATTTCTTTATGTGACCTATAAAGCCTAGCCTTAGCTGGACATCCCCAAATGTGAAAATGCTTTAGACTAAGTTTTAAGCCTGTTAAAAGCTCATAAGGTGTTTTAGTAGCTGCTTTAGTTGGTATTATGTATGATATTTCTTTAAATGTCCAGATTTCTGACAAAAGAAACAACCCTTAATGTGTTTATGTGGTTTCTTTTGTACTGAACCCTTGAGAACTTTATTTTCTATATTTTTTTTCTTGCCCTTATCTTCAGATGTTTTTTCCAAGTTGAACACTTTCAGTTCTGTCATGTTTCAACTTTTCTTCCTCTTGCACACAAAATAGAATGAGCTCATTTAGATTTCATTTCTCCCTTTGATAGTTACAACTGACCTTAAATTGACTGAATTGTGCAAGAAGCTTGCACACTATGAAATGAGCTCATTGATAGTCCATTTCTACTTTGATAGTTATAACTAACCTTAAATTAACTATATTTTGCAGGAAGCGATATCAATACCAAATGCACGAGCAAGTCATTAGACAAGTCGAGTTTTAGTTCCTTAAGTTTTGAAGCAGTGTGAGACATATACATGATGTACTCCCTTATTTTCCCATTACCTTTATACTTTATTGAAATCAAGCTTTGCATAAGCGTGCTTGTTTCAGCCTTATTATTTTTCACAAAACGTTTCTTAATTTCGGCAAGGAATTCATTGGCATCATTTACCTCCTCAGATACTATGCCACTAAAGGCTTTCGAAATGCTGCGCTTAATGATCATTAGACTCACGTAATTTAAGCAATCCCACTTCTCAAAGTTCCTCATTTGATTAGATGAACTTTCATCCATAAGAGGAGCAGGTTGCTCAATTCTTAGTACACGGTCTAGATCCATGCAGCCAACGAAAAGTTAATGTTCTTGTTTTGATCCTTGAAGTTTGTTCCATAAATACAGGGATTAATTTTGAGCTTGTAGATATATTACTAGCAGAATTTGAAACCGAATAGAGAACACTTAAACAAAATAACTCACATAAATACCTTATTATGCAAATCATACTTTCAAATAATGGTAGGGCCCATCACAAGATACCTAGCACAACATCAATATTTAGTCTTTGGACAGAAATATTGACTTGTAAGTGGCACTCTTGGTGTAGTAATCAAACACTGAAAGTAAGACATGTCAACCAACAAACCTTTCTTTGGACCGATTTATTGATCACACGTAAAACCAAATAACCATCACGTATTTATCACCACAAGTTCATGTGAAATTCGAGCCAAATATTGACCTTCCTTTGGGCCGATCAATATCCGTATGAAATAACACACAAACACCTAATTTTTCCCTTAGTGTAGTGAACAAACACTGGCAATAAGACATGTTAACCAATAAACCTTTCTTTGGACCGATTTATTGGTCACACGTTAAACCAAATAATTAACACGTGTTTATCACCACAGGTGCATGTGAAATTCGAGCCAAATATTGACCTTCCTTTGGACCGATCAATATCCGCAATGAATAACACACACAAATACCTTCTAATATTCAAAGTTAATTAATATCCACAAGATAGGTTGCTTTGGCAACATGTTGCTTCAACTAACTTACTTTCGAATATTATATCTCTCAAAAGATTTTGATGTACCAAGATTTGAAACTGAAATCACTGATTTGCATATATTTTGACTTTAGGATTTAAATTATAGAATTCAAAACTTTAGAATAAAGCAATCCTTAAGTTGAGAGAGTCAATTGCAATATTCTTAAACCTTAGGTGGCCAATTATGTAAAATTTTAAGCTTGGAGGACTTAAATTATAATTTTCCCAAAACCTTATTGGCCAATTTAGAGAAATTCCAAACTTTAGGTCCCAATTTGAAAGAAAATCAAACTTTAGAGGTCCAAAATAGTGAATATGGAAACTTTAAGGACTGAATTAGAAAACTTTCAAACTTTAAGGACTGAAAATAAAATTTTTCTAACTTTATGGACAACATTAGAGAATTTCAGAACTTTAGGTGCTATATTAGAAAATTCTCAAACTTTAGGGAACTGAATTAGAAAATTTTCAAACTTTAGCGACTAAATATGAAAATTTTCAAACATTAAGGACCAAATTAGAAAAATTTTAAACTTTATGGGTTGAATTAGAAAATCTAGAACTTTAAAAGTCCCAACTGAAATAATTTATAACCTTAGGGGCTGAAGTTATAAATTCCAGAACTTGAAAGGCCAGCTTAAATAATTTCATAACTTTAGGGGCTGGTTTAGTAAATTCAGAAGTCTGAAGGGCTAACTTAAAAGATTTTATAACCTTAGGGTTTTAAATATATTAAGGAACAAAATAGGAGGACCTGAGGTGTAAATAATCTTAATATTCCTGAATTTGCAAACAGCCCTTCAAAACATCAAATTTCCAGCCTAAGTCCCTGCCTCAAATTCGATTACAGCAGCTGGGTTTACAACCCTAGCCCGCCGCCGCCACCTCCTCCAAATTCGGAGAACGCGTCGCACCCCCGGTGATTCCCATTGCGAAAGCAGCGCCATTCACGACGCTTTTCTCCTATAGTGTCGCGCGACCACCGCGCGCAGTGAAGTAATGGCGCTGCGCGCATTCCGACAGCAGTGGTCGCAGGTCACACCACAACCATGCCAAATTTCAACCCAAGTTCAGCAACAAACATATTTCAACATTAGACCGATTACAGATCCAAACCAAAATGAAAAACCCAACATCCCAAACATCAATTCGAACTTCAAAATCAGATTCCTTCAACCGGCCATATATATGAATCCAAATTTAACCACACCATATGCAACCATACACAAAATCGAATCCAAGCATATACACATGCTCAACACATTTCGTTACCCAAAATCCATGATTCCAAAAAACCACATACACATATATACCCGTATTTAAAGAAAACACCTGATTTCAGCCATTTTTTTTATTGAATATATACATACAGTGTGTATAAGAATCAATTCTTATGCACGAATAAATGAACTGACAATCCAACGTGATGATTAGCTCTGATACCACTTGTTAGACAATTTATCACAGATAATTATTTATCTATGATCTAAAATCATCATGCTGAATATCAAGAATTAAATAACTGAAGCGGAAGCGTACCTTAATCAGATATGGTTCACGATTATCGATTACGGTGTTTGGATCTTCCAAATCGATACGTAGTCCTTATTTTCTCTTTGATGATGGGATGTCAGACAGAATGAACAGTACGTACGATTCAGGGACCATAACCGTGTTTATTTACTGAATTGCCAGTTAACCTAATTCGGCCCATCATGAATTAGGTAATGACCTGATATCTACACATAAAAGCCCATACATTAATTAGATGCATTAAAGCCCGATATATATAAAATCTTTATTAGATCACTTTAAATGGGCTTAACCAAATTTGATAGTCTTTTATTCAATACACAATAATTCACATATAAGCCTACACCATTGATTAAAGGGTTAATTGCACCCTCTACCGTGTTTTGAGGATGAAATGCATAAATTACTGTGTTAAGAACAAAAATTGAAATATACGTTCATTTCTCCTCGACTGCTTCCAATTCTGTCGTGCGTCTTCTCCCATCTTCTCCCAACAGAACCACCACCACCACCACCACGACACCACCACAGCACCGCGACACCACTGAATCACCATCACGACACCATCGAACCACCACCAGATCACCCAGTCACCAATCATCGCCAGCAGCCACCACAACCAAGAACCCAACCACAAACAGCCAGTAAAGAACCACCACAAATACCCAACTGTCAGAATTCCGTTCAATTTCCACCGGCGTTTGATTCAATTCCACCGCCCCATGGCTAAAAAAATATGGCTGCTATCAGATTTCCGTTCACTTTCCACCGGTGCTCTGATTCAGTTCCATGTTATTTTTATTGATTTTTTTTTTGCTTGCGATTGTTGGGAATAATGTTGAAAGATGCAGCTGTATTGCTGTAGCACATCTCCTACTCTGATTCTGCTTGGTTGAAAATAAGAAAATATTGCGTGAAAATCGTTTGATTCTAGTTTGAGACAAAGTTTCATAATTAAAAGTGTAAAGTTTCAAGTTATGATACTATAATTTCGCTCAAAGTATCATAAAAAATTAATAAAGTTTCATATTTTGATACTAAAAATTTGAAGTCGTGTTGTGATATTTTACAAGTATCTTATGATACTTTAAGTATGCTGTTGTGAAACTTGTAAAGTATCATAAGATACTTGCAAAGTATCACAACGTGATACTTGTGAAAACAGTATTTTTTCAAAAAAAAAAAATGAAGTATTTTTCTGTTTTTTTAAAAATGAAGTAAATTTCAATTATGATACAAAAATATGGGTATTTTTGCAAACCTCCCTTGATTAAAATCCTTACAAAAGTAGCGTATTCAAGTTTGTTATTACACTTCATAAAAATATGTTTGAAAATCCCCAATAAATATGAGCATTTCATTATGTACAAAGTGTTGAATATCATTTATCAAATTGTTAAATAGTTTTTTAGATCTCCCTAAAATATGATTTATCGAGATTTCTTATATGTTTTTTTAATCCCCAGATCATGATACATTCCAGAAAAGTTTGTTTAACATGTCACGATCAAAACGAAATGTAAGAATTTTTTTAACTACAGATATGAAAGTTTAAGATTAGTTTTAACTTCACTATCATTTTTTGTAAGAATATTCTAGCATATGTAGTGCAATGTAATATTTTTTGTGTGCAGATCTTACGATTATCAGCAAATAACTTCACACCTTTGACGGTGTGAAGTTGTAATTGATTTATTTTTTGTTGTACAATTATAATTTGTTTTTTTATTTTGTAAATTCGTATCTGAAAATCTAAGATTATTTTAGTGTTAAAATAATCTATTTCAGATATTGATTTGTTTTGTTATGTAGTATTCATGTATTAGGATAAATAAATCTGGGAGAGAATTTGTAATTTTATTTCTTTTGGGTGATTTATTTTTTAAAATATGTAATATTAAGGAGAGATCAGGACAGATCTCTTCCAGATCTATTAGTTGTATACACGATGAAAGGCTGAGGATCTCCATTCAAATTTGTGCCTATCAAATATCACCGCAACATTAAGGGCATGCTTCACTAATGGTATGTACAAATCCAATTTCCTATTTTTGTTCAATTCATTAGGGTAATTGACGCAAAACATCCCTACCTTTGGTCTCTCTTGCGAAAATCATCCCTATCTTTATTTTTTTGGTAATTTCGTCCCCACCTTCACATTTTTTTGAAAAATAATCCCTACCGTAAAAAATCTGTTAGTTGACTAAGAAATCATCCATTGACCATTATAATGAAGGGTAAAAAAGTATTTTTATATTGTTTAATTTAATTTAAAATTATATAACAAAAACAAAAATTAAAGGCTTAATTTTACTAATGGTCACCAAAGTTGCAACAATATTTGAAAACAATCAATGAAGTTTTAATTTTGGCCCCAAAAAATTTGCAGGGAGGCTCCAATCTTCCTCCTCCTTTCTAGCCACCTCCAAAACCTTTCCAAGCCTTGTTGTATAGCTACCGAACCAGTGTAGTAAGGAAGTGACTCAAGACCATCCAAAACCGGAGCCAGAAGAGGTGTGAAATCGACCGAAAAGAGAGAGAGAGAGGTGGAACGAACAGAAAAAAGAAAGGAGAATGATCGGACATTTTTTCAAATTTCATTTCCGGCCAACCAAACGGAGCAAGACCACAGCTTTGAGGAAAGACCCGACAAGAGTGTGGTAAGATTCCGATGGCGGTAGAGAAGGATCTGATCGAAAATAGGGTGTGAAAACCGGACTTTCAAGCAACGATTCCAGCCAGAGTAGAGCTCCGATCGTGAAACGGTCTGCACCATTGGGTTCGTGAGGGCGAGGAGCTACTACTGGTGTTTTGGGCATTTTTTCGACAAAAGTCCGACGTGGTGGCGGTGACGATCCAGTGGCGGTCTGACAAGACTTTGAAAGGTGGTGGCAGCTGCTGGAAAGGAGGAGGAAGATGGGAGCATCCCTGTAAATTTTTTTGGGGCAAAACTTAAAACTTCACTGATTATTTTCAAATGCTATTGCAACTTTGATGACCATTAGTGAAATTAAGTCTTTAATTTTAGTTTTTATTATATAATTTTAAATTAAACAATATGAAAAGACTTTTTTACTCTTCATTATAATGGTCAATGGATGACTTCTTAGTCAACTAACAATTTTTTTTTTTTTACGGTAGCTAGGGATGTCTTTTTCAAAAAAAAGTGAAGGTGAGGATGAAATTGCCAAAAAAACAAAGGTAGACATGATTTTCGCAAGAGAGTCCAAAGGTAGGGATGTTTTGTACCAATTACCCAATTCATTGTGATTAGTTTTCATGTTAAACATTTGTGTGTGTGTGTGTGTGTGTGTGTGTGAAACTCTTCAAAATAATTTCAATTCAAATGAACTTCAAATTGAACAACTTTTGAATAACTAGACTATGCCTAAGGTAGACAAAAGTGCTATCTATGAAATAGGATAGTTTGATTCTACTCAAAATTATGTTATCAAAACCATTGAGCAACCACTTTCTATGAGAGATCAAAATACATATATTGCTTTGTTTTCAAAAAATTCTATACGGGAATATCGTAAGAAATTCCAATTCTTACATATTGGTCTTGATCAAATTGCTCTTAAACCATTGTTTAGACTTAGTTTAGATATTCCAATTTTGCTCACTCTTCGTGATCAAAGGCATTCAAATTTTGAACACTCTTTACTCACAGTTCTAGAATCAAATCTAGAAAGTGGAACTATTTCCTCAAATTGCTATCCTAATTTTACTGTTAGTCTTTTTGATCATCATATTCTCAAAACCTTAAAACTTCATATTCAAACTAAGAATCTTAGTTTGGAAGAATCAAAATCCTTTGCTGTAATATACCGAGTAAATTACAAGCCTCTAAATACCACTCTTAATATTCAAGCCCTTCGATCATCTCCAAGAGATGAATCGCTTCTTATGGAAGCCAACAATCGTCATTCTAACACTATGATTCCAAAAAGGATTCCTTGGAATCTTCAAACTAGAAGCCTCGAATGAGATATTTTAAAAGCAAATAAACCAGAACCAGCTTATGTCAATGAAACTCCTAATCAAATTTTATCATTTCCAGTTGGAAGTGTTAAGATGATTTTTGGAGAATCTTCTTCATCAAAATTTTCAAAATTCTCTAAATCTTCTTCTACTAAATCTTTTAAAAATTAAACAGAATTTCCTTTTCAATCTGGAAGGCTCTCTACATCTTTAGAAAAACTGAAAGATGTTAACTTCGAACCAACAATCCCAAAACCTCAATATGCTGATGTTAAAGAAGAATCTGGAATAGATTCTCCAACACCATCAGATATGCAACCACTTTCAAAAGATCTTCCTCCTCTTCATACGAGAAGACTATTTTCTCAACTTAATGTTATTTCTTCTAACATCGATAGAAGAAAAGAATTCAAAAATGATCAAACTCCTTCTGTCAAAAATTTTAGAAAAAATCTTCAAAAAATGTTTTCAAAAGAAGAAATTGAATCTTACTGGAATGAGTTTTTTGCTCACCCTGAAGATTTTAGTTTTTCTGAATGAGTTAATTTCAAAATTTTTGGTAAAAAGATTTCAAAATCCAAATCCATTCAAACAACCAATTCAAAAGAAAAAGCAAGGAAAACTACTTCAAAAGAAATTTTCAAATCTAAATATATGCCTCTTGAAGAAATTGTGTTTTCACATGGATCTACAGAAGTTGCTGCATCTCTTTTCAAACAAATTGCAGATGATAGAACTCAAAATGCTGCGACTAAAACAGTTGACATCAAAAACCTTCAAGCTCAGAAAAATTATACAAATATTTTTCTTCATTCGATGTGTTCTAAGTTGACCAGAATTGAATCAAATTTTGAAACTGAATCTCCTTCAAAATCCACTGCCTTGAATGCTTTTTCGGCATATAGATATTCTACCTCATCTTCAAAATGTGAAGGTAAAAAAACCTTTACTCTTCAAACCAATTGAATCAAATCTTATCCTAAACTAGGAAGAAGCTCTTTAAATTCAAAATCCGAAGTTCTTAAAGAACTTACCAAACAATTTTCAAAGTTAAGTGCATCAAAGAATGTTAATACTATTGACACACTAGATGAACTTGAAAGTCAATTTATTGAAGAAGAACCTCTTCAAATCAATAGATTAGAAAATTTCAATTCTTCATAACTTCCAACATTTTATCCTCGACCTTCTCATCCTGATTTACTTTTAGAAAAAAGCTCTTCTAAAAGAAAGGTATTGATACCTATTCTGGTGATGAAGTTGTCGAATGGAATATTAATGGAATGACTGAATTTAAATTATTCAAACTATTGAAAAAATGCCAATCTCTTTTTCTGCTTACAAATGCAGAAATCTTGATGAAGTCATGGCTTGTGCCAATATTGTTATTGGTTTTACTGGCCAATTAAAAGGTTAGTGAGGAAACTATCTTTCAGAAAATGAAAGACAAGAAGTACTTCAAGCAAGCAAAATTATTAATGAAAACATCGTCAGTGATTGTTTTCATACTCACGTTTACTCCATTATCCAACATTTTATTGGAACTCCAACTCTCCTTCAATATGGATCATCAGAAATCCTGATGAATATCACTTGTCAAAAATTACATGACTTTAGAAGGTATGAGGATATTTTACTTCCTAGAGTTATGCTTCGCGAAGATTGCAATAATGATTTTTGGAAAGAAAGATTTATTTCTGAACTTCCAAAACTCTTTACAGAAAAAGTTCGCAATTCAATAAAAGCTCAAAATTCTGATATTATTCATTATTCTGATATAACATATGGAGAAATCATTAGCTATATCAATAGGGAAGGTCTTGCTCTTTGCAATTACATCAAGCTCAAAGCTAAACTCAAATTTTAAACGAGCTTGGATCTTTCTGTGAACAATATGGTTTTGAAAAAATTGTTCCTCCATCTTCAAAATTAAAAAAGAAATTTTTTCCTTCTTTTCTCAAAAATAGAAATTTTCAAAAGAAAAATAAATTTACTCCTCATTCTCCTCCTAAATTTCAAAAAACTACACAAAAAACTTTTCGAAGAAAATTCCAATCAAAACCAAAGAAATTTTCAAATTCTTCCAAAGTCACTTGTTACAAATGTCATCAAACTGATCATTATTCAAACAAATGTCCTTTGAAACAAAAGATTAATAATCTTCAAATAGATGAAGATATTAAGGTTGAACTTCTCAATTTATTCAATTCTAGTTTAGAAGAAAATTCTGACTCCGAATTTGAACAAGTTTATCAATATCAAGAAGATTCTGATAACGAATCTAATTCTTCCTCCTCTTCTCATTCTAGCCATAGTAAAGAAGTTTGTGGGTGGAAAACCATAAATGTCTTAACTAAAGAAGAAGAATTTATTCAAGAAATAATTGAGAAAATTGATAATCCTCAATTAAAGAAGAAGTTCACTCATCTTCTTCCTACAAATTCAAATCCTGCTCCTACGCCATTTAATATGAAAGACATATTAAATAGGTTTCGTAATAAGTCATCCTCAAAATCCTCTAGTTCTAATTTAAAATCAGAAGTTAGAGAAATGAAATCTCAAATTAATCGTTTTGAACGTCAAGTTAAAGACATCAAGCTCGAAGTTACTCTTTTAAAGAATAACTCTTCCAATGTCCAAATTGACTCTTCTTTCTCCGATGAATCTGAATCTAGCTCTCAAAGGGAGCGAAACTACATCAGAAAATATGATCATCCCGAATGATTTAATGACTCAAAATTTCCTCTTACCGATGAAGAGAAAATCAATGTTATTAATCGTGTTTAACTTAAAAAATGGTACAGTTAAATGACAATTATTGTTGACAAAAGTTTTCAATTAACAACAAGAGTTCTCATTGATTCTGGTGCTGATCAAAATTATATTCGTGAAGGATTAATTCCTACAAAATACTTTAAAACAACTATTGAACGTCTTTATGGCACAAGTGGTAAAAATTAAACATCCAATATAAAATTTAAAAGATCATGTTTGTAATTCAAATATTTTTTTCAAATATGTCTTTTATTTAGTTAAAGATTTAGACCAAGAAGTGATTCTTGTCACTCCTTTCATTGTTCAAATTTGTCCTTTTCAAGCCACTGAAAAAGGACTTAAAACAAATATGGTCGGACAAGATTTATTTTTCAAATTTACTAATCCTCCCTATTTCAAATATGTTAATGCCCTAAAGTAGGCATCCATCTCTTGAATGAGGTACAAAAATAGGAAGGTGTGAAATGTTACATAACTCAAAATAAGTAAAGCCTATTCTACTTCCAACTCTAGTGATCTACTGGGTAACACACGACTCGACATCCAAGATTTCCCCCAGTGCTACCTCAACATCTACCTCTAGTTCCTCCTCGGGTTCTTCTGGATCCTCTTCAGAATCTTCTTCCGGATCCTCTTCAGAATCTTCTTCCGATTCTTGTTCTGGGTCCTCCTTGGGGTCGCTCTCGGGCACCAACTCAACTCCCTTCCCAGGTTCGGGCTCGGGTGCTGGCGCCTCATCAAGAGCGAACCCCAAAATGTCCTTGTGGTACATAGGCCAATACGCCACAAGTCTCTCACAGAAAGAGTCGTAGTTGAGATCCAAATTAATGGAGGTATTCACATCCATGTATATCAAGCGAGCCACGTCTTGTGTAAAATTCAGAAAGGATGTGATCAAATGATTGATCGACTTGAAGTCATTGGTCACAAAGCCATTTTGTATTTCTTGATTACATAAGTAACTCACTTGCCCAACATGCTGGTTGATATTCCATTCAGGTCTAGGTTTAAAGTGGTCATAGTCCCTAACAGCTACTTCTGCATAACTGGGTACGTTCTTGGAATTTGATGTCATGTCCTAAAATCAATATTGCAAAATCCTATTAGGGATAAGTTCTGATGAGATCCCAGTCGGGGAATCTCGTCGAACAACGCGGAATAACGAAATTAAAACCTAGGAAAGATCTAGATCAGATTTAAACACGAAAATAAAAAAGAACACAAGAATTAAAATACTGGAAAGATAAAATTGACGATAGGACCTTGACCCAAGATTCACGACGCGAAGATTGACGATGCGAAATCAAGATCCAAAGTTTTCGAAACACCACAAGGACTTGTCAATTTCCTTGATAAGATTCTAATTGGAAACGCCACAAATATTCTCGCGAATATTTGATAAGTTCAACGCCACAAATATGTTCACAATATTTGATAAGTTGGATTTGTTCTCGAAGAACACAAAAGGGACTCCTCAACCTTTCAATTGGAGAAAACTCTCTCAACTCAAATTTAATATTCTCAAAACTAAAACTTAACTAAACTGTTTTTTTACAATGAATGGAAAAGAATATAAATAAGCAAAATAACCTAGCATCTAATTTACTCAAAATAGAATTCTAATTAGACTAAAATTCTAAAATAGGAAAATAACCTAAAATTATAAAGGAAACAAAATAATTGAAATTCCCGCAAAATCTGGCCCACTCCTCAGTTACGGCCGTAAAGCCTTCTCTGGTCCAAAACTGTTTTATGAGTTACGACCGTACCTTTAAGACTTACGGCCGTAAGCCTGGTTCTGCTGAAATTCTGCATTTTCCCTCGATAGTTGATTACGGCCGTGAGAATAGCTTTTACGGCCGTTGATAAGTACTTTATTAGCATGTATTTAATTCACTTATTATCCTATTTTGTTATTAGTTTGATCCTATTGAAGTATCGTTTAATGCATTTTCATTTATTGTGTTATACATGATCGCAAAGAACGAAAAGAAAGGAAACATGACCAAAGAAATACAAAAAAATCAAAAAGTGAGGTTCAAGGGCATATTCAAAGAGCTCCAAATCAATAATGGCATGTGGGAAGAAGATTAGATACAAAAATTATGGTCAAAGAAGGTTTGGAATGAAGTTGGAAATCAAAAACCCGCAGGGATTGTGATCATGAATTTTAGTCATAGATTGAAGCTCAATTTTGTCATAGAAGACTTTTGAATTTGGGAAGAGCTATTTCACAAATAATTGTAGATATTTGATTTTTCTTTCCAACGAAACTTGAATCCCCACAATCGGACTTTGTGAGAAAGAGTTATGACTAAAACATCGATCACAGGCGCTTCTCGGCAGAAATACACTTACGGCCGTAAATGACAAAGTTACGGCCGTAACTTCCAAATTCCGGAAATTTTCAGAATCCCAATTACGGCCGTAATAAGGAAAGTTACGGCCGTAACTTGCTCTCCAAGGAATTTCCTTATCTGATTCAAGGTCTATCTTTGGTATATCTTTGGGGTAAAGTTAGGGCACGATTTTTGGAGTATTAAAGGAGGAAAATCACCACAAAAAGGAGGTTAGACATTGAGGAAAATTGAGAGCAAAATATAGAGCATTCTTGGGAGATTTTCAAGCCAAATAACATCAACAACAATGGAATTCATGAAGCAACTTGAAGAATCTACCACAATCACGCTAGGCTAAATTCCAAAGGGGAAGTTGTGTTAACTTAATTATGTTATTTTCTTTTCCTACAAATTAGTAGCGTGAATTTATTCCTTTATTTCAACTGTTGGATTATTATGTTTTGAATGTTCATTGAGTTTATTTGATTAATAGTTTAATTTGACCAATTGGATTATTGATCTTTGGATTCATGAATATGCTATGTTTAGATTCTTGATCCGTAATTGTCATTGAATATTTACTTTAGTAGCAAATAAATCTCGTGCAGGTTTAGTAATAATTCAACTTGGATTGATTAATTCGAGCTTGTGAAATTAACGATCCAATTCAATCTATTCTTCTAGATTTTCATACTAGTCGTGCATTAAATCATAAGAGCTTATTTAGGATTGTCCGTGGCTAGAATTGGTTCGAAGAACTTGTTTTGAATCAATATACATAAGGAAGCATGATAGATGCTGCAAGCGGAGGTGCATTGATGGACAAGACATCGGAACAAGCACGAGCTTTAATCTCCAATATGGCTGAGAACACTCAGCAGTTCAACTCCAACAGGGAAAAGCAAGTTCGGCGCTTGAATGAGGTAAATAGTTCAAATATTGAAAGTCAATTGTTTGAACTAACAAATCTCGTTAAACAACTTGTTGTTGGGACTGTAGGGAAGGCACAACAGGTCAAAGCTTGTGGGATATGTGCAAACTTCGGACATCCAACAGATACTTGTCCGGTGTTGCAAGAGGGAAATAGTGCCCAGGTGAATGCTGCAGAAGGTTTCCCGTTCCAAAGACAGCAGTACAATCCGTACTCTAATACCTACAATCCAGGATGGAGGGATCACCCAAATCTGAGTTATGGAAATAACCAGCCCTCGGGTTTTGTCTCTAACAAACCGCAAGGGCAATTCCAGCAACAAGGGAATTTTCAACCTCCAGGGCAGTATCACCAAAGACCCCAAAGTTCAGGTATGTCTCTTGAAGATATGATTAAAACATTGGCGTCTAACACACTTCAATTTCAGCAGGATACTAAGTCTAGCATTCAAAATCTGGAGAACCAGATGGGTCAAATGGCTACAGCCATCAACAGGTTGGAATCACAATCCGGAGGCAAATTACCATCTCAACTTGAAGTTAATCCAAGGAACGTGAGTGCCATAACCCTGCGAAGGGGAAAGGAGGTTGAGGGGCTGCAAATGAAACCATCCGCAATTGAAGAGAAGGAAGTTAAGGGAAGGGAAGTCGGGAAGAACGACAGCACCTCAAAAAGCTCGCAGGTAAAAACAGATTCCACTTTAAATGTTAAACTAACTTCGCCTCCCTTTCCCAGCAGGTTAGCAAAAGCGAACAAGGAGGGAAAGGAAAAAGAAACCCTGGAGATGTTCAGGAAGGTGGAAATCAACATTCCACTTTTAGATGCAATCAAGCAAGTCCCCCGATATGCGAAGTTTTTGAAGGATCTGTGCACCAATAAGAGAAAGCTACCTCCCAAGTGCAAGGATCCAGGTATGTTTACCATACCTTGTCAAATAGGCAATAATAAAATAAATCGTGCTTTAATAGACTTAGGAGCATCTATCAATGTAATGCCTAGGTCTACCTATGCTTCATTAAAACTTGCCAAACTGATTGAAACTAATGTTATAATTCAACTAGCCGATCGTTCTAATGCTTATCCTGACGGGGTAGTTGAAGACATTCTAGTGCAAGTAGGTGGGTTAGTATTTCCTGCAGATTTTTATGTATTGGACATGAATGATGACCACTCCCCCAACTCTACTCATATTTTGTTAGGCAGACCATTTCTAAAAATATCTAAGACCAAGATAGATGTTAGTAGTGGCTCACTTACCATGGAATTTGATAATGAGATTATTCAGTTTAATATTTATGATTCCGTGAACTACCTTGATGATGATAATCCTGTTCATTCTGTTAATGTTATTGATTCTTCAGTATAGGAAACTTTCAATCTTGGTGGAAATGGTGAAAAGCCAGGTAAAATCTCGTGTATTACATTGCCAACTTCCGATGACATGCTTTTGCCCCTGTCTTCCAGGCCCTAATGAAAAATATGAAAAAAAAGTTGAGCTTTGGAAATCCACCTAATCCCGGTTGAAGGAGGAAACAACAAGTCTAACCAAAGACAGTAAACAAAGGCGCTGCTCGGGAGGCAACCCGAGAGGGGAGTTTCTTTACTCCCTCAAATTTTTATTTTTTTATTTTTATTTTTGTCATTTTTCTTATTAGTTAATTTCATTTGAAAAAAAAAAACTCCATCTCTTCCTTTGGTTCCATTCACATTCCCCTCTTTTGTTTTGTATTGTAACGCTCCACATTGAGGACAATGTGGAATTAAAGTATGGGGGGATGATTATCTATTATCTTTTGTTATCCCTATGTTATTCATCTTCATTCAGTTTTTTTTGTTAGTTAGCTTTAATTGTGCTTAGACCCACATTTCGGTTTAATAGGATGCAGCCCCACTTATGATTATTTTTGAACCACCAACTTCCTAAATTGCATAATCGGATAAACAATGAGCACATAGAGATGAGTTTTCCAATAATTTTTGAATTAGTTTGAAAATGGGGACAAATTGAAAAATTTCTGCAACCTAATTGAGTCAAACCAAAATTGATATGATAAAATACCGCCCCGAGTAACTTCATTCTATCCTTATCCCCTAGATTTTGAGTTCGGAATGAAGACTAAGCAATGACCTATAACTCATAATTGGATGGGAGAAGCACATATAAACCATAATTTGTGAGCTTTTGAGCCTATGAGCTACTTTTACTCTTTATATTAAGCTCTACTTTTTGATGTGTGTCCTGTATGGTTGGTTTGTGCTTGGATGTGCTTTCTTGTGCATACCGTTGTAGCTTCTTGACTCAAGTGCAAAATATAGTAGAGGCATTAGGTTAAACCAAATTTGACCTACTAAAAGGGCCTACCATGATACATGTACCAATAGAAACCCTTTTGAGCCTTAGTCTTTCCTTGAAATTTTGATGCCACGCTACAAGCCAAGAAATACCTTTTCTTTCGCATTGTCTCTGTTTTGAACCCATAGAGAAGGGATTCGCAAGCTTTTGTTGATTAAGGATTGTGCTGTAGTCTAAGTCTAAGAAGTTGCAATGGTTATCTTGTATTGGACGATGGTTGTGTAATGGACTGAATTCAGGGGAATGTAATTCTATCTCAAGCCAATTGGTGACTGCGTAATGATTTGAATAAAAGAGAAAAAGTTGCAGTTTGTACTTGAAAAAAAAAATGAAAGAGAAAAAGCAATGAAAAGAAAGTTTAGTCATGAAAATTAGTAGTTGAGGAAGTCAAACACTCAACTTGTGAAAAAAAAAAAATTCAAGTGTGAACAAAGTTGGGTAGAGTGAAACAATGAAGTTCGTATTGAGAGTGAAGGAAATAATATCATTGTTAATTGACTTGGTTTGCGAAATTGATAAGTGTATTTTATACACTTATTTGTACGTCTAAATTAGAATAAATTATTATCGTTTTAGAATATATGCTATTTAATTTGTGTTTATTTGTTTACTTTGCATAAAATATCCCAAAAGATGAAGAATGAAGTAATTGATGAGAAAAATGCATAATTGGATGCTAATTGGAGCTAAAATGAGCAATTGATAAGTTTGTGACGTCAACCGGAAAGATGCAATGTGGCGAAGTAAATGAATAAGAAGCTGGAGGATCCAGTTGAAGGAATTGAGAGTTGAAACGAGCAAATTGAGAAGACTTCAAAGTATGGAGATTATATTGTTGCAATTGGAAGTTGAAGAACTGAAGAACAAATTAAACATGAGGGACCAACTTGAAAATATCCAATGATTGATTTGGATAATAAGAAGATACTTTGAGGATTTTTAGGAGTCAATTGGATGCAAGTAGAAGTAAAAAAGGAATGGAATATGATAAGAATATTACCATAAAATTGATTCCAATCCTAGAAGATTCTGGACAGAATTCTAGTCGGACTTTGAGACTTATTTTGGGATAGTAAACGTTCGAATTGGGAAAATTCTATTTCAGGAAGAATAGCCCTTTACGTTATATTTCTAAATAACTTTGAATCACATTAATTGGATAAGGGAAGAGAAAGATAGGGTCTAAATACTGAACGCTGTGCAGATACCAAAAAAGACTCGCGCACGGATTTGATGAATTTCTTTCCTTCTTCAACTTGATCTCTTCACCAGCTATAAATACAACCTCTTTGCATGAAAATCAGACATTTGCCTCTCCATAGAACGAGCCACAACAGAGATTTTAATTAAAATTCTTGGAGATTCAAGCATCGCAAAGGGGCGTGAATTGAAGATACTTGAAGAATTAATAATTGGTGCAATATTTCCATTCTTCTTTGTTATTTTCAATGAACGTTATATTTTATTTTTTTTGTTCTACAATCATGATGTGTAACTAATTTTAACGTTGGGATGAACGATGTAGCCTAGTTAATTATTTTAATTCCATAGTCCTTGTTTTAACGCTTTAATGCATGTGTTGATTTATTATTGCGTTTAATGCGTGAATGAACTGGCCACTTATTCATGATTTTATGTGTTATTTCCATAATCCGAGAGGTGAGTTAATAACATAGATCTAGGTAATAAATCTGGTAATTGAACGAGAGATAGAGATATACTCTTGTAATTATTGCGGTCGTATGTGAATTCTAGAATGTAATGCATCTAGATAAGGAATATATTCAGACTCGCTGTAGAGATACATGGTTGACTTATTTAGGTAGAGTTGATTTAAACTCGAGAGAGGAATTTCAATTTAAATTAGTGAATTCGATCGATCACATATTTAGAAAATAAAATCTGGAATTGGAATTAATTTAATTGGCTAGGTGAAATCGTGAATCCTAACCACTTTACAATCGTATTTGAAAACAAAACAATTCTCTAATTTTGAATTCTTTAATTTAATTCTTTAGTTTTAGTTTAAAACCTCAAATTCATTTGTTCGTTCAAATAAAGTGTAGAACTAAAATATTTCGGTAATTAATAGCAGTCCTCGTGGGACGATAATCCGGACTCCTAGGTCCACTTTATTACTTCTCACGACCCGTGCACTTGCGGGGGTATTTCGCATCGCGAGATATCAGTGAACAGAAATTCCTTCTCGACTCAGCCTAAATATATCCTTTTATCCTACCTGACCTGAAGCCCCGTTACAACCAAATAAAGACCTTTACTTTGCACTTGTGTTATTGTTGGCTTCGGTTATGACATTTGAGAAGTCTGTGGTAATAGATTCTCCATGCAGTGAGTTGAGTGAAAATTCTCACCCTTATACACTTTGTGCGAAGAGAGAAATATCTAGTGAGGGTGTTAACTCCTATTACATATGCTTATGAGTGGTTTGAATTGATTGGTCTATATTCTGTACTTTCAAGTTGGCCAAAAACTAACACCCATGTAGTAAATCATTGATAGAGGTTAAGAGAGAACTCACGAGAGGTGGGAGGATACAAGCCACATTGGAAAATGAATTGGGCCGGGGGTATTGATTTTCATTTATGTTAAGAGGATATTGGATGATGCATCTCTTGCACACACTAACACACTCCGGTTATGCAATTGAATTTTCATGCTAAAAAAGAAGTGGGCTGTAACTTTGACTTTCCGATTGTAGGTCTATCTTTTTGTTTGAATTATGTTTCTTTTCTTTCACATCATTATTTGAGGACGAACAATGGTTTAAGTGTGGGGGGATTTGATAAGTACTTTATTAGCATGTATTTAATTCACTTATTATCCTATTTTATTATTAGTTTGATCCTATTGAAGTATCGTTTAATGCATTTTCATTTATTGTGTTATACAGGATTGCAAAGAACGAAAAGAAAGGAAACATGACCAAAGAAATACAAAAAAATCAAAAAGTGAGGTTCAAGGGCATATTCAAAGAGCTCCAAATCAATAATGGCACGTGGGAAGAAGATTAGATACAAAAATTATGGTCAAAGAAGGTTTGGAATGAAGTTGGAAATCAAAAACCCGCAGGGATTGTGATCATGAATTTTAGTCATAGATTGAAGCTCAATTTTGTCATAGAAGACTTTCGAATTTGGGAAGAGCTATTTCACAAATAATTGTAGATATTTGATTTTTCTTTCCAACGAAACTTGAATCCCCACAATCGGACTTTGTGAGAAAGAGTTATGACTAAAACATCGATCACAGGCGCTTCTCGGCAGAAATACACTTACGGCCGTAAATGACAAAGTTACGGCCGTAACTTCCAAATTCCGAAAATTTTCAGAATCCCAATTACGGCCGTAATAAGGAAAGTTACGGCCGTAACTTGCTCTCCAAGGAATTTCCTTATCTGATTCAAGGTTTATCTTTGGTATATCTTTGGGGTAAAGCTAGGGCACGATTTTTGGAGTATTAAAGGAGGAAAATCACCACAAAAAGGAGGTCAGACATTGAGGAAAATTGAGAGCAAAATATAGAGCATTCTTGGGAGATTTTCAAGCCAAAGAACATCAACAACAATGGAATTCATGAAGCAACTTTAAGAATCTACCACAGTCACGCTAGGCTAAATTCCAAAGGGGAAGTTGTGTTAACTTAATTATGTTATTTTCTTTTCCTACAAATTAGTAGCGTGAATTTATTCCTTTATTTCAATTGTTGGATTATTATCTTTTGAATGTTCATTGAGTTTATTTGATTAATAGTTTAATTTGGCCAATTGGATTATTGATCTTTGGATTCATGAATATGCTATGTTTAGATTCTTGATCCGTAATTGTCATTGAATATTTACTTTAGTAGCAAATAAATCTCGTGCAGGTTTAGTAATAATTCAACTTGGATTGATTAATTCGAGCTTGTGAAATTAACGATCCAATTCAATATATTCTTCTAGATTTTCATACTAGTCGTGCATTAAATCATAAGAGCTTATTTAGGATTGCCCGTGGCTAGAATTGGTTCGAAAAACTTGTTTTGAATCAATATACATAAGGAAGAATTTAGAAAATCAGAGCATGTTGATTATTTATGATTGATAATTGAATAGGGATATAAACATGTTACAAGGAAAAGTATAACATTAATTAAGGGCACAACCGAACCCGAGAACAAGATTTCTTCTTATATTATTTCTCTAGTCATATTTAATTGTTTATTTTTATGCATAATTTTTATTCAAGCAATTTCAAACAACAAACCCCCACATTCCATTCTAGTAGATCGAACAACTAAAATTAGTTTCCGTTCCTCGTGGGATCGACCCTTACTCTCACTACTACACTATTAATTAATATTTAGCGAGTAAGGAATTATTTATTATTTTGGTGCATTGCGACACGCATCAGCCGTGATTATATGCGTTACGGCCGTGAAGGATCTCCATTACGGCCGTAATGACCTTCCTGCACAAATAATTTTGATCCCTTGATTTGGCCTGATCCGTCCCTCTTCTCGGCTTGACCCCAACATGGAACTTACTCCGTTTTGCACGTAGATCATTGTCATATTTCCGATGGCTCGACTTTCCCCTTCGATGCCTGGTCCGGATCATATCATACTCCCTCTCTTGAAAAGGATTCGACCTCGAATCCAATTTTGGTCAGCTTTTCAAATTCCTTCTGCTTTTCTGGGCTCGATGATTATGTTTATGCCTCATGCTTGCTTTCAACATTTTGGACTGCCCATTTTTCTCCTTCAACTTTCTCGGCCTTTTAGGCTGTTCATTTGTGCCAACAAGTTTCTTTCCTGTTTTAAGCTCATGGTTTGATTTCGGTACCTGTAAAACAGATTTTAAAGAACTGGGGAGGGGTGTGTTAGCGTGAGTAAGTGCAAATAGACTCATTTTTGTGGTAGACTCTCTTTTCTTTTGCTTTTTGCACTCAGTCTCTCCTTTTTCTGAGGTTTGAACATCAACCATCTTTTCTTTATTTTTCACTCCCTCTCCTTTTTTTGAGGTCGTGGCCTCAACTCTCTTTTCGTTAATTTCCACTCCCTCTCATTTTTCTGAGGTCGTGGCCTCAACTCTCTTATTTTTCCCCTCAAACTCACTTTTCACTTTCAATTGATCTTTCAGGGCTTCAGTTGGAGATAGTGACATTAGGGTAAACTTTTTCCCCCTTTTACCAAGCTGTATCTATTCGTATACCCATCATGTAGCACAGCCATTTCATGTTGCCAAGGTCTCCCCAACAGTATATGACTAATTTGCATTGGCACCACGTCACAAATTACCTCATCCGAATACCCACCAAAAGAAAATGCCACTAAAGCCTGTCTCTTCACCTTAACTCCCCTGACTCAGTCAACCATTGTAATTTATAAGGCGTTGGATGTTTCGTTAAAGGTAAGCCTAATTTTTCCACCAACATTGTACTAACTACATTAGTACAACTTCCCCCGTCAATCACCAAGTTACAAAATTTTTCATCCACTAAGCATCTAGTGCGAAAAATATTATCCTTCTGCCCTTCCACATTATCCAAAACATTCACCTTACGCCTAACGCCAAGAGCATGCATATCAATAATTGACTTATCCACCACAACACTTTTAGCCCCTTCACTATCACGCCTAACCTTCTTACGTGAACAATCAAGTGCAATGTGACCCCGTTCCAAACATTTAAAGCACTTAACATTTTTATCCTTAAGAGGTTTGGAATCAGAATTAATTTTACCTTTGGTTGTCGGTTCCTCCCTCCTTTTGTGAACATGATCACTACTCTCCCGTTTTGGAGACATAGGAGGGAGGCTGTTTATGATAAGAGTATGCACATATACAAATTCCTTAAGAAAGGGAAAACATGCGCACTATATTGGTTGACATTAGAGGAAGCACTAGAACTTGTTTGGTTACTTTGAAATTCCCAAACTCCCTCATCCACGACATCCTATAAGGTTTATAGTGTGGTTCTAGGGGCAATCCTAATTTTTCAACCACGGTGCTACTAACGAAATTAGTAAAACACTTTCCATCAATCGCCAAACTGCATCCCTTATGATCCACATAACACCTAGTTTGGAATAAAGAGCCCGGATCATAATCCATTCATTATGTGACGTTAAAAAAATTCAAGAATGAAGAGGATTTGGACATCAAATAGCAAGAACGACTTTTATTGACTTGGAAGGAAATGAATACCAATAATTTTAAAGAAACTCAAGAAAGTGGTTCTTGAATATGGAATAATTCTTATTTTTTTTTTTTTTTTTTTGAATGATGAATTTTCGGAATTAAATAAATTTTTTTTTTTTAATAAATCCGAAAATTCAACACGAACACAACAAAACAAACGGAACATGATTTGGATAAGAATCGAACAAAATAAACACTTTTGAATTTTTGTTGGATTTTTATATGGATCAAAACTGAAAAAATTTACTGGCACGAAGAACACTCAAGAAAACTCAAAAAATTGAAAACAAAACACTCAACAAGATATGGATGATTTTTATGGGACTCGATGATAAACATAAAAATCAAACTGGATAGAAAAATCGGAATTCAGAGTCCAGCTCTGATACCAAATGATGAGATTCAAAGCGCGGAAGAAACGTCGGAAAGTTCCGAACTCAGGTTGTGGTTGGACGGATGAATCATGACCCGATATTCACGACGCGATGGCTCGACGATGCAGAATAAAGAACCAGGACTTTCGAAACGCCACAAGGAATTGCCCAATCTCCTTGATAAGTCTCTGTTTTGAACGCCACAAATATTCTAGCAAATATTTGATAAGTTCGATAAGTGAACGCCACAAGAAATATTCTTGATAAGTTCGAAAAACATAGGAATCCACCTAACTTTTATTGAATCCTCAATAAAAACTGTTTATATCAAAATCAAGTCTCAAGTCTCCTTTCGCTTTAATGGACCTTCATTCATCCAATCTCCGTACCTAGTATGACATTCACGCCTATTACCTCTCCTAACCCGAGAACCATCATGAGATTGATCCTGAGGTCTTTGTTCACATTCTGCACCTCGATTCTCCATCTGAGCCATAAACCTCTCAAATTGTGCCCTCATTGCTGTAATATCATTATTACCCTGTTCATCCTTTTTATTCATTAAAATACTGGAAAGATAAAATTGACGATAGGACCTTGACCCAAGATTCACGACGCGAAGATTGGCAATGAGAAATCAAGATCCAAGGTTTTCGAAACACCACAAGGACTTGTCAATTTCCTTGATAAGATTCTAATTGGAAACGCCACAAATATTCTCGCGAATATTTGATAAGTTCAACGCCACAAATATTTTCACAATATTTGATAAGTTGAATTTTTTCTCGAAGAATAAAAAAGGGACTCCTCAACCTTTCAATTGGAGAAAACTCTCTTAACTCAAATTTAATATTCTCAAAACTAAAACTTAACTAAACTGTTTTTTTACAATGAATGGAAAAGAATATAAATAAGCAAAATAACCTAGCATCTAGTTTACTCAAAATAGAATTCTAATTAGACTAAAATTCTAAAATAGGAAAATAACCTAAAATTATAAAGGAAACAAAATAATTGAAATTCCCGCAAAATCTGGCCCACCCCTCAGTTACGGCCGTGAAGAATACATTTACGGCCGTAAAGCCTTCTCTGGTCCAAAACTGTTTTATGAGTTACGACCGTAACTTTAAGACTTACGGCCGTAAGCCTGGTTCTGCTGAAATTCTGCCTTTTCCCTCGATAGTTGATTACGGCCGTGACAATAGCTTTTACGGACGTGAAGGATCTCCATTACGGCCGTAATGACCTTTCTGCACAAATAATTTTGATCCCTTGATTTGGCCTGATCCGTCCCTCTTCTCGGCTCGACCCCAACATGGAACTTACTCCGTTTTACACGTAGATCATTGTCATATTTCCGATGGCTCGACTTTCCCCTTCGATGCCTGGTCCGGATCATATCGTACTCCCTCTCTTGAAAAGGATTCGACCTCGAATCCAATTTTGGTCGGATTTTCAAACTCCTTCTGCTTTTCTGGGCTCGATGATTATGTTTATGCCTCGTGCTTGCTTTCAACATTTTGGACTGCCCATTTTTCTCCTTCAACTTTCTCGGCCTTTTGGGCTGTTTATTTGTGCCAACAAGTTTCTTTCCTGTTTTAAGCTCATGGTTTGACTTCGGTACCTGTAAAACAGATTTTAAAGAACTGGGGAGGGGTGTGTTAGCGTGAGTAAGTGCAAATAGACTCATTTTTGTAGTAGACTCTCTTTTCTTTTGCTTTTTGCACTCAGTCTCTCCTTTTTCTGAGGTTTGAACATCAACCATCTTTTCTTTATTTTTCACTCCATCTCCTTTTTCTGAGGTCGTGGCCTCAACTCTCTTTTCGTTAATTTCCACTCCCTCTCATTTTTCTGAGGTCGTGGCCTCAACTCTCTTATTTTTCTTCTCAAACTCACTTTTCACTTTCAATTGATCTTTCAGGGCTTCAGTTGGAGATAGTGGCATTAGAGTAAACCTTTTTTCCCCTTTTACCAAGCTGTATCTATTTGTATACCCATCATGTAGCATAGCCATTTCATGTTTCCAAGGTCTCCCCAACAGTATATGACTAATTTGCATTGGCACCACGTCACAAATTACCTCATCCGAATACCCACCAAAAGAAAATGCCACTAAAGCCCGTCTCTTCACCTTAACTCCCCTGACTCAGTCAACCATTGTAATTTATAAGGCGTTGGATGTTTCGTTAAAGGTAAGCCTAATTTTTCCACCAATATTGTACTAACTACATTAGTACAACTTCCCCCGTCAATCACCAAGTTACAAACTTTTTCATCCACTAAGCATCTAGTGGGAAAAATATTATCCTTCTGCCCTTCCACATTATCCAAAACATTCACCTTACGCCTAACGCTAAGAGCATGCATATCAATAATTGACTTATCCACCACAACACTTTTAGCCCCTTCACTATCACGCCTAACCTTCTTACGTGGACAATCAAGTGCAATATGACCCCGTTCCAAACATTTAAAGCACTTAACATTTTTATCCTTAAGAGGTTTGGAATCAGAATTATTTTTACCTTTGGTTGTCGGTTCCTCCCTCCTTTTGTGAACATGATCACTACTCTCCCGTTTTGGAGACATAGGAGGGATACTTTTTATGATAAGCGTATGCACTTATACAAGTTCCTTAAGAAAGGGAAATCATGCATATGAAGGATCTCCATTACGGCCGTAATGACCTTTCTGCACAAATAATTTTGATCCCTTGATTTGGCCTGATCCGTCCCTCTTCTCGGATCGACCCCAACATGGAACTTACTCCATTTTGCACGTAGATCATTGTCATATTTCCGATGGCTCGACTTTGCCCTTCGATGCCTGGTCCAGATCATATCAAGTTCTTTAATCTCTCTTAGTTAAATTACGGGACGTAAGATATAATCTATAATTTTATTTCAAATTATGCTCAAACTTAATTTCTGGTTGGATACAAGTTCTTTCTTCTCTAAGTTCTCATAAAATAATCTCATGTATCCAAGGATAATTTATCATGTCTAAAAATACTCTACTTAGCACGAAGTCAGTGAAGCGGTGATGGCAGTGGCAAAATTTCATTGTTAAAAATATTTTTTGGAATCTCTTTTGGATATTTGAGAGTCTACAGAAACGTAGAGCCACTTTGACACCATCTGTAATAACTTGAGTTCTAAATACCTTGGAACGTAACTTCATCGTCTCAAACTAACTTTCAAAATGATAATTGAGTGGAAAATAACTGAAATTTTAATTCGTGTAATTTTATAAAATTGACTTAAATGGTCAACAATTCAAATATGGAAATAACTTGACAAAAATAAATAAGTTTTTAATTTCAAGTAAAACATTTCGAAAGTCTCATTAATAACCACCATCATACGCCTCATCACCAACTTCATCATCTAAAAAATTGTTTTAGGAAAACGTGAGTATTTCATAGAAATACTCAGTAGACTCGCGCACAATAATAATTTGATATTATAAATTAAAACACATAATTATGATATTCGAGTCTCAGGTGTCTAACAATCACTAGTAGTCTCATGAACAAGTAATAAATACAGGCTCAAATCTCGTTCACTTAAGCAAGTAAATTCTCGTAACACAGTCTCATGCTTAGAAAACAAGTAATTCTGATGAACATAATCATACATACTAAATTTATTATTCAAATAATCATTGATGCGTATTTTTGAAAAGATAATTTGTAAATAAGAGTTTACCTTATTTTTCGAGTTTTTTGAGCAAATGGGATTAACTTTCTAATGTTCTCACACCTCATCTAACCCTATAAAATAAATAATTAAAATCAGACTTTTTGAAAAATCAAATCTTGAAAAGTAAATTTATGTAAAATAAGGTTTTTAAAAGGGCTTTACGGACTAAAATGAAATCTTAATAAAACTGAATCTGACAAGATTTGGAGCCGAATTGAAAATCTCAAAAATAAATGTGTTGACTTGTAGGATTTTAAAACATTTAAGACCAACTAATTTATTTTCTAAAGTGTAGGGGTTGAATCAAGACATTCTTAAAATTAAAGGCTGAATTAAAATATTTTTGAAATTAGGGCTTGAAGGGAAAATTTACAAAATCCACTTTTTAAAATTAACAAATCATATATCTCTCTCTCTCTCTCTCTCTCTCTCTCTGTGAGTTTTCACCGAGAAAGAGGAGAAGGCGAGATAGGGGTGAAGCCCCTGTCCGATCCCAGTCCACCGGCCAAGTGGCCGACGATAGCACTGACAGCACATGTCAGCGATGGAGAGAGTGCGTAGGTGCAGAAGGAGCAGAATTTGGGTGGTTTTTGGTGTGTGAAACGGAGGTAAACCGAGGCCTGGGTTCAATACAGGGAATCGCGATTTTTGGCCGAATTTCTGGTGAAAATGGTAAGTATTGCTTTTGCTGGCTTAATTTTGGGTTTGATTTTGAATGGGGAGCCACAGTTTTGGGTGGGAATTGAAGTTTGGGTTTCTTGGATTTGGTGGTGGCTGTCGGTTTGTGATTGGAGGTGCGGTGGTGTTTTGGCGGATGGCAGTCGGAATTGGCGATGAAGGTCAGCTTGTTGTGGTTCTTGAATTGGCTTGATGGTTTGATTCTTGGTTGGATTAAATTCTGAAAATTTGTGTCCAAAAAGAATACTCTATCAATCAAGGAATCACAATCAATACTCAAAAAAAAGTGAATGAAAAAAATTGAATTCATGCACAAACTTACTTGAGATCTTAAATGCAATTGACATTCCAAATCAAATAAACACAGAATCACATAATAATAATTTCAAATGACAAAATAGGAAATCCTAAAAACATAGATACTTTCAACATGAATAGATATAGATTAACAATTCCAAATAACAAATAGAAAAGAAGTCTAAAAAGTTACCCGCAATTGCTACTTCACCTTATACTGCTCGTCTACCTATAAGAGCTCCCCCAGTAACGTGCAATCTAGCAACAAACAAAAACCGGATAAAAGGAAAATGGTGAATTGTTGAAGAATAAGGTGCAAATAGAGATGAGAGTATGCAGTCAAATGTAACCTTTTTAAACACAATCTCAATCTAAAAAAATGTTACCTGCCCCCTTTATGCAAGCAAACCTCAAATTCTTGAACGGTATCACCAAACTTCAGCAGAAAACCAGCCAAAACCATGGTGTTTACAATCAATCCAATAAAACCCACAACGCCTTCAACCATCTTCCACAAGATTTGGCCATGTGTTGCCCTCGAGAAAAACCCAAATTGTACCGGCGAGTAGAGGAAGCACAATCATTCGCAGATGTGTAAAAATATAGTTAAATAAATGTAATCTCTCTTTAAACAATATAAATTAAAATCATAAAAACAAACAACAAAAGTAAAATAAACCTAAATAGAAATAAAAGGTAGATTCGCTCCAAATTGAAGGACCTCACAGGGACAATGATCCAAACTGCGTCGTAAGAGAAATAACAGAGGCTGGAGCTTCAACCACGGAAGCAGGAGAGTGAGGTGTATCTAGTGCAGGACCTGGCGTCGACGACGGAGAGACAGAAACGGCGCTAGGGTAGAGTTTCGAGAGACACAAGCAGCGCGATAAGGTAGGGTTTCGATAGAGAGATGTATGGACAAATCTGAGGTTGAGTTGTATGTTTTATCCAAAACAAAAAACGACGTCGTTTCAGCTGGGCGGGATTTCTTGGGGGGAAAATTGGACTGACACTCCTCCTATTATATATTAAATAGATATCTTGGAGTACAAGTAATACACATTTTTGAGTTATGTTTATCTATAAATATGTTTATTGAGGAGCCAATTAATTGCACAATGACTAGAGAGTATTGTGAGGAAAAATGTAGTTTAGCATCTTGGTTTTTCTTGGGTTCTTTGTGGGTTGTACAAAAAAGTAGAAATTGGTAGATGTGGTAAAACTTGGTTATTTTTCTTACAATACTTGGGGGGTTTGGTGAGTGCAAATTCTATATAATTGTAACAATTTATTATATAGTGAAAAGTTTTGTGGCGATCCGTGGACGTAGGCAAGTTGCCGAACCACGTAAATTTCTATATTCGTATTTTATTTTCTGGTTTGCTCAATTATTTCTTAAACATCAAAATTCATGTGGGATAATTAGAGAGGGAATTTGGGTATAATTCCCAACAGTGGCGTCGTCGACAGGGAAATCGACGTCTAATTAATAGAGTTTCAGGTGGTTCGAATTTTTTTTGGAGCAAAAGAATATATGTTTGGAAAGTACAACGTGGAGAAATTTGACTGGAAGATCAATTTTGGCTTGTGGTAAGTACAAGTCATGGATGTATTGATTCAGACAGTACTACAGAAAGCTTTCAAGGAAAAACCAACCCCGAGTTCTGATAAAGAAACTGAATCCAGCACGAGTGATGAAGATTGAGAAGATTTGGATTTGAAAGCTGCTAGCATGTTACAACTTTGTTTGGCAAAAAATGTTCTTGCAAATATTTATGGGATATTTGCTGTGAAGGAACTGTGGGAAAAAATGGAAGAGTTGTATCAGATGAAGAGCTTGTCAAATAACTTGTATCTTAAGGAGAGATTTCATTCTTTGAGAATGAATTCAGTTATGAAAATCTCAGACCACCTTGGTATTCTCAATGAGATTGTTTCTGAACTGGAATCTATTGGAGTTAATATTGATGATGAGGACAAGGTTCATCTGGTCTCTTCCATCCACGTTTGAGCACATCATGCTGATTTTGATGCACGAGAAGGAAACTGTGGAATTTTCAGAAGTTAAGTTGATTAGGTTGAAGTGACAGTTCATCTGAAAAGCTTTGCTTGTTACTGAAAAGTGGAAGATATGTAACTCCATGAAGAAGAAGGTAATGTGTTGGAACTGTGGTAAATCTAGTCATGTGAGAAAAAATTGTCCAAAAGGTGGAGCAGAGTCGGCTAATTGCTCGGAGGTGGACAATGCGACTCTCCTGGTGGAGGGTGATGATGATGTACTTTAGTAAGATGAGACTTCCTTATGACATGAAGTCAGTTGCCATGATAGAGGATGTGTTCTTGCTGGTAGGTACATGTGTTTGCACACAGGCATTTGTTTGTCGTTAATGCAAGGTGTGTGATGAATTTGATGTCGATGGCTGATGAGCTCCCAGGGAAAGTCAAACATGGGAGTTGCACCATAATTTTTCAGCAAGGTTTATTTCGACATGAGCCAATGAAAAGCTCGGACTTCGTTGATAATTCTGAGTGCTGGTTATATTCATATGGTGGAGTATATGATCGTCAAAGTGTTAAATGCTTGCCTGTTTACCCAATGATTGAATTTGAATTTTTTGGCTTCGATGAATTTGTGTCAAGGTGGAGATTGTTGGGATATTTGACCCAAATAAATAATGAGAATATCTTGGACAATTGATTTTCTTATTAAAGTGGTTAACTTGAAGACCAAGTTAAAGGTGAAATAAAAGGAAGATAATCTTTTTGACATGGATTTCTTTCCTTATTCTGATATTCTACTTCAACAAGAAAATATCTTGGAGTACAAGTAATACACGTTTTTGAGTTATGTTTACCTATAAATATGTGTATTGAGGAGCCAATTAATTGCACATTGACTAGAGAGTATTGTGAGGAAAAATGTAGTTTAGTATCTTGGTTTTTCTTGGGTTCTTTGTGGGTTGTACAAAGAAATAGAAATTGGTAGATGTGGTAAAACTTGGTTATTTTTCTTACAATACTTGGGGGGTTTGGTGAGTGCAAATTCTATATAATTGTAACAATTTATTATATAGTGAAAAGTTTTAGCGATCCATGGAAGTAGGCAAGTTGCCGAACCACGTAAATTTCTATATTCGTATTTTATTTTCTTGTTTGCTCAATTATTTCTTGAACATCAAAATTCCTGTGGGTTAATTAGAAAGGGAATTTGGGTATTATTCCCAACAAATTTATGATTTTCATTTGCTTGGAGTTGCCTTAAATCGGGGGATGAATATTCCGGTGCTTGGAGTAAAAAAAATTCGCTGTGAATATAATATACTGGAAATCTCCATATTTCTTATAAGTTCAACAATTTTATTTACAAATTGAGGGATATTAGATTTGTTGTACAGAAACACTGATCTTAACCCTCAGATGCTTGTGAGTTAGCTATCTGATTATCCACACGATAGATGTGAATGTTTCGATCAAAATGGAAGTTTCTGATCTGTCGAAGGAAGCTCTGAATCGTCCAAGGTCAACCACCTCTAGTGATGCAATGGATGGCCGCTGTGGAGTTAGCCTCAACCTAAATAGATGCGATCCCCAATTAGCGAGCAAGAAGGATACCATCAACAATAGATCTCAGCTCAGCCTCTAGGATAAGACAGTCCCATAGAATGCTGAGAATGCCTTGATGCAATGTCCATCGTGGTCCCTAATAATACCCCCGCCACTAGTAGTACCGTCCTTGAGCATCCATCAATGTTGAGCTTATAGGCTCCCACTGATGGATACGCCGAAGAACTAAAATGAGGGGTGAATAGGGTAGAGGGAGCAATAAATATACCAAATAGGGGGGCTCGGTCAGGTACCCAAACCAATGATGCAGTTCGAAGAGCCGTCCAGTATGGCGAAAATGAGATCATGTGATAAACCCTCCAAATGATCTGCCACGGCTCCATTTGAATGTCTCAGTGATACATATCGTCCAGAATATTTCCATCTCTAGGAACGTTCCCTGATTTCCTCACTCAGAGTCATAGGTACTTGATTGAAGTCCTCAAAGTGTTGCTATACCTGATTCGAGATCGTGCTACCTATGAAGATGTGTGTAATAGTTTCAGTCTGTGAACAACGCTGGCTGAGAGATCCTAAGTGACACCCAATATGCCGCTGGATAATAGTGTCAACAGGATCAATCCTTGCCATAATCTCCAACTGAAGAATGATACAGTAAGGGGAAGAATAGTGCTCCACATCATACGGTAAGAATCTTGAGAAGGTCAATTCGTTTGGACCCGCTGCCAAGCAGACTTGTAGCAAACCTACCATCTAGTGCTTTTGATCTGTGGCATCAAAACATGAAAGATTCACCTAAATCTATTCCAACATAAGAGGCATAAAGACCTACAGTAGTCACCCAGTATCCCAACCAGTATCATCGTAAAAGTCCTTCTCTCTTCAAGGTGTGATGCTTGTATGGGAATAGGGCTGCTAATGTAGTATCACCCATCCAACTATCATGCCGAAAGAATATTTGTCCAATTCCAAGATGCCACTCAATGTATGGCTTAGCTCGTGGTCCAACCCTCTTCAACCTCTTTTAGACAGGAGAAACTGAGTGTAGGATAGCAGCAAGTGAATGGTGAGTCCCCGTGAAATACTGCCCTAGTAAATAATTGAGCCCATAAGGATCTATGGGAACAAAAGAGCAACCAAAGTTTCGGCGAGGAAGTATCTACAAAGTGTTGAGGTCGTCCGAAGCCAAGATTACCCTCGTCAGTAGAAAGACACATATCCTTCCATCTCCTCCAATGGAGATAGTGCGCATCTTTGGAATTACAAAAATCGTGAGAAAATGCTCTCGAGCTTCTTCCGTAGCAGAATTTGAAGAAGGTATAATGGAATAGAGTTGAGCACTGATCTAAGTAAAGTAATGCATTATCCATGTGAGAGAAAGCATGAAGCCTAACTAGTGATCCCAATCTTGACCTTCTGAATTAGGTCATCATAAAGGAACATCTTCATACTAGTCCCCTTATATAAGAGGACCCTTGATAAGTGAACGGTTGCTACTGATGTCTGACCCGGTGAAGTGCTCAAGCCATCTGATTTGACTGATAGAAGCGTGTCTGGGAATAATAAGTCCGCTCTTATCTTGATTCACATCTTTGTGTTTTTGTTGATTCATATAGGCCACTGAATTGTTTCGAGGCTCTTCCTGTGTAAATAGATTTTATTTCAATTTTTTGAAACTGTTGGCTAGAACTTATGAACTATTCTGTGAGAGGATGGCTAGTAATTTGTCCCCTTTTACGCGATCCATGACTTCATTTGGAGTCCCCTTCTATGAGGCTTCCAATCCATGAATTACCTTATTTTTCTTTTTTAATCTCAATTTTTTTAATTGATTATACATTTATGCTTTGTTAAGTATGCAGTGAATCTGATTTATTTGATTTAGTTTTATAGATCACGACACTTCTTTTAAACAGTCATTAATTGATAATTGAATTATTACTTTAGGCTGTCCATATATGCATGTATAATTTTAACTCAGCCTACTTTGATTGTTTCCGGTCCCAAGTCTGGAAAAGGAGGAAGATTATAACTTCTATTTAATATACAATTAGTATAAAATTTAATAAATTCACATTTAAATTTAGCTTGCATCACACAACTTGTGCTAAAATTACATTAGAGAAAAAATTTTGGCCGGCTGACTCAAGTGCAACTCTACAAAGCATGTGTCAAGCCTTAAAAAAGGGTCGAACTTTGGCTCAACTTGGGCTAAAAAATCCAGATATCACTTTTACCTCAGTCATCCAGAGCCTTGTTTTTTGGCTCGTGAGCCGGCTCGAATTGTTGGTAAGCCTAATCTTTTATGTTAAAAGTGACTGTTTATAACCAATTCTATGTTAATTGCACATTTTCAAACCGTGACTTGACCTATCCAGAAACCCAATGATCTTTAAAACCATGTCGACGACCTGGGTCTACTCGAGAAACTAGGCTCACTAGGACCTTGGTTTGACATGGGTTTGGCTTTTTTTAATCTATGATTTTCTTTTCTTATATCTTGATGCTTTTTATATAATTTTAATATATTTTGATACTCGAGTCAACCCTCCATCAGCCGGGTCGATGGCGTGGCTAGATCTAAAAATAATGGTTAATTGTAACTCAATCTATGTCAATGTAACTATGTTTATATGAACTGCGTCTCTTTGTGACCTGTGATGCATTGAGTGTGACTTGAGGTGGTCTTAACTATTACTGTATGTGATCAAGTCTATATAGATGCATATAATCACACCTGTATTAATTGTGGGTTTATTTTACTAATTTTGTATTTTGCGAGTAATGAGTATTTGTAACAATTTCAATGTTAATTGTGACTCTCGGTGACCAGATCTGATTTACAATGTCGGTTTATGACTATGTCTATTTGAAATGTGACTATTTATAACATATAATGTATTGTATGTGACCTTTCGTTGTCTTAATTGTGAATGTTTGTGCTCAAGTGTGTTTGAAATGTGGCCGCATGTGATCTGGTCGTTGTATTTAACAAGTTATGTGTTAACAGCCACATGTATGATTAGGATTATGTTAACAATGATTATTATTGTTTGTCTGTCTTCAGTGTGAATGTAGATGACTAGTCGTATCTTGATTTTTTATTGTATGTGACTAACTATTTCTTGACTATAATCGTCTATCACTATGACCATGTCTTTCTTAATTGATATTGTCTATATCTTACTTTTAAATTGTGAACTTTATCTACAGGGTTTCGCCTAATTTTCCCTAGAAAAAAAATATCTTAATTCACTAAAAGGTAGAAGAATTATTTCTGAAATAATTTAATCATAAACTAAATCGATAATATGGATTTCTCATCCATGGTTTATTTCCGTGAAACTAGAGAAAATATTACTCAACTCAATTTAATATTTTTGGTACCATATACACAGTTTAGGCAGAAATTTAGCAGAAGAATTAAGTAAGTGAAACTAATTAAATGACATGCAAATGCAAATGCAAATTCTCCAAGTCACCAAGAAATCAATCTATAATCAATTACTTAGCTTGTGTTTGGCCCCCAGTTCTTGCCATTATTTGACCATTTTGAAGTTTTCAACGGTGATTTTATTAATAAATAAGTCTCCAGTTGTACTGATTTGCAGAGACCAAATAATTCCTTTTTAGAAGTCGTTTAGGTCCCAATTACAAACATACCCTTCCTTTTCCACAGTCATTTAATTAGTCAAGATAGTCATAAACAATTTTAGGGGCTTTCTTGGTATATATGAGAAAGAGCAATGACGGCATGTGTTTTGTCAAGTAAAGTACAGTACTCAGATTCCAATTCACAGTGCCGTGGCCCACCAGTTTGTCAGTTGAAGGAGACAAATCATTTGGAAAAAATTGCAAAAACCGGGGGCCAAACACAAGCTAATTGAAAACAATCAAAAAGAATTTATGACTAGGTCAAACAATTAAAAAGATTTATGACTTGGTCAAGTCAAAATGAAAGACTTATGGACAAAATAAGAAAAATGCATTTGTTATTTATTTATAATCATTGTAAGAGGCATAAAAGCAACAACAATCTCCTCTATTCTCATGCAATCTTCAGCAAAAAGAGATGAATCAAAATCCCCATCTCATCTTCTTTGTTTTCTTCTTCCTTTCGATATTGTTCTTTCCATCAACTACCGAAGAGCCTTATTCAAAGGGTAATTATAATTCTAAAGGTACGTCGTGACTCGAGTTCTACTTTATTAACATTGTTTTCCTTAGTATTTCGTATTCCTCGTAACTTCTTACATTGGAGGTTAGGCTCTTCATCCTCGTAGTTAATAAGCATGCAGAATCTTCCATCATTTCTTCTTGTGTTTTGTCTTTCTTGCAGTTTTTCCTTTTGTTTTCTTCTAGGAAGCACGAAAACCTCTCCGGACCAAGTGTTTCATTTTGGAAACGTTTCGAAAATTCGAAAACTCACGAAAACTCTTGGAAACTCTGCGAAAATTCGAAAAAGAGTTTCCTATTTTTTAATTAATTTTGGAAACTCTACGGAAACTTTTGAAAACTTCTAGGAAGTTTTTTGGAAACTTTTATGTCAAAAGATTACAAATTTCACCGGAAGTAACTAACTTCATTAGGATAACCTAGTTCTTTATCATGTTCTTAAAGGAATTGGAGTACATATTCTTTTATTTATTCGATGAAGAGAAACAAATTAACACCAAAACGTGTTGAAGATTTAAATTTTGTTCACAATAACCTACTTCTTTTATGAAGCCCACAATATTATGTCAAGAAAACTAAAATGTAGGATATAGCTGAAAATTGGTTTGACTCTTTTGAAGGTATTGAAACACTTGATATCGCAAATCTTTTTTTAGATAACCAGAGATGAAAGTCACGTTATTCGATGATCATGTTGAAAGTGTTATAAACATTTATAACAGTGATAATTTTATAGATATTGATAGCGATGATGTATTTGAGTAAATTTGATTGTGGTATTTTTATTATTATATTTTATTGAAGTATTTTTTTATTAAAAATATATTAAATAATTTTTTAAATTAAATATTGCATTTAAATAAATATTTAATTAATTTTAATATAGTTTTTCCATAACGTTTCGTTTCTCACTTTTTTCAAAAATCACATTTCTCGTTTTCCGTTTCGTTTCCCATTTCCCGTTTCCGTGCTACTAAGGTTTCCCTTTAATTTGCCATTTATGTACAAGTACTAAGATTTCGTAATTAATCAATATATATATATATATAGCTCTTAGTTGATAAATTTCATGTTTGTTTTTTATGGAAATAAAAGGCCAAGTGAATAGGAGTACAATGGGTCATTCACATTCGGCAGCTGAAAATAAATTGTCACCAACTACTTCGACGGCCCTGAAGATAGGAAGTTCGAACAAGTTCTACAATGACAGGCGTGCAACTATAAAAACTTGTGCGGCATCCGGTCGGCTGGAAAACCATGAAAATTGTCATTTATATTTACAGTAGTACTCCAATTGATGTGTTATCGTTAATGATTAAAATGTGTCATCATTTTGAATAAATTTAAATTTGTTTTTCACTATAATAAAATGTGTAAAAATCTAATTATGCCGTAGACTTATCACCAGGAGTAAAATATTTTAGGTGAAATTTGGCTATGACGTACGTTGTCATGGATCACCTCTAAGGGCCTACCTTGAACGTACTCCGGGGTAAATAAGGTTGTCTCTTATACCAAGAACCACTTTGCCAAGAATCACTTGGTGTTAAGTATGAAAAATTACGGGACTTTCAAATAAGAGTAATTCTACTATAATGGTTGGACTTCATGTATGAGAAACTTCTGCGTTAATTACCCTAAAATAATAGTTTGTTATTATTATTATTATTTTATTATATAGTGTTGATTAAAAGAAATGAATGCGGAAAATAAAAAATGGTCATCGTTACGTAAAATCTGACCTAAAACTAAAAACCACAAAGAAAGAAAGAAAAAAAAAAACCTATTGATAACATAGAAATTTTCTTTTTCGTTGGTGTCTCTGTTATCAATTGGTCTAAAAATTCCAGCTAAAGCACTGTCCAAATTCTGAATGCCAACATTAACAAACAAAGTTGCATGTGAGGGATCTCATACTTAGTCTGTATAGTACATTTTCAGGCATGAATAATATTTTCCTATTTTGAACTCCTAATTAGGTCTTTGAATCATCAATTACGTACATCCTTTAACTCCACTAAGGAACGCATGAACTCAGAGTTTCTCGGTCGTTTCCAAGGACAATCATGTGCTCCGTTCAACATTTTCATCTTCCATAATCTTGAGCCATTGATGTTTTTCGGAAAGTATGATTTCATTGATGTACTGCCGAATGGTAAGAAAAACATTCAGAGGGACATTGAGAGGGGTGAAAAGAAAAGGATAATATTGAGAAAGGCATGTATGTGGTCTACTTTTTTTTCTTTTTTTCTTTTTTTTAATTTGGCAAAGTTTTATTTGCAAATTGCTTTTGGTATTTTTATCAAAATGTGTTTTTAATTGTGGTGTAATAAATAAAAATCGTGGTGATAATATATTTATTTACCCTAACATTAATTTGATAATGCACGCCTGATACGTATTATTAGTTAAGTGGGTCATAAGAAATTTATAGTTAAAAAGGATTAAAAAATTTTGAAATTTCATGAAACTTTATCAAAACCTATTAAGAATATTGATAAAGCAAAACGTGCAGAAAAAGTAAAGTTCAATAACATATAACTAATTATAAACTTTATCAAACCAAATTAAGCATCTATTCTAATTTAGCTAAAAAAGTTGATAAAAAACTAAATCAAAATCAATAATTAATTTTAATCACTGATCAACATTTTTTAAAATCTATTATGAATATTGTATTAAGCAAAACCAAACATAGGCTAATTAATTAAACACATTTTTCTAAATCATTGTACCGTATTATTTAGTCCCTTTGGCCCTCATTTTTTTAAAATCAAATTTATTCAACACTCAATCTTAACCATCTATCTTAATTAAGTCCACAATTTTGAACTTTTCAAATAATTTTTAATCACACATTTTCTATAAAAAACTATTCAAAATCATATTATTCACAAGAAAATGGATGCCAAATAGGGGCTTTGGGAAGTCTAGTCAAGCAAAAAATAATTGTGATAGAAAAAAACAAAATGCATTCTCATTTTCATTTAGGAAAAATTGTAGTAGAGGTCCTCAACCCTTGTCTCATGTTGAAATTTTGTTCCCAACCTTTGAAACTAGACATTTCGTCTCCATCCTTTCATTTAGTACTTATTCATGAATGGGACAATTCCACCCTCATCTTTAATCAAAAAGTCGAAATTTATCAAAAAGAGACATTTTTACAACCAAGAAATAAAAAATATATAAAAATTACAATAGATCAAGAAATAAATAAAGAAATTCATGTTTTATAAGTTTTGTGCCTAAATATTATTTGAAATTTACGCTCTCCCTAACGTAAGTACTCAAATAAGTTACTCTTAGAGGCTAGCCAAACATGCTGTAAAATTGTTCCATTTTGCTATTTTATAGCAATATTGTTAATTTGCCTGATCAAACATCTTTGTAAAATTTCACATGCGACTAGTCGTTAAAAATCTAATTCCCAAGTATTAATAAAAAATAGAGGTCCACCGTCTTCATTCCAAATTCTCCGACAATTAATAATATTTACCAATCTAAATGCGTAGAGAGAGAGAGAGAGAGAGAGAGAGAGAGAGAGAGAGAGAGAGAGAGAGAGAGAGAGAGTTTTTTTTGTGTGTGTGTTGGGGAGGGGGGGGGGGGGGGGGCGTGGCACACTTGGGGGTTCTAGGGTTGTGGAGCGACTATGGCATCGATGGATTGTTTGAGGTGTAACCCACACCTTGAGGGCCAGAACCGACCCTACCCTGGACCATTGGTTCGAGAGATAAATCGCAAGTTATACCTCCCAAAGTCAGGGTGAAGGATATTAGTAACTCTCACTGCCACATGACACAAATTCATTATTTTACTCTGCATCTCCTATATGGTCTTACGCCTGACCCGCTCGTTAATACTCCATCTCCTTCATGATCATATCCTTAATATCGTCTACTGACACAACCCCACACGATCGTCTAATGTAGTCATTGACCCTGCCATAAACATCACTCGTGATGACAGACGTCATACCTTCTCAACCTACCAGGGTGATCCTCCTTACCGAGGGCTTCACTTAAGATATCATGTTATCTAATTAGCACAAATGTCCCCTGCGTGGCTTGCTCAGCTTTTTCAACCTGTTCAAAAAAAAATGGAAACTAATACTTACAATTTTGTCAAACACTCCTCTCATTTTCTCGTTGGGGATGTAGTAAGTCCATCTTCCTTTTTTTTATCTAACTCGAACCCAATCTAAACTGCGATCATCGCTTACGATCGACGAGCTAATCATGTCACATGAAGAACTAGAAGATAGTTAGCCACTTACTAGCCACTGTGGGTTCATCCCTGCACAACCAGCTGAGCCCAAATAATGTAGATGCTCGTTACGCAATTGACTATCCCTAGCCTTCTTACTTTTTTCCTGAAAAAAATCACATGTTATTAGTTTTTAACTCAATAAATCACATGTTTTTAGTTTTCAACTCAATAAACCACATGCTTAAATTTAATTATACCTTAAATTTTTTCCTTCTGACGTTCTTTCTTGAACGACTCCCATTACTCTTCAGTTATGAAATCATAAAGCTGCGTAGGATCTTAATATTTCGGATGGTCATGTGTAATGTAAACATGAACCAACCTCGTCTTGAAATCTTTCCACAGCATCCCCGCAACTTTCAAAACACATTTTTTCGCACTGTCATCAGGGATGTTGAACTCCTTTTGAAAGACAAGGATAATATGCAATGTTATAAAAAAAAAAAAAAAAAAAAAAAAAAAAAAAAAATTACTATCACTTATCAATCCAATACGTATAAAGTGACAGTACCTTTATTTCTTCCCACATCATGTCCTTAAGGTCTCGATCAACTTTGTGCCAATCACTGATATTTATGTCAACGTGAATACGCACCAAAGACCCGACAAAATTTTGGACGTTAGTCCTGCCTGGTCCGATCAGCCTAAAATGATCATCGAACTCAATTACATTTACCTCCTTCCCAGCCTTCTTCATATTTTTGCACATAGTTGGTCCTCTTGTTCTGAACTCACAGAATTAATAATCACGAACGACGGTCAATCCATAATCCTTCCTCATGATCCCAACGCATATAATTTGATTCAACGTTATCTTCCCCTAAAGTTGCACTCCCTTGTATACCAATAGAAAATGGAGGAGTTTCATCAAAGTGATCATAATCTTCTTCATCTACCACATCACCAATGCCAACAATACGTCTCTTGCCTTGAAGGACGACTGACCACTTAGTATTGGCCGAATCATGAACATAAAATATCTGTTTCGCTTGTGATGCAAGTATGAATGGCTCGTCAAGATAACCCAAACGTCCAAAATCCACCAAAGTGAAACCTAATTCATCCACCCGAACACTCCGTCGATTATCAACTCATTTACATTGGAATAGAGGAAACTTGAACTCCCTGTAATCAAGTTCCCAAATATCTTCAATGAAACCATAATAGGACATCTAGGCATCTATTGGCATTGTATCTTTAGCACTTGAAAAATCTCTTGAAAGTGCTACTTGTGTCACTCCACTGTTTTGCACCGCACTCTTATCATCTTGACGTTTAGTGTAAAACGTATACCCATTAATGTTATATGCTTCAAAAGACCTCACAATCATGCTAGGGCCATACGCTAACCATTTTACCGTTTCAACAATTGTATTCGGCGTTTCCAACAACTCTTTCATCACTCTATCTTTGAACCATTTTGCAAATAAACGATTATGTTCATTAGTTACCCACCTTTCAACTTTTGAAGGATTCTGCTGCCTTAAGATGGACATGTGCTCGTCCAAATATGGATGAACTTCAGGAAGGTATTGTAATACAAGGAGGTGTGCTTTATCTCGCAATTCAACATTGGAGACGATTGATTTTCTTCCAATCGTACCTTTACATTCGAGTCTTCCCTTGTGACCAGATTTAGGAACACCAATAGTCTCAACGTCATATAGGTAATCAGTACATAATTCAATAGCTTCCCCAGTAGCATAACCTTCAATGATATTGCCTTCAGGTCGAAATCGATTTCTCACATATCCTTTCAATATACCCATGTATCTCTCAAATGGATATATATACCTCAAGAACACTGGACCACAGTTCTTAATTTCTCTTACCAAGTGAACAAGTAAGTGCACCATAACGTCAAAAAATGATGGCGGAAAATACATTTCAAATTGACATAGAGTGATAACAATATCGGCTTGCAAATCATCCAACGCCTCTGAATCAACAACTTTACTGCAAATTGCGTTGAAGAAAAAACACAGTTTTATAATGACATGTCTAACGTGTTTTGGAAGTATGTCTGGAATTGCAACTGGTAACAAGTGTTGCATTAAGACATGACAATCATGAGACTTCATGCCAACCAATTTCAGGTCCTTCATCGACACAAGACTTTTGATGTTTGAAGAGTATCCAGATGGAACCTTAATAGCATGCAGGCACTCGCAAAAACTTGTTTTTTTCTTTTTTAGACAAAGTATAGCAAGATGGGGGTAAATAAGTACGTTTTTCTGAATCTTGCGGTGCTAACTGATCCCGTATCCCCATTTCTACCATGTCCTTCCTGACTTTGATACCATCTTTCGTCTTTCCTTGAATGTTCAATAATGTCCCAATGATGCAATCACAAACATTTTTCTCCACGTGTATTACATCAAGACAATGTCTTACTAATAAATGTTGCAAATAAGGTAGATCCCAGAATATGAACCTCTTCTTTCGAAGACTCTTCTGAGGAGGCTTAAAAGGTTTTCCAAACAAAATATCAATATTTTTAACTCGTTCATATACCTCACCTCCTGTTAACGGCAAGCGAGCTGCTCGAGCCTCGATTTTTCCATTAAATGACTTTTTCTTCTTTCGATAAGGGTGGTCAGCAGGAAGAAATCTTCTATGACTCATAAAGACATTTTTCTTACAGTTTTTTAACCAAAAATCAATCGTATCTTCTTCACACATGGGACACGCTTTAGGTCCTTTGTTAGTATAACCCGATAAGTTACCATAAGCTGGAAAATCATTTACAGTGCAAAAAATCATAGTACGTAGGGTGAAATTCATCTGACTATGTACATCAAACACTAACACACCTTCATCCCACAACAGTCTTAAATCTTCAATTAGTGGGGCTAGGTAAACATCTATGTCATTCCTCGATTGTTTAAGCCCTGTTATTAACAAAGATAACATGATATACTTGCGCATCATACATAACCAAGGAGGAAGATTGTAAATCGTCAAAAGAACCGGCCAAGTGCTATGTCGACTACTCATGTTACCGTGCGGGTTCATCCCATCTGTACATAGTCCCAGCCTAAGATTTTTATCTTTGCCCCCAAATTCAGAAAACAGCCTAGTAATGTTCCTCAATTGAGGAAAATCGGTCACGTGTCTTAGTTTTCCATCTTCTTTTCTCCCGTCAGCATGCCACCGCAAGTTCTTTGCATCCTTTACATTGGCAAACAAACGTTTAAATCTTGGTATTACGGGTAAATACCATAACACCTTTGTCGGAGGGCTTTTTTTATCACAACAATTATCATTCACGTTCTTTCGCTTATACCGTGATGCCCCATACTTTGGGTATAGACGCAAGTCCTTGTAATCATTTCGATACAGTATACAATCATTTGGACATGCATGTATCCTCTCGATCTCCATACCCATCGGGCACAACAATTTTTTTGCCTCGTAGATTGAACTAGGAAGCTCGTTATCTTCCGAAAGCATCTCTCGTAACAGTTCCAATAATTTCGTGAAACTCTTATCACTCCACCTATTGTTTGCTTTCAAGTTATACAATTTCAGTACAACAGACAATTTTGTGAATTTATTACAACCAGAAAACAAAGGTTTCTCAGAATCGTTGAACAAGCTATCTAATACATGAGGCTTTTCAATGTATTCCCCTTGTATATCACGCATCATTTCGTCTATCATATCATTCTCATCATTTTCCACATCATTCTCACCAATATTGCTCAAATTATTCTCCTGTTGATCACCAACATTGTCACCAGTGCTCATCCTGGGAAGCATACTCTCACCATGCCATATCCATCATGTATAACCTTCCTTAAACTCACGAAGAATCAAATGACTCTTCACTTGATCAAAACTACGAAACATTCTCAGATTCTTACAATCATAACAAGGACACAAAATCATTGCTTCACCTTTTTTTCTCTTGCGTTCATCCGCACATTTCATAAACTCTTCAACACTTTTTACATATTCATGTTTATTACGTCTGCCATACATCCAACCCCGATCCATATCTAATGACCTATATGTGAAGATATAATTGAAAAAAATTATTAGTTTTGAGTTAATATTTTTCAGGATACAACCTTAAACCAACTATATATTAATAATTGAAATCAAATACGATAATTTATTAGGTTGAAAACTTCATAATTTTATTAGGATGATTATATTTTATGTAGTTATTTATTTAGTATGGTCAATTCTGTACTAGTGAAAATCACTTTAAATTATAATTTTCAATTTTTATTGACAAAATCCTACAAAAATTTCGGTAGAATCTCCCCTATAAATTGAACTTAGCCAACCTGTAGGAAGAATCAAAATGCCACAATAAATCAAAATGTTCAACCTCGACATATTCAAAACTCAAATACAACTCCAATCAAACTTCAACATCATCAACTACTCCAAGATTAATCCAAAATCCATTCCCTATTCCTAAAAATTCAAGCTAAGATTTCATAACTTAACATCTCATAATTTCAATATAACTCCAATCATTCAAATATTACAATGTATTCATCTACTAACTCAAAATCAACAATATAAAATTAACATCCAAACTAAACTAATAAAAAAGTCGTTTAAATAAATTAGCATATAAAATCATGAATTTATACATATATATTAACATTTAATCAAAAAAATTATACTAACAAATATATATATATATATATATATATAGACACACACACACACACACACTAACAAGGATACATACATATACAAAGATATATACATATACAAAGATAGATACATATATAGTGGAGGTGGCGCCGGGTGGTGGAGGCGCGGTGGAGGTGGTGCCGGGCGGTGGAGGAGGAGGAGCGGTTGAGGGAGGGAGGGAGGCGGGGAGTGAGCTGAAGAAATTATGAAAAATGAACTGAATTGGCGGGTATAAAAAATTAGCTTTGCGCGTCAGTTCGTCATGAACTGACGTGCAAAGCTAGTTTTTTGCGTCTGTTCTACTTGAACTGATGCGCAAAATATTTACAAAAATGCCACCGCCCTTTTATACACATCGGCTTTATTAAAAACTGACGTTTATTCCCACTTTTTTTTTCTCCTGTTTTGTATTAGTGAATAAAACTTGAAATAGTAATGAGAGATAAGAGAGGACTATACATTACCTTTGTGCCCAAAAATCCATCTTTGTATATAATGTATGTCATCTGACATATATCGCCAGCATGCATCCTAAACGAACTCATGGATGAGACAGATTCTGACATCAATAACGTTGAAAAAAGATTCCTCAAAGAATGGGCCGACCCCCAATGACTAGCTTTAGCAATGCCGTCTATGTACTCTTTATCATCGTCTAGCAAACTCCAAGACATTGCAAGTGTCTTTGAAAGAGGTGTACTGAACTCCTTCCACACACATAATGTCTTCATATGAAGTCGGGCCTTGAATAACGTTCAATAAAAATCTTAAGTAATACATTTCTCCTTGATCAGGAGTGACATAAAAAATATGCTCAATCGAGAAAACTCGATGTCTTGTTTGCCAGTCCCTTTTATTTGTTTTCCCCACAAATTTGATTGGAAATTCAGCATATGTCTAGCCTTTAGCTTCGACATATTTAAACATACCAGATGTGATCGCCTATAGTGCTTTCCCACCAACATTGACGAAAGAAGCAAGTGATTGGTATGATACCCTTCCATCGAGATCGATCACATCATTCTCCGAATTTGCTACAAAGTTTGCTGCATTTTTCGCCAATAGTTGTCGACAAAAAGAGAGCGCTATTGGACTAATGTAGGTCATTCAACAAAAAGACGAATTTCTACGAGATTATGACCCTTTTTAATCGAGCAGTATTAGGGGTTAAAAAATTTGCATATGCCATCAGTCATCACGACTATGATCAACGGTTTGAGAAATCATGGGTTCAAAACTTCATTATCAAAGAGAGCTCCTGGACGTAACAAGGAGTTTCAAGGAAAACACGTTAGAGAAGGAAAATCACGAAAGGAAAAGTGAAAAGAGGGAGGAACATAAATAGAGGGGTCAGCCCAAAAATAAAGCAAGATTATAACTTTAAGCTAGTGGTAAGATAAGACAATTACACTCCTACATAGAGATAACCTCTATTTGGTAAATCGTTTATAAACCGTTATTTATAAATATCGACATGTGAAATATTATCGTGGTCCATTTTTTGAAAAATAAAAAAATGATGCGTGAGATTAATATTTGACTAGCATAAATTATTGACTTTTAAAAAAAAAAATGTCTAATGAGATGTTGACATGTACTCTTTTGTAAAAAAGATTTATAAACAAATTTTACCAAACAGAGGCATGCAGTAGCTTGATTGAAAACCCTGATATAAATTAAGTGACCCTATTTATTACAAAAAATACGTTAATGATCAACTGAAACTGAATTATAAGTTCGATTATGGCAAAAAAGATTGGGATCAAATCCAATTGTAAGGTTTTGTCATCATTACAGTATAAAGGATTTGGCAAAAAAAAAAAAAAATTGGGATCAAATCCAATCGGCCTGTGATTTATTGTGAGCAATATACTGAATTAAATAAAATTCCTTAATATTATGATGAACATTTCTCAAACTTTGACTAGAAAATAGAGCAATATTGTATTAAAATACCAAGTGAATCGTATCATTTGCATAAATATATCTATATATATATATATATATATATATATATACACGTTCATACTTTTCCAGACACTGAACCATTGGTAATCAAAATAGAGCAAATAATGCACCATAAACTTGGAACTTTTATTTCATCGTAACTATTTTATTTGTTTATTTATTATTTTTTTCAACATGTGAGTTGGATTAATATTGCATACTAATCATTCTTGTCAAACCATTGACCATATTTTCTCACAAGTTTAGAATGCACGAAATCAATACGAAGACTAAGCTCTGTCTCCATTTTCGACGTCTCGAGGTGGATGATGAAAAATGGGTGGTTTTGGTGGTTTCCTGCCACATATGAGAACGCAGGCTTCGTCATCATTACAGTAACAAAAACAATCCTGAATCCAGAATTTTTTACATGATAGATGGCAATCTATTTCTTTGCATTTTGGAAGTTTTGCATCTACACCCACCAATGAACCTGCAATAATTTTTAGTTTTAATAGTCTCAAATAATAATTAAACAATAATACAGAAAACTGTAGAACGAGTTATTGTTCCTGAATATTCATCCGTACGTTCTACTTCTACTTACACAGTTACACGTACACACATAAACATGGATATTTGAGAGAGAGAGAGAGTTAACCTATTGCGACAAGAAAGAGGACACAAATAATCAACTTAGAGGAAGCCATTACCGTGTCATTAAAATTTCACTTCTTGGGTAAAATGGAGCTTTAGTGAACTACATATATATAGGCTTAGATAAAATAAGCATTTTTCTATTAATGGAGATTAGAATCTTCTGAAATCAATGCATAATTGAATTATAATTTAATGTTTTATTTACTTTCTAAATTTATTTTTGAAAAATATCCTCTGTATTTTATTTTGATATAATCGAACTTTATTAGAGTTTTTAAAGTTTTGATGTATATAGAACATTAGTTTACTATTATAACGTGCTAACAAAAGTATTTTAAATTTCAATTTCAATTTCAATTTTTTTTTTTTTTTTAACAGTTGACCTCAATTGGTAATTCATGGATTTTAAAAGTCTTTTGTAAATTCATATCTCCAATAGATATTTCAATATATTATATTTTATTGGAATCCATTAAAATTTAGGTGTCTCCAATTTAGACTTGATGAATTTTACTGAAGTTAGGATTCCAATTACTCGTGGACGTTATGGATTTCAATAATAAAATATATTTCAAGATATTTATATGAATTTCAAATTAATTGGAATTTCACAAATTAATGAAATTCTATGCAAGTCTATTACGGAACAAAGCCTGAAAACAATCGAAATGAAACAGAAATTGAAATGGTTCGATTATTGGGTTGAATGGAATTGAACCGAACTCCAAGCCCGAAATTAGTAGTCCCACACGAAAAAACCCGAACTGCCCAGCCCAAATAGGCCGGTCCATATGCTAATATGCATTAACTGATGGGCCAATTCTTGGTATTATGCTCGCGATTGGCAGTGGGCTCAATCACTATTTTTTTAAATAAGTAGTTTTACACTTGTGCGATGCACGAACATATTCCAATAACAAAGTATAATGTACTGACACAAAAAAAATGAGAAAAAAATTAATTAAAATTAACAACGGTGTTCCCAATTTAAGTAGTAATAATAATTTTGTTGTGAAGAATATTACAAAAATTTTGGAAAACCTCCTTTAACACAACATTAGTCGTCACATCTTATAGGTTCCCATTTTCATCGCATATCAATATCTTCTGATCAACATGATTCGTAATCCTTGGTACAACTACACAAAATTGCTCATGACTGAACACTGACTTTTTTACACTACTAAAATTGAGAGTATTAGGAACATTTAAAATCGCCTCAATTATTGTTATGAGGGGCAGTAAATGAAGTTCAAGCGCTCCTAAGAGAAGGAGAGGCGAATTAGTAAATGCCCCTATAAATGGTGTCCCTAATAATAAATAAGGGCGAATTGAACACTAAAAATGCCTCTAATAATATACATGCCACGTAGGATTATTATTATTATAATTTTATTAGAGACACTTAATTAAATGCTCCAATTGAATTTAAAACAATTATAAATTAATATTAATTATAGAGACACATTTATGTGCCCCTAATACATTCAAATTTAATTAAAAATAGTAAATTCAACACCTATAATTTATTGTAAAATTATATATTTCTAGTGAAAAAAAAAAAAAAAAAAAGATTTGAAAATTACATGAAATTTTTAATATCAAAATATAGAAATTCTAATAAGATGTTCCTGAAGAATACATAATCAAAAATCTCAATAAATAAATACTAAATAACAATTAACAATAAGGTCATTAATTAATAGGGACAAAATCTCTCCTAAAAAGTGCATAAAAGAACAATATATGCTAACTATTATCTTGTTCAATATTCTTCTGAACCGGAGGCATGAATTGTTGTGCGAAATTTGGGTTATTGAACATCCCTATGAACTCTCCATGAGGGCGAGACACTCGCCGTTGCAAAGAATTCCCCCCTCTTTTCCTCGTAAAAGCGCCTCTTCATCATCTTCCATATAATCATCCTTTATGTATAGACAAAGCTGCTCCAGAGGGCTTCTCAAATTACCACTGAGGCTTCTCAAGTTAACATTGCTGATGGATCCCATTATCTCTTCAAGGTCCTCCATCATATCTCAATTCACATCAGTGTCGACAATTTTTCTCATCTACAAAGAGTGAAAAACAATGCCAGAAAATTTAAATCCGTTTAGTATCCACGAGGCAAATAATAAGAGAAATCGCACGAGATCAAGAATAAAAAACAAAAACAGACCTTTTCTATTGCAATTCGAGTAGCTTTTCTTTCTCTCATGCTGCATCTTCGACTAGTCTTTTCCTTCATTCGTGAGGCCACTTTAGCTGTTCTAAGTTCTGCTGCAAACCTAGCCTTATCTACAAACAGTCAAAACATCCAATGTAAACAAGATATTCCCAAAGTAAGAGAAATATTAATGTAATACTCATATATTAAAAGAACATAATTAAATCAGATGTTTAAATGAAAATTATTGAACTATCTTCAATTTCATTCATAAACCGGAATAGCTTCATAGTTCACACAAGATTCTACTATAATTCAATTTTTTTGCTTGGCCACATGCTTTGCATCAAGTCACGTCTATTGATCATCAAGGAAAAAAAGTTCAATACAAGATAATAGTATTTAAGAAAGGCAAAATCATACGCGAAAAGTTTCATAGGAAGATGATTTTTATAACACAAAAATACAACTATACACCATAACATTGGATTAAGGATATGCTTAGATCACCTGCATGATTCAGCCTTTCATGCATGTCCCCCTTTCTTTATGCCTATTCACATGATTAATCTTCTCACCTTGATGAGAAATCAATAAAAACAGAGGCATTAGTAAGTCCGAAAAACGTGCAAAACTTAACCAACCTAGTATGCCAAATTTTTTGCAAGCAATAAGAATTAATTACATAATCTAGGAGAGTGTGATGTGTAGCTCTAAATATAGTATCGGCAAAGTGGCTCTTTAGCTTTGCAACCTGCAAATCGAGATTTAACCTTCTTGTATGAGATATCACAAGATATTTAGATTCAAAATCATGATCAAAATACTTAAGATTATCCAAACATGTTATATACCAAAACACTAAAAATAAAATCTTAAGCGACACATAGTTCTTATTATCAAACTATGAAAACCCATAGCAAGACAAATGAGAGACGCATATAGACACTTCTCCCAGCAATCTCACAGTAGTTAGTTAGCACGTGTGAGTCACTGATAGAAGGCCTAGCAGGATTAAAAAAAAAAAAACTGGTGCAATAAAAGTGGAGACTTATATTTCACGAATCAAGGCTAAATAAAGAGTTTGTTAACAAAATTTAGAAAGCGCATGTTATAAATTATGCACAAGTAAAGCTAGATAAGACATTTATTGATTACAATATGCTTCTCATTGGTATTAACAGATAGTCACCAACAAAAGAAATTAATATATCAGACATTCATCCATTACAATTTGCTTAAAAAAGAATCAAGAACGTATTATCTAAAAACCATACACAAATATTGAGTTAAATTGTCATCTTCAGTCATCAAACTGATAAACTAAACCAGAATATATCATAAATAGAGTAAAATGAATACAAGTCTTCTCATCCACAAGCTGCATTTATTTATTTGTTGATGTTAAGCTTGTTTGCTAATTTATACATGAGAATGGAAATCTAAGAGATCTTTTAACATTAAAGTCAAATTCATTTGTAAAGAAAGAGGAAAATTGTGTAAATCGATTGAAATAAATATAATAATAACAAAAAAGACGACAAATGCTATATAACATACCTTTTCTTGAGCAATTTCTTTTACCACTTCAGTACCCAGCTTTCACAGAAGATCAACACCTGAATCTGTCAAAAAAAAGAGAAAAAAAAAAAAGAAAAAAAACATTAACACGTGCATAGGCTGGGACGAATTCACATCGCAATTCACAAACCAAAAAAAACCTTCCAAAATCGCGATTTACTCCAAGAACATACAAGAAATCAGTCGAAATGATTTTCGAACTCACAAAAAAAAACATATCTAACAGCTAGAAATTAGAACCCCAAAACGACAATATATTTCGAGGGTCTACAGGAAATCAAAGCCCAAACGATTTGCTGGGAAAATTTGGACGAAATCGGGAAAGACGAAACATGGTCGCACAAATTTCGAACCTTATTGACGATCTATTCCGCAAAATAACCGTGTCCTATTTCTTGAAATGGTGGGAGGGTAATTTGTAAGTGGATGATAAAAAATTAATGTGAAGTTGGGATTGGAATGGGTTTCACCGTTTTGGGTTAGGGTTTATTTGGAAAAAAAAAAAAAGCAAAAATATAATAAAATGTGAGATGAGATGTATTTTTAGAGGCATTTTAGGAGGCGGTTTAAAAAAAATAATTTTTTTTCTTAAAATAAAATGAAAAAATTCGTGTTTTTAAAGGTCTTTTCTTCTGTCCCTAATTACAAGAATTGACACGTTGACAAATATTGGGCACTAATTTTCCCTCTCATGTGAGAAAATTTTTGAAAAGTATTAGGGCCATTTTTATCCGTCATAATTAATGTTAATAGAGGCCAAATATATTTTCGTCCCTAATTAATTCTTAATAGGGGCATATAACTTATTTTGCCCCTAACATAGTGTCCCTAATACTCTCAAATTTAGTAGTGTTAGAAATAGTCCTACAAGTGAAAGTGATTGACTTTGACTTTTATTAATGGTCAAAGTATATGACACAACCAACAAAAACTGTCTTTTTCCAAACTTAAAAGGTAATCTCACATCTGATGGAGTCAATGGTATCCTTAAGATAAAAACTTTGTACCCAGCATTGCTCCCTGGCATAATTCTAGCTTAAAGAACATGAAGACCAAACCTTGTAATAATTAGCCTTGTTGCATTACACAATCCTGTAGCATGGTTAATGTTTCTCAAAAGCATCATCGGAACACTGACCTTTAGCATCAATTCATGTGTAGACACACTTGAACACTTTACACTGTTCAAGAATTCCGTAGAGTGAATATCTTCAAACTAATTTTTATTGTCATCTTCCCTGCACAAGTGTTTGAACTCAATAAATCTTCCCTCAGCCTAATTGATAGAAACCATGTACTCGTTCAGGATATTCACAAGATCAAGTGGTTGTGTAAGTATAGCCCTCCCCTACAGACATAACACATCATCAAAGTTTCCTGCAAAAGATGGATATGGACTTTCGACTATGGATTGGACCGGTGTATCCAACACATCTACCAATAGGTCACTTAACACCTCTATTCTCACATGACCATCATTCTCACCTCCTAACGTTCCGTTTTTTATATTTAAAATCCATTCACTGAAGGACTTCAACTCGAGTTCACAATCATTATTACCAAAATTTTGGAGTCTCGTATTGTTCGTTAGTTTCAAAACCTTACAATATGTCCATAAGTATGACGAATTGATAATTCAGAACTTAAATCTAATGATCAATTCTTGAATTTGGATCTAAATCACAAACTTAATTCCAACATTTTGAATCACCAGCTTTCAACTGTTAATTTTAAGAATCTTATGCTCTAAATCTCCAAGTCTTCTATGATATTATAGAAAGTCGATACTGTGGGTGTGCACTTTCTTTTAACTAAATCTAGAAACTAATTCTTGGATTAGACAAATGAGAAAATTATACTCCCCTCGTCCCATTTATATAGGTTTCATTTCCTTTTTCTCTTGTCCCAATTATATAGGCTTGTTTCTTTAATGGAAAGTACTAATTTTGTTTCTTTACTAATATACCCTTATTTATTACTCTCAATAATAATAGTTTTGATACTTAAATAAGGATAATTTGGGAATTTTGTTTACAAAAATTACATTTTCAAAAATCTTAAAAATGTTTTCTTAATCTGTGTGAAAAGTCAAACCAGCCTATATAAATGGGATGGAGGGAGTATTTTACACAATGTTTAGGAAACCGGACCGGACCGGCCGATTCAACAGGAAAAATCGGGAACCGACCGAAAAATCGATCCGATTCGACTCAAAAATCGATTAAAGAACCCGATTTTTTACCGGTTAAACTGTGAACCGGGTGACCCGGCCGGGTATAAAAATATGTTTACAATTTTGTTCATTACTTATACTGTATAAAAAAAAAATTAAATTTTTTTTTGAAACTGAGCTATAGGGGGCAGTTTGAACCGCCCCCCATACACACTGCCAGAGAGGCGAGAATAACCCTTTTTATAAGGGTTGTTCTACCACATCCCACATCACTTTTCGATGTGGGATGTGGTGTTTTACCTTTTTTTTTTTGTTTTTAATTATTTTTTCTTAATTTCTTTTCTCTTTCTCTTTCTCTTTCTTTTTTCTTTTTTCAAAAATTATTCAAATTGACACTCTAATTTACCATTTTCGTCTTTTTTTTATTTATCATTTTATTTGTCATTTATTTATTTGTTAAATTTCTCTCTTAAATATATTATTTTTATCTTATTTTTTATGTTAAAATATTTTGAAATGAATTATAGTATAATAAATAAAATTAACAACCATGAATCTACATTTTCTTTGAACTATTAATTTCGAAATTAAATAGTTTTTATGTAAAAAAACTTATTTTTTATTTGTAAAATAACTTTTTTTTTAGTAAATTTGTGATTTTTAATAATTATTTAATTTTTGATTGAAACCGGTTCAACCCGTTTCGACCTTCTGACCCTTGACCCGCTGTCTTTTTTGGGTAGAATCGATTTCCGATTTTCTGAACATTGATTTTACATTGAACACTATGTAATAATTATTGTATTCTATGTAGTGGAGAATCTCTAAACACCGTGTAGTTTCTATTTATAGAGATGAAATAGTATCATTTCAAGTACAACAAGAATCTCAAGTTAAAATTAGCATACATTTGATAAATTGTTTATAAACAAATTTATAAACAAAACATTCCCTATTTATAAACAAAAACTTAATTAAAATCGAATTGGGATTTTTAATTAAAGTCTAAATCCAACTAGTTTATATTTAATTATACAAGCTTTATTTAGATTCACAATTAAGTTTATAACTATCATAGCAATTATAGTTAAGTACAAAATTTTATTGTAATTATGAATTAGCCCAAAACTTTTATAGTAACTGTAATTGAGTTCCAATATTTTATTAAATACACATGGATATGATCTAACATATACTATCCAAGATCCACTAATAAGATTCTGTCTAGTCAATAATAAACCACTCAATCTAATTATTAATCTTCAAGTTTTTCACTAAAGGCAAAAAAAACTAAACTCCCAGACATATATAAGATCACAAAAATCAATCTATAATACTTTCCTCTGACATGCCATATATGTATTTTGTCATCGTCATAGATTCGATAATTATTTATGAGCATAAATGACTGTTTTGCCTCTCTGATTAATCTAACTAACTAAAGTATCATTTTCCTCAACAGTAATATGAACCAATCACAACTGTCAATTTTTAATTGTTGCTAAGTATGGAGCTCAGATTTTAAATGTTATTCTCTCGCTCTCTCTCTCTCTCTCTCTCTCGTGCGCGCGCGCGCGCACATACTCGATGCATGGTCTATATATGAGTTGTATCGTACTATATTTCTTGACTCAAGTATCCGACTTATATTATCACAAGTGATAATAGGCACTTTAGTTCGCGTCCTTAGTGATAATAAATAAATACAATAAATAAATAAATAAAATTAGAATTTATTCATTATAAAATATTTTTTTACCACAGGAAATTATAATGTAAGGGCATACAATCCAACAAAAACTTTTATATTTCTTTATGAGTTATTACCCTTAATTTCGAGACTTGTTGTAAGAATGAACCGAAAAGAATTGAAAAACACTATGTTATACTCCTTTTCAAAATTTACATAACAATAAAAAATCAAGATATACCATTATATTTAATTGAAAAATAAGAAAATTAAATTATAAAGAAAAAAATCTAATAAGACTAAAGCATTTCCAATAAGACCGTTTATGTCCCAAAAATGATAGTTCATTTTGGTAAGGAACAAATGTGTACCAAAGTTGTGCAATATCACCCCATAACAATTAGACACTTTAATTGAACTGATGAACAAATTGGTTTGTCAAGTATGTCAGTCAAATCCTATGAAAAGGGATAACAACTTCTAAACTAGGATCCTAGTTGGTAATGACTCGCCAAACATTAATGCAAATGTTGATTTACCAACCATAGACACGAGTCATAGTCTAGAAACACCACAAATTGATACATCTAGCACGGGGGTCTTGGACCTTCTAATGTGAGAGGTGTTGGAACATCCACTATAGGGGTACCCTTAATATGAGGAAAAATGTCCAAAGCATAGGGTTAAGTGCTACACTCAACAATGAAGTAAACAATAGTCCATTTATGGCTAATATAGAAGTTAATGCTTTTAGACCACCAGTGGTGCCCTACGCACCACAACCAGTAGGAGTTTCATTTGATCCTAATGTTATGTTGAGGGAGCAAGTAACAAAAATCCTACAGGATCACATGGCCTTTAGAACTCGGCCAATAACTCCTCCAATAAATAGGAAGCCTTATCTAGATTGGGTAGATCAAGCACATCCTTTTCCTAGAGGATCTAGGGTGCCTGGATTCTCTTTATTCATTGGTTTAGGAGAAATATCTACTTTGGAGCACATTGGACGTTTTATTTTACAATGTGGCAAAGTTACAAATTATCATAAGATGAAAATGTTCCAAACTTTCACTTACTGGGGTTGCAGTCTCATAGTTCACTAACCTGCCAGCAAATTCTATTCAAAATTAGCAATAGTTAGAGCAGTTAATTGCATGTTGCTAAAAGGGGTCTATCGCAACATTCATGTAGTTGCATGTTGCTAAAAGGGGTCTACCGCAACATGCAAACGGCAACATTCATTAATTGCATGTTACTAAAAGGGGTCTACCGCAACATTCAGTAGTTGCATGTTGCCATTGGTTCATTTGTTTGACATTTAACAACATTCAGCAAGTGAATGTTGCTAATGCTAGCCTTTTGCAACGTTCCTTGCGCGCTACAAAAAGGCTCGTATTTTGCAACGTTCACTGCGTATTGCAAAAGATAAGTCTTTTTTGCAACGTTCAATGAGCGTTGCAAAAGGGTACCATTTTGCAACGTTCAGGAGAATGTTGCGAAAGGGTAGCCTTTTTCAAAGCGCAATTAGTGTTGCAAAAGAGTACCCTTTAGAAATGTTCATTGCACGTTGCAAAAGGCTACTTTTTCGCAACGCGCATTGAACGTTGCCAAATGGTTTGATTGGGGCAAAATTTCATATTACCTAAAATTGTGGGATTAAATTGCAAATTACCAAAATTAAATATAAACCTAGACACTCTTACACCTCTCAGTCTCTCTCTCTCGATCAACAGTTTCGCCCCAAACCCGGCTGCAATCTCCCTCACACTCTGCCTTCTCCCAGCGCACAACCGCCCGATCGACTGCCACGCACGCCGACCACCACGGTGAACCAAAGCTGGGCTCGAGCCGCTAGCCGAGCTAAGCCCCAGCTTTTTTCAAGCTGAGCCTAAGTGGCTCGAGCCGGCGAGCCATTTTTCCATCCTATGACTGTGAGACATGTGATATTGAAATCGACCAGAAAAGTACCTATAATTATATACTTCTTCTAGTTCATTGACGGGCTTTTTCCGTGTTCTATACTACATTGAGGGGTCTTTGACTGGGTATGATAATACCCTGAGGCGATCTTGACTATATTCTAAAATTGGTTATCAGAAGTCTTTGAGACCTGAGAAGCATGTATGACCAGATTACAAATTTTAGTCAGATGGATTTTCTAGTATATTGAGATGTGATGAGATTATGCCCTTGATTTGATTATGAGATGATATTTTTCAGTATTATGAGAATGTCTCACATTTGAACTATGATTATATGACGTTGTAATGTTAATTACTAAATGACATGCACTAGATTTTTGATAAATACGTATAAATGGGAAAGTATAATTATTTTGAAAATTATCAACTCACTGAGCTATCAACTCACTATTTTCTCATGATTTATCTAAATAGATAACAATTGAGTTTTGAAAGTCTCAAGAGTTTGTCGATTTGGAGCCACCACACTAGTATGACATGTATAGTTTATTGTTTCATTGAAATTGAGTATTTAAATATCAACTTGGGCCCTCGTTTTTTCAACATAAAATGATTTTTTTTTATATTGCATATGATTGGTAGTAGATCATAGTCAGCCTTGGTGGTGGGTCTGACGTCTAGCTGGCGTCCATCATTGGCGTACATCATGTCTCGGGTGATGCAATTCTACTTGGAAAACATGACGAAGAATGCGAAATAAAAGACACAAACAATAGGAAATATCTAAATTCAATGAACACAAGAATTAAGAAACAAAGACAATAAATAAAAGATAGAATTTGATGATAGGACATTGACCCAACAATCACGACGCGAAAAATCGACGGTGCAGAGTGAAGAACCAAGGTTTTCGAAACGCCACAAGGGATGTCAACTTCCTTGATAAGTTTCTGATTGGAACTCTACAAATATTTTAAGTTAAATTTGTTCTTGAAGAACAACAAAAAAGGAATAACTCACATTTCAAAGAGAAAATACTCTCAAATTTAATTCAATATCAAAGTTAATGTTTACAATCGTCAAAATTGATAATATAAACTAAAAACTGAAATAAACTAGGTCTAGCCACTAATGGGCTCTAATTTGTGGAAATAATAAACCCTAAATGGAAAATAAATTTAAATTCGCAATATTCTGGAAAAATAGATAGTTACGGCCGTAAAGGATATACTTACGACCGTAAGTAATCTTCTGTTTGTAAATTACGGTCGTGATTGGGTTGCTTACGGCCGCAAGTACGTTTTTGCTGAAATTATCTATTTTTACCCTAAAGAGAGTTACAGCCGTGATGGGTTCTGGTTCTCGAACTTTCCCTCTTTGATTCGGCTTGTTTCATTTTTCTTCTCGGCTTGACTTCAACATGAAACTTGCTTCATTTTCCATGTAGATCGTTGTTGTATTGCCGATAGCCTGACTTCTCCTTTGATCCCGTACTTTGGATCACATCATCCTTCTCTCTTGAAAATGATTAGACCTCGAATCAAATTCTGGCCTGCCTTTCAAACACTTCCTGTTTTTCTTGGCTTGAGGGACCTGCTGTTGTTTGATCGCTTGTCAACTTTTTAGTTGTTCACCCTTGCTAGTGAATCTCTCTCCGATTTTAGTTTTATGATTTGATTTTGGTACCTCAGCTTAATTTCAATGGATTCAGTCAACCACTGCAATTTATAAGGATTATAATGTTTGATCAAAGACAACCCCAATTTTTCCACTAAGGTAGCACTATCCAAGTTGGTGAAACTTCATCCATCAATCACCATACTACAAACCTTATTATCTATGAAGCATCTAGTAAAAAATGTTATCACTTTGCTCACCCACACCATTCACCTTACACCTAGTGCTACGAGATCGCCTATTAATAAGTGATTCACCTACTGCAACATTTTTAATTTATCATTATCACAAGCATTCTTTAACTTATGGATCTTTTCCACTTTATCTTCACTTTTTAAAACAACTTTTGCATCACAACCAACCATCACCTTTTTATGCAGACATTGAAGTGCAATGTAACCCAAATTAAAACACTTAAAGCATTTAGCATTTCTGTCCTTAAGAGGGTTGGAATCAGAATCAGTTTTACCTCTAGGTGTTGGTTCCACCCTCCTCTTTGGAACATGAACACTACTCTCCCGTTTTGATCATGATGTAGGATAGGATCCCGGATATGGCTTTTTATCAACCCCATCTCCACTTCTAGTATTGGATTTATGCCTCTTTTCCTTTCTAGCTCTAGAATCCTCCTGAGATTGCTCCTTTTACAATTGGGAAATATTTGCTTCCCTCCAATCCATCCTAGCCATTAACTTCCCAACTTGTGCTTGCATGGCCTCCATCAGTTTAAAATTCTTGTTGTCACCTGATGATGAAGATGATAAAGTTTTTTCCTGGAGACATGGTTAGTTTTCAAAAGACAAATAAAATTTCCTCACGTGTTTATCTTAACTTGTGTATCACACTCAATTCCTCTTTCAATAACTCCATGAAACAATCCAAGAGCTTCAAATAATGGTAGGATAAGAGAAGGCACGAATAAGGACAAGAAAATTTGGAAATTGAGACAATTTTCGGAATATTTGGGAAAATAATGAAATTTTTGGATTTTTTTTAAATTCACTATGAACACGGTAAAACAAACGAATTGAATTTGGATATGAATTGAATACAATAAATACTTTTGAAATTTTGTTGAAATTTTTTTATAAATCGAAAACTGGAAAACTTTACTAGTATGAAGAACAAGAAAATCAAGAAAATATCAAGAACTGAATTTAGATTCAAGCTCTGATACTACCTGATGCGATTCCACTTGGGAAATGCGAAGAAGAATGCGGAATAAACGACACAAACAATAGGAAAAATCTAAATTCAACGAACACAAGAATCAAAAAACAAAGACAATAAATAAAAAGATAAAATTTGACGATAGGACATTGACCCAATAATTACGACGCGATGAATCGATGGTGCAGAATAAAGAATCAAGGTTTTCGAAACACGACAAGGGATGTCAACTTCCTTGATAAGTTTCTGATTGGTACGCCACAAATATTTGATACGTTCAATTTGTTCTTGAAAAACAAGAAAAAGGAAATAACTCAACTTTCAAAGAGAAAACACTCTCAATTTAACTCAATAACAAAGTTAATGTTTACAATCGTCAAAATTGATAATATAAACTAAAAATTGAAATAAAACTAGGTCTAGCCGCAACGGGCTCCAATTTACGGAAATAATAAACCCTAAACGAAAAATAAATATAAATTCTTGAAATTCTGGTAAAATAGACAGTTACAACCCTAAAGGATATACTTATGTCCGTAATTTAAAAACAAAAGATTACTTACGGTCGTGACTGGGTTGTTTACTTTCGTAAGTACGTTTTTGTTGAAATTCTCCATTTTTACCCGAGAGAGAGTTACGGTCGTGGCATGCCTGACTTACGGCCATGAATTTAGTTTTGGTCCTCGAACTTTCCCTCTTTGATTTGGCTTGTTTCATTTGTCTTCTCGGTTCGAATCCAACATGAAACTTGCTTTGTTTTCCACGTAGATCGTTGTTGTATTGCTGATAGTCCGACTTCTCCTTTGATCTCCTACTTTGGATCACATCATCGGGTCCATCAGGGTGATCTCGGTACCGGTCGTGTCAAAATCAGAACATGTATTGGGTTATGCAGAAATGGATTTGGGTTATAGTACTAGGGTTGGTAGAATTTTAGAGTGTAGTTAGGCTATAAATAGTCTCTTAAGATGATTTTTCTAATCCTAGTACACTGTGGACACTACATTTACTAAAGTTTGTAGTGTGTGTTATCTCTTTTGATTAAAAACCCTAATCCTAGTGTAACCTAGATCTAGAGAAAGTGGCCACACACTTGCATAGTCGCTATTAAATAGCACCAAGGAAAACTTGAAGGTTTGCGATGTGTTCCCGACCCGTGACAATCGGAGTCATAGCAGGCTTGACAGAAAGTTAAATATCCAAGCCAAATAAAAGTGCAGTCCAGTCAACCATGTCGGAATTGGATGGATAATATATGTTTTTCGAGTAGAAACAGGTCACTGAGCAAGACTCATGGGCTAATGCCCTTGAGCCCATTGGTTTTAGGGCCAAATTCCATCGTATGGGGCTTCAAATTGACAAATCAATGATGCAGACGGAAATTTACTATATTTCCATAATCATAGGATTATATTTAATTTGTCTTTATTATTGTTTCCAATTAAATTAGGATTCCATTATGAGAGGTTTTATCTATTCTCTAATTAGATTAAATTTTAATTTAGTATTCTAGTTTAATTAGAATTCTATTTTGAGTAAATTAGCGACTAGGTTATTTTGCTTATTTATACGCTTTCCCCATTCATTGTAATTCAGATTTGATTTTGATATAAACAGTTTATTGAGTGATTCAATAAAATTATAGGTGGATTCTTATGTTTTCGAACTTATCAAGAATATTTTTTGTGGCGTTCAAATATCGAACTTATCAAATATTTGCTAGAATATTTGTGGCGTTCAAATCAGAGACTTATCAAGGAGATTGGGCAAATCCTTGTGGCATTTCGAAAGTCGTGGTTCTTTATTTCGCATCGTCGAGCCATCGCGTCGTGAATATCGGGTCATGATTCATCTGTCCAACCACAACCTGAGTTCGAAACTTTCCGGCGTTTCTTCCGCGCTTCGAATCTCATCATATGGTATCAGAGCTGGACTCTGAATTCAGGTTTTTCTATCCAGTTTGATTTTTATGTTTATCATCGAGTCCCATAAAAATCATCCATATCTTATTGAGTGTTTTGTTTTCAGTTTTTTGCGTTCTTCTTGTTCTTGAGTCTTTAATCCAGAAAATCGTTCCAAAATTTTTTTAAAGTGTTTATTTTGTTTGATTCTTATCTAAATCCTGTTCCGTTTGTTTTGTTGCGTTCGTGTCGAATTTTCGGATTTCTTAAAAAAAAAATTATTTTTTTTATTTTTTATTTAATTCCGAAAATTCATTTTTTTTTTTTTTTAAAAAGGAGTTATTCCAAATTCAAGAACCACTTTCTTGAGTTTCTTTAAAATTCTTGATATTCATTTCCTTCCAAGTCAATAAATGTCGTTCTTGCTATTTGATGTCTAAATCCTCTTCGTTCTTGAATTTTTGAAACGCCACATAAGGAATGGATTATGATTCGGGCTCTTTATTCCAAACTAGATGTTATGTGGATCATAAGGGGTGCAGTTTGACGATTGATGGAAAGTGTTTTACTAATTTCGTTAGTAGCACCGTGGTTGAAAAATTAGGATTGCCCCTAGAACCACACTATAAACCTTATAGGATGTCGTGGATGAGGGAGTTTGGGAATTTCAAAGTAACCAAACAAGTTCTAGTGCCTATCACCCAGGGAATGTATAGTGAGGATGTATGGTGTGATGTAGTGCCATTAAAATCTTATCATATATTATTGGGAAAACCATGGAGACGTAGAAGGGATGCTGTTTATGATAAGAGTATGCACATATACAAATTCTTTAAGAAAGGGAAAACATGCGCACTATATGGGTTGACATTAGAAGAAGCACTAGAAGATTCACGGAGGGTAAGGAAGGAGAGTGAAAAGTGGTGTAATAGGAGGCATCGTGGAGATAAGGATATTGATAAGAAGGAGTGAGAGTTGAAATTAAAACAAATAAACAAACTCCAAAATTTGAAGAGGAGAAGGTGGAGTTGGGTAACGAGGAAATGATTAAGAATGAAATTGTTGATAATGAGGGGAATGAATTAAGAGTTGAGGTGGAAGTTCAAGATTTGAGCGTTGAATTGAAAGATCCACATTTGGGTAGTGATGAGGTAGTGCACGAGCATGGTGATAAAAGTGTGGAGTTAAGAGATGAGGTTGAGTTTGAAGATAAAAAAATTGAACAAGAAGTTGCAAAAGAGAAAAGAGGCGAAGAGAAGAGCCTCGTGGTTAAAGAAGTGGAGTTAGTGGTGGTTTATCATGAATACAAGGATCCATACCTTGTACCTCATGAAGCTAACATGTCCCTCTCCATTTTGTTTAAATCTTTTTTGCAGGTTAATTATGTTTGGAAGTTTCAACCACACTACGTATGGCAAAGGGAGTTCAAGTTCCATCTTTTCCATGTATTCCAATCAAATGAGCATAATTTATTGAACTCATGGCATGGAAGCAATAATTTTCCGTTTGATCCAGGAGGTGAAGTGAAACAACAGGAACAAAGCTATGATTCGGGGCGAATCATCCTAAAGAAGGAGGGTATAATGTGTTCCGGACCCGTGACAATCGGAGTCATAGCAGGCTTGACAGAAAGTTAAATATTCAAGCCAAATAAAAGTGCAGTCCAGTCAACCATGTCGGAATTGGATGGATAATATATGTTTTTCGAGTAGAAATAGGTCACTGAGCAAGACTTATGGGCTAAAGCCCTTGAGCCCATTGATTTTGGGGCCAAATTTCATCGTTTGGGGCTTCAAATTGGCAAATCAATGATGCAGACGGAAATTTACTATATTTCCATAATTATAGGATTATATTTACTTTGTCTTTATTATTGTTTCCAATTAAATTAGGATTCTATTATGAGAGGTTTTATCTATTCTCTAATTAGATTAAATTTTAATTTAGTATTCTAGTTTAATTAGAATTCTATTTTGAGTAAATTAGCGACTAGGTTATTTTGCTTATTTATATACTTTCCCCATTCATTGTAATTCAGATTTGATTTTGATATAAACAGTTTATTGAGTGATTCAATAAAATTATAGGTGGATTCCTATGTTTTCGAACTTATCAAGAATATTTCTTTTGGCGTTCAAATATCGAACTTATCAAATATTTGCTAGAATATTTGTGGCGTTCAAATCAGAGACTTATCAAGGAGATTGGGCAAATCCTTGTGGCGTTTCGAAAGTCGTGATTCTTTATTCCGCATCGTCGAACCATCGCGTCGTGAATATCGGGTCATGATTCATCTGTCCAACCACAACCTGAGTTCGGAACTTTTCGGCGTTTCTTCCGCGCTTCTAATCTCATCAGTTTGGAACTTGGTAGAATCAAGAAACAACACAAATAATTGTCAAAGCACGCTATGAAGGTAATAGTCACTAAACTATTATCTGTGTAAAATTATTTGACATTTGACATCCCGTTGTGCTTCCCAAGAGAAATAGCTTTTTAAATGCTTCTTTTGAAAAAAAAAAAAAAAGGTGTAGCCTACACCTTGAGGACCCCAACCGGCTATGCCCTGAGCCATTGGTTGAGGAGGTAAATCGCAGGTTATGCCTCCCAGAGCCAGGATGGAGGACTTGATGGTAAGCCCAAAGTTTGGGTAACTCCCGCTTGCAACAAGGCACAAATCCAATATTTCAGGATTCGAACCCTGCACACTGCTGCACTGAGCCTTACCAGCCCTCCTCTTTACCACTGGGAGATGTGTCCATGGGACTTTAAATGCTTCTTTTGAAGTCCATGTCATTTGGAGTAATTGAAAGAAGAAGATTTCTTTTTTCCCCATTTTTAGAGTATTTCAGTCCCTATTCTTTTCGAAAGGAAAGAAATACAACACTTACAACCCATACATGAGTTGGTGCTTTGGGTTTCGAGTATTTATGTTATTACACTTCATCACCATCAAACCATCATCTCGTCTCCTTTGGATATCTTCGATTCTTACTGTTGCCAACCGCACCAAAGTGGGATAATTTTAAGAGTCAATAGATACATGGCAATCTCTTTCTTTGACCGAGCTGACCTGGATAAATTCTTAAGGAAATTCATGTTGCATGTTAATGTAAACTGGATGTTAATACGAGTTAAGCTACCTTGAGAAGTTGGATTCGAACTGGGACGTCTTGGATGTTGAAGCGAACTGATGGATTATCCTATCAACATTCTGCAGACTTAAATGTCAAAAATTCTATTCGTGAAATAGTGAAGTGAAATCTCATCCAGGGTAGATAATTTTTAAGATGGGCTGAAGTGGAAGAACCTACAAATCCCTTCAATCAGAACTAACCACCACTGTTATTGAACTGAAATCTCATTCTTATAAGATAATCTTCAAGAAGATATTTACTTTTGATTTCAAAAATATATCATGCCCGTGCACAGAAAATATTTTTTATTTTGAACCGACAACGTTAGGTCTTTTTTATTTTTTCTTTGTGAGAGTAGTATTAGGATGAGTGACCTCCTGAGAAACCCTCGTGTTGTAAGCCCCTTTCTTTTTCTTTCACGGGCATGGTTCAGTGGTAAAGTAGGAGGAGTTGAAACTGGATGGTCAGATGTTCAAATCTTGACTCATAGAAATCAACATTTAAATGTTGGAAGACAAATGCTTGCATAGAAGTAGAGTCATGGTGCCCCATGTCACCCCTCCGAGAGTCCATTTGTACGACTTAAAGAAGGGTTCGTAAAGAGGAGAATCGTTGCTCGAATGTCTATTACAAGTGTGCATAGGTTGTATCTGCATACATATTTAAATGAAGAGAGAACCAAGGGGGAAAGTCATCCTCTCTCAGGATTAGTCTTACGCAAGGTTCTAAAATGCGTAATGCGTTGCGATGCGTCAATGTCGAGAATCAAGAATCACAAGTTTAGGCATGTCAATGCGAAAAATAGTCGTCATAATGCGTTTCGTACTTTTAATAATGTTTTGATTAATTTTAAGACATTAAATAATTTTTATATAAAAAATAAATTTTATTACATAAAAACTAAATACAAAAATAATATAAAATATATAAATAATTTTCTTTAATTTTAGAATTACTAACTCAAAAAAATAGAGATTTATGGTTGATAATTTTATTTATATTATACTATTAGTTTCAAAATATTAAAATATTTTAATCCTTATAAAATAAGAAAAATAATATTTAAATAATAGTTTGGAGAGAAAAGTCAAACAAATAATGGTACGTAAAAACAATTAAAAAAAAAAGAAAAGAAACAAAACAATTTAAAAAGAAAACAAGAAATAAAAAAGTCTATCAGTTCCCATCCCACATCGGATGTTGATGTGGGATGGAAACACCTATTACCCTTATAAATGGGTTGTTCAATGATAAGCTGAATTAAGAGGTTGTTTGGTAATGAAAAAATTTCAATACAAATTTTCAAACTCAATCTCAACCATCCATCCTTAGTCAAGCCTACAATTTTTTACTTTTCACACATTTTTCAACCACACATCCATCAAAAAAAAAAATCACAAAAACCAAAATTTTTCATATTACCAAACAGTTTCTAAGTTTGCAAAGGGAATGCATCTGTTTACAGACAGCCCCTGAGTATAGTTTTTTATTTATTTTTTTATATTTATTTAAATAGCACCGGTTCAATTGGTTTCTAACTGATTGGATTGGAAAAGTAACGATTTATAATTCGTTATTGACCATTAATCACTGATTTTTTCGATTTATATTCAACAAAAAACATTATTCCGTGTATATGGGTAATGCGAGGCGTTTTTCTCACGCATTGCGCTAATGCGCACCTAGGCGACGTTTATTCTCGTATTTTAGAACATTGATCTTACGAAACTTGAACACCTGAGTTTAGTTCTTGTATTTACTATTTAGAGTGATTTGTCTAATATCCAATCTAAGTAGGTAAATACATGATCCATGTCCCATCTATAGAATAGTAAAATTAAATTAACAATGCAATTAGAAAGAGTTTTTGTCAATAATCAAACACCCATAAAGAATCTGCAGAACGATATACTTTTGGGTGGTAAATCAATATACCACAATTAATCACTTTCTTGAGGCAAGCTAATCAGTTACAATATCAATATCTTACCTTCTTAACTTCAATTCAGTCAGCGAGGTTGCTTTAACCTTAAAGCTACATAAGCCAAAACCCTATACCCCACCAACATTACAATCAAAGCAGACATATCCAACACAATATTATCAATACCAAGGTACTTTATGGCTGGAAAATCCTGAACCCTGCATTCTTTACCTTCCAAGCCACATGCATAAACCTCATTCTTGGAGTACTGCACAACTACAAGAAACTTATAGCAGTAATGGCAAAAAGAAAAATATTTTAACCAGTTAATGAAAGGCGGCATGTGTTGAATGTAATATCCACTGGCAATTAGAAACACCAGAATCATTACAGAAGACAAAGTTGTCGCCTGCTTTAGGTCCATTAAAACTGCACCGAGAGCAAGGCCGAAGCCCTGAGAAACTAGAACGTTGAGGAGAATCATGGAAAGGGTTAGAAGGAAAGTTATAAACGACGGTTTTAGGCCGCTCATCCAGTACGTGATTGTAGTGAATATTGTGGGAAGTACAAGCTCCATTGGTAAGTCGCCTGCGATTCTTGCGAAGTAATATGATGAGAGACGGTACATGCCCGAGGAGAGTTCTCTTGTGAGCATTGGCCTTTCTTGTGGGAAGGTGAATACGGCATTGAAGAGAGGGAAGAAGCCCCAGAATATTGACAAGAAGAAGAGCAATCCCACCTGTCCAATATTTTCTTGAAGACTAAATTTAAATAAACATGTCGTCTCTAAAAATATAATTAATTTTAGATGAGGTATGCTCAATATGATGTCAAAGAGACCATGACATGAGCTCAAGTCTCGTCATCATCATTTATAAGAAATATGCTCGTGTCATATACTTGATCAAAAATTTAAATTTGATATGCACATTAGGAAGTACGATGAAGATTAAATGTAAATAACTAAAATATATGTTGTCTTTCTAAAATTTTAAACTTTTAATTGAAGTAGTTCTACACGTAATTATATTATATGGGTAAACAAAAGAGTTGAGTTTTATTCTCGTCGTTCCATTTATAAAATTATGCACGTACGGGACATTTAATTAAAACCGAAATTGGCATATATGTGATAAGTTTGTTGAAACTTAAATTTAAGCAAATAAAGGTTTTTGTTTTCTAAAAACTTGAACTATGACATGAATTGCTTCCATTGTTTTACTTTTAAAGAAGTGAATCAAAACTATATATAGATAATCTTAAGTCACCAATAACTAGAACTATCAATCGAGCCCGAGCTAAATCCGAGCCCTAATGGTAAATTTATATTTTTTGACTTTAATTTCATTCATTAAAATTATTCACGTAAATGCATTTTTCCGCAGTTAAAATATTTGTAAAAAATGTTCATAATTTCTATAATATTTTTAAACTTTCTATAGCTACTTCCAAAACTGTTTGATTGTGATATTTAGAGCATCTTTAATGGTTGGGTTTAGTGCGTGTGAGAAAGAGACACAAAAAAAACTTGTGGGTCTCACTCTAATATCTTTTTTTTCTTCTCTCTTCCACTTTGACCTTGTACTTGACATCTTCCTCTATTTTTCTATTAATGTATTTGAATTTGTATCAATCTCTCTCTTCCTTTTTCATTTTCATTTTTCCCTCTCTTTTTTCTACTTTCAACATCCACTCTCCACAATTTAATCTTAAAATAATATATATCTCTCTTTCTTTCTCATCCAATGGACTTTGACTTTCACATAGCCATTAAAGATGCTCTTAGTCTCTCTTTGGTAAAAGCTTTTTTTTTTTCTTTTAACAAACAAAGAATGTAATGTTTTCGAGGTAAAATACGATGTTAAAAATAGATTTGGAATACGTGGATGAAAAATTATTTGAAAAATATGTGTGATTGCAAAATGATTTGGAAAAATGTGTTATTTATAAATTTATTTATAAATACTTTACCAAACGGAGGCTTATTTATTTATTTTTTTAAGCAAAAAAGTAAAAATATGACACGGCAATCCCAGGACAATAGTTAAAATAGACCAATTTGAGGTACTGTATATTTACCTGATCTTGTATATGATTGGCGTCTGAATGCCACCATAAAAGTCCAGAAATAATTGAAACAGACAACACTTGGGAAATTCTGAGGCATGAAAATGACTCGTGTTTTCTTTCCTTTAGTCCTCTGCTTAATAACACCTTGAATTGCAACCACCAACTATTTGTCCATTGACTTTCAGAACCTGATAATTATCACAAGAAATTATTTTTTCAAGTAATTAAAAAAAAAAGAATATAATCATTTAATGCAGCTCCATGCCACCACAAAAGTCACTATAAAACTTTTAAGCAAATGCATTGCACAAGGACAGAAGATTTTGATAATATATATACTTCTTGATGGCAATGATTTTCCAGGACGAATTTCATCGTTGGATGCTCTTTGAATTTCTTCTTTAAGAATTGGAAGCAGGATCTTTTGGTAAGATGATATAAAGAATTGTTTTGTTGAATTATGCTCATCATGACTTCCATGAAACTCCATTTGATCAACATCCCTTGTCTCAGGAGTGACACCTGTTGATGTAAAAAAAAAAAATCGTAAATTTTTAAGATAGAATCTCAAGTCGAGGCGTATTTGTATACTATCATTAATCCCAGTAAATAAAAGCACTTTTTATTAGATAGATATATGAAACAATATCAGATATACTTGGACCAAATAAAAGCTTAATTAAAAGTTGGAAACTTTAATTAGTCATGGCTCAAAAAAGAAAAAAAATATCTTCTGCTAAACTTACTTTTGACTATTTAAGTAGATACGTGTGTGATGCGTATAGGTTATTATTTGTCTTTGCTTTACTTTATTGTGGATTCAGCTTTTGATGGATAATATTGTTCAGCTATTCATAATCATATGAAGCAATGTGGGTGGGATGGGGTAAGAAGATGATCATTATTCATTAATAATATATATTTACTAAAAGGAGTGATTAGATATTTTCATTTAAAAAGTCCAATTATTTAGAATATATTCCATGTCATATCGAAACTTTGTTATTGTAAGTTTATGGGGGTAGTCAGAGGTTTCAATTATCATAAAATCTTAGCATTTTTAGCTGGCAAGAACAAGAATTTTAGTATAACCTCATTTTTCTACAAGCTCTCGCGATAAATAAATATTACTAAAGGAATTTGACTATTGCTATGAAGTGAAAATGTAATCACCGTTTGATTCTAATTAAAATCTGATTTAAATTTCAAGTCAAAGTCAACAATTAATTTTAACCACACATTTTACGGGACCCGTAACTTTTCAACCACACATTTCATCAACTTTTATGAAAATCTATTAAAAAATTGATTTTAATATATATCAAACATGAGCGCAGTTATTTTTGTAGGGTAATTAACAAATATAGGTATTAATAAGAATGTTTCATACCATTAGCAAGATCCAGAAGAAAATCAGCAGGATTCATGAAATTAAACCTGGGCTTGTATCCAATTGAGGCAAAATAGTCCATCACTTTATTGGCAGTGCCACTATAAATTGGACACCCTTCTGATAAAACTATCATCTTGTCAAACATCGTGTACAAACTACTAGACGGCTGATGAATGGTCGTGATAACTGTCCGGCCACCGCAAGCCAGCCGCCTTAGTGTGGCGACAATCCGTCTAGCTGCGGTGGAGTCGAGACCGGAGGTGGGCTCGTCCAATAACAAAAGGCTTGGATTCACTAGCATTTCTTGCCCAATGCTAACCCTTTTTCTCTCCCCACCTGATATTCCCCTAAATAGAGGCCCACCAATCATACTATTTCTACAAGTAGTCAATCCTAGTTCCATGAGAATTAATTCAACATGTTCAATTTTCTCTTTTCTAGTGAGCTTATTTGGCAGCCTCAATAAAGCAGCATATTTTAGGGTTTCAAGAACGGTCAGGTACGGATATAGCACATCATCTTGTGTAACGAACCCGGATTTACGCTTAGTTGAGCTTGAAAAAGGGAGTCCATTGTATGTAATTGAACCGGAGATCTTGCCCGGTAACCTGCCGGCTAGGGCTGTCAGAAGAGTGGTTTTGCCACTCCCTGACGGGCCGAGCATGGACAGAAGTTCACCAGGTCGAACAATACCACTAACTCCATTGAGTATATTACGTTTGACCTTGGATTGAGGTGAAGAAAAACAATTTCCTCCATTATTTCGTATCTCGATTGTGTAAGACACATCTTCAAACTGCACAAAATAATAACAAAATTACACAACACAAAAGAAATTATAGGCCAAACCACGTCTATTTGAACAAATGTCGTAGGTTTAAATTTGAGTAATATTATGAAAATTTGGAACAGTTGTCACCTCTATATAACAACTTAAACTTGAAAATTGTTTGATTTTTTAGATGATTAACAATAACAGTGGACTTCTATGTACCTTAAGGGTGATGGGCCGTAAGGTTTCCCGTAAAACAGAAAATCTAACGGTAGTAGCGTCATTTTGTTCTGTTATTTGATCATCTGAACATGGGCTTACATTGCTGGTTGAACCAGGTGGCTCAACCTCAACGTGCACAGAAATATTGTTGGTTCCATTACGGACTAGAGCATTAGCTGCACCACCATTGATTTCTTGCTCAAGAGACATCATTTCATTCGAGAAAAAGAAATACACAAAGAAGAAGAAGAAGAAGGATTTCAAAGTAGAATGCACGAGAAATGGTTTATGCAATGACACATGATATAGCCGCAAGAATCCTACGAGGGAGTGTAGGCAGCCAACCGTATTTGTAGTCTTAGATGGGCGATATGCATTAAAGAAATATTAATGGACAAAATCCTTTTTGACTTATAAAACGTTATTTTCCATTTTCTTTTTGGACAAAAGAAATGGTTAATGTTTACTTTATTTTTCCTTTACCACGTGTTTTACTAATTGGCACACGCCTTAAAAATTTATTATTGAAAAAAATATTAGGAAATATATTAAGGAGATTGCTGCATGAAAACTAATTAAGATGGTGTTTGGCAACTTTTGTTTATTTCTATTTTGACAATATCCCATTGAATTTTTTTTTATTATTATTTTTTTAAAGTCAAAAATTTTGACTGATCAAATATTTCTACCCACGATTTTTTACTTTTAAAAAAAAATAGATCAATAAAATATCGTCACATACATCGTCGTTTATAAACAACCATTCATAAACGGAGGAGTTTCCAAATAGAATGTTATGAAACACAACGTATTTAGAAAGAGACTACAAACCTGATTAAATACTTTTAACGTGCAAAGCAATACAGTATTACTAGTATTTTGTTAAAATAAAATTTAAATGAGCACATGCAACTCTTTTCTATTAACTTATAAGCTTCTAGAGACGAGATAGTAAAAATAATATTAGGTGAAGTTGGGTATAAGATCTAATCCTTGTTTGGTTTTCATTAACAATTTCTCTTTTTTTCTACAGTACTCAATCTCAACATCAATTAAAAGTCAAGCCCATAATATTTGATCTTTGAACAAAATTTCAACCATCAATTCTTCAGAAATTACTATTCATTTCAAAATAACTATTTTTAGAGCTTGTTTGATTTTCATCAAATTTTTCTCACTTTTCTACAACAATCAATATCATTCATCCATTAAAAGTCAAGATCACAATATTTGACTTTTCAACCAAATTTCAATCATCCATTCTCCTAAAAATCACTATTCATTTCAAAAAAACTCATTTTAACTAAAATCAAACACACACTTAAACAATACCAAACACACTCCTAGTTTCATTGCCTACATAAAAATTGTATTATATGTGTGGCAGAATGTGTGTGAATGAAAATAATAAGAAATTAAATCGTTGATTCAAGATAATACCGAATTGAATTGCATAAATTTGGAGAAACCCCAAGAATGATAAGTTTAATGTCAAAAACAACTACTCATAACACAAAACAAAGAAGTATAAATATTAAACCCTAACCCTAAAAACGAGAAATTAAAAAAAAAAAACTAAAATAGACATAACAAATAAGAAAAATCCCGTTTCTAGATGTCTAAACGATTTCAAAAGCCCAAAATCCATAATTTATAGCGGCAAAGTGACTAATCCAATCCGGCTCATCGAGACGAATCCGAAAAAATATTATGGACCAAAATCTGAGCTCGTATGCGAATTTTATGGCAATTTCTTTAAAAACTTTGAAATCTAACGATCCCGTTCTTCCAAGTAATCCAACGCTCAATTTTCAACTCCATCAATGTGCCATACTTTAACTAAAATCGAATTTCGTATGCACGTAAAGAGTGTGTAAAAACATAATTTGAAAAAAAATTATGCGATGCTTCTTTAACGGTTTAAATTTTTAAGATGAACTAGTTCAAATGTTAGTTGAATGAATATTATTGATAACCTACACTTTAGAAGGTTCACAAAGAATACATGGTTGCTTGTGTTGCTAATAATGAACATAAATTAGGAGATTTTTATTCATATTTCAAACAAAATAAAAATTGTAACAATGCTCTATATGTATTTAAAAAGTAGATGTTACTTTGTTCCTGCTTTATTGTACAATGTGATATTGTCATATTGTACAATCTCCAAATATTGTTGTCTGATATATATCTCTCATATTCGATTCATTATATTACAGACAAAGGAAAAGGGGAAAAGATTTCATGCATGGATAGTGACGACAGTTGTAAATTTATGGGAAAAAAACAATAACATTTTAATCCCAACTTGTAGGAACAATTATTTGCTCCACTCAAGCTTGTTAGGTAATATTATACTATCAAACAAAATTTTTGACTATGATATTGTTGGTGTAAAAATCGCAAGTGCACGATATCGCTAACAAGTAGTAAAAGTGGACTTTTGAGTCCGAGTTGTCGATCCCACGAGAACTATTTATTTGTTATCGATTTACTTTGATTCAATAGAATTCCTAAACTAAAACAAAAACTAACTAAGGAAACAAATTGCAAAATAATAAAAACAAAAACGACAAATAATTGAAAATCAACGAAATAAACAATGCAATTAAAATGAAAATATAAAATTAAACTAAAAGCAATTAATAAAAGCAATAAACAAAGTGGTGGGATTTCTAGCAATTGAATGAATATCGTAACTAGCGATTTCGAAATAACGTTATAGCTTAATTTCTCATCTCAAGTTGTTTTCTAAAGTTGTATTTGGTCGAATTCCCACATATATCTAATTTACCTCTCTCGAGTTCAAATTAGGCCTATTTAACTAAGTCAACCATGTATCTCTACAGCGGGTCAGAGTTCTCCTTAGTTAAATGCATGAAATTTTCTAGGAATTCATAAGTGACTACAAGTAACCACAAATTCATATCTTTATCTTTTTGTTAAAATTGCCGGATTTTATTACGTGATCTAATTGTTAACTCACCTCTCGAATTATGAAAACAATCATTAACTCATGAATTGGTGATCAAGTAACTCAAGCATTAAAAACAATAATAAAATCAATACATAAATATCAAAGCACCAACTTGAGAATTAAAATCAAACAAGAAACATAAAATGTACATCGTCAATTCCGATTATAAAATTTAGCTACTCATGTTTTTGGAAGAAAAATCAATGAATAATGTAAATAAAACCCGGAGTTTGAAGAATCGTTGAATTTGCATCACTCCTTGTTCCTCTTTTCAATCCCCAGCTGTGCACAATTCTGCCGACTTCTCCCCACACACTAGTACAAAAAAGCATAAAAAAATGGGGAAAACGTCGGTTTTTCAAAAAATCGACGTGTAAAAAAGGACGGTGTCATTTTCGAAATTAAAATTTATGAACAGGCGTCGGTTTCTATTTTAAACCGACGCGTAAAGTTGGGCTGGCCGACTTTGCGCGTCGGTTCAAGGAGAACCGACGCAAGAACGCGAGAAACCATGCTTCTCTCTTCGGTTTTTTGTTGAACCGACACCCTTTCTTAAAAAAAAAATTTCCCGATAATTTCATATACACTCTCGCGCCTCTCTCTCTCTTTCACTCTCACGATTTTCCCTTCTCATTTTGGGATTTTCTTCCACTCTCCACCACAGCCACGAAGCCGGACCTCCACCCACTGCCGCCACCTCCACCCCCCGGCACTCCTCTACCGCCGCCACCTCCTACATTGTAAGACCCGATTCTCATTTTTGTATATATGTATGTATGTATATGTATGTGTGTATATATATGTGTCTATAGAATTATATATTTGTGTATATATATTTGTGTGTATATATATGTCTGTGCGTGTATATATATTTGTGTGTGTGTGTGTGTATATATATATATATGCGGCATGTGTATATATTTGTGTGTGTGTATGTGTATATATATATATATATATATATATATATATATATAGATATCTATGTATATAAGCCTGTGTGTGTGTGTATATATATATGTGTATGTATATATGTATATTTGTTATTATATAAATATATTTAATTACATGTTAATATGTATAAATGTGTTAATTAAATTTTAATATATATAAATTTGGGTGTTAAATTTATATTGTTGATTTTAAGTTAGTAGATAGATACATTTTAATATTTTAATTATTGGAGTTGAAATTATGAGATATTAAGTCATGAAATCTTAGCTTGACTTTTTAGGAATTGAGAATGGATTTCGGATTAAACTTGGAGTAGTTGATGATGTTGAAGTTTGATTGGAGTTGTATTTGATTTTTGAATATATCGAGGTTGAACATTTTGGTTTATTGTGGCATTTTGATTATTCCTACAGGTTGGCTAAGTCCAATTTATAGGGGAGGTTCTGTCGAAATTTTTGTAGAATTTTGTAAATAAAAAATGAAAATTATAATTTAAAGTGATTTTCACTATTACAGAATTGACCATACTAAATAAATAATTACATAAAACATAATGATTGTAATAAAATTACAAAGTTTCCAACCTAAAAAAGTATTGTATTTGATTTCAAATATTAATATATAGTTGGTTTAAGGATGTATCATGAAAAATATTTACTCAAAACTAATAAAAAAATTTAATTATATCTTCACATATAGGTCATTGATATGGATCGGGGTTGGATGTATGGCAGACGTAATAGACATGAATATGTAAAAGGTGTTGAAGAGTTTATGAAATGTGCGGATGAAAACAAGAGAAAGAAAGGTGAAACAATGATTTTGTGTCCTTGTTACGATTGTAAGAATTTGAGAAAGTTTCGTAGTTTTGATCAAGTGAAGAGTCATTTGATTCGTCATGGGTTTAAGGAAGGTTATACACGATGGATATGGCATGATGAGAGTATGCTTCCCAAGACGAGCACTGGTGACGATGTTGGTGATCAGCAGCAGAATAATTCAAGTAATATTTGTGAGAATGATTTGGAAAATGACGAAAATGATATGATAGACGAAATGATGCGTGATATACAAGGGGAATACATTGAAAAGCCTCATGTATTAGATAACTTGTTCAACGAGTCTGAGAAGCCTTTGTTTTCTAGTTGTAATAAATTCACTAAATTGTCTGCTGTACTAAAATTGTATAACTTGAAAGCAAGCAATAGGTGGAGTGATAAGAGTTTCACGGCATTATTGGGACTGTTACGAGAGATGCTTCCGGAAGATAATGAACTTCCTAGTTCAATTTATGAGGCAAAGAAATTGTTGTGCCCGTTGGGTATGGAGATTGAGAGGATACATGCATGTCCAAATGATTGTATACTGTATCGAAATGATTACAAGGACTTGCGTCTATGTCCAAAGTGTGGGGCATCACGATATAAACGGAAGAACGTGAATGACAGTGCTCGAAAATTTCAGTTAGAATTGGAAATTAACAATTTCAGTCAAGGTAATTTGACTGTTGAACAATTTTACTCCGAGTTTATTAATATTTGGAGCGAGTATTCTGCTATGGTACATTCTAAGGTTCCGACTGCGGCACTTGAAGCTCTTCAAGCGGTTCATGCTGAAAGCCAGCGTGATTAATTCTTGATGAAACTTCGACCTGAATTTAAGCCTGTTCGAGCTAGATTATTGAACCGAAATCCAGTTCCATCTCTAGATATTTTCTTGGGAGAGTTACTCCATGAAGAACAGCGATTATCCACTCAAATGGGTATTACTCCTGAGAAGGTCATTTCTAAAGCTGTGAATGTAGCATATGCGGCGCAAGGGAAAGGAAAGCATAAAGTACAATGCTTCTGTTGCAAAGAGTTCGGCCATATTGCTCGCAACTGCCCTGAGAAGTTTTGCAACTACTGTAAGAAAGAAGGACATATCATTAAGGACTGTCAAGTGCGGCCTCAGAATCGCCAACCCCAAGCATTTTAAGCTGCTGTTCAACCCTCATCTTCTTCTACTCCACCCACAGTAAGCTCTGATTCTTCTATTCTCACACCTGCCATGGTTCAACAGATGATTGTGTCAGCTTTTTCTGCTTTAGGCTTACAAGGTACCGGTACTAACCTCACATCTTCTTGGATTGTTGATTCGGGGGCTTCTAATCATATGACTGGTAGTCCAATTGGTCTCCATGATGTTCGTAAGTATCGAGGGACACAAAACATTCGGATTGCTGATGGTAGTACTCTTCCTATTACTGCTGTTGGTAATTTGGGTTCTTCATTACAAAATGTTTTTGTCTCTCCTGGATTATCTACAAATTTAATTTCTGTTGGACAACTCGTGGATCATAACTGTGATGTTCATTTTTCTCGTGGTGGTTGTCTTGTGCAGGATCAAGCGTCGGGGACAGTGATCGCGAAGGGGCCTAAAGTGGGACGTCTATTTTCTTTACAGTTTTCCATTTCAAATGCTATTTCTCTCGCATGTACGGCGACTGCTAATAATAATGAAGTTTGGCATAAAAAATTGGGTCACCCCAATTCTGTTGTCTTAACTCATCTTATGAAACATGATTTTTTGGGCAATAAAAATTCTTTTACTTCTCTTGTTTCTTTTGATTGTGCTATATGTCGTCTTGGTAAAAGTAAAATTTTGCCATTTCCTATGCATGGTTGTCGTGCTTCTAGTTGCTTTGATATTATACATACTAATGTTTGGGGTGTAAGTCCTGTTGTTTCTCATGGGCAATATCGTTACTTTGTCACGTTTATCGATGATTTTAGTCGATTCACTTGGATATATTTCCTTTGTTCTAAAGCTGAAGTGTTTTCTGTCTTTCAAAAGTTTGTTACACTTATCGAGACACAATTCAGTACTCGTATCAAAATCTTACGTTCCGACTCAGGGGGAGAGTACATGTCTCATTCTTTCCAGACATATCTTCAAAACAAAGGGATCATCCACCAGCGTTCTTGTTCCTATACACCTCAACAAAATGGAATCGCTGAACGTAAGAATCTCCACCTCTTAGATGTTGTTCATACTTTGTTGATTGATTCGTCTGTACGATCTAGGTTCTGGGTCAAAGCTTTATCTACTGCTGTCTATTTGATCAATCGCTTGCGTACTCCTACCCTAAATTTTGATTTCCCTACTTTCGTTTACTTGGAAAATCTCCCGAGTATCAGTCTCTTCATACTTTTGGTTGTGTTTGTTTTGTTCACTTACCACCTGTTGATCATCACAAACTTTCTGCCCAGTCTGTCAATGTGCTTTTATGGGATATAGCCCTACCCAGAAAGGATTTGTTTGTTATGATGGTCGGGCAAATAAATTTCGAATCTCCCAAAATGGGACCTTCTTTGAAAATCAATATTACTTTCAGTCTCAGGTTAATCCCGATCCTCCTATTGTTCTTCTTCCAGCTTTTGATGACATGTCTTCTCCTATTGAGCGGTTTAAACCAGGTCTTGTGTATCAACGACATCTCCAACCTTACCCAGCACCCCTTCAAGATACTGATCCAATGCCTGATCATGTGACTCTTATACCTCGGCGCTCCACTCGGGTTACACATCCACCTGATAGGTATGGCTTTTCTCATACCTCGCTGACTGCCACTCTCGATACTGTTTCTGTTCCTCACTCTTATGCTCAGGCAGCTTCTCAAGCATCCTGGCAGGAAGCTATGCAAGAAGAGATTCATGCTCTTCAAGAAAATCACACTTGGGATATTGTTGGTTGTCCTTCTGGTGTTAAACTAATTTGCTGTAGATGGGTGTATTCGGTGAAACTTCGATCTGATGGCTCACTCAATAGATACAAGGCTCGTCTTGTGGCCCTTAGGAATCGCCAAGAATATGGTATTAATTATGAAGATAAACATTTGCCCCAGTTTCCAAGATGACTACTGTTAGGACTGTATTAGCACTTGCAGCTTCACAAGGGTGGTCTCTCAGGAAGATGGATGTAAAGAATGCATTTCTACATGGAGACCTAAAGGAAGAAATCTATATGTCTCCACCTCCTGGAATGTTTACTACACCTTCATCGGATGTTTGTCGGCTACGCAGGTCCTTGTATGGATTAAAACAAGCTCTGAGCGCATGGTTTGATAAATTTTGCTCTACTTTGCTTGACTTTTAGTTTGCTCAAAGTCAGTTTGATTCATCACTTTTTCTTTACAAGACTTCTGCAGGAATTGTGTTACTCCTAGTATATGTCGATGACATTGTGATTACAGGATCTAACACTGAATTAATACAGCAATTACAACAGTTTCTCAAGGACTCTTTTCGTATGAAAGATCTTGGTCCTTTGCAGTACTTTCTCGGCCTTGAGATCCAGAATACTCCATTTAGTATATTTGTTTCATCAGCACAAATACACACAGGAAGTAATTTCTTTGGCTGGTCTCCAATCAGGTAACTCTGTTCTTACCCCGTTGGAGGTAAATCTCAAGCTTTCTCGTGAGGAAGGCGAGCTTCTTTCAGACCCCTCCTTTTACCGACAGCTGGTTGGGAGTTTGAACTACTTGAAAATTACTCGACTAGACATTTCTTTTGTTGTACAACAGGCCAGTCAATTTATGCAGACCCCTCGACATCTTCATCTAGCTGCTGTTCGTCGTATTATCAGATATTTAAAGGGCACTTCTTCACGTGGATTGTTCTTCTCTAAGGAAGCTTCCTTACAGTTGGTGGGATTAGTGATGCTGATTGGGCGGGATGTGTAGATACTCGTCGTTCTATTACTGGATGGTGTATGTTCTTGGGAAGTGCCCTCATCTCTTTGAAAAGCAAGAAACAAGATAGAGTCTCCAAATTCTCTACTGAATCTAAGTATCGTGCTATGTCTTCTGCTTGCTCTGAGATCACATGGTTTCGTGGGTTATTAGGAGAGCTTGGCTTTCCTCAACTGCATTCCACTCCTCTCCATGCTAATAACACAAGTACAATTCAGATAGCTGCTAATCCGGTTTACCATGAGCGTACAAAGCATATCGAAGTCGATTGTCACTCCGTACGCGAGGCCTTCAATAAGCATGTGATTGTTTTGCCTCACATTTCTAGCGAACATCAAACTGCAGATATTTTCACTAAAGCTCTTTCTCGACATCTACTTCAGTTCTTGATTGACAAATTGATGCTTATTGATCTCCCAGCATCAATTTGAGGGGGGGATGTTAACAGAGATAATTTAGGATATTTTACAATACGTAATATTTGATTTGCTATAGTTTAGGAATTCTTTATAGTGAAGCCACCGAGAGAACCTGATCGGACTAAATTAAACTAAGCACCAATAAATTAATTATGACCCGGTCAATTCTTGATCAGTCAAAATCAATTTATTAATCACGTTCCGTTCCACTAAAAGAACGAGATTGCAATCTTTGTAAAATTGAAATTACTGAAACAATTAATCAATAATTATATCCTCTAACTTATCATTCTTACATGTTACCCTGTCGATCAACTCGAATATTCGGAGCAAGTTAAAATGACCAAAATGATCTTCTCTGAATACTCATAAACTCTCAACTCTCATCTTCTATCTGACAGTTCGATGTGATCACATCACATCATAGAATTCAACAGTCACTGTCGAATTACTGAGCTCAGATTTAACTGTCCACTAGAAGAACCAGTGAGATTATGATTATACCTAAAAGGTGACGGATTCCATAATACGAATATATGTTCCTCATTAGTTCACTTTAATTCCTAAAGTACCGAGATATTGATTAGCAATTTGATCTCACCCATTGATACCTCAAATAACTTCAAGTTAGTAATTGAAGTTCATTATTCGATTAGGATTAAGGTCCCACGTATGATAGTCAAGTGAAATTAAATTTGTATGGTCAATGTCACAAATTAATTTCATGTGGTCCAGTCCAATACGTTCCAAACGTGCTCTCAATTTTATTACCAAAGTCAAAGATAGACTTTAATAAAATCGAGACGATCTTATCAAAATAAATTGAATCTTTTTGTGTTTAACAACTTAAACACTCAATTTGTAATACCAAATCAACCCGTGGACAAACGCAACTTCATGTTAATACAATCAATTAATATTTTATTTCAAATGTCGTGAATTATAATCTATGGGCATATATAATTCCAACATATTACACATACCTTACACATATTCTTTGAACACAGCTCCTATTGTCGTTGCTTTTCTTGTTCATGAAACCGCAAAGACGAGTGAGAATAATTATATTACTATTGAAATGCAAATGAATCTTTAATATTTGCTTTGTTACCATGAACAACGAAGTTGATAATACTAAAGCTACAATAACAATACAATACAACATTAACGATTACAACCAACAAGGTACCACAGTGAGCTAAAAATATACTATAAATCAGATAGAAATATATTGTGGAACTCGACCATTCACTGGGACTAGAGAAGAACTAGTAATCCAATTGGCTTTCTCAATTTTTGATTTTAATAAGTTTGACTTCATCTTTTAGTAGTGCTACCTTTTCATGGGTTTGTTGGCACCTGTTTATTGTTTTAACTTGAAGTTATCTGGTAGTGATTGTTTATTTCATACTTAGTTGAATTGTATTGGTGGAAAAATACATGAGTAATCAACTTATATTTTTGCAATTTTATCAATCTACACAAGAAGAATCAGTTGGTCACATTGCCTCTATTTGGTAACACTGTTTGGTTTATAAATTGGTTTATTTATGAATTTGAGATAAAAAGTAGTGATTGAAAATTAGAGAGAAAATGTGCGTGGTTAAAAAGTGTTTCGAAAAATTGTGTAGTTTATAAACTGGTTTACAAACAAAAAAAGTACGGTTACCAAACGGAGTTTGAATTGTTTATAAGGATGCATTCCACAAACAAATGATGGGATGATTATTACTTTTTGTTATTTGAGTGCAATTACAATTTACCTTTTGCGTCACAATTTTTTGTTAATTTTTTTATTGTTCTTATTGTCAAAATATATGTGGTTATCGAACGTTGAATTGAAACTTTGGGCTGAATATTAGCAGGTGCAAAAAATTGTTTTCCAAAGGCATTTTATCAACCGAGATTTAGCAACCAAAGTTTGAATGGTAAATGCCTTTCTGCAACCAAATTTTGGTTATTGGTATTAAAGAAAATAAGAAGAAATTGTGGTAGAAATATTTTTGTGTTAATGAATGAAAAAAGAGCGGCATAGTATAAATAATGATAGACGAGTGGCTGACCCTAATTAGGGTTTGCTATATATTGTAAAATCCTAATCATATAAAACTACTTGCCTAACAAGAATACAACATGTACATTACATCCATAAATCGTAGGATTCAATGTAATCCTAATATGTACATGCTGGAAATATGGAGTGTAAAATACGTAAGTAGATCACGCTTCAATAACTAGACCATATGAATATTTTTTTAAACATTCACCGACCAATGTTGTAGTTGTTGAAGCTTATGAAGATAATTCCTTAGTGGCCAAGACTTGGTTGTTGAAAGCTATATTGTCTGTTACCACGCATTGGTCAAAGGAAGGAGCCAACATTCACAAACAAAATAATTTTGGTACATGTTGGTGTACCTTCCGGGACCAAATATTTGTTCACGGAAAGGTAAGCATTAGTGACCAATTTTAAGGTGGCCGCTAAATGTCCATCTTGCTGTTTGATCACTGTTGTTATATATTAGTGACCAACATTTGGTTGGTCACTAAACCAATTGGAGGAAAACTTATTCGAGTCTTATGATGTTTTAGCGACCAACCATCGTGATCAATTAAAATCATGGTCATTGAAAGGTAAGCATTAGCGACCACATTTTGGTCTTTAAAAGGTAAGCATTAGAGACCAATTTTAAGGTGGTTGCTACGTGTAAACAATTTACAACTAAATATGATACCTTAATTTGTTATATATAGTAGTGTCTAATTCAAGAGAAATATTTGGTCGCTTGAAATTCAAGTTTTAGCGACCATCATGAGTTCGTCGCTTAAGACTTTCAGCGATGGTGAATTAGCAATCATCGTCCAACCACAATTTATTGTTCACTGATGACATTCAGAGACCATAAAATAGCCTTCAGCGACCATTTTTTTTTAGTCGCTGGAGACCTTTATTTTTTATTTTTTTTGTAGTGTTATTGGGCAAATGTGCTGCTCCTAAACTTGTTTATAAATAATTAACCAAACAACGGAGTCTAAATTTTTTGTTGCCCCTAAACCATACCAATCCAAGAATTAATGAATTATTAGATATACTACCTATTGCTGATGCTTTTCTTTTTCATGAAACTGCAAAGACGAGTGAGAATAATTATATTACTATAGAAATGCAAATGAATCTTTAATATTTGCTTTGTTACCATGAACAAGAAAGTTGATAATACTAAAGCTGCATTAACAATACAATACAACATTAACGATTACAACCAACAAGGTACCACAGTGAGCTGAAAATAAAATATAAATCAGATAGAAATATATTGTGGAACTAGATCATTCACTGCAACTAGGGAAGCACTAGTAATCCAATTGGCTTTCTCAATTTTGGATTTTAATAAGTTCGACTTCATCTTTTAGTAGTGCTACATTTTCATGGGTTTGTTGGCACCTCTTTATTGTTTTAACTTGAAGTTACCTGGTAGTGATTGTTTATTTGATACTTGGTTGAATTGTATTGGTGGAAAAATACATGAGTAATCAACTTATATTTTTGCAATTTTATCAATCTACACAAGAAGAATCAGTTGGTCACATTGCCTGTATTTGGTAACACTGTTTGGTTTATAAATTGGTAAATTTACGAATTTCAGATAAAAAGTAGTGATTGAAAATTAGAGAGAGAAAATGTGCGTGGTTAAAAAGTGTTTTGGGAAATTGTGTAATATATAAACTGGTTTACAAACAAAAAAAGTACAGTTACCAAACGGAGTTTGAATTGTTCAGAAGGGTGCATTCCACACAAATAAATGATGGGATGACTATTACTTTTTGTTATTCGAGTGCATTTACAATTTAGCTTTTGCATCACCATTTTTTGTTAATTTCTTTTATTGTTCTTATTGTCAAAATAAATGTGGTTATTGAACGTTGAATTGAACTTTGGGCTGAATATTAGTAGATGCAAAAAAATTGTTTTCCAAAGGCATTTTATCAAACCGAGATTTAGCAACCAAAGTTTGAATGGTAAATGCCTTTCTGCAACCAAATTTTGGTTACTGGTATAAGAGAAAATAAGAAGAAACTGTGGTAGAAATATTTTTGTGTTAATGAATGAACAAAGAGCGGCATAGTATAAATAGCCATAGATGAGTGGCTGACCCTAATTAGGGGTTTCCTAAAGATTGTAAAATCCTAATCATATAAAACTACTTGCCTAATAAGAATACAACATATATATTACATCCATAAATCGTGGGATTCAATGCAATCCTAATATGTACATGCTGGAAATATGGAGTGTGAAATAGGTAAGTAGATCACGTTCCAATAACTAGACCATATGAATATTTTTTTAAACATTCACCGACCAATGTTGTTGTTGTTGAAGCTTATGAAGATAATTCTTTAGTGGCCAAGACTTGGTTGTTGAAAGCTATATTGTCTGTGACCACGCATTGGTCAAAGAAAGGAGTCAACATTCACAAACAAAATAATGTTGTTACATGTAGGTGTACCTTCAGGGACCAAATATTTGTTCGCAGAAAGGTAAGCATTAGTGACCAATTTTAAGGTGGTCGCTAAATGTGCATCTTGCCCTTTGATCACTGTTGTTATATATTAGAGACCAACATTTGGTTGGTCACTAAACCAATTGGTGGAAAATTTACTCTAGTTTTATGATGTTTTAGCGACCAACCATCGTGGTCAATTAAAATCATGGTCACTGAAAGGTAAGCATCAGCGATCGCACTTTGGTCGTTAAAAAAGATTTGAGATGTAATTAGAAGCCAAATGAGTGTAATAAACATGAATGTATTATGCTCCATATTTTTAGTCAGAGATTGGGACTCAATTTTCGTATAATAAACATTCGAATTTGGAAAATGTTGTATCTTTTTGAGTTAGCTTTTCAATTTACTTTAAATCACCTCAATAAGATATCGTTGTATCGAGAGAGAAAGATGTGATGAAAATACTGACACTAAAAAAATCTGGGCATATGATGTTTCGCAATTTTTAGACTTCATACAATCTTAAAATTCTCAAACACGGCATATTATTATATATACACCAACCTTATTTTTTTTTTTTTAGGTGTGGTTGATCATTATATTTTATATAGATAAAATATATCAATCTCTTGATCTATTATTTGATTTTAAAAAATCAATCACAACTTCTTGAATTGAAATTCAAGATTTTTCAATCGCAAAACACCAAACTCAAAATCCTTTACCAATAAGCCTTCAAAGTCTAGAGTTGGGAGAGGTTTGAGTTCCAATTGAAAAAGAACGGGATTCTTTCTAACAATTCACATGGAGAAAAAATAATCCACATTTGTTGGAAGGTTTTGGAAGCACGGTTAAAGAGGATCTTCAGTGATCTACAAGTGGCGGTAAGATTCAACTAAAGGTTAGTGTGTATAAATCGTTTTGGTAAGTCCAATCATATCTAGTGGATTTTATTGGTACATTTGTCTGGAAATCGTTTCCAAGTGAAGAGTTCTTCAAGGGTTTTTTTTTTTTGGTTACCAAATTTGATGTTAGTTAATTTTTTACAATTATTAATTTATTGATTGATCGGTGAGACGTAATCAACTGATTACAATTTATTTAGATTTAAATTAATATATTATTCTGCATATTACACTTATTGATCACCCCTTTAGGTTTCAGTTGGATTGATATATGTTATTTTTAAACGGTATTAGAACCTGTTGCATATCGTGCTGACGTGGATGATGTGTTCAACAAGGAAAGATGCCAACGCAGTCAGCTCTCAAAATACCGACCTCTACTTAAAGAGACAGTTGTTTTATTTAAACCGAGGTGATTTAAGGAACCGACCTCAACTTAAAGAGAGAGGTGATTTGGTAAAATCGAGGCGACTTTATGCCGAGGTGAATACCGAACGAGGTGAGACTGGCGGCGTTGCAGAAGCGTCAAATCAGTCGTATTATGTGTCAGTAATTATGGTTATCTGTAATATGTCAGTGTAATCATTTGTTGTCATGTTGTCAGCAATGTCAATAGTCAGTATCAGTCACATACTGCAGACGTGATATGTTGTAATGATTATGTTTTGTCTCCTCCCCTACTATAAATAAGGGACATAAATGCTATTTTGAGGGCAAGATAAAGAAAAACCTCTTAAAACTCTTGTTATTTGATTTCGTTGATTCGGCCTGGATGTCAAATCGGTATCGAACTGGACGTGAATTTATGCAACTTTGACCTCAGTTCGCTCTTGATCTGTTACCTTTTCTGTTTCATTTGGTATTTATATTTTATTTCAACGTCGGTCATTAAGTTTAAAAGCTGTATACTTAGCCAAATTATCAACAAATATATGGTTCACCATTAAACTACATAGATCCTACCACATTTATTTGTTGACAAAAAGTGACGTCAACAAATTGGCGCTAGAAGGAGAGCCCGTATCCTTGTCATCAGCAATCACATACTCGCTCCCCTATCATAATGAGTAGCAGATAAGATTCAGAGAATCATCGGGCACGACATTGTAACGACTCACAAGGAGATGCTCATGAGTCGAGGATGGCTGCTCTTCCGGGACCCCCATCGGAGGCAAACATGGAAATGGTCCTCAATCGACTTAAACGAATGCAAAGGGATATGGAGGAGATGAGGAGAAACCAAAATCAGGGTCGTCACCAAGAGGAGTGTAAGGTGCGGTCCCAACTACGAAGATCCAATAGAGCCTCCCATTATGATGAACAACGAATTGGATACTCAGACAACACAAAGAGTGCAGTAGGCGAAAGCACACCTTATGTACGGGGTAGAGGATCGCTGGGTTGGATGGGACCGAATCCGACAAGAAGGAGTGAAAAAGAAGGGGAGAGTAAAGCTGTCCGGACTAAAGGAAATGGGGACAGATCTCCAACGAAGAAAGTAAACCTGAAAAACCAGCCAGCTAGTAGCTCGACTCTTCACTTGAATCAGTCACCAACTCTTCCATCAAGCAAACCAGATCAGACTGAAGTTGAACAACTAAAGAAGAGACAGCCTGACTTGGAAGCTAAACAAGAAGGGTTGGGATCAACAGAACCATGTACCCAGAGGGCGTCACCTTTCACGGAGGTTATACTGTCACAACCTTTATCGGGAAAAATGAAGATGTCTCATCTTGCCGGTTACAATGGAGGGCAAGCGACGCAATAATATGCAGGGCATTTCCTCTAACTCTCGGGGACCGAGCGCAGCGGTGGTTCCGCAATATATCTCAGCACTCCATATCTAGTTGGTCCCAGCTAAGTGGTCAGTTCTTGAAACAATTCATGGGGTCAAAAATTCCTATCACACCGAAGGAAAGTCTGGTAACCATCAGACAGGAGGAGGAGGAATCATTAAAGAACTACTTGAGCCGCTTTAATAGACAGATCATGGGAATGGAAAAAATATTCGATGACGTACTACTGATGGTTGTTCTATCAGGCCTACAAATACAGACTCGTTTTTGGTGGTCAGTACATGAAGATGGACCTCGAACATATCAGGAGTTTCTTAACAAGGCGGAAAAGTTTATCAACGTCGAGGAGGCATCGGATCCCAAAGGTAGTCGCCACAATACTACTAGGGTATCAGACAAGAAGGAAACCGAGGAGGATAAGAAAGAGGGCAAGAAAAACACTTTTGGGAAAAGAGAGATTACAAGCCGGGTGATAGGTTCCGCCCATACAATCCTGAGCAGAGGTGAACTCACCTCGTTAAATGCATCCACGGAGGTCATTTTCATGAACGAGAAAGACAAGGGGATCATTCCCCTGGCAAGACCAATAAAGCAGAACCCGAGCAATCTGGATCCATCTCGGTATTGCAAGTACCACAGGTCAGTAGGGCACACAATAGACGAATGTCAAAACTTGAGGTTTGAAATTGATAAGTTGATAAAAAGGGGAAGCTTGCGAGAATATTCCGTAGAATCACGGGACTTGAGAAAGCAATCCACGCAACAAGAGAAATATGTCGTCCATTGTGAAGCAGAGCCCCGCAGGGGAGATCGGCCTGATGAAATCCGTACCATCGTGAATGGGAATCAAGTGCAGGTCGGATAAAAAAGGCAAAGACGAGAATTCTCCCGAGAAGCTCGAAATAGCTACCAGGTATGTAGCCACATAATCACTCCGGACAATTCAGAGTCTTTCAGCTTCTCTGAGGAAGATGCCAGGGGGGTGCTCCAACCACACTCAGATGCTTTGATAATCATGATGCCGGTGAGTGGGATAAAAATCCACAGGACATTGGTGGATGACGGCAGTGCTGTGAATGTGCTATATTGGAGGACCTTTGAAAGAATGAGAATTGACCCACGTAACTTGCGGCCAAGGAAGACGAGGATTCAGGGCTTCACGGGTGATTACATCTGTCCGAAAGGTGAAACATCTTTATTGGTTGAACTGGGGACAGGATCTTGTCAGAGACGCGTAATTGTTGATTTTGTGGTAGTGGACGTCGTGACAAACTACAATGCTATATTGGGAAGACCAATCCTCTACGAGCTCAAGGTGACGGCTTCAATTTATCACTATTGCTTGAAATTTCCTACATCACACGGAGTAGCCACCGTGAGGGGGGATCAGAGAGCTGTCCGAGAATGCAATTTATGCTTCGCCTCCAGCCACATCCAAATGGTAAAAAAAGGAAGTCCCATTGTAGAACCGAATGAAGAAGACGAACTGATAACAGAACTGCAAACACTGGATCCAAGGGGTACCCAGGATCGGGGTCAGTCAGGACCTGTGGAAGAGTTGGATGTTGTGAAAGTTGACGATACAAAACCCGATGTCGAGTTCAGAATAGGACACGAATTAGTTGAACCCATCAGGACTAACCTCATCAATTTTTTGAAAAATAACTCAAATGTGTTCGCATGGACTCACTCAGACATGGAAGGGATTGATCCTAAAAACGCGTGCCACCATCTCCACGTTAATCCTAATTTCAAACCAAAGGTATAAAAAAGGAGGTCACTTAATCCTGAACGATATGAAGCACTGGTAAGGGAGGTGGTGAAACTACTTAGCAATGGATTTATCCGAGAATCTTTCTACCCTGTGTGGGTAGCTAATCCAGTGCTAGTAAAGAAAAGTAATGGGACATGGAGGCTGTGCATAGACTTTTCCGACCTGAACAAAGCATGCCCCAAGGATAGTTTCCCACTCCCCAAAACTGATCAAATGGTGGATGCCACAGCCGGACATCAGTTTCTCAGCTTCATGGACGCTTACTCAGGATATAACCAAATACAAATGAATGAAGCAGATGAAGAGCATACCTCATTTATGACTGATCGGGGACTTTATTGCTATAAAATGATGCCGTTTGGCTTAAAGAACACGGGAGCAACATACCAGCGCTTGGTGAATGAAATGTTTAAGGATCTCATCGGGAAGACAATGGAGGTGTATGTCGATGACATGCTCGTAAAGAGTATCCGAGCTGAAGACCATATTCAGCACCTTGATGAAATGTTCCGAGTACTGCGAACTTATCGAATGAAGTTGAATCCTAAGAAATGCTCCTTCGGGGTAGGATCAGGAAAATTCCTTGGCTATCTGGTAAACTAGAGGGATATCGAAGTTAACCCTGATAAAATACAAGCGTTGATGAAGATGAGAGAACCAAGGAAAGTCAAAGAGGTGCAAAGTCTGATGGGGAGGATAGCAGCCTTGAACCGTTTTGTGTCAAGGTCTACGGATAAACGCCGGCCATTCTTTGATATTATCAAGAAGAATAAGGAGTTTGAATGGACAAAATAATGCCAGATAGCTTTTGAAGATGCAAATGGCATCCCCACCCATCCTTTCGAAACCGTTATCGGGAGAAGTGCTATCTCTATACCTGGCCGTTTCAGAACTAGCGATGAGTGCAGTCCTTATGAGAACCGAGCAGGGAGTTCAGCGTCCTGTTTACTATGTCAGCCAGGCCCTGTACGATGCCGAACTTCGGTATTCTGAAATGGAAAAACTGGTCTATGCTTTGATAATGTCAACTCGAAAATTGAGACCTTATTTTTTGGAGCATCAGGTGGAAGTATTGACTAGTTACCCTCTGAGGCAGGTGTTACAAAAACCCGAGATGTCCAGACGGTTATTGAAATGGGCAGTGGAGTTGGGACAATTCGACCTTGTGTACAAAGCAAGAACCGCCATCAAAGGGCAAGCTTTAGCTGATTTCATGGTGGAGTTCCCACCAATGGCGCAAAGCTGCTGTGCAGAGGTAGATAGGACCTGGCGGTTATATGTTGACGATTCATCGGTAGGAAAGCGAGCAGGGGTTGGGGTCGTTCTCATCAGTCCAGATAATCAATTCTTCTACAGCTCTTACTGTTTTGGTTTTGAAGTAAACAATCATGACGCTGAATATGAGGCTCTGATTTTAGGGTTGAACATCGCTCAAGCAATGGGTGTTAATAGTCTTATCTTGCACAGTGATTCCCAACTGATAGTCAACTAAATCCAGGGAATGTATGAAGCCAAAGTTGAAAAGATGAAGACCTACAGAACAAAGGTCTTGGAGGAGCTGAAGACGTTTAGGCATACACAGATTATCCAGATCCCTCGATCCAAAAAACAGTCAGGCTGATGCTTTGGCTCGCTTAGAAACAAGCGAAGGAACGTCTGAATTGGAAAGCATATCAATCGAGACCGTGGCGCGCTCAGCCTTAAACTCATCACATTCAGTCGTCCTGCAAACCTCTCTGAAGAAGACATGGAAGGATGAAATTATCCAATATCTACGAGAAGGGACGACGCCACTGGATCAAGTGAAGGTTAGGAGTTTGAGGATCAGATCTGCAAGGTATACTTTGATTGGGGATGACTTGTACAAGCGAGGATTCTCCTTACCATTGTTGAAGTGTTTGGACAATGAAGAGGCGGATTATGTAATGAAGGAAATCCACGAGGGCATTTGCGGGAATCATACCGGGGGACAAGCAATGGCGTTTAAAATTATTAGACAGGGGTACTTTTGGCCTATTCTGAAGAAAGACACGATTGAATTTGTAAAGAAATACGACAAATGTCAAAGGTTCGCTCCAATGATGAGGAACCCACCTGAAGAGCTAACCTCGGTTTTGAGCCCATGGTCATTCGCTAAATGGGGAATAGATCTAATTTGACCTCTACCAACGACAAAGGGGGGAAATAGGTTTGCTATCGTTGCGGTGGATTATTTCACAAAATGGGCAGAGGTTGAACCGTTGGTTAAAATTACAGAGCAAAAAACTACAGACTTTGTATGGAAGTCTGTCATTTGCAGGTTTGGAATCCCACAATCCATTGTAACGGACAACGGGAAGCAGTTTGACAATGAAAGGTTTAAATCTTTTTGTGAAGGACTGGGTATCAGGAAGCATTTCTCCACCCCAAGCCATCCTCAATCCAATGGGCAAGTTGAAGCAGTAAACAAAATTATCAAGCACAATCTGAAGACTAGACTCGAAACCCTGAAAGGATCATGGGCAGAGGAGTTACCTGGAGTATTGTGGTCTTACCGGACAACTCACAGGACATCAACCAGAGAGACCCCGTTCACTTTGGCTTTCGGAACAGAAGCTGTGATCCCGATTGAGGTAGGTCTCCCATCATTCCGGGTCACTCATTTCAATGAGAAAAATAACGACGATGCTCTCATTGTTGAGTTGGACCTTACAGAGGAAAAACGATTACAAGCACAAGTCAAGAATGCAGTGTACAAGCAAAGGAATGCGAGGTATTATAATTCAAAGGTGAGGACGAGACAATTCCAAGTGGGGGATCTAGTATTGAGAAAGATTATCGCAACACACAAGCCTTTAGGACCCAACTGGGGAGGACCGTGTCGGATCAAGAAGGTCATGAGCAATGGGTAGTATGAACTAGAGTCACTTGATGGAGTCCAGCTTCAACATCCCTGGAATGCAGAATACTTGAAGAAATATTTCCAGGAGGGTAAGTTGTGAAATTGGATATAAATATTTTTGATGTCAATCAAGAAATGTAACCAAATGAATGAAAAGTTCAAATGTTTCCATGTATGAGAATCTGAATAAATCCTTCCAAAACAAAGACCTTAGTTGATGATCCATAAGTACCTATAAGGCAGGATATCATCAACAATACAAGGCAATCCATCTCAAGGCAAGAAAGACCTCCTTGAGAGGCAAAACAAAGACCTTAGTTGATGATCCATAAGTACTTATAAGGCAGGATATCATCAACATTACAAGGTAATCCGTCTCAAAGGCGAGAATGACCTCCTTGAGAGGCAAAACAAAGATCTTAGTTGATGATCCATAAGTACCTATAAGGCAGGATATCATCAACAATACAAGGCAATCCATCTCAAAGACGAGAAAGACCTCCTTGAGAGGCAAAACAAAGACCTTAGTTAATGATCCATAAGTACCTATAAGCCAGGATATCATCAAAATAACGAGGCAATCCGCCTCAAAGACGAATTAGATCCCCTTGAGAGGCTAAAGTTGACTATCCATAATTACCCATAACAATCATCCGAGGTGAATATTTACCGACCTCCATTTTGCAGACGAGGTGTTTTGGTAAGAAAATACCGAGGCGAAGTTTTGCCGACCTCCATTTTGTAGACGAGGTGTTTTGGTAAGAAAAGACCGAGGTGAATGTTTACCGACCTCCAATTCACCTCTACATTTTATTTGGAGTAAATTGACGTTTAAAAATTGCTTAAGTGTTCACTTCGTTTGTAATTCACCTCTGCATTTTATTTAGAGTGAATTGACGTTTGAAAATTGCTTAAGTGTTCATTTCGTTTGTAATTCACCTCTACATTTTAGTTGGAGTGAATTGAGGTTTGAAAATTGCTTAAGTGTTCACTTCGTTTGTAATTCACCTCTACATTTTATTTGGAGTGAATTGACGTTTGAAAATATCTTAAGTGTTCACTTCGTTTGTAATTCACCTCTACATTTTAGTTGGAGTGAATTGACGTTTCAAAATTGCTTAAGTGTTCACTTCGTTTGTAATTCACCTCTACATTTTAGTTGGAGTAAATTGACGTTTGAAAATTGCTTAAGTGTTCACTTCGTTTGTATTTCACCTCTACATTTTATTTGGAGTGAATTGACGTTTGAAAATTGCTTAATTGTTCACTTCGTTTATAATTCACCTCTGCATTTTATTTGGAGTGAATTGACGTTTGAAAATTGCTTAAGTGTTCACTTCGTTTATAATTCACCTCTACATTTTATTTGGAGTGAATTGACGTTTAAAAATTGCTTAAGTGTTCACTTCGTTTATAATTCACCTCTGCATTTTATTTGTAGTGAATTAACGTTTGAAAATTGCTTAAGTGTTCACTTCGTTTATAATTCACCTCTGCATTTTATTTGGAGTGAATTGGCGTTTGAAAATTGCTTAAGTGTTCACTTCGTTTATAATTCACCTCTACATTTTATTTGGAGTGAATTGACGTTTAAAAATTGCTCAAGTGTTCACTTCATTTATAATTCACCTCTGCATTTTATTTGGAGTGAATTGACGTTTGAAAATTGCTTAATTGTTCACTTTGTTTATAATTCATCTTTACATTTAATCTGTAGTGAATTGACGTTTGAAAATTGCTTAAGTGTTCTGATGAGGTTCGAAGCGCGGAAGAAACGCCGAAAAGTTCCGAACTCAGGTTGTGGTTGGACAGATGAATCATGACCCGATATTCACGACGCGATGGCTCGACGATGCGGAATCAAGAACCAAGACTTTCGAAACGCCACAAGGATTTGCCCAATCTCCTTGATAAGTCTCTGATTTGAACGCCACAAATATTCTAGCAAATATTTGATAAGTTCGATATTTGAACGCCACAAGAAATATTCTTGATAAGTTCGAAAAAATATAGGAATCCACCTATAACTTTTATTGAATTCTTAATAAAAACTATTTATATCAAAATCGAAGTCTGTTTTTAATATTACAATGAAGACGCCTTTATATAGGCTACCAGAATAAAAATCCTAGTTTACTTAGAAAACTAAATAAAATCTAATTCTAATTAGGGAATAGATAAAATCTCTCATAATAGAGTCCTAATTTAATTGGAAACAATAATAAAGACAAAGTAAATATAATCCTATAATTATGGAAATATAGTAAATTTCCGTCTGCATCATTGATTTGCCAATTTGAAGCCCCAAACGATGGAATTTGGCCCTAAAATCAATGGGCTCAAGGGCATTAGCCCATGAGTCTTGCTCAGTGACCTGTTTCTACTCGAAAAATATATATTATCCATCCAATTCCGACATGGTTGACTGGATTGCACTTTTATTTAGCTTGAATATTTAACTTTTTGTCAAGCCCACTATGACTCCAATTGTCTAGGGTCCGGAACACATCATACCCTCCTTCTTTAGGATGATTCGTCCCGAATCATAGCTTTGTTCCTGTTGTTTCACTTCACCTCCCGGATCAAACGGAAAATTATTGCTTCCATTCCGGAGGGATGACCAATAGTATCCTGTAACTTGGGTTATATGAATGGATTGAAGTAGAAACTCCTGTGGGCATTGGTGGTGTTGCCCAAATTTTCAAGCACATTTAACCTGCAAGACAAAGTTAAATAAAGTGGGGAGGGAAATGTTAGGTTCATGAGGTACAAGGTATGGATCCCTGTATTCATGAATTATCACCGTCAATTCCACCTTTTGAACCATGAGGCCCTTCTCTTCACCTCGTTCTCCTTTTGCAACTTCTTGCTCGCCCCCCTCTATCTCTTTTCTCTTAAGCCCGGTTACTTCCTCTAACTCAAGATTTTCTAGCTCATCCACCTCTTCAAATTTTTTTCTTTCAAATTCAACCACATCTTCTACGTCCACATTTTTATCACCATGCTCATGCACTACCTCATCATTACTCAAATGTGGATCTTCCAATTCAACGCTCAAATCTTGAACTTCCACCTTAACTCCCAATTCAAATTTTGGAGTTTGTTTAGTTTTTTTTAATTTCAACTCTCCCTCCTTCTTATCAATATCCTTATCCCCATGATGCCTCCTATTACACCACTTTTCACTCTCCTTCCTTACCCTCCGTGAATCTTCTAGTGCTTCCTCTAATGTCAACCCATATAGTACGCATGTTTTCCCTTTCTTAAGGAATTTGTATATGTGCATACTCTTATCATAAACAGCCTCCCTCCTATGTCTCCAAGGATTTCCCAATAAAATATGATATGATTTCAATGGCACCACATCACACCATACATCCTCACTATACCTTCCCTGGGTGATAGACACTAGAACTTGTTTGGTTACTTTGAAATTCCCAAACTCCCTCATCCACGTCATCCTATAAGGTTTATAGTGTATTTCTAGGGGCAATCCTAATTTTTCAACCACGGTGCTACTAACGAAATTAGTAAAGTACTTTCCATCAATCGCCAAACTACACCCCTTATGATCTACATAACATCTAGTTTGGAATAAAGAGCCCGGATCATAATCCATTCTTTATGTGGCATTTCAAAAATTCAAGAACGAAGAGAATTTAGACATCAAATAGCAAGAACGACTTTTATTGACTTGGAAGGGAATGAATATCAAGAATTTTAAAGAAACTCAAGAAAGTGGTTCTTGAATTTTGGAATGACTTTTTTTTTTTTTTTTTTTTTTGAATTATGAATTTTCGGAATTAAATAACAATAAAAAAATAATTTTTTTTTAAATAAATCCGAAAATTCGACACGAACACAACAAAACAAACGGAACAGGATTTGGATAAGAATGGAACAAAATAAACACTTTTGAATTTTCGTTGAATTTTTATATTGATCAAACTGGAAAAAATTTACTGGCACGAAGAACACTCAAGAAAAGAAAGACTCAACAACAAGATATGGATAATTCTTATGACAGACTCGATGATAAACATAAGAATTAAACTGGGTAGAGTAAAAACTTAAATTCAGAGTCCAGCTCTGATACCAGATGATGTGATTCGAAGCGCGGAAGAAACGCCGGAAAGTTCCGAACTCAGGTTGTGGTTGGACGGATGAATCATGACCCGATATTCACGACGCGATTGCTCGACGATGCGGAATAAAGAACCACGACTTTCGAAACGCCACAAGGATTTGCCCAATCTCCTTGATAAGTCTCTGATTTGAACGCCACAAATATTCTAGCAAATATTTGATAAGTTCGATATTTGAACGCCACAAGAAATATTCTTGATAAGTTCGAAAAAATATAGGAATCCACCTATAACTTTTATTGAATTCTCAATAAAAACTATTTATATCAAAATCGAAGTCTGTTTTTAATATTACAATGAAGACGCCTTTATATAGGCTACCAGAATAAAAATCCTAGTCTACTTAGAAAACTAAATAAAATCTAATTCTAATTAGGGAATAGATAAAATCTCTCATAATGGAGTCCTAATTTAATTGGAAACAATAATAAAGACAAAGTAAATATAATCCTATAATTATGGAAATATAGTAAATTTCCGTCTGCATCATTGATTTGCCAATTTGAAGCCCCAAACGATGGAATTTGGCCCTAAAATCAATGGGCTCAAGGGCTTTTGCCCATGAGTCTTGCTCAGTGACCTGTTTCTACTCGAAAAACATATATTATCCATCCAATTCCGATATGGTTGACTGGACTGCACTTTTATTTGGCTTGAATATTTAACTTTCTGTCAAGCCCGCTATGACTCCAATTGTCGAGGGTCCGGAACACATCATGTTCACTTCATTTCTAGTTATATTCAGCTCGTTTGAATTTCGAATATTCAACGCTGAAATGAAAATTATAAGACAACATTGATCTAAAAATATATGACTGTTCTTCAATGTTGATGGCCTTTTCTGGCAGGTTGGCGTGAGACTCAGTGAGTGGTGAGAGTAGGGGTTCTTCATCGACCTCGTCGGGCATCAGCTCTAGATATTTTTTATATACCAGGTCGAGCTTCTCTTTTAAGAAATTTATATCCACCTCAGGTCGTTTTTCTTCCAGCTCCTCTACTATCTCTTTGAATGTGAGATAGTAAGTCTCATCCACGTCGTGTTCGTACTCCACTGAGTTTTTGAACTTTTTTGCTGCCTCTTTATAAGAACCTTGGACAACAACCTCTAGCTCAGTTTTTTCCCTCTTCAAGCTGGCCTCGTCCAATTCCTTTAAAATCCTCTCCTTTACGCCCTGCAATTGGGCCACATTATCTTTTAGAGAAGCCACCTCCTCCCTTAAAGGAACCACTTCGTCCTTAAACTTGGATAGTTCAAGGTTGGTCTCCTTCAGGTTGGCCATCTCATCTAGGACCTCTTTTAGTTTGGCCTCTGCCTCATGTCTGGCCTTCACTTCCGCCTCAAACATGTTCCTGGCGTCATCAGCAAGCTTCTTGAACTTTCTGGTGTCGGAGGCCGCTTCGCTTAATCTGGACTGAGCCCGGAAAAGATAATTCAAAGCTTGGCCGATGTGAGCAGTACTAGTTGCTAACAGGTCGTCCAAAGGCATATCTTCGCAGAACTTTTCTTGACGGGGCGTCCAGGTCTTGGCCGGAACATCCATTGGCCACCTTGGTCAGTAGGGGGACATTCATGAAGCCCATAGGAGTTAGGTTGGCCGAAGCTACAAATTCCCTATAAATTTTGGGACAAGACCCCTTTAGAGAGCTCACCAGTTCAGCTCTGACGGGATGCACTCCCAGATATGAACCCCCCGTCTGCAGGGCTGATTGGGAAGACCCTGCTTGATCCCCAGATGTTTGAGGAGGTGGAATTGGAATTGCTGGTTTCTCTTTGATAACCTCAGCTCGTTTGGATTTCTTCTGAAGAGGTGGATCGATTGGGTCCTCTCTGGGAGGAGATGAGACTCTCACCATTTGTTTCTGAGCTGCTCTCTTACGAGCCTCAGCCTTGGCATTCGCGATTTTCTTTGCCTTCATTGACTCCATTTTCCTTTTACCTTTACGAGCTAATATGGAAAGAAATGCAGAAATGAGTTTTCTTAGTATACACCTCGAAAATATACGGCGTTGAATTTGGAGTTTGATGATCTGACACTTACACTTTGGAAGTGGAGGATAGTAGTCAGATGGATCGATAAAAGTAAGGGTTGATTCGAACATGCATTCTTCGGTCAGAAGCTCTTTAACCGATCTATAGTGGTCAGGTTGATCAGTCAAGTTGATAATTCTCTCGATGACTTTTGGGTCCAAATTTGCCTCTCTCACTTCTGCAAAAAACGAGATGATTAATATTAGAACAATTCAGCTCGAAAATATTACAGATATAAAAACTTACTGAATTTATCCCTATAGTGAACAGGAATAGTTGAGCTGACTCCATCACTTCGATAGGGGCTCATCCAATTTCCCCTACGAAGAACCACTTTTCCTTCCAAAAGTGGACTGATTCAGGCAGATCAATCAGTAGTCTTTGTCCCCCAAAGACTAACCTCTGCATTGCATAAAACCACCCTGTTTTCTTGCCATCAGCTTGAAACTAATATGCAAAATTAAATTCGTCTGCTGTGGGGTCGTTGTATCCCAAACGGTTGTAAAGGGATATGAACCCAAGGATGTACCTCCAACCGTTAGGATGAATTTGGGTCGGGGCTACGCCCCAGGATCGGAGAAAGTCAGTTATGATGAACAAAAGTGGAAATCTGAGGCCTGCCTCAAGAATTTGGTAATTGGTAGCAACACAACCTTTAGGTGGCTGGTCAGCTCATTCATAACTTTTAGGGAGGAAGAAGTGGACATAACCACGGATTCTGTATTTATTTTTCCAAGTGTTTAGTTCGTCTTCTGTGGCTTCAGAATGGAAGTGTTTACAAGCAAAATCCGAACTGTAACTAGTACAAGGATCAGGTCACTGGAATGTGGCTGTGGAAGGATATTGATGTGATCCGGACCAGGCATCGAAGGGCGAAGTCGAGCCATCAACAATATGATAGTGATCTACGTGCAAAACAGAGCAAGTGCCGTGTTGTGGTCAAGCCGAGGAGAGGGACGGATCGAGCCGAATCGAGTAAAAGAAATTATTTATGCAGAAATCCCATTACGGCCGTAACCCATGTATTCACGGCCGTAAATCTTACAATCACGGCCGTAATCAATTAACGAGGAAAAATGAAGATTTTCTGCAGAACGAGGCTTACGGCCGTAACATTCAAAAAAGGGAGACTTCACGGCCGTAAGAAATTCGTCACGGCCGTAACCAATATCGCAAATTTAATCAGAAAGGCCTTTACGGCCGTAATAGATTTTGTCACGGCCGTAAACGAGATGCGTCAGATTTTCCGGGAAATTTCAATTATTTTATTTCCTTTTATTATTTTTGGTTATTTTCCTATTTTAGAATTTTAGTATAATTAGGATTCTATTTTGAGTAATTAGATGCTAGGTTTTCTTGCTTATTTGTATTTCTTTTTATCATTGTAAACATTAGACAAGTTTGATTAATAATATTTGAGAGAGGATTCTCCAAAATTGAAAGGTCGAGTTTATTCCCTTTTTTCTTGAACTTATCAAAGATCCGATCTTTGTGGCGTTCTTCCAACAAACTTATCAAATATTCGTCAGAATATTTGTGGCGTTTCCAAATTCGAAACTTATCAAGGAAATTGACAAGTCTTTGTGGCGTTCACCAATTTTGGTTCTTCAATCCGCATCATCAATTTATTGCATCGTGATTGTCGGGTCAAGGTTTTACTGTCAATATATCTTTTAATTTCTGTTCATTTATTCGTGTTTGTGTTATTTTCGAGTCAGATCTGATTTAGATCTTTCCTAGTGTTTTAGATTTCGTTATTCCGCGTTTTCGACGATATTCCCCTACCGGGATCGCGTCATCTGGTATCAGAGCTTGGATCTATTTCAGATTCTTGCGTTTCTTGATTTTTTCCTGTTCTTCGCGTTCTTCGTGTCAGTCATACATTTTTTCCAGTTTGATCCATAAGAGTCAGTCCCAAAAATTCAAAAGTGTTTTTCTTCTTCGTTTTTCGTCCAAATTCAGTTCCGTTTTTTCTGCCATACTCGTAGTCCGATTCTTTGGCAGATTATTAAAAAAAAAAAATCCGAAAATCTCCTTGTTCGTGTCTTAAAATGTCTGATAGAGAGGTTTCCACACCTTCATCTTCAGTTGGAGACAGAAGACAGCCCAGGGGTGTGAATAGAAGGAATGGACAGGGTAACAATGATATGGCAGCAATGAGGGCACAGTTTGAGAGGCTTATGGCACAGATGGAAAATCGGGGTGCCGAGCGGGATCAATCTCATGATGGTTCTCGGGTTAGGAGAAATAATAGGCGTGAGGTTGGTGTGGATGATGAAGGCATGGGCAGTGAAAGTGGAAGTATATCATTGGGAAGTTTGCGAAGGAGGGATAGAGGAGATAGGTATGAGAGGAGGCAGGATAGGGAGAGTCGTGATGCTAGAAGGCATCGTAGGGGTAGAGATGATGTTGATGACGACCTTGGAAAAATTAAAGTGAAATTACCATCGTTCCAGGGTAGGAGTGATCCAGAGGCGTACTTGGACTGGAAAACCAAGGTTGAAAGGCTATTTGATTGTCACAATTATTCGGAAAAGAAGAAGGTTAAATTAGCTGTGATTGAATTCACAGATTATGCCAATATTTGGTGGGATCAATTAGTGACGGGTAGGAGGAGGAACCTAGAGGAACCGGTGGAGACTTGGGGTGAATTGAAAACTATAATGAGGAAGCGGTTTGTGCCAACTCATTATTATAGGGATATTTACCAGAGGCTGCAGGGTATGACTCAGGGGTCGAGGAGTGTAGAAGATTATCACAAGGATATGGAGGTAGCGATGATTCGGGCTAATGTGGTGGAAGATCGGGAAGCTACGATGGCTAGGTTTCTGAGTGGGCTGAATAGAGACATTGCCAATGTCATTGAGCTGCAACACTATGTGGAGCTAGAAGATATGGTGCATATGGGAATGAAGGTAGAAAGGCAATTAAGGCGAAAGGGGACATCTAAACAATCACCGGGAACTTATCCTACATCACAACCAAGGAAGGATCACAATGATGAGCACGTCCCGAAGGGAAAGGAGGAACTTATTACTAAAGGTAAAAATATTTCTGATTCTCAACCTACTAGGGATAGAAATATTAAGTGCTTTAAGTGTTTGGGGATGGGCCATATAGCATCACAGTGTCCAAATAAAAGGGTAATGCTCTTGCGTGATAATGGTGAAATTAGTTCTGAGGATGAATTTAAGGGAATGCCTAAGTTAGTGGATGTTGGAGCTAGTAGTAGTGATGAGGAAGGATTGACCTATCCTGAAAAAGAATCATTTGTTAATCAGCGTGTCCTTAGCGCTAGGGCTAGGGTGGATGAAATTGGTGAGCAAAGGGATAATCTTTTTCATACTAGGTGTTTGGTGGGCAAAAAGGCTTGTGGTATGGTGATTGACGGGGGAAGTTGTACTAATGTGGTTAGTACAATGTTGATTAATAAATTGGGCTTAAGCTTGATTAAACATCCAAACCCTTATAAATTGCAATGGCTGACTGAGTCGGGGGAAATTAAGGTAAATAAGCAGGCTAGGGTCAATTTTTCCATCGGGGGTTATAAGGATGAGGTGGTCTGTGACGTGGTACCTATGCATGTTGGTCATATATTGTTGGGGCGACCCTGGCGACATGACAGGAGGGTAGTGCATGATGGGTTTAAGAATCAATATTCATTTGTGAAGGGTGGGAAGAAATTTACACTTGTTCCGTTATCTCCAAAAGAAGCTCAAAATGATCAATTGAAAATCAAAAGTGAGTTTGAAAAAAGAAATAAGAGCGTTGAGGCTACGACCTCAGAAAAGGAGAGGGTGTGAAAATTGAAAACAAGAGAGTTGAGGCCACGACCTCAGAAAAAGGCGAGCTTGAGAGTGAAAAGAAAAAGAAAAGAGAGTCCACCACAAAAATGAGTTTATTTGCATTTTCTAACACATCCCTCCCCAGTTCTACGAAATCTGTTTTGCAGGGACATAACTCAAGCCATGAACGTAAAGCGAGAAAGAAAGTTATTGGCCAAAATAAGCAGCCCAAGAGTCTAAAGGATTGCATGAAATTTAAAAATGATCAACGAGCCCAAGAAAGCAGGAGGAATTTGAAAAGCCGACCAAAAATGGATTCGAGGTCGAATCCTTTTCAAGAGAGGGAGTATGATGTGATCCGGACCAGGCATCGAAGGTCGAAGTCGAGCCATCGATAATATGATAGTGATCTACGTGCAAAACGGAGCAAGTGCCGTGTTGGGGTCAAGCCGAGGAGAGGGACGGATCGAGCCGAATCGAGTAAAAGAAGTTATTTATGCAGAAATCCCATTACGGCCGTAATGGATGACCTTCACGGCCGTAACCCATGTATTCACGGCCGTAAATCTTACAATCACGGCCGTAATCAATTAACGAGGAAAAATGAAAATTTTCTGCAGAACGAGGCTTACGGCCGTAAGCCTGGAAGTTACGGCCGTAACATTCAAAAAAGGGAGACTTCACGGCCGTAAGAAATTCATCACGGCCGTAACCAATATCACAAATTTAATCAGAAAGGCCTTTACGGCCGTAATAGATTTTGTCACGGCCGTAAACGAGATGCGTCAGATTTTCCGGGAAATTTCAATTATTTTATTTCCTTTTATTATTTTTGGTTATTTTCCTATTTTAGAATTTTAGTATAATTAGGATTCTATTTTGAGTAATTAGATGCTAGGTTTTCTTGCTTATTTGTATTTCTTTTTATCATTGTAAACATTAGACAAGTTTGATTAATAATATTTGAGAGAGGATTCTCCAAAATTGAAAGGTCGAGTTTATTCCCTTTTTTCTTGAACTTATCAAAGATTCGATCTTTGTGGCGTTCTTCCAAAAAACTTATCAAATATTCGTCAGAATATTTGTGGCGTTTCCAAATTCGAAACTTATCAAGGAAATTGACAAGTCTTTGTGGCGTTCACCAATTTTGGTTCTTCAATCCGCATCGTCAATTTATTGCGTCGTGATTGTCGGGTCAAGGTTTTACTGTCAATCTATCTTTTAATTTCTGTTCATTTATTCGTGTTTGTGTTATTTTCGAGTCAGATCTGATTTAAATCTTTCCTAGGGTTTTAGATTTCGTTATTCCGCGTTTTCGCCGAGATTCCCTGACTGGGATCGCGTCAGATATCGAAATGAACTAGCCAAAATGGAACGAGACGGTGGTATTATAGCTAGAGGTTGGGGTTGTGGGATTTTATCATCACCCTCCTCGCCTTGAAAGAGGTACTGGGTTTCCTTACTCTCCTCCCAGGATACAGATGGTTCGGCCTGTTTACCTCTATTATCCAACCTCACCCCACTTTCCTCAAAACTGACACTATCACTCATCCTTAAAAGTGATTATAACGAGCTTGACTCTTAGAAAAAAGAAAGTTTAAAACAAGAAAAACTGAAAAGAGACGTCAAAGCACCCTCACCTGACAAAAGAATTAAGCTGTTCTGATCTGATAACGAGGTGAAATAAAGGTCGTTTGAAGAAACGAGCTAGTATTGGCAGAGAGAATTTCGAAGGTTCAATAGGTTCCTTATGAGGAGAGTACTCCTATTTATAAGGAGAGGAGAGAGAGAGAGAGAGAGAGAGATCATTAATCAGTCATAATGACAAGACGCGTTGCCATTATGGAGGCGACGACACTTGATCCAAGAACTAACACACCATCCGTCCTTAAAATCTCTTTCGAACCGATCTCGAGGGGACATTTGTTGCATATCGTGCTGACGTGGATGATGTGTTCAACACGGAAAGATGCCAACGCAGTCAGCTCTCAAAATATCGACCTCAACTTAAAGAGACAGTTGTTTTATTTAAACCGAGGTGATTTATGCCGAGGTGATTTAAGGAACTGACCTCAACTTAAAGAGAGAGATGATTTGGTAAAACCGAGGTGATTTGATGTCGAGGTGATTTAAGGAACCGACCTCAACTTAAAGAGAGAGGTGATTTGGTAAAACCGAGGTGACTTGATGCCAAGGTGATTTTTGGAACCAACCTCAACTTAAAGAGAGAGGTGATTTGGTAAAACCAAAGTGACTTTATGCCGAGGTGAATACCGAACGAGTTGAGACTGGCGGCGTTGCAGAAGCGTCAAATCAGCCGTATTATGAGTCAGTAATTATGGTTATCTGTAATATGTCAGTGTAATCATTTGTTGTCATGTTGTCAGCAATGTCATTTGTCAGTATCAGTCACATACTACAGACGTGATATGTTGTAATGATTATGTTTTGTCTCCTCCCCTACTATAAACAAGGGACATAAATGCTATTTTGAGGGCAAGAAAAAGAAAAACCTCTTAAAACTCTTGTTATTTGATTTCGTTGATTCGACCTGGCTGTCAGATCGGTATCAAACTGGACGTGAATTTATGTAACTTTGACCCCAGTTCGCTCTTGATCTGTTACCTTTTCTGTTTCATTTGGTATTTATATTTTATTTCAACGTCGGTCATTAAATTTAAAAGCTGTATACTTAGCCAAATTATCCACAAATATATGGTTCACCATTAAACTACATAGATCCTATCACATTTATTTGTTGACAAAAAATGACGTCAACATAACCTAAATTTTATCATTGATCCCAATTTAGTCTAATGAGCTAGTCATTCATTCTTTCTTACTTTGATGGTAGTAACCAATACTGAATGGTTAGAAATTAGAATGAGTTCTTTTTTCGTATTTTAATCATATGAGGACCGCGGACGTCCTGTAAAGAGTCTAAAGACTCGTTTACTTTATATTGTTCTTTTAGTTGACCATAGCTCAATTATTTTCTTACGTGGGGCCATTCTTTAATAATAATTAAAGAATCAAAATAACATGGGACCAAATCTTTGTATTATTTGTGGAGTTACTGCCCGTTCTATTCTTCCTCGCGTATATAAGACGGTGAGCCAAAATGAAGAAAACTCCAAATGTATAACATCGAGCTTTTAGCATGAGACTTCTTACTCCTTAAAATGGGAGAGAAAATTTTGAACTCACTTAATTTTAGATTTACCCCAAATTTCTTTGCAAAAATGTTACATCCACATGGAGTTCTAAAATTAAAAAAAATGCAATAATTGTAGTATTGTTATCATTGTTTACTTTTATTTTTGTTGGATCATGAGGGAAAAACTTATTTTAAATCTATTTATAAATGTTATATTGTTATTTTGTTATTTTTTTGGTTTGTAACTTTAATTTTAATTTATTTTTTGACTAGTTGAAATTTTGAACTCATTTAATCTTAGATATTCAATTTCCCAAATTTCCTTTTTTTATATGTTTAAAATTATTATAAATCTTGATAAAATATTAAATATTGTAAATTTTCGAAAATTTCCAATATTTTCGAATTTCGATTTGGAATGAAGTTTGTATATTTCGAAATTTTTTGAACAGAATTTGGAATAACATTTTGATTCCGAATTTTTTTGGAACGGAACTTGGAGCACTTATTTCCGATCCGTTTTGTCCGAAAAGCACCCTTAGTGTTACCAAACAAAGTCTTAATTGAATTTACTTTGAAAATTCGTATATTTATTATTTATTTTAATATTATGAGAAAAAAAATTCAAAATGAAATTAATCATCCAAATTGAATTTAGTTAACAAATTATAGATAATATTATATGACTTAAATGATATAATTTAAAATGAATTAAATATTGAGGAAAAATTAAAAATAAAAAATAAAATTTTTACCTTTATTATTATTATTATTATTATTATTATTATTATTATTATTATTAAACTCACTAGATTTTTATATGGTCAACTGGGGAGAAGTATATTTCAAAAAACATATAGGACCCCTGATTCTCACCTTTAAAATATGTTTCGTTGAACATTAAATTCAATTGTGGTCTTTTTATTTTTTATGACTTAGGTCCCCAAATTTCGTCCAATTAATAAACAGAGGCTATTATAAAGAATAATATATTAAAACTAATAATACTCAAAAATAATTTTAAAAATGGTGATAGATAGTAAATAAATAAATAAAAATGTGATATTATATATAATATATAAATAATATAATCTACATTAAGATAATATATAATATAAAATAGATACCTAAAAATAGGGAATATATAATATAATTTATAACAGATTTTTCACTCTCTTTTTAAAACCCTACGCTCTCTTTCTATCTCTAAAGCAATGATTCCCAAATTCTTCCTAAACCATCATAATCTGTCCTTTAAATCACCCATTGGCACAAAATTGTTGGATCAAATCACATAAATCCTCATTCTCATTCAGTATATGAAGTTACATTGCAGACAATAATTTATGATTTTCATTTGGTTGGAGTTGCCTTAAATCAAGGGATGAATATTCCGGTGCTTGGAGTCTAAAAAATTCGATGTGAATATAATATACAGAAATGTCCATATTTCTTATAAGTTCAACAATTTTATTCACAAATTTAGGGACTTTAGATTGTTGTATTTAAAGATAATTCAAATAAGATGTACCGTTGATCTGAAAATTTGAATTCATCTTGAACAAGTTTGAAGAGGTTTCCGTTGGATGTGTTTTACATGTTGTACATGACCAGATATATATTAACATCGACTGTTTGTGACCAAATCTCTATAATGGGGTCAAGGTAGACCCTTATGGCCCATTGAGAAGCACGGGTCGGCCCGTGTTTAAATTGGATTTCCAATCCATACTTGTGATAGGAACACTGATTCTAACCCTCAGATGCGTGTGTGCCAGCTACTTAATCACCCACATGATAAATGTGAGAGATACTGTCTCGATCAAAATGAATGTTTCTAATCTGTTGAAGGAAGCTCTGAATCGTCCAAGGTCAACCATCCCTAGTGATGCAATGCATGGCCACTGTGGAGTCAGCCTCAGGCCCTCAACCTAAATAGATGCAATCCTTAATTAGCGAGCAAGAAGGATACCATCAAGAATAGCTCTCAGCTCGACCTCTAGGATAAGATAGTCCAATAGAATGCTGAGAATGCCTTGATGCAATGTTCATTGTGGTCCCTAATAATACCCCGTCGCTAGTAGTACTATTCTTGAGCATCCATCAATGTTGAGCTTGTAAGCTCCCACTGATGGAGTACACCAAAGAACTAAAATGAGGGGTGAAGGGGGTTAGAGGGAGCAATAGATATGCTAAATAGTGGGGTGCGGCCAGGTCTACATGCCAATGATGCAGTTTGAAGAGTCGTCTAGTATGACGAAATTGAGAGCATGTGATAAACCCTCCAAATGATCCACCATGGCTCCATTCGAATGTCTCAGTGCTTCGCGTCATTCCTCTTTATCCACAAGAACCTCAGTATCATAACAGGAATGATGAAGCGAATGTGCCCCATCCATGCATATCATCCAGAATATCTCCATATCTAGGAACATTGCCTGATATCCTCATTCAGAGTCATAGGTACTTGAAAGATGTCCCCAAAGTGTTGCTATACTTGATTTGAGATCGTGTTGCCTATGAAGATGTGTGTAATAGTTTCAAACTGTGAACAACACTAGCAAGGAGATGCTAAGTGACACCCAATATGCCACTGGATAATCGTGTCTAACGGATCAGTCCTTGCCATAATCTCCAATTGAAGAAAGATACAGTGAGGGGAAGAATAGTGCTCCACATCTTGCGGTAATAATCTTAAGGAGGTCAATTCGTCCGAACCCGCTGCCAAGTAGACATGGTAGATAAGCATCCGTAGCATCAAAACATGAAGGAATCACCCAAATCCGTTCCGCCATAAGAGGCATAAGGACTTACAATAGTCACCGTCCTTCACTATCTCCGAGGTGTGATGCCTGTCTGGGAATAGGGCTGCCAATGTAGTATCCCCATCCAACTATCATGACAAAAGAATATATGTCCAACTCCAAGATGACACCCAATGTATGGCTTAGCTCGTGGTCCAACCCTCTTCAACCTCTTTTAGACAGAGAAGCTGAGTGTAGGATAGCAACAAGTGAATGGTGAGACCCCCTGAAGTACTTCCCCAGTAAGAATTTATCCCATAAGGATATCTGGGAACAAAAGAGCAACCAAAGTTTTGGCGAGGAAGTATCACTAGTTAGAAATTACCAAAAAAAATAAGGAATATACGTCGGGTTTTAGTAAAATCGACGCCTATAAAAGGACGGTGGCATTTTTGTAAATATAATCGAAGAATGGACGTCGGTTGTAATATTACAACCGACGCGTAAAGTTTAAACCTAAAGAATACGCGACGCGTATTCTCCGATTTTACGCATCGGTTCTGAAGAACTGATGCGTAAAATCGGAGAATACGCGTCGGTTCCTCAAGAACTGACGCGTAAAATCGAAGAATACTCATCGGTTCCTCAAGAACCGACGCGTAAAATCGGAGAATACACGTCGGTTCTTCAAGAACCGACGCGTATTCTTTAGGTTTAAACTTTACGCGTCGGTTGTAATATTACAACCGACGCCCATTCTCCGATTTTACGCGTCGGTTCTTGAAGAACCGACGCGTATTCCTTTATTTACTTACCAGCAAAACGCACAGATCATCTCTATTTTTTTCACTACTCGGTCTCTTCCCGCCTCTCTCTTTATTTTTCTCTCACCCGAACCACCGCACTATGCATCCGCCGCCGCCGCCGCCACCACCACCATTCCTCCATTTCCCGGCAACGTTCATCACCAAATTCCTCCCCTCGCTCTTTATCTCTTTCTCTCCCCGAACCACCGGACTCGCACCTCCGCCACCGCTGCGCGTCTCCACCATCTTGTAAGAGACCCACCTCCCTCTTCTTATACATGTGTTTTTATCTATATGTATTTATATAATGTATGTAAATATATGTAAATAATAAGTAAATATATGTATTATATATAATGTATATAAATGTATATATGTTTATATACTTTCTCTTTGTGTCTATATATATATATATATATATGGGTATTTATATTATAGATGTGTTTGTATATATATATGGGTGTTTCAACTAGTTATTAATTTAATTTGTATTGTTGATTTTTAGTTATTAGATGGATAAATTGCAATATTTGAATTATTGAATTTCTATTGCAGGAGAATGGATGAAAGAAATGTGGTGCTTTCCCCGCAAAAAAAAAAAAACTTTAGGCGTCGGTTTTTACAACCGACGCGTAAAGTCAAGACTTTACGCGTCTGCGTCATATACATCGCCTCTACAACCGACGCTTATTGCCTATTACAACCGACGCGAATGAGTCATTCTGTACTAGTGTATCTACAGTGTCTTGAGGTCGTCTGAAGCCAAGATTATCCTCGTTAGTAGAAAGACACGTATCTTTCCATCTCCTCCAATGGAGATAGTGCGCATCTTTGGAATTACAAATGAATCATGTGAAAATGCTCTCGAGCTTCTTCAGTTAACTTTACAAGGCTGCAGAATCTGAAGAAGAATGGAATAGATTCGAAGACTGATTTAAGTAAAGTAATGCGTTATCCATGTGAGAGCAAGCATGAAGCCTAACTAGTGATCCTACTCCTCACTTTCTGAATCAGGTCATCATAAAGGAACGTCTTCTTAGTCCCCTTGTATAAGAGGACCCTAGATAAGTGAACGGTTGCTACTGGTGTCTGAACCAAGTGAAGTGCTCAAGCAATCTGATTTGACTGATAGAAGCCTGCCTGGAATAATAAGTCCGCTCTTATCTTGATTCACATCTTTGTGTTTTTGTATACTCATATGGGCCAGTGAATTGTTTTGAGGCTCTTCCCGTGTAAATCAATTTTGTCTCAATTTTTTTATCGTTGGCTAGAACTTGTGGACTATTTTGTGAGAGGATGACTAGTGATTTGTCCCCTTTTACGCTTCATTTGGAACCCCATTCTATGAGGCTTCTAGTCCATAAACCGACTTATTTTTCTTTTTCAATCTCAATTTTTTAATTTATTATACATTTATGCTTTGTTAAGTATGCAGTGAATCTAATTTATTTGAGTAAGTTTAATAGACCATGACACTTCTTTTAAACAGTCATTAATTGATAATTTAATTATTACTTTAGGCTGTCCATATATGCATGTTTAATTTTAGTGTGAATGTAGATGACTAGTCCTATCTTGATTTTTTATTGTATGTGACTAACTATTTCTCAACTATAATCGTCTATCACTACGACCGTGTCTTTCTTAATTGTTATTGTAAGTTGTGAACTTTATCTATAGGTTTCGCCTAATTTTTCCATAGAAAAATAGTTTAATATTTTTGCTACCATGTACACAGTTTAGGCATAAAATTAGCAGAAGAATTAAGTTAGTGAAACTAAATAAATAATTAAATGACAGGCAAATGCAAATGCAAATGCAAATTCTCCAAGTCACCAAGAAATCAATCCATAAGCAATTACTTATTGAAAAGAATTAAAAAGAATTTATATGACTAGGTCAAACAATTAAAAAGATTTATGACTTGGTCAAGTCAAAATGAAAGACTTGTTATAGACAAAATAAGAAAAATGCATTTGTTATTTATTTATAATCATTGTAAGAGACATAAAGCAACGACAATATCTCCTCTATTCTCATGCAATCTTCATCCAAAAGAGATGAATCGAAATCCCTATCTCATCTTCTTTGTTCTCTTCTTCCTTTCGATCTTTTTCTTTCCATTAACTGCCGTAGAGCCTTCAAAAGGTATGTCGTGACTCGAGTTCTACTTTATTAACATTGTTTTTCTTAGTATTTCATATTCCTTGTAACTTCTTACATTTCGTCCTCGTAGTTAATAAACATGCAGAATCCTCCATCATTTCTTCTTGTGTTGTGACTTTCTTGCAATTTTTCCTTTTGTTTTCCTTTAGACATTTATGTACGATTACTAAGATTTCATAATCAATATATATATAGCTCTTAGTTGATAAATTTCATGTTTGTTTTTATGGAAATAGAAGGCGGAGTGAATAGGGGTCCAGCGGGTCATGCTCATTCGACAGTTGAAAATAAATCACCACCAACTGCTTCGACGGCCCCGAAGTTTCCGTATACGCGCAGCAGCAACACGGCCTTCGCGGCGCTAGGGCCCCCGGGTTTGAATAAGTTCTACACGAAGAGGCCGTGCAAATATATAAACTTGTGCGGCCAGCCAGGTGGAAAACCATGAAAATTGTCATTTATATTTATAGTTGTACTCTAATTGATGTGTTGTCGTTAATGAATAAAATGTGTTATTGTTTTGAATAAATAAATTTGTTTACTATAATAAAACGTGTAAAAATCTAATTATGCCGTAGACTTATCACCTAGAGTACAATATTTTAGATGAAATTTGGCTATGACTTATGTTGTCATGGATCGTCGCTATGGGCCTACCTTGAACGTACTCCGGGGTAAAATGACACAGGACGAAAGCAAACAAGGAATTCAAATGAAATTATGATTATACCTAAAAGGTGACAGATTCCATTATACGAATATATGTTCCTCATTAGTTCACTTTAATTCCCAAAGTACCGAGATATTGATCAGCAATTTGATCTCATCCATTGATATCTCAAAGAACTTCAAGTTAGCAATCGAAGTCCATTATCCAATTAGGATTAAGGTCTCACGTACGATAGTCAAGTGAAATTAAATTTGTATGGTCAATATCACAAATTAATTTCACCTGGTCTCGTCCAATACGTTCCAAACGTATTCTCAATTTTATTACCAAATTCAAAGATAGACTTTAATAAAACTGATACGATCTTATCAAAATAAATTGCACATATTTATTTATTGATCGTGAACGTTAATTTTAAATCGAATTACAAATTGAATCTTTCTGTATTTAACAACTTAAATACTCAATTTGTAATATCAAATCGACCCGTGGACAAATGCAACTTCATGTTAATACAATCAATTGATATTTTATTTCAAATGTCGTGAATTATACTCTATGGGCATATATAATTCAAACATATCGCACATACCTTACACATATTCTTTGAACACATCTCCTATTGCTGATGCTTTTCTTGTTCATGAAACTGCAAAGACGAGTGAGAATAATTATATTACTATAGAAATGCAAATGAATCTTTAATATTTTCTTTGTTACCATGAACAAGAAAGTTGATAATACTAAAGCTGCATTAACAATACAATACAACATTAGATTACAACCAACAAGGTACCACGGTGAGCTGAAAATATAATATAAATCAGATAGAAATATATTGTGGAACTAGATCATTCACTGCAACTAGAGAAGCACTAGTAATCCAATTGGCTTTCTCAATTTTGGATTTTAATAAGTTCGACTTCATCTTTTAGTAGTGCTACATTTTCATGGGTTTGTTGGCACCTCTTTATTGTTTTAACTTGAAGTTACCTGGTAGTGATTGTTTATTTAATACTTGGTTGAATTGTATTGGTGGAAAAATACATGAGTAATCAACTTATATTTTTGCAATTTTATCAATCTACACAAGAAGAATCAGTTGGTCACATTGCCTCTATTTGGTAACACTGTTTGGTTTATAAATTGGTTAATTTATGAATTTCAGATAAAAAGTAGTAATTGAAAATTAGAGAGAGAAAATGTGCATGGTTAAAAAGTGTTTTGGGAAATTGTATAATATATAAACTGGTTTACAAACAAAAAAAGTACAGTTACCAAACGGAGTTTGAATTGTTTAGAAGGGTGCATTCCACAAATAAATGATGGGATGACTATTACTTTTTGTTATTTGAGTGCATTTACAATTTACCTTTTGCATCACATTTTTTTGTTAATTTTTTTTATTGTTCTTATTGTCAAAATAAATGTGGTTATTGAAATTTGAATTGAACTTTGGGCTGAATATTAGCATATGCAAAAAAATTGTTTTCCAGAGGCATTTTATCAAACTGAGATTTAGCAACCAAAGTTTGAATGGTAAATGCCTTTCTGCAACCAAATTTTGGTTATTGGTATAAGAGAAAATAAGAAGAAACTGTGGCAGAAATATTTTTGTGTTAATGAATGAAGAAAGAGCGGCATAGTATAAATAATCATAGATGAGTGGCTGACCCTAATTAGGGGTTTCCTAAAGATTGTAAAATCCTAATCATATAAAACTACTTGCCTAATAAGAATACAACATATATATTACATCCATAAATCGTGGGATTCAATGCAATCGTAATATGTACATGCTGGAAATATGGAGCGTGAAATAGGTAAGTAGATCACGTTCCAATAACTGGACCATATGAATATTTTTTTAAACATTCACCGACCAATGTTGTTGTTGTTGAAGCTTATGAAGATAATTCTTTAGTGGCCAAGACTTGGTTGTTGAAAGCTATATTGTGTGTGACCACGCATTGGTCAAAGAAAGGAGCCAACATTCACAAACAAAATAATGTTGTTACATGTAGGTGTACCTTCAGGGACCAAATATTTGTTCGCAGAAAGGTAAGCATTAGTGACCAATTTTAAGGTAGTCGCTAAATGTGCTTCTTGCCATTTGATCACTGTTGTTATATATTAGCGAGCAACATTTGGTTGGTCACTAAACCAATTGGAGGAAAATTTACTCTAGTTTTATGATGATTTTGTGACCAACCATCGTGGTCAATTAAAATCATGGTCACTGAAAGGTAAGCATCAGCGATCGCACTTTGGTCGTTAAAAGGTAAGCATTAGAGACCAATTTTAAGGTGGTTGCTAAGTGTAAACATTTTACAACTAAATATGATACCTTAATTTGTTATATATAGTAGTGTCTAATTCAACATAAATATTTGGTCGCTTGAAATTCAAGTTTTAGCGACCATCATGAGTTGGTCGCTTAAGACTTTCAACGATGCTGAATTAGCAATCATCGTTCAACCACAATTTATTATTCACTGATGACATTTAGAGACCATAAAATAGCCTTCAGCGACCATTTTTTTTAGTCGCTGGAGACCTTTATTTGTTTATTTTTTTTGTAGTGTTATTTGGTAAAAGTATTTTGTTTTAAATAAATAATATGATGTATTCAGATAAAATATATAGTTAAAAAATTATTTGAAAAAAATGTGTATAGTTGAAAAGAGATTTGGGCAAATGTGCTGCTCCTAAACTTGTTTATAAATAATTAACCTAACAACGGAGTCTAAATTTTTTGTTGCCCCTAAATCATACCAATCCAAGAATTAATGAATTATTAGATATACTACCTTCAATTAAACATATACAGCCTATAACAAGTTTATATTCTACACAGCTTATAAAATTTATTTGGTTTAGAATATGTAACTGTTAATGTAACCGTTTATGATCACATTATTCAATGTCAAAGATGTGGTTGATTAATGGTGAATTTAATATCTGTCAATATCATAATAAATTTGTCATAATAACTTTTCATTTATTAAAGGAAAGTTATTGTAGGAAACCATCTACTTCTAAGATCGATAAATGTTGGTAAGTTATTTTCTATATAAAGATGTCAAAGAGTCCCTAGCAAAACCCGTAAAAACTCCTAGCAGAATTTTCTCCCTCATATTGAAAGTCCTGTATTTTACTTTCATCAAGTAATATTATAAACTGGGTATTGGCTAGAAAGCTTGTTGATAGTTTGAGGCTTCATTTCTACTACAAATTCTAAATTACATATTGAATAACATGATTGATGAGTGTACGCACTTTAATGTCTTACATGAATCAAAGCCACCTTCTTGCTTGATTATTCAAATTTTGAAATAATAAACATATAATCTAACTGTATGCATACAAAATATTTAAAGCATGCATGCATGCATGCATGATTTTTTTATTTGAAAAAATGTGTCCATTATGTTGAGGTTTCTTTGATATCCAACAACACTACAAGAAGCTGAACCAATAGGGGCGACATTTGTCGCTCCTAACATGTCGTCTCTATAGCCTCGTTGCTGTTGCTCTATAGGCGCGACAAGTATCGTCCCTATAGATCGTGACACCTTTAGGGACGAAATGTCGTCCCTATTCCTTTGTCCTTTATTTCGTTAATTTTTGTCTACTACGACGACAGTGTCGCTCCAAATAGTCGTCCCTATTGATTCTAAATCTATAGGGGTGACTTATGTCGCCCCTATAGATATATTTATTTTTAAAATATTTAATTATAGGGGCGACATAAGTCGCCCCTATATATTTTTATATAATTTTAAAAAAAAAATTAATAGTTTTTTGGCTATGCATAATTAAAGACATAAATTCTTAGTTTCAAAAAAAAAAAAAAAAAAACTAAAGACATTAATTAATAGCATAATCCTAAAAGTATTTTTACAAAACACAATTTAAAATAGTCCTACTAGTCCCCCAAATCACAGGGACTATCGTCCTCATCATCATCATTAGACAGATCATTTGATAATTGGGTATTTTGAGTTAGTCGAGCAATTGTCATCTCCAGCTTACGAATCCTAGCATCATATGCCTCGAGTCGAAGATCGTGCGTACAAGTAGACCCTGTGGGTCATGAGATGTTCTAGCAGTGGAGTTGATTGAGGTAGACGCACCTTTCGGGATCCGTCCAATACCACGTTCATGGCCGCGTCGCGTCCCAAGAACCTCCCTAACAATTGCACGCTCGTCAACAGGACTAGAGGATAGAGTTTGCTGAGTCTCCCTGACCTCACAAAGGTGATCCTGTGAACGAAAATATAAATTATTGAACTGTACTTATTAAACAGAAAAAAGTTAAACAAGTATGAGACTTATGTATTTTTACTTACGTAATCGACGGCTGCATTCTTGTTCACCCAATTGCCGGACTTGAATGTGTGGAATTCTTTAAAACAATCAATTGGGCTCGACAATTGTTTAGTCTCGGAATCAATCTGCAAAAATTTAAATGCACAAGTTAATAAAAGATTTCACAAAGTACATACATTTAATAAAAAATAATATTAATTACCTTCTCGTAACGTGTGGCGGAAAAGGTCTTCGAGCCTTGCACGCTCGGGTATTTAGCATAACTTCGATTGACTATATTTTTTTGAGATCGAGCCTATATATGAATATAGAAATTGAAAGTTATGTTAATGTAATATACTATGAATATTAACTTAAGACTTTTGAAAACATATTATACGTACAATGAAAGATGGACTTGTGAACAAGTCAATGCATCTCTGCCACTGCTCAACAGATAGCTGGCCAAAAGGACGACCAGGGCCGCACTTCTTATAGTGGTTATGCACATCAGTTTTGTATGCTCTGTAACGATCGCCTGCCAAGCGATCGAGAGCACCTATGGCCATCTTGTATTCATCATCAGATCGTTCACCTCGAACATCAAAATAAGTCTGAAATCAAATAAATATTAAACAATATATTAATTATTGAAAATAAGTCTGAAAGTCAACATTAGGTTCTCTGATCTCATGCATAGCCAAGGTGGCAGATTGGAAACTGTCATAACTACTGGCCACATACTATAAGCCTGACTCATGTTTCCAAATGGATTAAAACCATCTGCAGCCAACCCCATCCGGACATTCCCGATCTCACTTGCAAACTGCGGATGCCTCATGTCAAATTCTCGCCAAGCTTTTCCATCAACAGGATGTTGTAGCTCGTCTTCATCTTTACTTTGACCAGTAACGTGCCACCTCATGAGTCTCGCTGTATCCTTAGTTGCAAATAGACGTTTCAGTCTTGGGGCCAGAGGAAAATATCGCAACACCTTATGCGGCACATTTTTCCTGGAACCTAGTCCAGTGGTGTGTATCCAACGACTTTCTTGGCATATAGGACACGTCTGTCTATTACCGTGCTCTTTCCAGAACAGTGCACAGTCATTCTTACACACATGTATGGATATATAACCTAGACCTAGTTTTGTCATCATCTTTTTAGCCTCATAATGAGATTCCACAAGGTCCATTTTCGGAAATGCTAGCTTCAACAGCTTTAAAAGATCATCGAATGACTTATTTGTCCACTTGTTTATCACCTTTAAATGCATCAGTTTCACTAAAAAGTTTAATGACGATAGGGAAGAAACTCCAGGATATAATTCTGAACGAAGAGCCTCAAATAAATCATCATATTGGGCACTAGAACTTGTACCAACATATTCATTCCCGTCTATGTCCTCCATAACGTTCATCATTTCATCTATCGTCTGATCCTCTAAACCTGTCCCTTCATTCTGAGCATTCACATTCTCACGCGGAATCTCGATCTCCCCGTAGTGAATCCATGTGATATAACTCTCCGAAAAGCCATAACGAAATATATGAGCCTCGACAGTTTCCAAAGAATGTGTTAGCCCGTTCAAACATTTATTGCAAGGACATCTAATTTTTCCCCTATCGTTTACAAAAGGTCTCGCTCTATTTATAAATGCTTTCAAATCGTTCCAGAACTCTTGAGACTTTGCACGATTTCTAATTTTTGTCCAACTTTTATCAAATTCCATCGAACAAATTATGTAATAAATATAAATAAAAAAGAAAACATGAAAATATTAAGTAACGATTTCGAATGAAGTGAATATGTCCTAATTCATCCTTATCACTCCACATATAATTACACGGTAGGGCCCTAACCATTTATCATTGATCCTTACATAACGAATTTTGTGTGTCTTCCTATTAACGCCACAATATTTTCGATCGAAAATTTTGGCAGAAACTCCCCCAAGTTCTCCTAAGTGTGCGATCTTTATTGAATGTAGTCCATACAAAGAAAACAATAAGGAAATAACATCAAAACATACACACGAACATATAGCCATCAACAAAAAAACACAGTGCAACAAAATTTATTATATGCAGATCAATGATAAACTCTCCAAAAATGGGAAAATTCGAATACAATTTTCTAAATATCAAACTAACCACAAGTTTATAGAAAGTTTTTTATTTACAAAATTATATTCAAACGGTTTTCTAAATTTCATCTAAAATGCAGTGTACAAAATAATGCATATGAAGTAAAAATTAAATATACAATACTAATATTAACAAAACAATTCAAAAAACTTAAAAATATATAACAATGACAAGTCTAAAGATTCATACCAAATATTTTTGTTCCAAAGCACTATTTCGGTTGAAATTGTTGTTGGATTGCGCAACAAAAAAAATTTAATATAACAAATGTCGGTACAAATGAATCTGTATGGTAAAAAGTGTTATTATTATATATAGGGGCGACATTTGTCGCCCCTAAAAAAAGGCGCCAAAATTCCCGCCTATATTTGGACCTATAGGGGCGACTTATGTCGCCCCTATAGTATAGAGGGATATATTTGGGACGACAACATCTATAGGCGCGACATTTGTCGCCCCTATACGTGCAAAAAAAAAAGCGCCAACAATCGCGCCAAATGTTAACTTCATAAATTCATCTGTACAGGGACGACAAATAATCGCCCCAATAGGTTACCTATAGGGGCGACAAGTTGTTTTATAGGGGCGACAAAGTCGCCCCTATAGATAATAAAGTATATAGGAACGATAGTTTTGGTCGCCTCTATAGGTTGATACTCTATAGGGGCGACAAGTTGTTTTATAGGGGCGACAAAGTCGCCCCTATAGATAATAAAGTATATAGGAACGACAGTTTTGGTCGCCTCTATAGGTTGATACTCTATAGGGGCGACATAGGTGTCGCCCCTGTTATGTCGCTGCTATATGCAGCGATTCTTGTAGTGTTTGGGCTATGATGTTTTTATGAATTTCGGTTAGGTTTTGAATTTATTAATTAGCAATGTAGTAGACAAAAGGTTATCTTTTATTGAGTTGTAATAAAATTCAAAGTATTGTAATTGAGTTAATTGAATATTTGAGCTCAAGAAACTCCACGTAATGTTGAAAAAGGCTTGAGATGTAATTAGAAGCCAAATGAGTGTAATAAACGTGAATGTATTATGCTCCATATTTTTAGTTAGAAATTGTAAGTCAATTTTTGTATGATAAACATTCGAATTTGGAAATTGTTGTACTTTTTGAGTTAGCTTTTCAATTTACTTTAAATCACCTCAATCAGATATCAAGAGAGAAAGATACGATGAAAATACTGACACTAAAAAAATCTGGGCATATGATGTTTCGCGATTTTTAGACTTCTACAATCTTAAAATTCTCAAACACTTCATATTATATATACACGAACCCTATTTCTTTTTTTAGGTGTGGTTGATCATTATATTTTATATAGATAAAATATATCAATATCTTGATCTATTATTTGATTTCAAAAAATCAATTACAACAACTTCTTGAATTGAAAGTCAAGATTGTTCAATCGTAAAACACCAAATTCAAAATCCTTTACCAATAAATTTTCAAAGTCTAGAGTTGGGAGAGGTTGTTTGAGTTCCAATTGAAGAAGAACGGTGTTCTTTTTGACAATTCACATGGAGAGAAAATAATCCACAATTGCTGGAAGGTTTTGGAAGCACAATTAAAGAGGGTCTTCACTGATCTACAAGTTGGTGGTAAGATTCAACTAAGGGTTAGTGCATATAAATCGTTTTTGTAAGTCCAATCATTTCTAGTGAATTTTATTGGTACATTTGTTCGGAAATCATTTCCTAGTGAAGAGTTCTTCAACGGTTTTTCCTTCGTGACCAAATTCGATGTTATTTACATATATATTTACAATTATTGATTTATTGATTGATCCCTGCGACGTAAACAATTGATTACAATTTATTTAGATTTAAATTAATTTATAATTCCACATATTACGCTTATTCACCCTTTTAGGTTTTAGTTGAATCAATATATGTTATTTTAAGCGGTATTAGAATCTAAATTTTATCGTTCATCCCAGTTTAGTCTAATAAGCTAGTCACTATTCATTCATCCTTACTTTGATGGTAATAATCTTTGTATTTTTGTCATATGAGGACCACGTACGTCCTGTAAAGAGTCTAAAGACTCGTTTACTTTATATTGTTCTTTTAGTTGACCGTATATCTCAATTATTATTTTTCGTGGGCCATTCTTTAATAATAATTAAAGAAAGAATCAAAATAACATGGGACCAAATCTTTGTATTATTTGGTTGAGTTTCTGCCCGTTCCATTCTTCCTCGCGTATATAACACGGTAAACCAAAATGAAGAACACTTCAAATATATAACATCGAGCTTTCAGAATGAGACTTCCTTACTCCTTAAAAAGGGTGAGAAAATGTTGGGCAAAAAGTAATATAAAGAAAAAATAAAAAAAATATTATTGAATTTGTAAAAGACTTTTTATCTTTGAATTTTCTTTCAGTATACTATGTAAATAAAGAGTATCATTAGAGATGCTTGATGAATTTGACAAATAATCATATTCATTAACTTAAACAAATCCAAGGGTTTAGATTTATTAAAGCCTGCGATATGTTTGGATTAAAGTATAGTGATTTTAAAACGTTTTAATAAATTTAAACTGTTAAATCGATTAAAATTAAGAGCATGATCATTTGTCGAATATATTTATCAAATAAATAACACAAATCTATATATATATAGAGGCAAGGCAAGTCATCGTAAAAGATTTCAAGAAGTACAATAGTAATAAAAGTCCCCACTGTTGGTCATCACGTTGCATTTCGATTCTCAACCTTCAAAAATAACATTTACATTAATAGCCAACAACCTAATAAAATCAAGTAGCAGTATTGTGCCCTTTGAGTCCCATTAGCCAAAAATACTAATTTTTTTTTCTTCAAATTATATATATATATATATATATATATATATATATATATATATATATATATATATATATTGGCAATGGCCAAACTCATTTGTTGCTATATATCCTATCACTAAAATATTAGCATGTAAATCTTTAAAAAAAAAAAAAAAAATCCTACTTATTAACCATACATTCTTCAAAATAGTTAAAAGCCCAAGATGGTTCTTCTAAATGAATGGGATCGAAGAAATCAAGTAGAATTTATTTATTGATAGTTTGATTATGGGTTAAAACTTGTCGAAATTTGTTATGAATTTAGGATTGATTGTTCGAATGTTTTTATGGAGGTTCATATTCACACTACTAATTATTAGGGATTTTCAGAAGCTTAATTAAGGAATTGATATGGATGGATATTATTATTATTATCACTATTATTATTTTACATACAACGGGAGTGTAGGGAACCTGACACCCGAGCTAGGAATGGGGCAATCTACGCCTATTAGTTATTACAATCAATTGGGCACAGCCCAAGTCCCTATTACAATTACTACTAGTATCACACCCGTGCGTTGCGTGAAAGAACAATATAAAATAATTTTACTGTAAATACCATTACAAAATAAAAGAAATTTTTTGAACATATATATAATTTACGTTAATTAATGATACAAACCAATGCTCAAAATAAAAATAAATTGCAATTATCATCAATTCTGGAAAACATCTTTAAATAAAACACTGATTGTACAGTTTGTTGTTACTCACACTCGTGTCATACACGGAAATTTTTATACACAAAATATATTTTAAACAATTGCTTAAATTTAAATTAAATAACGCAATTTTTCAAATATGTGTTGTATTGAATAAATTAAAAAAATTTGTCCAAATATTTTTGACTAACGTGAATTATAGAAATAATAACCCTCAAAATATATATTATAATTTACATAAAATAAAGTAATTGCAACAAATTAAATATATACGGTCATATATTTTAAAAATGCAACAAATTAAACAATATTGACGATGTACGAAAGTGAAAATCAATCTCAAGATTTGCGGTGCAAAAACATAGAATTCATCTCAAGAAACTTTCACATTATTATTTTTATTTTTTAATTTTTAAATGCGATTCATTTAATTGAATATAAATAAATACATATTTAATTATATGTCAATAAAATAATAAAAAAATTATTAATGAACATGTAAATAAAATATATACAGTGAGTCTTTTGTCTATATATGTTAATAAAATTAAGAAATAAAGTTTTACCATTTTTTACAGCATATAATTATTTTTTAATATTTTTAATAAAATTGCAGACCGAATAATTATTTTATCATCTTTATGGGAAAACAGGATAGGAATTAAGTGTTTTAGGGATTGTACCGTGAGCATATCAACTTGATTTCTGGATTTAACGTTGAATAAATAAAATTTTCTTTTTTAAAAATCTTTTGAACTACAAAATTAGGCTCATTTAATAAACGTACAAGACTCAACTTACATATTCTCCTTAAGATCAACGCTTTTCTTTTCATATATTGTTTTTCATCATATTCTTCCCAAAAAGAGATATAGAATAAACTTTTTTGGTGTAATTTGATTTTTTAAGTATTAATTATTAATTTCAAGTGTTTTTCTAAAAAAATGATCATTAATTTTAATAAATATTGTTACATTAATTGATTCTTCTTTCTTCATATTGACAATTTCTTTATTCATATTGTTAAATTATTATTTTAATAAAAATTATTGACCGATCAATTGTTTAATAAAAATTATTTGAACTAATTGTTAAAATCTGTAATATATTTTTTCATATTGTAGTTATTCAAATTTATAATGAAAAATAGAAAATAAACATAACCAGTAAATAAATAAAAATAATGTTAAAATAATGAATGAATTGAAGAAATTTTTTGTCAAAATTAAATTAGTTTTTAACCACACACATTTTCTCTTCAAATTTTAACCACTACTTTTTACCTCAAAATCATAAATAAATCAGTTTATAAATCAAACAGTATTACCAAATAAGGTCTTAATTGAATTTACTTTAAAAACTCGTATATTTATTATTTATTATAATTTGATGAGAAAAAAGCCGAACTAAAATTAATAATCCGTGACTAAACCCTAAAAAATAATTTGGGAAATACGTTGTTTACAAACAATTTACCAAGTCGAGGCTAGATTATAACGAATAATATTTTAAAACTAACAAACTCGAAAATAATTTTAAAAATTAGGTGATAAATAGTATATAAATAAACTATAATATTATATATAATATATAAATAATATAATCTACATTAAGATAATATATAATATAAAATAGATACCTAAAAATAGGGAATATATAATTTATAATAGATTTTTCACTCACTTTTTAAAACCCTACGCTCTTATTCTATCTCTAAAGAAATGATTCCCAAATGCTTCCTAAATCATCACAAGCTGTCCTTTAAATCACCCATATTGGCACAAAAATGTTGAATCAAATCACATAAATCCTCATTCAGTATATGAAGTTACATTGCAAACAATAATTTATGATTTTCATTTGCATGGGCCGACCCGTGTTTAAATTGAGTATTGTTGTCTGCAACATGCCATTTAAAAAAAAAATTACAGCTTTTGCAGCTTACTTGAAAGATGTCCCCAAAGTGTTGCTATACCTGATTTGAGATCCTGCTCCCTACGAAGATGGTGTGTGATAGTTTCAATATGTGAGCAACACTGGCAGAGAGATGCTAAGTGACACCCAATATGCTGCTGGATAATAGTGTCAACAAGATCGGTCCGTGCCATAATCTCCAACTGAAGAAAGATACAGTGAGGGGAAGAATAGTGCTCCACATCATGCGGTAAGAATCTTGAGAAGGTCAATTCGTTCGGACCCGTTACCAAGCAGACTTGGTAGCAAACCTACCATCTAGTGTTTTTGATCTGTGGCATCAAAACATGAAAGAATCACCTAAATATGTTCTGATACCAATGATGTGGTTTGAAGACCCATCCAGCATGACACAAATGAGAGCATGTGATAAGCCCTCCAAATGATCTGCCACGGCTCCATTCGAATGTCTCAATGGTTCGCGTCATTCCTCTTCATCCACAAGATCCTCAGTATTAGAAGAGGAATGATGGTACAAATGTGCCACATCCATATATATCGTCCAAAATATCTCCAGCTCTAGGAGCATTGTCTGATATCCTCATTCAGAGTCATGGGTACTTGAAAGATGTCCCCAAAGTGTTGATATACCTGATTTGAGATCGTGCTGCCTATGAAGATGTGTGTAATAGTTTCAATCTGTGAGCAACACTGGCATAGAGATGCTAAGTGACACCCAATATGCTGCTGGATAATAGTGTCAACAAGATCGGTCCCTGCCATAATCTCAAACTAAAGAAAGATATAGTGAGGGGAAGAATAATGCTCCATATCATGCTGCAAGAATCTTTAGAAGGTCAATTCGTTCGGACCCTCTACCAAGCAAACTTGGTAGCAAACCTACCATCTGGTGTTTTTTATCTGTGGCATCAAACCATGAAAGAATCACCCAAATCTGTTCCGACAAAAATGATGTGGTTTGAAGAGCCGTCCAGTATGATGGAAATGAGAGCATGCGAAATGATCCGACACGACTCTGTTCGAATGTCTCAATGCTTCGCGTCATTCCTCTTCATCCACAAGATCCTCAGTATCAGAAGAGGAATGATGGTACGAATGTACCACAACCATACATATCGTCCAAAATATCTCCATCTTTAGGAACATTGCCTGGTATCCTCATTCAGAGTCATAGGTACTTGAAAGGTGTCCCCAAAGTGTTACTATACCTGATTTGAGATCGTGTTGCCTATGAAGATGTGTGTAATAGTTTTAGTCTGTGAGCAACACTGGCAGAGAGATGCTAAGTGACACCCAGTATGCTGCTGGATAATAGTGTCAACGGGATCAGTCCCTGGAATAATCTCCAACTGAAGAAAGATATAGTGAGGGGAAGAATAGTGCTCTACATCATGCGGTAAGAATCTTGAGAAGGTCAGTTTGTCAGGACCCGCTGCCAAACAGACTTGGTAGCAAACCTACCATCTAGTGTTTTTGATCCATGGCATCAAAACATGAAAGAATCACCCAAATTTGTTCCAACATAAGAGGCATAAGGACCTACAGTAGTTGCCCAATGTCCCGACCAGTATCATCGTAAAAGTCCTTCACCCTCTCTGAGGTGTGATGCCTATCTGGGAATAGGGCTGCCAATGTAGTATCACCCTGGATAGCTATCATGCCAAAAGAATATTTGTCCAATTCCTAGATGCCACCCAATTTATGGCTTAGCTCATGATCCAACCCTCTTCAACCTCTTTTAGACAGGAGAAGCTGAGTGTAGGATAACAGCAAGTGAATGGTGAGTCCCCATGAAGTACTTCCCCAGTAAGAATTGAGCCCATAAGGATCTCTGGGAACAAACGAGCAACCAAAGTTTCGGTGAGGAAGTATCTACAATGTCTTGAGGTCGTCTGAAGCCAAGATTACCCTCGTCAGTAGAAAGACACATATCCTTCCATCTCCTCCAATGGAGACAGTGCACATCTTTGGAATTACAAAATCGTGCGAAAATGCTCTCGAGCTTCTTCTGTACAACTTTAGAAGGCTGCAGAATCTGAAGAAAATATAATGGAATAGAGTTGAGGACTGATCTAAGTAAATTAATGCGTTATCCATGTGAGAGCAAGCATGAAGCCTAACTAGTGATCCTACTCTTGACCTTCTGAATCAGGTCATCATAAAAGAAAGTCTTCATAGTCCCCTTGTATAAGAGGACCCTTGATAAGTGAATGGTTGCTACTGATGTCTGAACCCAGTGAAGTGCTCAAGTCATCTGATTTGATTGATAGAAGCTTTTCTGGGAATAATAAGTCTGCTCTTATCTTGATTCACATCTTTGTGTTTTTGTTGATTCATATCGGCCAGTGAATTGTTTTGAGGCTCTTCCCATGTAAATCGATTTTGTCTCAATTTTTTGATTGTTGGCTAGAACTTGTGAACTATTTTGTGAGAGGATGGCTAGTAATCTGTCCCCCTTTACGCGATCCATGACTTCATTTGGAGCCCCCTTCTACAAGGCTTCCAATCCATGAATCGCCTTATTTTTCTTTTTTAATCTCAATTTTTTAATTGATTATACATTTATGCTTTGTTACGTATGCAGTGAATCTGATTTATTTGAGTAAGTTTAATAGATCACGACACTTCTTTTAAATAGTCGTTAATTGATAATTGAATTATTACTTTAGGCTGTCCATATATTCATGTATAATTTTAACTCAGTCTACTTTGATTGTTGCAGATCCCAAGTCCAAAAAAGGAGGAAGATTATAACTTTTATTTAATATACAATTAGTATAAAATTTACGAAATTTACATTTAAATTTAGCTTGCATCACACAACTTGTGCGAAAATTACATTTGAGAAAAAATGCTAGCCGGCCAGCTTGAGTGTAACTAGAGGTGTCAAGACGGACGGGCTGACCAGACCCGTGAAAATCGGCCCGGATTGACCCGGGATCGCGGGCCGACCCATGACCCATGCGGGCGGTTCACGGGTCAAGATATTGTAAACCGCGGGTTTTGCGGGTCAAACCTTCGCGGGCCGCGGTTAACCCGCTGGCCCGTAAAAAATAAAATAAAATAAAATAAACTATTTTTATTAAATATGGTAATATTGAAAATCTCTCTTCTTCTAGAAACTCTAATACAACTTTTAAAGTAAAATCTTATTTTTTTCTCCCTATTAACTAAAAAAATAATGTTTTTTGACAATAGTAATTAAAAATACATTTATCATTTAATTGTTATTTATTTATATTTTATTTAAATTTGCAAATTTAGAAGTAATTCATATAACATAAACTATAATTTTAAATTCTATGTAAATATTTTATGGTATAAATATGAATTTATCATTTTAATCATTTTGTATTTAGAAACTTGACAAAAAAATTGCTATAAATATGAAAAAATCTATATTTTTATTCATACGGACCAAATCAGAACAAACCGCGACCTGCATGAGCTCGACCTGGATGGGCCAGCGGGCGGGCCTGGGTTGTAGTTCAAAATTTGCGGTCTGACCCGTAACCGGCCCGTAACCCGCAGCGGGCGGGCTTTTTTTCAAACGGACCGTTACCGGGCTTTTTATTGACGGGTCGACCCTGCCCGGACCACCCGGATTGACACCTCTAAGTGCAACTCTACAAAGCATGTGTCAAGCCTAAAAGAAAGGGTCGAGCTTTGGCTCAGCTTAGGCTAAAAAAGCCAGTTATCACTTTTACCTGAGTCATCTTGAGTCTTGTTTTTTGGCTCATGAGCAGGCTCGAATAATTGACAAGCCTAATCTATTATGTTAAAAGTGACCGTTTATAACCAGTTCTGTGTTAATTGCACTATTTTTAAAAGGTGATCCGAGCCGATCGAGAAACCCAATGATCCTTAAAACCTTGTCGACGACTTGGGTCTACCCGTGAAACTAGGCTGATCGGACCTTGGTTTGACACGAGTTTGGCTTTTTTAATCTATGATTTTTTTTCTTATATTTTGATGTTTTTTATATAATTTTAATATATTTTAATACTTGATACTTGATCCGGTCCATCAGTCGGTCGATGGCTTGGCCAGATCTAAAAATATTGGTTAACTGTAACTCTCTATGATCAAATCTAAGTCACTTTAACTATGTCTATATGAATTGCGTCTGTTTGTGACTTGTGATGCATTGAGTGTGACCTGAGGTGGTCTTAACTATTACTGTATGTGATCAAGTCTATCTAGCTGCATATAATCAGACTTGCATTAATTGTGGGCTTATTATACTAATTTTGTATTATGTGAGCAATGAGTATTTGTATTATTTGACCTTTTGTTGTCTTAATTGTGAATGTTTGTGATCAAGTGTGTTTGAAATGTGGTCGCATGTGATCTGGTCGTTGTATTTAACAAGTGATGTGTTAGCAGTCACATGTATGATCAGGTTTATGTTAACAATGATAATTATTGTTTGTAAGTCTTGAGTGTGAATGTAGATGACTAGTCCTATTTTTTTTATTGTATGTGACTAACTATTTCTTAACTATAATCGTGTATCACTATGACCATGTCTTTCTTAATTTTTATTATCTATATCTTACTTTTAAATTGTGAACTTTATCTACAGGTTTTGCCTAATTTTCCTAGAAAAAAATAACTTAATTAATTCACTAAAAGGTAGAAGAGTTATTTCTGAAATAATTTAGTCAAAAACTAAATCGATATATGGATTAAATTTCTCGTCCATGGTTTATTTCCGTGAAACTCGAGGAACATATTACTCAACTCAATTTAATATTTTTGGTACCATATACACAGTTTAGACAGAAAATTAGCAGAAGAATTAAGTAAGTGAAACTAATTAAATAATTAAATGACTTGCAAATGCGACTGCAAATTCTCCAAGTCACCAAGAAATCAATCTATAATTAATTACTTACTGAAAACAATTTATTAATTCAAAAATGAAATTAAAAAGAATTTATGACTAGGTTAAACAATTAATAAGATTTATGACTTGGTCAAGTCAAAATGAAAGACTTGTTATAGACAAAATAAGAAAAATGCATTTGTTATTTATTTATAATCATTGTAAGAGGCGTAAAGCAACAACAATCTCCTCTATTCTCATGCAATCTTCATCCAAAAGAGATGAATCAAAATCCATATCTCATCTTCTTTGTTCTCTTCTTCCTTTCGATCTTGTTCTTTCCATCAACTACTGGAGAGCCTTCAAAAGGTACGTCGTGACTTGAGTTCTACTTTATTAACACTGTTTTTCTCAGTATTTCATATTCCTCGTAACTTCTTACATTGGAAGTTAGGCTCTTCGTCCTCGTAGTTAATAAACATGCAGAATCCTCCATCATTTCTTCTTGTGTTGTGTCTTTCTTGCAGTTTTTCCTTTTGTTTTCCTTTAGCCATTTATGTACGAGTACTAAGATTTCATAATATATATATATATAGCTCTTAGTTGATAAATTTCATGTTTGTTTTTATGGAAATAAAAGGTGGGATTGCGCATGGGAGTCCAACGAGTCATGCTTCTCCGGCAATTGCAAATAAATCGCCACGAACTCCTTCGACGGCCCCGAAGAGAGATCGTCCGAACAAGTTCTACAATAGGAGGCCGTGCAACTATAAAAACTTGTGCGGCATCCGGTCAGCTGGAAAACCATGAAAATTGTCATTTATATTTACAGTTGTACTCCAATTGATGTTTATCGTTAATGATTAAAATGTATCATCGTTTTGAATAAATTTAAATTTGTTTTTCACTATAATAAAATGTGTAAAAATCTAATTATGCCGTAGACTTATCACCAGGAGTACAATATTTTAGGTGAAATTTGGCTATGACGTATGTTGTCACTTGTCATGGATCACCTCTAAGGGCCTACCTTGAACGTACTCCGGGGTAAAATAAGGTGTTCTCTTATACCAAGAACCACTTTGCCAAGAATCACTTGGTGTTAAGTATGAAAAATTACGGGACTTTCAACTAAGAGTAATTCCACTACAATGGTTGGACTTCATGTGTGAGAAACTTCTGCGTTAATTACCCTAAAATAATAGTTTGTTATTATTATTATGTTTATTTTATTATATAGTGTTGATTAAAAGAAATGAATGCGGAAAATAAAATGGTCATCGTTACGTAAAATCCGACCTAAAACTAAAAACCCCAAAGAAAGAAAGAAAAAAAACCTATTGATAACATAGAAATTTTCTTTTTCGTTGGTGTCTCTGTTATCAGTTGGTCTAAAAATTCCAGCTAAAGCACTGTCCAAATTCTGAATGCCAACATTAACAAACAAAGTTGCATGTGAGGGATCTCATACTTAGTCTGTATAGTACATTTTCAGACATGAATAATATTTTCCTATTTTGAACTCCTAATTAGGTCTTTGAATCATCAATTACGTACATCCTTTAACTCCACTAAGGAACGCATGAACTCAGAGTTTCTCGGTCGTTTCCATGGACAATCATGTGCTCCGTTCAACATTTTCATCTTCCATAATCTTGAGCCATTGAAGTTTTTCGGAAAGTATGATTTCATTGATGTACTACCGAATGGTATTGTGGAGGAAGAAAAACATTCAGAGGGACATTGAGAGGGGTGAAAAGAAAAGGATAATATTGAGAAAGGCATGTATGTGGTCTACTTTATTTCTTTTTTTCTTATTTTTAATTTGGCAAAGTTTTATTTGCAAATTGCTTTTGGTATTTTTATCAAAATGTGTTTTTAATTGTGGTGTAATAAATAAAAATCGTGGTGATAATATATTTATTTACCCTAACATTAATTTGATAATGCACGCCTGATACGTATTATTAGTTAAGTGGGTCATAAGAAATTTATAGTTAAAAAGGATTAAAAATTTTGAAATTTCATGAAACTTTATCAAAACCTATTAAGAATATTGATAAAGCAAAACGTGCAGAAAAAGTAAAGTTCAATAACATATAACTAATTATAAACTTTATTATAAAACCAAATTAAGCATCTATTCTAATTTAGCTAAAAAAGTTGATAAAAAACTAAATCAAAATCAATAATTAATTTTAATCACACATTTGATCAACATTTTTTAAAATTTATTATGAATATTGTATTAAGCAAAACCAAACATAGGCTAATTAATTAAACACATTTTTCTAATGTACCGTATTATTTTGTCCCTTTGGCCCTCATTTTTTTAAAATCAAATTTATTCAACACTCAATCTCAACCATCTATCTTAGTTAAATCCACAATTTTGAATTTTTCAAATAATTTTTAATCACACATTTTCTAAAAAATACTATTCAAAATCACATTATTCACAAGAAAATGGATGCCTAATAGGGGCTTTGGGAAGTCTAGTCAAGCAAAAAATAATTGAGATAGAAAAAAACAAAATGCATTCTCATTTTCATTTAGGGAAAATTGTAGTAGAGGTCCTCAACCCTTGTCTCATGTTGAAATTTTGTTCTCAACCTTTGAAACTAGACATTTCGTCTCTATCCTTTCATTTAGTTATTCATGAATGGGACAATTCCACCCTCATCTTTAATCAAAAAGTCGAAACTTATCAAAAAGAGACATTTTTACAACCAAGAAATAAAAAATAAATAAAAATAACAATAGATCAAGAAATAAATAAAGAAATTCATGTTTTATAAGTTGTGTGCCTAAATATTATTTTAAATTTACGCTCTCCCTAACGTAAGTACTCAAATAAGTTACTCTTAGAGGCTAGCCAAACATGCTGTAAAATTGTTCCATTTTGCTATTTTATAGCAATATTGTTAATTTGCCTGATCAAACATCTTTGTAAAATTTCACATGCGACTAGTCGTTAAAAATCTAATTCCCAAGTATTAATAAAAAATAGAGGTCCGCCGTCTTCATTCCAAATTCTCCGACAATTAATAATATTTACCAATCTAAATGCACTTAGAGAGAGAGAGAGAGAGAGAGAGAGAGAGAGAGAGAGTTTTTTTTGTGTGTGTGTTGGGGGGGGGGGGGGCGTGGCACACTTGGGGGTTCTAGGGTTGTGGAGTGACTATGGCATCGATGGATTGTTTGAGGTGTAACACACACTTTGAGGGCCGGAACTGACCCTACCCTGGACCATTGGTTCGAGAAATAAATCGCAAGTTATACCTCCCAAAGTCAGGGTGAAGAGCATTGGTAACTCCCACTTGTCACATTACACAAATTCATTATTTTACTCTACATCTCCGATATGGTCTCACACTTGACCCGCTCGGTAATACTATCCTCCATCTCCTTCACAAGCATATCCTTAATATCATCTACTGACACAACCCCACATGATCGTCTAATGTAGTCATCGGGCCTGCCGTAAACATCACTCGTGATGACAGACGTCATACCCTCTCAACCTACCAGGGTGATCCTCCTTACCAAGGGCTTCACTTAAGATATCATGTTGTCTAATTGGTACAAATGTCCCCTGCGTGGCTTGCTCAGCTTTTTCAATCTGTTCAAAAAAACAATGGAAACTAATACTTACAATTTTGTCAAACACTCCTCTCATTTTCTCGTTGGGGATGTAGTAAGTTCCATCTTCCTTTTTTTTATCTAACTCGAACTCAATCTAAACTGCGATCATCGCTTACGATCGACGAGCTAATAATGTCACATGAAGAGCTAGAAGATAGTGAGCCACTTACTCGTCACTGTGGGTTCATCCCCGCACAACCAGCTAAGCCCAAATAATGTAGATGCTCGTTACGCAATTGACTATCCCTAGCCTTCTTACTTTTTTCCTGAAAAAAATCACATGTTATTAGTTTTCAACTCAATAAATCACATGTTTTTAGTTTTCAACTCAATAAACCACATGCTTAAATTTAATTATACCTTAAATTTCTCCTTCTGGCGTTCGTTCTTGAACGACTCCCATTACTCTTCAGTTATGATATCATAAAGCTGTGTAGGATCTTAATATTTCGGGTGGTCATGTGTAATGTAATCATGAACCAGCCTCGTCTTGAAATCTTTCCACAGCATCCCCGCAACTTTCAAAACACGTTTTTTTAGCACTGTCATCAGGGATGTTGAACTCTTTCTGAAAGACAATGATAATATGCAATGTTATTAAAAAAAAAAAAAAAATCACGATCACTTATCAATCCAATACGTATAAAGTGACAGTACCTTATTTCTTCCCGCATCATGTCCTTAAGGCCTCGATAAACTTTGTGTCAATCACTGATATTTGTGTCAACGTGAATACGCACCAAAGACCCGACAAAATTTCTGAAGTTCGTCGTGCCTGGTCCGATCAGCCTAAAAGGATCATCGAACTCAATTACATTTACCTCCTTCCCAGCCTTCTTCATGTTTTTGCACATAGTTGGTCCTCTTGTTCTTTTTGTCTGGGCAGTACGATGATCATCTGAAGAGCTTGAATACTCGCCCATTATATTGGAACAATTGTGCACGTACCTGCACATATAACAACGTAGAAATATATACATATATATATATATATATATATCAAATTATAGTTACCAATATCACAAATGAATATTAACAACATATAGAGCATATATAAATATTACAAGAAAATTATAAGCAAGAATATGTAAATGAACTCACAGAATTAATAATCACGAACGACGGTCAATCCATAATCCTTCCTCATGATCCCAAGGCATATAATTTGATTCAATGTTATATTCCACTAAAGTTGCACTCCCTTGTATACCAATAGAAAATAGAGGAGTTTCATCAAAGTGATCATAATCTTCTTCATCTACCACATCACCAATGCCAACAATGCGTCTCTTGCCTTGAAGGACGACTGACCACTTAGTATTGGCTGGATCAAGAACATAAAATATCTGTTTCGCTTGTGATGCAAGTATGAATGGCTCGTCAAGATAACCCAAACGTCCAAAATCCACCGAAGTAAAACCTAATTCATCCACCCGAACACCCCGCCGATTATCAACCCATTTACATTGGAACAGAGGAAACTTGAACTCCCTATAATCAAGTTCCCAAATATCTATAATGACACCATAATAGGACATCGAGGCATCTATTGGCATTGTATCTTTAGCACTTGAAAAATCTCTTGAAAGTGCTACTTGTGTCACTCCACTGTTTGGCACCGCACTCTTATCATCTTAACTTTTAGTGTAAAACGTATACCCATTAATGTCATATGCTTCAAAAGACCTCACAATCGTGCTAGGGCCATATGCTAACCATTTTACCATTTCAACAATTGTATTCGGCATTTCCAACAACTCTTTCATCACTCTATCTTTGAACCATTTTGCAAATGAACGATTATGTTCATTAGTTACCCACCGTTCAACTTTTGAAAGATTCTGCTACCTTAAGATGGGCATGTGCTCCTCCAAATATGGATGAACTTCAGGAAGGTATTGCAATACAAGGAGGTGTGCTTTATCTCGCAATTCAACATTGGATACGATTGATTTTCTTCCAATCGTACCTTTACATTCGAGTCTTCCCTCGTGACGAGATTTAGGAACAACAATAGTCTCAATGTCATCTAGGTAATCAGTACAAAATTCAATAGCTTCCTCAACAGCATAACCTTCAACTTCAGGTCGAAATCAATTTCTCACATATCCTTTCAATATACCAACGTATCTCTCAAATGGATACATATACCTCAAGAACATTGGACCACAGTTCTTAATTTCTCTTACCAAGCGAACATGTAAGTGCACCATAACGTCAAAAAATGATGGTGGAAAATACATTTCAAATTGACATAGAGTGATAACAATATCGGTTTGCAAATCATCCAACGCCTCTGGATCAACAACTTTACTGCAAATTGCGTTGAAGAAAAAACACAGTTTTATAATAACATGTCTAACGTGTTTTGGAAGTATGTCTCGAATTGCAACTAGTAACAAGTGTTACATTAAGACATGACAATCATGAAACTTCATGCCAACCAATTTCAGGTCCTTCATCGATACAAGACTTTTGATGTTTGAAGAGTATCCAGATGGAACCTTAATAGCATACAGGCACTCGCAAAAACTTGTTTTTTTTCTTTTCTAGACAAAGTATAGCAAGATGGGGGTAAATAAGTACGTTTTTCTGAATCTTGCGGTGCTAACTGATCCCGTATCCCCATTTCTACCATGTCCTTCCTGACTTTGATACCATCTTTCGTCTTTCCTTGAATGTTCAATAATGTCCCAATGATACTATCACAAACATTTTTCTCCACGTGTATTACATCAAGACAATGCCTTACTAATAAATGTTGCCAATAAGGTAGATCCCAAAATATGGACCTCTTCTTCCAAAGACTCTTCTGAAGAGGCTTAAAAGGTTTTCCAAACAAAATATCAATATTTTTAACTCGTTCATATACCTCACCTCCTGTTAACGGCAAGCGAGCTGCTCGAGCCTCGATTTTTTCATTGAATGACTTTTTCTTCTTTCGATAAGGGTGGTCAGTAGGAAGAAATCTTCTATGACTCATAAAGACATTTTTCTTACAGTTTTTTAACCAAAAATCAATCTTATCTTCTTCACACATGGGACACGCTTTAGGTCATTTGTTAGTATAACCCGACAAGTTACCATAAGCTGGAAAATCATTTACAGTGCAAAAAATCATAGTACGTAGGGTGAAATTCATCTGACTATGTACATCAAACGCTGACACACCTTCATCCCACAACAGTCTTAAATCTTCAATTAGTGGGGCTAGGTAAACATCTATGTCATTCCCCGATTGTTTAAGCACCGTTATTAACAAAGATAATATGATATACTTGCGCTTCATACATAACCAAGGAGGAAGATTGTAAATCATCAAAAGAACCGGCCAAGTGCTATGTCGACTACTCATATTACCGTGGGAATTCATCCCATCTGTACATAGTCTCAGCCTAAGATTTCTATCTTTGCCCCCAAATTCAGAAAACAGCCTAGTAATGTTCCTCAATTGAGGTAAATCGGTCACGTGTCTTAGTTTTCCATCTTCTTTTCTCCCATCAGCATGCCACCGCAAATTCTTTACATCCTTTGCATTGGCAAACAAACGTTTAAATCTTGGTATTACGGGTAAATACCATAACACCTTTGTCGGAGGGCTTTTCTTATCACAACAATTATCATTCACGTTCTTTCGCCTATACCGTGATGCCCCATACTTTGGATATAGACGCAAGTCCTTGTAATCATTTCGATACAGTAAACAATCATTTGGACATGCATGTATCCTCTCGATCTCCATACCCATCGGGCACAACAATTTCTTTGCCTCGTAGATTGAACTAGGAAGCTCGTTATCTTCCGGAAGCATATCTCGTAACAGTTCCAATAATTTCGTGAAACTCTTATCACTCCACCTATTGTTTGCTTTCAAGTTATACAATTTCAGTACAGCAGACAATTTTGTGAATTTATTACAACCAGAAAACAAAGGTTTCTCAGAATTGTTGAACAAGTTATCTAATACATGAGGCTTTTCAATGTATTCCCCTTGTATATCACGCATCGTTTCGTCTATCATATCATTCTCATCATTTTCCACATCATTCTCACCAATACTGCTCAAATTATTCTCCTGCTGATCACCAACATCGTCACCAGTGCTCGTCCTAGGAAGCATACTCTCACCATGCCATATCCATCGTGTATAACCTTCCTTAAACCCATGACGAATCAAATGACTCTTCACTTGATCAAACTACGAAACATTCTTAGATTCTTACAATCATAACAAGGACACAAAATCATTGCTTCACCTCTTTCTCTTGCGTTCATCCGCACATTTCATAAACTCTTCAACACCTTTTACATATTCATGTTTATTACGTCTGCCATACATCCAACCCCGATCCATATCTAATGACCTATATGTGAAGATATAATTAAAAAAATTTATTAATTTTGAGTTAATATTTTTCAGGATACAACCTTAAACCAACTATATATTAATAATTGAAATCAAATACGATAATTTATTAGGTTGGAAACTTCATAATTTTATTAGGATGATTATATTTTATGTAGTTATTTATTTAGTATGGTCAATTCTGTACTAGTGAAAATCACTTTAAATTATAATTTTTATTTTTTATTGACAAAATCCTACAAAACTTTCGGCAGAACCTCCCCTATAAATTGAACTTAACCAACCTGTAGGAAGAATCAAAATGCCACAATAAATCAAAATGTTCAATCTCGACATATTCAAAACTCAAATACAACTCCAATCAAATTTCAACATCATCAACTACTCCAAGATTAATCCAAAATCCATTCCCAATTCCTAAAAAGTCAAGCTAAGATTTCATAACTTAAAATCTCATAATTTCAATATAACTCCAATCATTCAAATATTACAATGTATTCATCTACTAACTCAAAATCAACAATATAAAATTAACATCCAAACTAAACTAATAAAAAAGTCGTTTAAATCAATTAGCATATAAAATTATGAATTTATACATATATATTAACATTTAATCAAAAAATTTATACTAACAAATACACACACACACACACACACTAACAAGGATAAATATATATACAAAGATATATACATATACAAAGTTATATATATATATATATATATATATATATATATATATATATATATATATATATATATATATATATATATATATATGTATATGTATGTATGTATGTATACACACATATATACACACATGAGGAAGTGGGAGGAATTGGGTCTTACAATGTAGGATAAAGGGGCGGGTGGAGGTGGCGCCGGACGGTGGAGGCGAGATGGAGGTGGCGCCGGGCGGTGGAGGTGGAGGCGCGGTTGAGAGAGGGAGGGAGGAGCGAAGTGAGCTGAAGAAATTATGAAAAATGAACTGAATTGGCGCGTATAAAAAATCGGCTTTGCGCGTCGGTTCATCATGAACCGACGCGCAAAGCTAGTTTTTTGCGTTGGTTCTAGTTGAACCGATGCGCAAAATATTTACAAAAATGCCACCGCCCTTTTATATACGTCGGCTTTATTAAAAACTGACGTTTATTCCCACTTTTTTTTCTCCTGTTTTGTATTAGTGAATAAAACTTGAAACAGTAATGAGAGATAAGAGACGACTATACATTACCTTTGTGCCCAAAAATCCATCTTTGTATATAATGTATGTCATCTGACATATATCGCCAGCATGCATTCTAAACGAACTCATGACTGAGACAGAGATTCTGACATTAATAACATTGAAAAAAGACTCCTCAAAGAATGGGCCGACCCCCAATGACTAGCTTTAGCAATGCCGTGTATGTACTCTTTAATCTTTATCGTCGTCTAGCAAACCCAAGACATAGCAAGTGTCTTTGAAAGAGGTGTACTGAACTCCTTCCACACACATAATGTCTTCATATGAAGTCGGGCCTTGAATAACGTTCAATAAAAATCTTAAGTAATACATTTCTCCTTGATCAGGAGTGACATAAAAAATATGCTCAATCGAGAAAACTCGCTGTCTTGTTTGCCAGTCCCTTTTATTTGTTTTCCACACAAATTTGATTGGAAATTTAGCATATGTCTAGCCTTTAGCTTCGACATATTTAAACATACCAGATGTGATCGCCTATAGTGCTTTCCCACCAACATTGAGGAAAGAAGCAAGGGATTGGTATGATACCCTTCCATCGAGATCGATCATATCATTCTCTGAATTTGCTACAAAGTTTGCTGCATTTTTCGCCAATAGTTGTCAACAGAAAGAGAGCGCTATTGGACTAATGTAGGTCATTCAACAAAAAGACAAATTTCTACGAGATTATGACCCTTTTTAATCGAGCAGTATTAGGGGTTAAAAAATGTGCATATGCCATCAGTAATCACGATTATGATCAATGGTTTGAGAAATCATGGGTTCAAAACTTCATTATCAGAGAGAGCTCCTGGACGTAACAAGGAGTTTCAAGGAAAACACGTTAGAAAAGGAAAATCACGAAAGGAAAAGTGAAAAGGGGGAGGAACATAATAGAGGGGCCAGCCCAAAAATAAAGCAAGATTATAACTTTAAGCTACTGGTAAGATAAGACAATTACACTCCTACATAGAGATAACCTCTATTTGGTAAACCGTTTATAAACCGTTATTTATATATATCGACATGTGAAATATTATCGTGGTCCATTTTTCGAAAAATAAAAAATGATGGGTGAGATTAATATTTGACTAGCATAAACTATTGACTTATAAAAAGAAAATGTCTATGAGATGTTGACATGTACTCTTTTGTAAAAAAGATTTATAAACAAATTTTACCAAACAGAGGCATGCAGTAGCTTGATTGAAAACCCTGATATAAATTAAGTGACCCTATTTATTACAAAAAATACGTTAATGATCAACTGAAACTGAATTATAAGTTCGATTATGGCAAAAAAGATTGGGATCAAATCCAATTGTAAGGTTTTGTCATCATTACAGTATAAAGGATTTGGCAAAAAATTGGGATCAAATCCAATCGGCCTGTGATTTATTGTGAGCAATATCCTGAATTAAATAAAATTCCTTAATATTATGATGAACATTTCTCAAACTTTGACTAGAAAATAGAGCAATATTGTTTTAAAATACCAAGTGAATCGTATCATTTGCATATATATATATATATATATATATATATATATATATATATATATATATACACGTTCATACTTTTCCAGACACTGAACCATTGGTAATCAAAAGAGAGCAAATAATGCACCATAAACTTGGAACTTTTATTTCATCGTAACTATTTTATTTATTTATTTATTATTTTTTTTCAACATGTGAGTTGGATTATTGCATACTAATCATTCTTGTCAAACCATTGACGATATTTTCTCACAAGTTTAGAATGGACGAAATCAATACGAAGACTAAGCTCTTTCTCCATTTTCGACGTCTCGAGGTGGATGATGAAAAATGGGTGGTTTTGGTGGTTTCCTGCCACATATGAGAACGCAGGCTTCGTCATCATTACAGTAACAAAAACAATCCTGAATCCAGAATTTTTTACATGATAGATGGCAATCTATTTCTTTGCATTTTGGAAGTTTTGCATCTACACCCACCAATGAACCTGCAATAATTTTTAGTTTTAATAGTCTCAAATAATAATTAAACAATAATACAGAAAACTGTAGAACGATCATTGTTCCTGAATATTCATCCGTACGTTCTAGTTCTACTTACACAGTTACACGTACACATATAAACATGGATATTTGAGAGAGAGAGAGAGAGAGAGAGAGAGAGTTAACCTATTGCGACAAGAAAGAGGACACAAATAATCAACTTAGAGGAAGCCATTATCGTGTCATTAAAATTTCACTTATTGGGTAAAATGGAGCTTTAGTGAACTATATATATATATATATATATATAAGCTTAGATAAACACTACAACAAAAATAGCCTTTTGCAACACTCAAAAAATGTTGCCAAAAGGTTTTTGCAACGTTTGGCAAGTGTTGCAAATCGCAGTGTTGCCGTAGAAAAAAAACTTTTTGCAACGTTTTTTAAACGTTGCAATAGACCTTTTGCAACGTTTATTAAGTGTTGCGGTAGACCCTTTTGCAACGTTTATTAAGTGTTGCGGTAGACCCTTTTGCAACGTTTTTTAAGTGTTGCCGTAGACCCTTTTGCAACGTTTATTAAGTGTTAGCTCCCTCTATAAAATGTTCTGTTAGGCTTTTACAATGCATTTTTCTTGTGGATCAGATTTATTTGGGTTGACACGATGTCTCAGCCACCTAAGTTGCCATTCCATTAGTTTGTGGTTAGTAGAAAATTTCCAATGTATCGAAAAAGAGATTGCTCATTTCCAAAATAATATTGATATATAATAGTGGTGCGCATTTTTCTCATATTGTTCAATCTCAAATTCTTCACAAACTACCTTTGAGTTCCTTGATCTGAAAACTAGGCCATTCCAATCAAATGCACTTCAAGTTTCCATTTGTTTCTTGAACAAACTTTGTCCACCCTCTCTTTTTGGGAGGTTTCACAAAAGATACAAGGTGTGAGTGTGTGACGAAATATGCATGACTTAGAATCTGTGAAAAGATCAACTAATGACCCCCTTTTAATAAACTCCAAGGTTTTATTGCTCAATGTTCGTGTTATGTGCCTGCAGTGTGACAAGTTATGTTGCTCTTTTTGCAAAAGAGTTATGGACACAATTGGTGTAACTAGGAAATCTAGATTTCCACCAAATGAAACAGACAGAAAAGCCCATTTCATCCAGATTTACTTTTATCTCCGGAATAATTTTGATGAGAATGACCATAAAAATTGGCCAGCAATACAAAATGTTTCTGCAACTCAAAATGTAAGCTACTACAAAATCACTTCTCAAAAATCAATTCTCCATGTAAGGTACTACAAAATCCACCAACACGCCTCTGCGGTAATCAATAGTTTGTCTACCATAAATTTTTACCAATCCCAAATCCCATCGACCCATATGAAATAAATGAAAAAGGTAATGATTAATGCATAAAAACATACACAATTTTCACTCGGCGCATTATGTATTAGGATTAAGTACCAAAAGAAGAAACTCATAAAATAATACAACAAAAAGCTTATACCGTAAACATTAGCAAGTTACTAAGCTGAAGAAAAAACTCATAAATCTATCCATGGAGCCATGGAAACAAATCGTCACTAGAAAAAGGAAAAATAATTGAGAAGAAATGCAGCTTACCTCCAACCCCTCTTCAGAATATTGTGCAGTCTTTGTCCAACTTGTAAATGGCTTTACACCAATCTCATCAACAAGGTTAAATATATTTCTATAAGGATACCAGAAGCCTAGTACCATTTACAAGTGTTCATTAGTATTAGTGCGAAACCATTCCAACAATGAAAATGCTCTTATTAATAGACAGTAACTAGAAGTCAAGAACTCGATCAATTACCTCGAATACCATAATCTTCAGGACTAAGGGACTTATTTTTATATCCAAATTCATAACCACCTTCAAGAACTGTGACATCAAAGCCCTAAAACCAAATTCCAGAACAACAATTCATATAAGGTTTGTATCAGCAAAACTAATAGAATGCACAGGCAAAACTCCGACTTAAGGTGATAAATACCTGTTTGCAGAGGTGATTGGCAGCGCCAAGGCCTGCCCAGCCAAAACCAACATTTCACCATTCGACCTGCAACCAGGCTCCATTGAATAATCAGTTCACCATCTCCATTGCCAACCTCCAAGATTGATCACCACTGATTCCTCACAACATTTCACCAACCGTATTCCACAATTTCCCTGCCCACTGCCATCAATAGAATATTCAAAATCAAAATCAATCTACCCTCAATTCAGCCACCACCTCCATTCATCATCATCAATCAACACCACCATCCAAACCTGCACAAACCACCCCTGCACCCAAATCAGAAACTCGCACACCACAATCCTCGGTCCCAACTCGATATACCCTCAAAATCAAAACCCAAAACCAAGAATGAACAAAACCCATTACTTACCTCAACCACCGGCTGTTTCTTCGCCGGAAAAATCGCGATTTAAGCAGCGGCTTCGTCTCAGTTTCTCACACCCAACTCGCACTGAACCCTTAATCTTCAATCCCCAGCCTTTGAAGCCCCTCGCCGCACCCTGCGTTGGATTTCGCTGGCGAAATCACCGGCAGTAACCACCGGTTTCTCTCCTTTTTCGCCTGTCTCTCGTTTTCTTTCGCTCGCCTCTCTCTCGTCGTTGATTTGTAGATGAAATGGTGGAGAGAGACAGAGAATCTGATAATTTAATAATTTTCCAGAATTTGCATGTCAGTCCCTATAATTTTAAATTTGTTTCAAATCAACTAAGCTATTGCAACGTTTAAAAAACGTTGCAAAAGGTACCCCTTTCGCAACATTTAAAAAACGTTGCGAAAGGTACCTTTCGCAACATTTTTTAAATGTTGCGAAAGGGGTACCTTTTGCAACGTTTAAAAAACGTTGCCAAAGGGTACCCCCTTTGGAAACGTTTTTTAAACGTTGCGAAAGGGGTACCTTTTGCAACGTTTAAAAAACGTTGCTAAAGGGGTACCTTTCGCAACGTTTAAAAAACGTTGCAAAAGGTACCCCTTTCGCAACGTTTAAAAAACGTTGCGAAAGGGGGTACCCTTTGGCAACGTTTTTTAAACGTTGCTAAAAGTTGAACTCTTTTGCAACATTCAATAAATGTTGCAAATGAGTCTCTTTTGCAACATTCACTTGACAAATGTTGCTAAAGCTCAATTGTTAACATCAATCGCAACATTCACTTCTTAAAATGTTGCGATATGTCTTTTTAGCAACATTCAACTGCCGAATGTTGCAATTCAAGTGTTGCAAAAGCCCTTTTTTGTTGTAGTGAAAATTAAGCATTTTTCTATTAATGGAGATTAGAATCTTCTGAAATCAATGCATAATTGAATTATAATTTAATGTTTTATTTACTTTCTAAATTGATTTTTGAAAAATATCCTCTGTATTTTATTTTGATATAATCTAACTTTATTAGAGTTTTTAAAGTTTTGATGTATATAGAACATTAGTTTACTATAACGTGCTAACAAAAGTATTTTCAATTTCAATTTCAAACTTTTTTTTTTTTTAACAGTTGACCTCAATTGGTAATTCATGGATTTTAAAAGTCTTTTGTAAATTCATGTCTCCAATAGATATTTCAATATATCATATTTTATTGGAATCCATTAAAATTTAGGTGTCTCCAATTTAGACTTGATGAATTTTACTGAAGTTAGGATTCCAATTACTCGTGGACGTTATGGATTTCAATAATAAAATATATTTCAAGATATTTATATGAATTTCAAATTAAATATACACAACAAAATCGTTTGGAATTTCACATATTAATGAAATTCTATGCAAGTCTATTAAGGAACAAATCCTGAAAACAATCGAAATGAAACAGAAATCCAAATGGTTCGATTATTGGGTTGAATGGAATTGAACCGAACTGCAAGCCCAAAATTAGTAGTCCCACACGGAAAAACCCGAACTGCCCAGCCCAAATAGGCCGGTCCATACGCTAATATGCATTAACTGATGGGCCGATTCTTGGTATTATGCTCGCGATTGGCAGTGGGCTCAATTACTATTTTTTTAAAATAAGTAGTTTTACACTCGTGCGATGCACGAACATATTATAATAACAAAGTATAATGTACTGATACAGAACAATGAGAAAAAAAATTAATTAAAATTAACAACGATGTTCCCAATTTAAGTAGTAATAATAATTTTGTTGTGAAGAATATTACAAAATTTTTGGAAAACCTCCTTTAACACAACATTAGTCGTCACATTTTATAGGTTCCCATCTTCATCGCATATCAATATCTTCTGATCAACATGATTCGTGATCCTTGGTACAACTACACAAAATTGCTCATGACTGAAGAGTGACTTTTTTAGAAATAGTCCTACAAGTGAAAGTGATTGACTTTGACTTTTATTAATGGTCAAAGCATATGACACAAACAACAAAAACTGTCTGTTTCCAAACTTAAAAGGTAATCTCATATCTGATGGAGTCAATGGTATCCTTGAGATAAAAACTTTGTACCCAGCATTGCTCCCTGACATAATTCTAGCTTCAAGAACATGAAGACCAAGCCTTGTAATAATTAGCCTTGTTGCATTACACAATCCTGTAGCATGGTTAATGTTTCTCAAAAGCATCATCGGAACACTGACCTTTAGCATCACTTCATGTGTAGACACACTTGAACACTTTACACTGTTCAAGAATTCCGTAGAGTGAATATCTTCAAACTAATTTTTATTGTTATCTTCCCTGCACAAGTGTTTGAACTCAATAAATCTTCCCTCAGCCTAATTGATAGAAACCATGTACTCGTTCATGATATTCACAAGATCAAGTGGTTGTGCAAGTATAGCCCTCCCCTACAGACATAATACAGCATCAAAGTTGCCTGAAAAAGATGTATATGTACTTTCGACAATGGATTGGACCGATGTATCCAACACATCTACCAGTAGGTCACTTAACACCTCTATTCTCACATGACCATCATTCTCACCTCCTAACGTTCCGTTTTTTATATTTAAAATCCATTCACTGAAGGACTTCAACTCGAGTTCACAATCATTATTACCAAAATTTTGGAGCCTCGTATTGTTCGTTAGTTTCAAAACCTTACAATATGTTCGTAAGTATGACGAATTGATAATTCAGAATTTAAATCTAATGATCAATTTTTGAATTTGGATCTAAATCACGAACATAATTCCAACATTTTGAATCACCAGCTTTCAACTGTTAATTTTAAGAATCTTATGCTCTAAATCTCCAAGTCTTCTATGATATTATAGAAAGTCGATACTGTGGGTGTGCACTTTCTTTTAATTAAATCTAGAAACTAATTCTTGGATTAGACAAATGAGAAAATTATATTCCCTTCGTCCCATTTATATAGGTTTCATTTCCTTTTTCTTTTGTCCCCATTATATAGGCTTGTTTCTTTATTGGAAAGTATTAATTTTGTTTGTTTACTAATATACCCTTATTTATTACTCTCAATAATAATAGTTTTAATACTTAAATAAGCATAATTTGGGAATTTTGTTTACAAAAATTACATTTTCAAAAACCTTAAAAATGTTTTCTTAATCTGTGTAAAAAGTCAAACCAGCATATGTAAATGAGATGGAGAGAGTATTTTACACAATTTTTAGGAAACCGGACCAGAACGGCCGGTTCAACTGGAAAAATCAGGAACCGGCCGAAAAACCGGTCCAATTCGACTCAAAAACCGGTTAAAGAACCGAATTTTTTACCGATTAAACTGTGAACCGGGTGACCCGGCCGGGTATAAAAACTGGTTTACAATTTTTTTCATTATAACTTATACTGTATAAAAAAATAAAAAAAAATAATTTGAAACTGAGCTATAGGGGGCAGTTTGAACCGCCCCCCATACACACTGCCAGAGAGGCGAGAACAATTCTGCCACATCCCACATCACTTTTCGATGTGGGATGTGGTGTTTTACCCTTTTTTTTTTTTTTTAATTATTTTTTCTTAATTTCTTTTCTCTTTCTCTTTCTTCCTTTTTCCTTTTTTCAAAAATTATTCAAATTGACACTCTAATTTACCATTTTAGTCTTTTTTTTTCATTTATCATTTTATTTGTCATTTATTTATTTGTTAAATTTCTCTCTTAAATATATTATTTTTATCTTATTTTTTATGTTAAAGTATTTTGAAATGAATTATAATATAATAAATAAAATTAACAACCATGAATCTACATTTTCTTTGAACTATTAATTCCGAAATTAAATAGTTTTTATGTAAAAAACTTATTTTTTATTTGTAAAATAACTTTTTTTTTTTAGTAAATTTGTGATTTTTAGAATAATTATTTAATTTTTAATTGAAACAGCTTCGATCTTCTAACCCTTGACCCGTTGTCTTTTCCGGGTTGAATCGATTTTCGATTTTCTGAACATTAATTTTACATTGAACACTATGTAATAATTATTGTATTCTATGTAGTGGAGAATCTCTAAACACCATGTAGTTTCTATTTATAGAGATGAAATAGTATCATTTCAAGTACAACAAGAATCTCAAGTTAAAATTAGAATACATTTGATAAATTGTTTATAAACAAATTTATAAACAAAACATTCCCTATTTATAAACAAAAACTTAATTAAAATCGAATTGGGAGTTTTAATTAAAGTCTAAATCCAACTAGTTTATATTTAATTATACAAGCTTTATTTACATTCACAATTAAGTTTATAACTATCATAGCAATTATAGTTAAGTACAAAGTTTTATTGTAATTATGAATTAGCCCAAAACTTTTATATTAACTGTAATTGAGTTCCAATATTTTATTAAATACACATGGATATGATCTAACATATACTATCCAAGATCCACTAATAAGATTCTGTCTAGTCAATAATAAACCCCTCAATCTAATTATTAATCTTTATGTTTTCACTAAAGGCAAAAAAAACTAAACTCCCTGACATATATAAGATCACAAAAATCAATCTATAATACTTTCCTCTTACATGCCATATATGTATTTTGTCATCGTCAAAGATTCGATAATTATTTATGAGCATAAATGACTGTTTTGCCTATGATTAATCTAACTAACTAAAGTATCATTTTCGTCAACAGTAATATGAACCAATCACAATTGTCAATTTTTAATTGTTGCTAAGTATTGAGCTCAGATTTTAAATGTTACTCTCTCTCTCTCTCTCTCTCTCTCTCTCTCTCTCTCTCTCTCTCTCTCGTGTGCGCGCGCACAGGCATACTCGATCCATGGTCTATATATGAATTGTATCGTACTGTATTTCTTAACTCAAGTACCCGACTTATATTATCACAAGTGATAATAGGAACTTTAGTTCTCGTCCTTAGTAATAATAAATAGATACAATAAATAAATAAATAAAATTATAATTTATTCATTATAAATTATTTTTTTACCACAGGAAATTATAATGTAAGGGCATACAATCCAACAAAAACTTTTATATTTCTTTATGAGTTATTACCCTTAATTTCGAGACTTGTAAGAATGAACCGAAAAGAATTGAAAAACACTATGTTATACTCCTTTTCAAAATTTACATAACAATAAAAAATCAAGATATTACATTATATTTAATTGAAAAATAAGAAAATTAAATTATAAAGAAAAAAATCTAATAAGACTAAAGCATTTCCAATAAGACCGTTTATGTCCCAAAAATGATAGTTCATTTTGGCAAGGAACAAATGTGTACCAAAGTTGTGCAATATCACCCCATAACTATTAGACACTTTAATTGAACTGATGAACAAATTGGTTGGTCAAGTATGTTAGTCAAATCCTATGGAAAGGGATAACAACTTCTAAACTAGGATCCTAGTTGGTAATGACTCGCCAAACATTAATGCAAACGTTGATTTACCAACCATAGACACGAGTCAGAGTCTAGAAACACCACAAATTGATACATCCAGCACGGGGGTCTTGGACCTTCTAGTGTGGGAGGTGTTGGAACATCCACTATAGGGGTACCTTTAATATGAGGAAAAATGTACAAAGCATAGGGCTAAGTGCTACACTCAACAATGAAGTAAAAAATAGTCCATTTATGGCTAATGTAGAAGTCAATCCTTTTAGACCACCAGTGGTCCCCTACGCACCACAACCAGTAGGAATTTCATTTGATCCTAATGTTATGTTGAGGGAGCAAGTAACGAAAATCCTACAGGATCACATGGCCTTTGGAACTCGGCCAATAACTCCTCCAATAAATAGGAAGCCTTATCTAGATTGGGTAGATCAAGCACATCCTTTGCCTAGAGGATTTAGGGTACCTGGATTCTCTTTATTCATTGGTTTAGGAGAAATATCTACTTTGGAGCACATTGGACATTTTACATTACAATGTGGCAAAGTTACAAATTATCATAAGATGAAAATGTTCCAAACTTCACTTACTGGGGTTGCATTCTCATAGTTCACTAACCTGCCAGCAAATTCTATTCACAATTGGCAATAGTTAGAGCAATTATTTCATGCATAATTTTACAAAACTGTAGCAAACTTGCGAAAAGTGCCAAATGAATAGGCTAATTTTTTCTTCAAGGGTTTAAAATAGCAAGGAGGAAATGCTTTGTCCCTTGCCCAAAAAAAAAAAAAAAAAAAATTTGTCAAAATCGCCTAAAGTAGTTTCAGTTTTGAACTAAAAAGGAAGTTCTAAGACAGGAAGTTCCATGATCTCTTTCAACTTAGCGCGAATGTTGTAAGATATGAGCCTTTGTTGAGAGAATAGGAACAAATGAAAAATTTTAGTGGATGGACATATTATAGAGACCTTAATTTCGATGTACATGCCATTGATACTGGTCAAAATAAAGTTGAAATCTGTTTGGTGGAGTTTGTAAAAGGGGAAACTTATGAATGTCTTGTATTGACTAAATTAGAAACATCAAATGAAGCAGAAAAAGAAGAAAATCAAAAGATCGGAGTGTTTTCATTTGATATAACAAAAGCCAACATAATATTCAATCGGCTATACAAGGATAAGTAGATAAAACTGAGTGACAAGAATAGATTGCAAAACCTGAACAAATTAAAGTAAAAATAAATAAATATTGTAAATGACATAATGCATGGTGTCATGCAACTAACAATTGTTTGATTTTTCGCAATGTGTTACAAAATGCTATTGAATCAGAAAGAATTACCTTTGATTCAAAGAAAAAGATGGCAGTGGAAAAAATAATCTGTATAATGAACAATATGCAGAACTCATGGTTTAAAACTTAGTGGAATTGGACGAATTAAGGTTAGACGTCCTAGGTCGACTATAGGTTCAGATGCAAAAATGTGGCTGTCTTATAACAAGAAAGTAATAGTCAAGTGTTTTACTGTGAGTGAATTAGTTTGGAAAATAATTCTCCCCCTAGACAACAAGAAAGTAATAGTCAAGTGTTTAAGAATATGTGGAGTGGTCATCGAGCTGGGAAGCGAATAGATAAAAGTCGATGTTGCATGTAATCAAGAGTACATATAACCCACATGATAACCAACACATCATCGTCTTATCCTATTTTTATAAGACAATAAAAGGACAATGTATATCATCTTCATCCAACTTGGTTAGCTACTGAAAGTATTTCGCAATTACCATTTCACTCCATAGTGGAGGACCATCTCCCACAAGTGTGATGTCCTCATCCCAATCATTCGGTACACACTCATCAAAGAGCATGTGACTTGCATCCGACATGTCGATTGCTTGTTGTCGGCATTTCAAGTATTCTCTAAATACTAGAAGTTTCGGCATGATCAAACTACTCCCCAAAAGCAAACAATTTCCATTACAATGACTTTTGTAACAAAATTCATAGCTTGGATATTCTCCAAGCATTCTTCATAATCCAAGTGGAGATTGTTCATTGCAAGTCAATGGTAGAATCAAGCATACCTCGACAAATAACAAAATATAAAGAAGCTTAGAATTGTGGTGGGTAACCAAAAGTCAAAATAAAAACGAAAAAATAAAAATAAAAATTAAGCAAATAAAAGTCTGAATTAATGACTGTAACCTAAAAATAAATTTAAACTACAATCCCTGAAAATAGTGCCAAAAATTTGTTCGCTAACCGCAAGTATACGGATCGCACAAGTAATAAAGTGAATTGTGAGTCCGAATATCATTCTCACGAGGATTGAGTAAATTTTATTTTAGACTACGAACCTTAACCGGAACTAGAAAAGCTCGATTTTGAGAATTTTGAAATAAAACTAAACTAACAATTAAGCTATAAAGTAAGAAAATTTGATTTATTAAAACGATGAATTGAACATGTTAGAATTATGAATCCATTTGAATCCTATCATCCACATTTTGACTTAGATAATTAACAACAAATTATGGAGTATTGAAAATTCGTGTTCCTAAAGTTATTTAACTCCCCTTTCGAGCGATGCATAAAAACATTTTCTACGTGTGAATTGACTATATTTCTATGACAATTAAAACATATAGAAAAGCATTAAAGGATTTGTGAACACTTTCATGGATAACGCAAAGCATAGTGGTATATTTCTATCCCCTATCGGACTTTGTGGCATTTGATACAAGTCTAATAATCTCCTTTTCTTTCAAACATAGAAAATTACCAAAAACTCATACAACTAGTGATCAATTAATTGCATGTAAAAAAGAACACATATCAATTGCATCAAACCCATAAATTACATAATGTAAAAATCAAGTCAAAACATGAAATCAAAAGATTAAAATTTCATCACAATTCTAACAATTAAAAGTCTAGCCTAGATACATGGTAGAAAATAAATAACAAGAAAAATAAATGGATGTCACCCGGTTCATCTTCTTGCAATTGTATCTTCAATCTTGTTCTTGGCGTTGCATGGATTCCTCAACAATTGGACAATGTTTTGGCATGAAATTAATAAGTTGGGAACCCCCAAAAATGTGTTTTATGTCTTGTATATATAGGTGTGCTCTAAGCCTAAGTCAAAAGAGAAGAAAATCTATTGAAATCGTGCAAAAAGCCGAACAGTCGGCCCAGCGGACAACCATGCGATCTAATGGTACAAATTCATACGATTGCACATTTATCATAAAGACATTCTGATCATTCTGGAACAAGTCATGCGATCGTGCAGTTATACTTCCATGTGATCGCTTAGGCTTCCCGTTGAATTGCAATTTCATATTTCTCCAGGCTACAAGTTAGTCCTCATGGTTTTATTGCACGGCAGGTCACTCAACTTCAGATTGCTACAATTAAGTACCTAAACTTCTGATTTCTTCTAAATTTGATTCTTATTTGATTTTCCTTGCAATTAGGCCCTTGATCAACTTCATCAACTCTTGATTTATACACTTTAGTACTTCTATCATCCAATTGACTTGATTTTTGCTCCAATTCCTCTATTTTCTAGACTTTGGGATTATTTTTGAAATATAAACAAATAATAAATAAATCAACAGCAAATATTCTTAAACAAGCATATAAAATCATACTTTTAAGGCAAAAATAAGTGTATAAAATACAATTATCAACACCCCCAAACTAGAACTATTGTTCGTCCTCGAACAAAATAAAACTAAACTATAAAATAAAAATGTAAATAACAAATTTTTTTGTTTTTGTCAATTTATTCATCATGAGCTTCAACAATCCAGATTGACAGTTTACTTTAGAAAGAAATTTCAACAACATAAAATATTTTCATTCATCCGATGCTTGATTTCATTTTTTTGTGAGTGTGAATAGCCAAAAATCAAATGCAAACTCATGTAAAAATTTACTTAACACTATGTGGTGGATTATGCATAAATAAGCCCAAATTCCATGTGGTCAATCAATTCTTTTCTTTTGATTTTCCTTACAGCTCTCATGGATGATCACAACTTTACAGCTTTTCTCTCATATCCCGAAGTCTTTGCTATTTATGTGGTTTGTAAACATTTATATATTGCATTTTTCGCACAAGGCAGTTAGGATTTGATAAGTATGCACAATAGACCAAAAGTAATCAATCTCCAATCTCACACTCTAGTGTTAGAAATCTCAATCAAAGAGGCTTATACCATGCATTTTATTCCATTTTTCTTTTATTTGGACGACTTTTTCTTTTTATGTCCTTATCTTTTACTATCTTTGTACAATACCTTTCTTACCTACTTTCTATATGACCTTTGTAGCGAGCTTTAAGTTGATGACTCCCAAGTCAGATAACTTTAGGGCACCAAGTTCAGAGAACCCCTCAGACTAATTACCCAAGTCATAAAGGTGACTAAGAAAGGTTAAAGATTTTTAGCGTCCTATGTATCAGTCCTCTCTCAGTTTTGCTTTCTAATTGACTCCTGTAATGAACTTTAGGCTGATAGCTCCCAATTCAGTTGAATTTATGGCACCAAGTTTGAAAGACCCTTAAAACTTACTTGCTCGAGTCAAAAAGGCTCCGAAGAAGAAAGGAATAAGACTATTAGCATTTTTCCCTTTTTATGCTAGTGTCGGTTTATACCTGTTGACTAAAACCTCTAAACCAAATATGCAAAACCAAGAACTTCAGACCCTCAATCCATCAATGCCTACTTATACTAACATTTCCAACCCCAAACTACTTCTTGAGCAGTTTTGATTCAAAATTTTAGGTCGGGATCTAAATTCTTAAGGTTTGGAATTTCTCAATCAATTCTATGTTCAAATTACATAAATTTACCCCACATTTATCAAACATCTCCCTACACAAGTAATTATTTGACTTTAGCTATGTGCTCAAGGTTTAATAAAGTCTTACATGGATAAATGTTCATAAAAATCCAAGTTCACATGTTTTCCAATTTCCTTACTAAAGCACAAAAGTCAATTCAAATAATTTTCTAAGCAATAAATAAATCAACAAATTTTTTATGAATTTTCTGCCCCAAAATTGAATGAATGTGTAAATAAACATGAATGAGATTACTACCCCTAAACTAAAAATGTACATTTTCCTCAATGTATTTCCAAAAACATAAATCAAACAAACATAAAATAACAAAGAAGGGTTAGGTACTTCTCGGGTTTGGAGAGATAGTGTTCCCATTTTGAAGCTTTGATCTTCATGTAGCTTAGATGATTCGACCCGTTTCCAACTTTTCCATGTTTGGCCCAAGGTGTTTTCATATTGTGTTCCATACAAAAAGAGAGATAAACAACATTATAATGCATAAATATTGCATAAGAATTGGAACAAATCAACTACACACCCCCAAATTAGGATATATCAAAATTTTGAATTTTTGGAACATGGTTGACCATTGATATTCAGCACTTGACATCGTCTCGAAAAGTGGAATTTCTCGAGTAATGTCCTAGGTATATTAAAGTATATAACTTTGTGTACAACATATCAAACATTCATCACATTTGGAGTTCATTTGGGTCATGAAAAGATGTGATGAAGTAGGTGCAGTGAAGCTGAAATCAAGTGTCGTGGTGCAATGGTGCCTGCAGTGATTTGCAATGAAGTACAATGGAGTGCGAAGATATTCGTGTTGAGTTATATGCCTTAAATCAGTGTAAACAATGAATGAATAATGTATAACATGTGGTGAAAGTGATCATCCAAAAAGATTTGCAAAAATTCAACAAAATACTCATTGTGATATTTCATCGAGCACATAAAATGCATGTGAAGAAATCCAAGTAAAAAATAGATTTGGAGACTTGAATTGAGCCCAAAATCTTCACCTAAATATTCACAACTCAATACTCCAATCGACTAACCTAATCCCATCTCTGTTTATCCATAAACTCAATTTTCACAAAAAATATGAAGGACAATAAGATTATGCATAATCTTGGAAAATTTTGAAAAAGTTCATACATTTGAATGATTTTGATGCAAAGCATGGCATGAATTTGATTCAATATGATATGCAAATATTGGGAAGTGGTTGGGGACTCAATGTGGGATGATTTGGGGAAGAAAAACGGATTGGAAGTGGTTAAAATGAAAGTTTTACAAAATATAAAGCAAACTGGGGGCTGCTCCAGTTTTGGACCGCGCGATCGTGCAGTTGTTTCCGACAATAACATGAGATTTTTCCATTTTTGAGTTTTGGACCCCTAAATGCCTCCAAATTAGGGTTATCAATGGATCGGATTTTAACCCGAACCCGATCTGAAATCTGATGAAATTAATGAAAGATGGATTTAAGGTCTCAATCCGATAACCCGGTAAGGATCCGAATCCAATAATCCCTTAACTAAATAGAACAAATATGGATATAAGTCAATCCGATTCGAATTTTTATAATAATATAATATATTTTATATATTATTATATAATTTTATTCAATATAATTTTTTTTTTCATTTTAAAACTTGTAATGTATTTTATAAAGTATAATTATAATATAATATTACAATATATTATAATATTCATTTTAAAACTTATAATATATAAATATTGTTATAATTTTTTGAGATATTATGGTTTTATTTTTTATGAATGATATGAAATTATAATTAATTATATGAGTAATTATTACTCATTAATATATAAACATTAAAAAATTATGCTAAAAATAATTTCGGATCGGATAATGGGATCGTATATCTAATAAGGTAGCAAATCGGATATGGATTGAACTATCAAAAATTCGTCGGATTATCGGATTGGATCTACGAATTATCCTTATCGGATCGGATCTACGAATTATCCTACTCCAAATGCATGCAACCAACTTCTAAAATATATCTACTATTCGAAGCTAGGTTCTCATGTTGAGAATTGTGATGATAAAAAACAAAACAAATAAAAATGTAATGAAAACTAAAAAGGCTAAATTATGCCAAATAGAACACTAGAATTACTTAAAGCACATAACTCAATACATGTACTCTAAACATATTTGTGCTCCTAGAATGCAATTTCAAGCAACCAAGCAACTATAAAGCAATAAATAAAATAACTAAGAAAAGGGTTTGAAAATTGGGTTGCCTCCCAACAAGCGCTTCATTTATAGTATAGAGCTAGACTTTATCCCATCTTCTTTCTTTTGGCTTTGTTCCACTCCTCATTTACTCACAAAAACTTGAAACTATCTCTCTCCATATTATAGAACTTGCCCTTTTCATCCAATTCAAATTCAACTACGAAGAATTCCACCTCCTCACCAAGTTTAACCACAAAATCAATTTCTTGGTTATGAACAAAGTCAAAACAATGGAAGTTGATTTTTTCCTCACTGATGGCCACATCTTTGTTCAGCTCCATTGTGATTGACTTTTCATTTTCTTCACTAGTTTCTTCAATAGTTGACTCATCCTTAGATTGAATGGTTGGTCCTTCCTCAAACTCCACTAGCAATGGAAAGTTTTTCTAGTTAATTCTCTCGAGTGGATTATACCCCAACTTTTGAAATTCATCCCAATACATGTCATCTCTCACAAGCATATCATCTTAATCCAACTTGGCTAGCTTCTTATAGGATTTCACAATTACCCTTTCACTCCATAGTAGAGGACCATCTCCCACAAGAGCGATGTCCTCATCCCAATCGTTCAGTACACACTCATCAAAGAGCATGTAACTTGCATCCGACGTGTCGATTGCTTGTTGTTGACATTTATTCTCCAAGCATTCTTCATAATCTAGGTAGAGATTGTTTATTGCAAGCCAATGGTAGAATCAAACATACCTCGACTGATAACCAAATATAAAAGGCTTAGAATTGTGGTGGGCAACGAAAAGTCAAAATAAAAAAGAAAAAATAAAATAAAATAAAGCAAATAAAAGTCTGAATTAATGAATGTAACCTAAAAATAAATTTAAAATAAAATCCCCAGTATCGTCGCTAAAAACTTGTTCGCTGACCGCAAATGTACGGATGGTACAAGTAATAAAGTGGATTGTAAGTCCGAATATCATTCTCACGAGAATTGAGTAAATTTTATTTTAAACTACGAACCTTGACCGGAACTAGAAAAGCTTGATTATGAGAATTTTGAATTAAAACTAATTTAACAATTAAGCTAGAAAGCAAGAAAATTTGATTTATGAAAACGATGAATTGAACATGCTAAAATTATGAATCCATTTTAATCCTATCATCCACATTTTGATTTAGATAATTAACAATAAATTATGGGATATTGAAAATCCGTGTTCCTAAAGTTATTTAAGTCACCGTTCGAAAGATCCATAAAAGAATTTTCCTATATGCAAATTGACTGTATTTCTATGACAATTATTACATATAGAAATGCATTAAATGATTTTTGAACAATTTCATGGGTAACACAAAGCACGGGAGTATGTTTTTATCCTCTATTAGACTTTGTAGCAATTGATACAAGTCTAATAATCTCATACTCTTTTGAACATAGATGTAACGCCCCGGATTCTGATAACCCGGGACGCCACTTCGTCCTTTAAAACTGAATTTATTGTGAAAAATAAATTTAATTCAAATCATCACATTCATTATTTGAAAACTTTAGCGGAAACTTTATCAATTGAAATATTGAACAATTCATAAAACTTAGATCTCAATTGTTTAAATGAAAGTGATGATAAATAATTTAAACTGTAACATTCATAAAGATTGACTAAAAATATCATTATTATTAAATTTTGCCAACGCTACCCTTTCATTCGCTACCATCTCCGAGATCTGCAAAAGTTGTTAAAAATGGAATGAGTATTTCGAAGAAATACTCAGTAAACTCATCGCCAATAATTAATTTACAGAATAATTTAACACATACTCATGAAATCATATAGTGACATCATCATCATAATCATAGGCTATTTTAATAAAATCAAAGTCTCTTTAAAAATCATAGGGTGTGGGTAGTCTCGTCTTATGCGTTAAAGCATGTGAGTTATGCATAACATCATTTCTCATCTTATCTCATAAGAGATATTCTCGTCTCGTCTCATACATCAAAGTATATAAATCACGTAATTTCACATAAGACATGTAAATTATAATTTAAACTAATTAGTGGGGACGAGTCTACCTTAAATCACGAGTTTGAAAAATAAAGCAGGAAAGTCACGTCAATCTTCTAAATCACCAAATGTATCACCTAGCCAAAAGAAAATTAAATTAATTTAGTATTTAAAAAATTGAAATATTAAAGTGAATAAATAAAATTTAGGGGTTAAATTGAAAATTTAAAGAAAAACATGAGTTTTAAAAGTGTAGGGGATGAAATGGGCTTTTCGAAAATTAGGGCTGATTGAAAGAGTTAAGAAACTGCAGGGACCAATTTGTTACGTACTGAAATCTTTGAAACTGAATTAAAATATTTTGAATTGAAAAGGCCTGAAATAACAACTTTTAAAAACTAGGGGTGAAAGGGGCAATTTCAAAACTTTAAATAACATATACTCTTCTTTCATAACTCTCTCTTTCTAAAATCAGCAGAGAGACGAGAGAGAAGAGACGATGCGGAGGGGGGTGACTCCGCTTCTCTCTCTAATTCACGTCACCGGGAGAAAAAAAAACCCGGCGTCGGAACCGCCGTCATGTGGTGGCGGTAATGGGCGTGTGAAGAGAAGGGAGTGTGTGGCCTTTTGGGGGTGCGGTTTGGGTGCGAAAACAGGGCCAAATCGTGGTTGAAAGGTCGCGATTTGGGGGCTCCACGGGCGAAAATCCGTGTGATGGTTGAGGTAGGTGTATAGGTTATGTTTATTCTTGAATTTTGGGTTTGATTTGGGGAGAAAATGGCTTGGATTGAAGTTGGGCAGCAGGTGGGTTTGATGATGTCGAGTGGTGGTTGCGGTTCAAGTGGTGGTGACTAGTTGCGGGTGGTGTGGTGGCGACTGTGGTGGTTTGATATACGAATTTAGGGTTGAGCAGTGGACTCAAAAATGGCGTTTTGGTGGTGGAGATGGAGGTGGCGAGTGCGGTCGTGTCTCGGTTGATTGATGGCAGTGACTTTGGTTGTGAAAATGATTGAGGTCTTGGCAGATTGTGGGTGATTTCATGTTGAATAGCAGTGCAAATGGTTGGGGGAAAATACTCACCGAGTGCTTTGGAGTTTGCTGAAACAAATTCTCTGTGTCAGAATTTGTAATGAGATTGGGAAGGAGATAAACATTATATGTGATTTATTATTGGTAATTTGTAGCAGATTTTTGGTTGATTGTGGAGCTGAACCTGGGATTGAGGAGTGATCTTGGAAAGGAAATTGTGTGAATGGGTGTTCTGTCCTCTGTGTTTACTGTGAATTTGTGAGGAGGGAGAGTTGATTGCTGAATATCTTTGTGGTGTCTCTGTGCGCGAGAATGATGATGGGGAAATGGAAGATTATTAACGTGTAGTGTGTGCTCCAATTTGGTAGACGCATGATTGGTGATTGAGGAAAGGGGAAGTATGTCTTGTGCGTTTTCTTTTAATTTTGGCAGCATATGATTTGGGAGGGATTTAAGGTATCTGCAAGAAGGCAATGGCGGATTCAGGGGGAAGAATTTTGAGAAGTAACAATCATCCATGAATGGACAGCTTGAAACTTGAAAGAGGAAATTTATGGGAGGAAAGAAAAGAAAACGTGAGGAATTGTGGTGTATTTGGTTTAGGCAATATTGTGGCATTTGCAAGGGATTGAAGTTGAATGGTGGCTGTGAATATGGGATTTCAAATTAAATTGAAACATGAATAGGGGATTGCTGTCATTTGATTGGGCTCAAAAGGATTGAAGTTTGGATCAACATTAAAATTAAAATTTGGACTTGAAATAATTTGAATCCAAATAATTGAAAATTGGACTTGGACATCATTTAAATAAATTTTGGGATTTGAATAAAATAAATTTAAAATTAATTAATTTTACTTCATTGGCTAGACGATCACGTTATTTTTTTAAAATAAATTGGCAGAGTCGTAGCGATACGTTTTTAAAAATAACTAATATTTATTTAAATAAGTCATAGAAAATGCTCGGTCGCTATAATAGAAAACTACCAGAAACTCATACAACTAGTGATCAATTAATTGCATGAAAATAAAGAACACATATCAATTGCATCAAACCCATAAATTGCATAATATAAATATCAAGTCAAAACATGGAATCAAAAGATTAAAACTTCAAAATTCTAACAATTAAAAGCCTAACCTAGATACATGATGGAAAATAAATAACAAAAAAAATAAATGGAAGTCACCCATTCATCATTGTATCTTCAACACGGATTCATCAACAATTGGACAGCGTTTTGGCATGAAATTAACAAGTTGGGAACCCCCAAAAACGTGTCTTATGTCTTTATTTATAGGTGTGCTCGAAGTCTAGGTTAAAAGAGGAAAAAATCTGTTGAAATCTGCACAAAAATTCCAACATTCACTCAGCGGACAACCATGCGATTGCATGGTACAAATTCACGCGATCGCGCAGTTGTCATAAAAACATTCTGACCATTCTAGAACAAGTCATGTGATCACGCAGTTATACTTTTATGCGATCGCGCAGGCTTTCGGTTGAAGTACAATTTCATCTTTCTCCGTGCTACAAGTTAGTCCTCATGGTTTTATTGCACAGTAGGTCCCTCAACTTCAGATTGCTACATTTAAGTATCTAAACTTCTAATTTCTTCCAAATTTGATTTCTTCTTTGATTTTTCTTTCAATTAGGCCCTTGATCAACTTCATCAACTCTTGATTTGCACATTTTAGTACTTTTATCATTTAATTGACATGATTTTTGCTCTAATTCCTTTGTTTCTCGACTTTTGGATTATTTCTGAAATATAAACAAATAATAAAGAAATCAATAGAAAATATTCTTAAATGAGCATATAAAATCCTACTTTAAAGATAGAAATAAGTGTATAAAATACACTTATCAATAACGTGATAGTATATTTTGATAGTCAATCTGCTATTCACTTGTGTAAAAATCCCGTCTTTCATGAACGTACTAAACATATTGATGTCAGGCTGCATTTCGTTAGAGATGTGGTTTTTCAAGAATGGGTAAAAATTAAGAAAGTACCTTCAAATTACAGCCCTGATGACATGGCACTAAGTGCGCGCTTCCTTTGGTAAAATGTAGAAGTTGTTTCACTCTTTTTAAATATTGTTATAGGTATGAAAGTTTCCTTTACGCTATTGTTGTCTTGTTTAGCTTACATATTAATTTGACATCAAGGTGGAGGTTTGTTACGTAATTGTGTGCTACCAAATAAACCACTTGGCCCTGATGAAGAATCGATTCTTGTTTTAACTTTAGGCTTTTATAAGCTCATATTGAAGAATAATTAAATCCACACCATAATTGCTTGTAGCCGAATCTGGTCAAACTTTTTGATAAAGTCAACCCAATTGGAATTGGTGCTCAATATCCACTTAGGAGATTAAGATAAAGTTGAAAAAATGGATGAAATAATTTGACTGTATTGTGATTTTTTTTGGAACCTAATTATTTGGAGTATATCTTCGTTGTTTTCGAAAGACTCCAAATATAAGTTGGAGACTAAAAAGAAGTCTCCAACTAATTTGCATGTTCCTGGCCCTTATTTGAAGATATATCCTGGCTTCTTCTCTGTGTGTGTGTGTGTGTGTGTGTGTGTGAGAGAGAGAGAGAGAGAGAGAGAGAGTAAAATTTGGTTGCTTAGTGGAAGACCTCCGAAAATACACTCTCTTGGCCTTCTTTGTTTCTTCGTGAGAAAGCCTGTGTTCTTGCTTCTTCTTCGTGAACTATCATTCTTCGTGGTTGATCTCTTGAGTCTTGTTCTTCATCCTTTTGGTTGGTGATTACCCATACAGCCTTCCCGGTTGTACAAATCTTTAAGAAATGGTGCCGCACTTTGTGGTTTTGTGATTTATCTGAGCCAATACAAAAGGCGAAAATCAAATTTTTAATTTCTAAGTTTTTCTTTACTGTTGATTTTTTGATTTATTTAATTTCATTCAATTTAACATGTCATTTGTTGTTTTGTAGATTGGATTAACAAATCACGAAATGCACTCTCAAAGCCATGATTTGTAAAATATGATCTCTTAGACACGTAATCCACTTGACTCATAGCATTTAAATTGTTTAGGCATCTTGATAAACCACCAGAAATCTTATTTTAAAGAAAGTACAATACTTGTAAGCGTGCAAAATGACACAAGTTTGAAGGAATAATACTAAAGAACTCATTGTTGGTAGATGGAGACTATTAGGTGGAAGATTAGTTGGTGAAAATAATTAGGTGAATGTTGGTAGGTTTTGGTAGTAGGTAAGGATGGTGAAATTTGTTATTCCCAATTCATCCTAATTCTTCCTATAAATAGAGCTCAAGTGTTGAAGAGAAACACCACCACAACAAAGAGTGTTTGTAGAGAGCAACACAAGAGAGGCATTTCACAAAATAGTGAGAAAAGTGAGTTGGAGAGAATAGCCTTTGCATAGGCAGATAAAAATACAGTGTTGTATTTTGTACTCCTCATTTTCGAGTTAGTGAAATATATTGGTGTGGGTCCGTGGACGTAGGCAAATTGCTGAACCACGTAAATCTTTGTGTTTCGTATTTGCATTTTATTTTTGCGTATTTATATTTTCTCAGTCCAATTTATTTGTGTCACATCGATCCTGGACGGGATTAGTTGCGTCCTAATTCCCAACAATTGGTATCAGAGCCTTGGCTCATTAAAGTCTTTTGAAATTCTTAGTATGCTCTGTGGTTGCAGCTTTGACTGATCTTCCACATCAGAAAAGATTTCTTTAGACTGTTTTGTGATCGAGTGGGAGCAATGTCGACAGATGAGAAAATATCCAAAATTGATAAATTTGATGGTTCAAATTTTGGATTTTGGAAAATGCAAATGGAGGACTATTTGTACCAGAAGGATCTATACAAACCACTAAAAGAAAAGCCAGAAGATATAAGCCAGGGGGATTGGGAGTTGCTTGATCGAAAAGCACTCGGCACAATCAGGCTGACGTTGTCAAAGTCAGTGGCCTTCAACATAAAAAATGAGAAGACGACAGAGTCTCTCATGGCAGCCCTCTCTAGCATGTACGAACAGCCATCTGCAGCAAATAAAGTCCACTTAATTAAAAAGTTGTTCAATATGAAGATGGCCGAAGGCGGAAGATTTGGGGAGCACCTAAATGAATTCAATGAAGTGACGGACCAGCTAAACACAGTCGAAATCACTTTTAGTGATGAAGTTCGAGCTCTGTTGATTCTTGGGCAGTTGCCAGACAGCTGGAATGGTACAGTCACAGCAATTAGTGGCTCTGCCGGAAAGTCAAAATTGAAGTTCGATGATGTCGTAAGCATGATCTTAACGGAGGAGATCAGACGACAGTCAGAAGGTGTCTCAACTTCAGGATCGGCGTTGAACGTGGAAAGCAGAGGCAGGAGTTCTAACAGAGGAAATGGGCGGGGCAACGGCAAATTCAGAAGTGGTAGATCGAGGTCCAGAAATCCAAACAATCCTAACAAGACAAAGGTTGTGGAATGTTGGAAGTGTGGCAAGACCGGTCATTACAAAAACCAGTGTCCAACACCTCCAAAAGAAAAGGAGAACAGGACGGAGGTTAATGTTGTGGAAGAGGAAGCGGACGATGCTTTGATATGCTCTTTGGAGAGAAAAACGGAATACTGGGTGATTGATTCCGGAGCATCTTTTCATGCTACCTCAAACAAGGAGTTTTTTGTAAACTATACGCGGGGTGATTTTGGCAGAGTATATCTCGGTAATGATCAACCGTGTGGCGTGGTCGGAAAAGGTGATGTACAGATCAAGATCAATGGATCTGTGTGGAAGCTGAAGGACGTGAGACATATTCCAGAATTGAGGAAGAACTTGATCTCCGTCAAGCAATTGTCGGGAGAAGGACATGTCACCACCTTCTCTGGTGATAACTGGAAGATCATCAAGGGCGCCATGATTATCGCTCGAGGCAAGGATACTGGCACCCTCTACACAACGACGGATGCTTGTGTGACAATTGCAGTTACTGAAAGCAAGGAGGGCCCAAACTTGTGGCACCAGAGACTTGGGCATATGAGTCAGAAGGGACTCAAGTATATGCATGCAAAGGGGAAACTACCAGAGCTTCAGTCTACTAATATAGACTTATGCGAGAGTTGCATCTTTGGGAAGCAGACCAGGGTGAGTTTCAACACTAGTGGCAGAACTCGGAAGCAAGAGAAACTTGAGTTAGTCCACACAGACGTTTGGGGACCAACCGCAGTTTCATCCATTGGCGGAAAGTCATACTTTGTGACTTTCATTGATGACCACTCGAGAAAAGTGTGGGTTTATTTCTTGAGACACAAGTCCGAAGTATTCGATGTGTTCAAGAAGTGGAAAGCCATGGTGGAAAATGAAACAGGATTGCGAGTAAAGAAGCTGAGGTCCGACAATGGAGGAGAATATACGGACATGGCGTTCAAGAAGTTCTGTTACCAGAATGGCATCAAAATGGAGAGGACGTTGCCAGGGACTCCACAGCAAAATGGAGTTGCAGAACGTATGAACCGGACATTAACGGAGAGAGCCAGAAGCATGAGGTTACATGCAGGCTTGCCCAAACAGTTTTGGGCAGAAGCAGTCAACACAGCGGTGTACTTGATCAATCGAGGACCCTCGGTACCGTTGGAGTACAGGATACCGGAGGAAGTATGGAACAGAAAAGAAATAAAACTTTCCCACTTGAAAGTTTTTGGATGTGTCGCATATGCACATATTAGTGACCAGGCAAGGGGCAAGTTAGACCCCAAATCACTAAAGTGCACATTCATTGGATATGGCGGAGATGAGTTCGGCTACCGCTTATGGGATGACCAGAACAGAAAGGTCATCAGAAGCAGGGATGTCATATTCAACGAGAAGGTTATGTACAAGGACAGAAATGCAGTGCAGTCCGATGACACAGAACATGATGATCCAACATATGTTGAGTTGGATGCTCCAGAAAGTAGTACGTCGCAGCAGACAGAGGAGGATTTGCAGTTACAGGAGCCTGTTCTAGAGACTGATGCATCACAGTCTCCAGTTCCTGTTCTTAGAAGGTCAACCAGACCTCATGTTCCAAATAGAAAGTACATGAGCTACATGTTACTTACTGATGCAGGTGAACCTGAATGCTATCATGAGGCATGTCAGGTCGGTGATTCTGGCAAGTGGGAGCTTGCAATGAAAGATGAGATAAAGTCTCTCATCTCTAACCAAACGTGGGAACTAGCCGAGTTACCTACAGGAAAGAGAGCTCTACACAATAAGTGGGTGTACAGAATCAAGGAGGAACATGATGGATCAAAGAGATACAAGGCGAGGTTGGTGGTCAAAGGTTTCCAGCAGAAAGAAGGAATTGACTACACGGAAATATTTTCGCCAGTTGTGAAGCTGACAACAATCAGATCAGTCTTGAGTATTGTTGCAGCAAAGGGTTTGCACTTGGAGCAGTTAGATGTAAAAACTGCTTTCCTCCATGGTGACCTTGAGGAGGAAATATATATGCAGCAGCCAGAAGGCTTCTCAGTCAAAGGAAAGGAGAAGCTCGTTTGCAAATTGAAGAAGAGCCTGTATGGCTTAAAGCAAGCCCCGAGACAGTGGTACAAGAAGTTCGATGGATTTATGCAGAAAAATGGCTACTTCAAATGTAATGCTGACCATTGTTGCTACTTCAGGAGATTCGAGTCCAGTTATATAATTTTGCTACTTTATGTCGATGATATGTTAGTAGCAGGCTCAGATATGGACGAAATCAAGAAGTTAAAGATGCAGCTGTCAGCAGAATTCGAAATGAAGGACTTGGGTACAGCGAAGCAGATTCTCGGAATGAGGATTTTCAGAGATAAGCAGAAGGGTATCTTGCAGTTATCTCAGGCCAAGTACATTAGTCAAGTTCTGCAGAGATTTAACATGTGCAGTGCGAAGGCTGTCAGCACGCCACTAGCTAATCACTTCCGTCTATCTAGTGATCAGAGTCCTAAGACAGAGGATGAGATAAACTTCATGGCTAAAATACCATATGCCTCAGCCATTGGAAGTTTAATGTATGCCATGGTTTGTACCAGACCAGATATTGCTCATGCAGTGGGAGTTGTGAGTAGGTTTATGGCAAATCCAGGAAAGCAGCATTGGGAAGCAGTAAAGTGGATATTAAGATATCTACGGGGAACTACTGATAGATGCTTATGCTTTGGACGAGGCGAGGTGACTCTACAAGGCTTTGTAGATGCAGATTTTGCTGGCGAGGTAGATCGCAGACGAAGTACTACTGGTTATGTTTTCACAGTAGGTACTACTGCAGTTAGCTGGATTTCGCAGATACAGAAGATTGTTGCTCTATCCACTACAGAAGCAGAGTACGTGGCAGTAACCGAGGCTAGCAAAGAAATGATCTGGTTACAGGGTTTGTTGGCAGAATTGGGATTCAGTCAGGAGAAGAATGTTTTGCACAGTGATAGTCAGAGTGCGATACATCTGGCAAAGAATTCAGCATTTCATTCTAGAACCAAGCACATTGGACTCCGTTATCACTTCATCAGGTCTCTTCTAGAGGATGAAGTATTAACACTAGAGAAGATCCAGGGTAGCAAGAACCCAGCCGACATGATGACTAAGACGGTAACTAAAGAAAAATTGGAGCTGTGCTCAGCTTCAATTGGTTTTCTAAGGTGAAGACAGCAGATGATTCACACCATATTTCAAAAGGAGTTGCAAGGAGGAAATGTCTCAAGGGAAGCCACATTAGTCTCCAAGTGGGAGATTGTTGGTAGATGGAGACTATTAGGTGGAAGATTAGTTGGTGAAAATAATTAGGTGAATGTTGGTAGGTTTTGGTAGTAGGTAAGGATGGTGAAATTTGTTATTCCCAATTCATCCTAATTCTTCCTATAAATAGAGCTCAAGTGTTGAAGAGAAACACCACCACAACAAAGAGTGTTTGTAGAGAGCAACACAAGAGAGGCATTTCACAAAATAGTGAGAAAAGTGAGTTGGAGAGAATAGCCTTTGCATAGGCAGATAAAAATACAGTGTTGTATTTTGTACTCCTCATTTTCGAGTTAGTGAAATATATTGGTGTGGGTCCGTGGACGTAGGCAAATTGCTGAACCACGTAAATCTTTGTGTTTCGTATTTGCATTTTATTTTTGCGTATTTATATTTTCTCAGTCCAATTTATTTGTGTCACATCGATCCTGGACGGGATTAGTTGCGTCCTAATTCCCAACAATGGACTTGAAACTCAGAGACCTATTTAGTCCAAGTATCTCCCACCCTTTTAAGTATTTTACCAGTCAACTTATTTCATGAAAGATCGATGGAAGTCAAGTAAACAATGTTGGAATTTCTCCAGTGAAACCATTGGTTTATAAATGCAATGATGAATTGATATTTAGTGAAGGGTTCTTCCTAGGGAAATTATTATTTGCCAACTTAAGAACTTCCAAATTTGGTAGATTTGCAAAACAATCCGGAAGTTGTCCTGAGGTCAAGAAAGTGCAACCCATAAAATCGGTTACTCGACAAATCAATTATATTTCCACTAGGAGGCAAAATCGGCAACGAACCATTAAAATGATTAAATCTCAAATCTATGTAAGAGTAACCAGATGAAGTAAATAACTTTGATGAAAAATTAGGAATGACACCACGCAAATTGTTATGTGATACACTTAAATATTTAATTGTTGTTAGGGTCGTTTTGGAATCATCGATATAATTTTATGTTGACGATGTCAAAGCGACCCGAAGATGAGAGTTGAGAATTTATGAATATTCAAATAAGGGTGTTTTGGTCATTTAACCTTACTTCAAATATTCAAGTTTATCGACGGGGGTAACATTTAAGAGCTATAAGTCAGATGATATAATCATTTATAATTGTTTTAGTAATTTCAATTAGGCTAAGAGTGCTTTCTCATTCTTTTAGTGGAACAGAACGTGACTAATAAATTATTTTAATTGGTCAAGAATTGACCAGATCATAATTAATTTCTTGGAGCTTAATTTAATTGGGTCCAATCAAGTTCCCCTAGTGGCTTCACTATAACAAGCATATACAGACTTAGAACATGTATTGGGCTACGTAGAAATGGGCATGCGTTATAGTACTAGGGTTGGTAGGATTTTAGAGTGTAAATGGGTTGGTTATAAATAGTCTTTAAATTTTTTTTTTAACCCCAGTACACTGGTTGGCTGGACACACACACACACACACACTAAAGTATGTAGTGTGTGTTTTCTCTTTGATTAAAAATCCTAATCCTAGTGTAACTTAGATATAGGGAAAGTGACCACACACTTGCATATCTGCTGTTGGAAAACACCAAGAAAATCATGAAGGTTAGGAATTTGGTGGAATCAAGAAACAACACATATAATTGTTAAAGTACGCTACAAGGATAATAATCTCTAAACTATTATCTATGGAGAATTATTTGATCTAGTCAAATTCATAAAATAGGCGAATTCCTACGGTGGGATAATCAAAATCACAAGAAGTTTAATTTTTTACATGAATTGTAGAGACTTAAATTAGGAATTGGGAAATTAAGGTGCTAATAAGCGAAGGAAATATGTATGTATACTTTAAAAGAAGGAGATCATCGGTGGAATTAATTGTGTAAAATACATATTGTATAAAATATAGACCAGTCAGTTTCTATGAAGTATATTTGTTTAATGAATTGTCTATATGCAATAATGCTTAACTCTAGAAGTGGCAAGATATAGAACTAGACATGGATTCTGCCCTGTTTTTTAAATTGGTATATTTGTCTTGCAGACTGGAAAAGAGAAGGGGAGAAAAGGGAATCAAGAATTGGACTTTTGCTTCATGTTTTTATCGTAGTAAAATATTTATCTTCAGTTAGAAAGAGATAGTAATTGGATATGATTTTGATAGTTTTGTTGTTTTTTTTTCCCCAATCTACAAAGGAAATAAACCAATGAAGGATGGAAATAAAATTGGGAACCTAGCTAGATTAAGGAGGATAGTCTAGAAGAGAAAATAGGAAAGGAGAAATTGACATAAGTTTATACAATTTGAAGTTTCAATCATAGAAATGTTAATTGTCCACAAGACTGCAATTAAAATATACATTGGCATGGCTAAAAGAAGACGTGAATAGGGAAATGAAAATAGCAGGAAAATAAAATGATTGATATTTTTTTTTATCATACTATAAGGCAGAGAGATTTTGATTTTGATAAGTTAACGAGAAATCGAGTGAATTACTTATTTATTTGGAACAGAATCTGATTTCTCAAGAACTAACGAGGAGAATGGAATATCTTATCAGTCAAGTGAATCTCCATTCAGTACAAAATCTAGTGAGTGGAAAAAAAACCTTAATTATTTTCATCTCCATTCCGTACAAAATCTAGTGAGTGGAAAAAAACCTTAATTATTTTCAAATATTGATAAATCATTTATATGATTACGTTAAGATTTATTATGTGAGTTAATTGTCCAATTATGTGATTATTATAAAATGTTATCAGAGTATGATATTTGTGGAATTAAATTGATTGTTAATGATTATTTATTAAAAGAAATGAGAGACATGTGACATTAAAATTGACCAGAAAAGTATCCATGATTATATATTTCTTCTAGTTCAGTGAGCAGCTTTAACCGTGTTCTATACTACATTGAGGGGTCTTTAATCGAGTATGATAATACATTGAGGCGATCTTGATAATGTATGTTATAGTTACTAAGGGGTATTTGCCATATTTCAGAATTGATTATCAAAGATCTTTGAGACCATCATTAGATATTTATGACTAGATTACAGATTTTAGTAAGAGGGTGTATTTTAGTGGATTTTCCATTGTATTGAGATGTGATGAGATTATGTCAATGATTTGACTATGAGATAATATTTTTCAGTATTATGAGAATGTCTCACATTTAAACTATGATTATATGCTATTGTACGTTGAATTAATAAATGACATGAATTGGATTTTCGATAAATATGTATAAATGGGAAAGTATAATTATTTTCAAAATTCTCCACTTACTAAGCTATCAACTCATTATTTTTCCATGATTTTTCTGAAAAGGTAACATTTGCGTTTTAGAAGTCTAAAGAGTCTGTCGATTTGGGGCCACCATGCCAGTATGACATGTATACTTTATTGTTTCATTGAAATCGAGCATTTAAATATCAATTAAGGCCTACATTTTTTTCAACATAAAATAATTTTTCTTATAATGCATAAGATTTGTACTAGATTGCCGTCAATCTTGGTTGTTGATAGAGAATAGTATGTTGTTGTGTATATTAGACAGTGAAGAAATTAACATTCACGTTACTTCTATTTACTTTTGGGATTGTTGATTATAAAAGATGAGAGAAAAATAAGGACAGAATTCACAATGATTACTTATTATGGAGTAATGTGTTTCTTAAAGAAAGAGTAAAGGATGGTAAAATTTAAGATTGGAAAATTAATATATAAAGTCTTAGTGGTATATTGATGTATGAAGATTCATGAGATAAAAAAATGATGGTTATTATTATGATACATTCTTAAGGAAATTGATGTGATTAAATATTGAGGTCATATGATATAAGGATAAGTGAAATGTTGTATGATCAATACAAGATATGGTGAATAGTAAGTGAATGAATGTTAAGTTTGTTCTACAAAAGTAGTGGTGTCAATCCGATGGTCCGGGTCGGGTCGGCTCGCTAACATATGAGCCCGATAACAGCTCGCGTGAAAAAAAGACCTCCCCCTGCGGGTTTCAGGCCGGTTCCGCCCACAAAGTTCGAATTATGACCTGGGCCCCTCGCTGGCCCATCCGGGTCGATCCCATGAGATTCGCGGTTCGTTCTGATTTGGTCCGTATAAATAAAAACATAGAATTTTTCATATTTATAGCATTTTTTTTAATATAAATCTCTAAATACAAAATGAAAAAAAATGATAAATTCATATTTATACCATAAAATATTTACATAGAATTTAAATTTAAATTTTATGTTACATGAATTACATCTAAATTTGCAAATTTAAATAAAACATAAACAAACCACAACTAAATGCTAAATGCCTTTCTAATTACTACTATCAAAGAACATTACGTTTCTTAGCTGTTAGGGAGAAAAAATAAGAATTAGTTTTAGAAGTTGTACTAGAGTTTGTAGAAGAAGGAAGATTATCAATATTACGATATTTAATAAAAATTTTTTATAGGCCAGCAGGTTAAATGTGGCCCACGAAGGTTTGCCCCGTGAAACCTGTAATTCATACCTACTTGACTCATGAACCCCCCGCACAGGTCAAGAGTTGGCCGATGTCCCGGGTCGATTCGGGCCGATTTTCACGGGTCTGGTCGGCCAGTTCGTCTTGACACCTCTATACAAAAGAATATTGTGATGGCATATTTGGGTTATTAAGTTAATTAATCTTATCTTGATAATTTGTTGGATTATTATGAAATATGACTTACGATTGGGAAACTATGTTTTTAGTCGGATGATAAGATGAATTTATTTAAAATTTTGCTGATGCAATTTTGGTTACTTATTATCAGTTGTACTTTTATAAATGAGTAAGTACTCTATTTCATTGAGATCTACTTCCCATGGGATATATATAAAACCTAATAGAATGATTAAAGTCTAAGATGATTATCAATGTGACCCTACTTATTTTGGAATTATATCTTTGGATTACATAATTTTGATGAGAATTCTTTATATGACTCTCCGAAGTCTTATTCATTAGTGATTAAAAAATGATCTTTTTAAGAAATAAAAATACAGAAATCCTGTGGAATAAATGCTACTATTGTTTTTATAGAATTTATTCAAATGTCTCTTCATTTGACTAGTAGAATAGAAAGAGTGTAAAAATTCATATGGGTTTGTTAAGAAATGTGAAAAATCTTGTTTTAGAAACTCGGAACTAATTAAATTTCGAGGAAATATTTGTTCATGTATTTAAATATGATTTGTATTTGGATATATGGTTAAGATTTAAATCAGGATTTAACGAATGTTCTAAGTAGAATGATAAATACTAAGACTGAGGTAAGGAGACATGATTAAAACATATAAACTTGAGTTTAAAGGATACGCTATCAATGATTTGGTTGACTATTAATGATTTATCATTCATGGAGTTGATAAGAAAGGACTAGATAGAAATGGTCAATTTAAGGTTATATATGATGCTGGGATATTTTGATAATTTATTTTGCTGTGAAAGGTGACAAAGAAAAGTTGAGAATATCATCTATTAGTCATTTTGATGTTATTCAGAGTTAGGTCCGATTATTTATTGATAGAACTTACGATTAACCTATTTGGTATTCAAGAATTTATCTCCTGTTTCTAAGGATTATTATGCATATATATATATATATATATATATATATATATATTAGAGTTAACTTATGCTTTAAGATCAACAGTTCCACAATAAATAAATAAATAAATAATGACTTGGTATGGTTGAAGATATCTTCATTTAGTATAATTGAAAAGATCTCAAGTTAAGAAAAAACAAAGATGGTGCAAAGTGGGAAAGAATGAGTTTTATGTGTATTTAAAGTTTGTTGGAGAAATTATTCAATAGAATCGAAAGTGCGAATTTGAGGTCTACCTTGTATCTTCATTTATTCGAATCTTAGTTGATTGAATTTCGAGGACCAAATTCTTTGAAAGGGGTAAGATTGTAATGACCCATGTTTATATTAGTCAAAAGTCGAGAAATTATTTTGTTAAAGCCAAATATTCAATTGGTCAAATCAAATGAGGACTTAAGTTGAAGAAATAATTTTATTGGGACTTAATTTGTAATTACAAAAGATTGAGGTTTATGATGGTAGAAAATGGAAATATAAGGATTTAGTTCCCAATTAATTGAATTTAAATGCTATGTGTTAGATTATATGAAGGTTTGAGGAATGATTTTGCAATTAAGGTTATTGGATCACAAAATCTTAAGCTCGTCTATTTTTCATTTACACATTCCTTCAAGCAAAAGATAGAGAGTGAAACTAAGGAAAAGAAAGGAAGAAAAAGAAGAGGAAAGGAAAAAAAAAGAGGGGAGAAAAGAAAAGGATCGAGCAATTTTCGTATAAGGAAAGGAAGGAAGATGTATATTGATAAGTATATTTTATAAACTTATTTATATGTCTAAATTAGAATAATTTACTGTCGTTTTAGAATATATGCTATTTAATTTGTGTCTATTTGTTATTTTGTAGAAAATATCCCAAAAGGCGAAAAATGAAGCAAACAATGGGAAAAATGCACGTTTGGATGCTAATTGGAGCGAAAATGAGCAATTGATAAGTTTGTGACGTCAACCGGGAAGTGTACATGGTTCCAAAGTTAACGAATCAAAAGTTGGAGGACCCAATTGAAGGAATTGAGAGCTGAAACGAGCAAATCGAAAAGAATATAAAATTTGGGGGCTAAATCGCAACAATTGGAAGTTGATGACTGAAAGTGCAATTAAAAGGCAGGGACCAACTTATACAGAAGGGAAAGTTGAAAATTGCACAGACCTAAAGAACCAGGCGATCGCGGCTTGTCTTGGTGCGCCGTCGCGCGATAGTATAAAAATTAGACCCGAGGCTTTTACCCTGAACCGCGCGATTGCGGGATGTTTAACCATGCGGTCGCACAGTTATACGCCTGGGCCGCATATCAAATTTTTCTAGCAATTTTTAACAGGCTTTAGGTTTTGTGACCTAGGTTTTTCCCTAACCTAGAAATACAACTTATGAGGCACGAAATCAGAACTATTGCCTCACCAAAGAACAAGCAAAAACTCAGATTTTATCATTCAAATCTTGGGAGATTCAAGCATAGCAAAGGGGCGCGAGTTGAAGATCACGTGGAGAATCGATACTTAGTGTAAACTTTCACCTCTCTTATATTATTTTCAATAAACGCTATATTTTATTGTTTTTGTTGTTTAATTATGATGTGTAGCTAAATTCAATGTTGGGATGAACGATGTAACCTAGTTGATTATTTTAATTCTCTATTCATTTATTTTAATGATTCATTGCATGTATTGATTTATTATTATGTTTAATGCACCAGTAGTAAACACATGCTTCGCACGTCTTTTGTAAAGGATTAATGACAAGAGAAAATTAATAAAGGGAGTATATTTTTTAAATAAAAAAAAATAAGTTTAAACCAAAATTTTAGTTTTGAAATTATTTATTTATATTCTTAATTAAAATATAATTGTTTTTTCTTATGAATTAATTAGTGGTTTTAATAAAAATTTAAGAGTGTTATTGACAAAAGATAAAAATATCTAAATGTATTGTAGATTAAAATAATAACTAATAATATTTAATGAAAATAAATTAAATTTTAAATGTAATATCAAAAGTTTTTCACTCATGTTATTGTTGTTGTTGTTGTTGTTGTTCTTATTATTATTATTATTATTATTATTATTATTATTATTATTATTATTATTATTATTATTATTATTATTGTAGATGTAGATTAAATTAAATAAATGAAAAAGATAATAACATGAAATCATATTACAACATTGTAAATTATTAGATAATAAATTAATTTAATACTAAATAAATGAGAAAATATAATAATATGAAACTATATTATAATTTTTTAAATTGTTATACAATAAATTTAATGTTATTAAATAAAAGTGTAAGGATAAAATGAGTATATAACTAAATATATGATGGTACCTTAAGTAATTAATTGAGAGAAGGGTTTAGTTGGTATAAAGGAAAAGAAATGAGGGTAAAATGGGAATGTGAAAGATTCTTCAACATTCATACTTTTTAAAGTAGTGTAGATGAGTTAACTGACCACTAATTCATGATTCAATATGTTATTTTCATAATTCGAGAGGTGAGTTAATAACATAGATCTAGGTAATAAATTCGGTAATTGAACAAGAAATAGAGATATACTTTTGTTATTACTGTGGTCGTGTGTGAATTCTTGTGTGTTATGCATCTAGATAAGGAATATTCGGACCCTCTGTAGAGATACATGGTTGACTTATTTAGGTAGAATTGATTTAAAATCGAGAGAGGAATTTCAATTTAAATTAGTGAATTCGACCGAATGCATATTTAGAAAATAAAATTGGAATTGGAGTTAATATAATTGGCTAGGTAAAATTGGGATTCCCAACTACATTATAATCGTTTTTAAGAAAAAAAACAAATTCTGCAACTTTTTAATTCTTTAATTTAATTCGTAGTTTTAATTTAAAAACCTAAAAATTCTTTCGTTCGTTCAAATAAGGTTTAGAACTAAAATATTTCGATACTTAATAGCAGTCTCTGAGGGAACGATAATCCGGACTCATTGGTCTACTCATTACTCTTCACAATCATGTACACTTGCGGTCGTATCTCGCATCGCGAGATATCGGTGAATATGTTTTTGGCGTCGTTGCCGAGGACTGTTTTTTATATTAATATCGATACTCATTAGTTCTTACTTTACTTTGAACTTTATTTTACTTATTTTTATTTTTATTTTAAGTTTTTTTTTTTAATTTTTGTTTTATTTAATTTATGTTAAGAAGAACTACATCGTGTGATTTGCTTCCTCTTGATACAGAAATTGAACGCACTTGTCGACAAAGGAGTTGACAACAGTTCGAAGCAAATAAACAAACAAATTTAGCTACGGCAGATTACAGAATTCAAAACAATCCGGGAAATCAAAATAATATGCCGGCAGCTGTTATTGGACAGCAACAAAATCATGGGAGGCGTGTTTTGAGAGAATACATGGTCCCTCTCGTTGGAAATATTGGGACCTGCGTAGTATCGCCAGTAATACTAGCCAAAAATTTCGAGATTAAGACTTCCTTAATCTCTTTGATCCAAATTCTGCTGTATTTCACGGGTTGCCATCCGAAGACCCCGCATGCACATCTCCGGACTTTTGAAGAATTGTGCGACATGCAGCGCATGAATGGAGTTCCAGATGATGTCGTAAAACTAAAATTGTTCTCATTCTCATTTTCAGACAAAGCTAAAGCTTGGTTTTACTCCTTACCTCTACACATTATCACCACATTTGAAATTCTGAGTCAAAAATTTGTAGATAAATTTTTCCCACCTGGCCGCATGTCAAAGCTTAGGCATGAAATCTTGTCATTCAGTCAGCAGTGAGCGGAGTCCATTTTCGAAGCTTGGGAAAGATTTAACGAACTCATTAGACAATGTCCTACCCATGGAATCACTGATTAGATCTTAGTTAAGACATTTTATAATGGTTTGACCAATGAAAACAAAAAGCATGCAGACTTAGCAGCTGGGGATTTAGTAATGGATATGACGTATGAAGAAGCATTGAAAATCTTTGAGAAGATGGCTGCCAACAGTGATCAATGGTATTCAGATAGGTCTACACCAAAGTCTGGGGGAATTATTGCAGTTAGTGAGATTACAGCTTTGAGTACTAAGCTAGATGCTTTGACAAAGAAAATCGATAGTATGGGTGTGCAGCCAGTGAATTCAATTCAAACAACTCTGTGTGATTTTTGCTTCGAAAATCATGCTGTAAATTTTTGCCCATTACAGCAAAATCAATCAAACCCAGAACAAGTCAATTTTGTGGGAAACAAGCAGCAGGGTGGTCCTTATTCACAAACCTAAAACCCAGAATGGAAGAATCACCCCAATTTTTCATGGTCTAACAATCAGAATGTTCAGCGCCCACCTGGATTTCAGCAATAGCAACAATCTCAGAAAACCATGGCCGAGAACATGGAAACGTTAATCCAGCTGGTCAAAAGTCAGAATGGTGAAATAATGAATTAAGCAGTTGAAATAAAAAACTTGAAGAAACAGATAGGGGAGTTGGCAGCTAGCAGTGCAAAAAGGCAGCCAGTACAGTTACCAAGTAACACTGAAACGGACCCGCGTGAGCACGTGAATGCAATAACTACAAGGAGTGGGGTTCAACTACCTAAAGTAACTGTGGAAAAGGATGAGGAGGAAAAGAGGAAAATTGTGGAGAAAGAACAGGTGCCTACTTCAGAAGTTCAAGAAAAAGTTGAAGAGGAGGTTCGACTTCGACCTCCAGTTAAACCATATGTGCGTCCCACTCCATATCCACAAAGACATAGGAAGAATTAGTTAGAACAGCAGTTTGGTAAATTCTTGGAAATTTTTAAGAAACTGCACATAAATATTCCGTTTGCTGAAGCTTTAGCTCAAATGCCACTTTATCTGAAATTCATGAAAGAGATGCTATCAAATAAAAGAAAGTTGGTAGATTATGAAACATTAGCTCTCAGTGAAGAATGCAGTGCTATCTTGCAGAAGAAGTTGCCACAGAAACTAAAAGATTCAGGGAGTTTCTCTATCCCTTGTACTATTGGTAACTTTAGCTTCGATCATGTGTTATGTGATCATGGGGCTAGTGTTAATCTAATGCCTCTTTCTATGCACAGGAAACTTGGTTTAGGGGAGCCTAAACCAACAAATTGAATCTGGCAAACAGGTCAATACAGTATCCATACGGGATTGTTGAAAATGTCATTGTGAAAGTGGATAAATTCTTCTTTCCAGTCGACTTTGTGATCCAGGACATGGAAGAGGACGCTCAAATGCCTCTTATCTTTGGAAGACCATTTCTTGCCATGGGACGAGCCCTAATTGACATAGAGAAAGGAGAAATCATATTCAGGGTGGAGAACGAACAAGTAATTTTTAGTATCAAGCCAAGAAAAAATCTTCAAGTGCAAAATGAAAGTTGTTTTAAAGTGGAGGAAGTAGTCCAGAAACCAGCAGAAAAATTGAAGCATGAGATTAAAATAGAGGAGGCTCCAAACACAAATCATGAGTTCATAGAGGCTAAGAAGGATAGGAATAACTTGAAGAAGGAGGAAAAGCCTAATTTTCCTCAACAAACAGTGGAAAAGGAGGCCTTGGACTTTAAGAAAGTGAGGAAATGGATCAAGAAGTGCAAGTCAGGTAATTGCAAGTTGTGCAGGAGTTCAAGAGGATCATTCAAGTCTCCATGATTTGGAAGTGCAAAAAGTCGAGCTTTAGACTTAAAATGGAGTGCTCGTTGGGAGGTAACCCAACCTTTCTTCCCTTTTATTTATTAAGCTTTCATTATTTATTTCATTGTTGAATTTTAGATAAATGCATGATAAGTAACTTGTTTTGAGTGTTTTGCATTTTACATGTTAGTCTATTGTTGCATATTTATGTATGTTTTTAATTTTGCATGTTCTGTTTAAACTAGACTTTTAATTGTCATTCCAACTCACACTAGTTTAGATCATGATGATGATGTTTAGGAGTGCTTGTCATAAATTATGAAATCATGATGATGATGTTTAGGAGTGCTTGTCATAAATTATGAAGTCATTAGGGAGTTAGAAACAAAGATGAAATTTCAAAAGAAAAGAAAAATCCTTTCTGCCGGTATACCACGTGATTGGGTGGACACTTAGTCAAGCGATCGGGCGATCGCACTTTTGAAATTCTTTTAGAACAGTGAAATATCACGCGATCGCTAGGTGGTGTGCCAAGCGATCGTGCAGTAGTCCTGAAGTAGAACTGGCAAATTTTGGGTATTTAACTCCATTCTTTCATTTTTAAAATGTCCAAACTTGATTTCTCTCCCCAAATCACCTCATACTTGTTCTTACATCTTGTGTGCATGTCATCAACACTTAGTGGCATCAAATTCATTGCTTTCATCACCTCCAAAATTCAATCAAAGGTATGAAATTTTCAATTCACTTCAAGTTATTCAAAAGAGTGAAATTTTCTTTAAATTCAAGAATGCAAATTTATTGGGAAATGGAGTATGGGCTTAGAGTAGTAATTGGAGTATGTTATTTGTGCTTAATTAGGTAAAAAAAAAATTTGGTTCATCCATGTCTCCAAAGTTATGCATATTCTTTGATTTTGAATATGCATGTTAAGTGTTTGATGAAATGCTACAATGAGACTTTTGTTCTTATTTGAGAAAATCTTCCGACCATTTATCTTCGTGACATGTTTATCAATGATTGTGTGTGTTTAGTTCATGATTTAGTTCACTACATCACATCACATGAAAATCATGAAATCCATCATTGCACCATGGCAGCCCCATTGCAAGACCACTGCAGGCCATTGCACCTGAAAACTGCTTTATGTCACCTACTTCTCCATAGCATTTCATGACCCTTTTGAACTCCAAATAAGCTAAATTTTTAATATGTTGTCGACATTGATTTGAAATTTAATTTATCAAAAGATGGCTTGGGAAAATTTGTATTTTTCTAGGCGATGTCGGGGCTTGAATATGTGTGGTCGACCATTTTTGAAAACTCTTGAAATTGCTTCAACTTTAGTTTGGGGGTGTGATATTGAACTTACATCATTTCTAATTGGTGTTTATGACTTCTAATGTTACTTATCTCTTGTTTGCAAGGTAAACACCAATTAAAATACCTCGAACCACATTGGGCAATACAAAGAAAGGGTCAAATGCGTTCAAAGTGCTATCAAAATGAAGCTTCAAAGTAGTGATACATGACCTCCACACCTGGGAAGTTCTCTTTTCCTCTCTTTTGTCTTGTTTTGCATAATGTTATATTTTTTACAAACATTGAGATCAATATTTCTTTCTAGTTTTGGGGTAGAATATAAATCTCATTCATGGAATAACCATTCTTTTTATTGGCATTCATTCAATTTTATTGGGATTGATTCAAAAAAAAAAAAAAAATTGGAAAAATTTGAAATTTTTTGTTGACATGTGTATTACCTAGGAAGTAGTATGAATCAAAACTTGCTTTAGCATGGATTGTGGACAACATGAAAACTTGAAATTCTTTTGAACTAGTTATTAATTGTTGGGTTTCATCTACATTGCGCACATAGCCATTATCGGAATATTACTTGTGTAGAGACTTGTTTAACAGATATGGGGCAAGTTTTATGCACCTTGAATGTAGGAATGCCTAGATAATCCCTGAACTTAGATTTAGAGACATCCCAACCTTTAAAACTTAGAATCTAAACTTACTCAAGAGCAGTTTGAGGGTGGGAAGAAGTGGTGAAGGTAGGCTCGAACTTTGAATGGTCTGTAGTTCCTGAAATGTGTCATTTGTTGAAGAGGTCTTGGTCAATGGGTATAAACCATTTCCAGCGTAAAAACAAAAAAAATGTTGAAGGTCTTATTTTACTATTCAAATTCCTTTTTGACTCGAGTGATTAAGTTTGAGGGGTCTTTCAAACCTAGTGCCCTAAAGTCGTCTGACTTGGGAGTCATCGACCTAAAACTCGCTACAGGGGTCAATTAGAAAGCAAGTACGGAGAGTGGACTTACACATAAGACAATAAAATATCTTTTACTTTTCTGTTCAAGCATTTATAACTCGAGTGATTAAGTTTGAGGGGTCTTTCAAACCTAGTGCCTTAAAGTCGTCTGGCCTAGGAGTTACCGACCTAAAGCTCGCTACAGGGGTCATATAGAAACCAAGTGTAAAACGTTCCGCGCAAAGATGGTAAAAGACATGGATATAAAAGAAAAAGTTGTCGATAATATATATATATAACTTGGTATAAGCTTGTTGATTGCGACTTTGATACATAAGGCGTGGATTAGGGAACCGCTTACCATTGATTGTTTGGGCAGACTTAGCTAATTCTGACCACCTAGTGTGGAAAAATGCAAATTTTTGATATTTAGAAACCACATGAATAGAAGAAATCTTGGGATTCGAGAGAAAAGCAGTAAGTTGTGATCATCCATGAGCAATGCAAGGAAAATCATTAGATTCATTAGGGTGACCACGTGAGATTCGGGCTTAATTGTGCATAACAAGCGACACAGTGTTAGGTATACCCTTTGCATGAGTAAGAGTTTGATATTGGCTATTCACACACACACTTGAAAATTTGGAATGAGATAACGAGAAATTATTTTACTATGTTGCTCATAACTCTTGCTCAAAGCGTGAATTGGTTTGGACTATTGAGGCATATGTTATACATGCTGACAAAACAAAAATAATTGCTTTATGTTGTTTTATTTTGTTAGTTTAGTTTACATTGTTCGAGGACGAACAATAGTTTTAGATTGGGGGTATTTGATAAGTGTATTTTATACACTTATTTATATGTCTAAATTAGAATAATTTATTGTCGTTTTAGAATATATGCTATTTAATTTGTGTCTATTTGTTACTTCGTAGAAAATATCCCAAAAGGCGAAGAATGAAGCAAACAATCGGAAAAATGCACGTTGGATGCTAATTGAAGTTAAAATGAGCAATTGATAAGTTTGTGACGTCAATCGGGAAGTGTACACGGTTCCAAAGTTAACGAATCAAAGGTTGGAGGACCTAATTGAAGGAATTGAGAGCTGGAACGAGCAAATCAAGGAGAATATAAAGTTTGGGGGCTAAATTGCAATAATTGGAAGTTGAGGACTTAAGGTGCAATTAAAAGGCAGAGACCAACTTATATAGAAGGAAAAGTTGAAAATTGCACAAACCGAGAGAACCACGTGATCGCGGCTTGTCTTGGCGTTCAGTCGCGCGATAGTATAAAAATTAGAATCGAGACTTTTACCCTGAACCGTGCGATGCTTAACCACGCGGTTGCACAGTTATACGTCTAGGTCGTAGATCAGATTTTTCTCGCAATTTTTAGCAGGCTTTGGGCTTTTTGACCTAGGTTTTTCCCTAATCTATAAATACAACTTATGAGGCACGAAATCAAAAGATTTGCCTAACCTAAGAAACTCAGATTTTATCATTCAAATCTTGGGAGATTCAAGCATAGCAAAGAGACGCGAGTTAAGATCACGTGGAGAATCGATATTTGGTGCAAGCTTTCCATTCTCTTATGTCAGTTTCAATAAATGCTATATTTTATTGTGTTTATTGTTTAATTATGATGTGTAGCTAAATTTAATGTTGGGATGAACGATGTAGCCTAGTTGATTATTTTAATTCCATATTCCTTTGTTTTAATGATTCATTACATGTGTTGATTTATTATTGTGTTTAATGCATGAGTTAACTGACCACTAATTCATGATTCAATGTGTTATTTTCATAATCTGAGAGGTGCGTTAATAACATAGATTTAGGTAATAAATCTGGTAACTGAACAAGAGATAGAGATACACTTTTGTTATTACTGCGGTTGTGTATGAATTCTTTGTGTGTTATGTATCTAGATAAGGAATATTCGGACCCTCTGTAGAGATACATGGTTGACTTATTTAGGTAGAATTGATTTAAACTCAAGAGATGAATTTCAATTTAAATTAGTGACTTCGACCGAATGCATATTTAGAAAATAAAACTGAAATTGGAGTTAATATAATTGGTTAAGTGAAATCGGGATTCCCAACTACATTACAATCGTTTTGTATATTTCTCAAACTCGGGTTCTTTAATATCTTCTCCAATTTTCAAGGGTAAGCAAGAAAATTAATTGCTGATGATTTGTGCTTAAATTTTAGGGTCGTGATTTTTCATTATTCGAAATTTAGGTGAAGTGAAAGATCTGAAAATAGATGGCAGTGCATATTTTGTACATGAATTGCAGATATTTAGGAATTGGGAAATTAACGTGCTAATATCAAAAGGAAATATGTATGTAAACTTTAAAAGGAAGAGATCATCGGTGGAATTAATTGTGTAAAATACATATTGTCTAAATATAGATAAGTCAGTTTCTGTGAAGTATATTTGTTTGATGAATTGTCAATGTGTAATAATGCTTAACTCTAGAAGTGGCAAGATATAGAACTACACATGGATTTTGCCCTGTTTTTGAATTGATATATTTGTCCTGCAATTTGGAAAAGAGAAGGGGAGAAAAGAGAATCAAGAATTTAACGTTTGCTTTATTTTTTTATTTTTTTTATTTTTTATCATAGTACTTCATCCGTCCCATTTATATAGATTTATTCGACTTTTCACACAGATTAAAAAAACATATTTAATATTATTGTAAATGTAATTTTTATAAAGAAAATTATCAACTTACCCTTATTTAAGTATAAAACTATTATTATTGAAAGTAATAAATAGAGGTACATTAGTAAATAAACAAAATAAATACTTTTCAATAGAGAAACAAGCATATATAATTGGGACAAGAGAAAAAGGAAAGACAGCCTACATAAATGGGACGGAGGGAGTAAAATATTTATCTTCAGTTAGAGAGATATAGTAATTTGATATGATTTTGATAGTTTTTTTCCCCCAATCTGCAAAGGCAATCAACCAATGGAGGATGAAAATAAAATCAATAATTCTAGAAAGATATTAATAAGAGACATTGTAATGTGTCGCATATTCATTGGATGATGAAAAAATAAGTGATGGGATAGTTATAATCATTATCCAATTAATGTATGTCACATCACAACGTCAATTAAAAATGTCCCTTATTAATGTCTCCCAAAAATTACTCAAATAAAATTGGAGACCTAGATTAAGGAGGATAGTCTTGAAGAGAAAATAGAAAAGGAGAAATTGACATAAGCTTATACAACTTTAAGTTTCAATCATAGAAATGTTAATTGTCCACAAGACAAGATTGTAATCGAAATATATATTGGCATGGCTAAATGAAGACTTGAAAAGGGAAGTGAAAATAGAAGGAAAATAAAATGATAGATATATTTTTTATCATACATTAAACTAGAAGGTAGAGAGGTTTGGTTTTGATATGTTAACAAAAAATCGGGTTAATTACTTGTGTATTTGGAATAGAATCTCATTTTTTAAGCACTAACAAGGAGATTGGAATATCTTATTAGTCAAGTGAATCTCCATTCATTACAAAGTCCGGTGGGTGGAAAAAAAAACTTTAATTATTTTCAAATATTGATAAATCGTTTATATGATTACGTTGTGTTTTATTATGTGAGTTAATTATGAAATGTTATCAGAATATGATATGTAGAATTAAAAAAGATTGTTAATGATTATTTGTTAAAAGAAATGTGAGTGATGCCAAAGAGCCGAGCCAAGCCGGCTCACGAGTCGAAGATCAATGTTCAAGCTTGGCTCGAGTTTTTAAAGGTCGAGCTTTTTTTGGCCCATGCCGAGCCAAAGCTCATCCCCCAAAATAAGGCTCGACGTACTCGAGCTTTTTCGATCTGAGCCTGACTGAGTCCATTAATGTCCATTATATAAAGTCCAGACTCTATTGCGTCAAACTCAAAGGAAACCCTGAAGTCAGTGATTATCTTCGCAACATCTCCTGTAGGCTGCTCCTCAACTACCTTGATGATTGTATGGGCCTTTTTCAACAGTTCTTGAAGTAGTTGGGCCTTTTGCTTTTCCTCTTCGAAGGACAGATGCAGATTTGAATTCTTCTACTCTAATTATACATTCTCGAGCTCAAGTCTACCACTCCTCCCAACTTCAACCCTCAGCTTTTCCTCAGTCATAATTTTGGAAACTTTTACCTCATCTGCAAACTCTTTAGCAAGGTGGCGAAGTGCGACCACCTCCTCTAAAATCTTATTCTTTTGGGCGGAATTTTTTTAGCTCAAGCCGAGCCGAGCCAAGCCAAATCCCATCTCTAAAAAAAAAAAAGTTGGGCTCGAGCCGCTAGCCGAGCTAAGCCCGAGCTTTTTTCGAGCTGAGCCTAAGCGGCTCGAGCCGACGAGCCATTTTTCCATCCTATGACTTTGAGACATGTAATATTGAAATCGACCAGAAAAGTACCTATAATTATATACTTCTTCTAGTTTATTGAGGGGCTTTGACCGTGTTCTATACTACATTGAGGGGTCTTTGACTGAGTATCTGAGGCGATCTTGACTGTATATGATATAGTTAGCTGTATGGGTCTTGACCGTATTCTAAAATTGGTTATCAGAGGTCTTTGAGACTTGAGAGGCATGTATGACCCGATTACAAATTTTAGTCAGATGGATTTTCTAGTATATTGAGATGTGATGAGATTATGCCCTTGATTTGATTATGAGATGATATTTTTCAGTATTATGAAAATGTCTTACATTTGAACTATGATTATATGACATTGCAATGTGAATTACTAAATGACATGAATTGGATTTTCAATAAATACGTATAAATGGGAAAGTATAATTATTTTTAAAATTATCCAATCACTGATCTATCAACCAACTCATTATTTTCTCATGATTTTTCTAAACAGATAACAATTAAGTTTTGAAAGTCTCAAGAATCTGTGATTATCAGAGGTCTTTGACCCCAGCCTGAGAGGCATGTATGACCAGATTACAGATTTTAATCAGATGGTACATTTTTAGTGGATTTTCCAGTATATTGAGATGTGATGAGATTATGTCCTTGATTTGACAATGAGATAATATTTTCCAGTATTATGAGAATGTCACATTTGAACTATGATTATATGACATTGTAATGTTAATTACTATATGACATGCACTAGATTTTTGATAAATACGTATAAATGGGAAAGTATAATTATTTTGAAAATTATCAACTCACTGAGCTATCAACTCACTATTTTCTCATGATTTATCTAAATAGATAACAATTGAGTTTTGAAAGTCTCAAGAGTCTGTCGATTTGGAGCCACCACACTAGTATGACATGTATAGTTTATTGTTTCATTGAAATTGAGTATTTAAATATCAATTTGGGCCCTCGTTTTTTCAACATAAAATGATTTTTTTTTATATTGCATATGATTGGTAGTAGATCGTAGTCAGCCTTGGTGGTGGGTCTGACGTCTAGCTGGCGTCCATCATTGGCATACGTCATGTCTCGGGTGATGCAATTCTACTTGGAAAACATGACGAAGAATGCGAAATAAAAGACACAAACAATAGGAAAGATCTAAATTCAATGAACACAAGAATCAAGAAACAAAGATAATAAATAAAAGATAGAATTTGATGATAGGACATTGACCCAACAATCACGACGCGATGAATCGACGGTGCAGAGTGAAGAACCAAGGTTTTCAAAACGCCACAAGGGATGTCAACTTCCTTGATAAGTTTCTGATTGGAACTCTACAAATATTTTCACAAATATTTTAAGTTAAATTTGTTCTTGAAGAACAACAAAAAAGGAATAACTCACATTTCAAAGAGAAAATACTCTCAAATTTAATTCAGTATCAAAGTTAATGTTTACAATCGTCAAAATTGATAATATAAACTAAAAACTGAAATAAACTAGGTCTAGCCACTAATGGGCTCTAATTTGCGGAAATAATAAACCCTAAATGGAAAATAAATTTAAATTCGCAATATTCTAGAAAAATAGACTGTTACAGCCGTAAAGGATATACTTACGACCGTGAGTAATCTTTTGTTTGTAAATTACGGCCGTGAGTGGGTTGCTTACGGCCGTAAGTACGTTTTTGCTGAAATTATCTATTTTTACCCTAAAGAGAGTTACGGTCGTGGCATGCCTGACTTACGGCCGTGAATTTGGTTCTGGTTCTCGAACTTTCCCTCTTTGATTCTGCTTGTTTCATTTGTCTTCTCGACTTGATTTCAACATGAAACTTGCTTCGTTTTCTAAGTAGATCGTTGTTGTATTGCTGATAGCCCGACTTCTCCTTTGATCTCGTACTTTGGATCACACCATCCTTCTCTCTTGAAAATGATTAGACCTCGAATCAAATTCTGGCCTGCCTTTCGAACACTTCCTGTTTTTGTTGGCTTGAGGGACCTGCTGTTGTTTGATCGCTTGTCAACTTTTGAGTTGTTCACCCTTGCAAGTGAATTTCTCTCCGATTTTAGTTTTATGATTTGATTTTGGTACCTCAGCTTAATTTCAAACGGATTCAGTCAACCACTGCAATTTATAAGGATTAGAATGTTTGATCAAAGACAACCCCAATTTTTCCACTAAGGTAGCACTAGCCAAGTTGGTGAAACTTCCTCTATCAATCACCATACTACAAACCTTATTATCTATGAAGCATCTAGTACGAAAAATGTTATCTCTTTGCTCACCCACACCATTCACCTTACACCTAGTGCTACAAGATCGCCTATTAATAAGTGATTCACCTACTGCAACATTTTTCAATTTATCATTATCACAAGCATTCTTTAACTTATGGATCTTTTCCACTTTATCTTCACTTTTTAAAAAAACTTTTGCATCACAACCAACCATCACCTTTTTATGCGGACATTGAAGTGCAATGTAACCAAATTAAAACACTTAAAGCATTTAGCATTTCTATCCTTAGGCGGTTTGGAATCAGAATCTGTTTTACCTCTAGGTGTTGGTTCCACCCTCCTCTTTGGAACATGAACACTACTCTCCCGTTTTGATCATGATGTAGGATAGGATCCCGGATATGGCCTTTTATCAACCCCATCTCCACTTCTAGTATTGGATTTATGCCTCTTTTCCCTTCTAGCTCTAGAATCCTCCTGAGATTGCTCCTTTTACAATTGGGAAATATTTGCTTCCCACCAATCCATCCTAGCCATTAACTTCCCAACTTGTGCTTGCATGGCCTCCATCAGTTTAAAATTCTTGTTGTCACCTGATGATGAAGATGATGAAGTTTTTCCTGTGAGACATGGTTAGTTTTCAAAAGACAAATAAAATTTCCTCACGTGTTTATCTTAACTTGTGTATCACACTCAATTCCTCTTTCAAGAACTCCATGAAACAATCCAAGAGCTTCAAATAATGGTAGGATAAGAGAAGGCATGAATAAGGACAAGAAAATTTGGAAATTGGGACAATTTTCGGAATATTTGGGAAAATAATGAAATTTTTGGATTTTTTTTTTAATTCACTATGAACACGGTAAAACAAATGAATTGAAATTGGATATGAATTGAATACAATAAACACTTTTGAAATTTTGTTGGAATTTTTTTTAAATCGAAAACTGGAAAACTTTAATGGTATGAAGAACAAGAAAATCAAGAAAATATCAAGAACTGAATTTAGATTCAAGCTCTGATACCACCTGATGCGATTCCACTTGGGAAATGCGAAGAAGAATGCGGAATAAACGACATAAACAATAGGAAAAATCTAAATTCAACGAACACAAGAATCAAAAAACAAAGACAATAAATAAAAAGATAGAATTTGACGATAGGACATTGACCCAATAATCACGATACGATGAATCGATGGTGCAGAATAAAGAGCCAAGGTTTTCGAAACGCCACAAGGGATGTCAACTTCCTTGATAAGTTTCTGATTGGTAGGCCACAAATATTTGATACGTTCAATTTGTTCTTGAAAAACAAGAAAAAGGAAATACCTCACCTTTCAAAGAGAAAACACTCTCAATTTAACTCAATAACAAAGTTAATGTTCACAATCGTCAAAATTGATAATATAAACTAAAAACTGAAATAAAACTAGGTCTAGCCGCAACGGGCTCCAATTTGCAGAAATAATAAACCCCAAAACGAAAAATAAATATAAATTCTCGAAATTCTGGAAAAATAAACAGTTACGACCCTAAAGGATATACTTACGACCGTAATTTACGAACAAAAGATTACTTACGGCCGTGACTGGGTTGTTTACTGTCGTAAGTACGTTTTTGTTGAAATTCTCCATTTTTACCCGAGAGAGAGTTACGATCGTGGCATGCCTGACTTACGGCCATGAATTTAGTTTTGGTCCTCGAACTTTCCCTCTTTGATTCGGCTTGTTTCATTTGTCTTCTCGGTTCGAATCCAACATGAAACTTGCTTTGTTTTCCACGTAGATCGTTGTTGTATTGCTGATAGTCCGACTTCTCCTTTGATCTCCTACTTTGGATCACATCATCGGGTCCATTAGGGTGATCTCGGTACCGTTCGTGTCAAAATCAGAACATGTATTGGGTTATGCAGAAATGGATTTGGGTTATAGTACTGGGGTTGGCAGAATTTTAGAGTGTAGTTAGGCTATAAATAGTCTCTTAAGATGATTTTTCTAATCCTAGTAAACTGTGGACACTACATTTACTAAAGTGTGTAGTGTGTGTTATCTCTTTTGATTAAAAACCCTAATCCTAGTACAACCTAGATCTAGAGAAAGTGGCCACACACTTGCATAGTCGCTATTAGAGAGGACCAAGGAAAACTTGAAGGTTTGGAACTTGGTAGAATCAAGAAACAACAGAAATAATTGTCAAAGCACGCTATGAAGGTAATAGTCACTAAACTATTATCTGTGTAAAATTATTTGACATTTGACATCCCGTTGTGCTTCCCAAGAGAAATAGCTTTTTAAATGCTTCTTTTGGAAAAAAAAAAAAAAAAAGGTGTAGCCCACACCTTGAGGACCACCCCAACCAACTCTACCCTGAGCCATTGGTTGAGGAAGTAAATCGTAGGTTATGCCTCCCAGAGCCAGGATGGAGGACTTGATGATAAGCCCAAAGTTTGGGTGACTCCTGCTTGCAACAAGGTACAAATCCAATATTTCAGGATTCGAACCCTGCACATTGCTGCGCTGAGCCTTACCAGCCCTCCTCTTTGCTACTGGGAGATGTGTCCAGGGGGCTTTAAATGCTTCTTTTGAAGTCCATGTCATTTGGAGTAATTGAAAGAAGAAGATTTCTTTTTCCCCATTTTTAGAGTATTTCAGTCCCTATTCTTTTCGAAAGGGAAGAAATACAACACTTACAACCCATACATGAGTTGGTGCTTTGGGTTTCGAGTATTTATGTTATTACACTTCATCACCATCAAACCATCATCTCGTCTCCTTTGGAGATCTTCGATTCTTACTGTTTCCAACCGCACCAAAGTGGGATAATTTTAAGAGTCAACAAACACATGGCAATCTCTTTCTTTGACCGAGCTGACCTGGATAAATTCTTAAGGAAATTCATGTTGCATGTTAATGTAAACTGGATGTTAATACAAGTTAAGCTACCTTGAGAAGTTGGATTCGAATTGGGACGTCTTGGATGTTGAAGCGAACTGATGGATTATCCTATCAACATTCTGCAGACTTAAATGTCAAAATTCTATTCTTGAAATATTGAAGTGAAATCTCATCCAGGGTAGATAATTTTTAAGATGGACTGAAGTGGAAGAACCTACAAATCCGTTCAATCAGAACTAACCACCACTGTTGTTGAACTGAAATCTCATTCTTACAAGATAATCTTCAAGAATATATTTACTTTTGATTTCAAAAATATATCTTGCCCATGCACAGAAAATCTTTTTTATTTTGAACCGACAACGTTAGGTCTTTTTTATTTTTTATTTTTTCTTTGTGAGAGTAGTATTAGGATGAGTGACCTCCTGGGAAACCCTCGTGTTGTAAGCCCCTTTCTTTTGCTTTCACGGGCATGGTTCAGTGGTAAAGTAGGAGGAGTTGAAACTGGATGGTCAGATGTTCAAATCTTGACTCATAGAAATCAACATTTAAATGTTGGAAGACAAATGCTTACATAGAGGTAGAGTCATGGTGCCCCATGTCACCCCTCCGAGAGTCCATTTGTACGACTTAAAGAAGGGTTCGTAAAGAGGAGAATCGTTGCTCGAATGTCTATTACAAGTGTGCATCGGTTGTATCTGCGTACGTATTTAAATGAAGAGAGAACCAAGGGGGAAAGTCATCCTCTCTCAGGATTAGTCTTACGCATGGTTCTAAAATGCGTAATGCGTTGCGATGCGTCAAGGTCGAGAATCAAGAATCACAAGTTTAGGCGTGTCAATGCGAAGAATAGTCGTCATAATGCGTTTCGTACTTTTAATAATATTTTAACTAATTTTAAGACATTAAATAATTTTTATATGAAAAATAAATTTTATTACATAAAAAGTAAATACAAAAATAATATAAAATATATAAATAATTTTCTTTAATTTTAGAATTACTAACTCAAAAAAATAGAGATTTATGGTTGATAATTTTATTTATATTATACTATTTGTTTCAAAATATTAAAATATTTTAATCCTTATAAAATAAGAAAAATAATATTTAAATAATAGTTTGGAGAGAAAAGTCAAACAAATAATGGTACGTAAAAACAACTAAAAAAAAGAAGTAAAACAATTTAAAAAGAAAACAAGAAATAAAAAAGTCTATCAGTTCCCATCCCACATTGGATGTTGATGTGGGATGGAAACACCTATTACCCTTATAAAGGGGTTGTTCAATGGTAAGCTGAATTAGTTTGCAAAGGGATTGCATCTGTTTACAGACAGCCCCTGAGTATAGTTATTTATTTATTTATTTATATTTATTTAAATAACACTGGTTCAATTGGTTTCTAACTGATTGGATTGGAAAAGTAACGATTTATAATTGGTTCTTGACCATTAATCACTGATTTTTTCGATTTATGTTTAACAAAAAGCATTATTCCGTGCATATGGGTAATGTGAGACGTTTTCCTCACGCATTACGCTAATGCGCACCTAGGCGGCGTTTATTCTCGCATTTTAGAACATTGGTCTTACGAAACTTGAACACCTGAGTTTAGTTCTTGTATTTACTATTTAGAGTGATTTGTCTAATATCCAATTCTAAGTAGGTAAAGACATGATCCATGTCCCATCTATAGAATAGTAAAATTAAATTAACAATGCAATTAGAAAGATTTTTTGTCAATAATCAAACACCCATAAAGAATCTGCAGAACGATATACTTTTGGGTGGTAAATCATTATACCACAATTAATCACTTTCTTGAGGCAAGCTAATCAATTACAATATCAATATCTTACCTTCTTAACTTCAATTCAGTCAGCGAGGTTGCTTTAACCTTAAAGCTACATAAGCCAAAACCCTATACCCCACCAACATTACAATCATAGCAGACATATCCAACACAATATTATCAATACCAAGATACTTTATGGCTGGAAAATCCTGAACCCTGCATTCTTTACCTTCCAAGCCACATGCATAAACCTCATTCTTGGAGTACTGCACAACTACAAGAAACTTATAGCAGTAATGGCAAAAAGAAAAATATTTTAACCAGTTAATGAAAGGCGGCATGTGTTGAATGTAATATCCACTGGCAATTAAAAACACCAGAATCATTACGGAAGACAAAGTTGTCGCCTGCTTTAGGTCCATTAAAACTGCACCGAGAGCAAGGCCGAAGCCCTGAGAAACTAGAACGTTGAGGAGAATCATGGAAAGAGTTAGAAGGAAAGTTATAAACGACGGTTTTAGGCCGCTCATCCAGTACGTGATTGTAGTGAATATTGTGGGAAGTACAAGCTCCATTGGTAAGTCGCCTGCGATTCTTGCGAAGTAATATGATGAGAGACGGTACATGCCCGAGGAGAGTTCTCTTGTGAGCATTGGCCTTTCTTGTGGGAAGGTGAATACGGCATTGAAGAGAGGGAAGAAGCCCCAGAATATTGACAAGAAGAAGAGCAATCCCACCTGTCCAATATTTTCTTGAAGACTAATTAAATTTAAATAAATATGTCGTCTCTAAAAATATAATTAATTTTAGATGAGGTATGCTCAATATGATGTCAAAGAGACCAGGACACGAGCTCAAGTCTCGTCATCATCATTTATAAGAAATATGCTCGTGTCATATATACTTGATTAAAAATTTAAATTTGATATGCACATTAGGAAGTACGATGAAGATTAAATGTAAATAACTAAAATATATGTTGTCTTTCAAAAATTTTAAACTTTTAATTGAAGTAGTTCTACACGTAATTATATTATATGGGTAAACAAAAGAGTTGAGTTTTATTCTCGTCGTTCCATTTATAAAATTATGCATGTACGGGACATTTAATTAAAACCATAATTGGCATATATGTGATAAGTTTGTTGAAACTTAAATTTAAGAAAATAAAGGTTTTTGTTTTCTAAAAACTTGAACTATTACAAGAATTGCTTCCATTGTTTTACTTTTAAAGAAGTGAATCAAAACTATATATAGATAATCTTAAGTTACCAATAACTAGAACTATCAATCGAGCCCGAGCTAAATCCGAGCCCTAATGGTAAATTTATATTTTTTGACTTTAATTTCATTCATTAAAATTATTCACGTAAATGCATTTTTCCGCAGTTAAAATATTTGTAAAAAATGTTCATAATTTCTATAATATTTTTAAACTTTCTATAGCTACTTCCAAAACTGTTTGATTGTGATATTTAGAGCATCTTTAATGGTTGGGTTTAGTGCGTGTGAGAAAGAGACACAAAAAAAACTTATGAGTCTCACTCTAATATCTCTTTTTTCTTCTTTCTTCCACTTTGACCTTGTACTTGACATCTTCCTCTATTTTTCTATTAATGTATATGAATTTGTATCAATCTCTCTCTTCCTTTTTCATTTTCATTTTTCCCTCTCTTTTTTCTACTTTCAACATCCACTCTCCACAATTTAATCTTAAAATAATATATCTCTCTCTTTCTCTCTCATCCATTGGACTTTGACTTTTACATAGCCATTAAAGATGGTCTTAGTCTCTCTTTGGTAAAAGTTTTTTTTTTTTTTTTAACAAACAAAGAATGTAATATTTTCGAGGTAAAATACGCGGTTAAAAACAGATTTGGAATACGTGGATGAAAAATTATTTGAAAAATATGCGTGATTAAAAAATGGTTTGGAGAAATGTGTTATTTATAAATTTATTTATAAATACTTTACCAAACGGAGGCTTATTTATTTATTTATTTTAAGCAAAAAAGTAAAAATATGACACGGCAATCCCAGGACAATAGTTAAAATAGACCAATTTGAGGTACTGTATATTTACCTGATCTTGTATATGATTGGCGTCTGAATGCCACCATAAAAGTCCAGAAATAATTGAAACAGACAACACTTGGGAAATTCTAAGGCATGAAAATGACTCATGTTTTCTTTCCTTTAGTCCTCTGCTTAATAACACCTTGAACTGCAACCACCAACTATTTGTCCATTGACTTTCAGAACCTGATAATTATCACAAGAAATTATTTTTTCAACTAATTAAAAAAATAAAGAATATAATCATTTAATGCAGCTCCATGCCACCACAAAAGTCACTATAAAACTTTTAAGCAAATGCATTGCACAAGGACAGAAGATTTTGATAATATATATACTTCTTGATGGCAATGATTTTCCAGGACGAATTTCATCGTTGGATGCTCTTTGAATTTCTTCTTTAAGAATTGGAAGCAGGTTCTTTTGGTAAGATGATATAAAGAATTGTTTTGTTGAATTATGCTCATCATGACTTCCATGAAACTCCATTTGATCAACATCCCTTGTCTCAGGAGTGACACCTGTTGACGTAAAAAAAAAAAATCGTAAATTTTTAAGATAGAATCTCAAGTCGAGGCTCGATAACATTTGAATATTTAAATTATTTTCCCGAGTGTAAAATAGAGATATATGCATCTGTATTATTGTATTTGTATACTATCAATCCCAGTAAATAAAAGCACTTTTTATTAGATAGATATATGAAACAATATCAGATATACTTGGACCAAATAAAAGCTTAATTAAAAGTTGGAAACTTTAATTAGTCAAGGCTCAAAAAAGAAAAAAAAAATATCTTCTGCTAAACTTACTTTTGACTATTTAAGTAGATACGTGTGTGATGCGTATAGGTTATTATTTGTCTTTGCTTTACTTTATTGTGGATTCAGCTTTGATGGATAATATTGTTCAGCTATTCATAATCATATGAAGCAATGTGGGTGGGATGGGGTAAGAAGATGATCATTATTCATTAATAATATATACTTACTAAAAGGAGTGATTAGATATTTTCATTTAAAAAGTCCAATTATTTAGAATATATTCCATGTCATATCGAAACTTTATTATTGTAAGTTTATGGGGGTAGTCAGAGGTTTCAATTATCATAAAATCTTAGCATTTTTAGCTGGCAAGAACAAGAATTTTAGTATAACCTCATTTTTCTACAAGCTCTCACGATAAATAAATATTACTAAAGGAATTTGACTATTGCTATGAAGTGAAAATGTAACCAATGTTTGATTCTAATTAAAATCTGATTTTAATTTCAAGTTAAAATCAACAATTAATTTTAATCACATATTTAAAGGGACCTGTAACTTTTCAACCACACATTTCATCAACTTTTATGAAAATCTATTAAAAAATTGATTTTAATATATATCAAATATGAGCGTAGTTATTTTTGTAGGGTAAATAACAAAAATAGGTATTAAGAAGAATATTTCATACCATTAGCAAGATCCAGCAGGATTCATGAAATTGAACCTAGGCTTGTGTTCACCTAATATCTCGCGATGCGAGATATACCAGCAAGTGCACGGGTCGTGAGAAGTAATAAAGTGAACCTACGAGTCTGGGTTATCGTCCCACGAGGACTGTTTACTAAGTACCGAAATGTGTTAGTTCTAAACTTTATTTGAACAGAAAAAGAGAATTTGAAGTTTTAAACTAAATCTAATAAATTAAACTGAAGAATTAAATTGCGAAATTTGTTTTGTTTTTAAAAACGATTGTAAAATAGTTGGGATTCACGATTTCACCTAACCAATTAAATTAACTCCAATTCCATGTTTTATTTCCTAATTATGTACTCGGTCGAATTCACTAATTTATATTGAAATTCCTCTCTCGAGTTTAAATCAATTCTACCTACATAAGTCAACCATGTATCTCTACAGCGGGTCTGAATATTCCTTATCTAGATGCAATAAATACAAGAATTCACACACGACCGCAATAATAACAAGAGTATATCTCTATCTCTTGTTCAATTACCGAATTTATTACCACGTTCTAAATTATTAACTCACCTCTCGGATTATGGAAATAACTCAATAAATCATGAATTGGTGATCAAGCAATTCAAGCATTAAGAACAATAATAAATCAATACATGCAACGAATTACTAAAACAAAGGAATTTGGAATTAAAATAATTAACTAGGCTACATCGTTCATCCCAACTTGGCAATTAGTTACACATCATAAATAAAGAACAAAAACAATAGAAATAAACGTTCATTGAAGAATAATATAAAGAATGGAAATCTTGCACCAAATTTTGATTCTTCAATTGTCTTCAATTCACGCGCCTTTGCTCTGCTTGATTCCCCAAGAATTGATGTTGCTTTCTCTGTTGTGGCTCGTTCTATGGAGAGGCAAAGGTCTGATTTTCGTGCAAAGAGGTTGTATTTATAGTTGGTGAAGAGATCAAGTTGAAGAAGGAAAGAAATTCATCAAATCCGCGCGCGAGTCTTTTTTGGTATCTGCACAGCGTTCAGTATTTCGACCATATCTTTCTCTTCCCTTATCTGATTAATGTGATTCAGAGTTATTTGGAAAGATAACGTAAAGGGTTATAATTATTCCTGAAATAGGATTTTCCCAATTCGAACGTTTACTACCCCAAAATTAGTCTCAAAGTCTGACTAGAATTCTGTCCAGAATCTTCTAGGATTGGAATCAATTTTATGGTAATATTCTTATCATATTCCATTCATTTTTGACTTCTACTTGCATCCAATTGACTCCTAAAAATCCTCAAAGTATCTTCTTATTATCCAAATCAATCATTGGATATTTGCAAGTTGGTCCCTCATGTTTAATTTGCTCTTCAGTTCTTCAACTTCCAATTGCAACAATATAATCCCCATACTTTGGAATCTTCTCAATTCGCTCGTTTCAACTCTCAATTCTTTCAACTGGATCCTCCAACTTCTTATTCATTTACTTCGGCACATTGCATCTTTCCGGTTGACGTTACAAACTTATCAATTGCTCATTTTAGCTCCAATTAGCATCCAATTATGCATTTTTCACATCAATTACTTCATTCTTCATCTTTTGGGATATTTCTGCAAAATAAACAAATAAACACAAATTAAATAGCATATATTCTAAAACGATAATAATTTATTCTAATTTAGACGTACAAATAAGTGTATAAAATACACTTATCAGCTTGTATCCAATTGAGGCAAAATAGTCCATCACTTTATTGGCACTACCACTATAAATTGGACACCCTTCTGATAAAACTATCACCTTGTCAAACATCATGTACAAACTACTAGACGGCTGATGAATGGTCGTGATAACTGTCCGGACACCGCAAGCCAGCCGCCTTAGTGTGGCGACAATCCGTCTAGCTGCGGTGGAGTCGAGACCGGAGGTGGGCTCGTCCAATAACAAAAGGCTTGGATTCACTAGCATTTCTTGCCCAATGCTAACCCTTTTTCTCTCCCCACCTGATATTCCCTTAAATAGAGGCCCACCAATCATACTATTTCTACAAGTAGTCAATCCTAGTTCCATGAGAATTAATTCAACATGTTCAATTTTCTCTTTTCTAGTGAGCTTATTTGGCAGCCTCAATAAAGCAGCATATTTTAGGGTTTCAAGAACGGTCAGGTACGGATATAGCACATCATCTTGTGTAACGAACCCGGTTTTACGCTTAGTGGAGCTTGAAAAAGGGAGTCCATTGTATGTAATTGAACCGGAGATCTTGCCCGGTAACCTGCCTGCTAGGGCTGCCAGAAGAGTGGTTTTGCCACTCCCTGACGGGCCGAGCATGGACAGAAGTTCACCAGGTCGAACAATACCACTAACTCCATTGAGTATATTACGTTTGACCTTGGATTGAGGTGAAGAAAAACAATTTCCTCCATTATTTCGTATCTCGATTGTGTAAGACACATCTTCAAACTGCACAAAATAATAACAAAATTACACAACACAAAAGAAATTATAGGCCAAACCACGTCTATTTGAACAAATGTCGTAGGTTTAAATTTGAGTAATATTATGAAAATTTGGAACAGTTGTCACCTCTATATAACAACTTAAACTTGAAAATTGTTTGATTTTTTAGATGATTAACAATAACAGTGGACTTCTATGTACCTTAAGGGTGATGGGCCGTAAGGTTTCCCGTAAAACAGAAAATCTAACGGTAGTAGCGTCATTTTGTTCTGTTATTTGATCATCTGAACATGGGCTTACATTGCTGGTTGAACCAGGTGGCTCAACCTCAACGTGCACAGAAATATTGTTGGTTCCATTACGGACTAGAGCATTAGCTGCACCACCATTGATTTCTTGCTCAAGAGACATCATTTCATTCGAGAAAAAGAAATACACAAAGAAGAAGAAGAAGAAGGATTTCAAAGTAGAATGCACGAGAAATGGTTTATGCAATGACACATGATATAGCCGCAAGAATCCTACGAGGGAGTGTAGGCAGCCAACCGTATTTGTAGTCTTAGATGGGCGATATGCATTAAAGAAATATTAATGGACAAAATCCTTTTTGACTTATAAAACGTTATTTTCCATTTTCTTTTTGGACAAAAGAAATGGTTAATGTTTACTTTATTTTTCCTTTACCACGTGTTTTACTAATTGGCACACGCCTTAAAAATTTATTATTGAAAAAAATATTAGGAAATATATTAAGGAGATTGCTGCATGAAAACTAATTAAGATGGTGTTTGGCAACTTTTGTTTATTTCTATTTTGACAATATCCCATTGAATTTTTTTTTATTATTATTTTTTTAAAGTCAAAAATTTTGACTGATCAAATATTTCTACCCACGATTTTTTACTTTAAAAAAAAAATAGATCAATAAAATATCGTCACATACATCGTCGTTTATAAACAACCATTCATAAACGGAGGAGTTTCCAAATAGAATGTTATGAAACACAACGTATTTAGAAAGAGACTACAAACCTGATTAAATACTTTTAACGTGCAAAGCAATACAGTATTACTAGTATTTTGTTAAAATAAAATTTAAATGAGCACATGCAACTCTTTTCTATTAACTTATAAGCTTCTAGAGACGAGATAGTAAAAATAATATTAGGTGAAGTTGGGTATAAGATCTAATCCTTGTTTGGTTTTCATTAACAATTTCTCTTTTTTTCTACAGTACTCAATCTCAACATCAATTAAAAGTCAAGCCCATAATATTTGATCTTTGAACAAAATTTCAACCATCAATTCTTCAGAAATTACTATTCATTTCAAAATAACTATTTTTAGAGCTTGTTTGATTTTCATCAAATTTTTCTCACTTTTCTACAACAATCAATATCATTCATCCATTAAAAGTCAAGATCACAATATTTGACTTTTCAACCAAATTTCAATCATCCATTCTCCTAAAAATCACTATTCATTTCAAAAAAACTCATTTTAACTAAAATCAAACACACACTTAAACAATACCAAACACACTCCTAGTTTCATTGCCTACATAAAAATTGTATTATATGTGTGGCAGAATGTGTGTGAATGAAAATAATAAGAAATTAAATCGTTGATTCAAGATAATACCGAATTGAATTGCATAAATTTGGAGAAACCCCAAGAATGATAAGTTTAATGTCAAAAACAACTACTCATAACACAAAACAAAGAAGTATAAATATTAAACCCTAACCCTAAAAACGAGAAATTAAAAAAAAAAAACTAAAATAGACATAACAAATAAGAAAAATCCCGTTTCTAGATGTCTAAACGATTTCAAAAGCCCAAAATCCATAATTTATAGCGGCAAAGTGACTAATCCAATCCGGCTCATCGAGACGAATCCGAAAAAATATTATGGACCAAAATCTGAGCTCGTATGCGAATTTTATGCCAATTTCTTTAAAAACTTTGAAATCTAACGATCCCGTTCTTCCAAGTAATCCAACGCTCAATTTTCAACTCCATCAATGTGCCATACTTTAACTAAAATCGAATTTCGTATGCACGTAAAGAGTGTGTAAAAACATAATTTGAAAAAAAATTATGCGATGCTTCTTTAACGGTTTAAATTTTTAAGATGAACTAGTTCAAATGTTAGTTGAATGAATATTATTGATAACCTACACTTTAGAAGGTTCACAAAGAATACATGGTTGCTTGTGTTGCTAATAATGAACATAAATTAGGAGATTTTTATTCATATTTCAAACAAAATAAAAATTGTAACAATGCTCTATATGTATTTAAAAAGTAGATGTTACTTTGTTCCTGCTTTATTGTACAATGTGATATTGTCATATTGTACAATCTCCAAATATTGTTGTCTGATATATATCTCTCATATTCGATTCATTATATTACAGACAAAGGAAAAGGGGAAAAGATTTCATGCATGGATAGTGACGACAGTTGTAAATTTATGGGAAAAAAACAATAACATTTTAATCCCAACTTGTAGGAACAATTATTTGCTCCACTCAAGCTTGTTAGGTAATATTATACTATCAAACAAAATTTTTGACTATGATATTGTTGGTGTAAAAATCGCAAGTGCACGATATCGCTAACAAGTAGTAAAAGTGGACTTTTGAGTCCGAGTTGTCGATCCCACGAGAACTATTTATTTGTTATCGATTTACTTTGATTCAATAGAATTCCTAAACTAAAACAAAAACTAACTAAGGAAACAAATTGCAAAATAATAAAAACAAAAACGACAAATAATTGAAAATCAACGAAATAAACAATGCAATTAAAATGAAAATATAAAATTAAATTAAAAGCAATTAATAAAAGCAATAAACAAAGTGGTGGGATTTCTAGCAATTGAATGAATATCGTAACTAGCGATTTCGAAATAACGTTATAGCTTAATTTCTCATCTCAAGTTGTTTTCTAAAGTTGTATTTGGTCGAATTCCCACATATATCTAATTTACCTCTCTCGAGTTCAAATTAGGCCTATTTAACTAAGTCAACCATGTATCTCTACAGCGGGTCAGAGTTCTCCTTAGTTAAATGCATGAAATTTTCTAGGAATTCATAAGTGACTACAAGTAACCACAAATTCATATCTTTATCTTTTTGTTAAAATTGCCGGATTTTATTACGTGATCTAATTGTTAACTCACCTCTCGAATTATGAAAACAATCATTAACTCATGAATTGGTGATCAAGTAACTCAAGCATTAAAAACAATAATAAAATCAATACATAAATATCAAAGCACCAACTTGAGAATTAAAATCAAACAAGAAACATAAAATGTACATCGTCAATTCCGATTATAAAATTTAGCTACTCATGTTTTTGGAAGAAAAATCAATGAATAATGTAAATAAAACCCGGAGTTTGAAGAATCGTTGAATTTGCATCACTCCTTGTTCCTCTTTTCAATCCCCAGCTGTGCACAATTCTGCCGACTTCTCCCCACACACTAGTACAAAAAAGCATAAAAAAATGGGGAAAACGTCGGTTTTTCAAAAAATCGACGTGTAAAAAAGGACGGTGTCATTTTCGAAATTAAAATTTATGAACAGGCGTCGGTTTCTATTTTAAACCGACGCGTAAAGTTGGGCTGGCCGACTTTGCGCGTCGGTTCAAGGAGAACCGACGCAAGAACGCGAGAAACCATGCTTCTCTCTTCGGTTTTTTGTTGAACCGACACCCTTTCTTAAAAAAAAAATTTCCCGATAATTTCATATACACTCTCGCGCCTCTCTCTCTCTTTCACTCTCACGATTTTCCCTTCTCATTTTGGGATTTTCTTCCACTCTCCACCACAGCCACGAAGCCGGACCTCCACCCACTGCCGCCACCTCCACCCCCCGGCACTCCTCTACCGCCGCCACCTCCTACATTGTAAGACCCGATTCTCATTTTTGTATATATGTATGTATGTATATGTATGTGTGTATATATATGTGTCTATAGAATTATATATTTGTGTATATATATTTGTGTGTATATATATGTCTGTGCGTGTATATATATTTGTGTGTGTGTGTGTGTATATATATATATATATGCGGCATGTGTATATATTTGTGTGTGTGTATGTGTATATATATATATATATATATATAGATATCTATGTATATAAGCCTGTGTGTGTGTGTATATATATATGTGTATGTATATATGTATATTTGTTATTATATAAATATATTTAATTACATGTTAATATGTATAAATGTGTTAATTAAATTTTAATATATATAAATTTGGGTGTTAAATTTATATTGTTGATTTTAAGTTAGTAGATAGATACATTTTAATATTTTAATTATTGGAGTTGAAATTATGAGATATTAAGTCATGAAATCTTAGCTTGACTTTTTAGGAATTGAGAATGGATTTCGGATTAAACTTGGAGTAGTTGATGATGTTGAAGTTTGATTGGAGTTGTATTTGATTTTTGAATATATCGAGGTTGAACATTTTGGTTTATTGTGGCATTTTGATTATTCCTACAGGTTGGCTAAGTCCAATTTATAGGGGAGGTTCTGTCGAAATTTTTGTAGAATTTTGTAAATAAAAAATGAAAATTATAATTTAAAGTGATTTTCACTATTACAGAATTGACCATACTAAATAAATAATTACATAAAACATAATGATTGTAATAAAATTACGAAGTTTCCAACCTAAAAAAGTATTGTATTTGATTTCAAATATTAATATATAGTTGGTTTAAGGATGTATCATGAAAAATATTTACTCAAAACTAATAAAAAAATTTAATTATATCTTCACATATAGGTCATTGATATGGATCGGGGTTGGATGTATGGCAGACGTAATAGACATGAATATGTAAAAGGTGTTGAAGAGTTTATGAAATGTGCGGATGAAAACAAGATAAAGAAAGGTGAAACAATGATTTTGTGTCCTTGTTACGATTGTAAGAATTTGAGAAAGTTTCGTAGTTTTGATCAAGTGAAGAGTCATTTGATTCGTCATGGGTTTAAGGAAGGTTATACACGATGGATATGGCATGATGAGAGTATGCTTCCCAAGACGAGCACTGGTGACGATGTTGGTGATCAGCAGCAGAATAATTCAAGTAATATTTGTGAGAATGATTTGGAAAATGACGAAAATGATATGATAGACGAAATGATGCGTGATATACAAGGGGAATACATTGAAAAGCCTCATGTATTAGATAACTTGTTCAACGAGTCTGAGAAGCCTTTGTTTTCTAGTTGTAATAAATTCACTAAATTGTCTGCTGTACTAAAATTGTATAACTTGAAAGCAAGCAATAGGTGGAGTGATAAGAGTTTCACGGCATTATTGGGACTGTTACGAGAGATGCTTCCGGAAGATAATGAACTTCCTAGTTCAATTTATGAGGCAAAGAAATTGTTGTGCCCGTTGGGTATGGAGATTGAGAGGATACATGCATGTCCAAATGATTGTATACTGTATCGAAATGATTACAAGGACTTGCGTCTATGTCCAAAGTGTGGGGCATCACGATATAAACGGAAGAACGTGAATGACAGTGCTCGAAAATTTCAGTTAGAATTGGAAATTAACAATTTCAGTCAAGGTAATTTGACTGTTGAACAATTTTACTCCGAGTTTATTAATATTTGGAGCGAGTATTCTGCTATGGTACATTCTAAGGTTCCGACTGCGGCACTTGAAGCTCTTCAAGCGGTTCATGCTGAAAGCCAGCGTGATTAATTCTTGATGAAACTTCGACCTGAATTTAAGCCTGTTCGAGCTAGATTATTGAACCGAAATCCAGTTCCATCTCTAGATATTTTCTTGGGAGAGTTACTCCATGAAGAACAGCGATTATCCACTCAAATGGGTATTACTCCTGAGAAGGTCATTTCTAAAGCTGTGAATGTAGCATATGCGGCGCAAGGGAAAGGAAAGCATAAAGTACAATGCTTCTGTTGCAAAGAGTTCGGCCATATTGCTCGCAACTGCCCTGAGAAGTTTTGCAACTACTGTAAGAAAGAAGGACATATCATTAAGGACTGTCAAGTGCGGCCTCAGAATCGCCAACCCCAAGCATTTTAAGCTGCTGTTCAACCCTCATCTTCTTCTACTCCACCCACAGTAAGCTCTGATTCTTCTATTCTCACACCTGCCATGGTTCAACAGATGATTGTGTCAGCTTTTTCTGCTTTAGGCTTACAAGGTACCGGTACTAACCTCACATCTTCTTGGATTGTTGATTCGGGGGCTTCTAATCATATGACTGGTAGTCCAATTGGTCTCCATGATGTTCGTAAGTATCGAGGGACACAAAACATTCGGATTGCTGATGGTAGTACTCTTCCTATTACTGCTGTTGGTAATTTGGGTTCTTCATTACAAAATGTTTTTGTCTCTCCTGGATTATCTACAAATTTAATTTCTGTTGGACAACTCGTGGATCATAACTGTGATGTTCATTTTTCTCGTGGTGGTTGTCTTGTGCAGGATCAAGCGTCGGGGACAGTGATCGCGAAGGGGCCTAAAGTGGGACGTCTATTTTCTTTACAGTTTTCCATTTCAAATGCTATTTCTCTCGCATGTACGGCGACTGCTAATAATAATGAAGTTTGGCATAAAAAATTGGGTCACCCCAATTCTGTTGTCTTAACTCATCTTATGAAACATGATTTTTTGGGCAATAAAAATTCTTTTACTTCTCTTGTTTCTTTTGATTGTGCTATATGTCGTCTTGGTAAAAGTAAAATTTTGCCATTTCCTATGCATGGTTGTCGTGCTTCTAGTTGCTTTGATATTATACATACTAATGTTTGGGGTGTAAGTCCTGTTGTTTCTCATGGGCAATATCGTTACTTTGTCACGTTTATCGATGATTTTAGTCGATTCACTTGGATATATTTCCTTTGTTCTAAAGCTGAAGTGTTTTCTGTCTTTCAAAAGTTTGTTACACTTATCGAGACACAATTCAGTACTCGTATCAAAATCTTACGTTCCGACTCAGGGGGAGAGTACATGTCTCATTCTTTCCAGACATATCTTCAAAACAAAGGGATCATCCACCAGCGTTCTTGTTCCTATACACCTCAACAAAATGGAATCGCTGAACGTAAGAATCTCCACCTCTTAGATGTTGTTCATACTTTGTTGATTGATTCGTCTGTACGATCTAGGTTCTGGGTCAAAGCTTTATCTACTGCTGTCTATTTGATCAATCGCTTGCGTACTCCTACCCTAAATTTTGATTTCCCTACTTTCGTTTACTTGGAAAATCTCCCGAGTATCAGTCTCTTCATACTTTTGGTTGTGTTTGTTTTGTTCACTTACCACCTGTTGATCATCACAAACTTTCTGCCCAGTCTGTCAATGTGCTTTTATGGGATATAGCCCTACCCAGAAAGGATTTGTTTGTTATGATGGTCGGGCAAATAAATTTCGAATCTCCCAAAATGGGACCTTCTTTGAAAATCAATATTACTTTCAGTCTCAGGTTAATCCCGATCCTCCTATTGTTCTTCTTCCAGCTTTTGATGACATGTCTTCTCCTATTGAGCGGTTTAAACCAGGTCTTGTGTATCAACGACATCTCCAACCTTACCCAGCACCCCTTCAAGATACTGATCCAATGCCTGATCATGTGACTCTTATACCTCGGCGCTCCACTCGGGTTACACATCCACCTGATAGGTATGGCTTTTCTCATACCTCGCTGACTGCCACTCTCGATACTGTTTCTGTTCCTCACTCTTATGCTCAGGCAGCTTCTCAAGCATCCTGGCAGGAAGCTATGCAAGAAGAGATTCATGCTCTTCAAGAAAATCACACTTGGGATATTGTTGGTTGTCCTTCTGGTGTTAAACTAATTTGCTGTAGATGGGTGTATTCGGTGAAACTTCGATCTGATGGCTCACTCAATAGATACAAGGCTCGTCTTGTGGCCCTTAGGAATCGCCAAGAATATGGTATTAATTATGAAGATAAACGTTTGCCCCAGTTTCCAAGATGACTACTGTTAGGACTGTATTAGCACTTGCAGCTTCACAAGGGTGGTCTCTCAGGAAGATGGATGTAAAGAATGCATTTCTACATGGAGACCTAAAGGAAGAAATCTATATGTCTCCACCTCCTGGAATGTTTACTACACCTTCATCGGATGTTTGTCGGCTACGCAGGTCCTTGTATGGATTAAAACAAGCTCTGAGCGCATGGTTTGATAAATTTTGCTCTACTTTGCTTGACTTTTAGTTTGCTCAAAGTCAGTTTGATTCATCACTTTTTCTTTACAAGACTTCTGCAGGAATTGTGTTACTCCTAGTATATGTCGATGACATTGTGATTACAGGATCTAACACTGAATTAATACAGCAATTACAACAGTTTCTCAAGGACTCTTTTCGTATGAAAGATCTTGGTCCTTTGCAGTACTTTCTCGGCCTTGAGATCCAGAATACTCCATTTAGTATATTTGTTTCATCAGCACAAATACACACAGGAAGTAATTTCTTTGGCTGGTCTCCAATCAGGTAACTCTGTTCTTACCCCATTGGAGGTAAATCTCAAGCTTTCTCGTGAGGAAGGCGAGCTTCTTTCAGACCCCTCCTTTTACCGACAGCTGGTTGGGAGTTTGAACTACTTGAAAATTACTCGACTAGACATTTCTTTTGTTGTACAACAGGCCAGTCAATTTATGCAGACCCCTCGACATCTTCATCTAGCTGCTGTTCGTCGTATTATCAGATATTTAAAGGGCACTTCTTCACGTGGATTGTTCTTCTCTAAGGAAGCTTCCTTACAGTTGGTGGGATTAGTGATGCTGATTGGGCGGGATGTGTAGATACTCGTCGTTCTATTACTGGATGGTGTATGTTCTTGGGAAGTGCCCTCATCTCTTTGAAAAGCAAGAAACAAGATAGAGTCTCCAAATTCTCTACTGAATCTAAGTATCGTGCTATGTCTTCTGCTTGCTCTGAGATCACATGGTTTCGTGGGTTATTAGGAGAGCTTGGCTTTCCTCAACTGCATTCCACTCCTCTCCATGCTAATAACACAAGTACAATTCAGATAGCTGCTAATCCGGTTTACCATGAGCGTACAAAGCATATCGAAGTCGATTGTCACTCCGTACGCGAGGCCTTCAATAAGCATGTGATTGTTTTGCCTCACATTTCTAGCGAACATCAAACTGCAGATATTTTCACTAAAGCTCTTTCTCGACATCTACTTCAGTTCTTGATTGACAAATTGATGCTTATTGATCTCCCAGCATCAATTTGAGGGGGGGATGTTAACAGAGATAATTTAGGATATTTTACAATACGTAATATTTGATTTGCTATAGTTTAGGAATTCTTTATAGTGAAGCCACCGAGAGAACCTGATCGGACTAAATTAAACTAAGCACCAATAAATTAATTATGACCCGGTCAATTCTTGATCAGTCAAAATCAATTTATTAATCACGTTCCGTTCCACTAAAAGAACGAGATTGCAATCTTTGTAAAATTGAAATTACTGAAACAATTAATCAATAATTATATCCTCTAACTTATCATTCTTACATGTTACCCTGTCGATCAACTCGAATATTCGGAGCAAGTTAAAATGACCAAAATGATCTTCTCTGAATACTCATAAACTCTCAACTCTCATCTTCTATCTGACAGTTCGATGTGATCACATCACATCATAGAATTCAACAGTCACTGTCGAATTACTGAGCTCAGATTTAACTGTCCACTAGAAGAACCAGTGAGATTATGATTATACCTAAAAGGTGACGGATTCCATAATACGAATATATGTTCCTCATTAGTTCACTTTAATTCCTAAAGTACCGAGATATTGATTAGCAATTTGATCTCACCCATTGATACCTCAAATAACTTCAAGTTAGTAATTGAAGTTCATTATTCGATTAGGATTAAGGTCCCACGTATGATAGTCAAGTGAAATTAAATTTGTATGGTCAATGTCACAAATTAATTTCATGTGGTCCAGTCCAATACGTTCCAAACGTGCTCTCAATTTTATTACCAAAGTCAAAGATAGACTTTAATAAAATCGAGACGATCTTATCAAAATAAATTGAATCTTTTTGTGTTTAACAACTTAAACACTCAATTTGTAATACCAAATCAACCCGTGGACAAACGCAACTTCATGTTAATACAATCAATTAATATTTTATTTCAAATGTCGTGAATTATAATCTATGGGCATATATAATTCCAACATATTACACATACCTTACACATATTCTTTGAACACAGCTCCTATTGTCGTTGCTTTTCTTGTTCATGAAACCGCAAAGACGAGTGAGAATAATTATATTACTATTGAAATGCAAATGAATCTTTAATATTTGCTTTGTTACCATGAACAACGAAGTTGATAATACTAAAGCTACAATAACAATACAATACAACATTAACGATTACAACCAACAAGGTACCACAGTGAGCTAAAAATATACTATAAATCAGATAGAAATATATTGTGGAACTCGACCATTCACTGGGACTAGAGAAGAACTAGTAATCCAATTGGCTTTCTCAATTTTTGATTTTAATAAGTTTGACTTCATCTTTTAGTAGTGCTACCTTTTCATGGGTTTGTTGGCACCTGTTTATTGTTTTAACTTGAAGTTATCTGGTAGTGATTGTTTATTTCATACTTAGTTGAATTGTATTGGTGGAAAAATACATGAGTAATCAACTTATATTTTTGCAATTTTATCAATCTACACAAGAAGAATCAGTTGGTCACATTGCCTCTATTTGGTAACACTGTTTGGTTTATAAATTGGTTTATTTATGAATTTGAGATAAAAAGTAGTGATTGAAAATTAGAGAGAAAATGTGCGTGGTTAAAAAGTGTTTCGAAAAATTGTGTAGTTTATAAACTGGTTTACAAACAAAAAAAGTACGGTTACCAAACGGAGTTTGAATTGTTTATAAGGATGCATTCCACAAACAAATGATGGGATGATTATTACTTTTTGTTATTTGAGTGCAATTACAATTTACCTTTTGCGTCACAATTTTTTGTTAATTTTTTTATTGTTCTTATTGTCAAAATATATGTGGTTATCGAACGTTGAATTGAAACTTTGGGCTGAATATTAGCAGGTGCAAAAAATTGTTTTCCAAAGGCATTTTATCAACCGAGATTTAGCAACCAAAGTTTGAATGGTAAATGCCTTTCTGCAACCAAATTTTGGTTATTGGTATTAAAGAAAATAAGAAGAAATTGTGGTAGAAATATTTTTGTGTTAATGAATGAAAAAAGAGCGGCATAGTATAAATAATGATAGACGAGTGGCTGACCCTAATTAGGGTTTGCTATATATTGTAAAATCCTAATCATATAAAACTACTTGCCTAACAAGAATACAACATGTACATTACATCCATAAATCGTAGGATTCAATGTAATCCTAATATGTACATGCTGGAAATATGGAGTGTAAAATACGTAAGTAGATCACGCTTCAATAACTAGACCATATGAATATTTTTTTAAACATTCACCGACCAATGTTGTAGTTGTTGAAGCTTATGAAGATAATTCCTTAGTGGCCAAGACTTGGTTGTTGAAAGCTATATTGTCTGTTACCACGCATTGGTCAAAGGAAGGAGCCAACATTCACAAACAAAATAATTTTGGTACATGTTGGTGTACCTTCCGGGACCAAATATTTGTTCACGGAAAGGTAAGCATTAGTGACCAATTTTAAGGTGGCCGCTAAATGTCCATCTTGCTGTTTGATCACTGTTGTTATATATTAGTGACCAACATTTGGTTGGTCACTAAACCAATTGGAGGAAAACTTATTCGAGTCTTATGATGTTTTAGCGACCAACCATCGTGATCAATTAAAATCATGGTCATTGAAAGGTAAGCATTAGCGACCACATTTTGGTCTTTAAAAGGTAAGCATTAGAGACCAATTTTAAGGTGGTTGCTACGTGTAAACAATTTACAACTAAATATGATACCTTAATTTGTTATATATAGTAGTGTCTAATTCAAGAGAAATATTTGGTCGCTTGAAATTCAAGTTTTAGCGACCATCATGAGTTCGTCGCTTAAGACTTTCAGCGATGGTGAATTAGCAATCATCGTCCAACCACAATTTATTGTTCACTGATGACATTCAGAGACCATAAAATAGCCTTCAGCGACCATTTTTTTTTAGTCGCTGGAGACCTTTATTTTTTATTTTTTTTGTAGTGTTATTGGGCAAATGTGCTGCTCCTAAACTTGTTTATAAATAATTAACCAAACAACGGAGTCTAAATTTTTTGTTGCCCCTAAACCATACCAATCCAAGAATTAATGAATTATTAGATATACTACCTATTGCTGATGCTTTTCTTTTTCATGAAACTGCAAAGACGAGTGAGAATAATTATATTACTATAGAAATGCAAATGAATCTTTAATATTTGCTTTGTTACCATGAACAAGAAAGTTGATAATACTAAAGCTGCATTAACAATACAATACAACATTAACGATTACAACCAACAAGGTACCACAGTGAGCTGAAAATAAAATATAAATCAGATAGAAATATATTGTGGAACTAGATCATTCACTGCAACTAGGGAAGCACTAGTAATCCAATTGGCTTTCTCAATTTTGGATTTTAATAAGTTCGACTTCATCTTTTAGTAGTGCTACATTTTCATGGGTTTGTTGGCACCTCTTTATTGTTTTAACTTGAAGTTACCTGGTAGTGATTGTTTATTTGATACTTGGTTGAATTGTATTGGTGGAAAAATACATGAGTAATCAACTTATATTTTTGCAATTTTATCAATCTACACAAGAAGAATCAGTTGGTCACATTGCCTGTATTTGGTAACACTGTTTGGTTTATAAATTGGTAAATTTACGAATTTCAGATAAAAAGTAGTGATTGAAAATTAGAGAGAGAAAATGTGCGTGGTTAAAAAGTGTTTTGAGAAATTGTGTAATATATAAACTGGTTTACAAACAAAAAAAGTACAGTTACCAAACGGAGTTTGAATTGTTCAGAAGGGTGCATTCCACACAAATAAATGATGGGATGACTATTACTTTTTGTTATTCGAGTGCATTTACAATTTAGCTTTTGCATCACCATTTTTTGTTAATTTCTTTTATTGTTCTTATTGTCAAAATAAATGTGGTTATTGAACGTTGAATTGAACTTTGGGCTGAATATTAGTAGATGCAAAAAAATTGTTTTCCAAAGGCATTTTATCAAACCGAGATTTAGCAACCAAAGTTTGAATGGTAAATGCCTTTCTGCAACCAAATTTTGGTTACTGGTATAAGAGAAAATAAGAAGAAACTGTGGTAGAAATATTTTTGTGTTAATGAATGAACAAAGAGCGGCATAGTATAAATAGCCATAGATGAGTGGCTGACCCTAATTAGGGGTTTCCTAAAGATTGTAAAATCCTAATCATATAAAACTACTTGCCTAATAAGAATACAACATATATATTACATCCATAAATCGTGGGATTCAATGCAATCCTAATATGTACATGCTGGAAATATGGAGTGTGAAATAGGTAAGTAGATCACGTTCCAATAACTAGACCATATGAATATTTTTTTAAACATTCACCGACCAATGTTGTTGTTGTTGAAGCTTATGAAGATAATTCTTTAGTGGCCAAGACTTGGTTGTTGAAAGCTATATTGTGTGTGACCACGCATTGGTCAAAGAAAGGAGCCAACATTCACAAACAAAATAATGTTGTTACATGTAGGTGTACCTTCAGGGACCAAATATTTGTTCGCAGAAAGGTAAGCATTAGTGACCAATTTTAAGGTGGTCGCTAAATGTGCATCTTGCCCTTTGATCACTGTTGTTATATATTAGAGACCAACATTTGGTTGGTCACTAAACCAATTGGTGGAAAATTTACTCTAGTTTTATGATGTTTTAGCGACCAACCATCGTGGTCAATTAAAATCATGGTCACTGAAAGGTAAGCATCAGCGATCGCACTTTGGTCGTTAAAAAAGATTTGAGATGTAATTAGAAGCCAAATGAGTGTAATAAACATGAATGTATTATGCTCCATATTTTTAGTCAGAGATTGGGACTCAATTTTCGTATAATAAACATTCGAATTTGGAAAATGTTGTATCTTTTTGAGTTAGCTTTTCAATTTACTTTAAATCACCTCAATAAGATATCGTTGTATCGAGAGAGAAAGATGTGATGAAAATACTGACACTAAAAAAATCTGGGCATATGATGTTTCGCAATTTTTAGACTTCATACAATCTTAAAATTCTCAAACACGGCATATTATTATATATACACCAACCTTATTTTTTTTTTTTTAGGTGTGGTTGATCATTATATTTTATATAGATAAAATATATCAATCTCTTGATCTATTATTTGATTTTAAAAAATCAATCACAACTTCTTGAATTGAAATTCAAGATTTTTCAATCGCAAAACACCAAACTCAAAATCCTTTACCAATAAGCCTTCAAAGTCTAGAGTTGGGAGAGGTTTGAGTTCCAATTGAAAAAGAACGGGATTCTTTCTAACAATTCACATGGAGAAAAAATAATCCACATTTGTTGGAAGGTTTTGGAAGCACGGTTAAAGAGGATCTTCAGTGATCTACAAGTGGCGGTAAGATTCAACTAAAGGTTAGTGTGTATAAATCGTTTTGGTAAGTCCAATCATATCTAGTGGATTTTATTGGTACATTTGTCTGGAAATCGTTTCCAAGTGAAGAGTTCTTCAAGGGTTTTTTTTTTTTGGTTACCAAATTTGATGTTAGTTAATTTTTTACAATTATTAATTTATTGATTGATCGGTGAGACGTAATCAACTGATTACAATTTATTTAGATTTAAATTAATATATTATTCTGCATATTACACTTATTGATCACCCCTTTAGGTTTCAGTTGGATTGATATATGTTATTTTTAAACGGTATTAGAACCTGTTGCATATCGTGCTGACGTGGATGATGTGTTCAACAAGGAAAGATGTCAACGCAGTCAGCTCTCAAAATACCGACCTCTACTTAAAGAGACAGTTGTTTTATTTAAACCGAGGTGATTTAAGGAACCGACCTCAACTTAAAGAGAGAGGTGATTTGGTAAAATCGAGGCGACTTTATGCCGAGGTGAATACCGAACGAGGTGAGACTGGCGGCGTTGCAGAAGCGTCAAATCAGTCGTATTATGTGTCAGTAATTATGGTTATCTGTAATATGTCAGTGTAATCATTTGTTGTCATGTTGTCAGCAATGTCAATAGTCAGTATCAGTCACATACTGCAGACGTGATATGTTGTAATGATTATGTTTTGTCTCCTCCCCTACTATAAATAAGGGACATAAATGCTATTTTGAGGGCAAGATAAAGAAAAACCTCTTAAAACTCTTGTTATTTGATTTCGTTGATTCGGCCTGGATGTCAAATCGGTATCGAACTGGACGTGAATTTATGCAACTTTGACCTCAGTTCGCTCTTGATCTGTTACCTTTTCTGTTTCATTTGGTATTTATATTTTATTTCAACGTCGGTCATTAAGTTTAAAAGCTGTATACTTAGCCAAATTATCAACAAATATATGGTTCACCATTAAACTACATAGATCCTACCACATTTATTTGTTGACAAAAAGTGACGTCAACAAATTGGCGCTAGAAGGAGAGCCCGTATCCTTGTCATCAGCAATCACATACTCGCTCCCCTATCATAATGAGTAGCAGATAAGATTCAGAGAATCATCGGGCACGACATTGTAACGACTCACAAGGAGATGCTCATGAGTCGAGGATGGCTGCTCTTCCGGGACCCCCATCGGAGGCAAACATGGAAATGGTCCTCAATCGACTTAAACGAATGCAAAGGGATATGGAGGAGATGAGGAGAAACCAAAATCAGGGTCGTCACCAAGAGGAGTGTAAGGTGCGGTCCCAACTACGAAGATCCAATAGAGCCTCCCATTATGATGAACAACGAATTGGATACTCAGACAACACAAAGAGTGCAGTAGGCGAAAGCACACCTTATGTACGGGGTAGAGGATCGCTGGGTTGGATGGGACCGAATCCGACAAGAAGGAGTGAAAAAGAAGGGGAGAGTAAAGCTGTCCGGACTAAAGGAAATGGGGACAGATCTCCAACGAAGAAAGTAAACCTGAAAAACCAGCCAGCTAGTAGCTCGACTCTTCACTTGAATCAGTCACCAACTCTTCCATCAAGCAAACCAGATCAAACTGAAGTTGAACAACTAAAGAAGAGACAGCCTGACTTGGAAGCTAAACAAGAAGGGTTGGGATCAACAGAACCATGTACCCAGAGGGCGTCACCTTTCACGGAGGTTATACTGTCACAACCTTTATCGGGAAAAATGAAGATGTCTCATCTTGCCGGTTACAATGGAGGGCAAGCGACGCAATAATATGCAGGGCATTTCCTCTAACTCTCGGGGACCGAGCGCAGCGGTGGTTCCGCAATATATCTCAGCACTCCATATCTAGTTGGTCCCAGCTAAGTGGTCAGTTCTTGAAACAATTCATGGGGTCAAAAATTCCTATCACACCGAAGGAAAGTCTGGTAACCATCAGACAGGAGGAGGAGGAATCATTAAAGAACTACTTGAGCCGCTTTAATAGACAGATCATGGGAATGGAAAAAATATTCGATGACGTACTACTGATGGTTGTTCTATCAGGCCTACAAATACAGACTCGTTTTTGGTGGTCAGTACATGAAGATGGACCTCGAACATATCAGGAGTTTCTTAACAAGGCGGAAAAGTTTATCAACGTCGAGGAGGCATCGGATCCCAAAGGTAGTCGCCACAATACTACTAGGGTATCAGACAAGAAGGAAACCGAGGAGGATAAGAAAGAGGGCAAGAAAAACACTTTTGGGAAAAGAGAGATTACAAACCGGGTGATAGGTTCCGCCCATACAATCCTGAGCAGAGGTGAACTCACCTCGTTAAATGCATCCACGGAGGTCATTTTCATGAACGAGAAAGACAAGGGGATCATTCCCCTGGCAAGACCAATAAAGCAGAACCCGAGCAATCTGGATCCATCTCGGTATTGCAAGTACCACAGGTCAGTAGGGCACACAATAGACGAATGTCAAAACTTGAGGTTTGAAATTGATAAGTTGATAAAAAGGGGAAGCTTGCGAGAATATTCCGTAGAATCACGGGACTTGAGAAAGCAATCCACGCAACAAGAGAAATATGTCGTCCATTGTGAAGCAGAGCCCCGCAGGGGAGATCGGCCTGATGAAATCCGTACCATCGTGAATGGGAATCAAGTGCAGGTCGGATAAAAAAGGCAAAGACGAGAATTCTCCCGAGAAGCTCGAAATAGCTACCAGGTATGTAGCCACATAATCACTCCGGACAATTCAGAGTCTTTCAGCTTCTCTGAGGAAGATGCCAGGGGGGTGCTCCAACCACACTCAGATGCTTTGATAATCATGATGCCGGTGAGTGGGATAAAAATCCACAGGACATTGGTGGATGACGGCAGTGCTGTGAATGTGCTATATTGGAGGACCTTTGAAAGAATGAGAATTGACCCACGTAACTTGCGGCCAAGGAAGACGAGGATTCAGGGCTTCACGGGTGATTACATCTGTCCGAAAGGTGAAACATCTTTATTGGTTGAACTGGGGACAGGATCTTGTCAGAGACGCGTAATTGTTGATTTTGTGGTAGTGGACGTCGTGACAAACTACAATGCTATATTGGGAAGACCAATCCTCTACGAGCTCAAGGTGACGGCTTCAATTTATCACTATTGCTTGAAATTTCCTACATCACACGGAGTAGCCACCGTGAGGGGGGATCAGAGAGCTGTCCGAGAATGCAATTTAGGCTTCGCCTCCAGCCACATCCAAATGGTAAAAAAAGGAAGTCCCATTGTAGAACCGAATGAAGAAGACGAACTGATAACAGAACTGCAAACACTGGATCCAAGGGGTACCCAGGATCGGGGTCAGTCAGGACCTGTGGAAGAGTTGGATGTTGTGAAAGTTGACGATACAAAACCCGATGTCGAGTTCAGAATAGGACACGAATTAGTTGAACCCATCAGGACTAACCTCATCAATTTTTTGAAAAATAACTCAAATGTGTTCGCATGGACTCACTCAGACATGGAAGGGATTGATCCTAAAAACGCGTGCCACCATCTCCACGTTAATCCTAATTTCAAACCAAAGGTATAAAAAAGGAGGTCACTTAATCCTGAACGATATGAAGCACTGGTAAGGGAGGTGGTGAAACTACTTAGCAATGGATTTATCCGAGAATCTTTCTACCCTGTGTGGGTAGCTAATCCAGTGCTAGTAAAGAAAAGTAATGGGACATGGAGGCTGTGCATAGACTTTTCCGACCTGAACAAAGCATGCCCCAAGGATAGTTTCCCACTCCCCAAAACTGATCAAATGGTGGATGCCACAGCCGGACATCAGTTTCTCAGCTTCATGGACGCTTACTCAGGATATAACCAAATACAAATGAATGAAGCAGATGAAGAGCATACCTCATTTATGACTGATCGGGGACTTTATTGCTATAAAATGATGCCGTTTGGCTTAAAGAACACGGGAGCAACATACCAGCGCTTGGTGAATGAAATGTTTAAGGATCTCATCGGGAAGACAATGGAGGTGTATGTCGATGACATGCTCGTAAAGAGTATCCGAGCTGAAGACCATATTCAGCACCTTGATGAAATGTTCCGAGTACTGCGAACTTATCGAATGAAGTTGAATCCTAAGAAATGCTCCTTCGGGGTAGGATCAGGAAAATTCCTTGGCTATCTGGTAAACTAGAGGGATATCGAAGTTAACCCTGATAAAATACAAGCGTTGATGAAGATGAGAGAACCAAGGAAAGTCAAAGAGGTGCAAAGTCTGATGGGGAGGATAGCAGCCTTGAACCGTTTTGTGTCAAGGTCTACGGATAAACGCCGGCCATTCTTTGATATTATCAAGAAGAATAAGGAGTTTGAATGGACAAAATAATGCCAGATAGCTTTTGAAGATGCAAATGGCATCCCCACCCATCCTTTCGAAACCGTTATCGGGAGAAGTGCTATCTCTATACCTGGCCGTTTCAGAACTAGCGATGAGTGCAGTCCTTATGAGAACCGAGCAGGGAGTTCAGCGTCCTGTTTACTATGTCAGCCAGGCCCTATACGATGCCGAACTTCGGTATTCTGAAATGGAAAAACTGGTCTATGCTTTGATAATGTCAACTCGAAAATTGAGACCTTATTTTTTGGAGCATCAGGTGGAAGTATTGACTAGTTACCCTCTGAGGCAGGTGTTACAAAAACCCGAGATGTCCAGACGGTTATTGAAATGGGCAGTGGAGTTGGGACAATTCGACCTTGTGTACAAAGCAAGAACCGCCATCAAAGGGCAAGCTTTAGCTGATTTCATGGTGGAGTTCCCACCAATGGCGCAAAGCTGCTGTGCAGAGGTAGATAGGACCTGGCGGTTATATGTTGACGATTCATCGGTAGGAAAGCGAGCAGGGGTTGGGGTCGTTCTCATCAGTCCAGATAATCAATTCTTCTACAGCTCTTACTGTTTTGGTTTTGAAGTAAACAATCATGACGCTGAATATGAGGCTCTGATTTTAGGGTTGAACATCGCTCAAGCAATGGGTGTTAATAGTCTTATCTTGCACAGTGATTCCCAACTGATAGTCAACTAAATCCAGGGAATGTATGAAGCCAAAGTTGAAAAGATGAAGACCTACAGAACAAAGGTCTTGGAGGAGCTGAAGACGTTTAGGCATACACAGATTATCCAGATCCCTCGATCCAAAAAACAGTCAGGCTGATGCTTTGGCTCGCTTAGAAACAAGCGAAGGAACGTCTGAATTGGAAAGCATATCAATCGAGACCGTGGCGCGCTCAGCCTTAAACTCATCACATTCAGTCGTCCTGCAAACCTCTCTGAAGAAGACATGGAAGGATGAAATTATCCAATATCTACGAGAAGGGACGACGCCACTGGATCAAGTGAAGGTTAGGAGTTTGAGGATCAGATCTGCAAGGTATACTTTGATTGGGGATGACTTGTACAAGCGAGGATTCTCCTTACCATTGTTGAAGTGTTTGGACAATGAAGAGGCGGATTATGTAATGAAGGAAATCCACGAGGGCATTTGCGGGAATCATACCGGGGGACAAGCAATGGCGTTTAAAATTATTAGACAGGGGTACTTTTGGCCTATTCTGAAGAAAGACACGATTGAATTTGTAAAGAAATACGACAAATGTCAAAGGTTCGCTCCAATGATGAGGAACCCACCCGAAGAGCTAACCTCGGTTTTGAGCCCATGGTCATTCGCTAAATGGGGAATAGATCTAATTTGACCTCTACCAACGACAAAGGGGGGAAATAGGTTTGCTATCGTTGCGGTGGATTATTTCACAAAATGGGCAGAGGTTGAACCGTTGGTTAAAATTACAGAGCAAAAAACTACAGACTTTGTATGGAAGTCTGTCATTTGCAGGTTTGGAATCCCACAATCCATTGTAACGGACAACGGGAAGCAGTTTGACAATGAAAGGTTTAAATCTTTTTGTGAAGGACTGGGTATCAGGAAGCATTTCTCCACCCCAAGCCATCCTCAATCCAATGGGCAAGTTGAAGCAGTAAACAAAATTATCAAGCACAATCTGAAGACTAGACTCGAAACCCTGAAAGGATCATGGGCAGAGGAGTTACCTGGAGTATTGTGGTCTTACCGGACAACTCACAGGACATCAACCAGAGAGACCCCGTTCACTTTGGCTTTCGGAACAGAAGCTGTGATCCCGATTGAGGTAGGTCTCCCATCATTCCGGGTCACTCATTTCAATGAGAAAAATAACGACGATGCTCTCATTGTTGAGTTGGACCTTACAGAGGAAAAACGATTACAAGCACAAGTCAAGAATGCAGTGTACAAGCAAAGGAATGCGAGGTATTATAATTCAAAGGTGAGGACGAGACAATTCCAAGTGGGGGATCTAGTATTGAGAAAGATTATCGCAACACACAAGCCTTTAGGACCCAACTGGGGAGGACCGTGTCGGATCAAGAAGGTCATGAGCAATGGGTAGTATGAACTAGAGTCACTTGATGGAGTCCAGCTTCAACATCCCTGGAATGCAGAATACTTGAAGAAATATTTCCAGGAGGGTAAGTTGTGAAATTGGATATAAATATTTTTGATGTCAATCAAGAAATGTAACCAAATGAATGAAAAGTTCAAATGTTTCCATGTATGAGAATCTGAATAAATCCTTCCAAAACAAAGACCTTAGTTGATGATCCATAAGTACCTATAAGGCAGGATATCATCAACAATACAAGGCAATCCATCTCAAGGCAAGAAAGACCTCCTTGAGAGGCAAAACAAAGACCTTAGTTGATGATCCATAAGTACTTATAAGGCAGGATATCATCAACATTACAAGGTAATCCGTCTCAAAGGCGAGAATGACCTCCTTGAGAGGCAAAACAAAGATCTTAGTTGATGATCCATAAGTACCTATAAGGCAGGATATCATCAACAATACAAGGCAATCCATCTCAAAGACGAGAAAGACCTCCTTGAGAGGCAAAACAAAGACCTTAGTTAATGATCCATAAGTACCTATAAGCCAGGATATCATCAAAATAACGAGGCAATCCGCCTCAAAGACGAATTAGATCCCCTTGAGAGGCTAAAGTTGACTATCCATAATTACCCATAACAATCATCCGAGGTGAATATTTACCGACCTCCATTTTGCAGACGAGGTGTTTTGGTAAGAAAATACCGAGGCGAAGTTTTGCCGACCTCCATTTTGTAGACGAGGTGTTTTGGTAAGAAAAGACCGAGGTGAATGTTTACCGACCTCCAATTCACCTCTACATTTTATTTGGAGTAAATTGACGTTTAAAAATTGCTTAAGTGTTCACTTCGTTTGTAATTCACCTCTGCATTTTATTTAGAGTGAATTGACGTTTGAAAATTGCTTAAGTGTTCATTTCGTTTGTAATTCACCTCTACATTTTAGTTGGAGTGAATTGAGGTTTGAAAATTGCTTAAGTGTTCACTTCGTTTGTAATTCACCTCTACATTTTATTTGGAGTGAATTGACGTTTGAAAATATCTTAAGTGTTCACTTCGTTTGTAATTCACCTCTACATTTTAGTTGGAGTGAATTGACGTTTCAAAATTGCTTAAGTGTTCACTTCGTTTGTAATTCACCTCTACATTTTAGTTGGAGTAAATTGACGTTTGAAAATTGCTTAAGTGTTCACTTCGTTTGTATTTCACCTCTACATTTTATTTGGAGTGAATTGACGTTTGAAAATTGCTTAATTGTTCACTTCGTTTATAATTCACCTCTGCATTTTATTTGGAGTGAATTGACGTTTGAAAATTGCTTAAGTGTTCACTTCGTTTATAATTCACCTCTACATTTTATTTGGAGTGAATTGACGTTTAAAAATTGCTTAAGTGTTCACTTCGTTTATAATTCACCTCTGCATTTTATTTGTAGTGAATTAACGTTTGAAAATTGCTTAAGTGTTCACTTCATTTATAATTCACCTCTGCATTTTATTTGGAGTGAATTGGCGTTTGAAAATTGCTTAAGTGTTCACTTCGTTTATAATTCACCTCTACATTTTATTTGGAGTGAATTGACGTTTAAAAATTGCTCAAGTGTTCACTTCATTTATAATTCACCTCTGCATTTTATTTGGAGTGAATTGACGTTTGAAAATTGCTTAATTGTTCACTTTGTTTATAATTCATCTTTACATTTAATCTGTAGTGAATTGACGTTTGAAAATTGCTTAAGTGTTCTGATGAGGTTCGAAGCGCGGAAGAAACGCCGAAAAGTTCCGAACTCAGGTTGTGGTTGGACAGATGAATCATGACCCGATATTCACGACGCGATGGCTCGACGATGCGGAATCAAGAACCAAGACTTTCGAAACGCCACAAGGATTTGCCCAATCTCCTTGATAAGTCTCTGATTTGAACGCCACAAATATTCTAGCAAATATTTGATAAGTTCGATATTTGAACGCCACAAGAAATATTCTTGATAAGTTCGAAAAAATATAGGAATCCACCTATAACTTTTATTGAATTCTTAATAAAAACTATTTATATCAAAATCGAAGTCTGTTTTTAATATTACAATGAAGACGCCTTTATATAGGCTACCAGAATAAAAATCCTAGTTTACTTAGAAAACTAAATAAAATCTAATTCTAATTAGGGAATAGATAAAATCTCTCATAATAGAGTCCTAATTTAATTGGAAACAATAATAAAGACAAAGTAAATATAATCCTATAATTATGGAAATATAGTAAATTTCCGTCTGCATCATTGATTTGCCAATTTGAAGCCCCAAACGATGGAATTTGGCCCTAAAATCAATGGGCTCAAGGGCATTAGCCCATGAGTCTTGCTCAGTGACCTGTTTCTACTCGAAAAATATATATTATCCATCCAATTCCGACATGGTTGACTGGACTGCACTTTTATTTAGCTTGAATATTTAACTTTTTGTCAAGCCCACTATGACTCCAATTGTCTAGGGTCCGGAACACATCATACCCTCCTTCTTTAGGATGATTCGTCCCGAATCATAGCTTTGTTCCTGTTGTTTCACTTCACCTCCCGGATCAAACGGAAAATTATTGCTTCCATTCCGGAGGGATGACCAATAGTATCCTGTAACTTGGGTTATATGAATGGATTGAAGTAGAAACTCCTGTGGGCATTGGTGGTGTTGCCCAAATTTTCAAGCACATTTAACCTGCAAGACAAAGTTAAATAAAGTGGGGAGGGAAATGTTAGGTTCATGAGGTACAAGGTATGGATCCCTGTATTCATGAATTATCACCGTCAATTCCACCTTTTGAACCATGAGGCCCTTCTCTTCACCTCGTTCTCCTTTTGCAACTTCTTGCTCGCCCCCCTCTATCTCTTTTCTCTTAAGCCCGGTTACTTCCTCTAACTCAAGATTTTCTAGCTCATCCACCTCTTCAAATTTTTTTCTTTCAAATTCAACCACATCTTCTACCTCCACATTTTTATCACCATGCTCATGCACTACCTCATCATTACTCAAATGTGGATCTTCCAATTCAACGCTCAAATCTTGAACTTCCACCTTAACTCCCAATTCAAATTTTGGAGTTTGTTTAGTTTTTTTTAATTTCAACTCTCCCTCCTTCTTATCAATATCCTTATCCCCATGATGCCTCCTATTACACCACTTTTCACTCTCCTTCCTTACCCTCCGTGAATCTTCTAGTGCTTCCTCTAATGTCAACCCATATAGTACGCATGTTTTCCCTTTCTTAAGGAATTTGTATATGTGCATACTCTTATCATAAACAGCCTCCCTCCTATGTCTCCAAGGATTTCCCAATAAAATATGATATGATTTCAATGGCACCACATCACACCATACATCCTCACTATACCTTCCCTGGGTGATAGACACTAGAACTTGTTTGGTTACTTTGAAATTCCCAAACTCCCTCATCCACGTCATCCTATAAGGTTTATAGTGTATTTCTAGGGGCAATCCTAATTTTTCAACCACGGTGCTACTAACGAAATTAGTAAAGTACTTTCCATCAATCGCCAAACTACACCCCTTATGATCTACATAACATCTAGTTTGGAATAAAGAGCCCGGATCATAATCCATTCTTTATGTGGCATTTCAAAAATTCAAGAACGAAGAGAATTTAGACATCAAATAGCAAGAACGACTTTTATTGACTTGGAAGGGAATGAATATCAAGAATTTTAAAGAAACTCAAGAAAGTGGTTCTTGAATTTTGGAATGACTTTTTTTTTTTTTTTTTTTTTTGAATTATGAATTTTCGGAATTAAATAACAATAAAAAAATAATTTTTTTTTAAATAAATCCGAAAATTCGACACGAACACAACAAAACAAACGGAACAGGATTTGGATAAGAATGGAACAAAATAAACACTTTTGAATTTTCGTTGAATTTTTATATTGATCAAACTGGAAAAAATTTACTGGCACGAAGAACACTCAAGAAAAGAAAGACTCAACAACAAGATATGGATAATTCTTATGACAGACTCGATGATAAACATAAGAATTAAACTGGGTAGAGTAAAAACTTAAATTCAGAGTCCAGCTCTGATACCAGATGATGTGATTCGAAGCGCGGAAGAAACGCCGGAAAGTTCCGAACTCAGGTTGTGGTTGGACGGATGAATCATGACCCGATATTCACGACGCGATTGCTCGACGATGCGGAATAAAGAACCACGACTTTCGAAACGCCACAAGGATTTGCCCAATCTCCTTGATAAGTCTCTGATTTGAACGCCACAAATATTCTAGCAAATATTTGATAAGTTCGATATTTGAACGCCACAAGAAATATTCTTGATAAGTTCGAAAAAATATAGGAATCCACCTATAACTTTTATTGAATTCTCAATAAAAACTATTTATATCAAAATCGAAGTCTGTTTTTAATATTACAATGAAGACGCCTTTATATAGGCTACCAGAATAAAAATCCTAGTCTACTTAGAAAACTAAATAAAATCTAATTCTAATTAGGGAATAGATAAAATCTCTCATAATGGAGTCCTAATTTAATTGGAAACAATAATAAAGACAAAGTAAATATAATCCTATAATTATGGAAATATAGTAAATTTCCGTCTGCATCATTGATTTGCCAATTTGAAGCCCCAAACGATGGAATTTGGCCCTAAAATCAATGGGCTCAAGGGCTTTTTCCCATGAGTCTTGCTCAGTGACCTGTTTCTACTCGAAAAACATATATTATCCATCCAATTCCGATATGGTTGACTGGACTGCACTTTTATTTGGCTTGAATATTTAACTTTCTGTCAAGCCCGCTATGACTCCAATTGTCGAGGGTCCGGAACACATCATGTTCACTTCATTTCTAGTTATATTCAGCTCGTTTGAATTTCGAATATTCAACGCTGAAATGAAAATTATAAGACAACATTGATCTAAAAATATATGACTGTTCTTCAATGTTGATGGCCTTTTCTGGCAGGTTGGCGTGAGACTCAGTGAGTGGTGAGAGTAGGGGTTCTTCATCGACCTCGTCGGGCATCAGCTCTAGATATTTTTTATATACCAGGTCGAGCTTCTCTTTTAAGAAATTTATATCCACCTCAGGTCGTTTTTCTTCCAGCTCCTCTACTATCTCTTTGAATGTGAGATAGTAAGTCTCATCCACGTCGTGTTCGTACTCCACTGAGTTTTTGAACTTTTTTGCTGCCTCTTTATAAGAACCTTGGACAACAACCTCTAGCTCAGTTTTTTCCCTCTTCAAGCTGGCCTCGTCCAATTCCTTTAAAATCCTCTCCTTTACGCCCTGCAATTGGGCCACATTATCTTTTAGAGAAGCCACCTCCTCCCTTAAAGGAACCACTTCGTCCTTAAACTTGGATAGTTCAAGGTTGGTCTCCTTCAGGTTGGCCATCTCATCTAGGACCTCTTTTAGTTTGGCCTCTGCCTCATGTCTGGCCTTCACTTCCGCCTCAAACATGTTCCTGGCGTCATCAGCAAGCTTCTTGAACTTTCTGGTGTCGGAGGCCGCTTCGCTTAATCTGGACTGAGCCCGGAAAAGATAATTCAAAGCTTGGCCGATGTGAGCAGTACTAGTTGCTAACAGGTCGTCCAAAGGCATATCTTCGCAGAACTTTTCTTGACGGGGCGTCCAGGTCTTGGCCGGAACATCCATTGGCCACCTTGGTCAGTAGGGGGACATTCATGAAGCCCATAGGAGTTAGGTTGGCCGAAGCTACAAATTCCCTATAAATTTTGGGACAAGACCCCTTTAGAGAGCTCACCAGTTCAGCTCTGACGGGATGCACTCCCAGATATGAACCCCCCGTCTGCAGGGCTGATTGGGAAGACCCTGCTTGATCCCCAGATGTTTGAGGAGGTGGAATTGGAATTGCTGGTTTCTCTTTGATAACCTCAGCTCGTTTGGATTTCTTCTGAAGAGGTGGATCGATTGGGTCCTCTCTGGGAGGAGATGAGACTCTCACCATTTGTTTCTGAGCTGCTCTCTTACGAGCCTCAGCCTTGGCATTCGCGATTTTCTTTGCCTTCATTGACTCCATTTTCCTTTTACCTTTACGAGCTAATATGGAAAGAAATGCAGAAATGAGTTTTCTTAGTATACACCTCGAAAATATACGGCGTTGAATTTGGAGTTTGATGATCTGACACTTACACTTTGGAAGTGGAGGATAGTAGTCAGATGGATCGATAAAAGTAAGGGTTGATTCGAACATGCATTCTTCGGTCAGAAGCTCTTTAACCGATCTATAGTGGTCAGGTTGATCAGTCAAGTTGATAATTCTCTCGATGACTTTTGGGTCCAAATTTGCCTCTCTCACTTCTGCAAAAAACGAGATGATTAATATTAGAACAATTCAGCTCGAAAATATTACAGATATAAAAACTTACTGAATTTATCCCTATAGTGAACAGGAATAGTTGAGCTGACTCCATCACTTCGATAGGGGCTCATCCAATTTCCCCTACGAAGAACCACTTTTCCTTCCAAAAGTGGACTGATTCAGGCAGATCAATCAGTAGTCTTTGTCCCCCAAAGACTAACCTCTGCATTGCATAAAACCACCCTGTTTTCTTGCCATCAGCTTGAAACTAATATGCAAAATTAAATTCGTCTGCTGTGGGGTCGTTGTATCCCAAACGGTTGTAAAGGGATATGAACCCAAGGATGTACCTCCAACCGTTAGGATGAATTTGGGTCGGGGCTACGCCCCAGGATCGGAGAAAGTCAGTTATGATGAACAAAAGTGGAAATCTGAGGCCTGCCTCAAGAATTTGGTAATTGGTAGCAACACAACCTTTAGGTGGCTGGTCAGCTCATTCATAACTTTTAGGGAGGAAGAAGTGGACATAACCACGGATTCTGTATTTATTTTTCCAAGTGTTTAGTTCGTCTTCTGTGGCTTCAGAATGGAAGTGTTTACAAGCAAAATCCGAACTGTAACTAGTACAAGGATCAGGTCACTGGAATGTGGCTGTGGAAGGATATTGATGTGATCCGGACCAGGCATCGAAGGGCGAAGTCGAGCCATCAACAATATGATAGTGATCTACGTGCAAAACAGAGCAAGTGCCGTGTTGTGGTCAAGCCGAGGAGAGGGACGGATCGAGCCGAATCGAGTAAAAGAAATTATTTATGCAGAAATCCCATTACGGCCGTAACCCATGTATTCACGGCCGTAAATCTTACAATCACGGCCGTAATCAATTAACGAGGAAAAATGAAGATTTTCTGCAGAACGAGGCTTACGGCCGTAACATTCAAAAAAGGGAGACTTCACGGCCGTAAGAAATTCGTCACGGCCGTAACCAATATCGCAAATTTAATCAGAAAGGCCTTTACGGCCGTAATAGATTTTGTCACGGCCGTAAACGAGATGCGTCAGATTTTCCGGGAAATTTCAATTATTTTATTTCCTTTTATTATTTTTGGTTATTTTCCTATTTTAGAATTTTAGTATAATTAGGATTCTATTTTGAGTAATTAGATGCTAGGTTTTCTTGCTTATTTGTATTTCTTTTTATCATTGTAAACATTAGACAAGTTTGATTAATAATATTTGAGAGAGGATTCTCCAAAATTGAAAGGTCGAGTTTATTCCCTTTTTTCTTGAACTTATCAAAGATCCGATCTTTGTGGCGTTCTTCCAACAAACTTATCAAATATTCGTCAGAATATTTGTGGCGTTTCCAAATTCGAAACTTATCAAGGAAATTGACAAGTCTTTGTGGCGTTCACCAATTTTGGTTCTTCAATCCGCATCGTCAATTTATTGCATCGTGATTGTCGGGTCAAGGTTTTACTGTCAATATATCTTTTAATTTCTGTTCATTTATTCGTGTTTGTGTTATTTTCGAGTCAGATCTGATTTAGATCTTTCCTAGTGTTTTAGATTTCGTTATTCCGCGTTTTCGACGATATTCCCCTACCGGGATCGCGTCATCTGGTATCAGAGCTTGGATCTATTTCAGATTCTTGTGTTTCTTGATTTTTTTCTGTTCTTCGCGTTCTTCGTGTCAGTCATACATTTTTTCCAGTTTGATCCATAAGAGTCAGTCCCAAAAATTCAAAAGTGTTTTTCTTCTTCGTTTTTCGTCCAAATTCAGTTCCGTTTTTTCTGCCATACTCGTAGTCCGATTCTTTGGCAGATTATTAAAAAAAAAAAATCCGAAAATCTCCTTGTTCGTGTCTTAAAATGTCTGATAGAGAGGTTTCCACACCTTCATCTTCAGTTGGAGACAGAAGACAGCCCAGGGGTGTGAATAGAAGGAATGGACAGGGTAACAATGATATGGCAGCAATGAGGGCACAGTTTGAGAGGCTTATGGCACAGATGGAAAATCGGGGTGCCGAGCGGGATCAATCTCATGATGGTTCTCGGGTTAGGAGAAATAATAGGCGTGAGGTTGGTGTGGATGATGAAGGCATGGGCAGTGAAAGTGGAAGTATATCATTGGGAAGTGTGCGAAGGAGGGATAGAGGAGATAGGTATGAGAGGAGGCAGGATAGGGAGAGTCGTGATGCTAGAAGGCATCGTAGGGGTAGAGATGATGTTGATGACGACCTTGGAAAAATTAAAGTGAAATTACCATCGTTCCAGGGTAGGAGTGATCCAGAGGCGTACTTGGACTGGAAAACCAAGGTTGAAAGGCTATTTGATTGTCACAATTATTCGGAAAAGAAGAAGGTTAAATTAGCTGTGATTGAATTCACAGATTATGCCAATATTTGGTGGGATCAATTAGTGACGGGTAGGAGGAGGAACCTAGAGGAACCGGTGGAGACTTGGGGTGAATTGAAAACTATAATGAGGAAGCGGTTTGTGCCAACTCATTATTATAGGGATATTTACCAGAGGCTGCAGGGTATGACTCAGGGGTCGAGGAGTGTAGAAGATTATCACAAGGATATGGAGGTAGCGATGATTCGGGCTAATGTGGTGGAAGATCGGGAAGCTACGATGGCTAGGTTTCTGAGTGGGCTGAATAGAGACATTGCCAATGTCATTGAGCTGCAACACTATGTGGAGCTAGAAGATATGGTGCATATGGGAATGAAGGTAGAAAGGCAATTAAGGCGAAAGGGGACATCTAAACAATCACCGGGAACTTATCCTACATCACAACCAAGGAAGGATCACAATGATGAGCACGTCCCGAAGGGAAAGGAGGAACTTATTACTAAAGGTAAAAATATTTCTGATTCTCAACCTACTAGGGATAGAAATATTAAGTGCTTTAAGTGTTTGGGGATGGGCCATATAGCATCACAGTGTCCAAATAAAAGGGTAATGCTCTTGCGTGATAATGGTGAAATTAGTTCTGAGGATGAATTTAAGGGAATGCCTAAGTTAGTGGATGTTGGAGCTAGTAGTAGTGATGAGGAAGGATTGACCTATCCTGAAAAAGAATCATTTGTTAATCAGCGTGTCCTTAGCGCTAGGGCTAGGGTGGATGAAATTGGTGAGCAAAGGGATAATCTTTTTCATACTAGGTGTTTGGTGGGCAAAAAGGCTTGTGGTATGGTGATTGACGGGGGAAGTTGTACTAATGTGGTTAGTACAATGTTGATTAATAAATTGGGCTTAAGCTTGATTAAACATCCAAACCCTTATAAATTGCAATGGCTGACTGAGTCGGGGGAAATTAAGGTAAATAAGCAGGCTAGGGTCAATTTTTCCATCGGGGGTTATAAGGATGAGGTGGTCTGTGACGTGGTACCTATGCATGTTGGTCATATATTGTTGGGGCGACCCTGGCGACATGACAGGAGGGTAGTGCATGATGGGTTTAAGAATCAATATTCATTTGTGAAGGGTGGGAAGAAATTTACACTTGTTCCGTTATCTCCAAAAGAAGCTCAAAATGATCAATTGAAAATCAAAAGTGAGTTTGAAAAAAGAAATAAGAGCGTTGAGGCTACGACCTCAGAAAAAGGAGAGGGTGTGAAAATTGAAAACAAGAGAGTTGAGGCCACGACCTCAGAAAAAGGCGAGCTTGAGAGTGAAAAGAAAAAGAAAAGAGAGTCCACCACAAAAATGAGTTTATTTGCATTTTCTAACACATCCCTCCCCAGTTCTACGAAATCTGTTTTGCAGGGACATAACTCAAGCCATGAACGTAAAGCGAGAAAGAAAGTTATTGGCCAAAATAAGCAGCCCAAGAGTCTAAAGGATTGCATGAAATTTAAAAATGATCAACGAGCCCAAGAAAGCAGGAGGAATTTGAAAAGCCGACCAAAAATGGATTCGAGGTCGAATCCTTTTCAAGAGAGGGAGTATGATGTGATCCGGACCAGGCATCGAAGGTCGAAGTCGAGCCATCGATAATATGATAGTGATCTACGTGCAAAACGGAGCAAGTGCCGTGTTGGGGTCAAGCCGAGGAGAGGGACGGATCGAGCCGAATCGAGTAAAAGAAGTTATTTATGCAGAAATCCCATTACGGCCGTAATGGATGACCTTCACGGCCGTAACCCATGTATTCACGGCCGTAAATCTTACAATCACGGCCGTAATCAATTAACGAGGAAAAATGAAAATTTTCTGCAGAACGAGGCTTACGGCCGTAAGCCTGGAAGTTACGGCCGTAACATTCAAAAAAGGGAGACTTCACGGCCGTAAGAAATTCATCACGGCCGTAACCAATATCACAAATTTAATCAGAAAGGCCTTTACGGCCGTAATAGATTTTGTCACGGCCGTAAACGAGATGCGTCAGATTTTCCGGGAAATTTCAATTATTTTATTTCCTTTTATTATTTTTGGTTATTTTCCTATTTTAGAATTTTAGTATAATTAGGATTCTATTTTGAGTAATTAGATGCTAGGTTTTCTTGCTTATTTGTATTTCTTTTTATCATTGTAAACATTAGACAAGTTTGATTAATAATATTTGAGAGAGGATTCTCCAAAATTGAAAGGTCGAGTTTATTCCCTTTTTTCTTGAACTTATCAAAGATTCGATCTTTGTGGCGTTCTTCCAAAAAACTTATCAAATATTCGTCAGAATATTTGTGGCGTTTCCAAATTCGAAACTTATCAAGGAAATTGACAAGTCTTTGTGGCGTTCACCAATTTTGGTTCTTCAATCCGCATCATCAATTTATTGCGTCGTGATTGTCGGGTCAAGGTTTTACTGTCAATCTATCTTTTAATTTCTGTTCATTTATTCGTGTTTGTGTTATTTTCGAGTCAGATCTGATTTAAATCTTTCCTAGGGTTTTAGATTTCGTTATTCCGCGTTTTCGCCGAGATTCCCTGACTGGGATCGCGTCAGATATCGAAATGAACTAGCCAAAATGGAACGAGACGGTGGTATTATAGCTAGAGGTTGGGGTTGTGGGATTTTATCATCACCCTCCTCGCCTTGAAAGAGGTACTGGGTTTCCTTACTCTCCTCCCAGGATACAGATGGTTCGGCCTGTTTACCTCTATTATCCAACCTCACCCCACTTTCCTCAAAACTGACACTATCACTCATCCTTAAAAGTGATTATAACGAGCTTGACTCTTAGAAAAAAGAAAGTTTAAAACAAGAAAAACTGAAAAGAGACGTCAAAGCACCCTCACCTGACAAAAGAATTAAGCTGTTCTGATCTGATAACGAGGTGAAATAAAGGTCGTTTGAAGAAACGAGCTAGTATTGGCAGAGAGAATTTCGAAGGTTCAATAGGTTCCTTATGAGGAGAGTACTCCTATTTATAAGGAGAGGAGAGAGAGAGATCATTAATCAGTCATAATGACAAGACGCGTTGCCATTATGGAGGCGGCGACACTTGATCCAAGAACTAACACACCATCCGTCCTTAAAATCTCTTTCGAACCGATCTCGAGGGGACATTTGTTGCATATCGTGCTGACGTGGATGATGTGTTCAACACGGAAAGATGCCAACGCAGTCAGCTCTCAAAATATCGACCTCAACTTAAAGAGACAGTTGTTTTATTTAAACCGAGGTGATTTATGCCGAGGTGATTTAAGGAACTGACCTCAACTTAAAGAGAGAGATGATTTGGTAAAACCGAGGTGATTTGATGTCGAGGTGATTTAAGGAACCGACCTCAACTTAAAGAGAGAGGTGATTTGGTAAAACCGAGGTGACTTGATGCCAAGGTGATTTTTGGAACCAACCTCAACTTAAAGAGAGAGGTGATTTGGTAAAACCAAAGTGACTTTATGCCGAGGTGAATACCGAACGAGTTGAGACTGGCGGCGTTGCAGAAGCGTCAAATCAGCCGTATTATGAGTCAGTAATTATGGTTATCTGTAATATGTCAGTGTAATCATTTGTTGTCATGTTGTCAGCAATGTCATTTGTCAGTATCAGTCACATACTACAGACGTGATATGTTGTAATGATTATGTTTTGTCTCCTCCCCTACTATAAACAAGGGACATAAATGCTATTTTGAGGGCAAGAAAAAGAAAAACCTCTTAAAACTCTTGTTATTTGATTTCGTTGATTCGACCTGGCTGTCAGATCGGTATCAAACTGGACGTGAATTTATGTAACTTTGACCCCAGTTCGCTCTTGATCTGTTACCTTTTCTGTTTCATTTGGTATTTATATTTTATTTCAACGTCGGTCATTAAATTTAAAAGCTGTATACTTAGCCAAATTATCCACAAATATATGGTTCACCATTAAACTACATAGATCCTATCACATTTATTTGTTGACAAAAAATGACGTCAACATAACCTAAATTTTATCATTGATCCCAATTTAGTCTAATGAGCTAGTCATTCATTCTTTCTTACTTTGATGGTAGTAACCAATACTGAATGGTTAGAAATTAGAATGAGTTCTTTTTTCGTATTTTAATCATATGAGGACCGCGGACGTCCTGTAAAGAGTCTAAAGACTCGTTTACTTTATATTGTTCTTTTAGTTGACCATAGCTCAATTATTTTCTTACGTGGGGCCATTCTTTAATAATAATTAAAGAATCAAAATAACATGGGACCAAATCTTTGTATTATTTGTGGAGTTACTGCCCGTTCTATTCTTCCTCGCGTATATAAGACGGTGAGCCAAAATGAAGAAAACTCCAAATGTATAACATCGAGCTTTTAGCATGAGACTTCTTACTCCTTAAAATGGGAGAGAAAATTTTGAACTCACTTAATTTTAGATTTACCCCAAATTTCTTTGCAAAAATGTTACATCCACATGGAGTTCTAAAATTAAAAAAAATGCAATAATTGTAGTATTGTTATCATTGTTTACTTTTATTTTTGTTGGATCATGAGAGAAAAACTTATTTTAAATCTATTTATAAATGTTATATTGTTATTTTGTTATTTTTTTGGTTTGTAACTTTAATTTTAATTTATTTTTTGACTAGTTGAAATTTTGAACTCATTTAATCTTAGATATTCAATTTCCCAAATTTCCTTTTTTTATATGTTTAAAATTATTATAAATCTTGATAAAATATTAAATATTGTAAATTTTCGAAAATTTCCAATATTTTCGAATTTCGATTTGGAATGAAGTTTGTATATTTCGAAATTTTTTGAACAGAATTTGGAATAACATTTTGATTCCGAATTTTTTTGGAACGGAACTTGGAGCACTTATTTCCGATCCGTTTTGTCCGAAAAGCACCCTTAGTGTTACCAAACAAAGTCTTAATTGAATTTACTTTGAAAATTCGTATATTTATTATTTATTTTAATATTATGAGAAAAAAAATTCAAAATGAAATTAATCATCCAAATTGAATTTAGTTAACAAATTATAGATAATATTATATGACTTAAATGATATAATTTAAAATGAATTAAATATTGAGGAAAAATTAAAAATAAAAAATAAAATTTTTACCTTTATTATTATTATTATTATTATTATTATTATTATTATTATTAAACTCACTAGATTTTTATATGGTCAACTGGGGAGAAGTATATTTCAAAAAACATATAGGACCCCTGATTCTCACCTTTAAAATATGTTTCGTTGAACATTAAATTCAATTGTGGTCTTTTTATTTTTTATGACTTAGGTCCCCAAATTTCGTCCAATTAATAAACAGAGGCTATTATAAAGAATAATATATTAAAACTAATAATACTCAAAAATAATTTTAAAAATGGTGATAGATAGTAAATAAATAAATAAAAATGTGATATTATATATAATATATAAATAATATAATCTACATTAAGATAATATATAATATAAAATAGATACCTAAAAATAGGGAATATATAATATAATTTATAACAGATTTTTCACTCTCTTTTTAAAACCCTACGCTCTCTTTCTATCTCTAAAGCAATGATTCCCAAATTCTTCCTAAACCATCATAATCTGTCCTTTAAATCACCCATTGGCACAAAATTGTTGGATCAAATCACATAAATCCTCATTCTCATTCAGTATATGAAGTTACATTGCAGACAATAATTTATGATTTTCATTTGGTTGGAGTTGCCTTAAATCAAGGGATGAATATTCCGGTGCTTGGAGTCTAAAAAATTCGATGTGAATATAATATACAGAAATGTCCATATTTCTTATAAGTTCAACAATTTTATTCACAAATTTAGGGACTTTAGATTGTTGTATTTAAAGATAATTCAAATAAGATGTACCGTTGATCTGAAAATTTGAATTCATCTTGAACAAGTTTGAAGAGGTTTCCGTTGGATGTGTTTTACATGTTGTACATGACCAGATATATATTAACATCGACTGTTTGTGACCAAATCTCTATAATGGGGTCAAGGTAGACCCTTATGGCCCATTGAGAAGCACGGGTCGGCCCGTGTTTAAATTGGATTTCCAATCCATACTTGTGATAGGAACACTGATTCTAACCCTCAGATGCGTGTGTGCCAGCTACTTAATCACCCACATGATAAATGTGAGAGATACTGTCTCGATCAAAATGAATGTTTCTAATCTGTTGAAGGAAGCTCTGAATCGTCCAAGGTCAACCATCCCTAGTGATGCAATGCATGGCCACTGTTGAGTCAGCCTCAGGCCCTCAACCTAAATAGATGCAATCCTTAATTAGCGAGCAAGAAGGATACCATCAAGAATAGCTCTCAGCTCGACCTCTAGGATAAGATAGTCCAATAGAATGCTGAGAATGCCTTGATGCAATGTTCATTGTGGTCCCTAATAATACCCCGTCGCTAGTAGTACTATTCTTGAGCATCCATCAATGTTGAGCTTGTAAGCTCCCACTGATGGAGTACACCAAAGAACTAAAATGAGGGGTGAAGGGGGTTAGAGGGAGCAATAGATATGCTAAATAGTGGGGTGCGGCCAGGTCTACATGCCAATGATGCAGTTTGAAGAGTCGTCTAGTATGACGAAATTGAGAGCATGTGATAAACCCTCCAAATGATCCACCATGGCTCCATTCGAATGTCTCAGTGCTTCGCGTCATTCCTCTTTATCCACAAGAACCTCAGTATCATAACAGGAATGATGAAGCGAATGTGCCCCATCCATGCATATCATCCAGAATATCTCCATATCTAGGAACATTGCCTGATATCCTCATTCAGAGTCATAGGTACTTGAAAGATGTCCCCAAAGTGTTGCTATACTTGATTTGAGATCGTGTTGCCTATGAAGATGTGTGTAATAGTTTCAAACTGTGAACAACACTAGCAAGGAGATGCTAAGTGACACCCAATATGCCACTGGATAATCGTGTCTAACGGATCAGTCCTTGCCATAATCTCCAATTGAAGAAAGATACAGTGAGGGGAAGAATAGTGCTCCACATCTTGCGGTAATAATCTTAAGGAGGTCAATTCGTCCGAACCCGCTGCCAAGTAGACATGGTAGATAAGCATCCGTAGCATCAAAACATGAAGGAATCACCCAAATCCGTTCCGCCATAAGAGGCATAAGGACTTACAATAGTCACCGTCCTTCACTATCTCCGAGGTGTGATGCCTGTCTGGGAATAGGGCTGCCAATGTAGTATCCCCATCCAACTATCATGACAAAAGAATATATGTCCAACTCCAAGATGACACCCAATGTATGGCTTAGCTCGTGGTCCAACCCTCTTCAACCTCTTTTAGACAGAGAAGCTGAGTGTAGGATAGCAACAAGTGAATGGTGAGACCCCCTGAAGTACTTCCCCAGTAAGAATTTATCCCATAAGGATATCTGGGAACAAAAGAGCAACCAAAGTTTTGGCGAGGAAGTATCACTAGTTAGAAATTACCAAAAAAAATAAGGAATATACGTCGGGTTTTAGTAAAATCGACGCCTATAAAAGGACGGTGGCATTTTTGTAAATATAATCGAAGAATGGACGTCGGTTGTAATATTACAACCGACGCGTAAAGTTTAAACCTAAAGAATACGCGACGCGTATTCTCCGATTTTACGCATCGGTTCTGAAGAACTGATGCGTAAAATCGGAGAATACGCGTCGGTTCCTCAAGAACTGACGCGTAAAATCGAAGAATACTCATCGGTTCCTCAAGAACCGACGCGTAAAATCGGAGAATACACGTCGGTTCTTCAAGAACCGACGCGTATTCTTTAGGTTTAAACTTTACGCGTCGGTTGTAATATTACAACCGACGCCCATTCTCCGATTTTACGCGTCGGTTCTTGAAGAACCGACGCGTATTCCTTTATTTACTTACCAGCAAAACGCACAGATCATCTCTATTTTTTTCACTACTCGGTCTCTTCCCGCCTCTCTCTTTATTTTTCTCTCACCCGAACCACCGCACTATGCATCCACCGCCGCCGCCGCCGCCGCCACCACCACCATTCCTCCATTTCCCGGCAACGTTCATCACCAAATTCCTCCCCTCGCTCTTTATCTCTTTCTCTCCCCGAACCACCGGACTCGCACCTCCGCCACCGCCGCGCGTCTCCACCATCTTGTAAGAGACCCACCTCCCTCTTCTTATACATGTGTTTTTATCTATATGTATTTATATAATGTATGTAAATATATGTAAATAATAAGTAAATATATGTATTATATATAATGTATATAAATGTATATATGTTTATATACTTTCTCTTTGTGTCTATATATATATATATATATATGGGTATTTATATTATAGATGTGTTTGTATATATATATGGGTGTTTCAACTAGTTATTAATTTAATTTGTATTGTTGATTTTTAGTTATTAGATGGATAAATTGCAATATTTGAATTATTGAATTTCTATTGCAGGAGAATGGATGAAAGAAATGTGGTGCTTTCCCCGCAAAAAAAAAAAAAACTTTAGGCGTCGGTTTTTACAACCGACGCGTAAAGTCAAGACTTTACGCGTCTGCGTCATATACATCGCCTCTACAACCGACGCTTATTGCCTATTACAACCGACGCGAATGAGTCTCTGTACTAGTGTATCTACAGTGTCTTGAGGTCGTCTGAAGCCAAGATTATCCTCGTTAGTAGAAAGACACGTATCTTTCCATCTCCTCCAATGGAGATAGTGCGCATCTTTGGAATTACAAATGAATCATGTGAAAATGCTCTCGAGCTTCTTCAGTTAACTTTACAAGGCTGCAGAATCTGAAGAAGAATGGAATAGATTCGAAGACTGATTTAAGTAAAGTAATGCGTTATCCATGTGAGAGCAAGCATGAAGCCTAACTAGTGATCCTACTCCTCACTTTCTGAATCAGGTCATCATAAAGGAACGTCTTCTTAGTCCCCTTGTATAAGAGGACCCTAGATAAGTGAACGGTTGCTACTGGTGTCTGAACCAAGTGAAGTGCTCAAGCAATCTGATTTGACTGATAGAAGCCTGCCTGGAATAATAAGTCCGCTCTTATCTTGATTCACATCTTTGTGTTTTTGTATACTCATATGGGCCAGTGAATTGTTTTGAGGCTCTTCCCGTGTAAATCAATTTTGTCTCAATTTTTTTATCGTTGGCTAGAACTTGTGGACTATTTTGTGAGAGGATGACTAGTGATTTGTCCCCTTTTACGCTTCATTTGGAACCCCATTCTATGAGGCTTCTAGTCCATAAACCGATTTATTTTTCTTTTTCAATCTCAATTTTTTAATTTATTATACATTTATGCTTTGTTAAGTATGCAGTGAATCTAATTTATTTGAGTAAGTTTAATAGACCATGACACTTCTTTTAAACAGTCATTAATTGATAATTTAATTATTACTTTAGGCTGTCCATATATGCATGTTTAATTTTAGTGTGAATGTAGATGACTAGTCCTATCTTGATTTTTTATTGTATGTGACTAACTATTTCTCAACTATAATCGTCTATCACTACGACCGTGTCTTTCTTAATTGTTATTGTAAGTTGTGAACTTTATCTATAGGTTTCGCCTAATTTTTCCATAGAAAAATAGTTTAATATTTTTGCTACCATGTACACAGTTTAGGCATAAAATTAGCAGAAGAATTAAGTTAGTGAAACTAAATAAATAATTAAATGACAGGCAAATGCAAATGCAAATGCAAATTCTCCAAGTCACCAAGAAATCAATCCATAAGCAATTACTTATTGAAAAGAATTAAAAAGAATTTATATGACTAGGTCAAACAATTAAAAAGATTTATGACTTGGTCAAGTCAAAATGAAAGACTTGTTATAGACAAAATAAGAAAAATGCATTTGTTATTTATTTATAATCATTGTAAGAGACATAAAGCAACGACAATATCTCCTCTATTCTCATGCAATCTTCATCCAAAAGAGATGAATCGAAATCCCTATCTCATCTTCTTTGTTCTCTTCTTCCTTTCGATCTTTTTCTTTCCATTAACTGCCGTAGAGCCTTCAAAAGGTATGTCGTGACTCGAGTTCTACTTTATTAACATTGTTTTTCTTAGTATTTCATATTCCTTGTAACTTCTTACATTTCGTCCTCGTAGTTAATAAACATGCAGAATCCTCCATCATTTCTTCTTGTGTTGTGACTTTCTTGCAATTTTTCCTTTTGTTTTCCTTTAGACATTTATGTACGATTACTAAGATTTCATAATCAATATATATATAGCTCTTAGTTGATAAATTTCATGTTTGTTTTTATGGAAATAGAAGGCGGAGTGAATAGGGGTCCAGCGGGTCATGCTCATTCGACAGTTGAAAATAAATCACCACCAACTGCTTCGACGGCCCCGAAGTTTCCGTATACGCGCAGCAGCAACACGGCCTTCGCGGCGCTAGGGCCCCCGGGTTTGAATAAGTTCTACACGAAGAGGCCGTGCAAATATATAAACTTGTGCGGCCAGCCAGGTGGAAAACCATGAAAATTGTCATTTATATTTATAGTTGTACTCTAATTGATGTGTTGTCGTTAATGAATAAAATGTGTTATTGTTTTGAATAAATAAATTTGTTTACTATAATAAAACGTGTAAAAATCTAATTATGCCGTAGACTTATCACCTAGAGTACAATATTTTAGATGAAATTTGGCTATGACTTATGTTGTCATGGATCGTCGCTATGGGCCTACCTTGAACGTACTCCGGGGTAAAATGACACAGGACGAAAGCAAACAAGGAATTCAAATGAAATTATGATTATACCTAAAAGGTGACAGATTCCATTATACGAATATATGTTCCTCATTAGTTCACTTTAATTCCCAAAGTACCGAGATATTGATCAGCAATTTGATCTCATCCATTGATATCTCAAAGAACTTCAAGTTAGCAATCGAAGTCCATTATTCAATTAGGATTAAGGTCTCACGTACGATAGTCAAGTGAAATTAAATTTGTATGGTCAATATCACAAATTAATTTCACCTGGTCTCGTCCAATACGTTCCAAACGTATTCTCAATTTTATTACCAAATTCAAAGATAGACTTTAATAAAACTGATACGATCTTATCAAAATAAATTGCACATATTTATTTATTGATCGTGAACGTTAATTTTAAATCGAATTACAAATTGAATCTTTCTGTATTTAACAACTTAAATACTCAATTTGTAATATCAAATCGACCCGTGGACAAATGCAACTTCATGTTAATACAATCAATTGATATTTTATTTCAAATGTCGTGAATTATACTCTATGGGCATATATAATTCAAACATATCGCACATACCTTACACATATTCTTTGAACACATCTCCTATTGCTGATGCTTTTCTTGTTCATGAAACTGCAAAGACGAGTGAGAATAATTATATTACTATAGAAATGCAAATGAATCTTTAATATTTTCTTTGTTACCATGAACAAGAAAGTTGATAATACTAAAGCTGCATTAACAATACAATACAACATTAGATTACAACCAACAAGGTACCACAGTGAGCTGAAAATATAATATAAATCAGAGAGAAATATATTGTGGAACTAGATCATTCACTGCAACTAGAGAAGCACTAGTAATCCAATTGGCTTTCTCAATTTTGGATTTTAATAAGTTCGACTTCATCTTTTAGTAGTGCTACATTTTCATGGGTTTGTTGGCACCTCTTTATTGTTTTAACTTGAAGTTACCTGGTAGTGATTGTTTATTTAATACTTGGTTGAATTGTATTGGTGGAAAAATACATGAGTAATCAACTTATATTTTTGCAATTTTATCAATCTACACAAGAAGAATCAGTTGGTCACATTGCCTCTATTTGGTAACACTGTTTGGTTTATAAATTGGTTAATTTATGAATTTCAGATAAAAAGTAGTAATTGAAAATTAGAGAGAGAAAATGTGCATGGTTAAAAAGTGTTTTGGGAAATTATATAATATATAAACTGGTTTACAAACAAAAAAAGTACAGTTACCAAACGGAGTTTGAATTGTGTAGAAGGGTGCATTCCACAAATAAATGATGGGATGACTATTACTTTTTGTTATTTGAGTGCATTTACAATTTACCTTTTGCATCACATTTTTTTGTTAATTTTTTTTATTGTTCTTATTGTCAAAATAAATGTGGTTATTGAAATTTGAATTGAACTTTGGGCTGAATATTAGCATATGCAAAAAAATTGTTTTCCAGAGGCATTTTATCAAACTGAGATTTAGCAACCAAAGTTTGAATGGTAAATGCCTTTCTGCAACCAAATTTTGGTTATTGGTATAAGAGAAAATAAGAAGAAACTGTGGCAGAAATATTTTTGTGTTAATGAATGAAGAAAGAGCGGCATAGTATAAATAATCATAGATGAGTGGCTGACCCTAATTAGGGGTTTCCTAAAGATTGTAAAATCCTAATCATATAAAACTACTTGCCTAATAAGAATACAACATATATATTACATCCATAAATCGTGGGATTCAATGCAATCGTAATATGTACATGCTGGAAATATGGAGCGTGAAATAGGTAAGTAGATCACGTTCCAATAACTGGACCATATGAATATTTTTTTAAACATTCACCGACCAATGTTGTTGTTGTTGAAGCTTATGAAGATAATTCTTTAGTGGCCAAGACTTGGTTGTTGAAAGCTATATTGTGTGTGACCACGCATTGGTCAAAGAAAGGAGCCAACATTCACAAACAAAATAATGTTGTTACATGTAGGTGTACCTTCAGGGACCAAATATTTGTTCGCAGAAAGGTAAGCATTAGTGACCAATTTTAAGGTAGTCGCTAAATGTGCTTCTTGCCATTTGATCACTGTTGTTATATATTAGCGAGCAACATTTGGTTGGTCACTAAACCAATTGGAGGAAAATTTACTCTAGTTTTATGATGATTTTGTGACCAACCATCGTGGTCAATTAAAATCATGGTCACTGAAAGGTAAGCATCAGCGATCGCACTTTGGTCGTTAAAAGGTAAGCATTAGAGACCAATTTTAAGGTGGTTGCTAAGTGTAAACATTTTACAACTAAATATGATACCTTAATTTGTTATATATAGTAGTGTCTAATTCAACATAAATATTTGGTCGCTTGAAATTCAAGTTTTAGCGACCATCATGAGTTGGTCGCTTAAGACTTTCAACGATGCTGAATTAGCAATCATCGTTCAACCACAATTTATTATTCACTGATGACATTTAGAGACCATAAAATAGCCTTCAGCGACCATTTTTTTTAGTCGCTGGAGACCTTTATTTGTTTATTTTTTTTGTAGTGTTATTTGGTAAAAGTATTTTGTTTTAAATAAATAATATGATGTATTCAGATAAAATATATAGTTAAAAAATTATTTGAAAAAAATGTGTATAGTTGAAAAGAGATTTGGGCAAATGTGCTGCTCCTAAACTTGTTTATAAATAATTAACCTAACAACGGAGTCTAAATTTTTTGTTGTCCCTAAATCATACCAATCCAAGAATTAATGAATTATTAGATATACTACCTTCAATTAAACATATACAGCCTATAACAATTTTATATTCTACACAGCTTATAAAATTTATTTGGTTTAGAATATGTAACTGTTAATGTAACCGTTTATGATCACATTATTCAATGTCAAAGATGTGGTTGATTAATGGTGAATTTAATATCTGTCAATATCATAATAAATTTGTCATAATAACTTTTCATTTATTAAAGGAAAGTTATTGTAGGAAACCATCTACTTCTAAGATCGATAAATGTTGGTAAGTTATTTTCTATATAAAGATGTCAAAGAGTCCCTAGCAAAACCCGTAAAAACTCCTAGCAGAATTTTCTCCCTCATATTGAAAGTCCTGTATTTTACTTTCATCAAGTAATATTATAAACTGGGTATTGGCTAGAAAGCTTGTTGATAGTTTGAGGCTTCATTTCTACTACAAATTCTAAATTACATATTGAATAACATGATTGATGAGTGTACGCACTTTAATGTCTTACATGAATCAAAGCCACCTTCTTGCTTGATTATTCAAATTTTGAAATAATAAACATATAATCTAACTGTATGCATACAAAATATTTAAAGCATGCATGCATGCATGCATGATTTTTTTATTTGAAAAAATGTGTCCATTATGTTGAGGTTTCTTTGATATCCAACAACACTACAAGAAGCTGAACCAATAGGGGCGACATTTGTCGCTCCTAACATGTCGTCTCTATAGCCTCGTTGCTGTTGCTCTATAGGCGCGACAAGTATCGTCCCTATAGATCGTGACACCTTTAGGGACGAAATGTCGTCCCTATTCCTTTGTCCTTTATTTCGTTAATTTTTGTCTACTACGACGACAGTGTCGCTCCAAATAGTCGTCCCTATTGATTCTAAATCTATAGGGGTGACTTATGTCGCCCCTATAGATATATTTATTTTTAAAATATTTAATTATAGGGGCGACATAAGTCGCCCCTATATATTTTTATATAATTTTAAAAAAAAAATTAATAGTTTTTTGGCTATGCATAATTAAAGACATAAATTCTTAGTTTCAAAAAAAAAAAAAAAAACTAAAGACATTAATTAATAGCATAATCCTAAAAGTATTTTTACAAAACACAATTTAAAATAGTCCTACTAGTCCCCCAAATCACAGGGACTATCGTCCTCATCATCATCATTAGACAGATCATTTGATAATTGGGTATTTTGAGTTAGTCGAGCAATTGTCATCTCCAGCTTACGAATCCTAGCATCATATGCCTCGAGTCGAAGATCGTGCGTACAAGTAGACCCTGTGGGTCATGAGATGTTCTAGCAGTGGAGTTGATTGAGGTAGACGCACCTTTCGGGATCCGTCCAATACCACGTTCATGGCCGCGTCGCGTCCCAAGAACCTCCCTAACAATTGCACGCTCGTCAACAGGACTAGAGGATAGAGTTTGCTGAGTCTCCCTGACCTCACAAAGGTGATCCTGTGAACGAAAATATAAATTATTGAACTGTACTTATTAAACAGAAAAAAGTTAAACAAGTATGAGACTTATGTATTTTTACTTACGTAATCGACGGCTGCATTCTTGTTCACCCAATTGCCGGACTTGAATGTGTGGAATTCTTTAAAACAATCAATTGGGCTCGACAATTGTTTAGTCTCGGAATCAATCTGCAAAAATTTAAATGCACAAGTTAATAAAAGATTTCACAAAGTACATACATTTAATAAAAAATAATATTAATTACCTTCTCGTAACGTGTGGCGGAAAAGGTCTTCGAGCCTTGCACGCTCGGGTATTTAGCATAACTTCGATTGACTATATTTTTTTGAGATCGAGCCTATATATGAATATAGAAATTGAAAGTTATGTTAATGTAATATACTATGAATATTAACTTAAGACTTTTGAAAACATATTATACGTACAATGAAAGATGGACTTGTGAACAAGTCAATGCATCTCTGCCACTGCTCAACAGATAGCTGGCCAAAAGGACGACCAGGGCCGCACTTCTTATAGTGGTTATGCACATCAGTTTTGTATGCTCTGTAACGATCGCCTGCCAAGCGATCGAGAGCACCTATGGCCATCTTGTATTCATCATCAGATCGTTCACCTCGAACATCAAAATAAGTCTGAAATCAAATAAATATTAAACAATATATTAATTATTGAAAATAAGTCTGAAAGTCAACATTAGGTTCTCTGATCTCATGCATAGCCAAGGTGGCAGATTGGAAACTGTCATAACTACTGGCCACATACTATAAGCCTGACTCATGTTTCCAAATGGATTAAAACCATCTGCAGCCAACCCCATCCGGACATTCCTGATCTCACTTGCAAACTGCGGATGCCTCATGTCAAATTCTCGCCAAGCTTTTCCATCAACAGGATGTTGTAGCTCGTCTTCATCTTTACTTTGACCAGTAACGTGCCACCTCATGAGTCTCGCTGTATCCTTAGTTGCAAATAGACGTTTCAGTCTTGGGGCCAGAGGAAAATATCGCAACACCTTATGCGGCACATTTTTCCTGGAACCTAGTCCAGTGGTGTGTATCCAACGACTTTCTTGGCATATAGGACACGTCTGTCTATTACCGTGCTCTTTCCAGAACAGTGCACAGTCATTCTTACACACATGTATGGATATATAACCTAGACCTAGTTTTGTCATCATCTTTTTAGCCTCATAATGAGATTCCACAAGGTCCATTTTCGGAAATGCTAGCTTCAACAGCTTTAAAAGATCATCGAATGACTTATTTGTCCACTTGTTTATCACCTTTAAATGCATCAGTTTCACTAAAAAGTTTAATGACGATAGGGAAGAAACTCCAGGATATAATTCTGAACGAAGAGCCTCAAATAAATCATCATATTGGGCACTAGAACTTGTACCAACATATTCATTCCCGTCTATGTCCTCCATAACGTTCATCATTTCATCTATCGTCTGATCCTCTAAACCTGTCCCTTCATTCTGAGCATTCACATTCTCACGCGGAATCTCGATCTCCCCGTAGTGAATCCATGTGATATAACTCTCCGAAAAGCCATAACGAAATATATGAGCCTCGACAGTTTCCAAAGAATGTGTTAGCCCGTTCAAACATTTATTGCAAGGACATCTAATTTTTCCCCTATCGTTTACAAAAGGTCTCGCTCTATTTATAAATGCTTTCAAATCGTTCCAGAACTCTTGAGACTTTGCACGATTTCTAATTTTTGTCCAACTTTTATCAAATTCCATCGAACAAATTATGTAATAAATATAAATAAAAAAGAAAACATGAAAATATTAAGTAACGATTTCGAATGAAGTGAATATGTCCTAATTCATCCTTATCACTCCACATATAATTACACGGTAGGGCCCTAACCATTTATCATTGATCCTTACATAACGAATTTTGTGTGTCTTCCTATTAACGCCACAATATTTTCGATCGAAAATTTTGGCAGAAACTCCCCCAAGTTCTCCTAAGTGTGCGATCTTTATTGAATGTAGTCCATACCCAGAAAACAATAAGGAAATAACATCAAAACATACACACGAACATATAGCCATCAACAAAAAAACACAGTGCAACAAAATTTATTATATGCAGATCAATGATAAACTCTCCAAAAATGGGAAAATTCGAATACAATTTTCTAAATATCAAACTAACCACAAGTTTATAGAAAGTTTTTTATTTACAAAATTATATTCAAACGGTTTTCTAAATTTCATCTAAAATGCAGTGTACAAAATAATGCATATGAAGTAAAAATTAAATATACAATACTAATATTAACAAAACAATTCAAAAAACTTAAAAATATATAACAATGACAAGTCTAAAGATTCATACCAAATATTTTTGTTCCAAAGCACTATTTCGGTTGAAATTGTTGTTGGATTGCGCAACAAAAAAAATTTAATATAACAAATGTCGGTACAAATGAATCTGTATGGTAAAAAGTGTTATTATTATATATAGGGGCGACATTTGTCGCCCCTAAAAAAAGGCGCCAAAATTCCCGCCTATATTTGGACCTATAGGGGCGACTTATGTCGCCCCTATAGTATAGAGGGATATATTTGGGACGACAACCTCTATAGGCGCGACATTTGTCGCCCCTATACGTGCAAAAAAAAAAGCGCCAACAATCGCGCCAAATGTTAACTTCATAAATTCATCTGTACAGGGACGACAAATAATCGCCCCAATAGGTTACCTATAGGGGCGACAAGTTGTTTTATAGGGGCGACAAAGTCGCCCCTATAGATAATAAAGTATATAGGAACGATAGTTTTGGTCGCCTCTATAGGTTGATACTCTATAGGGGCGACAAGTTGTTTTATAGGGGCGACAAAGTCGCCCCTATAGATAATAAAGTATATAGGAACGACAGTTTTGGTCGCCTCTATAGGTTGATACTCTATAGGGACGACATAGGTGTCGCCCCTGTTATGTCGCTGCTATATGCAGCGATTCTTGTAGTGTTCGGGCTATGATGTTTTTATGAATTTCGGTTAGGTTTTGAATTTATTAATTAGCAATGTAGTAGACAAAAGGTTATCTTTTATTGAGTTGTAATAAAATTCAAAGTATTGTAATTGAGTTAATTGAATATTTGAGCTCAAGAAACTCCACGTAATGTTGAAAAAGACTTGAGATGTAATTAGAAGCCAAATGAGTGTAATAAACGTGAATGTATTATGCTCCATATTTTTAGTTAGAAATTGTAAGTCAATTTTTGTATGATAAACATTCGAATTTGGAAATTGTTGTACTTTTTGAGTTAGCTTTTCAATTTACTTTAAATCACCTCAATCAGATATCAAGAGAGAAAGATACGATGAAAATACTGACACTAAAAAAATCTGGGCATATGATGTTTCGCGATTTTTAGACTTCTACAATCTTAAAATTCTCAAACACTTCATATTATATATACACGAACCCTATTTCTTTTTTTAGGTGTGGTTGATCATTATATTTTATATAGATAAAATATATCAATATCTTGATCTATTATTTGATTTCAAAAAATCAATTACAACAACTTCTTGAATTGAAAGTCAAGATTGTTCAATCGTAAAACACCAAATTCAAAATCCTTTACCAATAAATTTTCAAAGTCTAGAGTTGGGAGAGGTTGTTTGAGTTCCAATTGAAGAAGAACGGTGTTCTTTTTGACAATTCACATGGAGAGAAAATAATCCACAATTGCTGGAAGGTTTTGGAAGCACAATTAAAGAGGGTCTTCACTGATCTACAAGTTGGTGGTAAGATTCAACTAAGGGTTAGTGCATATAAATCGTTTTTGTAAGTCCAATCATTTCTAGTGAATTTTATTGGTACATTTGTTCGGAAATCATTTCCTAGTGAAGAGTTCTTCAACGGTTTTTCCTTCGTGACCAAATTCGATGTTATTTACATATATATTTACAATTATTGATTTATTGATTGATCCCTGCGACGTAAACAATTGATTACAATTTATTTAGATTTAAATTAATTTATAATTCCACATATTACGCTTATTCACCCTTTTAGGTTTTAGTTGAATCAATATATGTTATTTTAAGCGGTATTAGAATCTAAATTTTATCGTTCATCCCAGTTTAGTCTAATAAGCTAGTCACTATTCATTCATCCTTACTTTGATGGTAATAATCTTTGTATTTTTGTCATATGAGGACCACGTACGTCCTGTAAAGAGTCTAAAGACTCGTTTACTTTATATTGTTCTTTTAGTTGACCGTATATCTCAATTATTATTTTTCGTGGGCCATTCTTTAATAATAATTAAAGAAAGAATCAAAATAACATGGGACCAAATCTTTGTATTATTTGGTTGAGTTTCTGCCCGTTCCATTCTTCCTCGCGTATATAACACGGTAAACCAAAATGAAGAACACTTCAAATATATAACATCGAGCTTTCAGAATGAGACTTCCTTACTCCTTAAAAAGGGTGAGAAAATGTTGGGCAAAAAGTAATATAAAGAAAAAATAAAAAAAATATTATTGAATTTGTAAAAGACTTTTTATCTTTGAATTTTCTTTCAGTATACTATGTAAATAAAGAGTATCATTAGAGATGCTTGATGAATTTGACAAATAATCATATTCATTAACTTAAACAAATCCAAGGGTTTAGATTTATTAAAGCCTGCGATATGTTTGGATTAAAGTATAGTGATTTTAAAACGTTTTAATAAATTTAAACTGTTAAATCGATTAAAATTAAGAGCATGATCATTTGTCGAATATATTTATCAAATAAATAACACAAATCTATATATATATAGAGGCAAGGCAAGTCATCGTAAAAGATTTCAAGAAGTACAATAGTAATAAAAGTCCCCACTGTTGGTCATCACGTTGCATTTCGATTCTCAACCTTCAAAAATAACATTTACATTAATAGCCAACAACCTAATAAAATCAAGTAGCAGTATTGTGCCCTTTGAGTCCCATTAGCCAAAAATACTAATTTTTTTTTCTTCAAATTATATATATATATATATATATATATATATATATATATATATATATATATATATATATTGGCAATGGCCAAACTCATTTGTTGCTATATATCCTATCACTAAAATATTAGCATGTAAATCTTTAAAAAAAAAAAAAAAAATCCTACTTATTAACCATACATTCTTCAAAATAGTTAAAAGCCCAAGATGGTTCTTCTAAATGAATGGGATCGAAGAAATCAAGTAGAATTTATTTATTGATAGTTTGATTATGGGTTAAAACTTGTCGAAATTTGTTATGAATTTAGGATTGATTGTTCGAATGTTTTTATGGAGGTTCATATTCACACTACTAATTATTAGGGATTTTCAGAAGCTTAATTAAGGAATTGATATGGATGGATATTATTATTATTATCACTATTATTATTTTACATACAACGGGAGTGTAGGGAACCTGACACCCGAGCTAGGAATGGGGCAATCTACGCCTATTAGTTATTACAATCAATTGGGCACAGCCCAAGTCCCTATTACAATTACTACTAGTATCACACCCGTGCGTTGCGTGAAAGAACAATATAAAATAATTTTACTGTAAATACCATTACAAAATAAAAGAAATTTTTTGAACATATATATAATTTACGTTAATTAATGATACAAACCAATGCTCAAAATAAAAATAAATTGCAATTATCATCAATTCTGGAAAACATCTTTAAATAAAACACTGATTGTACAGTTTGTTGTTACTCACACTCGTGTCATACACGGAAATTTTTATACACAAAATATATTTTAAACAATTGCTTAAATTTAAATTAAATAACGCAATTTTTCAAATATGTGTTGTATTGAATAAATTAAAAAAATTTGTCCAAATATTTTTGACTAACGTGAATTATAGAAATAATAACCCTCAAAATATATATTATAATTTACATAAAATAAAGTAATTGCAACAAATTAAATATATACGGTCATATATTTTAAAAATGCAACAAATTAAACAATATTGACGATGTACGAAAGTGAAAATCAATCTCAAGATTTGCGGTGCAAAAACATAGAATTCATCTCAAGAAACTTTCACATTATTATTTTTATTTTTTAATTTTTAAATGCGATTCATTTAATTGAATATAAATAAATACATATTTAATTATATGTCAATAAAATAATAAAAAAATTATTAATGAACATGTAAATAAAATATATACAGTGAGTCTTTTGTCTATATATGTTAATAAAATTAAGAAATAAAGTTTTACCATTTTTTACAGCATATAATTATTTTTTAATATTTTTAATAAAATTGCAGACCGAATAATTATTTTATCATCTTTACGGGAAAACAGGATAGGAATTAAGTGTTTTAGGGATTGTACCGTGAGCATATCAACTTGATTTCTGGATTTAACGTTGAATAAATAAAATTTTCTTTTTTAAAAATCTTTTGAACTACAAAATTAGGCTCATTTAATAAACGTACAAGACTCAACTTACATATTCTCCTTAAGATCAACGCTTTTCTTTTCATATATTGTTTTTCATCATATTCTTCCCAAAAAGAGATATAGAATAAACTTTTTTGGTGTAATTTGATTTTTTAAGTATTAATTATTAATTTCAAGTGTTTTTCTAAAAAAATGATCATTAATTTTAATAAATATTGTTACATTAATTGATTCTTCTTTCTTCATATTGACAATTTCTTTATTCATATTGTTAAATTATTATTTTAATAAAAATTATTGACCGATCAATTGTTTAATAAAAATTATTTGAACTAATTGTTAAAATCTGTAATATATTTTTTCATATTGTAGTTATTCAAATTTATAATGAAAAATAGAAAATAAACATAACCAGTAAATAAATAAAAATAATGTTAAAATAATGAATGAATTGAAGAAATTTTTTGTCAAAATTAAATTAGTTTTTAACCACACACATTTTCTCTTCAAATTTTAACCACTACTTTTTACCTCAAAATCATAAATAAATCAGTTTATAAATCAAACAGTATTACCAAATAAGGTCTTAATTGAATTTACTTTAAAAACTCGTATATTTATTATTTATTATAATTTGATGAGAAAAAAGCCGAACTAAAATTAATAATCCGTGACTAAACCCTAAAAAATAATTTGGGAAATACGTTGTTTACAAACAATTTACCAAGTCGAGGCTAGATTATAACGAATAATATTTTAAAACTAACAAACTCGAAAATAATTTTAAAAATTAGGTGATAAATAGTATATAAATAAACTATAATATTATATATAATATATAAATAATATAATCTACATTAAGATAATATATAATATAAAATAGATACCTAAAAATAGGGAATATATAATTTATAATAGATTTTTCACTCACTTTTTAAAACCCTACGCTCTTATTCTATCTCTAAAGAAATGATTCCCAAATGCTTCCTAAATCATCACAAGATGTCCTTTAAATCACCCATATTGGCACAAAAATGTTGAATCAAATCACATAAATCCTCATTCAGTATATGAAGTTACATTGCAAACAATAATTTATGATTTTCATTTGCATGGGCGGACCCGTGTTTAAATTGAGTATTGTTGTCTGCAACATGCCATTTAAAAAAAAAATTACAGCTTTTGCAGCTTACTTGAAAGATGTCCCCAAAGTGTTGCTATACCTGATTTGAGATCCTGCTCCCTACGAAGATGGTGTGTGATAGTTTCAATATGTGAGCAACACTGGCAGAGAGATGCTAAGTGACACCCAATATGCTGCTGGATAATAGTGTCAACAAGATCGGTCCGTGCCATAATCTCCAACTGAAGAAAGATACAGTGAGGGGAAGAATAGTGCTCCACATCATGCGGTAAGAATCTTGAGAAGGTCAATTCGTTCGGACCCGTTACCAAGCAGACTTGGTAGCAAACCTACCATCTAGTGTTTTTGACCTGTGGCATCAAAACATGAAAGAATCACCTAAATATGTTCTGATACCAATGATGTGGTTTGAAGACCCATCCAGCATGACACAAATGAGAGCATGTGATAAGCCCTCCAAATGATCTGCCACGGCTCCATTCGAATGTCTCAATGGTTCGCGTCATTCCTCTTCATCCACAAGATCCTCAGTATTAGAAGAGGAATGATGGTACAAATGTGCCACATCCATATATATCGTCCAAAATATCTCCAGCTCTAGGAGCATTGTCTGATATCCTCATTCAGAGTCATGGGTACTTGAAAGATGTCCCCAAAGTGTTGATATACCTGATTTGAGATCGTGCTGCCTATGAAGATGTGTGTAATAGTTTCAATCTGTGAGCAACACTGGCATAGAGATGCTAAGTGACACCCAATATGCTGCTGGATAATAGTGTCAACAAGATCGGTCCCTGCCATAATCTCAAACTAAAGAAAGATATAGTGAGGGGAAGAATAATGCTCCATATCATGCTGCAAGAATCTTTAGAAGGTCAATTCGTTCGGACCCTCTACCAAGCAAACTTGGTAGCAAACCTACCATCTGGTGTTTTTTATCTGTGGCATCAAACCATGAAAGAATCACCCAAATCTGTTCCGACAAAAATGATGTGGTTTGAAGAGCCGTCCAGTATGATGGAAATGAGAGCATGCGAAATGATCCGACACGACTCTGTTCGAATGTCTCAATGCTTCGCGTCATTCCTCTTCATCCACAAGATCCTCAGTATCAGAAGAGGAATGATGGTACGAATGTACCACAACCATACATATCGTCCAAAATATCTCCATCTTTAGGAACATTGCCTGGTATCCTCATTCAGAGTCATAGGTACTTGAAAGGTGTCCCCAAAGTGTTACTATACCTGATTTGAGATCGTGTTGCCTATGAAGATGTGTGTAATAGTTTTAGTCTGTGAGCAACACTGGCAGAGAGATGCTAAGTGACACCCAGTATGCTGCTGGATAATAGTGTCAACGGGATCAGTCCCTGGAATAATCTCCAACTGAAGAAAGATATAGTGAGGGGAAGAATAGTGCTCTACATCATGCGGTAAGAATCTTGAGAAGGTCAGTTTGTCAGGACCCGCTGCCAAACAGACTTGGTAGCAAACCTACCATCTAGTGTTTTTGATCCATGGCATCAAAACATGAAAGAATCACCCAAATTTGTTCCAACATAAGAGGCATAAGGACCTACAGTAGTTGCCCAATGTCCCGACCAGTATCATCGTAAAAGTCCTTCACCCTCTCTGAGGTGTGATGCCTATCTGGGAATAGGGCTGCCAATGTAGTATCACCCTGGATAGCTATCATGCCAAAAGAATATTTGTCCAATTCCTAGATGCCACCCAATTTATGGCTTAGCTCATGATCCAACCCTCTTCAACCTCTTTTAGACAGGAGAAGCTGAGTGTAGGATAACAGCAAGTGAATGGTGAGTCCCCATGAAGTACTTCCCCAGTAAGAATTGAGCCCATAAGGATCTCTGGGAACAAACGAGCAACCAAAGTTTCGGTGAGGAAGTATCTACAATGTCTTGAGGTCGTCTGAAGCCAAGATTACCCTCGTCAGTAGAAAGACACATATCCTTCCATCTCCTCCAATGGAGACAGTGCACATCTTTGGAATTACAAAATCGTGCGAAAATGCTCTCGAGCTTCTTCTGTACAACTTTAGAAGGCTGCAGAATCTGAAGAAAATATAATGGAATAGAGTTGAGGACTGATCTAAGTAAATTAATGCGTTATCCATGTGAGAGCAAGCATGAAGCCTAACTAGTGATCCTACTCTTGACCTTCTGAATCAGGTCATCATAAAAGAAAGTCTTCATAGTCCCCTTGTATAAGAGGACCCTTGATAAGTGAATGGTTTCTACTGATGTCTGAACCCAGTGAAGTGCTCAAGTCATCTGATTTGATTGATAGAAGCTTTTCTGGGAATAATAAGTCTGCTCTTATCTTGATTCACATCTTTGTGTTTTTGTTGATTCATATCGGCCAGTGAATTGTTTTGAGGCTCTTCCCATGTAAATCGATTTTGTCTCAATTTTTTGATTGTTGGCTAGAACTTGTGAACTATTTTGTGAGAGGATGGCTAGTAATCTGTCCCCCTTTACGCGATCCATGACTTCATTTGGAGCCCCCTTCTACAAGGCTTCCAATCCATGAATCGCCTTATTTTTCTTTTTTAATCTCAATTTTTTAATTGATTATACATTTATGCTTTGTTACGTATGCAGTGAATCTGATTTATTTGAGTAAGTTTAATAGATCACGACACTTCTTTTAAATAGTCGTTAATTGATAATTGAATTATTACTTTAGGCTGTCCATATATTCATGTATAATTTTAACTCAGTCTACTTTGATTGTTGCAGATCCCAAGTCCAAAAAAGGAGGAAGATTATAACTTTTATTTAATATACAATTAGTATAAAATTTACGAAATTTACATTTAAATTTAGCTTGCATCACACAACTTGTGCGAAAATTACATTTGAGAAAAAATGCTGGCCGGCCAGCTTGAGTGTAACTAGAGGTGTCAAGACGGACGGGCTGACCAGACCCGTGAAAATCGGCCCGGATTGACCCGGGATCGCGGGCCGACCCATGACCCATGCGGGCGGTTCACGGGTCAAGATATTGTAAACCGCGGGTTTTGCGGGTCAAACCTTCGCGGGCCGCGGTTAACCCGCTGGCCCGTAAAAAATAAAATAAAATAAAATAAACTATTTTTATTAAATATGGTAATATTGAAAATCTCTCTTCTTCTAGAAACTCTAATACAACTTTTAAAGTAAAATCTTATTTTTTTCTCCCTATTAACTAAAAAAATAATGTTTTTTGACAATAGTAATTAAAAATACATTTATCATTTAATTGTTATTTATTTATATTTTATTTAAATTTGCAAATTTAGAAGTAATTCATATAACATAAACTATAATTTTAAATTCTATGTAAATATTTTATGGTATAAATATGAATTTATCATTTTAATCATTTTGTATTTAGAAACTTGACAAAAAAATTGCTATAAATATGAAAAAATCTATATTTTTATTCATACGGACCAAATCAGAACAAACCGCGACCTGCATGAGCTCGACCTGGATGGGCCAGCGGGCGGGCCTGGGTTGTAGTTCAAAATTTGCGGTCTGACCCGTAACCGGCCCGTAACCCGCAGCGGGCGGGCTTTTTTTCAAACGGACCGTTACCGGGCTTTTTATTGACGGGTCGACCCTGCCCGGACCACCCGGATTGACACCTCTAAGTGCAACTCTACAAAGCATGTGTCAAGCCTAAAAGAAAGGGTCGAGCTTTGGCTCAGCTTAGGCTAAAAAAGCCAGTTATCACTTTTACCTGAGTCATCTTGAGTCTTATTTTTTGGCTCATGAGCAGGCTCGAATAATTGACAAGCCTAATCTATTATGTTAAAAGTGACCGTTTATAACCAGTTCTGTGTTAATTGCACTATTTTCAAAAGGTGATCCGAGCCGATCGAGAAACCCAATGATCCTTAAAACCTTGTCGACGACTTGGGTCTACCCGTGAAACTAGGCTGATCGGACCTTGGTTTGACACGAGTTTGGCTTTTTTAATCTATGATTTTTTTTCTTATATTTTGATGTTTTTTATATAATTTTAATATATTTTAATACTTGATACTTGATCCGGTCCATCAGTCGGTCGATGGCTTGGCCAGATCTAAAAATATTGGTTAACTGTAACTCTCTATGATCAAATCTAAGTCACTTTAACTATGTCTATAGGAATTGCGTCTGTTTGTGACTTGTGATGCATTGAGTGTGACCTGAGGTGGTCTTAACTATTACTGTATGTGATCAAGTCTATCTAGCTGCATATAATCAGACTTGCATTAATTGTGGGCTTATTATACTAATTTTGTATTATGTGAGCAATGAGTATTTGTATTATTTGACCTTTTGTTGTCTTAATTGTGAATGTTTGTGATCAAGTGTGTTTGAAATGTGGTCGCATGTGATCTGGTCGTTGTATTTAACAAGTGATGTGTTAGCAGTCACATGTATGATCAGGTTTATGTTAACAATGATAATTATTGTTTGTAAGTCTTGAGTGTGAATGTAGATGACTAGTCCTATTTTTTTTATTGTATGTGACTAACTATTTCTTAACTATAATCGTGTATCACTATGACCATGTCTTTCTTAATTTTTATTATCTATATCTTACTTTTAAATTGTGAACTTTATCTACAGGTTTTGCCTAATTTTCCTAGAAAAAAATAACTTAATTAATTCACTAAAAGGTAGAAGAGTTATTTCTGAAATAATTTAGTCAAAAACTAAATCGATATATGGATTAAATTTCTCGTCCATGGTTTATTTCCGTGAAACTCGAGGAACATATTACTCAACTCAATTTAATATTTTTGGTACCATATACACAGTTTAGACAGAAAATTAGCAGAAGAATTAAGTAAGTGAAACTAATTAAATAATTAAATGACTTGCAAATGCGACTGCAAATTCTCCAAGTCACCAAGAAATCAATCTATAATTAATTACTTACTGAAAACAATTTATTAATTCAAAAATGAAATTAAAAAGAATTTATGACTAGGTTAAACAATTAATAAGATTTATGACTTGGTCAAGTCAAAATGAAAGACTTGTTATAGACAAAATAAGAAAAATGCATTTGTTATTTATTTATAATCATTGTAAGAGGCGTAAAGCAACAACAATCTCCTCTATTCTCATGCAATCTTCATCCAAAAGAGATGAATCAAAATCCATATCTCATCTTCTTTGTTCTCTTCTTCCTTTCGATCTTGTTCTTTCCATCAACTACTGGAGAGCCTTCAAAAGGTACGTCGTGACTTGAGTTCTACTTTATTAACACTGTTTTTCTCAGTATTTCATATTCCTCGTAACTTCTTACATTGGAAGTTAGGCTCTTCGTCCTCGTAGTTAATAAACATGCAGAATCCTCCATCATTTCTTCTTGTGTTGTGTCTTTCTTGCAGTTTTTCCTTTTGTTTTCCTTTAGCCATTTATGTACGAGTACTAAGATTTCATAATATATATATATATATATATATATATATATATATATATATATATATATATATATATATATATATATATATAGCTCTTAGTTGATAAATTTCATGTTTGTTTTTATGGAAATAAAAGGTGGGATTGCGCATGGGAGTCCAACGAGTCATGCTTCTCCGGCAATTGCAAATAAATCGCCACGAACTCCTTCGACGGCCCCGAAGAGAGATCGTCCGAACAAGTTCTACAATAGGAGGCCGTGCAACTATAAAAACTTGTGCGGCATCCGGTCAGCTGGAAAACCATGAAAATTGTCATTTATATTTACAGTTGTACTCCAATTGATGTTTATCGTTAATGATTAAAATGTATCATCGTTTTGAATAAATTTAAATTTGTTTTTCACTATAATAAAATGTGTAAAAATCTAATTATGCCGTAGACTTATCACCAGGAGTACAATATTTTAGGTGAAATTTGGCTATGACGTATGTTGTCACTTGTCATGGATCACCTCTAAGGGCCTACCTTGAACGTACTCCGGGGTAAAATAAGGTGTTCTCTTATACCAAGAACCACTTTGCCAAGAATCACTTGGTGTTAAGTATGAAAAATTACGGGACTTTCAACTAAGAGTAATTCCACTACAATGGTTGGACTTCATGTGTGAGAAACTTCTGCGTTAATTACCCTAAAATAATAGTTTGTTATTATTATTATGTTTATTTTATTATATAGTGTTGATTAAAAGAAATGAATGCGGAAAATAAAATGGTCATCGTTACGTAAAATCCGACCTAAAACTAAAAACCCCAAAGAAAGAAAGAAAAAAAACCTATTGATAACATAGAAATTTTCTTTTTCGTTGGTGTCTCTGTTATCAGTTGGTCTAAAAATTCCAGCTAAAGCACTGTCCAAATTCTGAATGCCAACATTAACAAACAAAGTTGCATGTGAGGGATCTCATACTTAGTCTGTATAGTACATTTTCAGACATGAATAATATTTTCCTATTTTGAACTCCTAATTAGGTCTTTGAATCATCAATTACGTACATCCTTTAACTCCACTAAGGAACGCATGAACTCAGAGTTTCTCGGTCGTTTCCATGGACAATCATGTGCTCCGTTCAACATTTTCATCTTCCATAATCTTGAGCCATTGAAGTTTTTCGGAAAGTATGATTTCATTGATGTACTACCGAATGGTATTGTGGAGGAAGAAAAACATTCAGAGGGACATTGAGAGGGGTGAAAAGAAAAGGATAATATTGAGAAAGGCATGTATGTGGTCTACTTTATTTCTTTTTTTCTTATTTTTAATTTGGCAAAGTTTTATTTGCAAATTGCTTTTGGTATTTTTATCAAAATGTGTTTTTAATTGTGGTGTAATAAATAAAAATCGTGGTGATAATATATTTATTTACCCTAACATTAATTTGATAATGCACGCCTGATACGTATTATTAGTTAAGTGGGTCATAAGAAATTTATAGTTAAAAAGGATTAAAAATTTTGAAATTTCATGAAACTTTATCAAAACCTATTAAGAATATTGATAAAGCAAAACGTGCAGAAAAAGTAAAGTTCAATAACATATAACTAATTATAAACTTTATTATAAAACCAAATTAAGCATCTATTCTAATTTAGCTAAAAAAGTTGATAAAAAACTAAATCAAAATCAATAATTAATTTTAATCACACATTTGATCAACATTTTTTAAAATTTATTATGAATATTGTATTAAGCAAAACCAAACATAGGCTAATTAATTAAACACATTTTTCTAATGTACCGTATTATTTTGTCCCTTTGGCCCTCATTTTTTTAAAATCAAATTTATTCAACACTCAATCTCAACCATCTATCTTAGTTAAATCCACAATTTTGAATTTTTCAAATAATTTTTAATCACACATTTTCTAAAAAATACTATTCAAAATCACATTATTCACAAGAAAATGGATGCCTAATAGGGGCTTTGGGAAGTCTAGTCAAGCAAAAAATAATTGAGATAGAAAAAAACAAAATGCATTCTCATTTTCATTTAGGGAAAATTGTAGTAGAGGTCCTCAACCCTTGTCTCATGTTGAAATTTTGTTCTCAACCTTTGAAACTAGACATTTCGTCTCTATCCTTTCATTTAGTTATTCATGAATGGGACAATTCCACCCTCATCTTTAATCAAAAAGTCGAAACTTATCAAAAAGAGACATTTTTACAACCAAGAAATAAAAAATAAATAAAAATAACAATAGATCAAGAAATAAATAAAGAAATTCATGTTTTATAAGTTGTGTGCCTAAATATTATTTTAAATTTACGCTCTCCCTAACGTAAGTACTCAAATAAGTTACTCTTAGAGGCTAGCCAAACATGCTGTAAAATTGTTCCATTTTGCTATTTTATAGCAATATTGTTAATTTGCCTGATCAAACATCTTTGTAAAATTTCACATGCGACTAGTCGTTAAAAATCTAATTCCCAAGTATTAATAAAAAATAGAGGTCCGCCGTCTTCATTCCAAATTCTCCGACAATTAATAATATTTACCAATCTAAATGCACTTAGAGAGAGAGAGAGAGAGAGAGAGAGAGAGAGTTTTTTTTGTGTGTGTGTTGGGGGGGGGGGGCGTGGCACACTTGGGGGTTCTAGGGTTGTGGAGTGACTATGGCATCGATGGATTGTTTGAGGTGTAACACACACTTTGAGGGCCGGAACTGACCCTACCCTGGACCATTGGTTCGAGAAATAAATCGCAAGTTATACCTCCCAAAGTCAGGGTGAAGAGCATTGGTAACTCCCACTTGTCACATTACACAAATTCATTATTTTACTCTACATCTCCGATATGGTCTCACACTTGACCCGCTCGGTAATACTATCCTCCATCTCCTTCACAAGCATATCCTTAATATCATCTACTGACACAACCCCACATGATCGTCTAATGTAGTCATCGGGCCTGCCGTAAACATCACTCGTGATGACAGACGTCATACCCTCTCAACCTACCAGGGTGATCCTCCTTACCAAGGGCTTCACTTAAGATATCATGTTGTCTAATTGGTACAAATGTCCCCTCCGTGGCTTCCTCAGCTTTTTCAATCTGTTCAAAAAAACAATGGAAACTAATACTTACAATTTTGTCAAACACTCCTCTCATTTTCTCGTTGGGGATGTAGTAAGTTCCATCTTCCTTTTTTTTATCTAACTCGAACTCAATCTAAACTGCGATCATCGCTTACGATCGACGAGCTAATAATGTCACATGAAGAGCTAGAAGATAGTGAGCCACTTACTCGTCACTGTGGGTTCATCCCCGCACAACCAGCTAAGCCCAAATAATGTAGATGCTCGTTACGCAATTGACTATCCCTAGCCTTCTTACTTTTTTCCTGAAAAAAATCACATGTTATTAGTTTTCAACTCAATAAATCACATGTTTTTAGTTTTCAACTCAATAAACCACATGCTTAAATTTAATTATACCTTAAATTTCTCCTTCTGGCGTTCGTTCTTCAACGACTCCCATTACTCTTCAGTTATGATATCATAAAGCTGTGTAGGATCTTAATATTTCGGGTGGTCATGTGTAATGTAATCATGAACCAGCCTCGTCTTGAAATCTTTCCACAGCATCCCCGCAACTTTCAAAACACATTTTTTTAGCACTGTCATCAGGGATGTTGAACTCTTTCTGAAAGACAATGATAATATGCAATGTTATTAAAAAAAAAATAAAAATCACGATCACTTATCAATCCAATACGTATAAAGTGACAGTACCTTATTTCTTCCCGCATCATGTCCTTAAGGCCTCGATAAACTTTGTGTCAATCACTGATATTTGTGTCAACGTGAATACGCACCAAAGACCCGACAAAATTTCTGAAGTTCGTCGTGCCTGGTCCGATCAGCCTAAAAGGATCATCGAACTCAATTACATTTACCTCCTTCCCAGCCTTCTTCATGTTTTTGCACATAGTTGGTCCTCTTGTTCTTTTTGTCTGGGCAGTACGATGATCATCTGAAGAGCTTGAATACTCGCCCATTATATTGGAACAATTGTGCACGTACCTGCACATATAACAACGTAGAAATATATACATATATATATATATATATATATCAAATTATAGTTACCAATATCACAAATGAATATTAACAACATATAGAGCATATATAAATATTACAAGAAAATTATAAGCAAGAATATGTAAATGAACTCACAGAATTAATAATCACGAACGACGGTCAATCCATAATCCTTCCTCATGATCCCAAGGCATATAATTTGATTCAATGTTATATTCCACTAAAGTTGCACTCCCTTGTATACCAATAGAAAATAGAGGAGTTTCATCAAAGTGATCATAATCTTCTTCATCTACCACATCACCAATGCCAACAATGCGTCTCTTGCCTTGAAGGACGACTGACCACTTAGTATTGGCTGGATCAAGAACATAAAATATCTGTTTCGCTTGTGATGCAAGTATGAATGGCTCGTCAAGATAACCCAAACGTCCAAAATCCACCGAAGTAAAACCTAATTCATCCACCCGAACACCCCGCCGATTATCAACCCATTTACATTGGAACAGAGGAAACTTGAACTCCCTATAATCAAGTTCCCAAATATCTATAATGACACCATAATAGGACATCGAGGCATCTATTGGCATTGTATCTTTAGCACTTGAAAAATCTCTTGAAAGTGCTACTTGTGTCACTCCACTGTTTGGCACCGCACTCTTATCATCTTAACTTTTAGTGTAAAACGTATACCCATTAATGTCATATGCTTCAAAAGACCTCACAATCGTGCTAGGGCCATATGCTAACCATTTTACCATTTCAACAATTGTATTCGGCATTTCCAACAACTCTTTCATCACTCTATCTTTGAACCATTTTGCAAATGAACGATTATATTCATTAGTTACCCACCGTTCAACTTTTGAAAGATTCTGCTACCTTAAGATGGGCATGTGCTCCTCCAAATATGGATGAACTTTAGGAAGGTATTGCAATACAAGGAGGTGTGCTTTATCTCGCAATTCAACATTGGATACGATTGATTTTCTTCCAATCGTACCTTTACATTCGAGTCTTCCCTCGTGACGAGATTTAGGAACAACAATAGTCTCAATGTCATCTAGGTAATCAGTACAAAATTCAATAGCTTCCTCAACAGCATAACCTTCAACTTCAGGTCGAAATCAATTTCTCACATATCCTTTCAATATACCAACGTATCTCTCAAATGGATACATATACCTCAAGAACATTGGACCACAGTTCTTAATTTCTCTTACCAAGCGAACATGTAAGTGCACCATAACGTCAAAAAATGATGGTGGAAAATACATTTCAAATTGACATAGAGTGATAACAATATCGGTTTGCAAATCATCCAACGCCTCTGGATCAACAACTTTACTGCAAATTGCGTTGAAGAAAAAACACAGTTTTATAATAACATGTCTAACGTGTTTTGGAAGTATGTCTCGAATTGCAACTAGTAACAAGTGTTACATTAAGACATGACAATCATGAAACTTCATGCCAACCAATTTCAGGTCCTTCATCGATACAAGACTTTTGATGTTTGAAGAGTATCCAGATGGAACCTTAATAGCATACAGGCACTCGCAAAAACTTGTTTTTTTTCTTTTCTAGACAAAGTATAGCAAGATGGGGGTAAATAAGTACGTTTTTCTGAATCTTGCGGTGCTAACTGATCCCGTATCCCCATTTCTACCATGTCCTTCCTGACTTTGATACCATCTTTCGTCTTTCCTTGAATGTTCAATAATGTCCCAATGATACTATCACAAACATTTTTCTCCACGTGTATTACATCAAGACAATGCCTTACTAATAAATGTTGCCAATAAGGTAGATCCCAAAATATGGACCTCTTCTTCCAAAGACTCTTCTGAAGAGGCTTAAAAGGTTTTCCAAACAAAATATCAATATTTTTAACTCGTTCATATACCTCACCTCCTGTTAACGGCAAGCGAGCTGCTCGAGCCTCGATTTTTTCATTGAATGACTTTTTCTTCTTTCGATAAGGGTGGTCAGTAGGAAGAAATCTTCTATGACTCATAAAGACATTTTTCTTACAGTTTTTTAACCAAAAATCAATCTTATCTTCTTCACACATGGGACACGCTTTAGGTCATTTGTTAGTATAACCCGACAAGTTACCATAAGCTGGAAAATCATTTACAGTGCAAAAAATCATAGTACGTAGGGTGAAATTCATCTGACTATGTACATCAAACGCTGACACACCTTCATCCCACAACAGTCTTAAATCTTCAATTAGTGGGGCTAGGTAAACATCTATGTCATTCCCCGATTGTTTAAGCACCGTTATTAACAAAGATAATATGATATACTTGCGCTTCATACATAACCAAGGAGGAAGATTGTAAATCATCAAAAGAACCGGCCAAGTGCTATGTCGACTACTCATATTACCGTGGGAATTCATCCCATCTGTACATAGTCTCAGCCTAAGATTTCTATCTTTGCCCCCAAATTCAGAAAACAGCCTAGTAATGTTCCTCAATTGAGGTAAATCGGTCACGTGTCTTAGTTTTCCATCTTCTTTTCTCCCATCAGCATGCCACCGCAAATTCTTTACATCCTTTGCATTGGCAAACAAACGTTTAAATCTTGGTATTACGGGTAAATACCATAACACCTTTGTCGGAGGGCTTTTCTTATCACAACAATTATCATTCACGTTCTTTCGCCTATACCGTGATGCCCCATACTTTGGATATAGACGCAAGTCCTTGTAATCATTTCGATACAGTAAACAATCATTTGGACATGCATGTATCCTCTCGATCTCCATACCCATCGGGCACAACAATTTCTTTGCCTCGTAGATTGAACTAGGAAGCTCGTTATCTTCCGGAAGCATATCTCGTAACAGTTCCAATAATTTCGTGAAACTCTTATCACTCCACCTATTGTTTGCTTTCAAGTTATACAATTTCAGTACAGCAGACAATTTTGTGAATTTATTACAACCAGAAAACAAAGGTTTCTCAGAATTGTTGAACAAGTTATCTAATACATGAGGCTTTTCAATGTATTCCCCTTGTATATCACGCATCGTTTCGTCTATCATATCATTCTCATCATTTTCCACATCATTCTCACCAATACTGCTCAAATTATTCTCCTGCTGATCACCAACATCGTCACCAGTGCTCGTCCTAGGAAGCATACTCTCACCATGCCATATCCATCGTGTATAACCTTCCTTAAACCCATGACGAATCAAATGACTCTTCACTTGATCAAACTACGAAACATTCTTAGATTCTTACAATCATAACAAGGACACAAAATCATTGCTTCACCTCTTTCTCTTGCGTTCATCCGCACATTTCATAAACTCTTCAACACCTTTTACATATTCATGTTTATTACGTCTGCCATACATCCAACCCCGATCCATATCTAATGACCTATATGTGAAGATATAATTAAAAAAATTTATTAATTTTGAGTTAATATTTTTCAGGATACAACCTTAAACCAACTATATATTAATAATTGAAATCAAATACGATAATTTATTAGGTTGGAAACTTCATAATTTTATTAGGATGATTATATTTTATGTAGTTATTTATTTAGTATGGTCAATTCTGTACTAGTGAAAATCACTTTAAATTATAATTTTTATTTTTTATTGAGAAAATCCTACAAAACTTTCGGCAGAACCTCCCCTATAAATTGAACTTAACCAACCTGTAGGAAGAATCAAAATGCCACAATAAATCAAAATGTTCAATCTCGACATATTCAAAACTCAAATACAACTCCAATCAAATTTCAACATCATCAACTACTCCAAGATTAATCCAAAATCCATTCCCAATTCCTAAAAAGTCAAGCTAAGATTTCATAACTTAAAATCTCATAATTTCAATATAACTCCAATCATTCAAATATTACAATGTATTCATCTACTAACTCAAAATCAACAATATAAAATTAACATCCAAACTAAACTAATAAAAAAGTCGTTTAAATCAATTAGCATATAAAATTATGAATTTATACATATATATTAACATTTAATCAAAAAATTTATACTAACAAATACACACACACACACACACTAACAAGGATAAATATATATACAAAGATATATACATATACAAAGTTATATATATATATATATATATATATATATATATATATGTATATGTATGTATGTATGTATACACACATATATACACACATGAGGAAGTGGGAGGAATTGGGTCTTACAATGTAGGATAAAGGGGCGGGTGGAGGTGGCGCCGGACGGTGGAGGCGAGATGGAGGTGGCGCCGGGCGGTGGAGGTGGAGGCGCGGTTGAGAGAGGGAGGGAGGAGCGAAGTGAGCTGAAGAAATTATGAAAAATGAACTGAATTGGCGCGTATAAAAAATCGGCTTTGCGCGTCGGTTCATCATGAACCGACGCGCAAAGCTAGTTTTTTGCGTTGGTTCTAGTTGAACCGATGCGCAAAATATTTACAAAAATGCCACCGCCCTTTTACATACGTCGGCTTTATTAAAAACTGACGTTTATTCCCACTTTTTTTTCTCCTGTTTTGTATTAGTGAATAAAACTTGAAACAGTAATGAGAGATAAGAGACGACTATACATTACCTTTGTGCCCAAAAATCCATCTTTGTATATAATGTATGTCATCTGACATATATCGCCAGCATGCATTCTAAACGAACTCATGACTGAGACAGAGATTCTGACATTAATAACATTGAAAAAAGACTCCTCAAAGAATGGGCCGACCCCCAATGACTAGCTTTAGCAATGCCGTGTATGTACTCTTTAATCTTTATCGTCGTCTAGCAAACCCAAGACATAGCAAGTGTCTTTGAAAGAGGTGTACTGAACTCCTTCCACACACATAATGTCTTCATATGAAGTCGGGCCTTGAATAACGTTCAATAAAAATCTTAAGTAATACATTTCTCCTTGATCAGGAGTGACATAAAAAATATGCTCAATCGAGAAAACTCGCTGTCTTGTTTGCCAGTCCCTTTTATTTGTTTTCCACACAAATTTGATTGGAAATTTAGCATATGTCTAGCCTTTAGCTTCGACATATTTAAACATACCAGATGTGATGGCCTATAGTGCTTTCCCACCAACATTGAGGAAAGAAGCAAGGGATTGGTATGATACCCTTCCATCGAGATCGATCATATCATTCTCTGAATTTGCTACAAAGTTTGCTGCATTTTTCGCCAATAGTTGTCAACAGAAAGAGAGCGCTATTGGACTAATGTAGGTCATTCAACAAAAAGACAAATTTCTACGAGATTATGACCCTTTTTAATCGAGCAGTATTAGGGGTTAAAAAATGTGCATATGCCATCAGTAATCACGATTATGATCAATGGTTTGAGAAATCATGGGTTCAAAACTTCATTATCAGAGAGAGCTCCTGGACGTAACAAGGAGTTTCAAGGAAAACACGTTAGAAAAGGAAAATCACGAAAGGAAAAGTGAAAAGGGGGAGGAACATAATAGAGGGGCCAGCCCAAAAATAAAGCAAGATTATAACTTTAAGCTACTGGTAAGATAAGACAATTACACTCCTACATAGAGATAACCTCTATTTGGTAAACCGTTTATAAACCGTTATTTATATATATCGACATGTGAAATATTATCGTGGTCCATTTTTCGAAAAATAAAAAATGATGGGTGAGATTAATATTTGACTAGCATAAACTATTGACTTATAAAAAGAAAATGTCTATGAGATGTTGACATGTACTCTTTTGTAAAAAAGATTTATAAACAAATTTTACCAAACAGAGGCATGCAGTAGCTTGATTGAAAACCCTGATATAAATTAAGTGACCCTATTTATTACAAAAAATACGTTAATGATCAACTGAAACTGAATTATAAGTTCGATTATGGCAAAAAAGATTGGGATCAAATCCAATTGTAAGGTTTTGTCATCATTACAGTATAAAGGATTTGGCAAAAAATTGGGATCAAATCCAATCGGCCTGTGATTTATTGTGAGCAATATCCTGAATTAAATAAAATTCCTTAATATTATGATGAACATTTCTCAAACTTTGACTAGAAAATAGAGCAATATTGTTTTAAAATACCAAGTGAATCGTATCATTTGCATATATATACAGTGACGGATCCAATGCAGGCCCAGTGGGGGTGTTGGACCCCACTGAAAAAAAAAAAAAAAAATTTTGAGTAAAAAAAAAATTTTTTTTTGAGTAAAAAAAAAAAAAAACGCCCCCACTGGAAAAAAGAAAAAAAAAATGACATCTTGAATTTATTTCCTTTGATCTTAATTCTCTCTCTACAATCATTATGTTTATTCAAGAAATGGATACAATGCTCATTACTAGTATCTCTCATCTTGAAAGTTTACATTTACTTTTCAGTTATAGATATTTTTTTTTGTGAATTACTACCTTACAATGATTAATTATAACTTGTTAGTTAACTTAGTTTAGTTTTTTTGATTTATTGCTTCATAGTTTCAATCATTTTTGTTCAAAAAAATTTCGGGGGCTCCGCCCCCGAACCCCCGGGAGGGGGCCTCCGCCTACCCCTTCCCACCATTTGAAATTTTTAGCCCCCACTCACTCGAGATCCTGGCTCCGTCCCTGTATATATATATATATATATATATATATATATATACACGTTCATACTTTTCCAGACACTGAACCATTGGTAATCAAAAGAGAGCAAATAATGCACCATAAACTTGGAACTTTTATTTCATCGTAACTATTTTATTTATTTATTTATTATTTTTTTTCAACATGTGAGTTGGATTATTGCATACTAATCATTCTTGTCAAACCATTGACGATATTTTCTCACAAGTTTAGAATGGACGAAATCAATACGAAGACTAAGCTCTTTCTCCATTTTCGACGTCTCGAGGTGGATGATGAAAAATGGGTGGTTTTGGTGGTTTCCTGCCACATATGAGAACGCAGGCTTCGTCATCATTACAGTAACAAAAACAATCCTGAATCCAGAATTTTTTACATGATAGATGGCAATCTATTTCTTTGCATTTTGGAAGTTTTGCATCTACACCCACCAATGAACCTGCAATAATTTTTAGTTTTAATAGTCTCAAATAATAATTAAACAATAATACAGAAAACTGTAGAACGATCATTGTTCCTGAATATTCATCCGTACGTTCTAGTTCTACTTACACAGTTACACGTACACATATAAACATGGATATTTGAGAGAGAGAGAGAGAGAGAGAGAGAGAGTTAACCTATTGCGACAAGAAAGAGGACACAAATAATCAACTTAGAGGAAGCCATTATCGTGTCATTAAAATTTCACTTATTGGGTAAAATGGAGCTTTAGTGAACTATATATATATATATATAAGCTTAGATAAACACTACAACAAAAATAGCCTTTTGCAACACTCAAAAAATGTTGCCAAAAGGTTTTTGCAACGTTTGGCAAGTGTTGCAAATCGCAGTGTTGCCGTAGAAAAAAAACTTTTTGCAACGTTTTTTAAACGTTGCAATAGACCTTTTGCAACGTTTATTAAGTGTTGCGGTAGACCCTTTTGCAACGTTTATTAAGTGTTGCGGTAGACCCTTTTGCAACGTTTTTTAAGTGTTACCGTAGACCCTTTTGCAACGTTTATTAAGTGTTAGCTCCCTCTATAAAATGTTCTGTTAGGCTTTTACAATGCATTTTTCTTGTGGATCAGATTTATTTGGGTTGACACGATGTCTCAGCCACCTAAGTTGCCATTCCATTAGTTTGTGGTTAGTAGAAAATTTCCAATGTATCGAAAAAGAGATTGCTCATTTCCAAAATAATATTGATATATAATAGTGCTGCGCATTTTTCTCATATTGTTCAATCTCAAATTCTTCACAAACTACCTTTGAGTTCCTTGATCTGAAAACTAGGCCATTCCAATCAAATGCACTTCAAGTTTCCATTTGTTTCTTGAACAAACTTTGTCCACCCTCACTTTTTGGGAGGTTTCACAAAAGATACAAGGTGTGAGTGTGTGACGAAATATGCATGACTTAGAATCTGTGAAAAGATCAACTAATGACCCCCTTTTAATAAACTCCAAGGTTTTATTGCTCAATGTTCGTGTTATGTGCCTGCAGTGTGACAAGTTATGTTGCTCTTTTTGCAAAAGAGTTATGGACACAATTGGTGTAACTAGGAAATCTAGATTTCCACCAAATGAAACAGACAGAAAAGCCCATTTCATCCAGATTTACTTTTATCTCCGGAATAATTTTGATGAGAATGACCATAAAAATTGGCCAGCAATACAAAATGTTTCTGCAACTCAAAATGTAAGCTACTACAAAATCACTTCTCAAAAATCAATTCTCCATGTAAGGTACTACAAAATCCACCAACACGCCTCTGCGGTAATCAATAGTTTGTCTACCATAAATTTTTACCAATCCCAAATCCCATCGACCCATATGAAATAAATGAAAAAGGTAATGATTAATGCATAAAAACATACACAATTTTCACTCGGCGCATTATGTATTAGGATTAAGTACCAAAAGAAGAAACTCATAAAATAATACAACAAAAAGCTTATACCGTAAACATTAGCAAGTTACTAAGCTGAAGAAAAAACTCATAAATCTATCCATGGAGCCATGGAAACAAATCGTCACTAGAAAAAGGAAAAATAATTGAGAAGAAATGCAGCTTACCTCCAACCCCTCTTCAGAATATTGTGCAGTCTTTGTCCAACTTGTAAATGGCTTTACACCAATCTCATCAACAAGGTTAAATATATTTCTATAAGGATACCAGAAGCCTAGTACCATTTACAAGTGTTCATTAGTATTAGTGCGAAACCATTCCAACAATGAAAATGCTCTTATTAATAGACAGTAACTAGAAGTCAAGAACTCGATCAATTACCTCGAATACCATAATCTTCAGGACTAAGGGACTTATTTTTATATCCAAATTCATAACCACCTTCAAGAACTGTGACATCAAAGCCCTAAAACCAAATTCCAGAACAACAATTCATATAAGGTTTGTATCAGCAAAACTAATAGAATGCACAGGCAAAACTCCGACTTAAGGTGATAAATACCTGTTTGCAGAGGTGATTGGCAGCGCCAAGGCCTGCCCAGCCAAAACCAACATTTCACCATTCGACCTGCAACCAGGCTCCATTGAATAATCAGTTCACCATCTCCATTGCCAACCTCCAAGATTGATCACCACTGATTCCTCACAACATTTCACCAACCGTATTCCACAATTTCCCTGCCCACTGCCATCAATAGAATATTCAAAATCAAAATCAATCTACCCTCAATTCAGCCACCACCTCCATTCATCATCATCAATCAACACCACCATCCAAACCTGCACAAACCACCCCTGCACCCAAATCAGAAACTCGCACACCACAATCCTCGGTCCCAACTCGATATACCCTCAAAATCAAAACCCAAAACCAAGAATGAACAAAACCCATTACTTACCTCAACCACCGGCTGTTTCTTCGCCGGAAAAATCGCGATTTAAGCAGCGGCTTCGTCTCAGTTTCTCACACCCAACTCGCACTGAACCCTTAATCTTCAATCCCCAGCCTTTGAAGCCCCTCGCCGCACCCTGCGTTGGATTTCGCTGGCGAAATCACCGGCAGTAACCACCGGTTTCTCTCCTTTTTCGCCTGTCTCTCGTTTTCTTTCGCTCGCCTCTCTCTCGTCGTTGATTTGTAGATGAAATGGTGGAGAGAGACAGAGAATCTGATAATTTAATAATTTTCCAGAATTTGCATGTCAGTCCCTATAATTTTAAATTTGTTTCAAATCAACTAAGCTATTGCAACGTTTAAAAAACGTTGCAAAAGGTACCCCTTTCGCAACATTTAAAAAACGTTGCGAAAGGTACCTTTCGCAACATTTTTTAAAAGGACAACAAAGATTAAGAATATGTGGAGTGGTCATCGAGCTGGGAAGCGAATAGATAAAAGTCGATGTTGCATGTAATCAAGAGTACATATAACCCACATGATAACCAACACATCATCGTCTTATCCTATTTTTATAAGACAATAAAAGGACAATGTATATCATCTTCATCCAACTTGGTTAGCTACTGAAAGTATTTCGCAATTACCATTTCACTCCATAGTGGAGGACCATCTCCCACAAGTGTGATGTCCTCATCCCAATCATTCGGTACACACTCATCAAAGAGCATGTGACTTGCATCCGACATGTCGATTGCTTGTTGTCGGCATTTCAAGTATTCTCTAAATACTAGAAGTTTCGGCATGATCAAACTACTCCCCAAAAGCAAACAATTTCCATTACAATGACTTTTGTAACAAAATTCATAGCTTGGATATTCTCCAAGCATTCTTCATAATCCAAGTGGAGATTGTTCATTGCAAGTCAATGGTAGAATCAAGCATACCTCGACAAATAACAAAATATAAAGAAGCTTAGAATTGTGGTGGGTAACCAAAAGTCAAAATAAAAACGAAAAAATAAAAATAAAAATTAAGCAAATAAAAGTCTGAATTAATGACTGTAACCTAAAAATAAATTTAAACTACAATCCCTGAAAACAGCGCCAAAAATTTGTTCGCTAACCGCAAGTGTACGGATCGCACAAGTAATAAAGTGAATTGTGATCCGAATATCATTCTCACGAGGATTGAGTAAATTTTATTTTAGACTACGAACCTTAACCGGAACTAGAAAAGCTCGATTTTGAGAATTTTGAAATAAAACTAAACTAACAATTAAGCTATAAAGTAAGAAAATTTGATTTATTAAAACGATGAATTGAACATGTTAGAATTATGAATCCATTTGAATCCTATCATCCACATTTTGACTTAGATAATTAACAACAAATTATGGAGTATTGAAAATTCGTGTTCCTAAAGTTATTTAACTCCCCTTTCGAGCGATGCATAAAAACATTTTCTACGTGTGAATTGACTATATTTCTATGACAATTAAAACATATAGAAAAGCATTAAAGGATTTGTGAACACTTTCATGGATAACGCAAAGCATAGTGGTATATTTCTATCCCCTATCGGACTTTGTGGCATTTGATACAAGTCTAATAATCTCCTTTTCTTTCAAACATAGAAAATTACCAAAAACTCATACAACTAGTGATCAATTAATTGCATGTAAAAAAGAACACATATCAATTGCATCAAACCCATAAATTACATAATGTAAAAATCAAGTCAAAACATGAAATCAAAAGATTAAAATTTCATCACAATTCTAACAATTAAAAGTCTAGCCTAGATACATGGTAGAAAATAAATAACAAGAAAAATAAATGGATGTCACCCGGTTCATCTTCTTGCAATTGTATCTTCAATCTTGTTCTTGGCGTTGCATGGATTCCTCAACAATTGGACAATGTTTTGGCATGAAATTAATAAGTTGGGAACCCCCAAAAATGTGTTTTATGTCTTGTATATATAGGTGTGCTCTAAGCCTAAGTCAAAAGAGAAGAAAATCTATTGAAATCGTGCAAAAAGCCGAACAGTCGGCCCAGCGGACAACCATGCGATCTAATGGTACAAATTCATACGATTGCACATTTATCATAAAGACATTCTGATCATTCTGGAACAAGTCATGCGATCGTGCAGTTATACTTCCATGTGATCGCTTAGGCTTCCCGTTGAATTGCAATTTCATATTTCTCCAGGCTACAAGTTAGTCCTCATGGTTTTATTGCACGGCAGGTCACTCAACTTCAGATTGCTACAATTAAGTACCTAAACTTCTGATTTCTTCTAAATTTGATTCTTATTTGATTTTCCTTGCAATTAGGCCCTTGATCAACTTCATCAACTCTTGATTTATACACTTTAGTACTTCTATCATCCAATTGACTTGATTTTTGCTCCAATTCCTCTATTTTCTAGACTTTGGGATTATTTTTGAAATATAAACAAATAATAAATAAATCAACAGCAAATATTCTTAAACAAGCATATAAAATCATACTTTTAAGGCAAAAATAAGTGTATAAAATACAATTATCAACACCCCCAAACTAGAACTATTGTTCGTCCTCGAACAAAATAAAACTAAACTATAAAATAAAAATGTAAATAACAAATTTTTTTGTTTTTGTCAATTTATTCATCATGAGCTTCAACAATCCAGATTGACAGTTTACTTTAGAAAGAAATTTCAACAACATAAAATATTTTCATTCATCCGATGCTTGATTTCATTTTTTTGTGAGTGTGAATAGCCAAAAATCAAATGCAAACTCATGTAAAAATTTACTTAACACTATGTGGTGGATTATGCATAAATAAGCCCAAATTCCATGTGGTCAATCAATTCTTTTCTTTTGATTTTCCTTACAGCTCTCATGGATGATCACAACTTTACAGCTTTTCTCTCATATCCCGAAGTCTTTGCTATTTATGTGGTTTGTAAACATTTATATATTGCATTTTTCGCACAAGGCAGTTAGGATTTGATAAGTATGCACAATAGACCAAAAGTAATCAATCTCCAATCTCACACTCTAGTGTTAGAAATCTCAATCAAAGAGGCTTATACCATGCATTTTATTCCATTTTTCTTTTATTTGGACGACTTTTTCTTTTTATGTCCTTATCTTTTACTATCTTTGTACAATACCTTTCTTACCTACTTTCTATATGACCTTTGTAGCGAGCTTTAAGTTGATGACTCCCAAGTCAGATAACTTTAGGGCACCAAGTTCAGAGAACCCCTCAGACTAATTACCCAAGTCATAAAGGTGACTAAGAAAGGTTAAAGATTTTTAGCGTCCTATGTATCAGTCCTCTCTCAGTTTTGCTTTCTAATTGACTCCTGTAATGAACTTTAGGCTGATAGCTCCCAATTCAGTTGAATTTATGGCACCAAGTTTGAAAGACCCTTAAAACTTACTTGCTCGAGTCAAAAAGGCTCCGAAGAAGAAAGGAATAAGACTATTAGCATTTTTCCCTTTTTATGCTAGTGTCGGTTTATACCTGTTGACTAAAACCTCTAAACCAAATATGCAAAACCAAGAACTTCAGACCCTCAATCCATCAATGCCTACTTATACTAACATTTCCAACCCCAAACTACTTCTTGAGCAGTTTTGATTCAAAATTTTAGGTCGGGATCTAAATTCTTAAGGTTTGGAATTTCTCAATCAATTCTATGTTCAAATTACATAAATTTACCCCACATTTATCAAACATCTCCCTACACAAGTAATTATTTGACTTTAGCTATGTGCTCAAGGTTTAATAAAGTCTTACATGGATAAATGTTCATAAAAATCCAAGTTCACATGTTTTCCAATTTCCTTACTAAAGCACAAAAGTCAATTCAAATAATTTTCTAAGCAATAAATAAATCAACAAATTTTTTATGAATTTTCTGCCCCAAAATTGAATGAATGTGTAAATAAACATGAATGAGATTACTACCCCTAAACTAAAAATACATTTTCCTCAATGTATTTCCAAAAACATAAATCAAACAAACATAAAATAACAAAGAAGGGTTAGGTACTTCTCGGGTTTGGAGAGATAGTGTTCCCATTTTGAAGCTTTGATCTTCATGTAGCTTAGATGATTCGACCCGTTTCCAACTTTTCCATGTTTGGCCCAAGGTGTTTTCATATTGTGTTCCATACAAAAAGAGAGATAAACAACATTATAATGCATAAATATTGCATAAGAATTGGAACAAATCAACTACACACCCCCAAATTAGGATATATCAAAATTTTGAATTTTTGGAACATGGTTGACCATTGATATTCAGCACTTGACATCGTCTCGAAAAGTGGAATTTCTCGAGTAATGTCCTAGGTATATTAAAGTATATAACTTTGTGTACAACATATCAAACATTCATCACATTTGGAGTTCATTTGGGTCATGAAAAGATGTGATGAAGTAGGTGCAGTGAAGCTGAAATCAAGTGTCGTGGTGCAATGGTGCCTGCAGTGATTTGCAATGAAGTACAATGGAGTGCGAAGATATTCGTGTTGAGTTATATGCCTTAAATCAGTGTAAACAATGAATGAATAATGTATAACATGTGGTGAAAGTGATCATCCAAAAAGATTTGCAAAAATTCAACAAAATACTCATTGTGATATTTCATCGAGCACATAAAATGCATGTGAAGAAATCCAAGTAAAAAATAGATTTGGAGACTTGAATTGAGCCCAAAATCTTCACCTAAATATTCACAACTCAATACTCCAATCGACTAACCTAATCCCATCTCTGTTTATCCATAAACTCAATTTTCACAAAAAATATGAAGGACAATAAGATTATGCATAATCTTGGAAAATTTTGAAAAAGTTCATACATTTGAATGATTTTGATGCAAAGCATGGCATGAATTTGATTCAATATGATATGCAAATATTGGGAAGTGGTTGGGGACTCAATGTGGGATGATTTGGGGAAGAAAAACGGATTGGAAGTGGTTAAAATGAAAGTTTTACAAAATATAAAGCAAACTGGGGGCTGCTCCAGTTTTGGACCGCGCGATCGTGCAGTTGTTTCCGACAATAACATGAGATTTTTCCATTTTTGAGTTTTGGACCCCTAAATGCCTCCAAATTAGGGTTATCAATGGATCGGATTTTAACCCGAACCCGATCTGAAATCTGATGAAATTAATGAAAGATGGATTTAAGGTCTCAATCCGATAACCCGGTAAGGATCCGAATCCAATAATCCCTTAACTAAATAGAACAAATATGGATATAAGTCAATCCGATTCGAATTTTTATAATAATATAATATATTTTATATATTATTATATAATTTTATTCAATATAATTTTTTTTTTCATTTTAAAACTTGTAATGTATTTTATAAAGTATAATTATAATATAATATTACAATATATTATAATATTCATTTTAAAACTTATAATATATAAATATTGTTATAATTTTTTGAGATATTATGGTTTTATTTTTTATGAATGATATGAAATTATAATTAATTATATGAGTAATTATTACTCATTAATATATAAACATTAAAAAATTATGCTAAAAATAATTTCGGATCGGATAATGGGATCGTATATCTAATAAGGTAGCAAATCGGATATGGATTGAACTATCAAAAATTCGTCGGATTATCGGATTGGATCTACGAATTATCCTTATCGGATCGGATCTACGAATTATCCTACTCCAAATGCATGCAACCAACTTCTAAAATATATCTACTATTCGAAGCTAGGTTCTCATGTTGAGAATTGTGATGATAAAAAACAAAACAAATAAAAATGTAATGAAAACTAAAAAGGCTAAATTATGCCAAATAGAACACTAGAATTACTTAAAGCACATAACTCAATACATGTACTCTAAACATATTTGTGCTCCTAGAATGCAATTTCAAGCAACCAAGCAACTATAAAGCAATAAATAAAATAACTAAGAAAAGGGTTTGAAAATTGGGTTGCCTCCCAACAAGCGCTTCATTTATAGTATAGAGCTAGACTTTATCCCATCTTCTTTCTTTTGGCTTTGTTCCACTCCTCATTTACTCACAAAAACTTGAAACTATCTCTCTCCATATTATAGAACTTGCCCTTTTCATCCAATTCAAATTCAACTACGAAGAATTCCACCTCCTCACCAAGTTTAACCACAAAATCAATTTCTTGGTTATGAACAAAGTCAAAACAATGGAAGTTGATTTTTTCCTCACTGATGGCCACATCTTTGTTCAGCTCCATTGTGATTGACTTTTCATTTTCTTCACTAGTTTCTTCAATAGTTGACTCATCCTTAGATTGAATGGTTGGTCCTTCCTCAAACTCCACTAGCAATGGAAAGTTTTTCTAGTTAATTCTCTCGAGTGGATTATACCCCAACTTTTGAAATTCATCCCAATACATGTCATCTCTCACAAGCATATCATCTTAATCCAACTTGGCTAGCTTCTTATAGGATTTCACAATTACCCTTTCACTCCATAGCAGAGGACCATCTCCCACAAGAGCGATGTCCTCATCCCAATCGTTCAGTACACACTCATCAAAGAGCATGTAACTTGCATCCGACGTGTCGATTGCTTGTTGTTGACATTTATTCTCCAAGCATTCTTCATAATCTAGGTAGAGATTGTTTATTGCAAGCCAATGGTAGAATCAAACATACCTCGACTGATAACCAAATATAAAAGGCTTAGAATTGTGGTGGGCAACGAAAAGTCAAAATAAAAAAGAAAAAATAAAATAAAATAAAGCAAATAAAAGTCTGAATTAATGAATGTAACCTAAAAATAAATTTAAAATAAAATCCCCAGTATCGTCGCTAAAAACTTGTTCGCTGACCGCAAATGTACGGATGGTACAAGTAATAAAGTGGATTGTAAGTCCGAATATCATTCTCACGAGAATTGAGTAAATTTTATTTTAAACTACGAACCTTGACCGGAACTAGAAAAGCTTGATTATGAGAATTTTGAATTAAAACTAATTTAACAATTAAGCTAGAAAGCAAGAAAATTTGATTTATGAAAACGATGAATTGAACATGCTAAAATTATGAATCCATTTTAATCCTATCATCCACATTTTGATTTAGATAATTAACAATAAATTATGGGATATTGAAAATCCGTGTTCCTAAAGTTATTTAAGTCACCGTTCGAAAGATCCATAAAAGAATTTTCCTATATGCAAATTGACTGTATTTCTATGACAATTATTACATATAGAAATGCATTAAATGATTTTTGAACAATTTCATGGGTAACACAAAGCACGGGAGTATGTTTTTATCCTCTATTAGACTTTGTAGCAATTGATACAAGTCTAATAATCTCATACTCTTTTGAACATAGATGTAACGCCCCGGATTCTGATAACCCGGGACGCCACTTCGTCCTTTAAAACTGAATTTATTGTGAAAAATAAATTTAATTCAAATCATCACATTCATTATTTGAAAACTTTAGCGGAAACTTTATCAATTGAAATATTGAACAATTCATAAAACTTAGATCTCAATTGTTTAAATGAAAGTGATGATAAATAATTTAAACTGTAACATTCATAAAGATTGACTAAAAATATCATTATTATTAAATTTTGCCAACGCTACCCTTTCATTCGCTACCATCTCCGAGATCTGCAAAAGTTGTTAAAAATGGAATGAGTATTTCGAAGAAATACTCAGTAAACTCATCGCCAATAATTAATTTACAGAATAATTTAACACATACTCATGAAATCATATAGTGACATCATCATCATAATCATAGGCTATTTTAATAAAATCAAAGTCTCTTTAAAAATCATAGGGTGTGGGTAGTCTCGTCTTATGCGTTAAAGCATGTGAGTTATGCATAACATCATTTCTCATCTTATCTCATAAGAGATATTCTCGTCTCGTCTCATACATCAAAGTATATAAATCACGTAATTTCACATAAGACATGTAAATTATAATTTAAACTAATTAGTGGGGACGAGTCTACCTTAAATCACGAGTTTGAAAAATAAAGCAGGAAAGTCACGTCAATCTTCTAAATCACCAAATGTATCACCTAGCCAAAAGAAAATTAAATTAATTTAGTATTTAAAAAATTGAAATATTAAAGTGAATAAATAAAATTTAGGGGTTAAATTGAAAATTTAAAGAAAAACATGAGTTTTAAAAGTGTAGGGGATGAAATGGGCTTTTCGAAAATTAGGGCTGATTGAAAGAGTTAAGAAACTGCAGGGACCAATTTGTTACGTACTGAAATCTTTGAAACTGAATTAAAATATTTTGAATTGAAAAGGCCTGAAATAACAACTTTTAAAAACTAGGGGTGAAAGGGGCAATTTCAAAACTTTAAATAACATATACTCTTCTTTCATAACTCTCTCTTTCTAAAATCAGCAGAGAGACGAGAGAGAAGAGACGATGCGGAGGGGGGTGACTCCGCTTCTCTCTCTAATTCACGTCACCGGGAGAAAAAAAAACTCGGCGTCGGAACCGCCGTCATGTGGTGGCGGTAATGGGCGTGTGAAGAGAAGGGAGTGTGTGGCCTTTTGGGGGTGCGGTTTGGGTGCGAAAACAGGGCCAAATCGTGGTTGAAAGGTCGCGATTTGGGGGCTCCACGGGCGAAAATCCGTGTGATGTTTATTCTTGAATTTTGGGTTTGATTTGGGGAGAAAATGGCTTGGATTGAAGTTGGGCAGCAGGTGGGTTTGATGATGTCGAGTGGTGGTTGCGGTTCAAGTGGTGGTGACTAGTTGCGGGTGGTGTGGTGGCGACTGTGGTGGTTTGATATACGAATTTAGGGTTGAGCAGTGGACTCAAAAATGGCGTTTTGGTGGTGGAGATGGAGGTGGCGAGTGCGGTCGTGTCTCGGTTGATTGATGGCAGTGACTTTGGTTGTGAAAATGATTGAGGTCTTGGCAGATTGTGGGTGATTTCATGTTGAATAGCAGTGCAAATGGTTGGGGGAAAATACTCACCGAGTGCTTTGGAGTTTGCTGAAACAAATTCTCTGTGTCAGAATTTGTAATGAGATTGGGAAGGAGATAAACATTATATGTGATTTATTATTGGTAATTTGTAGCAGATTTTTGGTTGATTGTGGAGCTGAACCTGGGATTGAGGAGTGATCTTGGAAAGGAAATTGTGTGAATGGGTGTTCTGTCCTCTGTGTTTACTGTGAATTTGTGAGGAGGGAGAGTTGATTGCTGAATATCTTTGTGGTGTCTCTGTGCGCGAGAATGATGATGGGGAAATGGAAGATTATTAACGTGTAGTGTGTGCTCCAATTTGGTAGACGCATGATTGGTGATTGAGGAAAGGGGAAGTATGTCTTGTGCGTTTTCTTTTAATTTTGGCAGCATATGATTTGGGAGGGATTTAAGGTATCTGCAAGAAGGCAATGGCGGATTCAGGGGGAAGAATTTTGAGAAGTAACAATCATCCATGAATGGACAGCTTGAAACTTGAAAGAGGAAATTTATGGGAGGAAAGAAAAGAAAACGTGAGGAATTGTGGTGTATTTGGTTTAGGCAATATTGTGGCATTTGCAAGGGATTGAAGTTGAATGGTGGCTGTGAATATGGGATTTCAAATTAAATTGAAACATGAATAGGGGATTGCTGTCATTTGATTGGGCTCAAAAGGATTGAAGTTTGGATCAACATTAAAATTAAAATTTGGACTTGAAATAATTTGAATCCAAATAATTGAAAATTGGACTTGGACATCATTTAAATAAATTTTGGGATTTGAATAAAATAAATTTAAAATTAATTAATTTTACTTCATTGGCTAGACGATCACGTTATTTTTTTAAAATAAATTGGCAGAGTCGTAGCGACACGTTTTTAAAAATAACTAATATTTATTTAAATAAGTCATAGAAAATGCTCGGTCGCTATAATAGAAAACTACCAGAAACTCATACAACTAGTGATCAATTAATTGCATGAAAATAAAGAACACATATCAATTGCATCAAACCCATAAATTGCATAATATAAATATCAAGTCAAAACATGGAATCAAAAGATTAAAACTTCACAATTCTAACAATTAAAAGCCTAACCTAGATACATGATGGAAAATAAATAACAAAAAAAATAAATGGAAGTCACCCATTCATCATTGTATCTTCAACACGGATTCATCAACAATTGGACAGCGTTTTGGCATGAAATTAACAAGTTGGGAACCCCCAAAAACGTGTCTTATGTCTTTATTTATAGGTGTGCTCGAAGTCTAGGTTAAAAGAGGAAAAAATCTGTTGAAATCTGCACAAAAATTCCAACATTCACTCAGCGGACAACCATGCGATTACATGGTACAAATTCACGCGATCGCGCAGTTGTCATAAAAACATTCTGACCATTCTAGAACAAGTCATGTGATCACGCAGTTATACTTTTATGCGATCGCGCAGGCTTTCGGTTGAAGTACAATTTCATCTTTCTCCGTGCTACAAGTTAGTCCTCATGGTTTTATTGCACAGTAGGTCCCTCAACTTCAGATTGCTACATTTAAGTATCTAAACTTCTAATTTCTTCCAAATTTGATTTCTTCTTTGATTTTTCTTTCAATTAGGCCCTTGATCAACTTCATCAACTCTTGATTTGCACATTTTAGTACTTTTATCATTTAATTGACATGATTTTTGCTCTAATTCCTTTGTTTCTCGACTTTTGGATTATTTCTGAAATATAAACAAATAATAAAGAAATCAATAGAAAATATTCTTAAATGAGCATATAAAATCCTACTTTAAAGATAGAAATAAGTGTATAAAATACACTTATCAATAACGTGATAGTATATTTTGATAGTCAATCTGCTATTCACTTGTGTAAAAATCCCGTCTTTCATGAACGTACTAAACATATTGATGTCAGGCTGCATTTCGTTAGAGATGTGGTTTTTCAAGAATGGGTAAAAATTAAGAAAGTACCTTCAAATTACAGCCCTGATGACATGGCACTAAGTGCGCGCTTCCTTTGGTAAAATGTAGAAGTTGTTTCACTCTTTTTAAATATTGTTATAGGTATGAAAGTTTCCTTTACGCTATTGTTGTCTTGTTTAGCTTACATATTAATTTGACATCAAGGTGGAGGTTTGTTACGTAATTGTGTGCTACCAAATAAACCACTTGGCCCTGATGAAGAATCGATTCTTGTTTTAACTTTAGGCTTTTATAAGCTCATATTGAAGAATAATTAAATCCACACCATAATTGCTTGTAGCCGAATCTGGTCAAACTTTTTGATAAAGTCAACCCAATTGGAATTGGTGCTCAATATCCACTTAGGAGATTAAGATAAAGTTGAAAAAATGGATGAAATAATTTGACTGTATTGTGATTTTTTTTGGAACCTAATTATTTGGAGTATATCTTCGTTGTTTTCGAAAGACTCCAAATATAAGTTGGAGACTAAAAAGAAGTCTCCAACTAATTTGCATGTTCCTGGCCCTTATTTGAAGATATATCCTGGCTTCTTCTGTGTGTGTGTGTGTGTGTGTGAGAGAGAGAGAGAGAGAGAGAGAGAGAGAGAGAGAGTAAAATTTGGTTGCTTAGTGGAAGACCTCCGAAAATACACTCTCTTGGCCTTCTTTGTTTCTTCGTGAGAAAGCCTGTGTTCTTGCTTCTTCTTCGTGAACTATCATTCTTCGTGGTTGATCTCTTGAGTCTTGTTCTTCATCCTTTTGGTTGGTGATTACCCATACAGCCTTCCCGGTTGTACAAATCTTTAAGAAATGGTGCCGCACTTTGTGGTTTTGTGATTTATCTGAGCCAATACAAAAGGCGAAAATCAAATTTTTAATTTCTAAGTTTTTCTTTACTGTTGATTTTTTGATTTATTTAATTTCATTCAATTTAACATGTCATTTGTTGTTTTGTAGATTGGATTAACAAATCACGAAATGCACTCTCAAAGCCATGATTTGTAAAATATGATCTCTTAGACACGTAATCCACTTGACTCATAGCATTTAAATTGTTTAGGCATCTTGATAAACCACCAGAAATCTTATTTTAAAGAAAGTACAATACTTGTAAGCGTGCAAAATGACACAAGTTTGAAGGAATAATACTAAAGAACTCATTGGACTTGAAACTCAGAGACCTATTTAGTCCAAGTATCTCCCACCCTTTTAAGTATTTTACCAGTCAACTTATTTCATGAAAGATCGATGGAAGTCAAGTAAACAATGTTGGAATTTCTCCAGTGAAACCATTGGTTTATAAATGCAATGATGAATTGATATTTAGTGAAGGGTTCTTCCTAGGGAAATTATTATTTGCCAACTTAAGAACTTCCAAATTTGGTAGATTTGCAAAACAATCCGGAAGTTGTCCTGAGGTCAAGAAAGTGCAACCCATAAAATCGGTTACTCGACAAATCAATTATATTTCCACTAGGAGGCAAAATCGGCAACGAACCATTAAAATGATTAAATCTCAAATCTATGTAAGAGTAACCAGATGAAGTAAATAACTTTGATGAAAAATTAGGAATGACACCACGCAAATTGTTATGTGATACACTTAAATATTTAATTGTTGTTAGGGTCGTTTTGGAATCATCGATATAATTTTATGTTGACGATGTCAAAGCGACCCGAAGATGAGAGTTGAGAATTTATGAATATTCAAATAAGGGTGTTTTGGTCATTTAACCTTACTTCAAATATTCAAGTTTATCGACGGGGGTAACATTTAAGAGCTATAAGTCAGATGATATAATCATTTATAATTGTTTTAGTAATTTCAATTAGGCTAAGAGTGCTTTCTCATTCTTTTAGTGGAACAGAACGTGACTAATAAATTATTTTAATTGGTCAAGAATTGACCAGATCATAATTAATTTCTTGGAGCTTAATTTAATTGGGTCCAATCAAGTTCCCCTAGTGGCTTCACTATAACAAGAATATACAGACTTAGAACATGTATTGGGCTACGTAGAAATGGGCATGCGTTATAGTACTAGGGTTGGTAGGATTTTAGAGTGTAAATGGGTTGGTTATAAATAGTCTTTAAATTTTTTTTTTAACCCCAGTACACTGGTTGGCTGGACACACACACACACACACACTAAAGTATGTAGTGTGTGTTTTCTCTTTGATTAAAAATCCTAATCCTAGTGTAACTTAGATATAGGGAAAGTGACCACACACTTGCATATCTGCTGTTGGAAAACACCAAGAAAATAATGAAGGTTAGGAATTTGGTGGAATCAAGAAACAACACATATAATTGTTAAAGTACGCTACAAGGATAATAATCTCTAAACTATTATCTATGGAGAATTATTTGATCTAGTCAAATTCATAAAATAGGCGAATTCCTACGGTGGGATAATCAAAATCACAAGAAGTTTAATTTTTTACATGAATTGTAGAGACTTAAATTAGGAATTGGGAAATTAAGGTGCTAATAAGCGAAGGAAATATGTATGTATACTTTAAAAGAAGGAGATCATCGGTGGAATTAATTGTGTAAAATACATATTGTCTAAAATATAGACCAGTCAGTTTCTATGAAGTATATTTGTTTAATGAATTGTCTATATGCAATAATGCTTAACTCTAGAAGTGGCAAGATATAGAACTAGACATGGATTCTGCCCTGTTTTTTAAATTGGTATATTTGTCTTGCAGACTGGAAAAGAGAAGGGGAGAAAAGGGAATCAAGAATTGGACTTTTGCTTCATGTTTTTATCGTAGTAAAATATTTATCTTCAGTTAGAAAGAGATAGTAATTGGATATGATTTTGATAGTTTTGTTGTTTTTTTTCCCCCAATCTACAAAGGAAATAAACCAATGAAGGATGGAAATAAAATTGGGAACCTAGCTAGATTAAGGAGGATAGTCTAGAAGAGAAAATAGGAAAGGAGAAATTGACATAAGTTTATACAATTTGAAGTTTCAATCATAGAAATGTTAATTGTCCACAAGACTGCAATTAAAATATACATTGGCATGGCTAAAAGAAGACGTGAATAGGGAAATGAAAATAGCAGGAAAATAAAATGATTGATATTTTTTTTTATCATACTATAAGGCAGAGAGATTTTGATTTTGATAAGTTAACGAGAAATCGAGTGAATTACTTATTTATTTGGAACAGAATCTGATTTCTCAAGAACTAACGAGGAGAATGGAATATCTTATCAGTCAAGTGAATCTCCATTCAGTACAAAATCTAGTGAGTGGAAAAAAAACCTTAATTATTTTCATCTCCATTCCGTACAAAATCTAGTGAGTGGAAAAAAACCTTAATTATTTTCAAATATTGATAAATCATTTATATGATTACGTTAAGATTTATTATGTGAGTTAATTGTCCAATTATGTGATTATTATAAAATGTTATCAGAGTATGATATTTGTGGAATTAAATTGATTGTTAATGATTATTTATTAAAAGAAATGAGAGACATGTGACATTAAAATTGACCAGAAAAGTATCCATGATTATATATTTCTTCTAGTTCAGTGAGCAGCTTTAACCGTGTTCTATACTACATTGAGGGGTCTTTAATCGAGTATGATAATACATTGAGGCGATCTTGATAATGTATGTTATAGTTACTAAGGGGTATTTGCCATATTTCAGAATTGATTATCAAAGATCTTTGAGACCATCATTAGATATTTATGACTAGATTACAGATTTTAGTAAGAGGGTGTATTTTAGTGGATTTTCCATTGTATTGAGATGTGATGAGATTATGTCAATGATTTGACTATGAGATAATATTTTTCAGTATTATGAGAATGTCTCACATTTAAACTATGATTATATGCTATTGTACGTTGAATTAATAAATGACATGAATTGGATTTTCGATAAATATGTATAAATGGGAAAGTATAATTATTTTCAAAATTCTCCACTTACTAAGCTATCAACTCATTATTTTTCCATGATTTTTCTGAAAAGGTAACATTTGCGTTTTAGAAGTCTAAAGAGTCTGTCGATTTGGGGCCACCATGCCAGTATGACATGTATACTTTATTGTTTCATTGAAATCGAGCATTTAAATATCAATTTGGGCCTACATTTTTTTCAACATAAAATAATTTTTCTTATAATGCATAAGATTTGTACTAGATTGCCGTCAATCTTGGTTGTTGATAGAGAATAGTATGTTGTTGTGTATATTAGACAGTGAAGAAATTAACATTCACGTTACTTCTATTTACTTTTGGGATTGTTGATTATAAAAGATGAGAGAAAAATAAGGACAGAATTCACAATGATTACTTATTATGGAGTAATGTGTTTCTTAAAGAAAGAGTAAAGGATGGTAAAATTTAAGATTGGAAAATTAATATATAAAGTCTTAGTGGTATATTGATGTATGAAGATTCATGAGATAAAAAAATGATGGTTATTATTATGATACATTCTTAAGGAAATTGATGTGATTAAATATTGAGGTCATATGATATAAGGATAAGTGAAATGTTGTATGATCAATACAAGATATGGTGAATAGCAAGTGAATGAATGTTAAGTTTGTTCTACAAAAGTAGTGGTGTCAATCCGATGGTCCGGGTCGGGTCGGCTCGCTAACATATGAGCCCGATAACAGCTCGCGTGAAAAAAAGACCTCCCCCTGCGGGTTTCAGGCCGGTTCCGCCCACAAAGTTCGAATTATGACCTGGGCCCCTCGCTGGCCCATCCGGGTCGATCCCATGAGATTCGCGGTTCGTTCTGATTTGGTCCGTATAAATAAAAACATAGAATTTTTCATATTTATAGCATTTTTTTTAATATAAATCTCTAAATACAAAATGAAAAAAAATGATAAATTCATATTTATACCATAAAATATTTACATAGAATTTAAATTTAAATTTTATGTTACATGAATTACATCTAAATTTGCAAATTTAAATAAAACATAAACAAACCACAACTAAATGCTAAATGCCTTTCTAATTACTACTATCAAAGAACATTACGTTTCTTAGCTGTTAGGGAGAAAAAATAAGAATTAGTTTTAGAAGTTGTACTAGAGTTTGTAGAAGAAGGAAGATTATCAATATTACGATATTTAATAAAAAAATTTTATAGGCCAGCAGGTTAAATGTGGCCCACGAAGGTTTGCCCCGTGAAACCTGTAATTCATACCTACTTGACTCATGAACCCCCCGCACAGGTCAAGAGTTGGCCGATGTCCCGGGTCGATTCGGGCCGATTTTCACGGGTCTGGTCGGCCAGTCCGTCTTGACACCTCTATACAAAAGAATATTGTGATGGCATATTTGGGTTATTAAGTTAATTAATCTTATCTTGATAATTTGTTGGATTATTATGAAATATGACTTACGATTGGGAAACTATGTTTTTAGTCGGATGATAAGATGAATTTATTTAAAATTTTGCTGATGCAATTTTGGTTACTTATTATCAGTTGTACTTTTATAAATGAGTAAGTACTCTATTTCATTGAGATCTACTTCCCATGGGATATATATAAAACCTAATAGAATGATTAAAGTCTAAGATGATTATCAATGTGACCCTACTTATTTTGGAATTATATCTTTGGATTACATAATCTTGATGAGAATTCTTTATATGACTCTCCGAAGTCTTATTCATTAGTGATTAAAAAATGATCTTTTTAAGAAATAAAAATACAGAAATCCTGTGGAATAAATGCTACTATTGTTTTTATAGAATTTATTCAAATGTCTCTTCATTTGACTAGTAGAATAGAAAGAGTGTAAAAATTCATATGGGTTTGTTAAGAAATGTGAAAAATCTTGTTTTAGAAACTCGGAACTAATTAAATTTCGAGGAAATATTTGTTCATGTATTTAAATATGATTTGTATTTGGATATATGGTTAAGATTTAAATCAGGATTTAACGAATGTTCTAAGTAGAATGATAAATACTAAGACTGAGGTAAGGAGACATGATTAAAACATATAAACTTGAGTTTAAAGGATACGCTATCAATGATTTGGTTGACTATTAATGATTTATCATTCATGGAGTTGATAAGAAAGGACTAGATAGAAATGGTCAATTTAAGGTTATATATGATGCTGGGATATTTTGATAATTTATTTTGCTGTGAAAGGTGACAAAGAAAAGTTGAGAATATCATCTATTAGTCATTTTGATGTTATTCAGAGTTAGGTCCGATTATTTATTGATAGAACTTACGATTAACCTATTTGGTATTCAAGAATTTATCTCCTGTTTCTAAGGATTATTATGCATATATATATATATATATATATATATATATATATATATATATATATATATATATTAGAGTTAACTTATGCTTTAAGATCAACAGTTCCACAATAAATAAATAAATAAATAATGACTTGGTATGGTTGAAGATATCTTCATTTAGTATAATTGAAAAGATCTCAAGTTAAGAAAAAACAAAGATGGTGCAAAGTGGGAAAGAATGAGTTTTATGTGTATTTAAAGTTTGTTGGAGAAATTATTCAATAGAATCGAAAGTGCGAATTTGAGGTCTACCTTGTATCTTCATTTATTCGAATCTTAGTTGATTGAATTTCGAGGACCAAATTCTTTGAAAGGGGTAAGATTGTAATGACCCATGTTTATATTAGTCAAAAGTCGAGAAATTATTTTGTTAAAGCCAAATATTCAATTGGTCAAATCAAATGAGGACTTAAGTTGAAGAAATAATTTTATTGGGACTTAATTTGTAATTACAAAAGATTGAGGTTTATGATGGTAGAAAATGGAAATATAAGGATTTAGTTCCCAATTAATTGAATTTAAATGCTATGTGTTAGATTATATGAAGGTTTGAGGAATGATTTTGCAATTAAGGTTATTGGATCACAAAATCTTAAGCTCGTCTATTTTTCATTTACACATTCCTTCAAGCAAAAGATAGAGAGTGAAACTAAGGAAAAGAAAGGAAGGAAAAGAAGAGGAAAGGAAAAAAAAAGAGGGGAGAAAAGAAAAGGATCGAGCAATTTTCGTATAAGGAAAGGAAGGAAGATGTATATTGATAAGTATATTTTATAAACTTATTTATATGTCTAAATTAGAATAATTTACTGTCGTTTTAGAATATATGCTATTTAATTTGTGTCTATTTGTTATTTTGTAGAAAATATCCCAAAAGGCGAAAAATGAAGCAAACAATGGGAAAAATGCACGTTTGGATGCTAATTGGAGCGAAAATGAGCAATTGATAAGTTTGTGACGTCAACCGGGAAGTGTACATGGTTCCAAAGTTAACGAATCAAAAGTTGGAGGACCCAATTGAAGGAATTGAGAGCTGAAACGAGCAAATCGAAAAGAATATAAAATTTGGGGGCTAAATCGCAACAATTGGAAGTTGATGACTGAAAGTGCAATTAAAAGGCAGGGACCAACTTATACAGAAGGGAAAGTTGAAAATTGCACAGACCTAAAGAACCAGGCGATCGCGGCTTGTCTTGGTGCGCCGTCGCGCGATAGTATAAAAATTAGACCCGAGGCTTTTACCCTGAACCGCGCGATTGCGGGATGTTTAACCATGCGGTCGCACAGTTATACGCCTGGGCCGCATATCAAATTTTTCTAGCAATTTTTAACAGGCTTTAGGTTTTGTGACCTAGGTTTTTCCCTAACCTAGAAATACAACTTATGAGGCACGAAATCAGAACTATTGCCTCACCAAAGAACAAGCAAAAACTCAGATTTTATCATTCAAATCTTGGGAGATTCAAGCATAGCAAAGGGGCGCGAGTTGAAGATCACGTGGAGAATCGATACTTAGTGTAAACTTTCACCTCTCTTATGTTATTTTCAATAAACGCTATATTTTATTGTTTTTGTTGTTTAATTATGATGTGTAGCTAAATTCAATGTTGGGATGAACGATGTAACCTAGTTGATTATTTTAATTCTCTATTCATTTATTTTAATGATTCATTGCATGTATTGATTTATTATTATGTTTAATGCACCAGTAGTAAACACATGCTTCGCACGTCTTTTGTAAAGGATTAATGACAAGAGAAAATTAATAAAGGGAGTATATTTTTTAAATAAAAAAAAATAAGTTTAAACCAAAATTTTAGTTTTGAAATTATTTATTTATATTCTTAATTAAAATATAATTGTTTTTTCTTATGAATTAATTAGTGGTTTTAATAAAAATTTAAGAGTGTTATTGACAAAAGATAAAAATATCTAAATGTATTGTAGATTAAAATAATAACTAATAATATTTAATGAAAATAAATTAAATTTTAAATGTAATATCAAAAGTTTTTCACTCATGTTATTGTTGTTGTTGTTGTTGTTGTTCTTATTATTATTATTATTATTATTATTATTATTATTATTATTATTATTATTATTATTATTATTATTATTGTAGATGTAGATTAAATTAAATAAATGAAAAAGATAATAACATGAAATCATATTACAACATTGTAAATTATTAGATAATAAATTAATTTAATACTAAATAAATGAGAAAATATAATAATATGAAACTATATTATAATTTTTTAAATTGTTATACAATAAATTTAATGAATTATTTAATGTTATTAAATAAAAGTGTAAGGATAAAATGAGTATATAACTAAATATATGATGGTACCTTAAGTAATTAATTGAGAGAAGGGTTTAGTTGGTATAAAGGAAAAGAAATGAGGGTAAAATGGGAATGTGAAAGATTCTTCAACATTCATACTTTTTAAAGTAGTGTAGATGAGTTAACTGACCACTAATTCATGATTCAATATGTTATTTTCATAATTCGAGAGGTGAGTTAATAACATAGATCTAGGTAATAAATTCGGTAATTGAACAAGAAATAGAGATATACTTTTGTTATTACTGTGGTCGTGTGTGAATTCTTGTGTGTTATGCATCTAGATAAGGAATATTCGGACCCTCTGTAGAGATACATGGTTGACTTATTTAGGTAGAATTGATTTAAAATCGAGAGAGGAATTTCAATTTAAATTAGTGAATTCGACCGAATGCATATTTAGAAAATAAAATTGGAATTGGAGTTAATATAATTGGCTAGGTAAAATTGGGATTCCCAACTACATTATAATCGTTTTTAAGAAAAAAAACAAATTCTGCAACTTTTTAATTCTTTAATTTAATTCGTAGTTTTAATTTAAAAACCTAAAAATTCTTTCGTTCGTTCAAATAAGGTTTAGAACTAAAATATTTCGATACTTAATAGCAGTCTCTGAGGGAACGATAATCCGGACTCATTGGTCTACTCATTACTCTTCACAATCATGTACACTTGCGGTCGTATCTCGCATCGCGAGATATCGGTGAATATGTTTTTGGCGTCGTTGTCGAGGACTGTTTTTTATATTAATATCGATACTCATTAGTTCTTACTTTACTTTGAACTTTATTTTACTTATTTTTATTTTTATTTTAAGTTTTTTTTTTTAATTTTTGTTTTATTTAATTTATGTTAAGAAGAACTACATCGTGTGATTTGCTTCCTCTTGATACAGAAATTGAACGCACTTGTCGACAAAGGAGTTGACAACAGTTCGAAGCAAATAAACAAACAAATTTAGCTACGGCAGATTACAGAATTCAAAACAATCCGGGAAATCAAAATAATATGCCGGCAGCTGTTATTGGACAGCAACAAAATCATGGGAGGCGTGTTTTGAGAGAATACATGGTCCCTCTCGTTGGAAATATTGGGACCTGCGTAGTATCGCCAGTAATACTAGCCAAAAATTTCGAGATTAAGACTTCCTTAATCTCTTTGATCCAAATTCTGCTGTATTTCACGGGTTGCCATCCGAAGACCCCGCATGCACATCTCCGGACTTTTGAAGAATTGTGCGACATGCAGCGCATGAATGGAGTTCCAGATGATGTCGTAAAACTAAAATTGTTCTCATTCTCATTTTCAGACAAAGCTAAAGCTTGGTTTTACTCCTTACCTCTACACATTATCACCACATTTGAAATTCTGAGTCAAAAATTTGTAGATAAATTTTTCCCACCTGGCCGCATGTCAAAGCTTAGGCATGAAATCTTGTCATTCAGTCAGCAGTGAGCGGAGTCCATTTTCGAAGCTTGGGAAAGATTTAACGAACTCATTAGACAATGTCCTACCCATGGAATCACTGATTAGATCTTAGTTAAGACATTTTATAATGGTTTGACCAATGAAAACAAAAAGCATGCAGACTTAGCAGCTGGGGATTTAGTAATGGATATGACGTATGAAGAAGCATTGAAAATCTTTGAGAAGATGGCTGCCAACAGTGATCAATGGTATTCAGATAGGTCTACACCAAAGTCTGGGGGAATTATTGCAGTTAGTGAGATTACAGCTTTGAGTACTAAGCTAGATGCTTTGACAAAGAAAATCGATAGTATGGGTGTGCAGCCAGTGAATTCAATTCAAACAACTCTGTGTGATTTTTGCTTCGAAAATCATGCTGTAAATTTTTGCCCATTACAGCAAAATCAATCAAACCCAGAACAAGTCAATTTTGTGGGAAACAAGCAGCAGGGTGGTCCTTATTCACAAACCTAAAACCCAGAATGGAAGAATCACCCCAATTTTTCATGGTCTAACAATCAGAATGTTCAGCGCCCACCTGGATTTCAGCAATAGCAACAATCTCAGAAAACCATGGCCGAGAACATGGAAACGTTAATCCAGCTGGTCAAAAGTCAGAATGGTGAAATAATGAATTAAGCAGTTGAAATAAAAAACTTGAAGAAACAGATAGGGGAGTTGGCAGCTAGCAGTGCAAAAAGGCAGCCAGTACAGTTACCAAGTAACACTGAAACGGACCCGCGTGAGCACGTGAATGCAATAACTACAAGGAGTGGGGTTCAACTACCTAAAGTAACTGTGGAAAAGGATGAGGAGGAAAAGAGGAAAATTGTGGAGAAAGAACAGGTGCCTACTTCAGAAGTTCAAGAAAAAGTTGAAGAGGAGGTTCGACTTCGACCTCCAGTTAAACCATATGTGCGTCCCACTCCATATCCACAAAGACATAGGAAGAATTAGTTAGAACAGCAGTTTGGTAAATTCTTGGAAATTTTTAAGAAACTGCACATAAATATTCCGTTTGCTGAAGCTTTAGCTCAAATGCCACTTTATCTGAAATTCATGAAAGAGATGCTATCAAATAAAAGAAAGTTGGTAGATTATGAAACATTAGCTCTCAGTGAAGAATGCAGTGCTATCTTGCAGAAGAAGTTGCCACAGAAACTAAAAGATTCAGGGAGTTTCTCTATCCCTTGTACTATTGGTAACTTTAGCTTCGATCATGTGTTATGTGATCATGGGGCTAGTGTTAATCTAATGCCTCTTTCTATGCACAGGAAACTTGGTTTAGGGGAGCCTAAACCAACAAATTGAATCTGGCAAACAGGTCAATACAGTATCCATACGGGATTGTTGAAAATGTCATTGTGAAAGTGGATAAATTCTTCTTTCCAGTCGACTTTGTGATCCAGGACATGGAAGAGGACGCTCAAATGCCTCTTATCTTTGGAAGACCATTTCTTGCCATGGGACGAGCCCTAATTGACATAGAGAAAGGAGAAATCATATTCAGGGTGGAGAACGAACAAGTAATTTTTAGTATCAAGCCAAGACAAAATCTTCAAGTGCAAAATGAAAGTTGTTTTAAAGTGGAGGAAGTAGTCCAGAAACCAGCAGAAAAATTGAAGCATGAGATTAAAATATAGGAGGCTCCAAACACAAATCATGAGTTCATAGAGGCTAAGAAGGATAGGAATAACTTGAAGAAGGAGGAAAAGCCTAATTTTCCTCAACAAACAGTGGAAAAGGAGGCCTTGGACTTTAAGAAAGTGAGGAAATGGATCAAGAAGTGCAAGTCAGGTAATTGCAAGTTGTGCAGGAGTTCAAGAGGATCATTCAAGTCTCCATGATTTGGAAGTGCAAAAAGTCAAGCTTTAGACTTAAAATGGAGTGCTCGTTGGGAGGCAACCCAACCTTTCTTCCCTTTTATTTATTAAACTTTCATTATTTATTTCATTGTTGAATTTTAGATAAATGCATGATAAGTAACTTGTTTTGAGTGTTTTGCATTTTACATGTTAGTCTATTGTTGCATATTTATGTATGTTTTTAATTTTGCATGTTCTGTTTAAACTAGACTTTTAATTGTCATTCCAACTCACACTAGTTTAGATCATGATGATGATGTTTAGGAGTGCTTGTCATAAATTATGAAATCATGATGATGATGTTTAGGAGTGCTTGTCATAAATTATGAAGTCATTAGGGAGTTAGAAACAAAGATGAAATTTCAAAAGAAAAGAAAAATCCTTTCTGCCGGTATACCACGTGATTGGGTGGACACTTAGTCAAGCGATCGGGCGATCGCACTTTTGAAATTCTTTTAGAACAGTGAAATATCACGCGATCGCTAGGTGGTGTGCCAAGCGATCGTGCAGTAGTCCTGAAGTAGAACTGGCAAATTTTGGGTATTTAACTCCATTCTTTCATTTTTAAAATGTCCAAACTTGATTTCTCTCCCCAAATCACCTCATACTTGTTCTTACATCTTGTGTGCATGTCATCAACACTTAGTGGCATCAAATTCATTGCTTTCATCACCTCCAAAATTCAATCAAAGGTATGAAATTTTCAATTCACTTCAAGTTATTCAAAAGAGTGAAATTTTCTTTAAATTCAAGAATGCAAATTTATTGGGAAATGGAGTATGGGCTTAGAGTAGTAATTGGAGTATGTTATTTGTGCTTAATTAGGTAAAAAAAAAATTTGGTTCATCCATGTCTCCAAAGTTATGCATATTCTTTGATTTTGAATATGCATGTTAAGTGTTTGATGAAATGCTACAATGAGACTTTTGTTCTTATTTGAGAAAATCTTCCGACCATTTATCTTCGTGACATGTTTATCAATGATTGTGTGTGTTTAGTTCATGATTTAGTTCACTACATCACATCACATGAAAATCATGAAATCCATCATTGCACCATGGCAGCCCCATTGCAAGACCACTGCAGGCCATTGCACCTGAAAACTGCTTTATGTCACCTACTTCTCCATAGCATTTCATGACCCTTTTGAACTCCAAATAAGCTAAATTTTTAATATGTTGTCGACATTGATTTGAAATTTAATTTATCAAAAGATGGCTTGGGAAAATTTGTATTTTTCTAGGCGATGTCGGGGCTTGAATATGTGTGGTCGACCATTTTTGAAAACTCTTGAAATTGCTTCAACTTTAGTTTGGGGGTGTGATATTGAACTTACATCATTTCTAATTGGTGTTTATGACTTCTAATGTTACTTATCTCTTGTTTGCAAGGTAAACACCAATTAAAATACCTCGAACCACATTGGGCAATACAAAGAAAGGGTCAAATGCGTTCAAAGTGCTATCAAAATGAAGCTTCAAAGTAGTGATACATGACCTCCACACCTGGGAAGTTCTCTTTTCCTCTCTTTTGTCTTGTTTTGCATAATGTTATATTTTTTACAAACATTGAGATCAATATTTCTTTCTAGTTTTGGGGTAGAATATAAATCTCATTCATGGAATAACCATTCTTTTTATTGGCATTCATTCAATTTTATTGGGATTGATTCAAAAAAAAAAAAAAAAATTGGAAAAATTTGAAAATTTTTGTTGACATGTGTATTACCTAGGAAGTAGTATGAATCAAAACTTGCTTTAGCATGGATTGTGGACAACATGAAAACTTGAAATTCTTTTGAACTAGTTATTAATTGTTGGGTTTCATCTACATTGCGCACATAGCCATTATCGGAATATTACTTGTGTAGAGACTTGTTTAACAGATATGGGGCAAGTTTTATGCACCTTGAATGTAGGAATGCCTAGATAATCCCTGAACTTAGATTTAGAGACATCCCAACCTTTAAAACTTAGAATCTAAACTTACTCAAGAGCAGTTTGAGGGTGGGAAGAAGTGGTGAAGGTAGGCTCGAACTTTGAATGGTCTGTAGTTCCTGAAATGTGTCATTTGTTGAAGAGGTCTTGGTCAATGGGTATAAACCATTTCCAGCATAAAAACAAAAAAAATGTTGAAGGTCTTATTTTACTATTCAAATTCCTTTTTGACTCGAGTGATTAAGTTTGAGGGGTCTTTCAAACCTAGTGCCCTAAAGTCGTCTGACTTGGGAGTCATCGACCTAAAACTCGCTACAGGGGTCAATTAGAAAGCAAGTACGGAGAGTGGACTTACACATAAGACAATAAAACATCTTTTACTTTTCTGTTCAAGCATTTATAACTCGAGTGATTAAGTTTGAGGGGTCTTTCAAACCTAGTGCCTTAAAGTCGTCTGGCCTAGGAGTTACCGACCTAAAGCTCGCTACAGGGGTCATATAGAAACCAAGTGTAAAACGTTCCGCGCAAAGATGGTAAAAGACATGGATATAAAAGAAAAAGTTGTCGATAATATATATATATAACTTGGTATAAGCTTGTTGATTGCGACTTTGATACATAAGGCGTGGATTAGGGAACCGCTTACCATTGATTGTTTGGGCAGACTTAGCTAATTCTGACCACCTAGTGTGGAAAAATGCAAATTTTTGATATTTAGAAACCACATGAATAGAAGAAATCTTGGGATTCGAGAGAAAAGCAGTAAGTTGTGATCATCCATGAGCAATGCAAGGAAAATCATTAGATTCATTAGGGTGACCACGTGAGATTCGGGCTTAATTGTGCATAACAAGCGACACAGTGTTAGGTATACCCTTTGCATGAGTAAGAGTTTGATATTGGCTATTCACACACACACTTGAAAATTTGGAATGAGATAACGAGAAATTATTTTACTATGTTGCTCATAACTCTTGCTCAAAGCGTGAATTGGTTTGGACTATTGAGGCATATGTTATACATGCTGACAAAACAAAAATAATTGCTTTATGTTGTTTTATTTTGTTAGTTTAGTTTACATTGTTCGAGGACGAACAATAGTTTTAGATTGGGGGTATTTGATAAGTGTATTTTATACACTTATTTATATGTCTAAATTAGAATAATTTATTGTCGTTTTAGAATATATGCTATTTAATTTGTGTCTATTTGTTACTTCGTAGAAAATATCCCAAAAGGCGAAGAATGAAGCAAACAATCGGAAAAATGCACGTTGGATGCTAATTGAAGTTAAAATGAGCAATTGATAAGTTTGTGACGTCAATCGGGAAGTGTACACGGTTCCAAAGTTAACGAATCAAAGGTTGGAGGACCTAATTGAAGGAATTGAGAGCTGGAACGAGCAAATCAAGGAGAATATAAAGTTTGGGGGCTAAATTGCAATAATTGGAAGTTGAGGACTTAAGGTGCAATTAAAAGGCAGAGACCAACTTATATAGAAGGAAAAGTTGAAAATTGCACAAACCGAGAGAACCACGTGATCGCGGCTTGTCTTGGCGTTCAGTCGCGCGATAGTATAAAAATTAGAATCGAGACTTTTACCCTGAACCGTGCGATGCTTAACCACGCGGTTGCACAGTTATACGTCTAGGTCGTAGATCAGATTTTTCTCGCAATTTTTAGCAGGCTTTGGGCTTTTTGACCTAGGTTTTTCCCTAATCTATAAATACAACTTATGAGGCACGAAATCAAAAGATTTGCCTAACCTAAGAAACTCAGATTTTATCATTCAAATCTTGGGAGATTCAAGCATAGCAAAGAGACGCGAGTTAAGATCACGTGGAGAATCGATATTTGGTGCAAGCTTTCCATTCTCTTATGTCAGTTTCAATAAATGCTATATTTTATTGTGTTTATTGTTTAATTATGATGTGTAGCTAAATTTAATGTTGGGATGAACGATGTAGCCTAGTTGATTATTTTAATTCCATATTCCTTTGTTTTAATGATTCATTACATGTGTTGATTTATTATTGTGTTTAATGCATGAGTTAACTGACCACTAATTCATGATTCAATGTGTTATTTTCATAATCTGAGAGGTGCGTTAATAACATAGATTTAGGTAATAAATCTGGTAACTGAACAAGAGATAGAGATACACTTTTGTTATTACTGCGGTTTTGTATGAATTCTTTGTGTGTTATGTATCTAGATAAGGAATATTCGGACCCTCTGTAGAGATACATGGTTGACTTATTTAGGTAGAATTGATTTAAACTCAAGAGATGAATTTCAATTTAAATTAGTGACTTCGACCGAATGCATATTTAGAAAATAAAACTGAAATTGGAGTTAATATAATTGGTTAAGTGAAATCGGGATTCCCAACTACATTACAATCGTTTTGTATATTTCTCAAACTCGGGTTCTTGAATATCTTCTCCAATTTTCAAGGGTAAGCAAGAAAATTAATTGCTGATGATTTGTGCTTAAATTTTAGGGTCGTGATTTTTCATTATTCGAAATTTAGGTGAAGTGAAAGATCTGAAAATAGATGGCAGTGCATATTTTGTACATGAATTGCAGATATTTAGGAATTGGGAAATTAACGTGCTAATATCAAAAGGAAATATGTATGTAAACTTTAAAAGGAAGAGATCATCGGTGGAATTAATTGTGTAAAATACATATTGTCTAAATATAGATAAGTCAGTTTCTGTGAAGTATATTTGTTTGATGAATTGTCAATGTGTAATAATGCTTAACTCTAGAAGTGGCAAGATATAGAACTACACATGGATTTTGCCCTGTTTTTGAATTGATATATTTGTCCTGCAATTTGGAAAAGAGAAGGGGAGAAAAGAGAATCAAGAATTTAACGTTTGCTTTATTTTTTTATTTTTTTTATTTTTTATCATAGTATTTCATCCGTCCCATTTATATAGATTTATTCGACTTTTCACACAGATTAAAAAAACATATTTAATATTATTGTAAATGTAATTTTTATAAAGAAAATTATCAACTTACCCTTATTTAAGTATAAAACTATTATTATTGAAAGTAATAAATAGAGGTACATTAGTAAATAAACAAAATAAATACTTTTCAATAGAGAAACAAGCATATATAATTGGGACAAGAGAAAAAGGAAAGACAGCCTACATAAATGGGACGGAGGGAGTAAAATATTTATCTTCAGTTAGAGAGATATAGTAATTTGATATGATTTTGATAGTTTTTTTCCCCCAATCTGCAAAGGCAATCAACCAATGGAGGATGAAAATAAAATCAATAATTCTAGAAAGATATTAATAAGAGACATTGTAATGTGTCGCATATTCATTGGATGATGAAAAAATAAGTGATGGGATAGTTATAATCATTATCCAATTAATGTATGTCACATCACAACGTCAATTAAAAATGTCCCTTATTAATGTCTCCCAAAAATTACTCAAATAAAATTGGAGACCTAGATTAAGGAGGATAGTCTTGAAGAGAAAATAGAAAAGGAGAAATTGACATAAGCTTATACAACTTTAAGTTTCAATCATAGAAATGTTAATTGTCCACAAGACAAGATTGTAATCGAAATATATATTGGCATGGCTAAATGAAGACTTGAAAAGGGAAGTGAAAATAGAAGGAAAATAAAATGATAGATATATTTTTTATCATACATTAAACTAGAAGGTAGAGAGGTTTGGTTTTGATATGTTAACAAAAAATCGGGTTAATTACTTGTGTATTTGGAATAGAATCTCATTTTTTAAGCACTAACAAGGAGATTGGAATATCTTATTAGTCAAGTGAATCTCCATTCATTACAAAGTCCGGTGGGTGGAAAAAAAAAACTTTAATTATTTTCAAATATTGATAAATCGTTTATATGATTACGTTGTGTTTTATTATGTGAGTTAATTATGAAATGTTATCAGAATATGATATGTAGAATTAAAAAAGATTGTTAATGATTATTTGTTAAAAGAAATGTGAGTGATGCCAAAGAGCCGAGCCAAGCCGGCTCACGAGTCGAAGATCAATGTTCAAGCTTGGCTCGAGTTTTTAAAGGTCGAGCTTTTTTTGGCCCATGCCGAGCCAAAGCTCATCCCCCAAAATAAGGCTCGACGTACTAGAGCTTTTTCGATCTGAGCCTGACTGAGTCCATTAATGTCCATTATATAAAGTCCAGACTCTATTGCGTCAAACTCAAAGGAAACCCTGAAGTCAGTGATTATCTTCGCAACATCTCCTGTAGGCTGCTCCTCAACTACCTTGATGATTGTATGGGCCTTTTTCAACAGTTCTTGAAGTAGTTGGGCCTTTTGCTTTTCCTCTTCGAAGGACAGATGCAGATTTGAATTCTTCTACTCTAATTATACATTCTCGAGCTCAAGTCTACCAGTCCTCCCAACTTCAACCCTCAGCTTTTCCTCAGTCATAATTTTGGAAACTTTTACCTCATCTGCAAACTCTTTAGCAAGGTGGCGAAGTGCGACCACCTCCTCTAAAATCTTATTCTTTTGGGCGGAATTTTTTTAGCTCAAGCCGAGCCGAGCCAAGCCAAATCCCATCTCTAAAAAAAAAAAAAGTTGGGCTCGAGCCGCTAGCCGAGCTAAGCCCGAGCTTTTTTCGAGCTGAGCCTAAGCGGCTCGAGCCGACGAGCCATTTTTCCATCCTATGACTTTGAGACATGTAATATTGAAATCGACCAGAAAAGTACCTATAATTATATACTTCTTCTAGTTTATTGAGGGGCTTTGACCGTGTTCTATACTACATTGAGGGGTCTTTGACTGAGTATCTGAGGCGATCTTGACTGTATATGATATAGTTAGCTGTATGGGTCTTGACCGTATTCTAAAATTGGTTATCAGAGGTCTTTGAGACTTGAGAGGCATGTATGACCCGATTACAAATTTTAGTCAGATGGATTTTCTAGTATATTGAGATGTGATGAGATTATGCCCTTGATTTGATTATGAGATGATATTTTTCAGTATTATGAAAATGTCTTACATTTGAACTATGATTATATGACATTGCAATGTGAATTACTAAATGACATGAATTGGATTTTCAATAAATACGTATAAATGGGAAAGTATAATTATTTTTAAAATTATCCAATCACTGATCTATCAACCAACTCATTATTTTCTCATGATTTTTCTAAACAGATAACAATTAAGTTTTGAAAGTCTCAAGAATCTGTGATTATCAGAGGTCTTTGACCCCAGCCTGAGAGGCATGTATGACCAGATTACAGATTTTAATCAGATGGTACATTTTTAGTGGATTTTCCAGTATATTGAGATGTGATGAGATTATGTCCTTGATTTGACAATGAGATAATATTTTCCAGTATTATGAGAATGTCACATTTGAACTATGATTATATGACATTGTAATGTTAATTACTATATGACATGCACTAGATTTTTGATAAATACGTATAAATGGGAAAGTATAATTATTTTGAAAATTATCAACTCACTGAGCTATCAACTCACTATTTTCTCATGATTTATCTAAATAGATAACAATTGAGTTTTGAAAGTCTCAAGAGTCTGTCGATTTGGAGCCACCACACTAGTATGACATGTATAGTTTATTGTTTCATTGAAATTGAGTATTTAAATATCAATTTGGGCCCTCGTTTTTTCAACATAAAATGATTTTTTTTTATATTGCATATGATTGGTAGTAGATCGTAGTCAGCCTTGGTGGTGGGTCTGACGTCTAGCTGGCGTCCATCATTGGCATACGTCATGTCTCGGGTGATGCAATTCTACTTGGAAAACATGACGAAGAATGCGAAATAAAAGACACAAACAATAGGAAAGATCTAAATTCAATGAACACAAGAATCAAGAAACAAAGATAATAAATAAAAGATAGAATTTGATGATAGGACATTGACCCAACAATCACGACGCGATGAATCGACGGTGCAGAGTGAAGAACCAAGGTTTTCAAAACGCCACAAGGGATGTCAACTTCCTTGATAAGTTTCTGATTGGAACTCTACAAATATTTTCACAAATATTTTAAGTTAAATTTGTTCTTGAAGAACAACAAAAAGGGAATAACTCACATTTCAAAGAGAAAATACTCTCAAATTTAATTCAGTATCAAAGTTAATGTTTACAATCGTCAAAATTGATAATATAAACTAAAAACTGAAATAAACTAGGTCTAGCCACTAATGGGCTCTAATTTGCGGAAATAATAAACCCTAAATGGAAAATAAATTTAAATTCGCAATATTCTAGAAAAATAGACTGTTACAGCCGTAAAGGATATACTTACGACCGTGAGTAATCTTTTGTTTGTAAATTACGGCCGTGAGTGGGTTGCTTACGGCCGTAAGTACGTTTTTGCTGAAATTATCTATTTTTACCCTAAAGAGAGTTACGGTCGTGGCATGCCTGACTTACGGCCGTGAATTTGGTTCTGGTTCTCGAACTTTCCCTCTTTGATTCTGCTTGTTTCATTTGTCTTCTCGACTTGATTTCAACATGAAACTTGCTTCGTTTTCTAAGTAGATCGTTGTTGTATTGCTGATAGCCCGACTTCTCCTTTGATCTCGTACTTTGGATCACACCATCCTTCTCTCTTGAAAATGATTAGACCTCGAATCAAATTCTGGCCTGCCTTTCGAACACTTCCTGTTTTTGTTGGCTTGAGGGACCTGCTGTTGTTTGATCGCTTGTCAACTTTTGAGTTGTTCACCCTTGCAAGTGAATTTCTCTCCGATTTTAGTTTTATGATTTGATTTTGGTACCTCAGCTTAATTTCAAACGGATTCAGTCAACCACTGCAATTTATAAGGATTAGAATGTTTGATCAAAGACAACCCCAATTTTTCCACTAAGGTAGCACTAGCCAAGTTGGTGAAACTTCCTCTATCAATCACCATACTACAAACCTTATTATCTATGAAGCATCTAGTACGAAAAATGTTATCTCTTTGCTCACCCACACCATTCACCTTACACCTAGTGCTACAAGATCGCCTATTAATAAGTGATTCACCTACTGCAACATTTTTCAATTTATCATTATCACAAGCATTCTTTAACTTATGGATCTTTTCCACTTTATCTTCACTTTTTAAAAAAACTTTTGCATCACAACCAACCATCACCTTTTTATGCGGACATTGAAGTGCAATGTAACCAAATTAAAACACTTAAAGCATTTAGCATTTCTATCCTTAGGCGGTTTGGAATCAGAATCTGTTTTACCTCTAGGTGTTGGTTCCACCCTCCTCTTTGGAACATGAACACTACTCTCCCGTTTTGATCATGATGTAGGATAGGATCCCGGATATGGCCTTTTATCAACCCCATCTCCACTTCTAGTATTGGATTTATGCCTCTTTTCCCTTCTAGCTCTAGAATCCTCCTGAGATTGCTCCTTTTACAATTGGGAAATATTTGCTTCCCACCAATCCATCCTAGCCATTAACTTCCCAACTTGTGCTTGCATGGCCTCCATCAGTTTAAAATTCTTGTTGTCACCTGATGATGAAGATGATGAAGTTTTTCCTGTGAGACATGGTTAGTTTTCAAAAGACAAATAAAATTTCCTCACGTGTTTATCTTAACTTGTGTATCACACTCAATTCCTCTTTCAAGAACTCCATGAAACAATCCAAGAGCTTCAAATAATGGTAGGATAAGAGAAGGCATGAATAAGGACAAGAAAATTTGGAAATTGGGACAATTTTCGGAATATTTGGGAAAATAATGAAATTTTTGGATTTTTTTTTTAATTCACTATGAACACGGTAAAACAAATGAATTGAAATTGGATATGAATTGAATACAATAAACACTTTTGAAATTTTGTTGGAATTTTTTTATAAATCGAAAACTGGAAAACTTTAATGGTATGAAGAACAAGAAAATCAAGAAAATATCAAGAACTGAATTTAGATTCAAGCTCTGATACCACCTGATGCGATTCCACTTGGGAAATGCGAAGAAGAATGCGGAATAAACGACATAAACAATAGGAAAAATCTAAATTCAACGAACACAAGAATCAAAAAACAAAGACAATAAATAAAAAGATAGAATTTGACGATAGGACATTGACCCAATAATCACGATACGATGAATCGATGGTGCAGAATAAAGAGCCAAGGTTTTCGAAACGCCACAAGGGATGTCAACTTCCTTGATAAGTTTCTGATTGGTAGGCCACAAATATTTGATACGTTCAATTTGTTCTTGAAAAACAAGAAAAAGGAAATACCTCACCTTTCAAAGAGAAAACACTCTCAATTTAACTCAATAACAAAGTTAATGTTCACAATCGTCAAAATTGATAATATAAACTAAAAACTGAAATAAAACTAGGTCTAGCCGCAACGGGCTCCAATTTGCAGAAATAATAAACCCCAAAACGAAAAATAAATATAAATTCTCGAAATTCTGGAAAAATAAACAGTTACGACCCTAAAGGATATACTTACGACCGTAATTTACGAACAAAAGATTACTTACGGCCGTGACTGGGTTGTTTACTGTCGTAAGTACGTTTTTGTTGAAATTCTCCATTTTTACCCGAGAGAGAGTTACGATCGTGGCATGCCTGACTTACGGCCATGAATTTAGTTTTGGTCCTCGAACTTTCCCTCTTTGATTCGGCTTGTTTCATTTGTCTTCTCGGTTCGAATCCAACATGAAACTTGCTTTGTTTTCCACGTAGATCGTTGTTGTATTGCTGATAGTCCGACTTCTCCTTTGATCTCCTACTTTGGATCACATCATCGGGTCCATTAGGGTGATCTCGGTACCGGTCGTGTCAAAATCAGAACATGTATTGGGTTATGCAGAAATGGATTTGGGTTATAGTACTAGGGTTGGCAGAATTTTAGAGTGTAGTTAGGCTATAAATAGTCTCTTAAGATGATTTTTCTAATCCTAGTAAACTGTGGACACTACATTTACTAAAGTGTGTAGTGTGTGTTATCTCTTTTGATTAAAAACCCTAATCCTAGTACAACCTAGATCTAGAGAAAGTGGCCACACACTTGCATAGTCGCTATTAGAGAGGACCAAGGAAAACTTGAAGGTTTGGAACTTGGTAGAATCAAGAAACAACAGAAATAATTGTCAAAGCACGCTATGAAGGTAATAGTCACTAAACTATTATCTGTGTAAAATTATTTGACATTTGACATCCCGTTGTGCTTCCCAAGAGAAATAGCTTTTTAAATGCTTCTTTTGGAAAAAAAAAAAAAAAAGGTGTAGCCCACACCTTGAGGACCACCCCAACCAACTCTACCCTGAGCCATTGGTTGAGGAAGTAAATCGTAGGTTATGCCTCCCAGAGCCAGGATGGAGGACTTGATGATAAGCCCAAAGTTTGGGTGACTCCTGCTTGCAACAAGGTACAAATCCAATATTTCAGGATTCGAACCCTGCACATTGCTGCGCTGAGCCTTACCAGCCCTCCTCTTTGCTACTGGGAGATGTGTCCAGGGGGCTTTAAATGCTTCTTTTGAAGTCCATGTCATTTGGAGTAATTGAAAGAAGAAGATTTCTTTTTCCCCATTTTTAGAGTATTTCAGTCCCTATTCTTTTCGAAAGGGAAGAAATACAACACTTACAACCCATACATGAGTTGGTGCTTTGGGTTTCGAGTATTTATGTTATTACACTTCATCACCATCAAACCATCATCTCGTCTCCTTTGGAGATCTTCGATTCTTACTGTTTCCAACCGCACCAAAGTGGGATAATTTTAAGAGTCAACAAACACATGGCAATCTCTTTCTTTGACCGAGCTGACCTGGATAAATTCTTAAGGAAATTCATGTTGCATGTTAATGTAAACTGGATGTTAATACAAGTTAAGCTACCTTGAGAAGTTGGATTCGAATTGGGACGTCTTGGATGTTGAAGCGAACTGATGGATTATCCTATCAACATTCTGCAGACTTAAATGTCAAAATTCTATTCTTGAAATATTGAAGTGAAATCTCATCCAGGGTAGATAATTTTTAAGATGGACTGAAGTGGAAGAACCTACAAATCCGTTCAATCAGAACTAACCACCACTGTTGTTGAACTGAAATCTCATTCTTACAAGATAATCTTCAAGAATATATTTACTTTTGATTTCAAAAATATATCTTGCCCATGCACAGAAAATCTTTTTTATTTTGAACCGACAACGTTAGGTCTTTTTTATTTTTTATTTTTTCTTTGTGAGAGTAGTATTAGGATGAGTGACCTCCTGGGAAACCCTCGTGTTGTAAGCCCCTTTCTTTTGCTTTCACGGGCATGGTTCAGTGGTAAAGTAGGAGGAGTTGAAACTGGATGGTCAGATGTTCAAATCTTGACTCATAGAAATCAACATTTAAATGTTGGAAGACAAATGCTTACATAGAGGTAGAGTCATGGTGCCCCATGTCACCCCTCCGAGAGTCCATTTGTACGACTTAAAGAAGGGTTCGTAAAGAGGAGAATCGTTGCTCGAATGTCTATTACAAGTGTGCATCGGTTGTATCTGCGTACGTATTTAAATGAAGAGAGAACCAAGGGGGAAAGTCATCCTCTCTCAGGATTAGTCTTACGCATGGTTCTAAAATGCGTAATGCGTTGCGATGCGTCAAGGTCGAGAATCAAGAATCACAAGTTTAGGCGTGTCAATGCGAAGAATAGTCGTCATAATGCGTTTCGTACTTTTAATAATATTTTAATTAATTTTAAGACATTAAATAATTTTTATATGAAAAATAAATTTTATTACATAAAAAGTAAATACAAAAATAATATAAAATATATAAATAATTTTCTTTAATTTTAGAATTACTAACTCAAAAAAATAGAGATTTATGGTTGATAATTTTATTTATATTATACTATTTGTTTCAAAATATTAAAATATTTTAATCCTTATAAAATAAGAAAAATAATATTTAAATAATAGTTTGGAGAGAAAAGTCAAACAAATAATGGTACGTAAAAACAACTAAAAAAAAGAAGTAAAACAATTTAAAAAGAAAACAAGAAATAAAAAAGTCTATCAGTTCCCATCCCACATTGGATGTTGATGTGGGATGGAAACACCTATTACCCTTATAAAGGGGTTGTTCAATGGTAAGCTGAATTAGTTTGCAAAGGGATTGCATCTGTTTACAGACAGCCCCTGAGTATAGTTATTTATTTATTTATTTATATTTATTTAAATAACACTGGTTCAATTGGTTTCTAACTGATTGGATTGGAAAAGTAACGATTTATAATTGGTTCTTGACCATTAATCACTGATTTTTTCGATTTATGTTTAACAAAAAGCATTATTCCGTGCATATGGGTAATGTGAGACGTTTTCCTCACGCATTACGCTAATGCGCACCTAGGCGGCGTTTATTCTCGCATTTTAGAACATTGGTCTTACGAAACTTGAACACCTGAGTTTAGTTCTTGTATTTACTATTTAGAGTGATTTGTCTAATATCCAATTCTAAGTAGGTAAAGACATGATCCATGTCCCATCTATAGAATAGTAAAATTAAATTAACAATGCAATTAGAAAGATTTTTTGTCAATAATCAAACACCCATAAAGAATCTGCAGAACGATATACTTTTGGGTGGTAAATCATTATACCACAATTAATCACTTTCTTGAGGCAAGCTAATCAATTACAATATCAATATCTTACCTTCTTAACTTCAATTCAGTCAGCGAGGTTGCTTTAACCTTAAAGCTACATAAGCCAAAACCCTATACCCCACCAACATTACAATCATAGCAGACATATCCAACACAATATTATCAATACCAAGATACTTTATGGCTGGAAAATCCTGAACCCTGCATTCTTTACCTTCCAAGCCACATGCATAAACCTCATTCTTGGAGTACTGCACAACTACAAGAAACTTATAGCAGTAATGGCAAAAAGAAAAATATTTTAACCAGTTAATGAAAGGCGGCATGTGTTGAATGTAATATCCACTGGCAATTAAAAACACCAGAATCATTACAGAAGACAAAGTTGTCGCCTGCTTTAGGTCCATTAAAACTGCACCGAGAGCAAGGCCGAGGCCCTGAGAAACTAGAACGTTGAGGAGAATCATGGAAAGGGTTAGAAGGAAAGTTATAAACGACGGTTTTAGGCCGCTCATCCAGTACGTGATTGTAGTGAATATTGTGGGAAGTACAAGCTCCATTGGTAAGTCGCCTGCGATTCTTGCGAAGTAATATGATGAGAGACGGTACATGCCCGAGGAGAGTTCTCTTGTGAGCATTGGCCTTTCTTGTGGGAAGGTGAATACGGCATTGAAGAGAGGGAAGAAGCCCCAGAATATTGACAAGAAGAAGAGCAATCCCACCTGTCCAATATTTTCTTGAAGACTAAATTTAAATAAATATGTCGTCTCTAAAAATATAATTAATTTTAGAGGAGGTATGCTCAATATGATGACAAAGAGACCAGGACATGAACTCAAGTCTCGTCATCATCATTTATAAGAAATATGCTTGTGTCATATACTTGATTAAAAATTTAAATTTGATATGCACATTAGGAAGTACCGTGAAGATTAAATGTAAATAACTAAAATATATGTTGTCTTTCTAAAATTTTAAACTTTTAATTGAAGTAGTTCTACACGTAATTAATGTATTTGAATTTGTATCAATCTCTCTTTTCCTTTTTCATTTTCATTATTCCCTCTCTTTTTTCTACTTTCAAAATCCAATCTCCACAATTTAATCTTAAAATAATATATATTTCTCTTTCTCTCTCATCCAATGGACTTTGACTTTCACATAGTCATTAAAAATGCTCTTAGTCTCTCTTTGTTAAAAGTTTTTTTTTTTTTTTAACAAACAAATAATGTAATGTTTTCGAAGTAAAATACGTGGTTAAAAACAGATTTGGAATACGTGGATGAAAAATTATTTGAAAAATATGTGTGATTAAAAAATGGTTTGGAGAAATGTGTTATTTATAAATACTTTACCAAACGGAGGCTTATTTATTTTATTTTTTTTAAGCAAAAAAGTAAAAATATGACACGGCAATCCCAGGACAATAGTTAAAATAGACCAATTTGAGGTACTGTTTATTTACCTGATCTTGTATATGATTGGCGTCTGAATGCCACCATAAAAGTCCAGAAATAATTGAAACAGACAACACTTGGGAAATTCTAAGGCATGAAAATGACTCATGTTTTCTTTCCTTTAGTCCTCTGCTTAATAACACCTTGAATTGCAACCACCAACTATTTGTCCATTGACTTTCAGAACCTGATAATTATCACAAGAAATTATTTTTTCAACTAATTAAAAAAAAAAAAAAAAAGAATATAATCATTTAATGCAGCTCCATGCCACCACAAAAGTCACTATAAAACTTTTAAGCAAATGCATTGCACAAGGACAGAAGATTTTGATAATATATATACTTCTTGATGGCAATGATTTTCCAGGACGAATTTCATCGTTGGATGCTCTTTGAATTTCTTCTTTAAGAATTGGAAGCAGGTTCTTTTGGTAAGATGATATAAAGAATTGTTTTGTTGAATTATGCTCATCATGACTTCCATGAAACTCCATTTGATCAACATCCCTTGTCTCAGGAGTGACACCTGTTGACGTAAAAAAAAAAAATCGTAAATTTTTAAGATAGAATCTCAAGTCGAGGCTCGATAACATTTGAATATTTAAATTATTTTCCCGAGTGTAAAATAGAGATATATGCATCTGTATTATTGTATTTGTATACTATCAATCCCAGTAAATAAAAGCACTTTTTATTAGATAGATATATGAAACAATATCAGATATACTTGGACCAAATAAAAGCTTAATTAAAAGTTGGAAACTTTAATTAGTCAAGGCTCAAAAAAGACAAAAAATATCTTCTGCTAAACTTACTTTTGACTATTTAAGTAGATACGTGTGTGATGCGTATAGGTTATTATTTGTCTTTGCTTTACTTTATTGTGGATTCAGCTTTTGATAGATAATGATATTGTTCAGCTATACATAATCATATGAAGCAATGTGGGTGGGATGGGGTAAGAAGATGATCATTATTCATTAATAATATATATTTACTAAAAGGAGTGATTAGATATTTTCATTTAAAAAGTCCAATTATTTAGAATATATTCCATGTCATATCGAAACTTTATTATTGTAAGTTTATGGGGGGTAGTCAGAGGTTTCAATTATCTTAAAATCTTAGCATTTTTAGCTGGCAAGAACAAGAATTTTAGTATAACCTCATTTTTCTACAAGCTCTCGCGATAAATAAATATTACTAAAGGAATTTGACTATTGCTATGAAGTGAAAATGTAATCACCGTTTGATTCTAATTAAAATCTGATTTAAATTTCAAGTCAAAGTCAACAATTAATTTTAACCACACATTTTACGGGACCCGTAACTTTTCAACCACACATTTCATCAACTTTTATGAAAATCTATTAAAAAATTGATTTTAATATATATCAAACATGAGCGCAGTTATTTTTGTAGGGTAATTAACAAATATAGGTATTAATAAGAATGTTTCATACCATTAGCAAGATCCAGAAGAAAATCAGCAGGATTCATGAAATTAAACCTGGGCTTGTATCCAATTGAGGCAAAATAGTCCATCACTTTATTGGCAGTGCCACTATAAATTGGACACCCTTCTGATAAAACTATCATCTTGTCAAACATCGTGTACAAACTACTAGACGGCTGATGAATGGTCGTGATAACTGTCCGGCCACCGCAAGCCAGCCGCCTTAGTGTGGCGACAATCCGTCTAGCTGCGGTGGAGTCGAGACCGGAGGTGGGCTCGTCCAATAACAAAAGGCTTGGATTCACTAGCATTTCTTGCCCAATGCTAACCCTTTTTCTCTCCCCACCTGATATTCCCCTAAATAGAGGCCCACCAATCATACTATTTCTACAAGTAGTCAATCCTAGTTCCATGAGAATTAATTCAACATGTTCAATTTTCTCTTTTCTAGTGAGCTTATTTGGCAGCCTCAATAAAGCAGCATATTTTAGGGTTTCAAGAACGGTCAGGTACGGATATAGCACATCATCTTGTGTAACGAACCCGGATTTACGCTTAGTTGAGCTTGAAAAAGGGAGTCCATTGTATGTAATTGAACCGGAGATCTTGCCCGGTAACCTGCCGGCTAGGGCTGTCAGAAGAGTGGTTTTGCCACTCCCTGACGGGCCGAGCATGGACAGAAGTTCACCAGGTCGAACAATACCACTAACTCCATTGAGTATATTACGTTTGACCTTGGATTGAGGTGAAGAAAAACAATTTCCTCCATTATTTCGTATCTCGATTGTGTAAGACACATCTTCAAACTGCACAAAATAATAACAAAATTACACAACACAAAAGAAATTATAGGCCAAACCACGTCTATTTGAACAAATGTCCTAGGTTTAAATTTGAGTAATATTATGAAAATTTGAAATAGTTGTCACCTCTATATAACAACTTAAACTTGAAAATTGTTTGATTTTTTAGATGATTAACAATAACAGTGGACTTCTATGTACCTTAAGGGTGATGGGCCGTAAGGTTTCCCGTAAAACAGAAAATCTAACGGTAGTAGCGTCATTTTGTTCTGTTATTTGATCATCTGGACGTGGGCTTACATTGCTGGTTGAACCAGGTGGCTCAACCTCAACGTGCACAGAAATATTGTTGGTTCCATTACGGACTAGAGCATTAGCTGCACCACCATTGATTTCTTGCTCAAGAGACATCATTTCATTCGAGAAAAAGAAATACACAAAGAAGAAGAAGGATTTCAAAGTAGAATGCACGAGAAATGGTTTATGCAATGACACATGATATAGCCGCAAGAATCCTACGAGGGAGTGTAGGCAGCCAACCGTATTTGTAGTCTTACATGGGCGATATGCATTAAAGAAATATTAATGGACAAAATCCTTTTTGACTTATAAAACGTTATTTTCCATTTTCCTTTTGGACAAAAGAAATGGTTAATGTTTACTTTATTTTTCCTTTACCACGTGTTTTACTAATTGGCACACGCCTTAAAAATTTATTATTGAAAAAAATATTAGGAAATATATTAAGGAGATTGCTGCATGAAAACTAATCTATTATTATATATTAAACTTGTTGAGCTTGTGTGGTCCCAATTCATATTTTCCCGCCTAAACTCATATCTAATTGTGTGTCTACACTAAAACTATATATATTTAGTAATAATAAATAACAATGAATGCAATTCCTAGATAACAACGAATGCAATTCCATGCTAGACCCAATTCATGATGTACTCTACAACTGTTAATTATTATACTTATTGACTTCTACCAAAGTTTATTTTTATAAATAAAAAATTATACTTTGATTATTTATACTATGAAAAATTACTAACAAAAAAATATATTTAATTCTAATTCTAATAACTTCAATCACGTTTTGTATTATGAAAAAATAAAAATTAAAAGACGTTTTTCATTTATTATAATACAATTAAAATTCTTTGTAAATTTCAATGTTAATTAATCTTGCAAAAACTGATTTTTTAAATGCTTTTTTAGTGTGTTTACTAAATGTATTTCGTAACAAATATTACAGTTTCAATTGAAACTAACCATACAGAGTTTAAATGGACCATCAAAAGTTTAAATAATTAGATGTTTGATTTTTCGAATTTATTCAAATATCAAATAAATTTAATCAAAACAAAAAATTTTAATTCTAATTCTAATAACTTCAATTCACGTTTTGAAAATCTTTGTATTTTTCGATGTTAATTAATTTGCAAAAACTGAATATTTTTAAATGTTTTTTTTTTTTTTGTTTTTAATTTATAATACCTAAGCAAGTCTTATACTATGAAAAATTACTAACAAAAAATTGTTTTTAATCTATATCTATATCTATATCTATATTCTATATAATATATAAAAGCAGCTCAGTTTTGATGGGAAAACTTAACTTTTATTGTATTCACACTCCAAAATCAGATTTTATTGTGTTCACACTGTTACTTCCACTTAAGTATTTTTATGGAGAATTTTTTTTTTCTTATTTGTATTTGGTTATTTGTGTTTAAACCTTTATTTTCAAAAAATTATTCTGATCTTTTAATGTTTTGAATCTTAAGAATAAGTATTTGCGTTCAGTCATACAAATTTAATGTAAAATTTTCTTCAAAATTATATTGAAGTTGTATTACGCATCTAATACTAAATAAACCTTATCGTATAAATTTTTTTATAAATAATCTTATTTTTTTATTTAGTTAGTACATCTAAAATTTCGAGCTCATTTGTATTGCGTTCTATTAAATTAATTAAATTAATTAGTATTTTTATAGAAAGTTATACTTAATACGTAAATAAACTTTTACAATAATTGTGATATTTTATTGATCTAAATCTTATGGATGAATAATGTCGTTCGGTCATACAAATCTAATGTCTAATTTTCATTTTCATTTACATTTATATTTGAATATTTAATCAAATTGTATTAAATTTTGTTATAAATAATCATACTTCTAAGTTCTTTGTTACATATACATAATAACATTCTTTTCTATATCAGATTATTTATCAAAATAATTTTATTTACAATTACATTTAATTATTAATTAATTTTTTATTCCAGAAAGTCTCAGATCACATTTTTCAACATTATCGATTAACAAATTTATTTATATTGCTTTGAAATTATATAGTTATTAATGGTTTTTGTCTTAACTGTTAAGTCTAGATTTTAAAACATAATTAACTATGATCTGATATTAATTGTTATATTTTAATTTAATATTTATGATTCTTAAATTTCTACAACAATAAGTAAATTGTCTCACAATTAACTTAACTGAAAATTGAGATGATCAATGTTATATTATAATTTTCATCAGAAAATAATTACGTTGTATAAATATTGAAAAAACCTATAATCTCATGAATTTGATGCATCTTTGTCAATCGCACAATTTTAGTTTTTTTATTTTTTTATGATTATCGAATTCTTTTTTTATACGTGTTATTTTTCATTGTCAATGGTCAAAACAGTAAATATTATCTTTTATACGTATGATCTATATTATTAATTGTTTTATCTATTGTTTGATTGTTCATAGTGCATGGATATTGGAGATCCTACATTTAAGTGTTTATTTTTCAAGGCAAATTTTTTGGTGCGAGAAGACAGTAGATAAGCGTTATAAAACATGTCGTAATTCGAAGTTTTCACTTTGTTGTGGGGTGAACACGATTTGGTTTGGGCGATTTGTAGTAATATTTTAAACCAAACCATTTAAAACGGTGTGGAATTTTTTCAAACCAAACCAAACCATTTCATTTTCTAAACAAAGTCAAATCACACTATTTTTTTGCGATTTGATGCGGTTTGAAACCGCGGATTGCCAATGAATGAATTAGTATATTTCAAAGCGAGCTCAAAGATACATATTCGTCTAAAATTTTGAGTTGAAACTAGCTCAAGAATAGTATTAAGTTTCTAATTGAGTGCTATATTGTGAATCAATTCGTGTTGACAAACAAACTGTAATTAGCTCTTATATTAAAAATTTTATTTTAAGAAAATATCTTGGATGATGATTATGAATTGTAGGAGCAAGAATTATTTCTAAATGGTTGTGGATTTGAACAAATTAATATTTGATTCCTTAATTTTGATTTGTTAACAATAAAAAGTGTGTTGCATTTTTTTTTTAAATTGAACGTTTGCCTTTATTTTTATTTTAGTTTTTTTTTTAAAAAAAAAAAAATTGGCGGGTTGGCTATTTGAAACCGCGATTTGGACAATTGAAACATAAACCAAATCATTTAAGGCGGTTTGAAATTTTTCCAAACCGAACCAAACCAAGCTATTTGTTGCGGTTTAATTCGATTTCGCGGTTTATTTGTTCACCCAAACTTTGTTGTATGCAAGAGAAAGTAAAGATTCATTTTATGTAAGATCATCATCTTATTTTGAAAAATTTATTATATGAAAGGGACGACATGATTAAGAATTTCGTTGAGAACATTCGGACATATAATATGATGTTTTCGTTCATTTCTATGGGGAAATAGATAATGGGCTAAATGATGGTAGAGGGCATCCCATCTTCAGATTACAAGGTCAAAAATTGTCCTAAGATTGAGAGTTTGTTGCCTGATGACAGTTCAGTTTTGCAATTTGCTCGCTTTACATTGTTGACAATGTGAATGAGGTTGAAAGCAGAAAAGGGTTGTGGAGTACATATTTTGTATTTATTGTTTTTATATTTATATTGTTTACGAATAATTTTGTTGTAATAGTCTAAAATTTAATTTATATCTTTTAATGTCCCCCAGTAGGAGTGAATCATGCGATTCAATGTTGCATGATTGTATAGTTTCTAATTTGAAGGATATGCTAGACAAATACAACAAATTTTTAAGGGAGTTTAGGTAGGTTTGAGAAATGATGATTGGGGAAAACACTTCAAATGTAAGACTTATACTTATTGGTTGGTGGACGATCAATAATAACCAATATGATTTTCTTATTGACGATGAAATTGCCGAATTGATTGTCGGTGGATTTTGATACACGACTTGAGCACTTGGATATCATTATTGCGTCACATGGTGGACCGTTACAGCGGATAAGTGAAGGACACAAGTTCTTTCTGAGAAATATTAATCATACACATGGATTATGCAATGAAACAATATTGATAGTTACAAAATTTGGCGACCATGTTCTAGAAGATCAAATTCTTTATGTCATCAATACAGGACACAAGTTCTTTATTCCAATGATATTATTGAGCATTTTTTATTCTAGGATACCTACTAGATTTCAAAGAAGACAATTTTCATTGATGGTGTCTTATACCATGACTATCAATAAGAGTCATGGACAATCATTCTCGCATGCGGGACTTCTTCTTAAACGGTTGGTGTTTATACATGAACAACTTCATGTTGCGATTTCTAAGGTGACAAATCGTTTTGGATTAAAGATGTTGATTTGTAATAAGAATAGAAGACCAACAAAATCAACAAATAATGTTGTGTACAAAGAAGTATTCTAGAATTTGTAGTCATATGAAACCGATAAATGATTATTTTATCTCTTACTTGTGAAATTTATTTATTTTATCTAAAGGATTCATCTAATTTCACATTGAGTTATATTTATCCAGACGTTTCTTCCCGTGCATCGCACGGGTGATTCACTAGTTAAGATGGTGTTTGGCAACTTTTGTTTATTTCTATTTTGACAATAACCCATTGAATTTTTTATTTTATTATTTTTTTTTTAAAGACAAAATTTTGACTGATCAAATTTTTTTACCCACGATTTTTTACTTTTAAAAAAAAATAGACCAATAAAATATTGTCACATAGATCATCGTTTATAAACAATCATTCATAAACGGAGGAGTTTCCAAATAGAATGTTATGAAACACAACGTATTTAGAAAGAGACTACAAACCTGATTAAATAATTTTAACGTGCAAAGCAATACAGTATTACTAGTATTTTGTTAAAATAAAATTTAAATGAGCACATGGAACTCTTTTCTATTAACTTATAAGCTTCTAGAGACGAGATAGTAAAAATGATATTAGGTGAAGTTGGGTAAAAGATCTAATCCTTGTTTGGTTTTCATTAACAATATCTTTTTTTTTTTTTTACAGTACTCAATCTCAACATCAATTAAAAGTCAAGTCCATAATATTTGATCTTTGAACAAAATTTCAACCATCAATTCTTCAGAAATTACTATTCATTTCAAAATAACTATTTTTAGAGCTTGTTTGATTTTCATCAAATTTTTCTCACTTTTCTACAGCAATCAATACCATCCATCCATTAAAAGTCAAGCTCACAATATTTGACTTTTCAACCAAATTTCAATCATCAATTCTCCTAAAAATCACTATTCATTTAAAAAAAAACTCATTTTAACTAAAATCAAACACACACTTAAACAATACCAAACACACTCCTAGTTTCATTGCCTACATAAAAATTGTATTATGTGTGTGGCAGAATGTGTGTGAATGAAAATAATAAGAAATTAAATCGTTGATTCAAGATAATACCGAATTGAATTGCATAAATTTGGAGAAATCGCAAGAATGATAAGTTTAATGTCAAAAACAAAATCCCGTTTCTAGATGTCTAAACGATTTCAAAAGCTCAAAATCCATAATTTATAGCGGCAAAAGTGACTAATCCAATCCGGCTCATCGAGACGAATCCGAAAACATATTATGGACCAAAATCTGAGCTCGTATGCGAATTTTATGCCAATTTCTTTAAAAACTTTGAAATCTAACGATCCCGTTCTTCCAAGTAATCTAGCGCTCAATTTTCAACTCCATCAATGTGCCATACTTTAACTAAAATTGAATTTCGTATGCACGTAAAGAGTGTGTAAAAACCTAATTTGAAAAAAAAAATTATGCGGTGCTTCTTTAACGGTTTAAATTTTTAAGATGAACTAGTTCAAATGTTAGTTGAATGAATATTATTGATAACCTACACTTTAGAAGGTTCACAAAGAATACATGGTTGCTTGTGTTGCTAATAATGAACATAAAGGTGGAATTGGCCTTGTGGCAAGCGGGAGTTATTGAGCGTTTCTCATACTTACCATAAGCTCTTCCACCCTGGCTCCTTGGAGGCATAACCTGGATTTACCTTCCCAAACCAATGGCCTTGGGCGTGGTCGGTTCGGGCCCTCAGGGTGTGGGCTACACCTTTTTTTAATAATGAACATAAATTAGGAGATTTTTATTTATATTTCAAACAAAATAAAAATTGTAACAATGCTCTATATGTATTTAAAAAGTAGATGTTACTTTGTTCCTGCTTTATTGTACAATGGGATATTGTCATATTGTACAATCTCCAAATATTGTTGTCTCTGATATATATCTCTCATATTCGATTCATTATATTACAGACAAAGGAAAAGGGGAAAAGATTTCATGCATGGATAGTGACGACAGTTGTAAATTTATGGGAAAAAAACAATAAAATTTTAATCCCAACTTGTAGGAACAATTATTTGCTCCACTCAAGCTTGTTAGGTAATATTATACTATCAAACAAATTTTTTGACTATGATATAAAATCAAGGTTCATTTAACTTCAGGCATTTATTAACTCATATTGAAGAATAATTAAAATCCACATCATAAATGCTTAGCCGAATCTGGTCGGATATTTTGAGGGAATCAATCTAATTGAATTTGGTACTCAATACCCACCTTTGAGATAAAAAGATGAATTTGAAAATGGATGAAGTAACCTAACTCTATCGTGATCTTTTTTTTTTTTTTTGGGTACTTGATAAATTGGGAGTCAATCTCAATTATTTCAAAAGAGTTTAAAATAAGTTCCTTACATGTTAACAGCCTCCTATATGTTGAGATATATTGACTCCTCCTTCCACATTGAAATATACATCGAAAATTGCATTCCTGATTTCTTCTTCTTATTCTTCGTGATTTAAAATCTTCTTTCGTAGGTTTTTTTCTTCATGTCTTGCTTCGTGCTTGTACTTCCAAGTCTGGTTTCTTCATCCATTTAGTTGGTTGATTTGTGATTACCCAGTACAGCCTTTGTTGTTATACATATCTTCAAGAAGTGGTGCTACACTTTGTGGTAGTGAATAGATTTTCTGGCTAAAACAAAAGGGGGAAAATCAAATTTCTAAAACCCTAAGTTCTCTTTACTGTTAAGTATTTGGTTTTCTTAATTATAATTCAATCTAACATTTTTTAATTTTTTTATTTTTAGGTTTTGGATTATCATCACCGAGATAATTAAATCTTTTTTCATTGGGAATAACCTAAACTTTAATTTTTAACTCTGAATATACCACTTGTTTATAGAGAATTTTTGCAAAATTAGTTAAACAAAACTTTTACTCATAGTATCATTGACAAAATAATCTTAATCATTTGTTAATTTGTTTGGTGGAATGGTAAAATTAATGTCCATTTTAAGAAAAGCTTAAAAAATAAATAAAGTCTGGGGTCAATGGGACCCTCACAATTATCATTTTTTCAACAAACTTTATCAAAAATTAGTTTCAAATTTTTACCCGCGGTGTACGAATATATTATATTGACAAAAAATAATGTATTGAAACATAACAATTGAGAAAAATAAAAATTAAATTAACTAAAAAAATGTCAATCTAAATAAAAATAAGCATTGAGTATTACAAATTTTGAAAACCATCCTAATTAGATACAATTCCAAAGTCCTACATGTAATACTCAAATACATTGATCAAGATAATATTATAATTAGATATAGTAAATGATAGGATTAGACTCTTGAATTTAATTCATATTCAAAAGTCATATTAATCTCGATGTCGTATAGATTTTAAAAAAAAAATGAAAATTTAAAATGCAGCTCTGCAAGCGTGGATCAATCTTAAAGACTACGACGTTTAAGCTAAAACAAAATGTTAATTTCAACCTTACACGATGCAAATATTTAATTATATATATTTCTCAATAATATTGCTAATTGACACTCCGTGTATGACCTTTAAAAGTTTAAATTTTATTTATTTACTTTTTGAGGTCATTGTGTAAACTGTAGAAAAAGCATTACTTTGCTACGTATAAAAAATTTAAACATGATTTAAAAGATTGTTTATGAAATTACTTAATTTTGAGATGCTTGGTTATAATTAATCTTTCGTCAACCAATCAAGACTTGAATTGTTTTAATCAAATTAGGTTATAATTGCAATTATATTTTTGAAGATGACAAATAAAGATTAACATAATTGAAGGACAAATCAAGTAAATTAAGTTGGTTCGATGACATTAGAAATCAATATTAAATGAATCTAACGTCAAAATCTTATTTTATAAAATAAGACTCTAATGTAAAATAAAAAACTATTTTGTGTCATGGTTTAAAATATATACACAATTACTTATGAATGTAATATTTTTTGAAACCACTTCTTAACAGCATACATTAATAAAATCACTTTTCAATTATAGATTTTATTTAGAAAATATCACATTTTTCTATAACTAAAAACTTTTACCAAACAGGGATGAGTTTTAGGAGTCTTTTAAGCATATGAGTTAATTTTTTTATTTTTTTTAAAAAAAAATAAATCTTTCCTTTCCCAGTAATTTATTTCCTCTAAATTATTTGCTTTTTTTTTTTTTTTTTTTTTTTTGAAAAGTATGCAACTATCATCTTTCTTCTTTCTAATTTATTTGAAGATGAATTTAAATTTGTCCTTTAACTGCCAAATTAGACGATTTTTTTTCTACGGGATGGTAGACGGTTGAACAATGCAGGTCTATTCTCTCAAATGTTGGGATGATCAGTATCATTTTTAGAGGTTGAGGATAGATCTGTAACAATTTTAAAATATGAGGGACCAAATATACTATTTCCACTGTCTTTTCCAGACCTGTTGATGATTTTATCTACACATATCTCCCCCCAATACAAACTCAATTTTTTCTTCCATTTGAAAGAGTAAGCCACCGTTTGACATAACCAAGGAAAATGAATTTTTGGGGGCAACTATGGGGTTAAAAAGCGATTTCAAAAAATGCAATAAACCTATTTAATGCAAATATACAGCATAGCCTGTAGGGAAAACAACTTCATTTACATAATTATTATTAAATAACATTCATTAAAAATGACCAAAAAAAGGTCAATCTTTCTTCTTCTCACCATCTCTTGCTTGCTTGCTCGCTCAACTCTATAACTTCTTCATCCATCACCGCCTCATCATGCTCCCTTGTGAGCTTCCTTATGTGATCTTCGATGTAATCATCACCAGAATAGAGACGAAATTAATAGTCGTCTCTATTTGTGAATCATGTCGTCTCTATTGGTCGACGACCTTTTACGTCGTCTCTATTTAGTAGCAAACAATAGAGACGACATTACGGAATCGTCTCTATTAATAGGCAACCAATGAAGACGACATTATATAATCGTCTCTATTGGTACCAATAGAGACGACATTATGGAGTCGTCTCCATTGATTGCCAACTAATAGAGCCAACTTAAAAAGTCGTCTTTATTGATCGATCAATAAAGACGACAAAAAAATCGTCTCTATTGATCGATCAATAGAGACGACTTTTCGTATTGTTTCTAGTTTTTCGTCTTTTTCGCTCTTTTTTCTTGTACTGCTTTGTATAGCGGCTTCAAGGACTCCAGCATAGTTTGAATGACCTTCTATCCTAAACCATGTGCTTGCTAAGCATTGTCAGGAAATCATACACCAACTCATTGCAAATCATCAAATAGAGTCCAATCAGAGGGGAAGAGATAAGAGAGAAAATATTAGAAAAAATATGTCCACTCTTCCCCCACTGTACTAATTCAAGACAGTTTCTAATAATAACATGATATGTCATTAAAATAATACGTAATTGTGCACAGTAGACTGCCGTGCATGTGCAAATGATGCTTATACCAAGGTTGCGAACATAAGGTAAAGTCATTTACAATCGTGCTACTAACCTTTAACAAACTCCAAAAATATATAAATAGGAAAGGAAAAGAGTTAGTTTCCGCAAAGACAAATTGTATTCTTCAAGATACTCTTCCTCAAGATTGAACACAGTGAATTAGTCAAAGACTAAAGGAAGTAGCAAACCAAGAAATTTACAGAAGCAAAAAGCTTTATATTTCAATGGAATTAAGGAAATATGAATTACACTATTCTTTTGAATATTAATAATCCATGATTATTAATTTTTTTCACAAGATCAACAACATCCAAACACTGAGGCATGCAAGAAGCTTTGCACCAAAGTCAATCCAAACTAGTGATGGCAAAGACGGTTCTGTTCGTCCAAAACTATAACCGAACCATCAATTTTTTGCACATACCATAACCGTCTAAGTCGGGTCGGTTCAGTTTCGGTTCGTGTCTTAATCTGGTGCGGTTAATAACCACTTGTATATAAATTAATTTTTGCAAGTCCAACTAAAAATATCGTTTATTAAAAAAAAGAAAGAAAAAAAAAAAAAAAGCAACATGACAATACTAAGCATATTTCGCAAATAATAGCTCAAATTCAAATATGAAATGCAAATAATATCCAAATTCTCAAATTCAAAATTCGAATTTAACAAAATTATTAAAAAATTAATAAAAGATCATAATTCAAATGCGAAATGCAAACAATATTCAAATTCTCAAATTCAAAATTCGAATTTTTGGATTATGATCTTTTATTAGTTTTTATTTTTTTGTCAAACAACAAGTATATATTCCTAGTTCACCTATACAGTTTATTCAAACTCTCTTTTAGTTTCGATTAAGTTTCCTTCAAAATTCTCGAATCATATACTAACTTGCTAGACCTTTTTCTATTACTAGGAAAAAGGTTTTTTTTATGTAAGAACCATTTTTCATTTTTGTAAATAATTGCAAATCTACTTTGATTCTCTAAAAATCAATAATGTGGGTCACTCTTATTTCTCAATCATATCCACTATCTGTAAATGAAAAATTCATTTTTTTTATTTTTTATTTTTTTTTTTCAAAACATCTATAATTATATCAATGTTAACTTTAATTTCATGTCTCTATATGGATCATCACCCACATTTTTCAAAAACTTTTTGAGAACTTTGATTTTCAAAACGTGTTCGAATTGAAAATGTTCTACTTTTTCAGCATCACTGTCGCCCGCCAGCTGTTAGCTTCAAATTCATAGAATTCGAACAACCAAACCGATGATCCTCTCTCTTCATTCCGTGCAGCATCATACATATATATATATGTGGTATATCTTCTTTTCCTGGAAAAAATCTAAAGAAAAAAGTAGAAGTTTTGGTTCTATGCCTTTTTACGTGTCAAATTCCCATTCCATATCAAAGTATAGTGGTGGATAGTGTGTCGTGTAAATTTTGTGCATCCTATTTACCAATTGGTGGTGTCAAATTCAGAAAAAAGGTATTCTTTTTCAATGGGATAAATAGGATAATTGATGTGTGTGTGCACGCTCCTAAATAATGCAGCTTTTTTTTTTTTTTTTTACTTCAAAATAAAATGTTCGATTTTATGAAATAATTCATGCATTGATGTCTAATCAATGAAATTCTTAATGTGTACCGTTAATAGTTTATTCTCTTTGTTAAAAAAAAATATAAATATAACACAGTATATTCTTTTTTGAACTCTCTATCACATTTTTTGAATAGAGATCTAACAAATTTAACTAACTAACTATTTGACGGCTTGTGCTGTCATTTATTTTGGTTTATTTCATGTTTTTTAGGTAAATTATATAATTAAAAAATTATTTCAAAAAATATGTGTAATTAAAAAGTAATTTAAAAAATTATTTTATTTATAAATTGATACACTTTATTTTAGTCTTGAAAGTACCAGTTAAGAGGGGTGTCAAGCCACATGGCAAAGCTCCCTTGAATAGAAGACTCGATCAAAGTTGGGTTAGTTCATGAAACGTTGCGACCGTACAATCAGGAAAATTTAAGCTAACTTGTTCTATTTTAACACATCTACTTCAAGGATAAAACCATAAAGATGCATTTGATTTTCACTTCGATATTCTTATCTATGAAAAGCTTTGTGTCCATGCAAACTGAAAAATTAAATTCTAAATAATGATAATAACGGTAGTATTAAACAACACGATACAGGAAGTCCAGTCTCACATGTTTAGTAAAATATAAAGAAATTGTGGGACTTACATGCAAAGCATTCTTTAAAACCCATAATTGGGCTATTGGGATGCGAACGTATCTCATATCGATTGAACATCAGACAAATGATGAATTTATAAGGAATTTGACTTCTCCACCTTATATGTTAATCTTATGGAATAAAACTTTAATTCCCTACACATGCTATCAGAGACACATGCCTCAGATAGGGTTGGACATTTCAGTTTTCGATTCGGTTACTGAAGGAACCAGAACCGAACCAAAAATTTCGGTTCGATTTCGGTTCCGGTTCTCAAAACTCAAGAACCAAATGATTTTGGTTCCGATTCGGTTTCGATTATTTTTCAGTTCTTTGTTCGGTTCTTTTGTTAAAAAAATCAACTTTTAGAAAACGTGAATATGTGTGCAAAAAAAAAAAAAAATAAGTGTTGGGTCAAAATTTTCCAAACAAAATCATCTATGCGGTAAAATATTCAAATTCAAATTGAATATAATAGGGATCTAAAGACACTAAGGATGGTTATAATATTTTGTATATCCCCACAAGAAATAAAAAAGATAAGATCTTCATCTTCTATTATTATACGTACTACTTATGCAGTTATGCCGGAACACCCGGGTCATCCGAACTAAAATATTAAATGATAATGATGACATAAACGCCTTCACCATAACATAAAATCATTTAGCTCATTTGAACCTAGATATACTTCGAAGATAAAAATGATTTCTAATGAACTATTATCTCAGACTTCAATGTCAAACCACAATTCACTAATGCACCTCCACAAAAGTCACATAAATGTCAAACCACACGTCCTTCCTGAAATTAATTCGGTACATATCAACACAACTGTCATTGCCTTAATTTGTAAATATTGCATAAAAAATATGCACTAAATCAAAGCAAGTGAGAGACCAGACATTCAATTTTCTAAAATTGATACATTAAATTTCATGTAAGATGCAACATGATACAAAAAATTCAGCAATTATCATGTAATACGATACAAAAGTGTCAAAAGTGTCATGTAGGCTTAATATAAAGTAAGAATGTTCGATTCTCAATTCGATTTTCAAATAGGAACCGATCGATTTTCGGTTCTCCATTTCTCGATTTTGATTTGGTTCAGGTTCTTGTTTTTATCCTAAAAATCGACCAATTTCGATGTTTTTTTTTTTCAGGTTCCGGTTCGATTCTCTCGATTTCGGTTTTTTTTTTTTTTTTTTTTGTCCACCTCTAGCCTCAAATTTAGCTATGTCCACAGAAGAGAGATCCTTAAAGGTTGTATCTAAGTAAGGCGGTGACATAGAAGCAATGAAAAACTTAAATCTTGATACAACAAGTATATCTTCTTGGTTTTAGGAAGAGAGATATATGGTTTATCAATTGAAGGGGGACCAAAAAATAATATTGTATTTGGTTCAGAGGAGTGATTGTTGGGAAAATGCGAACGTATCCCATATCGATTAAATAAGGGATAAATGATGGATTCATAAGGAATTCTACTACTTCACCTAACAAGTTAACATTTTGGATGCATATATGATACACATTGTGTTGCCTTCCATGTTCAGGAGACTCCTTTATTTGCAACTTTTGTGTCGATAATTTTCGGATCCTTACCTTTCCAATACAACGCCAATTGAAATATTTATTACGTGACAATCGTGTTGGAAATATAATTTAATCTTAAACTTAATATATATAATAACATAGTTGTCACATAAATTCTGTGACGCCCCAAATTCATTTTCATTTTTATACACTTATTTATTCTCCCGTCATATTTTGTTTTTTCAAACGAATAAAATAGTATTTTATCCACCCACTCTAAATATAAATTTGAACTTTTATTTTTAAAGCATAATTGAACATTATTAAATATAAGTATTTTCCTCTGAAATATCATCTGTAATTTAATTTAGAAGAAAACGAAATAAACTAACTATAATATGATAACATTATAGTTAGTAGTTGATATAAAAATATATGTTTAAAACAGGGAACAGAGAGTGGAAGCGGAAGAAAGCCGGGAATTTTCTATTTAAGATATTTAACTATTTTGAAACGAAATAAAATTAATTAAAAGTAGTTGGACCTTTTTGGGGTTTCCCTGGTGAGAGGCCCATGAACCACAGTCAGGTACTCAGTACACAATCGTCCCGTCATTTGAAAGTTCGCACCAAACTCCAATCCATGCTTTGTCATACCTACAATGGAAAACTAAATGAGTTAAAGCTCAGCAAGTAACATATGCATGATCATGCGCATGAGTTTTCATTCACTTTCTCAAAATTATCTCATCACAAGGCTCCGTGTCTTCTCGTCATCTCAATTTATCCACATTTCCTACTTGGGCCCGAATCCCACTACGTTGTACTGTATGAGCTCAAATATCAACATGGCCGATAACATGCGCCTTCCAGTGCCTGTGATCCGTCATCTCCCATCGAAACTTAAGAAACCACAGTTTGTATCCATCTTCGCCACTGAGACTCAAGATACTGCACCGGGAATTATATTATATCAATCAGGCCTGACCTGTTATATACGGCGCTCGGCGTGCCGATCCGAAATCTCAAGGCCACCAAGAGACCTCCTGTGTAACACCCTAAGTTCAAAATCTTAAACCTAGGCGTGTTAACTTTTCTTTACTTAAATGCGGAAAAGAAATCACATAAAAACTCAACATTTTCATTTTCTATTATGAAATATTACAAATATTTCGACAGAGTCTCCTCTGTAAATTGGACATAGCCAAAACTGTAGAGGGACATCAAAACCATTTTAAAGTACACATCTCAACTCATCAATCCCAAACATCATCCAAACCATTACAATAAGTCCCAAACTCCTCAACAATATAATTCCAAGTAAATAAGCTTTAGCAAATGAAATAAGAGGTAATTTAACCTCTAATATTACCCATACTTATTCAAAGCAAATTTCAACCAAACAATTAACAATAATAAATGAATTAAGGAATAATTAATGAGAAACTTAAATAAATTCTAATTTAACTTTATTTTCAAATATTGAAGGTAGGTATAGCCTGAGTCTGTCACCAAGTGCTCTCCTCGTCTCATCTAGCATTCATCACCTGAAATATTGGAGAGGGATTGGGGTGAGCTAAAGCTCAGTAAGCAAACTTCGTGCAAGTGATGCATGCTTATGATAAGAAATGCTTTAAACTTTGAAGTATGTATCCCCATTCACTTTAACCTTTCAAAACTTTCAACTTTTCAAGCTTCACTTAACATTTCAAAACTTTCACTTCATTTCCATCATGAGCTCACTTGGTGTATCTTCTAGTCAATCAGATGACAGTGGGCAATTCTTATTTGGAACCAGATTAACATTCACATTTCTACCGCAAAGCGGTTTAACATGCACTTTCCCACCGCAAAGCGGTTTAACAGTCCAACGTAAAACGGTTGAACATTCCGTCGCAAAGCGACTTAATTCGGGTACGCTGGTCTCCCATGCCCCATTTCCCACTCGCATCTTTCATGAATTATAAGTACACCCATTCTTTCTTAAAAACTTGGGATACATAACTTTTGAACAAACTTGCACCTTGACACATTTCTTTCATTTAAAAATATTTGACTTCCCAATTTCGATGTCAATGCATGCTTGATGATGCAATGACATGATAACGTGCATGGTTGAACATTATTGTTAATAACATATACTTTCATAAGGTAAACGAAATTTATCAAAGCAAGTAAGTTACAAGACAGTCGTTTACACATTAATTTCAAATTTACATTCATCTTTGATAAAAATAGGGGGAAGTTTACTTACTTGACGTCCTTAGTATTTACCGTTATCTGAATTTGCAAGTGGAAGAATCTCAGATGCCCGTAACGTCAATGTACCAGTAATCCTAATCTATATCAATTCATTAAATAAAATATACTTTCATTTCAAAATCACATTTAAAACTCCTAACCAAGGTCAAGACTTCCATGTGACTTACAATATAATTCAAATGAAGTTTTAAGTCAAATCAAATATCTATCATGCCACATTTTAAACACAAGATATGATTTCAACGTGAACTAGAAAATTTTCTTTTCCTTTTAAATACAGCTCAAACAATTATATCTAACTTAAACCACATACTAAATAACAACTCAAACCATTCATGAGGTTTTCCCCCAAATCTGATAATTTTTCCGTTATCATGATAAATAACAAAAATTTACTTAGTATATAAAATACCAAACTTCCCAAATCAATAAATTCCAAAATCTACGATTCCGATTTAAAGTTCCAATAGTCTCTTAAATTTGAAAATTTACACACAAAAAATCTGAAAATTTATACACACCCCCTTTATGCAATTATTCCTAAAATCTGTGAATCCCCAACGTATTAGATACACACTGACATCATTAAATTCCATATTTTTAAATTTGGCATTTAACATATGAAATTTACAATAAAGTTTGAATATGAAATTATATATTTATACACATAGAAATCTGAAATTTACGTATATATACATATATACATAATAATATATATACACATATACACACCCATTATCCAAAATTTGAAATCAACAACTGAGGTTACAAGAATTCTGAAATTACAATCAAATTCGAAATCTACAAGTTACTATAAAACCTGAAATCCCACATATAGATGTATATTATTCCATATATACGTGAATGTGTGCGAATGTGTGGTCGTGTGGGTGCACGGGTGTGAGGAGTCCGAGCAGCTGCGCCTGAGAGGGAGGGAGAAAGGGAACCTTACCGTGGTAGGGGAGGTGGTGGAGGCCGTGGCTTTACCAGTGTGATGAACGGCGCTACCACCGGCGACGTGAGAGGCTGCGAGAGGTTGAAGGATGGCGGTTTTGGGTTGAGGGAGAGAGAGTCGAGCGTCAAGGATTTAGAGTGAGGGAGAAGAGGGCCGTGAATAGGCTAGGGTTATAATTCAAAACTTTCGAAAAGTTGCAATTCAGTCCCTCAACTCTCTTAAGTTTCGAAATTTAATGCAACACCCTCTATAAATTACTAAAATGTATTAAAGACTTTACCCCCAATTTCAATGAATGCAATTCACGCCACTTACAAATTAATAAATATAGAATTTGCAATCTTAACAATTAAAGTAAATAATTTGACTGAGAAACAATTTATAAGACTTAAATTGTACATTGATCGAGACGGCGTCCAAGTTCTTCCGCTGCAAAATAATTAAAATTATAGACATTAAAAATTATCAATTTAGAATTTATAACAAAATTAACATAAATATCACGTGGAATTTCAGAATTTCCCATAAAATGAAAAGCGGTATTACATTTTGACACTGCCCATATACCGGCGTCGAACCGTCAACACCCCATCATCAACTACCCTTAATGACCGTCGGGAGTCTCAAGCGAGTGTATATATTCGGATGCGAAGTAAAGTACGTTACACTCGTAGGGCGATTCTACTATCATCCACACCATTCTCTCTCCATATACCATTTATCTCTTTCTTTATCATTTATGAAGGACTTATTATAAGTCCACACAATGCACATGTCAATGCCAACATATATTTCATCCGGAAATTGTACATCATAATCACGTGATATTGCATTCCAATGAATTCATGTACATTAATAACATGTCATATCATCAATTCATGTCTCGCATGCTTTCGCTACATACAGATAATTGTCACATCATATTCCACGTATATTGCACCAACAATATACTTCACATAATCATATATAAATATTATGTTTTGCATTGTAGTTGAAATGTTACTGATGCAAACCACGTAGCAATTGTAGCTATGCAACCCACAAATTATTGGAGCCGACCCTAGAACGCCAAAGAACCACGATTTAGAGATTGATTCAAAATAATTGAACCAAGCAACCAACACAATCAATAGATATGCTGACCTCTTGATCACAATAAAAGTAAATCTCACCCAAGATTTGAACAAATAAGACTAAATCGCAAGTTCGGATTTTATTCAATGAAGAATAAAAATATGAAAGCAAAATAGCCTCTCAATTATAATATCAAAGTTGTGTAATGAATAATGAAAATTACATCCCTATAAATAGGGTAAAAATCTAGGTTAAGAGATCTAATTAAACAAGGAAACAACTACCTAAAAATAAGGAAATAAATAAACCCTAAAATTCACACGTATAGGATTTTACGGTCGTGACTACTATCCTTACGGCCGTAACTTTATTTCTGATTCACTCTTACGGCCGTGACAATATGACTTACGGCCGTAATTCCAAAATCGTTCAAATTCCAGTTTTAGGCAGTGACTCCATTACGGCCGTGATACTCAACCTTTACGGCCGTAAGTCCTCATGTTTCTCAAAATCAATTTCAGCAGAGAGTTGGGTACGTCCGTGAGGACATACTTGTTACGGACGTAACATTGAATTTAACAATTTTCTTCAACGGCTTGAATGAGGTTGATCCACTCGTCGTTTTGGCTCGGTCCCAACATGGAACTTACTTCTTTTGATGACACGAACATTGTTTTGGCCATTGTTCCTTGAACTAGCTTATCCATTGCTTCGTTGGCCCTCTTTGTTTGCAATCGAGTCATCGACCCTCCTTTGATCTTCAACGGATCTTTGTGCGGGCTTGTATCCGTGGTCTGGATCACATCATCCCCTCCCTCTTCGAAAGGATTCGACCTCGAATCTGAACCTGCATCAAACGGAGATAGATCAGAAACATTAAATGAATCCGAAACATTATACTCACCAGGAAGATCTAATTTATAGGCATTGTTGTTGATCCTTTCAATCACTTGGAATGGACCATCTCCTCGCGGTTGTAACTTTGACTTGCGTTGTTCTGGAAACCGCTCCTTTCTCAAATGTACCCAAACCCAATCACCGGGTTCAAATATGACGCATTTTCTTCCTTTGTTAGCCTGCGAAGCATAATGTTCATTTTTCTTTTCAATCGCCAACCTCACCTTGTCGTGGAGTACTTTAACCATCTCAGCCTTTTTCTTTCCATCTAAACTACTACGTTCATTCATAGGTAAAGGAATTAAATCCAATGGTGTTAATGGATTAAAACCATAAACAATTTCAAATGGTGAACAAGAAGTAGTAGAATCTATAGCCCTATTATATGCAAATTCAATAAACGGTAAGCACTCTTCCCAATTTTTCAGATTTTTATTGATTATCGTGCGCAACAATTGAATCATTGTCCTATTTACTACCTCGGTTTGTCCATTGGTCTATGGGTGACAAGTTGCAGAGAAAAGTGGTTTTGTACCTAATTTGTTCCACAAGATCCTCCAAAAATGACTAAGGAATTTAACATCCCTATCCAAGACAATACTTTTAGGAACCCCATGTAAGCGTACGACTTCCCGAAAGAAAATTTCAGCTATGTTAGTAGCATCATCAGTTTTGTGGCATGGTATGAAATGTGCCATTTTACTAAAGCGATCTACTACCACAAAACTTGAATCTCTTCCCTTCTTAGTCCTAGGTAGCCCCAAAACAAAATCCATAGAGATATCGACCCAAGGTTCACTAGGTACAGGTAAAGGCATATATAATCCATGGGGTTTGATCCTAGATTTAGCCTTCTTACAAGTAATGCATCTATTACAAACCCGAACCACATCAATCTTCATCTTAGGCCAATAGAAATGTTCACTTAGGATTTCAATGGTCTTTTTAACCCCAAAATGACCCATTAAACCTCCACTATGGGCCTCTCTCACAAGTAACTCTCTTATTGAACACCTAGGGACACACAATTTATTTTCTCGAAATAAATAATCATCATATTTAAAGAACCTATCTACAGCCCATTTACCACATAATTCATAAATATTAGAAAAGTCCAGATCACTAGCATACATGTCCTTAATGTATTCAAATCCAAGTAATTTAGAATTTAAAGAATTTAAAAGAACATACCTTCGAGACAATGCATCTGCCACCACATTTTCCTTACCTTGTTTGTATCGGATGACATAAGGAAATGTTTCGATGAATTCTACCCACCTTGCATGTCTCTTACTCAGCTTAGCTTGACCCCTCAAATGCTTCAAGGATTCATGATCAGTGTGTATCACGAACTCCCGTAGCCACAAGTAATGTTTCCATATCTCCAAAGCACGCACAAGTGAGTATAACTCCTTGTCATATGTGGGGTAATTAAGTGCAGCCCCTTTTAGTTTTTCACTAAAATAGGAGATTGACCTTTGATCCTGCATTAAAACAGCTCCAATGCCTAGCCCCGAGGCATCACATTCAATCTCAAAAGTCTTGTCAAAGTTAGGAAGTGATAAAATCGGTGCTTTACACAACATATTTTTGATTGTTTCAAATGCATGTTCCTGTTCTACTCCCCATTTAAAACCTACACTTTTTTTGACAATTTCAGTGAGCGGTGCGGCAATCGTGCTAAAATTTTTAACAAAGCGCCTATAAAAACTAGCCAAGCCATGAAAACTCCTAATCTCAGCTATGCTTTTAGGTGTTGGTCATTCTTTAATAGCTTTGACTTTTTCTTCATCTACTTCTATTCCTTTAGCACTAACCACATATCCAAGAAACACAACTTTTTCCATGCAAAAGTCACACTTTTTAAAATTAGCAAAAAGTTGCTCTTGTCTTAAAACCACAAGCACACACCTAACATGCTCCACATGCTCATTCAAAGTTTTACTATATATCAAGATATCATCGAAGTAAACTACAACGAATTTACCTATAAATGCACGTAAAACATGATTCATTAAATGCATAAACGTGCTAGGTGCATTAGTAAGTCCAAAAGGCATTACTAACCATTCATACAGGCCATACTTAGTTTTAAAAGTAGTTTTCCACTCATCTCCTTCTTTCATTCGAATTTGATGATAACCACTCTTAAGGTCAATTTTACTAAATATGCTAGAGCCATGCAATTCATCCAACATATCATCTAACCTAGGAATAGGATGACGATACTTTACCGTTATGTTGTTGATGGCCCTACAATCGACACACATTCTCCAAGTTCCGTCCTTTTTGGGCACAAGTAACACGGGGAGGCACATGGACTCATACTTTCCCTTATATACCCTTTGCTCATCAAGTCCTCCACTTGCCTTTGGAGCTCCTTCGTCTCCTCGGGGTTACTTCGATAAGCGGGGCGGTTCGGAATGACTGCTCCAGGTACAAAATCAATTTGATGTTCAATACCTCAAATGGGTGGTAACCCACTAGGTATGTCATCGAGAAATATATCGTCAAATTCCTGCAAGAGAGAAATAGCCAAACTAGGGAGGGATTTGTTAGTTTCATCAAATGCGAGGAATGATTCCTTGTATAGCAGAAGGACCATTGGCCGTTCTTCCATGAATGCTTTCTTGATTTCACTCCTTTTTGCGTAGAAACTCATTTTTCTTTCTTTTCTGGAACTCTTCGCTCCCTCTCCTTTTTCTGAGGTATGTACCCCAACACTCATTTTTTCTCTCGCCTCTCCTTTTTCTGGAGTCGTGGCTCCAACTCTCTTTTCCTCTCCTTTTTCTGAGGTCGTGGCCTCAACTCTCTTTCTCTCATTTTCCTTCACTCTTTTTTCTTCATCATTTTTCAATTTTATTTGATCTTCATACACTTGTGACGGTGTCAATGGTGCAAGTGTAATGGTTTTCCCCCTTTGGTAAAGCTATACCTATTTTTATACCCATCATGTGTTACCTTCCTATCATATTGCCAAGGTCTACCCAACAAAATGTGTCCGGCATGCATAGGAACCACATCACACATAACATCATCCACATAGCTACCAATAGAAAAACTCACCAACACCCTCCTATTCACCTTAATTTCTCTACTATCATTTAACCATTGAAGCTATAAGGTTTAGGATGTTTTAACAAAGGTAATCCTAATTTTTCAACAAGTATAGTACTAGCGACGTTAGTGCAACTACCACCATCAATAATCATACTACATACCTTGTTATTAATGCGACATTGTGTATGGAATATGTTCTTCCGTTGTTGTCCCAAATCATCTGTGTTGATTTGAGCACTAAGAGCTCTCCTTGCCACTAATAACTCGTCATGCTCCCCGGATAACACATCCTCATCATCACATACTTCCTCCAACGCCGGCATATCGCTATAATCCTCTTCCTCACTATCACTCTCCATGGCTCCATCCTTTCGCACAAGTATCACTCGCCTATTAGGACATTGAGATGCCACATGTCCTTTCCCCAAACATTTGAAGCATTGAATGTCTCTACTCCTAGCTGGTTGAGGTTCCCCTTTAGGTACGAGTTTATTAGCTTGTTCCTCCTTCCCTTTTGGTGCCTCAAACTTCCCTTTTCGTGCTTCAAACTTCCCTTTAGAAACAGTCTCATCTCCTTTACTATCCCACTTCGGCTTCCAAGAAGAATTAGAACCAGATTGATACATTGCTGTTCCCTTTTTCTTTATTTGCTTCTCCACCTTTATAGCTATATACAACATATCTTCCATCTCCAAATAATGTTGCAGTTCAACCACATTAGCTATATCCCTATTCAACCCATTCAAAAATCGAGCCATCGTAGCCTCCCTATCCTCTTCTACATTAGCTCTAATCATCAACATCTCCATCTCCTTATGATAATCCTCCACACTCTTTGATCCTTGGTAATGACTAGGAACGAACCTCTTTCTCATGATAGCTTTTAACTCATCCCAAGTACTAACGGGTCTCTCGCGATTCCTCCTCCTAGAAGTCACCAATTGATCCCACCAAGTAATAGCGTAATCGTAGAATTAAAGGACAGCTACCTTAAACTTTTTCTCTTCCGAATAAGTGTAGCAATTGAAAATTAATTCCATCTTCTTTTCCCATTCTAGGTATGCTTCCGGATCACTCCTACCCTTGAATGACGGAATTGTCATTTTGATGTTGCTCATACTACCATCCATCCTATCGCCACCAAGATCTCTATCCCTTCTTCCATGCCTAACTACTCTATCCACAATTGTCCCATCGTCAAAATCACTACCTTCTTCATTCTCATCGATTCCCTCTACTCTACGACCTTGCCCACCTTGCCTACGGGCATTAGGCACTTCCCGATGTTGCTCAAGCCTTTCTAACCTACCTAACACATCCCCAAACAACCGCTCAAACCGTTGTACCATCTCTTCCGTCATGTTGACTCGATCATTGTTTTTTGTAGTAGAAGGTTGTTCAGACATCCTAAAACTAAATATTATATGCCTCACGTGTATTTCGCTCGTGTATCACTCAAATTTGGCTTTTACCCTCTATTGATCTCACCTCTCTGCATTTTTCCACTCAATGGCTTTCACCCCAATTGCTTCAAAGAACGAACCCGAACTCAAACAAGCTTAAGCCCGAATGATTCAAATTGAGTAAGAGTGAGAATTTTATGAACTGTTTGGAAAACTTGAAGAAGACCTTTAGATAATGGAATTTGACTCGTTATAGAACTTGACACTTTTATGGAAACTAAGATTGTTTCAAGAAAATAATTCTTGAAATCAAATATCAACTATTTTTATTGGACTGAGAATTTTCGTTTTTTTTTTTTTTTTTAGATTTCTCGAAAATACAACTTCGAGAAAGACGAAACAAACGAAATTTAATTTGGATAACAAACGAAGGAAATAACAACTATTGAATTTTTTTGTGACACTTTTTTGGATTAAAGACTCAAGAAATGGAAGAACACGAAGAACAAGATTAAAGAAGACTCAAGAAAACAAAACAAAGATATAACCTTGATTTTTGGAGCCTAAGCTCTGATACCAGATGATGCAAACCACGTAGCAATTGTAGCTACGCAACCCACAAATTATTGGAACCAACCCAAGAACGCCAAAGAACCACGATTTAGAGATTGATTCAAATTAATTGAACCAAGCAACCAACACAATCAATAGATATGCTGACCTCTTGATCACAATAAAAGTAAATCTCACCCAAGATTTGAACAAACAAGATTAACTCGCAAGTTCGGATTTTATTCAATGAAGAATAAAAATATGAAAGCAAAATAGCCTCTCAATTATAATATCAAAGTTGTGTAATGAATAATGAAAATTACATCCCTATAAATAGGGTAAAAATCTAGGTTAAGAGTTCTAATTAAACAAGGAAACAACTACCTAAAAATAAGGAAATAAATAAACCCTAAAATTCACGCGTATAGGATTTTACGGTCGTGACTACTATCCTTACGGCCGTAACCTTATTTCTGATTCACTCTTACGGCTGTAATTCCAAAATCGTTCAAATTCCAGTTTTAGGCAGTGACTCCATTACGGCCGTGATACTCAACCTTTACGGCCGTAAGTCCTCATGTTTCTCAAAATCAATTTCAGCAGAGAGTTGGGTACGGCCGTGAGGACATACTTGTTACGGCCGTAACATTGAATTTTAACAATTTTCTTCGACGGCTTGAATGAGGTTGATCCACTCGTCGTTTTGGCTCGGTCCCAACATGGAACTTACTTCTTTTGATGACAGGAACATTGTTTTGGCCATTGTTCCTTGAACTAGCTTATCCATTGCTTCGTTGGCCCTCTTTGTTTGCAATCGAGTCATTGGCCCTCCTTTGATCTTCAACGGATCTTTGTGCGGGCTTGTATCCGTGGTCTGGATCACATCAGTTACTTACCTCACTCTTTGAGTATCCTAGAGTTGACGACTTTATTTTTCAATATTTTGTAATACTAATCCGCTTGGAGTCAAACTAGATTGATCGTCACTCCTCGCCTATCATATGCATAAATTACAATTTAGTCGCGTGATAATATATTTTATTCCAACTAACCAATATTAATTAAGGTCCATTAAATAATATGAGATTAAAATGGGTAATCTTATTGTACAATATTTTATCTAAATAATTATACGGACCAACTTTATTTTAAAGGGATTGACCCACTTTATTATACCTCATAAATTATTTAATCTAATCCTCATATCATATCCAAAATAATAATCATAACATTAAAATATTAATCTAATTATATATATATATATATATATATATATATATATATATATATATATATATATATATATATAGGAGATGTTGTACAAGTATCTACAGGACCTAAATTATCAACAGGCTCTCCAAGCACGTTGAAAATTCGTCCCATAGTCGCTCCACCGCTTGGATTTAAGAAAAGGCCGCTTGGATTTAAGAAAATTTCGCTTGGATCTCGTGCTAAAGAGCGTGGAGATTCGAGTCCTCTTCAAGGCATAATATTGAGAATGCTCATATATATATATATATATATAATAATAAAATAAAATAAAAAGTAACAATTACCTTTCTGAAGGAAGGGGGGGGGGGTCGAACCCCCCTTCTTATTAATTTGCCCCCCCCCCCTCCTTTTTATTGATGGGGTGGGTCGACCCACCTATTAATAAAAAGGGGGTTCGACCCCCCTCTGGTCTTTATATTTTTCTCCGTTTTTCATCAGTCGACTTTTTATCAGGGACTAAGCTACAATTATTTTATTTGTTCATTTAGTCCCAAAAAATATAAGATTATATTTTAGTCGCAAAAATTATTAAAAACTACTAAAATGACTAAAAAAATTATAGGTTCATATGTAGTCGAAATAGAAAATTCTTGGGGCCAATATGAAGTGCTCAAGGAATACATCACAACGATATTTTCAGATCATAAAATCGATAACCGAGGTAAAAGTTATAGCTCGTCAAAGTTTACCACTTAAAACTATTTTATCTCGATTTCTTTTTTAAGTGGTTATTTTCGTCTTAATTTTTGGTACTCTTATTATCATCAAAATGGAATTTTCAATATAAAATTCTAAAATACTCATGATCTAGTTTTCCGTATCCTCATCGAAACGCAATATGGAAAATTATAGCAAAAGTTGCGACTTGTCAAAATAAGTCGTTTAAAACTAAATTTTCGAGTGTCAACCTTCTTTATTAAAATTTTCGAGACACGTACGTCAACCGAATACGTGTCTACAATATGCCATTTTGAAGGTCATTCAATGCTCTACATGATAGTATTCTCGAATAGTCAAGACCGATAACAAAACTATGAATTTACGCGTTTCGAAACTATACGAGTAATTCGTCGTTCATTAATTCGTCGTCCTATTAATTTATTTATATTATTATTATTTTAACCAAAAGTTTACGGTTTAACTTTGGTCTATTATTTTTCACCGTTAGAACGAATTCTTAGTTCCACTTTGAAGTACATTTCATACACTTCAATCCATATCTTCCCAATTATGGAATTGATAATCGATTTATTAAATCGATAAAAATACTTAAAGTAATACTTAACATTCTTATTTGTTTTTCGTTTATATTGCGTTAACTAAATTAAAAGTCTTATTTAATGTCGAATAGCCTCCTTTATATAAGTCAAATAAATTAAATTTTCAATTGACTTTCAAGTGTGTCTCGTTAAATGTGCATAATAATAAGACAAATTTTTTTGGGTCGTTACAAATTCGAATATAGATTCCAGTCATTTTTACCTGTAATTTTAGGAAGCTTTTTAATTTTATTAAATATTGTAATAAATAAATTAGGAAAGTTCAATTAATGTAAAATTAATTATAGGTGACATGTAATAAATGATTTATTGATTTCTGAAAAATAAAACAGCCATAAAAATGTCAAATTGTATATTATTTTTATTCTTTTAATAATTATGTAATATTTTGAAGTAAAAAAATACGCAATATGGGTGTCAAATTCAAGATCTCAACGAGAAATTTGATTTAACCTAGCATTCGTAACATTGTCTTAAATAATAAAGGTAAAAATTTCAACTTATACTTTTTAGTTTTTTCAATATCCAATCTTTTTAATTTATCTCATTTAAGTCATAAAATGATACCTATTATTTCGTATCTAAAATTCAATTTGACATAAATGATTAATTTCGAATCTTTTTCTTATCAAATTAAAAGAAATAATAGATATTCGATATTTCTAAGTAAATTCAATTAAATCCTCGAAAACTCTTTAGTCATTTTTAAATTATTTTATTAATTTGCTCATTTCTTTCATTTATCTATTTTTAATTTTATAGATTTAAAATAACCTCAATTTGTAATATATATGCTATAGATTTTAATAATTAATTCATTAAATTCTGTAAAGAATAAAAATATAAGGTGTTAGCAAACTCATTCTATTTAAAAATAAACTATGATCAAAATATTTATTTAACATGCACAATTTCTTTTTCTTTCTTCCGGTAACATGACCCTTTTTACTACTCGATGAAAAATAAAATGTCACGTTACATTGAAAACCATTGAATAAGAATATGTTTGATAGAGACTATATATTGATTAAAATAATTTTCAATATATGGTAGAAAGTGAAGGAAAGTAGTATAAAAAATAAAATAATTGTCAAACCAATCAATTGAGTGGCTGAAAATGAAAATTGAAAAGTGATTTTCTTTTTTTAAAATATGTGGTTAAAAAGTAGTATATACAATTGTGAAAATTAGTTTTTAAATAATGTGTGGTTGTGAATGAACGTTAAAAACAAATTATTTTTGAAAAATCAATTCTATACGAATAAATAGAATAAGAAAACTAGAGAATAAACAATTAACTGTTAAAAGAAATATGCGAGTAAGAAATATTTTAAGGAGAAAGGAAATTAATTATAAAAAAAAATATTTTTAAATAACATAATTCTCCAAACCAGTTTTAACTACACACATTTTCTCTCCCTATTTTAATACCACATATTTTACCTTGAAAACATTAAAAACACATATTTTTAAGCACAAAACTTTTAACAAACAAAGCCAAATTATCCACAATTTGTGTATATGTGTTATGTTTTTTTTGTTATTTTATTGTGTTATTTTTGTCGAGCATTGTATTTTTACAACTTATTTAATAAATAATTTTTAATTATATATTTTGTATAACACAGGAGTGCGATTATTAGTTTAAATAAAATAAATAGTACCAAATATTTAAAAGGCTAACCCGAACTGCATTCTAGAGTAAATTACATGCTTAATCTGGCAACCAATATAGTAAACAAAAACATAAACTTAAATTGTCAAACATGCAAATTAATTAAAACCTAAAGTAAAACTTTAACAACCAAAAATACTACTATTTGTATTCGGTAAAGTCAACTTACTGCTAGTGCAATTGGAGGAACGGCAGTGGACCAGTGGTGGTCACTTCTAAAATTGAGGAAATTTGGGACATTTTAGAAGAATCCCAATTAATATTATTAGGGACGAAAAAGTTAAAATGCTTCTAAGAGAATGAGAAGCAAATTAGTAAATGCTCATATAAATGGTGTCTCTAATAATTAGGGGCACATTGAACACTAAAAACGCCACTAATAATATTTATGTCAAATAAGATTATTGTTCTATAATTCTATTAGGGACATTTAATTAAATGCCCGTATTTAATTTTAAACAATAGGGACACTTATAAATACTCATATCATTAATTAAATCATAAATTAATATATTAATTGCAGAAATACATCTATGTGCCCCCAATACATTAAATTGAATTAAATAATAATAAATTCAACACCAATTTATTGTAAATATAAATATTCAACAGAATTAAATATTTCCATTACATAAAAATTTTAATATAAATATAGAAACTCTATTCAGTACAATTGTTTAATAGCAGCCACAATATTTAGCCATATACAACACTTTTTCCCACCTACCTTATAGGCTAAAAAACAAATTGATGAGATCCCAGTCGGGGAATCTCGTCGAAAACGCGAAATAACGAAATTTAAACCCTAGGAAAGATCTAAATCAGATCTGACACGAAAAATAATAAGAACACGAATAAATAAATGGGAATTAAAAGATAGATTCGACGGTAAAACATTGACTCGACAATCACGACACAATTAATGACGATGCGGATTGAAGAACCAAGATTGGTGAACGCCACAAGGGTTGTCAATTCCTTGATAAGTTCGTTGGGTGAACGCCACAAAGAACAGATCTTTGATAAGTTCGAAACAAAAGGGAAAACTTCAACCTTTAACAAGAGAATCCTCTCTCAATTTAATTCATAAACTCAAACTTGTCTTTTACAATGAATGGAAAGAAATATAAATAAGCAAAATAACCTAGCATCTAATTTACTCAAAATAGAATTCTAATTAGACTAAAATTCTAAAATAGGAAAATAACCTAAAAACCAAAAGGAAATAAAATAATTGGAAAATCCGGAAAATCTGGCCCGCTCCTCATTTACGGTCGTGAGGAACTCTCTTGCGGCCGTAATGGCCTCTCTGATCAAAAATCTGATTTATTAGTTATGGCCGTGATGAATTTCTTACGGTCGTGAAGTTTCCCTTTTTTGAATGTTACGGCCGTGATGGATTTTCTGCCCAAATAACTTCGTTTTCTCGGCTCTGCTTGATTCGTCCCTCTTCTCGACTCGACCCCAACATGGAACTTGCTCCGTTTTGCACGTAGATCATTGTCATATTTCCGATGGCTCGACTTCGCCCTTCGATGCCTGGTCCGGATCATATCATACTCCCTCTCTTGAAAAAGATTCGACTTCGAATCCATTTTTGGTCGGCTTTTCAAAGTCCTCCTGCTGTTCTGAGCTTGATGATCATTTTTAAGTTTTGTGCGATCCTTTAGACTTTTGGCTTGGTCATTTTTGCCAACGGATATCTTCCCGGCCTTAAGTTCATGGTTTGATTTATGTCCCTGCAAAACAGATTTCGTAGAACTGGGGAGGGATGTGTTAGCAAATGCAAATAAACTCATTTTTGTGGTGGATTCTCTTTTCTTTTTCTTTTCACTCTCAAGCTCACATTTTTCTGAGGTCGTGGCCTCAACTCTCTTGTTTTCAATTTTCACACCCTCTCATTTTTCTGAGGTCGTGGCCTCAACGCTCTTATTTTTTCCCTTAAACTCGCTCTTTATTTTCAATTGGTCCTCTTGGACCTCTTTAGGTGATAGCGGAGCAAGAGTGATTCTTTTTCCACCCTTCACGAAAGAATATCGATTTTTAAACCCATCGTGTACTACCCTCCTATAATGCTTCCAGGGTCTCCCCAACAAAATATGGCTAACATGCATAGGTACTACGTCACAAACCACCTCATCCTTATAACCCTCGATGGTAAAATTGACCCTAGCCTGCTTATTTACCTTAATTTCTCCCGACTCGGTCAGCCATTGCAATTTATAAGGGTTCGGATGTTTTATCAAGCTCAAACTCAATTTCTCAACCAACATGGTACTAACCACATTAGTACAACTCCCCCCGTCAATCACCATACCACAAACCTTTTTACCCACTAAGCACCTAGTATGGAAGAGATTGTCCCTTTGCTCACCAATTTCATCCACCCTGACCCTAGCACTAAGGACACGCCGATTAACAAGTGAATCTTTAACAGCATAGGTCAGCTCTTCCTCATCACTACTACTAGCCCCAACATCCACTAACTTAGGCATTCCCTTAAATTCATCCTCGGAACTAATTTCTCCATTTTCACGCAAGATCATTAGCCTCCTATTTGGACACTGGGATGCTATATGACCCGTACCCAAGCACTTAAAACACTTAATATTTCTATCCCGAGTAGTTTGAGAATCAGAAATATTTTTACCTTTCGTTGTAGGCTCCTCCTTCCCTTTCGGGTTATGTTCAACGTTGAATTCCTGCTTCAGTTGTGATGTAGGATAAGATGGTGAGTGTCTTGCTGCCCCCTTTTGCCTTAGCTGTCTTTCCACCTTCATGGCCATATGCACCATACCCTCTAGCTCTACATAATGTTGCAGCTCAATGACATTGGCAATGTCTCTATTCAGCCCACTCAGAAACCTAGCCATCGTAGCTTCTCGATCCTCCACCACGTTAGCCTTAATCATCGCCACCTCCATATCCTTATGATAATCTTCTACACTCCTCGACCCCTGAGTCATACCCTGCAGCCTCAGATAAATATCCCTATAATAATGAGTCGGCACAAACCGCTTCCTCATTGTGGTTTTTAATTCACCCCAAGTCTCCACCGGCTCCTCAAGGTTCCTCCTCCTACCCGTCACTAGTTGATCCCACAAAATATTTGCGTAGTCGGTGAATTCAATCACGGCTAGTTTCACCTTCTTCTTTTCCGAGTAATTATTACAATCAAAAAGTCGTTCGACCTTTGTCTCCCAATCCAAGTACGCCTCCGGATCACTCCTACCCTGGAACGATGGTATTTTCACTTTAATTTTTTCAAGGTCATCATCAACAAAATCTCTACCCCACGATGCCTCCTAGCATCACGACGCTCCCTATCATGCCTCCTCTCATACCTATCTCCTCTATCCCTCCTTCGCATACTACCAAAAGATATACTTCCACTTTCACTGCCCATGTCTTCATCATCCACACCAACCTCACGCCTATTACCTCTCCTAACCCGAGAACCATCATGAGATTGATCCCGAGGTCTCTGTTCACGCTCTGCACCTCGATTCCCCATATGAGTCATAAACCTCTCAAATTGTGCCCTCATTGCTGCAATATCATCATTACACTGTTCATTCCTTCTATTCACACTCCCGAGCTGTTTTCTGTCTCCAATAGAAGATGAAGATGTGGAAACCTCTCTATCAGACATTTTTAAGACACGAACAAGGAAATTCGGAATATTTGGGAATTTTCGAATTTTTTTTAATCTGCCAGAGAATTGGACTTCGAGTATGGCAAAAAAAACGGAATTGGATTTAGACAAAAAACAAAGAAGAAAAACCCTTTTGAATTTTTGGGACTGACTCTTATGGATCAAATTGAAAAAAAAAATATGACTGACATGAAGAACGCGAAGAACAAAAAAAAATCAAGAAAATTTAAGAAACGCAAGAATCTGAAATAGATCCAAGCTCTGATACCAGATGATGAGATCCCAGTCGGGGAATCTCGTCGAAAACGCGGAATAACGAAATTTAAACCCTAGGAAAGATCTAAATCAGATCTGACACGAAAAATAACAAGAACACGAATAAATAAACGGGAATTAAAAGATAGATTCGACGGTAAAACCTTGACTCGACAATCACAACGCAATTAATGACGATGCGGATTGAAGAACCAAGATTGGTGAACGCCACAAGGGTTGTCAATTCCTTGATAAGTTCGTTGGGTGAACGCCACAAAGAACGAATCTTTGATAAGTTCGAAACAAAAGGGAAAAACTCAACCTTTAACAAGAGAATCCTCTCTCAATTTAATTCATAAACTCAAACTTCTCTTTTACAATGAATGGAAAGGAATATAAATAAGCAAAATAACCTAGCATCTAATTTACTCAAAATAGAATTCTAATTAGACTAAAATTCTAAAATAGGAAAATAACCTAAAAACCAAAAGGAAATAAAATAATTGGAAAATCCGAAAAATCTGGCCCGCTCCTCATTTACGGCCGTGAGGAACTCTCTTATGGCCGTAATGGCCTCTCTAATCAAAAATCTGATTTATTAGTCACGGCCGTGACGAATTTCTTACGGCCGTGAAGTTTCCCTTTTTTGAATGTTACGGCCGTAACTTCCAGGCTTACGACCGTAAGCCTCGTTCTGCTGAAATTCTTCCTTTTTTCTTCGATAAATGATTATGGCCGTGATAACATGATTTACGGCCGTGAATATATGGGTTACGGCCGTGAAGGTCCTCCATTATGGCCGTGATGAATTTTCTGCCCAAATAACTTTGTTTTCTCGGCTCTGCTTGATCCGTCCCTCTTCTCGGCTCGAACCCAACATGGAACTTGCTCCGTTTTGCACGTAGATCATTGTCATATTGCCGATGGCTCGACTTCGCCCTTCGATGCCTGATCCGGATCATATCACAAATATTTCTCTCCACGAAAATTTTGGGAATTAATTAATATTAATTAATAGTAACCAAACTTACTATCACCCTAAGTAATTGCTAATATGGACGTGTAACTTATTTTGTCCCTAATCTTGTGCCCCTAAAAATCTTAATTTTCGAGAAAATATTAAGGACATATTTATCCGCCTGAATTAATGTTAATAGAGGCCAAACATATTTTCGACCCTAATTAATTATTAATAAAAGGTGTCTCTAATAATAACTAGAGGCGCATTGAACAATAAAAATGCCACTAATAATATTTATGCTACGTAGGATTATTATTCTCGTAATTCTATTAGGGACATTTAATTAAATGTCCATATTTAATTTAAACAATAGGGGAACTTATAAATGTCCCTATCATTAATTAAATCATAAATTAATATATTAATTACAAAAATACATCTATGTGCCCATAATACATTTAAATTGAATCAAATAACAATAAATTCAACACCAATTTATTGTAAATATAAATATTCAACAGAATTAAATATTTCCATTACATAAAAATTTTGATATAAATATAGTAACTCTATTCAGTACAATTGTTTAATAGCAGCCACAATATTTAGCCATATAAAAACTTTTTCCCACCTAGCTTATAGGCTAAAAAACAAATATTTCTCTTCACGAAAATTTTGGTAATTAATTAATATTAATTAATAGGGACCAAACTTATTTTCACCCCTAAGTAATTGCTAATATGGACGTATAATTTATTTTTTCCCTAATCTTGTGCCCCTAATAATCTTAATTTTCGAGAAAATATTAAGGAAATCTTTATCCACCTTAATTAATGTTAATAGAGGACAAACATATTTTCGTCCCTAACTAATTATTAATAAATGGTGTCTCTAATAATAACTAGGGGAACATTGAACACTAAAAACACCACTAATAATATTTATGCTACTTAGGATTATTATTCTCGTAATTCTATTAGGGACATTTAATTAAATGTCCATATTTAATTTTAAACAATAGGGGCACTTATGATGCAAACCACGTAGCAATTGTAACTACGCAATCCACAAAATATTGGAATCGACCCAAGAACGCCAAAGAACTACGATTTAGAGATTGATTCAAATTAATTGAACCAAGCAACCAACACAATCGATTGATAAGTTGACCTCTTGATCACAATAAAAATAAATCTCACCCAAGTTTGAACAAACAAGAATAACTCGCAAGTTCGGATTGTATTCAATGAAGAATAGAAGTTTGAAAGCAATTTGCCTCACAATAATAATATCAAAGTTGTGTCTAATAATGAAAATTACATCCCTATAAATAGGGTCAAAACCCGGTCTAAGAGTTCTAATTAAACTAGGAATAAAATTGCTAAAATATGTAAAGAAATAAAAATAACAAAAAAATAGGATTTTTACGCGTTTTGACATTTACGGCCGTAACCTTATTACTGATTCATATTTACGACCGTGACAATATTACTTACGGCCGTAAGTCAAAAATGTCCAAATTCCAGTTTTTGACCAGTGCCTTAATTACGGCGGTGATCCTCAGCATTTACGGCCATAATCCCTTATTTCTCGCAATATCAATTTCAGCAGTGAGTTCGTTACGGGCGTAAGAAATATAAGTTACGGCCGTAATTTGGAAACTTCAAAATTTCCTTCGGCGGATTGAATGATGTTGATCCACTCGTCATCTCGACTCGTATCCAACTTGGAACTCGCTTCTTTTGATGACTCGAACATTTTCTTGGCCATTGTTTCTTGTACTAACTTGTCCATTGCTTCGTTGGACCTCTTCGTTTGCAATCGAGTCATCAGTCCTCCTTTGATCATCAACGAATCTTTGTGCAGTCTTGTATTCGTGGTCTGGATCACATCATCCCCTCCCTCTTCGAAAGGATTCGACCTCGAATCTGTACCTGCATCAAATGGAGATAGATCAGAAACATTAAATGTAGTCAAACATTATACTCACCAGGAAGATCTAGTTTATAGGCATTGTTGTTGATCCTTTCAATCACTTGGAATGGACCATCGCCTCGCGGTTGTAACTTTTATTTGCGTTGTTCTGGAAACCGCTCCTTCCTCAAATGTACCCAAACCCAATCACCGGGTTCAAATATGACGCATTTTCTTCCTTTGTTAGCCTGCGATGCATAATGTTCATTTTTCTTTTCAATTGCCAACCTCACCTTGTCGTGGAGTGATTTAACAATTTTAGCCTTTTCCTTTCCATCCAAACTACTACGTTTATTCATAGGTAAATGAATTAAATCCAATGGTGTTAGCAGATTAAAACCATAAACAATATCAAATGGCGAACAAGAAGTAGTAGAATGTATAGCCCTATTATATGCAAATTCAATAAATGGTAAACACTCTTCCCAATTTTTCAGATTTTTATTGATTATGGTGCGCAACAATTGAATCATTGTCCTATTTACTACCTCGGTCTGTCCATCGGTCTGTGGGTGACAAGTTGTAGAGAAAAGTAGTTTTGTTCCCAGTTTGTTCCACAAGACTCTCCAAAAATGACTAAGGGATTTAACATCCTATCCGAGACGATACTTTTAGGACCCCCATGTAAGCGCACGACTTCCCTAAAGAAAATATCAGCTATGTTTGTAGCATCATCAGTTTTGTGGCATGGTATGAAATGTGCCATTTTGCTAAAGCGATCTACTACTACAAAAATTGAATCTCTTCCCTTCTTAGTCCTAGGTAATCCCAAAACAAAATCCATAGAGATATCAACCCAAGGTTCACTAGGTACAGGTAAAGGCATATATAATCCATGGGGTTTAATCCTAGATTTAGCCTTCTTGCAAGTAATGCATCTACTACAAACCCGAACCACATCATTCTTCATCTTAGGCCAATAAAAATGTTCACTTAAGATTTCGATGGTCTTCTTAACCCCAAAATGACCCATTAAACCTCCACTATGGGCCTCTCTCACAAGTAACTCTTTCATTGAACACCTAGGGACACACAATTTATTTTCTCGAAATAAATAATCATCATGTTTAAAGAACCTATCCACAGCCCCTTTACCACATGAATCATAAATACTAGAAAAGTCCGGATAATTAGCATACATGTCCTTAACGTATTCAAACCCAAGCAATTTAGAATTCAAAGAAGTTAAAAGAACATACCTTCGAGACAATGCATCTGCCACCACATTTTCCTTACCTTGTTTGTACTGGATGACATAGGGAAAGGTTTTGATGAACTCTACCCACCTTGCATGTCTCTTACTCAGCTTAGCTTGACCCCTCAAATGCTTCAAGGACTCATGATCAGTGTGTATCACGAACTCCCGAGGCCACAAGTAATGTTGTCATGTCTCCAAAGCGCGCATAAGTGAGTATAACTCCTAGTCATATGTGGGGTAATTAAGAGCAGCCCCTTTTAGTTTTTCACTAAAATAAGCTACTGGCCTTCGATCCTGCATTAAAACAGCTCCAATACCTAGCCCGGAGGCATCACATTCAATCTCAAAAGTCTTGTCAAAGTTAGGGAGTGATAAAACCGGTGCTTTACATAACATATTTTTGATGGTCTCAAATGCATGCTCCTGTTCTACACCCCATTTAAACCCGACACTCTTTTTGACAATTTCTGTGAGTGGTGCAGCAATTGTGCTAAAATCCTTAACAAAACGCCTATAAAAACTAGCCAAGCCATGAAAACTTCTAACCTCAGTTATGCTTTTGGGTGTTGGCCATTCTTTAATAGCTTTGACTTTCTCTTCATCGACTTCTATCCCCTTAGCACTAACCACATAGCCAAGAAACACAATTTTTTCCATGCAAAAACTACACTTTTTAAAATTAGCAAAAAGTTGCTCTTACCTCAAAACCACAAGCACGCACCTAACATGCTCCACATGCTCATTCAATGTTTTACTATATATCAAGATATCATCGAAGTAAACTACAATGAATTTACCTATAAATGCACGTAAAACATGATTCATTAAAGGCATAAATGTGCTAGGTGCATTAGTAAGTCCAAACGGCATAACTAACCATTCGTACAAACCATATTTAGTTTTAAAAGCAGTTTTCCACTCATCTCCTTCCTTCATTCGAATTTGATGATAACCACTCTTAAGATCAATTTTACTAAATATGCTAGAGCCATGCAATTCATCCAACATATCATCTAACCTAGGAATAGGATGACGATACTTTACCTTTATGTTGTTGATGGCTCTACAATCAACAAAAATTCTCCACGTCCCGTCCTTTTTGGGTACAAGTAACACGGGGACGGCACATGGGCTCATACTTTCCCTTATATATTCTTTGCTCATCTAGTCCTCCACTTGCCTTTGAAGTTCCTTTGTCTCCTCGGGGTTACTTCAATAAGAGGGGCAGTTTGGAATGACTGCTTCAGGTACAAAATCAATTTGATGTTCAATACCTCGAATGGGTGGTAACCCACTAGGTATGTCATCTGGAAACACATCCTCGAATTCCTGCAATAAAGAAATAGCCAAACTAGGGAGGGATTCGTTAGCTTCATCAAATGCAAGGAATGAATCCTTGTACAAAAAAATGACCATTGGTCATTCTTCCATGAATGCATTCTCAATTTCACTGTTTTTTGCGTAGAAACTCATTTTTTTTCTTTTATGGCACTCTTCGCTCCCTCTCATTTCTGAGGTATGTACCCCAACACTCCTTTTTTCTCTTGCCTCTCCTTTTTCTGGAGTCGTGGCTCCAACTCTCTTTTCCTCTTCTTTTTATGAGGTCGTGGCCTCAACTCTCTTTCTCCCATTTTCCCTCACTCTTTTTTCTTCATCATTTTTCAACTTTATTTGATCTTCATACAGTTGTGACGGCGTCAATGGTGCAAGTGTAATGGTTTTTCCTTCTTTGGTAAAGCTATACCTATTTTTATACCCATCATGCATCACCTTCCTATCATATTGCCAAGGTCTACCCAACAAAATGTGCCCGACATGCATAGGAACCACATCACACATAACATCATCCACATAGCTACCAACACCCTCCTATTCACCTTAATTTCTCCACTATCATTTAACCATTGAAGCCTATAAGGTTTAGGATGTTTTAACAAAGGTAATCCTAATTTTTCAACAAGTATAGTACTAGCGACGTTAGTGCAACTACCACCATCAATAATCATACTACATACCTTGTTATTAGTGCGACATCGTGTATGGAATATGTTCTCCCGTTGTTGTTCCAAATCATCCGTGTTGATTTGAGCACTAAGAGCTCACCTTGCCACTAATAACTCGCCATGCTCCCCGGATAACACATCCTCATCATCACATACTTCCTCCAACGCCGGCATATCGCTATAATCTTCTTCCTCACTATCACTCTCCATGGTTCCATCCTTTCGCACAAGTATCACTCGCCTATTAGGACATTGAGATGCCACATCTCCTCTCTCCAAACATTTGAAGAATTGAATGTCTCTACTCCTAGATGGTTGAGGTTCCCCTTTAGGTGCGAGTTTGCTAGCATGTTCCTCCTTCTCTTTTGGTGCCTTAAACTTCCCTTTTGGTGCCTCAAACTTCCCTTTAGAAACAACCTCATCTCCTTTATTTTCCCACTTCGGCTTCCAAGAAGAATTAGAACCCGATTGATACCTTGCTTTTCCCTTTTTCTTCAATTGCTTCTCCGCCTTTATAGCCATGTGCAACATATCTTCCATCTCCAAATAATGTTGTAGTTCAACCACATTAGCTATATCCCTATTCAACCCATTCAAAAACCGAGCCATCGTAGCCTCTCTATCCTCATCTACATTAGCTCTAATCATCAACATCTCCATCTCCTTATGATAATTCTCCACACTCTTTGATCCTTGGTATACACTTTGTAATTTTTGATGAAGCTCCCGATGGTAATGACTAGGAACGAACCTCTTTCTCATGATAGCTTTTAACTCATCCCAAGTATTAATGGGCCTCTCGCGATTCCTCCTCCTAGAAGTCACCAATTGATCCCACCAAGTAATAGCGTAATCGGAGAATTCAAGTACGGCTACCTTAACCTTTTTCTCTTCCGAATAAGTGTAGCAATTGAAAATCAATTTCATCTTCTTTTCCCACTCCAGGTATGCTTCCGGATCACTCCTACCCTTGAATGACAGGATTGTCATTTTGATGTTGCTCATACTACCATCCATTCTATCGCCAACAAGATCTATATCCCTCCTTCCATGTCTAACTCCTCTATCCACAATTACCCCATCGTCAAAATCACTATCTTCTTCATTCTCATCGACCCCCTCTACTCTACGACCTCGCCAACCTTGCCTACAGGCATTAGGCACTTCTCGAGGTTGTTCAGTCCTTTCTACCCTACCTAACAAATCCCCAAACAACCGTTCAAACCATTGTACCATCTCATCCTTCATGTTGGCTCGATCGTTATTTTTTGTAGTAGAAGATTGTTCAGACATCCTAAAACTAAATATTATATGCCTCACGTGTATTTCGCTCGTGTATCATTCAATTTTGGCTTTTTCCCTCTATTGATCTCACCTCTCTATTTTTTTTCCACTCAATGACTTTCACCACAATTACTTCAAAGAACGATTCCGAACTCAAACAAGTTTAAACCTGAATGACTCAAACCGAATGCGAGTGAGAAGTTATCAACTTGCTGGGAAACTCGAAGAAGACCTTGAGAGAATGTAATCTGACTCTATAAAGGACTTGACACCTTTATGGAAAATAAGATTGATTCAAGAAGGTAATTCTTGAAATCAAATAACAACTTTTTCCTTTGTATTGAAATTTTCGTTTTTTTTTTAATTTCTCGAAAATTCAACTACGAGAATAACGAAACAAACGAAATTTACTTTGGATACCAAACGAAGGAAATAACGAATTTTGAATTTTTTTGTGACACATTTTCGGATTAAAGACTCGAGAACTTGAAGAACACGAAGAACAAGATTAAGAAACTCAAGAAACAAAATAAAGATATAACCTTGATTTTTGGAGCCTAAGCTCTGATACTAGATAATGCAAACCACGTAGCAATTGTAGCTACGCAACCCACAAAATATTGGAATCGACCTAAGAATGCCAAAGAACCACGATTTAGAGATTGATTCAAATTAATTGAACCAAGCAACCAACACAATCGATTGATATGTTGACCTCTTGATCACAATAAAAATAAATCTCACCCAAGTTTGAACAAACAAGAATAACTCGCAAGTTCAGATTGTATTCAATGAAGAATAGAAGTTTGAAAGCAATTTGCCTCACAATAATAATATCAAAGTTGTGTTTAATAATGAAAATTACATCCCTATAAATAGGGTCAAAACCTGGTCTAAGAGTTCTAATTAAACTAGGAATGAAATTGCTAAAATATGGAAAGAAATAAAAATAACAAAAAAATAGGATTTTTACGCTTTTTGACATTTACGGTCGTGACCTTATTCTTTACGGCCGTAACCTTGTTAGTGATTCATATTTACGGACGTGACAATATTACTTACGGCCATAAGTAAAAAATGTCCAAATTCCAGTTTTTGACCAGTGCCTTAATTACGGCCGTGATCCTCAGCATTTACGGCCGTAATCCCTTATTTCTCGCAATATCAATTTCAGCAGCGAGTTCGTTACGGCCGTAAGAAATATATGTTACGGCCGTAACTTGGAAACTTCAAAATTTCCTTCGGCGGCTTGAATGAGCACTAGTACATTAAGAGTCAAAGGCGTCGATTGTAAAGCAGAAAAGGCGTCGGTTGTACAGGAGACGCCTTTAGTAGCGACACTAAAAGTGCATACTTAAGGCGTCGGTTGTAAACCGACGCCTTAAGTTCATCAAAGGCGTCGGTTGTAAAGTAAAAATCGACGCCTTATCTCAACTAAAGGCGTCGGTTGTTAAATAACAACCGACGCCTTTTATCAACTTAAGGCGTCGGTTTTTGAATAACAACCGACGCCTTTTACTTTTTTTTTCATTTATTTATATTTCCCTTATATACCTATATAAACTATAACAATCATGTACACATCAAAAATTTATCTTCAACAAATATATATAATGGAGGAATGCAGAACAAAACTTAATAAGATAAACAGAATTTCGAATTAATTAATCATGTTTTCACAATATTGTTAAAAAAATTGTACATGTTAAACATAAAATGGGCTAAGTTTACATACACTCTTCGACGAAGTATTTGACCCATAAATTTCGAACATCATCAATTTCCTCTGTTGAGTAAAACTCTTGAAATGCCTAAAAATAAAGAATAAGAATTAATAATTATTATGTTAATTACATATAAATCGTAATTAAATAATTATCTTCAATAAATTATACCTCGTGTAGAGAAGTAAGTTGAGAATAGGCTGTGACTATTTGGAACATGTTTCTCATAACATAATAGCCACACTCATTTGAATATTTAAAATTAAAACTATTATTAATAATCGAATGAAAGTGAATATATATTAAACTAATATGAGAATTTGTAGCAATTTATAAAATTCTAGTTTTCATACCGAGATCTTTTTCCAATTTACATTGGATGTTGCCCTCTTGCCTCCTAATGACCAAAAAGCTCGAAATGCCCTAAAGTTTCAATAAATATGAATAAGTTATAAAAATAATAATAATACTCAAAATTCTTACGTAAATTTTGCCAGAGTCTCCCCTATAAATTGAACGTATCCAACCTGTATAGAGACCTATTTATTGAAAATTATCCTAACAACTATCATAATCACAACACAAACACATCAATTTCACCTCAAACTCTCTACGATTATTCCATGAATGTAACCCAACTTATCTATATGAATGCACTAAACACAAAAGTTTGAACAATGCAATAATTACTTACACATTCAATGACGGCTTGATTTCTACGTTACGCCTACATGATTGTGCTGAATCTATGAAGTACACAGTATTGGCTTCACAGCATATTGCAAGCAACATCCAATGATTCCTACATATTATAGACGTGTAAGTATTCTTTAAATAAATAAAGAAATACATAAATAATAATAATGGTCTTACTCCTGATAGTACGGCGCTAAAATGAATTGCTTGGATCTCAGCGTATTCATTGTTTCAGCCATATAACTCACAACACTTTCTACATGTGTTTTAACTCTGATCGACGCAATCTGTGATGGACACATAAATCCAATTGACTGAATACCAAATTGCTCACAGAACCCATGAAGGAACCTAAAAATAACAACCAATGAATAAAAAATAAAAATGAAAATTTAAATGAAAGACATAAATGCGTGTTCAACAATCTTACATTATGAATACTTGCAAGATAGATACATTCAGCCATTTCATTGAGAACAAGTCGGTGATGTCGTCAATCGTAACATAAAAACTTTCACCTTCCGTGTGATGAAACACAGTCGCGTCTAGAGGCACTTGGATGTAGTCTGTACCAGCAAGAAGTGTAAGCACCAGAGAATGTAATATCTTACAATCATTACCCAGACATTGTAACGTTGCATCATCAATGAGTGGTGATCGTCTGGTAGATGACATATCAAAACTCTGGGATTTTTTATTTTTTTCAATTTGTTTTGTCTGTTTTGTCAACTCTTCCTGTAATTACATGTTTTTTGTCATCATAACATTTCTAATATAATTTTAAAAGTAATTAAAACTCGAAAGAAGTTTTTTATAAATATAAAAATTATTACCTCTCCAAAAATTACCAAATCTTTAGGCCATTGACAGAAACTTCCAATAGCTTCCCCCACCACGGTGTAGTATGGAGATGGTACTGGAAGAAGTGACGCTTCGGCACCTTGTATAACATCATCAACCGACACTTTAACATGATCTGTCAAAATTTGTTGATGGTGCACAATAGTCTCAGGTCCGGATGGAAAAACCATTCCTCTAGCCACTATTTGATGCTCACCATTACAACTTATAGCGAGACGACAAGGAATCGGTTTCTGTTGTTCAATAATATTCAATGTTATAGCCCTTACAATTGAAATATAATCAATAATATTGAAAAACAAAATATTTTAAGAGTAAATACCTGAAGGCCATCAAATGGATCAGGATTAACTGAGTAACAACTACTGCGAGTTGGTGGTCGGGGTTGTGGAGTTATGTCCACTTCGGCATCAACATTTAAGCCCATGCGTTGAAGGATAGCTTCGTATTTCTGCTGCATACTATCAATCTTACTCTATACCTCTGCTGCATACTCTTTCCTGACACATTCGGTGATACCAACCTCCAAATCCTTCATGATAATATCTTTAATATCATGTACCGATACAACCCCTCTCGATCGTCTGCTAGCCGAATTAGGTCTGCCATATACATCCCTCACCGTGACGTATACACCATATCCCCTAACCCGACCAGGATGATCCTCCTTACCAAGAGCTTCCGATAAGATGTCGTGGTGTCTCCTTGGGACAAATGTCCCTTGAGTTGCTTCCTCAGATTTTTCAATCTGTTCTCAAAAAAAAAAAAAAAATGAAAACTAAATATGAGTGTTTAAGCGAAATTTCATCATATTATGAAAAAATGATAGGCTATGCTTACAATTTTTTCGTACACCCCCCTCGTTTTCTCATTGGGGATGTAATAAGATTCGTCTTTTTTCTTCTTTGATCTAGCTCGAATCCAATCTAAGCTGCGATCATCACTTAACATGGACGAGCTAACTGACGCACATGAAGATGCAGAAGACAGTAGTGGGTCTGATAAAAGCCATTGTGGCCTCATCCCGGCATAACCAGCGGAGCCCAAAAAATGTGGATGCTCGTTGTGCAACTGGCTGTCCCTGGCCTTCTTGCTTTTTTCCTTGAAAAATAAAGCATCACATTCATTAGTTTTCAACTCAATAATAAAAAATAATTAAGAATCATCACACAGGAGAGTAGTAGTTATAATGTCATATACCTTGAAAATCTCAGTCTCACGCTCTTTCTTGAATTGCTCCCATTTTTCTTCGGTCCGGTAATTATATAGCATAGTAGGTGATGTGTGTCTTGGGTGCTTATTGTTAATGAACTTATGCACCAACTTATTCTTGAAATATTTCCATCGGGACCCAGCAACTCTTAAAATAATTCGTTTCCTTTCATCGTCGGGTATGCTGAACTGCTTCTGAAATACAACAATAATATGCGATATTTATACCCATAACAAAAAAAAATATAATGAATTATTAAATTACTATGTATGAAGTGATGTAATACCTTTATATCTTCCCAAATCATGTCTTTAAGGCCTTTAGGGACTTTATGCCAATCACTAATATTTATATCCACATGAATACGGACCAAAGACCCTATATAAGAATTGAAGTTCTTCTTATGGGGTCCGATTGGCCTATTGTGTTCATCAAATTCAATCGAACTTACTTCATCCCCCTTCCTCTTCATGTTTTTGCAACTAGTTGGTCCTCTAGTCTTTTTTTTTTTTTTTTTTGTACTGATACACTGATAATCAGATGAACTGGAAGAATCAGCCATGACTTTCACGGGACTGTGCACGTATCTGCGTATATAACAAAACAAAAATATATAAACAAATTATTAAGCGAATAGTAACAATGAATAGAGCATATATGAACAATATTAAAAAGTTCTAAGTAAGAAAGTAAACGATCTTACACAATTATATTGCCTCACGAACGACGATCAATCCACAATCCTTCTTCATGATCCTCACGCATGTAATTTATTTCAAGATTATCTTCCCTTGTAATTGCATCTGGTTGTATACCAATAGAAAATGGAGGAGTTTCCTCGAAATGATCATACTCTTCTTCATCCACCACATCATCAATGCCAACAATATGTCTTTTTGTAGCGCCCCGAGTTCCGTATACCCGATTCACTACGTCATTTTCTGTCTAAATTTTTCGAATAATATTTTTGCGGAAGAAATAGTTGAAATTCATTTTTTGGCAACATTAAATAAACTGTAATGGCCGCTAAAATTGAAAACATTTATGAAACCATTTGAAATAGTAAATAGAACCATTAATATTGTAAAGAAATTGCCAATATCATAATTTCTCAAATAAATGAACTTCTCTAAATTATTCGATTGTTTGGAAAATACGGAAATCATTAACGTCAAACTTTCAACCGTTTAACGATTATTGCCACCATCATTCATCGCTCGCCACCGTCTCCGAAATCTGCAAAACTGTTAAAAAGTAGGGTGAGTATTTCATGGGGGAAATACTCAGTAGACTCATCGCATATTAATTTAATTTATAAGATGATTAAACACATAAATCCCGGCTCTTTATAAAACGGGCATTGATAGAGCTTCTTTATAAAACTGTTCTTGATAAAACTCATATTGTGCATTACAGCACGGGACATATTTTGCAAATCATAGGCTCTTTGAAAACAGCTCTTTGAAAACCATATACTTATAAAAATATTTTAATTATGCCAAGCATAATTTCTTTTGAAAGCATAACATAAGATATGATTGAAATCCTCATAAACATAAATAGACACAAGAACTTTACCGAACTTAGGTGGCAAGAATTCTTATGCAGTAAAATCATAATAACAGTAAGTTTTCATCATAACATAGGATAAGATCGAAATCCTCATAAATATAAGAATTTTACCGAACTTAGGTGGCAAGAATTCTTATGTAGTAAGTATACCAAGCATAATTTTCTGAAATTCATAGGGATCAATTGCATCATAACATAAGATAGGATCGAAATCCTCATAAACATATGCGACAGGAATTTTACCGAACTTAGGTGGTAAATCCTCATAAACATATGGAAAGATAGGAATTTTACCGAACTTCGTGGCAAATCCTCATAAACATAGGAGACACAAGAATGTTACCGAACTTAGGTGGCAAGAATTCTTATGTGTAGCGCTACTAAAACTCCGGTCCCCTTAACATATCATAACTTATCATATGGGACCCAAAACAATCTTGGTAGATTGATTTCATAGCAATGATCCAAAAAAACATTTTCGTGAAGCATAGGGTATACTTACTTTTCGTAAAAACATAAAGTATATTTTCTTTTCATAAAAACATACTTACTTTTCATAACAACATAAGGTATATTTACCTTTCATAAAAACATACTTGTTTTTCTTAAAAATTGACTTTCACAAGTCACATGACATTCATATGAAATCATAATTTAAATTAATTAATAAGTGCGAGTCTACCTCAAATCCGACGAGTGCAAAGTTGAGCGGGAATGACTTCAATTTCTTTAAATTCTCCGTACGCTTCGTCTTAAGCCAATAAGTCACTTTAGTATATCGAATATATAGTTCAAAATGATAAATTATAATTTGAGGACTAAAATTGATGTTTTAAAAGTTGAGTGACTAAAATGAATACTTTTGAAAGTTCAGGGACTAAAATAGATATTTTGAAAGTTGAGGGACTAAAATAGATACTTTTGATAGTTGAGGGACTCAAATGAATACTTTTGAAACTTGAGCTTAAAAGTAAATCAGCAGGGACTGAAGTGATCAGATTTTGAAAATGAAAGGGCTGATTAAAACTCATTTAAAACTTAAGGGCTGAAATTGATGATTTTAAAAGCTGAAAGGACTGAAATAAAACCTTTTTAAAACATAGGGACTGATTTGAAATAACTTTAAAAGATGGGGACTAATGATGCAAATTCTGAAAGTTAAATATAATATCAAATCTTTATCTTCTCTCTCTCACAACTCGATCCAAGCTCTCTCTCTCTCTTCGAACAAAACAGATCGAAGGAGGGACGCAGCGACTGCCTCGCCAAAATCCGACCTTTAGCCGGTGATTCGCCGGCGAACTCAACGGCGCAGGCTGCGGTGAGTGGCAGACAAAGCAGGGTTCAGATTTTAGGGCTTGGGTTTGAGAAACAAGGGCGAAAACGAAGCAAAAGTCGAAGCTGGAGATCGCGGTTTCCGGCGATGTAACCGACGATCGAGGTAGGTAGGTATTTTGGGTATTCTATTTCTTGGGTTTTGATTTGGGTGCAAGATTGATGGTTGAGCCGAGGCAAAAAGTGGCAGTTTTGGGCTGCGGAGAATCGGCGGTACAACCGGTGAAAATCAGGCCAGAGCTAGGTCGAATCAAGGTAAGGTTCTGGGCTTTGATTCCTCTCAGTTTTTGGGTTTTACTTTGGGATTGGGTAGTAGTGGTTTGTATTGATGACGGTTGTGTCCGTGTGCGATGGTGGTGGAGGTTGTGGTTTGGGTGTGGAGATGATGCCGGTGCTGATGGAGGTTGGTGGCGTGATGAGATTAAGATTCGGCAGTGATGGTAGAACTGTGCTTGCAGGCGATTGGTAATGGTTCTGTGAAGGGCTGCAACCGGTGGTTTGGGTTGCTGCAAGCTGTCGAGGTTGCAGTAAAATTGATCATGGTGTTGATAAGGGATTTTGGCTATGGTGGAGGTGCTGATGTTTAGACTTGTGGTGTTGGAATTGTGGCATGGTGGCAGTATGGTCTGCGTGATGGCGGTGTTGATTGATGATGATGAATATGGTTGGTCTATGTGTGGTAAATGGTGGCTGTTGATGGTTTCTGATCGAGGAGGTGATGGCAGAGTGATGGACTGTGGTTGCACTCGTCTGGGATGGAGATGGAGCTTGGTGCAGGTGATGAAGATGTATGCTTATATATATTGTATTGTGGAATCTAAGTACATGGAAGTGTGAGTTGTGCCATGAGTATTGAAATGAAGATGGGGTAGATGATGATAATGATGAAGATGCTTTGCTTTGGTATTTGTATAATGAGATGAAATATGAAATAGATGTAAAATTTATATATATAATGATGATGTTTTTGTATAAGGAATTGTATTAAAACTGATATATTTTGGACTGAAAATAATAAGTTTGAGAATAAATAAATGTTGAGATTTTGGACTAAAATAATTCAATACGGAAAATTGGAATCTAAAATGATTTTGAAAATAATACTATGAATAAAATAATATACTTTTAGAAATTCGGATTTTAATTTAAAATCGAACAAATTCGATATCTCTTGACTTGGCTAGACGAATCCGTCGCGGCATTAATTTCAAAACAATAGCGACACAATTTTCTAAATATTAAAATAATTATTAATTGCATAAAAATTCTGGGTCGCTATAATCTTACCTCCTTAAAATAATTTCGTCCTCGAAATTAAACTTACTTAATCTTATAATTTCTGAATACTTAATCAGAATCTCTTCTTCTTATCATCGAATATTCCCAAAATAATCAAAGAATTACCTGAATATTCTCTCTACGTAACATATCAACATAATATCATCAACTTATCTTTCCAACATTTATAACCCAAAATTCAGTAAACAAATATCTCCCAAAACTAAGATTCTATACTTAAATGTCACCACATTTCCTGCAAAGTATTTCTTTCACTTGTATATACGTATGAATTCTGATTCAATACGGTACTCATTTTTACTTTCCACGTATCATCACACTATACCAAGATTATCATTATTAAAACAAAATATCAGTACCCATAATCCAAGAAAATATTCCAAATCTCCAATCAAATCTCCTTTATCGATAAAATTTAACAGCGCATTTCTTCTTGTCTCCTCTTATCCATTATTTTATTCCATCCTTTCTTACTGTAACACAAATCACGCGGATTCATTCATATCCTTGCGCTTTTAAATAGTTCATGCTGGGAAGAGGTTGAATCATCAAACAATGGATATCATCCTTTCTAACATTCGCAAGTATTATTCCAGTCTTCCTATGAATGATCTGAGAAAGATCTATAAAATAAGGCTCGAAAGATTGAGGTTGCTAATGGCTCATGATATTCCAGAAGATGTTCGCTGGTTGATAGAAGCAAAGGTTCGACTATCTGGTGAATTACCATCAACATTTCCAAAGCACATGCCTGGTTTAGGCAAAAGCACGTTTGCAAAGAAACGAAGAGCAAAAAGACTGGGTGGTTGCTACAAATGTGCTCGTTGGAACTGTAATACACGTTGCAAATCAGTAGGATATTCTTCTACTAATCGGGATGATAAAATCGAATTCATAAAGGGTGGACTGAGTAAGGAGTCTTTGGATGATATTCGACTGACTCTTGAGACGCACCCAAGTGGTTATGTACAACGTGAACTTCTCTCCTTATACACTCAGTTTAACGAGGACAAAAATCGTTATAGTCTCCAAAATATAATATCGAAAGATCCTGTTTGCCAGTCTGTTTTACAAAATGAGGCTTCTGGCAGTTCAGCAATGATATAAGGTAAATCTTTTTTTTTTTTTTTTTTAAATATTTTGCTGCTTTCTTTCACGCGTTTTGGAAATAAAATATATTTTCCTTTCTCGAGGTTTGATAAAGCTGGAAATAAATATATTTTTCTTTTCTCGAGGTTTGATAAAGCTGGAAATAAATCACCGAAAGGTGATATCTTTGATAAAATAGTCAAAAGTTGGTCGATTTTGTCAAAAAGTGAATCTTTACTTTTTCAGAATCAATCAAAACAGTAAATTTTTCCGGCTTTAAATAGCCAAACATATTTCATAGTTCAGGCATCCCAAAATCACATCTTCTTCGTAAGTTTTCCCTTCTTTAATATCAAAGATGGAAGCACCAAAACTTCGACTGATCAAAACTATTTGTGTATTTTGTGGATCAAAAGTAGGGAAAGGCTTCGGTTATCTAGAAGCGGCTGTAGATCTTGGAAAGAAACTGGGGGAAAAAGGTATCACTCTTGTGTATGGGGGTGGTAGCAGTGGTCTAATGGGTTGTGTTTCCCAATCTGCTCTTGCAGAGAAATCAAAAGTAATCGGTGTCATACCTGTCCCTTTGGTAGATGTTGCAGGCAAAACACGAGGGCATGAAGTTCAAACCTTATCCATCCATGAACGCATAACTTGTATGCTATATGGTTCTGATGCCTTTATAGCCCTGCCCGGAGGTTTTGGTACCTTAGAAGAAATTTTTAACATTACCTCGTGGGCACAACTAGATCTCCATACTAAGCCTATTGGGCTTCTGAATGTTAACAATTTCTTTGATGGTTTGTTAACCTTTCTTGATTATGCTGTGGAACAGGGATTCATCTCTCCATTTTCCAGAAGGCTTCTTATTTCTGCTCCTACTATTGATGAACTACTGGATAAGCTGCAGTCATATATCTCAATACAAGATCCAGCAGGAGTTAAGATAGATTGGTCGCAAGGAAGGGGAATCAAGCGAAAATGGAGTCCGGTTAATGTAAATTTAACTCTTTGAATCTTAGAATAGGTGGGGGTAGAGTACGGAGTATTCTCACTCTCGAGACACCCCTCCATTTACTAGGATTTCCTTAATGTTTAAATCTTGTGTGTACTTCAAAGATTCCAGGTGGTAGATTACGGAGTATTCTTACTCTCGAAACACACCTCTTTGAAGGTTTTCTCTTTATATCCTCAAAAGATCAGAGGTGGTAGGATACGGCTACTCCGGAAACACATCTCTCATTCTGAGGATCTTTTCATGTTTTTCTCTTATGCTTTCATGTGTTTCATGTATTTCCTTTCCAGTGTGACTCTTGTGTGTTCTCCTTATGAGAAAATAATAAAATCTCTGTTATCATCTACTAAATCTCGTTTGATGTAAATGAACTTGCATGTCTAACCTTAATTCCTTTAGTGGATGCTTATCATATTATGCTCTTAATTCCAAATGATAAAATTCTGGATAAAGTCTCCCTTGTAATTTGGACTTATCCAAACCATAAGCATACTTCATAACTCACAATAATAAATAACTCCACATTTGATCACAACGATCTAAAAATATTGAAAACGATTCCAACACTTCAATATCATCAAAATATCCCATAATTTATTCACAAAGCCAAACTTCATAATAAATTTCTCTTCAACATAGAGGCATAATAAATTAACTCAACATAATATCCATTACTTAATTCTCAATAAAATCATATTATTCCCATTATGCTCAACACTCGTTTTCTTTAAAAAAAATTTCTCATAATCATACATTAAAGCATATAAGTTATGACAAAGCATAACAACATCATTATTTTCGAAGAAATACATTCTTATTTCTCATAAATCATAAGTATCCGAAATACTCTTCATTCTTTCTCATAAATCAATAAAATGAGTATTCGAAATACTGAAATAACTTTAAACATCATAAACTTCTTTACCTCGGAGTTGGTGGAACGAATGATGGCAGTGGCAATCTTCATCAATAAAAATCTTATAATGGAAAATATTTCTTAAAATTCTTTTTGAAAATTTTACCAGTCTACAGAAACGCAGACTAGCTCTGATACCAACTTGTAGCGCCCCGAGTTCCGTATACCCGATTCACTACGTCATTTTCTGTCTAAATTTTTCGAATAATATTTTTGCGGAAGAAATAGTTGAAATTCATTTTTTGGCAACATTAAATAAACTGTAATGGCCGCTAAAATTGAAAACATTTATGAAACCATTTGAAATAGTAAATAGAACCATTAATATTGTAAAGAAATTGCCAATATCATAATTTCTCAAATAAATGAACTTCTCTAAATTATTCGATTGTTTGGAAAATACGGAAATCATTAACGTCAAACTTTCAACCGTTTAACGATTATTGCCACCATCATTCATCGCTCGCCACCGTCTCCGAAATCTGCAAAACTGTTAAAAAGTAGGGTGAGTATTTCATGGGGGAAATACTCAGTAGACTCATCGCATATTAATTTAATTTATAAGATGATTAAACACATAAATCCCGGCTCTTTATAAAACGGGCATTGATAGAGCTTCTTTATAAAACTGTTCTTGATAAAACTCATATTGTGCATTACAGCACGGGACATATTTTGCAAATCATAGGCTCTTTGAAAACAGCTCTTTGAAAACCATATACTTATAAAAATATTTTAATTATGCCAAGCATAATTTCTTTTGAAAGCATAACATAAGATATGATTGAAATCCTCATAAACATAAATAGACACAAGAACTTTACCGAACTTAGGTGGCAAGAATTCTTATGCAGTAAAATCATAATAACAGTAAGTTTTCATCATAACATAGGATAAGATCGAAATCCTCATAAATATAAGAATTTTACCGAACTTAGGTGGCAAGAATTCTTATGTAGTAAGTATACCAAGCATAATTTTCTGAAATTCATAGGGATCAATTGCATCATAACATAAGATAGGATCGAAATCCTCATAAACATATGCGACAGGAATTTTACCGAACTTAGGTGGTAAATCCTCATAAACATATGGAAAGATAGGAATTTTACCGAACTTCGTGGCAAATCCTCATAAACATAGGAGACACAAGAATGTTACCGAACTTAGGTGGCAAGAATTCTTATGTGTAGCGCTACTAAAACTCCGGTCCCCTTAACATATCATAACTTATCATATGGGACCCAAAACAATCTTGGTAGATTGATTTCATAGCAATGATCCAAAAAAACATTTTCGTGAAGCATAGGGTATACTTACTTTTCGTAAAAACATAAAGTATATTTTCTTTTCATAAAAACATACTTACTTTTCATAACAACATAAGGTATATTTACCTTTCATAAAAACATACTTGTTTTTCTTAAAAATTGACTTTCACAAGTCACATGACATTCATATGAAATCATAATTTAAATTAATTAATAAGTGCGAGTCTACCTCAAATCCGACGAGTGCAAAGTTGAGCGGGAATGACTTCAATTTCTTTAAATTCTCCGTACGCTTCGTCTTAAGCCAATAAGTCACTTTAGTATATCGAATATATAGTTCAAAATGATAAATTATAATTTGAGGACTAAAATTGATGTTTTGAAAGTTGAGTGACTAAAATGAATACTTTTGAAAGTTCAGGGACTAAAATAGATATTTTGAAAGTTGAGGGACTAAAATAGATACTTTTGATAGTTGAGGGACTCAAATGAATACTTTTGAAACTTGAGCTTAAAAGTAAATCAGCAGGGACTGAAGTGATCAGATTTTGAAAATGAAAGGGCTGATTAAAACTCATTTAAAACTTAAGGGCTGAAATTGATGATTTTAAAAGCTGAAAGGACTGAAATAAAACCTTTTTAAAACATAGGGACTGATTTGAAATAACTTTAAAAGATGGGGACTAATGATGCAAATTCTGAAAGTTAAATATAATATCAAATCTTTATCTTCTCTCTCTCACAACTCGATCCAAGCTCTCTCTCTCTCTTCGAACAAAACAGATCGAAGGAGGGACGCAGCGACTGCCTCGCCAAAATCCGACCTTTAGCCGGTGATTCGCCGGCGAACTCAACGGCGCAGGCTGCGGTGAGTGGCAGACAAAGCAGGGTTCAGATTTTAGGGCTTGGGTTTGAGAAACAAGGGCGAAAACGAAGCAAAAGTCGAAGCTGGAGATCGCGGTTTCCGGCGATGTAACCGACGATCGAGGTAGGTAGGTATTTTGGGTATTCTATTTCTTGGGTTTTGATTTGGGTGCAAGATTGATGGTTGAGCCGAGGCAAAAAGTGGCAGTTTTGGGCTGCGGAGAATCGGCGGTACAACCGGTGAAAATCAGGCCAGAGCTAGGTCGAATCAAGGTAAGGTTCTGGGCTTTGATTCCTCTCAGTTTTTGGGTTTTACTTTGGGATTGGGTAGTAGTGGTTTGTATTGATGACGGTTGTGTCCGTGTGCGATGGTGGTGGAGGTTGTGGTTTGGGTGTGGAGATGATGCCGGTGCTGATGGAGGTTGGTGGCGTGATGAGATTAAGATTCGGCAGTGATGGTAGAACTGTGCTTGCAGGCGATTGGTAATGGTTCTGTGAAGGGCTGCAACCGGTGGTTTGGGTTGCTGCAAGCTGTCGAGGTTGCAGTAAAATTGATCATGGTGTTGATAAGGGATTTTGGCTATGGTGGAGGTGCTGATGTTTAGACTTGTGGTGTTGGAATTGTGGCATGGTGGCAGTATGGTCTGCGTGATGGCGGTGTTGATTGATGATGATGAATATGGTTGGTCTATGTGTGGTAAATGGTGGCTGCTGATGGTTTCTGATCGAGGAGGTGATGGCAGAGTGATGGACTGTGGTTGCACTCGTCTGGGATGGAGATGGAGCTTGGTGCAGGTGATGAAGATGTATGCTTATATATATTGTATTGTGGAATCTAAGTACATGGAAGTGTGAGTTGTGCCATGAGTATTGAAATGAAGATGGGGTAGATGATGATAATGATGAAGATGCTTTGCTTTGGTGTTTGTATAATGAGATGAAATATGAAATAGATGTAAAATTTATATATATAATGATGATGTTTTTGTATAAGGAATTGTATTAAAACTGATATATTTTGGACTGAAAATAATAAGTTTGAGAATAAATAAATGTTGAGATTTTGGACTAAAATAATTCAATACGGAAAATTGGAATCTAAAATGATTTTGAAAATAATACTATGAATAAAATAATATACTTTTAGAAATTCGGATTTTAATTTAAAATCGAACAAATTCGATATCTCTTGACTTGGCTAGACGAATCCGTCGCGGCATTAATTTCAAAACAATAGCGACACAATTTTCTAAATATTAAAATAATTATTAATTGCATAAAAATTCTGGGTCGCTATACTTTTGCCCTGAAGTACAACTGACCACTTAGTATTTGCTGGGTCAAGAACATAAAATATCTATTTCGCTTGTGATGCCAGTATGAATGGCTCATCAAAATAACTCAACCGATCAAAATCCACCAAAGTGAAGCCTAATTCATCCACCCGAACACCCCGTCTATTATCAACCCATTTACATCGAAATAGAGGAAACTTGAACTCCCTGTAATCAAGTTCCCAAATATCTTCAATTACTCCATAGTAAGACATTACGGAAAAATCTCTTGACATTGCTACTTGAGTCACTCCACTATTTTGCACCGTGCTCTTATCATCTTGACGTTTTGTATAAAATGTATATCCATTAATGTCATATGCTTCATAAGACCTCACAAGCATGCCAGGGCCGTAAGCTAACCACTTTACAATTTCAGAAATGTTATTCGACATTTGTGATAATTCTTGCAGCACTTTATCTTTGAACCATTCTGTAAATGAGCGATTATGTTCATTAGTCACCCACCTCTCACCTTTTGAAGGATTCTGCTGCCTTAAAATGGACATGTGCTCGTCCAAATATGGATGAACCTCAGTAAGGTGTTGCAAGACAAGGAGGTGTGCTTTGTCTCGCAATTCAACACTAGGCACAATTGTTTTGCATCCAATCATACCTTTACCTTTCAGTCTTCCCTCGTGACGAGATTTAGGAATACCAATAACATCAATATCATCTAGGTAATCAATACAAAATTCAATAACCTCCTCTCCAGCATAACCTTCAATGATACTACCTTCAGGTCGAAATCGATTTCTCACATATCCTTTTAATATACCCATGTATCTCTCAAATGGATACATATACCTCAAGAACACCGGACCACAAATCTTAATTTCTCTCACCAAGTGAACAAGTGCACCATAATGTCAAAAAATGATGGAGGAAAATACATTTCAAATTGACATAGAGTGATAACAATATCGGCCTGCAAATCGTCCAGCGCATTTGGATCAACAACTTTACTACAAATTGCATTAAAAAAGAAGCAAAGTTTTATAATGACATTTCTAACATGTTTTGGGAGTATGCCACGAACTGCAACTGGTAACAAGTGTTGCATTAAGACATGACAATCATGAGACTTCATACCAACCAATTTCAAGTCCTTCATCGACACAAGACTTTTGATGTTCGATGAGTATCCAGATGGAACCTTAACAGAATTTAAGCACTCACAAAAACCTGTTTTCTCCTTTCTAGACAAAGTGTAACAGGCTGGGGGTAAATAGGTACGCTTTTCCAACTCTTGCGGTGCTAACTTATCCCGTATCCCCATTTCTACCATGTCTTTTCTGACTTTGATACCATCTTTTGTCTTTCCTTGAATGTTCAATAATGTCCCGATGACACTATCACATACATTTTTCTCCACATGCATTACATCAAGACAATGCCTTACCTGTAAGTGTTCCCAGTAGGGTAGATCCAAAAATATGGATCTCTTCTTTCAAAGACTCTTCTGAGGAGGTTTAAAAGGTTTGCCAAACATAACATCAATATTTTTAACTCGTTCATAAACCTCATTTCCTGTTAATGGTAATTGAGAAACTCGAGTCTCGACTTTTCCATTGAAGAGATTTTTCTTCTTTCGATAAGGGTGGTGAACAGGGAGAAATATACGATGACTCATAAACACATTTTTCTTACAGTTTTTCAACCAAAGATCAACCGTATCTTCTTCACAAACGGGACATGCTTTAGCTCCTTTATTAGTATACCCCCGACAAGTTACCATAAGCTGGAAAATCATTTATGGTGCAAAATATCATAGCACGTAACGTAAAATTCATTTGACTATGTGCATCAAATTCTAACACACCTTCATTCCACAACAATTTTAAATCTTCAATTAGTGGCGCTAGGTAAACATCTATGTCATTTTCCGGCTGTTTAGGCCCTGATATTAGCAACGACAACATGATGTACTTGCGCTTCATACATAACCAAGGAGGAAGATTGTAATTCACCAAGAGAACCGGCCAAGTGCTATGTCGACTACTCATATTACCGTGCGGGTTCATCCCATCTGTATATAGTCCAAGCCTAAGATTCCTATCTTCTCCACCAAAATCGGGGAACATCCTATTAATGGTCCTCCATTGAGGAGAATCAGCCGGGTGTCTTAGCTTTCCATCTTCTTTCCTCCCATCGGCATGCCAACGCATGTTCTTCGCATCCTTTGCATTGGAAAATAAGCGTTTAAATCTTGGTATTACAGGTAGGTACCATAACACCTTTGCCGGAGAGCCTTTCTTATCCTCCCAATTAACATTGCCTTTCTTTCGCTTATACCTCGATGCTCCACACTTTGGACACAGGTTCAAGTCCTTATACTCTTTCCGATACAATACACAATCATTTGGACATGCATGTATCCTCTCGATCTCCATACCCATCGGGCACAACATTTTCTTTGTCTCGTAAATTGAACTAGGAAGTTCGTTATCCTCCGGAAGCATATCTCGTAAAAGTTCCAATAAATTCGTGAAACTCTTATCACTCCACCTATTCTTCGCTTTCAAGTTATACAACATAAACACAGCAGACAATTTTGTGAATTTCTTACAACCAGAAAATAAAGGTTGTTCACAATCATTAAACAAGCTATCGAAAATATGATCAAACTTTTCAATGAAATCCTCTTGTATGTCACACATCATTTCATCTATCCGATCACTATCCACATCATTCTGATCATTGTCCACATTATTCTCCTCTTGATCACCCTTATCATCATCGGTACTCGTCCTAGGAAGTATAATTTCACCGTTCCATATCCACCGTGCATAACCTTCCTTAAACCCACGACGAATCAAATGACTCTTAACTTGCTCAGAGCTACGAAACTTTCTCAAATTCTTACAATCACAACAAGGACACAAAAGCATTTCTTCACCTTCTTTTTTTTTTGTTTTCCTCGGCACATTTCATAAACTCTTCAACTCCTTTCACATATTCATGTGTATTATGTCTCTCATACATCCAACTCCGATCCATACCTAATAACACATATATCAAGATATTCACCATGTGTTAAAACGAATGAAATCACCTTAACTTATTATTTATAAATCTTACGAAAATTTTGACAGAATCTCCCCTATAAATTGGACTTAACCAACCTGTAGGGGGAATCAAAATGCCACAATGAAACTAAAATATTTAACTTCAACATATTCAAAACCCAAACAAAACTCCAGTCGAACTTCAACATGATCATCCAGTCTAAAATATTCATTCTCAGCATATTAAAAACTCAAACATTTTTATCCCCTTAATTAATCACTATATATGCTTATATCTCCAAATTAACACAACATAATAATCTCAACTCACCAAATCATCCAACACGTACAAGAAATCTCAAATAATTCACTTATAAATACCTCACAATCATTACTTATCCGTAACTAATTTAAAACACATATATCAAGATATTAACCATGTGTTAATACGAATGAAACCACCTTAACTTATTATTTACATTTTTGTTTATAAAATCTTACGAAAATTTTGACAGAATTTCCCCTATAAGTTGGACTTAACCAACCTGTAGGGGGAATCAAAATGCCAAATTGTGTAAATAGCACGAAATAAGTTTTGATCTTGATTAACATCATCACATCAAGTATAGGAACTTACTTCATAGTTTACCAAATTGTTACGAAGGGAAAGACACCCGAAAATCGAAATCTTTACATCTACTAAAAGATTCATTGCGACTAGATCATTCCCAACAATCGAGCACTTATTATTGCAAATAGAATAATTGGATGCGGAGGGATAAATTCTACATCGGACAATTATAAGAATATTATAACATGTAAGGACTCGAACTACTCGTTGATTCTTTAAGATGAAATCTCAAGTCTTACACTCCGTTCTGCGGCTCATTAATGAGGTGATAGAAGATTTTTTGTTGTTTTCGAAGTAAAATATGTGGTTAAAAATTGGAGAGAGAAAATGTGTGTGGTTAAAAAGTAATTTGAAAAATTGTGTAATTTAAATTGTAGTTTAAATAAATCATTAATTAATGAGCTAGCCGAACACCCCCTTAGTATCATTTTCATTATACAGCCAACAACTGCGAATCAAACAAGTAAAAAAGACTAAAAAGATGAAGGTATGGAAAACGGAGAAATTAAAAACTGGCAACGACTGGATTCATAATCAAATTTAGTTGCTTTTAGATTGAGTGAGCTCTTTCTTGAGTTTTGAGTGCTATAAAGTTTATGCACTTTGCTAAATGAATAGAAAAGATGAGAAAAAAACTCAATGGTAATCATTTAACAATAAAAGTTAATTTACTTTAAAATCTAAAGCCAAATCATGGATGGGATCTTCATTTCTGAAACAGAAAATCCCAAAAGCGTGTCATTAATTTCATTTTAATGTTTTCACATTCTGTAACACATTGTCAATATTGTGCATTGGTGATGGATACATTTGTGCAAGAAGAGGCACAATTTGCTTAAGAAAACAAAATTAATTAGTTAAGAAATCAAAGTTTCTTAAAGTGGGTCTTACCCGCCGGTGGTTGTGACCCAACGTGGGAAAATTGATATTTTTCCCAAAACACTCTTCATCTAAAATAAAATGCCAACAATTTCACTTCTTTGCTTCTGCATTTTTACATATTTTCTTATCACAGTATATTGTTACGTTTTAATTACTGATTATTAAATCTGCATTATTATATAGATATTCATTCTGAACTTGGCAACTAAATTATTCAAAATATCACACTTTTCATTAGAATTAGAACAACACAATAAATCAAAGTTTCTTAAAGTGGGTCTTACCCGCCGGTGATTGTGACCCAACCCAGGTGGTAGCGGCATGTCCCAGGCGTTGGTGGCGTGACCAAGGTGGTGACGGAATGTGCGGCTACCAGTGATGAGGTGAGGGCGCGGCTGAGGTCTAGACGAGGCGGGTCTCCAAAATTATGATAAGAGGTGTAAATAATATAATTAGGGCTTGAATGGAGATGAAACCGAGGAGCTAAAATGAAGGGATGGCTGGAATGGAGATGAAAACAAGGGGAAAAATGAGTGAAATGGTGGGAGGCGCTGGAATGGAGATGAAAACCGGGGGAAAAATGAGTGGAAATGGAGCATGCGCGAAATTATATTTCAAGTATAGGCGTCGGTTCTTTATAAGAACCGACGCCTATAAATAAAAGGCGTCGGTTCTTCTTAAGAACCGACGCCTATACGTGATTTATAGGCGTCGGTTCTTAGGTAAGAACCGACGCCCTTAAGTGGTGCTACTATTGGCGTCGGTTGTTTCCTAACAACCGACGCCTTTAATTTCTTTTTATTTACGACTTTGCTACCGCATTTTTTACGACGCTAATCTGTTATTTTTTTTATGTTTTTGTACTAGTGGAGGTTGATCCACTCGTCGTCACGACTCGTCTCCAACGTGGAACTCGCTTCTTTTGATGACACGAACATTGTCTTGGCCATTGTTTCTTGTACTAACTTTTACATTGCTTCATATGCCCTCTTTGTTTGTAATCGAGTCATCGGTCCTCCTTTGATCATCAACGGATCTTTGTGCGGGCTTGTATTCGTGGTCTGGATCACATCAACTTATAAATGTCCCTATCATTAATTAAATCATAAATTAATATATTAATTATAGAAATATATCTATGTGCCCCTAATACATTTAAATTGAATTAAATAATAATAAATTCAGCACCATTTTATTGTAAATATAAATATTCAATAGAATTAAATATTTTCATTACATAAAAATTTTAATATAAATATAGAAATTCTATTCAGTACAATGATTTAATAGCAGCCACAATATTTAGACAATATAAATATAAAAATTCTATTCAGTACAATGGTTTAATAGCAGCCACAATATTTAGCCATATACAACACTTTTTCTAGAGCTGTAAGCAAAAATCGTCAAATCGAACCGAAATCGCATTTTAGAAACCGTCGGATTGGTTCCACGTGGACCCGTCAATGAAATGGTTTTGAACCGAACCAAACTGGTCAAGAATGATTTGGTTTAGGTTTGAAATTTTTAATTGCCAAACCGAACCGACGAAAAAATATATATAAATAAAAAATAAAAGATGGAAAATTTTAGAAAATTCGGCCAATATGTCAAATTCAATAGTTATATGGGTATTTTGTTAAATTTTATAACATTTATTACCCAACTAGACAATTACCATACTTCAAAATTTAAATAAATCCAATAATCTCTATCTAACTATATTCGATGAATGGTTTGAGTTCATAATAACAGACAACGATAAGTTTATGTAATTTTTATACTGATTATGTACTCTCTATCTAATCAATGAACATTTTTTTTTATTATGACAGATTATACTTTCTATCTAATCAATAAACCTCTTTTTTTTCAGATATGATTATCACAGAGGTCTTATTAGGTATCATGTTATTTTTTTGATCGTATATACTTGTATTGTAACGTTATCATGACTTTTATTTGTAACATCTTAGTTTAAAAAGATCTACAAAATAACTATATTGTAATTTTACTGTGATTTCGTTTTGATTTAGTTAGTATTTTAATTTATAATAGATTTATTTATTTGTTTAAATTTATTGTCAATAAAGTATACAAATATATCGAAATTAATAAACTAATGGCATAAAAGTAGATAAGCAAAAAATATATGATGAAATAGGTGGTTTAAAACCAGACCAAACCGTTAGGTTTAGGTTTGAGTTTTTTTTCAAAATGTTCTCAAACTGTTTTAAATGATTTGGTTTAAGTTTGAGTTTTTCTCAAACCGATTTAAACGATTTGGTTTCAAAATATGTTAAAAATAGGTAAAGTCGGACCGCTTACACCCCTAACCTTTTCCCACCTAGGTTATAGGCTAAAAAACAAATATTTCTCTCCACAAAAATTTTGGGAATTAATTAATAGGGGTCAAACTTATTTTCACCCCTAATTAATTGCTAATAGGGACGTATAACTTATTTTTCCCCTAATCTTGTGCCCCTAATAATCTTAATTTTCGAGAAAATATTAAGGATATTGTTATCCGCTTTAATTAATGTTAATAGAGGTCAAACATATTTTTGCCCCCTAATTAATTATTAATAGGGGCGTATAACTTATTTTGCCCCTAAATTAGTGTCCCTAATACTCTCAATTTTAGTAATGGGTTGCCCAGGTGGGCGGGGTAGAGGAATTCGGAATTGTGGCTACTGAATGATGATTTAGGGGTTTAGGGTTTTATTTGGTGGTAAATTGCAAATCTCTATTTTAGTGTTGCTAATGTCAAAAAATTATTTAAGTACGTTGCAATTTCTAATCAACTTAAGATAGTGTTTTGGTTGAGTTTATGGTTTTGAGGGTGATTTGTATGATAAATTTGAGAGTGTTTTGACAAGTAAGATGAAAGAATCCCCTTCGCTACATGGTTTCTTCATATAGATAGATATAGGATCTATGAGGCAATTACTTAGAAGTACATTAAAGTAACTCATAGTAGTGAAAATGATTTTTATTCCCCAAATTTGCTTTCCTATTAATACAAATAATCCATCTATTTATAGATGGATTCTAGGGTTTACTATGGCCAAAATAGATATTCTTTTCTATTCCTAATGTAACTAATGATGATTAGTTACCGTTGTTGTCAAATTCAGTGGGTCCCTCCAACCTTGGTCTTTGTGAGCTATAATGCAAGCGCCGAATTTTGCAGAGACAAGGAATTTGCACCTTACTACCATATTTCGTGGCCCAATATTATCCATTCACCCACTTTCCAAGTGTTGAGTGCAGCATTGATAGAGAGCACTTCTGATATAGTCTAATTGAGTTCAGCTTGGTATGCACTGAAGATAAGATTGTCCTACTGAATGGTGAGGTCGATTACCATTGAGGTCAGAGGTTATCTTTACGAGGTGGACTTGAGGGGCTTGTGGTAGTCCTGCCTGGGTCCATTTTATAAAATGTATGATACAAACAAGGTCTTATTTCTACTAAATATATCAACGATTGTCCCCGAAGATCTGGACTGAACGAGTTCAGTTTGAACCTTTAATATACTAGCCTCTGATTGCTAACCGCAAGTGGACGGGTCGCACAAGTAATAAAGTGGACGTGAGTTCAAGTATCGTACCCACAGAGATTGTTGTAAATTGTATTTTAGATTACAGACCTTAACCGGAACAAGAAAAGCTTTGAATTTGGGAATTTTGAATATAAAGTTAGACTAAAGATTTAAACTAAAAGAAAACAAGAAAAATTGATTTGTTAAAACGATGAGATGAATATGTTAGAATTATGAATCAACATTAATCATATTAACCATGTATTTGACTTAAACATTTAATAACAAGGTATGAGTATTGAAAATCCGTGTTCCTATAGTTATTTATGTCCCCTTTCGAACGATGCATAAATACCTTTTTCTATAAGAGACGAGCCTATATTTCTATGACCAATCCAAACATGTAGAAAAATATTAACCAATTACTAACATTTTTTAGGATAACACGAAGTATAGGGGTATATTTCTATCCCCTATCGGACTTCATGACAATTAATCAAGGTCTAATAAATTCCTAATCTTTTGAACATAGAAATCTATCACAAACATCAATAATTATGCATCCACAATTATAGATGATAATAAAAACATAATTAATTGCATCAAACTTATAAATTGCATAATATAAATATAAAGTCAAAACATGGAATCAATAAATTAATGCTTCATCACAATTTTAACAATAAAATTTCTATCCTAGAAACATGACAAAAGATAAATTGCAACAATGATAATTGGAGTTCATCACCCTTTTCACCATGTTGTAGAAGAATCTTCAATCACGCGCCAATTGTCTCTTTGAGCATTCGACAGCCGTTTGGGATCACCTTTGACAAGTTTTGAACCCCAAATTTCGTGCTCCAAGTCTGGTATATATAGATATTCACGAAAATTAGGTTAATTGGGGAGAAAGAATGCTGATTTCCGCTCAATTAGCCCATCTGCGGCCCAAAATGTCTACCGTGCGACCACACGGTTATGAATGTTGCAATCGCACACCTCTGCAGGTTAGCTTCAGTCAAAAAATTTTAGGGTCATGCAACCGCGCGGTATAATCAGGCGTGACGCCGCAGTTTTACTCTGAACTGCAATTTCCATCTTTTAAGTGCTACAAGTTGGTCCCTGTCTTTTGATTGCAGAGCAAGTCCTCTAACTTCCGATTGATACAATTGAGTCCCTAAACTTTTGATTTTCGCCAAATTTGATTTCTTCTTCAATTTCTTCCAATTGGCCCTTTGATTAACTATAATCAACTCTTGATTTTCACACTTTGATACTTTTATCATCCAATTGACTGATTTGGGTTTTAATTCCATTGTTTTCTCAACTTTGGGTTATTCTTGAAATATAAACAAATAACAACTAAATAAATAGAAAATATTCTTAAACAAACACATAAAATCCTACTTTTAGGATAGAAATAAGTGCATAAAATATACTTATCAATACCCCCAAACTAGAACTATTATTCGTCCTTGAACAAAATAAAACTATAAAAATAAAAAAATGCAAATAAAAATTGTTTTTGTTTCGTCAACTTATTTACCATGCGCTTCAACAATCCAAATTGACAATTCACTTTTTATAAAGGAAATATGAACAACGCAAAAATTATTTTCATTCATCCGATGCTCAATTTCATTGTGTGCGTGTGTAGATAGCCAAAAATCGAATACAAACTCATGTAAAAATATACATGACACTATGTGATTAGTTATACATATATAAGCTCAAATTCCATGTGTTCAACAATGATTTTCTTTTGATTTTCCTTACACTCTCATGGATGATCACAACCTTACTGCTTTTCTCTCATATCCTGAGGTCTTTCATATTGATATAGTTTCTAAACATGTATAAATTGCATTTTTCCACGCAAGGCAGTTAGGATTAGACAAGTATGCATGACAGACCAAGAATAATTAACAAAGCGTTAGGGATTTCAATCAACAAAGCTTATACCAATTTCATTTCATTTTTCGTTTATTTGGACTTTTTTTTCTTTTAATGTCCTTGTCTTTTACCATCTTTGTGCAATACTTTTCATACTTGTTTTCTATATGACCCCTGTAGCGAGCTTTAGGTCGGCAACTCCCAACTCAGTTGAGCTGGTATATCAGGTTTAGAGAACCCCTCAGAGTTAATTATCCGAGTCATAAAGGCTTAAATAGAAAAGTTAAAGATGTTTTAGCGTCTTATGTGTAAGTCCACTCTCCGTACTTGCTTTCTAGTTGACCCTTGTAGAAAGCTTTAGGTCGGCAGCTCCCAACTCAGTTGAGCTTAGGGTACCAGATTCAAAGAACCTCCTCAGACTTAATTACCCGAGTCAAAAAGGCATTTGAAGAGTGGAATAAGACCTTCAACATTTTTTTGTTTTTATGCTAGATATGATTTATACCTATTAATCAAAACCCCTTACACTAAAGATTCAAATTTCAAAACTTCAGATTCTCAATCATTCAATGCCTACTCATACTAACCTTCCCATCCCCAAACTATTTCTTGAGCAGTTTGGTTCTACATTTCAGGCCCGGATCTAATTTCTTAAGGTTTGAAATTTTTCAGTCAATTCTATATTCAAAGTGCACAAGTTTACCCCACAAGTATCAAATATCTCCCTACATAAGTTATTATTATCTAATTTCTTAAGGTTTGAAATTTTTCAGTCAATTCTATGTTCAAAGTGCACAAGTTTACCCCACAAGTATCAAATATCTCCCTACACAAGTTATTGTTCGAAAGTGGCTATGTGCTTAAGTTTGATTAAATTCTTACATGGATGAATGTTAAGAAAAATTTTAGTTCACATGTTTTCCAATTTTCTAACTAAAGTACAAAAGTCAATTCAAATCATGTCATAAGCAATAAATAAATCAGCAATTTTTTTTTAAATTTTTCATTTTTTTTTATGGTTTTTCCAATTTTTATGAATTTTTTACCCAAAATCGAATAAATGTTTTAAATAAAAACACATGAATGAGATTCCCACCCCCAAACTTGAATTATGTATTGCCCTTAATGTATTCAAAGCAAATAAATAAAATAAACACAAAAATAACAAAGAGGGTTTAGGTACTTCCCGAGTTTGGAGAGGTTGTGTTCTCATTTTGAAGCTTTGACTTGAATGCTTGGTTGGGTGAAATGACCATTTTCTTCCTATTCTATGTTCGGCTTGAAGTGTCCCATGATGATATTTTCCTTGCAATCAAGAATTAATAATCATTAGAAGCATAAATATCACATAGGAATTAAAGTAAATCAACACAACACACGCAAACTAGGACTTAGAAAAATTTTGAAATTTTTGAAAAATGATAGACCACTGACTTTCAGCCCTTGACATCGCCTCAAAAAAATGAAAATTTCCCGAGACATGTCCGAGCATATGAAAGTATATAACTTGGCCTACAACATATCAAAAGAGTTCATTTGGATCATGAAAAGATGTGACAAAGTAGGTGCAGTGAAGCTGAAATGGTGCAATGGTGCCTGCAATGGCCTTGCAATGAGGTGCTTTGTAGTGCAATGATGCCCAAGTTGAGTTTCATGCCTTAAATCAGTGTAAACAATGAATAGATGATACACAAATGATGTAGAACATGTAGTGAAGGTGATCATCCAAAAAGAATTGCAAAAAACTCAACAAAAACCTGATTGAAACATTTTATCAAACACCTTGCATGCATATTAAGAAATCAAGGAATTTCATAGAGTTGGAGACTTGAATTAATCCAAAAATTAGGGTTGGAGACTTAAATTAAACCAAAAAAAAATTCACCTAACAATTCACAATTCAATATCCCCGGCAACGGCACCAAAAACTTGATCGCTAACCGCAAGTGCAGGGTCGCACAAGTAATAAAGTGGATGTGAGTCCAAGTATCGTACCCACAGGAATTGTTGTAAATTGTATTTTAGACTACAGACCTTAACCGGAATAAGAAAATCTTTGAATTTGGGAATTTTGAATTGAAAGTTAGACTAAAGATTTAAACTAAAAGAAAAAAAGAAAATTTGATTTGTTAAAATGATGAGATGAATATGTTAGACTTATGAATCCACATTAATCATATCAACCAAGTACTTAACTAGAACATTCAATAACAAGGTATGAGTATTGAAAATCCGTGTTCCTATAGTTATTTATGTCCCTTTCGAGCGGTGCATAAATACCTTTTCCTACAAGAGATGAGCATATATTTCTATAACCATTCTAAACATGTAGAAAAGCATTAACCAATTATGAACATTTTTTAGGATAACACGAAGCATAAGGGTATATTTCAATCCCCTATCGGACTTCGTGACAATTAATCAAGGTCTAATAAATTCCTACTCTTTCGAACATAGAAATCTATCACAAACATCAATAATTATGTGTCCACAATCATAGATGATAATAAAAACATAATTAATTGCATCAAACTCATAAATTGCATAATATAAATATAAAGTCAAAACATGGAATCAATAAATTAATACTTCATCACAATTCTAACAATAAAATTTCTAGCTTAGAAACATGACAAAAGATATATTACAACAATAATAATTGGAGTTCATCACCCTTTTCACCATGTTGTAGAAGAATCTTCAATCATGCGCCAATTGGTTCCTTGAGAATTCGACAGCCCTTCGAGATCACCTTCGAAATGTTTGGAACCCCAAATTTCGTGCCCCAAGTCTGGTATATATAGATATTCACAAAAAATAGGTTACTTGGGGAGAAAGAATGCTGAATTCCGTGTAAAAAGCCTAGCTGCGGCCCAGAATGTCTACCGTGCAACCGTTCGGTATAATCAGGAACAACTCCGCGATTTCACTCTAAACTGCAATTTCCGTCTTTTAAGTGATATAAGTTGGTCCCTGTCTTTTAATTGCACAGCAAGTCCTCCAACTTTCGATTGATACAATTGAGTCCTTAAACTTTTGATTTCTTCCAAATTTGATTTCTTCTTCAATTTCTCCCAATTGACCCTTTGATTAACTGCAATCAACTCTTGATTTTTACATTTTGACACTTTTATCATTCAATAGACTGATTTTGGCTTTAATTCCATTGTTTTCTCGACTTTGGATTATTTCTGAAATATAAACAAATAAAAACTAAATAAATAGAAAATATTCTTAAACAAACACATAAAATCCTACGTTTATGATAGAAATAAGTGTATAAAATACACTTATCAGCCTCTATTGACAGGTGTCCTCTTTCCTTTTCACATTTTTCTAGACAATCATTGCTAGATGTTACATTACATTACTCATGGTAGTGTCCACTTTCAAGAATACAAGCATGTTTTTTGTCTCTTATTGTTGCTTCAAATTCTAACTCATCCAATCTTTTGATAAGATCCCCGTCTAAGGACTAGGGATCTTTCCAAAAAAGGTAAAAAAAAATCTTTTCCGAATTTCGTTACAACCTTTTGCAACCTTCTTCTACAATGAATCTCTTCCCATTTCTGTGACTTTTTACGTTGAACTGTCATATAAGTATTTTGCACGCTGCACTAAGGTATAAACTTTGCTATCTCTTTCTTCTTTTTCTTTCCCTTTGCTATTTTGACATTTTGGTTTCGTGTTTCTGGAAGTTGTAGAGACTTTGAGGTGACTTTGAGATTCTATTGGAGATTGTAGGTTTTGTGAGGTAATTTTAAGATTTTGGATTGGGTAAAAATGAGTACGATGGAAGATACAGATGTAGGATCTAGTAAGCACCCTCTTGAAACCCTAAGGGATTCTCCATTGACGGCGATCGGGGGTTGTTGAGGAACATAGGTGTAAATTTAATGAATGATCACCAAACTTTATCCATATTACTGTTTGCTCATTGAACTTAATAATATTGACAATTGCTCACCCATCTTTCTTTAACTATTTCTCATCCATCACCCAACCAATTTCCATCCTTATATTTAACAGAATTTAACACAACGGACAGAAAAATCTTAGTTGACATCCTAGGTGGCACATGAATGTATTAAAATCTGCCACATATGACTAAATTAAAAAAAAAAAAAAAATTAAAAAAAAAATCTTAATTTTAGGAATTTAGCAGATCATCTACAGAGGAGAGACTTCCCTCCTAAATTCACATTCTCATCCTTTCCATCATCCTCTTCTCCATCCCCAAACCCTTTCCTTTTCCCCTAAATCACCTCCCATACGTTCCAAATTTTTTGGAACCCTAAATTTCTCTCCATATTGTCAGATTTCTTGAATTTTTTTCTTTATAAGAAGATAAGATCTCCATCTCATATTCTTGGTTTTTCCACCCCTTTCACCTGAAAATCTTTTTATTATTTGTGTTGAAAGAGAGATTTGATTTTTGGGTTTTGAAAGCTTACAAAAACCCTCATTTTATCTTCTTGATTCTCGTGTGATTTTATCATAAAGATTGGATTTTGACCTATAGATCGTTGTTTTTCTTGAAATTCAAAATCCCAATTGGCTGTTAGATCCGAAAGGCAGGGGAAGTTTTTAGAACTAAAAGTTTGGTTGGAGAAGAGAAACTGAAGCTTTGATTTAAAAAAAAAAAAAAAAAAAAGACTGAGATTTTGATTGATCTTCGTCTGTATTCGGCTTAAATCTTTAGATCCATTGTTTAAAATATTGAAAATTAAGGGTCGAGTTATAGCTTTATGGGGGAATTGCTGGGCTGTACCAAAAACAGTCGACGAAGTTAAAAAGGGGAAGCAAGAGTAGCCTATTCTTTTGGGAGGGCAGGGTTCTACACCGCTGTAGATGATCTCTACTAATTTAATTTTTTATTTTTTTTAATTCAGTCATATGTGGCTGGTTTTAATACATTCATGTGCCACCTAGGATGTCAACTAAGATTTTTTGTCCACTGTGTCAGATTCTGTTAAATATATGGATGGAAATTGGTTGGGTGATGGATGGGAAATAGTTAAGAAAAGATGGGTGAGCATCTGATAATAGTATTAAGTTCAATGAGCAAGTAATAATATGGAATAAAGTTTGGTGATCATTCATTAAATTTACTCAGGAACATAGGTTGATATTAAATTAAGGAATGCTTGCAAGTTTTAAAACTTGGCTAGAGTGGGAAGCTAAGAATCTGTTCAGATAACTTAATCAGTTTATAATGTAGTTTTTTTTTTTTTTTTTTTTTTTTTGGCAATTTCAAGGTAAGATCAATGGTTAAGAATTGGAGAGAGAAAAGATGTGGGATTAAAAAGTGGTTTAGAAAATTGTGTAGATTATAAATTGATTTATAAACCTAATTATTACACTATCCGAACAGAGGCTAAAAAATATGAAATTGTGGTTAATGAGGGGGGTTTAAAATTGAGGAGAAAGAAGCTTAGGATACCTGAAGAGGTTAATCTTATAGGACATGTGGTGGTGAATAGGGAAATGTTAGAAGCATGGCTTAGATTGCCATTCTCCATAGATATCAGAAGATTTTTTTTAGTTATTCGAGAATAGTTCCATTTCAGCTCCCAATAGGTGGAGAACATTGATAAGGATGATAGTTCTCTGGGACGAACTATGTTTTGGCTAACTTAATGTGTTCTCATTCTTTATATAGTTTTAAGCAAGACAGGAATAATTCTAGATTCTATTATGTTAATGCTCGACCTAAGCGGGGGTCAATCTTATTAAGGGTCAACGAGACTCCATTAAAAAGTGAAAGATTCATTGGTTCTGGGTTGTTGGCCACTAGCAGCATATCAGAGACAATCCGGCCACATAAGTAACCATTGATGCTTCTTTTCGAACCTTGAGTAAGTACATTTTCCATTCCTTCAGCCATTGATATGTGGTTTTAACTTCTTTTAACTTTTTTATGTGTAGAATACAAACTCTTTAATCATACCACGGACTCGAGGGAGATATTTGATCGTGCTACAAAGTACTAAGAAGTGTAGAGGGAGTGCAAGTAATTGATAACTAACAAGAATTTCTATAAAGCCGGCCGCTAGCTGAGGAACCTGATTTCATTCCTCTCCACAAAGAAAATTGTAAGTTATATGTTATCAATATTTCCTCTTGCCTTGATATTTTATGGATTCAAACTCAACACTTGTTTTCCCTTCTCCGAAAAAAAGAAACAATCAATGAAGGATCTGGGAGTTGCTAAAGCAAGAGAAGGAAAGACCTTGGCTCAAGTCTCTATTTCAAATGTTGCCACTGTTGTTACAGGGGAGAAGATAAATGTATGGAAGTGAATATTGCAAAGCCTTCCAAAGTCATGGCTGATGAACATATTCCTAAGGCAGTTTTGCCAGAGGGAGTCATCATCAGCCTTAGGCGAGTAACTTCTCTGCAGGTCAAAGGTCAGGAGACGACTTTGAGTTCTCTCTACTGGGAGTTTCCTTCGTCTACCACTTAAGAGAAGATGAGCCCATTCTAGGCAATAGTCTAGAGAGGAAGGATGAATTTGAGGAGGTTTTTATAGGAGCATTGCTCCATTTAGGGATCCTAATCTTCTAGTGGAGACCAAGCAGGCCTGTAGGCTTTTTGCTAAATCATAGAAGAAAAAGCAGAGGAAGTATATAGAGAAGATGGTGCCAGGGAACTCGCAATAGTGGCAGTGGTGAACTGCTCAAGAGTAGCAACTAAGATGTATAAAATTGTCATCAAACTTTGTAGGGTAGAAAAGAGGGATGAACAGCTTACCAACGAGATAGAGCAAAAGATTAAGGCTTTAGAGGAGGTGGTCGTGCTTTGCCACCTTGCTAAAGAGTTTGCAGATGAGGTAAAAGCTTCCAAAATTATAAGTGAGGAAAGATTGAGGGCTGAAGATGGGAGGACTGCTAGACTTGAGCTGAGGAATGTAGAATTGAAGCCGAAAAATTTAGATCTACATATGTCCTTTGAAGAGGAAAAGAAAAGGACCCAACTCCTTCAAGAACTGTTGAATAAAGCCCATACAAACATCAAGGTAGTTGAGGAGCAAGCTAAGGGACATACTGATAAGATAATCACTAACTTCAAGGTTTCTTTTGAGTTTGAAGCAATAGAGTCTGAACTTTATATAATGGGCATTAAGTTCGTCATAGAAGAGTTCAAAAAGGAAGCCATAGATGTGGATATTTAGTAGTTGAGGACTAATGTTTAGTAGTTGGTAAAAATGAGAAGCAATAGAGGTGGGAGGGTAAGCAAGTTGAGGATTCTCCCATCCAAACTAACACTTAGACTTTATCAGCCAATTATTGTACCACCCTACCACCCTAGAAGACCCTTTTTGTACTTGTTTTTCATAATGAAGAACATTAATATCCAAGTGTTGCAGTTCTTACGTTATTTATTTATTCCATGTTTTCATTTAAATGAACTATAAATTTAGACTCAACACTTATAATTTATTTAAGCAAATTTCAGATAATAAGGTTGTATCTTGTAGCTCCTAAGTTAATACTTACTCAAGAGACGAAGTCCTATCGAAGAATTTTTTTAGTCCGGTGTCCGAATTTAGGGGGACCTTCGTACATTCTGAGATCGTCATATTCAGCTCTTTAAAACTGGAGATCTTTAATGATTCTTGCAAAATACTTTGAACATCTTAGCTCGATATTCTTGGAGTTCTTAATTCGTTTTGTTCTTCTGACTCTTTCGAGGTCAGGTATTTTACACATCTTATGCCCTCATGGGATCAGGTTTTTCTTTCAAGTGTGCAATGCTTACACCCCTTAAGACTTCGATATCCTCTCATGGGGATGTTTACTCGATTTGGGCCCTTATCCTCCCATGGGGATTGTTGGATTGTTTACCATCTAAGCGGTTTACCAAACTGTGATCGGGGTTTTGTTACCTTGTTAAGTTTTAAGGTTGTGATCTAACTCAGGACCTCTGAGGGATGTAGTTGAACTCAAGAATTTTGGTAGAAATTATTTAGATCGTAGCCAAACTCATGACATCTAAGGATCGTAGCCAAACTCAAGAATAAAGTTTTAAGTCGTAGCCGAATCATGCCTTAAATGATTCAATGTTTGGAAAACAATTCTGAATAAAGACTTTCATTCATTCTTTTCAAAAGAGAGTACAATAAATTTGTTCCAAATTTTTACCATTTGTGCTTCGCTTGAGATGCTCGACATTCCAAGGATGCATAAGTGGGGTTCCTTCTAGAGTTTGCATCTTGTATGCTCTATTTCTTAGCACTCTTTTTGTTTTTTAAGGTCCTTCCATGTTAGGAGAGAAAGCTTCTACATTGGGTTCCCTTGTTGCTAGGAAGACCTTTCTCAAAAATAAATCTCCTATCATGAAGTCTCTCCTTCAAACTTTGTTTTTGTAGAATCTTTCGCTTTTTTGTTTATATACAGGGTTCTTGAGTTCTACCCTATTTCTTTTTCTTATAAAAGGTCTAGTTCTACTAGGAGGGATTTTTTGTTGCTCTCTTCGTGGAAATTTTGAGTTCGATAATATGGAACTCCTATTTCCACGAGACTAACTATCCATGTTCCAAATGCGAGGGAGAACGGTGTTTCTCTAGTGCAGGTCTTGGTGGTTGTTCTGTATGACCATAACATGCTTGGCAGTTCTTCCATCCAAGATCCCTTTAGTTTTTCAAGTTTAGCCTTCAGAGCATGTTTTATGATTTTTTTGATAGCCCCGACTTGGCCATTTGCTTGAGGGTGATTAGAAGTGGAGAAATGCTTCTTTATGTTGAGTTCTTCGCAAAACTCTCTGAGTGTTTTGTTGTCATATTTTTTGTCATTGTCTATGCAATTGAGTGAGGAATTCCAAAGTGGCAAATGATTAATTTCCAGTCAAGTCTATTATTTTCTCTTCAGTGAGTTTTGCCAATGGCGTTGCCTTTGCTTTCGGAAAAGCTCTGTAAAGAGGGGAAAATCTTTGCCAATAATCGTGTCTTTTTGCATACTCAATTGTGTCTTCCTTCATACTATCCTTTCCTTAGTACTTTTTGGGCGAGGGCTTGTCCCTCAGTGTGGTTTCTGCAAATTTCTTCATGGGCTTCCCTCAAGGTATAATATGAGTCTTCTTCATTGAGACACATTAAGAGTGGGGTTTCATATCTTTTCTTGTACAAAACTTCATCGATAATGGTGAATCTAACTGATCTTATTTTTAGTTTCCAATCTAAACTTAGGTTTGCAGGGACCCTAAAATCCTTTAAAAATTGAAGAATTTCGTCCATCCTTGTTGGTTTAGGATCTGCTACCATCAGTGCTACCTCATTTGGTTTGATTGATGGGAACTGACTTTTCCCACTAGGATACTATCGAGCTTGTTCACTTCCTCATTGGTTGCCAGTTTGGACAACGCGTCTGCATGTAGTATTTTAGTACTTTTGGAGAAGCTTGATTCCTTTTGCAGCCCCATTAAATATTGTGCCATACACTCATCTTTGGCTTGGTAAGCTCCTCTTAATTGGTTGATGACGAGCTGCGAATCACTATGGGCAATAACTAGTTTTATTGCGAACTCTTTAGCCATTTTGAGTCCTACTACTATGAGAGCTTCATAGTCATCCTTGTTGTTTGAAGCTTTAAAATTAAAACACAAGGAGTGACAAAAGAATTTTTGTATAGACTTATCTGAACAATCCCTGCTATTGCTCTTAGGTCAACTAAAACTTGTCCTTTAATAGTTGTCTGTGGTTTGTAAAAGATTTCAAACTACCCTAACTCCACTGCCGACTTCATAATTCTCCCTGATATATCTGCTTTTGGGGGATATGTCTAAGTGGGTAATTTATTAGAACATGTATGGAGTGCTCCAGAAAGTAGGGCCTTAATTTATAGGTTATGGTAAGTGTATATACTAGCTTTTCCATGGGGAATTATTCGATTTCAACAAGTTGGAGGGATTTACTAGTATAGTATACATGTATTTGAGGTCAACATTCTTCTTTGATGAGCACTGCACTTGTGGAGGGTGGAGATATTTCCAGGTATATGTATAATGGTTCTTTTGCTCTTAGTTTGAATAGTAGTGGAGGGCGTGAGAAATGTTTTGATGTCTTCAAACGCTTATCGATAAATTTCAGTCCAGCAAAATTCCTTTCCTCCTTTGAGTACATTACATAACGATTTGCATTTGTCGGTTGAACTGAACACAAACTGGCTAAGCGCAACTATTCTTCTTATTATGTTTTGGACCTCATTAGGTTTTGTTGGGGCTTTCATCTCTAGTACTACTTTTATCTTTTTTGGGTTGGATTTGATTCCTCACAAGTTCACCATGTAGCTGAGGAATTTTCCTAAGCTAACTCCAGAGGCACATTTTAACAGATTGAACTTCATTTTGTGTCTTTTGAGTTGGGCGAACATTTCTGTCAGATCCGTAATGTGATCGAAGAATTTTGTGCTTTTGACGAGCATGTCGTTAACATAAACCTCTTTTTTTTACAATTAGATCAACGAACATGAAATTCACCAACCTTTGATATGTAGCCCCCACATTTTTACCCAAAGAGCATGAACTTATAGTAGTATAATCCTATGTCCATGATTAAAGAGGTATGCTACTCGTCGTCTGGGTTCATAGGGATTTAATTATATATAGAGTAGGCGTCCATAAAACTGGGGGGTTTGTGTCTTGTATTAGCATCTACCATTTGATCAGTTTTAGGAAAAGGAGAGCTATCTTTAGGGAAAACTTTGTTGAGGTTGGTAAAATATATGCAAACTCCCCAATTCCCATTATTTTTCTTCATAAGCACGAGGTTGGCAACCCACTTCGGATAACGGGCTTCTGAGATAAAACCATTTCTTAAAAGCTTGTCTATTTCCTTTCCTAAGGCAGCATATCGTTCTGGATTCAGAGGTCTTCTTTTTTAATGCTTGGGTCAAACATCGGGATCTACATTGAGTTTGTGGCATGCTACTTCGGGATATATTCATTCCATATCAGAATGGCTCCAAGCATATACATCCAAGTTTTTTCCCAGAAATTATACCAGCTCGATTTTCGTTGATTTTTTAAGTACGTGTCCTACACGAAGTTCTTTCTTTTGTTTATCCGAATTTGGTACTACTGTCTCTGATTTCTCAACAAGTTCTACTTTCTTGAATTGATTCTCAAATCTGGGATCTATCTCTAGGTCAGAGATCTCAATTACTCACACCTTCGGATACACAATATTGAAACTTCGAGCCACAGCTTGATTGTCTCGTACTATGCCTTTCCCATTTGGAGTTGGTAACTTCACTGCATCATGATATAATGAAGTGGCAGCTTTGAGCTTTTGAAGTATATTTCTTCCTAAAATGGCATTGTAGTTTTATGGGAGCTCGACCACGATAAAATCTATAACAATTTTCCTTTGGTGTGGGTGTTCTTCGAGTTCCACCATTAGTGCAATTTTGCCTTTAGCATATATTAAATCTTCTGGAAAAAAAAACCCTGAAATAGCTTATAATATGGTAATAGCAGACCTTTATTCAAGCCCATGTGGTCATACGTTCTCAAATACAAGATAATCACCGAGCTGTCGTTGTCTGCTAAGGTCTTGTGAATGACTATTCCAGCTAGTGGCATAGTGATTAACATTGCATCACTATGAGGTTGGAGAACGCACATCATGTATAATTCATGGAAAGTAACAGACTTCAATTCTTGGATGTCAGAGCAGCAAGTGGTATTGACCTCATTTTTTAGTGTGCGTATGCTTTTCTTGCTGTTCTCTTTCTGGTTCGTTTGGACTCTTCCAAATTTTAAGCTCCTTCAACCATCATTTTTACTTCTTCCGTTGCATGATTTTTCTATCCTTCTTGTAGGGAAGGTGGTATGTTAGGTTGCTCGCCTAGTTCTACAAGTTTGGCTATAAATTACCGTAGGTAACCCCGTTTGATGAGGGCTTCGATTTCTTCTCGTAATTCTCTACAATAGTTTGTTTCATGTCTTGCAAATCGTTGATAACGAAATACTTTTGTTGGTTGAGGTTTGAAGAACTGATTTTCAAGGTGGAGGTTGTTTGATAAAATATTTGTCCCTTATTTGGAAAAAGACAAACTCTAGTGAAGTATTCAATAAGGCATAGTATATGGACCTCTCTGGGTATTATCTGGGCCCGCTATTTCTTTCTCTCCTTCGTTCTGGTGCTTTATCTTTCCTCAAGTCCTTCTCTTTGAACTTTGGTGTTTTGGTTTCTACTCCCTCGTCAAAGGTGGGGTCCTCTACATTTCTTAGCTCTGCTTAAGAAGGCATGACATTACGTCGGACTGTACGAACCACCAGAAATGTATTCTAGGTCGGAGATTGGATAACGCAACAATAAGTGCGGCATCAATAGAAAATTTCTCCATTTCTTCTTTTTGGTTCTTGAATCTATCAAGGTAACTCCTTAGGGATTCTATGGGGCCGTTTGTAATTAATAAAAGTGTTCCCTTGGAACAGTTCTCATCTTGGCTCTCCTGAAGTAGCTTAGAAAAGTTGTAGCGAGGTCTTTCCAGTACTTTACTGAACCATGAGGGAGCTTTCTGAACCATCTTTGAGTTTGGTCTCCAAAGGTTAAAGGGAATGGTTTGCATAAAATGACTTCACTTACACCTTAGAGCTTCATCCAAGAAGTATATTTATAGATATGTCCCTCAGGATCAGTGCTTCCTTCGTATCCAGCAAGTACTGGCATTTTGAATTTCTTTGGCAAAGTTTCAACCAAAACTTCCATAGAAAACGTGATCATGAGTTTTGGTCGATCCCTTATGTGGAACTATTTTTCTTTGATTCAAGTTCCATGACATTTTGCTTTAATGTTTCAAGTTCATCGATTTACACATTTCCATGATGTAGAAAAGTTTTTATAGTATACAAAAATGGTTCTGTTCTAACAGGGACAGTTTTGGGAGACCGTGGACTTGGTTCCCCCAAATGGCTAAAGACACTTCCTTTTTTGTTTGCACGATGATGCCTAGGAAGGTTTTGTATTTAATCTCATATCTCCTTGAATGAACTTTCATTGAAATCTAAAGCTTTCCTCCTATGGCGGGCATCTCTATAACTTCGTACTGACAATTGAACCTCTGCTTCAGTCCTAGGATGGAGGAAACTGATTTGGTTTTTCCCTAAGCGAGCTATCACATTGGTGAAATGGTCCAATTTTTCATGATTATGTCTATGCCACTAGTACAGTTTTAGTCATTTGTATTGGTTGTAAAAGGGAATATGCGTCAGTTTTGGAAGTGACGCATATGGCGCAGACGTACATGGTAAAGAGAATATGCGTCGGTTGTTATCTGACGCAAAAAGTAAAAATATATGTGTCGGTTGTATAAAAAAACGACGCATATAGTTAAAAAGAAAAATAAATAAATAAATAAATAAATAAAGAATATGCGTCGGTTTACATGTACAACCGACGCATATAGTACAACTGTATGTGTCGGTTGTACTATACAACCGACGCATATAGTTGTACTATATGCGTCGGTTTTCATATACAATTGACGCATATTCTTCTTTTTTTTACTTTTTTTTTAAATCCAAAAATCCTGTTTAATATTTTATAATCAACCTCATTGTTAACTGTAACTAACAACAACCAACAAATAATCAACAGAAATGCATAATAAAATTATATAAGTCAATTTACATTAATATTAATGATAGTTATTACAAATGTTCAGTACATATACATTAATTACATAAAAAATGAAAATTTACATACAAGATTCATAGAAGTATTTAGCCCATAAATTTCTAACATCGTCAATCTCCTCTACTGAGTAAGAATCTTTATAAAATGCCTACAAACAGTTAAGATAAATTATTAGTTATTTCTTAATAACTAATAAATGGATAATTAAACAATTCGTAGTTTTTAATATTTATAATACATTATCTAAATAAGTTAATTGAAAATATTGTGTGACTATCTCATACATATTTCTCATAACATAATAGCCACATTCAGAACCTCCGGGTTGCTGAGGACACTAAATTTTCATATTAAAACTATTAGTGTGTGTGTGTGTGTGTGTGTGTAGAGAGACAGAGAACTAATTATTCAGGAGTTTGTAGTAACTTTTAAATTGACATACCGCAATTTGTTTCCAATTTATATTGCCTATACTCCTCTTGCCACCATATATCCAAAATGTTTTAAGAACCCCAAAATTTGAATAAAAATGAATGATTATAACATTTATACAGAAATTTTGGCAGAATCTCCTCTATAAATTGAACATAATCAACCTGTAGAGAGACCCTGGAATTAAAATCTATTTTAACTTTTGAAGAATCACAACACAAACACATCAATTTCACCTAAAACTCGATAACAATTATTATATGGAAACTATAAAAACTTATCCACCACATACTAAACAAAAAAAAATGATCAAGAAAATATATAAATACTTACGTAGTCAACGTTGGTCTAATTTATATTTTATGCTTATTTGACCCCGCTGAATCCAAGAAGTATACGGTGTTGGTTTGAGAAAAAATCACAAGCAACATCCAATGATTCTTACGTATTGTGAACGTATAAATACAACTTTAAATGTCAAATGATTTGAACTGAGTAAGAAAGAATGAATATTAATAGTCTTACTCTTGGAAGTACGGTACAAGAATGTATTGCTTGGATTGCAAGGTCTACCTGGTTTCAGCCATATACGTAATGACGTTGTCAAAATTATTTTTCACCTTAATTGACGCAATTTGTGACGGACACATAAATCCAACCGACTTGATGCCGACTTCCTCACACAACTCATGTAGGTACCTAAAAATAATTAAATCAATAAATGAATGAATGATGAAAATTTAAATGGAATTTATAAATTTGTGTTAAGCAGTCTCACATCGTGTGTGTTTGTAGGATAGATATATTCAACAATTCCATTTTAAGCAAGTCGTCGATTGTAATGTAAATATTTTTGTCGTCCGTATGATGAAACACATTTGCGTCTAAAGGCACAGTGAAAAAGTCAATACCAACAGGTGTCTGAATGACCGCATTGTGCAACCTTTTGCAATCATCACCCAGAAATTGTAACATTACATCGTCAACCAGCGAAGATCGTCAGGTAGATGACATTTCAGAACTTTTGGCCTTTTTTTGGTTATTGACTTTTTTTGCCTTTTCCGATGACTTTTCCTGCAGGTAAAAAATTGTTATCATCATAATTCGTTTCATATAAATATCAAAGTAAACAATTTTGAAAGAAACTTTTATATAATTAAAAATTATTCCCTCTGAATGTGTGTGTGTCTGTGTGTGTGTGTGTGTGTGTGTGTGTCTATATATATATGGTCCACGCAACTGATATTTCACCAAACACCTTCTCTGCATTGAATCCATCATCTTTTATTATTGAGTGCCTAAGATTGTTTGTTTGTTGGTTTTAAGTGATTTTACAGGTTTTAAACTTAAGATTTAATTGGGACAAAAAAAAATTGAATTTATAGGCTATTTTTAACATTTTGTCAATTTGGGCCGAAGCCCAACCCACCCAACCCGACACTCCCTTCGAACTTCAAAGATTCACTTCCGACTTCTCAAATCTCAAATTCATTTCCCATAAATTTCATAAATTAATCCCATGTTTTTCTGCTTAAGTTATATAGCATAATGGATTAGCGGGACTGTAGATTCATGGATATATGTGTTTGATGTTGTTTTTGTCATGTTGAAACTTGAATCTTTAATAATTTACCAATTATTAAGTTTGTTTTTGTTTAATTTTTGGCTTTTAGTTTGTTGTTGGCTTGTTTCCGTCTGTATGGGATTCTGAATTTAGAGGAGGCTTAAGAGGATATACGTATACTCTTACTCTGGTTGTCTAGCATTTGTATATCTAATTTCTGCTTTTATGGGGCTAGGAGTTAAATAATCTATTAATTTGATTTTTATTGATTCCATTTTCCTATTTTTATTCTTCATTTATGTTCTTATTTGCTTGAAGTGAGATGAGTTCTTAATTTGTAGACTTTTGTGTAAAGGGGTTCTCATTTAAGTAATCTACTAAAATTACCAATTTGTCAAATTATTGAAATGCTTTTTAAATTTGTCAGTGTGCAGTATCTATATAAAATGTATCATAAACATTTAGTCATTAATATTCTTATTTAGTTTGATCGAATTCAATATTTGTTAGCTTCTGGAGTTCTCTTCTGTAGCAAATGCTTTTTCCACATAGTCATTTGTTGCGCAAAGATATCTGCTGCTCTCTTTCAGATCTTCGTACAGTCTGAGTTCAGTCTTCTGTAGCCTGAGTTCATTGTCAATATTCCTCGGCCCTATAGGTTCTTGAATATTCAAAGTTTTCGATCCTATTTGGTTATTGTACAATTCTTGGTCCCTGAGAGAACCTTCACGGGAGGTTAAGTAGTTGTCTGTTGAACAATCCTTTGGCTGAGTTGTTTTTATTTGTTTTAGGCACAAATCCGACACTTCTTTCATCCCTGAAAATGCAGAATTCAGGCATTGGGTGGAGACTTAAGACACCAAATCAGATAATTGAACCTTGGCTGCCTCCAAACAATTTGTCCCCAATTTCTGTGTTCCTAGGGTTTCCTCTGCTTTCTCTAGTACATACTGTAGATATTTACCCTGGGCCTCGATCCGTACCTGTAAATGGCATTGTACCTACACATACAGAGTAAACCCTGTTCACAGTGCTGCATGAAATTCCATATTTGATTGTTAGGGAATTTGGATTACTTTTGTTTATTAGGCAAGTTTCATTGCAATGAGATTAAATTTGGCATCACCATCCTAAATGTGTGAAATATTTACCTCATGAAATAAATTTGGTTAAGGAGCATGTTGTATTGATAGATCTCCCAAATGTCTGATGAATACTTTTCTGTTTTAAGATTCTGGAGGGTTTTGAAGAGGTCACACTTTATTTCTTAAAGAATTCTTGAGAAGTAACGTATATAGTGTGCATATACATTATAATAGATAGAGTTGATTATTGAAAACTCATATTTTCTCCCTCTCATTTCAGGTGGTCATGAACTGAGCAAAAGCACTGGAAATGCTAGTGGAAGAGCTTCTTATGGTAAGAAACGTTTATTTATTCAATGATCTTGTGTAATTCTTATTTATGACTAACTTCATATAAGTCTATTTGAAAACAAGCTTAATTTGAATTCAAGATTTTTATTAGCTATTATTAATTAGTTTTAAATTTGATTTGGGTTTAGATAGAGTTTATTGTTGAATTTGTGATGTTGAGGAGTTAGGGATTGATGTTGGAAGTTGTTTGAGGTGTTGGTTTGATTTTTAAATTATTATGTTGGTTATGATGTTTTTTCTACAGGTTGACTAAGTCCAATTTATAATGGAGGTTCTGTCGAAATTTCTATAGAATTTTTTACAATAGAAGGGAAGGAAAGAGAAGTTAACATGTCTAAGTTTAAGTTTTACACTTTGGGTGAAAGCTCATTTTCCTTGGTAGTAGATCCAGCATCTAGCTGACATCTATCATCGATGCACTTCACGTCTCTGGTCTAGTAGATTGATTTAGGACAAGTCATATCAATTTCTATGAAATCACATTTGAAAGATATAAATGTATTTTGCTTTTAACTCTATTTTTTATTTTTTCTACCATTTATTAAGTGAAGCGTGACATTCACTTATAACTTTGCTCAAATTTGTTATAGGTGTAACTTTGAAGATGGACCAAATTTTGCGAGGTTATATTGCGGGATAAAGTTGATATTCCCGTAGTAAAATATTTCTTTTATCAAATGATGATGTTCTTTTGCGAATTTGTTAAATATTATCAACACTTTCTTTCGTGGATTTGTTATTCTGTATTGTGGATTTATTAAACATTATCAAAACTTTATTTTGTATGGATTTGAAAATTAATAATGTATTTACTTTTTTTTTATTTAAAGTACCATTTTCATGAAGTAATTAGAAAAATTTGGATTTTATAAATAATTTGTTCAATAATATTTAAAATATATATAGCAGCGTTCAAAAAATGTTGCAAAATGGTCTACGACAACACTCAATAAATGTTGCAAAAGATTGGGTTAAACGTTTTTGCAATACTTTAAAAACGTTGCAAAAAGGTCTACGACAGTACTTAGTAAACATTGCAAAAGGGTCTACGGCAACACTTAAAAAACGTTACAAAAGGGTCTACCACAACACTTAATAAACGTTGCAAAAGGGTCTACCGCAACACTTAATAAACGTTGCAAAAGGTCTATTGCAACATTTATTTCAATCTTTTGCAACGTTCAAAAAACGTTGCAAAAAGTTTTTTCTCTAAGGAAACACTGCGATTTGCAACACTTTCCAAACGTTGCAAAAACCTTTTGGCAACATTTTTTGAGTGTTGTAAAAGGCTATTTTTGTTGTAGTGACTCTGACCTGACTCGATCGATCTCCCTCGTGATCATATCTTTAACAGCATCTATCGACACGACCCCACTCGATCGTCTACTGGAACTGTGGCTTGCCATATACAACTTTGATCGTGACATAGACACCATATCCCCTCACCTGTCCAGGATGCTCCTCCTTCCCAAGGGCTTCGGATATGACATCATGGTGACTATTTGGGACAAATGTCCCTTTAGTGGCTTTCTCCCCGTTTTCAATCTGTTTCAAAAGGGAAAAAAAATGAGAATTTAATATAAGTACACTTCAGTCAATTTTAATTCACTATATGAAAAAATGAGAGGCTATACTTACAATTTTTTCGTACACCTCCCTCGTTTTCTCTTTGGGCATGTAATAGGTTTCATCGTCTTTATTCTTGGATCTTGCTCTAACCCAATCTAAACTGCGATCTTCGCTTAACATAGACGAGCTCATTGACCCACAAGAAGACGCAGAATACAGTGGGTCTGTTTGAAGCCACTCTTGCCTCATCCCAATATAACCAGCTTGGCCTAAAAAGTGTGAATGCTCGTTCTGCAGTTGCCTTTCCCTAGCCTTCTGACTTTTTTCCTTCATAAAAAAATCACAATCTTTTAGTCTTTCAAATTAGTATAAAAAAATGAATAAGAATTGTAACATTATACAAACCTTGAAAATCTCAGTCTCACGTTCCTTTTTGAATTTTTTCCAATGTTCCTCCGCCAAGAAATCGTACAGCTGAGTAGGTAATGTATATTTCGGGTGCTCCTTGTTGATGAAATCACGCACCAACCTTGTTTTGAAGTCATTCCAACGTGAACCCGCAACTCTAAAAATAGTTTTTTTCATGTCGTCATCGGGTATGTTGAACTCCCTCTAAAATACAACAATAATATGCAATGATATTTCAAAAAGATTAATTACTAATTAACTACACACACACACACATGTGATACATTTATATCTTCCCAAATCATGTTCTTAAGGCCTTGATTAACTTGGTGCCAATTACTGATATTTATATCAACGTGAATACGGACCAAAGACCCAAGACAAGACTTAAAGTCCTCCTTATGTCGTCCGATCGGTCTATTGTGCTCATCAAATTCAATGACTTTCATTTCCGGCACCTTCTTCTTCATCTTTTTGCAAGTTGTTGGCCCTCTAGTCTTTTTCTTTTGGCTAATGGACTAACCATGATCAGATGAACTAGCTATGACTTTGAAAGTTACTATTAAACGTACCTGCATGTATAACACAGAAAAATATATGTTGCATATTAATTAGTGTTACCAAAATAAAAATAAAAATATTTTCAATGGATAGAGTATATATATAAACAATATTACAAAGTATAAGAATGTAAATGACCTTACACAACTAATAATCACGAACGATGTTCAATCCAACATCCTTCTTCAATATCCCCATGCGTGTAATCGGTTTCAAGGTTATCTTCCCCTGAAGTTGCACCCGTTTGTATATCAATAGAAAATGGAGGGATTTCATCAAAGTGGTCGTAGTCTTCTTCATCCACCACATCACCAATGCCAACAATACGTTTCTTACCTTCAAGAACAACTGACCACTTAGTATTGGCAGGATCATGAACATAAAATACCTACTTTGCTTGTGATACAAGTATGAATGGCTCATCAAGATAGCTCATCCGACCAAAATTCACCTAAGTGAAACCTAATTCATCCACCCGAACACCCCGTCGGTTATCAACCTATTTACATTGGAAGAGAAGAAACTTGAACTCCTTGTAATCAAGTTCCCAAATATCTTCAATTACACCATAATAAGACATTATAGCATCTATTGGCCTAGTATCTTTGGCTCTGGAAAAATCTCTTGATAATGCTACTTGTGTTACGCCACTATTTTGCATTGTACTTTTACAATCTTGACATTTTGTGTAAAATATATACCCATTAATGTCACATGCTTCATAAGAACTCACAAGTATGCCAGGACCATACCTTAACCACTTCATCATTTCAGAAATGGTATTCGGCGTTTGTGACAACTCTTTCATTACTAGATCTTTGAATTTTTTTGGAAATGAGCGATTATGTTGATTATTCACCCACCTTTCATCTTTTGTAAGATTCTGCTGCCTTAAAATGGACATGTACTGGTCCAAATATGGATGAACCTCAGTTGGGTGATGCAAGATAAGGAGGTGTGCTTTGTCTCGCAATTCAACACTACGAAAGATTGTTTTGCATCCAATCGTACCTTTATCTTCGAGTTTTCCCTCATGATGCTTTTTAGGAATACCAATAGACTCAACACCATCCAGGTAATCACTACAAAATTCGATAACCTCCTCAGAAGCATAACCTTCAATGATACTGCCTTCAGGTCTAAATCGGTTTCTCACATATCCTTTTAATATCCTCGTGTATCTCTCAAATGGATACATATACCTTAAGAAAACCGGACCAAAAATCTTAATTTCTCTCACCAAGTGAACAAGTAAGTGCACCATAACATCAAAAAATGATTGCGGAGAATACATTTCAAATTGACATAAAGTGATAACGATATCGGCCTGCAAATTATCCAAAGCCTCCGGATCAACAGCTTTACTGTAAATTGCGTTGAAGAAAAAATACAGTTTTATAATGACATGTCTAACATGTTTTGGAAGTATGCCTCGAATTAAAACTGGTAACAAGTGTTGCATTAAGACATGACAATCATGAGACTTCATACCAACCAATTTCAAGTCCTTCACCTACACAAGACTTTTGATGTTTGAAGAGTATCCAGATGGAACCTTAACGGCACTTAAGCACTCAAAAAAGCTTGTTTTCTCTTTTCTAGACAAATTATAACAAGATGGGGTAAAAAGGTACCCTTTTCCGACTCTTAAGGTGCTAACTTATCATTTATCCCCATTTCTACCATGTCTTTTCTGACTTTGATACCGTCTTTTGTCTTTTCTTGAATGTTCAATAATGTCCCGATGATATTATCACATACATTTTTCTCCACGTGCATTGCATCAAGGCAATGCCTTGCTTGTAAATATTCCCAGTACGGTAGATCCCAAAATATCAATCTCTTCTTCCAAAGACTCTTCTAAGGAAGCTTAAAAGGTTTGCCAAACACGACATCAATATTTTTAACTCGTTCATAAACCTCATTTCCTATTAACGGCAAGCGGGAAACTCGAGTCTCGGTTTTCCATTGAAGGCCTTTTTCTTCTTTCGATAATGGTGGTCAACCGGGAGAAAAATTCGATGAGTCATAAACACATTTTTCTTACAGTTTTTCAGCTAAAGATTAACCGTGTCTTCCTCAAAAATGGAACATGCTTTAGCTCCTTTGTTAGTATATATCTCGACAAGTGACCATAAGGTGGAAAATCATTTCTGGTACAAAATATCATAGCACGTAAGGTGAAATTCATTTGGCTATGTGCATCAAACACAGACACAATTTCATTCCACAACAGTCTTAAATCTTCAATTAATGGCACAAGGTAAATATCTATGTCATTCTCGGTTGTTTAGGCCCTGATATTAGCAATCACAACATGATGTCCTTGTGCTTCATACATAGCCAGGGGGAATATTGTAAATCGCCAAAAGAACCGGTCAAGTGCTATGTCGACTACTCATGTTACCGTGCGGATTCATCCCATCTGTGCATAGTTCAAGCCTAAGATTCCTATCTTCGCCACCAAATTCGGGAAACATCCTACTAATGTTCCTCCACTGAGGAGAATCGGTCGGGTGGCTTAGCTTTCCATCTTCTTTCCTCCCTTCAGCATGCCACCGCATGTTCTTAGCATCCTTTGCATTAGTAAACAAGCGTTTAAATCTTGGTATTACGAGTAGGTACCATAACACCTTTGCCGGAGAGCCTTTCTTATCCTCACAATTATCATTTTCGTGCTTTCACTTATACCTCGATGCCCCACACTTTGGACATAGATGTAAGTTCTTATACTCATTCCAATACAATACACAATCATTTGGACATGCATGTATCCTCTCGATCTCCATACCAATAGGGCACAACATTTTCTTTGCCTCGTAAATTGAACTAGGAAGCTCGTTATCCTCCGAAAGTATTTCTCATAAAAGTTCCAATAATGCCGTGAAACTCTTATCACTCCACCTATTCCTTGCTTTCAAGTTATACAATTTGAACACAGCCGACAATTTTGTGAATTTATTACAACCAGAAAACAAAGGCTTTTAAGAATCCTAGAATAGGTTATCGAATATATGAGGCTTTTCAATGAAATCTTCTTGTATATCACGCATCATTTCATCTATCCAATCATTACCCACATCATTCTCGTCATTCGCAACATTCTCCACATTAATCTCATCATTATTGCTCAAACCCTCATTCTCACCTGCGCTCTTCCTAGGAAGTATACTCTCACCATGCCATATCCACCGTGTATAACCCTCTTTAAACCCACGACGAATCAAATGACTCTTCACTTGCTCAGAACTATGAAACTTTCTCAAATTTTTAAAATCACAACAAGGATATAAAATCATTTCTTCCCCTTTCTTTATTTTATTTTCCTCAGCCCATTTCATAAATTCTTCAACTTCTTTCACTTATTCTTGTATACTATGTCTCTCATACATCCAACTCTGATCCATATCTAACCACCTATATATCAAGATATTCACAATGTATTAAAACGAATGAAATCACCTTAAATTTTAAATTTCATTTTTTTAATTATAAAATTCTAAGAAAATTTCGACAGAATCTCCCCTATAAATTGGACTTAACCAACTTGTAGGGGCAATCAAAATTTCACAATAACACCAAAACATTCAACCTCAACATATCCAAAATTCAAACACAACTTTAGTCAAACTTCAACATCATCAACTACTCCAAAATTAATCCGACATCAATTCCCAACTCTTCAACATCAAATGTTTGTAATCAATTGTATATTATATAAAAACTAACATTCCATAATTTCATTAAAACTCCATCAATTAAAAAATTGAAATATATTCATCTACTAACTCAAAATCAATTACCTAAAATTAACATTCGAACTAAACTAATAAAAATTCATTTAAACTAATTAACAAATAAATTAAATCATCGTAGACATAATAATTATACAACATATATATAAAAAATTACTACACTATATACATGATATATATATATATTTATGTGTTTTTTAATTTTATATATATATATATATAGAAACACACACACACACATATATATATACACATATATACTTCTCATAACATATATATAAACATAAAAATATATCAATGTATATCTATATGTACTTTAAAAACAAGAGAGGCGGCGGCAGGTGGCGAAAATGAGAGGGAGGAGGCGGCGGCTGGGGCGTAACGTGAGGGAGGAGGCGGCGGTGGGTGGCTCGACGGTAGCTTGTGCGTAATGTGAGGGAGGAGGTGGCAGTCGGTGGCTTGACGGGGGCGCGGTGAGGTTTGGGGAGGGTTTGAGTGAAAGAGAAAGTGAAGAGAGGCGGCTGGGTTTGAGTGGTTTGAGTGAGAGAGCGTGAAGAAATGGTTTAAGTGAAAAGAGAGTGATGAATCACGACCAGATCTGCATAAAAAAATTGAACAATATGCGTCGGTTCCATTTTCAGAACCGACGCATATTGATTAAAAACTATATGCAGACATATAGTGGATTTTTTTGCGTCGGTTTCGTTTAAGAAACCAACGCATATTCTCTTGACATATTTACAAAATCTCCACAGCCATTTTTATACGCTTCGATTTTCCAAAAAAGAGACGTAAATTACTTTTTTTTTGTCTAATTTGTACTAGTGTTCGAGGATCTTTTGGTTCTTTGGGGGTTTCACCCTTGTTCCTTCCGAAATTTGGAGGAAACTCCACTTCTTAGCATTGGCTCATTTTTTAGGATATTGCAAAATCTTGGAAATCGAAAAAATGAAACTAGTAAGCTTAGGGTTTATTGGGTATGTAGTTTTTTGTATGCTAGATGGTGGAGAACTTCATTTTAGGGGGAGGTCCTCCTTCTAGCACATAACAGTTGACATAAAAAAAATGATTTAAGTATGTAGGAATTTTCTAGTCAACTTAAGATAGTATTTTAGTTGAGTTTATGGTTTTGAAAGTAATTTGTATGGTAAATTTGTGAGAGTTTTGACAAGTAAGATGAAATTAAATTAACTCGAAGTAGGGAAAATGATTTATATTCCCAAGATTTGCTTGCATGTTAATACTAATGACAATTTGTTAATATAAGTCCCAATTTCAGACATTTTCGTAGGTCCCTCCAACATTGGTCTTCGGGAGTGTGGTGTTGATGTAGAGCTCTTCTGATAGAATCTAATTGAGTTCAACTCGGTATGTATCCAACTGAAGATATAATTTTCGTACTGAATGATGAGGTCAGTTACTGTTGAGGTTGGAGGTCATCTTTACTAGGTGAACTTGAAGGGCATGTGGTAATCGTACTTCCAGATGGCTTGAGTCCATTTCATAAATTGCAAGATACGAACTAGGTCTTGTATTCTGATAAACATGTCAACAAGTTTGTTTAGGATTACTGAATTATACTTGAAATTGGAACTGTGATGGACTTATTGAAGAGGGTACGTGAATTAGCAATGGCTAAAGATTTAGCTACCATAGTTTAATATTATATTTTCAAAGATATCAGTGTTCAAGATTTTTTTATCTTTTACACACACACATATAGGATATCTGCTTTTTTTCCTCTCATTATATTCATTCCATATAATTGTACTTGTAGTTATTGTCTTCCCGATTTAAGATCTTTGAGAAATAGAAAAGGATAAATTGAGGCTCCATGGATTCATAATTTCTTTAACAAATTTTTTAGTCACAACAATCATTTTACATGTCATTGTTGTGAAAATATATTTGGTGAAGAATGAAGAACAAACAAAATATGGAACAAGGAAATAATTGATTTACAAAGCCTTGTAATTCAAACACAATATGGTTAACTATTTGGTTAATATTTATTTGATAAATTAATGCATGTTTGACTATAGTTAGTATTCATTTGGTTAATGCATGTTTGACTATTTAAGTTTGAATTTGGATTATATTCTAATCACTATTATATTTACATAGGTTTACTAAGATTTTTACGTTATTTAAATTTTTATTATTTATTTTTCAAATTGAATAGTTAACGTAATTTTTATTGCGATAGTTTTTTGGATGTAATTTTTAAATGTATTTCCTTTTTCTTTTTTCTTTTTTTTTTTTTTTTATAAATACAAGCAAAATTTATTTCCAAACTTATTATGTAATTGGTTAAATCTTTATTTTATTTTAACCAACAACATTTCCACTTAAATATCCTATTTGATATTTTTATATTCTATTAGACCATTATTTGTACTTTGTATCATTTTTACCTTGACATTTAGTTTTGAACGAATTATGAATTCACGACTATTAATGCATGCATTATCACAAGCAAGATTATTAAAACTAGTATTTTAATAACTAAAATCAATTTCAATTTTATGCACATAACTTTTACATAATGCATTAATTGTTTATACGTCAAAATAATAATGTAGAATAATATATTAATTTTTGTTACCGATTTATCATGTACGCACAAAGAATATTATATATGAATTATGATATATGACAACTACTTACCTTTTCCCATTGTACTTCATGATTTCTTCCTTCATTGCTTGTATTCATTATTTCCAAAACTTATTTGGTAAATGGTTTATAAACCACACAATTTCTCAAACTACTATCTAACCATACACATTTTCTCTCACCAGTTTTCGACCATACATTTTATTTCAAAATCATAAATAAACCAGTTTATAAACCATTATAGTGTTACCAAACGGAGGCTAAATTTTCCTTTAACACTAAAACATACTAACCCACATTTTCTGGTAGAATGAAATACATTATTCTTTTCTCTAAAAGAAAGATATTCTGGCAATACATTTACATGTATTTTAGTAATTGCACACAACCACTTTTTCACTTGACATAACTATTGTCAAAATACACAAAGTGACTCCATCATTACTTTATAAGTTATACTTGTCTCTATTAGAAGTACAATTGGTTTTCTTAAGTGAACCAACTCAATCACATATTTGCATTGTAATATCCTTTAAACTCATTAAAGTTTTTGCAAGGATATTTAGTTTTGATTTGACACAAAAATCTTCTTTTTTTATGAACCTTATCCAAACATATACTGAATAGTACAAATCTCTTAATTCTTTCACTCATTTGAAAGAAAGAAATTTGTATGCTCTTTTACTCATTGAAAGAGTTTGTTTTCTAAGGTGTGAGCAAATTTGTTTCACAAAACAAATCTCATTGTCAAATCAAATAATCTTACTTGATCTTGTTTAAATCTCACTCCCATAGTTCCTCGATTAGGAATGTCTACTAGAAATAACATTTCCTTCGCAAACAATTTATGCAATTATGTACACTTACATGTTTCTATATTTATACTTCATTCCCCCCCCCCCCCCCCCCGCAAAAAAAAAGTAAAACTTCATTTCATACCATAAAGTAAAATGACATCACTATTAAGCATTATTTTATGCATATGTTTGTAAAAATCCCTTGTAAAGACCATGGGTCCATTTAATTCACATGTCAATGAACTTGTGATGTGATCTGTTATGGGGATCACCAAGAACACGCGGAATTAAACGCCGGAAAGCTCTAAAATCCAAGATAGTAGGCGGTAACAATGCAACCCCGACCTCACGATGCAAGAACTATGGGTATATTAAACCCAAAACTCGTTACGATGCGGAGATAAGAATCACAAAGGGGGAACGTCACAAAGGTTGTCAAATCCTTTGATAAGTTTAATTTGTTCGACGAGAACACGAAGAAAATATAAGGGAATATCTCACCTTCAATATCATTAATCTCAAGAATAAAAGTTGTGTTTTACAATGCTGAATAAAGCCATATATATAGGCAAAGAAAATAAAGCAACTAAAAATAAACTAGAATTCAACCTAGACTACAAAGCTAAAAACGCTAACATTAACTTAAAATTCGGAACCTAATTTACGGCCGTAATCACGCTACGGATTAAAAATTGACAACATATGTTACGGCCGTGAAAATGACCTTTACGGCCGTAATCAATATTCTGAATTAAAACTACTAAACTTTTTACGGCCGTGAAATAGAGGGTTACGGCCGTAAGTCCTCTTCTGCATAATTTCGCCATTGTAGTGTTACGGCCGTAATTTTGGCTTTACGGCCGTGAATCCGTTACGACCGTAATATCAGGCTTTACGGCCGTGATTCAATTGCTGCCCAATTTCTTGTTCTTCCTTGATCCCAATGTATTGCAATAACTTTGGCTCCTCTTCCACATTGTTATGCAACGTAAATGAAGTCTTTGCACTAGAGCACTCGTCCATCCACGCTTGCATGAATCCTTGCATTGCCGCTTGATTCTTTTGGCTCTTTGTCTCGTTATTGGTCCTACGGGCACGTGCAACGGGTCAACGTTCTTCGAGCCACTCCGGAACTCATCATCCCCTCCCTGTTGAAAAGGATTCGTCCTCGAATCATCACCTGCATCAAACAGAGAAAGATCAGCAACATTAAATGAAGCAGACACATTATACTCACCTGGAAGATCGAGCTTATATGCATTCTCATTTATCTTTTCAAGGATCTGAAAAGGTCCATCGCCTCTTGGCTGCAACTTAGACTTTCTTAGGGTTGGGAATCGCTCCTTTTGCAAGTGCACCCACACCCAATCACCTGGCTCGAACGTCACTTGCCTCCTACCTTTGTTGGCATGAGTCGCATAACGCTCATTTTTCTTTTCAATTTGTCCTTTCACCTTCTCATGAAGTTCTTTCACAAACTTAGCCTTTTTCGCCCCGTCCAAACTGCTCCGTTCATCTACAGGTAAAGGAATTAAATCAAGAGGAGTTAGCGGGTTGAAACCATAAACAACTTCGAAAGGTGAACATGAAGTAGTAGAATGCACAGATCGATAATAAGCAAATTCCACAAAGGGCAAACATTCCTCCCAACTTTTTAGATTCTTATTTATTATAGTGCGCAAAAGTTGGATTAATGTCCTATTAACTACCTCGGTTTGACCATCAGTTTGCGGGTGACATGTAGTAGAAAATAACAATTTAGTACCCATTTTCCCCCACAAGACTTTCCAAAAGTAGCTTAGGAACTTAACATCCCTATCAGACACAATACTCCTAGGTACCCCATGGAGTCTTACAACTTCCCTAAAGAATAGGTCCGCTATGTTAGTTGCGTCATCAGTTTTATTACAAGGAATAAAATGCGCCATTTTGCTAAACCTGTCTACCACCACAAATATCGAGTCTTTACCTTTTTTTGTCCTAGGCAGACCTAACACAAAATCCATAGATATATCTACCCAAGGTTCATTAGGTACGGGCAAAGGTGTATACAAACCTTGTGGAAAGACTCTAGACTTAGATTGTTTACAAGTTATGCATCTTTCACAAATATGGTGAACATCCCTTTTCATTTTAGGCCAATAAAAATGCTCTTGTAAAGTTTCTAATGTCTTAAAAACACCAAAGTGCCCCATTAACCCCCCACCATGAGCCTCACGCACAAGCAATTCACGCATAGAACAATTAGGCACACAAAGTTTACTTTCCCTAAACAAATAGCCATCATGCCTATAAAATTTATCAATTGCACCTTTTTCACATGAAGCATAAATGATAGAAAAATTAGGGTCATTAGCATACATACCTTTAATATATTCGAACCCAAGCAACTTCGCATTTAAAGAAGTTAAGAGAACATACCTGCGAGAAAGGGCATCTGCTACCACATTCTCCTTACCTTGCTTATAGCGAATGACATATGGAAAGGTCTCAATGAATTCCATCCAACGGGCGTGTCTTTTGTTTAGCTTACCTTGTCCCTTGAGGTGTTTCAGTGACTCGTGGTCAGTGTATATAACGAATTCCTTTGGCCACAGATAGTGCTGCCATGTTTCCAATGCATGAACAAGAGCATAAAGCTCCTTGTCGTAGGTAGGATAATTCAAGACTGCCCCACTCAGCTTTTCACTGAAAAATGCAATCGGTCTTTTTTCCTGCATAAGAACAGCTCCAATACCTATTCCTGATGCATCACATTCAATCTCAAAGGTTTGGTTAAAGTTAGGTAAAGCTAAAACCGGTGCAGAACATAACCTATCCTTAAGCATTTTAAAAGCATTTTCTTGTGCTTCCCCCCAATGGAATCCTACACTCTTCTTGACTATTTCTGTTAGTGGTGCTGCAAGTGTGCTAAAATCTTTAACAAACCTCCTATAAAACCCAGCCAACCCGTGGAAGCTCCTAACCTCCGTAATACTTTTGGGAGTTGGCCATTCTTTAATAGCACGAATTTCCTCCCCATCTACCTCAACACCATTAGAACTAACGACAAAACCAAGAAAAATTACCTTTTCCATGCAAAAAGTACACTTTTTAAAATTAGCATATAGTTTTTCAGTTTTTAAAACTTCCAAAACAGATCTTAAATGTTCAATGTGATCACCTAAGTTCTTACTATATACCAAAATGTTATCAAAGTATACCATGACAAATTTACCAATGTAAGCACGCAAGACATGATTCATTAATCTCATAAAAGTGCTAGGTGCATTTGAGAGGCCGAACGGCATAACCATCCATTCATATAAACCATATTTGGTTTTGAAGGCGGTTTTCCATTCATCACCTTCTTTCATACGAATTTGGTGATAACCACTCTTAAGGTCTATTTTACTAAAAATACTAGCACCATAAAGTTCATCAAGCATGTCATCAAGTCTAGGTAAGGGATCGCAATACTTTAACGTAATATTGTTGACTGCCCTACAGTCCACGCACATCCTCCAAGTCCCATCCTTTTTGGGTACCAACAGAACTGGTACTGCACATGGGCTCATGCTTTCCCGAACATAGCCCTTTTTCAGCAGCTCTTCAACCTGCTTTTGTAGCTCCTTGGTCTCTTCTGGATTGCTCCTATAAGCTGGCCTGTTTAGAATGACCGCTCCTAGCACGAAGTCAATCTGGTGTTCAATCCCTCGAATTGGTGGCAGCCCACTCGGAGTCTCCTCGGGAAATAAATCTGCAAATTCCTGCAAAAGAGACACAGCTAAACTGGGGAGGGAGTGGTTAGTTTCATCGAGCACAAGGAGAGATTCCTTGTACATTAGTAAAATCACAGGTTTATTTGTAGAAATAGCTTTGGTGATATCACTCTGTTTTGCGTAGAAGCTTACCTTTGTTTTCTCTCTTTTACTGGCACTCTTCACACCCTCTCCTTTTTCTGGGATCGTGGTCCCAACTCTCGGTTTTTCACACAACTCTCCTTTTTCCGGGATCGTGGTCCCGACCCTCTTCTGTTCACTCAACTCTCCTTTTTTCGGGATCGTGGTCCCGGCCCTCTTTCTCTCTTCCTCACTTTTTAATTTCAGTTGGTCTTCATAGACCTGTTGAGGTGACAAAGGCATTAGTTTGACATTTTTCCCATCCTTAGTGAAGGTATATCTATTTTTAAATCCATCATGAATAACCTTCCTATCGAATTGCCATGGCCTGCCCAACAAGATGTGCCCCGCATGCATGGGTACCACATCACAAACCACGCTATCTTCATACTTCCCAATCGCCAAATCAACTACCACCTGTTTATTTACCTTAATCTCGCCCGATTCATTTAACCACTGTAGCTTATATGGCCTAGGGTGTTTTAGCATAGGTAGGCACAATCTCCAAGTCCCATCCTTTTTGGGTACCAACAGAACTGGTACTGCACATGGGCTCATGCTTTCCCGAACATAGCCCTTTTTCAGCAGCTCTTCAACCAGCTTTTGTAGCTCCTTGGTCTCTTCTGGATTGCTCCTATAAGCTGGCCTGTTTAGAATGACCGCTCCTGGCACGAAGTCAATCTGGTGTTCAATCCCTCGAATTGGCGGCAGCCCACTCGGAGTCTCCTCGGGAAATAAATCTGCAAATTCCTGCAAAAGAGACACAGCTAAACTGGGGAGGGAGTGGTTAGTTTCATCGAGCACAAGGAGAGATTCCTTGTACATTAGTAAAATCACAGGTTTATTTGTAGAAATAGCTTTGGTGATATCACTCTGTTTTGCGTAGAAGCTTACCTTTGTTTTCCCTCTTTTACTGGCACTCTTCACACCCTCTCCTTTTTCTGGGATCGTGGTCCCAACTCTCGGTTTTTCACACAACTCTCCTTTTTCCGGGATCGTGGTCCCGACCCTCTTCTGTTCACTCAACTCTCCTTTTTTCGGGATCGTGGTCCCGACCCTCTTTCTCTCTTCCTCACTTTTTAATTTCAGTTGGTCTTCATAGACCTGTTGAGGTGACAAAGGCATTAGTTTGACATTTTTCCCATCCTTAGTGAAGGTATATCTATTTTTAAATCCATCATGAATAACCTTCCTATCGAATTGCCATGGCCTGCCCAACAAGATGTGCCCCGCATGCATGGGTACCACATCACAAACCACGCTATCTTCATACTTCCCAATCGCCAAATCAACTACCACCTGTTTATTTACCTTAATCTCGCCCGATTCATTTAACCACTGTAGCTTATATGGCCTAGGGTGTTTTAGCATAGGTAGGCACAATTTCTCTACTAGAGTAGTGCTAGCAACGTTCTCACAACTACCCCCATCTATTATCAAACTACACACCTTGTTATTCACAAAGCACCTAGTATGAAATATATTTTCTCGCTGCTCACCCGACTCTTCCACCTTAACTTGAGTACTAAGGGCTCTCCTAGTGACAAGTGATTTAGCTACTGCATAGTCCGCATCATCATTTTCACTAACATCCTCTAGAGCTGGCATATCCTTATACTCATCCTCCACTTCTCCCCCTTTCTCATCCTCCGAACTTAATACCCCATCACGCAAAACTAATATTCGTTTATTTGGACATTGTGAAGAAATATGTCCTAAACCCGAACATTTAAAACAACGAATATCCCTAGTCCTAGGAGTTTGAGAATCAGAAGCAATTTTACCTTTGTTGGGTGGCTCTACTTTTCCTTTTGGTGCCTCAAATTTATTTTTCTGCACAATCCCTTCATTTTTAGAAGTCCCACTCCATGTAGACCTTCCAAAAGAATTGGAACTGGTAGAGAATTTGGAAGTTCCCTTCCTTTTTAATTGTCGCTCCACTTTCATGGCCATGTGAAGCATCTCCTCCAAATCGATATAATGCTGCAATTCAATAACATTAGCAATATCTCGATTTAAACCATTTAAAAATCTAGCCATGGTAGCCTCGGGGTCTTTCTCTATATTTGCCCTAATCATGGCAACCTCCATCTCCCTATGGTAATCCTCCACACTCTTACTACCTTGGGAAAGGGTTTGTAATTTTTGGTAGAGATCCCTATAGTAATGTACAGGCACGAATCGTTTTCTCATAAGGGCCTTCAACTCATCCCAAGTTTCAATAGGCCTCTCCCCATTTCTCCTTTTACTAGTTACCAATTGATCCCACCATACTATAGCATAATCAGTAAATTCTACGACTGCCAATTTAACCTTTTTAGATTCAGAATAATTATGACAATCGAAAATCAATTCTACCCTCTTTTCCCATTCAAAATAAACGTCCGGATTACTTTTACCTTGAAACGAGGGAATGGACATTTTAATGTTACCAACATGTCCATCGACATCATCCCTACGATTACGCCTATATCCCCTATCACGTCTTTCTCCCCGATCTCGTCTCCTACCAACACTAGTAATAGATAAATCACCACTATCCTCATCACTATCAACAACCTCAACACGTTTAGTCCTAGCTCTAAATTGTGGGTTGAAGTCATACCTTAGTGGTCTCCGTAAATTAGGAAAATTGCGCGGTTGTTCCTGACGTGGTTGAACATTTCCCGCACCTCGTGTCTCCCCCGGATTATTAGCCCCTTCCACATTCACGCCGGATTGTGGACCAAATTTTGCTTCCAACTTGGCATCCAACCTCGCCTCAAATTTTGCAAAACGTTCCTCCACTATTGCAAGCATTTTGAAATCTTGAAGATCTTTTTCCGTTGACGAAACTTCCTTCTGTGACATGGTTAGTAATAAAGAAAAGAGAAAAAAATATTTAATAAAGATCCTCACGTGTTTTATCGCTCGTGTATCACTCGATTTGGCTTTTTCCCTCTATTATTCTCACCACTCTGCCTTTTTCCTCTCTATTCCTTTTTTTCCCACGTTCTCAAAGAACCCACCAAACTAGTCACGGATTTGGTCCTTGTGGAATAAACCCCAAAGTGTAAATAAGGAAAGTTGATGGAAAATATTGGAATTAGGAAATTTAAGAAAGAAATTATGGAAACAAGAATTCTATTGCAAGAAGAAGTTTTATGGAAACAAGAATAAAGAATTTTATGGAAACAAGGATTTGTTGGAAAGATTTGCTCAAGATTATTTTCTTGATTTCTTGTCCAAATCAACAACTATCTTTTTTTTTTTTTTAATAATAATCCTATTCAACAAGAATAATCAAGAACAAGAAAAACAGAAATTGGCAAATCTTGAATTTTCTGGAGAAATTTCAAGAAACACGAATTGGAATGGAATTTTTTTTTTTTTTTTTAATGATTAATAACTGGAAATAAAAGAAAAAGAACTGGAATACTAAATAATTGGATTTAGAGACAGGCTCTGATACCAGATGATGTGATCCGTTATGGGGATCACCAAGAACACGCGGAATTAAACGCCGGAAAGCTCTAAAATCCAAGATAGTAGACGGTAACAATGCAACCCCGACCTCACGACGCAAGAACTATGGGTATATTAAACTCAAAATCCGTTACGATGCGCAGATAAGAACCACAAAGGGGGAACGCCACAAAGGTTGTCAAATCCTTTGATAAGTTTAATTTGTTCGACGAGAACACGAAGAAAATATAAGGGAATATCTCACCTTCAATATCATTAATCTCAAGAATAAAAGTTGTGTTTTACAATGCTGAATAAAGCCATATATATAGGCAAAGAAAATAAAGCAACTAAAAATAAACTAGAATTCAACCTAGACTACAAAGCTAAAAACGCTAACATTAACTTAAAATTCGGAACCTAATTTACGGCCGTGAATATGACCTTTACGGCCGTAATCACGCTACGGATTAAAAATTGACAACATATGTTACGGCCGTGAAAATGACCTTTACGGCCGTAATCAATATTCTGAATTAAAAATACTAAACTTTTTACGGCCGTGAAATAGAGGGTTACGGCCGTAAGTCCTCTTCTGCATAATTTCGCCATTGTAGTGTTACGGCCGTAATTTTGGCTTTACGGCCGTGAATCCGTTACGGCCGTAATATCAGGCTTTACGGCCGTGATTCAATTGCTGCCCAATTTCTTGTTCTTCCTTGATCCCAATGTATTGCAATAACTTTGGCTCCTCTTCCACATTGTTATGCAACGTAAATGAAGTCTTTGCACTAGAGCAATCGTCCATCCACGCTTGCATGAATCCTTGCATTGCCGCTTGATTCTTTTGGCTCTTTGTCTCGTTATTGGTCCTACGGGCACGTGCAACGGGTCAACGTTCTTCGAGCCACTCCGGAACTCATCAACTTGTATAACATAAAAGAGAATACACTTTTTATAAAATGAATCGACATTTGTATATGGAAACATGATTATCGAACGGGTGTATACTTTCAGATTTTCACTATCTTGAAATGTTCTCATAATGAATAATTACTCATTTAAAATATCATATTTCAAATCAGACTAAAATCAAGTTCAAAACCAAACAATTAAGAACTTGAAGTACACTTTTGAAAATGGAAGTTTGATCTTTGTATTGGATTTCAAAGATGTTATAAATATGTTATGGAATGTATTTCTTCTATTCCAACATCTCTATTTATAGTATTTCAAGTCTCAATATATGAATGGGTGCAAAAATTAAGTGAACAGACACCAAATGAGTCAAAAGGTGTTTGAGATTTTCAAACCCAACAGCAAAAAAATTGACCCAAGAAGGTACCCAACACAAACCCACTCAGCCACCCAAGCATACAGAATCCCCCAGTTTTGCTAGGGGATAGTCAGGCGACCACCTAGTTAAAAAACATGCGATAGCCCAGGAAATTTTGGGTGACTTGTATATAGTTGTTGTTCCTTGCGAATGGTATGTCATGTGGCTAGCCAAGGAGTCGTTCATAAAAGATCAAATGAATGAGTTGCAAATTCATATTGAAAGTTATATGTGGTCACTCGATATATGTAGCCACTAATTTTACACAATGAAACTTTTATAACATTTATATTGTACACAAAACTATGTCGATTGTGGCATATATGACATGCAAAAGATATCTGTATTATTGTGAATTTATTTTTATTTTTTTTATGACTCAAACGTTCAAACTTCTCCCAACTAATCTTGAGAGAGGGCGACTGATGTGATCCAGAACCCCGATAATACGAATCATAGCAGGCTTAACAGGAAAATTTAAATATTCAATCCAAAACAAGAATTCAGCAGGTTCGACGAGCTTTGAAGATCAAACCGTGTCATCAAAAGAAGCAAGTTCCGTATTGGGACTGAGCCAAAATGATGAGTGGATCAACCTCATTCAGGCAGCTGAAGGAAATTGTAAATTTTCACATTTACAGCCGTAACCTATATTTATTACGGCCGTAATTGGGATTACGGCCGTAAAAGCTGGGGATCACGACCGTAATGAAGGCACTGCTTAAAACTGGAATTTGGACGTTTTTGGACTTACGGCCGTAAGTCATATTGTCACGGCCGTAAGTGTGAATCAGTAACAAGGTTACGGCCGTAAAAGGCAATATCCATAATTTTAGGATTTTAATTATTTTCCTTATTTTTAGGTATTTCTTTCCTAGTATAATTAAAACTCTTTAGTTAGGTTTTGACCCTATTTATAGGGATGTAATTTTCATTATTCATAGACACAACTTTGATATTATAATTGAGAGGCTATTTTGCTTTCACAACCTTATTCTTCATTGAATAAAATCCGAACTTGCGAGTTATTCTTGTTTGTTCAAATCCCGGTGAGAATTATTATTACTTGTGATCAAGAGGTCAATATACCCAGTGATTGTATTGGTTGCTTGGTTCAATTAATTTTAATTGGATCCATAAATCGTGGTTTCTTGGCGTTCTTGGGCCGATTTCAATATCTTGTGGGTTGCGTAGCTACAATTGCTACGTGGTTTGCATCATTTGGTATCAGAGCTTAAGTTCCAAAAATCAAGGTTATATCTTTATTTTGTTTTCTTGAGTTTTCTATCCAGTTTGATTTTTATGATTATCATCGAGTCCCATAAAAATCATCCATATCTTGTTGAGTGTTTTGTTTTTCAGTTTTTTGCATTCTTCTTGTTCTTGAATTTGTTGAGTCTTTAATCCAGAAAATCGTTCCAAAAAATTTTCATAAGTGGTTGTTTTGCTTAATTCTTATCCGAATTAAATTCCGTTTGTTTTGTCGTGTTTGTTGTCAAATTTTTGGATTTATAAAAAAAAAATTGTTTTTTTTATTATTTTTTTATTCTGAAAATTCATCCAAAATTTAAAAAAAAAGGAGTCCATTCAAGAACCACTTTCTTGAATTTCCTTAAATTCTTGATAATTCCTTACCATCCAAGTCAAATTAAAATTCTTGATATTCTTTCCTTTCGAGTCAAATTCAAGAACCACTTTCTTGAATTTCTTTATAATTCTTGATATTCGTTTTCTTCCGAGTCAAATTAAAATTTCTTCTTGCTATTTGATGTTTAAATCCTCTTATTTTGAATATTCTTGAAATTCACGTAAAGGGATGGATTATGAGCTAAATTCTACTTTCATGACTAGATGTCGTGTGGGTAATAAACTGTGTAGTTTGGCTATTGATAGGGAGTACATCTCTAATTTGGCTAGTATCAACATGGTTGAAAATTTGGGGTTGCATTTACTACAACATCCTAAACCTTATAGGATGACATGGTTGAAGGAGTGTGGGGAGTTCAAAGTGACCAAGCAAGTCTTAGTGAATTTCACCATTGGGGAGTATAGTGATGAAGTATTATGTGATGTAGTGCCTCTAGAGTCTTGTCATATGTTGTGGGGTAAGCCATGGAGGTATGAGAGGAAAGCATTTTATGATAAGAATAGAAACTGGTACAAATTTGTGAAGGATGGAGAATCAATCACCCTAGCTAGTTTAACACTAGAGCAAATACTTGAAGATCAAAAGGAAGTGAAGGAAAAGATTAATCCGTTATCCAGATTGAATTATCAATTAAGACTTCTAGAAGAGGACATGATTGCACGAAGGGGTAAAAATGTAGTTAAGTTGGAAGAAGAGCCTCAGAATATGAATGTTGGGAAGAAGGAGGGAGAGTTGAAAGTAGAAATAGTTGAAAAAAACCCAACATTTAAGGTAGGAGATGTGGAATTGGGTAATAAAGAGGTGGACGAACAAAAAGTTAAAATTATTGATGAGAATATGCATGAATTGAAAGTTGACGGGGTAGAGAATGAAAACATGAAGGAGTTGGTTGAGGCCAAAAATTTAAAAGAGGTAGTTGTGGAGTTAGGTGATCAAACTCCAAAATTTGATGAAGAAAAATTGGAAGTTGGGGTAGAAGTTCAAGTCTTGAGCTTTGAATTGGAAGATCCACATTTTGGTAGTGATGAGGTAGTACATGAACATGGTGATTCAAATGTGGAGGTCGGAGATGTGGTTGAGTTTGAAGATAAAAAAATTGAACAAGAAATTGCAAAGGAGGAAAGAGGCGAAGAGAAGAGCATCGTGGTTCAAGAAGTGGAGTTGGTGGTGGTTTATCATGAATACAAGGATTCATACCTTGTATCTCATGAAGCTAACATGTCCCTCCCCATTTTGTTTAAATCTTTTTTACAGGTTAATTATGTTTGGAAACTTCAACCGCACTACGTATGGCAAAGGGAGTTCAAGCTCCATCTCTTCCATGTTTTCCAATCAAATGAGCATAATTTATTAAACTCATGGCATGGAAGCAGAAATTTTCCGTTTGATCCAGGGGGAGCAGTTGCATTCATGAACAAAGTTATGATTCGGGACGAATCATCCTAGAGAAGGAGGGTATGATGTGATCCAGAACCCCGATAATACGAGTCATAGCAGGCTTGACGGGAAAATTTAAATATTCAAGCCAAAACAAGAATTCAGCAGGTTCGACGAGCTCTGAAGATCAAACCGTGTCATCAAAAGAAGCAAGTTCCGTGTTGGGACTGAGCCAAAATGATGAGTGGATCAACCTCATTCAGGAAGCCGAAGGAAATTGTAAATTTTCATATTTACGGCCGTAACCTATATTTATTATGGTCGTAACAAGCTCACTGCTGAAATTCATATTGCAAGGAATTGGGATTACGGCCGTAAAAGCTGGGGATCACGGCCGTAATGAAGGCACTGCTTAAAACTGGAATTTGGACGTTTTTGGACTTACGGGCATAACTCATATTGTCACGGCCGTAAGTGTGAATCAGTAACAAGGTTACGGCCGTAAGGGAGTTAGTCACGGCCGTAAAAGGCAATATCCGTAATTTTAGGATTTTAATTATTTTCCTTATTTTTAGGTATTTCTTTCCTAGTATAATTAAAACTCTTTAGTTAGGTTTTGACCCATTTATAGGGATGTAATTTTCATTATTCATAGACACAACTTTGATATTATAATTGAGAAGCTATTTTGTTTTCACAACCTTATTCTTCATTGAATAAAATCCGAACTTGCGAATTATTCTTGTTTGTTCAAATCTGGGTGAGAATTATTATTACTTGTGATCAAGAGGTCAATATATCCCAGTGATTGTATTGGTTGCTTGGTTCAATTAATTTTAATTGGATCCATAAATCGTGGTTTCTTGGCGTTCTTGGGTCGATTTCAATATTTTGTGGGTTGCGTAGCTACAATTGCTACGTGGTTTGCATCAGCGACATTTCCACCTAGTTCTCCCTCCTAGTAAATTCAAATGCGGATGTAGCATATGCATACTTAGAGTGGATATTTCTTCTCTCCATAAACCTCTACTTCATGTGGACGGGATCCCTGAAGGAGTGACAAGATGCACAATGAAAGTCAAGCATTTGACTTCATATCTCTATGCAAACATTTGAATTCCAGCATTTAAATGCTGCCTTTCGAAAGTCAAGATTCAAACTTCCGATCCTCTAGTTATCTCCTCCCGGTTTACCATTTCACAATACCCTTGAGGATTAACTATATTTATGTGACATGTGTTTACTTGACGATATGGCATATATATAAAAATAAAATACTATTATTGCGTTCTTTATGCAGGTGACCTGTGTGATCTCTCACAACGAGCTGAAGGAAGAAAATAATGTGTTTCTCTCGAATTAATATTAAAATTGACACATGACACATGTCCATACAAAGTATCTTCTACATTAATGTTGCTTATATACTCCTTTCAAGCTTGTAAACTCTGTTCTTTTGATCGATTTTTAATGACATATATATGTCTATCTTTAGCATAGCGGATCATGCTAGAAGCACCTCGGGGCTTACCCCGAGATGACCCCCTTCTCACATAGAGGGGGTGGAGTCCACTTGTAATCAGAAATGAGCTAATAAAATGAATTAAACTGGAAGGATTTTCTACTAATCCAAAAATAAACTTTACAAGGAGTATATATAGACAGACTATACATACAACCTATATATATACAAATCAATAAAATACAAAATACATCAGCTCAAGCTCAAAACAAAACAAACGTGATTTATAATCCCTGAAAAGAAGGAAAACCTAGCTGCAATCTGTTATGGTACAGAATCTGTTGGAGAGGAATTTCAGCATCCCTGAATACGGTTCACAGCAGATAAGTCGTGCTTCTTGGTTTTACATTTTATAACTTTTCTCATGTCTTCACTTTGATCCTTTGAACTTTGATCTTGTACATATTGGTCCTCGACATCATACTTCTTGTCTCCCCCCTTCAAGGTGGAATTAGTGGATCTAATTCCAACCTTGTCTCTCATAAACAAGAATCTAGAAATGGGCAGTGGTTTGGTGAAAAGATCTGCTTTCTGTTCTTCTGATGGTATATACTCAATGCTGAGTTCTTGATTTGAAATTTTATCCCTGATGAAGTGTATATCAATTTCTATATGTTTCGTCCTAGCATGAAAAACAGGATTAAGTGCAAGAGCCTTAGCGCCTAAATTATCACACCAGACTGTTGGCACTGTCTTAGGCTTTATTTCGAGTTCACTCAGCAAACTTTGTATCCAGCTCAGTTCTGAAGTCACATGAGCCAGAGCCCTGTACTCTGCCTCTGTACTTGAACGAGCCACTGTATGTTGTTTCTTTGCACTCCAAGACACCAAGTTACCTCCAAGGTACACACAATATCCAGCAATAGATCTGCGATCATCGGGGCAAGAAGCCCAGTCTGCATCACAGTATGCAGTTAAATCAAGTTGATTACTTTTCTGTATCCTCAAACCAAAATCTGTAGTTCCTTTCACATATCTATACACTCTTTTCAACATATTCCAGTGCACATCTGTTGGTTTCTGAAGGAACTGACTTAGCCTGTTTACTGAGAATGCTAAGTCTGGTCGTGAGTATGCTAGGAATTGTAAAGCTCCAACTGAACTTCTATACAATGTAGGATTATTCAACTCTAGTCCTTCTCCTTTTGAAACGAGTTTCCCAGACATCATTGGAGATGTCACAGAATTCAGATTATAAAAGCCAAATCTTTTAAGAATATCAGTAGCATACCTGCTTTGTGAGATTTGCATTCCAGCTTCATCCCTTGTAACCTCCATACCTAGGAATTTTTTCAGTGATCCCATATCTTTCAATGAAAACTTCTCATTCAACTTATAGATGAAACTTTGAAGTTGGTCTCTCTTGTTCCCCGTTACAATGATGTCATCTACATATACCAAAATCAGTATTATGTCTCTGCCTTCTAGTTTATAAAATAGGGAACTATCTGCCTTTGATTGTTTCAATCCCCACTCCTGAAGTGTACCTTTTAGTTCATCATTCCAAGCTCTAGGAGCTTGTTTCAAACCATATAAAGCTCTTTGAAGCTTGCAGACAAATTTTGGAAATTTCTTGTCTTCAAAACCTTCCGGTTGGCTCATGTATACTTCTTCACCAAGCTTCCCATTTAGGAATGCATTGTTCACATCTATTTGTCTAACCTCCCAATCATTAGCTACTGCAAGTGTCAAAATAATCTTTATGGTTGCTGCCTTTACAACTGGACTGAATGTTTCTTTGTAATCTACACCATAAGTTTGTAGAAAACCTTGTGCTACCAGCCTTGCCTTGTATCTGTCTATTTTTCCATCAGTATCATACTTAATCTTGAAAATCCATTTACATCCTATGACTTTTGAAGCCTTGTCTGGTGGAACTAGAACCCAAGTTTTATTTCTCTGCAGAGCATCAAATTCAGCTTGCATTGCCATTCTCCAATTTTTGTTTGATAATGCTTCTCTTACTGTGTTTGGTTCTGAAACTTCTAGGTTGTAGAGTTTTGGCTTGAATATCCCTGATTTTGCTCTAGTGATCATAGGATGCCCTGTTTGTACTCGATGACTTTCAAGATCAGTTTCATTTCCTGTTGTCGTTATCTCAACATCCCTTTGAGCTGATTCTAATTCAACTTGAGTTCTCATTTCTCCTCCATGCACTGATATTTCTTCACTAACATCTGCATTATCAAGATCATCAATTGAGGTTAGTGGTGTGTGAGATGCAGAGGAATGGCCATTATCAGTAGCATGAGCTGGAGATGGAATGTCTGAATGAAGATTGAGTGATTGAGTTGATGAACTGTCATTTGAGTTAGGAACATTTGTGGAGATTTCTGAGAAAATATTTTGTGGCAAGGGATAGGTGATAATGGTGGTTTCAGTAGGTGTGTCACGTTTATTTAGAAAACCACATTTGAATGGAAATTCACTTTCATTGAATATAACATGTCTAGAAATAAAGACTCTTCCAGTGGGACTCAAGCACTTATACCCCTTATGTGCAGCACTAAACCCAAGATTTACACATTTTATGGAATGAAATGAGAATTTATGCTTGTTATAAGGTCTGATATATGGAAAACAGCTACATCCAAACACTCTCAGCATATCATACTTTACTTCTTTATTGAACAGAGTTTGATAGGGTGTTTTTAGGTTTAAAACTGGTGTTGGTAACCTGTTGATTAGATAGGTTGACATAGAAAAGGCTTCCCACCAGTAATGAAGAGGTAATTGAGCTTGAGCTAGGAGAGTCAAGGCTGTTTCAGTAAGATGTCTGTGTTTTCTCTCAGCCCGACCATTTTGAGCTGAAGTATAGGGGCATGAAAATCTCATTACAATACCATTTTCTTGTGCAAACTTTTCAAATGTCCTAAACTCTCCACCATAGTCAGTTTGTACACTTTTAATACTTCTTTCAAATTGTTTTTCCACCAGATTTTTAAATTTGATAAAGGTGTTCAAACACTCTGATTTATGTTTCAGTGGATATGTCCATGTATATCTACTAAAATCATCCACGAAAACTATGTAATACCTAAATCCCGCTGTTGATTTTGTTGGTGAGGGTCCCCACACATCTGTATGAATTAAGTCTAGAGGATTAGCAGCATGAGAAGAAGAGAGTTTAAAAGGTAGTTTATGAACTTTTCCAATTTGACACGAATCACAGAAGATAGAGCTTTCATTGACTGAAAAAGATTTATTACATGACTTCAGAACATGAGCTAATGACTGAAATGAAGGGTGACCTAATCTCCTATGCCATACTTCAATTTCCTGAGACTGTATATGGACTTTTTTACATGTAGCAGAGAGAGCAAACACAGGAAATTTTGAGGTAGTGAGAGTTGAGTCTTGTGAGGTTGTATCTGATAATGCCAACTGATAAAGTCCATCTCTAAGCATTCCTTGTGCCACTGGTTTCCTCGTTTGCAGATCCTTGACAACACAGACATTAGGATAAAATTCAATTGAAACACTATTCTCAAGAGTAAACTGAGAAACACTTAGCAAATTTTTCTTTATTCCCGGAACATGCAGTAAATTGTTCAGCATTATATCCTTTTTTGCTTTAACATTAAATCGTTTATAACCTATATGTGTAATAGGAAGAGAGTTACCATTTGCAATTTTTATCTGTTCCTTACCAGAGTATTCTTTAGCTTCAGTCAGGTTCCTGAGATCATTAGTCACGTGGCTACTAGCACCAGAGTCTGCATAACAATTTGGATCTTCAAGTAGACTGGGAGAAGCAAAATATGCTGAGTGATTGGGAGTGTTGTTCTGACCTTGCCTGCTTCCTTCACCAGGTTTCATGACAGCAACATTTTCATTATATCGTTTAAAACACCATCCAGCTTGATGATTAGATAATCCACAGATTTGACATGGATTCTTAAACTCAGTTTGTCTGGAATTTCTCCCCCTGCCTCTCATTCTTCCTCGGTTTCCATTTCCTCTGAAGTATCCTCTTGATCTCCCTCCATATGAACCACCTCTGCTGTTGTTCTGACTTAGATTTACAGATCCTAGTCCAATCCTCACTTCATTTAGATAGTCCAACCTGCTCTCAAATGTAAGTAAAATGGATGTCATTTCATGCCAATTTATACTTTCTCTGCTGTTCAGCTGCACCACCACTGGTGTATAATCATCATCCAGGCCTGAGAGTACATGGTTGACGAGATCTTCTTCATCAACAACTTTGCCAGCTACTTCAAGATTATCAGCCAGCCTTTTTGTTGCTGTCAAGTACTGATCCATAGTCATTGTCCCTTTCCTGAGCCTCTGTAGTTCTCCAGTGAGGAAATTAATCCTTGATCTACTTAGGACTCCAAAGCTTTGTTGGATTGCTGACCACATTTGAGCAGATGTTGTGCTTTTCATTACACGAATGGCAATGTCTGGGGTCATAGAGGCATATAGCCATCCCATAAGAAGGGAATCATTAGACACCCACTTTGAAAATTCTGGATTGATCTGTTTTTCAGCAACAGTTCCTGTTTCTGTTGTAATTTCAACTGAGTTGAACTCAGCAGGACATGGCTTTGTTCCCAGCAAATGACCTTCAAGGTTATGCCTTTTAATAATAGGCATAACCATGTTTTTCCAAAGTAGAAAATTTTCTCGATCAAGTTTAATAGATAGTGTTTGAGACAGATTTAGTGTAGATGAATGTGTAGAATGAGAAAGAATTTGAGCTGAAGCAGTAGAGTTTGTTTGCGATTGATTTTCTGTAACCGATGCCATGAGTGAAGGCTCTGATACCAAATCAGAAATGAGCTAATAAAATGAATTAAACTGGAAGGATTTTCTACTAATCCAAAAATAAACTTTACAAGGAGTATATATAGACAGACTATACATACAACCTATATATATACAAATCAATAAAATACAAAATACATCAGCTCAAGCTCAAAACAAAACAAACGTGATTTATAATCCCTGAAAAGAAGGAAAACCTAGCTGCAATCTGTTATGGTACAGAATCTGTTGGAGAGGAATTTCAGCATCCCTGAATACGGTTCACAGCAGATAAGTCGTGCTTCTTGGTTTTACATTTTATAACTTTTCTCATGTCTTCACTTTGATCCTTTGAACTTTGATCTTGTACATATTGGTCCTCGACATCATACTTCTTGTCTCTTGTCAATAAATCCTGAGGTACTTCTAGCATTTTTGTTAGCATATAATACAATAGAGTTTAAAAGGCGTGCACGGAACTTGTTTTTCCAACGTTCCAGGAAACATGTGGGGGAAATTTGCAAAAGTCACCAAAAGTTGTAACCAATTTAATCCAAATGCATTCCCGTTGTCCTCAACACATACTTTTGTCGGGCCAATTTCTTGGTTGCTTCTGAGGTATGCTTCCCACTGTTTAATTTTGTTGATAATTTCATTGGCCATTCGGATTTACACTTTCTTTTGTTGAGTAAAAAGAATCTTTTGTTGATTTAGATTTAAAATTAATTGAAAAAGATAATGCACATAGTGAAAAGAATCTTTTGTTATCCTTCTCTATTTCAAGTAGGGATGACAACGAAGAGAGGATGATGACCTGTCGGGCTGATTTTTTGTCCCACCTCTCCCTCATACCCGATTAAGGTGGGGCTGGTGTAGGGCAATTTAGGTTCTCTGCTCCGTTTATTGCCTCATTTTTTATTTTTTGTTTGCAAAACATAAAATATAAGTTTAGAGTTCGATTTTAATTTATTGCATTATGTCTTTACGCAATCATCATGAGATTTAATTTTAGTTTACTAATTCACAGTAAATATAAATTCATATTTTTTTAATTAGATTTATTATCCTAATTTATTTTAAACTTAAAACCCAACAATTAATATGTCCAAAATATTTTATTTTATTTAAAATAAATTCTATTGTGATTATAGTTTTGTTGGATACATGATTTGTTAAATGGAGACTGTGAGGTATTTTATTAAATATTTTAAATTGGTTACAGCTTTTACCCTACATTGGAAGAGTAATAAACATGGTGGAAGTGGAGTCTCTTTAAAAGGATTAAGATAAGACTTGGAAAGAAATCTCAAACGCGCTTGTTAGTGCAATATTTCAGGGCGAGAACGTCATTACCCGTACCCGCCATATATATCCGATTAAGCTTGTAATTCACACCCTTTCCGGTTGGGTCCCGTGTGTATCGGTTTTAATGAGTTTTTTTAATCATCCCTAGATGCAAGGTACAATTTACAAATTAATAAAAATTAAAACGCAACAAAATATGTATCATTATAGGCACTGTATGGTGGCGCATGTGCTTCAACTAATGTTAAAAAAAATGTGGAAACTCATTATATAATAATAGTGAAGATATATCATCATGGTTGTAGTAGCTACTCATCTTCTCTTGGGGGTATTGCCACACTATTCCATGAAGAATGCTTGTATTCGTGTGGATCACCGATCACCGGTGAATTGTTTATTATAGTATATGCTAGCGAAGATCCATGAAGTACTAATTTCAACGATGTTATTCATAAATAAATTATAATTAAGTTATTTAAACATTGAAAAATAACGATCTGTTTGGCGACTTTCAACTTGCTTATAGATACGTGTTCACTATTTTGGTGATGTAATGTGTAGCTAAAAGTGAATTAAAAAATGTATGTGGTTAAAAAGTTATTTAAAAAAAAAAAAAAAACCTTGTATAAACAAGTTTAAACAAACAGGGGAAGTCATATGACTACAAGGTATTACTCCACCAAGTTTATACACAATATATTCCTACAAACTATTTTTTAACCATATACATTTTTTCAAATCACTTTTTAACTATATATTTTACTTTGAAAATATCACATTATTTGTTTACAAATAATAATAATAATAATAATAATAATAATACCTAATGTAGGCCAAATTAAAATTTTCAAATGGAATGGGGGAAAGTTGCCGCATCTGAGCCTCGGATTGGCCACTGTTTTCTATAATTCATTTTTCTCTAAACTAATTTTCGATCCACATTCTTTCACTAAAATAATTTGAATAATTCTAAGGAGAAATTTTTTAAGGACATTTTTAAATAACATTGTGACATGTTATACATTTATTGGGTGGTAAAAATAAATATCCAATAAATGTGCGTCATGTTATAATGTCACTTAAAAATATCCTAAAAAATGTCTCTCTAAAATTATTGGAATAATTTTGTACATTAATCACACATTTTCCAAAAAATCACTATTCACAAAATCTATTCTCAAAAAAATTTGTATATGACATCACTTTTAGCATTGATTAATTAATACGTGGATCTTACTCTATTTTTTATATGCTGTGATAAAATATAATTAATCTTCGTACTCATTTATGGAATAATTTTACCAAAGGATTTTATGAGGAAGCTTAATTTTGAGCTTGCTCAACTACCCATATGGTTTGAGCAACACAACATTTTAGATCAAGTTTGAAGCTGTATAGAATCTGTTACATCAGTTATTTTAGATCATGATATTTTAAAAGGTTTTCAGTCTCGAGATACTTGCATTCAACCTAAATATTTACGTATTTTCTGAGGATTTAAGAGGAATCAATGAAATTCTCGATAAAAAATAAAAATAAAAATAAGTCTACATAAATCAAATAATAATGTAAGAGCACTAGTCAAAACATTTTCAACATTATAAAGATAGGGATTAAATCTTTGGCAATGACAAAGTATAATGTGCCAAAAATGGAGCACTAAGATAAGCAATTGTCAAAATTATGCCTCAAAAACCAATTAATTGAGTCATTTTAATTATGTTCCATCCAATTAAGATCACTATCATAGATGATATTGGCGTTTTTTACAATGAGGTTGTACCTAACTTAAATTCCCTTGACACATTGCTGGCGCACCTTCAAATAGCACTGTGCAAGTGGTTTGTGCTTATTAATTTTGGGTTGCTGAAATTGGAAGTGTCCGCCCAATATTAAATTGGACTCCACCCAGCCCACACAAGCGGCCTACTTGACTGGAAGGATTTGAAATGGTGGAAATTACACCAAACCCTACTTTTTAAGATTCAAATTCATAAATAAGACTAAACCTGTAAAATTTCAAATATCAGGTTGTATTGAAATTTTAATAATTAAATAATACAACAAATTAAATAAATTACACCCTAATCATTAATCCCCCCATTCTCGCTCTCTCTCCCTCACTGAAATCTCGCATAACAATCTGCTACCTTTCCTTCCCTTACTGCGGCGACCATGGACGTGTAGGCGACCATCTAAGCACTGACGGCAGAAGCAGTCGCACGGAGGTACCACACTCGCATCTCCTTCTGCGATGTCGTTGCTCTATTAGCAAGGTGTCGCGTACGCAGGTCCCTCTGCGATGTCGTCGCTTTTGCCCTGTTCATTCGCGTGATGACGCAGATCTCAAGCCCGCAAATGCGCTGTGCTTCTGCACAACAAAGCGATTGAATCCGACATTTCCACAGTGTGGGATGATGTTTGGCAAGTAGCGGTGTGGGTGAGGTGTGGGCTGTAGTTACAACGATGTAGTGAACGTGTGGTGGAGCTTTTCTGTCGTTTGGTGGTGGGGGTGGTTTGTCTGTCGTTTGGTGGTGAGGGTGGAGCTTGTCATAGGTTTGATGATTGGAGGAGGAGGTGGTGGGGGTGCAGTCAGATTCTCGAAGATTGGTGTGGTGCGATGGTGGAGGTGGAGGTCACATGTTGAAAGTCTAAGGTCACATTTGTATCTCAGGTCACATGTTAACGATTGTCTTAGGTCACATGTCAATTTTCAGGACACGTGTTTCTCTCAGGTCACATCACTTTTTCAATTCACATGTTGACGATTGACTCAAGTCACATGTCCAAAGTCTCAGGACACATTTTGGATTCTCAGGTAACATGTTCAATTTTTCGGGTCACATATTACATATTCATCGTCTCTCCAGATCTCTGTATTTTTTGTGTGGTAGTGAAGTGGTGGTTATTATTGTGGTGGTAATGTGTCGGAGATGGTGTGGTCGTGCATCGGAGATGGTGATTATAACTAGTGGTGGTGGTGGTGATTCATCGGAGGTCATGGTGATGGTAATGAGAAATCGGTGAAGTTTTGAGTAACAGTGGCTGAAGATTTGGGTTCTGGCATGATTATAGGAAGATTTATTGAGATTGTTGTAAATTTGGGTCATAGCGTGATTAAAGGAAGATTTGTTGATATATATATATATATATATATATATATATATATATATATATATATAATCAAGACCTGATAATTGAAATAATACAAGTTATTCTGTAATTATGAATTGTGATTCTTTAACGGCCTGATATATGTATTTTTCCCTTTGAAATGCATATCTCGGGCTTTTTGGAAATTCGCCTCTTCTGACTTCACTCATTTGGACCGTTGGGTGTGTTACTTGGAACTGATCCCAGCTGTTAATTTTTTCGAACGGTTGATCTACCTTTTAACTTGGTTTAAATCCATTTTTGGGATTATTCTGAAAACCCTATGCTCTGCTACTCTTCTTCTCCTTCTGATTTTGTTCAGTTTCTTGAAAGGAATTGTAATTTCTTGAGTGAAATTTGTGCTAGAGTACTACTAATCAATAATAGTGTCTCTTGGTTTTTTATTTTTGTAGGAAACTCTATTGTAGTTAGGGTTTGTATGAACCGTTTGTGTTTTTCAGAATCTGTAAACTTTGGCCTTTGCTTTGAGGGCAGTATTAGTATTTTTTTCGTCAAACCTCCAGGGCTTAGGCCAAAACTATCGCGCGTTCTTCTTGTTATTTTATATTTCCTGCAAACTATATCTTTTGATTTGTGTGTTTATGACCAACAGTGGTATTGGAGCCTTCTAATTTTTTAAGATCATTTTTTAATTTTTTTTCTTAAACTTTGATTTGAAAAAGAAAACTAGAACCTACATTTTAAAGTCCAGATCTAAGATTTTTGAAAGTATTTTTCAGATCTGAACTCTTTTGAAAGTTTTCTTTCAAATCTGAAGATTTTACGTTTTGAAAACACCAGATCTGAAACTTTTAAAGTTTATCTTAGTAAGAGTTACACTTGGTCTAATTTTGGTGGTGATCTATTTGACTCTGGTGTTTATCCCTGGGACTCTTATTGTAAAGTTAGGATGAGAGCATTCTTAAAGTCCATAGATGAGCAAGTATGGCGTAGTGTTTTAAATAGATGGTCCAAACCATTCACTAATGTAGATGGCGTAGTCACCCCCATAACCTTAGCCAATTAAACTAAGAATAAAAAAGATTAGTATAACTGGAATAGAAAAGCCTTACATGCTTTATTTATGGTTTTCTCATGAAGAGTTTAGGAGAGTGTCCATGTATGAGGTAGTTAAAGAAGTTTGAGATATCTTACAAACTACACGTGAGGGAACTCTGGCTATGAAAAATCCAAGTTGCAGATGCTGACCAATGGATTTGAATAGAATAGAATGAAAGATAGTGAGGACTTTGATGTCTTTTATGCTATCCTGAATGACATGGTTAATTCAATCTTCAACCTAAGTGAGAGAATCCACGAGCATAAAATTATTAGAAAATCCTTAGATCCTTACCAGATAGATTTAAGCCTAAAGTTACATGTACAAAGGAGAGTAAGGTTATAGATTCTATTAGTGGAAGAGTTGGTTGGATCTCTCCACATTTATGAGCTTACCTTAGATAAACCTCTTAAAAATAAGTCTATAACTTTGAAAACAACTAAGGGTAAACATGATGAATCTTCTGAGTCAGATTTAGCAAATGTGGAGGAGTTATTTTATTTTGCTAAAAAATTTAGAAAAATGTTTAGAACTAAACATAAGCCTCAGGGTAGACACAAGAGTGCATTTAGTGAATATAGGGAAAAATCTAAATCTGTGAGGTGTCAAAAGTGTAATAGTTTTGGACATATGTGAAACGAGTGCCCTATTGGCAATAAAAGTTATACTAAAGGTATGAACACTATTGTCACTAATTATGAGTCTGACTTGGGTAATCAAAGTGAGAAATCCACTCATGATGAGAAAGGGAAATTTATGGTCTTCACCTCTAGGATTAGAAATGGATTTGACAAAGCTAGTGTGAGGAAGAGGAATTAGATAGTGTTGAATAGTCTGTTGGAGATTCTTAAAGTGAGGAAGACATCCATGATGCTTTCGACAAGATGTATGAGAAGAGTCTTAAGATCCTGGCTACTAATAAAGCTTTAAATTCGAAGGTAAGGGAGCTTAAGTTAGAGAAAAGAAGGTTGTTTTTATTTGTTTAGTTATTTACTTGCATGTGCATCTTTATTCTTCTTGCTTTGGTACATGCATATGAGAAGAGTCTTAAGATCCTGGCTACTAATAAAGCTTTAAATTCGAAGGTAAGGGAGCTTAAGTTAGAGAAAAGAAGGTTGTTTTTATTTGTTTAGTTATTTACTTGCATGTGCATCTTTATTCTTCTTGCTTTGGTACATGCATATTTTATATAACAATAAAAATAAAAATAAAGTAAAATAAAATAAAAATAACTAAAAAATGAAAAACAACAAAAATTTGTTTACATGAGACGGATTGTTTTTTCAGCATAATGTATAACATTTTTAAATTTGTGTGGATGAACTATAACATATTTTCCATTACTTGTTTTGGTTACTATGGAGTACTAAATATCGGTATATTCATGTACCATCTGCACTACACACTATGATCTTGTAAGTGGGACTTAACCGCATGTGTGAGATTTTGGATGACAGACACTTGCTAGTAAGATGACTTTGGACATGAATTGACCAATTTATTAGACCTAAGCTTAAATATACCTCCTCATAATATAGCTCAATATCTTATGTTCTTCTCGGAACCTATTTGACTCGAGCAATCAAGCATGTAAGGTGTTTCAACACCTAGTCCCTATGGTGAACAAACTTGGGTTAATAGGCTTAAACCTCGCTACAGTGGTCATCTTAGTTGCTTAATGAAGAGAACATGCACTTAAGATAAAAAAAAATTCATGAGCTTTATAAATTGTGGAAAATATATGAAATATATATGCCTTAAGTAAGGAGGAGAAAACTTGATTATATACTTGCAAAAGTAAGCTTTATTTGGAAGGTTCTAACTGCACTCAATTGTTTGACTTTCAATAGGAGAATAAGCTTATTGGCAGTGATGTTTAGCATGTTCTTTCTCGCAAAATTAAGGTTTTAAGTCCTACGTAAAAGGATGAGTGACATGTTACATACTTGATTCACTTATACAATTTACTCCATTTTAACTTAAGATGAGATGTGAGAAAAGTTTACTATCATTGATTATACTTGTGCATGCTATCAACTCCAATTTTAAGATGTTCCATATTATTGCTAAAATTGATTTGAATTGGCACCCTTTGTCATTTGTGAAAAAAAAGGGGGAGAAGCCATATGGAAGGATTTGCACATTTCACATTTTATATCATTTGGGGTCGTTGAGGAGAGACATAAATACATATAAATATAGCAGAAAAAAATTATAGAGTTTGCGATAGGGGGAATTTGTTTGCATTACATTGCATTCCGTAATATATAGATATTTGAGTTTTGATGTTTTGTGATTTTAATATTTTGGTTGATGTTTAAAGTAACATTAATATCAAGTCTCAAACTATTGCTTAATTAATGATTACATGCATCGATTATTATGTTGTTGTATCACATGCTTTTACACTGGTATTTGAGTTTTTGATTTCAGGAAACAAGGAATGCAAGAGACAAAGGGGGAAATTGTTAAGTTTTTTATGTAATTGACAATTTTTTGAACAAAATGACTCATTTATAAAGTCTCAACTAAAGTCAAAATATGATAGTTGGGTTTGGTATATGAAAATTTAAAGTTGTCTAAATTTTATAAACAGACTGTCACAGATGAGTCTGAACATTAACCAGTTAACAGTAAATCGTTAAGTTTTGTTTAGCGCAGTCCCAGATGAATCTTGCTAATGTAGATTAGTTTGGATAGTAAAACGTAAACAACAAGAATAAATTGTACGGAATTGTAAATGGACAAGAACACAATAATTTGAACTTAATGTGGGAAAAACCCTGACAAGGAAAACCCATGGACCGCATCCTGCGGACAAAAATCAATCACTATATAAGGAATGAGTTTATGCAGATCAATCTAAATTACAGGATAAAACTACGCATAGACTTTATCAAACATCCAAGAAATAGATCACTCCATGATCCTTCTATGGCATGTAATGTGAGTTGGCGTCCCACCACTCTTCCGTAGTTTTCTTTGAATCTGCAACACTTTTTTAGCAATCTCGAACTCCCTTTCGAACACGATCCAAACCTCCCGTTTGATCTTCACGCTGAAATTCCTTCCTTCTCTAAGTGATTGAATCCTCCCCCGGAGTACCGAAGTCACAACACAATTGAAGCCTTAATTATTTTTGCACCACACGAAAATATAGCTTCAAGAATTCTTAATGAAGTGGACGTGTATTTTTGTAAGGCACCACACGGATTTTATGATTCTACACGTCTTAAGAAAAACATCCCATTTTTCTCCTCTTTATAGTGCAATCCGGTTTACTTGACTCCCAAGTTTCCTTATTGATCTAGATCTCTAATACCTGCAAAATACAGTAGAGATAATTAGAAAAAGGTAAAATAATTATTCTTAAATAAATCTTACCATAAAATAAGATAATGATAAATCATGAAAGATCTTACCATTTACCAATCAAGCATATTTTCGGCCCTATCAAGATTCTTCATAATCAAGATTTTCGACCAAATAAATCTTACCATATGCAAAGATAAGATTGAAATATTCTTGACCATATCAAGAAGAAACTTACCATATATAATGATAAGTTTGAGTGTCAAGAATAATCACAAAATATATCATCAATAATTTTACCAAAATCACAATATTTCGAGATCATGATTTCAATATTATACTCGGCCAATTAGAATATTTTACTAAGACTTAAAATATAATCAAAATACTTATAAGTGATAAAGATAGAATTTAAAGCCAAGTAAAATATTATCACAATATTTCTTGATCATTATCATATAAGATAAGCAACAAACATTATATCCAAAATATTATCACAATATTTCTTGATCATTATCATAGAAGATAAGCAACAAATATTATCACAATATATAGGAGATAAAGACAATATTACGTCCAAGAAATATTTAAGTAATTTAATTAAACTTAATAAATTACTAAATAAAAATATTTAGTAATAAACTAAATTTATCAAATTACAAACATGTAGGAGAATAGAAAATGCCAATAAATATAACTTAAAATAAGTTAACAGTATATATTTGGGTTCAAAAAGATCAAAGAAGTGTTCAAAAAGAATGGGATGCAATTAGAAATCAAAGAAGAATAAAAAACGTGCAAGGATTATGATTTAGATTTTTAGTTAGAAGTTAAGACCCATTTTCTTATAGAAAATATTCGCATTTGGAAATTTCTATTTCTGAAAGAAGTGTAATCTTTCAGTTAAATTTATAACGCATTTTGAATCATCTCAATCAGACATTGGGAGAGAATGTTATGACCAAAATACTGGAATGACGCTCAAATTCTGCTCGAGCGATTTTAGCAGTTTTGGGCGCTCGAATTTTGTTCGATGTGCACTCAAGCGATCGACAGCTAATTTGCGCCCTAATACGCATTTTTAACAGTTTTGTTCAGCCAAAACTAATCTAAACACCTTCTACTGTAAATACCAAACCTATGCACGAAATTCAAGTCGTTATTACATTGTGCCTCTCTTAGAAAACACTTATACATTATTCTTTGAAGATCTAAGAATACTTTCTACCAAAGATTCAATTCATTATTTCTTGAGATCGGAACAACCATTTAGTAGGAAAATATGAGTGTTCCTAATCTAAAACCCCCACTTCCTTAACACATCAAGGAATACACTTTCTCAATTGGAACTTCAAATGATGTTGAAGATTAAGGAAGATTGGACTACAAGTGCGGGAATTACAAACAAGAATTGTAGATTCTTAGGTATTCACTTATAAGAGACAATTGGACAAGATCAGTGAAAAGTGTATTTTATACACTTATTTATAAGTCAAAATTAGAATATTTCATTGTCGTCTTAGAATAATTTTTATATACTATGTGTTTATCTATTTACGTTTCAGAAAATGTCCCAAGATCATGAGAATGAAGCAATTGATGGAAATAAGGCATAACTGGATGACTTTTGGAGCTAAATCGAGCAATTGAGAGGTTAATGACGTCAACCAATAAAGATGCATAGCGCTTAAGTGAAAAAAATCAAGAGTTAGAGGTCCTAATTCAAATGACCTAATTGAGAAGGTTCAAAAGTATGAGGACTAAAATGCTTTAATCGAAAGATTAGGACATGAGGTGCAAATAAAAGGCAGAGACCAACTTACACAAACGGGAAAAGTAGAAAATTACACTGAAGTTTAATACCATGCAATCGCGCCTTATAAAGGCATGTGATTGAGCGAAATTATCGGAAAGTTAAGTGTAAAACCAAGCGATCATGCGGTTTGCCGACTGGGTCGCGGGTTGTGCTTTTTCCGTGATTTTCAATAGTTTTTCTCCTTCTTTCACCTAGGTTTCTCTTGTACCTATAAATACAACATATTAAGCATGACTTTTGGACCTTTTCCTCACCTAAGAACAAGCCACAAATGAGATTTTCATATCAAATTTTTGGAAGATCGAAGAATATCAAAGGGGAGAGAGTTGAAGATCAAGTGGAGAATCGATACTTGGTGCAAGCTTTTCGTTCTCTTCTGTTATTTTCAATGAACTCTATTATTTATTGTTTAAACATGATGTGTAACTAAACTTCATTTTTGGGACGAACAAGTTATCCTAGCTTAATTACTTTAATTCTATATTCCGTTGTTTTAATGATTCGTTACATGTATTGATTTGTTATTGTGTTTAATGCATAAGTTATTTGGCCACAAATTCATGATTTAATGAGTTATTCTCAAGGTAATAAATCTGTTAATTGGAAAAAAGATAGATATATACTTTTGTTATTATCGCGGTCGCGTGTGAATTCTTGTGTGTTATACATCTAGATAAGGAATATTCAGACCCTCTGTAGAGATACATGGTTGAGTAATTTAGGTAGTGATTTATTAGTCATTTGAGAATAAATGCTGCTAATTTATCTGTTATTTGTAGATATTTTAGGTTTGTTCCAAAATTGAGAAAAGGAAGCAATTGGAACAAATAATGAACAACAAGGAAGGAAATTGGACCAAAGTGATCAAAGCAAGGCTGCAAGAGTACTGGATGCAAAACATGGATAAAGGAGAAGCCAAATCGAAAGAAATTCAAAGATTAGAGGAATTGAGAAATCAAAGGAAGAAAAGATGAAATTGAAGAGTTTCAGAAGTACAAGGACTAAATCGCTCTAATCAGAAGATGGGAGACTTGAGGTGAAATAAAAATATGGGGACCAAGTTGCTGAAATAGAAAGCTGAAAAACTGTACACACCATTAAAATCGTGTGGCCGCGCGGTTGGTACAGTGTGTGGTCGCATGACCGCAATTTTTCGGGACTGAGAGGTACTCTTTTGAGCTTGCGACTGCAACATTTTCTACTGTGCAGTCGCAAGACTTTCTGGACGGCTTTTCATGCAATTTTTGACAGATTTTAGCCATTTCTCGTTTAGGTCTGACAAATACATATAAATAGAGACATGTTGCACGAATTGTTCCTCTCTCTCTTGACCTTATACACTCAAAAACACATACAAGCTTGGAGCAAGGAATTCATTAAAGATTCTTCATCAAAATCAAGGTTTCTTCATATTCTAAGTGATGGAGTTTATTTATATGTGTGATTTGATATTGACAATGTATCTAGGCTAAGTTTCTGTAGTGCTGGGATCATGATGAAGTCTTAGGATCTTACTTTATGTTTTGGTTTGTTTAATTTTATGACAATTGGTATTTAAAGTAATTGATTAGTATTTATTTTCATCCATAATTTCGATGCATGAATTATATGATGTTTATGGTATTTTTCTATGTTCGAAAGAGTATTAATTTGCTAGACTTGTATAACATGTCATAGGGTTCGATAGGGATAGAAATATACCACTATGCCCTATGTGATATTTTCATGTTCATGATTGTTAAATACTTTCCTAAATATTTGCATTCATCATAGAAATATAGATGGGTCGTATTTAGTAAAAGGCTTATTTCTTGTTCGAAAGTGAGTTTTAAGCATTATAGGAACATTGATCTTCAAATGATATACCTTGTCATTAATTATTCAAACCATAGATATTTATACTAAGATGGATTCTAGATCCTAGCACTTCATTCACATACATTTGTTACATAAATCTTGCATTTTACTTAGTTTGCTTTTATTTGATATTTTAGGTTTATTTGATAATTTAGTTTAATCAATTAGGGAATTCCACAAAGCAATTTGCTTTTACTTGTTTCGGTTAAGGTTAATAGTCTAAGAAAATAAATCCACTTTATTACTTGTTAGATACTGTACACTTACGATGCGTAAATCACGCAACAAGTTTTTGGGGCCGTTTTCGGGGATTGTAGTCTAGATTTACTTCTAGGTTATTTTCACTAATTCGAACTTTTATCGCTTTATTTTAGTTTTTACTTTTATTTCGGTTCATACACTATTTCTTTTGTTTCTCTCAGGTTTGTGTATGGGAAGTTCAAGACAACGTGATCTTCTAGAAGCAGGTCCGAAAATTGAACGCACTTTTCTTCGCAAATCAAGAGAGGTAAAAGTAGCAGAAAAATAACAAAAATAGCAAGCAATGGCAAACAAGTTGGAAAATTAGGAATTGCAAGTGCAAGACGAGGGGACTATGCTAGTTGGGGATTTTATGGCTCTAACTATAATTCAAAATCAGTCGAGCATCGTCTACCCTCCATTTGGTCAACCAAACTTCCAGTTAAAAATAAATGTTATCCATTTATTTCAAAATTGACATCAGTTTTATGGAAGAGTAGATGAAAACAGCACACTCATGTCTCGAGGTTTTTGGAACTATCTAGCACTTCAAGCATCAGGGTATATCAGATGATGCATCCAACTTTGTCTTTTTCCACATACTTTGAGAGATAGGGCTTTGGAGTGGTTGGATTCCCGTCCTAGAGCTAGCATGCTCATAAGTTCTGTGTAAAGTTCTTCACACTGGTTAAAATTACAAAGCTCAAGCACAACATATCAGTGTTTCAACAATAGGATGCAGAATCATTTAATGAGGTATGAAATAGTTTAAAAATATGCTCAGGAAGTGTCCTCATCATGGGATCTCGAGGGGAGTCTAAGTGCAATACTTCTATGCAGGTTTGCTTCCTCAATTCAAGAGTCTAGCGGATTCATCATCTAATGGATCACTCTCTACTAAGACTATCGAAGAAGCATTGGAATTGTTTGAAAGAATTGCTAATACAAATGCAATGTGGGCTTCAGATCAAGCACTCCAGAGGAAACTTGTGGGAGTCTATGAGGTGGATACTTATATCGCCTTATCTGGAAAAATAGACTCACTAGTAAATAAGGTGGAAAGCAAAGCAATGGCTAGAAATCCAATGAAGAATTCAAAACTACTCTACGAGGAATGCGGTGTAGATCACAATACTTCAAACTATCCTATTCTGACTCAACTATCAAAACAGGTTGACTTCGTTCAAGGAGGTCAGAAGAACAACCCATATTCAAACACATACAATCTAGGTTGGCAAAATCATCCTAACTTTGGATGGAGGGATAATCAGAACACAGCAAGGCCACACCTCCTGTTTACCATCAAGAAGAAAAGAAGACTTCGCTAGAGAATATGTTTGGTAAGTTAATGGAGAAAACAGAATAGTACATGGATAAAACAGAACAATTTATGAGAATGACAGAAACAACACTTCAAAATCAGCAAGAGTTGATTTGAAAGCCATTACTACTAGAAACAAATCCTAGGGAGCATGTGAAAGATATTACTATTAGAAGTGGGATTCAACTGCCAGAAATCAATGTCAAACAATCAATTGTAAATCGGGAAGAAGAGATTGAGCAGGAAGAAGAACAGATTCGAGCATAAGAAAATCAAAAAATACTTCTGAAATAATGGGAGGTTCAAATAAGGTGAAATAGTCAATTAATCCTTATAAGACTCCAATTCCTTTTCCACAAAGGTTGAAAAATCAGAAATTGGACAAACAGTTTGAGAAATTTCAAAACATCTTCAAAAAAGATTCATATCAACATTCCCTTTGCAGATGCACTTGATCAAATGCCCAGTTACGCAAAATTCATGAAGGACATTCTAACACACAAAAGAAATTTGGAGGAAAATGAAATAATGATACTTTCAGAAGATTGCAGTGCTAGATTACAAAATAGACTTCCACCAAAATTAAATTATTCAGTATTGGAAATTCTTATTTCGATAATGCATTATGTGATTTAGGAGCAAGAATTAACTTGATGACATTCTCTATTTGCAAGAAATTAGATTTGGGGAAACCAAAACCAACAACAGTGACCTTACAGCTTACAGATTAATCAATCACTTATCCAAGGTTGAAGACATTCTGGTAAAAGAGGAGAATTTCATCTTTCCAGCTTATTTTGTTGTCCTTGATATGGAGGAAGACAAGAATGTACCATTGATATTGGAGAGACCATTTTTTAGAATTGGGGGTGCAATCATTGATGTGGGAAAAGGATAGCTCAAATTAAAGTTTGATGATGAGGAAATCACATTTGATGTCTATAAAGCAATGAAATATCCCACCCCCATCAAGTTCGTGCTATCAGGTTGATGTTGTAAATGAAGCAGTAATGGAAGTATTCATCTTAGAGAATCCATCTGACCCCTTGGAAGCAGTCATTATGAGTTCAAGTTCCATCAATTCACTATCAAAAGAAGAGCTTGAAGCATGCAAGATATATTTGGCTAACCCTCCATACAGACATATAACAGATTTTGAAGATTTGGAGACAAGTTCTACGAAGCCACTTCCATCCATTCAGCAGCCTCCAAAGCTAGAAATCAAGCAATTGCCATCCCACCTTCGTAATGCATACTTGGGAGAGTCTTCCACTTTACTTGTCACAGTGGCTAGTTCAATTACAGAAGTTGAGGAAGGGAAATTACTTCGAGTACTTAGAGATCATAAAAGGGCTATTGGGTGGATCATTGCTGACATAAGAGGTATCAATCCTACACTTTGCATGCAAAAAATACTAATGGAGGACAATTTCAAACAAACAGTGGATGGACAAAGAAGGTTGAATCCAAACATGAAGGATGTGGTTAGAGCATAAGTGATGAAGCTTTTGGATGCGGGTATCATTTATCCCATATCAGATAGTGATTGGGTCAGTTCAGTTCAGGTGGTGCCAAAGAAAGGGGGAATCACAGTAGTACAAAAAAAAGAACGAGTTAATCCCAACATGAACAGTCGCTGGATGGAAAGTTTGCATTGACTATCGCAAACTCAACAATGCAACAAAGAAGGATCACTTTCCCCTTCCTTTCATTAATCAAATGTTGGAGAGATTGGCAGGTCATTCACAGTTTTCTGGATGGATACTCAGGGTATAATCAAATTTCTATTGCACTAAAAGATCAAGGGAAGACAACATTCACCTGCCCCTATGGTACTTTTGCCTACTGTCGGATGCCATTTGGTTTATGTAATGCTCCAACCACGTTTCAGCATTTTTTGATGACTATCTTCTCAGATATGGTAGAAAAATTCATTGAAGTGTTCATGGATGACTTTTCAGATTTTGGGTCTTCATTTGATGAGTGCTTAGAACTGGTTCTACAAAGATGTGAAGAAACTAATTTGGTGCTTAATTGGGAGAAATGTCACTTTATAGCAATGTTTTAAAACCCAACCCGAACATTGACCCGAAAAAAGGAAAGGGTCAAGGGTCAGTGGGTCGACTCGGGGTCGACCTGGGATATTAAATAAAGTTATAAAAATAAATATATAAAAGACTAGACAATTGGAATTGAAATAATATGTACATATATATTATTTTAGAGTTTTTATATTATTTTAATTATTTTTAAGACATTAAATAATTCTTTATATAAAACTAGATTTTTTTTTTTACATTAAATTTAAATATACACAAGATATAAAACATTATAGCAATAATATTTTTTAATTTTAGAATTATTATTCAAAAAAAATATAGTCTAAATGTTGTTAATTATATTTATTATACAATAATTTATTTTAAAACTTTGGATATTAAAAGTATTATAACCGTTAAAAAATAATTCTAAAATTACTATACTAACAATGAAATATAAATAGTTAGAGAATTCAATAAATAAAAGATTATGAAAAGAAAAAATAATTTTTATAGTGGAAGGGTTGTTTTTTAAAAAGAAAAGAATAGCAAGGACTATTTTTTATAAATATTTACAAAATATCGAAGACTTGAAGTTGTGCAGTGCAAAACTTATGGCATTCACTATTCACATACTGAAGATGAATCCCACATCAGACAACTTAACTTGGAATAAGATGCAATAGCCTTATATATATGCCTATTGGGGGGAAAAACTATAAGTGTGTGGGGGCAGCAATAGCTAACCCACTTTGCAGTTTAAAATTAAAAAAAGTTCAAATTTTTGACCCACGAAAATTGGGAAACCCATTATCGGTTCAGTGGGTTGTAACAAACCCGTTCGAGTTGACTGGGTTATGATCGGGTTTCTTTTTCCGGTTTTTTCATGTTTTATGACCCGATTTTTCTACCAGGTCGCGGGTTTTCTGGCTGGATCAGCTGGTCCGGTCCGGGTTTAATAGCATTGCTTTATAGTGAAAGAAGGCATTGTTCTGGGGCATAGGATTTCAGAAAAGGGCGTTGAGGTAGACAAGGCGAAAATTCAAGTAATTGAGAAGCTACCACCTCCAACTACAGTAAAGAGTGTTCAAAGTTTCCTTGGCCATGCAGGATTTAACAAGCGCTTCATAAAAGACTTCTCAATATTTACAAAGCCCTTGTGTAACTTGTTGATGAAGGAGGTTCCATTTGCTTTCTCTAAAGAATGTCTGGTGGCTTTCAATACTTTGAAGGAGAAATTGATATCTGCACCTGTGATCATTGCATCTGATTAGGAGCTACCTTTTGAATTGATATGTGATGCAAGTGACTATGCAGTCAGAGCAGTTCTGGGGCAGCGAAGAGGTAAAATATTCCACTTGATTTATTATGCTAGCCGAACTCTCAATGATGCACAACTTAACTATGCTACTACTGAGAAAGAGCTACTTGCAGTTGTGTATACATTTGATAAGTTTCATTCATAACTTGTGGGATCAAAAGTAACAGTCTACACAGACCATGCTGCATTGAAATTTTTGTTGAATAAAAAGGACGTAAAACCCATTTTAATTAGATGGATACTGTTCTTGCAAGAATTTGATTTGGAGATCAAGGAAAAAAAAGGTGTGAGAATGTTGTAGTAGATCATCTTTCTTGCCTTGAACAGGAAAAGGGACCAGTTCAATCTGAAATCAATGAAGTATTCCTAGATAAGAAATTGTTTGGTATAGAGGAGGCCTCGTGGTATGCAGACATTGTAAACTACTTGGCAAAATCTATCATTCCTCCTGAATATTCAAGTCATCAAAAGAAGAAATTCTTTTCTGACTTAAAATATTGTGTGTGGGAGGATCCTATTCTCTATAAAAGGTGTCCAGATCAGATTAATAGGAGGTGTATGCCAGAAGATGAAGCAGTCAAAATATTAGAGTAATACCATGATTTTGCTTATGTTGGTCACTTTGGAGCTTCTAAAACAGCTGCAAAAGTTCTACAGTCTGGATTCTATTGGCCTACCATATTCAAGGATGCATATGTACTGGTGAAAATTTGTGATAGGTGTCAAAGGATCAGGAACATCTCTAGGAGAAATAAAATGCCTCTAAACAGTGTTCTAGAAGTGGAAACTTTTGATGTTTGGCGAATAGATCTCATGGGTCCATTTATCTCTTCTTACTCAAATCAGTACATTCTAGTAGCAGTTGATTATGTATCTAAGTGGGTTGGATTTGTTGCTTTGCCTACAAATGATGGTGGGTGGTGATGGATTTTCTGAAGAAAATCATTTTTACAAGATATACCACAGGCTATAATCAGTGATGGAGGTAAACATTTTTGCAACACGAAATTTGAATAGCTACTGGCAAAATATGAAGTAAAATTATGTCCCCGCATTTCTAAATTCTTCCAATTGACTCCTTCTCGTTCTCAATTGCTTTCAAGCCTTTTTCCAAAGTATACAATTCAGCTCAAATAATCATCCTTTTAGCCTTTATTTACTTCCATTCCTTTGCTGGCTCGATTTTGGGATATTTTTTGCAATGTAAACAAATAACAAACAAATAAATAGAATTTACTCTAAAACGCCAAAATATTGCCCTAATTTAGACATATAAATAAGTATGTAAAATACACTTATCAAATACCAAGTAAAACTAAACTAACAACTAAAAATAAGAATATCAAACATTTTTGTCATGTCAACTTGTTCACTATATGCCTCAAAAATTTAGATCACATTGTACTTTAGCACAGAACATTGAACAACACAATATAATAGTTCTAGTTATTCGATGTTAGACCTTCAAATGTGTGTGTGAATAGTCAAAGTCAAACTCATTATGATGCAAAAGTATACTCAACAGTGTGTAGCTTATTATGCAAAAGCAAGCACAAATCCCATGTGGTCAACCTATGAAGTTCTAATGATTTTCCTTACATCGCTCTTGGATGATCACAACTTATATCTTTTCTCTCAAATCCTGGGTTTTCATCCATAGTGGTCTCTAAACATTTTTCATTACATTTTTCCACACAAGATAGTCATAATTAAAAATATGCATGCACAACAGATCAATGGTAAGTAATCCCCAATTCTACACTTCTAATCTCCACAGTTTCAGTCAAACAAGGCTTATACCATGCATTTTTTTTATGGACGACTTTTTCTTTTTAGTGTCCCTGTCTTTTATAATCTTTGTTTAATACTTTTCTCATTTGCTTTCTATTTGAGTCCTTTAGTGAGTTTTGAGTCTGTGACTCCCAAGTTAGACGACTTTAGGACACCAGGTTCAAAGAACCCTCGAACTTATTTACCAGATTCACAAAGGCGACAAAGAAAAGTTAAATATATATGATTGTCTAATGTGTAAATCAACTCTCCCTACTTGCTTTCTAATTAACCCATGTAACGAGCTTTGAGCTTCTAGCTCCTAACTCAGTTGAGTTTAGGGTACTAGGTTTCAACACTCTTACAAGCTTACTTGTCAAAAAGGCATTGGAGAGTAAAATAAGACTTTTAGCATTTTTCTGTTTTTATACTAAAGTTGGTTTATACCTGTTGAACAAATTATTTCAATTAAAAAGTGCAAACCCAAGAACTAACAAACCCTTAACTCGTCAATACATGCACACAATAACCATTCCACCCCAAACTGCTTCTTGAGTTGTTTGGTCCTAAATTTGGGTCGGGATGTCAAAAAATCTAAGTTTAGGGATTATACAGTCATTCCTAAATTCAAATTTCATAAATGTACCCCACAAATATAAATCATACTCCTTCAAAAGAAATAATTCAACAATGACCATGTGCTCGAAAAGATGAGATTCTAACATGAATAACTAGTCAAGCTAAATCATGCGGTTATGTTATTCATTGTTCAAGCTAGAGCACAAAGTTGATCCAAATTTTGTCCTAGACAATAAACATGTCAACAAAAATTTTCAAATTTTTCGGTTTTTTTTTTTTTTTTTTTTTTGTTGTATCTCAAATAATCGAATGAGTGTAAAACATGAATGAGATCCCACCCTCAAACTAGAAGTATCCATTTCCCTCAATGTATGTCAAAAAGAAATATATCAATTATACATAAAATATAGGAGAAGGGTTCAAGTACTTCCCGGGGTTGTAGATGCAATGCAATCATTTGAAACTTTTTCTTTAAAGTCCTCAGATGTTTTGACCATTTTTCTTGCTTTTTATAATTTGATTCAAGGTGTTTGAAATTGTATTTTCCTCACAAAGAAGAGATAAGTAACATTTAAGCACATAAACATCATAAAAAATCAGAAGTAAACACAACCACAACCCCCATACTAAAGATAAAACATAATTCTGAATTTTTCAAATATGATTGACCACCCATATTTCAGGCCTTGACATCATCTTGAAAAATCAAAATTTTCCTAGTCATCTTTTGACACATGAAAGTACATAGTATGGTCTATAACATAACAAAATTTCATCACAATTAGTAATGGCAACGGGGCGGGTTCGGATCAGGTACTCTCGACCCGAGACCCGCCCGGAGGGGAATTTTCTTTCCCAAACCCACCCCGCGAACTTCAGTTTTTTTTTATTTTTCGGTATTTTTTTATTTTTTTCCTTATTTATTTTAATTTATTTATTTATTTGGGTCGGGGTGACCAAACCCGCCCCGCGACCTGCCCAGATCGTAGGAACCCTCCCCGCCAACCCGTAAGGCGGGTTCAGGTTGGATATTTTTGTCATCTCTAATCACAATTGGAGTTCATTTGGGTCATGAAAACAAGTGGAAAACCTGGGATCTGAAGCCGAAAACTGGTGCAATGACCTGCAACGGGTGCATTGTGATGCCTATGATGTTCACTTTGAGTTTTATGCATTAGATCAGTGTAAGCCATGTATGAATGATTCGCAAATGATGTATAACATGAATTCTAGGTGATCATTCAAAAAAAATTGCAAAAATTTAAAGAACAACTTGTTGTGGCATTTAATCAAACACTTGGTGTGCATTGATGAAGAACAAGGAGAATCATAGATTTGGGAACTTGGAGTTATCCCAATTTTTTCAACTAGTTTACACATCCAATTTTCCTCAACTCCTAGCCTATTCACAATCTAATCATCCATAAACTCAATATTCCCATAAAATCAATAAAACTCTTAAAAATTGCAATTTTCCAAAGAAGTGTAGAGAATCATACCTTTTCGAGAGATTGTGAATTACTGAAAGCTCTTTTGATGCTCAATTCCATGCCAAAGGGTGTAGTATAGGTGGTGCAAGAAGTGGAGGTGAATTTTCTGGAGAGAATTAGTGTTTGGAGTTATGAATTGTGGAAAATACAAAAACTGCCGAATTGGCTTCAGATTACCTACGCGGCCGTGCAGTGTAAGACTTGGTGGCCGCGTAGTGCAAAATTTTACACACTATTATTAAAGTGTCCAACACACTACCACTTGATTTGAAAGGTGGTGGCCGCGTGGTACTTCGGATGAAGCTCAAACATTTTTAACTTTTGGATTTCAAACTCGATTTTCGACCCCAAAACGCCTCGTTATCCATTCACTCAACCTCCTACAATGTGTGTATGCCTCAAACTATCATGCCATGATTGTGTGTATGATTTAAAATTTAACATTCAAGCATGCAATGCAAATCAAAATTCAATGGAATGAACATGCTATTTATGCTCAATATGCACCACTTATGCTTTCATGTTTTAGGACAGATTTCAACCATGATCATGATGCTTAAACTCTATCAGGGATGAAGCACTTATCAACTACCAAATGTGGTGTAACAATCATCATGCTAAAGTGATAACTCAATAATGCAAATATGGAATTAATGTAAGAAAGCAATTAAATTCTACAACTAATCATAAATCAATAAATAAAGCAAAATAAATAAAAGAGTAGAAAGTTGGTTTGGCTCTCAACAAGCTCTTCGTTTATAGTCTAAAGCTCGAATTTACCGTGATTGTTCAAGGAATTCTAAATAAAGCTTTGGATGACCTTCTTTGTTTGTGTTGATTGAATTTGTTCCAATTTGCAATTATACACCAAAATTTTACCTTTCCCATGTCATGCGTGTTGACATCTCAACTCGATTCAAAATTCAATATATAGATTTCAATCATTTCTTCATTGCCAATGATGAAATCAATTTTTCCGAATCACTGAATTTAGAGGATTACACTGTAATGTCAACACCCATAAGTGTCTGCTTTTCTGTGATCAACTCCTCTTTCTCCAATTGATCTTCCTCTTTAATTAAAGCTTCCTCGAGATCGATGTTTGAATTTTGCACCATTGATAACGGGACTATGGCCCTTTCATGGCAGCTACTTTCTTCTGGTTGATCATCTTCTTCAAATTCTTCTTCATTTTCTTTAGTTGTTTCAACCAATTTTTCTGATCTTTCCACCTGACTTTCTAGCAACTGCTCCATCTAATTTCTCCATTCTCTTATGTCTCCATGTTGATTTTGCAACATTCCCTATCGATTTTTCAGCAACTATAATAACAAATCTCTGGTGGGATCACTTTGCGCCTGTTGCTTTTGATTATCTTTCTAATAATTAGCTTTATCCATATTTGGATGTGCCTGATGTGCAAAAGGACAATCTTGTATGGCATGTTCTTCAAAGCAGAAGTCACAAATTAGATGGATCTAAACTGTTGTTTGATCAGAGTACCATTGATAACCATTCGCTGCCATCGTGTTGTGTTTCCTTCAACTATCTAAAATCAGTTCAAGCCTGAAAATGAAACAATTCACATTTTTTTAAATGTTCCAATAAATAAATATAAAATAAATAAGTTAAAAAATAAAATAAAAAGGAAAAATTCATAGTAAAGCAAGTACTAATTATTATCGATATTAATTAACAATCTCCGACAACGGTGTCAAAAACTTGATGTATGCTATATTGCAAGTCTACGATGTGGCATTCAAGTAATAAAGTGGACTTTTTGAGTACGAGTTATCTTCCCAATGAAATTGTAATTAAGTACCGAAATTGTGTTAGTTCTCGCCTTATTTGAATGGTAAAATAGTGATGAATTAATTAAACTAAAATATTAAACTAAAAAGAAAAAGAAAATAAAAGACATGTAAATATTCTTAATTGATGTTTATAAGTGTTGGGACATTGGATTTCACGCAGTTAATACTTTTAATTCCAATTATCTAGTTTTATTCCTATTATAGTACTCGATCGAATTCACTTATGCATATGAAATTCCCCTCTTGAGTTTAAATCAACTATACCTAGTTAGTTGACCGTGTTTCTAGAGAGCAGATCGTAATGACTAGGTACATGAGACACAAGAATTCATGTGACGATCGCAATAATAACAAACGTGTCCAATTACCTGATTTTAATCCTAGATATGAGTGTTAGCTCATCTCTCGGATTATGGAAACACCCATTAAATCATAAACAAGTGATCAATTCATTCACGCATTAAACAGAGAATAAAATCAACACATGCAATCATAAAAGTAAAACTAGATTTATAGAATTAAAAGCGTAAAACTAGTTAAATTGAATATCCCAACGATGAAATTAAGAGTTCATCAATAAAGAAATAAAAACGGAGTAAAAATCTAAACTAAACGTGTCAAGTTTATCAAATTAACAAAGAAAAAGAAATCTTGCACCAAGTATTTCGCTCCTCGTTAATAATCTTCAATCTCCAAGCCTTTATCTTCAATTTCCTCCAAAAATTTGATGTAAGAACGAGGAGTAATGATTTTTTAAGATCTGCAAAGGTCCTCCCATTCGCGCATGAAAAGTTATATATATATATATATATATAAGAGGAGAAAACCTAGGCAAACAAGGAAACAAATAAGGTTAAAATCCACGCACGAGCCTTGGCTGGAAAATTGTGTAGCCGCGCAGTAGACATGTTGATGGACATGCAACTGAACCAAAAACGGTTTTGTGAATTTTACAATTGTCGCGCTGCCACTAGCTTGAGAAGTCGTGGCCGCGCAATAATAACTTTTCAGGGCAATTTCATCTTTTCCATTGCATCTAAGTAGGCCCCTATATTTTTATTCCATGCCATTCCTTCAACTCTCAATTGCTCCAATTAGGTCCCCACACTTCTAAATTTTTCCAATTGACTTCCTCTCGTTCTCAATTGCTTTCAAGCCTTTTCCAAGGTATATAATTTAGCACAAATAGTCATCCATTTAGCCTTTATTTGCTTCGATTCCCTTGTTGACTCGATTTTGGGATATTTTCTGCAATGTAAATAAATAACAAACAGATAAATAGAATTTATTCTAAAACTACAATATATATTACCCTAATTTAGACATATAAATAAGTGTATAAAATATACTCATCATTAATCACTCACACACCTAAATCATGGTATTTTAGCTCATAATTCATGTTCATGCATATCAAAACATGTTGGAGTCAAGCTGGATTCAAAAAAAAAAAAATTCTGGTGAACCGTGCGACCGTACGGTCACGCACGGTTACACTAGGCACTGGACAAATTTTAAACCCTGATCCATTTGTCTAGTGCCCAGTGTAACCGTGCGTGCCCGTACGGTCGCACGGTTCACCAAATTTTTTTTTTTTAATTTTTGTTTTGAATCCAGCTTGACTCCAACATGCCTAATGGATTTCATGCCTAATGGAGGATGGGAATATATAGAAATTGGTTTGGTTGTTGATGGGTAATGATGTTAGGAAAATTCGAGACTGATCCATGCATGTTTTACTATGATTTTCACTATGTTTATACAATGCATTCAAAGTGCTTGACATTCACCCGAATACTTATCTCATTACATGTTTAGGATTGACAATTTGACATTGGTTCATGTTTTGATTCATCATAGTGCATCAAAAGCCTGAAATTCTAATTTGCATTCATTGTACTCTCACTAAACCATTGCAAGCTCACTGCAGCCTCATGTCACACTTTTGTCTCTCTAGTTCTTGACCCAAATGACCTCCATTTAAATTGAATATTTAATATACTGTAGATGAGGTCATGTACTTTCATATGCTCGGAGATATCCTGGGAAAAATTTATTTTTTCGAGGCGATATCCGGGGTCAAAAAGCACTAGTCACACACTTTTCTTTCATTTCTATTTGTCATCCTATTTTTAGTTTGCGTGTGTTTGATTATGTTTTTGTGCTTTGAGACTACTCTTTTGAGCCTAATATTGTTTCTTCATCTTTTGTTGGTACCATGCCTCCAAAAAAAGTTCCTAGTTCTTCGCGCAAAGGCAAAGGGAGAGCTACACCATCCAAAAGGCCAAGGAGATCACCTTCTATCTTTGACTCTGATTAGGAAGAGTTGGACACATGAAGTGTTCAAAGATTTAGGGTCCTGAGGAGCAGAAGGCATTTGATACCATTTTGAAGAGCAAGCGCAATATGGGTGAAAGGGAACCCATACTGACAGACTTCCCTAATACTGAGCTACGGCATCTAATTGAAGCTACAGGATGGCACAAGATCGCATCCACACGTCATAGAGAGAGTTCTCAAGTTAACTAGGGACAGGATAGAGCCAGTTCCAGAAGATATTGATATTGAGTTGATCACTCAATTCCTATACGGTCAAGGGGATGCTGTGCTAGAGAGGCCAGGCCGGTTTGTGCATAGAGAGCTCACAAAAAGTTTGAAGATCTTAAATATCTTTATTTGGTATAACATCGACCCCACTTCACACCGCACTACATTTAATGCGGAAAGGTCCCGATTGATACACCACATGGCTTCGAGCGCAAGCTAGACTTGGGGCAGCACATCTTTGACTTTATCATTACTCTTGCGTCCCAACTGAACACCACGCGAGGTATACTATTCCCGAGTCTCATCAGTCCCATTTGTATTGTCAAGGGAGTGGAGCTACTTCCTCATAAGGAGCCTAATCCATTAGAGGCGACCATTAGTAGGAGGACTATGGAGAGCATACGAGGACCTAGGGCACCTCCAGCTCCAGCAGATATGCAAGGCCAGTTATGGGAGATCCAGCACAGCCAGTCAAGCCTGCACCTCCAAGAGACGACAAGCTCTTGAGACATATTATGACTGAGCTTACGGTGATGGAGCATAGATAGATTGCTAGGCACATAGTTGTTATGGAGATACTAGCTCGCTAGGATTGGAGGATGGACAGATTAGAGACTCGGATCCAGGGTTTGATCTGGGCCGATATTCCTACTGAGCAGAGGTTGGCCCGATGCACATGAGTGGAGGTTTGCAGTCAGTTGACGTGAATCATGACTCGCCTTACATCCATGGAGAACAGACTCGAGGCCCTTAAGCACAGATAGGTGAGCGATCCATGCGACCCATTAGATCCATCTGCAGGACCCTCGCATCAGTATCAGCCTCCACACCCCAGGGAAGTGTTAGATCTTTCACTTGTACTTTACCTTATATTTTGTTGCCTTAATGCTTACATTGAGGGCAATGTGTTATTTCATTTGGGGGTGGAGTATTCGGTTTACCTCATAATGTTGGCGTTGGTCTGTAAAACAAAATATCTTGTTGGTATAACTGCTCTAATATCTGTTGAACTCTCTTTTGCTAAATTTATTAGAATTGCTCAAATTTTCTCTTGATTTAAGATTGTTATTTTTATTATTATATTTATGCAAAAAAAAAAAAATTGTTTTTGTTGATTTGTTTGTTGTCGTGATTTAGTTCGATTTATTTATATATTTTAGTTGGAACTTTGGACAGCATGTGAACCTAAATTTTTCAAATTTACTTATTTCATGCTAGACTTTATTAAACTTGAGCATAGAATTGGGCATTGGGTTGTTCGGTTCGGATATCTCAAGAACCGGAACCGAACAATACTTTTCAGTTTTTGTAAAATGGAACAATTCGGTTCCATTGAATCGCGAGAACCAAACCAGAAGCAAACTATTCAATTTTAGTTCGGTTTTGGTTCTACAATAATAATTATTTTTCGGGATCCTTATCGAGGAGTATTAGGCCTCGGGAAGCGAGCCAATAACCTGAAATAAACTTCTACAGAATATACCAAGATCAAGGATTTCGAAAATCCTTCCACCCCGAAAAAAGCATAGGATTCTCCATGAAATAGAAGATATTCATAAACCAAAATAAGAAACAAATGTCCTGGAAGGTTTTTCGAACATGGGAAGAGGTCATACAAATTTGCATAGTAAACTTGTGGGATGAATCATGAGTTTTAAATGCATTACTATTAACTGTTTTATATTTGTATCTAAATATTTAATTAACTCCATCATGGTCATTTACAACTTTGCTTATTAATAAGTTAATCTCATTCTATTTTCATTTACTAAAATTTTCAGTCCAAGTGTGAAGTTAAAGGTTACAATGAGGTAGAGACGTAACAAATTTCATAAAAAAAAACTTCATCATTTTCACTTTTCCCAAAAAAAAACTACAAGTTCATTTGATTTTTAGTTTAAGAACAATCAATTAAAATCATAAAAAAAAGGATCAAAGAACTGGTTCTATCTTCGATTTTTCGGTTCTAAAAGAGGAACCGAGAACCGGACCGTGAACCAATTGGTTCTCGATTTCAAAATCGATTTCCTATTTTATTTTTTTAAAACAATATAGTTCTGGTTTTCTCGATTTGGTTCCGATTTTTTTGCCCACCCCTACTTGAGCACATATCCATTGTTAACTAATAAATTTTGTAGGGAATGCTTGATATATGTGGGGTAAACTTGTGCAATTTGAATATAGGAGACTGGAAAATCCCAAACCTTAAGAATTTAGATCCCGGCCTAAAATGTAGAACCAAATTGCTGGTGGAAAGGTTAGTATAAGTAGGAGTTGATGGATTGAGGGTCTAAAGTTCTTGGTTTTACATCTTTGATTGATGAGGTTTTAATCAATAGGTATAAACCGTCAATAAAAAGGATAGAGGACTTACAAATAAGACGCTAAAACATTTTTAACTTTTCTTCATCACCTTTCTGACTCGGGTAATTAAGTCTGAGAGGTTCTCTAAACCCGATGCCCTAAAGTCATCTGGCTTGGGAGTCACCTAACTTTTCTTTGTCGCCTTTATGACTCGGACAATTAAGTCTGAGGGGTTTTCTGAACCTGGTGCCCTAAAATCGTCTGGCTTAGGAGTCACCAACCTAAAGCTTGCTACAGAAGTCATATAGAAAGCAAGTAAAAAAGTATTGCACTAAGATGGTAAAAGATATGGACGTGAAAAGAAAAAGTCATCCAAAGGAAAGATAAATGGAATAAAATGCATGGTATAAGCCTGCTTGATTGAGATTTCTAACATTAGAGTGTGAGATTGGAGATGGATTACTTTTGGTCTGTTGTAAATACTTGTCAAATCCTGACTGCCTTGTGTGAAAAAATGCAATACATGATTAGAAACCACATAAATAGAAAAGAACTCAGGATATGAGAGAAAAGCAATAAGGTTGTGATCATCCATGAAAGTTGTAAGGAAAACCAAAAGAAAATCATTGTTTGTCCACATGAGATTCGGGTTTATCTATGCATGATTAGTCACACACTATTAAGTATAAGTTTACATGAGTTTGCAGTTGATTTTTAACTATTCACACACGCACACGTGAAAAGTTGAGTATGGAATAAGTAACAAATATTTTAATGTGCTATCTGATTTTATTTTTGATATGTATTTTTTGAGTCGAACTTGAGGCATAAAAGTGATCAAATCAACTGTTGAGTCAGTGTTATTTTTCTTGGAGTCATATTTCAGTTTTATTTGTTTGAGGATGAACTATTATTCTAGTTTGGGGTGTTTGACAAGTGAGTTTTTTGCACATATTTATATGCTTATATTAGGATTGTATATATTCATTTGATAATAAATGCTATTGATTTATCTATTATTTGTATATATTTCAAGTTTATTCCAAAATCGAGAAAATGAAGCAATTGGAGCAAACAATGAGCAAAAAGGAAGGAAATTGGACCAAAGTGATCAAAGCAAGAGTACTGGATGCAAAACATGGATAGAGGAGGAACCAAATCGAAACAAATTCAAATATCAAAGGAGGAACTGAAGAAATCAAAAGAAGAAAAGATGAAATTGAAGAGTTTCAGAAGTACAAGGACTAAATCGCTCTAATCAGAAGATGGGAGACTTGAGGTGAAATAAAAATATGAGGACCAAGTTACTGAAATAGAAAGCTGAAAAATTGCACAAGCCGTTACAACCATGCGGTCGCACAGCTTTCCGCTGGGCCGACTGGTGGGCTTTTCACACTATTTTTTACAAATTTTAGCCATTTCTAGCTTAGGTCTGATGGATTCATATAAATAGAGACATGTTGCATGAATATTTCCTCTCTTTCTTGACCTTATACACTCAAAAACACATACAAGCTTGGAGCAAGGAATTTATTAAAGATTCTTCAGCAAAATCAAGATTTCTTCATATTATAGTTGATGGAATTTATTTATATGTGTGATTTGATATTGACAATGTATCTAGGCTAAGTTTCTATAATGCTAGGATCATGATGAAGTCTTAGGATCTTACTTTATGTTTTGGTTTGTTTAATTTTATGACAATTGGTATTTTGAGTAATTGATTCATATTTATTTTCATATATGATTTTGATGCAGGAATTATATGCTGTTTATGGTATTTTTCTATGTTCGAAAGAGTAGAAATTTGCTAGACTTGTATCACTTTCCATAGAGTTTGATGGGGATAGAAATATACTGATAAGATTCAAAGCGCGGAAGAAACGCCGGAAAGTTCCAAACTCAGGTTGTGGTTGGATGGATGAATCATGACCTGATATTCACGACGCGATGGCTCGACGATGCGGAATAAAGAACCATGACTTTCGAAACGCCACAAGGATTTTCCCAATCTCCTTGATGAGTTTCTGGTTTTGAACGCCACAAATACTCTCACGAATATTTGATAAGTTCGATTGTCGAACGCCACAAGAATCACTCTTGATAAGTTCTAAACATATAGGAAATACACCTATAAAATTATTGAATCACTCAATAAACTGTTTATTCAAATTCAAAGTCTGAATTATAATGAATGGAAAAAGCGTATAAATAAGTAAAATAAAACCCTAGTCGCTAATGGACTCAAAATAGAGTTCTAACTAACCTAAAATAGTTAAAACTGGAAAAGGAATAAAAATACGAAAAATGAATTAAAAATTCGTCTTATTTGCGAAAATCCTAACTTACGACCGTGACAGCATCACTTACGGCCATAACTATTCTTCTGCTTAAAGATTACGGCCGTGACCATAATACTTACGGCCGTAACTTTGAAAACCTGAAATTCTTCGATTTGATCCGAGAGTGACTTACGGTCGTGAGAATATTTGGTTACGGCCGTAACTTTGCTTCTGCATAATTTTTGGTTCTTTTTGACACAATTTGATCTTCAAAACTCGTCGAACCTGCTAAATTCTTGTTTTTGCTTGAATTACTTGAATTTTCCCGTCAAGCCTGCTATGACTCCGATTGTCGAGGGTCCGAAACACATCATATACCACTATGCCCCGTGTGATCTTTTTATGTTCATGATTGTTAAATGCTTTCCTAAATATTTACATTCATCATAGAAATATAGATGGGTCATATTTAGGAAAAGGCTTGATTCTTGTTCGAAAGAAATTTTTAAACATCATAGAAACATTGATATTCAAATGATATACCTTGTCATCGATTATTCAAACCATAGTGTGAGATATTGATACTAAGATGGATTCTAGATCCTAGCACTTCATTTACATACATTTGTTATACAAATCTTGCATTTTACTTAGTTTGATTTTATTTGATATTTTAGATTTATTTGATAATTTAGTTTAATCAATTAAGGAATTCCACAAAACAATTTACTTTTACTTGTTTCAGTTGAGGTTAATAGTCTAAGAAAATAAATCTGCTCAATCTCTGTGGGAACGATATTCGGACTTAAATCCACTTTATTACTTGTTCGATACCGTACACTTGTACATAAATAAGGCAACAGGTAGAATTGATTTAAACTCGGAAGAGAAATTTCAATATACATTAGTAAATTCGACCAAATGCATATTTAGGAAATAAATCCAGAATTGTAAATAATTTAATTGGTTAGGTGAAATCGTAAATTCCAACTACTTTACAATCGTTTTTAATAAAAAAATAATTTTGCAATTTATTTTTTTAGTTAATTTTCTTAGTTTACTTTAAAACATCAAACTTTTTGCCTGTTCAACTAACGATATGAACTAATAATTTCGGTACTTAATAAGCAGTCATCGTGGGAAGGATATATCGGACTCGTTTGTCCACTTTATTACTTTTCACGATCCGTATACTTGCGATTATATTTTGCATCACAAAATAAAGTAAACAATCGGAAAGGTGGAAGAGTGAATAATAGCATCTTGGGGTTTACAGGAGTAGTGCAGGAAGTCTAGTGCAGTTGCTATAAAGCATTTTAAGTGTAAATTATATTGTCTATAGCAGAGCTAACTAATTTGATCCCGAAGTTTTTACCCACGTCGGGTTTCTCTGTCATCATATTTGATTTTCTTTATTTGTTATTAATTTACAATTGTGGTAATTTAACATATGAAAAATTAACTTGTTTGAATAATCATCTAGAAAAAATTAAAAAAGTGGCGTATCCTTTTTAATTGTGATAATTCCACACTAAGGTCAAACTTTTTAGGCAATCCAGAACTTCCTATTATGTCTTTGTGAAGACAGGGGTCGTCTCTATAGATCTTGAAGTAATAGCTACGACATTTTGAGGCAACATAGTCGCTTCTATAGTTCAAAAAATGTAAAATAGAGGACAAGAAAATTGGGAAGACTTATGTCGTCTCTATAAAGACGACATGTTAGAAGTGACTTAGTCGTCTCTATCTACTTACATGGGCGACATTTATATGTATAGGGACGAAAATTTCCGCCCCTATAACCCTAGATTCCTATAGTGTAAGTTAGTTATTTATTATTTTTTTTACATCACGGTCAATATATTCAATAATCTGATGTGAGGTGAGATACAAGAAACTAGAAGTCAACTTTACTTCTTAGGGTTAGAGTCTAGAGTTTTAAATAAATTATTATTCAAATTAGAATTTTTTAGGATTTGTATTTTTTTTTTACACAACTTAAAAGTTTTATTAAAAATTTAAAAATTCGATTTCATTCAGATACTCAAGGTTCGGTTTCAAGAATCAAGAACCAAACCGGATCTCAATTTTGGTCCTAACCGATTCAATTCCCATTAAAATATCCAAGCCTATGATAGTAAAGGACAAAGTGATTACATCTGCAAGTAAATGAAATTGCGTGAGTTGATTGTGCCAAATTGAGAGTTGATTGTGCCAAATTGAAATGAGTGACTCAATTTATAAGCAATTTGAAGTTGAGTTATGTGATTGCATCAAATTAAAGATGAATGAACCCACCATACATTTACCTCACCTTGCAGATGAAATTCCATGCTACTTTACTACGAGCTTAAACATCTTTCAAACATTTGTTGAAAATGTGGTGTAGTAGAATGAAGAAAACAAGAGAAAAAAAAACAAAATAGATGAAGAAAAGAAGAAGGCTCAAACACGTAGAACGTTGTCCTCAAACTATATTTGCTCCCACCGAGATTCAAATTTGCTTTTGGGATTATAGCAAATAGGTTTGTAAGATTAATCAAGCCTTTTTTCAAATTCAAACAAAGTAAAATAAGAACTTAAAACTTAAAACAAGAACACTTGAATATGGAATGAAAGAAGAATAATTTGGATATCAATCTTGACTCAAAATGTTTCAAAAGGTGATTTGGAAAGAAGTATAATCACCTATTTATAGATATCCAAGCACCAATTATGAATTGGGGCCAACTCTTCATGGAAAGATGCATTAAATCTCTAAAAGGTACCAAAATCAAATTTAAATAAACCAACTTAACGGTCAAATTATTTAACAGTGTGACCGCGCGGTTCAAAACCGTACAGTCGCATGGTTATAGCATTTAATCACATGTCAAGAATTGACGTGTGATCGCATGGAATATGTACCATGCGGTCGCATGGTATTCCGGATTTGGCCACCTTTTCTCATTTCCATTTCTTTCCAATTTCATTCCTTCTTTTCATCAATAATTATTTTGAACAATACATATATATCTAACAATCCCCCACTATTCAAAATGTATTTTGATAAAATTTTCAGTACTTATGCATAAAGATTAGATATCTTTCGATTTGAATAAATCCATAGTGTAATCAATCACAAGGTATCATTGAAATCCTAGGTGGCATAAAAGCTTTAAACCTATTATTCCTTTGTAATGAAATCGGTGAGATCACACACACAAGTATCATTGTGTTCTATGTTTACAACTCACTTCGTACTTTTATGGTCTTGTGCTCATCCAATTCATAAACTTTTAAGAGAGAAACTTCAACTCTCTATCGAGATAGCACCATCTCTAAGTTCATATAGGTAAAGTTCTTCCAGTATCTTTGTCATATTTACAGATACTTGATCCTATTAATCTGAACTTTATTAAAAGTTATAAACTTAACCTTCCTTTCTATGACAACCAACACTTATCTTGATAAGTGTTGAATACTATCCACTTATCGAATGATTTGTTTTTACACTTTGAATCTAAAATGTACTTTTTAGTAAGTTTAGGTAGGGTTGCCATCATTGGTGGATCTTTAAGTAAGAATTTTTAACCCCATCCTACTTGATGTGGTCATCACTAATTCTTTAGTGAGTGGTTTTGTTAGTGGATCCGCTAAATAATCACTTGATTTTACATAAGTGATTGAAAATGTTCCATCTTTAATCAATTTCCTTACATAGTTATGTCTTAGACTTATATGTCTAGACTTTCCATTTTATACTTCAGTGTATGCTCTAGCTAAAGTGTCTTGACTGTCACATAGTATTGGAATAGAATTTAAATTCTTATCTCCTAGTGGAATTTCATACAAGAGATCCCATAACCACTCAGCTTCTTTTCCGACCTCTGCCAATGCTACAAATTTGGATTCCATTGTTGAGTGTGTTATCCATGTTTGTTTCTTGGATCTCCATGAGACTGCTGCTCCTACAAGAGTAAACACCCAACCTGAGGTGGATTTATTCTCACATGTACTAGATATCCAACTTGCATCGGTAAATCCTTCTAGGATTGCCGAAAACCTAGAATATTGGAGACCTATATCTTTGGTTTTCTTTAAATAACCAAGAACACATCCAATCGCCTTCCAATGTTCCTTACTTGGGTTACTAGTAAACCTACTAAATTTACTAACCGCAAATGCTATATCCGGTCTAGTGCATTGGACCGCATACATCAGAGATTCAATAGCACCTGCATATTCAAGTTGTGCTATTGCTCTTCCATCATGTTTTACAAGTTTAATACTTGCATCAAATGGGGTGTTTGCTTCTTTAATGTTCAAATGTTTGAACTTATCAATCACGTTCTCCATATAATGTGTTTGATTAAGCATAAAACCATCATTTCTTCTTGTGACCTTGATACCTAATATGGTATCCACTTGCCCAAGATCTTTCATTTTAAATGTGGAAGATAGAAACTTTTTTGTTTCATTTATGCCTTCAATATGATTAATTATAATCAACATAGCATCCACATAAAGGTATTTAATCACAACATGTTTTTTATGTTCCTTCTAATATAAGCACTTATCAACACTATTGTGTTTGAGTCCAAATGACATAATTGCCAAATCGAATTTCTCATGCCATTTTTTTGGTACTTGTTTTAAACCGTATAATGATTTAACTAATTTGCACGCTTTATTTTCGTTTTCGGGGAGAACAAAACATTCAGGTTGTTCCATATAAACCTCCTCATTCAAATCCCCATTTAAGAAAGTTGTTTTAACATTCATTTGATGTATATACAAATTATGAATGGAAGCTAAGGCAAACTTATTCTTATAGATGTAATGCGTGCCAGGGGTACATATGTATCAAAATAATCTATTCCTTTCTTTTGTTGATATCTTTTGGCTATTAGTCTGGCTTTAAAGGTATTAAGAGTACCATCGCATTGTACTTGTTTCTAAATACCCATTTAAATCTTATAGGTTTAGAGTCATTTGGTAGATCAACAAGTTCCCAAGTATTGTTAGTTTGAATTCATTTCATCTTTTATCTTTCCAAAAAATACTATCTTTTGATGACATAGCCTCTTTATAAGTTTTATGATCCATTTCGGTTTGAAGAACATATAGTATTGTTCTTATGACACTCTTTATATATCCTTCAATAAGATAAAGAGAAACAAGTTGAGAGTCAATTTCATCCGGTCCTAATACTTTTTCTTTTCAAGTTCTTTTGCTTCTGCGAAGTTCATTAGGATCATCAACATCTTTAGAGGATGTTTCTCCAAGTGATTTTGTAGAATTTGGAATCTCTTTATTTGATTCCTCAACATTATTATCAGAAGATAAAGAATCCTCAAAGAACTCTACTTCGCGTGACTCAATTATCACATTAGCCTCCAAATTCAATAATCGATATGCTTTACTATTTGAAGCATATCCAACAAATACACATTTGATCCCTCTTGGACCAAGTTTTGTTCGTTTAGGATCGGTAATAAGCATGACACCTCCCACAATTTGAAGTAACCAATATTTGGTTTTCTTCCTTTCCATAATTCATATGAAGATACTCTTATACATTTAGAAGGAACTCTATTTAATATGTGACATGCACTAAGTAATTCTTCACCCCAAAGATTAAATGGAAATTTATAATATATCAACATTGCATTAATCATTTCAACAAATGTCCTATTTTTTCTTTCAGCCAAACTATTTTGTTCGAGTGTTCTAGGTGCACTACATTGATGAATTATGTCATGTTATTCACAAAATAAGTTAAAACCACTAGAGAAGTATTCACCTCCTCTATCACTTCTAAGAATTTTTATTTTCTTATTCAAGTGATTTTCAACTTCATTTTTATATGCTTTAAAAGTTTCAAAAGTCTCATCCTTATGTTTTAATAAATAAACATAAGTAAATCTAGAACAATATCCTCCTCTTGTTAACATACCATTTGATTCACATATGTCGGTATGCACATGATCTAATAAATGAGTTGTTCTACTTACACTATAAAAAGGTTTCTTAATCATCTTAGATTCTACACAAGTTTTGCATTTATAAAGTTTGTTTTCATCATAAGATATTAAGTCACACATTTTCATTCTTTTTATAGTATTATTGCCTATATGCCCTGATCTACCATGCCACAAAGTAAAAGAGTCAAGCATAAGAGAAATTTAATTTATTCATATTATTATTGTCAACTGTACATAATTTGACTTTTTCATCACTAGAATAGCCATTTCCAACAAAGATCCCATTACGGGATAATACAAGTTTACTGGATTCATAAACACTTTTGATTCCGGGTTTTCCCAAAAGATCATCACTAACTAAGTTTTTATTCATGTCCGGAACATGGAATACACTACCTAGTAAGAGTAATGTTTTTTTTAGATGTGAAGATGATATCTACACTTCCTTTTCCAACCACTTTGGAGCGCCCTTCATTACCTATTTATATTTCATATCCATCTTCCAAGTCATGATAAGTTTTAAACAAAGACTTATCATAAAACACATGTTGGTAGCACAAGTGTCATACCACCATCCTTGAATCTTTCCTTTTATAGTGTTGACATCACATATTGTAGCCATACTGTTGCCATCTTCAATGGAGTTTATTTTATGTTCTCCATTGGATTTGTTCTTATGCCTGCACACCTTGGCCCAATGACCGGATTTTCCACAAACATGACATGGCCCTTTTGGTTTTGGTTTGAACTTCCCTTTGTCCTTTTAGGACTAAGAGGATTAAACTTTTCTTTGTTGGAGTGTTTGGTCTTCTCAATAGCATTTGCTTTTGATTTGGCATCATAAGAATTTTCATTCATGTCCCTCATTCTTGATTCTTCTTCAATGCCTAGATACTTTTGTAGTTATTCCAAAGTAAAATCTTCAAAGTTATGAAGAATCTTCTTCCGGTATCCTTTCCAAGCACTTGAAAGTTTGGCAATAATTTCCCCCACTTGAAAGGATTCCGAGAGTTCTATTTTGACCCTTAATTTGTTGACAAGTACTTGTAATTCATGTACTTGATGAAGAATAGGAATATTGTCCAAAAATTTAAAATCAAAATATTTTGTGATTAAAAATTTCTTGGTACCTTCGTCTTCTGCCTTGTATTTGTTTTCCAACTCGTTCCAAATATCTCTTGTCGAAGAAGTGTTGATGTAGAGATCGTATAACCGGTCCGACAAAGCATTCAAAATATGTCCACGACATATTAATCCATCCTCGTGTCTTTTCTTTCTTTTGGCCCTTATTGCTTTCGTGTCCGTCTCCGCTAAAGGTTCCAAATCCGGTTCCAAATTGTAGAAGATCATCAATGCAGTCACTAGGAATTTTCCAACGCGTGAAGTTTGTTCCATCAAATCTATCGAGCCTCAAAAGATCTTGGTTCATCAATTTGATAGTTGCAAAAGTTGTTTCATTCTCCATGGCAAAATATAGTTTGAGATTGTTGAAAATGTGGTGTAGGAGAATGAAGAAAACAATAGAAAAAACAACAAAATAGATGAAGAAAAGAAGAATGCTCAAACACGTAGAACGTTGTCCTCAAACGATAATTGCTCCCACCGGAATTCAAGTTTACTATTGGGATTATAGCAAATAGGTTTGTAAGATTAATTAAGCCTTTTTCAAGTTCAAACAAAGCAAAATAAGAACTTAAAACTTAAAACAAGAACAATTGAATATGGAATGAAAGAGGAATAATTTGGATATCAATCTTGATTCAAAATGTTTCAAAAGGTGATTTGGAATGAAATATAATCACCTATTTATAAATATTCAAGCACCAATTATGAATTGGTGCTAACTCTTCATGGAAAGATGCATTAAATCTCTAAAATGTACCTAGATCAAATTTAAATAAACCAACTTAACGGTCAAATTATTGCACCGTGCGACCGCACGGTTCAAAACCGTGTGGTCATGCGGTTATAGCATTTAATCACACGTCAAAACCGCATGGAATATGTACCATACGGTCGCATGGTATTCCAAATTTGGCCACCTTTTCTCATTTTCATTTCTTTCCAATTTCATTTCTTCTTTCTATCAATAATTATTTTGAACAATAGACATATATGAACAATACATATATATCTAACAACATGTCCTCAGTGGATTTGACTTGTTACAAGATTAGACCTCAGAAGACTGAGAATGAGCTCAGCTAGTGGAATCGAGTTGGTGATTAATGAACAATTGGACATATTGACATCACAATATTAAGATGTTGCATAGCATGACTTTTTAATATCCAATACTTTGTGGGGGATTTTTGGGTAGTTAAATTATCAAGTGATTAACTTAACCACGAATCACTCTGATTAATCTCGTGTAGTACTTCGTTTTTTATATCAATAAATTCATATCCTAGGTTTGAATTTTCAAAAAATTAATAATAATAAATAAGCTGGCACAACAAACAAACGAAATTAATCTATTATAAATCATTAACGTTTCGAGTATGAAACATGCAAAAACTTAGTCTATACATCCAAATTCGATTATAACATATTCCTATACAATGTTACAAGATATTACACCAAAAATCTCCCCAATTAACAAGTATGTTTCCTTAACATCTTTTAATTTTAGGCCAGCAAAACCATATATATATAATATATGAAAATTTGGATTAAAAATTCAAAACTACAATAGGCCAACTAAAGAATAATAACAATAATCTGATCGAGTTGGAAGCTTTCTTTTTCTCGTTTCAGTTTTCTATTAATTGTGTCCCTTGGATGGACCCGAAGGAGGAACAGGGACCCCTTTAGGGAGCCTTGTAAAATACAAGCTACCAGGAAATAACTTTTCCTTCTGTAGATAATTCTTCAATCCCATCACTGCAACATCACCCCCCATCATGATCCCGGGCCTTGTCGCCACGCATGAGTTAACGAGAAGACAACACGTAAAAAATATACAAATAAGCCGCCACTTGCTATATAAAGTTTTCAACGACGAAGAAAAAGAAGAAGAAGAGGAGGAGGAATTAGAGGAAGCCATATGAGAAGTTATTTCTTTTCTCTATAGGGTTTTTGGTTTAGGAGATGGAGATGGAGTGTATAATTTTCTTGAATACAATGAAGGGATTAATCTATATATATATATATATGAATGGTAGTGTGGGGGAGTAATAAAGTCAAAGGAATTGGGATGTGAAGAGTTGAAAATTAAAGATCAAAATTTGGAAGTAATTTACACGCAATGGAATTTGAATTTTCCATGTCAAGGTTTACCAAAATATTAGAATGTTGTTGTTGGATCCATGCCGGCTATGATATTCATACAAATTTCTTGTACGTATTTGCCTAATAAGTCAATGAAGATTATTGGCGGATTTAACATATGTGGAACTTATGAAACTTGCCATCTGGCAAACTTACAAATATGGAAAACTAAATTAATTAATTTAAGTTCTTTAATTTAATTGGTAATTCATTATGGGGTGGCACGGACGCAGCTGTAAAATGATACTAAAACGAATAATTGTTTATTTAACATGTTAGATTGGACATAATTAAATATCGATAAATATTGTCCCATGTCTTTCTATTTAATTTTGTCTAGGTCTATTAAATATAGCATATAAAACATATTTTGATAACAAGATTTCTTTAATTTTTGTGAATAATTGATATAATGAAAAAGTAATTACAAGTATATGTAGCAAGTTAAACTATCTTACTTTAAAATCTAGCCAATATTACAAAGAAAGCCTCAATAATTTAACCACAAATTAAACTAAATGACGATTAATGAGGAGAATCTAAACTTAGTTGCATGATTAATCTTTCATTAATCTTCCAAATTTCACTTCAATTGAAATTTGACTTTCTCGTGAATGGAGAAAGTAGGGTTTAATGAACTATTTTCTTTCAAATTTAATTTATATTTAATTTGCATGTGATGCAACCATAATTATAAACAAAAGCTTAGGGTCCACTAATTCTTTATTATACAAAGCTGACATAGACATCTAAATTTTGTTTCGCGATCTTAGTTTAGATTCTTATAAACATATTTAAAGATATCCCAGCTGTTTTAATTATAATTATATCGCTTATATTTAAAATAATAATTACAATGGACAAACCACAGTGAAAATCATTTCAAAAAAAAAAAAAAAAACTACAGTGAAAATAATACAAAAGTCCAATTAACAAATCATGAATGCAGGCGACGCGTTGCACAGGTGGGATACACATACACTAAGGTTCATCGTGTACATGTAAGAAAATATTATATATCCAGTTTTCATAGTCAACTACGAAATAGGAAATTTTGACCGTTAGATTTTTGTTTATATGTTTCTCACGAGGAAGAAAATATAAATTGGAGATACATACAAAAGGATGAGTGACATAATAAGACCGACATTTGATTACTAACATTAATTATAGAAAACCCCAAAATTGAGGAATTCGGGGTTGTTTGATGGACAACAAATATTAAATTTGATGAAAATCTTGGTATGTTGTGAAAAATGGGAAATAATAAATTTTTAATCGATATAGAGAATTAGTGTTAAATTTTGTTAATAAATATTCAATGGCTTCTTCTGACATTTATGAATGCAATGCTTAATCTAATAGTAAATAAGTATACCAAAAAATATTATTTTTGATGAAATATAAAATGAGAATGTAATTTATTATTATTATTATTTTTTTTTTATTATTATTATTGAACAAGCAAATAAGGGTCACGCACAAAGTTTGAAATTCATTTTGTTCCACATGGAGGGATGTCAATGCTGTGCATTGAAAATTTTGAAGAAAAAATGTTCAATTAAATAGGTATAGTAATTTGCAATAGGGTAAAAAAATTTCTCCAGCCGTCCATTGAATAAATTCCTACTTATTTAGGGTACGGCATTCGTAATTAAAAAAATTATCAATTTTATTAATGAGAGGTATCAAAATTTATCAAATATTGTTTTAACTCATTCGAGGCGTTCAACGCCAAATAATAAGTACGATTCGATGATAGATGTTTAGGCTAGCTGATCTTACTATTACTTAAAATTGAATTCGACGACCTTGGTATAGAAAATTTTGCTCCCGTTCGTTTAACACGCTTTTCATGTAGTCCAATTAGGTGTTGTGTAACATAGTTGCAAAAAATTGACCATATGAAATTTGCCAGCTAAAAAGTAAGAGTATGAGGCCTAAATTTGTGAAGCATTAGAAAACGTGCTTACCAAATTATGGCGTGTATTTAGCATTGCTGTCTAAAAAATTTTAAAAGATTTATGTAAATATTACAGTGACAGGTTAAATATTTCAATTATGATTGAACTTTTAAAGATGTTCATTTATTATTGAACTTCAAAAGTTTTTCAAGTTGTGATTAACTTAACAAAATATTATCACTTTAGGCATTTGTCATTTTATAAGTTAATTATAATTACTTGATTGTGTGTCACATGAAATTTTCACATGTGACATGCTTTTGACATTAGTGCTTGCCATATCACCAAAATCACACATGGTGTGTGTTTTTAATGAGACAACTATAAAACATTTGAGAAAGTTTAGTGCTAGAAAAAGTTAAAAGCTAAGATATCTAAGCCCTTTATGTAGAACAAATGTCTACATGAATTGAGGAGCAATTGGACTTAAAATGGGCAAAACTGTAAAATACAAGTTTGGCGCTCAAGCTAAGATTTGGACCCATAATACATTTTCGAAAAGGAAAGACAAGGCGAACAAGACTCACGGCTAATATTTGGACCCATAATACATTATTCTTCATTCCTGGTAAATTCCAGTTTTATATTTCTTTTACCGTTTTCACTTGAATTCCTTAATGACGCTGTATCACCCCTCTAAGAACGTCAACACTAATATGCCCTTAATTTTCATGTTAGCATAATGTTACCCGACTCATCATCAAACCTTGTTAAATGATAGATAAAAATTACTTTTTTGAGACATGAATGATAAGTGTGAATTTTACACTTATTCGAGCCGTTACGAGTGGACATTGGGAAGTGCTTACGTTGAAAAATAATTAATATTGCTTATTTGATGATTAATGTAGGAGAAAAGCAGGACTGAACGTAAACGGAAGAAAAAAGGGACGATTTTAATCAATTGGATTGAAGCTATACAAAAACTTGAAGTGGACTATTTTTTAAGTATTTGAAAGTGGAAAGACCCGCTTTCTATTAATAGGGACATGGAATGAGCCAAAAATTGATAAGGACTCATTTTAGACATATTTTCCACTATTATATAAAATTTAAATCATTCTTTTATTGCCCTAATGACATATCATAACTGGTAAAGGTTGGGGATCCGAAAACGCTGGTAGGTCAGAAATCGTAGGTTCGAATCCTTAAATGTTCGAATTTGTTAAGCACTTTATCAGTTCATTTGATGATACCCAAATCCTAGCCAGTTTGAGGCATAACCTCCAATTTACATCCCCTACCGATCGTCATAACAGAGGCGATGGGGCACGTAAGGTTGGCGTTCAACCTTTTTATAAATCATTCATTTATTTAAGACACAATTGATGAGAGAGACATATGGCAATTCAAGATCGATTTGCAAAATCCAGAGTTTTCAAGATTTAGGCTTGTATGGAAGATTCTTGATGCAAGATCATATTCTTTATCTGCATTTGTTGACACCCAAAAATATTCAAATTCACAAAGCTCAATTCAATGGCCTAAGGGATGTGATTCTTTAGAAGAAGTTTAGTGAATAGGCCAAAAGTTGATACCTAGAATGCCCAACGCGGAGGCCCAACATGAAGACCCGAAACATGACAACCCGTTGAGGTCAATATGAAGGTTGTTGGGCGATTGGGCGATAGTTAAGGTACTTGGACGATCACTAAAGCATTAGGGTGATAGGACGAATGCAAATGCAATTGGACGACCAAGCCAGAATAAGATTGAATAAGCAGGTTTCTGGTGATCATTCCACGACTTGTCTAATCATTCATCAGTAGTTTCCCCGTTTTTGCAGTTAAAAGAGACCATGGGAGTTACTGGAGATAAAGGAGATAAAAGTAGTAGGCGACGGTTATGCAATATATTGGGCAACCATTATTCCAAGCAAGTTACAAATCAAGGCGGCAGATTAATATTTCAAATGTTAGAAGCAGTAGAAGACAATTTGTATATATAGTAGAAATTTAAGCATTTAGAGAGATGAATCAATCAACTCTCAAATAGAGATTATGTAATTTTCTTTATCTTTACTTCTTCTTGTCAAGATCTTAGTGCAGTTTGTGTGTTTGGCCCTTTGGAGATGTTTTGTCTTCATTGCAATATTTATAAATAAAGCACCCCTCGTTATGACTTTGTCTCGAGAGGTTATTGTTCCTTACACATTCTTCTGATTTCCACTTTAATTGTTAGCGAGAGAATCCGTACGAAACAATTTGGCACGTCCAGTGGGACAACTTTGTTGTGTTTTTGAAGATACGAAGTGAAACATCATGCCTCACGGGAATTTCGATAAGGAACCAGCAAACCATCATCTCCCATCTATAATCAAAAGATATGGGAGGAACAAAGTACTCCAGGAACAGAGGGAGAAAGTTGAAGCCGTTATGAGCCCATGATGGATTTGAATCCTCGAACCATGCGTTCTTATTTGGTGAACTCACTCAAGATGTGGTGGAACAGGTAAATTTACAATATGCCCATAATATGGAAAAGTTTATTCAGAAAGAAAAAGAACACTATGATAATATGGCTAAACAACTAAGAATTTTACATGATAATATGAATAAGTAAACAAGCCAAGTTTGTCGGTCAACTTTTCCTAACATAGGATACCATTTTCAGGCCAGAACGATTATAGGGCATAACTCCCCAGTCACAAGTCCACATTAGGGAATAGAACTACCTTTTGGACCGTCCACTTCAAACCTGGGGGGTGGAAGAATGGCTAATCTGAGTAATGGTAATGGTATATCAAATTTGGGTAATGGTAATAGTGTATCAAACTTTGGAGTAAACCTAAATGTATCAAACTTGGGGGGTAACCCAAATGTAAGAGACAACGTCCAAAATAATGGACAGAATTCCCCACATATAAATGATAGGGAAAACACTCAAGCCAATAATAATAATGGCCCAAATAATGGATCCCTTGCTACAAATACATTGCCAAACGTTAGGCCTCAAGCGATACCATTAGGGAACCAATCTATAGGTGTTCCTTATGATCCCAACGTCTTGTTGAGAGATCAAATCACAGTAATAGTGGGAGACCAAATGGCCATGGGAAAACGTCATTGTATTAGGCCGACTTACACAAAGTCATATCCTGAATTGGTGGATCAAGCATATCCATGGCCTAGGGGGTAAAAAGTACTGGAATTTTCAATATTCACTAGTCTAGGAGAAGTTTCTACCACAGAACATACAGGGTGGTTTACATTGCAATGTGGCGAAGTGACTGGTTATCATAAGATAAGATTATTCCCTAGTTCATTAACAGGGGTAGCTTTTTCATTGTTCATTAACTTGCCAGCAAATTATGTCCAAACATGGCTACAATTAGAATAATTGTTCCACGCTTAGTTTTACAAAACTGAATTTGAAGTAACTCTGGCCGATCTGGCTAATTTATGACAAATGCCCAATGAATGGGCAGAAGATTTGCTTCAAATGTTCAAGACAGGCAAGAGTAAATGTTTTGAACCTTTGCCTGAAAAAGAATTTGTCAAAATCGCTCAAAGTTTCCAGAGTTTTGATTTAAAAAAGAAATTTCAGCATAAGGAATTCCCTGACCCTTTTTAGTTTAGCGCTAATGTGATTAGATATGAACGTCTAATAAGATAAGAATAACAAATGAAAAACTCTAGTAAAGGGACTAACTATAGAGACTCAAGTTTTGAAGTTCATATGGTTGATGATGAGTACTACGACCAGATCGAAGTATGTTTAGCTTAACTAATCAAAGGGGATTCATATTGTCCTCTAGCGGCCAAATCAAACACAACGGTGAAAGATGAGCCTGTGGAGGATAAAAACAAAAAGGCTAAGATATTTGTTCGATGTAACTAAAGCTGGCCTTATATTTGATAAATTATATAAGGATAAGCAAATAAAGTTGAGCGAAAAGCATAAATTGCAAAGCCTCGAACAAATTAAGGTTAAAAAATATTGTAAATGGCACAATGCATGGTCTCATATGACTAACAATTGCTTGGTTTTCCATCATATGCTACAGGATGCCATTGAGTCAGGACAAATCACCTTTGAGTCCAAAAAGAAGATGTTAGTGGATGAAAACCCTTTCTGTAATACCACTTTTTCGTTTTACGTGCTTTCTTGAATTTCTTGTAATTTTATATTGGTGCCATTTTAAATTATGTAATTGATTATTATTATTGTTCATATTTGAATTATTTTGTAGTGGAAGGACTTGGAAGCCGTCTCGATCAATGTACCAATTAAAATGTTTATAATTTTTTTTTATACCAATTAAAATGTTTATAAATTTTTTTTATGTGCAATTCTATGTGATTGTATATTTTACTTGTTAAATTTACTAAATTCTACTTTTATCACGTCATAAGTGACAAATTTGCATTTAATTTGATGTTGGGGTAAGTAGAGACTGTTGGGGGATTTTAATAGAAGTTGTTGACTTTAATTACCAATTTATGAGAGTTGAGGGTTTGATTTACAAATTTCAAAAGATTAAATTCTTAATCCTAACCTAAACTATCACAACCCGACTCTCATCCTTGCTCTCTCACCTCTCCAACACTCGGCCCCTATCCATCTCTCGCACCCTAACTCTTTCTCCCCTCACCGAAGTCGTCGCTTCTCTCTCGGTCTCTCGCCGAAGTCTGCTCGTCGACGGTCACCCCTCAACAGTAAGCCCTTCCCTACCTCCCTCCTTCCCATACATGCTGCACACACACCGCACGCACTCACCTGCACACACATGACCGCACACACACAAACACAGACTCATACACATAGAATCTTGTGTATATATATGTGTGTGTGTGTGTGTGTGTGTGTGTGTGTGTGTGTGTGTGTGTAGATATATTATACATTAATTTCATAATTGGGTGGTGTTTATGTTTATGTTTTTGAGTTTTAATTTTAAATTGTTAACATAAGATTAAATGTGTATATTGATGTGTGTGTGTGTGTGCGTGCACACACACACATATGATTTCAGTTTTTGAGACTTTTGGAAGTTGGGATTGATCTAGCGTATTTTCAGATTTCTTAAATTATAGGTCTAATTAGTTTAAATTTTGATTTATAATTGTTTATTTTCAAAAATTCGGAAATCAAGGAGTATGTTGTTTTGGTTGATTTTAGTAAATTGAGATTTAAATTGTGATTTCAAATTGTTTATGAAATTTAGGGATTTAATATTTAATCATTCAGTGAATTGTAAGTTGGGTTAGATTTTTTTTTACTAGTTTTGGCTTTCGGTAAATAGAGAAGTAAAGAATTCCCTAAGTATGCATTGAAATTGATCCCTTATTGCGAATGTGGAATTATATGTGTTGGTCATAGTGTAAGGTCACGTTAGGTTAATATGATTTTTATCTCCAATTGAGTTTTGTCTACGATTGAAGAGAATAATGGACACGTGAATTTGAACTAAAAGTATATTTTTATTTAATGAATGGGTATAAATTTAGGATTTTTAGTGCACATTGACGTCACCAGTATCCGAGACTTTTCCACTTGCAAATTCAGAAACGGTAAATACTAAGGACTGCAAGTAAGTAAACTTCCCCTGCTTTCATCAAAGTTGAATGTTTAATGTGAAATTAATGTGTTTGATTGACATTCATGTTAAGTATCTAGTTTTAATGCTTTTAGTTTACTATATGCAAGTATGCGTATTTAAGGAAATGTTCAAGCATGTACGTTATCATGTCATTGCATCATCAAGCATGCATTGGCATCAAAATTGGGAAGTCAAATGTTTTTAAATAAAAGGAATGTGTCCAGGTGCAATTTTGTCAAAAGTTATGTATCCCAAATTTTTAAGAAAAAATGGTGTACTTCTATGTCATGAAAGATGCGAGTGGGAAATGGGGCACGGGGGACCGGAATACCCCAAAATAATTAGCCGTTGTGCGGTGGAATAAAGTAAATGAGCCGCTTTGCGGTGGGTTAAAATTTTTACCGACAAATGTAATCTGGTTCCAGATAAGAATTGCCCACTGTTATCTGATTGATTAGAAGATACATCAAGTGAGCTCACGATGGAAATGAAGTAAAAGTTTTTGAAATGTTAAGTAAAAGTTTGAAAAGTTTAAAAGTTGTGAAAGGTTAAAGTGAATGGGGATACATATTTTAAAATGTTTTAAAGCATTTCATGTCATTAGCATGGATCACTTGCACGAAGTTTGCTTACTGTGCTTTGGTTCACTCCAATCCCTTCCCAATATTTCAAGTGATGAAAGCTAGATGAGACGACGAGAGCATTCGGTGGCAGACTCAGGCTATACCCGCTTTCAACTTTTTAAAATAAAGTTAAATTAGAATTTATTTAAATTTCTCATTAATTATTTTTTAATTCATTTATTATTGATAATTGTTTGGTTGGAGTTAGCTTCGAATAAGTATTGGTATCGTATTAGAGGTTAAATTACCTCTTATTTCATATGTTAAAGTTTATTATTTGAATTATATTGTTGGGGAGTTTGGGATTTATTGAAATAGTTTTGATGATGCTTGGGATTGAATTAGTTGAGATGTGTGTTTTAAAATAGTTATGATGTCCCTCTACAGGTTGGCTATGTTCAATTTATAGAGGAGACTCTACCGAAAGTTCTGTAAAATTTTATGATAGAAAATGAAAATGTTGAGTTTTTAAATGATTTATTTTTCGCATTTAAGTAAAGAAAAGTTAACACGCCTAGGTTTAAAATTTTGAAATTAGGGTGTTACACTTTCCCACAACCACTCGGGGTGAACATGATGACTACTGGTTTCGAAAATAAGTTGCAAGGTTCGAGTTAGTCATTTATGATGGAAAAGATGTTCAACAACATCCCAATGTGTTTGGACAACTCAAAGGGAATGAACCTAGAGGAGACGAAGGTACTTTATGCACCAGATGTAAGGGAGGGGTATATGAGCTTGTAGAAGAAGTCAGGACACGGGGATATTATAGTTATCCTAGTGTTGATCCCGGTTTCCAACCCGACAGGGGATGAGGCGTGTCAGTTTATAGAAAACTGCCTTTTGAAAAACAGTTTAAATCGATAAAAAACAGGAGGACTTTCAGATCACAACCTCATTAGCCAAATGTGTGGGATTCAGTCCAGTATAATGCAGGAAGAATTGTTCCTTTCAATGAGATGACCAGAACACAACAAAGACGTTTTCAGAGAAACTACGAAAAGATGATGAGACGACGATAAGGATCATTACCTCTTGAGACACCTAAGTTAATCAAGGTGGCTAACCAAAATGTCCTTTACGATAATAAGGAAAACAATACAGGGGAATCAGTGGGGAAAGTACCAGAAAGATTTTCTGGGAAGTCAAAATTTGAATGGGGCAAGCAAAACGAGGATGAGGAAGATCTAGAACGATCTACTGCTATTCAGTTTGGAACACTACCTCCAGTCATGGCTAATAAATACTTATTGGCTAATGAATTAAAAATAAGGAGAGTGCAAAGGAAGAAGGAGAAGAAAATGAAGAGGAAACCCGCGTGCTGGTATGCGAAGAAGGTCAAATGTCCAGGAAGTATATTATGAAGAGTTGGACGATGGCATGACAGACATTGAAAAATATTTTGATTTAGAAGCAGAAGGAAAGGAGCGAGGAGTATCACGCAATAAATTTTTAAAACAATTATATCAAGAAGGTGTCCGTAAAGTAGATCTATTGGGCGAACCGTCTGGACATGCATTTGACTTCTATGTGCTATATGAAATGCTTAAAAGGAAAGTGGGAGTACCACGGTCTGAAAAGTATGGGTCACCTCCCAGAATACTTCCTCCTCCCACTGGATGGTTTACGGATGAGGAACTACGGGAAAAGAGTGAAAGAAGCAGCCAATGTGCGGAAAGTCCAAGAGAAGTCTTGCAGACTGACGTGGCAGGGGAAGTGAGCTTGAAGGAAGATAAGCAAGAAATAGAGATAGATGCAGCATAAAAGGTCATCTTCAAGAAGCCTTCTGTAAAGTTAACAAAACATTTGATGCCATTATATGTAAAGGCCCAAGTCAATGGTATCCAGGTGTCGAAAGTACTCATTGATAATGGAGTAGCCATAAATACTATCCCCTCCAGAATGATAAGAAGTTTGCAAAAACAGAAGATGATATGATCCCAACAGAGGTTATCCTTACGAGTTTCAACGGAGGAGCGACTTCAGTCAAAGGGATGATACCGTTGGAGATAACTGTGGGAACAACTACTAGGATCGCAGTTACTTTGTGATAGACGGTCCTACCAGTTACAACGTGTTGTTAGTGAGAGATTGGATCCATGGAAGCCGGTGCATACCTTCATCGCTCCACCAATGTTTGGTGTTTTGGAACAATAAAGGAAAAGCAGAAGTCGTACAAGCAAATCATAGACCTTTTGTCACGGAAGCAAACTCCGTGGAAAGATTCATATATGAAGGGAGCTATGGACATGTCAGGGTCATCCAAGATGGGGAAGAAACTCAGATCATCTCACAGAGCAAAGAACCATATTCAGTAGATGCACTCACTGAGATTTTTAGTCAAATGAGGCCAAATATAGTGGCCCTTGAAAGGCCAATAATTGGCAAAAGGTTAATTGAAGAAACCTAATATACAGTCAACAACAAGAGGGTTTGGCCGATATGCAGGACTTTAAAGCCAAACTTAGAGTGTAAGCAAAGGCTAGAGAAGAAGTGGCTTTAGAAGCATTAAAAAGCAAGTTAACAGTGCCCTTTATAGAAGAAAAAAGATGCGATGATACTAAACGTGGGTAATGCGATGCGATGAAGGGACGTGTTTTTCGGTTTATATGGGTTAAGTGATATTATACCTTTCAGAATGTGGAAGGACATCACTAAGTAAGATGGATACCGAGCGTTGCGGAAAATAAATATGCATGAATATGGCACAAGATTAATAATCGGTATTAATTTTGCCATATTGGAGGGTAATTGTTGACACCCAAAAATACCCAAATTTACAAAGCCCAATTCAATGGCACAAGGGATGTGATTCATTATAAAATGTTTAGTGAATAGGCCCTAATGTTGATACCTAGAATGCCCAACGCGGAGGCCCAACATGAAGACCCGAAACATGACAACCTACTGAGGGCGATATGAAGGGAGTTGGGTGATTGGGCGATAGTTAAGGTACTTGGGCAACTGGACGATCACTAAGGCATTAGGGCGATAGGACAAATGCAAAAGCGATTGGACGACCAAGACAAAATAGGATTGAAGAAGCAGGTTTCTGGTTATCATTCAACGACTCGTCTAATCATTCATCAGTAGTTTAGAAGCAGTTAAAGTAGTGGGCGATAATTATGCAATATGTTGAGCAGCAGTTATTCCAAGCAAGTTACAAATCAAGGAGGCAAATTAATATTTCAAATGTTAGAAGCAGTTGTAGACAATTTGTAAATATAGTAGAAATTTAAACATTTAGAGAGATCAATCAATCAACTCTCAAGCAGAGATTATGTAATTTTCATTATCTTTACTTTTTCAAGTCAAGATTTTAGTGTAGTTTGTGTGCTGCGTCCTTTGGAGGTATTTTGTCTTCACTGCAATCTTTATAAATAAAGCATCCCTTGTTGGAATTTTGTCTTGAGAGGTTTTTGTTCCTTACACATTCGTTTGATTTTTACTTTAATTGTTATCGAGAGAACCCGCACGAAACAACATCATTGAATCATAACCTAGTGATCAACTCTATTATTTTTAGTTGTTTTTCTTTCATTTGTAAGATTAGTTAAATTAATAGTTAGGGTAAACAATATGTTTATGCGTGGCCATTGATATCAAGATTCTTGCGGTTTAATTCTTCATGTGTTGATTTTATTTATGACTATTGGTTGCATGTGCTGCATTTACACTTGATTATACATTAGCGTAACCAATTTCTATCCGGTGTCATTTATCTTATTATTTGTTTGCTCAAATACACAAACGGATGGCAAGTTAATAGAAGTGTCAAAGTCTAATTTTCACTTAAGTGCAACCATATTAATAAAAGAATATCATATTAACATAACTATTTAGAATCCTGAAATTACAGTTGTACGTAAAACATTTCATATCTAGAAGATTATACAGAAAGTTAATCTTACCTATATAATAAGAGTAAGTGGAAGGGAATTGTTCATTTATGGTCCTCATTATTTATTTATTTTGTGCTTCATTTCCTTTATTTGGTTAATTGTGAGGGCTCAAATAAAGTCGTAATAGTAATATCTTAATATTGATGTGAAGCTTTCGTACAATACTTTACTGCGTTATTTTCGAATTACTAAAATGTAATAAAAATTATAGTCGTTTAAGATGATCAATTAACAATGTATTTAATTTTTCAATGATTTTTCCTTTTGTTTGGTTGGTTTTTTGAGCTCAAATGAAATCGTAATAGTAAGATCTTTTATATTAATATGAAGCTCTCATATAATATTTTATTATTACATTATTTTCAGATTACAAACCGTCAATTATAGCAAAAATTGTAACCATTTCAAATGGTCCCCTAACATTCATGTTATTTTTTTTCTTTCATTCGTTTGATTAATTTTGAGAACTTTAATAAAATCGTAATAGCAATATCTTATTATCAATGTGAAGCTTTGGTACAATACTTTACTACATTATTTTCGAATTACTAGTACAGCAACAAAAATTATAATCTTTTAAAATGATTCATTAACAATATATTTCATCTTTCAGTGATTACTCAAACTAAGTTATAATATCAAGATCTTTATATCAATACGAATATATCATATACTACTTTATCAATTATTTTCGAATTACAAAACTATCAACTGCAGCAAAAATTATAGCCGTTTAAAATGGTTCCTTAACATTTTGTTTTGTTTCTTTTCCTTCATTTGGTTAATTTGAGGGGTCAAATAAAGTCGTAATAGCAATATCTTAATATCGATGTGAAGTTTTTGCACAATATTTTACTATATTATTTTTGAATTACCAAACTGTAGCAAAAATTATTACCTTTTAAAATGATTCATATAACAATGTATTTCATTTTTCAATGATTTTTTTCGCTCATTAACAATTTAATTAACTCATTGTTATCTACCGTGATATCGGTGTACTTTCCATTAAGTTTTGGAATCTCAATTCATTAAATATGTTATTCTTCGATCTCATAAATTAAAAATAATAATAGTAGTGGCATGAGTAAATCTCAAATATCGACGCTATTTTATAAGCAATTTTTATCGCATCCCATGCATTGCACGAGCCGCACTAGTAATTCCATTAAGTGAATTTTTTTCACCTAGGGTGCTATTCAAGATGAGAGTTGAGTTTTCTTAGGCGCTAATAGTTTTTTTTTTTTTTTTGGGGTGGGGGGGGGGGGGATTAGGAAGAGGTACATAGTTCAAAATATATTAAAAATTTGTACTAACAATTAACTTCAAAAATAAGACTTCTTTTGGGGGGAGCAAGAGGTACATAGTTCAAAAATATAATAAAAATCTGAACTAACAATTAACTTAAAAAATAAAGACTATCTTTGGCCACATTTTCTTAGTGCAAAATTATCTGTTGCAGCTCTCCACTTCATTAAAACAAAAGAAGAATAATGTCTTTATGCATTTTTTTTATATCTGTGTCTTTTTCATCATTGATCCACTTGTCGACCTTCTTGTTGACAAAACTCAGTTCATTTGCTTTCTGGAAAAGTGATTTATTTGCATGAGGAGGTGAAGTTGGCACAACTGATCTGGAGGCTGCATTGACAATTAGATCCATTGGACATTTTGCCTTTTTGGTTGTTTGAGTATTCAACATTTGGTTCTTTGGTGGTTGAATCAATCATGTATGAAAAAATGCTTCATACTTGTAGTTAGCTGAGCTCAATTGCCTTTGTGTTGCAATAATGTAATCGGTTAGATTTGTCGCCATTTGTATTGCCTTGACATAGAAAGTATGCTCTTCCTCAATCTCTGTATGAATTATTTCATGAAAATAAGTTGGGCATTCTTGACATCCACGCTGCAACTTGAAGGGTAGTGTTAAGTGAAAATAAATCCCTAATATTTAGTTTTCTATATTAAGTCTATTAATATTCGAGTTGAATTATAGAAGATAGATTAGGAAACAATATATATTGGTATTATTCTTAATTTTTAAATTCAGGATTTTTCCCTATAAATAAGATTGATTGTATTGAGTTATTTACATGACACAAAACATTCGAATATACACATTTTATCTCCGTTCTTGAAGTTTTACACTTTTTGACTCATCACCATCATCATCATCATCATCTTTAAAGACAAAGGAGTAAGGACCACACTGGAATTGTACTGTAATTTTATGTGCAGAGAGACTATAAGGTCTATATCTACCCATTCGCTATATAATTAAAACGAAAAAAGAAAGAAAAACTAGAGGCTAAATTATTGCCTTTGCCCTTCTATTTCAGCGCATTAAAATCATGGCTGCCATTGCTTGCCAGCACAAAAAGTGAGGGCTGAAAGACTATTATATCAACGAAAATGCTTTATTACCCATCATGAACAATATAACTCTAATGTAAAACAGTAAAGTGTCCCTAATAATTAAATTCAACACTTGAATATTATTCATTGAACGTGTACAATTATTATGTTCCTCATTGTGGGGAGAGCAAGACTGATTATATCAAAAGCCAAAAGCTACTACCTTTTCTTCTAACCCTATAAAAGTAATAAAAAATTTACCGTTTACATAATTCGATGACTGGTTCATAAACCTTCAAATATGAGGTTCTGAGCTTCAACATATTAAAATCTGTAAATTTGGCTCCTCGTGTGACGCAAACTGTCAATGTGAACAATGAAATGACATGCAACTTTAAATCGAATCAAGGAAAAATATTGGCCTCAGTTCGCCGTTTATTACTTTATTTTGATTTATCGTTATTTTAAAGTAAAAATGTGCGGTTAAAAGAAGTGTTGAAAATTTGTCATTAAAAAATTGTTTGAAAAATTATATTACTCATAAATTGGTTAATAAATAAATAGTTAAAAAATAGAGGCTTAACTATATTTTATTATTGTCATTGTCATCTAACTTTGACTCACATGAATATCATGCGCATTCAACATCAATATTGAAAATTTATATTACGTGAAAACCTATATTTAGTGATGACAATCGCATGAATTCGAAGCAGATTGGGGTGATTCATATCCGCCCCAAGTTATTATTATTATTATTATTATTATTATTATTATTATTATGTTGATAGTAGAAATTTCAATTGAATTATTCTTTTATTTATATATTTTTTAATTAAATGGTGGATCAAAAAAAAATTTGTCCCAGTCCGCCCCATCAACTCGTGGATCGAATCTTTCACTCCATTATGAGCAGGTATTCGTCGTGTTCATGATTATTGTCAAATTTTACTTGTTTTAAAGAAGTAAATAAATGAAAAAAATACAATTTTAGGATATAAATTTTGTCATTTAGAGTAAAACTGGTAAAAGATTCAATTTTATTTGTTAAACGCTAAATTGATTTTATTTGTTAATAATTTCATTTATTTAACTGCAGGTACATTTTGGACAATTTTATCTCAAAAATGCCTAGTTTAATGGACCCGAAAAAGCCCAAATTGAAAAAAAAAAACCTACACATCCCTTCGCAACCCATCTCTGAGCCGGACGATTTTCTCCCCCTCTCACGCATTCTCTCTATCTCTAACCCAGCAGCCTCGCCATCACCCCATCTCCTTCTTCCTCCACTCTCTGCAACCAACCAGCCAGCCCTGTCTTCTCCCAACTTCAACCTTCAGCCGCACCAACCTCAGCCACCACTCGCCAGCCGCAAGCCTTCGTCCCCAAAAACCTGCAGCCTTCTTCTCCGAACCTACACCCACAGCACCCATCCTCTGTCTCTCATCCTCTTCCCAGCAACAACCTGCTCCCTCTCTCACGCAGCTCTCTCTTTAACCTCCCACAACCAGCCAACAGTCACCAGCTATCACAACCGTCGAAGCCCCATCTCCTTCATCAACCACTCTGCATGTGTCTACTCTTCCCCGGTCATAACTCCCAGCAGCAGCTTGCCCTCTCCTCTGTCTTCTCCCACAGCCGCAAGCAGTCCTCATCAACAACTCCACGTAGCAGCACTGAACAGCAACCCAGCAGCAAACCAGCCGCTGTCTTCTTCTCAGATTCTGCACAACAGCCGCTCTCCTCCACCATAACCAACCACTCTTTCTCACAGCAACCCACCTTCTCTCCTCACCATTCACAGGCGGCATAAACCACAACAGAAGGAGCATTCCCAGCAAGCTACAGCCCTCAGTTCATCTCACGCAGCAGCTCTCGGTTTCGATTGATTCTTTCCAGTTTTGATTCTTATTTTGCTTTGATTTTGGTTGTTTACTTTGTTAGTTTATATAAATTCAGATTATTGATATTAGTTTGTCTTTAGATTTATTTTAGTTATTGAAAGCTCATTTCCAAATTTAGATTTCTTGTCTAGTAATGGTTATTGTTTATTTGAATTTTATTTCGTTTAATTTAATTATGTTCGGCTAAATTATATTTGAGGGGAGTTATTCTTAACCTCAATGGGTGAGTGTTAATTCTCTATAGATGAATTCTTGTGATTGATGATAATTAACGAGTGTTTTAAATTTTTAATTTATTTTAAATGGATGAATGTTGTTGATGTTGTATGTATTAAATATGCACACAACATGCTAGACTAAATGCCATAAAAACAAATTGACTAATTTTCTTACTAATATGTTTAAATCTTATTGATCTCAAGAAATTCACACTAATCTTATTTGAAAAGCCCAATTGATAGCGAAAGAATAACTCCACTCAAATTTCCCTTTCATTGCAATTTAATTATCATCTTTTTATTCATTTAAAAACAATTGAAATCATAGTTTAAGTTTCGAATTTAGCAAATAATATTATACCAACAAAATCCCTAGGAAGAATGACCATGGATTACTGCTAGGCTATAACTTGACCCTTTTATACTTGGAGGGTAGATTTTACATCAAGTCAAGTTTTTGGCGCCGTTGCCGGGGATTATTTTGGTGTTAATTGATTTTTGCTGAATTCTTCTTATTTTATTATTTTTTTTTTTGTTCGACTACTATTCTTGATATTATTCTTTGTTTATGTCCGTTTGGTTTCGAGATAATTCTAAGCGATTAGTAAGATCGGAACCTACTAACCAATTTTTAATTCTTGAAAATCAGCAGGTAGTAATGGAAAATATTGCAGATCCAAATGAGGCGCCAGTCGTTCGAAGTCTTAGAGACTACATTTTTCCAACGATGACAAGCACTCCGTCATGCATAGTGACGCCTGCAAATGCGGCGGTCTTCAACTTCAAACCGGGAATGATTGATCATCTACCATGCTTCCATGGGATGCCATCAGAGAGTCCATATCACCACATCCAGGAATTCGAAGGGGTTTGTTTTACTTTTCTTGAATGAAATTGCACTGAGGAAGTCATTCGACTCAAGCTTTTCCCTTTTTCACTAAAGGATAAAGCTAAGTCGTGGCTTAACTCTTTAAGGCCTAGTTCAATTACAAATTGGGCGAATATGCGGAAAGAGTTCATTAAAAAGTTTTTTCCACCACAAAGAACCACCGCTATTCAAAGACAAATCATGAATTTTTCTCAAAAGAATAACGAAAATTTTTACACTAGTTGGGAAAGATTTAAGGATTTGTTGTTATCTTGTCCTCATCATGGTTATGAGCAATGGATGTTAACTAAATCTTTTTATGAAGGGCTCAGACCAGAAATGAGCCAATTTGTGCAAACCATGAGTAATGGTGATTTCTTTGCAAAAGACCCAAATGAAGTTTTTACATTTTTTGATGATTTAGCTGAAAATGCCCAATCTTGGGATAACATTGATGAGTTTGATAGGGGTGTTGCAATAAAAACTGAATTTCCAAAAATTGCATCTGGAAATGGAATTCATTCACTTAGAGCTGATGATGACATAAATGCCCGATTGGCTGTCATCACTCGAAAACTTGGAAACTCAAAAAGTGAATGAAGTCAATTCCTCTTCCACTATTTTAGAAAAATGTTCAATTTGCGATGATGCACAGCATTTAACCTCTGATTGTCCTGCACTTCCCCAACTAAAAGAAATGTATTTTGATCAATCTGTTGCTGTTAATATGATTTCCAAACCTTATTCTAATCCATATTCGAGTACTTATAATCCAGGTTGGAGAAATCATCCAAATTTCAGTTGGAGGAATGATCAAGGAGGAAGCAACAATGTTGGCAACAATGCTGGACCTTCACAACCAACACCTTATATGCCACCGCAGAAGAGAAGTCTGGAAGACCAAATCCAACAATTCATGCAAAGCCAAGCTGCCATCAACAATCAAAACTCTCAGGCCATTAATGACATCCGATCTCAGCTTACAAAGCTGACTACTCAGGCAAGTACACAAGAAAAAGGTAAGTTTCCAGCCCAACCAATGCCAAACCCTCAAACTCAATACAATGGGGTCGATGAACCCAATCTGAGACATGTGAAAGCAGTAACTACCTTGAGAAGTGGTAAGCAAATCCAAGTTCCTGAACCTAAAGAGGACTTGGTGGGTAAGCAAGCTAAACCTCCTGTCGATGATACTATATTAAAATCTTTATCTGATGTTCAGGAACCACCTAAGCAAATAGTAGGTGCACCCCCTGCCCCTTTTCCTCAAAGATTACAACCTGGTAATAAGACCAAAAATCAAACAGAAATTCATGAAATTTTTAAGCAAGTTAGGGTAAATATTCCTCTGTTAGATGCAATTCAACAAGTCCCTGCCTATGCTAAATTTCTTAAGGATTTGTGTATAGTGAAGAGGAAGTTAGCTGTTAAGAATAAGGCTTTTTTAACTGAACAAGTGAGTTCTATCATACAATGTCAAACTCCTCAAAAATTTAAAGATCCTGGTTCTCCAACCATTGCTTGTATGATAGGAACCACTCGTATTGGCCATGCATTGCTAGATTTAGGTTCAAGTGTGAATCTTTTGCCCTTTAGTGTATACACACAACTTGGTCTAGGTGAACTTAAGCCTACCCCCATGATTTTACAATTAGCAGATAGATCTATTAAGATGCCTAGAGGGATAATTGAGGATGTTTTGGTTCAAGTCGATAAATTCTATTACCTAGTTGATTTTGTTGTTATTGATGTTCAAAATACACCTAAAACTTCTCCTCAAATCCCTGTTATTCTCGGTAGACCATTTCTTGCAACTTCAAATGCTTTAATAAATTGTAGGAGTGGTATTTTAAAGTTGACTTTTGGAAATATGTCCTTGGAGCTTAACATTTTCAATGCTTGTAGGCAACCAAAAGATTTTGATGAAGTGCAGGAAGTTAATATGTTGGAAGAGCTGCTAATGGAGCTAGAAGATCCTGATAAACAACTTGAGCAAAATCTCGAATTGGACAGCATTCAAGACTCTTTAAAAGGTATAACAACAGCAGCTGTAAGAGCTTGGCTGCCCAACATTGAGTCTCTAAATGTTAGCCAGACACCCATGCAAACATCAGCAGAAAAGATGCCAACTCTGGAGCTTAAACCTCTTCCATCTGAATTAAAGTATGCATTCTTGGGACCTAATGAATCATACCCTGTGGTAATCTCTTCTACTCTTACTTGTGATCAGGAAAATTTGTTGTTGAAAGTATTGAATGATCATAGATCTGCAATAGGTTGGACTATAGCAGATATTAGGGGAATTAGTCCTTTAGTGTGCACTCATAGAATTTTCCTAGAAGAAAATGCTAATCCTTCAAGGGAATCTCAAAGAAGACTAAACCCTAACATGAAAGAGGTTGTTAAAAACGAAGTTTTAAAATTACTTGATGCAGGTATTATTTATCCTATTGCAGACAGCAAATGGGTAAGTCCTACTCAAGTAGTTCCTAAGAAAACTGGGGTTACTGTTGTTGAAAATGAACAGGGAGAAATGATAACTAAAAGGGTACCCACTAGTTGGAGAATGTGCATAGATTATAGGAAATTGAATTCCATGACCAGAAAAGACCACTTTCCTTTACCATTTTTAGATCAAGTGTTAGAAAGAGTTGCTGGACATTCATTCTATTGTTTCTTGGATGGTTTTTCAGGCTATCATCAAATTGAAATAGCATTAGAAGACCAAGAAAAAACTACTTTTACCTGCCCTTTTGGGACGTTTGCTTTTAAAAGAATGCCTTTTGGTCTTTGTAATGCCCCAGCAACCTTTCAAAGATGCATGCTTAGCATATTCAGTGACATGATAGAAAACATTTTGGAAGTTTTTATGGATGATTTCTCTGTGTATGGTAATTCATTTGATGATTGGCTAACAAATTTGAAAGCTGTTTTATGCAGGTGTGAAGATAAGCAACTTCTCCTTAATTGGGAGAAATGTCATTTCATGGTAACAAGAGGAATTTTTTTAGGTCATATAATTTCTTCTAAAGGCATGGAAGTAGATAAGGCAAAAGTAGATTCAATTTCTAGGTTGCCTATTCCTTCATCTGTAAAAGATGTTCGATCATTTTTAGGCCATGCAGGTTTTTATAGGAGATTCATAAAAGATTTTAGTATCATAGCAAAACCTTTGACTACACTTTTAATGCATGATACAAAATTTGTTTGGACTGATGAATGCACTATAGCTTTTGAACATCTAAAAATGGCACTCACCACTGCACCCATAGTTAGATCACCTGATTGGTCTCTACCTTTTGAATTAATGTGTGACGCAAGTGATATAGCTGTAGGGACGGTGCTTGACCAGAGGAAAGGTAAGGAACCTTATGTAATTTACTATGCTAGCAGAACTTTGAATCAAGCTCAATTGAATTACACAACTACCGAAAAAAAGCTGCTAGCTATAGTTTTTGCATTGGAAAAATTTCGAACTTATCTTATTGGGACCCATGTTACCATCTTTACTGATCATTCTGCTCTTAAATATTTGTTCACAAAGAAAGATGCTAAACCTAGACTCATTCGATGGATTTTGTTATTGCAGGAATTTGACATCACAATTAAGGATAAAAAAGGGGTGGAAAATGTTGTCGCTGATCATTTATCCAGATTAAATTCTGACAATTCTAAAGTTTCTCACCCTTTAAATGATTCATTTCCCGATGAACAGTTATTTAGCTTGAATATTGTTCCATGGTTTGCTGACTTGGTTAATTATCTTGTTACAGGTCATATGCCCTCAAATTGGAGTGTCCAAGACAACATGAGGATGAAAGCTATTGCACGGAACTTCTTCTATGATGATCCATACTTATTCAAATATTGTGCTGATCAGATCATCCGAAGATGTGTTCCTGATGACGAGGTACAACAAGTTCTTAATTGCTGTCATTCTCATGCTTGCGGAGGCCATTTCTCTTCGCAGAAAACATCTGCTAAGGTACTTCAATGTGGTTTCTATTGGCCTAGTTTATTTAAGGATGCTCATACCTTTTGTAAAAATTGTGAAGCATGTCAGAAACTTGGTAGTCTCAGCCATAGGAATATGATGCCATTAGCACCCATCCTTGTTCTTGAAATTTTTGATTGTTGGGGATTAGATTTTATGGGCCCTTTTCCCCCTTCTTTTGGATATTTATATATATTGGTTGCTGTTGATTATGTGTCAAAATGGGTAGAGGCTATTCCATGTAGAACAAATGACCATAAAGTTGTGCTCAAATTTCTGAAAGAACATATTTTTTCTAGGTTTGGTATGCCTAAGGCCATAATTAGTGACGGTGGAACACATTTTTGTAATAAACCTTTTGAAACTCTGTTAAAGAAATATGGCATTAGGCATAAAGTTTCCACTTCCTATCACCCTCAAACTAATGGTCAAACTGAATTAGCCAACCGGGAAATTAAAGGCATTTTGACAAAAACAGTTAATCCAAATAGAAAAGATTGGGCTATAAAATTGAATGATGCTTTATGGGCCTATAGGACTGCTTTTAAAACTGTTCTTGGAATGTCTCCTTATAGAATTGTATTTGGAAAACCTTGTCATTTTTCGGTTGAAATTGAACATAAAGCTTATTGGGCAATTAAAACACTCAACTTTGATTTAGGTCAGGCTGGTGAATTTAGGAAACTGAAATTGAATGAGTTAGATGAATTACGTTTGGAAGCGTATGAGAATGCAAAAATTTCAAAAGAGAAAATGAAAGTTTTTCACGATAAGAAAATTTTTAGAAAATCATTCTTCCCTTCTCAAAAAGTATTGCTATATGATTCCAAACTTCATCTATTTCCTGGTAAGTTGAGAACTAAATGGATTGGTCCTTACATTGTGCAAACTGTTTACCCTTATGGAGCAGTTGAAATCTTGGATCCAAAAACTGGTACTATTTTTAAAGTTAATGGACAACGTCTGAAACCATTTTTGGAAAAATTTTCTGTTGATATTAATGAACTACCTCTGCTGGACCCTGCTTTCAGCAGCTGATTTTCTTGGAACTAACTTTTATTATTATGTATATATTTTCTTTTTCTTTTGCTGTTTTATTCTTTTCTTCATTTTTTAGTTTTTCATTCTTGAATAATTGCTCATGTGCATAAACCTCCTCTCAGGTACACTCTTCTCCTTTAGCTTGATTTAATTTTGAGTCGTGTTTATTATTCACCATTCATTTTTCTTCTATTTCAGTCATTGAGGACAATGTCTGATTTTAGTTGGGGGGAGAGTGACTCAAATGTACTTGTTTTGCATAAATTCTTTTGTGATAGTTGAGCATTAAAACTGAGTACATCTTGAGTCTTGAGTTATATCTTTGTTATTCTGTAAAGACCTCCCTCCTAAAAAAAAATTTTTATGCACGAATTTAAGCCTTGTGGTAAGATGGATAGTCAACACATACAACTAGAGCTCTCTCAAGCTTAAGTAATTTTATTTGTTCATCATGAGAGTTGAGCGATTGGTAGTTTTCTTATATTGCCCTTGTTTGATATTGCTACTTCCATTGGGCATCATTACACGGATTGTGGATTGTTGGTGATTTACACTTGAGAAACGATGAAGGTCAATGTCAAATAAAAATTTGATCCTTTGAAGCTAATATTATCATTTTCTCTTCCCATCACAAATCCCTTCATATCCACAAAAGTCCTTCATAGCCACAAAGCCCTTTCATTTATTTCACATTAAAAATGACATTACATCCAGACATTGCTTCCATAAATACATAACCTTGTTTCTACTTTCAAGTATAAGTGAGGATGATTATTTTTGCTCCATATTTGAGAAACAAACATTCAGTGCATGAAAAAGAAAGAAAAGTGGAGTTAGAAAGTACTTGACAGTCATTGAGACTAGAGGAGAATGTTGAAGAATTATTTGAGAAGATTTCAGTTTCAAAAAAAAAAAGGGAGACGTATTGAAGAGAAAGTAAATGATGTGAAGAAGAAAGTAAGTTTGAAGTGTGATTAAAAGTGAAAATTATTATCCTTACTTATATTTTGAAAGTCTTCGATTTCTACCAACTTCTTTTATTTCCTTATCCTATCGAAAAAAAAAAATGCTACCATTGCGTCGTATACTTCCATTGGAATTTCTTGTTCTATTATTATCACTGAAATATGCAAACCTCTTCTTCCATCACTCTTTATCAATTCTCTTGATAACACAAGCGTCACCTTTACATTGACATTGACATTGACATTTTGATCTTAAGTAGGCTTGTGGTAAGAATGGTTGAGTCCCAATGGTTGTAAGCTTTTCATGAGGTCAATATTTGCATTACTGTCATCCACATATATATGGCCTTTATTGAATGCTTGAGTGATCAATTTTCAAACTCCATGAGTGACCCCCTAACCAATTCAGAAACAAAATACACATGCCCGTGAGTATATGGAGTTTATACTTGGCTTGAGTGAGTACTCGACACTGTATGTGTTGGGGTTAGTGGTTTGATGGATCGGCTTAAAACACACACACACAAAACTTTGGGAATGTTTTTTATGGATTAATTTGGATATAATGCTTGATCTCTTGATTTTGCGAAGTTGTTGTGCTCGACTATCTAAACTCATTCTTGACTTTACAATCGAAGTTTTTCATTGAGCTAATCATGTTTTTTTAATTCGCTTGAATTGCTAGAGACTAGCAAACAGCTAGTTGGGGAGTGTGATTATTGTCAAATTTTACTTGTTTTAAAGAAGTAAATAAATGAAAAAAATACAATTTTGGGATATAAATTTTGTCATTTAGAGTAAAACTGGTAAAAGATTCAATTTTATTTGTTAAACTCTAAATTGATTTTATTTGTTAATAATTTCATTTATTTAACTGTAGGTACATTTTGGACAATTTTATCTCAAAAATGCCTAGTTTAATGGACCCGAAAAAAGCCCAAATTGAAAAAAAAAACCTACACATCCCTCCGCAACCCATCTCTGAGCCGGACGATTTTCTCCCCCTCTCACGCATTCTCTCTATCTCTAACCCAGCAGCCTCGCCATCACCCCATCTCCTTCTTCCTCCACTCTCTGCAACCAACCCGCCAGCCCTGTCTTCTCCCAACTTCAACCTTCAGCCGCACCAACCTCAGCCACCACTCGCCAGCCGCAAGCCTTCGTCCCCAAAAACCTGCAGCCTTCTTCTCCGAACATACACCCACAGCACGCATCCTCTGTCTCTCATCCTCTTCCCAGCAACAACCTGCTCCCTCTCTCACGCAGCTCTCTCTTTAACCTCCCACAACCATCCAACAGTCACCAGCTATCACAACCGTCGAAGCCCCATCTCCTTCATCAACCTCTCTGCCGGCTTACTGCGTCTTCTCCCTCTCTGCCTGTGTCTACTCTTCCCCGGTCTGAACTCCCAGCAGCAGCTTGCCCTCTCCTCCGTCTTCTCCCACAGCCGCAAGCAGTCCTCATCAACAACTCCACATAGCAGCACCGAACAGCAACCCAGCAGCAAACCAGCCGCTGTCTTCTTCTCAGATTCTGCACAACAGCCGCTCTCCTCCACCATAACCAACCACTCTTTCTCACAGCAACCCACCTTCTCTCCTCACCATTCAAAGGTGGCATAAACCACAACAGAAGGAGCATTCCCAGCAAGCTACAGCCCTCGGTTCATCTCACGCAGCAGCTCTCGATTTCGATTGATTCTTTCCAGTTTTGATTCTTATTTTGCTTTGATTTTGGTTGTTTACTTTTTTAGTTTATATAAATTCAGAGTATTGATATTAGTTTGTCTTTAGATTTATTTTAGTTATTGAAAGCTCATTTCCAAATTTAGATTTCTTGTCTAGTAATGGTTATTGTTTATTTGAATTTTATTTCGTTTAATTTAATTATGTTCGGCTAAATTATATTTGAGGGGAGTTATTCTTAACCTCAATGGGTGAGTGTTAATTCTCTATAGATGAATTCTTGTGATTGATGATAATTAACGAGTGTTTTAAATTTTCAATTTATTTTAAATGGATGAATGTTGTTGATGTTGTATGTATTAAATATGCACACAACATGCTCGACTAAATGCCATAAAAACAAATTGACTAATTTTCTTACTAATATGTTTAAATCTTATCGATCTCAAGAAATTCACACTAATCTTATTTGAAAAGCCCAATTGATAGCGAAAGAATAACTCCACTCAAATTTCCATTTCATTGCAATTTAATTATCATCTTTTTATTCATTTAAAAACAATTGAAATCATATTTTAAGTTTCGAATTTAGCAAATATTATTATACCAACAAAATCCCTAGGAAGAATGACCCTGGATTACTGCTAGGCTATAACTTGACCCCTTTATACCTGGAGGGTAGATTTTACATCGAGTCAGTTCGTATTGTATCAAATATTTATGTCATCCCTAACCATATTCATATATTTAAATATGGGAACAACACATAATTAAGGTGGTTAGAACATACAATTTCAAATTAAGAAATATTGTTTAAAATTCTAGAATCAAGCACTAATTAAGTTTTAATTATTAAAATAAATAATTAATTTATTTTATTTTATTAATTTAATATTTTAAGGTCACAATACTATAGAATATAAGGTCGCAATAATATACAAATTATGATCATAATCACAAATCAAAATTTAAATATTACTTTTTATCAAATAAGTTGATCGCAACTTATTTCTTGATCACATTATAAAATTATTTGGTTTTATGTTTTTGTCGTAAATTACAAATATATAGATCACTGCTTTTATTCGGTCACAAATCACAAATGTTATAGGTCATGACTTATTTTTGGGTTACAAATCACATATATTTCCCAAGTTCTTCATGATCTGAATCTCGAATTTTATAGATTGGATTTATTTTACAGTCACAAATCTCAAATAATATAAATCACAACTTATGTTACGATCACAGATTTCAAATTAATTGGCTACAAGTTAACAAATTGTGAGTCACAATTACAAATTTAGTCACAATCTCAAATATTTTAAGTCACATATTATTTATTGTTTACAACATATTTATTTTAGCAGTCACAATCATATATAATTGGTCACAACAATATCCAAGTCAATCACTCTCACACCCCAACTCAAGCCCCCACACACACCACCCAACTGAACCGTACAACCACCTGACCACAACCACTAGCACCCTCACCATCGCGCCATTGCCGTCGCTGCCACCACCATCACCAGCAACAAAAGATTCACCACCGAATATGTACCACCACCGCAATAGGAAAGGAACAACCAACACCTCAATACACTATCGCCTCGACACACCACTATCTTATACGCCTCCAATAAACCACCACCAGAACCACCATAGCACCAAAACTGAGCCACCAAGTGCACCATGTACACCCACACTACCCCTACCAACTGAATGACAGTGTATATTATGATGCATAACATGATTATTGAAGATGAACGTGGTCTTGAGGTACCCATTCAAGATTACGTTGAATCACCAACTCTAGAAGTTGGTATAGTTGGCGATGAAGACTCTCATTTTCAGGAATTTCTTGCTCGACAAAGACAAATCAGAAATAGCGACGCTCATTATGCACTTTGAAATGCCTTAATTGAGCATTTGTGGTAGAAATACTCTAATTCCGAAAATTAAGTTTCGTCCATTATCAAGCACATCATTTAATTTAAGGAATTTGTAGCCACTAGGTGTATTTTGTTGTTCAACATCGAGTATTTCTCCGATAAAAATAACTATTTTTAATTTGATTCATTCTACGCATTAGCTATTAATTTAAATTAAAGTAATTAGTTAACAAATTTATAATCAAGGTAAAAACATTAAGAGATTATAACAAAAATGGGTACTATTCACTTGAATTCAAACCAGGGGTAAGTGAATTAGGTTTGTTGGTGGGGAGTGGAGGTGAGTGTCTAGGGGTATTGGGTAGTTTTAATCCATAAGTGGTTATTAAATATATTTATTAATAAATATTATATAACTAATTATAACGTGATTTATGAATTATTAAACCGCTACGACGACAAAGTGTTGTGTGTGCATTTGGAGCCTAAAATGATAGTTTGGAAGTAGTGGCGGTGTTGTGGTGTTGTGTGGTGTGGTGTGGTGTGGTGTGCTATAGATAGGGGTTGGAGTCGGGTCTGGTTAGGGTGGTGCTGTAGGTGGGGGATGCGATGTATCTACAGTAGCCAACAGTGGTTGAGCCGGTGCCGCTCGTGACCCGCACCCCGAGCGTCACGCTTCATGACGGGCACTATGAGCTCCGGTCTTTACGGCGCCTCTTTTTAACTAGATTTTGGAATATTTTTTGTTATTGGTGGTGAATGTAGGTGAAATGGTAGTTTTGTTGGTGGTCTTGGTTTTACGATGGTGGTGGTGGATGTAGATATGACGATTTTTTGGGTGGTGGTCATCATGGGTCACACCGACGATCGGTGGTGGTGGTCGTCACAGGTCACATTTCTGCACTTTGATTCATCAACTTTGCTACATATTAATTTGAAATCTGTCGTAATGTACTAAAAGTTTGTGCAGTGGTTTCAGTCGTGATGGTGAGGTGTTGATGCACTAGTTTCAGTTGTGGTAGTGGTGAGATGATTATTTGTTGGTTGTCACTAAGGTCATGTATATGAGTCACATGTCACCTACTCAAGTCACAAGTCATGGTTTACATGTTCAAATCATAGGTCACAACTCACATATTCAAGTCAAGGATCACATGTTCGAGTCTCGTGTTCAAATCATAGGTCACAACTCATATGTCACATATTCATCACAAGTCACATGTCACATATTCATCACAAGTCACATGTTCAAGTAACATGTCACATTTTTCGGGTCACATATTCAAATCGTAAGTCACATGTCACATGTTCAAGTCACGTATTCAAACCACATGTCAAACCGCATAGATCGTAGGTCACATGCTCAAGTCACTGATGAAAGGTAAAACGTAAGTTTACAGATTTTATTTCTTATTGATATTCACAATTTTTAAATTTTTATTGATACACACACACTTTAGTTATCCGTTTGCATCTTTAGGATGTGGTTGTAAGTCAGAGGTGGTGGTAGCGACGGTACGTCGGAGATGGTGGTGGAGGCACTACGTCAAAGGTCATGATAATGATGTGATTTTGAAAATATATCAGAGGTGGAAGCACAGGCAAAGGTGGAGGTGGGGGTGGGGGGGTGATGGTGGTAGTGACGAGGAGAAGGAGAAGGAGCAAACTCTTTTCGTAAGATTTGATTTGAATTGAATTGGATAGTGTGGGATGGGTTTACCATATGATGAGTGAATTTTTTAACTATTTTCTTTAGTTTTTGAAATATGTTATTGTAAGAACTCATTTTGTGTATTTTTCTCATATAAATAATGCAATTATTGCGACCCCAGCCTCCAGGGTGTGCTAGGACACACCAAAAGACAATCCAGCCCTTCCTTAGATAATGTATTTTGTTTTGTTTTTACAACTTGTTTTTTGGACCGATTTAAAAAAAATGTTTATAAACAAAAATTATAATATTTTCGAGATAAAATATGTGGTTGAAAAGTAATTTAAAAAAAGTGTGTGATTGATAAGTAATTTGAAAAAATGTGATGTTTATAAACTTTTATAAACAGTGTTACCAAATGGAGGCTAATGAATGTGATGTCTTGAGTTGTCTCTCCTCCCCCCCCCCCCCCCGACATTTTATACTCTAATATAGCCTAGTGGGCGTAGCTCAGTTGATAGTGCGATCCCCCCCGCCCCGAATTTTTTTTTGCCCGATCCGGATCCGCCCCGCGATCCGTCAAATTTCGGGTCGGGGCGGATCGGTCCACCGATCCGTGGACCGATCCGCCAGAATTTTTTTTTTCTTTTAATTTTTTAAAGTTTTTTTTAAATATATTTTAAATTAAATCTTTTATAAAAAATTTAGAAATTTTATTTTTTTATTAAATTTTATTTATTTTATTGAAACGAGACGTATAGAGGCCGATTCGCCGATTCAACAGATCGAGTTTTTTTGCCATCACTTATTGGAATTCTTTCTTCAAATGAAGAACATGAAAAATGTGTTTTCTTTAAAATGTAAAGATTGCAGCTTATTCCCAGAATTTAAAGTTTGCTACAAAATTTACATATTAAATTTTTATACATGATAAAAAAAATTATATTAAAAAAAAATGTCGGATCGCGTATCGTTCCGCTCCGTGAATTTTCGGATCGGGGCGGATCACATAAATTTCGATCCGTTGATTCACGGATCGGGATTTTTTCGGATTGGATCGGATCGGGTCGACGGATCGACGGGGCGGATCGAATTTTTTTGCCATATCTATGAGTTGACAAATGTTAAAGTGAAATAAAAAAGTCTGCATTGCGGCAGGGACATATAGAGATGGCAAAAAAATCCGATCCGCCCGTCGATCCGTCGACCTGATCCGATCCGATCCGAAAAAATCCCGATCCGTGGATCGACGGATCGAAATTTTTGTGATCCGCCCCGATCCGCGATCCGAAATTTTTTTTTAATATAATTTTTTTATCATGTATAAAAATCTAATATTATAAATTTTGTTGCAAACTTTAATTTTTGGGAATAACCTGCAATCTTTGCATTTTAAAGAAAACACATTTTTCATGTTCTTCATTTGAAGAAATAATTACAATAAGTGATGGTAAAAAAACTCGATCCGTTGAATCGGCGAATCGGCCTCTATACGTCTCGTTTCAATAAAATAAATAAAATTTAATAAAAAAATAAATTTTCTAAATTTTTTATAAAAGATTTAATTTAAAATATATTTAAAAAAATAAAAAAAAATAAAAAAATAAAAAATAAATAAATTTTTTTTTTGGCGGATCGGTTCGTGGATCGGTGGACCGATCCGCCCCGACCCGACCCGAAATTTGACGGATCGCGGGGCGGATCCGGAACGGGTAAAAAAATCTCGGGGCGGGGCGGATCGGGGTCCGATCCGCCCCGTTGCCATCTCTAGGGACATAGTAGGGGGTTCAAATCTTGACGATTGCTTTGGATTTGACCTCCTTGTAGTTTGAGAATTCCAATTGACAAGCTTCATACCCTGACTAACTCTAGCATACATCTTGCGATTTACCTCTTCCAGAGACTTTAGAGGTGGGACAATTAGGGTTACGGTTGAACCTTTTATATTTTTATTTTTTTTATCCTCCAATAATGGTATAGCTCTTTTTATCAAGGTTCTAAAATGCGTAATGCATCGAGTTCGAGAATCAAGAATCACAAGTTTAGGAGTATCAATGCGAAGAATAGTCGTCATAATGCGTTTTTTTACTTTTAATAATATTTTAAGTAATTTTAAGACATTAAATAAATTTTTATATGAAAAATAAATTTTATTACATAAAAACTAAATACACAAATAATATAAAATATATAAATAATTTTCTTTTTAACTTTAGAATTACTAACTCAAAAAAAAGAGATTTGTGGTGGATAATTTTATTTATATTATACTATTTGTTTCAAAATGTCAAAACATTTTAATACTTATAAAATAAGAAAAATAATATTTAAATAATTGTTTGGAGAGAAAAGTCAAAACAATTAAAAAAAAAGGAAGCAAAGCAATTTAAAAAGAAAACAAGAAAGAAAAAACCTATCAGTTCTCATCCCACATTGGATGTTGATGTGGGATGGGAACAACTATTACCCTTATAAAGAGGCTATTCAATGGTAAGTTGAATTAAATTTGCAAAGGGATTGCATCGTTTACATGCAGCCCCCGAGTATAGGTTTTTTATATTATTTATTTATTTAAATAACACTGGTTCAATTGGTTTTTAACTAATTGAATTGAAAAAGTAACAATTTATTATTGGTTCTTAATCATTAATCACTGATTTGTTCGATTTATGTTCAGTAAAAAATATTATTCTGCGCATATGGGTAATGCGAGACATTTTTCTCGCGCATTGAGCTAATTCGCGCCTAGACGACGTTTATTCTCGCATTTTATAATCCTGTTTTTTTACTGACACAAACGCTATGCTATAAAACGGTCAAAGGAAATCTTCTGAGTCAAAATTAAGGGAATGACAAAACTGACTATAGTTTTATTTTCTTATACTGGTTTTGTTGAGATGAATTTATGAGTTATGCTTCATCCTTTGGAAAGATGAGAATTTTCAATTTATTTTAGATCATTATTTTACACGTGTCATTTTCAAATAGAGACGGTAATCGACATCAAAAAAATTTACCTGAACTCGACCTCAATGGACGATGGCTATTGAATTTTTCTTTCTTTAGCATATAAGTTTTCTTTCTATTTGTTTCGTTTTTAATAGCTACCCTACGTGTGTAGGCCTCAAAAGTCATGCCTAACGTGAAAGGATTGATCATATGCTTTTGACAAGTTGACTCATTAGAGTCATATTCTTCCAACAAATTTTGACTCCTTAAACATTTAGGTAAAATAAAATTAAATTAAATAACTAATGGAGAAAATTAAAAGACCAAACAAACTATTAACACAAAGAAGTACCTAAATCTATCGATACAAATGATTGAGGACCCCAAAGAAACCATGGAATTGGATTCTGGATTCCAAATCCAATTATTACCCAACTTGGAATTTGTATGAAGGCCAGTTTCATTCTCATATTGCTGACACTGTTTTACCCCAAACGGGACATTAATTCTTGATACCAAACCAGATTGGTAGCAGAGATTTGGGTTGTCCCATGCACCAAATCGCCTCCCCAATTTCCCATAGAACCCTTCAGTGAATTTAAGTTCACCTGTCAGATTGTTTCCATAGATGTGCATTGCACTCATGTTAGGCAAAGTTTCAAGCTTCGTGGAGATTTCCCCCGTGAGCATGTTATCATTGAGACCCAAAAATCTAAGCCTCTTCAACTCTGAAATCGAGTCGGGAATCTCATCTGTCAAGCTCATATTCGACAGGTCTAATACGGTTACGCATATCAGATTGCGCCATGCGAGGTTCGTCAGGTGGCCAGTTATTGGATTGTTGGACAGGACTAATTGTTCCAAGGAACTCGTTTCCTCAAATAATGTGGACAATCCACCTGAGAATTTGTTGTTACTGAGGTCCAATAGTGTTAGATTCTTCAATTTTCCAATCTCTTGTGGGATTTTTCCTTCCAATTGATTATTGCTCAAGTCAAGCTTCAATAATGAAGCCAACCCTCCAAATGATGAAGGCAAGGGACCAGACATTAAATTCCTACTCATGTCAAGAATCAGAAGCTGATCCAGCCCTCCAAAATTAACTGGAACTCCACCGGAAAGTGAATTCCCCGCAACATTTAACCGCTTCAAGTTAACTAAGTTTCCCACGGATATCGGTAATTCACCGGTCAATCCATTTTCTACTAGCACTAACGACCGGAGATTTTTGAGGTGCCCAAAAGAGAATGGAATTTGTCCAATGAGGCCGGGATTGGACCGGAACTCTAGTGACTCTAAGCTGCCAGCAAAAACTTGCCAATTTTCAGTAGGGATTGCAACAGGATAATGGTGGGGTGAGACAAAGCAGTTGAAGAATGAGAGTGATTTCAGGTGCCTTAATTCGTATAATTGGGGCCTAAAATCAACCATTTGGGCACAACTAAGGGAATTGTCATGAACAGGTCCAAAACTCAAGTCTGTAACATACCAAAAGCCATCAAAAAGGTCACAGCCAACACCCTGCGGATAGAATCAGATTAAAATCAGGGATCATAGGCACTAAAATTTGGCACAAGCTTAATTAATGTAGCAGTAGAAAATTTATCACTGTTCGACTCCCACATATAACTTTCCGAGTTCCCGTCAATAGTCGCTTAAGAGTACTGGCTCTGTTTGTTAAAAAATTTATATTTAAAAACATATTTTCAAACAAGTTTGCCAATAGGCTAAGTATGCACAAAGAAAAAAAAAAGGTTGAAAATATTTTGGTTGTGTTTGATAGCCAAAGGTAGAAAAGAATTCAAATTTCATGTTAGTTGAAAAACAAAAATCACCTTCATCGGAGAATTGATTTTCATTGAATTGGCCTAAAAGTGAGCTTAAAGTGGTTGAACCTTAGAATTCCAATTCCAATTCCAACTTCGTATTAAACGGAAGGAAATAAATTCCTCAAATGTGAAATTTTCATGAAAATCAATTGTTATCAAACAGTACCTTAAATTTAAGTATTTCTTGTACATGTAATTGAAGTCCAGTCTTGACAAACTGTTTGATAAAGCCCAAAACTAGAAATAGGCAGCAGAATCTCAACAGTGAGATACTGTGTAAAATGAACATACCTTAAAATAACAAACGACAAAAAATAATTTTTTACTGGAACTTATCTATTTTCAATCTGTATATTGGAACAACACTAATTTTTTTTTTTTTTTTTTTAATTTATCAACACTAAAAATTTTTGCTTTTACGACAGGTAAGTAGTTTGCTTACTCGACAAACAAAGAAAAAAGTTGAAATCTTGCCTAAGTAAATTCTCCGATATTAAAATTTGACAGCTAAATTTCCAATTTTTTAATCCAAGAATCTTGAAAGCTAGAAAGAAGAGAAAAGGCTTTACAATTACATGTTATAACAAGAATTATAAAACCTACTGAAAAATGTTTACCTGTATGGGAGTCCAGCCACAAGGATCTGGATAAAGATCTGAACCGTTCCACCATTTACCCACAAAACCTTGAATAGCAGAATACAAAGCTTCTTGCTCTGATCTCTTCATTGAAGCCAGCCCAATCTCATCTTCCCCATTGCACATACATACGACGAAAATGAAAACACCCAAGAATTTAAACTTCTTCATGGTGATTTTTCTGCCAAGAAAATTACAAGATTTCAAATAGAGATAGTGAAACCAAGAAAGTTGAAAGAATTGGGTTGAGCCAAAACAGTTTTCTTATCATAATATCTTTGACTTGAAATGGAGTTTTTTTGCATGAAGGAGAAAGAGAATGAGAAAGTGAGGGCCTGGCCTTTTCTTGCTAGTGTTTATAGCAAAATATAGGTAGAAGAGGAAGTGTAGAATGGAAGCGGGCAGCAAAGGAAAGAAGTGTAGGGTGTCTGGTGCAGTTGCAGCTAAAAGGTAAGAGCACATTTCTCAATGCTGGAGAAAGTAATTATGATTATGTCAATAATAAGATCAGAGAAAGAGATAGGTAGCTGAAACTCTATATTGGGGATCTGTTGTTAAAAGGGTTTCTTGATTTCCTTTTATCAAAGAAAGAAAGATCCTTTGTGATTAGTAATCGATGGAAATCATACTTGGAAATAGAAGTAGTTGATGGATTACATTATGAGGAAAAAAAAAAAAAAGGTTTCATTGATTATTCTACTAAGACACTGTTCTTTTACGCAATGATTACAATTTATAAATAATACAACTTTTTCAAACAAATTTTTAACTACACATATTTTTTCTCTCCAATTTTCAACCACACGTCTACGTAGAAATTACCAAAAAAAAACGACTAGAATAACCGCCGAACAGTTCGTGAAATATCGTTTAGATTCAATCTTTCTTGCAAAACATAAAAATTGGGCTTCGGCTCCGTTTGGCAGCTCCAATAAATAGAATTGGAATTATAATGTATATTATTTGGGTTTTCTAGATAAGATGTGTGATTAACAATTGGAGTAAGAAAATGTGTGTGATTAAAAAGTAATATGAGAAATTATGTCTTATAATTTGAGTTTGAATATATAGCCGAACACAGCCTTCATTATCTCCTTTTATGGAAGATCCATTGTGATTAGTAATCATTCAAAACCTTCCTTCGAAGAATAATATCATTTAACGTACTTAACATCCGTTTAGGTGACACTGAACTCTATGATTTATTAGATGCATTTTAATTCATGGAGTTATGCACAACTGAGTTATGTAGCATTATTATTCTACTTAAAAATGAATGCCAGTGGGTGGTACACGGGTATCCATATCCTGTCCCACTTGAAGTATAAACTGCGATTTAAATCTTTCACCAATTCACAGGATAAAGACGGTGGGGCGCCTAAGGTTGGCGTTCAACATTTTTTACAGTAATTAAAAAAATTCAACAACCCTTTTTGACTTTAAAATGTTGAGCGCCATCTAATCATACGTATCAAATAACTCACACAAGTAGGGGGTGAATTTGTGGTTGGAGCAGAAAGGGTAGTTAAAGTGAGTAGTATTTGGGGATTGTGATTAGGGTTTTAGAATGGGCTAGAAGTGGGGTTGAGTGATAGGGGGTAATGAGATAAAGGGGGACCATTTTGCACGCACACGCAGTACTGGATCTGAATGCAAAAACAATGGTAGGTTTTGTCTATGGGTGACTTATTCTCACTTTTTATGACTGCTGGATGTTTTATGTGACGGTAAGGACAAAGAAGTAGTGGGCAATGCATAGGAGTTTTTTAAGAATTGCTGTAATGATAGGCTTTCATTAATCCGTATATAGGCCCTAAGTAATGTCAAATGTCAATCAAAGTTTTCAAAACATTGTCGACTATGAATCTATCCGACTTTAAAAACCTCAGAAATGGTTTCCTTTTTCTTGTGAAAAAGGAAATTGAAGGTCTCCTTAAAGCATTGATAATTTGGTCCCTAAAGTCTTGTCTCAATAGCAAATTGATTTCAAGCTTTAAGATCATCCCCAATAGTGATCTAAAAAAAAGTTGTAAACTAATATTTCCAAAGGATGGCTATATTACCATTACAAAAAATATTTGACACACCAAATTTTTTTAATATTTTTCTATTACTATTATAATCATTAATAAAATGATATAAATAACCTTGCTTCTAAACTCCAACTCAATACTTTTTCTTCCGCCACATTCAGATTCTCTCTCCTCCAAACACTCAATTATTTCGTACATCTGATTTTGCATACCAGAGTTCTAGAAAATCAAAATCCCAGCCATCTTTTTATCCCAAATCAGATACTCGAAAATTGCCAAGAAATCAAAAGAAATTGATGCGCAAACTTTGATTGATCTATGCCAACTAAAGTCGAGTTCAAAATCCACGAGGGGTTTCTGAGTTTCAGTTCGAGTTTCCAGAAGAATCACCTCCGGTGCCTTCAGCGCAAGAATCCACCGGCTATCTCCACCCTCTTCTCTTCATCGCTCTCGCCAGGGTTGTCGTCGTCCAGTCACCCAGCACTAGCAACGCTCCATCATCCTCCCAAGCTACAGCTTAATCAAAGTCTGTCTCTGCCTCCACCCCCAAGGTATCTCCTATCTCAACCCCTGTGCCATCACGGTACCACCCAAGGCCTCCAGCCCTGCAATGGTCTTCACTTTTCATAATAAAATATGAAATGTGATCAACTGTATTTTCACTTGCGTAGAAAATGAGATTTTCCTTTTTCTTTCAAGCGAGATTTGGAATTACAGGCTACAACAAACTTCTCCCAAGTCCCAATAATACGACTGACTTACCCTTCCACATTCACCATGTCTCCGACAGATTCTAGTGTGGTACACAATTATATTTATTATTATTTTTATATTAAGGATATATTAGTAAAATGGTGATAGTGTATTTATAAAAATTAACTTTTAATTGGAGTGTAGTTAAAATGTGGTAGGTTTAACAAATGATGTGGTGGTAATATATTTACCCATCTTCGAAATCACTTTTGCATTTCCATTTACATCCTGATGAATCAAGTCTAAAATTTTCTCAAATGGATATATGTAAATTATAAGATTTAAATTCAATTTTTGCATATTTTCTTTTAGCTTGTAAATTATATGTTAGCCCATATTTGTTGGAAATTAAAATTAAATTTTTAGTAGATTTTGATAAAAGTTGATGGGGTTGATTGTTGATTTTGACTTAAATTAAAATCTATATTTTAATTGGTACCAAACAAGGACTACTATTTTTTTGGTTTTGTGCGTGCGCGCACACACGAACGAATCGAACTAAAAAGTTTGAACTTTAGTTAAGAAAATAAAAATATTAAAAAATAAAAACGTGCAAATTAATATAAAAATTTTAATTTTAATGTAAATTAATATAATATATTTAAATTGTAAATCTCACATCAAAATTTTATGAATTGATAGTTATTTTTGGTGAATTTTATTCCACGTGAAGATGTAAAAACAAGATGTAAATGTGTATCTAAATTTACATTTTTGACCGAAACATTTATTTACAACTCGTTTGCATCCGTCCATTAGAGACCATTCCAACAAATTTTGAGATCTAAAACACTAATTAGATCTAATTTAGATGACGATTGGAGATGCTCTAAGTGGAAAAAATGATATGTTGCTCATATATATATATAGTTGGGTAAATGGTACAAAATGTTCATAACATTTGCACGTCTTACGAAACTTGTCCCTAACTTTTCAATTTTTACATTTACACCTTCAAAATTACATTTTTATCGTGGAAATAGTCCTTTCGTCAAACACGGTCAAATTCCACCATTAAAAAAATGAGTAATTGGTACATTACGTCCCTGACGTTTACATACTCTGTGGAATACACCTTTATCATTTTATTTTGGTACAAAACATTTCTAAATCACCCAAAACTTGCTATATATATCATTTTTCCTTATAAAATGACATATTTACTCAGTCTTCATATAAAAATAAAAAAAGAAAAGGAGAACTTGACATCCTTATTTCAATATTTTCTTGAAGAATTAGTAAATCCCTTGAGCAAAACATCATCATTGTTTGTTTTCACCGCGCAAATCAATCATATCGCTTTTTTGCTTTGACATTTAGACCATTCAATCGATTTTTTTTTTGCACAAAACTCGTTATCATCTATTTTCTCCATATAAAATGACTGTTTTTACCATCTTTTCTATTATTTTACATTTATTTTATGCAAAAAACATCAAACACATTGTAATTTGTAACGTCCCAATTATTTAAATATATATTTGGTAAGTAGAAAATTACAGAAAATTTTATTGGGTTTTCTAATTTTTTTTCACATTTTTTTTAAAGTACTGGTTCTGTCATGCAAATCTGTTTCAGTAAATTAAAGAATCTTGCTTGTCAGGCCATAAAAAATTTCAACTCCAAAATTACATAAGTTGAATTAATTAGAGCTCCGTTTAGCGTCTTCAAGTGGGGAATTTTTATTTGTTAATGTAATTTGTTTGAAAGAAATTACTCATAAAAGATTTTTTTTCCTTCATTCCTCCTGCTTCCTCTATCTTTTCAGATTAAAAAATATTTTAATTTAGTTTTGACTCGATCCTACCAGTTCTAGAAGTGATGCTCGAAGATGAGCTTTGAAAAAATAATTATAATAATAATAATAAGTTTTTTAATAATGGGTATTAAACAGGGGCTTAACTAGTGTCAATAATTTTTTTAAATTTTTTAATTTTTTTTTTTTTTTTTTTTTTTGTCTGCATGTATCCCTATTATAAGCTCGCACACAATTTGGAAGGGGGACCAAAAATAAATGCAATGCGTAGAAGGTGGCTATAGACAATAGGACCACATAAAATGAGTCTGCAATAATCCAAACCAATGTTTGGCAACTTTTCGTTTATAAATTTGGTTTATACATATTTACGTGACAATATTTTATTAGATTATTTTTTTAAAATAAAATAATTTTAATTGGTCAAATATTTTAGTCGTCATTTTTACTTTTTCAACAAATTAATCAACGAAATATTAATACGTCGTTATTTATTAACGACACTTTATAAACGGAAGTCAAAGTCACTATAGAAAAAATGTTAGTAGGGGGTTGGGGTGGGTGAGTGGGTGGGTGGCGGGTGGGAGGACGTAAGGCCTACAAACACAAAGCTTATGTCTATCCTACACTAAATTTTATAGCCAGTCCTAATGGGTTTGAAAAGTTATTTTCTTCCCTCCTAATTTTATTCTCAGACTTAGCACCATGTTTGGGGCTACTTAAATTTATATTAAGCCCATGTTTGATTTGGAATCAAATCAAATAAAAATCTCATGTCAAGATCAATAATGAATATTATATTAACCATATATTTCATCGGTTTTATCAAAATCACTAATAAGATAAATATATTGACACCACAATTTTTGCTAACCACATCACATTTTAATTTTAATGAAGATCCCTAAATTTTCCTTACTCTTACATTTACACTGCCAAGTTTTTTTTTAATAATTTTTTTATTATCAACTCTTTATTAATTTTCATATCTTATCTTTAGAGACGATTTTCATCAAAAATATTTGTTAAGAGGGCGAAAAATACTTATTTATCTCTCATACTTTTAAATAATCAAAATAAATAATTAATACAAAAGTTTTAAAAAATATTTGCATATCTTTTTAATGCAAATTAGAAGAATATTTCAATAGAAATCGTGATTAGAAACAAAATATGTTAATTAATTGAATGTTATGTATAATAATGCGATGAAAAAAATTGAGAACATAAGAACAAAAGTAAACAAATAGTGAAGGTATTCCTAACAATTAAATTGTAGTATACTGTAAATATAAAAAAGTGTAGTGTTAATATAATTATCCTTACTATCCTAATCTACACTAAACATGAATCAACTTTTTTGTTACCTAATTAAAAGTTTTTTTTCCCTCAAATTAAGCCCTTGTCTAGACACATTATTTGGGAAAACTATGGCTTGAAATAATATTTTTGAGAGGATGTGTGGTTCAAAAATATTCAAAAGTCAAAAATGATAGACTTGACTAAAATAGATGGTTGAGATTGAGTATTAAATAAATTTGATTTATAAAAAATGGGGACCAAACAGGGCTTAAGTAACTTACCAATAGAGTACTCGCAAAAAATTATTTTAGAGTTACTACTAGTAAAATTATTTAATTAAAGTTAATTATATATTTGTATCAATTGTACAACAATAGAGATAATATGGAGTATAATTAACCAATTATGATATAATGTCCACAATAGACATGTATTATGATGCTCACATGATACTTTTTTTTCCCTTTAAATTTAATTGATTTTTTAATTCAAATTATCGAGTAACTAATAAATTGATAAATGTCTAACTTATCATCTTAAAAGTCAAGTTTGTTCCTTTTTTGTTAAATAATGCAGTAATAGCCAATAGGTCGGCTCAATGAGATTATGTTGCAGCTCACTTATCTATCATCTCATAAATTAGGCTCAACTTCGGATTTTGCATGCATTCTAACAGACCTCTCTTCACATTTAAAGAAGTAAAATAATTTTAGCCTATGTTCGGAAACTATTGTTTAAACATAAATTTAAACTGTATAATTTTTCAAATCACTTTTTAATCATACACATTTTCTCTTTTCAATTTTTAACCACATATTTTACTTAAAACACTCAAATAATCAACTTAAAATTATTATAATAGCCGTCAAACAGAGACTTAGTAGATGCTAAAATCTACTCACACTGTAACATTCCATACTTTTTGGTTCCATAATACTGGAGTATTACTAAAACAATTTGACTTTTCTAGTTTTCTTAAATATAAATGCGGAAACCTAAATAAATGATTTTGCCAAACATGAAGTTGAATTTCTTTACAACCAAATCTTTAGAACATAATTTAATAAAATAAACTGTTTGGAATAGTAAATAAAACTGAAATTTAAAACTTAAATATTTTAACTCTTCAAATCCCCTTGGCAGCCAGCATCACCAATTCGCCACATATCCAATCGATCCCGAACTAACCTAAAAAATATTTTGAAATATGGAATGAGCATACGAATATACTCAGTATAGATCTCGTACCTGTATTTTCACAATTTAATATCAAAAACAAGTAGATTACGCACATAACATACTTTCGTAATGGGATAGAAACCTGACCATCTCATTCTTGATTTAGGTCATACACATTCTTAATCTCAATTAGGGTCTAGTCCTATAATTGACTTCTGTAGATCTACATAATACCCTTTGGTATTATCCACACGATCCTCATTACTATTAACTACTGCATTTTCAATTTTTTATTGAAAAACGAAGTTAATCCACTTAAAACAATCTATTTTTTTTCCAATTAATATATCATTAAAGATGCTCTGATATAATATCATGTAAACATAGTCAACACAGCCAAAATAATTCAACTAAACCATGAAAAATCCAATTTAAGGTTTTATTCATTTAATCAACTATAAGTTGACGTGGTTTTATCAAAAATAACTTTTTCTTAAATCATAATTTTTGATTAACTATGATCTACAAAACGAGTATAATATCGATTTACTAATTATCAATCTCTAAAAATTTAAGTATTTGGCCCCTATAAAAATTTGTTGTCAAAATATAAAATATTTTAGTCTTTCGATTTCTCAAAATCATTAAAATACATAAATAATAAAATCGTTAAATAATTCAACTCTAAAACTTTCGGGGCGTTACAAACTCCCCTCCTTAAAATGAATTTCGTACTCGAAATTCGCACACAAAACTTCTCAACTAATAAATTATGCATGGTAAACATGCTTATACATAACTTAAAACAAGATAACTCATAATCATGCTAAAAAATAACTTTCTATTTCATATCTTGGATCAATCGAAGAGTGGTCGAATAGTGGGCATCACGTACCAAGGATTTTTCACATTAATACTTTGTTAAATTTACACACACTTTACTATATTTTGAAACTCAAAAGTTTAGAGACATGAACATTTATGGCAGAAACTAAAACGTGGGAATTGATCCTACAATTTTTAAAATCAGTATTTGAAAATCAATTTCATAATTTTTTTTTTTAAACAATGACTATTCTCAGCGTACTATTCATCGTAACAAGTCACTGTTCACGTGTCACAAACAGTAAAAAAACAAAAACTTTTTTCTTGAAATTTCGTAAAAATACAAATTTAAAGTCTTCATAATTGTTTTTAAAACTCTTAACTCTGGTACCATCTGTAACACCCCAGACTTTTTGGTTCCATAATGTTGGAGTGTTGCTAAAAACAATTTGACTTTTCTTAAATATAAATACGGAAACATAAATAAATGATTTTGCCAAACATGAAGTTGAATTTCTTTACAACAAAATCTTTAAAACATAATTTAATAAAATAAACATGTTTGAAATAGTAAATAAAACTGAAATTTAAAACTTAAATATCTTAACTCTTCAAATCCCCCGGCAGCCCGCATCACCAATTCGCCATAGATCCAATCGATCCCGAACTAACCTGAAAAATATTTTGAAATATGGAATGATCATACGAATATACTCAGTATAGATCTCGTGCCTGTATTTTCACAATTTAATATCAAAAGTAAGTAGATTACGTCATAACATACTTTTATAGTTGGATAGAAATTCAACCGTCTCATTCTCAATTTAGGTCATACCCATTCTTACTCCACTTAGGGTCTAGCCTTGTTACTGGTTTCCGTAAATCCACATAATAACATATAAAATACTTAAACTTAAAACATTAAGAGGGAAAACACAAACCACTTGGCACGCAAGGAAATCCATACCTTAATACATCAAAATAACTTTGAAAGAAAATAGTTGAACGTTGAAAATTTATATATATATTTCTGTGATGATTCAACTGAAATCATGGTAGTATTTATAGGTAAAACATGGTAGAAAGGTTTAGTTATAGTATAATTATAATTGAAGAGGCGTGCCCAAAAATTTAGGAGATGAACCGGTGAAATAGGATAGGAATTGAACTGTTTTTTTCTCAATTTGATTGATAATATAACTAGTTGTCTATCCGTGCGATGTACAGAATATATAAATTTTAAATCATGATTTTGAAAATATCTTGATTCAATCATATCAAATAAAAAACATAATTTCAATAAAATTTCAATACAAAATGTTATTGAATTTGAAACTTTAAAAAAGACAAAATTATTCAAAATAAAAAAAAATACTACATGTACACTAAGTATATAGCCCCACTCAAAATTTGACACTCATTAAATTTTTTTTTTACTTTTATTTACGTTTTTCTTTGAAAATTTGTTCACCTCATAACCTATTTTCCTTTTAATATATTATATTTTTTTATTAACTATACTTTTTAATGTGTTGCTTACATATATTTTATTTTTCTTGTTTTTTAAACATTCAATTTTTTGTCAAAATGATGAAATGACTAAGCCTCCATTTGGTAATAATGCTCGGCTTATAAACTTGTTTATTTATGATTTTGAGGTAAATAGTAGTTGCTGAAAATTGGAGATAGAAAATATGTGTGGTTAAAAAGTTGATAGAAAATAATTAATTAATTTTGTAACATGTGTATTGAAGAATCTACTCATTTATTGACATATTAAGAAGTAAAATTTCAAAAAAAATTATTTATTTATTTTCAAAATATATTAATTCAATTTTTTTATTTCTAACTTAACAAATTTATATATCGTATATTTATTTATTTTAAAATATATTAATTCAATTTTTTTATTTTCAATGTAACAGATTTACATATATATGATATGACAGTTATTTATATTCAAATATATTAATCAATTTTTTTCATTTCATACATAACACGTGTTATTGAATTTGAAACTTAAAAAAAAAAAAAAAACTAATTGAAATAAAAATTTTGCATGTACAATCAGTGTACTGCGCCACTCAAAGTTTGACACTTAATTAATTTTTGTTATATAAAATCTCTTTTGACTTTTATTTACATTTTTCTTTAAAAATTTGCCTACCATATCACCTATTTTCCTTTTAATATGTTTTAATTTTTAATTAACTTTATTTTTTAATATGTTGCTTGCATATATTTTATTTGAAATCCAATATATTAATTAATATATTTTATATTTTTTAAACATACTAATTTTTGTCAAAATGATGAAATGATTAAATTTTCTACCAATTTATCATTGGTGGTAAAAAGTTGATAGCAAATAATTAATTATTTTTGTAATATGCTTATTGAAGAACATACTCATTTATTGACATATTAGGAAGTAAAATTTCAATGATCTTATTTATTTATTTTCAAAATATATTGATTCAAAATTTTAATTTCTAAGTTAACAAAATTTATATAGCATGTATTTATTTATTTTCAAATATATTAATCCAAAATTTTCATTTTTAATGTAGCACATTTGCATAGATATGACATTTATTTATGTTCAAATATATTGATACAATTTTTTCATTCCTATACAACACATTTACATAGATATCACATTTATTTATGTTCAAATATATTAATCCAATTTTTTTCATTTCCTACATAACACATTTACATAGATATCGAATTATTTGTGTTTAAATATAATAATCTAATTTTTTCATTTTCAATATAACACATTTACACATAATACATTTATTACAAGACTTTAAAAAATAATATACCTAATTCAAATTATTAAAAACATTTTTGAATAGTAAACGTCAATTTATATATTTAAATATCTGAATTTAATGAATAAAACTTTATTTATAAAAATAAGCAGTCAAAATAATAATTTTGAAAATCTCGCAGTTATCATGATACGACAATCGAGTAAAGTTAGAAATTACGAAATTGTACCAAAAATCTTATATCCTGTAATCTTTAAAAATTTATAAAAAATAAGTTTGGTTAAAAAATATTAATCATTGTATTAATATTATTAACTTAAAAGAAATCAAAGTATTAACTCTTCAATATTAACATTCTTTCAATAGCTTTTTCGATAAATTTTATAAATAACACATTTTTTCAACCCACTTTTTAATCACATATATTTCTCCAAATATTTTTTCAACCTCGCATTTTATTATAATACTAAAATATAAATAATTTAAGAATTAATTTTGTCAGACTATCCTACTTTCATATATAGTATAGATTTTCACATTACAATGAAATAAAATTTCTATCCGTAATATCGATAAGCACTCAATAAAATTTAATGATTATACATAATCAACATAAATGCAAAAGATATAAAAATAATTTCTCCATTCTCATCACATATTTAACATTTTTCACAATTCTCATTCAAAAACACCAATACAATAATTAAAAATATGTGTTTAATCTTATACGACAATTGAACAACGTTGAAGATCAAGAAACTATTATATCATATAATCTTTGCACAATTATTAAAATTAAAAATGATTAAAAAATATTAACCATTATTTATATATATATATATATAAGACAACAAATGCTTTCATATCTATCTAAATTTTACATTCACATTTAGTTTATAACTATTTTGTATTCACATTAATCTCATTTTGCATTCACACTAACCAAACAATATAAGGGATGTGCACTTTAGGCGGGAAAATAATAGCTTCTATGGCAAGCTACACTTCTACTTTTATTATAGACTAGTGAATCACCCGTGCGATGCACGGGAAGAAACGTCTTGATAAAAATAATTCAATGTGAAATTAGATGAATCATTTAGATAAAATAAATAAATTCCTCAAATAAGAGATATCATTATTTATTGGTTTCATATGACTACAAATTCTGGAATACTTCTTTGTACACAACATTGTTTGTTGATTTTGTTGGTCTTCCATTCTTATCACAAATCAACATCTTTAATCTGAAACGATTTGTCATCCTAAAAATTGCAACATAATGTTGTCCATATGTAAATATCAGTCATTTAAGAAGAAGTCCCTCATGCGAAAATGATTGTTCCTGACTCTTATTGATAATCATGACATAAGATGCCATCAATGGAAATTGTCTTCTTTGAAATCTAATAGGATTTCTAGAATCAGAAGGACTCAAACGATATCATTGAAATAAAGAACATGTGTCCTGCATTGATGCTATAAAGAATTTGACCTTCTAGAACATGGTCGCCAAGTTTTGTAACTATCAACCTTGTTCCATTGTACAATCCCTGTGTATGATCAATATTTCTCAAAAAGAACTTGTGTCTTTCACTTATCCGATGCAACGGTCCACCACGTTGCGCAATAAAGATATCTCTGTGTTCAAGTCGTATATCAAAATTCACCGACAATCAATTCACCAATTTCATCGACAATATGAAAATCATATTGGCTATCATCGGTTGCCCAACGACCAATAAGTATAAGTCTTATTTTTGAAATGTTTTCCTCAATCATCTTTTCTCAAACCGACCTAAATTGTCTTAACAATTTGTTGTATTTGTCTAGCATGTTTTCCAAATCAAAAACTATACAATCACGCAACATTGAATCGCATGATTCACTCCTATCAAGGGACATTAAAAGATATAAATTAAATTTCAGTCTATAACAACAAAATTATTCGTAAACAATATAAATATAAAAGCAATAAATACATAATACGTACCCCACGACCCTTTTTCTGCTTTCAACCTTATTCACATTGTCAACAATGTAAAGCGAGCAAATTGTAGAGTTGAACCGTCATCAGGCAATAGACTTTCAATCTTATTATAATTTTGACTGTGTAATCTGAAGACGGGATCATTTCGCCCATTATTTAATCTCCCCATAAAAGTGAACGAAAACATTATGTTATATGTCCGAATGTTCTCAACAAAATTCTAAATCCTGTCGTCCCTACCATATAACAAATCTTTCAAAATAAGAGAATGATCTTCCATAAGAAGGATCTTCACTTTCTCTTAAATACAACAAAGTAGGGGTGAACAAATAAATCGTGAAATAGAATTAAACCACAACAAATGATTTAGTTTGGTTCGGTTTGGAAAAGTTCCAAACCGCATTAAACGATTTGGTTTATGTTTCAATTGTCAAAACTATGATTTCCAACAGTCAACCCTCCAAATTTTAAAAAATAAAAATAAAAATAAAGACAAACATTCAATTAAAAAAATGCAACTCACTTTTTACTGTCAACAAATCAAAATTAAGGAGTCAAATATTAATTTGTTCAAATTCACAATCATTTGGAAATAATTATTGTTCCTACAATTCATAATCATCATCCAGGATAACACGTATAAGAAACGTATTCGATAATCATAGAAAAAGAACAAAAAAAAAAAAAACTAAAATTTTGAACTTGACAAAGGTGCATCAAATTCATGGTATTATATGTTTTTACAATATTTATATAACGTAATTGTTTTTTTCATGAAAATTATAATATAACATTGATCATCTTAATTTTCAGTTAAGTAAATTGGGAGACAATTTACTTATTGTTGTAGAAATTTAAGAATCATAAATATTGAATTAAAATATAACAATTAATATCATGTCATAGTTAATTATTTTTTAAAATTTAGACTTAACAGTTATGACAAAAAAACCATTAATAACTATATAATTTCAAAACAATATAAATAAATTTGTTAATCGTTAATGTTAAAAAATGTGATATGAGACTTTATAGAATAAAAAAATTAAATGTAATTGTAAATAAAATTATTTTGATAAATAATCTGATATAGAAAAGAAGGTTATTATGTATATGTAACAAAGAACTTAAAAGTATGACTATTTAAAACAAAATTTAATATAACTTGATTAAATATTCGACATAAATGAAAATGAAAATTCGACATTAGATTTGTATGACCGAACGAAATTATTCATTTATAAGATTGAGACCAATAACACATCACAATTATTGTAAAAAATTATTTACGCATTAAATGTAACTTTCTATAAAAATACTAATTAGAACGCAATACGAAGGAGTTCGAATTTTTAGATGTACTAAATAACTAAAAAAATAAGATTATTTATAAAAAGTTTTATACGATAATATTTATTTAGCATTAGATGCATAATACAACTTCGATATAATTTTGAACTGAAAATTTTACATTGAATTTGTATGAGTGCACACAAATACTTATTTGTAAAATTCAAAACATTAAAAGATTAGAATAATTTTATGAAAAGAGAGGCTTAAACACAAATAACCAAATATAAATAAGTGAAAACAAACTCTCCATAAAAATACTTAAGTTGAAGTAACAGTGTGAACACAATAAAAGCTAAATTTTGGAGTGTGAACACAATAAAAGCTGAGTTTTCCCGCCAAAACTCAGCTACTTTTATATATTATATAGACTAGTGAATCACCCGTGCGATGCACGGGAAGAAACGTCTTGATAAAAATAATTCAATGTGAAATTAGATGAATCATTTAGATAAAATAAATAAATTCCTCAAATAAGAGATATCATTATTTATTGGTTTCATATGACTACAAATTCTGGAATACTTCTTTGTACACAACATTGTTTGTTGATTTTGTTGGTCTTCCATTCTTATCACAAATCAACATCTTTAATCTGAAACGATTTGTCATCCTAAAAATTGCAACATAATGTTGTCCATATGTAAATATCAGTCATTTAAGAAGAAGTCCCTCATGCGAAAATGATTGTTCCTGACTCTTATTGATAATCATGACATAAGATGCCATCAATGGAAATTGTCTTCTTTGAAATCTAATAGGATTTCTAGAATCAGAAGGACTCAAACGATATCATTGAAATAAAGAACATGTGTCCTGCATTGATGCTATAAAGAATTTGACCTTCTAGAACATGGTCGCCAAGTTTTGTAACTATCAACCTTGTTCCATTGTACAATCCCTGTGTATGATCAATATTTCTCAAAAAGAACTTGTGTCTTTCACTTATCCGATGCAACGGTCCACCACGTTGCGCAATAAAGATATCTCTGTGTTCAAGTCGTATATCAAAATTCACCGACAATCAATTCACCAATTTCATCGACAATATGAAAATCATATTGGCTATCATCGGTTGCCCAACGACCAATAAGTATAAGTCTTATTTTTGAAATGTTTTCCTCAATCATCTTTTCTCAAACCGACCTAAATTGTCTTAACAATTTGTTGTATTTGTCTAGCATGTTTTCCAAATCAAAAACTATACAATCACGCAACATTGAATCGCATGATTCACTCCTATCAAGGGACATTAAAAGATATAAATTAAATTTCAGTCTATAACAACAAAATTATTCGTAAACAATATAAATATAAAAGCAATAAATACATAATACGTACCCCACGACCCTTTTTCTGCTTTCAACCTTATTCACATTGTCAACAATGTAAAGCGAGCAAATTGTAGAGTTGAACCGTCATCAGGCAATAGACTTTCAATCTTATTATAATTTTGACTGTGTAATCTGAAGACGGGATCATTTCGCCCATTATTTAATCTCCCCATAAAAGTGAACGAAAACATTATGTTATATGTCCGAATGTTCTCAACAAAATTCTAAATCCTGTCGTCCCTACCATATAACAAATCTTTCAAAATAAGAGAATGATCTTCCATAAGAAGGATCTTCACTTTCTCTTAAATACAACAAAGTAGGGGTGAACAAATAAATCGTGAAATAGAATTAAACCACAACAAATGATTTAGTTTGGTTCGGTTTGGAAAAGTTCCAAACCGCATTAAACGATTTGGTTTATGTTTCAATTGTCAAAACTATGATTTCCAACAGTCAACCCTCCAAATTTTAAAAAATAAAAATAAAGACAAACATTCAATTAAAAAAATGCAACTCACTTTTTACTGTCAACAAATCAAAATTAAGGAGTCAAATATTAATTTGTTCAAATTCACAATCATTTGGAAATAATTATTGTTCCTACAATTCATAATCATCATCCAAGATAACACGTATAAGAAACGTATTCGATAATCATAGAAAAAGAACAAAAAAAAAAAAAAACTAAAATTTTGAACTTGACAAAGGTGCATCAAATTCATGGTATTATATGTTTTTACAATATTTATATAACGTAATTGTTTTTTTCATGAAAATTATAATATAACATTGATCATCTTAATTTTCAGTTAAGTAAATTGGGAGACAATTTACTTATTGTTGTAGAAATTTAAGAATCATAAATATTGAATTAAAATATAACAATTAATATCATGTCATAGTTAATTATTTTTTAAAATTTAGACTTAACAGTTATGACAAAAAAACCATTAATAACTATATAATTTCAAAACAATATAAATAAATTTGTTAATCGTTAATGTTAAAAAATGTGATATGAGACTTTATAGAATAAAAAAATTAAATGTAATTGTAAATAAAATTATTTTGATAAATAATCTGATATAGAAAAGAAGGTTATTATGTATATGTAACAAAGAACTTAAAAGTATGACTATTTAAAACAAAATTTAATATAACTTGATTAAATATTCGACATAAATGAAAATGAAAATTCGACATTAGATTTGTATGACCGAACGAAATTATTCATTTATAAGATTGAGACCAATAACACATCACAATTATTGTAAAAAATTATTTACGCATTAAATGTAACTTTCTATAAAAATACTAATTAGAACGCAATACGAAGGAGTTCGAATTTTTAGATGTACTAAATAACTAAAAAAATAAGATTATTTATAAAAAGTTTTATACGATAATATTTATTTAGCATTAGATGCATAATACAACTTCGATATAATTTTGAACTGAAAATTTTACATTGAATTTGTATGAGTGCACACAAATACTTATTTGTAAAATTCAAAACATTAAAAGATTAGAATAATTTTATGAAAAGAGAGGCTTAAACACAAATAACCAAATATAAATAAGTGAAAACAAACTCTCCATAAAAATACTTAAGTTGAAGTAACAGTGTGAACACAATAAAAGCTGAATTTTGGAGTGTGAACACAATAAAAGCTGAGTTTTCCCGCCAAAACTCAGCTACTTTTATATATTATATAGACTAGTGAATCACCCGTGCGATGCACGGGAAGAAACGTCTTGATAAAAATAATTCAATGTGAAATTAGATGAATCATTTAGATAAAATAAATAAATTCCTCAAATAAGAGATATCATTATTTATTGGTTTCATATGACTACAAATTCTGGAATACTTCTTTGTACACAACATTGTTTGTTGATTTTGTTGGTCTTCCATTCTTATCACAAATCAACATCTTTAATCTGAAACGATTTGTCATCCTAAAAATTGCAACATAATGTTGTCCATATGTAAATATCAGTCATTTAAGAAGAAGTCCCTCATGCGAAAATGATTGTTCCTGACTCTTATTGATAATCATGACATAAGATGCCATCAATGGAAATTGTCTTCTTTGAAATCTAATAGGATTTCTAGAATCAGAAGGACTCAAACGATATCATTGAAATAAAGAACATGTGTCCTGCATTGATGCTATAAAGAATTTGACCTTCTAGAACATGGTCGCCAAGTTTTGTAACTATCAACCTTGTTCCATTGTACAATCCCTGTGTATGATCAATATTTCTCAAAAAGAACTTGTGTCTTTCACTTATCCGATGCAACGGTCCACCACGTTGCGCAATAAAGATATCTCTGTGTTCAAGTCGTATATCAAAATTCACCGACAATCAATTCACCAATTTCATCGACAATATGAAAATCATATTGGCTATCATCGGTTGCCCAACGACCAATAAGTATAAGTCTTATTTTTGAAATGTTTTCCTCAATCATCTTTTCTCAAACCGACCTAAATTGTCTTAACAATTTGTTGTATTTGTCTAGCATGTTTTCCAAATCAAAAACTATACAATCACGCAACATTGAATCGCATGATTCACTCCTATCAAGGGACATTAAAAGATATAAATTAAATTTCAGTCTATAACAACAAAATTATTCGTAAACAATATAAATATAAAAGCAATAAATACATAATACGTACCCCACGACCCTTTTTCTGCTTTCAACCTTATTCACATTGTCAACAATGTAAAGCGAGCAAATTGTAGAGTTGAACCGTCATCAGGCAATAGACTTTCAATCTTATTATAATTTTGACTGTGTAATCTGAAGACGGGATCATTTCGCCCATTATTTAATCTCCCCATAAAAGTGAACGAAAACATTATGTTATATGTCCGAATGTTCTCAACAAAATTCTAAATCCTGTCGTCCCTACCATATAACAAATCTTTCAAAATAAGAGAATGATCTTCCATAAGAAGGATCTTCACTTTCTCTTAAATACAACAAAGTAGGGGTGAACAAATAAATCGTGAAATAGAATTAAACCACAACAAATGATTTAGTTTGGTTCGGTTTGGAAAAGTTCCAAACCGCATTAAACGATTTGGTTTATGTTTCAATTGTCAAAACTATGATTTCCAACAGTCAACCCTCCAAATTTTAAAAAATAAAAATAAAGACAAACATTCAATTAAAAAAATGCAACTCACTTTTTACTGTCAACAAATCAAAATTAAGGAGTCAAATATTAATTTGTTCAAATTCACAATCATTTGGAAATAATTATTGTTCCTACAATTCATAATCATCATCCAAGATAACACGTATAAGAAACGTATTCGATAATCATAGAAAAAGAACAAAAAAAAAAAAAAACTAAAATTTTGAACTTGACAAAGGTGCATCAAATTCATGGTATTATATGTTTTTACAATATTTATATAACGTAATTGTTTTTTTCATGAAAATTATAATATAACATTGATCATCTTAATTTTCAGTTAAGTAAATTGGGAGACAATTTACTTATTGTTGTAGAAATTTAAGAATCATAAATATTGAATTAAAATATAACAATTAATATCATGTCATAGTTAATTATTTTTTAAAATTTAGACTTAACAGTTATGACAAAAAAACCATTAATAACTATATAATTTCAAAACAATATAAATAAATTTGTTAATCGTTAATGTTAAAAAATGTGATATGAGACTTTATAGAATAAAAAAATTAAATGTAATTGTAAATAAAATTATTTTGATAAATAATCTGATATAGAAAAGAAGGTTATTATGTATATGTAACAAAGAACTTAAAAGTATGACTATTTAAAACAAAATTTAATATAACTTGATTAAATATTCGACATAAATGAAAATGAAAATTCGACATTAGATTTGTATGACCGAACGAAATTATTCATTTATAAGATTGAGACCAATAACACATCACAATTATTGTAAAAAATTATTTACGCATTAAATGTAACTTTCTATAAAAATACTAATTAGAACGCAATACGAAGGAGTTCGAATTTTTAGATGTACTAAATAACTAAAAAAATAAGATTATTTATAAAAAGTTTTATACGATAATATTTATTTAGCATTAGATGCATAATACAACTTCGATATAATTTTGAACTGAAAATTTTACATTGAATTTGTATGAGTGCACACAAATACTTATTTGTAAAATTCAAAACATTAAAAGATTAGAATAATTTTATGAAAAGAGAGGCTTAAACACAAATAACCAAATATAAATAAGTGAAAACAAACTCTCCATAAAAATACTTAAGTTGAAGTAACAGTGTGAACACAATAAAAGCTGAATTTTGGAGTGTGAACACAATAAAAGCTGAGTTTTCCCGCCAAAACTCAGCTACTTTTATATATTATATAGACTAGTGAATCACCCGTGCGATGCACGGGAAGAAACGTCTTGATAAAAATAATTCAATGTGAAATTAGATGAATCATTTAGATAAAATAAATAAATTCCTCAAATAAGAGATATCATTATTTATTGGTTTCATATGACTACAAATTCTGGAATACTTCTTTGTACACAACATTGTTTGTTGATTTTGTTGGTCTTCCATTCTTATCACAAATCAACATCTTTAATCTGAAACGATTTGTCATCCTAAAAATTGCAACATAATGTTGTCCATATGTAAATATCAGTCATTTAAGAAGAAGTCCCTCATGCGAAAATGATTGTTCCTGACTCTTATTGATAATCATGACATAAGATGCCATCAATGGAAATTGTCTTCTTTGAAATCTAATAGGATTTCTAGAATCAGAAGGACTCAAACGATATCATTGAAATAAAGAACATGTGTCCTGCATTGATGCTATAAAGAATTTGACCTTCTAGAACATGGTCGCCAAGTTTTGTAACTATCAACCTTGTTCCATTGTACAATCCCTGTGTATGATCAATATTTCTCAAAAAGAACTTGTGTCTTTCACTTATCCGATGCAACGGTCCACCACGTTGCGCAATAAAGATATCTCTGTGTTCAAGTCGTATATCAAAATTCACCGACAATCAATTCACCAATTTCATCGACAATATGAAAATCATATTGGCTATCATCGGTTGCCCAACGACCAATAAGTATAAGTCTTATTTTTGAAATGTTTTCCTCAATCATCTTTTCTCAAACCGACCTAAATTGTCTTAACAATTTGTTGTATTTGTCTAGCATGTTTTCCAAATCAAAAACTATACAATCACGCAACATTGAATCGCATGATTCACTCCTATCAAGGGACATTAAAAGATATAAATTAAATTTCAGTCTATAACAACAAAATTATTCGTAAACAATATAAATATAAAAGCAATAAATACATAATACGTACCCCACGACCCTTTTTCTGCTTTCAACCTTATTCACATTGTCAACAATGTAAAGCGAGCAAATTGTAGAGTTGAACCGTCATCAGGCAATAGACTTTCAATCTTATTATAATTTTGACTGTGTAATCTGAAGACGGGATCATTTCGCCCATTATTTAATCTCCCCATAAAAGTGAACGAAAACATTATGTTATATGTCCGAATGTTCTCAACAAAATTCTAAATCCTGTCGTCCCTACCATATAACAAATCTTTCAAAATAAGAGAATGATCTTCCATAAGAAGGATCTTCACTTTCTCTTAAATACAACAAAGTAGGGGTGAACAAATAAATCGTGAAATAGAATTAAACCACAACAAATGATTTAGTTTGGTTCGGTTTGGAAAAGTTCCAAACCGCATTAAACGATTTGGTTTATGTTTCAATTGTCAAAACTATGATTTCCAACAGTCAACCCTCCAAATTTTAAAAAATAAAAATAAAGACAAACATTCAATTAAAAAAATGCAACTCACTTTTTACTGTCAACAAATCAAAATTAAGGAGTCAAATATTAATTTGTTCAAATTCACAATCATTTGGAAATAATTATTGTTCCTACAATTCATAATCATCATCCAAGATAACACGTATAAGAAACGTATTCGATAATCATAGAAAAAGAACAAAAAAAAAAAAAAACTAAAATTTTGAACTTGACAAAGGTGCATCAAATTCATGGTATTATATGTTTTTACAATATTTATATAACGTAATTGTTTTTTTCATGAAAATTATAATATAACATTGATCATCTTAATTTTCAGTTAAGTAAATTGGGAGACAATTTACTTATTGTTGTAGAAATTTAAGAATCATAAATATTGAATTAAAATATAACAATTAATATCATGTCATAGTTAATTATTTTTTAAAATTTAGACTTAACAGTTATGACAAAAAAACCATTAATAACTATATAATTTCAAAACAATATAAATAAATTTGTTAATCGTTAATGTTAAAAAATGTGATATGAGACTTTATAGAATAAAAAAATTAAATGTAATTGTAAATAAAATTATTTTGATAAATAATCTGATATAGAAAAGAAGGTTATTATGTATATGTAACAAAGAACTTAAAAGTATGACTATTTAAAACAAAATTTAATATAACTTGATTAAATATTCGACATAAATGAAAATGAAAATTCGACATTAGATTTGTATGACCGAACGAAATTATTCATTTATAAGATTGAGACCAATAACACATCACAATTATTGTAAAAAATTATTTACGCATTAAATGTAACTTTCTATAAAAATACTAATTAGAACGCAATACGAAGGAGTTCGAATTTTTAGATGTACTAAATAACTAAAAAAATAAGATTATTTATAAAAAGTTTTATACGATAATATTTATTTAGCATTAGATGCATAATACAACTTCGATATAATTTTGAACTGAAAATTTTACATTGAATTTGTATGAGTGCACACAAATACTTATTTGTAAAATTCAAAACATTAAAAGATTAGAATAATTTTATGAAAAGAGAGGCTTAAACACAAATAACCAAATATAAATAAGTGAAAACAAACTCTCCATAAAAATACTTAAGTTGAAGTAACAGTGTGAACACAATAAAAGCTGAATTTTGGAGTGTGAACACAATAAAAGCTGAGTTTTCCCGCCAAAACTCAGCTACTTTTATATATTATATAGACTAGTGAATCACCCGTGCGATGCACGGGAAGAAACGTCTTGATAAAAATAATTCAATGTGAAATTAGATGAATCATTTAGATAAAATAAATAAATTCCTCAAATAAGAGATATCATTATTTATTGGTTTCATATGACTACAAATTCTGGAATACTTCTTTGTACACAACATTGTTTGTTGATTTTGTTGGTCTTCCATTCTTATCACAAATCAACATCTTTAATCTGAAACGATCTGTCATCCTAAAAATTGCAACATAATGTTGTCCATATGTAAATATCAGTCATTTAAGAAGAAGTCCCTCATGCGAAAATGATTGTTCCTGACTCTTATTGATAATCATGACATAAGATGCCATCAATGGAAATTGTCTTCTTTGAAATCTAATAGGATTTCTAGAATCAGAAGGACTCAAACGATATCATTGAAATAAAGAACATGTGTCCTGCATTGATGCTATAAAGAATTTGACCTTCTAGAACATGGTCGCCAAGTTTTGTAACTATCAACCTTGTTCCATTGTACAATCCCTGTGTATGATCAATATTTCTCAAAAAGAACTTGTGTCTTTCACTTATCCGATGCAACGGTCCACCACGTTGCGCAATAAAGATATCTCTGTGTTCAAGTCGTATATCAAAATTCACCGACAATCAATTCACCAATTTCATCGACAATATGAAAATCATATTGGCTATCATCGGTTGCCCAACGACCAATAAGTATAAGTCTTATTTTTGAAATGTTTTCCTCAATCATCTTTTCTCAAACCGACCTAAATTGTCTTAACAATTTGTTGTATTTGTCTAGCATGTTTTCCAAATCAAAAACTATACAATCACGCAACATTGAATCGCATGATTCACTCCTATCAAGGGACATTAAAAGATATAAATTAAATTTCAGTCTATAACAACAAAATTATTCGTAAACAATATAAATATAAAAGCAATAAATACATAATACGTACCCCACGACCCTTTTTCTGCTTTCAACCTTATTCACATTGTCAACAATGTAAAGCGAGCAAATTGTAGAGTTGAACCGTCATCAGGCAATAGACTTTCAATCTTATTATAATTTTGACTGTGTAATCTGAAGACGGGATCATTTCGCCCATTATTTAATCTCCCCATAAAAGTGAACGAAAACATTATGTTATATGTCCGAATGTTCTCAACAAAATTCTAAATCCTGTCGTCCCTACCATATAACAAATCTTTCAAAATAAGAGAATGATCTTCCATAAGAAGGATCTTCACTTTCTCTTAAATACAACAAAGTAGGGGTGAACAAATAAATCGTGAAATAGAATTAAACCACAACAAATGATTTAGTTTGGTTCGGTTTGGAAAAGTTCCAAACCGCATTAAACGATTTGGTTTATGTTTCAATTGTCAAAACTATGATTTCCAACAGTCAACCCTCCAAATTTTAAAAAATAAAAATAAAGACAAACATTCAATTAAAAAAATGCAACTCACTTTTTACTGTCAACAAATCAAAATTAAGGAGTCAAATATTAATTTGTTCAAATTCACAATCATTTGGAAATAATTATTGTTCCTACAATTCATAATCATCATCCAAGATAACACGTATAAGAAACGTATTCGATAATCATAGAAAAAGAACAAAAAAAAAAAAAAACTAAAATTTTGAACTTGACAAAGGTGCATCAAATTCATGGTATTATATGTTTTTACAATATTTATATAACGTAATTGTTTTTTTCATGAAAATTATAATATAACATTGATCATCTTAATTTTCAGTTAAGTAAATTGGGAGACAATTTACTTATTGTTGTAGAAATTTAAGAATCATAAATATTGAATTAAAATATAACAATTAATATCATGTCATAGTTAATTATTTTTTAAAATTTAGACTTAACAGTTATGACAAAAAAACCATTAATAACTATATAATTTCAAAACAATATAAATAAATTTGTTAATCGTTAATGTTAAAAAATGTGATATGAGACTTTATAGAATAAAAAAATTAAATGTAATTGTAAATAAAATTATTTTGATAAATAATCTGATATAGAAAAGAAGGTTATTATGTATATGTAACAAAGAACTTAAAAGTATGACTATTTAAAACAAAATTTAATATAACTTGATTAAATATTCGACATAAATGAAAATGAAAATTCGACATTAGATTTGTATGACCGAACGAAATTATTCATTTATAAGATTGAGACCAATAACACATCACAATTATTGTAAAAAATTATTTACGCATTAAATGTAACTTTCTATAAAAATACTAATTAGAACGCAATACGAAGGAGTTCGAATTTTTAGATGTACTAAATAACTAAAAAAATAAGATTATTTATAAAAAGTTTTATACGATAATATTTATTTAGCATTAGATGCATAATACAACTTCGATATAATTTTGAACTGAAAATTTTACATTGAATTTGTATGAGTGCACACAAATACTTATTTGTAAAATTCAAAACATTAAAAGATTAGAATAATTTTATGAAAAGAGAGGCTTAAACACAAATAACCAAATATAAATAAGTGAAAACAAACTCTCCATAAAAATACTTAAGTTGAAGTAACAGTGTGAACACAATAAAAGCTGAATTTTGGAGTGTGAACACAATAAAAGCTGAGTTTTCCCGCCAAAACTCAGCTACTTTTATATATTATATAGACTAGTGAATCACCCGTGCGATGCACGGGAAGAAACGTCTTGATAAAAATAATTCAATGTGAAATTAGATGAATCATTTAGATAAAATAAATAAATTCCTCAAATAAGAGATATCATTATTTATTGGTTTCATATGACTACAAATTCTGGAATACTTCTTTGTACACAACATTGTTTGTTGATTTTGTTGGTCTTCCATTCTTATCACAAATCAACATCTTTAATCTGAAACGATTTGTCATCCTAAAAATTGCAACATAATGTTGTCCATATGTAAATATCAGTCATTTAAGAAGAAGTCCCTCATGCGAAAATGATTGTTCCTGACTCTTATTGATAATCATGACATAAGATGCCATCAATGGAAATTGTCTTCTTTGAAATCTAATAGGATTTCTAGAATCAGAAGGACTCAAACGATATCATTGAAATAAAGAACATGTGTCCTGCATTGATGCTATAAAGAATTTGACCTTCTAGAACATGGTCGCCAAGTTTTGTAACTATCAACCTTGTTCCATTGTACAATCCCTGTGTATGATCAATATTTCTCAAAAAGAACTTGTGTCTTTCACTTATCCGATGCAACGGTCCACCACGTTGCGCAATAAAGATATCTCTGTGTTCAAGTCGTATATCAAAATTCACCGACAATCAATTCACCAATTTCATCGACAATATGAAAATCATATTGGCTATCATCGGTTGCCCAACGACCAATAAGTATAAGTCTTATTTTTGAAATGTTTTCCTCAATCATCTTTTCTCAAACCGACCTAAATTGTCTTAACAATTTGTTGTATTTGTCTAGCATGTTTTCCAAATCAAAAACTATACAATCACGCAACATTGAATCGCATGATTCACTCCTATCAAGGGACATTAAAAGATATAAATTAAATTTCAGTCTATAACAACAAAATTATTCGTAAACAATATAAATATAAAAGCAATAAATACATAATACGTACCCCACGACCCTTTTTCTGCTTTCAACCTTATTCACATTGTCAACAATGTAAAGCGAGCAAATTGTAGAGTTGAACCGTCATCAGGCAATAGACTTTCAATCTTATTATAATTTTGACTGTGTAATCTGAAGACGGGATCATTTCGCCCATTATTTAATCTCCCCATAAAAGTGAACGAAAACATTATGTTATATGTCCGAATGTTCTCAACAAAATTCTAAATCCTGTCGTCCCTACCATATAACAAATCTTTCAAAATAAGAGAATGATCTTCCATAAGAAGGATCTTCACTTTCTCTTAAATACAACAAAGTAGGGGTGAACAAATAAATCGTGAAATAGAATTAAACCACAACAAATGATTTAGTTTGGTTCGGTTTGGAAAAGTTCCAAACCGCATTAAACGATTTGGTTTATGTTTCAATTGTCAAAACTATGATTTCCAACAGTCAACCCTCCAAATTTTAAAAAATAAAAATAAAGACAAACATTCAATTAAAAAAATGCAACTCACTTTTTACTGTCAACAAATCAAAATTAAGGAGTCAAATATTAATTTGTTCAAATTCACAATCATTTGGAAATAATTATTGTTCCTACAATTCATAATCATCATCCAAGATAACACGTATAAGAAACGTATTCGATAATCATAGAAAAAGAACAAAAAAAAAAAAAAACTAAAATTTTGAACTTGACAAAGGTGCATCAAATTCATGGTATTATATGTTTTTACAATATTTATATAACGTAATTGTTTTTTTCATGAAAATTATAATATAACATTGATCATCTTAATTTTCAGTTAAGTAAATTGGGAGACAATTTACTTATTGTTGTAGAAATTTAAGAATCATAAATATTGAATTAAAATATAACAATTAATATCATGTCATAGTTAATTATTTTTTAAAATTTAGACTTAACAGTTATGACAAAAAAACCATTAATAACTATATAATTTCAAAACAATATAAATAAATTTGTTAATCGTTAATGTTAAAAAATGTGATATGAGACTTTATAGAATAAAAAAATTAAATGTAATTGTAAATAAAATTATTTTGATAAATAATCTGATATAGAAAAGAAGGTTATTATGTATATGTAACAAAGAACTTAAAAGTATGACTATTTAAAACAAAATTTAATATAACTTGATTAAATATTCGACATAAATGAAAATGAAAATTCGACATTAGATTTGTATGACCGAACGAAATTATTCATTTATAAGATTGAGACCAATAACACATCACAATTATTGTAAAAAATTATTTACGCATTAAATGTAACTTTCTATAAAAATACTAATTAGAACGCAATACGAAGGAGTTCGAATTTTTAGATGTACTAAATAACTAAAAAAATAAGATTATTTATAAAAAGTTTTATACGATAATATTTATTTAGCATTAGATGCATAATACAACTTCGATATAATTTTGAACTGAAAATTTTACATTGAATTTGTATGAGTGCACACAAATACTTATTTGTAAAATTCAAAACATTAAAAGATTAGAATAATTTTATGAAAAGAGAGGCTTAAACACAAATAACCAAATATAAATAAGTGAAAACAAACTCTCCATAAAAATACTTAAGTTGAAGTAACAGTGTGAACACAATAAAAGCTGAATTTTGGAGTGTGAACACAATAAAAGCTGAGTTTTCCCGCCAAAACTCAGCTACTTTTATATATTATATAGACTAGTGAATCACCCGTGCGATGCACGGGAAGAAACGTCTTGATAAAAATAATTCAATGTGAAATTAGATGAATCATTTAGATAAAATAAATAAATTCCTCAAATAAGAGATATCATTATTTATTGGTTTCATATGACTACAAATTCTGGAATACTTCTTTGTACACAACATTGTTTGTTGATTTTGTTGGTCTTCCATTCTTATCACAAATCAACATCTTTAATCTGAAACGATTTGTCATCCTAAAAATTGCAACATAATGTTGTCCATATGTAAATATCAGTCATTTAAGAAGAAGTCCCTCATGCGAAAATGATTGTTCCTGACTCTTATTGATAATCATGACATAAGATGCCATCAATGGAAATTGTCTTCTTTGAAATCTAATAGGATTTCTAGAATCAGAAGGACTCAAACGATATCATTGAAATAAAGAACATGTGTCCTGCATTGATGCTATAAAGAATTTGACCTTCTAGAACATGGTCGCCAAGTTTTGTAACTATCAACCTTGTTCCATTGTACAATCCCTGTGTATGATCAATATTTCTCAAAAAGAACTTGTGTCTTTCACTTATCCGATGCAACGGTCCACCACGTTGCGCAATAAAGATATCTCTGTGTTCAAGTCGTATATCAAAATTCACCGACAATCAATTCACCAATTTCATCGACAATATGAAAATCATATTGGCTATCATCGGTTGCCCAACGACCAATAAGTATAAGTCTTATTTTTGAAATGTTTTCCTCAATCATCTTTTCTCAAACCGACCTAAATTGTCTTAACAATTTGTTGTATTTGTCTAGCATGTTTTCCAAATCAAAAACTATACAATCACGCAACATTGAATCGCATGATTCACTCCTATCAAGGGACATTAAAAGATATAAATTAAATTTCAGTCTATAACAACAAAATTATTCGTAAACAATATAAATATAAAAGCAATAAATACATAATACGTACCCCACGACCCTTTTTCTGCTTTCAACCTTATTCACATTGTCAACAATGTAAAGCGAGCAAATTGTAGAGTTGAACCGTCATCAGGCAATAGACTTTCAATCTTATTATAATTTTGACTGTGTAATCTGAAGACGGGATCATTTCGCCCATTATTTAATCTCCCCATAAAAGTGAACGAAAACATTATGTTATATGTCCGAATGTTCTCAACAAAATTCTAAATCCTGTCGTCCCTACCATATAACAAATCTTTCAAAATAAGAGAATGATCTTCCATAAGAAGGATCTTCACTTTCTCTTAAATACAACAAAGTAGGGGTGAACAAATAAATCGTGAAATAGAATTAAACCACAACAAATGATTTAGTTTGGTTCGGTTTGGAAAAGTTCCAAACCGCATTAAACGATTTGGTTTATGTTTCAATTGTCAAAACTATGATTTCCAACAGTCAACCCTCCAAATTTTAAAAAATAAAAATAAAAATAAAGACAAACATTCAATTAAAAAAATGCAACTCACTTTTTACTGTCAACAAATCAAAATTAAGGAGTCAAATATTAATTTGTTCAAATTCACAATCATTTGGAAATAATTATTGTTCCTACAATTCATAATCATCATCCAGGATAACACGTATAAGAAACGTATTCGATAATCATAGAAAAAGAACAAAAAAAAAAAAAACTAAAATTTTGAACTTGACAAAGGTGCATCAAATTCATGGTATTATATGTTTTTACAATATTTATATAACGTAATTGTTTTTTTCATGAAAATTATAATATAACATTGATCATCTTAATTTTCAGTTAAGTAAATTGGGAGACAATTTACTTATTGTTGTAGAAATTTAAGAATCATAAATATTGAATTAAAATATAACAATTAATATCATGTCATAGTTAATTATTTTTTAAAATTTAGACTTAACAGTTATGACAAAAAAACCATTAATAACTATATAATTTCAAAACAATATAAATAAATTTGTTAATCGTTAATGTTAAAAAATGTGATATGAAACTTTATAGAATAAAAAAATTAAATGTAATTGTAAATAAAATTATTTTGATAAATAATCTGATATAGAAAAGAAGGTTATTATGTATATGTAACAAAGAACTTAAAAGTATGACTATTTAAAACAAAATTTAATATAACTTGATTAAATATTCGACATAAATGAAAATGAAAATTCGACATTAGATTTGTATGACCGAACGAAATTATTCATTTATAAGATTGAGACCAATAACACATCACAATTATTGTAAAAAATTATTTACGCATTAAATGTAACTTTCTATAAAAATACTAATTAGAACGCAATACGAAGGAGTTCGAATTTTTAGATGTACTAAATAACTAAAAAAATAAGATTATTTATAAAAAGTTTTATACGATAATATTTATTTAGCATTAGATGCATAATACAACTTCGATATAATTTTGAACTGAAAATTTTACATTGAATTTGTATGAGTGCACACAAATACTTATTTGTAAAATTCAAAACATTAAAAGATTAGAATAATTTTATGAAAAGAGAGGCTTAAACACAAATAACCAAATATAAATAAGTGAAAACAAACTCTCCATAAAAATACTTAAGTTGAAGTAACAGTGTGAACACAATAAAAGCTGAATTTTGGAGTGTGAACACAATAAAAGCTGAGTTTTCCCGCCAAAACTCAGCTACTTTTATATATTATATAGACTAGTGAATCACCCGTGCGATGCACGGGAAGAAACGTCTTGATAAAAATAATTCAATGTGAAATTAGATGAATCATTTAGATAAAATAAATAAATTCCTCAAATAAGAGATATCATTATTTATTGGTTTCATATGACTACAAATTCTGGAATACTTCTTTGTACACAACATTGTTTGTTGATTTTGTTGGTCTTCCATTCTTATCACAAATCAACATCTTTAATCTGAAACGATTTGTCATCCTAAAAATTGCAACATAATGTTGTCCATATGTAAATATCAGTCATTTAAGAAGAAGTCCCTCATGCGAAAATGATTGTTCCTGACTCTTATTGATAATCATGACATAAGATGCCATCAATGGAAATTGTCTTCTTTGAAATCTAATAGGATTTCTAGAATCAGAAGGACTCAAACGATATCATTGAAATAAAGAACATGTGTCCTGCATTGATGCTATAAAGAATTTGACCTTCTAGAACATGGTCGCCAAGTTTTGTAACTATCAACCTTGTTCCATTGTACAATCCCTGTGTATGATCAATATTTCTCAAAAAGAACTTGTGTCTTTCACTTATCCGATGCAACGGTCCACCACGTTGCGCAATAAAGATATCTCTGTGTTCAAGTCGTATATCAAAATTCACCGACAATCAATTCACCAATTTCATCGACAATATGAAAATCATATTGGCTATCATCGGTTGCCCAACGACCAATAAGTATAAGTCTTATTTTTGAAATGTTTTCCTCAATCATCTTTTCTCAAACCGACCTAAATTGTCTTAACAATTTGTTGTATTTGTCTAGCATGTTTTCCAAATCAAAAACTATACAATCACGCAACATTGAATCGCATGATTCACTCCTATCAAGGGACATTAAAAGATATAAATTAAATTTCAGTCTATAACAACAAAATTATTCGTAAACAATATAAATATAAAAGCAATAAATACATAATACGTACCCCACGACCCTTTTTCTGCTTTCAACCTTATTCACATTGTCAACAATGTAAAGCGAGCAAATTGTAGAGTTGAACCGTCATCAGGCAATAGACTTTCAATCTTATTATAATTTTGACTGTGTAATCTGAAGACGGGATCATTTCGCCCATTATTTAATCTCCCCATAAAAGTGAACGAAAACATTATGTTATATGTCCGAATGTTCTCAACAAAATTCTAAATCCTGTCGTCCCTACCATATAACAAATCTTTCAAAATAAGAGAATGATCTTCCATAAGAAGGATCTTCACTTTCTCTTAAATACAACAAAGTAGGGGTGAACAAATAAATCGTGAAATAGAATTAAACCACAACAAATGATTTAGTTTGGTTCGGTTTGGAAAAGTTCCAAACCGCATTAAACGATTTGGTTTATGTTTCAATTGTCAAAACTATGATTTCCAACAGTCAACCCTCCAAATTTTAAAAAATAAAAATAAAGACAAACATTCAATTAAAAAAATGCAACTCACTTTTTACTGTCAACAAATCAAAATTAAGGAGTCAAATATTAATTTGTTCAAATTCACAATCATTTGGAAATAATTATTGTTCCTACAATTCATAATCATCATCCAAGATAACACGTATAAGAAACGTATTCGATAATCATAGAAAAAGAACAAAAAAAAAAAAAACTAAAATTTTGAACTTGACAAAGGTGCATCAAATTCATGGTATTATATGTTTTTACAATATTTATATAACGTAATTGTTTTTTTCATGAAAATTATAATATAACATTGATCATCTTAATTTTCAGTTAAGTAAATTGGGAGACAATTTACTTATTGTTGTAGAAATTTAAGAATCATAAATATTGAATTAAAATATAACAATTAATATCATGTCATAGTTAATTATTTTTTAAAATTTAGACTTAACAGTTATGACAAAAAAACCATTAATAACTATATAATTTCAAAACAATATAAATAAATTTGTTAATCGTTAATGTTAAAAAATGTGATATGAGACTTTATAGAATAAAAAAATTAAATGTAATTGTAAATAAAATTATTTTGATAAATAATCTGATATAGAAAAGAAGGTTATTATGTATATGTAACAAAGAACTTAAAAGTATGACTATTTAAAACAAAATTTAATATAACTTGATTAAATATTCGACATAAATGAAAATGAAAATTCGACATTAGATTTGTATGACCGAACGAAATTATTCATTTATAAGATTGAGACCAATAACACATCACAATTATTGTAAAAAATTATTTACGCATTAAATGTAACTTTCTATAAAAATACTAATTAGAACGCAATACGAAGGAGTTCGAATTTTTAGATGTACTAAATAACTAAAAAAATAAGATTATTTATAAAAAGTTTTATACGATAATATTTATTTAGCATTAGATGCATAATACAACTTCGATATAATTTTGAACTGAAAATTTTACATTGAATTTGTATGAGTGCACACAAATACTTATTTGTAAAATTCAAAACATTAAAAGATTAGAATAATTTTATGAAAAGAGAGGCTTAAACACAAATAACCAAATATAAATAAGTGAAAACAAACTCTCCATAAAAATACTTAAGTTGAAGTAACAGTGTGAACACAATAAAAGCTGAATTTTGGAGTGTGAACACAATAAAAGCTGAGTTTTCCCGCCAAAACTCAGCTACTTTTATATATTATATAGACTAGTGAATCACCCGTGCGATGCACGGGAAGAAACGTCTTGATAAAAATAATTCAATGTGAAATTAGATGAATCATTTAGATAAAATAAATAAATTCCTCAAATAAGAGATATCATTATTTATTGGTTTCATATGACTACAAATTCTGGAATACTTCTTTGTACACAACATTGTTTGTTGATTTTGTTGGTCTTCCATTCTTATCACAAATCAACATCTTTAATCTGAAACGATTTGTCATCCTAAAAATTGCAACATAATGTTGTCCATATGTAAATATCAGTCATTTAAGAAGAAGTCCCTCATGCGAAAATGATTGTTCCTGACTCTTATTGATAATCATGACATAAGATGCCATCAATGGAAATTGTCTTCTTTGAAATCTAATAGGATTTCTAGAATCAGAAGGACTCAAACGATATCATTGAAATAAAGAACATGTGTCCTGCATTGATGCTATAAAGAATTTGACCTTCTAGAACATGGTCGCCAAGTTTTGTAACTATCAACCTTGTTCCATTGTACAATCCCTGTGTATGATCAATATTTCTCAAAAAGAACTTGTGTCTTTCACTTATCCGATGCAACGGTCCACCACGTTGCGCAATAAAGATATCTCTGTGTTCAAGTCGTATATCAAAATTCACCGACAATCAATTCACCAATTTCATCGACAATATGAAAATCATATTGGCTATCATCGGTTGCCCAACGACCAATAAGTATAAGTCTTATTTTTGAAATGTTTTCCTCAATCATCTTTTCTCAAACCGACCTAAATTGTCTTAACAATTTGTTGTATTTGTCTAGCATGTTTTCCAAATCAAAAACTATACAATCACGCAACATTGAATCGCATGATTCACTCCTATCAAGGGACATTAAAAGATATAAATTAAATTTCAGTCTATAACAACAAAATTATTCGTAAACAATATAAATATAAAAGCAATAAATACATAATACGTACCCCACGACCCTTTTTCTGCTTTCAACCTTATTCACATTGTCAACAATGTAAAGCGAGCAAATTGTAGAGTTGAACCGTCATCAGGCAATAGACTTTCAATCTTATTATAATTTTGACTGTGTAATCTGAAGACGGGATCATTTCGCCCATTATTTAATCTCCCCATAAAAGTGAACGAAAACATTATGTTATATGTCCGAATGTTCTCAACAAAATTCTAAATCCTGTCGTCCCTACCATATAACAAATCTTTCAAAATAAGAGAATGATCTTCCATAAGAAGGATCTTCACTTTCTCTTAAATACAACAAAGTAGGGGTGAACAAATAAATCGTGAAATAGAATTAAACCACAACAAATGATTTAGTTTGGTTCGGTTTGGAAAAGTTCCAAACCGCATTAAACGATTTGGTTTATGTTTCAATTGTCAAAACTATGATTTCCAACAGTCAACCCTCCAAATTTTAAAAAATAAAAATAAAAATAAAGACAAACATTCAATTAAAAAAATGCAACTCACTTTTTACTGTCAACAAATCAAAATTAAGGAGTCAAATATTAATTTGTTCAAATTCACAATCATTTGGAAATAATTATTGTTCCTACAATTCATAATCATCATCCAGGATAACACGTATAAGAAACGTATTCGATAATCATAGAAAAAGAACAAAAAAAAAAAAAACTAAAATTTTGAACTTGACAAAGGTGCATCAAATTCATGGTATTATATGTTTTTACAATATTTATATAACGTAATTGTTTTTTTCATGAAAATTATAATATAACATTGATCATCTTAATTTTCAGTTAAGTAAATTGGGAGACAATTTACTTATTGTTGTAGAAATTTAAGAATCATAAATATTGAATTAAAATATAACAATTAATATCATGTCATAGTTAATTATTTTTTAAAATTTAGACTTAACAGTTATGACAAAAAAACCATTAATAACTATATAATTTCAAAACAATATAAATAAATTTGTTAATCGTTAATGTTAAAAAATGTGATATGAAACTTTATAGAATAAAAAAATTAAATGTAATTGTAAATAAAATTATTTTGATAAATAATCTGATATAGAAAAGAAGGTTATTATGTATATGTAACAAAGAACTTAAAAGTATGACTATTTAAAACAAAATTTAATATAACTTGATTAAATATTCGACATAAATGAAAATGAAAATTCGACATTAGATTTGTATGACCGAACGAAATTATTCATTTATAAGATTGAGACCAATAACACATCACAATTATTGTAAAAAATTATTTACGCATTAAATGTAACTTTCTATAAAAATACTAATTAGAACGCAATACGAAGGAGTTCGAATTTTTAGATGTACTAAATAACTAAAAAAATAAGATTATTTATAAAAAGTTTTATACGATAATATTTATTTAGCATTAGATGCATAATACAACTTCGATATAATTTTGAACTGAAAATTTTACATTGAATTTGTATGAGTGCACACAAATACTTATTTGTAAAATTCAAAACATTAAAAGATTAGAATAATTTTATGAAAAGAGAGGCTTAAACACAAATAACCAAATATAAATAAGTGAAAACAAACTCTCCATAAAAATACTTAAGTTGAAGTAACAGTGTGAACACAATAAAAGCTGAATTTTGGAGTGTGAACACAATAAAAGCTGAGTTTTCCCGCCAAAACTCAGCTACTTTTGTATATTATATAGATAAACATAAACATAAACATAAACATAAACATAAAGATAAATACTTGTATTACACCCGTGCGATGCATGGAAGTTGTTATCCACAATATCGATTTTAATAAGTATTTATAAAATTTTAATGCTTATATATATTCAACACATATATAAATGCATAAAAAATAATTTTCTATTTCAATAATTATTAGACTTTATAAAATAATATACCTAATTCAAATTATTAAAAACATCTTTGAATAGTAAACGTCAATTTATATATTTAAATATTTGAATTTAATGAATAAAACTTCATTTACAAAAATAAGCAATCAAAATATTAATTTGAAAATCTCACAATTATCATGATACGACAATCGAGTAAAGTTAGAAATCACGAAATTGTACCGAAAATCTTATACCCTGTAATCTTTAAAAATTTATCAAAAATAAGTATGGTTAAAAAATATTAATCATTGTATTAATATTATTAACTTAAAAGAAATCAAAGTATTAACTCTTCAATATTAACCTTCGTTCAATACCTTTTTTGATAAATTATTTATAAGTAACACATTTTTTCAACCCACTTTTTAATTACATATATTTCTCTAAAATTTTCTCAATCACACATTTTATTATAATACTAAAATATAAAGAATTTAAGAATTAATTCTGTCAGACTATCCTACCTTCATATATAGTATGGATTTTCACCAGTGCAATAAACTAAAATTGTTATTCGTAATATCGATAAGCATTCATTAAGATTTAATGATTATATATAATCAACACAAATGCAAAAGATAAAAAAATAATTTCTCCTTTCTCATCAAATTTTTCTCAATTTTCATTCAAAAACTCCAATACAATAATTAAAAATATGTGTTTAATCTTAATATACGACAATTGAACAACGTTGAAGATCAATAAACTATTATATCATATAATCTTCGCACAATTATTAAAATTAAAAATGATTAAAATATATTAACCATTATTTACCATGATAATAGACTATTAGTGCATATACATACATGTGTGTGTGTGTGTGTTTAAAAGACAATAAATGCATTCATATCTATCTAGATTTTGCATTCACATTTGGCGTATAATTATTTTGTATTCACATTAATCTCGTTTTGCATTCACATTAACCAAACCATATAAGGGATGTGCACTTTAGGCAGGAAAACAATAGATTATATGGCAAGCTACATTTCTACTTTTATTAATAATATAAATATAATATAAAGATAAAGACTAGTATTTCACCTGTGCGATGCACGAAAGTTGTTATCCACAATATCGATTTTAATAAATATTTATAAAATTTTAATTCTTATACATAATCAACACATATATAAATGCATAAAAAATAATTTTCTATTTCAATAATTATTAGACTATATATAATAATATACCTAATTCATATTATTAAAAACATCTTTTAATAGTAAACGTCAATTTATATATTTAAATATTTGAATTTAATGAATAAAATTTTATTTACAAAAATAAGCAACCAAAATAATAATTTTGAAAATCTCGCAATTATCATGATACGACAATCGAGTAAAGTTAGAAATCACGAAATTGTACCGAAAATCTTATACCCCGTAATCTTTAAACATTTATCAAAAATAAGTATGGTTAAAAAATATTAATCACTGTATTAATATTATTAACTTAAAAGAAATCAAAGTATTAACTCTTCAATAATAACCTTCGTTCGACAACTTTTTCGATAAATTATTTATAAGTAACACTTTTTTTCAACCCACTTTTTAATTACATATATTTCTCCAAAATTTTTCTCAACCACACATTTTATTATAATACTAAAATATAAAAAATTTAAGAATTAATTCTATCAGACTATCCTACTTTCATATATAGTATGAATTTCCACCAGTGCAATGAACTAAAATTGCTATTCGTAATATCGATAAGCATTCATTACAATTTAATGATTATATATAATCAACACAAATGCAAAAGATAAAAAAATAATTTCTCCTTTCTCATCACATATTCAACATTTTTCTCAATTTTCATTCAAAAACTCCAATACAATAATTAAAAATATGTGTTTAATCTTAATATACGACAATTGAACAACGTTGAAGATCAAGAAACTATTATATCATATAATCTTCGCACAATTATTAAAATTAAAAATGATTAAAAAATAATTACCATTATTTACCATGATAGTAGACTATTATTGCATATACATATATGTGTGTGTGTGTATATATAAAAGAAAATAAATGCATTCATATCTATCTAGATTTTTCATTCACATTTGTCGTATAACTATTTTGTATTCACAGTAATCTCGTTTTGCATTCACACTAATCAAACCATATAAGGGATGTGCACTTTAGGCGAGAAAATAATAGCTTCTATGACAAGCTACACTTCTATTTTTATTAATATATAAAGATAAAAATAAAAATAATATATATATATATATAAAGAATATAAAGATAAAGATATCATAATATCATCACACACGTAAACACGGTCAACACCGCCAAAATAATCCAACTAAACCATGAAAAATCCAATTTAAGGTTTTATTCATTTAATCAACTATAAGTTGACGTGGTTTTATCAAAAATAACTTTTTCTTAAATCATAATTTTTAATTAATTATGATCTATAAAATGAGTATAATATCGATATACTAACTATCAATCTATAAAAATTTAAATATTTGGCATCGATAAAAAATTGTTTTCAAAACATAAAATATGTTAGTCTTTCAACTTCTAAAAATCATTAAAATACATAAATAATAAAATCGTTAAATAATTCAACTCTAAAATTTTCGGGGCATTACACACACCATGCACATACTTCCAGAAATATTGGAGGCTAAAATATGTACACTTTGATTTGTTACAATCTTGTATCTCCTAGGTAGATAATGTTTTGGTATAAAACATAATCTTTAAAATATATAAAAGTAGGGTAGTTCCTAAAGATATTTTCCCGCCCATTTTTCATTTTTATAAATAGTAAGTTTCCATAAATTTAAACAGTGTGGATGCAAAAGGATGGATGTCAAACGTGAATGCAAAATGAATGGATGTCAAATGTGAATGCAAAAGGGATGAATGTCAAATGTGAATGCAAAATCTAGATAAATATGAATGCATTTATTGCCTTAATTATAGTATATACTGAAGAATGGTTGATTTTTTTTAATCAATTTTAATTTTATTATCTTTATATAAAAGTTGGGCATTTCCTTAAAACAATTCTTGGCTATTTTTCCATCCATTTTTTATTTCTATAAATAGTAAGTTTCCATAAAATTAAACATTAATTGTTAAAGATTGTAATTTAATACAAATTCATTAATCTCTATGGTACATACATTTTCATAAGGTAAATGTCTTTTTTAATGTGAAACATGCATGAGGTATGCCTTCTACAGTACAATTATGGCCTTCCTTCCACATTGGTTGTAGTTATTGACCCTTGGTTATTTGTGCACCATTTTAATATCTGTATTTTCATCTTCCATCTACACTTCTGTCGTTATTTAATCAAAGAGAATGAATTTATTTAATGAGATAACCACAAGTTTTACTGATTCAATAAATTAGGAAAAACAAGTACATAGTGTTGATTAAACTTCAGAAATCGTGCATTTAAATATAAAAATTATTTCCTAATAATGAAAACCAATTACAATTTATTTCGATTCATAAAAGCAAAAAATAATTAGACGGACAACATAATAGATACATTTATTTATATCATATATAATAAGTAATTTTTAAAAAAATCCGCAATATAATTATTCACTAATTTAGTTTTTTCTTTATCATTTTATTTTCTCTTTTTTTAAATTTCTTACTTCATATCAAAGATACATTTACATACATAAATACATATATCAAATACTATTTATGTGTAGTTTTTTCTCCCCCGTTTCAAGCTTTCAAGCATTTTAAACTACATTATTTAAACAAATCACATGGAAATAAAAACTTACTAGCTGAACTGGATCCAAAAAAAAAAAAAGCTGTCAATGTATGTATACATTATCTTTTTTTGGGTGTTAAAAATATGCAAGAGATTTAGATTTTTCCATTTTCCTGTAAAGAAATGAAGGATACCTTCGACTTCACGTCCGACTCCTTTTTTGTTTTTCTCCATAGTTGAATGTGAAGATCTGACCATAACCTAGCTAATCATCGGCATTCTTTGAGTCTTCTATCAGATCAAACGATCCGAAATAATATTAACCAAATGTGATTTAGCGTGAAATGAACAGAATAAAGTATACCAGAGTTTTCATCTTGGTTGAAGAAGTGGTCCAAAAGTTTCTAGTTTTGATTTTGTGTAACGTGAAAGATTTGTAGCTAGATTTTGTGTGTATTTTCTTTTTATTTATTTTTATGTTAGAGTTGTCAAAAGTCCATATTATCTCATGGAAATCAATTTTAATATCGGTTTGATGTTTATTATTCCTCACACATGGTTTTATCTTTTTTTTTCAACCACACATTTAACAATAATATAATATTACAAAAAAATGCAAAGAAAATTCTTAGTTTTTTTACGACATATTCTCCTAAAAATCACCACTCAAAATCACAAGTACTTTTTTAAACAACACCAAATACATTTTTAATCCTCATAATCTTGGAATTTAAAATTTAAAATGTTGTATGTTTCGTGTCCAAATAAACTATCCTTTTTATTTAAATCAAGTGAGCATAAAAAAGGGTTAAAAGTATGTTGAAGATATGATTTATATATTAGGAATGGTTAAATTAAAATTTTCTTCTCTTTAATTCTTAACGTAATTAAAAATTAATAAAAAATGTAGAAAATAATGACTACAAAACGATAAAATATTGAATAAAAATGATTTTCACCTAAACAATATAAAGAAAAATCACAATCTAATATTAGAATGTGCGTGGACAAACTTATATTTTTTAACAATTCTTTTTTTGTATTTTTAATATTATTGTACTTTCAAAAATGAATTTGTAATAATTGATTTATTGAATTAAGATATGTTTTCAATGATATGCTATACGATAGATTGTCATCGACTATAAACTTTTGCACCTTCGAACTATTTTGTCCAACATACGCGATATGTAAATCATTGCGACGCATAGGTTTCCGATTTGTATTTTCAATCTTAGTTACAATTGATTGCATATTAAGATTTGAAGTCATTTGAGGACAATGAAAGTTTTATCCAATGTTGTTTAATGATACTAGATTAATTGAACCTCTATTTGTTTAATATTTTTCCGTATTTAAATTCTATTCTTAATGATATGTAGATTTTTTTTTTTATTTTAGATCATTTTTTTTTACTTATCTGTGTATATGTCTGACATCTCATCTGATCTTGTCCTATTTACAAAAATTGATAATTTGATTTTGATTTTTTGAGAATTGATTTTGTGAAAAGTGATTTTTTTTATTTTTTATTTTTTTAAGAATGTGTAGTTAAAAATTAGTATGAAAAATTGTAAAAATTATTTTTTAAAGAATGTGTGACTTGTGATTGAGAATGAATGTTCAGAAAAATTGATTTTTGAAAAATCAATTCCAAATGGGTAAGTGGTAGAATATTATGTCTTGTATGTTAAACATTCATGCCACTTTTGTAAATTGGGATGCATATACGATTTTTTTGATGTGATCCGTGGTAGGAGATCAAGGGAGGAATCAAGGATCGAACTGAATCAAGTTGCATCGAAGGGACGAATATTAGAGCTGCCCAGAAGGCCACGCGATCGCGTGGTTAACTGGAAAAGTGATCGCGAAGCAACACCAAAAAGAGACCCGAGAGTTTTAGGAGTAACCACGCGATCGCGACCATGACGCCCAAGCGATCGCGCGGTTATGATCAAATCAGATTTTCGCGAATTTTTAATTTAATTTCCGTTTTATTAATTATTAATTCTGTTTTGAACCCTAATTGTGGCTAGAGCTAGGTTAGGCGCATTTTACATTATATTATCTTGTTTTTCAGTATTGAACGACAGTTTTTTGAGTTTATTGATTAAAATTGAGAGAGGATTCTCTTGTGAGAGGTTGAATTTTCCCTTTTCTTGAACTTATCAAAGATCCGATCTTTGTGACGTTCACCCATCGAATTTATCAAGGAATTGACAACCCTTGTGGCGTTCACCAATCTTGGTTCTTCAATCCGCATCGTCATTCATTGCGTCGTGATTGTCGAGTCAAGGTTTTATCGTCAATCTATCTTTTAATTTCCATTATTTTACGCTTGTTCTTATGTTTAATCTGTCATAGATCTTTCCAGGGGTTTTAATTTTCATTATTCCGTGTTTTTTCGAGATTCCCCGATTGGGATCGTGTCATCTGGTATCAGAGCTTGGATCTATTTCAGATTCTTGTGTTTCTTCATTTTTCTTGATTTTCTTGATTCTTGTGTTCTTCGTGCCAGTAAATTTTTTCCAGCTTTTGATCCATAAAAATCCTACAAAAAAAAATTCAAAGGTGTTTTTCGTCCAAATCCAATTCAGTTTTTTCTTCCATTCTCGTAGTCAAATTCTCTAGTAGCCCAATAAAAAAAATTCCCAAACTTCAAGAAATTCTCAATTTTTGCTACTCTTTCATGTCTTCCATAAATTCCTTGATTGTTGATCATTGATTAGTTCTTGGGTAAAATTTGAAGGGATAGAAGAGTGAAACACGAGTGAAAATACATGTGAGGAGAAATTTATTTTCGATATTAAAAATGTCTTATAGAGAGGGTTTCACATCTTCATCTTCTATTGGAAACAGAAAACAGCTCAGGGGTGTGAATAAAAAGGATGAACATGGTAATGATGATATTGCAGCAATGAGGGCACAATTTGAGAGGTTTATGGCTCAGATGGAGAATCGAGGTGCAGAACGTGAACAAAGACCTCAGGATCAATCTCATGATGATTCTCGGGTTAGGATAGGTAATAGGCGTAAAGTTGGTATGGATGATGAGGGCATGGGCAGTGAAAGTGGAAGTATATCTTTGGTGGGAAGTATGCGAGGGAGGGATAGAGGAGATAGGTATGAGAGGAGGTATGATAGGGAGCGTCGTGGGGGTAGAGATGTTGTTGATGACGACCTTGGGAAAATTAAAGTGAAAATACCATCATTCCAGGGTAGGAGTGATCCGGAGGCGTACCTGGATTGGGAAACCAAGGTTAAACGGCTATTTGATTGTCACAATTATTCAGAAAAAAGAAGGTGAAATTAGCAGTGATTGAATTTACAGATTATGCAAATATTTGGTGAGATCAGCTAGTGACGGGTAGGAGGAGGAACCTTGATGTGATTCGATAAGGGGATCACCAAGAACACGCGGAATTAAACGTCGGAAAGCTCTAAAATCCAATTAGTAGACGATAACAATGCAACCCCGACCTCACGACGCAAGAACTATGGGTATATTAAACCCAAAATCCGTTACGATGCGGAGATAAGAACCACAAAGGGGAACGCCACAAAGGTTGTCAAATCCTTTGATAAGTTCAAATTTGTTCAACGAGAACAAGAAGAAAATTAAGGGAATATCTCACCTTCAATATCATTAATCTCAAGAATAAAAGTTGTTTTTACAATACTGAATAAAGCCATATAAATAGGGTAACAAAATAAAGTAACCAAAAATAACTAGAATTAAAACTAACCTAAAACGCCTAAACTAGGTTTTAATTGCGGCGCTAAGTTACGGCCATAACTTTTAAGTTTACGGCCGTAAGTAACTTACGGTCAAAAATCCAAAACATAGCTTACGGCCGTGACAAGTTTTTTTACGGCCGTAAGTGACCTTCTGAATAAAAATAAAAGTTACAAAATTTTGGGTTACGGCCGTGAGTATTTGATTACGGCCTTACGGCCTTTCTGTCCAAATTCGCCCTGTTCATTTTATGACCGTAAAAGTGGGTGTTACGGCCGTGAGAATGCTTCTGCCCCAATTTCTTGTTGTTCTTTGATCCAAATGCATAGTAACAACTTTGGTTCCTCTTCCACTTTGTTATGCAACGTAAATGATGTCTTTGCACTCGAACACTCATCCATCCACGCTTGCATGAATCCTTGCATTGCCGCTTGATTCTTTTGGCTCTTTGCCTCGTTATTGGTCCTACGGGCACGTGCAACGAGTCAACGTTCGTCGAGCCACTCCGAAACTCATCATCCCCTCCCTGTTGAAAAGGATTCGTCCTCGAATCATCACCTGCATTAAACAGAGACAGATCAGCAACATTAAAAGAAGCAGACAAGTAATACTCACCTGGAAGATCGAGCTTATATGCATTCTCATTTATCTTTTCAATGATTTGAAAATGTCCATCGCCTCTTGGCTGCAACTTCGACTTTCTTTGGGTTGGAAATCACTCCTTTCGCAAGTGCACCCACACCCAATCACCCGACTCGAACGTTACTTGCCTCCTACCTTTGTTGGCATGAGTCGCATAACGCTCATTTTTCTTTTCAATTTTCCCTTTCACCTTCTCATGAAGTTCTTTCACAAGCTTAGCCTTTTTCGCCCCGTCCAAACTGCTCCTTTCATCTACAGGTAAATGAATTAAATCAAGAAGAGTTAGCGGGTTGAAACCATAAACAACTTCAAAAGGTGAACATGAAGTAGTAGAATGCACAGATCGATTATAAACAAATTCCACAAATGGCAAACATTCCTCCCAACTTTTTAAATTCTTATTTATTATAGTGCGCAAAAGTTGGATTAATGTCCTATTAACTACCTCCGTTTGACCATCGGTTTGCGGGTGACATGTAGTAGAAAATAGCAATTTAGTACCCATCTTCCCCCACAAGACTTTCCAAAAGTAGCCTAGGAACTTAACATCCCTATCAGACACAATACTCCTAGGTACCCCATGGAGTCTTACAACTTCCCTAAAGAATAGGTCAGCTATGTTTGTTACGTCATCGGTTTTATTACAAGGAATAAAATGCGCCATTTTGCTAAATCTGTCTACCACCACAAATATCGAGTCTCTGCCCTTTTTTTGTCCTAGGCAGACCTAACACAAAATCCATGGATATATCTACACAAGGTTCATTAGGTACGGGCAAAGGTGTATATAAACCTTGTGGTAAGACTCTAGACTTAGATTGTTTACAAGTTATGCATCTTTCACAAATATGGTGAACATCCCTTTTCATTTTAGGCCAATAAAAGTGCTCTTGTAAAGTTTCTAAAGTCTTAATAACACCAAAGTGTCCCATTAACCCCCCCCCCCCACCATGAGCCTCACGCACTAGCAATTCACGCATAGAACAATTAGGCACAAAAAGTTTATTTTCTTTAAATAAATAGCCAGCATGCCTATAAAATTTATCAATTGCACCCTTTTCACATGAAGCATAAATGGTAGAAAAATCAGGGTCATTAGCATACATACCTCTTATATATTCAAACCCAAGCAACTTCGTATTTAGAGAGTTTAGAAGTACGTACCTGCGAGAAAGGGCATCTGCTACCACATTCTCCTTACCTTGTTTATTGCGAATGATGTATGGAAAAGTCTCAATGAATTCCATCCAACGGGTGTGTCTTTTGTTTAGCTTACCTTGTTCCTTGAGGTGTTTCAGTGACTCGTGGTCAGTGTGTATGACGAATTCCTTTGGCCACAAATAGTGCTGCCATGTCTCCAAGGCACGAACAAGAGCATAAAGCTCCTTGTCGTAGGTAGGATAATTCAAAACTGCCCCACTCAGCTTTTCACTGAAAAATGCAATCGGCCTTTTTTCCTGCATAAGAACAGCTCCAATCCCTATTCCTGATGCATCACATTCAATCTCAAAGGTTTGGTTAAATTTTGGTAAAGCTAAAACCGGTGCAGAACATAACCTATCCTTAAGCATTTTAAAAGCATTTTCTTGTGCTTCCCCCCAATGAAATCCTACGCTTTTCTTGACTATTTCTGTGAGTGGTGCTGCAAGTGTACTAAAGTCTTTAACAAATCTCCTATAAAACCCAGCTAACCCGTGGAAGCTCCTAACCTCCGTAATACTTTTGGGAGTTGGCCATTCTTTAATAGCACGAATTTTCTCCTCATCTATCTCTACACCATTAGCACTAACAACAAACCCAAGAAAAATTACCTTTTCCATGCAAAAAGTATACTTTTTAAAATTAGCATATAGTTTTTCAGTTTTCAAAACTTCCAAAACAGATCTTAAATGTTTAATGTGATCACCTAAGTTCTTACTATATACCAACATGTCATCAAAGTATACCACAACGAATTTACCAATGTAAGGACATAAAACATGGTTCATTAGTCTCATAAAAGTGCTAGGTGCATTTGAGAGGCCGAATGGCATAACCATCCATTCATATAAACCATATTTGGTTTTGAAAGCGGTTTTCCATTCATCACCTTCTTTCATATGAATTTGGTGATAACCACTCTTAAGGTCTATTTTGTTAAACATACAAGCACCATATAGTTCATCAAGCATGTCATCAAGTCTAGGTATGGGATGGCGATACTTTACCGTAATATTGTTGACTGCCCTACAATCCGCGCACATCCTCCAAGTCCCATCTTTTTTTGGCACCAACAAAACTGGTACTGCACATGGGCTCATGCTTTCCCTAACATAGCCCTTTTTCAACAGCTCTTCAACCTGCTTTTGTAGCTCTTTGGTCTCTTCTGGATTGCTCCTATAAGCTGGCCTGTTTGGAATAACTGCTCCCGGCACAAAATCAATCTGGTGTTCAATATCTCGAATTGGCGGCAGCCCACTAGGAATCTCCTCGGGAAATAAATCTGCAAATTCCTGCAAAAGAGACACAGCTAAACTAGGGAGGGAGTGATTAGCTTCATCAAGTATAAGGAGAGATTCCTTGTACATTAGTAAAATCACTGGCTTATTTGTGGAAATAGCTTTGGTGATATCACCCTGTTTTGCGTAGAAGCTCACTTTTGTTTTCTCTCTTTTATTTTTACTGGCACTCTTCACACCCTCTCCTTTTTCTGGGATCGTGGTCCCAACTCTTGGTTTTTCACACAACTCTCCTTTTTCTGGGATCGTGGTCCCTACCCTCTTCTGTTCACTCAACTCTCCTTTTTCCGGGATCGTGGTCCCGAACCTCTTTCTCTCTTCCTCACTTTTTAATTTCAATTGGTCTTCATAGACCTCTTGAGGTGACAACGGCATTAGTTTGACATTTTTCCCATCCTTGGTGAAGGTATACCTATTTTTAAAGCCATCATGAATGACCTTCCTATCGAATTTCCATGGCCTGCCCAACAAGATGTGCCCCGCATGCATGGGTACCATATCACAAACCACGCTATCTTCATGCTTCCCAATTGCCAAATCAACTACCACCTGTTTATTCACCTTAATCTCACCCGATTCATTTAACCATTGTAGTTTATATGGCCTAGGGTGTTTTAGTATAGGTAGGCACAATTTATCCACTAGAGTAGTGCTAGCAACGTTCGCACAACTACCACCATCTATTATCAAACTTAGTGTTGGCAACGGGGCGGATCGGAGTCCGATCCGCCCCGCCCCGCCCCGAATTTTTTTTTCCCGATCCGGATCCGCCCCGCGATCCGTCAAATTTCGGGTCGGGTCGGGGCTGATCGGTCCACCGATCCGTGGACCAATCTGCCAGAATTTTTTTTTTTATTTTTTAAATTTTTTAAATATATTTTAAATTAAATCTTTTATAAAAAATTTAGAAATTTTATTTTTTTTATTAAATTTTATTTATTTTATTGAAACGAGACGTATAGAGGCCGATTCGCCGTTTCAACGGATCGAGTTTTTTTGCCATCACTTATTGGAATTCTTTCTTCAAATGAAGAACATGAAAAATGTGTTTTCTTTAAAATGCAAAGATTGCAGCTTATTCCCAGAAATTAAAGTTTGCTACAAAATGTACATATTAAATTTTTATACATGATAAAAAAATTATATTAAAAAAAATGTCGCATCGCGGATCGAGGCGGATCGGATCAGCCCCGATCCAAATCCGCTCAGTGAATTTTCGGATCGGAGCGGATCACATAAATTTCGATCAGTCGATCCACGGATCAGGATTTTTTCGGATCGGATCGGATCGGGTCGACGGATCGACGGGGCGGATCGGATTTTTTTGTCATCTCTAATCAAACTACACACCTTGTTATTCACAAAGCACCTAGTGTGAACTATATTTTCTCGTTGCTCACCCGACTCTTCCACCTTAACTCGAGTACTAAGGGCTCTCCTAGTGACAAGTGATTTAGCTACTGCATATTCCCCATCATCATTTTCACTAACATCATCTAGAGCTGGCATATCCTTATACTCATCCTCCACTTCTCCCTCTTTCTCATCCTCCGAACTTAATACCCCGTCACGCATAACCAATATTCGTTTATTTGGACATTGTGAAGAAATATGTCCTAAGCCGGAACATTTAAAACAACGAATATCTCTAGTCCTAGGAGTTTGAGAATCAGAAACAAATTTACCTTTGTTGGGTGGCTCTATTTTTCCCTTCGGTGCCTCAAATTTATTTTTCTGCACAACCCCATCATTTTTAGAAGTCCCGCTCCATGTAGACTTACCAAAAGAATTGGAACTTGTAGAGAATTTTGAAGTTCCCTTCCTTTTTAATTGTCCCTCCACTTTCATGGCCATGTGAAGCATCTCCTCCAAATCGATATAATACTGCAATTCAATAACATTAGCAATATCTCGATTTAAACCATTTAAAAACCTAGCCATGGTTGCCTCCAGGTCTTCCTCTATATTTGCCCTAATCATGGAAACCTCCATCTCCCTGTGGTAATCCTCCACACTCTTACTACCTTGGGAAAGGGTTTGTAGTTTTTGGTAGAGATCCCTATAGTAATGTTCGGGCACAAATCGTTTTCTCATAAGGGCCTTCAACTCATCCCAAGTTTCAATAGGTCTCTCCCCATTTCTCCTTTTACTAGTTACCAATTGATCCCACCATACTATAGCATAATCAGTAAATTCTACGACTGCCAATTTAACCTTTTTTGCTTCAGAATAATTATGACAATCAAAAAATAATTCTACCCTCTTTTCCCATTCAAAATAAACGTCCGGATTACTTTTACCTTGAAACGAGGGAATGGACATTTTAATATGACCAACATGCCCATCTACTTCATCCCTACGATCATGCCTATATCCCCTATCACGTCTTTCTCCCCGATCTCGTCTCCTACCAACACTATTAATAGACAATTCACCACTATCTTCATCACTATCAACAACCTCAACATGTTCATTCCTAACTCTAAACTGTGGGTTGAAGTCATACCTTAGTGGTTTTCCTAAATTAGGGAAATTGTGCGGTTGTTCCTGACGTGGTTTAGCAATTCCCGCACCATGTGTCTCCCCCGGATTATCTGCTCTTTCTACATTCACGCTGGATTGTGGACCAAATTTTGCTTCCAACTTTGCATCCAACCTCCCCTCCAATTTTGCAAACTGTTCCTCCATCATTGCAAGCATTTTAAAATCTTGAAGATCCTTTTCCGTCGACGAATCTTCCTTCAGTGACATGGTTAGTACTATAGAAAAGAGAAATAAAATTAAATAAAGATCCTCACATATTTTATCACTCGTGTATCACTCGATTTTGGATTTTTCCCTCTATTAATCTCACCACTCTGCCTTTTTCCCACGTTCTCAATGAACTCCCCAAACTAGTCACGGATTTGGTCCTTGTGGAATAAACCCCAAAGTGCAAATAAGGAAAGTTGATGGAAAATATTGGAATCAAGAAGGAATTATAGAAACAGGAATTTTATTTCAAGAAGAAGTTTTATGAAATCAAGAATAAGGAATTTAATGGAAACAAGAATTGTTGGAAAAATTTGCCAAAGATTATTTTCCAAGAAAAGATTTCTTGAATTATCTTGGAATATTTTTTTCTTGATTCTTGTTCTAATCAACAGCACTTTTTTTTTTTTGTTTGTAAATTTCGGATTTCTCTCTCTCTCTTTTTTTTTTTTTTTTTGCTACTCAACGAAAAAAAAAATAATAATCAAGAACAAGAACAAGAAACAGAAATTGGCAAATCTTGAATTTTCTGACGAAATTTCAAGAAACAAGAATTGAATTTTTTTTTTGACTGAATAAAATCTAGAAATAAAAGAAAAAGGACTGGAATACTAAATACTTGGATTTAGAGACAGGCTCTGATACCAGATGATGTGATCCGATATGGGGATCACCAAGAACACGCGGAATTAAACGCCGAAAAGCTCTAAAATCCAATTAGTAGACGATAACAATGCAACCCCGACCTCACGACGCAAGAACTATGGGTATATTAAACCCGAAACCCGTTACGATGCGGAATAAGAACCACAAACGGGGAACGCCACAAAGGTTGTCAAATCCTTTGATAAGTTCAAATTGTTTCAATGAGAACAAGAAGAAAATTAAGGGAATATCTCAACTTCAAAATTAATCTCAAGAATAAAAGTTGTTTTTACAATACTGAATAAAGCCATATAAATAGGCTAACAAAATAAAGTAACAAAAAATAACTAGAATTAAAACTAACCTATAACGCCTAAACTAGGTTTTAATTGCGGCGCTAAGTTACGGCCGTAACTTTTAAGTTTAAGACCGTAAGTAACTTACGGTCAAAAATCCAAAACATAGCTTACAGCAGTGACAAGTTTTTTTACGGCCGTAAGTGACCTTCTGAATAAAAATAAAAAGTTACAGAATTTTGGGTTACGGCCGTGAGTATTTGATTACGGCCGTAAGTTCTTCTATTTCAGTTTACGGCCGTAAGATAATATGTTACGGACGTAAAGGTCTTTCTGTCCAAATTCGCCCTGTTCATTTTACGGCCGTAAAAGTGGGTGTTACGGCCGTGAGAATGCTTCTGCCCCAATTTCTTGTTGTTCTTTGATCCAAATGCATAGTAACAACTTTGGTTCCTCTTCCACTTTGTTATGCAACGTAAATGATGTCTTTGCACTCGAACACTCATCCATCCACGCTTGCATGAATCCTTGCATTGCCTGCTTGATTCTTTTGGCTCTTTGCCTTGTTATTGGTCCTACGGGCACGTGCAACGGGTCAACGTTCATCGAGCCACTCCGGAACTCATCAAACCTTGAGGAGCCGGTGGAGACTTGGGGTGAGTTAAAGACCATAATGAGGAAGCGGTCTGTGCCAGCTCATTATTATAAAGATATTTACCAGAGGCTGCAGGTCTGACTCAGGTGTCGAGAAGTGTAGAGGATTATCATAAGGATATGGAGGTGGCAATGATTTGAACCAATGTGGTGGAGGATCGGGAAGCTACAATGGTTAGGTTTTTGAGCGGGTTGAATAAAGATATTTCCAACATCATTGATCTGCAACATTACGTGGAACTAGAGGACATGGTACATATGGCAATGAAGGTGGAAAGGCAATTGAAAAGAAAAGGGGCAGCAAGGCACTTGTCGGGATCTTATCCTACATCACAACCGGAGTGGGAACACAATGATGAACATGATCCAAAAGGAAGGGAGGAACTTACAACAAAAGGTAAAAATATTTTTGAATCTCAACCTTCTAGGGATAGAAATATTATGTGCTTTAAGTGTTGGGTTATGGTCATATAGCATCTCAATGTCCAAATAAAAGGGTAATGTTTTTATGTGATAATGGTAACATTAGTTCGAAGGACGAGTTTAAGGGGATGCCTAGATTACAGGATGTCGGGGCTAGTAGTAGTGATGAGGATGGGTTGACTTATACTGTTAAAGATTCACTTGTTAATCGGCGTGTCCTTAGTACTAGAGTCAGGGTGGACGAAATCGGTGAACAAAGGGATAATATCTTTCATACTAGATGCTTAATGGGTAAAAATGTTTGTGGAGTGGTAATTGACGGGGGGAGTTGTACTAATGTGGTTAATACAATGTTGGTTGAGAAATTGGGCTCGAGCTTGATAAAACATCCAAACCCTTATAAATTGCAATAGCTGACCGAGTCGGGAGAAATTAAGGTGAATAAGCAGGCTAGGGTCAATTTTTCCATCGGGGGTTATAAGGATTAAGTTATATGTGATGTCGTACCTATGCATGTTGGCCATATTTTATTGGAAAGGCCTTGGCAACATGATAGAAGGGTGGTACATGATGGGTATAAAAATCAATATTCCTTTGTGAAAGATGGAAAAAAAGTTACTCTTGCTCCTCTATCACCTAAGGAGGTCCAAGAGGATCAAAAGAAAATAAAAAGTGAGTATGAGGAGAAAAACACGAGAGTTGAGGCCACAACCTCAGAAAAAGGAGAGGGTGTGAGAATTGAAAATCAGAGGGTTGAGGCTACGACCTCAGAAAAAGGAGAGCTAGAGTGTAAAAAGAAAAAAGAAAAAAGAAAAGAGAGTCCACCCCCAAAATGAATTTTTTTGCACAAAGGTTGATGTACAAGGATCCTTACCTTGCACTTAACCAATCTAACAAATCCCTCCCCAGCTCTATAAAATATGTTTTGCAGGAGTCTAGATCAAACAATGATCCTGAAACAAGGAAGAAATTCATAGGTACAAAGGAGCAGCCCAAAAAGCATAAGCATGATCCAAAGGACAACAAACCCAGGAGTTGCAAGAGGATTAGACAAGTTCAAGATTCGAGGTCGAATCCTTTTCAAGAAAGGGGGAATGATGTGATCAATGGTAGGAGATAAAGGGAGGAATCTAGGATCGAACCGAATCAAGTTGCTTCGAAGGGACGAAGATTGGAGCTGCCGGGAAGGCCAAACGATCGCGTGGTTAACTGGAAAACCGATCGCGAAGTAACACCAAAAAGAGACCCGAGAGTTTTAGGAGTAACCACGCGATCGCGACCTTGACGCCCAAGTGATCACGCGGTTATGATCAGACCAGATTTTCGTGAATTTTTAATTTAATTTCCGTTTTATTAATTATTAATTCTGTTTTGAACCCTAATTGCAGCTAGAGCTAGGTTAGGCGCGTTTTAAATTATATTTTCTTGATTTTCATCATTGAACGACGGGTTTTTGAGTTTATTGATTAAAATTGAGAGATGATTCTCTTGTGAAAGGTTGAGTTTTCCCTTTTCTTGAACTTATCAAAGATTCGATCTTTGTGGCGTTCACCCAACGAACTTATGAAGAAATTGGAAACCCTTGTGGCATTCACCAATCTTGTTTCTTCAATCCGCATCGTCATTCATTGGGTCGTGATTGTCGGGTCAATGTTTTATCGTCAATCTATCTTTTAATTTCCATTATTTTATTCTTGTTCTTGTGTTTAATATGTCATAGATCTTTCATAGGGTTTTAATTTTCGTTATTTCGCGTTTTTGTCTAGATTCCCCCATTGGGATCGCGTCATTTTTGGTACATAAAGCTAAATATATTTACAATATACTTTCGAAAAAATTTAATTAAAATTAGCATTTCATATTGCGTAATTTGTTACATTCATTTAAATAAAGAATCACATATATTTAATTTGTAATGTTAAAATAAATATGAAATGAAATTAATTATATAAATTCGATATATGTGAGTAACAAATAACCGTGCACCGCACGGATGTAATACTAGTGGTTGGAAAAGGGAAAGTAGGGGACGATAGGAAAAGTAGGGAAGATGGGCTGATGGGGATTTGAACTTTAAACATACAGTGTGTGACACTAACAACATAACAAGACAACAACATAACAAGACATACCCTAAACCCTCATTTTTCTCTAGTTAGATAATGTTATGGTATAAAACATAATGGTTGGCAAAGGGGAAGTAGGGGACACTAGTAAAAGTAGGGAAGATGGGCTGATGGGGATTTGAACTTTAAACATACAGTGTGTGCCACTAACAACATAACAAGACAAACCTTAAACCCTCATTTTACCTTTTTTTTTTTTACAAGTGATAAGCTTTAGACCCTGGCTAATCAAGATTTACCTCGTACACAAGGGTCTAGGGGCGGGGCAGTGGAAGTCATCAAAGTTGTGGTTCAACCTTTTTTTTTGAAAAGGCGCCCAATTCTAAAGATGATTACTCTTTCTTCTTTAATTCCTTTTCCAGCTTTAAACTGTAACTCTGTAAGGTGGTGAATTTTGTAATAGGGTCCTATCACTACAACAAAAGTGACATTTTACGGCGTGCATATAGAGCATGCCGAAATTTTTTAAGGCAATTAAAATTTAGTATTCACGACATGCATAATCGCACGCCTTAAAATCTTGTAATTACGGGTATTTACGGCGTACAATACCTAGCATGCTGTAAATACTGGTAAAAGCATTTACGGCATACGTTATTGCACGCCGTAAGTACCATCTTTTATGGCGTGCTTTGTTTCACGTCGTAAACATGTCATTTACTTTGGTCATGATTTAAAATAAGCTGATCTATTTTGCATATACGAAACTTCAATTCTCAATTTCACCGTCAAATGTTGGTGCTTGTTAAAATTTCTAAATTTTCATTTAAAACTCGAAATTATTCAAGGGGAAGTAAGTCGATTATTCAAACCAATTTAAACCCTCTCTATGATTCTCGCCATCTCTCTGGATAGGAAACGAGCAGGAGAACTGAAGTAGATGCCATAGAAATTCTTCATCTCGTCTTCAAGTATCTAACTTCAGGGCTTCAAAACGCAAATTTCACTATCTTATTCAATTTCAGTAGATCCAAAATGAATTCAAGGAAAGAATAGCATGGTTTTCGTAATTTTGAAATCCCATAGTCATTTTATACTCAATTACACGAATATGTACGTTCCTCAGCTTCCTTCCCTTCTTTGCTAATCTTCCCCTTGACATCTAATGTCGAGTCGCTATGTGCTTTGAAAATAATAGGTCATGTTCTTGAATCCGATACGGATATGTATGCTTGCTGCCCAGTTTCGAGTTTCAAGGAAATTTTATCTATTCTCTTCTCTGTCCCTGGTAAGTCACACTCTGGTTGTTGTGTTTGATATAGAATTTTTAATCGGGCTGAGCTAGCTTCTCCCCTATTGTTCGCATCTTAGGGGAAGGGGGTTTCGGTTCTGTTTTCAAATGACGTTTCGATTCTATTTTCAAAGGATGGATTGACAAGTATTAGTATATAAACACCCATATTTCTTAAGAGGTAAATACATCATTAGTATATTCAATGGCAGAAGCAAATTATAGAGCAGAAGATATGTTTTCCCAGCTCAATACTCTCAGTAAATCCTGCCTTTGGAAGCAATGGTGGACTATTGGAGTAGCCATGATTATAACTTGGTTTGCTATTTTTTCACTCTCGCTGTTGGTCTAGAATTGAGTTTATTGCAGGACTTAATTTGATTTTAAGTAAAAGAAACAATAAAATGTTATGAAAAAGAGTGGTTTTTTAATAAATCTCAATGGATGAATAATATGTAGCTCTTTAATTATGAAGTTGCGGGTTCTTGACCAAGCACTTTACAAGATTTAAAAAAAAAATACACAAATGAGATGGTTGTCTATATTTTTTGTTCAGTTGTACCAGATCCGACATACCGAACATATTCTTTAGTTTTGTTTGGTTTGATTTGGTTTCTAATGATTTGGCGAACTTCGATGTAAGAAATAAATTTCAAGTGTTGAGTGAGAATTTGGTTTAGTACATTCTATGGATCTCCTTTTTTCCTTCTCCTTTTTGGTGAAATAAAGTTTAGAAGAACTCTATAATTCGTTTAATCTTATTTTGATATATGAATTATGGTATTTTGTAGGTTTTAGATTGAGTTGGAGTAGAAGTTATGCAGCAAGTGACAAGTTCAAGCTTCTTGATAGGTGCTTTCATATTCTCTTTATGAAGTTGTAATTTGATTCCATTCAAAGGAAATCTTCGTTATCTTATGTTTAATAAAATTATAAATGATAACATATTAGAAAATTACCACAACATTTTATTTTAGAGTGCTAGGTACCCCCGTGTGCCTCTTGGAGTTGTAAAAAACCCAGATTCCTCAGGGCTAAGTGATGTGATCCGGACCAGGCATCGAGGGGCAAAGTCGAGCCATCGGCAATATGACAATGATCTACGTGCAAAACGGAGCAAGTTCCGTGTTGGAGTCGAGCCGAGAAGGCGAAAGGATCAAGCCGAGGCAAATAATCAAGAAATTGTGCAGAAAGTGATTCACGGTCGTAAAGATATTCCTCACGGCCGTAAAAATGGAATTGAAATTGATCACGGCCGTAACCTCCATTCTTACGGCCGTAACACCAAGTTGAAATTCTGGACAGAATATTCATTACGGCCGTAATCAATATATTCACGGCCGTAATTCAAGATTTTCCAGATTTTGCGGATTTTTAATTATTTTATTTCCTTTTATTATTTTAGGTTATTTTCCTAGTTTAGAATTTTAGTATAATTAGAATTCTATTTTGAGTAAATTAGATGCTAGGTTATTTTGTTTATTTATACGCTTTTTCAATTCATTGTAAACAAGTTTAAGATTGATTTGAGATTAATATAGTTGAGAGAGTTTTCTCCAATTGAAAGGTTGAGGAGTCCCTTTTGTGTTCTTCAAGAACAAATCCGACCTATCAAATATTGTGGAAATATTTGTGGCGTTGTACTTATCAAATATTCGCGAGAATATTTGTGGCGTGTCTGATTAGAATCTTATCAAGGAAATTGACAAGTCCTTGTGGTGTTTCGAAAACCTTGGATCTCGATTCCGCATCGTCAATTTCTTGCGTCGTGAATCTTGGGTCAAGGTCCTATCGTCAATCTATCTTTTAATTTCTGTTCAATTATTCGTGTTCTTGTTATTTTTCGTGTCAGATCTGATTTAGATCTTTCCTAGGGTTTTAGATTTATCGTTATTTCCGCGTTTCGACGAGATTCCCCTCCCGGGTTCGCGTCATCTGGTATCAGAGCTTGGATCTATTTCAGATTCTTGCGTTTCTTGATTTTTCTTGATTTTTTTCGTGTTCGTCGCGTTCTTCGTGTCAGTCATATATTTTTTTCCAGTTTGATCCATAAGAGTCAGTCCCAGAAATTCAAAAGTGTTTTTCTTGTTCGTTTTTCGTCCAAATCCAGTTCCGTTTTTTCTGTCATACTCGTAGTTTAATTTTCTGGAAGATTATCAAAAAAAAAAAAAATCGAAAATTTCATTTTTTTCATATTCCAGATTTCCATGTCTCGTGGGGAGAGATATTCGTCAATGGGTGACAACAAACGGCCCGAAAGAGGGGATAGGATGTTGGAGCAGGGTTTTGAATTATTAGCAGAGATGCAGGCAAAATTTAAGAAGGTGATGGCTAGGATGGATAAAAGAGATGCGATGATTGCCCAATTGAAAAAGGAGCAATCGCGGGCGGACTCTATGGCTAGGAGGAGTAGTAAGCGTGAAAGTCATGCTAGGTTTGGATATGGGGTGGATGACAGGTCATTAAGGGGAAAGGAAGAAGCAAAGTCACACCGATCAAAACGGGAAAGTAGTGATCATGTTCACAAAAGGAGGGAGGAACCGACAACTAAAGGTAAAAATAATTCTGATTCCAAGCCTCTTAAGGATAAAAATATTAAGTGCTTTAAATGTTTGGAACGGGGTCACATTGCACTTGATTGTCCACTTAAAAAGGTTAGAGGTGATAGTGAAGGGGCTAAAAGTGTTGTGGTGGATGAGTCAATTATTGATAGGCGTGCTCTTAGCATTAGACGTAAGATGGATGTTGTGGGTAATGTGGATGAGCAGAAGGATAATATTTTTCGCACTAGATGCTTAGTGAATGAAAAAGTTTGTAGCTTGGGGATTGACGGGGGAAGTTGTACTAATGTAGTTAGTACAATGTTGGTGGAAAAATTAGGCTTACCTTTAACGAAACATCCAACGCCGTATAAATTACAATGGTTGACTGAGTCGGGGGAAGTTAAGGTGAAGAGACAGGCCTTGGTGAATTTTTCTCTTGGTGGATATACCGATGAGGTAATTTGTGACGTGGTGCCAATGCAAATTAGTCACATACTGTTGGGGAGATCTTGGCAACATGAAAGGGCTGTGCTACATGATGGGTATACGAATAGATACAGTCTGGTAAAAGGGGGAAAAAGTTTACTCTAATGCCACTATCTCCAACTGACGCCCTGAAAGATCAATTGAAAGTAAAAAGTGAGTTTGAGGGGAAAAATAAGAGAGTTGAGGCCACGACCTCAGAAAAAGGAGAGGGAGTGGAAATTAAAGAAAAAAGAGTTGAGGCCACGACCTCAGAAAAAGGAGAGGGAGTGAAAAATAAAGAAAAGAGGGTTGAGGTTCAAACCTCAGAAAAAGGAGAGACTGAGTGCAAAAAGCAAAAGAAAAGAGAGTCTACCACAAAAATGAGTCTATTTGCACTTACTAACGCTAACAAACCCCTCCCCAGTTCTTTAAATTCTGTTTTACAGGTACCGAAGTCAAGCCATGAACTTAAAGCGGGAAAGAAATTCATTGGCAAAAATGAGCAGCCCAAAAGTCTAAAGGATCGCACGAGGCATAAAAATGATCACCGAGCCCAGGAAAGCAGGAGGAATTTGAAAAGCCGACCAAAAATGGATTCGAGGTCGAATCCTTTTCAAGAGAGGGAGTATGATGTGATCCGGACCAGGCATCGAGGGGCAAAGTCGAGCCATCGACAATATGAAAATGATCTACGTGCAAAACGGAGCAAGTTCCGTGTTGGAGTCGAGCCGAGAAGGCGAAAGGATCAAGCCGAGGCAAATAATCAAGAAATTGTGCAGAAAGTGATTCACGGCCGTAAAGATATTCCTCACGGCCGTAAAAATGGAATTGAAATTGATCACGGCCGTAACCTCCATTCTTACGGCCGTAACACCAAGTTGAAATTCTGGACAGAATATTCATTACGGCCGTAATCAATATATTCACGGCCGTAATTCAAGATTTTCCAGATTTTGCGGATTTTTAATTATTTTATTTCCTTTTATTATTTTAGGTTATTTTCCTAGTTTAGAATTTTAGTATAATTAGAATTCTATTTTGAGTAAATTAGATGCTAGGTTATTTTGTTTATTTATACGCTTTTTCAATTCATTGTAAACAAGTTTAAGATTGATTTGAGATTAATATAGTTGAGAGAGTTTTCTCCAATTGAAAGGTTGAGGAGTCCCTTTTGTGTTCTTCAAGAACAAATCCGACCTATCAAATATTGTGGAAATATTTGTGGCGTTGTACTTATCAAATATTCGCGAGAATATTTGTGGCGTGTCCGATTAGAATCTTATCAAGGAAATTGACAAGTCCTTGTGGTGTTTCGAAAACCTTGGATCTCGATTCCGCATCGTCAATTTCTTGCGTCGTGAATCTTAGGTCAAGGTCCTATCGTCAATCTATCTTTTAATTTCTGTTCAATTATTCGTGTTCTTGTTATTTTTCGTGTCAGATCTGATTTAGATCTTTCCTAGGATTTTAGATTTATCGTTATTTCCGCGTTTCGACGAGATTCCCCTCCCGGGTTCGCGTCACTAAGCAATCCCAAAATCTGAGATTTTTACTTGTAAATTTTCGTGCAAAAGAATGTTCTTGGCTTTATATCACAGTGGAGGATCTTGTGTTCACATCCAATGTACAAATACGCTAGCCCCCTTGCTATTCCAAGGGCAATTTCATATCTCTCTCTTGAAATCTTCAATTTCCACCACAAGCTCATCATAGTTAAACCTCATAGGTTTATTTTGTAGGAACTCTGTTTATTCTTTTGTGAAGGGCTGATTTTGAGAATCTAAAGCTCCAGAATTAAGTTGGCTATCATTTGATGCCTGAAAAACACGATTTCCTTATCAAAGAATTTTGAATTTTTTTCTTTGTTGGTTTACCATGTAATTTGCAGAACATATATTGCCATGCCTTGGTCTATTACAAAATCACATCATTTATTATTATTCTCATCACCCTCTTTAAAACTCTTTCTTATACTTACAAGGACTATTCCAAGTGCTGCAGAAACAAAAGGTAACATCTCATTTGATTGACCAGTTTGTGCTTTCCCATAATAACACTTCTACTTTCTTCTACCCTCAAGTAAACAAATACTTCACAAATTGAAGAGAATGGTACCTTTCCAAGGACTCTCACCCTTCATCTAATTATGAATTAAGTCCCGCAATAAACTCAAATGCGCTTTTTTTCATAAATTTTATTGTTCCTTTTACCAGCATGTCTTGTAGTCACATATAATGCACTATATAATGCACACAGCTGCGCTTTTTTTGGTTATTGTGTATTGAATCGTATTAAATAGTTTTGTTTACCAAAATTGTGTAAAACGGGATTTTATATGAATTAATGAGTATAATTTTTTTTTTGTAATTATTATATGTTGGTTGATGATTATATATATATATATATATATATATATATATATATATATATATATATATATAAAAACAATTTTGATTAAGTGTGCGACTGCTTCTCGAAACTAAAGGTCAGTTTCTTGTTCTTTTTGATGTTTTGTTCATGAAAATTGTTCTCTTTTTTTGTGATTTTGTATAATGTTATGTGATTTGAGATTTTTTATATAATAATTTGATTATGCTTAGTCTCGACCAGTATTCCCTCTCTCACTCTCCGTTTGACGTATTCTATTTGCTTCTGATTTTGATATTCTGTAGGATTTTTCTTCAATACCAGGATTAGCTCGAATTGATTTTTGTTGCATTTTGATTGATTTTGAATTTATTATAATTTTGTTTTGCTTCGTAATTATTATAGGTTGATTGTAATGAAATAACTAATTATTAAAAAAAATAAAATTTACACTTACGGCGGGCATTTGAATGCCATTAACAATGTATATTACGGTATGCAGAAGCATGCCGTAAAGGCTGCTTACTTTTTATGGCGCCCGTATGCACGTCGCGAAATCATATCAATTATGGCATGCACATAGCACGCCGTCTGGGTTTATTACGTCGTGCATATTGCATGCCGTAAAATATGCCTTTTACAACGCGCGGATGCAAGCTGTGAAATGTTATTTACGGCATGCTTTCGCGGCATGCATTGCATGTCGTAAAAAGTATGTCACTTTTTACGGCATGACTTTTTATGGCATGCATGTGTACGCCGTAAAATACTTTTTACGGTATGCATTACACATCGTAAAAAGTAAATTTTGTTGTAGTGTATATTAACATCACTTACGATGTCAACCCAAACTCTGTTCTTATGAACATTGATGGTCTGCTTATTATAGTATGCTATGAGCATAACGAACTCATCATTGATGGAGAGGAAACTGTCGATAAAACTAATTTAGAAAAGACAACGATATCAAAACCCTTAACCCATTGACATTGAAATTTGAAGGACAATTATGGTTGCATTCATCGTAGCGAAGCATCTAGTGAAAATTAATTTCACATATTTTTATATGTCTCTGTTTTTCTCTTCCCTTTCGGTGTACAATTGGTGGCCTCAGATTGAACTATGAATGATCTAGTTTGACTATAGGAAGAGGCGGAAAAGCAACTCCTATGATTTTGCCTGAGACGAATTTCATAATCTTCCTTTTCCCCAAAAAAATTTAGTATAATGTACGACAAATTTCGAAGTATTATTAAAATATTGAAATTACTACAATTTGAATTTCGATAAATAAAAGCGGACAACTCTTGTGAATGCAAAAATTACAAAAATCCTAACTATCTAAATTTTTGAAGACGATGGGTCACGTAGCTTGATTCCTAAACTTCTACATTTGTTGGAAACTTGATTTGTTAAGAGTTATTTAATGCTTGGAACTTGAGACTTGTAGTTGAACTTCAGATTTGGACTTCGGATTGAACTCCCTTTGATTTAAAGAAGACTTTGATTTTCTTAGATTTGACTTGTTTGAAGAAGAATTTTGATCTTCTTGGATTTTGACTTGATTTGCGGCTCGAGAGAATTTCTATATTCTTCCCTTGCAATATGTTTTCTCTTGTTTTCTCTTTCTTTTTTTTCGTGGACCAATGGTCCTACTTATAAAAAAAAATTTAATCACCCCATTATTTAAACAAATAAATAAATAAAATGGTTAGGATTTTTTGAAAAAGTAGGATAGACTTCAATCATGGACTTTTTTAGGTGGTCTTTAGTGGACTTTATTTAATGGACTTAATTAAACTTAAAAAAATGATAATAATAATTAAATTGATCCAATTCAAATAATTTTTTTTTTAATGTCTACATATACATGCAAAATTTATATAGTGTTAATGAAATCAATTGTTAACTTGTTAACATTTTACTTAACAGTAAAAAAAAAATGTATTATATAGAAGATTTATATCATAATCAAAAAGCAAAGTAAACCTTGCGATATTAGAGGCAAAAGCTTTTAGCCTCTGTTCGGATTTTTGAAAATTTTGGGTTTATAAATCAAATTTTAAATTACATAATTCTTCAAATCAATATCTAATCATACATTTTTTTCTCTCTTCATTTTTTAATCATATATTTATCTCGAAAAAATAAAAAAATTGATTTAAAAACCAGATATAGCCTTCGAACAGAGGCTTAGTTATACAAATTAGGGGTGTAGAAATCCGATTTCACTTATTTAACTGATTTTAAAACCAAATCGCTTAAATTAGTTTGAAAAAATTTAAATCTAAACCAAATCATTTGAAACTGTTTGAGAAAAATTCAAATCTAAACTTAACAGTTTGATCCGATTTTACCATATATTTTTTTGTCTTTCTATTTTTACGTCACTAATTCATGGATTTCGATAATACTTTATTGACAATATATCTAAACAAACTAAGGTTGTGTTTGATAGTGTGGGTAGAATTTGGGTGAAAAGAAAATGAATTCCAGGGAATTAGAAGTTTAATGAATTTGATTGGTTTAATTTTCTAGGTGGAAAAAGTAGAGAATTTTTCAACTTTTATTATTTGATTGACATTATTTTTCATGGAAAATAATGTAAAATTTATCTATTTTAATAAAAAAAAATTATTTTTTTTTATTTTTTCACACATTTGTACTTGATAATAATAATGTTAATTTTTAGAAAAAAAATAAAATCAATTAACAACAACAAAAAGAATTAAACGTAATGAAAATGGTATAAGATTTTCCATGGAAAATAAAACCTCCTCCCCCTTGGAAAACGAATTCATTCAAAACAAGGAAAATACCGAATTTCGAGACAAGTGGAAAAATGAATTCCATGAAAAACTTAGGCAACCAAACAACGCAAAGTTGGAAAATCACGTGGAAAATCATATTTTCCATGAAAAACTTAGCGTATCAAACGCACCCTAAATATATCTACTATAAATTAAAATACTAACTAAGAGCTATTTGGTGTAAGAGCAATTGAATTTTTTTTTGAATGTGTAGTTGAAAAGTTGTTGAAAATGTGTAAAGTGATGGATCCTATAGAAATATGTGACTAAAAATAAATTTGAGGAAAAAATTGTTCAATTTCTCTATGACCAAATATGACTTAAATCAAAACGAAATTACGGTAAAATATAATTATTTGTCCATTTTTTTAGGCTAAGATGTTACGGATAAAAGTTACGACAAGTCTATGAGGTCCAAAAAAAAAAAACATGATGCCCAATATAACCTATGTGATCATCATATATATAAAAAAATGTTTATTAATTAGATAGAGAGTATAATCGGCCACAATAAAAAAATATTTATTGATTAGATAGAGAGTATATAATCAATATAACAATTACAAAATATTATCTTTGTTTATTGTTACAACTCAATAGATGGAGATTGTTGATTTATTTGAATTTTGATGTATGGTAATTATCTAATTGGGTAATAAATGTAACAGAAATTAATAAGAATACCCATATAACTATTGAATTTGACATATAAATTTTCAAAAAATTTCATTTTTTATTTTATATATTTTTTCACCGCTTCGGTTTGGTTTCAAACGGTAATTAAAAATTTCAAACCTAAACCGAACCATTCTTGACCGATTTGGTCCGATTTAAAACCATTTCATTGACGGGTCTGCGTGGTACCGATTCGACGGTTTTTAAAATATGGTTTCGATTCGATTTTCCGATTTCTTTTTATAACCCTAATACAAATCTAACTATTTAACCATTTTTTCCCAATTGGTAATATAGGTAATCCATTCAATATTTCCATGGTAAATAACACAAGCTATAAAATCACTAAGGACAAATAATCTTTAATAATGAAAGAATATACATGCTCAAGGGTACAAGCCACACGCACATAAAGCTACAAAGGGCAAATAATCTTTAAATTTATTTATTTATTTATCTTAATCAAGAAACGTGCATAAGATATCCTGATTGATAATAAACACACATTTGTAATTATTTTGATAATTTATTTGAATGAAAGTTGAAAAAAATGTTAAATACAATATGCAAATGCAGAAATCAAGTAAATTTGTATTTTCAATTAAGGTAACAATAACTCATAAAAATTATTGAAATCCACGATAATTATTATTTAGATATACAAATTGACATTTTATTATTTAAATATATAAATTAGCATTTACCGTCCAAATAAATTTTTAATAATTTGGATTAGTTATATTTTCTCATGTTTGATAACTCTAAAATTTTTATTAAAATATGAGTCAAATTCAACAATTAATTTTAATCACACATTTCGTAGGTCATACAATTTTCAATCACATATTTCATTAATTTTTATCAAAATCTACTAAAAATCTGATTTTATTTCGTAGGGTATTGTTTTTTAAATTTTAATAATTATTGTAATAGAATATTGTTATTTTATACATTTTTTATTTGTTTAGATTATGTAAAATTATTAAGCATCTGTTTGGTAAACACAAAAAAAAAAAAAAGTTTTTAAACAAAAAATTCTTCAAATTAATTTTTAACCACACATATTTTCTCTCTCCACTATTCAACCGCACATCTTACCTCGAAAACATAAAAAATATGTTTTTAAACAAATTTTTTTTAACAAACAGTTAATAACATTTTACGAATACTTATCAAAATAGATATTGTAGAAAACAATTTTCATGCATCACATAAGTTAAATACTAATTTAACCTTAAAACATCACATTTGATTTTAATGTTTATAACAATGTTTTTAGACTCGCACTCGGCCTGATCATCGACTCAATCGAGAGATTGGATCAAAGGATCAATTCGAAATTGATTCGGGTCGACCTGAACATTAAAAATTAAATAAAAAAAAAACTAAAAATAAAAATAAGAAAACCTGGGTCAAACCCTTTTCTGCTGAGTTTTATATGTGACCCAAGTCACCCAACCATGGTTTTTGGCCGGGTCGGGATTTGAAAGCACTGGTTTATAAACAAATTTTGTTTTACCACACAGATAATTACTCACCATAACGCTCCCAGTGTAAAGTGGAAAACTGAAACCCTAAAATTATCTTTAACAATCTTCAATCAAGGCATCTGAATTTCTCTATAACATACACATTTTGCTTGAAACAGAATAGCTGTGGAAGAGGATGGCGGCAGAGAATTCAATGACTGCGAGCAGTAGATCCGGGGGTGGAGCATCGGCAGATTCGTACATTGGTTGCTTAATAAGCTTGACGTCGAAAAGTGAGATCAGGTACGAAGGCATACTCTACAACATTAACACTGAAGAGTCCAGCATCGGCCTCCGCAACGGTATAGAAATTAATAAGGCATTTTTTTAAAGCATTTCTTTAAATTGGTTACCGATTTTTGGAATTTTTATGATTGATTGTTTGGTTTGTTCTGTTTATGCTTTATCGCACATAATTTTTAGAACATATTTCTGTTTAAGACCAATAGGAATTACCGTTATAACTGTTTTATTGATCGGTTTTGGCTGAAATTTTTGCTTTAGCTTTTGGATAGTTCTTGATTGATTGATCCCCCCCCCCCCCCCCCCTTCCCTTCTTCCTGTTAGAAGAGTATTTTGCGGTTTAGTTCCTGTTTTTGGTTTAACGGGAATAATTGTCTTGATATTTTTCATATTTATATTGATTTTATTAGATTGATCACACACACACACACACACACACACACACACATATATATATATATATATATTGATTATGTGGATCAAGAAAAGAATTAATCTTGCCTATTTTGTAGGTTAAACAAAAGCAATTTATTTATTTATTTTTAAGGTGATGTGAATACTACTCACAACATGAGAAATTGATAGTTAATTGGTCTGCAATGTTAATGGGTTCTCCTGGTTTGGCTTATGCTAATTATCGGTTGAGTTATTATAGCAATTTAAATTTGGGACTGAAGAGTAGTGCTTTAGAGCTCCTTTGAGAAAATAATTTGAGCTAGTTGTGCTTTCTGTTCAAAAAGTTAATAACAAAGCTCTGTTCTTTAACGCAATAAATACAATTTATAAACAGCATAATTTCCCAAACCACTTTTAATCACACACATTTTCTCCTTGACTCTCTCTATTTTCCAACCACACATTTTACCTTGAAAATATAAATAAATCAATTTATAATTGCTACAGTGATAACGAATGGAGCTAAAATGGATATGACTAAGGATCCTTATTAATGTAAATTGAACTTTATTTTTGAATAACCTGTCTGTCGCTGATTAGGATGTAGTTGTGTGATAGATTGTTTGTACAACAACTGGACTGCACATGTAGGGCTTAAAAATGGTTTTTGGATTCCTTCCATACCTGAGATTTCAAGTATTTAGTCTATTTTACAGTTTTTCTGTTAATATATGCGACAAATGAAATTAATAAATTGAATTTTCTGTTCTATGCCTGGAAAATGATTATCTCTGGTTTTAATTTTAAAAAATGATTAGTTTGTTGAACTTATATATGTTTTAACAAGTTATCTTTATAGCCTGTTCATTGTGACCTTTAAGCTAGTTTAGTTGTCTTTATTGTTACTTCTTTATTGAGCTAATGCCATTTCACTGTGATTCTCATACTGGTTCATCCTTTGGCAGTGAGATCATTTGGGACCGAAGGACGGAAAAAGGATGGCCCACAAGTACCTCCTGGGGACAAAATATATGAATACATACTGTTTCGAGGAAGTGATATCAAGGTATCTGTCTAAAACTGTATTCTTGTGTAGTTTTTCTTGCAAGAATATTTATTCTTGATTCTTGAGTGGGTTGCTTGTTTTGCATAATTACATCATATTTAACATGTCAGCTGGTCACCAGATTTCGATCTAATACAAGGTTTTCTAAGCTCTTATCCTTTTCATAATAATAAGAATAAACGCCTTCGATTATACTTACTGTTTTGATTAGTTTTGAGACGAATGTATTATTTTTATATGATTCCCTTCTATCTCTCACTCTTTTAGTTCTTTTCCCCGTTTGTTTATGTTGGTGCATGATTTGGGATTGCTCTAGACGAGAATGGCACTATGGTACTTTTGCATGCTTGTGAAAAATGACTATTATAGTATGATAGGCTTCATCTTACGTGACGTTAGCAATTCTTACTGTAACCCCTATGATACATGTCATGCCATATTTCTTACTGGATCATGATTATTCTTTTATTTGTTTCCACCTTTGTTTGGCATTCTGTTCTTCTTTATTCCATCTGTATTCCTATTTGCTTAACATTTTTGTACCACTTTCCATTTAACAGGATTTGCAGGTTAAAGCTTCTCCTCCCATTCAAACTACACCGCATATAAACAATGATCCAGCCATTATTCAGGCAAGTATTACGAAGACTCTGGGGGAAGTATATGATGAAAGGGGTTGAATTGATTTTGAACTATCCTATGTTATTCTAAGTGCAGTCTCACTATCCTCATCCGGCAACCACGTCAACAAGCTTCTCCACAGCTCCTGGTGGATCTCTTACAGATCTTGGTTCCCATTCTGCACATATGGGACATACTGGGTCAGCTCCTCAAAGTGGTCTGCCTTCATATCAATCGGGTGGGAACTTGAACTCCTGGGGCCCTTCTCCTAATGTGAATGGTAGTGGGCTGGCTATGCCCTTGTATTGGCAGGGGTTCTGTGGTGCACCAAATGGTATGCCTCAACTGCCGCAGCAATCCTTGCTTCGACCACCTACAGGGCTGTCAATGCCTCCTCCCACCATGCAACAGTTGCAATATTCTGGTATCAACACATCTTTACAGACAGGAGCATCAAGCATGCCAGGGTCTAATTTACAAGTTTATAATTCTACCTTAGTTCCCCACAGCTCTATTTCTGCTAATATTACCTCAAATTCTTTGCCTTTTAGTGTTCCTTCGCTGCAGCCCGTATCACTGACATCTGAAACAATAACAAACCTATTACCAATCAAAGCTCCTATATCTGCCATCCCTACGTTAACACCAAGTTCTGAGCTGCCATCTTCAGCTTCTCTGTCTACATCAATTCCTGAGCATGCTGGTGCACCTTCAGTGGCTAGAAATCCTGCAAAATATGGCCCAGCACCCGCACCACAATATACCGTTTCTCATCTTGCAACATCTATTTCTGGGTCATCTAGCGTAGGTCTTGTAGAAACATCCACACCTTCACTTGTAACCCCAGGACAGCTATTGCAGTCTGGACCACCTCCATTGTCTTTAAGTCAGTCTTTGCAAACAGCTCAAAAGGATGTGGAAGTAGTTCAAGTGTCACCTAAGCAATCATCAGAACAACCAGTCCGGGTTGCAACTGTATCTCAACCGCCAATATTACCTTTACCACAAAGCACTCGAGCCCAAAAGGTTTCCATTCTCTTCTTTGCATGCACACATACACACACATAAAGGCACTCAAAACTCTTGTTTGTGGTTTGTTCATGTATTGAAATTCGATAATCGATTGAAAGCTTGTTTGGTATAGGAAGATTTAGGGATGTGGGGGAATGTGTGGATGAAATTGAAAAGTGATGGGTCCCATAGAAATGTGATTGAAATTTTGAAAATGAATTTAAAGAAAATATTAGAAAAAACTTGCCTGAACAAACAGGCTCTAAATGTGATGGACAAAATCTTTTGTCTTGAATTTGAATAGATTAGGCGTTTTGTGAGTTTAAAGGATATGGGGAACTGCATGTGAAGAAGTTTACTGATTAAAGTGAAAAGATAAGCATCCGAATCGCACTATCAGAGCACCAAAGGATAATATAAAATATGGTTAGGATTCAAGTGAAAACTAGTTCTTCCATATCTAGTTCATTGTACTATTTGGTTGCTTGATTAAGCTGATAAAACCCTCTATTTGAGAGCTTAATATAGGCATCATTGGTCCTACAAGTGGTTGACTATTTTTTCCCCTTTCATATGAATCTTATCTTTTCCTTAAATACGATCGCATTATGCTAGCTAGGAAATAACAATATATGCTGTATTTTTCACGTGTCTGATTCATGAACTAGAGATATTTTGAAGTAGTTTGGTCTCTTTGAAGCTGCAAGATGTGACACACCTCTTTCAATCAATACAATATTAGGTTTTTTGCGTATGCCAAATCGTCAAACTGATATTTCCATGACATCGTGATTGATTTGTTTTGAATGTGTGACCAACTCTTTTTCCACTTGTTTAGTGTAAACATTCAATTATGGTTTATGAATGCACTATAGGATGGAAGGTTCTTTAGAAGCTAATGTTGTATTTTTTTTGATGTCCTTTAGCCAAATGAAGCCGGTTATCACATGCGAAATAATTACAGAGGGCGTGGGGGAAGAGGAATTGGAAGAGGAACTGGGGTAAGAACTTTATTCATTATATTTTATCTCGGATTTGTTCCATTTATTCAGTACACACTTCATTATTCTCTGTAGCCTTTATAGACTACTTTCATGTCTCTCTTAGTTATGTTGTCATTGCTTTAGCCATAGCTTCATTATTAGTTTGTTGAATTTGTATTCTCACAGCGTATTGTGCAACTTTTCTCAATGTATTGGTGAACCAACCCTCATCAATCCTTTCCTATAAAGTTGTAGAATGTCAAATGGCAAATAATTTTTTGCTTATTGAGAACATAGGGTCCAAATAATTGATTGAATTTTGCTGACAATTATTTCTAGCCTTTTGTGTTACTATGCCTACTAATTAAGCAGTCTGAAGGGGTTGATTGTTGTTACACATCCCACTGTTTCACATCATTAAATTAAGTCTGCCTTCACGAGAAAATTCAAAGCACTAGTCCTTATGGAGGTACACTTCAATATAAAACAAATAGAAATGGCTTTCAATGCCTCCACATGCATGCCTGTGAAAAACCTAAAGAGAAAGTGGTATTTTGATACTCTTTAACACTTAAATATAAATATAAATAAAATATATATAAATGGCCTTCAATGCCTCCACACGCAAGCCCATAAAAAATCTGAAGAACTGGTGGCATTCTGATACACTAAAGTACAGAACTAATTACAAATACCTGGTGTTGACACATTCTTATCATATATAGCCCATGTTTGATACCAGTTATTCTAAAACTCATTTTCAATCATATATTCTACCAATAAAATAATTTGTACATATTCACTACTTTTTTACCACACATTCTCCAATAAATCACTATTTTGCAACACATAATTTCAAATAATGGGGCACAAACACAACCATATTATTGCTCTAAATTATGAAGAGAACTTGAAAGAAGTTCAATAAGTTTTCATCCAGAAGATGGTACCACTTCACCCGAATAATAGTGTCTTGCTAATCTAATTTTAGAGTCATTAAGCAGTTGATATTGTAAATTAAGATGATTCCTGCTTACTTGATATTAAGTAAATTTTAGTCACATTTTGACGTGTGAGATTACAGGTTTCAGTCAATAGACTTCGTTGAAGTGTTCTAGTCGTTTAGTATACTATGAATTTCATCTACATATCTTACTGAACTTTCAATATATTATAAATGTTTCGCTGTTGAGTAATAACAGTAGTCCCTGATTTGAACATTGATCATTGACTGTAGATTTCACGCCACGCGACAAAATTTACAGAAGATTTTGATTTTATGGCAATGAATGAAAAATTCAATAAGGATGAAGTATGGGGTCATCTGGGTAAAAGTAACAAATCCCAGTCTAAGGAAGGGAATGGAAATGACAGTGATGAAGATGATGATTCACGTGATGAAGACGATACTGATCCGCCAAAGATTGATATCAAGGTAAGTTTTAAAAATTGTGAATGCTTTCTTATGCTATGAACTCTTCACTTCTCTTTACCATCCCTTTTTTTTTTTTTTTGTATTTTGTAGTCTGTTTACAAAAAGGACGACTTTTTTGACTCGCTTTCTTCTAATGCCCTGGACAACGAGTCAAATCTTGGAAGGACTCGGTATTCAGAGCAAATGAAGTTAGATACAGAGGTATGCTTATTTTGGTGTTGATTTTCCCATATGCTGGTATTCCACTAGTTGGCTAAGATGTGTGTACTTATGCAGACATTCGGAAATTTCTCAAGGTATCGTGGTGGCCGAGGAGGACGTGGTCCTCGTGGAGGCAGTGGTGGACGGTTCCGAGGCTCTTACTATGGAAGGGGGAGTTATGGTGGTAGTGGATATGGCGGCATCAGCGGTCGCGGTGACGGATATGGTGGCTACGTTGGTAGGGGCCGTGGTCGAGGTTTTTCAAATCGTACCTCTTAAAGCAAAGTGCATGCACATTGTGCATATTAAGAGAGCTAATGCCATCTTGTCCATGAGAGGAATGATAGATTCGGCACTTGCTCTTAATGCTTGTGCATTTTGCATTTAGTTGACTAATAAATTGGGATAAAATCTTTGATTTCCTCTCCGGTGTTGTGTATTTCCCTCTCTTAATATATTATGTGGACAGGAGATTGATAGTTTCTTGTATTTTCCAGTTTGACACTGATTTCCTTGATGAATTGACAACCTAAGTAGGAATTCTTCTGTGTTTTATCGAGTTTTGAAAATGGGAACTTGGCACCGATATCTCTGAAATATGACGAGAACCATCTTATTAGTCATTGTTCATCAGCCTGTCTTATCATTGAATTGGAATCACAAGATGGTGACTTGCTAATAGGCAATATCTAGATTCTTGTTTTTTTAGCAAGTCCTTGTTTCATTCTAATTAAAATTTGATTTTAATCTTAAATTAAAGTTAACAATTAATTTTAACTATAAGAATCACGACTTTTCAACTGTAAATTTCATATCTGGGCTTTTATTGGATGATGTAGATATTTTTGAAGGTCACTTTTCAATCATATATTTCATCTCTGACTTTTATTGGATGATGTAGATATTTTAGAAGGTTTATTTTTCTTTTCAACAGTCCTTTATTACTTTGGAAGGCTTTGCGTTTTCCAAGTGATTGATCTTAGCTTAGCATGTTAGCCGTTGCTTCTTTTCGCTTCTATTAAAATTCACTAAAATTTTTATTTTAGTCACCATCAAAAAAGGGCTAAATGTATTGAGACACTTTCATTCTTTTTGCTGTTTTTAGTTTTCAATTTTCGAAAACACTAAAAATACATTTACTTACCTATTTTTTCGGAAACACATTTTTCAAAAAACTAAACAAAATTACAAAGAAATTGAAAATAGCCAAAAAATTGTTTTAGCCGTTTTCAAAGGAAATCAAAGAAAAACTCAAAATGCTAAAAAGAACTAATTTCACTAATAGTGGAATAGCTCGATAGTCTCAGATTCTGAAAAGGCCACGAGTTCGATTCCAGATTAATGCAATTCAGTATGAATGAGTTTTTTTTTTTATACGCACATTACAAATTCTTTTAAATAAATTGGTAGGTGGTGAGACTCGAACCCGGGTCACAAATATGGAATTTCAATTATTACTTAACCAAAGTGGCAGCCACAGTTGCTTTTGAATAAATGTAACTATATGTATTTATATTCAATTATCAGGTGTTTAGCGTGGTTGTGGTTTCACTTGAGTTAACAATTAAAAGGGATCAAACGAAAGTGTAAGGGACAAACCTCTTGAAACAAAGTTCTAAAAATGGATATTTGCATTAAGAAAAGCTTGGTTGACAAGAGCCTCCAAGGGGCGCAAGCAAAATTTAAACTAGGAAAAATTCTAAGATTTAAGATAAAAAAATTACATCTTTGTTTTGAGAATTTTGATTTGTTGGTCCTTCTAAACGTCTAAACTTCAACAATATATACATGTTAATGTAAACTGCTAACTAGTTTGAATTAATGATTTTCCGCCTTAGCTTCGTAACTTACATGTGGTAACTGTCATCCACTTTGTTGCATAACTGTCGTCCAATTCTTCCCATAACTGTTGTTCACTTCTTCCCAATTACCTTCTCATGATTTTCCTCAACTATTCATATCGTTGTAAATGCTTGCAAATGACCAAATGGATCTTAGGATGAGTGGTGAAAACTTTTTCTTTACTCGTAACTTGCTTGATAGCTCAATTGCCCAGATGCTTTTGTGATTGCCCAATCGCCCAGATTTCTCCACATCGTCCTATAATTTGTAATGTATTTTCATGTTTTGGATTTCCATGTTGGGCCTTTGAATTGAGTATTTTTAATTGTCAACATTTACCCCCAACATGGCTGGATTAATATACAAATCATTAATTTTGCCATGTTCAGAGTATTTGCACTTTCGCTGTTGCAAAGCCTGAAAATGTGAAACTTCTTATATGCCTTTGGCTTCCATGTGCGTCTTGTCCCTACTTTTACTCTTCACATTCTAACCCTTTGATTTCTGTTACTTCACAAATGCACGGCTCTTTGAATTCCAACCATTTACCTTTTGGCCCTCTATAAATAGGATCGAACATTTATCATGTCTTTATCTCTTATAGTCTTCATCTTTACCCTTCTCTAGACCCCACACCTCTGAAAGATTATTATTTCCCAGAACACAATAGAGCAAACATTTCCCATCTTTATTAGAAAACAATTGCTTTGGCTTCACCAATTTCGTTACTTTCCCGAATACCTTCGTTTGTATGAGAGATATAGGAAATGCTTTCGTCCGATGAATGTATTCTCAGCTCCCCTTCCATCCAAGATCCCCAGTAGGGATTATTTTGGTGAGGTGGTGGCTTGCTGAGAGTGTTTCTTAGGCCGTTGCCTGCTGCGAGTGCTTATCAGTTTGGTACCAGACCATTTTGATCTTCGTGGTACTTTGTCTCTTTTGGCCAAACTATGAGATGTCCCTTGCAACGATGCATTTAGGAAGAAAATGAATACTAATCCTGTTGTTAGTGTTGTTAGTGTAGTAGTTGATAAAAGAATAGTGATGGCCTGCTTTTATATGTAGTCTTTTGAAAGTGAAGCATGTAGGACATTTGTATTTGCTTTTTTCCGATTGTAAAGAATTATTTTGATAATAAAGTCTTTGTTTGAATGTCATTCGCTCTATCTTTTCTTTAAACGTTATCATCCTATTTTCTTTTACTTGCCTGCTTCTAGAAAATAATAGGATTTCTTTAAAAGTTATAACCAACTATGGCTCATCGATTGAGTGTGCGTACTTGTAAAAAAAATGCTGTAGGACAACATTGTCCCTTTATCCTAAAAGTAAAATTTGCATGACGATAACCTCATGGTCATGCACACATCACCTTTACTTTCATTCGTGCATATTATTGTTTTTTATCTATTCGCTTTCCCACACAAAATGAATATATTTTTTCAAATACTTTCCATTGATGACTCTCACATGCCTCGTTTTGTCTAAATGTTCCAAATGATACGCTCCATTAGATAGTTCACTTTTGACTTTGTACGGACCTTCCCAGTTGGGACACCATTTTCCATATTTCAAATCTTTTTCATTCAAGGGGAGAATTATTTTCCAGAATAGGTCGCCCACAATAAAAGACTTGGCTTGTAACACCCAGGGCAGGAAAGCTCAAAAGAAATGATATGTACTACTCATACGAACAAGGTGCACATTCTTTTTCGGAAGTCCATCATTAGAAACTTCGTAGTTAAGCGTGCTTGGCTTGGAGCAATTCTATGATGTGTGTCATCCAGGGAAGTTTTCTCGGGGAGCGTGCGAGTGAGAACAAAACATGCTGAAAAGACTCATGTTGGTACAGTGGGGATAATACGTCGTCATCTAACAGCCGGGACAACTAGTTAAGTGGGACCCAGGTCATTACATGGCTATTACTTTCTTGTTATAAAATCTAGCCATTTTTTTTGCTTCTGAGCTTGTAATCTATCCAGGATATCTAACTTTATTTTGTTCAATTCCAATAAATCTTGAACCATGACTTCTACATATTGTTCATTATCTAGATTATTTTGCAAAGCCACCTTAAGTGATTGTATGTTTATCTCCATGAGTAACATTGCTTCTTGCCTATATGCCAGTTGGAAGGGAGTTTTTGTGCTCGATCGAGGAGATGTTCTGTAAGCCCATAGCGCCTTGGCAAGGCATTTGTGCCAAGTCCTAGCATTTTCTTCTATCATCTTCTTTATAATGCCCTTGGGTTGGAAGATTCACCTTGACCATTTGATTGAGAATAATAAGAAGTTGAATTTACTAACTAGATACCAAATTTTCCCGGGAATTGCTTGACTTGATCTCCATTCAAGGAAGTTCCATAATCCACCATCAAAGTCGGTATCCTGAATTAGTAAATAATGTGATCTTTGATGAACTTTATGACGTTTCCTTGAGAGATTTACTTTAAAGGAATGACTTCGACCCACTTAGTGAAGAAATATGTCGCTACTATGATAAATGTGTGTTTGAATGAGGGAGGATAGATTTTTCCTATCAAGTCTATCGCCCTTTCTTTGAGTGGCCACGGTTTAATAATGTGAGTCATTTCACTTGTCTACATCATTTGAATTGGTCCGTGCCTTTGACATGCCAACCAACCCTTAGCATATTAAACAATTGATTCACCCATTTTAGGCAAAAAATATCTGCTCTTGATGATTAATCATCTCATTTTCTAACTTGCTTGGTGAGCTCTGCATATTTCCTCGTGCACTTCCATCATGACTGTCTTAGCGTCAAATAAGCTTATACACCGTAACATGATTTCATCTGCAAACTTTTTGTATAGCTTTCCTTCCATCAACATGAAGTTCAGGGCATGTAACTTCATCTTTATGTCGTTCTTTCCTTCAGGTTTCTTTAAAAATCTTTTGATTTCTTCTCTCCAATCCGTTATTTCTCCATGCTATATATAGTTAATACTTTTAGCTCTTTGTTGAATTGCAGACATGATTTTTCCATATCTACATATGGAGTCTATATTTAATATTTTGGAATATCCTGAGGCCATTTGGGCCAATTCGTTTGCTAAGTCAATGTAGATCTTGTTTATGTATTGAAGTTCTACTTGGTTAAACTCTTCAAATAATTCTTGGGCAACCTCGTACAATCTAATTATAGAAGTACTTTGGCATTTGAACATTCCATCTAATTGATGAATCACTAACTTAGCATCGCCCTTAACCATCACATTTCTGATTCCCATTTCTATCAGCAACTCGAAACCCAAAATTAGAGATTCGTATTTAGATTGGTTGTTGGTGTATGGATATCTAAGGTAAAGAATAATTGGTAACTTACCTCGAGTGGATCTATTAGTACTACACCGACCCTTGCTCCTTTGATTGTTTTTGATCCATGAAAGTGTAATGTCCAAGGCTTTTCTTTGTACAAGTCGATTTCTAACTCAATTTCTCTTGGAATATCAACACATGGATGATCGGCCAAGAAGTCCGTCAATGTTTAATTTTTTACGGCCTTTTTTGGTATGTATTGTGTTTCAAATTTAGATAAACCCAAAGTCCACAATCCAATTCTTTGGTGTAATATAGGGTGAGAAAACATGTACTTAGTTAAATTCACCTTTGATACTAAATACACAGTTACAAGTCGAAGATTGGCCCTTAGCTTTGTACATGTGAAATAAAGAGATAAACACAATTTTTTATGGCTGAATAATTGCATTCACATTTATTTAGCTACCTACTAAGATAATAAATTGTTCTTTCCTTACTCAATTGATCTTATTGCGCCATCATTCCGGCTATAGAGTTTTGTTCAGTCAATGTATACATCTTTACTAGCTTTCCTTGAATCAGAGAAACCAATACTGGTGGACTTGACAAGTATGCTCTAGAAATCTTTGTAGCTCCTTCTTACTGTTAGGCGATTTGGCTTCCAATGTGGCTTTTGTTTTGTTTTTTTCAAGCTCAATGCCCCTGTTGTGCACTAAGAAACCTAAGAAGTTGCCCGAATTTAAGCAAAATGCACATTTTAAAGGATTCAGCTTTAACTTATACTGCCTCATTCGCTCGAATGAGTGTCTTAATTGGTGAAAATGAACTTTTTAGAGAGATTTTACCATTATACCATCTACATAAACCTCAATAAATTCACCAATCGTGTCATGAAAAATTAGATGCATTGCCCTTTGATAAGTAGTCCCAGCATTTTTAGGCTGAATGACATGACTACCCATTTATAACATTCTAAGGTCCCCGGGCATCTAAAAGTAGTTTTATGCACTTCATCTTCAGCTATATAAATCTAATTATACCCAGAATACCCATCCATGAAAGAATACATAGCGTGACCAGTAGTGGAATCAACCAAGGAATCTACCATTGGAGTTAGGTATTCATTTTTAGGTGTTGCTAGATTTAAATTCCTAAAGTCTATGCACACCCTTATTTTTCCATTCTTTTTAAGACGGGTACAATATTAGACAACCATTCCACATAACTAGCTGTTCTAACGAATTATGCTTTTAATAATCATTATATTTCTTTCTTTATTTCAAGCAGTAAATTTGATGCAAAACGTCTAGGTGGTTTTTTATGAGGTTTAAAATTTGGTTTAGTAGGTAATCTATGCTCTACGAAGTTTTTATTCAGACCGAGCATTTACTCATATTCCCAAGCAAAATAATCTTTATATTCTATCAGCAAAGAAATTAACTTGGTACTAATCTCTTCATCAAGTAATTTGCTGATAAAAGTTGGATAATCTTCCCCTACATCACCAATGTTTACTTTCAATATTGGGTTTTGTGCTTGAGCATACACTGGTTTCGTGATAGTCATCACATTGTCCTACAAGTCTACAGGGTTTTCTTCTTCTAAGCTATCTACTTTGTTGAATTCACTTCGTAGATCATGCTCTAGGCCGAATAAGGCCATCTTGTCATTTAGTAATGCAAGCGACTTTTATTTTTTATCTTTTCTACAAATTCATCTTTATAGACCATTAATTTGGTCTTAAGGGCCGTGCTCTCTTCCAAAGTATTTTGTGATGGATCTTGCATTATACTTCTTTGATTGTTTTCTTTCAATTACTGGCTCTTCAAAGACTACTATGTTTGATCTCATTTAAGTAAACAACTTGGTAAGAGCCTCCACTGAGTATGACTCTTTGTTTCGTGCTATTACTTTTGCTTTCTCTTCTTCTTGGACCACCCTAACTGTTCCGTAGTTACCTTCGTACATGAATCATTCAATCGAGTTTCTTCTAAGAAAGGCCATTGATCAACTTACACTACTTCAGTGTCTCCTTTATCTTTCCAAAATATTAAGCATTAATGGAGCGATGATGGTATGCATTGATTTCTATGTATCTAGTCCTTTCCCAATAGTATGTTATAACTAGTAGGACCTTTTATTATGAAAAATGTAGTGATTCTCGTCTTGCTTCCTACTATTATTTCAAAGGGTGTTACTCATTTGGCTGAAGTATCTCGTCTGTTGAAGCTAATTAATACAACTTCTGTAGGAATTATGTCCGTGTCAGTCTTGGCTAATTTTCTTAACATCATGTATGGAATTATATTGATGACTGCCCCGATCATCAACAAGTACCTTAGAAACTAGAATGCCATCAATTGAGGCCTTTATATACAAAGGCCTTAAGTGCTTATTAGACTCAAGGAAGGTTTTCTGAACATCAACTTCTCTATTGACTCAATTTCCACCTTTTTCTTTCCTTGTCCTAATTCACCTTTACTTGACACAACTACCTACAATATGTCTTCATTCTGGATTTCATCAACTTTACCTACAAGCTCTGGGTACCGAATCATGACTTGAAGCTTAAAGTTGGCATTCCCGTTATGTTACTAAGAAACATTGATTATTTTGTAGGGTTATGCAATGACACTAGACTTATTGTCACAAGACTTGGAAATCATGTAATCGAAGCAAAAACTCTAGCGGGGAGTAACTGCAGAAGGTTTTCATTCCTAGAATGACATTAACTCCGTCAGATCTAAGATTGCCTTTTAAATTTCAATGCAGGAAATATCCTCTGATTGTCTTATATGTTATGACTATCAACAAAACTCAAGACCAATCACTCTCTCACATTGGACTATATTTGAAAAATCAGTTTTCAGTCATGGACAACTATATGTTATTGTATCAAGAGTTACATATCGCAGTGGACAAAAGATATTGATTTGTATCAAAGAAGTTGACAAGAGCAATTCAACGATAAATGTAGTATTTAAAGAAGTCTTTCAGAATTTGAATTAGTTATATTGTATTTTGTGATTCTTTTTTTTTTTGCATTAAACTATATATTTTTAGCCTTGTGTTTTTACATTCTTTACATATGAAATTTGTTATTTTAGTAATTCTATTTAAACTGGATTTTCAATTATGATATCATACATTTCACAGGTGAAGAACTAGTAGTACTAGTAACACTGAAGTTTAAGAGTTAAATGTTTGAGTGAACACCGCACTTTAATAATAGTCACGGTTTAACCACTCTACTTCAGTTATCTTCTCAATGACCACCCACCTATGCTTCGTCTTACCCCGGTGGCCACCCAAACAAATCTCGTCCATAACGACGCCCACGTGGAAGATGGTAAACACACGTGGCCGTTAAAAAATCCTTTTTGGACACGATTTCAACAATTAAAAACACGATTATTTCCCTTTGGTTGCCATAAAAAACAGGTTGAGACCCTCATAATCCCCAAATCAACCCTAAATCCCTAATCGATGTTAACCTAAAATTGAAGAACCCTAATCAGAATTTGTGTTTGCACCATTACCGGCTTCACTTCCTCAAAGGTAAATCGAAACTCTTGAAAGCTCAAATCGTCCAAATGGAGGCATCGAATGAAGGTAAATGCTTTTGTATGACAAATCATTCTTTGATGCGTTATTGTTGAAATGATATAATGTAGTTCAGTATATGTTCGATATATGGCTACTGATTTTAACCACTGATTTTAACAATGATTATGGTTCACATTTTGTTCATTTATCGGTCACAACACTCACCACATGCTGATATTTTTTTTTAATTATTTTTTGATTGCAGAGTACGCACATGAAATAGGAAACGATTTCGAAGTAGGTGAAATGGATAGTCGTAATGGTATAGTTGAGTATGCAAATGAGGACACTAAAGATGTTGAAGTTGAAGAACTAGAATATCCATCATCGGAGGAGCTAATTTCACAACATTCATCCGATGATGAAGGTGATAATTTATTCCCTGAATTTGATGATGTGGAAGACATGAAGAATCCATAGTTTGAAGTGGGCCAGATTTTCAGTTCAGCAGTAGTGTTTCGGGAGACCGTTAGAAGTTATGGAAAATGAGGCGACATGCTAAAGATCTTTTGGAAAATGAGGCGACATGCTAAAGATCCTTTGAATGGAACTATGTAGGAGCAGTTTCGTTTGTTGTGGTCTTATGCGGTGAAAGTACTCCAGACTAATACTGGGTCAACTGTGATTATAGCCTTACAACAGCAGGTGTTCAAGGTTTATATATTTGCTTAAGTTTTCGTAAGATTGGTTTTAAGAATGGTTGTAGAAAGGTGGTTGGGGTCGATGGCTGCCACCTGTGAGGTAGTTTTGGTAGAATAATGCTTACTGTGGTCGGGGTTGATGCTAATTATTGTATCTATCCATTGCTTATGAAGTCGTTGAAAAAGAAAATACACCAACGTGGAGCTAGTTTATGAAATATCTTGTTGAGGATGTTGATATGGGAAATGAACGAGGTTGGACCTTGATAACCAACAGGCAAAAAAGACTACATAATGTGACTGATGAGTTGTTCCCCGAGGCTAAGCACAGATTCTGTGTATGTTACATGTACACAAATTTCTTCAGAGATTCAAGAGCAAAACTTTTAAAAATTACATCTGGGGTGCGGTGAAATCAACAACCGTGCCTGACTTTAGACACTGGCTACAACAAATTCGTAACCATTCAGAGGAACATATGGTTGGCTTGAAAAGAGATCCCCACAAGAATGGAGTAGGTCACGTGTCGCGGTTCATTCCAAGTGTGACATACTATTGAACAATGGTTGCGAGGTATTCAACAAGACTATACGAGATGATAGGGAGAAGATGATCTTATCAATACTGATGTCCATGTAATTGACGTTCATGAATAGGAGTCGAAAGCTTCGAGACACGATGATGAGGTGGACAAGTTGCTTGTGTCAAAATATTACCAAAAAACTAAGAAAGATTTCTGAGTTGTCTCGTGAATGCACACTTCACTTATTAGGCGTACCAAAATGGCAAGTTGAATGTAGTATGTTGTTGATAAAGAAGAGAGGACTTGTGCATGTAGAAAGTGGGAGCTCACTGGAATTCCGTGCATGCATGCAGTTTTAGTTATACGAGATCTCAGGAATGACCTAGAAGACTACGTCTACAGTTGCTATACTATTGAGACCTACATGCAATGTTACTCCAGCATACTTAACCCAATAAATGGTATGCGACTTTGGCCAGAAGTAGACATGACATCTATAATTCTCCCTTCATGGACTCTACCTTGAAAAGGAAAGTGACAGAAAAATAGGAGGAAAAGGAATGACGAGGATATTGTAGCCAATTCGCAAGGAAAAACCTACTTGAGGAAAAAGGGACGGTTGAGGATAACGTGCTCCACATGTGGATTGCGCGGGCACTACATGAGATATCATTCCAAGGACAATGCACCTAAAGATGTACTACCCCAATTCATGTTGTTATCAGTTGCTCATACTTTACATATTTTCCATTTCATTTATTTGCAATCTCACAGGATTGGTTTGAAGGTAATTTGGAACCAGTTGGAAGACATACCAACATAGAAACTGATGCAAGAGCAAGTGTACTTGTCTATGGTTTTAATTTATTACAATGTTCATTTTCATAAATAAACTAACAAAAATTTTTCTATCAATTTCATTCATTACAATGTCTAGGGCAAACTGACTACAATTAGGAAAAAGAGAGACCATAATGATGAAAATGCCAACGAGGAATGAGGAGTGGAAAATATGTGTTTCATTCCTACCCCCATGTTTGCGGAAGTAGCTCGAGATGAAGCTCTTCAAGCTGGACCTTCAATCACTGTACTTCATCAGCCAGTTCAATTTGATGTCCCATACGAGGAAGTTGACTTCATGGACACTGAAGATGAAGAACACATATGAGCTTGAAGACAGTAGATGAAACTTTTTGGGAGATCAAATGCATGACTTTTGGGATATCAAAGTTTTTGTAAGATCACATTTTTTGTAATATTCTCCACCTGCATGCCTACCAACATATGGCTTTTTGTGAAGCTACAACGTTGATATTTACAATATGTTTGTGGGACAGTATATGGCATTATTTATGAACTTGGGGTAGTATTCCAGCAGGCTGTTGCTGTGTTTGGTATTGTTGGTACTAATCTAATCAACAATCAAAATGTGATAATTTGTTCATTATAATAAAATAATTTTGGATTACAAGTCTCACCATCTCCTTCAAGTTGAGAATTTTCATCATGCTATACAACTAATCATCAAGCAATAAAGAGAAAATACATGTGCATAATGTTACAACATGGTTCACAAAACACAACTTAACTCATATTCATAAACAAGCATACTTCATTGTCTCAAAAGCAGAACTTACAGAGTTCATTACCACAAACTAAGTAAAAAAATTAAGGAACATTACAACACTACACTACACTACAATTACTTGATGCCAACATAAAGTTACCCAACTACAAGTTAAAATTACAATGCAATCGAAAATTTGGACTCTAAATTTAGTCATTCTCGCATTCACTCTTTTCCCTTCTTATTTGATGTGCCTTTACTCTTACGGATAGAGATTGTTAGTGTTATCTCAACATCATAATCATCTGAAACTCTTGCACAAGTTTTCAATAACCTAGAGAGGTCATTGGCTCCTTCACCATTTGCCTACTCAGGCACTTGCGAATTACTTGATTCACCTCTGTACCAATTGAAGAAGTGACAATTCTCTCTAGTACAAGGGAAGAATAGCTTGCCTTTGTTATCTGTCCTCTTCTATACTTCGAGCCATCTCACAAAATCAACTCCACATATGGGACATCGACCCTTGTTTGGTCAGTGTCTTCTCTGTCCACAACTGCAACATATTCCATAGTTCCACCTTTGCATTATGACAACCTGAAAATCGTACTCAACAATGTCAACAAGAAGAAATCATATTCAAACGAATGTCCAATTCGTTCATCCAAGTAAACTGATGTTCGATTCCAGGCGATTACTATGCCATCAATATATCCACACATACATTATTCCAGTACCATAGTCCAATTCAATCAACCAACTAAAAATAATCAATAACAACATTTGCTCATTTAAATAGGCCATTTATGCTATTACAGTTCCAAGCATACCAACTATGCATACAATAGCTAAACTACAAGACCAAATTCAAGTGAGAAATGACATTTAAAATGAAGGCTACATGACAACCTGGGTTGTTTTACAAACTCAAATAACTGACACGAACTAACTCTTTATACCACATGAATCGAAAATGAAGAAAACAAATTTATTCACATTACCTCACAAATTCCAAAAATTCCTCAACAATAAAATTCTGAGAATTAAGAAAAAATAAGTTCCATTCCAAGTTCGTGACGAAGATACACGACATACTCAATTGTAATAATGCACACTACAAACAATCAATCAAATATAGCGCGATAGATAAACCCCTTTGATTTCGATGATGTGGAGAAATTAGGCGGTCTTCGATTTGGATTAGCGACGATTCGGGGTTCTAGGGTTTCTCATTTCAGAATTTTAGGGAAGAAGTGAAGGTTTGATTTAGGGATTATGAGACTCTCAGCGTCGTTTGATGGTAGCCAAAGGGAAATAACATTATTTTTAATTGTTGAAATTGTGTCCAATAGCCACATGTGTTTACCGTCTTCCACGTGGGCACTGTTATGGACGGGATCCGTTTGGGTGGCCATCGGGGTGAGACGGAGCATAGGTGGTTGGTCATTGAGGAGATAATTAAAGTAGAGTAGTTAAACCGTGACTACTAGTAAATATGGTGACGAGTCAAACATTTAACTCGGAAGTTCAAAAAATGCAATGAAAGAAACATTTGTGCAAAATTTCGCATAGAATACATAACTCGTTAATGGTTTCTATAGAGAAGGCCTCAGCATAACCTTCAATCCTAGTCTCTTACACGTCTAATGTACTCCAACTCCCTCTCACCCTACAAATCCTGATCCGAATTTTCTCTGCCCATAAAACCCCAAGAACTTGAAGATGTGCTCGTCAATGTCACCTTCTTCGTTTTCATTGCCCTCAAATTTCCCCTTGTTATTTCACCATCGTTTCAATTTCAGCTTTTCTGCTAACCCATTTTTGGTCAGGCCCAGAAACCCTAGGACCTTTTCAGTATCAGCTTCAATTGCTGAGAAAAATTCTATTGTTGACTTGAGTTGGGTTTCTTGGGACAAAAATACCCCTGATGAGTTTAATGGTTGGGCCATTGTTGAAGCTGCTCCCAGGACAGTAAAGGAGAAGAGTAAAGGTTTGATCTTTGAGTTTTTTATGAGCCCTCACGTCGACGATATTGTAAATTTTGGCAATTCAACGCTAATTATGAAGTGTGTTTTTGAAGGTTTGACTACAGCTTTGGTAATTGGCATTGGAGTTTCAGTTACTGCGTTGCTTGGTTTTCTTGCCTATTCTTCACTGTTGAGAAAAGGTTGTATTTTTCCCCTGAAAATGTTATTATGTCATAGGTTTCTGATTGGGGTTTTTAACTTGATGGAATATTTGTATAACTGGGATTGAATTGCTGGTTTGTTTTTCATTTTGCTTGGTCAGGTTTTAGGTTTCAAAAATTCAGAAGCCCATTTAATGATTTACGTGGGATTTCTGTAGTGTCTTCAATTGATGAAAGAAACACTGCCAGTGAGACGGTTAGTTCCGATGAGTCATTGGGATATCAGGAAGTGCCTGAAGATAGTTTAGAGGAAGTGTATGAGGCAGTCGATGACAGCATGACAACAGGTGTATTAATCAACAAGTTCTGAATTTGATTTATTCTGTTATTTATTTTCTTACAATTATAACGTGATAGGGACATCTTGGATCACTCAATGTAATTGCTATTTCTTAGCTTATAATATAGGACCTTGAAACTTGCAAATGCACAGAACAATATGGTTCTCAGGTTGCATTCTTTGTGGATAATCTATTATTGCATTCTGCCTTTATATGTTGTCTTAGCTAGCTAGGTAGCTGTTACTGAAATTGTGATAACTGCATTACTGAAATCTACTATGTAACGCTTGGAAAGAAAATGAACTAAGGAGTTAGAATACAACAGTTCTTCACAATCATTAGTATTTCTGTTTGAAGCATGAACGTATTTTTCTAGAGGTTTTTTTAATCTGGATTCAAACTTATTACACTTTTGTTGAACAATTAGCAATATTTGATGGCATATTACTTCCTTTCTGGTCTTTTTTAGCACTCCATCCTTTTGTTCCCAAGCATGTCCTTGTAGGCTGTGTACAGGGACGGAGCTAGAGATTCGAGTGAGTGGGGGCCAAAATTTTCAAATGGTGTGAGGGGGGAGGTGGAGGTCCCCTCCCGGGGGTTCGGGGGCGGAGCCCTCGAAATTTTTTTGAACCAAAATGATTGAAATGACGAAGCAAATATGACAATACATCATCAATAATCAATTTTAAACTCTATTTGAGTCAATCTCATTTTTCTCAACTCTATTTGAACTCTCCTCAACAACATTTTCTTGACGATGTCTTTTTATTAAATATATCTCTCCATAACCTATTAATCTGAAATATCAAATATGACAATACATCATCAATAATAAATTCTAAATTGTTCGCAGTTGCAAATTTCCCAATTTTAATCCGTTTTCTTTAAAAAAACAGGGAGATCAATTTTTTTATTTTGGGCCTAACCTCCCCCAACAGGTCCAAACCGAAAACTAGGCTCAAATTTTTTCAGATCCCAGTGGGGGCCATGGCCCCCACTGGGCCTCAAAGGGCTCCGTCCCTGGCTGTGTAGAAACTTCTCATTCTTATATTTGTTAATGTTTAGCTTAAAAAAAAATAGCACTTTTATCTTGAATGTGAATGCATTGTTTTTTGCTTGTAATTCCACCAGCTTTTATTAGTGCTTTTAGAGGACATTCCTATTTGATGCATGTATTATGGGATGGTCGCTGGAAATATTCCTGCCTTTGAGTTACCTTCTTCATATTTAGTGATCCTGGCTAATTTCTTCTTGATTATCCTGTCAAGATACGAGCCATAGTATAGTGAAAGAAAGAAGCCTGGAGCGTATTGTAGTTCCATTTGCTGTGGATTCCACTCAACAGGAAGCTCTGTTAATGCTAAAGAAGCTGAAGGTATGTTTCCAGTGATACATTTTCTATCACCTGTATTTGTTTTACTACAAACTCTTTAATCCATTTCCTCCCCTCTTTTCTTCCTTTGTGCCCTTCCAATTTCTTTTCTTTCATTCCTTTTTTTTGGCCAGTATCCTGCCATTATGTTCAGTCGCGAAACTTCCACTCTCTCTTTCTTTGTTTTGTCACTGAAAGCTCCAGAGCCTCCTTACTTCTCCCCCCCCCCCCCCCCCCCCCTTCTTCTGTCTCCTGAAGGCTGCAGAAAATCCTCTCTTACCCTCCCCCATCCTACCCCCTGTTTCCTCAAGTTAAGGATAATGCACAGTGAGACACAGACACCCAAGTGACAGAGTCCAAATGCAATTGAATTGTCCAAAATATGGTTCAAATAAGACATCAAACTTTGTACATGCATGTGTAAGATCGCTTTTTGTAAAAATTTATTACAGTCACTAAGTTGAAAAGATTAATGCATATTATAGGAGTTAATAATAAAAGCTTAAACTTCAGTGGTTATACTCGTTCCCAATAAAGATATGTCGACACTGTAACACCCCTCTATTTCCTACTTCTTGGAAGAAAAAGGTATTCTGGTGGCTTTCGTTGATAATCACAAATAGTTTCATGCTTTGTAATGAGATAGTTTGGTATTTGGATTAAAAATTTTCAGTTCTGAGCTATGATTGTGATCAAGATATACAGATTACGGAAGAGGATGCCCAAGCAGAACAACTATGTACAAGACGGGAATATGCAAGATGGTTTGTAAGGGCAAATTCACAACTGGAGAGGTAGTATTGTCTTCGCACACAGTTTTAACTATTCTGGTTTATTAGAACATTTCATCCAAGCACTATTAGCTGATTCTGATTACCAATTTTGTTCTCTGATCTGCAGGAGTAGGAAACATCAGATAAATTCATGTGCTGCTCTTTCTGGTTCTACAGTTACTGCATTTGATGATGTGAGCTCACAAGACTCCGATTTTGAATCCATTCAGTGTAAGGCTTTTTCACAATCTTACCTGATTTTTTTCCCTGTTAGAAAAGAACTATTTCAATCGTGCCCTGAACTTGTAATATAGCACTAGCTGAGGCTGGCATTATTAGAAGCAAACTATCAGAAAGAAGCTCAAGGATTGGTCAGAGTGATTTAGATGGTGAAGGATGCATCAATTTTTGTCCTGATAGGTACATTAAATTTGCTGAACTCTGTACTATCTATCTTTCTATCCATCTCCCTTCACCCACCCACAATTAAAAGAATCGCCAAAGAAAAAAGTATCCACCTCAGGTTTATATTTTATTTGCTCTGAAATCATACTTTTGGTGTTATAGGTTCATATCTCGGCAGGATCTGATTAGTTGGAAAGCGAAGGTAGAATATGAACTCAGACTAGGAATTACTGAAATTACTGAAGAGGTAGGGAAGAAACTACAGCTTATTACCTGTTGTTTTTTCTTTCATCATATGAAAAGTACACCATTGACTTGATGTTTTGAAAGTTTTCTCTCTCTTAAAAATTGACTTCATTTGCAGTTCAGATGTCAATGAAGAACATTGGGTTTCTTGATGTAAGAGATATATCTTCAGATGTGCTGGTGGAGCTTTTCCTGGACATTCTGTCTGATGATAAGAGCATACTGAGAAGAGTTTTTGGTCTCTCTCTCTCTCTCCGCCCCCCCCCCCCCCTTTCCCGGTCCTGTTCTTAATTAAACATGTTGCTTAGAGTTGATGTATGCGATTAACTATTTGTAGTTAATTGTGGCTTGTTTGCCATGCCTGGGCACTATGAGCGTACAAACTATCTTTCTACTTGCCAATGGTTTTATAATAAATTTATGTTCAGAAAATTTACAGACATTTATGTGAAGTTGAACACCCATTGTACCTGCTACTTTCCTTGTAACATAACAAATGAGAAGAACTACATGCTATTCACAGGACAGAGCAAGCGATTTCAACCGAGAAAACCATGCACAAAGGCACAGGCAGCAGTGGCACTGACCAGTGGAAGAACCATGGAATTTATCCGTGCTGAAATATCAAGGCTGGAAGCTGAGAATTCTGCAAGAGAAACTGAAATTGAAGAAATAAAATCCGAGCTTCTAGGGAGAGGTGAGATAAAGCAGAAATGGGATAGAATGATGGATGAAGAAAGAAGCCGTGGTTTAGAAGTGGAAAGGAATTATCTTTCAGCCATCAATGCTTTGGAACAGGAGAAGATTGTTCAAGAGAATGCTTTAGCTGAATTTTTGAAGCAGAAGGCAGCATTAGAATGTCAGAAACAGTTGCTTTCTAGTCTAAATGGAGAAGTTGCCGAGATGTCAGAAAGGCTTGCTTCTGAGCAGACTAAGTATACAAGTGAGCAGCATGGTGTACAAGATGCGCTAAGGAATTTACAGGTGAAATATGAAGGACTGCTTGATGAAAAATCAATATTGGAGGCTGAGATGGAAGCCATTCGTATACTAAGGTAAAAAAATAAATATAATTTCAAGTCTGTCTACAAGAAGCATGTTTGGTCGAGTTCAAAAACTGCTTTTTTAGTGGCTTCTTCCAGCAGCATGTCTTTAATACCATGTTGAACCATTGAAATTTTAAAACTTGAGCTGCACTGGGGAAATTTTTGTTTAAATTATATCAACAGAACTTTAAGCCAATAATTTATATTGAATTTCGAGATAAATTAACCAATGAGAACCACACAAAATGTTCCCAGAAACTTGCTCACAACTGGGCTTCCACCCAGTTCAGCATCTATAAGTTCACAATTCACTTGGTGAATGTTTATATGCTTAATGATCGTGTCAAGATTGGACAAGTCACTATGCTCTACTAATGGAAGCTGTGTCTGCAGATCTTGGATTGAGGACGAAGCAAGGAAAAGCGAAATCCGTGCTAAGGTCCTTGAGGAGGCTGGACGAAGGTGGAAGTGGGTCAATCAGTCGTGAGGTTGTCTAGCTAATAAAGATCTCCATGGCTGAACTTCCTAAAGAAACATGATCTAGAGCTCTGTCAGAAATTGGGGATGCTACAGAAGACAAAATCTTTAAGGTCGAGTATTTGTATCGATCCAGGGATGAACTGGCCAGAAGAAGCTTGCTCTATAATTCTCAAGAACCGGGATCAAAACTTATTACCTATTAGGATGCTGGTACTGTGCATTTTTTTTCCTTGTGAAACGAAATTTGACGAAATTGTTGTGTAAAGATTCTCAAAAGCTCTGCATTTTTGTCTGTTAATAAGTTCTTTATTAACTGCAGTGCAGTATGCACTTAACATTGTTCGAGCAAGCTCCGTGATGTTTTAATGCACACCCTCTGGCTGTGCCAGAGAGGGCAAATATGTAATTTTAACTGTTATGAAGGCAAACGAGTGGTTCTGGATTTTATTTTGGAATTCAATTTCTAATTATTTTGATTGGAACTGGAAATTGGACTCCTAATGTGAAAATTTCAATTGCTCCTTGTTTTTGGATCCCAGGACGTGATGTTGTTGAAAATGTTTTTTCAAAACACAAGTGAAATTAACGTAATGTAGTGCAAATAATATTTAAAGTTTGTTATTCAGTTTAAAATTTGTTATTAACGTGAAAATTTAAAATTTGTTATTCAGTTTTTGCATTGCAATGTGGTTCTAATAATATTTATTTTGTTATTTATGCATTAATTAATATAGAATTTATATTCCAATATTTTATTGTATCATATAAACAAAATCAAGTTTAATTTTGTTCATCAAAATATTCAAAGATGATGAAATCACAATATAATTAATTAAATATAGATTTTTTTTTTTTTTAAATCAATTTCAAAATCGATAAAGGTTATAAATTGAAATGGTTTAATTTTTAAGATTTTAGTTAAAGTATTTGAAAACTTGAGTATGATCACAAATAATAATAATAATAATAATAATAATAATAATAATAATAATAATAATAATAATAATAATAAATTAGAAATAGAATTCTGAAAAATTGAGTATGATTACAGTAAAACATTTTTCATAACTGGAAATATCTAGACTAATAATTTTTATGATTTAACTGGAATTATTTTTAGAAAAATGATACATATTATAATAAAGGTTGAAAAATTGAAAAATTAAAAAAAAATGAAAAAACTTGAAATCTGAAATTCATTAGTGGGTATAAACGAAGTTTCAGGGGTCATTATTACAAGGTGTGGACCGTCTGTGGATTTTCATAGAATGATAATCTCATTCTTCAATAATCAATTAGTTCATATATTCTAAACACTCTTAGATAATCAACCACAGCTAAATTCAAAAGCAATGCAAAAAATATTAAATAATAATAATATTAATAAAAAAACAACTGAATTGGGGAGATCATTATGAGTTTGACTAAGAAAGTAAGACTATCACCCAATCTTTCAAGAACACGGTCAGTTAATTACGTTTTGATATTTACAAATTTACATATTATTTTTTCATACTTTGATTTTCTTCAATAAATTATATTCTATGATTAAGTATATCTGTATATGGACAATATCAAATTCATATTTCTTTTCTAATTTTACTTTTCATGTTATGAGATCCAAAAAAATCCAAATTGTGGTTCTTTTGCTTTGTTTCTATGTGAACCTATTAATACATACTAAATCGCGAATTGCACGAGTAGATAACTAGTTTTGTTTAACTACCATAACTTTAAACCCCACCTTTTTTTTTTATTTAAACAACGTTTTTTAATTAGCAAATTAATTATAAGATTGTCTCAAAATATTAGGGGCCGTTCTCTTTGTGTTTTGATTTTGGATTTTAAGTTTTGAATTTTGTTTTGAATTTTGGATTTTGGTTGTTTGTTTTGGGATTGCTGAAAACATGTTCTCTTTGTGATTTTGGAAAACTGTTTTCAAAAATAGAAAACTGAAAAATGTCTTTACTTTGTAATTTTTTGATATATTTATTTTTTAATATTTTATATGTAAACAATGATTGATTTGTTGAATATTATTAATTTTAATGTTAATAAATCAGTTAGTTCTCTATGTCAATAAATTCATTATTAATATTGTTTCAGCTAAACAAAAATTTAACCACATACCAACAAAATCTTAACATGGATCTATATATAATGACAAAATAACATAAGAACTTCAAGTGAAGGAAGTGTCTCACATTTACAAATAATAATAATAATAATAATAATAATAATAATAATAATAAATTACAAAAAAAAAGAATCTTTTTTTAACATGGATCTATATAATGACAAAATAATATAAGAACTTCAAGTAAATGAAGTGTCTCACTTTTACAAAAAAAAAAAAAATAATAATAAATAAATAAAATAAAATAAAAATCTTAAAATAGATCTATATATAATGACAAAATAATATAAGAACTTCAAGTGAATGAAGTGTCTCACTTTTTCAAAAAAATTAAAAATAAAATAAAAATTACAAAAAAAAAAAAAAATCTTAACATGATCTATATATAATGACAAAATAACATAAGAACTTCAAGTGAATGAAGTATCTCTCACTTTTACAAAAATAATAATAATTTACAAAAAAAAAAAAAAAAAAAAAAAATCTTAATATGGATCTATATATAATGACAAAATAACATAAGAACTTCAAGTGAAAGAAGTGTATTACATTTAAAAATAATAATAATAAATAAAAAATTACAAAAAAAAATATTAACATGGATCTATATATAATGGCAAAATAATATAAGAATTTCAAGTGAAGGAAGTTTATCACATTTACCAAAAAAAAAAAAAAAAAAAAAATTCAAAATGCGCGTTTTGGTCGTTTTGGATTTTTTAACACAAAATATCCAAAACGTAATAAACTCGTTTTGAGTTTCCTTTGTAATTTTTTTGGTGTTTTGGAAAACTCGTTTCTGAAAATGGGTAAAGTGAACGCATTTTCGATATTTTCGAAAATCGAAAACTCAAAACGGGCTCAAAACAGCAAAGAGAACGGGACCTTATTCTTGTTTCATTAGACATCTCATATGGCACGCCGGTGAATTTTTTCAGCACACCGACCTGTTCACTAGCTTGTCCCTGTAATAGTGGAAGAATTTCTGTCTACTCTCCTTATTTAAATATTATACGGACCACAAATAATCATTCCCTATGTACATGCTCAGATTGGCCTGTCGACGAGAGTGGATTAGGAGGTCCGTGTCGTCGTAGTTGAAGTTGAGCAATATTGTTATCACCAAATCCAACATGCCCATCTGGTCCTTTCACGGGGCGCCTTTCCTCTTAGTACAGAAAGGGGCACCGTGCGGCAGTAGTCTGCTCCGCTAGACTACCTTCGGCCTTTTCTCACTTGCTTCGGGACGAAAGTTGAACTTGATTACAATTAAAATAAAACTTTACAAGAGAAGACTTGAATTCATGGAAACATGATTGATCATTGATTGTTGAAAGCAGTAAATTACATCAATTGCTGAAAGCAGTAAGCACAAATGTAGGTGTCAGGGGGAAACACCGGAAAGTTTTTGAAAGCTTTAAAATCTCATACCCCCTATAATAGACTTCGGGGAAAAAACCTAAGTTACATGAGTAGACGTAAAAAGGGTTGAAGAATCATAATAAACATTTACAATTAAAATTGAATTACAATAATTTACAGAGTGCGGCCGGAGTTGGGCAACTTCAGACCGCGAGTGGGTCAAGGGGCTAAGTGATAGCTGCGGTCCTTGACATTCTCCCCCATTTGTTTTGGCAACGTCCTCGGTGCCATCTCTTTATGATATTCTTCAATGAGATGCTTGAAGGCACTAAGGTCTTTTCCTCTTTCCCAAGTATTCTCCTCACTGCTGCATCCGCTCCACTTTACCAAGTACTCTTGATGATTCTGCTTGGAAGCTCGTGTGACTCGGTGATCAAGAATAGCTTCCACAACCTTCTTTCCCATTTTCTTCAATTCGAACACTGGTCGTTTCGGCTTGTTTCTGGATGTATCCTCCTTATCTGCAAAATATGGCTTAAGAACACCGACATGGAGGACCTTGTGAATTTTGCACCATGACGGGAGATCTACTCTGTAAGCTACCTTCCCGATTCTCTTCACAATAGGTACTGGCCCAATGTACTTTGGGACCAATCTAGAGTCTTTCCCTCTGGTGAGCTTGTAGCAATTTCTGTCGGGAAGTTTAACCATAACCAGATCTCCCACATTGAACTCGACAAACCGGCGCTTCAGATCAGCAGACTTCTTATATCGTTTCTGAGCTTTCTCAAGATAGCTTCAAGCAATTTCAATATTTCGCTTCCATTCTTGAGAGAAGTTCCTTGCCTGAGGGGACTTGGTACTTAAATTCAAATCAACCGTGTGGGGGAGCAACGGTTGCTGGCCCGTGACAATCTCAAAAGGACTCTTATTGGTGGAAGAGCTCTTTTGGGCATTGAAGCATATCTGGGCAGCATCCAAGAGTTTCACCCAATTTTTCTGCGACGTAGATATGAAGTGCTGAAGATATTCCTCCAGCATAGAATTGAACCGCTCCTTCTATCCATTAGATTTTGGGTGAAAGCTAGAACTCATGCTCAGAGTGGAACCAAAAAGTTTGAACAATTCGGTCCAAAATATGCCAGTAAACCGAGTATCTCGATCGCTGACGATGTCCTTAGGCAGCCCCCAGTATTTGACAATATGCTTGAAGAAGAGGTGAGCTGTCTCTTCGGCGGAAACATACTTAGGCGCTGCGATGAAAGTTGCATACTTCGATAACCGGTCCACCACCACGATAATGGTGCCAAAATCTGCAACTTTTGGCAATCCAATTATGTAATCCATTGAGACACTTTCGAATGGCCTAGATGGGACGGAAAGGGGTTCCAGCAAGCCCGCTTTCTTCTGATGATCTGTCTTATCCTGCTGACAAACAAGACAAGTTTTCACATAAGTGGCGATGTCGTCCCGCATCTGCGGCCAATAGAAGGCACGTTGTAAAAGTGCACAAGTGCGTTCTTCTCCCGAATGTCCAGCCCAGAGCGTATCGTGGCATTCCGTTATCAGGGACTTTCTCAAATCCCCACCCTTAGGGACATACACACGGTCTCCCTTTGTCTTCACTAGACCCTCGTCCAACCAGAACTGACGAGTTTTGCCCTGTTTGATGAGGTCGACCAAATATATTGTAGCCGGGTTCTTCTCCAGAAGTGCCGTATTCGGTCCCTTATATCCGTAGTAACTTCGCTCCCTGAAAGAGCAGCCATTGCACATATTGGAGCTAAGTCAGCACGACGGCTGAGAGCATCTGCGACGTGGTTGTTGGATCCTGGACGATACTCCAACACAAAGTTAAACTCCGAAAGAAGCTCCTGCCAGCGATCTTGTTTATTTGAAAGTTTCGGCTGGGACATGAAGTGACTAACCGCAGTATTATCGGTTTTCACAATAAATGGGGACCCCAACAGATAGTGACGCCAAACCCTGAGGCAATGAACAACCGCCAACAACTCTTTTTCATGTGCTGAATAACGACGTTCTGCATTATTGAGCTTTCGACTTTCAAAAGCGACAGGATGCCCTTCCTGTATAAGAACTCCACCAAGAGCAAAGTCTGAAGCATCTGTCTGAACTTCGAACGGTTTCGTCACATCCGGTAAAGCTAACACCGGGTTTGTCCATATAGCCTTCTTCAACTTCTCAAAAGCTGCTTGGCATTGTACAGACCAATCCCAAACCTTTTCCTTCTTCGTTAACTCCATCAGGGGCAATGCAATTTCTGAGTATCCCTTCACGAATCTTCGATAGAAATTACATAGCCCAAGAAAGGAGCGTACATCATGTACGTTCTTTGGTGGCTGCCAATCCCGGATGTCCTGAACCTTCTTCAAATCCATGCGAACCTTCCCTTGCTCAATAATGTGACCCAAGAAGCTGATAGAGGTTTGGGCGAATGAGCATTTGGATGGCTTCGCATACAATTCATTCTCTCGGAGTCAACTGAGGACTCTTCTGACATGGAGCACATGTTCCTCTAATGTCTCACTGTATATGACGATGTCGTCCAGATATACGACTACAAAATCGTCCAAAAATCCGTGCAGCACCTGATTCATCATCGTGTAGAAAGTGGCTGGAGCGTTTGTCAAGCCAAAAGGCATGACTTTAAATTCAAAAGCTCCATATCTGGTCACCACGGTAGTTTTTGCTTCATCTCCCTCTTTAATCCGAACTTGCCAATATCCCGATCGAAGATCAATCTTCGTATAATATTTTGCCTTGCTTAATCGGTCAAAGCAATCGGCCACCAACGGGATAGGATAACTGTTTTTCACAGTGATCTTGTTCAGGGCGCGATAATCACAACACATTCTGAGAGACCCATCAACCTTCTTCTGAAACAACACGGGTGCTCCGTATGGTGATTTCGCAGGCACAATAATCCCACTCTCCAGAATTTCTCCCAACTGTTTCCTAAGCTCTTCAAGCTCAGGTTGAGACATTCGATAGGGTGCCCTGGTAGGCGGCTTTGCACCCGGAATAAGCTCAATTTCGTGATCAATGGTTCTCCTCGGTGGCAATCGTTTTGGCAACTCCTCCGGCATAATATCCTCAAACTCTTGTATAACCTTTTAACCGGTTTAGGAATAGGACCAGAAGCCTCTTCGATCTCTTCTAGACGAAGAGTGCACAAAAATGAGGGTTCATTTATCTTGAAGCCCTTACTGAATTGTATGGCCGAGATACTCTTCTCGCCAACCCTTCCTGCCGAAGTGGGTATGACACACGGCTGAGTTCCCATCATCATTAGGGAATCAGAGTGTGGGAATACTGCTGTCTTCGTATCCCGAAGAAATTCCAATCCCAAAATGAGTTTAAAATCATCCATCTGAACAACTGACAGATTGGTCCTTCCATCAAAGGGGCCAGCCCTGATTAGCACAGATTTGGGTACTCCTGCAATCGGCTGAGCAGCCGAGTTGATGGCTTTCACCTTTCCATTTCCTTTCTCTAGAACCAACCCAAGTCGCCCTACCTCAGTACTTGCAAGGTAGTTATGGGTGGCTCCAGTATCTACCATAGCCCTTATGGGCTTCCCATTGATCTTCACATCAATGTACATTAACCCTTTTGCTCGAAAAATGCGAGGTTTGGGCACATCCAGTCTTGCCTCTTTCACAGGCACTTTCTCCTTTCCAGTGGTCCGACTTGATATTGCATTGCATCGATGGGAAAATGCGCCAACCACCTCCTCGTCCTCTTCGAAATCGCTCCCGCCATTATTACTAGCAGGAGGAGCATCTTGCTTAGACGTTGATACTCCACTGGCTAGTTGGCAATAAGCATTCACCATTCGCTTATGTGGTCATTCCGACACTCTATGAGGTCCTTCGCACAAGAAGCATGACATCTTTGGAGCGGCATCAGATCTACCCTCCACAGTCTTTCCTTTACTCCAATTGCTTTGGTTACTACCCTGATAGTTGCCTTGACGACTACCTTGATGATAACCCTGGAAGTTGTTCTGACGAGAACCTTGATAGCCACCTCCTCTCTGGGTGGAATTCCGTTCTCCCCCATTAGAACTCGAGCCAGTCCTAAACTTTTTATTCCCTCTAGCATTCGATTGACCACCAGTGTGTGGCCGATCCTTCTTAGACTCAGTTTGATAGTTCATTAAGCATTTGGCAGCTCCCATGGCCGTGCTCAAATCTGTAACCTTCTGCCTATGGAGTTCGTTACGGGTCCACTGTTTTAAGCCTTCCATGAAGGTGAAGAGCTTGTCCTTTTCCGACATATCTCTAATATTCAGCATATGTCCCGAAAAGGCTTTCACATAGTCTCTGATGGAGCCCGTATGTTTCAGTTCCCGCAATGCCCGACGGGCTTCATATTCTACGTTCTCTGGGAAGAACTGGTTTCGGATTGCTTCCTTCAGAAGCTCCCAAGATTCTATCGTGACCCTGTTGGCCTGAATATCAACATATTTTGACCTCCACCACAACTTTACATCTCCACCCAGATACATGGTAGCTGTAGTCACCTTTCTCGCTTCATCTCTGATGCCAGCAGCAAGAAAGTATTGTTCCATGTCAAACAGGAAGTTGTCAACTTCCTTTGCATCGCGTGCCCCACCAAAGGTGCACGGTTTAGGGATTCTGACCCTAGGTGCATACTCTTCTTGTGCGGGAGCTTGCCCATTGCCCACCGCACGTTGGAGAATTCGTAGCTGAATTCTCATTGATTCCATCTCTTCCTGCAGACCAGGAATGATCGCAACAGCTTCAGTCATTGCTGTGCAAGCAGCTCGGCTTTCATCCAGTTGGATTGTATATCTCGAATATACGATTCCGCCATTTCAACCTTTTCCTCCAGGTTTTCCACAGCATAGCATAACCTTGTGGTTTGCCCATCAAGCGCATCCACGCGCTGTTTAGTATTCTTCCTAGCATCAGTCATATCGGCGATCTGTGATGCACTCACATCCAAAGCCTTCGGATCCATTGCTTTCTTATCGAGGGACGAGAGCCAAGGCTCTGATACCAACTTTCACGGGGCGCCTTTCCTCTTAGTACAGAAAGGGGCACCGTGCGGCAGTAGTCTGCTCCGCTGGACTACCTTCCGCCTTTTCTCACTTGTTTCGGGACAAAAGTTGAACTTGATTACAATTGAAATAAAACTTTACAAGAGAAGACTTGAATTCATGGAAACATGATTGATCATTGATTGTTGAAAGCAGTAAATCACATCAATTGCTGAAAGCAGTAAGCACAAATGTAGGTGTCAGGGGGAAACACCGGAAAGTTTTTGAAAGCTTTAAAATCTTATACCCCCTATAATAGACTTCGGGGAAAAAACCTAAGTTACATGAGTAGACGTAAAAAGGGTTGAAGAATCATAATAAACTTTTACAATTAAAATTGAATTACAATAATTTACAGAGTGCGGCCGGAGTTGGGCAACTGCAGGCCACGAGTGGGTCAAGGGGCTAAGTGATAGCTGCGGTCCTTGACACCAAGCCAGGGCAGGCCTACTAGCTCCAGGTTAGCCGGTTTGACACCTCCATTCTTTGCATTAATAATTATATCTTTAATGCCTATAGGCTATAGTGCCCACAATCTTCATGTTTGAATTTTGTTCATAAATATTGGATTTCATCAATTTTGACCAATTATTTAAGCAGGGCTTGCTGACTAGGGGTGACGTGGTCCAATCCCGTTTTCACTCGCGCCCACATTACATTTGTTTTGTACAGTTGGACAAACCGTTATAGCATGTAGCTTATGCCGGTGGGGGTAGAGGCGTTCGCGAGCACTCTGACGGTCAAGTCAATCTACTATTATATGAGAGCAAGACGTGTTAAGAACGATCCACTTTGGTTATAAAGAGGGTCGATGTGGGAGTATATAAGAATAAATTTTGTGTGTGTGTGTGTGTGTGTGTGAGAGAGAGAGAGAGAGAGAGAGAGAGAGAGAGAGAGAGAGAGAGAGAGAGAGAGAGAGAGAGAGAGAGAGAGAGAGAGAGAGAGAGAGAGAGAGAGAGAAGTTACTTGTGAATATATAAAGTTTCATTACTTTCAAAAGATATAGATTTAGTTTCTATAGTAATAGATGCAGAGTGATGACCATCACATGAAGATACACGTGGCTTCATCCTAGCAACTGTGATGCATATTCTCATAGGCGTCAACCCATCAACCCTACAGTTCAAGTGCATTAAATGCATGTGACGGGAAGCACCCTATGACCTTGGTTGTTAGGAGTAGATTGATTATTTTACCTTGTGTAACAATTGTTCATTTCTCTGCATCAAATAACTTTCCATGATCTCCACTAATTGTTCACGTCATGATAATTGCTTATCTATGACTAAACGAGTTCCATTAGATCATGTGATGAACTGTGGAAACTGCTTCTCGCCAATCGTTCAAGTACGTTTGCAATTGCCAAGACTCTTCCACATCACCCTATTATTGGTAATGGGCTCTAATTTTTGGACTTCCATGTTGGTCCTTCAAATTGAATATTTTTTATGTGTCAACAGGTCAATAATGAGCCACTTTAATGTGGAATATGTTCGAAAGTAGCATTGGATGGATAATAGGAAAATGAGTGTGTCCATTCCATGTTGGAAAATGTATAAACTTTAGACAATTTGATACAGTGCAAGTTTGAGGCTTGGGTTTGAAAGACTAGACAATTTGATACAGATCCCATATTTTGCAGAATCCGCATCCGTTGTTCCGTGTACCATAAAACTTCTGCATTTCAGTTCAAAATAATTTCTACATATTTTCTAAGTTCATTATTCATACGAAAAAAATTACTCAACCGTTTATGGTTTTTTGTTTCCTCAAACACGCAAGCTGTCGCGAAGTCACTAATTAAATCAACAGAACCGTTTTCATGAAATGTACGCGAAGATATTCAAGTCAAAACAGTGTGTTGACATCTTAACAAGTAAGAAACACACAACGTAAAATAAGCATCACTTGGAAAATCCCATAAAAAACCCTTAAGGTTGCAATATACACCGTTCTAAATTTCCAAGATTCCGTAAGATTCAAGGATCTCAAGTCAAAGGAATTTTCGACACTGGTAAAATGTAGGTGGCGATTCTAATTAGAACGGACTTTTTTGAGTCCGTAACATAGGAGATATGTGAAATTATTTATTTAATATGCTTTTCAATTAGCGAATCTTGACGCGTAAATTAGAACCAAGCTTGGGAACCTCCAAAATCAATATCTAACCTACAAAAGCCAATAAAACACTAATCAAACACTAATTTACAGTCACAAAGAATCTAAAAATACAATTGAAACCAAATAATTTCAGCAATCAAAACTTCAGCTAATTAAAACTGAAAAAAAGGGAACTAGAAACTCGAACAGAAAGTTCGAGAATTGATTCCAATTAGCCAATCATGTCAACGAGGACCTCGCAAAACACAAAGTAATTAAAGTTAAAAAACGAATAATTAACTAGCTAGATTGACAATGTAATTTTAATCAGAAAATAAGCAATTAAATGCACTAAATGAAACTCCCTCAATTGCACCAGTAGCCGACTGAAATTGTGCACAACGAGGGCTCGAATTTCCTCCACAATGGTAACGCCACAATCCAAGTTAGAGAACACTCCCTCAACAACCTGAATACACCTAAAAACCAGCTTCCTTCTCACACCAAAGAGGACCGAGCAGAGGCTGCACAAGACAACCGAACAGGGAAGGCTCACAGCAAGAACCACAAGCACACAGCCACAGCAAGCTACAAGAAGCTCACACCAAGAACCACACAAGGCTGCACAAAACTGGAGAGGACTGAACAGGTGGGCTGCGCATATGGAACATAGGTAGACACGGTCACAGGAAACCACCCAAGGTTCACTGTCACAAGGCTCAAACCATGAAAGGGGGAAGACCAAATAGCACCCAAACAGGTTCCCGCCCACTAAGGGAGAAGATAGAGACCGAAGCAAAGGTTCTATCACACAAGGAGAGGAAGCGGGAATGAGTTGAACCGTTTTTCACCAAGAATAATGAGAGAGACGAGTGTTCTAATTAGCCGAGAGTGATAAGGAGGGATTTATAAGTACCAATTAATTAGGCTAATCCTAATTAACTTGGGTCGGCTTGAAATCCACTCACCGAGCAATAGGATTGAGATTCAATTAAAACCTCAAAAGCAATTAGTAAAGTCCCCTGGCCTGTCCTTAAATGGTTGCCTAATTGTGATGATTTGGGTAACATTATATTCTTGGATCATAGGTCATAAGCCTGCGAAACATAATTAATCTGACGCAATTATCATCATTGTCCTTGAGATTTGATTGGGACAAAAAAAACCCAACAGTCGTAACTGCAATTTCTTATGTTCAGTTTATTTAGCACATATTTAATTGTTCGATTAGATTGCAAAGATAAGTATTTTTTTTTTTTCAATTCTTTAGACATTTAAACAGTAAATTAGAATCTGACAACACATTGCAGTGTCATATAGTTTATTTTGCTAAGATACTGATGATCCTGTGAAAGTTTCCTAATGAGAGCGGGTAAGGTTTTTGTCAGCTCGGTGAAGCTTAATATATACAGTTCTTACCACGCTGAGGGAGAGGATGAATCAGAATGAAGTTAATCGGTATTTTGCAAGCAAGCTTTTTTAAACATATTGCATTAATTTGTGTGGATAATTGTGTAAAGCTAACATGATTTTTGTAAATTTTTGAACAGATCCTATTAATATGAAATTAATTATTTTATTCGTTGTGTATATTAAAAAAATAAATAAAAATTGATTAATTCATTCATTCATTGTAATAAATCTAAGTTTATTTGTTTAGATTATTCGATTTAAGAATAATAATTGCCTAAAAAATAAAAACCGTTTTATTGATATTAGTCCTAACCAATTTATACAAACTAGTGCAGGCCCATGCGATGCACGGAATGCAAAAAAATTGTGTATAATATAGTGTCGATATTAGAAATTTTCTCATACTACCACTATTGCTATTTTTAATTTGCAAAATCGAAGAATAACACATTCAATTAATCGAGAACTTCATACAGATCCAAAGATCTTTCTATTACGACTTCATTTTAGGCATAAACCAACCAAGCGAAAGATTTAAAAAAAAAAAAAAATCACTGAAAAATGAAATACATTATTAATTGATTATTTTAAATGACTATAATTTTTTGCTACGATCTAATAATTTGAAAATAATGTAGTAAAACATTGTACAAAAGCTTCATATCAATATTAAAATATTTCTTTTAGGACTTGATTTGAGTACTCAAAACTAAATAAACGAAGTAAATGAAGTCTGTAAAAAAAAAAAAAAAAAAAAAAAATTGTTAAGGGATTATTTTAAATGGTTATAATTTTGTTACATTTGACGATTTTGTAATTCGAAAATAATGTGATAAAATATTATGTGAGATCTTTATATTGATGCAAAGATCTTGTTATTACAACTTCATTTAAGCCCACGAAACCAACCAAACAAAACAAAAATATTGCTGAAAGATGAAAAATATTATTAATGTATCATTTTTAAATAGCTAAATTTTTGTTACGATTTAGTAATTCAAAAATAATGTTGTATTATGTGAAAGCTTCACATGAATATTAAGATATTACTATTATGTCTTCATTTGAGCTCTCAAAATTAATCGAACAAATGAAAATAAAATAAAATAAATAAATACCAGAAAGTAAAGTAGTCATTTTAAACTGTTATAATTTTGCTAAATTTGACGGTTTCGTAATTCGAAAATAATGTGATAACGTACTATGTAAGAGTTTAAAATGATATAAAAATCTTATTATTATGACTTCATTTGAGCCCAAAAATCCAACGAAACGAAAGAAAAAAATACTGAAAGATAAAACATTTTAATGAATTATTTTAAATGTCTATAATTTTGCAACAATTTAATAACTCGAAAATAAGAATTTAGTAAAGCATTTTACGAAACCTTCACATCGAATTTAAGATATTGCTATTACGTATTTATTTGAACCCTCAATATTAACCAAAAGAAAGGAAGAAAAAAAGAGGCAATATATATAAATACACGTTTTCGTAGTAAAAAATAGCTTGTTACAAATTATGGCAGATAAATTTGAAATAAAAATAAAATCTTCAACAATTAAATTTGGAAATAAAATAAAATCCAAGTTGGACTTCGAAGACTTCGTAATAATTTCAAGTTGGGATCGTTAGTAATTAGTAATAATAAATAAATGCAAGCAGTTTGGTGGCATCGTGACACGTTTCTTCAAAATTTAAAAATTATCCACGAGCAATTAATTAATTATACCTTCTATTTTATTATTGTTTATGCTTGATCAGTGAAAGAATATTTTTTATTTTAATATTAAAAAAGTAGTATATGACATCATCATGACATATCTCTTGTGAACCGTAAAAATGGCTAGCCTCTTTTATAAGAATAGAGAAGAGATGTTATTTTTATAAGTTGAATCAATAATAATAGAAGTTATATTGCTTGTAATTTGTTAGGCCTCCGTTTGTTAAAATTTGTTTATAAATTTTAAACAATCACGTAACAATATTTTTGAAAAGTCAACGATTTTCACTGATTAAAGATTTTTTTCTATCATTTAAAAAAAAAATGAATTAATGAAATATTATTATATTGCTATATATAAGCAATATTAATAAATAATCGATTATAAACGATTTAATAAACATAGACTTAATACTATATGTAAATTTTAAGGTGCCCCAGTAGGCATCGCCCCCTATTGGGGTGGGGTGTTAGGCACCGCCGACACCCAATACCCAATGCCCATCCACAATTTGACGGATTGACATAGTTTATGGTGCCCTAAACTCACTGTAATAATATAATATCTATTATTTTGTAAATATCTTATGTATTAGTGATTTTCAAATGCTTAAATATATTTTATTGCATGCTCATTGGTGTTACTGTATGTAATTGTTATCAACGTTTGAGGGTGAACTATCTAACGATTTGTAACTTTGATTTATGTTCTTGCATTACATGAGTGTGAAAATAGTTTATCAAAAATACAATTTTTCAAATACTAGTTTATAAAAAAATATAATTTTTCAAATTACTTTTTAATTATACATATTTTATTCCTCAACTTTTTAACTATACATTTTACTCTCTAAATATAAACAAATCAATTTATAATTGTTACAGTGTTACCGAACATAGCTTTGTCTGTTGCTTAGATTTTCTGGGTCATTTGTTATTTTTCATTTCCCTTCTTTTGGACTGTTTTCTGATGAGTTTTAGTTTTCTTTTTTACTCCATCCGTCCCACAAAGATAGGTTTGTTTTCCTTTTTTATTTATCCCAAATTATATATTACTTTCCTTGTTGAGAGTATAATAATATCTTAATTGTCTAATATACCACTATTTAATATGCAGTTATATAATACCGCTTTTCATTTTTACGTGCATTCTTAAATTTCACGTAATAATTATGTTAATGTTATTATAAATTTTAAATTTGATGATATTTTTAATTTCGATAATTTGAATTATTTTGTAGTGGAAGGACTCGGATGCCGTCTCGATCAATGTACCAATTAAAAGTTTATAAATTGTTTATTTTAATAGTTTACATGTAATTTTATGTGATTAATTGTTTTATTGCCTAAACATGCTATTTTCTATTTTATTGTGTTAAATGAAAAGTTGAGGAAAAGTTTAGTGGCAATTGAAGAATAAATTAGAACTTATGGACTTAACTATGCACATGGAGAGAAAGGAGGGACTAATTTGCAAGTTCCCAAAAATTTAAACCTAACCCCAAACCCTCACTTCTCTCACTCGCGACCTCTCACGCTCAGCTCTCTCGTCTCTCCCTAAACTCTCTGCCTCTCGTCTCTTACTCAACCAACAGCACCTCTTGGAACTTGTCACCGGTGGCCACCAACCACCACCGCCAACCCCACCGGTAAGGCACTCCCCAACACACTGTCCACAACACACACACAGCACCACCCTGGTCACACACATCACGACACAGATACTTTTTGGTGTGTGTGTGTGTGTGTGTGTATATATATATATATATATATATATATATAGAATTGATTTATGTATACATACGTGTGTATAGTTTTCATCATGGAATTCTCAGATTTCGAAAATTTTATATTAGTTTGGTTAATTGATATTTTAGCTTGATTTCAAATTTTTAATTTGTTAAACTTTAGTTTTGGAACTATATGTGTATATATGTATGTATGTATACATTTCAGACTTGTCAATGTATGCGGATGTGTAGATTTTGATTAAGCATGAAATTAAGTCTGTTAGTTAGCTATTCATGTTTAACTATGAGTGAAAATTTGTAATTTGTCTAATTGGGAAAACTTCATGAACGGTTTGAGTTGTTAGTAAGAATTTTGTTAATTTTGGTTTAAGTTTGAATATAAGGTGATGTTGAGAGATGTGAATTTTGAATTTTTAGTTTTAGATGGTTAGTTATAGATTTACTTTGAAATTTCAGTTGAAATTTCCGAAATTGGTAAAGGATTATGGAAATTGGGAATTTAGTTAACTTAATGGTAACTTCAGTGTGAACTTGAGTAATAATTATAATTCCTAGATTTTGGGAAAAATTGTAAAGGCGTGTACATTTTTTTCAAACTTTGGTTTTGATTCAAGTACCTTAATAGTTAACCTTAAAATGTTGTGTCGAATGGTTTAATCTTTTGCTTTCGAGTATAGTATGGAAGTATTTAATATATCTTAGTACCTTGTTTGGAATAAATGATCACAAGAAAGAAAAGGGAAAGAAGATTTATTGTTTTAACTTGTTTATTGTTAAAAGAATGATGAATATATCAATTTGAACTGAAAGTATATTTTACTGAATGAAACAACTAGGATAGTAGGATTTTGGTACAGTGACGACACGGGCAACCGATGCTCCTCCACTCGCAAATCCAGATAACGGTAAATGCTAAGGACGTCAGGTAAGTAAACTTCCCCTTCTCTCAGCATAGTTGAATGTTCAATGTGGAATTATGTGCTTAATTGACATTCGTGTTAATTACGAAATTCTAATGCTTTTGGTTTACCATATACAAGTATGTGTATTTAAGGAAATGTTCAAGCATGCACGTTATCATGTCATTGCATCATTAAACATGCATTGGCATCGAAATGGGAAAGTCAAATGTTTTAATGAAAGGAATGTGTCAAAGTGCAAATTTTGTCAAAAGTTATGTATCCCAAGTTTTTCAAGAAAGAATGGGTGTACTTCTATGTCATGAAAGATGCGAGTGAGAAATGGGGCGCGGGGGACCGGCGTACCCGAATGAAATGAGCCGCTTTAGCGGTGGGATAAAGTGAATGACCGCTTTGCGATGGGAAAGTGAATGTTAAACCTCTTTGCGGTGGAAATGTGAATGTTAATCTGGTTCCAAATAAGAATTGTCCACTGTTATCTGATTGACTAGAAGATACACCAAGTGAGCTCACGATGGAATGAAGTAAAAGTTTTGAAATGTTAAGTGAAAGCTTGAAAAGTTTGAAAGTTTTGAAATGTTAAAGTGAACGGGGATACATATTTCAAATTATTTTAAAGCATTTCATGTTATAAGCATGCATCAATTGCACGAAGTTTGCTTACTGAGATTTAGCTCACCCCAATCCTTCCCCAATATTTCAGGTGATGAAAGTTAGATGAGACGAGGAGAGCATTCGGTGGCAGGCTCAGGCTATACCCGCTTCACCCTTTTTAAAATAAAGTTAAAAATAAAATTTACTCAAGTTTCTAATTAATTATTTCTTAATTCATTTATTATTGATAATTGTTTTGGTTGAAATTAGTTTAAAAGAGTTATGACATTTTTATATTGGTTATATTATCACTTATTTCACTTAATTGAAACTTATCGATATAAAATGTCGTGTTGAGGAGTTTGGGATTGAATTTGGAATAGTGTGGTGATGTGGGAGTTTGACGTAGAATTGTGGTTGAATGTTTAATGTTGGATTTTATTTTATTTGAGTTGAGTTTTATGTTTTAAAATGGTTATGATGTCCCTCTACATGTTGGTTATGTCCAATTTATAGAGGAGACTCTGCCGAAATTCTTGTAGAATTTTATAATAGAAAGTGAAAATGTTGAGGTTTTAAATGTTTTATTTCCGCATTTAAGTCAAGAAAAGTTAACACGCCTAGGTTTAAGATTTTGTACTTGGGGTGTTACAAGTTATCAACTAATGTGAATTGTGAACTATCCATTATTTAATGTAGGGGATTATTAGGTAAAATGTAAGTAAATTTACAGTTTCAACATATATTAATTATGTTTTCTTAATTCGTGAGAAAATAGAAATGAGCAAAGGGTGGTTATATTGCTACCACAAAACTTATTTTTCACACCACATTTTTTAATATTTCTTTTGTTTACAAAAATAGATATAAATAAAATTACATAAATATCATTTTAATTTTTCTTCACTATTCTTTTTTTATGTACACCACAATCTTTAAAACAATCTTTTCTCTTTTCTATATTTATGTTTTAAAATCATCTTGTTCATCTTCTTAATTTTTTTTTCAATACCAAGTTAATTTGAATGGGTACAATAATTCAATATAATTTCTCAAATAACAACGGTTTGCAGCAATCAACACAAATTGAAGATCTATCGATTCCATTTCTAGCGTATATGCATTCACAAGAGGAGAGCTACAATTTACTAATTTCACACCAGGTATTACTCGAACCTGGACTACATATTGTTTTACCCTTCTGGAGATATAGAATGAGTAAGCTACCTTGAGCTTCCAGAACATGAATCCTTTGATGTAAGACAGATTACCCAATTACTATCATCCAAATGATCACCTTTCAATTGGCCTTGAATTTGAAGTTGTCGAAGTGTAGATTCTGTTGAAATTGTGGTTGAGTCTTCGATACACATCCGGGCACAATAAGCTCTCCAAAATTGACACCTCGACTTCGACCTCGACTCAACAACCACTACTCTTGGTTGCTCCAATATGGGAAGAACAAGAACAAGGGCAACAATGGAGAACTACCAAGCTAGAACTCCAAGAACGGTTGCTCTCTCTTTTTCCCTCTCCCCCATTTCAAATACCACAACCTCTCCCTTTCTCAACCCTAGACAATGGAAGGTGATGGGATATATATAACATGTTGGGCTAGTTCACAAGTTGGGCCAATGCTACAAAACTTGAACCCAAGTCCAAAGTCCATGCCCATAACCATTACAATTGGGCCTTCCAAGTGGACAACGAGCAACTACTAATTAAGTCACTTCAAGTGATCCCGAGTTGTTATTGAGCCGAACTATCCATTGAGGTGTCGATATTATTCCCACAACTGTTTTACATCATCGCCCGGATTTATTGGTTATCAAAAACCCAACAAATCTCCACCTTGATACCCAATCAACCTGCAAGAAAAACAACACAATGTTTATACTTCCCCAAACAAGGTAATCCAAACAAAATTAGAATCACAGACCTTACCTCGCGTCTCGCACTTGAAACACACACCATACCTGCTCCATTTACTCGCTAGGACTAAGGTCAAAAATATCCAAGCAGAAGAACGATAATCACAGTAATCAATCAAGAACATATAACACATGCGATGACAGATATAACTATAAGATAATACAGAAATCTTTTCAAACAAGCTCACACAAGAACATAAGACTAACTCCTAGTTAATCAAACACGACGGCCAACACATATACACCACAATGCATAAATGATCCCATGAAAAGATCTCACACAATTATCCTATCCCATTCCTTATATCTCCCTCATTGAGAACACATATCACACACACCGCCACATATGCTCACTAGATTAGTCACCACACATGCCTAACTGGTAAACAAGAATATATACTAAACCTATGGGATGCTCCTCTATCAAAACCACACTTCTCTCAACCTAAGGGGATAATGGGTCTCCACCTAATAGAAGTGATCTAAGTGTCTCTAACACTTCACCCGACCAGGATTCTCAGATAGAAGATTTATAGGACATTCAAATGTTACACTCACCCCCGTACATCTCATCAATGCACTATCAGGAATCTACTCCACACATTACCAAAAGACATACTCACACTCAATACCAATGCATCACAAACCCATTATGCATGCCAACACATTACACTAAGTAAAAGCTGATTACACACAAATTCATGCAAAATAACACATTTCAAACAACATGAAATGCTACACAAAAAATGCATCGAATTAAGTAATCACACACACGCAGAAAGGATCATACAGATACCCATGCAGTTACATCGAGCACTTATCCCCAATAAGCCTCGCTCGGATCTTTCCTAGATCCAGTGGCACTGTTCACCTCACCTATCTCCTAACACCATCCACTCTTACATCACCTTACCTACCGAACTAACTAGACCTAAAACCTTGCCATCACATGCTCCATCAAACTAGATCACCATGCCATCTTGAAAGCCCAAGTGTTGTCATCTTACCCAAAAAATGCACAAACACGACACGCAACAAATGCAATGACCACAAGTAAAGTACAGGCATACGTCATAAAGAATCCAGCCAGTCATAGGTCACAGACATATCTAAATGGCAACAGAACATTTAAAGCGTATATATTAAATCCATACAAAAAATAATATATCAAAATTCACACAGAATATATGGCACGAATTAAGCAAATAATTCCTAGGTCTAGCAACAGGCAATGGTTACCAAGCAATGACAACCCCCAATCCTAATGATCACCCTACACGATGATCTGCTAGTGCGATAAATAAATGTTTTAGCCAATTTACCTGAGCGGACATTTCTGAGTCCGTAAATTAGGAGACATGCGAACCTCATCCCTTTAGAGACACAACCATACACCCTAAAGCCTCCACTGAAAGTTGCAGCACACGAATCACCCGTCGACCAAACGACCACAGGGGCAAAATCGTCCAATTTCAGTACAAAACTCCAAACTAAAATCCGTCAGCGCCAACAGCTCCACCTCAACGAGAGTAACAAAATGTCTTCAAACGTCATCTCCGGAAAATGACCTCATGCGCCGTCGCCGGCCACCACGAGCCGGCGGCCGGAAAATCAACCCATCACCAGAATGTGCGTCTCGACGTCCTGAACATGCCTGTGGTCTCCGTTTCTCCAAAAGATCAACCATTTGGCCGGAATCAGCATTTTCTGTCCTCCAGCCTCTTCTTCTTCGGACAATAACTTCCTTTTCCACCATTGGATCGACGCCAAATTTCAGTCGGGTCTTCCCCTCGACAAGCCCATTGATATGGAGGTAGCCGATCGTCAATCGGAGTTCTGGATCATCCGGGATCAACGTTTCAATTTCCGGTCAGATTTTGATTTTTGCACAGTTTTCAGCCTTTCTTCTCAGGTCGTTATCTTCTGTTCCAGCCATCAGATCGTCCCCAAATTTCAGGCGAGTATTCTCCTCGAAAAGCCCGTTTTGATGGCTGTAGTTGATCGTCGATCGAAGCTCTGGATCGGTCGGAATCTCCCTTTTTCAGTCAGGCTAGAATTTTGAAAAATGGACATATTCGGTCTTTTTTTCCAGCTCCCTTTTTTGGCCCGTTCTTGATCGATTTCCAGCACCTTTTCCTGCCCCAAATCACTCCAATAGCTCTGATACCATGTTGAAATTGTGGTTGGGTCTTCGATACACCTCCGGGCTCAGTAAGCTCTCCAAAATCGACACCTCGACTAAACAACCACTACTCTTGGTTGCTCCAATATGGGAAGAACAAGAACAAGAGCAACAATGGAGAACTACCAAGCTAGGACTCCAAGAACAGTTGCTCTCTCTTTTTCCCTCTCCCCCATTTCAAATGCCACAACCTCTCCCTTTCTCAACCCTAGACAATGGCATGTGATGGGATATATATAACATGTTGTACTAGGTCACAAGTTGGGCCAATACTCCAAAACTCGAGCCCAAGTCCAAAGTCCATGCCCATAACCACTACAATTGGGCCTTCCAAGTGAAACCACGAGCAACTATCAATTAAGTCACTTCAAGTGATCTCGAGTTGTTATCGAGCCGAACTATCCACCGAGGTATCGATATTATTCCCACAACTGTTTTACATCATCGCCCGGATTTATTGGGTATCAAAAACCCAACAAATCTCCACATTGATACCCAATTAACCTGCAAGAAAAACAACACAATGTTTATACTTGCCCAATCAAGGTAATCCGAAAAATTGGAATCACAGACCTTACCTCGTGTCTCGCACTTGAAACACACACCATACCTGCTCCATTTACTCACTAGGACTAAGGTCAAAAATACCCAAGCAGAATATAGATAATCACATTAATCAATCAAGAACATATAACACATGCGATGAAAGATATAACTATAAGATAATGTAGAAATCTTTTTAAACATGCTCACACAAGAACATTAGACTAACTCCTAGTTAATCAAACACGACGGCCAACACATATACACCACAATGCATAAATGACCCCATGAAAAGATCTCACACAATTATCCTATCCTATTCCGTATATCTCCCTCATTGAGAACACATATCACACACACCGCCACATATGCTCACTAGATTTGTCACCACACATGCCTAACTGGTAAACAAGAATAGATCCTAAATCTATGGGACGCTCCTCTATCAAAACCACACTTCTCTCAACCTAAGGAGATAATGAGTCTCCACCTAATAGAAGTGATCTAAGTGTCTCTAACATTTCACCCAGCCAGGATTCTCAGATAGAAGATTTATAGGACATCAAATGTCACACTCACCCCCGTACATCTCATCAATGCACTATCAGGAATCTACTCCACACATTACCAAAAGACATACTCACACTCACTACCAATGTATCACAAACCCACTATGCATGCCAACACATTACACTAAGTAAAAGCTGATTACACCCAAATTCATGCAAAATAACACATTTCAAACAACGTGAAATGCTACACAAAACAATGCATCGAATTAAGTAATCACACACACGCAGAAAGGATCACACAGATGCCCATGCAGCTACATCAAGCACTTATCCCCAATGAGCCTCGCTCGGATCTTTCCTAGATCCAGTGGCACTGTTCGCCTCACCTATCCCCTAACACCATCCACTCTTACATCACCTTACCTACCGCACTAACTAGACCTAAAACCTTGCCATCACATGCTCCACCAAACTAGATCACCATGCCATCAAGAAAGCCCAAGTGTTGTCATCTTACCCAAAAAATGTACAAACATGACACGCAACAAATGCAATGACCACAAGTAAAGTACATGCACACGTCATAAAGAATCCAGCTAGTCATACTTCCTAAGGTCACAGTCATATCTAAATGGCAATAGAACATTTAAAGCGTATATATTAAATCTATAAAAAAAATAATATATCAAAATTCACACAGAATATATGGCACGAATTAAGCAAATAATTCCTAGGTCTAGCAACAGGCAATGGTTACCAAGCAATGGCAACCCCCAATCCTAATGATCACCCCACACGCTGATCTGCTAGTGCGATAAATAAATGTTTTAGCCAATTTACCAGAGCGGACATTTCTGAGTTCGTAAATTTGGAGACATGCGAACCTCATCCCTTTAGGGACACCACCATACGCCCTAAAGTCTCCACCGAAAGTTGCAGCACACGAATCACCCGTCGACCAAACGACCACAGGCGCAAAATCGTCCAACTTTCAGTACAAAACTCCAAACTAAAATCCGTCAGCGCCAACGGCTCCACCTCAATGAGAGTAACAAACTGTCTTCAAACGTTATCGCCAAAAAATGACCTCACGCACCATCGCCGGCCGCCACGAGCTGGCGGTAGGAAAATCAACTCATCACCAGAATGTGCGCCTCGACGTCCTGAACATGCCTGTGGTCTCCATTTCTCCAAAAGATCAACCATTTGGCCGGAATCAACATTTTTCAGTCCGCCAGCCTCTTCTTCTCCGGACAATAACTTCCGTTTCCACCGTTGGATCGACGCCAAATTTCAGTCGAGTCTTCCTCTCGACAAGCCCGTTGATATGGAGGTATCCGATCGTCGATCTGAGTTCTGGATCATCCGGGATCAGCGTTTTAATTTTCGGTCAAATTTTGGTTTTTGCACAGTTTTCAGCCTTTCTTCTCCGGTCGATATCTTCTGTTCCAGCCATCGGATCGTCCCCAAATTTCAGGCGAGTCTTCTCCTCGACAAGCCCGTTTTGATGGCTATGGCCGATCGTCGATCGGAACTCTGGATCGGTCGGAATCTCCCTTTTTCAGTCCGGCTAGAATTTTGAAAAATGGACAGATTCTGTCTTCTTTTCCAGCTCCCTTTTTTGGCCCGTTCTTGATCGATTTCCAACACCTTCTCTAGCCCCAAATCACTCCAATAGCTCTGATACCATGTTGAAATTGTGGTTGGGTCTTCGATACAACTCCGGGCTCAGTAAGCTCTCCAAAATCGACACCTCGACTTCGACCTCGACTCAACAACCACTACTCTTGGTTGCTCCAATATGGGAAGAAAAAGAGCAACAATGGAGAACTACCAAGAACGGTTGCTCTCTCTTTTTCCCTCTCCCCCATTTCAAATGCCACAACCTCTCCCTTTCTCAACCCTAGACAATGGCAAGTGATGGGATATATATAACATGTTGGACTAGATCACAAGTTGGGTCAATGTTCCAAAACCCGAGCCCAAGTCCAAAGTCCATGCCCATGACCACTACAATTGGGCCTTCCAAGTGAACCACGAGCAACTATCAATTAAGTCATTTCAAGTAATCTCGAGTTGTTATTGAGCCGAACTATCCATCGAGGTGTCGATATTATTCCCACAACTGTTTTACATCATTGCTCGAATTTATTGAGTATCAAAAATCCAACAGATTCTACTATTACATTGGTCATCTATGACTTTCAACCCCGATGGTGCGACGGGGTTGGGGTTGAGGGGCTGACGATGTTTAGATAATCAGTAGTATGGTCATTTATTTGATGATTGTCACATTTTTCCTTCTCGAGGCTTGTTAAAAATAAATAAATAAATAAATAAAATGACTCATTGTTATTGATTTTCCAAATTTGTTTTGAAGATTCTTCCTTTCTTCTTGTGGTATGAATGGAGCATATTCTAATAGTAGTCTGATTGAATTGGAGAAACCAAATTTAGTTAATTGCAGATTCTTCTAGCACTCTGCTAGGCTCATTCTTATTGAAACTAAAAGAAGACGCAGAAGAAGTTTGGAGAAGGGAATAGGTTGAGAGAAGGGAATGGGTTGGTAAATGGTAACTCATGGATACAATTGTGGTGTACAAATTCTATCACATTATGTTTTTTAGAATTAGGTAAATGGGTATATTTGTATTTGTAGTATTGCATATTTATAAATGATATACTCCACAATTGTATAGGTTTTTTTTTTTATTTATTAAGAATTATTTATTTTATTTATTTATCAATGTACCCCTATTCATTACTTCTAAAAATAATAGTTTTGATATTAAATAAGGGTAAGTTTGAAATTTTAGTTACAAAACTTAGGCCCTGTTCTCTTTACTATTTTGAGATCGTTTTCTGTTTTTATTTTCGAAAACACTAAAAATACTCTCTTTACCATTTTCGAAAATGCATTTTGGAAAAAAAAATGTGTACACAAAACGCAAAACGTGTATTTCAACAGAAAATGCTCAAAACGTGGAAAACGTATTTTGGGATTTTTATTTATTTATTTTTTTTTAAAGAATTATCCTAACTTGGATTTAAGCTTAAAATAATTTTTTTTTTTTATTTTTTGTGAAGAATTATCTTAACTTGAAGTTAAGCCTAAATAATTTTTTTTTTTTTTTTTTTTTTTTTATAGAAATATCCTAACTTGGAACTAAGCCTAAAATAAAGTTTTATTGAATTCAATATTAACATTAAAAAAAAAAAAATTAAGTGAGAATTCTTGTTGTTATATTTCAAAAAATGCCTTAATAAATGGACTCCGACGATTTTGAAAGAACTTGCAGTTTGCTAGATTTTAATAGAACTAGAGCTTCCTCAAATCCCGAACCGGACCAAACTGTGTTAATATAGATTCTTAGTACTTACATTAGTGTGTGGCAGGTAACAATGTTTTCAGTGTATTGCGAAAGGAAATTTGAGTTTGAGTCAGTAGTATTCTGTAAGCAAATTAATTAAAAATAGTTTAAATAATATTCTGCAAAAATTCAAGTGGAACGTGTTTTTCAGCTTTTCATTTTCAAAAACAGTTTTCAGAAATGACAAACCAAACGCGTTTTCAGTAAATTTGAAAACAAAAATAAAAATAGGAAACACAAAATATTTTTGAAAATGAAAATACAAAATAAAATAGCAGAACGCCATCTTACTTTTTCAATGACATTAGATATGTTTTCTTAATTTGTGTAAAAAGTCAAATTAATCTATATAATTGTGACGGAAGGATTATTTTGTTAGTGGTGTAAATATAATTTGATGAATTTTTTAGTATAAATTGTGGTGAGAATAGATTTTGCCATGAGCAAATCTTTATGAGACGGCTTTAGTAACAATTTGTGGGTGGGGCTGCATTAGAATGAGCAGAGCTAGCCACTACTCTAGTCAGCAAGAAAGTGGTCCAAACTCCAGAGTCCCTACAGCACAGTTCGGACCTGTAGCTTAATTCATCATATTATAACCATGTTTCGTAAAATTCTGACTCCAGGCTGCATTCTCTATATATTTCAGTTTTTAATTTTAATTTTCGAAAATACTTTCTATTTTTTATTTTCAGTACTGTTTTTAAAATTACTGAAAATACGTTTGATTTGTTATTTCTGAAAACTGGTTTTAGAAAATGAAAAAAGTTGGAAAAAACGTTTTATTTGAAGTTTTGCAGAAAACTTATAATTATATTGCTTGCGAATAACTTTATAAAATGATATTTTATGGATTGGGAGAACCTTTTTGATTACAAAAAATTATATTTTGTTTAGCTATTATGAGTTTCGATTTTCTAAATTTGAAGAATCAAACACATTCTTTATTTTAAAAAGGTAAAACAAAGACTTTTTTAAAATTAATTATTATATATACTCTTTAAAATAAAATAAAAAACATTTTTTTATTTTAAGGATTTTTGAATTAGGAAAAATGTTTTTAATTAGCTAACTTCGAGAGTTTTGTAAAAATAAAATTTAGTTATAAATAATAATAAAAATGATAATTTGTAAATGAAAAAAAAAATTAATTATAAATAATAGTAGAATTGATAGTTTGTAAATAATATTAGAAATAAATTTTAGCTAAAAATAATACTAAAAATGATAATTTATAAATAATACTAAAAATAAATTTTTTTTGAGTTACTATAAATAAATTTTAGTTATAAATAATATGAGATGATAATTTGTAAAAAAGAAAAAAGTGGTGTTGGCCGTATTTTTTTTTAATTTTTTAAAAAAGGTGTGAAAACGAGCATTTTTCGCGTTTTCGAATTTGTAAAGAAAATGCGAAAAACGTTAAAAATGAGTTTTCCATTTTCTATACAAAATCTATTTTCCGTTTTTATTTTCCAATTCCACCTTTCTCTTGAATAGTAAATGTTAGGACATTTATTAAAATAGTGCCTACATGGAGCATAATTAAACCTACATGTATGTTGTTGATCAATAATTGACTACATGGATTCTTCATAATATTGGAGGACACGTATCCATCTCTTTGGAGGATTATAATTGAGCCAATTCAAACAACCAATATTTTTCAAACAATTGTTGCTAGAGTTGTTGTCTTTTGATTGGTTCAAATATTTCCTTCATAATTTACTTACACATATGCATGATATGGAGGATTTTGATTAGTCTATTATCATTGTAATGATTTCAACTTTATCTATAAATACTCTTATATATTCACAATCAAAAGATGAATAAGAGTTGAATATATATATATATGCATATAGACGTGAAAGTGTGAAAAGAGAGAAAAAATGTTATATTTTTGTTCATAAATTTTGTACTATATTGTGAGTGATATATATATATATATATATATATATATATATATATATGTTTAATTTGGCCAATAGAAGGGTGTTCTTGCAAGAGAGAGCTTTGGGTTAATTCTTTAGTGCAAAACAAGGATTTAACCACACAACATTTAAGTTGGGCTGTTGTATCCTGGAGGGGACAAGTCAGAGATTTCTGTTTGCACCGGTGATTGATGTTTTACCAACACCGCAGAGGGCTTGAATCTCCTTAAAGAAAGCGAGATATCCGCGCCTCAGCCTAATTGGTTACGGTTATTATATCCATTATTATTATTGTAATATTTTGTATTTATATTGCAATATCACTAACAATTTTAAGGAGAATCATGGTAATGGATCAAACCGTGGAAAAGACCAATGAAAGTGTAGGAGATCTCAACAAGCCTTTTCGCTTCAAAGGCGTGAACTTTAAGCGCTGGAAAGGCAAAGTCCTCTTTTACCTCAACCTGCTCAAAGTTGCTTATATCCTCACGGAGAAGGATCCAAGAAAAATCAAAACTGATGGCATGGACGATGATGAATATTTTGATCATGATGAAAAAGTGGAAAAATACAAAAAAGATGAGTATAACTGTCGGAATTACATTTTAAATTGTCTTGCTGATCATTTTTATGATTACTATGATACTACTTTCTCGTCTGCCAAGAAAATTTGGAAAGCTTTGCAGAGCAAATATGATACTGAAGAGGCGGGAGCGAAAAAATATGCAGCAAGTCGATTTTTCCGCTATCAAATGGAAGATGGAAAATCTGTGGTGGAACAAGCACAAGATTTTCAAATGATAGTTGCAGAACTCTCATCTGAAGGTATTAAAATTGGAGACAATCTTATTGTTGCTGGTATGATTGACAAACTTCCACCATCTTGGAAGGAATTTCAAAAGAACATGCGCCACAAGCAGAAGGAGATGTCTCTTGAAACTCTTATCACACGCATTCGCGTGGAAGAAGAAGCACGTGGACAAGATGCACTTATTGAACAGCATAATGGACATTTCACGAAGGTAAATTTAATTTCTGAAAATTTGCCTACTGGTCAGAATTCTAAAAAAGATGTTTTGAAGCCCAATAAGAAAAATATGAAAATGCCTTATAAACAAAACAAGGGAACTTCAAGCAAGTGGAATAAGAACCAATCACATCCTTCACAAAATAAACAAGGCAAAACTTGCTTTGTGTGTGGAAAATTTGGGCACCTTGCTAAAAATTGCAGATACCGGAAACGTGAGCCTGTTCCACAGGTTAATGTTACCGAAGAACCATTTGTTGCTATGATTACTGAAATTTATATGGTGCAAAGTGCTGAAGGATGATGGGCTGATTCTGGAGCAAGCAGACATGTTTGCTATGATAAAGATTGGTTCAAAAGTTATACTCCTTTTAAGGAGCCTATGACTGTAATGCTTGGGGATTCTCATACTATACAGGTTCTTGGAAATGGAGATGTTGAACTCAAATTCACCTCTGGAAGAGTCCTGACATTAAAAGATGTACTATATACACCTTCCATGAGAAAGAATTTGATGTCGGGTTATCTTCTGAATAAGGCTGGCTTCAAACAAATAATTGAATCTGATCAGTATGTGATTACCAAAAAAGGTACTTTTGTTGGCAAAGGATATGCTTGTGATGGGATGTTCAAATTAAACATTGTAAGTGCTAATAAAGATGCTTCTACTTCTGTTTATATGCTCTCTTCACTGAATTTTTGGCATGCTCGTTTATGTCATATAAATAAAAAATATGTGGGAATCATGAGTAGTTCAGGTTTAATTCCCAATGTGAAAAAAGATTTAGAAAAATGTGAGACTTGCAGTCAAGTGAAAATTACAAAACGACCTCATAAAAGTGTTGAAAGAAATACCGAATTGTTAGAATTAATTCATACCGATTTATGTGAATTTGAAGGAATTTTAACTCGTGGAGGAAATAGATATTTTATCACTTTTAATGATGATTCTTCAAAATATACTTATGTTTATTTATTAAAAAATAAAAGTGATGCATTTGACTATTTTAAAAAATTCCTCCTAGAAGTTGAAAATCAATTCGGTAGAAAAATTAAACGTATTCGAAGTGATAGAGGTCGAGAATATGAATCATTTGGATTTAATTCATATGTTGAATCATTGGGAATAATTCATGAAACTACTCCACCATATTCACCTGCTTCTAATGGTGTAGCAGAAAGGAAAAATAGAACGTTGATTGATCTTACAAATGCTATGCTATTAGATTCTGGTGCACCCTCAAGTTTTTGGGGTGAAGCGATTTTAACTGCTTGTCATGTGTTAAATAGAGTGCCACATAAAAAGACTAAAATTACACCTTTTGAGGTGTGGAAGGGGCATAAGCCAAATTTGGGATATCTTAGAGTATGGGGATGTCTAGCCTTTGTGAGGTTAACAGATCCTAAAATACCTAAATTAGGAATTAAAACTAACACTTGTGCCTTTATTGGTTATGCAGAAAATAGTACAGCATATAGATTTTTTAATATTGAAAATAAAATCATTTTTGAGTCTGGTGATGCTATTTTTCATGAAGAAAAATCTCCTTTTAAATCGAAAAATAGTGGGGGCCAACAAATTGAAAAACATATTTCAAAATCTAACTCTTCTACTCAAAGTTTGCAAAATGAAGAAAATTCTGAAATTAGAAGGAGTAAAAGAGCTAGAATTGAAAAAGATTTTGGTCTTGACTACGTGGTTTATAACATCGAAGAAACACCACTTTCTTTGCAAGAAGCCTTTTCATCACCAGATGCTGTTTTTTGGAAAGAAGCTGTACATGATGAGATGGAATCACTAATTTCAAATAAAACTTGGAAATTGGTTGATTTACCACCAGGTTGTAAAACTATTGGGTGTAAATGGGTCCTTAGGAAGAAATTAAAACCGGATGGTAGTATAGACAAGTACAAAGCAAGGCTTGTCGCAAAAGGTTTCAAACAACAAATTGATTTAGACTTTTTTGATACCTTTTCTCCGGTTACGAGGATAACATCCATAAGATTGCTAATTGCAATATCTGCTATTCATAATTTGATTATTCATCAAATGGATGTTAAAACTGCTTTTTTAAATGGTGATCTTGATGAAGAAATATATATGGACCAACCCGAAGGTTTTTCACAACCAGGTGAAGAAGGCAAAGTGTGTAAGTTGACTAAATCCCTTTATGGCTTAAAGCAGGCTCCTAAACAGTGGCATGATAAATTTGATTCCTGCATGATAGAAAATGGGTATAAAGTGAATGAGAGTGATAAATGCATATTTTATAAATCTTGGGAAAATTCGCATGTTATTATTAGCCTATATATTGATGATATGTTGATTTTTGGCTCTAATATTCATGTTATAAATGAGGCCAAAAATATGCTCAAAAAACATTTTGACATGAAAGATCTTGGTGAGGCTAAATTTATTTTGGGAATGCGAATTACTAAAACAAGTGATGGTATTTTTCTTGATCAATCACAATATGTTGAGAAAATCTTGAAAAAATACAATTATTTTGATTGCAAGTATGTTGCTACTCCTTTTGATTCAAGTATACACTTATTCCCGGTTGAGAGGGAAGATGAAGTGATAAATCAAAAGGAATATGCAAGCATAATTGGAAGCTTGCGATATGCAACTGATTGCACGAGACCAGACATTGCATTTGTAGTGGGGGTACTTAGCAGGTATACGAGTAAGCCAGGTAAAGAACATTGGCATGCTATAAATCGAGTAATGAGATATTTATTTGGTACCAAAAATTATGGCTTACTTTATCAAAAATATCCTGCTGTTGTTGAAGGATTTTGTGATGCAGATTGGAATACTCTATCAGGAGGTTCTTTATCTACCAGTGGATATATTTTCAAATTGGGAAGTGCTGCTATTTGTTGGAAATCTAAAAAACAAACCATTATTGCTAACTCTACTATGGAGGCTGAACTAATTGCTTTAGCATCAGCTAGTGAGGAAGCAAATTGGTTAAGAGATTTATTACAGGAAATTCCAATGTGGGAAAAACCAATACCTCCTATTTTGGTTTATTGTGACAGCACTGCTGCTATTGGTAGAGTAAATAACCGTTATTATAACGGTAAATCCAGACCTATAAGAAGAAAACACAGTACTGTGAGATCCTATTTGAGTAATGGGATAATTAATGTGAATTACATTAAATCATGTGATAATCTTGCAGATCCATTAACCAAGGCCTTGGCAAGAGAAAGGGTCTGGAATACATCGAGGGGGATGGGGCTAATGCCTATATTATCATGAGCCATGTATAAGGATACCCAACCTGGTGACCAGAGATCCTGTATCCAGGTTCAATGGGAAGAACGAATTATATGATGGCCGGTAGAATGCACAAAATTATTTTGTCCATCCCTATGGTGTATGTGCATTATCCTGTAACGATGGAGGGTTGAGTTTTATTGGAAAACTCTTAATAAAATTTGTATCTCTTATGAGTGGGGTGCTACAGTTACAGGTGCACTCTTGACAAATTTTACCTATATGAGTGCGAGAGTGGGGCCGCTCTCTATGAGAATATTGGGCATATTCTTGAAATACACTCATGAATACCGGGATCAGCACAGGGCCGTAAGTGCTGGCTATTAAAGCTCAAATTAACATCTTAATTATTATGTGTGAGCAGCAATTCTTTATTTCCCTTAACCAGTTATAGTTCAAGTCTGAGACTACTACTAACTGTGGAATAAAGATTACTGTTTCACTAGTGAAGGTTCAATGCAGAGTCACACCTATCATGATGCATAATAATTTGTCTATTGGCCAAAGTGTATATATTATTTTAATAAATGAGTGGGGGATTGTTAGGACATTTATTAAAATAGTGCCTACATGGAGCATAATTAAACCTACATGTATGTTGTTGATCAATAATTGGCTACATGGATTCTTCATAATATTGGAGGACACGTATCCATCTCTTTGGAGGATTATAATTGAGCCAATTCAAACAACCAATATTTTTCAAACAATTGTTGCTAGAGTTGTTGTCTTTTGATTGGTTCAAATATTTCCTTCATAATTTACTTACACATATGCATGATATGGAGGATTTTGATTAGTCTATTATCATTGTAATGATTTCAACTTTATCTATAAATACTCTTATATATTCACAATCAAAAGATGAATAAGAGTTGAATATATATATATGCATATAGACGTGAAAGTGTGAAAAGAGAGAAAAAATGTTATATTTTTGTTCATAAATTTTGTACTATATTGTGAGTGATATATATATATATATATATATATATGTTTAATTTGGCCAATAGAAGGGTGTTCTTGCAAGAGAGAGCTTTGGGTTAATTCTTTAGTGCAAAACAAGGATTTAACCACACAACATTTAAGTTGGGCTGTTGTATCCTGGAGGGGACAAGTCAGAGATTTCTGTTTGCACCGGTGATTGATGTTTTACCAACACCGCAGAGGGCTTGAATCTACTTAAAGAAAGCGAGATATCCGCGCCTCAGCCTAATTGGTTACGGTTATTATATCCATTATTATTATTGTAATATTTTGTATTTATATTGCAATATCACTAACAGTAAATTTTGGTAATGGTGTCAAGAACTGAGGATAAATGGATAATACTTTGCCTGGTGTTTAGTGCTCTAAAGACAGAACCACTCATTCTGATGATAATACTTTGGCTTTATTGTACTGAACTGCTGGACCCATGTTGTTGAGAATAATACACTCTCTGTTTCTCCATTGTTTTGTAATTTTCATTATATATATATATATATATTGTTCAATTTAATCGACAGGTACCTAATTCCTCGACTGAATTACTCGGAAGGGTCCACATTGTATTCAGTTTGCACCTCTGTTTGTATATCCACATTGCAAAAGATTTGCTTGTGCACATTCCCAGGTATTTGAAGTTTTCTGTATATTCAATCAATTGGAATTCAAGAACCCATCAATCTGGTTGGTCAAATTATTTATCCATAAATGGGATGGATTTTAGGATGTGGCCTTTCTGCGAGGAGCCATACTCTACAGCTTCATCTTTTTGTCACATATGTGCAAAGAGGGAAAAATATTTTATTTTGAGCTGAATAAACCCAAAGTCATAATAGAACAGACAATAATGAGAAGGCTACTATTTGGGCAAATATGTCAAAAATTCTATTAATGCTAATCTGCCTTCTTGTGGCTAACATTATCCGTATGCTCCAGTCCATTTAAGCAAAGCCAGGTATTAAATGTCAACTTGACCTTTTTTCCTATCTACTAACTACTTTCCCCCTAATTCAAAAATTGTAATGCTATATTTTTACTTGTTCCTTGGACTCATTTTATGCAATTAGACGAGATGTTACGGAAAAGATGATGCTATATGTACAAAATGGATGACAAACTAAGAGAGCAAATTTCATTTAGAGCCCGTTTGGTCCATGTAAAATTTTCAAAATTTTGAGGAATTTTAGAATTCTGGGAGAATGTAGGGTTGAAAAAGTGATTGAAAAATGTGAAAAATGATGAATCTCATAGAAATATGTGGTTGAAAATTTCATATAGAACAAAACATGCTATTAGTGGAGGATTTACGTGGACGAAAGGCAGCCATTTAGCAGGATAACAGAAGCGCACGGGATAAATCGAAAGGATACTGTATCCAACCATAGATGGATGTGGTACTAAAGTAAAACAAAACTGTCATTATCTGAATGAAACTTGAGAATATATATATATATATAATATATATATGGCAGAAAACTGGTGGAACTATTTTTCTCTTTGAAATTACTGTTACTACAATTTTCTTCATTCTGTATTTCTGCATCTATTTTTCTGCATAAAGAATGTAACAAGTTAGACCTACCCATATGGATAATTTCAATCCTCTTGGAAAAAGACTGTCCACAAGAAACTGGTGGCTCCTGTAGCTCTTAAATGACAGTTGTGATGGAATCGTATTTATTAGAAACTTTGTTATACAAGCAAGTTTTTTCTGTGACTGGTCTATGTATCTATATCAAGATAATTATAGTGATGTCGATATCTTAATATTTGGGTTAATTAATAGAATTTTCCTAGATTGAGCATTGAAGAGCTTCCTAACTAGATATTTCTTCAGGGACTTAACCGAGAGTTTCTTGATAGGTCTTAATTTTTTTTTTTTTTTTTTTTTGGATTCACGGTCCTGTTGCATTTTATTGGATTCATGGCCTGATATATGAGCTTTTGGTTAAAGAGAAATGCGTGGAGGGCTATTTGAGACACTGTTTGTCTCAGTAGATGATCGGAAAGTTCAGTATTTTCTATCAAAAATACGGACATGATAGTCAGGTTAGGCTTCTTGGTTGCTGCTTCTGTTGCAGCCTATGCAGTTCAGCAGGCTAATACCAGGAGCTCGAGGTCATCGGCTTCTTTAATTAAACCTTCAGGTACTTCATTCTTTCAGCTGTGTTTATCCATCACCAGTTCTTGTTTTTACTGTATTTATCAAGAATATAAAGGAAAAAAAAAAATACTTTTATGTGCATGAGATATAACCTTCAATATGAATACTTTGCATTGCTTTCTCAACTGGATTTTAGTTTTAAATAATTGTTGGGTTAATTTCTAATTCAGAAAATGATGAAGCATCTACAAATGAAGGGGATGACAAGGAACAGTTTTCTTATTCTGATGAAGGCCTCAAAGAAGTGGTTGTAAGTACTGAGAAACACCCCAGAATAATTCCGTCACTTTTCCTTTTCCTTTGAACTTCAAATTCATGTTAGTAGATTTTAATAATCCATTAATTCCTTCAATTTTATATCTCCTTTGAAAAAAATTGCAGGCCGAGGAAGAGGAGAAAGAAGAAGTTAAATTAATTAATGGAATCATAAATCCTTCCCTGAGTAATCAATTTGACATCGAAGATGAGCTTTTCCCAGAATTTGAAAGCCTTTTATCCGGAGAAATTGACTTTCCACTGCCTGCGGACAAATATGATATACAAGCCGATTCCAGAGAAGAGAAAAATAAAGCGTACGAAAGTGAGATGGCAAATAATGCGACTGAACTGGAAAGACTACGCAACTTAGTGAAGGAGTTAGAAGAGAGAGAGGTGAAGCTTGAGGAAGAATTGCTTGAATACTATGGCTTGATGGAGCAAGAATCAAATATTGCTGAATTACAGAAGCAGCTTAAAATTAAGACTCTGGAGATTGAGATGCTGAACGTTACGATAAATTCATTGCAAGCCGAGAGAAAAAAGCTTCAAGAGGAGGTGTCTTTGGGAGCCATTTCTAGGAAAGAACTTGAGGTGGCGAGAAAGAAAATAAAGGAACTGCAAAGGCAATTTCAGCTCGAGTCAAACCAGACGAAAGGCCAGCTTTTATTGCTTAAGCATCAAGTCTGTGGACTTCAAGCCAAGGAAGAGGAAGCTGTTATGAAAGATTCTGAAGTAGGGAAGAAGCTTAAAGCCCTGAAGGAGTTAGAGGTGGAGGTTATGGAACTTAAGAGGAAGAACAAAGAGCTCCAGCATGAAAAGAGAGAGTTAATAGTAAAATTAGATACTACTGAAGCCAGAGTAAATGCTCTTTCCAATATGACAGAGGTACAACTTCCCAATGCCTCCTTGCATATGTTATATGTTGTGTTTTTGTTTCTTTCTTTTCTGATTTCAATGGTTATTTGTTGCATCAAATAAGTGTTAATTATACATCAGTACAACCCTGTTGACTTTTGGATTCAATACTTTATGAATCTACTTCCAGTTTTAAGGAATCTCGTCTCAAGTTACAGTGATTTACCTTTTGAATTGTGTAAGGGTAACTACTAACCAGATTGATAATGCTGTCAATTAGCACGTAACCGATATCTAAAGCCCCCAAAAAGTACTAGAGACTTTGGTGCCTGCTGAACACAAAATAAATGTGGTAGATTTTGAGGAATTTTGGAGTTTTGGGAGAATGTGTGGTTGAAAAATGATTAAAATGTGTGAAAAGAGGCATGTTCCCATAAAAATATGTGGTTGAAAATGAATGTGAGGAAAATTTGAAAACTTTGTATAGAACCAAACATGCTCTGAGTATAGACATTTTTTTCCTCCCCACATGGATAGAAGTAGATAAACGGGAATTATTTCAAACTCTGATCAGTTAATGAGATTAATTTCTGACGTGCCCTCGCTATGTTGTTACTGCAGAGTGAAATGGTTGCCAAAGTGAGAGAAGAGGTGAATAACTTACGACATGCGAACGAGGACCTTGTTAAACAGGTGGAAGGACTTCAGATGAACAGATTCACTGAAGTTGAAGAGCTGGTTTATCTTCGGTGGGTCAATGCATGCTTAAGATTTGAGCTTCGAAACTACCAAACACCGTCTGGAAAAATATCGGCTCGCGATCTCAATAAAAGCTTGAGCCCAAGATCGCAAGAGAAGGCTAAACAACTTATGTTAGAGTATGCAGGATCAGAACGTGGACAAGGAGACACAGACATGGAAAGCAACTTCTCCCATCCATCCTCTCCTGGAAGTGAGGATTTTGATAGTATGTCTATTGATAGTTCCACAAGCAGATTCAGCAGTCTCAGTAAAAAGCCTAGCTTGATCCAAAAGCTGAAGAAATGGGGAAAAAGTAAAGATGATTCAAGTGTACTTTCTTCCCCAGCAAGATCTCTCGGGGGAGGATCCCCCAGCAGGAGTAGCCTGAACTATAGACCTAGAGGTCCTCTTGAAGCCCTGATGATAAGAAATGCAGGTGATAGCATGGCTATCACTAGTTTTGGGGTGGGAGAACAGGATGACCTTAATTCCCCTGAAACTCCAAAACAAAAGCCTAGTCGAGTTCAAGATTCTTCTCCTGACTCACTCAATTCTGTTGCATCCTCTTTCCACTTAATGTCCAAATCAGTTGAAGGAGTTCTAGAGGAGAAGTATCCCGCATATAAAGATAGGCATAAGCTGGCTTTGGAAAGAGAGAAGCAAATCAAGGAAAAAGCTCAACAAGCAAGAGCAGTGAGGTTTGGTGACCCTTCTAAGGCTGATAAAGATAAATCTGTGACTTTGCCTCCAAAACTTGCTCTTATAAAAGAAAAACCAGTTGCCTCTGGTGACTCAAGTGACCAGGCAAATGATAACAAAGTTGATTCTACAGCAGTGAGCAAAATGAAACTTGTGCATATTGAGAAGCGACCTCCTAGGGTCCCTCGAGCACCTCCTAAACCATCAGGAAGCGCTCCTGCAGATAAAAATACAAACACTTCAAGTGGAGCACCAGGTATGCCACCACTACCACCTCCTCCACCAGGTGCCCCACTACCACCGCCACCACCTGGTGGTGGACCTCCACGCCCACCACCTCCACCAGGAAGTCTCTCAAGATTGGCTGGAAGAGGTGACAAAGTCCACCGAGCTCCTGAACTAGTTGAATTCTACCAGACATTGATGAAACGCGAGGCAAAGAAGGATACACCATCTTTGATTTCTTCAACATCAAGCACCTCAGATGCAAGGAGTAACATGATTGGGGAGATAGAGAACAGATCATCATTCCTCTTAGCTGTAAGTCAAAGCGCTTAAATTTTAATACGCTGTTTGTATTGCTAGCTATTCAGTTTTGAGAATGAAAGAAAAATTCGGAATCTTGAACCAGGTTAAAGCAGATGTGGAGACTCAAGGTGATTTTGTTCAGTCATTGGCTACTGAAGTCCGGGCAGCTTCCTTTACCAACATAGAAGATTTGCTGGCGTTCGTGAATTGGCTTGATGAGGAACTCTCCTTCTTAGTAAGTGTTTCGATCTATTATTCAAATTAGTAATCCATCAATTAGCAGTCACAATTCACAAGATGCTAAAATAAAACCAGATGAATGTTCTTAACTGCTTCGTAGCCTGTTAAGAAGTTTTCCTACAGCTTATTTGCTTAATCTTCTCATCAAGGTTGACGAACGAGCTGTCCTTAAACACTTCGATTGGCCAGAAAGTAAAGCAGATGCATTAAGAGAGGCAGCATTTGAATACCAGGACCTGATGAAATTGGAGAAGCTAGTGACCTCGTTCGTTGATGATCTGAATCTTCCTTGTGAAGCTGCTTTGAAGAAGATGTACAAGTTGCTTGAGAAGTAAGTGTTCTTTTGCAAAGTTATCTCAGTAAGTGAGACTAACAAGGCTGTCCTTGAGAACTCGGGGACCTTAAGCCTACTTTATATGACACCTATAGGGGCTTAATGAGTTTATTTATACATATAAAGCCCTTGTTTGGTTAAGGAGTTTTTACACAAATTTCCTCAAAAACTCATTTTCAACCACAAATTTTTGTAGGACCTACTACTTTCAAATTTTTCAACCACACAATCTCCTAACAATCCAATTTTTCTCCAATTTCTCTTGCACCAAACGGGAAAGCATTAACATTATGGGTTTTACATTTTCCAGGGTGGAGAACAGTGTATATGCATTGCTGCGCACACGTGACATGGCTGTTTCGCGATATAAGGAATTTGGTATCCCTGTCAATTGGTTGCTTGATTCCGGAGTTGTTGGCAAGGTACGTTTGAAGTTTAAGACGCATCACTGCTTTCTTATGTGATGTTGACTTTATGATTTTTGGTTTTGGAATATGTAATGACAATGCAAAACTTGGTCATTTATTCTGCAATATTTCTTGCCTTTAAATACATGTCTATTCACAACTTGGCCATGTATTTGCAGATCAAGCTTTCATCCGTACAGTTGGCACGAAAATACATGAAACGTGTGGCATCGGAGCTTGATGCCACGAATGAACCAGAGAAGGAACCCAACAGAGAGTTTTTGATTCTTCAAGGTGTCCGATTTGCTTTCCGTGTTCATCAGGTGTGTCACAAATGGAGAAAAGTAATTTATGTATTCGACCTAAATTTAATGAAAATAAGCATTCTAATATTAATTCAAATATACTTGTTTCAGTTTGCAGGAGGCTTTGATGCAGAAAGCATGAAGGCTTTTGAAGAACTAAGAAGTCGAGCTCACGCAAAAATAGGAGAAGAGAATAAACCGGAAGAATGAGGAATTTTTTAAGACGCTTGTTTTTACCGATATCTAGTTTCTACTTGTACATTAATACATATTGGAACTGGTAGAATCGACAGTGGAATAGTGGTAATTATACAGAGATCAGAATAATTTAAAAGAGATGTAATTCAATTATTCAAGCTTGTTACCGAATTGCTTTAATCAAGAAGTTTGCGTCAATACACAAACTCTATTTTCACAGTGGTTAGGTGTAAAAACTTGTTCACCGTCCATCCTAGTAAAATACAGGAAGAATGCAAGACATAGCAACTGAGATGCATGGAAAAGATCATTTTACTGAGTGTAAATCTTGTTTAAATGATGAAATTTAAATACATATAACAGAAAGATGGATTCCCCTTTCGGAAAGAATGGAAGAAAAATGTGTTCTCTATTGCATTGTGATTATAAGACTCCTGTCTACAAACTTAGCTCCTCCTACCTTCCCTTGGATTTTTGATGGCAGTCGAATGACACGCCTTTGATCACCTGCTTCAACCAGCAACTCCGACCCACCTCTGAACTGCAAGTTTCACAATTGACAATTTATGAATCATTTTCATTTGTTAGCCATGCTAAAGATACGACAAATTGCCTCCAGTAAAGCCCAAACGACACTTTTTATCAAGTTCTGTTCAACAATGCTTCATTCGTGCACATATTTCCTGTATGCTACGGTTCACAGGACGGATTTTATCTCTTTTTTATTTTATTTTATATCCCTCACTAAGAAACTTCATTAGTCAAAACTAAAATAAAATAAAATGATGACTTACTTGGTAAAGCTTGATTTCTGACTTGTTAAATCCTGGCATGAAGAGCGCCACGGATTTATTGGATGAATCAAATTTGGTAGACGGTAAGCTCTCACTGGTTGATAATGATAGAAGATCTCGTGCATCTTTACTACGTTTGCTAACCATGATCTCATTCCAGTTTAGATCCTTAACCACTTCAAGATATGGAATGAAAGCATTAGGCAAAGGTGAAAAGTTTGTTCCAATCTCGGCTAGTGCCTCAGGACCATTTGGTGATGCGATGCCAAATGCACCGGAAATTTGTGCGCCAGCTTGAATTGCACATCCCCAGTAGCGCATTGCAGAATTTAGAGATAACAGGTTGGTCGGATTCATCACAATATAGCAGCCAAATCTCTGAGGTTCTGCGAAGACATAAGATCCTTTCTGTCCAAATGATAATTTAGCCTCTGTTCTTAAACTCAATCTTTACAATTTATAAATCAATTTATAAACAATACAATTTCTCAAATCACTTTTTAATTACACATTTTCTCTCTCCACTTTTCAACCACACACTTAACCTCGAAAACATAAATATACAAATTTATAATTGCTACAGTGTTACCAAAGCAGTAAGAAATACACTGATGACCAGAAAATTCAAACTACGAACAGTACTTACCTCTAATGCTTGTTCTAGATAATCCCATATTTCTGGACTCATTCTCCCATTAAGATTGGCAACCTTGCCACTTAGACTCAAGAATTCGTCCACAAGTCTCAAGATAGAAGGACCAACTACCCTCCCAAGATCAGTCTTTTCAGCCAGAGTCCTCATATATTTCAAGTATAATCTGTGCAATGAACAATGACAAACAGGTATAAGCAAGTGAATGGATAAAGAGGAGAGGAGAGATTGTGGATGTAACAAACCACTAACCTCGCTTTACTGGTTGCACCTATCATACGTAATGTTTCTTCAGTACTAGTACCATCATATACAACTACGTCAAACTTATCTCTCTCGCCTTTCCTCTGAACGGAATTAATCAAAAATCCTACAAGTCGCTCAAGTTCCAAAACTGTAAATATAGAATCCATGCCAGGAAGTACACCAAGCTCTTCCCCTACCACCTACTACATTTTGAAGAGATATGCATGAGAATATTACAAAGAAAATGTGAAATATGAGAATTCGATGTACATGAATGATTTGAAACATTGTTACATACCCACCCCTTCCAAAACACCTTGGGTCATGTTCAGACGGGCATCAGCTTGCTTGAGCCGTTTAAGAGGTTCGAGGAGCATCTGTTGAAAAATAAACACGTTTATCACAAGTCAAACTCAGCTCAACAGGGCACCTGATTCTGACATGCATAAAACAAAGGGAAGAAGAGGTAAGCGCACTCTTGTGGTTTCCAATCTAATGGCTGAGAGGTTGTTGTTACATTTCACAACGGATGGTCCAATCTTACAGTTCAGAAGATATTCAGCTGTAGGATCTTGAGAATGTATTGCCAAACATGTCTTGAGCCCTGCCATGGCATAATGCTGAGCACCAAAAAAATAATAACAATAAGAATACCATACTCATTAAAATATATATAAAAAAAATAAAATCGATCCATTTATAATCCTCCACTAGCTGGATTAATTGATCACCCAATTGGAAATGATAACAGAATGCATAAGTCGTTAGAAGAAGTTCTAAAACACATACATATAGTATATCAACGAATTACCCTATTTCCTCTATGATGGAAAACCATAAAACAATTTCATGTTCCTAGTACAGAAATATGAAAACTGTATATAGCTGGTGGTAACATTGTATCTCACTGTCCGCATCATTATCAGAGGAAGGGAAAAAAAAAAAAAAAATCCTGCTTCACAAATCACAAGTTCGAGTGATAATGCAAGTGCTGAACCAATACACTACGAACGTTATAGTATCTTGTACCCCAATTTTTTAATCCTTCATCCCCCACCCCCCACCCCCACCCCAGGAGACCCATGTTTTTTTTGCATGGTGATGGCCTTCTCTATGGATAATAGATCATGTGATGTGATCCATCCTTACTTTAAAAATAATTTTTTGGGAGATTATGTAACTTACAATAATTTTGAAAAGCATCCAAGTTCCTCATTTGGACTGAAATTATGTTCTGTTCAACAAATAACCCTTATATTCCCATTCACTCCATCATTCATTTTCCACTGTTTATATCCTTTCAGTCAATACTGATAAAAAAAAATAAAAAAAAAATGAATTGGTTTTTTGCCATTTGGTAGCTGCAGGCTCAGTAGTTTTCCATGTCCATGATTTCCTTCTTGCCTGTTAATTTTGGTGTTATCATCATTATTATGACAATTTTTTTTTAATTGAGCAATGAGGCTGCTGATCTTCTACATGTAAGATAAAAGCACTTTTAACTTTTCTAAAGCAGTCCAAAATGAATAACAATAAATTATTATGTCTTCAACGACATAAAATACTACAGTTCATCCAATCCAAGCAAATAACCAGCAAAAAGGTAACCAGTGAAATTGCAAAACTAACTAAAAATGAAATAGAGCACAGTATGAGACTGAAATGTATGCATACCTGAGCAGCAAAAATAGCAGCAGTGGTTTTTCCAGAGCCACCTTTACCCAAGAAAGTGACCAACTTTGTGGGTTTATTATCACTGTCATTTTTAGCTGCATTTGCAGTGGCCATGGGCAAATTCAGAGCTCCGATTCTCTTTGTTCCACTTCTTCTTCTATGAGTAGATTTGGTGAGGAAAAGATAATGTAAATCTGGGAATTTGGGGATGGAAAATTGCTGTACGAGGAAAGATGGAGTGCACAAAGCCATAGATTTACAAAGAAGAACTGCAGTTTCAATGATGATCTTCGTTTGATTTCGGTAAAAATAAGGAGATTCAAATAAATGGGGAGGTTGTGTGGGGGGTTAGGGGATTAGGCCAGAATGGCCGGGAGGGGTACTCTTTGCATTAGCAATTTTGGAGGAGTAATTTTCACTTTGACCCATAATATTTAGACTTGCTACGAATTTGATCCCAGTAGTTATGCAAATTAGCAAATTCGTCCATATTGACAAATATTTATCTGGAAACTTTTGATCCCAGTAGTCATGTAATATTGTCTTGTTAGTGTTCTTAAACTTTTTAAATAATAACAGCAATCGAAGGGAAAGTTGAAATTTCAATTACATTCAAATTCAAAACTTATTATGCCTAAGTTTGATTGTCATTATTTGGTTAAAAAGAGTTTTGAATAATAACTAAAATAATATTGTGTAGTTAAAAATGAGAGAAAAAATTTAGATTTATTATTATAATGTATGGCTAAAATTGAGTACCTAGAAAAATGAGTTAAAAATAATGAAGATCAAAAAAATGCTATATAAAATTACTTTTTTAGAAAGTTATTTTTATTAGATGGGAATATCTTTATCCGCAATATTTTTTGTCATATAAAATAATTTCATTGATTAAAACTTTCATAATTGATATTTAAATTATGCACAAGTAGAAATGAACTGTGAATGCGCATTTAAGATGATAACAATCGTACAACACAAATTCTATCCATAAAATATCATATTTTATAAGATAAAATTATATCAAAATTGTAAAAATATCATTTCTCCAAAAATAAATCCTAAAGTATAATTGAATTTGTTTTGGGCTATCCGTAAAAGGCAACTGGTTTCTGTTGAAATGTTTGATTGCAAACATAAAAATATTTTCAATGTTTGTTGTTTGATTAAATTTTTTTTTCATAAAATTCATTTTTCATATATAATCATACAATGCACAACTTAACCTCGAATGATGGAAAACATTTTCTTACATTCAATTGGAAATTATTCTCCTTTTCCAATTCCATGTTGTATCAAGCATACCCCTAAATTTACTAGGAATCGATCATTAAAGCCTATTATATTTGTCCTGCATTTCCCATTTTCGTACATAAATCAATGTACTTGAAATGTTCATCCACACAATTGGAATAACATAGAATTTATCAATATTGTTAGCATTTGGAATGAAAATATTCCAGTTTTGTTTTGGGTTTATAAACTCTATAATTTTTAATATAATTTTTTAGTCATACATATTTTTTCTCCCTAATTTTTAATCCTCCAATTATCTCGAGATGCGCGAAATAAATTAAAAAATTGGTTTATAAACGCCGCCGAACAGTGACAATTTGAAATGCTCACTAAATAACTTTCATGCAAAAATGTAAAATGAAATTTAGAGCATAAAATGACAGAAAGAACCTTGACTTTATCTCGTATCTTCTTATCCAACGTGTCGACACACATTTATATTTTTCCTCTTTGGGGTCTTGGTAGTATAGTTGATACAATCCCACTTGACACGAGGAAAAATTTCTAGTACTCCTGAGGTATCGTAACTAAATATTTCAGGTCAATCAACACAGGACACCTACATATAGGGATCACATTATTTGATTAGTTGTGGCTCATATGTGTAGTACCGAGCTACGGTACTCCATGAGTACTATAAATTTTTTCTACGACGAAGAACGCGGAATAATAAACAAACGATAGAGAAATATCTAAACTTAGCAAGAAAACAATAACAAGAAACAAAAAAATTAAATAATGGAAAATTAGTCCCCTGTTTGATAGCGATTAAAATTAGATTTTTAGCGAATTTTGATAAAATTTGATGAGACGTGTTGTTGAAAAGTTGTGGGACTTATGAAATATGTGGTAGTGATTAATTGTTGACTTTGACTTTGATAAAAATTTGATTTTTAATCAGAAACAAACGCGTCCTTAAAATTGACAATGAGACTTTGACCCAACAATCACGATGCGATGAATCGATGATGCGGAATGAAGAACCAAGATTGGTGAACGCCACAAGAGATGTTACTTCCTTGATAAGTTGTGGTTGGAACGCCACAAATATTCAAGAATAGTTGATAAGTTCAATTGGTTGTTCTTGAAGAAGAAGAAAAGGAAAAATTCACCTTTCAAGAAGAAACTCTCAATAATTAATTCAATATCAAAGTTGTGTCTTCAATAATGAATGAAAAATATAATATAAGTCAAAGTACGCCTAAAAACTAGCACCAGCTACATTAGGGTTCAAAAAAATACGAAATAAAATAATTAAAATGGAAATTAAAATAAAATTCACGAAAAATTTGCTACTGCTGCAACCGCGCGATCGCATGGTTAAACCTTGAGTGATAGCGTGATTATGCCTGAAACTCTCAAGTTACTTTTTGGTGCATGCGTACAATCACGTCCTCCTTGGCATGCTTTTTCATGTAGATTATTCTTGCATTGTCTGTAGCCTAATTTCTCTTTTGATCTTCCACCCTTTATCACATCAAAGTACGAAAAATAGGTCATATAAACGGAATGTTGGGGTGGAAAAAAATTGGAATCGATAGAACTGAATTGAAACCAAACAAAAAAATCGAAACCAATCGGTTCTTTAGGTAAAAATGAGAACCGAAATCGAAAGATGAAGAACTGAAAATCGATTGGTTCTAATTTGGAAACCGAAAATCGAACCGAAAACCAAACATTCTTAATTTAAATTAAGCCTACATGACACTTTCTGTATTGTTTTACATGATAATTGTTGAATTTTTTAACAAAAGAACCAAATACGGTCAAATGATATGTATCTTAACATTTCATTAATACTTTAGACAACGTTTACTACCATTCGCACTTAATTTTTTTTCTGTAGGAGGAGTTGATAATGTGAAGAACTCGTGAAACTTGATGTTTAAAAAGCTTTATTGATGTATTTTGAAAATATATTTCCCTTCAAACTTTGTTCCAAGTTTATTTGGTTGTTTCTTTTCCTTCAATTTGGAACTTAAGTTTAACAAGTCTTATTGATATGTTTTGGAAGCTCTATCTGGCTCTACTTAGCTTTGTTTTTTTGCAAATAATTAAATATTTTTCGTATTTGCATTAAATTTATTTTTTTTTAATATGAACCGAACAAGAATAAAAAATAATCGACAACTAAACCAAAATTTAAATTGTTCGATTCTTGCTATTAAAGAAACCGAACCGAAATCGAATCGACAAACGTCCACCCCCTAATGGAATGCAACAAGAAGCATCATAAGACATTTCAAATTAGGGGCGTAAGCAGTCCGATTTTATTGGTTTTTGACAGATTTTTAAACCAAATCGTTTAAAATGGTTGAAAAACTCAAACCTAAATCAAACCGTTTAAAAATGTTTGAGAATGGTTTGAGAAAAACTCAAATCTAAACATAACGGTTTGGTCCGATTTTAAACCGTTGATTTCATTGTGTGTGTGTGTATATATTATTATTATTATTATTATTATTGTTATTATTATTTTGCACGGGGATCTATAATGTGCACAAAATTGGCAATACCCGATTTCTCTCTCAACCCTAAACTTGAACATATGAAACATCGCCACATAAACCAAATAATAACACCGAGGATCTACTATCACCCTGACCTCCACTAAAACCCCGAGCATATCCCAACCCATAAAGTCATTTGCCATGTTCGGGGTTCATCATGCTCGAGCTACAGATCCAGCATAAGTTCAAGATCATTCCTTTAGTTCAGAGTTAAGTCAACTATTTTCAGTCGAATTCTGAGTCCATAAATCCTAACCTAATAATAATAAAACCATTGCAATCCTACAACCTTATCTGAATTTTATTAACAAAGACTCCTACATCTAATAGAATTCCTTAGTCCCTTAAACACCAAGTCATCCTACCCGAATTACACCACACGTCTCGATAAGTACAAGGTTTTCGATCATTATTCAAGTACACAATTATTATTTTAGTCCACAGCCTTAAGCTTAATATTTTATCTCTTTTTCACCAACTTTAGCATTGGAGGGGCGACAATGATACTCCTCACCGTCTTTGTTTCAGGTATTGGAGATCAAAATAGTACTTATTTGTTAATTAAGTTCGGAAAATCTCATGTGCGGATTTTTGGTAGTATGACACTACAACCCCTATTATTATACACCATTATGTGCGTGTCTGATTATTACGTATAGCAATGTAAAACACATGAAAATCCAAGATTTTCAAGAAACATAAAGCTTCCAACCCTCTTTCACCGTCTCGAGAGAACACTCTCCTTGCCTGGTCATAATCACTCACTACGAACAAAATCGTAGTTGAGTTCCATGCGATTCATTTTATTTAATTCCATCACACCTGGGATCTTGAGTTAGTAATTGCAAAAGTGCAGCAAGGACACCTGTTTATAAAATTTAATAAAAGTATTTACAATAAAGTAAATTTTCATTTTTCATAATACAACGTAAGATATCACAAGGTTGATGTGAACTGGCCTTTCCTAGTAGCATTCTATAAAAGCAACCTTGGGGTATCATGAAATTCACTTTGACATGGAATATTTTAACATGAAATTCAGGTTCAACTCGCCTAGTGAAATTTGTGGTCCAATTGCTAATATTTTATTTTAAAAAAAAAAAAAATAATAATAATAATAAAACTTTATACTATGCGTTGACCAATTAAATATTGAGACTAATCAATTTGTTAACGTGTGATGATTTGATAATGGAGATGGTTAAGACCATTTCAAAAGCTGCTGCGAATATCGTGAGTGCATACCCAAACACAAAGTTGACTTTAATTTTTTTTCCCAATCTTTTAACTTCCTCCTTTACATTTCAAAAACACAAGTATATTTTTTAAAACTCAAACTTCTTATGGTAAATTTGAAAAGTTAGATGGTATAAGATTAGAGAAAAAATACAAAAATTGATATTTTGCTCGTCGACGAGCACAATATTGCGCTCGCTATAGGCACATGATGTGGCCTCCATATGTACTGTGTCTGCCAACGAGCACTGAATCACTTCTTAAAAAAGACATAATATATTTTTATTATGAGGGCCACGGAAGTGCCAATGGTGGGCATAATAAGGTGTCCGCTAGCACTGGATCACTTTCTTAAAAAAGACATATATTATTATTATTATTATTATTATTATTCAATAGTGTTAAATTGTACAATATACTTATATAAGAATGATCTGTTACTCGAATCGAACGCACTATGTTGTCCGATACAGATACATGTTGCACCCAATATGTGTATGTATTGTACAACAAATCATTCCTATATATTTATATGACTTATTTGGTAATCTAGATTCTATTATATATAGGAATATAATTAGAAAAGAAAAGAGGCAAAACTTTATTGATACGAAGCATTACTAGAATATGAGAATGATGCTCTGGTAAATAAAAAGGTTGAATGCCAACCTTATGCGTCCCTACCGTCCCTGTCCTGAGGATTGGTGGAAGATATAAATCGTAGATTATGTTACAATCCGGTCAGGGTCTGAGTACTACTCACTAGATGACAAAGTGTCTAGCAAATTCAAACATGTGAAGATTCAAACTTACGATCTCTGCGCTACCAGCGTTTGTGAATCCCCAACCTTTATTAGTTAAGATGTGCCCTGTGGGCAACACTCTGGTAAATGATTCAAAGTAAGGCCTAAAGAATAGTACTTGGAGTGAAATTTAGGCTGCGTTCTCTTTGGCGTTTTTCAGCCGTTTTTCATTTTCCATTTTCTAAAACGCTGAAAACGCGTTCTCTTGCGCAGTTTTCGGAAAAAAATTTCGAAAATGTTTTCAAATTTTGTAAAGAAAATGGAAAACACGTTTTCCACAAATTATACCTATAATATGAAAACGCGCGTTTTCCACTTTATTAAAAAAAAAAAAAGAATTGAAATTTGTCAAAATTTGTCATTTTTAATTACAATATTGGTCCCTAATTTTCAAAGCTTGTCACTTTAATCCTCAAATTTTGAAATTTCTTTCGGAAATACCCTAATTTATTTGCAACTCAATTCCCTCAACTTCAAATTTTCTTGCACATTAGTTTGCAAAATTTACTTTTCTTTCAATTTAGTCCTTCTCGTATTTGCTTTATAGGTCATTGTATTCAAACATGTATAACTTTTGATATACAACTTCGTATTGCACTCCGTTTTTTGCGTCGAACTCCAAATTCAACCATCTTTCTGATAATGTATCATGTGCTTAATTATTAAACATTTCTTTTTTACTTTTGTATTGTAGACACTTATTTTGTAAGGACATCATTAATTAACGTAAATTGATTTTTGCAAATTTGATTTAAAACTTAAATTTTAAACGTTATGAGTACTTACTGGAAGGATGTATATATATAAAGTATTAAATGGAACGATTACTTTAGAAGGGCAACATGAATTTTTGAACTTTTTGGGCATAATCAAATTGTGTAATGGGGGCTATTTCATTTATTTTTGTTGTGCAACTCAAATATGATATTTTTATTTCATTTATATTCACAAGCAATATAATTACAAGTATAAAAGAATAATTTTCCTCAAGATTTTAAACAGAACGTGTTTTTCAGCTTTTCATTTTCGAAGACAGTTTTCAGAAATAACAAACCAAACGCGTTTTCAAGAATTTCGAAAAAAGTCACAGAAAATGGAAAACAGAAAATATTTTTGAAAATGAAAATAGGAAACTGAAACACAAAGAGAACGCAGCCTTAGGGTCCCAATATTCTATCTCTATCTCTACCTCTATCTCTATCTCTAATCTCTATCTATTTATCTATCTAATCTATCTATCTTCTTTCTATTCTATAATATATAAAAGTATGAATGTGGAGGAAACTTTTAATTGACAGTAATATCCCTATATCTATTATGTGTTAGCCCAAGAGTAAACTAACCAAGAGGGGAGTGAATTGATTTATAAAACATTTTCGATAAAAAATATCAAACTTAAAAATCAATAGGTATAAGTATGAGCACTTAGTGTTGCAAGTAACTTAACTATCAATGTAGTGTGCTATAAATGTGTAAACTTAATTGATAAAGCAAGTATAGCACTTAGATACAGTCTTGCACAATATAAATTGATAGAATAGAGTAAGTGCAATGTAAGTAAGTAAAAGGGATAAGAGAATGCAAACGCGATTTAAGGAGGTTCAATCAACCAACGTGATCTACGTCCCCCGTTACCGAGCTCTCCGTCACGAGCAAGGCCAAATCCACCATATTGGTAACTTACAACAAGGAGTACCAAATCCTTAAGCGACTTACAACAAGGAGCACTTATCTTTAGGTGACTTGCAACAAGGAGCACCTACCCTTAACCAACAATCGAGTTTTCACAAGGCTCTCGAAACCACAAGATATAATGAATTGAATTTATAATTGAAATAACTCTCTTGACAAATGATATACTCAAATTAAGTACCGAGAGAGCTAGGCTAACACTTCAATAGATAGCAATGAATTAAGCTCGAGTGTTAGAGAAAAACTTTGATGCAAATGATAATGAAAAGTTCAATGAAATCAAACAAAGTTTTTCAAATAATCTCTTGTTAAAATATTGAATCAAATTAAGTACCAAGAGATGTCACACTTGAATAATTAACAATAAGTTAAGCTCAAAGTGTTTAGGCAATGGAACTTTGATGAATCAAATGATAATGAAAAATGTAGCACAAATAATCAAAGTTCCTTAGTTGGAATTTCTCTCTTTTAAAAGATTAAAACAAGTTTAGAACAAAGAGAGACTTACATTTCAATTCCAATGTGGTGTGAAGATGTTGAAGAAGTTTAAACAATATAAAACCAAGAATCTTCACAAAACTTTCTTCCAAAAACTTTGATGAATTTTGATAAAACAAAGTTGGATCAATCAAAGTATTCTAATGAAGATAGATAAATATAAATCAAGTAAGAACAATGATTTTTTCACAAGAAAGCTTCTCTAAAATCTCCTCTTTTTTTGTTCAATATGAATGCAAGAGAGAAGGCTATTTATAAAGCAAATTTTGCGCATACTATCTTTTGAGGTCGACCTCAATATAGCCGTTGTGAGAAAATAGCCGTTGGAGTTCAAAAATAGGCAGTGCGGTCGACCTGAAAAAATTTGCGGTCGACCTCATAAATTTGCGGTCGACCTGAAAAATCAGGATTTCAAAATTTTGATTTTTCAAGGTTTTCTGATCAAAGTTGATTTTGAAAAAGATATTTTAATATCTTTAAAAATGTTACATGAGCTTTATGAAGTGCATTGCCAACTATTGATGCATTAACCTTATATAAGATTGAAATGCAATTTGTAAATACTCAATTCTTTGTAGGCTTCATTGCTTGGTCTTCATGCTTTCCAACTTGAAATTTGATCTTGAATATCTTCGATTCTTACTTGATCTTCTTTGCGTCTCATGTGCTTGATCACATAGTTTTGATTTATATCTTTGATAGACGATTTGAACATTGAATGCTTTGAATATTTATCATTATATAAAACACTTGAAGCACACTTGTTAGTAACACAATATATTCTTGTTTGTTATGATCAAAACAATAAGGTCAAGTTGACCATAGGTCAACAATTTCCCCCTTTTTGATTATGACAAACAAGATGATTTGTAATGATAATATAAGCAATTGAAGCGTATAATCAAAGGTTAGGGAAATGAGAATAATTGATAAGTTCAATTTTAGCATATATTCCCCTTATCTTATACAAACCAATGAGGCATAATCTAGCATATAATATAATCCTTTTCATGCAAATAGATTATCCAAAGTCAAGCTAAAAACAAATCATCACCATATTTTCCCCCTTTTGGCATAAGCAAAAAGGTGACATTTATCCCTTAATCATGAGCATATGTGTGATAAGCATAATAATGAGGCACAAGTAGAATATCTTGATTGTAATCATATTCTCCCTTAGTAAAGCATTCCCCCTTAGTAAAGCATTTGTAGCATGAAATGAGTTAAAGGGTATAACAATGCATATCGGTGTTAAGCCATATCTTCGGGTGGTTAGATATAAATAGCTTCATTTATCTCATATATATAGACATGAAATTTATTTCTCTATGGTATAATCATGTATAACAAGAGTATGAGCATATAGGAAATGGGAAAAATTCTGCTTTTTTTTTTTTCCATACATGGATGATGCAATAAAATCACATATATTTGCGTACAAACAAATCAACATATTTAGCCATATTTTAAACTTTCATTGATAATACTCAAACCTCTTTCAATATGAGAAATTCTTATAAAGTGCTAGAGGTTTTTATCAAATATGTTGATTAATAAATTTCTAAATCATTGATCATTCAAAGTCCAAGAGTTATCAAAGAAATTTACCTCATCCTCAATAGTCATGAAGCACATGTTGGCCACTTCATCTTGACTCTCATCTTCATCTTGCTCATCATCACTTTCATCCCAAGTGGCTTGTAGAGCTTTCTTTTGAAGAATCTTTTCTTGCTTCTACACTCGGTAGTTTTGTAACCGGGTTTGTCACAATTATAACAAACAATCTTCTCTCTTTTGGATTCGATGATTGTTGCGAACGCCTCTCCACTTCTTGATAAGGATAGCAAGATCATCAAGTTCCTCATCACTTATGTTTGAGTTTGATGCGCATTTACCATGTGATGATTTAAGAGCAATTTCGTGCTTGGCCTCTTCTTTTCCTTTTCTTGTCCTCTCCTTTGTTTCGGCATTGTTGAGCTCAAAATTCATCAATGTTCCATAAAACTCTTTCAATGGATGTGTGTTGACGTCTATTGTGTTTTTGATCAACATCCTTAATGGATTCCAATCTTGGGAGAGAGACCTAAGAATTTTACTCACAAGTTCACCGTTAGTAAATTTATGATCAAAGCCTTTAAGACCATTGACAATATCGGTAAAACGAGTAATCATGCAAGTGATGGGTTCATCTTGCTTCATAAAGAAATTTTCAAAATCTTTAAATAAAAGATTTGTCTTAGTTTCTTTCACTTTGCTTGTACCCATGTGTGTGATTTCTAATGTATGCCAAATATCAAATGCGGAATCACATGTGCAAATACGATTAAATTCATTCTTATCCAAAGCACAATAAAATATATTTTTGGCTCTAGCATTTAAAGTCAATTTTCTCCTATCATCATCATTATATTCCTCTCTAGGTTTTGAAATACTTTGATCCGGTTTTCCATCAACCTTAATAACTTTAGTAAGCTTATGATGACCTTCTTCGATGACTTCCCAAATATTATAATCTATTGATTGAACAAAAATCATCATTCTAGTCTTCCAATATTTATAATGTGTACCATCAAAGAAAGGAGGACAATTTGTAGAATGCCCCTCAAGATTATGGTTAGCCATAAACTCAAGATTGTAAAATCTTTTAAAAATGAGCACCTAAGCTCTGATACCAATTGTTAGCCCAAGAGTAAACTAACCAAGAGGGAGGTGAATTGGTTTATAAAACTTTTTCGATAAATAATATCAAACTTAAAAATCAATAGGTATAAGTATGAGCACTTAGTGTTGCAAGTAACTTAACTATCAATGTAGTGTGCTATAAATGTGTAAACTTAATTGATAAAGCAAGTATAGCACTTAGATACAGTCTTGCACAATATAAATTGATAGAATAGAGTAAGTGCAATGTAAGTAAGTAAAAGGGATAAGAGAATGCAAACGCGATTTAAGGAGGTTCAATCAACCAACGTGATCTACGTCCCCCGTTACCGAGCTCTCCGTCACGAGCAAGGCCAAATCCACCATATTGGTAACTTACAACAAGGAGTACCAAATCCTTAAGCGACTTACAACAAGGAGCACTTATCTTTAGGTGACTTGCAACAAGGAGCACCTACCCTTAACCAACAATCGAGTTTTCACAAGGCTCTCGAAACCACAAGATATAATGAATTGAATTTATAATTGAAATAACTCTCTTGACAAATGATATACTCAAATTAAGTACCGAGAGAGCTAGGCTAACACTTCAATAGATAGCAATGAATTAAGCTCGAGTGTTAGAGAAAAACTTTGATGCAAATGATAATGAAAAGTTCAATGAAATCAAACAAAGTTTTTCAAATAATCTCTTGTTAAAATATTGAATCAAATTAAGTACCAAGAGATGTCACACTTGAATAATTAACAATAAGTTAAGCTCAAAGTGTTTAGGCAATGGAACTTTGATGAATCAAATGATAATGAAAAATGTAGCACAAATAATCAAAGTTCCTTAGTTGGAATTTCTCTCTTTTAAAAGATTAAAACAAGTTTAGAACAAAGAGAGACTTACACTTCAATTCCAATGTGGTGTGAAGATGTTGAAGAAGTTTAAACAATATAAAACCAAGAATCTTCACAAAACTTTCTTCCAAAAACTTTGATGAATTTTGATAAAACAAAGTTGGATCAATCAAAGTATTCTAATGAAGATAGATAAATATAAATCAAGTAAGAACAATGATTTTTTCACAAGAAAGCCTCTCTAAAATCTCCTCTTTTTTTGTTCAATATGAATGCAAGAGAGAAGGCTATTTATAAAGCAAATTTTGCGCATACTGTCTTTTGAGGTCGACCTGTCCTGTCCTGCAGTCGACCTCAATATAGCCGTTGCGAGAAAATAGCCGTTGGAATTCAAAAATAGGCAATGCGGTCGACCTGAAAAAATTTGCGGTCGACCTCATAAATTTGCGGTCGACCTGAAAAATCAGGATTTCAAAATTTTTGATTTTTCAAAGATTTCTGATCAAAGTTGATTTTGAAAAAGATATTTTAATGTTTTTAAAAATGTTACTTGAGCTTTATGAAGTGCATTGCCAACTATTGATGCATTAACCTTACATAAGATTGAAAAGCAATTTTTAAATGCTCAATTCTTTGTAGGCTTCATTGCTTGGTCTTCATGCTTTCCGACTTGAAATTTGATCTTGAATATCTTCAATTCTTTCTTAATCTTCTTTGCATGTCATGTGCTTGATCACATAGTTTTGATTTATATCTTTGATAGACGATTTGAACATTGAATGTTTTGAATATTTATCATTATATGAAATACTTGAAGCACACTTGTTAGCAACACAATATATTCTTGTTTGTTATGATCAAAACAATAAGGTCAAGTTGACCATAGGTCAACATTATGTTTTTGTCTATAATGCACATAATTAAAAAGGGAATCCATATAAATAATTATTGAGTGACTTTTCAAATGATTTGATTTAATTAAACAATAAAATAAACATCTAATATAAGGTCCTTATATTCAATGATATAACTTAACAAACATATTTATTGACAAACCTTTTTCAATATTTTACTACATTATAATTCAACATATATGTTTACATAGTTTTTCAAATTCAATCATTACAACGTTAAATCAACTCAAATTTCTACGATTAATCATATTTAATGCTTAAGAATAAACTATGAATTTTCTGATGAAAGATTGGCATTGAAGTTTATATTCTTAGTTTATCTAACTTCAGTTTTCTCTCTTTTTTTTTTAATTTTTTTTTCCTGTTATTGACTCAATAACTCATTTAAATATAGACGTATAATTTTTGTCCAATACGATATTTTGGTAATATTATAGCTGAATTAAGATAATTTTAATAAATTTTTAAATAATAATCAAAATAAAAAATAAAGTGAGTTATTTATTTGGACGCTAACATGAGAGTTACTTTTAAGAAATATTATTTTTTTTCCCTCAAGCGCAATAAGAGGTAAATTATGAAAACATATTTATAGATAACTAAGTATTCACTTATATGATGGACATAGTTAAAAGAAAAATGAAACCCCTGGGTTATTTATATTTGATATAAAAAAATGAATTTATTTTTTTGGTTGAAATGTATTTTCAACCCCTTCTCGAATTTTCGCTCACTATAGACATTTTGTTTCATAAAATGTCCTAATATACAAATAGTTAATTGAAAAAAATTGAAAAAATAACCATTATAAATTTATTCACAAACTAATTAATAAATAGGTAAAAGAGTATTTTTCATATAAATAATTATTTCACTATATTAAAACTAATATTACTTAATTTGACACAAACATGAGAATTAAATAATTTTAATGGTTTTTATTTTATATTTCATTACATAGAAGATACAATTTTAAATTATTTTATCATGTAAATAAAACGTGTGAATCACGTTAAGAAAATTATTGTGATAAAAGGCTTGATTGTGCTTATAGTTTTCGAGAGAATTAGTGGTTGTCATTCCACACAACTTCTCATTTTATTGCTCAATTATATACATATGTTTGATAAGAATTTAAGATTCGAGTTAGGAGAGTTAGTTGTTGAAAGGGGATGTTTATGGACTATCGAGAGCTTGTTTGGTTTTCATTAAAGTTTTTTTATTTTTCTATAGTACTCAATTTCAATTATCCATTAAAAGTTAAGTCTACAATATTTGATATTTCAATCAAATTTCAATCATTCATTATTCTAAAAATTACTATTCATTTAAAAAAAACTCATTTTAACTAAAAGCAAACACACACAAAATTGAACTTGGATCGAGGAAGCACTATAACAAAAACAGCCTACGAAAATGCGTAAAAAATGTTGCAAAATGCCTTTTGCAGCGTTCGCATGTATGTTGCCAATCGCAGTGTTGCCGTACAGGGAAAGGATACGACATCGTTCATTGCGTATTGCAAAATGATGGATTCAACGTTGCGGTAGATATAAAGATTACAAATTAAATATGTATTTATTTGTTAATTACTATTTGCAAAAACGATTATTTAAGACATTACTTAGAAAAAGTATTTTTGCATTAAAAAGTGTTTAAGCACTAAAAACAATTAAAAAGCAGTATTTAGTTTTAAAAGTACGAGTGAGTGTGTTCCATACAGCTTTCTTACCCATTTTTTCGAGATTATTGTTGGGGATGCCAAATGTATGGGCGTAATTTCAATCCAATGCAATTAACATGATCCTTCTTTTATTTTTCAAAATAAAATCAGATAAAATTTAAGAAATAACAAATCAAGAATGGCCTAACTTTTTCGAGCTTTAACAAAGAAACCATTGACTTTGATTCTTTAAAAATTTACACGACTTCTGTTTTAAATGTAACTCATAAAAAAAAAAAAAAAAAAAAAAATCATTTTCTTTGAAAAGGAGTTAAGGACCCATATATATAAAAACTCATTTTCTTTAAGGCAATATCTTGATTAGTGGTACGCACAGTATTAGAAAAAAATGTTTATGGCGAGAGAATAAATACCATATAAATCTTAAGAAAAAAATAAAAATTCAATATTATTACCAAAAATATAAATACTTCGTTAACTAGGACGTGGATTTTACATTATTCTCCACAGGGAAAGAAAAATTTCTCAAGGGACTCATGGGGGTGGCTCTCGGTGACCTAGGAAGCTCAGAAGTCCTATTCCCAGAGTAGTCATAATATATAACACCGGAAAACTCCGGCGGCTGGCACTTCTCACCCATTAAAATGGCCTTCTGCCACAACCCACCTTCTCCAAATCCCTCCTTGGCTTTGGTGTCGAATTCACCTCCGGCAGATTTTCTTGGAGTGGGTGGGGCCTTGTTACTTATGGCTGTGATAAGCTGCTTGGGCAGTGGTAATGGCGATTTGGGTGCGATTTTGGGATCATCTGTTTGGTATTTTCTTGATACTTGCTTTGCATGTTTTGCACATAGGGCTACAAGAAGTGTTGCTGATACAAATAAGCCTATTGCTACTGGTATGGTATAGAAGTTTTCACATGCATGTGTTGGCATGGGACGAACCATTCTTGCAGTTTAAGAAGAAGAAGAAGAAGAAGAATTTTAATACTATGATGAAGAAGAAAGATAGAATTTGAATATATAATTATGTTGTTTTATATGGGAGTTTAGTTCTTTTCTTTATGAAAATATATTGGGTAGCAGTTGGAAGGTGATCGAGTGGGGACAAATTATGGGTTTAATAAATGATGAAAGCGTTGTCAAAATAATAAAAATTAATGACAAAAAACATAGATTTTCTAGTTTCTTGATTAAACAAATGACATTAAGAGCCCGTTTGGTAAATGAGAATTTTTAATTTTTGTGGATTTTTTTGATTTTTTGATAGATGTGTGGTTTAAAAAAATTTGAAAAGTCAAAAATTGTGGACTTGACTAAGAACGAATGGTTGAGATTGAGTTTGAAAAATTTTGGTGAAATTTTTTTTCTTTAACAAACAGGCTCTAACAAACCCAGTGCATTTAAATATTGGACATGTAAAATTTATTGAACGTTCAATCTCAACTCTCCATCTTAGTCAAATTTATTATTTTTAACTTTTCAAACATTTTTTAATTAAGAATGACAATGGGACGTTTATGGGGCGAGGATGTCTTTCCCCGTCCACGTTCCATTAATGATTTATCATCTCCATCCCTATTTAATCGGGGACAGGGCGAGGATGATAAAATCCTCGTTTACATCTTCATTTGTTTGTTTGTTTGTTTTTTTTTTTTTTTTTTTTTTTTGTAAATAATTTTATGCAAATAATATAAGGAAACATGAAGGAACAATCTTAACATTTTCTAAATCTAATAATCTTTACACATTATTTGGACATTAATCGAATATATATTCATATTTGTTTGTTTCTTTATTTAATATATGATTAGATGAGAAAATACAACTCGATAAGCTTAATAACTAATAATCAGTAACTTTTTCAAAATAAGTATTTAAAATTTATGACTTGATAAGTAATAAATTTTTGGTGTAAGAAATTTTGACATCATAGTACTTTTGTACAGATAATATATGACTTTTTTCTTTGGCTTTTTAAAATTTAATGCGACTTGTTAATTGGGGATGGAGATTGAGGACGGGACGGGCACTAGTACAATAACAGTCAAAGGCGTCGGTTGTAAAGCGGAAAAGGCGTCGGTTGTACATGAGACGCCTATAGTAGCGACGCTAAAAATGTATACTTAAGGCGTCGGTTGTTAAGTAAAAACCGACGCCTTAAGTGACATAAAGGCATCGGTTTTCAAGAACAACCGACGCCCTTTACTATTAATTTTTATTTTTTTTATTTTTTATTTTTTATTTTAAAAAAAGGCCCTCAAGAGTAATGGAGTGAGTTTTAATCCTCCTCCTTTCTCTCTTGTGTGTGTGGGGGGGGGGGGGGTTTGGCTTCCCCTACCCTTTTATTAACAAAAAGAAAATGATACACCTAATGGAGGAGGGCATGTACCTAGCCTCCAAATGTGATGCCAAATACAAAAAACAATAGAATCCCAACAGATGCATGCAATGAAAGGAGAATCATTCCAATGCAAAAAAGCTATAAATCAGGAGTACTTACTCCCTATACAAGTCAAGAAAGCTTCTGATGATCTAGGCGTGAATCTAAAGTTCCAACCAATTTCAACCCGGATCAATGATGTAGGGTATTTGTCTTTTTTTCCATAATCACAATCTGCTGCAATTGTCTAGGAAGATCCTTATTATTATACCAAATGATAGTATCAGTGTCAACTCCCTCCTTAGTTAACCAAGAGGCTGCTGTGTTGGTGAATTTCTTTTCCAGCTCAATTTTACAGTTCATGTTCCTCATATACTCTTTCACTTCATCCATCTGATAACACAATGGCCACTGTCAAGCTCCTTTGCAATTAACATTTTGGATAACCTCCTGATGTTCAGTAGCAAATTTGATATTCTTCAGATTGAAATCCACGCAATGCATTATTAAACCCCTTCCCACAAAAATTGAATAAAAATAATACCAGAAAGATAAATGCTACCATAATTTGATCAATAACAATTTTTGAGAATCACAACCTAGAGCAAAGAAAGTTATCGCATATGTAAATTTGCCAACTAATACCATCTCTAATACACCAATTTAAAGCAGTTTTATATAAAAGTCAAAATGCCATTGCCGAAGCATTTAGTTTCTATCAGAGAAAGTTGCATAGTGTAAGATTCCTTCAAAACTCATTTAAAAGGGGAAAAAAATGAGGGTGCCAAAAGCGTCCAGTTATTTCTGCATCAGAAAAGTTATGAATCCAATAAACATGATCTCTAAATCCTAGAAACATCAGAAAAATTAACACAATATTAAGCAAATGAATAATCTAAATCTACAATGCCAAAAACACCATAAAAACATATCTTGAAGGCTCTTCATGTGGAAAAATATAAGTACGTTTAATATGTTTTGTATTTTTACATGTAAATGCATCTTTCTTCAGGGCAATCAACACATCACCCAAAAACATTCATGATTTTTAATGCTGCATGTGGAAAACAATTTTTTAATCCGCATTATCACCTTAGAAACCACTGCTAGGACCAGTAGTACCCTGTTCAATAACCGCATTATCATGCCCAGTAGATGTCTGCGCAGAATCCTTCATCAGATGCAGAGGGTTGAATGTCTGTTTAGTTCTCTTCCTCCCTATTATGGGAGAGAACACCTCCCAAACACAATCACCAACAACAACCAACACCAATCAAACCAACCCAACTCCACCAATCACAACACAACAAGCAATACATTAATAATTGCCGGCAAGGCTGCTGAAATTAGGCCAACAAGGCCACAAGTAAGCCACACTAACCTTATCTGAAGAAAAATTCCAGCAAGGAGGGTGAAGAGATAACCGAAGCTTCACCACTTGCTGAAAACAATTCTGAAAACTGAAGAAGGAGCTCGTATGAACAGTGAAGTTGCAGAAAAGAAGCTATTGCAGTGCTGCAACCTACTCACTCGACCAGGGGGTAGACGTTTCCAGCTGAGGAGACGAAAGCCCAGTAGTTTTTGGGCAAGAAATCACCACAATAATGCTGAATAGTACCACACCAAGCTGTAGCCTGGGAGAAAACCGAACCCAGTTGATGGGGTTTCTCGAAATTCATTCAAAGTGCTGAAAAGAACCCAGCAAACCACAATTCTAAGCTAGGGTAGAAGAACCCAGTGAACAAGGAGCAAGAAAATGCTGAAAAGAAGGAGAAATTCCAGCAAGAACTCGAACACCCAAAATCGCGCACTAGGGCAGACCCAGGAGTTGAAATTCGTGAGAAATCTTCCAAAATCCGCCAAATAGCTTGAATAATGTATGATTTGATGGTAGGGGAGGAAAGCCCAGTGGTTAAAAACCATTCATCCCCACCGAGCTGACGCTCAGAGGCGACTTGGGGATCTCGTATGAACAATGACCTCAATGGAACTAAAAATGGTGCGGGAAATGGCTAAAAATTTTGGTAAAACCGGGGAAATGACTGAAATTTTGGTGAAACCGGGAAAATAAAGCGCAAGTATAGGCGTCGGTTCTATATAAGAACCGACGCCTATTATGAAAAAGCGCCGATTCTTTTTAAGAACTGAAGCCTATACTTAATTTATAGGCGTCGGTTCTTATGTAAGAACTGACGCCCATACTTGGGCCGGTTCTTTGGCGTCGGTTGTTTCCTAACAACCGACGCCTTTAATAAACATTTATTTACAATTTTGTCACCGCATTTTTTACAGGCATCGTTTTCCTTGAAAAACTGGAAAACGACGCTAATTTGTTTTTTTTTTTTTTTTTTTTTTTTATAATTTTGTACTAGTGGGGGATGGGGATAAGACAGTCATCCCCGTCCCCACCCCATCCCCGGTTCGGGGATTTTTTCATCCTCATTCTCGTCTTTGTTTGAGATTCTTCGTGCCGTTGTCTTCCCTATTTTTAACTACGCATTCTCTCAAAAATACTATTCAAAATCACATTATTCGCAAGATAAAGGGAGCCAGACGGATGAAATTGTAGAAACCAAATTCTTCTACTAGGTTGGATAGAAAATAATCAAATTATGTCATTTTATAAACACCTTACATGTCTCAATATTTTATTTTAATGTTCAACAAAATGTATCTGGCAAGTCGATAAATTTGGGTTTTAGAATTGGAATTTGCATCAACATTTGTCCTCAGGACAGGAGTCAGGACCTCAACCAATTACCCAACTATCAAGATCATTCTAATTAACCATCTTCTTCAGTTTTCAATGAAGGAAATCATCCAAATTTCAATTAACCATCATGTGATTCATATATGTCGAAATTAAATTTTGCTTCCTAATTCAAAGTTTAGTAAAAAATTTGAATTCTATCAAAATTGAGAATAATAATAATAATAATAATAATAATAATAATAATAATAATAATAATAAAAGATTGAGAAAATTGGAAAATCTATCTACAAGACTTTGAGGCGGGGGTGGTTGAGTCAACAGATAGGGCGAAAAAGCATGCCATAGATGTGTCTACCACTATGTCATCCTAAGCTGCAGCTTTGACTTTTTGTGCATATGATTTTAGATTGAGAGTTGACAATTTTGCACTTGGCAAATCGGGGGCATTTCATTTCATGGTTTTTTAAAAGCAACTTATTTTTGGATAGGATGATTCAATCTTTCATTTTTTATTTTCTTTCCATTAAATTCAGATTTATCTTATATATCCCCTGTCAGTTAGGTCATTGCAATCTGGAATTGATCTAATCGACTTCTTAATTATACAACATAATATTATTAATTAGCTGGTCTTATAATGAACATGTTTTAGTGAAATATATAAGATTCAAAGATTACAATTAATAATAGGAAAGAAAACTTCTAATGCTCAAGAAAATAAATATTAAAATCAACGAGAATAAAGTAAAAAATTGAAATCCACCAGAAAACCAAATTAATATATTGAAAATATGAATTAGAATGCTCCAATAATACATCCCAAAAATTTATTTACTGTACTAAAACTCAACAAACAAAATAAAAGCAAATTAAACAATTTTTCTTAACTTTGAATTTGCATCTTCTAACCACCTAATTGTGTATTGTTCCCTTACTTAAAAAGGAGGGCACGGCTTGAATATGAAGGCATTAAAATACCTTCATTTTTGCATGTTTGCTGACGTGCCATTTCACGGGACGCCTTTTTTCTTAGTACAGAAAGGGGTACCGTGCGGCAGTAGTCTGCTCCACTAGACTACCTTCTGCCTTATCTCGGTTTTCTCGGGACGAAAGAAGATTTGATTGCAAATTGAAATAAATTTTACAAGAGAAAACTTGAATGTATTGAAACTTGATTGTTCATTGATTGCAAAAAGCAGTAAATTACATTGATTGATGAAAGCAGTAAATTACAAATGTTGGTGCAGGGAGTGGACACCAAAAAGCTTGAAATTTTTAAATTCTAATACTCCTTATAATAGACTTATGAGAAAAAACCTTAGTGACAGGAGTAGACATAAAAAAAGCTGAAGAATCATAATAAACTTTTACAATTAAAAAGGAATTACAATAATTACATCAATATTTACAAAGTGTGGCCGAAGTTGGGCAAACTGCGGCTGCGACTGGGTCAAGGGGCTAAATATTAGCTGCTGTCCTTGACATTCTCCCCCATCTGTTTTGGCGACGTCCTCAGTGCCATCAGTTCATGATATTCTTCAATAAGAGGCTTGAAGGCTCCGATGTCTTTTTCTTTTTCCCAAGTATTCTCCTCATTGCTGCATCCGCTCCATTTGACTAAATACTCCTGATGATTCTTTTTGGAAACTCGGGTAACTCGGTGATCCAGAATAGTTTCAACAACTCTCTTTCCAGTTCTCTTTAATTCAAACACGGGTCGCTTCGGCTTGTTTCTGGATGTGCCCTCTTTGTCTGCAAAATATGGCTTAAGAACGCCGACATGGAGGACATTATGAATCTTGCACCAAGAAGGGAGTTCTACTCTGTAAGCCACCTTTCTAATTCTCTTCACGATAGGTAATGGCCCTATGTATTTTGGAACCAACCATGAGTCTTTCCCTCTAGTGAGCTTGTAACAGTTTCTTTCTGGAAGTTTAATCATCACCAAATCACCTACTTTGAATTCAACAAAATGGCGCTTCAGATCAGCAGACTTCTTGTATCGTTTCTGAGCTTTCTCAAGATAGCTTCGAGCAATTTCAATATTTTGTTTCCATTCTTGAGAGAAGTTCCTTGCTTGAGAGGACTTGGTACTTGGGTTCAGATCTACCGTATGAGGGAGTAAGGGTTGCTGGCCCATAACAATCTCAAAAGACTCTTATTGGTGGAAGAGCTCTTTTGGGCATTGAAGCATACCTGGGCAGCATCCAAGAGTTTCACCCAATTTTTCTACAAAGTAGAGATGAAGTGCCGAAAATATTCCTCCAGCATAGAGTTGAACCGCTCCGTCTGTCCGTCAGTTTGTGGGTGAAAACTAGAACTCATGCTCAGAGTTGAACCAAAAAGTTTGAACAATTCGGTCCAGAATATGCCAGTAAACCGAGTACCTCGATCACTAACGATGTCTTTAGGCAGCCCCCAGTATTTGACAATATGCTTGAAGAAGAGATGAGATATCTCTTCGGCGGAAACATACTTAGGCGCTGCGATGAAAGTTGCATATTTTGATAAACGGTCAACCACCACAATAATAGTGCCAAAATCTGCGACTTTTGGCAATCCAATTATATAATCCATCGACACACTTTCAAATGGCCTGGATGGGACAGAAAGAGGTTCAAGCAAGCCTGCCTTCTTCTGATGATCTGCCTTGTCCTGCTGACAAACAAGACAAATTTTCACATATGTTGCAATGTTGTCCCAAATTTTCGGCTAATAGAATGCACGTTGTAATAGTGCACAAGTGAGTTCTTCTCCTGGATGTCCGGCCCAGAGTGTGTCGTGGCATTCCGTTGTTAAGGATTTCCTCAAATCTCCGCCCTTTGGAACATACAGGTGGTCCCCTTTTGTCTTTAATAGACCCACATCTAACCAGAACTGACGAGTCTTGCCTTTCTTGATGAGGTCGATCAAATAGTGTATAGCCGGGTCCTTCTCCAGAAGTGCACTTATTCGATCCCTGATATCAGTGGTAACTCCGCTCTCCGAAAGAGAAGCCATTGCACAAATGGAAGCTAAGTCAGCCCGATGACTGAGAGCATCTGCGACGTGATTACTGGATCCAGGACGATACTCGAACATGAAATTGAACTCCAAAAGAAGTTCTTGCCAACGAGCCTTCTTGCTCGAGAGTTTCGGCTGTGACATGAAGTGGCTAACAGCCGTATTATCAGTCTTCACAATAAATGGGGACCCCAGTAAATAGTGATGCCATACTCGGAGGCAATGGACCACCGCCAACAACTCTTTATCATGTACCGAGTAACGATGTTCTACATCATTCAGATTTCGACTTTCTAAAGCTATCGGATGTCCCTCTTGCATTAGGACTCCACCAAGTGCAAAATTAGAAGTCTATGTCTGCACTTCAAATGGTTTTGTCATGTCTGATAAGGCTAATATCGAGTTTGTCTACATGGAATTCTTCAACTTCTCAAAAGCAGCTTGACATTGTGCAGACCAATCCCTAACTTTTTCCTTCTTCGTCGCTCCATCAAGGGCAGTGCAATTTCTGAGTATCCCTTCACGAATCTTCGATAGTAATTGCATAACCCAAGAAACGAGCATATATCATGTACGTTGTTTGGTGGTCGCCAATCCTTGATTGCTGCGACTTTCTTTGAATCCATGCGAACATTTCCTTGTTCAATGATGTGAACCAAGAAGCTGATAGAAGTTTGGACGAATGAGCATTTGGATGGCTTAGCATAGAGTTCATTCTGTCGGAGTCGACTAAGGACTCTTCTAACATGTTGCACATGTTCCTCCAAAGTCTCGCTGTAGATTACGATATCGTCCAAGTACACAACCATGAAATCATCCAGAAACCCGTGAAGCACCTGATTCATCATCGTACAGAAAGTAGCGGGAGCATTTGTCAAACCAAAAGGCATGACTTTAAATTCAAAAGCTCCATATCTGGTTACCACAGTCATCTTTGCTTCATCTCCCTCCATGATCCAAACTTGCCAGTATCCAGATCGAAGATCAATTTTCGTATAGTATCTCGCCTTGCTTAGACGGTCAAAGCAATTTTCCACAAGCGGAATAGGATAACTGTTCTTTACAGTGATCTTCTTTAGGACGCGGTAGTCGCAACACATTCTGAGAGAACCATCAGACTTTTTCTGGAATAATACGGGAGCTCCATAGGGCGATTTCGCAGGCACGATAATCTCAATTTCCAACATTTCTCCCAATTGTTCCTAAACTCTTCAAGCTAGGGTTGAGACATATGGTAAGGTGCCCTAGCAGGTGGCTTGGCACCTGGAATAAGCTCAATTTCATGGTCAATAGTCCTCCTTAGTGGCAGTTTCTTTGGTAACTCTTCCGGCATGATGTCCTCAAATTCCCGTATAAGATTTCTAACAGGTTTTGGAATAGGACCAGATGCTTTCTCAATCTCTTCTAGACGAAAAGTGCACAAAAATGAGGGTTCATTTCTCTTGAATCCCTTACTGAATTGCAAGGCCGAAATACTCTTCTAGCAAACTTTTCCCGCCAAGGTAGTTAACACACATGGCTTACTACCCATCATCATTAAGCATTCAGAGTGTGGGAACACTACTGTCTTCGTATCCCGAAGAAATTCCAATCCCAAAATAAGTTTGAAATCATCCATCTGAACAACTGACAAATTAGTCCTTCCATCAAAAGGACCCGCCTTGATTAACACAGATTTGGCTACTCCGGCAATTGGTCGAGCAGCCGAGTTGATGGCATTCATTTTCCCATTCCCTTTCTCTAGAACCAACCCGAGTTGCCCTACTTCAGTACTTGCAAGGTAGTTATGGGTTGCTCCAGTATCCACCATGACCGTGATGGATTTCCCATTGATCTTCACATCAATGTACATTAACCCTTTAGCCCGACAAATGCGAGGTTTTGGTTCCTCTAGTTTTGCCTCATTCACATGAACTTTCTCCTTTTCGGTCGTTCGATGTGATATTGTATTACATCGATGGGGAAATGCACTGACCACCTCCTCTTCCTCTTCAGAGTCAGTCTTGCCATTATTATTAGAAGGTGGGGCATCTTGCTTCGAAGTTGATACTCCACTTGCTAGTTGACAATAGGCGTTTACCATCCGTTTTTTTGGGACAATCAACCACTCGATGAGGCCCTTCACATAGAAAGCATACTATTTTAGGAGCAGTATCAGATCTACCCTCCACTGCATTTCCTTTATTTCAATTGCTTTGGTTACCACCCTGATAGTTTCCTTGACGACCACCCTGATGATAACCATGAGAGTTGTTCTGACGAGAACCTTGATATCCACCTCCTCTTTGGTTGGAGTACCGTTCTCCCCCATTTGAGCTCGAGCCAGTTCTAAATTGCTTGTTTCCTCCACTATTAGATTGATTACTCGTAGGTGGTTGATCCTTCTTGGTTTCAGTATGATAATCCATTAAACATTTAGCAGCTCCCATTGCTGTGCTCAAATCCGAAACCTCCTGCCTTTGGAGTTCTGTACGTGTCCACTGTTTCAAGCCCTCCAGGAAGGTGAAAAGCTTATCATTTTCTGACATGTCTCGAATATTTAGCATATGCCTAGAAAAGGCTTTTATGTACTCCCGGAAGAAACCAGTATGTTTCAATTCCCTCAATGCCCAATGGGCTTCATATTCCACATTCTCTGGGAAAAACTGGGTTCGAATTGCTTCTTTCAGAAGATCCCAAGAATCTATCTTGACCCTGTTGAACTGAATATCAATATATTTCGACCGCCACCACAATTTTGCATTTCCACCCAAATACATGGTAGCTGTAGTCACCTTTCTTGCTTCATCTCTGATGCCAGCGAAAGAAAGTATTGTTCCATGTCAAACAGGAAGTTGTCAACTTCTTTTACATCGCGTGCCCCACCACAGGTACACGGTTCAGGGATTCTGACCCTAGGTGCATACTCTTCTTGTGCGGGAGCTTTTCCATTGCCCACTGCACGTTGGAGAATTCGTAGCTGAACTCTCATTGTTTCCATCTCTTCCTGCAAACCGGGAATGATTGCAACAGCTTAAGTCATTGCTGCGTAAGCCACTCGACTTTCATACAGTTGGATGTGTATATCCCGAATATACGATTCCGCCATTTCAACCTTTTCCTCCAGGTTTTCCACGACATAGCATAACCTTGTGGTTTACCCATCAAGCGCATCCACGCGCTGTTTAGTACTCTTCTTAGCATCAGTCATATCGGTGATCTGTGATGCAGTACGATCCAAAGCCTTCGGATCCATTGCTTTCTTATTGAGGGACGAGAGCCGAGGCTCTAATACCAACTTTCACTGGGCGCCTTTCTTCTTAGCACAGAAAGGGGCACCGTGCGACAGTAGTCTACTTCGCTAAACTACCTTCCGCCTTATCTCGCTTTTCTCAGGACGAAAGAAGATTTGATTGCAAATTGAAATAAATTTTATAAGAGAAAACTTGAATGCATTGAAACTTGATTGTTCATTGATTGCAGAAAGCAGTAAATTACATTGATTGATGAAAGCAGTAAATTACAAATGTTGGTGCAGAAAGTGGACACCAAAAAGCTTGAAAGTTTTAAATTCTAATACCCCATATAATAGACTTCTGAGAAAAAGCCCTAGTGACAGGAGTAGACATAAAAAAGCTGAAGAATCATAATAAAATTTTACAATTAAAAAGGAATTACAATAATTACATCAATATTTACAAAGTGTGGTCGAAGTTGGGCAAACTGCGGTTACGAGTGGGTCAAGGGGCTAAGTATTAGCTGCGGTCCTTGACACCATGCCATGTCAGCAGAGGGGCATCACATACAATGCCCGTCTTGGGCATTGGAATAGGACTGATAAAACTGAATGATTTCGAAGAAAAACTACGTTGTTGTCCAATTCAAGAGAAATATGTTGTGAGTTTTTCCTAACGCAAGTGTATAGATTGAACAAGTAATAGAGTGGATTGTGAGTCTAAGTATCATTTTCATAGAGATTGTACTAGTCCAAATTTAATTAATTTAGCCATAACTGTAATAAATAAGTTGTGGTTTATATGTTTAAATTAATTAATAACTTTGAACAACTAAATTAATGCAAGATTACGATGATTGCAACTTTTTTGACGAAAAATTAATTATGCAAAATGCAGTAGGATCCCGAATCCAACTATACTACTCTCATTTAATCCAAATATTTGTATTTGACAACACAATTCAATTATGCAGATCAATATTCCTATTTTGCTTAACAATTTCTCTCGAGTAGAATTAAATATATTCCTGTATGTGATTCGACTATATCTCTATAACAGATATAAACATACAATAACGCAATAAAGATTTATGAATACTTAAATATCACGTAAAGCATAGCAGTATACTTCTATCACCTATAGGACCTTACGACAATTATTACCATGCCTAACTTAACTTCGATATTTCGATTCCAAAACTAATTCACAATAGGTCGTACAATTATTGGTCAAATAATCATAGATAAAAGAAGCTAATCATTCAAAATCAAAATGTATCTTAATATAAGAAAAAAAGAATCAAGAATTAAAGTTTCATAATACAAGATTTATCGAAACCTAGTACAAAATTAATCTAGCACACCATGATAAAGAAACAAAAAATAATAAAAAGGATGGAATTCATAACTCGGAGAAGAAGAAAATCAAATCATATAACTCCATCTTCACGCTTGATCTTCAACTTGGATGAACTCTCCATTGATAACTTTAATTTTGCTCCAAGATGATGAATATGAGATGATTGGAATGGTACATGGATCCTCTTTTAATCTCCATTAATCTTCAATGGATCCCCCTATTTCCTCATTTCTAATAGTGTTTATTTATAGGGCCTCAATCTCCCCAAAATCGTCCAAGAATTCGTGTAGAAGAAGAAAATAAAACATAATTTTAATTGGATAAGAAGATCATAATTCAGGCCAAAATTTGTACCAAGTGATCGCTTGGTTATAGAGTAGGAGATCACTTGATTATAGAGTGGGTGATCGCTCATGCTCAATCTTCCCAGCTTCGGTATCGAATTTCAAACGTACTTTACATATTCTTTAGTACCTCGAAGAACCTCCGTTCAGTGCCTTTGATACCTTTTTCATGCGCAAGTCCCTGTTTGAATATTTCATCTTTCAATGCTTGCGAACTAGTCTCCATACTTTGGGTTCCTATTAATTTTAAAATCTTTCCTTCCTTTCTTCTCAAATTACTTCTAAACGAGTCCAAAATTGAAACGAAGAGAAATTGCACTAAATTAAGTAGAAAATAGATAAAACAGCAAAACAAAATCTTAACTTTAGTGCCCAAACAAGTGTACAAAATGCATTTATTAAACACCACAACATTTTTTCTTTCTTGAATAAAATAAAACTAAAACATGAATTTAAAATTAAACTCATCAAACACAAATATATGACTCAATACTGACTGACTTACTTTATGCTTCAAGTTTGAATATAAACATACTTCATAGAATTCCAAACAAAATAACAATATCATTTTTACTTATCTGATAATCAACTTCTCATGTGTGTGTCTGTGTGAATAGCCAACACTGAATGCACTCCCATATAAGAACACCACAAACATAGTTTTGTTTAGAAATCTCAAATCCAGTCCTCATGTGGTCAAACAATTATTTTTTCCTCTCTCTCATCTCTCATTTATGATTACTCCTTATACTTTTCTCTCCAATATTAAGATTAAATTTCTAATACATGTGATTTCTATTGATCGGTATAATGTATTTTAATACAAGTGACAAGAATCAGATACATGTCAGCATAAAAGAACAATGGTAAGTAATTCCCGATTTCTTTGAAGTTCTTGCCTCAAATTTTATATCAAACGCTTTATCTAATCTAATTTTTTTTTGAACTGTAATATTTCTCCCATCTTATGTGCAAGATTTTTCTTATTAAGCTTTCTAAGTGACTCCTGCAGTAAGATTTAGGTAGATGAGTCCCAAGTCAGATGACCGTAGGGCTCCAGATTTTACGAAACACTTAACCAAGGATACAAAGAAAAGTGTAAGATGCAATGTTGTCTTATGTGTAATTCATCTCCCCATTAAGCTTTCTAAGTGACTATAGTAGCGAGCTTTGAGTCGATGACTCCCGAATCAGATGAATATATGCCACTAGGTTTTAAGAGACCCTTAAGAGCTTAGTTTCTCAAGCCACCAAGACTACGAAGAGAATAATAAGATTTTTATTAAATGGTTAGTGCTGATTTAGACTCCTTGACTACAATTCAGGAACTTCAGACCATCAAGCTTCTATGCCTGCATGTACTAATCTTTCTACCCCAAACTACTAAAAAATAGTTTGGTTTCTATGTTAAAGGTTAGAATTACTATACTTAAGGTTGTGGAATATCTATTCAATCCTATTAAGTCGGATTACGTAAATAGATCACCTCACATATGCAATAATTCAATATAGGCTATGTGGTATGTTGATCAATTCTAACATGGATAAGAAATCAAGTAAAAGTGACAGTTTAAAGTGTTGTCGTATTCTACCTAAAGCAATATTTAATTCAAACATATTATCATCATAGGCAGCAAAAATGTCAACAAATCTGACTAACTCTTTTTTACAATTATATAGACCAACATGAAGAAAAGAATGAGCATCTCGATAGTATCTCGATACTTACCCACCCCAAACTAAATATTTACTTTTTCCTCAATGTGTCAAAAAATTATACTAAATAATAAAAACACAAAAAGAACAATGTACTCCCCTGGTGTATGATTTGGTATTGAGACTAACCATTGATAATTTAAACTGGTAGATGTCAAGAATTCTTGATGTCCAAGTGTCAACAATGCCTTCGCCTTTATTTTTGAACGATTTTGAGTTTCAACAATTCTTGATACGTTTTGAAGAAATTACGACATACTTCTTAATGCATCAATTGTTAAACTAAGTTAAAAGTGGTTGCTCTAAATGATTTTGATAAATTTAATTCATACTCGAGAACTCTTTGGCTTTTTTTCTGGCTGTATTTATCTATTCTTAAGGTAAGTTTTTGGTATTGTTTCGAAGAACTCAAGATCAGCTAGCTATGGGATGCATATTTCAAAATGAAAGAAACATTGAATAATGGCATTAAAACAATTAGACAAACATGGTTTACATTAAACAAATTTAATACATAGCCCCTATTTGATATAGATTAAAATCAGATTTGTAGTAGATTTTAATAAAAATTGATGAGATTTGTGGTTGAAGAGTTGTGAGTCCATAAAATGTTTGATTAAAACTAATTGTTGACTTTAATTTGAGATTAAAATCAAATTTTATTTAAAATCAAACATGGACATAATTCTATTTAATTTGTTCTTATTAACTCCAAAGTCAAGTGGAATAATTTTTTACAATCGTACTACAAGGATCGATTTTTTGACAGCAAGTTTGACACCCACACATAGTGCTGCAAGTTGGATTGGAAAAACCCGATTCTGTCTGATTTCGTTCAGAAATTTTCCAAAAAAATTCGATTCTAGTTGGTTCGAAATCCGAAACTTCCAAATTCCGAAATTTCCGAAAAATTTGATTTGAATAGGAACGAATTTCAAATTCCAAAAATCTCAAAATTTCGATCCAAAAATTTCCGAAATATTCCTAACATATATCCGATCAAAAAATTCTGATTTTTTCCGATTAAATTCCGAAAATTTTTGTATTTGCATTACAATTAATAATATATGATCTTAGAAAATAATTTTTTCAACAATTAATAATATTAAAATATTATTAACATGAGATTTAAAATATAAATAATGGGTAACACTTTCCCTTAGTTAAAAAAAATAGAGAGAATAACACTTCATTTTTAGCATAGGATTTAAGTTAGGTAAATTGGTGTGATGAAAAAATATTTTGCACATTAGATGTAATAAAATAGTTCAGATTAAATCAAAAGTTCAAAATGTGTTGTTAGTTGTGTTATCACAAAGTTTGCGTTACTTATTCACTGTTTGTATGATCATTAAGTTTAGACTTTGGAACGTGACACTACTTGTTTATTAGAAAAAAAATATTTGAAGCAAAAATATTAGATTTACATGAAGTTATAAGATGAAAAAATTCAATAATTTTATCATTGTTAACTTTTATTTTATTGGATTACGATGAAAAACTTATATTAAACCTATTTATAAATGTTATGTCGTTATTTTGTTATTTTTTTTGTGGTTTACAACTTTAATTATAGTTTTTGACTAGTTGAGGTTTTGAACTCATTTAGTTTAAGACATTCAATTCCCTAATTTTTTTTTTTTCATATACTTATGATTATTATAAATCTTGATAAAATATTAAATATTGGAAATTTCCTAATTTCAGTTTGGAATGAAGTTTGTGCATTCCGAAAATTTTGGAACGGAATTTGGAACAACATTTTGATTCTGAAATTTTTTGGAATGAAACTTGGAACACCTATTTCCGATCCGTTCCGTCCGAAAAACACCCCTACCCACACACATGGCAATAATCTATTTTTTACGCATCACATCAACTTTAAAAACAACAATTCCCAACTCCCCCACATCATTTTCGATCAGCCATGAGAATATTGCAAGTGCAAAATATTGCAAAGAATTAATAAAGTGAACTTTTTTAGTCCGAATTGTCGATCCCACAAAGACTAATCAAATTCACAATTTTATCTAAGATTCTTCTCTCGAATTTAAATTAGTTCTATCTCAAGTGGTCAACCACATATCTCTATGTTGGATAAGAATAAGTCTCTAATAGATGCATTCAATCACAAGAATTTATTAAGATCAAAACAATCACAACCATGTATCTCTACCCTTTTGTTAATTGCTGTAATTTATTTCGTGGTCTAGGTTGTTAACTCACCTCTAGGATTATGAAAACAACCACAAATTTATCGAATTGATGATCAAGCAATTCATGCATTAGACTCAATAATATATTCAGCACATAAGATTTATAGTCCAAAACTCGAGAATCAAAATTAACTATTCAAACAATGTCACATCGTCCATCCCAACTAATAAACTAGTTACTTATAATTAAATAAATACAAGAAGAAGGAAGAATTGAAAATATCACCCAATTTTAGAAATAAGTTTGAGAAGAGGAAGTTGATTCTTGCACCAAGACTCAATCTTCAACCCAAGTTCTGATTTCTTTTTTGGTTTCTTGGAATTTCTCCATGATTTCTTATAGAATGTAGATAGATAATGAATTGGGGGAACCATTTTCTAGGTCTAGAGAAGGTCTTTTTATAGTTTATAAGTCAAAAAGTTGTATAATCCTGGTTGGGATCCAAAAAAATTTTAAAAAATAAAATAATTTTTTTTTAGAAAAAGGTCAAAAATCGGTTGAAAAACCCTACATTCCGTCTCAATCGAACTGCGGCATACATGGACTATTCATGGCCGTGGGTGAACTACGACTTGCAAGCCGCAGGTTGAGTTTCATTCAAATACATTTCAACCCCCATTTTATTGCAATTCAGTCCTCAATATTTCACTTTTATTTCAGTTTGGTCTTTTTTAAATTGCAACTCAAGTCATCAACTTTCAGAAGTCTACAAATTGGTCCCCAAAGTGCTATTTTTGTAAGATTTTGGTCCATTTTCTTCGTTTTACCTCCAAATGTGTCCAAATTTGAGTTTTTCCTAAAAAAATCAAAACAAATAAATAATTAGGCAAAATCAAACTCTAAAATACTCACAATTGTCTAAATTTTAGATCAAAATAAGTATGAAAACGTACTTATCAAATCTCCCAACTTAAACTCTTGTTTGTCCTCGCATAAGATAAAGCAAACAATCACACAAACATAGCAATATAATAAAATTCATGACACTAACACATGTTAAATACCTTTCCGATTTTGCTTCAAGATTTAGAACTATTACTAATCCCTAAAAAAATTTCAAATGGTGCTATACAATTTTTAACTCAATACATGCTCGACGTGCGTGTGTGTTTAGTCAACTTAGTCATCATAATGCGCTAAATAGGTTATCTCCTGACCCTTAGCGGTCAAATCTATCTTTCCCTCTCCTGGGATACACTTCCCCCCTAAACTTGTTATTTTCTCTCTAACTTGGGGTATAATTTCTAAGGCTGTATCTTAAATCACTAACTCCTCTCTCGCTCAAGTTTAGGACTGTCTAACCAGCAACAACAACTATTTCAGTTTGCAATGATTCTCCTTTATTTTGAATGACCAAACCATCAAATATCCACTAGGCAATTCAAATTCACTAGTAATCTTAATCCCCGTTATGCAGTACTTCTCTCCATTAAGTAAAAGATGACCACTGTAACGAGCTTTAGGCCGGTGGCTTCCAAGTCAGATGATCATAGGGCACCAGGTATCAAAATACCCCTACGAGCTTAGTGATTCAATTCAAATATGCTCTGAAGAAAGTGTGTCAAATGAATTCAATATTCTAATAATGCTTTTCTTTTTCTTTTTTTAATGTAAATAACTCTATATGATTTACCCCTATCTCTTAAGCTTTCTAGATGACTCTTGTAGCGAGTTTTAGGCTGGTGGCTCTCAAGTCAGATGACAATAGGGTACTAGGTATTGACAAACGCTTAAAGGCTTACTAACTTAAGTAAAAAAAATGCTACAAAGAGAGGTAAACATGCATGAATGTTCATGCAAGGGATCAGCTTACCAGTATCTAGTCATTACCTAACTTCCATAAGTTAGTCAGAATCACTCCAAACATAGTTTTTGCACACATGGAATTAAAACAACCCTAAATAGAAACTATCACCAGTTATACACTCCCAAACTATATAACTAATTGGTCAAGTGATTGAATAATATTTTTCATATGGGTTTGTATCCTTAATTCCATACTACAACATATCATTTCTATTCAAGTGTCACATTTATGCCCAATAATCAAATTGACTATGTGTTCAAATAATAATCTAGCATGAGTCAAATTACTCCAAGTATAACAAATCTGTCCACAATTTATTAATCACATAGTTTCAAACATGAAGTGCCGACAATGCTATTAAACTTAAAAAAACAAATATGCAAAAACAAAAAGCACAATTTTTTTTATTTTAATTAAAACTAAAAGCGATAATTTAACTCAAGTTTTTTAACGCACACCCCCAAACTTAAGCATCACATTATCCTCAATATGTCAAAAAATTATATGAAAATAATAAAAACACAAGATGGAACAATGTACTCCCCTGGGGTATGATTTGAAGTTGACGAAGATCATTACGACTTTTGATTTGTGGATGTAAGATCAATCTGCTTGCTTTCTTGTCGCTGGACTTGGACTTTTCCTTCAAGAATTAATAATATACATTAATTATAGCATATAAGGTTTAAATGTTTACAGTTAATTCACACCAAGAAGATTTAAAATCTCTAAATTTTATAAAAAATAATTTAACAGAGTGTACATCCCTTCAAAGATTCCTATGACTAGGAAAATATAAGTTTTACAATTTGTTTTGAGGATTAAAAATTGAGGTGTAACCTTAAAATTTATATCATATCCTATTTGGATTGAGAGATTTTTTATTATTTTTTTTAGATCCGAAAATAACAATAAATAAATTAGAAATAAAATAAAGTTATAAAAAAAAAATCATTATGTGAAAATCTGCTAGTTACAGGGCAACGATGATAACCTTTTATTCTAAGTAATTAAGAACTCCAAAAAAATTGTGGGAAACGTGTCCCAATTCCTAATGCAAGTTCTAATACAACTACATGATATTAAAATTCAAAAGCAGGAGTTTAAAGTTTAGAAGTCGGTTTACCACCCTCTAGTTTTTGATTTATACTTGTCTCTAGCTCAACTTTTTGCAACTCCCATCATGGTTGCTTAAAAGAGGCTCTTAATGCATTGCACTGCTTGCAATTTCCTTCTTTACATTTCTCAATCTTACTTTGCACTTTGATGAATCCATGATATGTGCTTTGAGTGTCCTCGTTCTTCAGATTTTCACCTTTCTTTTGTACAACTTCCTCTACCTTGAAGCAACTTTCAGGTTGATAGTATTGATTTGGGTGTTGAGTGATGCTGAAAGTTACTTGTTCATCATGCACCCTTAATCTCACCTCTCATTTTTCAATATCTATTAAAGCTTGTCCCGTGACAAGGAATGGTATACCAAGTATGAGGAGCATTCTACTGTCATCTTCAATGTCAAGAATCACAAAGTCCGTTGGGAAGAAAAATTTATCCACCTTGACAAGCACATCTTCTATGATTCTATATGGATATGGATACTACGTCGATCTATCAGCCAACTGTAGTGTGATTTTGGTGGGTTTGGGTTTCCCCAATCCAAGTTTCCTACAAACACATAGTGGCATTAAATTAACACTTACCCCTAAATCACACAAAACTCTATCAAAATTAAATTTTTCAATTTTATAAGGGATAAAGAAACTCATTTGACCTTTGAGCTGTGGTAGCAGTTTATTTTGTAGAGTTACACTACATTCTTCAGTTAAGGACACATTCTCAAATTCCTCCACATATCATCTCTTTCATGAACTTGAGGTGGCATTTGAGCCAGAGCCTCTGCACAAGGTATGTTAATGTGTACTTTCTTGAATATTTCTAGAAATTTACCAAACTGCTTTTCGAGCTTGTGCTTCTTCAATTTTTGAGGAAAAGGAATCCGTGGCACATAAGCTTTGACAAGAGGCAGGGACTCATCTTTTTATTTTTTCGACATTTTCTTGAAGTTTTGAAGTTGACGTGGCTTCTTTCGCAATTGTATGTTCTTCGAGACTGTCTGCTGCTTGCTCTTTTCAGGCCTTTTTTACATGTATTTCTGGCAGCTAAACACTAATTCTAGTTGTTATAGCCTGCAATTCCTTTTGTGTCATATTTCTTTGAAGTGCTTGAGGGAACAAAATTGGAGGTACATATGCATTTGGTGGGACATATTCCTCTATGGGGATGTATGGACAATCCTGAGTAGCTATTTGAGAAACTGGAGTATTGAATTTTCTGTTTCCACTGTAGATGCCACTTTGATTTGCTCCCTAGGATTTTTCACTGCATTGCTCGGCAAGTTCCCCGGTGCTCTATGTGATAATGTCCAGCTATCTGTCTAATATGTGTCTCTAGTTTGAGTATTAATGCTTGTTGACTTTGATAATTCATTTCAATCTTCCCAAACATCTTGTCTGCTCTTTGCATGTACTGCTGAAATATATCCCTCAAACTTAGTCTCTTTTCATGTCGTGGATTGTTGGCATTCTGATTATTTGACCATCTAAAGTTTGGAAGTTGCCTCCAACCCAGATTGTAAGTTTGAGAATAAGGATTGTATTTTTGTTGGTTACCATTATGCACAAAATTGATATGTTATTCTGATGTGGCAATCAAAATACATTCCTCGGTAAGATGATTTGCTCTGCAGTTTTCACATATTGGACGTGATGAATGGCATGAACCCCTAATGTTTGTGCCTTGACCAAAATTTATACCTGTTTTGTTAATGCAGCTATCTGAGCATTCATAGCATATGTCCCATTTGTTGATGAGTCTACTATATATTTGCATTGCGGAGTCAGTCCAGAATTGAAAAATGGTACCCTTAGGCACCTCTTATACCCATGATATGGACATTTTCGAAGTGATTCCTTGAATCTTCCCCATGCATCATGAAAGTTTTCCCCGTCATATTGTTGGAATGTAAATATCTCTAGCTTCATCTTGACTATCTTAGCAGGAGAAAAATATTTGTTACAGAATTTTCTGGCCAAGTCGTCCCAAGTAGTGATGCTAGATTCAGGTTTTGAATCGAGTTATTCCAAACCAACATCCCTTAAGGTAAAATGAATGACAACGGGGCGGGGATGCCTTTCCTCGTCCCCGCCCCGTCCCCATTTTATCGGGGATGGGACGGGTCGGGGATGGAAAAATCCCCATTTACATCCCCATTTGTTTTTTTTTTTTAAGTTTTAAAAAAATTTATGCAGACAATATAATGAAATATGCAGGGGATAACCCTAACATTTTCTAAATCCAATAATCTTTACATATTATTTGGACATTCATCTAATATATATATATATGTATATTTTTTTTTTGTGTCGTTATTTTATATTTGATTAGATAAGAAAATACAACTCGATAAGGTTAATAACTAATAATTAGTAACTTTTTCAAAATAAGCATTTAAAGTTTATAACTTGATAAGTACTAAATTTTTGGTGCAAGAAATTTGACATTATAGGACTTTTGTACAGATAATATAGGATTTTTTTTTTGACTTATTAATGGAACTTGTTAATTGGGGATGTGGATCGGGGACGGGGCGGGGATGGGGATAAGACGGTCATCCCCGTCCCCGCCCCATCCCCGGTTCGGGGATGCTTTTTCATCCCCATCCCCGTCTTTGTCGGGGATTCCCCTCCCAATTTGGGACGGGTCCCCGTCGGTTTCGGGTATTCTCCACCCCGTTGCCATCCCTAAAAGGGAATAACCTTAATTTGATATCATCTTCATTTGCTTCATCTAACTGGACATTTTGGCACATTCGTTGAAAATTGACATTGTGAACATGTGGGTTTTTATGTACTTTTCCATAGAATTGCATGTTGTTGCTGAAAAGGTTGATGAGATCCGCTCGAATTTAGAAATTATTCTTTCCAAATGGTGGATAAAGAATACTACATAATGATTAATAGTTGGAGCATGTGTTAGAAATTGTGTCATAGGAAGATTTCTCTCGTCCTCTTCTTTATTTTTTTCCCTAAATGTGTGCAACATTTAATTGAGCAGCCAAAGCGGTAACCTTGGGGGCTTCTTGTTCCATATCTATGCGAGCATGTTCGTCATCCATTGGGCTTTGTTGCAAATCTTCTTGTTCTTGGTTGTGTTCTCTACGTCTTCGTCTAAAAACATGTTCAATCTTGAGGTCTAGATGTTCAAGATCTTTGCTTTGCGAACGGAGCATACAATGACACCTTTTTCTTTAAAAAGAAATAAAGAAAATCAAAGTAACAAGAAAACTAATTCTAACTAATAAAAATCAAAATAAAAAACAAAAGAGATTAATCTAAACAAATAACAAATAAAAATTAGTCCCTAGCAACGGCGCAAATGATTGTTTTGAGAATATCGCAAGTACACAATTTCGCAAACAAGTAGTAAAGATGACTTTTTAAGTCTGGGTTGTCGATTCCATAAGGACTAACTTATTTACTATTGGATTCGATTAATCAAATCCTAAACTACAAATAAATGCAAAGATCTTGATTTTTTAAAGATAAAAAATTAATAAAAGCAATTATTTATGAAACTAAATGAAGTGAGCAAAGTAGAAAATTGGATTTTTGTTTCTATGAATAAAAAGTGTTAAGACTCATGATAGTAACATTGTTATCCTATTTAATTTTCCGTCTCAAACTCTTTTTCTAAAATAGCATTTGATCAAATTCACAATTTTATCTACGATTCCTCTCTTGAGTTTAAATTAGTTCTATCTCAAAGGTCAACCACATATCTTTATGTTGGGTCACAATAAGCTCCTATTAGATGCATTCAATAATAAGAATTTATTAAGATTACAACGATCACAACCATGTATCTCTACCATATTGTTAATTGTTGGAATTTATTTCATGGTCTATGTTGTTAACTATGAAAACAACCCACGAATTCATCAAATTGGTATTCAAGAAATTCATGCATTAAACTCAATAATAAATTCAACACATAAGATTTATAGTTCAAAACTTGAGAATCAAAATTGACAATTGAAACAACGTCACATCATTCGTCACAACTAATAAACTAGTTACACATAATTAAATAAATACAAGAAGAAAGAAGAATTGAAAACATTGCCAAATTCTAGAAATAAGTTTGAGAAGAGGAAGGGGATTCTTGCACCAAGATCCAATCTTCAACCCAAGTTCTTGATTTCTTTTTTGGTTTCTTGAAATTTCTTCTTGATTTCTTGTAGAATGTAGATGAATAGTGAATAGGGGGATCCTTTTCTGGGTCTAGAGAGGGTTTTTTTTTAATAATTTAGAAGTCAAAAAATGGTTTAATCCTAGTTGGGATCGAAAAGAATTTAAAAAAATAAAATAAAAATTTGAAAAAACATTAAAAATCAGTTGAAAATCTACATTCCATTTGAGCCGAACAGCGGTCCCATCACAGTTTAAAAAATTGCGGTGCGGACCACGACATAGAGGGACTATTCATAGCGGCAAGTGAACCGCAACTTGCAAACCCCAGTCAACCTGTGGCTTAAGTTCCATTCAAACGCATTTCAATCCTCATTTTATTACAATCCAGGTCCTCCGAGTTCCTCATTTCAGTCCTCATTTTATTTCATTTTTGTCCATTTTAAATTGCAACTGAAGTCTTTCAACTTTAAGAAGTTTACAAATTGTTCCCCAAAGTGGTATATTTGTACGATTTTGGTCAATTTTTTTAGTTTTGCCTCCTAACACGTCCAAATTCGAGCTTTTCCTAAAACAGTCAAAATAAATAAAAAAAATTAGGCAATAACAAACTCTAAACTAGTCACAACTGTCTAGATTTTAAATCAAAGTACGGAAGAAAGTACGAAAACATACTTATCACCCATTCGGTCATCATTTTAGGGCTCTTTAGCATTTTCAATTTTTTATTTATCACCAATTGAGAGAGAGGGTGGAGAAGAAGAGAGAAAATAATAAAGAGAGGGAAATTTTGAATAAAAATATTAAATAGTTATAAAATGTATATAATGTGAATGATTAAATTTACCCTTGTAAATTTAACTTTATTACAATTGTGACATTGCTCTCTCCTATAAATAGGGGTTTGATTTAGAGGTTTTGATATACCTCTTTAATAAGAAAAATTCAATCTTTCTCTCTCTATCTTTTTATTCTCTTTATTTTACTCTAGTTTTACAACATAAATATAAATTACTTGACTATTTTCGCTCAACATAAATCATGTGTAGTACACATGACTTATTTAACGGCCAAACTAACGGACTCCGACAAAATAGATTAACTATGCTAATAAATGATACGTTGGGGACCTACGTTGTAAAAAATAAATTTTGAATGTTTACAGCTTTTTGAAAGATTGGCGACTAAATCTGCAATTAATCTATTTTCTTCTCATTATAAGTTGTATTAAGCCCCCATTTTTTGGTCATTTTAAAGAGAAATTGTTTTTTGTAGAATGTGTGGTGGTGGAGTAGGGAAAAGTTTTGAGATTACATGCAGAATATTTTATCGTGTGAATGTGTGGTTGAAAATGAATATGAGAAAAAAGACGTTAGATTTACAGAGAATCAAACAAATGCTAAATATGTAAATTTAAGGGTAAGGCTCGTTGTGTCCCCATTTTCATTTATCTTTTGAAAACATATTGCAAGCCCTGACTAAATTAATCGTGAATCTATCCCTGCATGCTTGGAAAATTTGAAGAGTACTTATGTTGTTGTAGATCATCTATACTAATGTTTGCCTAATGCAGTAGAGACGGATGCAGATTTCGATGCAATCTTTCTGGTTTAAAGAAGATGTAAACCATAATTATGTGGAAAATCATTCGAGAAATTGTTGAAAAAATATAAATAAAAGTCTCATGTATAGGCTAGAAATGATGATGATAATACACCTATAACAAGCTAAGCTTATGGAATAAAACATCAAATCTCAATTCCTAACATGCTGTACGGAAAATTAGTTGAAGAAACCGCTGCAACAATACAAATCATCGAAATTTCCTGTCTTTGTTTAACAAAATTTTTGACAATATGAGCTGAAAATTACTTGTCCAATGTGAAAATTACTTATCCAATATCTTCACGTAACCTTAAGGTAGTGCTTCCAGCTTTCCAAAGCTCATGACTTTAACTTAATTATTAAGAGCCTCTATGGTAACGTGAGTTTTTTTTTTTTTTTTTTTTTTTTTTTTGTGGTTTAAAAATGTTAAAAAGTTAAAAATTGTAGATTTGACTAAAAATGGATGATTGCGATTGAGGTGAAAAAAAATTTCGTTACCAAACAAGCTCTAAAAGGAAAAGATTATAAATTGAAGAGAATTTACTATCTAATTTTATGTAACTACAATAATTCTACAGATATTTACCACAAAATTGATAGAAAATAACAGTGCGAAGATACTGATTTTTAAAGTTCCATAAAGGTCGCACGGGTTTATATAAATATATTAAATGAATTATGATTAGATTAATTGCATACTCTACACGATAATAACTCGTTTGAGAACTGCGTTTCAAAATGACCTTTTGAACTCATACTATGATGAATCTCGAGTTTCATTTCGAAACAGCAATTCTTAGTAAAAGAAGATACTCCAAAGATTTATATTTTCAATTATCGTTTCATATTTAAGTGGTGTGATATTTTAGTACACTATTTGACTTTAATAAGAACATAGAAGATGTAATTGCCTGCCCCCACCTCATCATTGTCACCAATAATCAATCTCCTTTAGTGTGAGCCATTAAACAAAAATGTGTACAAAATTTATAGGCTTTTTTCGATTCAACATCATTACGATCGATCCCAATAGATTGTTTGCGCATTGAATATTTTATATCGCTTTTTTCTTCTTTCTTACTACATTTTCTTTGTACTTTTCAATCCAAATCGATTAAAATAATAATAATAATAGTAGATGTTAAACACACACACACACATGCATACAGCATATATACATGTATATATTAATTGTAATTATAAATCTCAGAAAATGAGAACTAGATCACATCTGGCTTGAGTTGTAGCAATAATGAAGGCTAAGTTCAGTGGCTAAGCAGAAAACATGCATTTTCCACATATTAGCCAACTCATCACGTGCATTGCACACTATTTAATATTTATTAATTTCAAGAAATTAATCCTTTTGATTTGACCAACCACATTAATTAATATCATTATGGTGTAGACAAAGTATCCAACTTCCCTCTGGCGTGCCGTCACGTTTACTCATATGTTTCTTTGAAATTTCATTACTACTCTGAACATCTAAAATCATCAAACATAATCACAATTAATTAAACATTTTATTCACGATAAAAGAGGAAAAAAAAAAAAAAGAATCATTCATATGATATTCTACTACAAATTCTATGGTTTTGATCATATAATTTACATTAATCAAACTCATTAGATCATATGCCATGATCTATAAATTACATGGATTCAAGAACTAAAACAATTGAAAATCACATCTCATCACTAACCATTCTGTTGTATATAATATGTATCTTCACTTCTGCATCATCAAAAGCCTAATGGTGTAAAGGGTTTGGTCCGGTAGGGACAAGGCGCTTTTCGACACCATAACGTGGGTCGATCTCATTTTCCAGTGTGCCTGGATGGTGGAGTTCTGGTGCACGTTTCCGGTGCTTGAGGCGCTTCAGAAACGGCTTAAAGTCAAACTTTCTGCTGGTGGCTAGTGCTTCTCTATGGAGCAAAGGATGATATAAAGAGGAACTTTTGAGGTCTTTCGAGGTGTAACCCTCATGAATTAGTATTAGGAAAAGAAAGAGGCAAAGAATGGGATAGAGTAAATGGGGAATTTTGATGGCCATATGGAGAAAAATGGAGGAGAATTAGGGTTTGGAGGGGAAGCATGGAGCAATGAAATAAGAAGAAATGGGGTTTAGTCGGTTTGAAGATTGACAACTTGAATTCAATGGATGAGTTCAGATATATGGAGAAAAGGGTTAAATACTGGATGGTGCTTGCTTACATGGGATAATTGTGAGTTTGTTTATATTCAAATTTTATGTTAGACTTAGAAAGAGGAGAGGAGGGGTGGATGGTGGGTAGTGGGGTTTCCAATAAATGTTCCTTGAAAATCAAGGAACAAAAGAGGTCATTATGTGGATTGTCAAACCCTGAATTATGTAATGGTTGATTATAGTCACTACTTCCTATATTCAACTTTGATTATCTTGAAACTAGAAAATTATATATAGTCAAGCTCTATTATCTATGTTAAGGCAGAAGAGTTTGCAATCGATTACAGAATATAGTTGGCAGGACTAGCTATAGACACACCATCCATACAAAGGAAGAAGTCTTTCAAGGTTAGGATCTTGTAGACAAAAATCTCGAACCATGGTGATGTACAATAAGAACTATATGATCAATGCGAGAAATTAAAGTGTTGGGATTTTTTTGGTCTCGATCAAGTCTCGGGGGCGATGATTATAGATTGCGTCAGTTGAGGATTATGGCTGGCCATGATCGAAGAGTATGGTATTGTCCAAGTCTCCGCAATTAGGTAATCTATTTAGGGATGGGCTAGGGGACTTTACTACCCATTTCGAGGTTTCAATTGGGTCTCACTAGTCACTCGATAGGTAGATTTCGAGACGACCCAACTTAATTAGGGAAATGGTCTTAACCCTAATAAAGTACAATTGGTACTTAAACACTCCACTTCCTCACTTCTTGGTAGAACACTAATCCCTCCCTTTTCTCTTGGTGAGACAACCGACCCTCTCCCTATTTCTCTCTTGCATGACTGGAACTGCTCTTGCCTCTTCTTGTTGGTGATTACCACCAATTGACCTTGATGCTTCAATTGTGGGTCTCCTTTGTGGCTGGACCATTGTTGTTTCGGTCCCCTTCATGGCTAGACCTTTTTCTATTTTTGCTTGTTCAAGCTTCCTATGACTCTTCGACTGTGAGCCTAATGTCGTGTGCAACCCCTGTTCGATCTTGTTCCATTTGTGCAACCTCTGTGCGGTTGGTTTCGATCTTAGGGTGTGTGAAGGTAGTGGATGTTGGGTGTTTGGGTTGTTTAAGGAGTGTTTCTCTAGCATCGATTGTCGCGTTATCATTGTGGAATTTTGGACAAAAATTTGAGCCTTGTTGAACACCTTTCAATCGGGTATTCGTGCAATTGAGGGAGTTTTCAATTACTTCATGTAATTTTCATCGTTTTGATTCAAATTATATTATCAATCTATTTTGTTAATCGTTGCTTAACTCATAATCTCTTTGTGTTTTGTAAGGTTTTACATCACAATTTGGTATTAGAGTCTCGGTGGCGTGATTGGCTAAATTTGGAGTCAATATTTGAACTCACCGACTGAGTTCTAGTTCCTTGTTTTAAGTTTCACTAACTGAAAAAATTATGTGTTTTTTGTTGCTAAAATTATTTTCGTTTCAACTACATTTTCAAATTCTGTGTGATTGAAAATTTTTAATTAATTGGTGTTTTAGTGACTTTTGTAGGTTAGGTACTAATTGGAGGTTCTCGAGCTTGGTGCTGATTTACGCTCCAAAATTTGCTAATTGCAAACCATAAAATAAAATAAATAATTTCGCATCTTTCCAATATTATTGACACTGAAAAGTCCGCTCTAATAAATTGGCTGATCATTTGTAAATTCTAGTACTAATATGTCATCGTGTAGAGTGACCATTAGGCTTGCGTTTTCCTATTGCTAGATTGTAGGAATAATCTGCCATTAAATGTGTTTTTCGTAGTTGTTTTTCTTGTAATATCTTTTGTGATCATTTTGTCTGTTGTATTATAATTAGATTTGTCATCTAGACCTTACCTAAACCGAAAATTTACTTGACTTGAGATCTTTGAGTCTCACAGAATTCTAAGAATTTAGAGCGCTATATATCGTGGCCTTTAGAATTTTCTGTGTGATTATTTGTGAGGTGCTTTTTCGGGGTGTGTTTCTTATCTATTAAGATGTCTGCACACCGTTATGAATTGAATTTTTTTTTATGGTGAAGCTGGTTTTTCTATGTGGCAAAAGAAAATGAAAAGTATTTTGATACAAATAAAGGTTTCTAAAGGGACTAACAATTCTTTCCCAAATACCGTAATTGATGATAAAAAGGATTTTGATAAACTTGGATACATTTCTATCATTTTGTATTTATCTGACTCTATTTTACATAAATTTGGTAAACATGATTCCGTTGAATTTTTTTGAAAAAAAATGGAAGATTTTTACTTGATTCAATCCACACCTAATGAACTTTTCTTGCTTGAAAGTTTTTTCAGCCTCAAAATTGATCCCTTTAAAGATTTGGATGATAACCTTGATGTCTTTAAAAAAAATCGTGCAAGACATCACTAACTATGGTGAAAAAGCACATGAATAATATAAAGTTGTTATATTGTTAAATGATATTCCTAACACTTATAAAGATGTTAAGAATGCTATTAAATATGAGAGAGAGAGAGAGAGAGAGAGAGAGAGAGAGAGAGAGAGAGAGAGAGAGAGAGAGAGAGAGAGAGAGAGAGAGACTTTAACTCTTGAAGTTGTCATTGATTCCTTGAAGAGTAAGGAGAGGGAGGTGAAAGCTAAAAGAAATAAAAGAGGTAGTGGTGAAGTTCACATGGTGAGAGGTGGGCGTGGTAAAAACAGAGAAAACTCAACTAATAATGGTGATATATGGAAGGTTAGAAGTGGTTTTAGGTCATAGGGGAAGGCAAAAGGAAAGAAGTGATATGGTTGTGGTAGGTCTAGACATTTAAGGGGAGACTGCACTAGAGAGAAATAAAATGAGAGATGGGGATAGAAATAGGGTCAATGTAGTTAGTTCCACGAATGGTGACCCGAGTGAAGTTTATTGGTGTTTTTCTCACTGCTATTACTGCTGAATTATATGCATTTGATTGTTTTACCTCTTTCGGATGTGTAGTCACTTGATTGAGTTGCATATTTTATGTTGCATTTCATTTGAGTTGATTTGAACATTTGCATGAATTTGAGAGTGAGATGTTATTTGTGTATAACATGATTACATGCAGGTCGTTGGGATTGGTGTGAGGTTTTGACGCTTTGTGTGTTCTCACTATAGGTATCACTTGTGTTCCATTAAGGGGGATGGGTATTCAATAGTTGCTTTAGAAGTGGAGGGCTAGCGTGGGTTTGATGTCTAGATCATGAGAGGTGAAGTTTTAAAATGTCTTTGTTATATTCTATGTGTGAGTATCTCGATTAGGTGGAGGAGGCTCCTATCATCTCTAGGTGAGATGGAGACTCGAGGATTACCTTCTTTGAAAGAGAAGTTAGTTAGTGATAGAGATACATCCATTGTCTTAAGATCTTTTGTAGTTTACCATTTAGGAATGATGGGTAAGTAATCTAGTAAGCATTGATAGCAATGAGAGGAAAGCTACATCGGCTTGGAATGGGTGATTTTGGTTATATATATCTTTTCTTGGGTCATTTGCATATGTTACATGTGTTGATCATTTTGATTAACTTGGTGTTATTGTCAAGTTCTTTGCGTGAACTTGTTGCAAATATTTATATTGTTTTCCCTAAGATGTGCTCTCATCGCATGTGTGCAGTCACCTATAGCTTCATGTTATTATAAGCTCTTGACTGACTCGTGTATGAATTTAATACGTTTATATTGTCTTTAGAAAGCATGCATTGTGATATTACTTGCTAATGTGATATGAATGCATAGTTTGGTTCACTATGATTTAGTTTGTACTTATGTTTGACCTTGACACTTTGATGTGATCCGAAGTAGGAGACCAAAGGAGAAGTCGACCTATGGGCAATGTGACAGTGATCTACGAGGGAAACGGCACAAGTTTCATGCTGGAGTCGAGCCGAGAAGGCGAAAGGATCAAGCCGAGACAAATAATCAAGAAATTGTACAGAAAGACACTTACGGCCGTAAGAAGAAACTTCACGGCCGTAAAACTCAAGTTCACGGCCGTAAAACTCAAATCCTCACGGCCGTAACTCCGCCTTGGGTTTGAATTAAGAATTGCAGAATTTTATAGTTACGGCCGTAATGAAAATGGTCACGGCCGTAAGACTTATGCAGAAGGACATTTACGGCCGTAAATCAGTTCTCACGGCCGTAATATCTAATTTTCCAGATTTCGCGTATTTTAATTTAATTCCGTTTTTAAATTATTTACTCCCATATTTTGGGCCCAAATTAGCGGCTAACCCTAGTTAGGTCAATTGTTACATTATATTACTTTGTATTTCATTATGGAACAACAACTTTGATATTATTGAATGAATGTGAGATTTTCTCTCTCTAAAAGGAGGATTCCTTTTTTTCTTGTTCTTGAAGAACAATTCATAGAACTTATCAAATATTTTCTTGAATATTTGTGGCGTTCCAATCAGAAACTTATCAAGGAATTTGGCATCCCTTGTGGCGTCTCGAAAACCTAGGTTCTTCAATCCGCATCGTCAATTCTTGCGTCGTGATTGTTGGGTCCAGGTTCTATCGTCAATCTTATTTTAATTTCCGTCTATTTTTTCGTGTTCTTGTTAATTTTCTTGTTAGATCTGATTTAGATCTTTCCTAGGGTTTTAGATTTCGTTATTTCCGCGTTTTCGACGAGATTCCCCGAACGGGATCGCGTCATCTGGTATCAGAGCTTGGATCTGTTTCAGATTCTTGCGTTTCTTGATTTTTCGTGTTCTTCGCGTTCTTCGTGTCAGTCACAAATTTTTCCAGTTTGATCCATAAGAGTCAGTCCCAAAAATTCAAAAGTGTTTTTCTTGTTCGTTTCTCGTCCAAATCCAATTCCGTTTTTTTCGCCATATTCGTAGTCAGATTGTCTAACAGTTTAGAAAAAAAATTCCATTATTTTCCTAAATATTCCGAATTTGTTTCTGTGAGGACTAATAATGTCTAGCAGACGAGATTCATCATCTTTATCAGTTGGAGACAACCAGGGAATTTACAAAAGGGAGCCAGCAGCTCTATCAACGAGCCACAACAAACGACCGGAAGGTATGAATAGAGTGAATAAAAATGATGTAGGTGTGATGGAGACGATACATGAGCAGTTTGAGAAGTTGATGACTAGGATGGATAAGCAGGAGGAAACTATTAACAAGTTGCGTAGGGAACAAACTCGTGCGGGTCCTAGGGTTAGGAGGGAAGACAGGAGGGATCATAGGGGGGGACATAATCAAAGGGTTGGTTATGGGTTTGATGATGAAGAGTTTGCGAGTGAAGGAAGTAGTATCCAATCATCTGTGGATAGTGTAAGGAGGAGAAGGGGTAGAGGAGATAGGAATGAAAGGGCGAATAATAGAAGAGATCGTGGTGATCGGGATGAGATAGATGATAATCTAGGTAAAATAAAAATGTCTATTCCACCTTTTCATGGGAGGAGTGATCCGGAGGCTTACCTAGATTGGGAGAAGAAGGTAGAATTGATGTTTGATTGCCACAATTGTTCTGAAGGAAAGAAGGTGAAACTAGCGGTTGTTGAGTTCACCGATTATGCCATTAATTGGTGGGATCAGTTGGTGAAGGATCGGAGGAGAAATGGTGAAGAGCCGGTGGATACATGGCGTGAGATGAAAACCATCATGAGGAAGAGGTTTGTCCCAAGCCACTATCATAGGGATATTTATCAAAGGTTGCAGGGGCTCACGCAGGGTTCTAGGAGTGTAGAGGAATATCATAGAGACATGGAGGTAGCCATGATTAGGGCCAATGTGGTGGAGGATCGGGAAGCTACAATGGCTAGATTTTTGAGTGGGCTAAACAGGGATATTGCGAACATTGTTGAGTTACAACATTATGTGGAACTAGAAGACATGGTTCACATGGCAATGAAGGTAGAAAGGCAATTAAGGCGGAAGGGGACATCTAAACAATCACCAGGAACTTATCCTACATCACAACCGAGGAAGGATCATAATGATGAGCACGTCCCGAAGGGAAAGGAGGAACTTCCAACTAAAGGTAAAAATATTTCTGATTCTCAACCTACTAGGGATAGAAATATTAAGTGCTTTAAGTGTTTGGGGTCGGGCCATATAGCATCACAATGTCCAAATAAAAAAGTAATGCTTTTGCGTGATAATGGTGAAATCAGTTCTGAGGATGAATTTAAGGGAATGCCTAAGTTAGTGGATATTGGGGCTAGTAGTAGCGATGAAGAGGGGCTAACCTATACGATGAAAGGGTCCCTTGTGAATAGACGTGTCCTAAGTTCTCGAACTAAGATGGTTGAGATTGATGAACAGCGGGATAATCTTTTCCACACTAGGTGTTTGGTAGGGAAAAAGGTTTGTGGGATGGTAATTGACGGGGGGAGTTGTACTAATGTGGTTAGTACATTATTGGTGGAGAAGTTAGGATTGCCTAAAGTGAAACACCCCAACCCCTATAAATTACAGTGGTTAACCGAGTCGGGAGAACTTAAGGTGAACAAGCAGGTTAATATTAAATTCACCATTGGGGGTTATAGAGATGAGGTTGTATGTGATGTGGCCCCTATGAATGTTGGGCATATTTTATTGGGAAGGCCGTGGCAACATGATAGGAGAGTGGTGCATGATGGGTTCAAAAATCAATATTCTTTCGTGAAGGGAGGAAAAAGGTTCACTCTTGCTCCGCTAACACCTAAGGAGGTCCAAGAGGACCAACTGAAAATAAAGAGTGAGTTTGAGGGAAAAAATAAGAGCGTTGAGGCCACGACCTCAGAAAAAGGAGAGGGTGTGAAAATTGAAAACAAGAGAGTTGAGGCCACGACCTCAGAAAAAGGTGAGCTTGAGAGTACAAAGAAAAAGAAAAGAGAGTCCACCACAAAAATGAGCTTATTTGCATTCGCTAACACATCCCTCCCTAGTTTGGCTAATTCTGTTTTGCAGGTACTACAATCAGATTACAAAGCTAAGGCCAAAAGGAAAATTAATTGCCGGACAGGACAACCCCAAAGGATGATGTATCGCACCAAACAGGAACAGGTCCCTCGAACAACGAAAGAAAGAGTTACATAAAGGAGAGGCCATATACGGATTCGAGGTCGAATCCTTTCCAAGAAAGGGGGGATGATGTGATCCGAAGTAGGAGACCAAAGGAGAAGTCGACCTATGGGCAATGTGACAGTGATCTACGAGGGAAACTGCACAAGTTTCATGCTGGAGTCGAGCCGAGAAGGCGAAAGGATCAAGCCGAGACAAATAATCAAGAAATTGTGCAGAAAGACACTTACGGCCGTAAGAAGAAACTTCACGGCTGTAAAACTCAAGTTCACGGCCGTAAAACTCAAATCCTCACGGCCGTAACTCCGCCTCGGGTTTGAATTAAGAATTGCAGAATTTTATAGTTACGGCCGTAATGAAAATGGTCACGGCCGTAAGACTTATGCAGAAGGACATTTACGGCCGTAAATCAGTTCTCACGGCCGTAACATCTAATTTTCCAGATTTCGCGTATTTTAATTTAATTCCGTTTTTAAATTATTTACTCCCATATTTTGGGCCCAAATTAGCGGCTAACCCTAGTTAGGTCAATTGTTACATTATATTACTTTGTATTTCATTATGGAACAACAACTTTGATATTATTGAATGAATGTGAGATTTTCTCTCTCTAAAAGGAGGATTCCTTTTTTTCTTGTTCTTGAAGAACAATTCATAGAACTTATCAAATATTTTCTTGAATATTTGTGGCGTTCCAATCAGAAACTTATCATGGAATTTGGCATCCCTTGTGGCGTCTCGAAAACCTAGGTTCTTCAATCCGCATCGTCAATTCTTGCGTCGTGATTGTTGGGTCCAGGTCCTATCGTCAATCTTATTTTAATTTCCGTCTATTTTTTCGTGTTCTTGTTAATTTTCTTGTCAGATCTGATTTAGATCTTTCCTAGGGTTTTAGATTTCGTTATTTCCGCGTTTTCGACGAGATTCCCCGAACGGGATCGCGTCACACTTGGTGAGTAATATTACCAGGTATGACATGTTTCTGACTTGAAACGTTGGTAAATGTACATTAAGTTCTAATTCGTTTGGAATTGTTCTGTACAATTAATAAACTCCGTGTTATAGTTTTGCAGGTTTGCTTGGAACCAAATTAAGTGCAATTGATACTTAAAAATCCACTTCCTCACTTCTCGGTAGAACACAAATCCCTCCCTTTCCTCTTAGTGAGATAACTGGCCCTCTTCCTCTCTCTATCTTGCGTGACTAGAATTGCTCCTACCTATTCTTCTTGGTGTCTACCACTAGCTGACCTTGCTACTTCGGTTGTGTGTCTTCTTTGTGGCTAGACCCTTCTTGCTTCGGCCCCCTTCGTGGCTTAACCTTTTTCCATTGACTACTCATTAAAGCCTCATGTGGCTCTTTAATTGTGAGCCTTGTGCCTTCTTACTGATCGTGCCTTCCCTGTTTCACTGTGTGTAGCCTCTATTCGATTGATTTAGGTCTTAGGGGTGTGTGAAAGCAGCGGAAGTGTTTGGGTTGTTGAGGGAGTGTTTCTCTAGCCTGGATTGTGATGTTACCATTGTGGAGTTTTTGATAGAAATTTGAGCCCCTGTTGAACACCTTTCAGCAGGCTATTCGTGCAATTGAGGGAGTTTTCAATTACTTCAGTTAATTGCTATTGTTTTGATTCAAATTACATTTTCAATCTATTTTATTATTCGTTGTTTAACTCGTGATCTCTTTGTGTTTTGCGAGGTCTTACATCACATAAACACTATTTAAAACTATGGTATAAATTAAGCTATATTTATTGAAAAGTTTGATATAGACTCAAATGAATGTTGGTGTCATACTTACGACGTACACATTGGATGGAAAATTTGACTAGTAGTGTTATGTGAACAGACCTAGAAGAGTTCCGATATAAACAATGACACAAGTTGAGTAGGTTGCAAATTATTTTGACCATGTCATGCAAGAAGAAATCACCGAAGCTGAAATTGGAAGCCAAAACGATGATGAAACTAAGAGCAAAAGGAAGTAGTGGGGTAGTTGTTAATGTAGCAAAAAGCAGGGTTACCGAGTTTCTCAAGCTGTGGTTGAATAGGTTAGGCTCTAAAATAAATATATAGAGTAGGTTAAAACCAATTTAACCTAAGAGGAAATTACACTTAAACCTGCTTTTTAAATTTACATTTCATTAACCAGATTTTAAGTTTAATATTTCAAAATTCGGATTATAATTAGGTAATAATTATAATTTTAAAAAATTATATATCATTATATTCACCCGATCTCTCTATATTTATATTCACTCACCCTCTCTACTCTATCACTCTACTCATTCTCTCTTCACTCACTATCTATAGTCAACCGAATGAAATGCCATCAATGAGATTTTGGCCAAATTGGAGTAGGCGAAGCATTAGCGGGGCTTGCTTAGATTTTATCTGCTTTTGGTTTCTGATTCAACTTTCAATTTTTTAAGATTTGGTTTTACTAGGCATGGACATTTATCGGTTTGGTATTGAAAGAACCAAAACTTTCGATTTAGTTCGGTTCCATTCAGTTCAAAAAACCAAAAAAATCTTCCATTAAGCGTTCAACAAAAAAAAATACTTAAATAGACAGCACTCTACCCATTTTTAGGGTGACGGTTCTGACATGAATTTATGTTCTTTACTTCGCTTATTCTAAAGCTTCCAACTCACCAAGATATTAGATTAACCAAATTGATCTTGATGAATCAAAGAACCATTAAAGTCACGAAAAGATATACATAACACTGTCGATAGATTAAGATGAAATATAAGATGATCAAGTAGAATTTAGTTCTCCGCAATCATGCTATATAGAATTAAACACGACACCTGGTCCGTTCAATGTCCTCCAAGTGTACTAGTGTCATACAGTACTTCTCAATGCAAGTACACAAATTATATTATCACAAGTGATCGGGACACTTTAATTCACATGCTCGGTAATTCATAAATACAATAAATAAATAAAACTAGAATTATTATTAAATGTTAATTTATCACAACAAAATATACTATATGAGCACATAACCCAACAAATTGCCCACATGTCCTTGAGTATATGTGTCATGGAAAATATGGAATTTTAAAGTGACTCTTGGTCTTAAGAACGACTAAATTATTAGTGACGATGCGATCTCATTTCAAGAATGGATCTTAGTACGTTCATTGATGGGGTTATTGTGGCGCCCCAAATTCGTTTTCTATTTCTATGCATTTATTTATTTTCCTGTCAAATTTTTTATTTTTTCAAACGAATAAAATAATATTTTATCCATTCGCTCTAAATATAAATATAAACTTGAACATTTATTTTTAAAGTATAATTTGAAATTATTAAAAATAAGTATTTTTCTCTGAAATATCATTCATAATTTAATTAGAAGAAAACAAATAAACTAACAATAATATAAAAACTTTATAGTCAGTAGTTGATATAAAAATATCTGTTTAAAACAGGGAACAAAGAGCGAAGAGTGGAAGATAGCCGAGAATAGCTATTTAAAAATCTTTAACTATTTTGAAATCAAATAAAACTACTTAAAAGTAGTTGGACCTTTTTCGGATTTTCCTGATGAAAGGCCCATGAACTACGGTCAAGTACCCAGTACAAAATCGTCCTGTCATTTGAGAGCTGACACCAACCTTCATTTCATGCATTATCACACCTACAATGCAAAACCAAATGAGTTAAGTGACATATGTATGATCATGCCTATGAGTTTCGATTCATTTTCTCACAATCATCTCATCTTAGGCTCCATGCATTTTCTTTATCTCAGTTTATCCACATTTTCTACTTGGGCCTAAATCTCACTACGTTGTATCGTATGAACTCAAATATCAATATGACCGATAAAATGCGCCTTTCAATGCCTGTGGTCCGTCATCGCCCACGAGACTCAAGACTCCACAGTTTAAATCCATCGTCGTCCACCGAGACTCAAGATATTGCACCGAGAATTATATTATATCAATCAGGCCTAACCTATTATATACAGCGCTCGGCATGTCGATCCGCGGTCCCAAGACCACCAAGAGACCTCCCAACACCGTCCGTATACTGGTGCTAGACCGCCAACACCCCATCCTCGACTACCCTTAATGACCATTGGGAGCCTCAAGCGGGTGTATATATCTGGATGTGAAGTAAAGTACGGTATACTCGTATGGCGTTTTATTATCATCGACATCATTCTCTCCATATATCTCCATATACACTTTATCTCTTTCTTTACCATTTATGAAGGATTTCTTCTAAGTCCACACAATGCACATGTTAATGCATATGAATGTCAAAATATATTTCGTGCACCAATTTTACATCATATAATCACGTAATATACCATTCTAATTATATCCATGTGCATTAATAACATGCAATATCATCAAATCTTGTTTCGCATACTTTCATCATATACAGATAATTGAAACATCATATTTAACTTATATTCTACCAACAATATTTATTACATAATCACGTAGGAGCACGTAATAATATTATTATTGTTTTGCATTGTTGTTGGAATGTTACTTACCTCATTTGTTAGGTATCCTAGAGTTTAAGCCCTTATTCTTTTTGCTGTTTTGAGGTCGTTTTCTGTTTTTATTTTCGAAAACGCTAAAAACGCGTTCTCTTTACCATTTTCGAAAACGCATTTTGGAAAACAAAAAAAAAAATTGTACACAAAACGAAAAACGCCTAAAACCTCGTTTTGGGCGTTTTGTGTGTATTTCGACAAAAAATGTCCAAAACGCGAAAATCGCGTTTTGGGAATTTTTTTTTTTTAACTTAGAACTAAGCTTAATATAAAGTTTTTATTTTTTTTTTATTTTTTTTAGAATTATCCTAACTTGGAACTAAGCCTAAATAAAGTTTTTTTTTTTTTTTTTTAGAATTATCCTAACTTGGAATTAAGTTTAAATAAAGTTTTATTGAATTCAATATCAACATTAAAAAAAAAAATTAAGTGAGAATTCTTCTTGTTATATTTCAAAAAATGCACTGATAAATGAACTCCGGTGGTTTTGAAAGAACTTGCATTTTCTGGATTTTAATAGAAGTAGAGCTTTCTCAAATCTCAAACCTGATCAAGCTGTGTTAATATAGACTCTTCATGCTCACATTAGTGTGTTGCATGTAACCATATTTTTAGTTATTGTGAAAGGAAATTTGAGTTTGAGTTAGTAGTATTCTGTAAGCAAATTAATTAAAAATAGTTTAAGTAGTATTCTGTAAAATTTCAAACAGAACGTGTTTTCCAGCTTTTCATTTTCAAAAACAGTTTTCAGAAATGACAAACCAAACGCGTTTTCAGCAAATTTGAAATCAAAAATGAAAACAGGAAACACAAAACATTTTCGAAAATGAAAATACAAAATAAAATACAAACAGAACACCACCTAAGGCTTTATTCCTCAATACTTTGCGACCCTAATATCTGTTTGGAATCGAACTAAATTGATCATCACTTTCACTCCTTACCTATCATATATTTAAGTTATAATTTAGTCACTACCATATAAAAATACAATTGGTACTATAACCGATTTGGATTTACACTCGATATATAATACTACTATTCTATTACTACTCAATTCAGTTGACTCCACATTATTTATCAATTAATTTTATTCATGCTAATTATTTCATATAAACGGGATTACAAGAACACATGTTCATTTGCCATGTGACCCACTTATTAAAAACAAAGAGAGTTTTGGCAATTTCAATTTATTTCTCTCTGTTTATGTTTATGTTTTTATTTTATTTATTTATTTCTAAATATGGAGATCATCCTTCAAATTCTACTCATACTACCCATGTCAAACTACGTAGACTTAATTTGTTAAGTTACGTCTCTTTAGGAATATTTTCCAAAATCTTGTATATTAATTTAATTCAAAGTTACAAGAAATATTATCATACATACATATTATAATTTTTTTGAGATAAAACCTTCCGTCTGAAACAACCTCTTAGGATTTCACAAATGAGTAATGCTATTTATCTCACGGTTGAGATCAATCTTAACTCAATTGACACATATTCATTGGAGAATGGAGAGGTGCCCATATATACATGCACAAGCCACATTTTCAATTTTTAATGGGAGAGTGCCAACTGGGCTGAGATTTATCTTAACTTTGAAATACATAACATTATTCTTAACGAATAGGTCTAAAATTTAACACTTTTCCCAAAATATCTTTCGTAGAACTTTCATATGTAGTTAATGTACATATTACATACACAAGATTACATTGTTTAAGACTGAGGTATTGCTGGTTGAGGTTCCGTGTTCGAATCCTCTTACCAGCAGGGTGGAACTGTGCCTCTCCAAAAAAAATCTCTCATACGCGTAGGGCCAGACCGGAGGGGGGTTTTCTGGAGTATGGGGCCGCAGTGCGGTGGGGCCAGTCACCTGTATAAAAAGTTTACCCAACACAGTTTTTACCAAAGTCCTCTTTCCTTAGTGGTTAAGATTGAGGTATTGCTGGCTGAGGTTCCGTGTTCAAGTCCTCTTACCAGTAGGGTGGTACTGTGCCTCTCCAAGAAAATCTCTCATACGCGTAGGGCCAAGCGGCCAGGCCGGATGGGGATTTTCTGGAGTATGAGGCCGCAGTGCGGTGGGGCCAGTCACCTGTATAAAAAGTTTACCCTACACAGTTTTTGCCCCCAGGGCACATCTCCAAGTGGCAAAGGGGATGGGTGGTAAGTGCTCAGCGCAGCTGTGTGCTTGGTTCAATTCCCCGCAAGGTGGGATTGGCCTTGTGGCAAGCGGGAGTTATTGAGATTTGCTTATACTTACCATAAGTCCATCCACCCTGGCTCCTTGGAGGCATAACCTGAATTTATCTTCCCGAACCAAGGACCTTGAACGTGATCGGTTCGAATCCTCAGGGTGTGGGCTACACCTTTTTTTTTTAAATAACTTATTACTTTTACAAAGATTGAATATTGGAAAGCACCAGCAAAGACTTCTGGGTCCACTACTTAGGGTTAACAAAATCATATATAAATATAGATATTATGATGATTAAAGAAAAGTTTAATTCCTAAAATAAATTAACAATAACATCACAAAGAAAAAATTTATAAAAGGAAAGAAAACATACCCGAAGTCGGTGAGAAATTCACCCTCATCTCTCTAATATATAGGAGTAGGTGGGGGTTAATCTTGCAATTCTTATATTTTTTACTTTGTTCTAAAATTGCAATCTTAATCCCATGGTAATACTTTAGTTATAGCTTTCTCCAAAATTTATATATTAGTTCAATTAAGTCCCTAAAGTATTTATTAAATTTCTATTTCACTTTTTAAGTGGGTCCCATTAAATGTGAATAATTGAATATAATAATAAGATAATTTTTCGGGATGTTATATGTATATTATTTTTTAGATAGATCAAAAGAAAATAAATTAAGATTCTCCAAGCATTTGGTGCAAGTTGGGCAAGATTAAGATTAACAAAACGGAGAAACGACACAAGAAAATGTAAATGGGAAATCTAAGAACACCCTTGATCAAGTCTAGATATACGGCTACTTCCCCCTCCTAACTGTCTTTGAGTCTCTCATCATCACGTTCAACACGATAGGTGTGATTAGGAAAAATGTTGAAAGAGTTGAGGGCCTCTACCAATCACAATTCATCATAGCTACTTTGGTAATCAGGAATAGCCAAGACATCTTGGGGCTGGTGAAAAGCTCGTGATCGAGCCATTGGTCGCTGCATTCAAGGGAAAATGGGCAAATAATCAGAAATGTTACGCTCAAAAGAAATAGATAGGGGAGACGAATGAGGGTGGTTTGAAGCACGAGTTAAAAATTGGTTGATAGAATTAGAAGACGAGGAATTGGTAACTTACCTACTTAATTCCATCGAAACCCTAAGGCCTTATTCTCTTTACTATTTTGAGATCGTTTCTATTTTTATTTTAAAAACACTAAAAAGACGTTCTCTTTACTATTTTCGAAAATGTTGGAAAAAAATCCCAAAACACCAAAAATCTCGTTTTGGGCGTTTTGACTGTGTTTCAACTAAAAATGTCAAAACACGGAAAACACATTTTATTTTTGTTTTTGTTTTTTTTTTAAATGAAGTTGGATCAGTGAACTCTACATTTAGGAAAATATTTCAAAAAAGGTCTTGAACATGAACTCTTTGTATTATTATTTTGGCTTATGACCACTTGCATTCATTTTGTTGAGCCAAAATCTTTGTGTGATTATTTTGTTTACATAGACTCATATAACATGTGACTTGAAAATGAATGTGGTAATAATAATTAGATAAACTAACTTCTTATAATATTTTTAGGACTTGATCATTAATGACTTTATCTATTTTTATAAAAATTTTCTAGTCATTTAAATCAGTCCAATAAAAATTAGATAAGCTAATTTTTTCTTATAATAGAAAGCAAATCTTCAAAAGACAATTTTTAAAAAAATTAATTTAATCCACAAGCAAATTATTTACATATAGTCAAAGTAGTATTATGCAAAATTTCAAACATAACGCATTTTCCAATTTTTCATTTTTAGAAACAGTTTTCAGAAATGACAAATAGAACGAGTTTTCGTCAAATTTTAAAAAGAAAATGTAAACACAAAATAGAATATATTTTTAAAAATAAAAACAGAAAATGAAATAAAAACAGAACGTCACATAACTTTCTAGTCATCACTATCTATTCTGAGTATTGGTTTCATTTTTCAAAATAATGAAACCACAAAATATTCTACCTACGTTAACAAGCTTGAAATATATACCTTACCCCTTAATACTTGCTCAAAACAAAACAGACATCCCAAACCTTAGCAGCCAAAAAGGAAGTGGAGAAAAAGGAAAATGTGAATAGTAGCCAAAAAGGAACTGGAGAAAAGGAAAATGTGAATACCATAGTTGGTAGTGTTAGCTGGTTGCCAAAATACGTGATAGGGTTGGAGAATGATGAGGGTTGTAGAACCAAATGGAGGAGATGGAAAGAACAAGGCGCGATTCAGAAATGTGATGATGAATGTGGAAGCATCTTTTTATAAGAACTTGCGAGTCCCATGGCATTTCAAATTACCTAGATGCTTGAAATTCCCAGCCAGTTGGTATTAAAACGGTGGATTCAGAGACTGAGGTGGCACGCGGCCATAATATGAAAGCATGGTGCGTGGGGACTAAGACCTCTTTGCTTACTAACACGTGACACTGGCAACCGTCATTTTTATAAAATTTGCAGCATTCAAATTAGGGAAGTAATCAAAAGATCATAATTGTTTGGCTCGAAAATTATGATCCTTCGAGGGGACTATTGATACTCACCATAATGTCATACGGTCATGGAATGATCAACTCAATTACTTTGAATTAGTATGGAAATGATCATGCTCTGTCACAATGAACAAAGTCAAGGCCTCATACGATAAGACCACAATATTCGATCACGCTATAACCTCTCGATCAATCAGCAAAAGACGTATAAGGCAAGGATTATGACCCACGTGGTCAACCCCTTAGTATTGGCCTGATAACACTCCATAATGTGTTGGGAATTATACACAAATTTCCTCTCTAATTAACAGCACAGGGATTTTGATATTCAAGAAATAATTAAGCCAACAAGAAAATAAAATACGAACACAGAAACTTACGTGGTTCAGCAACTTGCCTACCTCCACGGACCTCCAAAGCTTTTCACTATATAATAAATTGTTACAATTATATAGAATTTGCACTCACCAAACCCCCAAGTATAGGGATGACAAAAACACCCGACCCGAACCCGCCCCTAATGAGGCAAAAAAAAAAAAAAAAACCCGCCCCGATGACCCGCGGGGCGGGTTTGGGATGGAAATTGAAAACCCGCCACGGGTCGGGTCCAACCCGCCCCGTTATTGACCCGACCCGCTATAATATAAAATTAAAAAAAAATAAAAATTGGAACTCGTTATTTAATTCAAGACACTGTATAAGTTAATCATTAAACTAGAAGAATGAACATGAAACCATTTATCACTTGGAACTCGTCATTTAATTCATAAAGCACGATTTATTTATTTATTTATTTTATCATATTGATTTTTGTCTAAAATCAATATGATAAAAAATGGAAGACTTACCAACTAAGGTAGTTGTTGAGCATCAGCAACTCAATCACTGCATTCATTTTTTTTTTTTTTTTTTTTTGGAATTTCATTCTTATTAACTAAATTGAAAATGGATCCAAGAATTAAAATCCATCAAAAAATTATCATTATAATACATAACGATAGAGGGGAAAGAGAAGAGAAGAAAAAAAAAATATTCAGGTCGCAAACGGGTCGGCAGAGGAACCCGACCCTCACCGGGAAAAACCCGAACCCAACTCACCCCGTATCTAGCGGGTTCGTGGGGTGGGTATGGGGTAGGTAATGGGTTCTCGGGGTGGGACGCGGAATGGACGACCCGACTCTAACCCGACCCGTTGCCATCACTACCCAAGTATTGCAAGAAAAATAACTAAGCTTTACCACATCTACCAATTTCTACTTCTTTGTGCAACTCATAAAGAACCCAAGAAAAACCAAGATACTAGACTACATTTTTCCTCACAATACTCTCTAGTCAATGTGCAATTAATTGACTCCTCAATACACATATTTATAGGTAAACATACCCAAAAACGTGTATTACTTGTGCCCCAAGTTGTTTCCTTGTTGAAGTAGAATAATCAGAATAAGGAAAGAAATTCATGTCAAAAAGATTATCTTCCTTTTCTTTCACCTTTAACTTGGTCTCCAAGTTAACCATTTTAACAAGAAAATCAATTGCCCAAGATATTCTCATTCTTAATTTGGGTCAAATATCCCAAAAATCTACACCTTGACACAAATTCATTAAAGCCAAAAAATTCAAATTCAATCATTGGGTAAACAGGCAAGCATTTAACACTTTGACGATCACATACTCCACCATATGAGTATAACCAGCACTCAAAACTATCAACGAACTCTGAGCTTTTCACCGGCTCATGTCGAAATAAACTTTGCTGAAAAATTATGGTGCAACTCCCATGTTTGGCTTTTCTTGGGAGCTCATCAGCCATCGACATCAATTTCACCACACACATTGCATTAACCCCAAACCAATGCCCGTGTGCAAACACATGTACCTACCAGAAAGAACACATCCTCTATCATGGAAACATACTTCATGCCGTAAGGAAATCTCATCTTACTAAAGTACATCATCACCACCCTCCACCAGGAGAGTTGCATTATCCACCTCCGAGCAATTAGCCGATTCTGCTCCACCTTTTGGACAATTTCTTCTCACATGACTAGATTTACCACAGTTCCAACACAGTACCTTCTTCTTCATGGAGTTAACTATCTTCCACTTTTCAGTAACAAGCAAAGCTTTTCAGATGAACTGTCACTTCAACCTAATCAACTTAACTTCTGAAAATTCCACCGTTTCCTTCTCGTACATCAAAATCAGCATGATGTACTCAAACGTAGATAGAAGAGACCAGATGAACCTTATCCTCATCATCAATCTTAACTCCAATAAATTCCACTGCAGAAACAATCTCATTGAGAACACTAAGATGGTCTAAGATTTTCATACCTCTATTCATTCTCAAAGAATGAAACCGCTCCTTCAGGTAGAAGTTATTTGACAAGCTCTTCATTTGATATAATTCTTCCATTTTTTCCCACAGGTCCTTCACAACAAATATCCCATAAATATTTGCAAGAACATTTTTGGCGAAACAAAGTTGTAACATGCCAGCAGCCTTCAAATCCAAATCTTCCCAATCTTCATCTCTCGTGCTAGATTCAGTTTCTTTATCAAAACTCCGTGTTGGTTTTCCTTCAAAGCCTTCTGCAGTCCCAACTGAATCAATACATCCATGACTTGTACTTACCACAAGCCAAAATTGATCTTCCAATCAAATTTCTCCACGTTGTACTTTCCAAACATATTTTCTTTTGCTCCAAAAAATCTACGAACCACCTAATACTCTGTTAATTAAATGTCGATTTCCCCGTCGACGGCGCCACTGTTGGGAATTACACACAAATTCCCTCTCTAATTAACCGCACATGGATTTTGATGTTCAAGAAATAATTGATTCAACAAGAAAATAAAATATGAACACAGAAAATTACGTGGTTCGGCAACTTGCCTACGTCCACGGACCGCCAAGGCTTTTCACTATATAATAAATTGTTACAATTATATATAATTTGCACTCACCAAACCCTCCAAGCATTGCAAGAAAAATAACCAAGTTTTACCACATATACCAATTTCTACTTCTTTGTGCAACCCACAAAGAACCCAAGAAAAATCAAGATGCTAGACTTCATTTTTCCTCATAATACTCTTTAGTCAATGTGCAATTAATTGGCTTCTCAATATACATATTTATAGGTAAACATACCCAAAAACGTGTATTACTTGTGCCCCAAGTTGTTTCCTTGTTGAAGTAGAATAATCAGAATAAGAAAAGAAATCCATGTCAAAAAGATTATCTTCATTTTCTTTCACCTTTAACTTGGCCTCCAAGTTAACCACTTTAACAAGAAAATTAATTATCCAAGATATTTTCATTCTTAATTTGGGTCAAATATCTCAACATAATGGATGGTCATTATCCCTTAATGGGTGGTCATTATCTTATAATAGACTGTTATCACTCCTTAATAAAAGGCAATTCTCACTCTATGGATTATTATTGAACAGGCATATAAATACCCCCACACATATGATGGTTCTAGGTATCGATTCCTCAAACAATAATTCCAATTACACTACTTTATAATTAGGGAAAATTACACAGGAACCTACTTTTGAAAGATGCACTTTAAAATTCTGGTGTGGTAAAAAAAAATTCTAATTTTCAGGTGTTAATTAGTATAATTAACTAATTGAACGTAATTAAAAATTAAAATAAATCCACAACCCTTTACACCCCTCATCTCATTACCCCTGAGTTCTGGAGAGGAGGAGATGCTGGAAGCTCACGTGGCGGAGGTCGGCGTCGTCGAGGACTTCGACTTCCGACGTGGAGGATTAGCACGAGGTGATGCTAACATCGACGTGCGAGCAGATGAAGGCGGAACTAAAGTTGTGAGGAATAAATCAGGCGCTCAAATTGCTCTCGGTGGACTGATTGTGGTGGTAGCGGTCAACGGCGGCTGCTCGAGGTGGAAGGAGGAGTCGCAGTCGGTGATTTTAGCTTGGAAAATTTCTGAGCGAAGCATTAATCAGAAATTCCGGCCAAATCGAAACTCTGTTCCACAAACAGCCATCATATTCGGATTTTTAAGGCTGAGAAGCTTCTTTTTCTACAGTTTGGGATTTCCAGTAGGTGGTCCGACGGTGGCATGGAGGGTGGAGGTTCAGCTTTTTTTTTCCGGATTTTCCTCGAAACAGCAACGTCTACTGATTGAGGCTCTTTTTTTTTGTAATCGAAATGTAAAAATGGTGATGGTGGTGGATTGAGGCTTAAGTGGTGGTTGTGGTGTGGTGGTGGTGGTGGATTGAGGTGGTGGTGTGAAGGTGATAAACTGAGGCTTCGGTGGAGTTTGCTGTCTGTTGATGGTAATGGTGGTAGTGGAGGAGGCGGCGGGCGGCGATGGCGGTGGTTGGGGATTTGATGCTTTGTAATGTCGCCGCCGGCAATGGCGGGGTTGAGTGGTAGATAACTGGATCATATTTTTCTCCATTTCTGGCAGTACCGACTGAGGGATTTTTGGGGTGGGTGGGAGGTAGAAGAGAGGGGGTTAGAGTTAGGGTGGGAGTAGGGTAAAGTCTTGTGGGGGTTTGGGGTGGGGTGATATATTGTGATGATTTGTTGTGATTGTGACTAATTATTAGGTAAATGTGACCAAAATATGACTGATTGTGACTTTGTGCGACTTGTGACGAGTATGGAATGTGATCAATTATTAAGTAAATGTGACTAAAATATTAACTAATTGTGACTTTGTGTGACTTTTGATAGTGCGGATTGTGACCAATTATTAGGTAATTGTGATCAAAATATTGATTAATTGTGATTTTGTGCAACTTGTGACAAGAAATATTGACTAATTTTGATAAACAAACGTCTTAGTTGTGACAAATAATCAAATAATATGTGATCAATTATGGATGATTGTGACCAATTATATTAAAGATTGTGACCAACAATGACTTTGTGTAACCATTGGACAAGGACGTGATGTGACCTACAATTGTGTCAAGTATGACTATGTGTGACCGAGCTATGACTTTGTGAGGATGAACTGTGACCTTGTGTAATCGAACTTGACCTCGGGTGACCGAAGAACTGTAACCTCGTGCGACCCAACCGTGACTTTGTGCGACCGAACTGTGACCTCGTATGATCAAATTGTGACCTTGTGTGACTTTTGTGGGTGGGGTGCGGGTGGAGTGTCGTGGGGTAGTGTGAAATTTGCAACTAAATTTGTTATTGTGACTGAATTGTGACTTTGTGTGACCAATTGTGACTTTACTAATGGGGGTGGTGGGGTGGGTGAGATGGGGTGAAATTTGTGTCTAAATTTGTAATTGTGACTGAAATGTGACCAAAATATGACTATGTGTGACCGAACTGTGATTTTGTAAGAACGAAGTGTGACTTTATGTGATCGACATATGACCTCGTGTGATCTAACCGTGACCTCCTGTGACCTCCTGTGACCTCCTATGACCTAATTGTGACCTCGTTTGACCAAATTGCAACTTTGTGTGACTGGACTTTGACCTTGTGTGACCAACTGTGACTTTGGAGGGGTGGGATTTTACATCGAAATTTGTAATTGTGACCTTGTGTGACTTAACTGCAATCTCGTGAAAACTTATGTGACTGACTGTGATTTTGGGAGTGGGGATGGTGGGGCAGAGGTCGGGCGGGGCTAGAAAAAGTAGAATAAATCATTTTTTGTGGTGAGGTAGGGTTGGGGTGGGGTCAGGGTCGAGGTTGGAAAAGTAGAAGTAAAAAATCATTTTTTAGAGTGAGGTGGGTGGGTAGGTAGGTAGGGTGGGGTCTAGGTTTGGTTGAGGGTTGGAAAAAGTAGAAGAAAAAATTATTTATTGGGTGGGTGCGTGGGTGGGGTGGGGTGGGGTAAGTTGGGTTGAGATGAGGTGGTTGGGGTGAAGTGTGAAAAAATAGAAGAAAAATAAATTTTTGATGGGGTATGTTGGGTGGTGGGGTGCGGTGGGGCGGTTGGGGGTAAGTGTGAAAAAATAGAAGAAAAATCATTTTTGGGTGGAGTGGGATTGGTTGGGTGGGGTGGGAAAAAAAAAGAAGAAAAATCATTTTTGGATGGGGGTAGGGTAGGATAGGATGGGACGGTTGAGGTGAAGTGTGAAAAAATAGAAGAAAAATCATTTTTGGGTAGGGTGGGTTGTGGTAGGGTTGCTAGGGTGGGGTCTAGTGTTGTTAGGGTGGGGTGTGAAAATATAGAAGAAAAATCATATTTGGGTGGGATGGGTGGGTGGGTGGCGAGGTAGGGTCGGGGCGAGGTGGGTAGGGGTGTGGAAAATTAGGAGAAAAAAATTAATTTTGGGTTGGGTGGGGTGGGGTTGGGGATGGGTGGCGGGGTATGGTTTGGGCGAGTTGTGAAAAAGTAGTAAAAAAAAAATCATTTTGAATGAGGTGGGTTGGGGTAGGGTCTGGGGCGATGCTGGTGGGGGAGTCAAAAATTAGAAGAAAAAATTTAATTTTGGGTGGGGTGGGGTTGGGATAGGTGGCGGGGTAGGGTAGGGTCTGGGCGTGTTGTGAAAAAATAGTAGAAAAAAATCATTTTGGGTGGGGTAAGGTAAGGTAAGGTGGGCTGGGGTGGGGTGGGAGTAGGGGTGGGTGGTTAGGGTTGGGTTTGGGGAGGCGTGGAGTGGGGTGGGGGTGGGATGGGACGGGTGGGTGGGTGGGTGAGATGAGAAAAAAATAGAAGTAAAATTATTCTTGTGGTGTGGTGGGGTGGGGTGGGGTGGAGTGGGTGTGAGGTGGGTGGGTGAGTGAGTGGGGTTGGGTGGGTGGTGTTGGGTTGGGGAGGGGTGGGGTGGGATCGGTAAGGTGGTGTCTGGGTGGGGGTGAGTGTGGAAAAGTAGAAGGAAAAAAAATTATTTTTAGAATTTGGGTGGGGTGGGGTGGGTGAGTGGGTGAGTGGGTGGGATGGGGTGGGTGGATTTTCAGGGTGGGGTGGGGTGAGTGCGGGTTTGGGTTGGATTGGGATGGAATGGTTGTAAATTAGATATTGTTTTGATTTTGTTATGTTATATTATATAAGTTTTAATTTAATATATAAGTGATAATTATTATAATATTATATTAAATAATTAACTAATTAACATCTGATTTTTTTTAAAAAAAAATCTTAAGTTTATTATGTTTAAAAAGTAAAAGTTTTAGTTGTTTAATTTTGTACTTTTCCCTTATAATTATTCTTTATAGTTTTAACTATTTATCACAACGGAGTGAGAGCGGGGGTCAGGCCCAATATTTTTCAGGTGCAAGCATCAAGAAGAGATCATCATCAAAGAAATTTCATTTGATCGTGAAGGTCACAAAATCATTCCACACCAATCACATCTTGGCCTCTAATAAAATATTGTAACATATAATCTATTAAACATGCTACGATCGTTATAACAAATAATATACAGTCATGATCACATATTAATTACAAATCTTTCAAAGTCACAATCACAAAGAAATAATTTTTGGGTCACAAATCACACTTAAAATAAATCATAAATTATTTATAGTCACAAATTATTCAATTAACTTATCACAATTGCATATTTATTAGCAAATCATACATTTAATACTTATTAGTAACAAATTTACCAATTTAACTGATCACAAACTTGCCTCATCGCACCTTACCTTACGTAGCTAGTACCCACTCCACACTGTCCACTCCAACCACTACCAAATCGTCGCGGCCACCACCTTCACTTCAAAACCACGACCTCCACCTCATCTTACTCCACTCCACCATCATTGGAAACACCTAAATTTACGACACCACCATCTCAAATTCGCAATCACCACCTTTGCCTCAAATCCAAGATGGTTGAAGCTTGAAAAGCAAACAGACTAAGTCCTTATTTGGTCTAGGAAATATTTTTCAATTTTCTCCTCAAATTCATTTTTAACTACACGTTTTTATGGAACCCACCAATTTACATATTTTCAATAACTTTCCAACTACATATTTAATAATTTCTCCAATTTCTCCTACACTAAACAAGCTCTAATTGTCTTCACTCTTAATCATTTTTATTTTTCATTCATTGCAATTTATAAATCAATTTATAAATACCACAAGTTCTCAAACCATTTTTAACCCATATACATTTTCTCACTCTTTTTTAATCATTCATTTTACCTCAAAAATTATAAATAAATCATTTTATAAACCAATATAGTGTTACCAAACGGTGGCTAAATAAACTAGTTATCAGTTTATAAACTACACAACTTTTCAAACTACTTTTTAACAACACACATTTTCTCTTTTCAATTTTCAACCACTACTTTTTACCTTAAAATCATAAATAAACCAATTTTTAAACCAAACAGTATCACTAAACAAAGAAAATTTGAATAGTCACTAATATATACCTAAACTTAATTACAACATAAATTTTCTTCCTTTTTAATACTAAATAAATGATAAATAAAATGATATGAAATTATATTATAATGTCATTAAATAAGGACAATATTAGGTAAGAATATATCGAGTATATAGCTAATAATATATAAGAAAAAATTAATATTCAAAAGTTTATCATCCATCTTCTTTTTTATATATTGTAGATGAATATATAAATTCTTAAAAGGGTAATTAGTACAAAAGATTCTTAGAGATGGCAAAGGTGCGAGGAATTCCCAAACCCAACAAGTACTAGACCCAAACAGGGCAGAGAATTCCGAACAAAGGAGGGGATGGGGCGGGGACCCCCGAACTGGGGACGGAGCGGGGACAGGGATGGCAATCCTCGCCCCAGACTCATCTTCGATTAATAAGTTCAATTAAAAAATCCCAAAAATAAAAACATTATAAGCCCAAAGATGAAATACTATGCCCGATTGCTTATCTCAAAGGTCAGATATTTTATTTCAAATCAAACACTACATTTCATTTGAAATTTTAATTATCCTATCGGATTCTCTTGACTCGATGATTCTTCATCTCTCAAACATGTGCATTGGTCATCTATTATAAGTAATTCGAATTCACTTTCCATAAATATTTGGATTGCATTCTACTCAACAAACATAAGCTCTCATGTATGAATTATATCTTTTAGGAATAGATGACATCAAATTAAGGTATGAATAAAAAAGAAGGACTCTGGGTGCATTTTGTGTACTTCAATTCCATCTATTTTGTATATTTGCTTATATTATATACATTGGGGATGACCTTAATTATTTGGTGGATTATACTAGTTTAGTTTTAGCTAAGTAGATTTATAAAAGAGAAGATTATAAATTACAAATTTGTTCCTTGAACAAGAATTAACTTAGACTAATTTAATTCTGAGTTGTTATTTGTTAAATATAATTGAAGCTACATCGATAAAATGTTTTAATATCCCCAAAAATATTAATTAATTGCTTGAGCATATTTTAGTTTAATTCAATTAAGTTTTATTATATATTTAGTATTATAATGTTTGTGATTCATTATCCTCTTATCTAAATAAAAATAATTCCAGAATTAAAAATATATATAATAATAAATGAGAATGTAATCGTGTCCCGCAACGTGGGATGGGGCGGGGATTGTTAAGTCTCTAGCGGGGCAGGTTCGGGGAACAACATCCTTGCCCCTAAAGATTTTTATCGTTTGTCTTCTTTACGCAAATCATTTTTATCATTTCAAATTTGGCATTTGCATCATTATTTCAACATTTTCTTGTGGAATTTATCATTTTCTTGTGTAAAACATCAATATCGTTTGCCTTCATTGTGAAAATTGTCTCTATCATTTTCATTTTGGCGATTGAACTCTCAAGTCAGTCTTTCATTTGTAAAAAAGTTGACATTTTAAACTTCAATAATTAGTTGAAGGCGTGGAGACATAGTTCAGTGATTATTGAGAGAATTAAATAATAAGTTCAGCAATTAAAACTTGACACTTTAACGTTCAGTGATCGATTAAAAATATGAATATAATTTCAATGATTATTGGAAAAATTAACTAGAAATTTTATAAGTTAATAAGGGTTGAAATATCCAAAAGTGACACATTTGACGAAATTAATAAAAAGTGATTTTCTTGTAAGTATACATGTGGAAAATGAAATGCAGTGCAATTTCCTCGTAAATATTTAAAATAGAATAAAACAGTTAAGGAAATGCTCAATAATATACTGTAATAATTTATAAATTGATTTTTTGTTGTTTTGGGGTAAAATGTGTAGTTAAAAAGTGATGAGAGAAAATGTGTGATTAAAAAATGGTTTGACATCTATACATACATATATAATAATCGGATAACTGTTACCATTTTACGCACATAATTTCCCGCTCATTTTCACCTGCTATGTTATAAAATTTCTTATTTTTGTCAATTTATTTTAATACATGAATTAGGAAAGTTCAATTAATGCATGTAATAAATGATTTATGGATTTGTGAAAAAAAAACTATATATAAAAGTCAAATTATAGATTTTTTTTTTTTTTTTTTGATAATTATTGCATTATTTTGAAATGGGTAATAAGCACAAATGGTCCCCAACCTTTAGATTTCTTGCGAAAATGGTCCCCAACGTTTGGATTTTTGCATTTATACCCTCAGAATCACCAAACGTTGCGAAAATGGTCCATACCGTTAGATTCCGTTAGTTTTTTCTGTTAAAAAATGTAAATAGCACAAATGGTCCCTAACCTTTGAGTTTTTTACGATATTAGTCCCTAACATATTAAGGTCACGTTTGGCATTTTTAGTTTGTAACCTCCAAACGTTTGGCGTATTTAGTCCCTAATATATTAAGCCCCTATACGTTTGGCATATTTAGTCCCTAACATATTAAACCCCTATTTGAAAATAATTATTTCAAATAATATGATTTGTAATTATAATTTTTTGAAAAAATTGTTGTTAAAATTTTGAATTTATTTGTAAATTATTTTATTGATAGAATGTGTGGTTAAAAACGAGTTTTAAAAAATAAAATTTATTTTGAATTTCTAAAATGCACAATAAAATATTTAACAAAAATTCACCGCCTAAACCTATTGGAAAAAAATAATGAATTCATGGAATATAAACAAACAAATACATTGGACATTATTTTAGAAATTGAATAAAAAATATGCTTGTATCAATTCTATTTTCGATTTTGAGAACTGGTGAATATCGATTTTCGAAATTTCATTTTTTTTTTAAAAAAAAACTCATTTTCTTCCACACGTTCTATTAATATTTTTTTTAATTTATGCATAAATTAAAAAAATTACGTTTTAAATAATGTGGTTTGTAATTGTAATTTTTTAAAGAATTTGTGGTTAAAAAGTAAAAGAAAAAAATTGAATTTATTTGTAGATTATTTTATTGATAGAATGTGTGTTGAAAACGAATTTTAAAAATAAAGTATATTCTAAATTTTTAAAGTGCACAGAAAAATATTTAACAAAGATTCACCGCATTAACATTTCAACTTATTGATAAAAAAAAAAAAAAAATTATGGAATATAAACAAAAAAATACATTGAACATTATTTTAGGAATTGAATAACAAATATATTCTTATCAATTCTACTTTCGATTTCGATTTTCGAGAATCGATCGATTTGAAAAGTAAGTTCCAGAATTTTGGTTAAAACGTAATTTTTTTTTTTTATAATTTATACATAAATTAAAAAAATATATTAATAGAACATGTGGAAAAAAATGAGCTTTGAAAAAAAATGAAAATTCGAAAATCGATATTGATCAGTTCTCAAAATCGAAAATAGAATTGATAAAAACATATTTTTTATTCAATTTCTAAAATAATGTCCAATGTATTTGTTTGTTTATGTTCCATGGATTCATTATTTTTTTTTCCAATATGATGAAGCGGTGAGTTTTTGTTAAATATTTTATTGTGCATTTTAGAAATTCAGAATAAATCTTATTTTTTAAAACTCGTTTCTAACCACACATTCTATCAATAAAATAATTTACAAATAAATTCAATTTTTTAACAACAAATTCTTCAAAAAATTACAATTACAAATCATATTATTTGAAATAATTGATTTCAAATGGGGCTTAATATGTTAGAAACTAAATATGCCAAACGTATAGGGGCTTAATATGTTAGGGACTAAATACGCCAAACGTTTGGATGTTACAAAATAAAAATGTCAAATGTGACATTAATATGTTAGGGACTATTATCGTAAAAAACTCAAAGGTTAGGGACCATTTGTGCTATTTACACGTTTTTAACGGAAAAAACTAACGGAATATAACGGTAAGGACCATTTTCGCAACGTTTGGTGATTTTGAGGGTATAAATGCAAAAATCTAAACGTTGGGGACCATTTTCGCAAGAAACCTAAAGGTTGCGGACCATTTGTGCTTATTACCCTTTTGAAATCGAAAAATATGCAGTATAGGTGTAAAATCCATAATTTCAATGAGAAGTTTAATACAAACTAAGAAATGAAAGCAAACTCTAAATATATCATTCGTAAAATCGTTTTAAATACTAAATTTAAAAGTTTTATTTATACTTTTTACTTTTTCCAACATCCAATCTTTTTGATTTATCTGATTTAAATCCTAAAACGATACCTATCATTTCTTACCTAAATTCAATTTGACCAAAATGATTAATTTTGAATATTTTTCTTATCAAATTAAATGAAATAATAGATATTCGATATTTCTAAATAAATTCAATTAAATCACTTAATTCTCTACAACTTTAAGTTTCAATAAACCCATTGGTTCAAATTGTAAAATAGAAGATATTAGCAAAATCTTTCTATTTAAAAATAGAATATGGTCAACACATTTATTTATCATACATAAAAATAGTATGTACAATTGTGGAAAATGAGTTTCAAATAATGTGTGGTTGAGAATGAACATTGAAAAAAATTATTTTCGAAGAATCAATTCTATACGAATAAATGATAAAGTCTTAAATCTTGTGGGTTAAACTCTCATTTTTAAATTGAGATGTATAGATGATTTTTTGTATATAAAATTAATTATATTTGTAATATTCATTCAATAGAATTTAATTAAAATTTGTATTTCATATTATTTATTTGTTACATTCATTTAAATATTGGACTACGTATAAGTTTGTCACATGTAAGTTTAACAAATTGCAACATTTAGTTTAAGTTTGAGCAATTTTTTATTTTTTAAAATGTTTGGTAAATTTTGTTCGTAATGTATTTGTTTTTTTACATGTAATGAAATGAAATATTTGTTTAATATATTTAAATATCAATTATTGTATTAAGATATTTAGTATAAATTCTTATAGTGCTATACGGAGAGTCGATAAATTAATTCTGTTAATGTCTATTACCCTCTTTATTTCATTTTACGATTTGAAAATTGAAAACATTTCAACTTTTAGAAGTCAAAAACCGTAAGCTCAACTTCAGTCATCAAATCAAAATTGTAAAGTACAAAATAAGTCACATGTCATACTTACTTCGCCTAAATAGACAAAGAAAACTAGAGAATCACTACAACAAAAAAGGGCTTTTGCAACACTTGAATTGCAACATTCGGCAGTTGAATGTTGCTAAAAAGACATATCGCAACATTTTAAGAAGTGAATGTTGCGATTGGTGTTAACAATTGAGCTTTAGCAACATTTGTCAAGTGAATGTTGCAAAAGAGACTCATTTGCAACATTTATTGAATGTTGCAAAAGAGTTCAACCTTTGGCAACGTTTAAAAAACGTTGCGAAAGGGTACCTTTCGCAACGTTTTTTAAACGTTGCAATAGCTTAGTTGATTTGAAACAAATTTAAAACTATAGGGACTGGCGTGCAAATTCTGGAAAATTATTAAATTATCAGATGTCTCTCTCTCTCTCTCTCTCTCTCTCTCTCTCTCTCTCTCTCTCTCTCTCTCTCTCTCTCTCCACCATTTCATCTACAAATCAGACGACGAGAGACAGGCGAGCGAAAGAAAACGAGAGACAGGCGAAAAAGGAGAGAAGACCGGTGGTTACTGCCGGTGATTTCTCCAGCGAAATCCAACGCAGGGTGCGGCGAGGGGCGTCAAAGGCTGGGGATTGAAGATTAAGGGTTCAGTGCGAGTTGGGTGTGAGAAACTGAGACGAAGCCGCTGCTTAAATCGCGATTTTTCCGGCGAAGAAACAGCCGGTGGTTGAGGTAACTAATGGGTTTTGTTCATTCTTGGTTTTGAGTTTTGATTTTGAGGGTATATCGAGTTGGGACCGAGGATTGTGGTGTGCGAGTTTCTGATTTGGGTGCAGGGGTGGTTTGTGCAGGTTTGGGTGGTGGTGTTGATTGATGATGATGAACGGAGGTGGTGGCTGAATTGAGGGTAGATTGATTTTGATTTTGATTTTGAATATTCTATTGATGGTAGTGGGCAGGGAAATTGTGGAATACGGTTGGTGAAATGTTGTGAGGAATCAGTGGTGATCAATCTTGGAGGTTGGCAATGGAGATGGTGAACTGATGGTGAACTGATTATTCAATGGAGCCTGGTTGCAGGTCGAATGGTGAAATGTTGGTTCCGGCTGGGCAGGCCTTGGCGCTGCCAATCACCTCTGCAAACAGGTATTTATCACCTTAAGTAGGAGTTTTGCCTGTGCATTCTATTAGTTTTGCTGATACAAACCTTATATGAATTGTTGTTCTGGAATTTGGTTTTAGGGCTTTGATGTCACAGTTCTTGAAGGTGGTTATGAATTTGGATATAAAAATAAGTCCCTTAGTCCTGATGATTATGGTATTTGAGGTAATTGATCGAGTTCTTGACTTCTAGTTACTGTCTATTAATAAGAGCATTTTCATTGTTGGAATGGTTTCGCACTAATACTAATGAACACTTGTAAATGGTACTAGGCTTCTAGTATCCTTATAGAAATATATTTAACCTTGTTGATGAGATTGGTGTAAAGCCATTTACAAGTTGGACAAAGACTGCACAATATTCTGAAGAGGGGTTGGAGGTAAGCTGCATTTCTTCTCAATTATTTTTCCTTTTTCTAGTGACGATTTGTTTCCTTGCTTCAAGTGGGTTTGTTTGCACCAGCAGAGCAGTGTAGTGCTACTGCAACTATAGGAATGCTATAAATTTTTCCTTCAGTTGGTTCATTTCTTATGTTTACTACTTTGTGTGCAATAATGATGTGATTCCCTATCTTATGGTTTACTACTATAAATCTTTGGTTTTTTCCCCCAGTTTGTTCCTCTTGATGAGGAATCATCTCTGTAAGTTTTTCATTTTGTTGACTTTTATGGTTTACAAATAGTACAGGTTGTTTAATTTTTATCATTGACATTTTCCATGGACAGAGAATTGCATTTCGGTAATGAAAAACTATGGCTCTTTATTATTTAGATATTAGATTGAAGTGTCGACCATGATTTCGATTTTAAGTGTTTGTTTGTGGTTCGATTTTAAGTTTTGTCATTGCATGTTTTAATCATCTTAATTTTAATAGTTGCATAAATGTTATATGATTTACGATTTTTAGTGTAATTTTTTACCTCAAACATTGCATGTTGTCATAAGTAAAAAAATATAAATTTATTGGTTAATTATTCTCTTTCAGCATAGAATTGCTCAAGAAACCATTCTTTTCAAAAGATGAGCAATTAAGAGAGGAACAAGCTTCTTATGGTAAGAAACGTTTATTTATTCAATGATCTTGTGTAATTCTTATTTATGACTAACTTCATATAAGTCTATTTGTTATTCAAGCTAAATTTGAATTCAAGATTTTTGTTAGCTATTATTAATTAGTTTTAAGTTTGATTTGGGTTTAGATAGAGTTTATTGTTGAATTTGTAATGTTGAGGAGTTATGGATTGATGTTGGAAGTTGTTTGAGGTGTTGGTTTGATTTTTAAATTATTATGTTGGTTATGATATTTTTTTACAGGTTGACTAAGTCCAATTTATGGGGGAGGTTCTGTCGAAATTTCTATAGAATTTTTTACAATAGAAGGGAAGGAAAGAGAAGTTAACGCGTCTTAAGTTTAGGTTTTACACTTTGGGTGAAAGCTCATTTTCCTTGGTGGTAGATCTAACATCTAGCTGACATCTGTTATCGATGCACTTTCACGTCTTTGGTCTAGTAGATTGATTTAGGACAAGTCATATCAATTTCTATGAAATCAAATTTGAAAGATATAAATATATTTTGTTTTTAACTCTATTTTTTTATTTTTTCTACCATTTATTAAGTAAAACGTGACATTCACTTATAACTTTGCTCAAATTTGTTATAGGTGTGACTTTGAAGATGGACCGAATTTTGCGATCTAAAGCTGCGGTTATATTACGGGATGAAGTTGATATTCCCGTAGTAAAATATTTCTTTTGTCAAATGATGATATTTTTTTGCAATTTTGTTAAACATTATCAACACTTTCTTTCGTGGATTTGTTATTCTGTATTGTTGATTTATTAGACATTATTAAGACTTTATTTTGTATGGATTTGAAAATTCATAATGTATTTACTTTTGTTTTTTATTTAAAGTACCATTTTAATGAAGTAATTACAAAAATTTGGGTTTTATAAATAATTTGTTTAATAATATTTTGTTAATATATATATATATATAGTAACGTTAAAAAAATGTTGCAAAGGGGTCTACGGCAACACTCAATAAATGTTGCAAAAGGTTGGATTAAAAGTTTTTGCAACACTTAAAAAACGTTGCAAAAGGGTCTACGGCAACAATTAATAAACGTTGCAAAAGGGTCTACGGCAACACTTAATAAACGTTGCAAAATGGTCTACCGCAACACTTAAAAAACGTTGCAAAAGGGTCTACGACAACACTTAATAAACGTTGCAAAAGGGTCTACCGCAACACTTAATAAACGTTGCAAAAGGTCTATTGCAACGTTTAAAAAACGTTGCAAAAAGTTTTTTCTCTACGGCAACACTGCGATTTGCAACACTTGCCAAACGTTGCAAAAACCTTTTGGCAACATTTTTTGAGTGTTGCAAAATGCTATTTTTGTTGTAGTGAATGAACAATTAGTTGTTAAAAGAAATATGCAAATTGCAATTTTATATTTTACTTTTTGAGTATTTTTCATTATATATAAATGCACAATTTATGTCGGACCTTGTACTTTTACAATTTATTTAATAAAGAATTGTCATTTATATCATTCGTGCATCGCACGGGTGCGATTACTAGTGTTTATAAATTATAATAATAATCATTTACTTAAATTATTGTTCGAATTTAATACATATGCAATAATAAGATTTTTAATTCCACAAACAAACAAGTATCGACTTAACAGAATAAGCTGTTTCAGTTGTTTCATTTTATTGTTCTTATTTTTTGATTGATAAATTAACTAGAACAAAAACTTTTCTATAAAGTTTCGTACTCAACTAGGAAACACACAAATACCAAAGTTTTTTTTTTTCCAAGGGTTTTCTAAAATCTGTGTAAGTTTGGATAAGCTTAAAAAATCTGTGGTCATACATTTTGATAGTATATTTGTAAGTATTAGACACATGGTAAAAGCCATAAAATGCAGTTGAAAGATGCCCAAAGCCTGGATGAGCTAAATGCTAAGGACATGACAATTAATTGAAGGCCATGTTTCTTTGACTGAAACAACACCCATCTCTTTCAATACAAAAATTGATACCTACAGCTCTAACCCCACCACTAACACCACCAACACCCAACAAAAGTCGCTCACTACTTATGTTAGAAATTTTAGATCTTATGCACGGTATATTCAGTAAAATGACATGTTAATCTACGAAATGGACAGAACAAAAAAATTGCAGAACAGTGGAAATAAAATGCACGAATAGAACAAAATTAGTTGGACAGAATGCTAAACAGTAAACAGGGATGATCGAGGCGAGAACTAAGATCTCTGTTCTTAAGATGTTTTTACCCTGCCACACGGTGCTTACAGTATGTGGTAAAGCGTTTCCCAAGACACAATGATCAGACACTTGAAAAAGCACACTTTTACTGCAAGAACAACGAACCAGAACTTGAAAGCACTCTCTGAAAGACTAATGATTTGAGCAGAAAGGAAAAGGAAAATGTATATTGAATGATTTTGTGAATTTTTTGTGTTAAACTGAAAGCCTGGGGACTCTTTAAATAGAGGAGAAAGGTGGCGGTTGAGCAGTTTTCTCAGGAACTCTCCATTCACCACTCACTATTCATGTCCACTAACGCACGATTTTTTAATAAATCGATACACCACTTGAAAAGCAAAACTGTTTCTTTTGGATGGAGAATTTAATCAAATAAATTTAATAAAATTTATCCAAAAAAATTAATATTAACACAGGCCCGGCCCTTGACAAAACCCGCAACCCAAACCCAAGCTCGTGTCATGTGGAGCCGAAGCGGCCGGTGGACAAACGATGGCAGTGGCGCACACTCATGTGCGCTTTGAATTAGTCTAGATATTGTCTAAGACTTCCTCCTTTCAAAGACTATTGATACCTTTGGGGTCCAAACATATTTGTCAAGTTTATGCTTACAAAGTGGTTCAAATTTGGTTTTGCAACTTATGTGAGATTGAAACATTTTTCAATTCTTTCCCATTTATTCCTCATTTTATTGTCTAATTTTCAAATATAATTTCTCATTCATAATGAAATGATTTTACACAATTAAATATTCTACATTCATCGACTTGAAACATATAATTTAATCGAACATTTATTTGGACAAATCGAACATCCGACCCTACTTAAATTTGTGGTCAAAATTGATCCATTTGGAGACTTGAAGACCCAACATTTCCAACAATCCCTCAAATGAATGGAAATTATTATGCCTATGCTAAATGAATGCAGACACGAATAGAGAGTACACGAAAAATGCTTATTGTATCAAGAAAGGTAGCCTATGACTTTGAATCTGCCTTAGTGGAATATTATCGAGCTTATTTGGCTAATCAGTGAACATGTTGTCATGAACTGTTCAACCGTTAGTTTAAACCAAGACACAGTATCCACACAATAACCTTCCTATCAATTCTTTGGTCCTCATAGTTGTGTTTAGTTTAGCCCTAAACATTCTTGGGATTCATAAGTGCTCTAGAGAATTTAAGTCCCAAATTCTCATAGAAACGACCCCACTTCACAGTTATATAGGTGATCTCCTATTAAGAGTATTCTGTTGTACTCCACTTGGTTTATCCAAGCTATAGGAATCATTAAAAGTTACAACATAACCTTCTACATTCTGCAAACAGCACTTTTATAAAGGAATGACTAAGTGCTTAACTAAGTCTTAATAACTTAGTTGTATCATTGAACCAAAATTTCGAGATCTCCAATCAATAAGGTTGGGTTACCATCATTAAGATTCATGCATATTTTGCTTTAATCTCATTCCCATTGATAGATAATATACTTGATCTCTTGGGAGGCCTTTTGTAAGAGGATCCGCGAGATTCTTCTTTGATTTCACATAATCAATGGATTTAATACCATTTGAGATCAATTGCTTTATTGTATTATGTCTACGACGTAAATGTCTAGACTTACCATTTTACATGCAATGTTGTGTCCTTGCAATAGTTGACTGATTGTCAAATTGAATGCTAATTGTAGGAACCGGCTTAGGCCAACAAGGATTATCCTCTAAGAAGTTACAAAGTCATTCTTCTTCTTATCCAGCTTTATCTAATGCTATAGCTTCGATTTCATCGTTGATCGAGCTATGCAAGTTTTCTTTGAAGATTTTCAAGACACAGCAGCACCACCAAGTGTAACTATGTAACCACTTGTGGACTTAGAATCTTTCATATCCATAATCCAATTTGCATTACAGTATCCTTCTAATATTGCTAGATATCTCATATAATGTAATCCCAATTTCAAATTATGTTTCAAATATCGAAGTACCTTATTCAATGCCTTCTAGTGATCATTGCTTGGGTTACATGTGAACCTATTCAATTATTAACTTCGAACGCGATATCTGGACGTGTGAGTTCATTAGATACATGAGACTTCCAAATAATCTGAGAATATCTTAACTGATATACAGGTTCACCTTTATTTTTAGACATGTGTGAACATTTTAAATATCAGGGTGTTTCAGATGATGCCATCAGACTTAGGTTGTTTCCATACACCTTAAGAGATAGGGCAATAGATTGGTTAGACTCCCATCCTCCTGCAAGTATAACAGCTTGGAATGACTTGGCTCAAAAATTTTGCACAAAATTCATGCCTCCAGCCAAAGTCGCTAAACTCAGACATGACATAACAATTTTCCAACAACAAGAGTCTGAATCATTTGATGAAGCATGGAGTAGGCTTAAAAGCATGCTTAGAAAGTGTCCTCAACACGGACTACCTAAAAATGAGCAAGTAATGTACTTTTACATTGGCTTGCTCCCTCAATTCAAGAGTCTTGTTGATTCGTCATCCAATGGATCAATAACTACCTAAAATCTTGATGGAGCACTTGAACTGTTTGAGAGAATAGCCAATACCAATGCAATATGGGCATCTAAGAGAACAATTTAAAAGAAACCAGTAGGAGTTTATGTAGTTGATGATGTTTCGACATTGTCTGCTAAAATAGACTCTTTGATGAATTTCATACAAACCAACCATTCAGTAAAAGTGTAGTAACTGGATGCGAGGAATGTGGGGCTAATCAGATACTGTGGAGATATTCATCTGATGGGAAGTCTACTACTTGATCATCTTGGCAGATTATCAGGGAGTCTAATTCCATACAGGCCTCTTATAGAATTTTCTGGGGTGCATCGATTCCTACTACGATATAATTTTTCACCTGGAGATTATGGAAGAGTTTGATACCAGTTGATATTGTCATTAGGTCGAGGATTCACGTTCAGTTGGCTTCCAGATGTTAGTGTTGTGATTCTAAGGAAACTTTGCACCATGTATTCATAAGTAGTCCTATTGCAATTCAGGTGTGGGGCCACTTTTCATATATATTCATGGTTCCCTCTATTCCATCTGATGGGATACACCATCGTTTTCAGAGATGGAGATTTTCAGCTCAGTATGTGTCATAGGGCCACATTCGCATCACCGTGCCATTGCTCATTTTTTTTATTTCTCTAGATGGCACGTAATAATGTGAAACACAGGGGCATTTCCATGGATACTAGTCGGATCATTTGGCAAATTTACAGGCATATCACTTTACTTCACATTGGGCGGAGATTCAAGCACACCCACTGGCGCGGGGATAGGGGGTTGGCGTCTTTATTTGTTTCCCCCACTCTTGCCCTGTGTTGGTTTTCTGGCGTAGACCATCAGTGGGATCCTTCAAGGTGAATACTGATGGTTGTGTTCACGAGGGGAGGGCCAGTGGCGATGGTGTTATTCGAGATGATAGGGGGAGATGTGTGCGGGCTTTCTGTTCTTATTGTGGGGATTGTACTATCATGGAAGCAAAGTTGTACGCTATCCTAGATGGTGTCTTGTTAGCTAGGAGGTTAGGGCTTACTGATCTATGGGTGGAGAGCGATTTGACACTAGCAGTACACTATATCATTTGAGGAGGTGGGCCTTGGTATATTCATATATTGCTTAGGAGCATCAGACAGAAGCTTTGTTTTGAGAGAGACACTATTTCACACATTTATAGGGAGGGAAATCAGGTTGCTGCTGACTTGGCTACTCAGGGATGGGATCGACATATTTATGTAGAGTTTGACGCGCACATACTGGATCACATGCCCAGAGGCTTGATACAGGTTGATCGTTTTGGCTTTCCTTCTGTTCGAGGTTTATAGCACACTCAGTTCTTTTCCACTAGTATTTTTCATTTATTCACTTATTATTAATTATTTTGTTTTGCATTCTTTAAGATTATTAGTTTGGTTTCTATCTAGATTGTTATCCATTGATTTCAACTCTCGTTATGTAAGAGAGGTAGTACCTCTTTATTTATTACTTTCTCTTACTCCTTGTTCGTTGCAATTCCTGGAGATTAGGTTCCTGTCCCCCTCCTTCCCTATATTCCTGTATAATTATTTATATAATGGTAGGGGCATCCTAACCCTCACTAGCCAGCCACAATATAGGGCTAAAAATCATATTGGGACTGCATGTGTTGGTGTTTTACTAAAAAAAAAAAAATTGAACATTGATTTGGACAAATTGAACATCGGGCCTTACTTAAATTTGAGGTCAAAGTTGACCCATTTGGAAACTTGGAGACCCACCATTTCCAGCAACTTATTGATCCTCTATGTTAGAAACTTGGAGATGAAAAATTGACTTCTAGAAGAGAGAGGTGATAATATTCAAAAAAATACTCAAAACTTATATAGGCTCTTTTATAGGCTTTACAACACGGGAATTTTATCTAATAAATATACTAGTTATGTAATGCAAACTAATCCCTATAAAAATTCATGCGACTCCTAAATATATGAATAAACTAGTGAATTAATGCATGAATAATTTCATGAATGAACTTGATTAAATAAATGAAGTTTAATATTTTTAACACCCTTGAAACTTCATTTATGGTAATTCCGAGCAAATATTTGAACTTCATTTATGCATCAAATTTCAAAGGCTTGATAAGAATGTCGACAATTTGATCTCGAGACTTCACAAAACTTTAACTCTACATATTGTTTGTCAGCAAAATCTCAAATGAAGTGATACTTTATTTCGATATGCTTACTTCGATATCCCGAAAAGCAAGAATTTTAGATCTTTTGATGGTTTCTGTTTCATCTTCCATGGATTTCTTCCTTCTCTCATTTTTAATGGCTTCATCAAAACCAACAATTGATTGGCAAAGAGACAAAAGAGAACTAGTTTTTTTTTTAAAGTATAATTTTATATATCAAAAGAATGTACAAGTATGCCAGTCAAACCCGGGTGAGACTTAAAAAAGTTGCCACTCTACACACGAAGAAAAGACAATCTACATACCCACAGCTAAAGTCTCATATTGAATCAAAACATTAGGATACAACGAAAACGTATTCTTGTATACACGTGTTTTGATTCGAGAAATAATAGCATCTGGCTGCGGAATAAGTCCCTCAAAAATTCTTTGATTCCTTGTTGTCCATAGGTGATAAATGGTGCAAGTAAGAGCAATCCTCTTAGCCTTACTTTGCCATGAAGTGCCCTGTGCTTCCTTCTTGATCCACTTTAGTGCACTACAAATGGTATTCATTGATTGGGTGATGCCAAGCCACTCCCTTATAGTCTTCCATGTGGTGGAACTCATAGTGCAGTGGAAGAATAGATGGTTGAAAGATTCATCGGCTGCCCAGCATAATACACAATTTCTGTCAATATCAAGGTGAAAGGTGATCTTTTGTGAGAAGTTTCCCTTTGACAGCAAGCCAAAGAATAAAGGAATGTTTTGGAGTAATGAAAGGTCTCCAGATGTCCCTTGCCCACGGCTTTACCATTCCTCTCGGTCTGAAATAATCATAAGCATTGGAGATGAAAATATTTCCAGCAACAACCCAATTAGACATTGTTTGTACAGCAAGCTCTACGGCCCCTTCGTTTGTTATGATCAAATCCCTGATGATAAAAAGTTGTTTGAGAAGTGGAGAGTCACCTTTATTTGGTGTCCATTCCCAAACATTGCTCCCCCGTAAATAGACGTGGTTGATCCATCGAACCCAAAGGGTATCCTTCTTCTGGTGTATGCTCCAAAGTGTCTTATCCAGCAAAGCTGTGTTCTAGCACTTTTTTTCCCTGAATCCGAGTCCTCCCTCACTCTTAGGGAGGCAAACTTCCTTCCAAGTAACTAAAGGTTTCTTGGATCTCCAAAGAAATGCTCTGCAAAGCTTAGTGATTCTCGCAATCACAGCAACCAGAATTGGGAAAATGGAAAGCCAAAAACATTCTACTCCTTGCAAGACTGCTCTTATTAATTCAGCCATGCCTGCATAAGAGAGTGAAGAGTTGGTCCATACATTGATGTAGGTTGCAATTTTATCAATGAAAGGAGCATAATAATTTACCTTGAGCTTAGCTGATGCCAGAGGAATTCCCAAGTATCTAACAGGCATCGTACCAAGAGGAATGTTAGTGAGTTCTATGATCTCATCAAGGTCCCTGCCATAAATTCCTGCTGTGAAAAAGGTGGACTTATTCACATTAGTTTGAAGACCATAAGTGACTCCAAAATTTGTAAGATAGTCCATCAAAATATCAACCGAAGGCACATCACCCCTAGTAAAAAGCATCAAGTCGTCGGCAAAGGCAAGGTGTGTGATTTTGAGTTGTCCACACTTGGGGTGGTAATTGAAATCAGAGTTTTCTTTCTTGACCTTAAGCAACTTGGATAAATACTCCAAACAAAGTACAAAAAGGAAGGAGATAAGGGGTCACCTTGTCGAAGCCCTTTCCGTCCTTTAAAAAAACAACCAAGCCACCATTCAATGCAATGGAGTAAGACGGAGTAGATACACACTCCATGACCCAATCAATGTATCTCTGGGGATTCTTCAATATGTTGAATTAACTCTGTATTATCATAAAGCTAGCTTTGAAGACTCATGTACTGTTATGGCCCTTCACTTGAGGATGAAGTTGTTGCTTGACCATAATTTGGTAGTAGAGTCATTGGTGGTTTTGATCAAGTACTCAACTTGTGCAGGACAAGATAGGTTGAGCAAGCTTGGGGCTTGGGGTCCAAAAATTCAGGGGGCCCCAATTTCCTTTTTTTTTTTTTTCCTCATCTTATTTGAAACTCCTCTCGTCCCACAAAGATAGACTTATTTTCCTATTTTTATTTGTCCGACAAAGATATGCCACTTTCCTTTTTTAGAGTATATTAAATTAATGTCTTCTTTTTCTAATATGCCCCTATTTAATATGTATTGTTATCAAAAAATATGAACAACTCATTATTTAATGTATCGGTATATTAGGTAGAATGTAAGTAAATTTATAGTTCCAACATATATTAATTATGTTTTCTTAATTCGCGTGAAAATAGAAGTAAGCATATATTTTTCGGACGAAGGGAGTATTAAATTTTTAGTTGATGCATTGTTGATGTCTTGCCGACATATTTTTATTCTTGATGTGTCTTATTGTTTAATTTCCTTTTTATTCAACAACTTAAGTACTCCCTCAGTCCCATTTATATAGGCTTATTTGACTTTCACACAGATTAAGAAAACATATTTAGCTCTTGTTTGGCCCCCATTTTTTGGAAACAAATTTATTCAACACCCAATCTCAAGCATTTATTTTTGTCAAGTCTACCATTTTTTACTTTTCAAAAAAAAATTTAACCACACATCCTCCCAAAAATACTATTTGAAACTATAATTTTTCCCAAATAATGGGTCTCAAATAGGAATGACAACGGGGCGAGTATGGGGCGGGGATGCCTTTCCCGACCCCGTTAATGATTTACCATCTACATCCCCGCCCCGTCCCTATTTAATCGGGGATGAGGCGAGTTGGGGATGGGGGCGGGGATGGGAAAATCCCTTTTTACATCCCCATTTTTTTTTTTTAAGTTTTAAAATAATTTTATGCAGGCAATATAAGGAAACATGCAGGAACAACCCTAACATTTTCTAAATCCAATAATCTTTACACATTATTTGGATATTAATCGAATATATATATTCATCTTTGTTTGTGCCGTTACTTTATATTTGATTAGATGAGAAAATACAACTCGACAAGGTTAATAACTAATAATCAGTAACTTTTTCAAAATAAGCATTTAAAGTTTATAACTTGATAAGTAATAAATTTTTGGAACAAGAAATTTGACATCATAGGACTTTTGTACAGATAATATAGGACTTTTTTTGGCTTTTTAAATTTTAATGGAACTTATTAATTGAGGATGGAGATCGGGGACGGGACGGGGATGGAGATAAAACGGTCATCCCCGTCCCCGCCCCATCCCCGGTTCGGGGATGTCTTTTCATCCCCATCCTCGCCCAATCCCCGTCTTTGTCGGGGATCCGTCCCATCGGGTTCGGATATTCTCCATCTCGTTGCCATCCCTAGTCTCAAATAAGGGCTTAATGTTATTGAAAATATAATTTTTATATAAAAAAAAAAAAAATCTTAACTTACCCTTATTTAAGTATTAAAACTATTATTATTGTAAGTAATAGATAGGGGTACATTAGTAAATAAATAAAATAAATATTTCTCAATAAAGAAATAAGCCTATATAATTGAGATAAGAGAAAAAGGAAAGGTAGTTTATATAAATGGGACTGATGGAGTAATTGTTTTGTTTGGTTATTATTGATTAAGTAGTACTGTTATTGATTTTTCGACCCTATATTTAAATTAATATTTTTTTTTAAAAAGTCACTATAGTATCTCATTTTTTGAATGAACTTGGGCCCCTACTTAACACAGGTCTAGCTAGCATTCAACTGGTTCTTCATAATCATCAAATAGAAAGAAATTATAATTTTTTTACTTTCTAATTTTTACAATCTCAAGTGCCATCTTTATCAAATTTGATATCTCGACTAGTGATTATCTTTTCATTCTTCAGGCTGTAGAGTTTGTAGCCTCTCGATCTTGTATCATAGAATGGAGATGTATTCTCACTCTTATCATCCCATTTGAGCCTCTTTCTTTCGAACATGGGAGTAGGTGCTTCCGAGCACTTGTAAGTGCAACACACTTGGCTTGACTCTTCATTCATTTTGTTTCTTTGAAAATCCATTTAACTTCATAGGCTTTCGACTATTAGGAAGTATGGCAAATCCCAAAGCATCATTATTTTACTTTCAAAAAAAAAAAAGCATTATTATTTTCGATGGCTTCGAAATCTTCTTCCATTGCTTTCTTTCATTTCTAATCTTGAATGGCATCATCAAGACCTACAATAGCATGATTACGAAAGAGACATAAAAGAGTTTTGGTTCAGTTCGATAACACTGTATCAATTATAAATTAATTTATTTATATTTTGGAGTAAAATATGTGATTAAAAAGTAGAAATAAAAAATATATATTATTAAAAAGTGATTAGAAAAATCATATTGTTTATAAATTAGTATATAAATTATAATAATTGCGTTAAAAAATATAAACTTTAATTATTCAAGATATTAATTAACTCCTCGTTATTATCAAAAAGATTCGAAGACTCCTATTTCGTTGTGCCACTTTACTTCACAAAGGTGTTTCATCATCATGATTTGGTGATGGATTAACTGGTGGTGTTGGTTGAGGTGGAGGCATGGGAAACTTGTTCTTCAGCATCATCGAATAGAAAGAAATTATGATTTTCTTTTTTCTGATCTTTTCGATCTCGAGTTTCTTCTTATTAAATTAGACATCTCTACTAGTGATTACCCTTTCATTCTTCAGGATGTAGAGCTTGAAGGATTTTGATCTCAAATCGTAGACGGTGAAGATTATTTCACTCTTATCATCCAATGCGCTTCTCTTTTCTTTCGGAAATATATAAGAGTGAGCAATTTAATAATATTTATATTTATATTTCAATTTCTGGTTTCGAAAATTCAATATTTTGTAAAAACAGTACTATTCAAAAAAAAAAGTCAGATTTATCGGCGGCTTGATTTTTAATTATAAACATTTGTTTTTTCAAATTTCGAGAAAAATAAATAGTTAAAAATTGGAGGAAAAAAATGTGTTGTTAAAAAGTTGCATTAGAAATTGAAATGATTATAATCAAAAAATAAACAAAACACCCGAACACATTGTCAGTCAAATTTACTATTCACTATTTGTCAAAGAAATTATTGTGCTACTCCCTCCGTCCCATAAAGATATACTTGTTTTTTTTTTTTTTTTTGTCTCACAAAGATATGTCACTTTTCTTTTGAAAAATATATTAATGTCTTCATTTTTTAATATACACTTATTTAATATTCATTGTTATCAACAAATATGAAAAACTCATTATTTAATGTAAGGGTATATAAGATAGAATGTAGGTAAATTTATAGTTCCAACATATATTAATTTGTTATAAACTATAGAGAAAGAAAGAAGAAATAAAGAGGCAAAGAAACTTGTGTATTATTATGAATCAAAACTCCCACATATATAGGGGAAATAAGGGATACAGAAGGTAATAACACCTACGATTTTAGGGGTACAACTGTTATTCACTAATACAATATAATATTTACAACACTCTCCATTGAATGACATATAATATTACAAAATATCTGCATCGTTAAAAGCTTATTTGATAAAAACCAAATGGGATAAAAATATCAAAAAGGAAAAAGGGTGCAGTTGTTCTTGGAGTATTAAGATGAATGTTGTCTCATTAAAACCTCCCCAGGAAAATTCAAAGGGACAAAACATTGGCGAAGGAAAAAGAGTATAGCTACTCCCCCCTAGTGTTAATCGTTGTAACTCATCGAGTCGATGTATCCCAATCTTGTGAACTGGTTTCTTGAATGTAAACGTTGGTAGTTCTTTTGTAGATAAATCAGCTTCATTGTATCTTGAGTGAATTTGTTGAAAATTTTGGAGTATTTTGATGCTGCCTTGTTAAAACCTTGTCAAAAAAATTCAGTGGGACAAAATATGAATGAAGGACAAAGAGTACAGCTACTCCCACTGATTCAACTTGTATTGAATCATCCATATAATTACTCTCTCTGATTCATTCTCTATTGAATCATCCATATATTGATCTCTTCAGTAGTCTCGTATAGGATAGTATATCAATAGACATTGATAATAGTTACATCATTAAAAACCTTGACAGGAAAATCATGCGGGACAAAACCTCGATTAAGGAAAAAAGAGTGTAGCGTATATTAACTCCCCCTCATGGGATCATTACAATTATATTGATACTGCATATAATTATTTCAACTATAAATCGCTGCAATATCGAATATGTTTATCAAGCATATAAATAGCACATATCTCATATTATTTGTTATTCGAATATATTCAATATTTCCAATTATTTGAACATGCTGCATCAAGTCATGTTCTATAATCAATATTATCAATGCATTTAATGCAGTTCTAAAATTTGGAAATGACTTATTAACTTTAATGAACAATTAACTTATTCACTTCAGGTGAATAATTAACCATGAATTTGTATCTTTAAAATCAACTGCCTGAATTTTCAAATGTAGCCCTTGTTTGATTCTCAACAAAATTTTCTCTTTTTTCTACAATACTCAATCTCAACCATCCACTAAAAGTCAAGCCCACGATATTTGACTTTTCAACCAAATCTCAATAATTCATTTTCCTAAAAATTACTATTCATTTCAAAAAAAACTCTTTTTAAACAAAACCAAACACACACATAATTTTATGCGACAATCACATTTCATTACAAAGTGATTTTATTCAATGCATATTAAATATTCAAATCACAAAGTATCTGTATATTTTGATCAAACAAATTTCTTAAAAACTTTAACTATATATTTCAGATATACTTAGTCCTTCAAGGATTATACTGTATGTTTCAGGTATCGTATACGTTTCACATTACAATTATCAAATTGCTACCACCAAATTTAAGTCGTGAAATTTTATATATGTAACGATTCCTATATTTTAAATAGATTTTCTCTTATTATTTCATCGCAATCCTAAAGTACCGAGGTATTGATTACCCTTTTAAATCTCACTCATTGGTACTTCAAATAATACTCCTAATGTACCGAGTTGATGATCATACATTTTGATATCACTCATTGATACATCAAAGAGCGCAAGCTACTAATCAGAATAAATCATTTTTCATTATATACATTTCTAATAATCATATATTTATTGGCACTTATTATGCATTTTCAGGCAAATAAAATATTGTATCTCTGCCAGATCTTTGAAACATTCGTTGTGCAACAAGTCGTGTATTATGACTATACCTATAGGTATTTTTCTTGCTTTACACTTTTAAGTGTTTGAACTTCAGGTCCCAAAACTTCAGGTTTTGTAATAAGTTTAATTTAGCATGAATGCATACTTTTACCAACTATTTTTATGTCGAATTTCTTCGACACATTTTCTTTTATTATCCTCGCTATCATTTAAATTATGATGCAGTTAGCTTCGCAGTTTGCTTTTACATAAGTGCTTTATAAAGTGTGTCGACACAATTATTATCTCAATTCGATTTCTTTCCCCACAAGACATAACTATAGATATCTCAATTTTTCAATATTTCAAGTAATTGAACATCTTCTGGAGATTTATAACTAATTATGTCAATAATACTCTCTCAAGAGTATATGCATCATCAATAAGACTATTATAATCATTTGCTCTATTTTATAATTTTGGGATCTTTATTCGAATCAAATATCACTACGCTTTAAGCATGTCATACATCAATTTAAGATAGAGCATCTGTTGCTAGTTTATGAGATTTTATTAATCTCTTATGCATCTTGTAATTATGTTATCTTTTGAACTTTTCGTTCGTATTTTCAATCGAACTTCTGATTCATATTATCAATCGTGAGGATATAAATAACATAATATGATACATTTGTTTGATTTTAAGCAACTAATCTCCCCCCTAATGTTGAGAAAATTGTCCAATCAAATTGACAATTATTTTTTTCGACGTTGTAAAATATCACCCATTTGAGATATATGTTCAAATCAACATTCTTTATTTTCCATATCAGTGCATTGTGGTGGATCAATTGCATTATTAAAAAATTATATGGAAAAATTAGGCTCTAACTATAAGCCAATTATAATAGAAAGAACTATAATGTTGGCATGATGCGTAATAGAATTCCCTAAACAAAAAGGGAAGTATTTTGTTCTCAATTAAATTAATTGGAGGCGTTTAACAAGCAAAAATGTTAAACCATTTATCGATATTCCAATTAACACTTATTAAAATGTTAAGTATCATGTCCACTAGTATTATCAAGACACATTCTTGATTATATAATTTGAAAATTTTGCTCATAATTTAAAATTTAAGCAATAATTTAGCAAATTTCAGGTTGTGAACACCATGCAATTATCTAATATATGTATCAAATCTATTATATACAAATAATATTTAGATGATCAACGTGGAAGATGATGGTGGCCCATTTATCACCCTAATTATTTTTCAAAAATACAGGGAATTTAATCCCTATTTTAGCTAGTGACAGTCAAGAAATTTCATGAAAGAGAACAAACATCATATATGATTGAATTAAAGAATTTTCTGGTTCTTCATTAAATATCCATTTTTAATTTCGCATCATTATTATTCCATTGATGGTCTAACCGGTCATGTCAAATAATAAAATCAAATTGAACTTCTGATTCAATATAAGATATAATTTAATGATTAAACATTATATAATCATATATTATTCACGTAGTCAAACTAATCAATGTCCTTATGACATTAGTTATATGTTTTCCTTCAGGGATAAACGTGAACTCAAATGAGATATTCTTCGAAACATATGCTACTTAGAAAAGTACGTTTTTATTACTCATTCAAAATCAATATGTCAATATTCTTTCGGAATATTGTAATAGCATACTCTTTCAAAAGAGTTAATATTATTTTATAATTGTTATGCTTCTTCGGGAGTAACAATAATAACATATTAGACTTGAATATGTAGTGTGAAATAAGATTTTGCTTCTTCAAGAGTAAAAACGAAATGTTCTTCTAGAATATTTTATTAAATAACTCAAATGAGATATTCCTAATGTACAATATTCTGCTGGAATATTAATTTAGATCAATATTCTTCTGGAATATTGATCTAGATTGTTTCTTTTTCTAGAATAGTAATAGAATATTCTTCTAGAATATTGTAATATAATATTGAATGTAAAACATACATTCAAACAAATATTTATTGTAAGTTGGTATAATCAGAACGACATGATAAGATCAAATAATTATACCACTTTCTATGAAAAATCAAAGTTAATAGAATACAAACATTTACTTTGAGCAAAAAAAGAAATTACGTTATTCGTGAACAAGTAAAATAATAAATTGAATATTTGTCATAAAATAAAGTTGTTATTCTTCAGAAGTAACAACAAAATACTTTTTCAGAATATCAAATTAATAGCATATCTAATAACATTAGGCTCTTTGGGAGCAAATTATATTCAATTATTATATTTCATATGAGATAAAATTATGATTCTTCAAGAATCATAATAACAATATATTATTCTACATCATAATAATCTTCTGGATTATTAATAAATTCAAATTTCTTTGAGAAAAAGAATGCAATATTTATCACATGAGCAATAAAATAATATTCTTCTAGAATATTGAAACGTAGCAATAACACAATATTCTTCTGGAATATTGATTCGAATCTCATTCAATTATAATAATAATTAATATCTATTGTGCTAGTTAGGAGAAAAAAAAACAAATTATTCTTCTGAAATAATTATATTTCTATAATTGCGATTCTTCAAGAATAATAAGTCAATATTCTTCTGAAATATTGATATTTTTAATGATTCATTATATCTTTCGAACCAAAAATATTTGTACTTTACACGAGTGATGATAAAATATTCTTCTGAAATATATATCTAACGTTGGTTGTATTTCTTCGAGAACATCAACACCATATTCATTTAAAACATATTTTAAATTATGCTTCTTCAGAAGCATTGAGTCAATATTCTTCTGGAATATTGAAATTGTAATTTGTACCCTTCATGAGCAAATAATATTCTTCTAGAATATTAATTATAATGTTGTGCTACTTCAAGAGAAACAACAAATTATTGTTAAAGATTTTAAATATTTGCTCTTCTGAAGCAATTGAATAATAAATATTTCAAAATTATGCACTTTAGGAACAATTAATATTCTTTACGAATATTATTATAATAAAAATTGTGCTACTTCAAGAGCAACAATAAATTATTCTTCTAGAATAATTATAGTTCTAAAATTTCGATAATTCAAGAATAATAAATCAATTTTTTTCTGGAATATCAAAAATTATAATTTATGCTCTTCGGGAGCAAATAATATTCTTCTGGAATATTATAATGTTGTGCTACTTTATGAGAAACAACGAATAATAATCAATTCTATTATTAATATTTTTCTTAAATATTAATGTATTGTTGTGCTAATTCGAGAGCAACAACATAATGAGTTATCAACTTAAAAAAAAAACAACAAAATAAACACAAATAAAAAAAAATTAATGTATGGAGTATAGGGCCGAGCTTGACTTGAGTCCACGAGCACAAATTATTGGTTAGAGTATGGAGGCGGATGGAATTTGACCAATTATTGGAATTGAAGCAACCTCCTGGAATTAGAACAATTCAACCACGATCGGAACAAAAAAAATTCATATGCTGTCAAATTAATTTCGACACACATGATTTTACTGTCTAACTAATATTTTGGTATATGAGATTTTGAAAAAGAAAATTCTAACTCAATTTGGTAGAGACTCGTGCTGATAACCTGTTATAAACTATAGAAAAGGAAAGAAGAAATAAAAAGGCTAACAAACTTGTGTACTATTATGAACCAAAACCCCCATATATATAGGGGAATAAGGAATACATATGGTAATAATACCTAGGGTTTTAGGGGTACAACTGTCATTCACTAATACAATATAATATTTACAACATAATTATGTTTTCTTAATTCGTGTGAAAATAGAAGTAGGTTTATCTTTGTGGGACGGATGGAGTATTTTTTACAGTTCAAATCTTATTCATCTCTTCATATTCCGCCTTGTTTTGGTATGTTCATGAAAATTTCAATGTCTTGCCAGATTTTCCCGTGAGAGTTTGTGCACGTATAGAAGTGGTATGTTCAAAGAATCTGAAAAACATTACCATTCTACGTCAAGAGAATACTCTTTAGCAAAAAAGGTTGAACCGCAACCTTGAAGGCTCCCATTATCCTGTCCCTAGAGCCTTGTGGATGAGGTAAATCGTTAGATGTACCTCAGTTGGTCAAGATCTGACACTTGTCATCTGATTTCCACTATAAGGAGGCCAAATCCAATGCATCCAGGATTCAAACCCTGACCCAGTGACTGCCAGCAACATAAACACTTATATCACTTCAACCTTTATCAACTGAGCAATGTCCCAAGAGACGAGAATATTCTTTAGTATTTTGTTTTTGGTGGCTATATTGTAACCACAGAATTTATTTTCTACACCACAAATTTAAACATTTTCTTTATTTAAAAAAATGAACATAAATAAAATTACATAAATAACCTTTTAATTTTCTGACTTTTTTATTTTCTCTAAAATTAGTACACCACACAACTACTGGAGCGAGATGAAGCATACCTCAACAACGCAGCCTTTCTTCCCAAGCACCCCAAGAGCAAAGCGGCGGCTCTGGAAACGGCTCCTCCACCCCCAAGTAATTTCAACGCAAATCCTCAGCTTCTTGTTCTTCAGTTTGTCCTTCATCAACGCTCTTTTTAACTCATAAATTTCCTCTTCATTCTGTATGCCACAAAATAGCAATATGAATTTAATATATATTCCCTATTCAACACTATTTTATTAGTTATTATTGATGCAAGTGTTGTGTGTGTATGGGTTATCTGTATTACGCATTTCAGCACAAACCCGGAATAATTAACCAATTATTTAGAAAAAAAATCAACAGAAATTGCGATAAAAAAATTAGCTCCGTTTTTCTGTATAGATCTATACAGAAATAAAAAACATAGAAAGAGGAAGAGAATGACCTTTACTGGGGAGATGTTGGAAGTTGAATTTTTAGGGTAATTTTTCAGGGAAGAGAGAAGAATCGCAGGAAACGGCTCCACCATCCCCAAGTAGTGCAATACAAGAAGTCCAGTTTATTTCCACCTTCTCCCACCTCTGGCAGATCCTTACCGATGAGAAAGAGAACGTGGTGCACAAATATTTTGTGCATATTTTAATCAAGGATATATTGGTAAAATAGTGATGGTGTATTTATAAAAATTAGTTTTTAATTAGGGTGTAGTTAAATTGTGGTGTGATAAACAAAGATGTGATGGTAATATATTTACTCTTTTGTTTTTATAAAAGAGTAATATATATGATCTCACTATGCCCCTATTTGATATAGATTATAATAAGCTTTTTTAATAGATTTGATAAAATTTGAGGAGATATATGATTAAAATGTTGTGGATCTCATAAAATGTATAATTAACATTAATTGTTAACTTCGACTTCAAATTAAAATCAAATTTTAATCAGAATCAAATTAAAATCAATTGTTAACTTTGACTTCAGATTAAAATCAAATTTTAATTAGAATCAAACGTGGGCTATACATCAAGGGGCCTAATTTGTCGACTATGGATGAGTGTGGTTTGGTTTAATTTTAGTATGTCGAAATGAATCTAATTATTAACTAATATTTTATAGTAAATAAATTATTGGTTTCACTTGCAAAATGCAACCTAACTAGAAGCAAATCATTCAGCTCTGATTCCATAACAAGAAAAAATTCAAATTAAAAATGAAAATTAAAGTAAAGTACATCCATTCATAAACGGTGAAAACCTCGTAATACTCAAGATTAGTGATTATTGAACCAAAACAAAAGACAAAAATTATAATGTTACATAATATCCTATTGAGCATCCATTTAAAAAGGATATTGCTCCGTTGCACTATAAACGTCCATAAAGGGGCACGGGTTCAAATTACAGGTATAGGTATTCTCAAGAAAGACTACAAAAGTCACTTATAAGTAAAGAACTTCTTAGATCTATGTAAAAGATCACCAAGTGAAATGACACTAAAAAGGTAAGTAGAAGAGTCCTGAAAACCCAGATCCAATGGAGCAGAATAAGCAACGTGTTAGCCATCCACGAAAAACACACCACTTAAAGAAGTATCAATATGAGAAACACATTTTCTCCAAATTTCAGGAGCGGGCGCACACGTGCATAGATTTATTTTTAACGATCTCCACCTTGCTGCTAAGAATTTTATGCCTATATTGCAGTCAGGAGTATCACCAGCAAGTTAAGTTTCATTGCTCAAATACATGTACAACTTAATCACAAAGAATCAATAGAGAGTACCTTCAAAAAATTTCTCAAAGGAGTTACTAAAGTTTCCATATCAGAGGGATTAGAAATAATGAGAATTTTACAAATTTTCAAAATTTCTTTTGATATCACATCTATAATAAAATGGTATTTGATATTAATATGTTTCGTTCTATCATGAAACATAGAATTTTTGCTAAAATGTACAGCAGTTTGATAATAAAAAAAATAAGATAGTGTTTTCATCCACAAAACCAGGTTCCCCTAATAAACTACTTAGTCAAAACCTCTCTTTAACAATATCGACAGCAGGGATATATTTAGCTTCTGTAGAAAACAGGCCAACAACTTTTTTTAGTTGGGATCTCCAATTGAAAATAGAACCACACACAGTATAAAAATAAGAAAATGTTGATCTCCTATTGTCCTTATACCCAACAAAATCAAAGTCATGTAGATAAAATCAGAATCAGTATAACCTTTTACGGTTACCCCATCTTTGTTTTGTTTAAATGGAATACTCATATTTGAAGTCCCTTTCAAATATTCAAAATCCATTTAAAGTATTCCAATGATCTTTCCAAGGATTACTCATAAATCTATTAAATATACTAATGCTATGTGCAAGATCATGTCTAGTACAAATCATTAAATACATAACAGATCCAACAACATTTGTATAAGGAATTTTAGAAATTCTTTCATATTCATCCTTAGTCTTAGGACTGCAATCAAAGGAAAGTTTGAAATGATTTGCAAAAGGTAAAGTTGCAGGCTCACAGTCAAACATGCAAAATTTTTAAAAGTTATGTTCACGTATTCAATTTGATAGAGAAATAATAAGTCATTTTCTTTATGTCTAGAAATCTTCGTACCTAAAGTTTTCTTGATTGGACCAAGTTCTTTCATATCAAATTTAGATTTAGATTTCTGTTTTACTTTAATAATTTCAGATTTATCATTACAGGCTAACAACATATCATCAACATATAATACCAAATATAGAGAATTTTCACTTTCACTACCTTTGCAATACAAACATGTATCATAATTGCTTCTGTTAAAGCAAAGCTCCAAGACAAATGTATCAAAAAATTTATACCATTATCTTGGGGTTTGTTTCAATCTACACAAAGATTTTTTCCCCAAACAGACATATGTTTCATAATTACCCTTAATGAAACAAGCATTTTATTTCATATAAATATCCTCATCTAATTCACCATAGAGAAAAGTAATTTCAACATCTAACTGATCAGGTTCCCATTTAAATTGAACAACGAGAGCAAGTATACATCTGATAGTAATATACTTAACTACTGGGGAAAAAATTCAATATAGTCTACACCTTCTTTTTTGTAAAATCCTTGGCTACTAATATAACCTTATACCTAACGTTATTATGATTTCCAAGTTCCCCTTCCTTTATTTTATGGATTCACATGTAGTCTATTAGTTTTTGATTCGGAGGTCTTTTGACTAGTTCCCAAGTTTTTTTTTTTAAGAACCCATTTCATCTTCCATTCCAACTTTTATTTTTCAGAATCCTTACCATTTATAGCATGATCATAGGAACTAGGTTCATTTTCATTTTCTTAATGATGTGTAAATAATGAAACAAAATCATCATTATCAAATCTAGCAGGTCGCCTAATATATCTTCTCTGTCTGTCTCTAGTAAGTTGACATTCATCAAGAGGAATATTATCAGAATCAACAAAGTTCTCAATTTCTAAGTCTTGATTTAACTCACTAGTTTTAGGATATTAAATATTAGGTTGACCAGTTCCCTCATCCACAGGTGCATGGACATTCCCTTCTAGGTAAGTAGTCTCCACCTCAAATTGAACATGTATTTCAGTTAGGTCCTCAGTCTTACCTTCTAAACATGACATAATAGATTTGTAAACATGACATATTTCCTTATTATTAGCAAGTTTTATACTAATCATTAAACTAGAAGTTTCAGATCTTTACATCTACCTCAAATCTCACTGGCTTTTGTAGATTAGGTATCACGAACTATAGATCAAGGTTTTGTTACCACTATAAAGCCATAATACTCAAGATAAAGTTATTATTGAACCAAAACAGAAAACAAAAATTATAGATCTTGCAAGAACATAAAATAAAATGAACACAAAGGATTTTTTGGCCAAAACACAGAAGTTCAGTGACAATGTCACCTAATCTCTTGTTGAGCATCCATTTAACAATGATATTGCTCGATTGCACTATAAACGGCAAAAAAGGCACAAGTTTAAATTACAGTTACAATTCTCAAGAAAGACTAGAAAAGCTACTTATCTGTAAAGATCTTCTTAGATCTGTGCATAAGGATCACTAAGAACCACGCAAAATCATAAACCATCAATACATCAACTTAGAACACTTAGAAATATACAAATATTGAGGAAGAATATACAAATCAACACTCGAATAAAGCTTTCAAGTGAAGAGAAACTCAAAAGTTACCAAACCCTAAATTTTCTCTGAAACATTTAGAAGCCAAACGAAGATCAGAACTCAAGAGAATCCCCAATGCCAAGTAAAACAGTACTCAGAAGGTAAGTAAGTAGAAGAGTCCAGAAGATCCAGATCCAATAGAGCATAATAAGCCAGGTATCAACCATCCAAGAAAAAGCACCACTTAAAAAAGTACCAATATGAGAAACACGTTTTGACTGAATTTTGGGAGGGCACACATCACACGTGCACAAACTTATTCTCAATAAATGGATTTAAGATAAGATTTAAGACTCAACTCTGAAGTTGTTACAATTAGATTTAGGGCTTGACTCTATAGTTTTGGTATAAGATAAATGAATTATGTCCTTTTAAGAATCCTCCTGTTGGTAAACTTATTTATAAGTAACACATTTTTTCAAATAATTTTTTAAGCACTTAAATTTTTTAAAATCACTTTTCAACTAGATATTTTCCTAAAAAACATCACATTCTCTCTTTTTGGTAATTTTTTTTTTTTTTTTTGGTTTATGAATAAAAAATGTGGTGTTTTCAAGGAAAAATATGTAGTTCAAATGTAATTTTGAAAAATGTGTGGTTAAAAAATAGTTTCGAAAATGTGTAATTATAAATTTGTTTATAAACAATTTAACAAGCAGAGAGTAAAAGACTTTTACCAAAGTTAAGTTAAATTTGATTTTTGCTGTATAATTTGTAAAAGAAAAAAAATAACTCTATATAAAAAAATAAAATATGAAATGGTTTGATTCTTGCTTTTGATCCTCCAACTTGGAACCAGTGGCGGACCCAATGCCAAACCAATGCAAGCAGATGCCTGCACTAGACTATGGGTCAGCCCATAATAATTTTTTTTTTTTTTTTTTTTTTTTTGGGAATTGGAGCAACACTGATTTTTTTAACTTTGAAGTCCATTTAGGCTATGATTGATTGCTTTATGTTTTCCTAGAAAATGTCACTACAAGGAAAATCATTTCCAACTTTTGTGTTTGATTAAGAAATTTGGCTTGGAAAATAATTTCTCGATACAACCAGTTGAAGCACAAGTTAGGTCATTTACTTGAAAAAAATTTCTTACCATTTTGCTGAGAAAACATTTTCGAAAAATATTTTCTTTTCCACATTTTGAATCAAACACGTCCTTAATATAAAAAGAACAACTGAAATGAACCGGTGTTATATATAAAAAAAAAGCTACCAGTTTAATTCTCTCTCTCTCTCTCTCTGCATGAAGAGCTCTCCCTCTTGTCCGTTCACAAGCTTTCTCCTAGAATATTGAATTTACTTTCAATGTCATCCGATAATGGCTCTAGAAGATCTATACGCGAAGATGTCAATTGAAGATGAGGAACAAGGAATCGAATTGCAAGGGGATGATGCGATTTTGGAGTCTGATGAATATTGATTCTGTTTGGTTGGCAAATTCCTGACAGACCGCGTTATCCATTTCGTTTCCATGAGAAATACAATGGCATTAAGGATTTGGGATCTGGCATTTACGTGTTTCAGTTCTTCCATCCTCTAGACATGAATCGTGTTCTTGAAAATGGCCCTTGGACATTCAACCAACATCTCCTCCTACTGAAGCATCTGAAGGAGGATGAAGACCCTATGAATGCTGCTCTCATTGAAACAAGTCTCTGGGTGAAAATCTATGAAGTTCCGGCTGGTTTCTGTTCTGAAAGAATTCTTGTTCAAATCGACAACTACATTGGTAAGCATCTTGCGTCCGACCCGAAGAACTTTTCAAATGGGTGAAGAACCTTTTTGCGAATTAGGGTTTCGATGGATACTCGTCTCTCGCTCAAAAGGAGAATGAAACTAAAAAAGACAGGAGGTGATTGGATATGGATCAATTTCAAGTACGAGAAAATCCCAACTTTTTGTTTCATATGCGGCATAATTGGACATGAGGATTCATCGTGTGGAAAACTTTATGAAGCTCGGGGAGGCGATGTTGAATGCCCCTATGGTTCCTTTCTTCGAGCTCCTCTCCTGAACGCAACAAGTTTGGGTGGTGAAAGGTGGCTCAGGGAAGCAACCTCCGACAACGGAAATCCTAATTATGGTAATGGGGAGGATTATGGTAATGGAGAGGATGAAGGCACTGTTAAAGAAAATTCAATTTTTAATGGTGGAAATCACTCAATGGCTAAAAAAGAAAAGGAATATATCAAGGCTCTAATAATTCAATGTCTGCTGCAAATAACTCAGAAACTCTACAGCTTATGATGAAAGAAAATCCTCTTTTTAAGGAAAGCCAATCTGAGACAATGCAGGAGGATAATGGAAATGATAGCTTGGGCTTAATTATCTCAGATCAAAAAAGAAGAAGATTAGACCATAACATTGAAGTTAATTTGAATATTCCAAATGATGAGACCAATCAATGCTCGAGGATCCAAAAAAAGCAGGAACGGTGGGATCTGCTTTGTAGGCCCACCAAGAATTATGAGTATCCTATGTTGGAACTACAGTGGACTGGGCAACCCACGAGCAGTTTAGGTCCTTATGCATCTAATATCTAATAATAAGCCTGATTTTATATTTCTTGTTGAGACATTGGTTTGTAAACCAAATATTTTATGAATGAAAAATAACTTAAATTATGATTGTTGCATTGTCGTTGGTTCTATTGGCCACAACAGAGGACTTGCACTTTTATGGAAACATCAGCCTATTGCCTCTCTTATTAGTTACTCCCGCTCCCACATCGATGTAGAGGTGTCTATATAGGGCAAGCCAAAATGGAAGCTTACAGGTTATTATGGTATCCCGGACCGTAACAGACGAAGGGAGAGTTGGAATCAATTGAGATTACTTGCATCTGCATCCTCGCTACCATGGATTTGTCTTGGTGACTTTAATGATCTTTTGTATCATCACAAAAAAATGGGACAACATTAGCATCCATCCTGGCTCATAAACGAATTCAAAGAGGTTATTGAAGACTGTTGCCTATTTGACCTCGGAATGGAGGGATATCAATATACATGGTGCAAAAGTAGGGGCTCAACTGGATGGGTTGAAGAAAGACTAGATCGATCCTTTGCCTCATCGAAATGGGCTGAAATATTACCTAATGCCAAAGTGTACAATCTGGGATTTTTCTCATTTGACCATACTCCTCTACTTATTAAACCCGAGTCCCATATCCCGTAAGCAACTAGGAGGGGATTCCGATTTGACAACTTTTGGCTAAAGGAGGATGAATGCAAGGAAATGGTTCACTCCAATTGGGACAGATCTTCGATTTCTCCCTTTCTCAGTCGGATCAAAAAATGTGGACATGACCTCTTACATTGGGGAGGATCGAACCTAAACAAGCTAAACTTAAGAATAAGGCGTCACCGTGCACTAATGAGGCACTTCCAAAGTAAATTGGACACGGATGGTATTCGGGATTTTAAGAAGGCTCAAGTTGATTATTTTAGAACTTTACAGCAAAAAGAGATCTACTGGAAGCATAGATCTAGAAAACTTTGGCTGAAGGAAGGGGATTCTAATACCAAATATTTTCATAAATCAGCATCGGCCCGTTGAAAATTGAATTTCATCCACCGCCTCCAAGACAATTAGGGAAACTGGATTACTTTTGCACACTATTTTCATCCAACACCCACACGACAGGGATGGGCCCCATAGCTGAAGGTATGAATCAACGTATCTCTTCATCTCATCATGACTTGCTAATGACCCCCTTCACCGAAAGCGAGATTAAGAAGGCAGCTTTTGACATGAACCCCGATAAAGCTCCGGGGTCGGATGGTATGAACCTAGCTTTCTATCAAAAATTTTGGGATGTGATTGGGAGTGATGTTACCTCTTTATGCTTGAATTGCTTGGAATCTTGTTTTTTCCCCTATGGAATAAATGAAACTTCTATTGTGCTTATCCCGAAAAAAGACAATCCAGAAGTCATTCAAGATTTTAGGCCTATATCCCTTTGCAACGTTATATACAAGATTATGGCCAAGACTCTTGCCAACCGCCTCAATCAAATCCTCCTGAATATTATTTCTGAAACAAAATGTGCCTTTGTTCCGGGACGCTCTATAAAGGATAATGTCATGTTGGCTTATGAGACAATTCATTATATAAATAAGAAGAACAAAGGAAAGCATGGTATGGAAGCTCTTAAAATTGACATCTCTAAGGCATATGATAGACTTGAATGGAACTTTTTGAGGCATGTGATGATGAGAATGGGATTCCCACCAAAGTGGATCGACCTTATATCATTGTGCACTTCTACAGTGCGGTATAATGTGATGCACGGCGGACAAAGTATCAGCCCTATCATCCCCGAACGTGGACTATGTCAAGGATGCCCATTGTCGCCATAGTTTTTCATTATTTTCTCGGAAAGTTTGTCATCCCTTATCCAATCTAAAGAAGGCTCGGGAATGATCCATGGATGTAGAATTGTAAGAAGTGCTCCTACCCTCACTCACCTCTTGTTCGCAGATGACAGTATTTTATTTTTCTGGGCCAATATAAGAGAGTGTGAAGAAATAAAGGACCTTCTGCACTAATACGAATTAGAGTCGGGGTAATCTATAAACTTCAATAAGTCATCTATGTTCTTCGGTAGAAATGTGGATTTGGAAAGGAAACAATCTATTCGAGTATCGTTGGGTATCCAAGCTTTGCAAGGGCATGTGAAATACCTTGGACTGCCAGCCCTCATTGGAAGAAAGAAAAGAGAGGTTTTCGCATTCATAAAGGATAGATTGTGGCAACGAACACAAGGGTGGAAAGAACGATTCATCTCTAGAGCGGGGAAGGAGATCTTAATCAAGACGGTTGCACAAGTAGTCCCAAATTTTGTTATAAGTCTATTTCTTATCCCAACCCAGTTGGTCGAGGAAATTGAAAGATTACTGAAAAAAATTTGGTGGCAAACTAATCAAGGTGGTATTCATTGGATGAACTGGGAGAAATTATGCCTTCTAAAGAGCAAAGGAGGACTGGGATTTAAAAAAATTCACGAGACCAACTTAGCTCTCTTGGGCAAACTAGGTTAGAAACTGATGTTTCAACCGGAAACACTGATGGCTCGGGTGCTCAAAGCTAGGTATTTCCCATCCTCATCCTTCATTGATGCCAAAACGGGCCACAATCCCAGCTATATTTGGAGAAGTATTATGGCTGCCAAACCTATTGTAATTGACGGATGCAGATTTAGGGTGGGAAGGGGTTCATCAATTAGAGTTTGGAGGGATCCGTGGCCCCCAAATCCAAACAATTCCTACACTACCTCCAACCTAACACCAGAAATTGAGGATGCTACGGCAAATCAACTGATGGTCGAAGGGGAGTTAAGATGGGATTATGATATTCTGGTCGATTTTTTAACGAGGAGGATAGAAACCAGATCATGAAAATTCCCCTGAGTGCATTTGATAGGACTGATCGAATTATTTGGATCCATGAAAGAAATGGCACTTACTCAGTTCGGAGCAGCTACAAAAGGCTGATGGACGCATCCTTCTTGCACTCGAACAGGGACAAGGACAAATTATGGCACACTACATGGAGGTTGAAGATCCCAACAAAAATTCAGAATTTCTTATGGAGAGCATTGCTGAATGTGCTGCCTACTAGAGATAATCTGAGGGCGAGAAGAGTCGAGGTTGAAAGCTTATGCCCAATGTGTATGAGAGAACCTGAATCGATCTCACACGCCATTGTTAATTGTGATTTTGCTAACAAAGTTTGGGCAACCATGGGAATCACCCCTCAACTGATTACGGGCGGTTCATTTAAAGATTGGTTGGATCTTATCTTCAATATTCATCAGGTGGATAGAGAGCTTATTGGAATAATTTGCTGGGCAATTTGGACAAATCGTAATGAAGTGGTTTGGAATTCAACTTCTTTCACAGTGTTGAAGGTGATAAGTATTGCTCAAAACTTTTTAAATCAATGGCGTGAAGTACGCCTTCCCCCACCACCAAGAATAACAGGTTCAAAAAGTGTGGTAGCAGATCAGTGGCAACCACTAGAAGTAGGGAGAATGAAACTGAATATAGATGCGGCTATCTTCAATGATGGCAAAGAAGGCCAAGACTGATAATTCGAGACAAAGTTGGAGCATTTGTAGCGGCAAAGGTGATTCCAATGAGAGGCATCATGGATCCATCCGTTGGCGAAGCTTTGAGAGTCTGGGAAGCCCTATCTTGGATGAAGTATCATTTTCCAGACATTAACATCATAGAAATGGATGCTCAAGTAGTCTGCAATGCCCTTCAAAAAACAGATGCGTATAGTTCCTACTTTGGTCTGATTATCAAAGACAGTCGACGGTTAGCAAGAGAATTTCAGAGATTACATTTCAGATGGGTTAGAAGATTAGTTAATCGGGTAACTCATAAACTAGCTAAAGTTGCTAGTTCTCTTTCTAATGTTTTTGAGTGATCATATTTTCCCCCCGTGTTTATTTGGGACAGTGTAAGCGCTGATACAATAAATGGATAAGTTTACTTTTCTTAAAAAAAAAATAATAAAAAAAAAATAAATTAAATGAACCAAATAATTGGCCTAATTTTGTATTTTTATTTTTATTTTTGAACGAAAAAAAAATAAAAATAAAAAAATGGCATAATTATAATTTATCTAAATTTTTAATTTTCACCCAAAGTTCTAAACGTGAAATGTGAAAGGTAAGATTCAAAACCGTGATTACACTACCCTTGCTGCCCTCCACGCATGAGGCTTTGGCCATATTCGTTCAAAAAAAATTCGGGGGTGGTCCGCCTGCACTGAACAAAAATCTTGGGTCCGCCCTTGCTTGGAACCACAACTAAAATATGATTGTCCTAGGTTTTAAGAATTGAAACCATTATTATTATTATTATTACTACTACTACTACTACTACTACTACAATCGTTTGATTCAGTTGGTTACAATTCTGTTATTCAGTCCTAATAATGACTAAAGAGTTTACGTCGATAAATCCTTTAAATGAGGATTTTCAGAAGGTTTTTTATTATAAATAATAATAATAATAATAATAATAATAATAATAATAATTAAAAAAAAAAATAGCTTTGAAGTCTTATTCAAGGGGAAATCCTTGTCCAGGAGAATTTAAAATCAATAGTTAATTTTAATCAAATATTTCATGGGTTCATAATTCTTCAACCATATATTCATTCATCAACTTGTATTAAAATTTGATTTTAATCCCATTAAACAGATGCATATATATAGGAATTAATATGAAGAAATAAAGTAAAGAGACGGAATAATGAAGCTATTTTTTCCTGATCCAAGTTTTTTATTAAAAAATAAATAGAAATAAAAGTGGAAGAAAATTTAAAGGAATTCACAGAAAAATCTGAAAAAATGCCAGCTGTGAAGCTCACAAAAAAGCTAAACAATTGAGACCGGATAAGTTATCATGTCGTCCCCTAACATCATTAGATCCTGACCACACCAAACCACTCTCCACAAACCAACTAGGAACAGCTCAAATTCCTATGCTTAGACAAAGGCATCTAATTTTATCACTCCCACCTTGAAAATTGGTAAAATAACAAAGGAGGTCCCTAATTTAATAACTTTGTTCTAAACCGTTTCCATTGAAAGAAATGATAAAAAAGAAAGTAACGATAACAAAGAATTAAGTGGGGACAAAGATTATGACATACACCTTCAAACTTCTTTTACAAATTATATTTTTAATTTTTAAATAAAAATAAACATGTAGACGGTAAATTACATGGAGATATTTTTAATCTCCGTCATTTTCCCTATTTCTTGCACCTCTCGAAAATCTCAACTGAGCAAAGGATGAGAATGACTACGGCCCTAATGTTGGCAACGGGGCGGATCGTGACGGATCGGACCCCGATCCGCCCCGTCCCGAATTTTTTTGGTCCGATCCGGATCAGCCCAGCGATCAATAAAATTTCGGGTCAGGTCGGGACAGATCGGGTTCGGGTCGGGGCGGATCGGTCGACCGATCCGTGGACCGATCCGCCGAATTATTATTTTTATTTATTTTTAATTTTTTAAATTTTTTTTAAATATATTTTAAATTAAATCTTTTAAAAAAATTTAGAAAAATTATTTTTTTTATTAAATTTTATTTATTTTATTGAAACGAGACGTATAGAGGCCGATTCACCGATTCAACGGATCGAGTTTTTTTGTCATCACTTATTGGAATTCTTTTTTCAAATGAAGAATATGAAAAATGTGTTTTTTTTTAAATGCAAAGATTGCAGGTTATTCCCAGAAATTAAAGTTTGCTACAAAATTTACATATTAGATTTTTATACATGATAAAAAAATTATATTAAAAAAAAATATCGGATCGCAGATCGGGATGGATCGGATCAGCCTCGATCCAAATCTGCTGCGTGAATTTTCGGATCAGGACGGATCACATAAATTTCGATCCGTCGATCCACGGATTGGAATTTTTTCGGATCGGATCGGGTCGACGGATCGACGGGACGAATCGGATTTTTTTGCCATCTCTAACGGCCCTGGCCATTCCCAGATGAGATTATTCTTTTTTCATCATCGAGGATCAAATTTCAATTTCAGTGAAAGGCTGGAGACCTTCACTACTATTTTGACGATTCTGCGAGTTTTTTTTACTTCTCCCTTAAATCCTGCCCATACGTACATTGCAAATATATAATTATTGAGATTTTTGCCAGTCTCTCTCTCATTTCTGTACAGTAATTAATTGTGCAGTTGCATATCTTTCTCCTTCCTTCCAATAACATTTTTGATGGCATTCATATCAATATCATCTTGTGTTTTAATTTTCTTCTTCCTCATTGCTACTACATTGCCAGATCTTTCCTCAGCATACTTAAAACTACCGCTCATCCGAAAAAACCCATATCCTCCGCCACCATCTGAAGCCCTCTCCGCCGATTCCCGTCGTGTCTCCACACTTCACCAACGCCGTCGACATTTCCATGCCAAGTTCCCAATCACCTCCGCTGCATCCTTCGGCTCCGGTCAGTACTTGGTATCCCTCCATTTGGGCACTCCTCCGCAGCGATTATTCCTCGTTGCTGATACTGGGAGTGACCTCACCTGGGTCGCCTGCTCAGCCTGTCGCCGGAATTGTTCCTCACGCGCCACCTTCTTGCCCCGCTATTCGACTACATTTTCGCCTTACCATTGCTTCGACTCATCCTGTAAGCTCGTACCCCACTCCAGGGAGCACGTACCATGCAACCACACTCGCCTCCACAGCACGTGCCGCTACGAGTACTCTTACTCCGATGGGTCTGTCACCAGAGGATTCTTCTCTCACGAGACGACGACGTTTAACTCCAGCGCCAGTAAATTAGTGCAGTTTCAGCATTTATCTTTCGGATGTGGTTTTAACAATTCTGGGCCTAGTGTTTCCGGTCCAAGTTTTAATGGAGCTAATGGAGTCATGGGCTTGGGCCGTGGACCCATTTCATTTTTCTCTCAACTTGGCGGACAGTTTGGGCACAAGTTTTCTTACTGTTTAATGGATTACACTCTTTCCCCTCCGACAACGAGCTATCTTTTAATCGGCGGCTCGAAATACGGAGGCGCCAAAAGGTATAAGCTGAGCTACACTCCACTACTAATTAACCCTCTTTCTCCAACATTTTATTATATTGGGATCGATAGCGTGTTTGTTAATAAAGTAAAATTACGTATAAGCCCTTCAGTGTGGGCCATCGATGAATTTGGCAATGGTGGGACCGTTGTAGACTCAGGGACGACTCTGACCTTTCTAACAGAGCCGGCTTATCGCATCATACTAGCCACGGTCAATCGGCTTGTGAAGCTGCCTAGGTCGATTGAACCGACTCTAGGATTCGATTTATGCTTCAATGTGTCCAACGAGTCAAGACCGAGTCTTCCGAGACTGAGTTTCAAATTCGTTGGTGGCTTATTATTCGCGCCGCCACCTCGGAATTACTTCATTGACGCTGCGGATGGCGTTAAATGTCTGGCGTTGCAGCCCATTGCACCTTCATCGGGCTTTTCGGTGATCGGAAATTTGATGCAACAAGGTTACACGTTTGAGTTTGACAAGGATCGAATGCGACTCGGCTATTCAAGACACGGTTGTGCAGTGCCATAACTCACCGAGTCGTCATAATTCACACTTCACATGATCATTTCTTTTTCCTTTTTTTTTTTTTTTTTTTACAAGTATTTGTTGTGGAATTATAAGTGTAATTGATCAAAATTTGGGCACTGTAACATTGTGACCGAGACTTTTTGGCTGCTTTTTTATGTCTGATACTTTCACGTGAGAGTCGTTTTGGATTGATGTGTGGTTATGTCCCAATCAATGGTACGACAAAATCAATCTCAACTATATCATTCAAGCTTGAAAACCCAATTAATCATGTTGGCTGTGATTTTACGATTTTGCCTCCCTTTGGTAACCTTAGTTTTTTTTTTATTTATAAATCAATTTATAAATTATACAATTTTTTAAATCACTTTTAAATCACAAAACATTTTTTCTCTTCAATTTCAACTATTATTTTTTACCTTAAAATTATAAATAAATTAATTATAAACAAAACAGTGTTATCAAACAAAGTTATACAAAAAAAAAAACTTCATTCTGTCATCAAAGTCTTGAGATATTCCTTTTCTATCAAATATTCAATATTTCGGAAAAAATTCACTGATTACCTATTACTCACAACGGAGCTTATGATTCGATCATGATTAAAATTTACAAATAATAATAATAATAAAAATAATAAAATCTTAAAATATATTTGGACTTCTATCCAATCGAGTCACTCAGGACTTGTCGAAAGCTAGTCCTAGAAGCTAGATCTCTTGAATTGAAGAGATGGACTTGTTGAAAATTTGGCAGTTATTAATGGAAGAGAAAGATGTGCCAAGTAATTGTAAATAGTGACTGAACTCTATAGAAGACAACGAGACGGAGAATACTCGAATTCGACAGGGACCCGTCTCGAACGGGACAGGAAGGAAAATTCCCGACAAACACGGGAATGAGGATGAAAAAGCATCCCCAAACCGGGGACGGGATGGGGGACGGAGATGACTGTCTTATTTCCATCCCCGATCCTATCCCTAATTAACAAGTTCTATTAAAATTTAAAAAGCCCAAAAAAAATGTCATATATTATCTGTACAAAAATCATATGATATCAAAATTTCTTGCACAAAAAAGTTATTACTTATTAAGTCATGAACTTTAAATACTTATTTTGAAAAAGTTATTGATTATTAGTTATTAAGCTTATCGAGTTGTATTTTCTCATCTAATCAAATATAAAATAAAGACACAAACAAAGATGAATATATATTCAATTAATGTCCAAATAATGTGTAAAAATTATTATATTTATAAAATGTTAGGATTGTTCCTGTATGTTTTCTTATATTGTCTCCATAAAATTATTTTAAAACTTATATAATAATAAATAAATAAATAATAAAATAAAAATAAAAAAATGGGGATGGAAACAGGGATTTTTCCCGCCCCTAATTAAATGGGGACGGGGCAGGGATGAGGATGATAAATCATTAATGGTGCGGGGAGGGGGAAAAGCATCCCCGCACCGTTGTCATTCCTACTGAACTCTTGTATTTTTGTTTAGTGCCTGCAGCAATTTATAAATTGATTATTTATATTTTTGAGTTAACTGGTGGTTAAAAAGTTTAAAGGGAAAATGTGTATGGTTAAAAAGTGATTTTGAAAAATTGTGTTATTTATAAATTGATTTATAATATAATGATTGCGTTAAAGAACAAAGTGTAGGCTACATATGTTAAAAAAAAAAAAAATTGTTATGCTATGTTTGGACATGATTTTTGTGAGGTTCAATCCTCCTTCGTGGAAGATGAAATTGAACTTGAGTTATCCTCAATGAGAATATCAAAATCATATAATCATATGTCCAAGATGATGTTTGGGTGAACGACAAATTGAAACGCAAATGTGAGTTCTGGAAAGGGGGAAAAACTTGAGATGTTAAGCTATTTCACACAAGGGAAAATAAGAAACTTTGGACTAGTATATATAAATATAGACACACTTTTTTGTGTAAAGTATAATCATGTGTGGCATAGAGGTTCTATACGTGTGTGTGTGCAGGGGTGCATATCACAAACCAAAATTATCTTTGGACCTTGGACTTGTGTCTTGGTAGAGATGGTAAAAAAACCTGAACGACCAGAAATCCGGAGGACCCGAAACGACCCGCCCTGAAAATTACCCGCCTCGTCGTGTCCGTGGGGCGGGTTTTCCGCCCCGAACAGCTTTTCGAGGCGGGTTTGGGGCCGATCCGCCTCGTGACCCAATGATTTTTTTTTTTTTTTTGTGGGAATGAGAAACTAAAAATAAATTTAATGAGGTCTAGAAGAATTGAACCTTGGTGGAATTTAAGGGTATGAGAATATATAACCACTATACTATTATGTTGTTTATTGATTTTTTCCCCTTCAAATATACATATTATGTTTAAAGTTCAAACTTAAAAACTCTAACTAGTTCGACTCCTAAGTTTTTCACCTAAAATTTTATTACCACAAAAAAAAAAAAAAAAAAAATTATGGTCATTCCGCCCCGCGAACAGTCGCGGGGCGGGGTCATGCCATATCGGGTTCGAGGCGGGGCGGGTCGACCCCGACCCTCCCCAAACCTGGCCCATTCTCATTCCTATGTGTGAGTGCAACTATGTACACGAACGTCAGATCAGACAGACCAAGATTCGTCATACAATATAGTCCATGTTTTGTAACTTTCCTAATTTATTTTTTTGTTAAAAATTTGATTTTACTTTCCAACTTCTCTATAACTCAGGACGAATGACAATTAGTTGGTATTAGGTTTTTGGCAATGCTCGTTGAGTGAAGCAGTTGAATAGGCAGCTGAGCTTCTATTTACATGTCCTTTCCAACAGTCTAAAGACACACGAGTTTCATCTACCTCTTTCACTCTGTTCCAAAAATGTAAAGTTCACGTGTTTTCTCATTCCAGTGTTTACCTTGGTGATTTTGCTCTGGTTACAATACAGTTCGTCTCCGTAGGAGATTTGTGCTAGGCATGTTACTAGTTTCTCCATTGTATCTTAGGTGACAAACATTCATTCTTTCTCAAGCACCTACATTGAGGGGCAAATATGTTTAAAGAAGATGTGTGTGCACATGCCTCAATTATTAATTTCGTTTATTTAGCCTTCATTTTGAGTTCAACTTGTGCCTTGTTTGCTTTCCTTCTTAATAAAATTTATTTCTATAGTTGATAATTTACTTTTTGAGTTTCTTTCATTTATAGTATACAATATATATTTTGCTAACAATTTTAAAACAGACTCTGAAGATCGAAAATGTTATTGCCTCAATATATTAAAAGTATTTTTCACACTACTAGCCTCTGTTTGGTAACACATTGTGGTTTATAAATTGGTTTATTTATAATTTTGAGGTAAAAGTAGTGGTTAAAAATTGGAAAGAAAAAATATGTGTGGTTAAAAAATGGATTTGAAAATTGTGTAATTATAAACCAGTTTATTTTATTTAACAAACACTTGCTAAATTTTGTTTTCTGTTTCAAAAATGGCATCTGATTCAACTACAGAAATTGTAGCTACTGAAAAATAGACCATGACTCAAGCGTCAAGTCTCAATATAACCCAAATTGTAGCTACCGTGCCAAGTTCCTTTGTGGTTTAGACTTTGGGACATATTGTTGCACAACTATGACCATACCGATTAGTCACTAAGAGAAATCGAAGATATTCAATGGGCTAAATTTCTAGAGGTGGAAACAGAAGATGATGTTCTATCTAACCACCTTGAATCTTATGAGATCCTTGACTGAGGATACTTCAATACTCCTAGAGAGTGAATGAGATATTCAGGCTATCAGTGTAATTCATTCTTAGAAGCATTTTTATTTTGTGTCAGAATTATGTCATGAACAGCTTGAAAGATTCATTGTACAATCTGTAAAGCGCTTGTGAAAATGGCTAAGAAATTTTGGGAGTTTTTAGACCGGAATTATAAAAATGAGGATGTTAGAGCCAAGAAATTTATTGTTAGCCGCTTCCTGGGTTATAAAATGGTGGACTCCAAAAATGTTATCAATCAAGTACAAGAACTCCAAGTGATCTTCTTGAGATTCACTCTGAGGAGACGATCGTAAGTGAAACCTTCCAAGTAGCAGCAATGATTGAAAAGTTACCTCCTACATTGAAGGATTTCAAAAACTACCCAAAGTACAAGCAAAATGAAATGAACATTGAAGAACTTATTGTACGTTTTCACATTGAGGAAGACAACAAAATTCTGAAAAAGAAAGGGTTCAATCCCGCTATGACTAAAGTTGTCCAAAGCTCTAGGAATAACAAGAACATATCTGGCTAGTTTGGCAAGGACCAAAGTTGGAATCAAAATGAGGAGTTTTCGAGGAAAAAATTTCTGGAAAAATGTTCAACTATAACAAAGTAGACCACAAATCACGAGGTGTAGATTGTCGAGGAGAAACAACAAAAAAGAGATAAAGTGGTTTGTGACATAGCGCACGATGTATCTGAAATGAACCAAGTTGTAGTTATTTCTAAAGTGGACCTGGTGAGTTCAAATTCGAGATAATTGTGGATTGACACCAGTACTACGCGACATGTTTGTTCTGACCAGATGTTTAATGATTTTGAAGCAATATAAAATGGGAAAAAGCTTTTTTCTGGGAAATTGAGCTACCTCTGAAACCAAGGATCCCGAAGATGACTTCTAGAAAAGAGTTAACTCTTAACGTATTAAATGGGCCAAAATTCGCAAGAACTTGTTGCCCGGCTCGTTGCTGAACAATCATTATTTTTGCATGTTGTCTGAGTCAGATAAAGTAATTTTGTCTAAGAGTGAAGTCTTTGTGGGAAAGGGTTATGTGCCTTAAGCTCAATGAAATTACTATTAAGTCTAAGACGAATAAAATAAAATAACTCTTTCATTTACTTGCTTGCGTCTTCTGATTTGTAGCATGGTAGACTTGGATATGTTAATTATGATACTTTGCGTATATTAATTAAATTGAATTGCATATATACGTTCCAAATTGATAATAAATATAAGTGTGAAACTTATGCTAGGGCAAAAATGACAAGATCGTAATTTTAATTTGTTGAAAGAAAAACTAAACCACTTAATTAAATTTACACTTACATATGTGATTTAAAATATATACAAATAAGGGGAGTTAACGAGTTTTTATTACTTTTATAGACAATAACATAAAATATTATTTTGTGTATTTGCTTAAAAGAAAGGAAAAAGATTTTTCTCTATAAGAATGAAGTTGAGAATCAACTTAACAGGAAAATCAAGGTATTGAGAAGTGATCGAGGTGCTGAACACGAATCATCATTGCCGAATTGTTTGCACAACACGAAAATCACTCATGAAATGCTAGCATCTTATCATCTCAGGAAAATGGTGTTGCTGAACGAAAAAAGTTGTACAACGAAGAAAATGATGAATGCGATGTTGCCAAGTTCTGGGTTACCTCAGAACAAGTGGGGAGAAGCAGTATTGTTAGCTAATTACCTTTTAAACAAGGTAGCTGGAAAGAAAGAGAAAAATAACCCCTACAAGTTCTGGAAAGAAATGAAGTCTTCCTACAAATAATTACGAGTATGAGAGTATCTTATCAAAGTAGCCATAGCTACACAAAAGAAGGTTAGAATATGTCTGAAATTTTTTTATTGCATTTTCATTAGATATGCACATAACAGTATTGCTTACCAATTTTTTGTGCATGGGTCTACAATCTCAGACATACACATAAACATAATAATAAAATCGAGAAATGCTTCATTCTTTGAATATGTATTTCTGACTGTACAGTCCAAAGAGAAAACAAGTTCTTCTAAACAGACATACGAGGTTATGGTTGGGAATGAACAGGACCAATGACTAGAAAAAGAAGTTGATGTTATACCAAGACATGACAAATGAGAAAGAATAGAAAAATCATTTGGTCTTGATTTTCTGAATTATATTCTAGAAAGTGAATATCAAAGCTTTCAAGAAGTTGTGAATTCTTCAGAAAGAGCTCAATAGAAAGAGACCATTGAAAGTGAAATATATTTCATTTTGCAAAATCATATATGGAGCTGGTGGATCTTCCCAAGGGAATCAAACCACTATGTTACAAATGGATTTTCAAAAGAAAAACGAAATTAGATGAAACTGTTGATAAATATAAGGCCATATCACTAATTAAAGTTACAGACAACGAGAAGGTCTCGATTACTTTGATACATATTTTTTAGTGACGAGAATAACACTCATTAGGATGATACTTGCAATTGCAACTCTACGAAATTTTGAAGCACATCAAATGAGTGTTAAGCTGCCTTTTTTAATGGAGATTTAGAGAAAGAAATATTTATGAAACAACATGAAGGTTTTTCATCTTCAGGAAAGGAAAAGAAAGTCTATAAATTGGTGCAGTTGTTATATGGCTTAAAACAAGCACCCAAACAACAGTATGAAAAGTTTGATCATATAATAATGGAATTTTAAGACCAACTAGTGCAACAAATGTGTTTAAATCAAGGACACAGAAAATGATTGTCATTTATGTTTGTATGTGACAACATTCTTATTGTTAGCAGCAACGATAACATGATTAAGCCCCTATTTAATTCCCTTTTTTTAAACCTCTTTTTTCATACTTATTTTCAACCACACATTTACACAATAAAATTTCTACATGTAAACTCAAAACCTTTCCCTACTTTCTACCACACTCCAAAAAATATCTTTTTCTTTAAAATAGGCCTCAGATCGGACTAGTTCTACTAAAAATATGTTGAGTTCAAGATTTCACATAAAATATATGGGTTTAGCTAATAATTATGATTCTGGCGTAGCTAGAATACTGATGGATACAAGTCAGCATCTATTAAAAAAAAAAAAAATGATAAGAGTGTCCATAAAGTAGAGTACTCTAGAATTACTGGAAGTCTAGTGTACTTGATGAGTTGTACAAGACTAGATATAGCTTACACAGTTAGTAAATTGACTAGGTACACGAATAGTCATGAATTGACCATTAGAAATGAATAGTTAGAGTACTGAGTTACTTAAGATATACTTGTGACTTTGGATTGCACTATATCAGATATCCATGTGTCATTGAAGGATATAACGATGCTAATTGGATATATGTATCAAAGACTTGAAGTCTACAATTGAATTTGTGTTCACATTAGGGGTGCAGCATTATCATGGAAATCCTCTAACTAAATAGTTATAGGGAGATAAACTATGAAATTTGAGTTTATAGCTCTAGATAAATGTCGTGAAGATATTGAGTGGCTACGGAACTTCTTAGAGGATATTCAAAGACGGTCAAATCATGTGCCAACAATTTGTATACATTGTGATAGCCAATATGCGATTGGAAAGGCACAAAGCAATATGTATAATAGTAAGTCTAGACATATACGCCATATACATAATATCATGAGGCAACTACTCTCATTTGGAGTTATCTCTATTGATTATGTGAGATCAAAGGATAACAGTGTGCATTCGCTAACCAAAAAGTTCAATAGAGACAGTTGGAACATCAAAAGGATGGGACTAACCCCTTGGACGAATGAATTCATATAATGGAAACTCGACCTAGTTGACTAGAGACCCTAAGTTATAGGTTCAAGGGGATAACCTAATGGTAAATACTTGATTGTATCACTACTGGAGATAACATCCATTGTCCACTCTTAAATTGTAATAGTGATTCTCGTAAGAATGAAGGATAAGCAATATGTTTTTAATCATTCTTATGCGTTGGGAATTCGAGCGTAGTAGAGGAGTTACTGTTAATTAAGAAATCACTTATATGAGAGAGAAGTGGGGCTGCTTGTAAGGGAACCACGTGGGGCTCAATTCTTAGAAGCCCTTACAGGATCTGGTGTATGTTCATGACCACAAACAAACATAACAATGAGAGTTGAACTATGTAAGGAACAATCATGTGTGAGGTATATTACTGTTTACAAAAAAAGGTAGAACAGTTCAAGGACATCGCGTATACAATCAGCTAATAAAATATGTAATTTCAAGATGGAATGTCCAAAGAGTAATACCTACATATTCTATGCATGTTTTGAACATTGAACGTCATCACCAAGTCTTCCATGTCCATATAAATTTCTATTTTTGTAGGGGATTGTTGAAAAATTAATTATTATACCATGTTTGGGCATGATTTTTTGTGGGACCCAATCTTCCTTTTGTGGAAGATGAAAGTGGATTTGGGCTCTTCTCAATGAGAATATCAAAATTATATATTCAAATGCCAAAAATGTTGCTTGGGCGAATGAGAAGTTAAAGCTCAAATGTGAGTGTTGGAAAGGGAAAAGTGTTAAAATGTTAAGCTATCAATTTTTGTAAGGTGTAATCATGTGTGACATAGAGACTCTCTCACTTGTGCGTACAGGAGATGTGAATCAAGAACTTATGTGCAGGCACAATCTACATACACAAATGTCGGGCCTAACATAACCAAATTCATTGCAAAATATAGTCCACGTTTTGTAATTTTCCAAATTTATTTATTTTTATTAAAAAACTGACTTGGCTTTCCAACTTCTCTGCAACTCTAAAATGAATGCCCGATTAGTTGGTGTTTAATTTATGAAATTACTCATTAATTGAGGAAGTTGAATAGGCAATTGGACTTATAGTTATAGGTCTTTTTCAATAGTTTAAAGACGCATGAATTTCATTAGCCTCTCAGTTCTAGAAATTTTCAGCTCTCGTATCTTCTGCATTACAGTGTCCACTTGGTGATTTTGTTCGGACTACAATGCAGTTAACTTGCATAGAAACTTCGTGTTAAGCGTGCTACTTATTTCCCCGTTGTAACCTGAGAGATAGGTGCTCATTCTTCCTCAAGCACCTACGGAGAGGGGATTAATCTATTTTAAGAAAATTGTGTGTACACAAGCCTTGGTTTCCAAATAGTTAAGAAGATAGTTTTTCCACTTAATCCACGATGTAAAATAATAGTAATGGAGCGGTTAGTGATAGTTAATGGGACGCATATGGAGGTTTCCATCATGGGAAGTTACTGGAAAGAGTTGTAAGAAGTTAAAGATGATTACAGAGTGAAATTCATGTAAGTGGAAATCATCAAATTATAAAAGACATGAAGCAGCATGAAGATAAGACCATGAAATCAATTCTCAAACTGAAATATGTAATTTTCTTATCTTAGGGTCCATTTGATAGTGAAGGTGAAATTAGGATGGAAAGAAAATAAATTCAAGGGAATTGAATTACTAGGAATTCATTTTCCTAGGAATTGAAAGTTTAATGTGTTTGATTGGTATACTTTTCTAAGTGAAAAAAGTGAAGAATTTTTCAAATTTTGTTATTTGATTGACATTATTTTTCATGACAAATAAAGCAAAATGTAGCTATTTTAATCAATTTTTTCACATATTTGTATTTGATAATAAATAATGTTAATTTTGGGAAAAAAAATCAATTAACAACAAAAAAAATATATCAAACGAGGCGTGTAAGATTTTTCATGTAAAGATGGAAACCAATTATCTCCTCTTGGCTAAGAAATTGTTTGGAATTGCACCAATTCCCATAAAAGTAGCCAAATGAATTCCTAGCCAAATTTATATTATCAAACACCATTAAAGTTGAAAATTTGGAAAACAAATTCTTACTTCCTAGGAAAATGCTACCTGTCAAACACCACCTTAGATTTTTATATAACTTCGTTTAGTTAAATTTGTGTGCTTGTACCTCTTGGAGGCATATTGTAAATTAAGTATTTCTAATAGAATATCCCTTTTGAGACTTTGTCTCAAAATGTTTGTCATTTACACATCGTTTGATCTCTTTTTAACTGTTAGCAATGTGATTGTTGCAAAAAAAATAAAAATAAATTGCATGCCCAATGGGACACTTAGTGTAAGAAAGGCTTGAGGATCATGCCTCATAGGAATTCTGATAAGGAGTCAATAACACAAAGATATGTTCCTTCTATGATTGAGCAATTTGAGGGTTAACAAAGCACCCCGGAGATAGAAGGATCTCACAGTTGTTATGAACTAATGACAGAGTTAAGCCACGTACCATGCGTGCATTACTAGGACAACTCACTCAAGACATTATTGAGCAGGAAAATTTGCAAAATATTCATACTGTTGAAAAACTTGCTCAAAATGGAAACATGTATTATGAAAAAATAGTTAAACAACTAGGTACATTAAATGAACCCGTGAACAAGTTAGTGGACCAAATATGTCAACCAAATCCAATGGGGGTAATTATTTCCAGGGAGTTTAATAGAAACTCATCTACCAATTGCAATCACAAATCTTTTTTGACCAACCACAAACACGAGGCAAGGTATAGAAACACCACATATTTGACCATCGACATAGGGGATTTTGGACCTAATACGGGAGGTATTGGAACGTCTAATGTGGGAGGTATTCCTAACATTAGGGAAAATGTATATAAAACATAAGACCAAATGCTACACGTATTAATGAGGGGGTAAGTCCAACTTTTAATGATAATAATTAGATAAATAATGGTCCATTCATGGCTAATGTAGGGGAAAATCCTAATAGGCCTCAAGCAGTGTCTTATGCCACAACCAATAGGAGTTAATTTTGATCTAAATTCCATGTTAATGGAGTGAATAATAGAAATATTGCAAGATTAGTTTGCTTTTGGTAATCGACCATTAATTCGGCCAACATATAAAAATCTTATCCAGATTGGATAGATCAAGCATATCCTTGGCTTAGAGGGTATAGGGTGCTCAAGTTTTCTTTGTTTACAGGTTTGGGAGAGGTATCTACGTTAGAGCATATAGGCCTCTATTTGGCAAATATGTTTAAAAACATGTTTTTTACAACGCAATTCCCCAAATTATTTTTTAACTACACACATTTTCTCTCTCTACTTTTCAACCACACATTTTACCTAGAAAACATAAAAAAACATGTTTTTAAACATAAGACTTTTAACAAATTGAGCCCTACCGTTTTACCCTCCAGTGTGGAGAAGTTAATGATTATCACAAAATGAGGTTATTCCCAAAATCACTAACTGGGGCAGCCTTCTCATGGTTCATTAACTTGTCAGAAAATTATGTCCAAACTTGGAAGCAGTTGAAAATTTTGTTCCATGATCAGTTTTATAAAACTGAATCAGAAGTCACTTAGGCATATTAGGTGAATTTGCATCAATTGCCTTATGAATGGACTGAGTCTTTTCTTCAAAGATTTAAAAGGACCCGAAGCAAATGTTTTGTTTCCTTTCCTAAAAAGGAATTCATCAAAATTGCCCAAAATTGTTTCAGTTTTGAATTAAAAAAAAAAAAAAAGAAGTTCCAAGATAGGGAATTTCTTTATCTCTTTGAACTTTACGCGAATGTCATTAGATATGAGTGATTATTAAGGGAAGGAGAACAGGTGAAGAATGCTAGTAAATGGACTTATTATCGAGACCTAATTTTGACATCTATGCCATTGATATTGGTCAAGATGGGGCTAAAGTATGTCTGGTCACGTTGGTCAAAGGAGACACTTATGTATGTCTCATATTGATCAAGTTAAAAATATCAAACGAGGATGAACTAGCAAAAGAAGAAGGCAAAAAGGTTAGAACATTTTCATTTGATATAAAAAAACATGGTGTAATTTTTTATCAGATATATAAAGACAATCAAATAAAACTAAGTGATAAGCATAAAAGGCCAAACCTTGAGCAAATTAAGGGGAAAATATTGTAAGTGGCATAATGCATGGTCTCATATGACTAATAATTACTTGGTTTTTTGTGATGTTTTATAGGATGCCATTGAGTCAGAGTGAATTACCTTTGAAACGAAAAAAAAAGATGGTAGTGGATGATAATTCGTTCCCACAGTCAGTAAAGGTTGATATGGTTATTCCCAAATTTGATAAACTTGGTCTTCCAAAGTTCAAGTTAGTTGTATATGAGGGTGAGCAAGAAAAATGTCTCAATGTCTTCCAATGTTTAAAAGGAAAAGTTGTTAAAGAAGGATAGGAAAGTTTCTGTGCAAGATGCCACAATAAAAATGGCAAAGCAACAAATGAAGTGGAGACAGGAAAACAAATATTTCACCCAGCCAATGTCAATGAATCTCAAATATTTAGGGGACAAGCAAGGCCACCTCATGGAATATCATAGAGTCCGTGTTATATGCAAGACATTTGGAAAATCATACAACCCACTGCTATATACAAAGACATTCAGGCTGCAAGCATATCGCCCAAATGTATGTCACTCTTTCGGTCCTAAGGAACGAAATGTGATCCATTCAACGAGGTGACAAAGACTCAACAAAGGTGTTATCATAGGAACTATTGACTAATGATGAGACAGTATGGTGTGAAGCAATCAAAAGTTGGAAACTTTATTCGTATGTAGAATCAAATATTTCTCAAAACCAAGAAAGATGAAATTCCAAAGGAATCAATAGAGAAAGTATCAACAAATAAATGTGTTGGAAAGTCAAATTTTGAGCACATGCATAAGAATGAAGATGAAGATGATGCTGGACGATCAAACACTATTCAGTTTGGTACTTTACCCCCAACTATTGTCAGCGACTACATGTTGGCTAATGAATTGAAGAACAAAGAAAATAGGGAAGTAGTTGGAGATGAAACAGAAGAGGAAGCATGTACATTAGAATGTGAAGGAACTACATCTAATGAAGTGGTTACACAAGTTAAGTAAGTATGTGAGTTAGAGGATGACGGGATAATTAATATAGAAGAAGAAATTGATTTGTTGGGTGAACCATCTGGGCATTCGTTTGGTTATCTTGTTATGTATGGAATGCCCAAGCAGAAGAGAATAGGACCTAGCGTTGAGAAATATTGGTCACCCAAAAGATATTTCCCCTACTACAAGTTATGAAGAGTCATCAGAAAGTTCCATGCATGTAGAGAAGGCTAAAGATGTCCAAAGCGAAGAAATGTTACAAGTAGATGTATCAAGCATAAATGGAATGGAATGGAAAAAGATAAGGAACAATTGGAGGTAGAATCAATAGAGAAATTCATGTTCAGGAAGCCTTCATGAACATAACAAAAAACTTAAGGCCCTTGTATATAAATTTATTAAATGATAATATTCCAGTATCCAAAGTACTTATCAATAATGGGGCAGCCATAAACACCATTCCTTATAAGATGATAAATAAGTTTGCTAAATCCGAAAGTGATATAATCCCAACAAAAGTAGTGTTGACCAATTTCAATGAAGGAGCTACTTTGACCAAGGGTAATTCCTTTGGATGTAACGGTGGGGAGTACAACAAAGACCATTGTTTTCTATATAATAGATAGTCCCACTAGTTACAATGTGCTGTTAGGAAGGGATTGGATACATGAGAGTTAATGCATCCTATCATCACTCTATCAGTGCTTAGTATTTTGGAACGACCAAGACAAGGTGGAAGTTGTGTAGGCTGACCAACGGACTTTTGATCGAGACGGTGTCCAAATCCTTCCACTGCAAAATAATTTAAATTATTGAAAATAATAATCACAATTAAATAATTCATAATGACATTAACAAAAAATTACGTGACATTCAAGAAAGCTTGTATAACAAAAAGTTGTATTGCAAAGATAATTATGACAAAAGTACATAAAGGGATTTATGGAGCTCACCAAGTAGGTCAGAAAAAGAGATGGTTGATCATTAGGAGTGGACATTTATGATAAAAAAATTGGCTAATTGTGTGTCCGATATGTTAAGAGTTGCTTAGTATGTCAAAAAATGGACCAATTCAAAGAGCGCCCAGAAGAAAAATGGCATCCATCATAAAACCTTGACCATTTAAAAGATAGGCTGTAGACTTGATAGGAAAAATTTATCCTCCCTCGTCCAATCAACACATTTGTTACAGTAGCCAAAAACTTTTTTCCAAATGGTTGAGACCATTCCTCTAAAAGAAATCTCTCAAGGAAGTGTAATAAAGTTTATCCAAGATCATATAGTTTACAAGTTTGGAATAGCACAAAATTTAATTGTGGATTATGCAACTTCTTTAAATGGAGATCAATTTAAGGAGTCTCTGGGCGAATTTGACATAAAGTTAGTAAATCCAGCACTTTATTATGCCCAGTCAAATGTAAAAGCCGAGTCTTCAAATAAGATTCTCAAAAACATTATAAGAAAAATGATAGAAGAAAACGCAAAGAATTGACATGAAAGTTTGATCAAAGTCTTAAGAGCTTATAGAACATTTCCTTGTTCAAGCACGAGAATAACCCCATTCTAACTCACTTATGGGCAAGAAGCAATGTTTCCTATGGAAATAAATGTACAATCAATCATAGTGGCTTTACAAAATAGCTAGAATGATGAACAATTTACAGAAGCCGTGGTTCAAAAGTTGTTGGCATTAGACGGATTAAAATTGAACGCTCTAGATAAATTAGAAGTTCAAAAGCGGAAGATGGCTAAGCACTTGTTTGGCCCCCATTATAATTTAATACATTTTTCTCTCTCTTACTTTTTACAACAAAATATTCAAAAAATTACTATTCCAAAATACATTTTCCCAAAAAACTCATTTTAACAGGGATCAAATAAGGGCTAAATATTACAACCAGAAAGTTATAGCCAAATCTTTTAGTTTTGACGAATTAGTGCGAAAAAGCAAACTCCCATTGGATGGCAAGAATTCGAAGTACGAAAAATGGTCACCTAATTGGGAATGATCATATAGGGTAAAAAGCGTATTACCCAATGGGGCCTATCTAATGGTAGTGGGTTTATAAGAATCTTTGTACTTAACCCCTAGGTACAAGGTTCGAAATCCATGGAAGGCAAAAATTCACTTCCAGGAAACGAGGCGGCAGCCCTTGAACATCAGGACGACCAGGGGGAGTGGAAAGACCATGAGTACGACGCGGAGAAGGCCCCAGCGAGGGAGCCGGGTCGTTACAAAAAAATTCTAGTGTCCTAGGCGTAGAGGAACCACACCAATCCATCCCGAACTTGGTGGTTAAACTCTACTGCGGTGATGATACTGTAGGGGAGGTCCTGCGAAAAAATAGCTCGACGCCGGTATGATAAAAAGCTTAACAAAATTTAAATGGAACCAAACATGTGAAATCTATCAATGAAAAGTACTTAAAAAAAGTAAGTTTCTTTAGAATGGAAAAGTGAACAAGTACATAATAAAGACGTGTGTGAATAAAAGTATGTGTTGACCAAACCAAAGTACTTTCATAAATAGACGAAAGTTTAAAATGCATATAGTTTAGGACGTTATCATCCTATCCTATTACAAATTCTACAAAATAATGGACGACATCGTCCTATCCTAATCACTTTACATTCTACCATAGTCGCTCCATAATTGATTGAATTTGGTCTCTTAGCTTTAACCAATCAGAACACATTTTTGTATCAACAACTACAAGTTTTTTCATGACCACATCTGGATTGTCCACTTCAATTTTTGAATAGCGAGCCATCATAGATTTAGTCCACTATCGTAAGGCATTACGTTTCTTCGTCGCTAACCTCATCTCCCTGTCAACTATTTTAGTTTGAATTTTCTACAATTAATCTTTCAGACTTATCAGCAAGGAATCTTTGATTACGACTTCAAGGAAAATACTATTTAGGTTGTATTTGACTTTCTCAATTTCAAAATTCAAGGATTCTTTTTCAGCCTAGTCCGCATAAAACTAGTTTTCTTGGCTTTTAACTCCGTCCTATCAGAAAATAAAGACCAACTTCTTGATGAATCCCTCATGAAGTCAACTTAATATCAACAAGGATTTCGATAGATGGTAATTAAGAGCATTGGTCAGATTCACATTGATATGAATAAGGTCTTCTTCTTGGCTAGCCATACTAGCACTATGTATATCCTTGTCCATAAAGAAGTTGTAAGCCAACACAACATCCTTGAGAATAGCCATATCTTCTAAAGAAGAGACTGTGGAAGTGCGAGTTGCGGTGGAATGATGGCTGACAGAACTTGTTTTAACTTGGTCTCAAGAAGAAAACAAGCCTTGAATTGAGCATAAGATAGAGTTGGCATCCTGCAAGAAAATACAAATTCATTAATGCTATTCTTCATTTCAAGATTATGATGGAAAAAAGGGGAAGGAATTATACCTCATCAATGAATTTGGGTAAAGGAGGTGCATTCGTAGATGAAGAAGGAGGAACAACAACCTGAATGAGATTTCCAAACATAACAGGACTTGACATCTGATTGAGGATTTTCTCCCACAGAAGGCACCTCAATAGGAGGCACAAAAAAGAATCAACAACTAACATAAGAGATTGCATATCACAAGAAATGATGAAAGTTGATGAGATATTAAGTTTTGGCTCCAATACTATAGGATGAGAACTTTAGAGTTTAGGAATATAGGTCACCAAAGCTAAATGTTCATCTTGAGATGATGGCTCTTCGATTATTGGAATGACCGGAGACTCTGGGATTAGGGGTCCTCTGTTGAAGGGAGAACTTCAAAAACAAAAGGTTATAATTTTCCTGTAAAAGAAGCAGGATGAAGAAAAGGACTTTTGGAATCGCAAGGCAACCAATTAATATATTAGGTAAGGGTCCCAAACAAATAATTATGTACACAGAATGCAAGTACCTTTCTTTTAACCTGATGAGCAACTTCCTGGCCAACATCTTCATCGGAATCATTGGCATGGTCTTTGACTGGTCATTTCCTGCCTTAAGTTCTAGTGAAAGCCACTCTTGATTTAGTTCAAGCTGAAGGACTGGTAGAAGACTTCATTGGAGATTTCACAGATGTAATTGGAGGGACATAAATACCCAAGTGTTGGCTTAATGCTAGTAACATAAATGATGAATTTGCACAGCCAGTAGTGAATAAATACAACTCTCTTATAAGGAGTAGGATCCTTTACAGTCTTTCCATGAAGATCCATGAGCTGCTTATATGAGTTGAAGAATTGATTATCTATATTAGGAGGTAATTTAGTGACCACTATATTTGGAGAAATGGTAGCACGTGTTAGAGGAATGTTTTTTTAGAACACTAACATACCTGAGGGTAACAGACAAAGGGCCAGTCGGAAAAAAAAAGTTTTGTAGTCAGACGTCCAAAAATTCAAGGCAATGGAAAACATGGTAGGATCATAAATAGGTATGTTTAGAGTCAGCTCTATTAAATCCAAAATTTGAGCCTGGCTAAAGAGTTCTCTGGTAGGACCATGGTCAATCATGCGTTTATGTCAACTTTGGAAACTCACATCTAATTTTAGCTATGTACATAAAACAAAATTAATTGGATTTGGAGCTAATGGTAAAGGCTCTAAGAAAGGCAAGATGTGATTTGTGGGGAACAATTGAGCTTCAGGATCATTGAATGCAGGACCAAGACAAATTTGGCAATTTTCGACATATGCCGATAGCATGAAACCAGAATCGACAAAAGGTTTTTGAAGAAAAGCTTGAAGATCGTCAAAAGAAGTAATTTCTGGAATAGAAACACTTTAAGTAGCCATTTTTTAACAAAGAAAGCGTTTTCTTGGAAAAAGAGAGGAAATGCGTAAAAAGGACAAGGGAAATGCAGAGAAAACATGAAAGGTAGAAATATCAAGTGAAGAAGAAAGAGACAAAGAACTGGGATTTTATATTGATGGGTGACATGACAGACGATTAACCGCTAAAAGGGGATGCACGTTTGCATTGAAAGTTGGAGGTAATACCAATGGGTTTCGTGCCTTCTGGGATTTTAAAGCTGCAAGAAACGTGCAGATGTCTTGAACATGACAAAATTAATAATTGCATCTTAATTCTGCCATATTGGGGGTAATTGTTAACACACACAAATATTCAAATTACGAGGCTCGATATAAATGTTCAGAGAATAGAAACCCAAGTGTGGAATCCAGGGTAAATTTTAATGTTTGGCCGATTAAACAATTGCATGGGCGAATATTGATGTTTGGGCTATTGCAACAATATATGGGCAATTAGAAAGTTGGACGATACATAGTTAAGAAGAAAATTTTCTCACTTAACCCACGATGTAAAATAATAGTAATGGAGGAAATGGTGACAGTTACTGGGGTGTGCATAATTGAGGTTGCCATCATGGGAAGTTACTGGAAAGAGTTGTGAGAAATGAAAGACCATTACAGAGCGAAATTAATGTGAGTGGAAATCATCAAAGTATAGAAGACATGAAACAACATGAAGTCAAGACCGTGAAATCAACTCTCAAAATGAGAATATTTAATTTTTATAGAATTTTTCTTAGTTAAATTTGTTTGCTCATGCCCCTTGAAGGTATATTTCAAATTAGTCTTTCAAATAGAACACCCCTAGTTGAGGCTATCTCAAATGGTTTGTCCCTTACACATCGTCTAATTTCTTTTTAATTATTTGCAACGTGATCGTCATGAAACATTTACTTTTCTTATATATTTTTCTATTTCACAGCTTTGCCTCTGTTTAGCAAATTGTTTACAAACATGTTTTTAAACAACATAATTCATCAAGCCAAAAACATTTTCTCTCTCCACTTTTCAACCATATATTTTATCTCGAAAACATAAAAAGAAATGTTTTCTTGCACAAAACTTTTAACAAACTGGTACCTTTCCTTCTCCTAGATTGTTACATCAAGAATTATATGACAAGTTCATCACATGATGAACAACTTGTGACTGTGTCTCTAATTTATCTTATATGTGTCAATTTCTTTAGGATTTTGTGAAATGGAAGTAATAGGCTTGTACGATCTCTAAAAATGTGTAATTCCCTCTCATGTGAATCCAGCAGCGTCACAATCAAAAAACTTGGGAGCATAAATGTAAAAATAAGAAAAACTTAGGGATATTCATTAAAAATAAAATGTAGTGTAATTAACAAATGTTGTTGTGTCAATATAATTACTCTTGTGTAATATGATTTAAATATAAAGTTATCGTTCTACCATTTGAAAAATAATTAAAATGTGGTTAAAATCATTTTATGGGTCAACTAACAGGTTTAATGGCTTCCATCCATTTGGAGCTCCACTTCAATGATTATAAAAATTTGGGGTGACGGTTGCAACAAAATAAAAGTTAAAGTAAGACCTGTAAATGTTTGATAGGTATAGAGCCTCAAGTACAATTATCCCTAATCTAGTTGAGCAAAGCTACAAAAGTCAAATGTCTTACTTACCCCAATATGAATAATATAATAAAAGGAAAAATAGCCTCTTAACATTTAATTAATTAAAATAATTAAAAATAGAAACAAAATGAGGTGACTGTGATGACTAACTCTATCGTGGATGCAACTTAGACGAAGGTGGCGGCGAAGGTGGTGGTGGTGGTGGTGGTGATGTGCCCATATAATATATTTTGCTGTGATAAAATAACATTCATGACAAATAAATTTTATATTTTTTTATTTTTTTATTTTATTAATTTACTATAGATCACGTTGTTTAAGTACATTTTTATGCACGTTTCATGCCTTTAAATTAGCCATCTTTGAATATCTTGGGCAAATATCTACTCAATGTTACATATTTTTGTATTTAAATAGGTTAATATCCAAGTTTGAGGCCAAAAATCACAAAAAGAGTGCAAATTATGCTGAAATTGAAGTTCGGATACAATTTTGTCACTTTCGAAAAGTTATGAACCTGCTGTGCAATTAAATCAGGGATCAGATTGCAAAACTTTAAAGTTGAAGGAACTCAAGTGCAATTTTGAATGACCTATTTGAGAGAAATTTGAAAATGAGGGGACCAAGTTGATCGAATTGAAAGATGGAAAACTTCATTGCAATTAAAGAAGGGACAAAGCAGCAAATCACCTTCCAGCCAAACCATGCGGTCGTGCGACTTGAACCAGGCGCGACCGTAGCTAACCAATTTGCTTAAACAAAGGCTAAACGTGTGGTATAGAAATAGGCAGCACAATCGTAGGGTCTATAGTCGAGCGACCAAGTGGCGATGAACCACACTGTATTTTTTTGGGCCAATCAGGTCAACTCGGTTGACCCGGTTCGGCCCATGCCTAATTGTACGCAGATCTAATCTGTTTTCGGTGTTTTTTTTAGTGTTTCTGGATATTTTTTGGAGAAATATCTATACCTAAACATGGGAGACAACTAAGGTTAGCTCCATTTGGTGTCTTTTTTCTATTTTTCTTACATTTTCTTTGTATTTTCTCTCAAGCTTCTTTTATTTAATGCATTAAATCTTTAAAGTTTTTGTATTTTTAATTGCTTTCTTTCAATTAAAGCTTAATATTGTTGTTTTTTCCAATTTTTTACCTAAAATTTCATAGTATTTATAGTTTATTTAATGCAATGTGTTGGAGTTGTTGGAGAAATTAATGGATGATGTAGAAACTTAACTCAAAGTGAATGAATCATGGAGTTCTCACTTCAAGAACTTAACTAAAGGTAAGTTTTCTTTATTACTTGTCTTTAGTCTTTTATTTAGCTTGTTGTTGAAATTATTATGCTAGTTGTTAAATGTTATTGCCATTTTATTATGGGTTTATTTTATTTTGTTGGAATTTCTGATTAATTTAACTTCACTTAATCATTTAAGGTTATTTATTGATTTTGGGTTATTTATGTTTATATCATTATGATTATAAATGTTTTTTTATATTTATGTAACTTCTAAATGTTTTTTAATATTTTGAGTTGTAATAAGAATTTATTATACATGTTAGGTTGAACTTAGAATTTTTCATGTAATTTGGTTAATTGATTAACTAATACTAATTGATTTTTTAAAGAAGAAATTAGTGTAGTAATTAAGAAAATTAAATTTACCTTGTCTTATGTTATGTCACTCATTTTAATTACCAAGTTTATGTTGTCATTACTTTACTTAGATTAATTAGTTTTTATCCTAATTTTTATGTCATTATCTATTTGCTTTAGATAACTAATTTCCATATTACAACGTTTTTTACTTATGTCACTTAGTTAGTAATTCAAAATCAAACCAAATCTTTTGTGAATGCTTATTCAGATGGTAATAAGACCAAGATGTCCTTAGACAAAAGGAGATAGTGCCAAAGAAGTATTGGAACTAGTTCATTAAGATGTGTGTGGACCTATGAATATACTCGAGAGATGAGACTATGAGTATTTCTTAATGATTATTACTCTAGATTCAAACACATTTACCCAGAGCCTGGAATGTCAAATAAATTTTGAGAAATGAAAAAAGTATTAGACTCAGATCTAGAAATATTTAGGTAAGAATATTGAGATACATTAGAAGATTGAAGTGGTGAATATCTCTCGGGAGAATTTAGAGACTAGTTGATAGAATATGATATTGTTTCTCAACTGAGTACACCTGGTACAACACAACACAACACAACAGAATGGCATTTTCAAAAATAAGAAATATGACTTTCTTAGACATGGTTGAGTAAATGATAAATTTATCAAATTTACTTATCTCATTTTGGGGATATGCACTGGAGACATTAGCATATATTTTAAACTTAGTTCCTTCTAAGTCTGTTCCTAAGACTCCTATGAAATTGGAATGGGTGCAAGTCCAACTTGCATCATATCTGAATTTGGGAATGTCCAGCTCTGTACTGAAAAGAAAGGCAGAAAAGTTGGAGTCTTTATCAAAGTCATCAGACATATGCATAATTATGGGATACCCAAAAGGAACCAGGGGATATCATTTTTACATTTCTCTGGATATGAAGGCATTTGTTTGCACAAATTCAACCTTCATGGAGGATAAGTATATTAATAAATGTCGATCCAAGAGTAAGGTTGTGTTAGAAGAAATGAGTGGGAGCAATTACACCCGGTCGATTCCTGAAACAAAACTTCGTGATAGGAAACCCTCGTTATCAGGAATACCTAAACATCATGATCTAAGTTGGAGAGACAAGTTATAATCTGATTTCATTGATCGAAGGAACGTTGAGGATAATGAGAAAGTAATTGACTCACTTGATAGTTATATCAGCATTGATGAAAATGTTACGGTTCCAAATGATACCACACTCATGGATCCACGTCCCTTAGAAAAGCTCAAAGATCATTGGTCCACCTATGAGGAACTTGTTGGTCGAAGATTCCAATCAAGCGATCTTCATGGTACGACTTGATGATCCGACTTTGTATAAAGAGGCAATGTATGATGTTGATGCAATTATCCTTTTGTGGATTGAAGTAAACATCAAGATCTTAGAACAAGAGATTTGACGAAGTAATTAAGATATATGGTTTTGATTATAACTTTGACGAGCCTTGTGTTAATAAGAATAGAAGATACATGATAATATATATAATTTTTCTGATGCTTTATTTAGATGATATTACTCATTGGAAATAACGTGGGATCATTTTTGTCTACAAAGGCACGGTTGGCCCAATAGTCTCATATGAAGTATTTAGATGAAGTTAGTTATGAAAATTTGAGATTGTCTAAATTTTACAGACAGACTGTCACAGATGAGTCTGGACAGTAACCAGTTAACAGTAAATCGTTAAGTTTTGTTTAGTGCAGTATCAGATGAATCTTGCTAATGCAGATTCGTCTGGATAGTAAAACGTAAACAACCAGAATAAATTGTGCGGAATAGTAAATGGACAAGAACACAATAATTTGAGCTTAACGTGGGAAAAACCCTAACAGGGAAAACCCACGGCCCACTTCCTATGGACAAAAATCAATCACTATATAAGGAAAGAGTTTATACAGATCAATCTAAACTACAAGATAAATCTACGCATAAACTTTATCAAACATCTAAGAAATAGATCACTCCCTGATCCTTCTATGGCATAATGTGAGTTGGCATCCCACCACTCTTCAGTAATTTTCTTTGAATCTGCAACACTTTTCAGCAACACGAACTCCCGTTCGATCTTGATCCAAACCTCCCGTTTGATCTTCACGCTGAAATTCTTTCATTCTCTATGTGATTGAATCTTCCTCCCGGAGTACCAAAGTCACAACACAATTGAAGCTTTAATTATTTTTGCACCACACGAAAATAAAGCTTCAAGACTTCTTAATGAAGTGGACGTGAATGTCTCTAGCACCACACGATTTTTGTATCTTCACGTCTTTTTAAAAACATCCTGTTTTTCTCCTCTTTATAGTGCAATTCGGTTTGCTTGACTCCCAAGTTTCCTTATTGCACAAGATCTCTAATACCTGCAAAATACAGTAGAGATAATTAGTAAAAGGTAAGATAATTATCCTTAAATAAATCTTACCATAAACAATGATAATGATAAATCTTAAAAGATCTTACCATAAAATAGGATCTCAAATATTAGCACCATATTTTCGGCCTACACAAGGATTTTCACAACCAAGATTTTCTTCCAAACAATCTTACATTGTGTAGATAAGCTCGACCCTTATCAAGATGAGACTTACCATATCTACGGATAAGCTTGAGTGTCAAGAATAATTACAAAATATATTATCAAGAATTTTACAAAAATCATGAGATATCAAGATTAAGAATTCGAGATTAACATCCCAATCAAATCAATATTTCTTGATCATAATCTTTCCAACAATATCATGAATTTCGAAAATGAGTGATATATATTTCAAGAAATATTTGCATAATTTAATTAAACTTAAATAAAATACTAAATACTCTTATTTAGTAATTAAATCAAGTTTTCTTAAATTACATATTTGTGAAAAATAGGAAATGTCAATAATATAAAATTAACAAGTTATATTCTAGGTATTTAGATCTTAAGAAATTAAAGAACAGACTGATAGCTTTATCTCACTTGAAATTGAATTATAGTTGTAATTATAGTGTGTCCGGGTGCTATAATACCTTTTTTATTGTTTAGTTTCTTATTTTATGTAAATGACGTCTTGGAATTGAAGTGTACAACTCAAAAAAATAAATACTAGTATTCACTTTTATTATTATATCGATCAGCGTAAAAAAACTATAAAATTACCTTGGATAGAAATAATAATTTTATCACAAATATTGTTGGTTTATTTAATCCAGTTAAAATTTAAAAGAATATATGTAACTAAATTAATTAAATAACCTAATAATAAGAATATTCTAATCATTAAAATAAGGAATCAAAAGAGTCACATGTAATAGATCACAAGGCATTGAAAACTTAAGTATTTAGACATTAAAGTATTGAAACAAATAAATAATAAATATCAAACAAATCACTATTCTAAAGAAATGGAGAATGATTTGAAATATTTTTTTGTTTGTATAATAAATTTAAAATACACATTTAGAAAACTGTTTGCAACAAAATTACATTAACTATTTAATTTAAATCATAAAAATTAATAAACGTAAAAAATTTAATAAACCTATGCAAATATAGCAGGGGATCGAATTACAGTATAAATAATATGTATTCATGTAATATAATCAAAACTAGTATTTACCCCGTGTGATGCACGTAAGTTATTTTCCGCAATATCTAAGTATTCATAAAATGTTAATACTTTTACATAATTAAAACAAATAAAAAATACATAAAATAATAATATTCTATTACAATAATTGGTAGTGAATAAAATTAGGTTTTACTATATTTTAATAAAAGTTGATGGAATGTATGACTTAAGTTGTAGGACCTATGAAATGTGTGTTTAAAATTAATTGTTGACTATGAATGAGATTTTAATCAAAAGTTTTTGAGTTATCAAACATGAGAAATATAACTAATCTAAATCATTAAAAGCTTATTTGGACAGTAAATGCTAATTAATATATTTAAATAATAAAATATTAATTTATATATTTAAATATTAAATGACAGTATGTTTCAATAATTTTTATGAGTTATTTTTAACATCATTGAAAATGCAAATTTACATAATTTCTCAACCAAGCAAATATTTATAAATATTTAATCAATAAAATTATATTTTTATTTATAAAATCAAGAAGTTAAAATAATAACTACAAAAAATCTTAGAGTATCATGATATAACAATCGAACAACGTGGGAGAGCAAGAAATTATATCGAAACCCTTATACCATATAATCTTTACACAATTATTAAAATTAAGAACGATTAAAAATATTAGCATTCATTCGATAACTTTGTCTATAAATTTATTTACAGACAATACATTTTTCACTCACTCTTTTAACTATACACATTTTTTGAAACCATTTTTCAACTACGTATTTTATCTCAAAAACAACAATATTTTTGTTTATAAACAAAAACAAAACATTTGAACAAATGTTTTAATTTATTAAATAGTTAATAATAATAATACATATTTTAAAAAATATGATTTATTATTTAAATGATAATAAATATTATTTACTTGGATTTTTATTTTTTTCTATTTTTATTTTAGTCCCCACAACCCCGTCCCCCCTAAAATCTTTATGTTTATGTTTATCTTTATCTTTATAAAAGTAAAAGTGAAGAGAGAGAGTCATTTTGAAGGGAAAATTGCATTTAATAACTCTCTCTCCTCACTTCTACTTTTATGTATAAAAAAAAAAAAAAAAAAAAAAAAAGATAAATATTTTTTTATAAAAAAATATTGTTTATTACATATTTAGAAAAATTTGTAATAATTATACTATATGTAAATGTATTACATTGAAAACGAAAAAATTAGATTAATATATTTGAACATAAATAATGTGATATCTATGTAAATGTGTTATATAGGAAATGAAAAAATTGGATTAATATATTTGAACATAAATAATTGTGATATCTATGTAAATGTGTTATGTAAAAAACGAAATTTTTTTATTAATATATTTGAACATAAATAAATGTCATATCTACTTAAATGTGTTACATTGAAAATGAAAATTTTGGATTAATATATTTGAAAATAAGAAATCCATGCTATATAAATTTGTTAAGTTAGAAATGAAGATTTTGAATCAATATATTTTGAAAATAAATAAATAAAATCATTGAAGTTTTACTTCCTAATATGTCAATAAATGAGTAGGTTTTTCAATAAGCATATTTCAAAAATAATTAATTATTTTGCTATTAACTTTTTACCTCCAATGATAAATTGGAAGAAAATTTAATCATTTAATCAAAAATTAGTATGTTTAAAAAATAAGGAAAAATAAAATATATTAATTAATATATTGGATTTCTAATAAAATATATGTAGGCAACATATTGAAAAATAAAGTTAATTAAAAATTATAACATATTAAAAGGAAAATAGGTAATAAGGTAGGCAAATTTTTAGAGAAAAATGTAAATAAAAGTCAAAAGAAATTTTATATAAAAAATTTAATCAAGTGTCAAATTTTGAGTGGCGCGGTATACTTAGTCTACATGCAGAATTTTTTATTTTGATTAGTTTTTTTTTTAAGTTTCAAATTTAATAACATGTGTTATGTAGGAAATGAAAAAATTGGATTAATATATTTGAACGTAAATAAATGTCATATCAATACGCATGTTACAAAAAAATTAATTATTTTCTATCGACTTTTTAACCACGCATATTTTCTCTCTCCAATTTTTAGCTATTATTTTTTACATCAAAATCATAAATAAACAAGTTTACAAACCAAACATTATTACCAAATGGAGGCTAATCATTTCATCATTTTGACAAAAATTGGCATGTTTAGAAAGTAAGAAAAAATAAAATATATTAATTAATATGTTGGATCTCAAATAAAATATACGTAAGCAACACATTAGAAAATATAGTTAATAAAAAATTATAACATATTAAAAGGGAAATAGGTGATGAGGTGGGCAAATTTCCAGAGAAAAATGTAAATAAAAGTCAAAAAATAAAATTTATATGAAAAATTTAAATGAGTCTCAAATTTTGAGTGGCGCGGTATATTTAATGTACATGTAACATTTTTATTTTGAATAGTTTTGTCTTTTTTAAAGTTTCAAATTCAATAACATTTTGTACTGAAATTTTATTTAAATTATGTTTTTTATTTGGTATGATTGAATAAAGATATTTTTAAAATTACGATTTAAAAATTATATATTCCGTGTATCGCACAGGTAAACAACTAGTAAATAAATAAATTGTAAATACATTTTTGAGGGAAAATGGATTTAATGATTCTCTATCCTCACTTCTACTTCTATAGATGTATAGATAGATAGATAGATATAGATAGATGCAATAGTCATACATGAATTCACAATTCGTTCAAAATTCAAATGTATAGGTAAAAAGAATACAAAGAAAAAACAATGGTCAAATAAAATATAAAAAGATCAAATAGAATACTTAATTGAAAATTTATTAGTTAAAATAAGATAAAGATTTTAACCAATTACATAATAAGTTCGAAAATAATTTTTATTTGTATTTATAAAAACGAGGGAAATTAAAATTAAAAATACATCCAGAAAATTGTTGCAATAAAAATTACTTTAAGTATTTAATTTAAAAAATAATAAAAAATTAAAAACATAATTTTTTTAAAATAAACCTAGATAAATATAATAATAGTTTGAATATAGTTAGAATACAAACTTAAATAGTCAAACATACATTAACCAAATAAATTTTTAACCATATATTGTAGTCAAACATGCATTAATTAACCAAAAGAATATTAACCAAATAGTTAATCATATTGTGTTCACATTAAACAACTACTTTACTTTACTTTTAAATATATAATAATAATAATAATAATAATAATAATAATAATAATAATAATAATAATAATATTTCACCCCTGCGATACACGAAAGTTACTATCCACAATATCGATTTCTTCGTAAAATTTTAGTGCTTATACATAATCAATACATATATAAATACATAAAAAAGAATTCTCTATTACAATAATTATTAGAATTTAAAAAATAACATAAGTAATTCACATTATTAAAAGATTCTTTGAATAGTAAACGTCAATTTATATATTTAAATAGTAAATTATTATTGATTTCAATAATTTTTATGAATTATTAATAACTTCATTGAAAATATAAATTCAGTATTTTTTTAATGGTATACCATATTTGATTTAACATTATGTGCACGAATATTGATGCATGTGAAAAGTATTAGCATATTTCTCATAACTTCTATATTTACCTCTTATATTTAATGTATTTTTTAATTTTCATTCAAAAATATCAATCACAATAATTTAAAAAGAAATACTCAAAATATTTGAATTTAACCAATAAAACTTTATTTACAAAAATAAGTAGCCAAAATAATAATTTTGAAAATCTCTAAAATATCATGATACGACAATCGAGTAAAGTTGGATATTGCGAAATTATATCGAAAATTATACCCTATAATCTTTAAAAATTTATTAAAATTAAGAATGATTAAAAAATATTGATCATTCTATTAATATTATTAATTAAAAAAATCAAAGTATTAACTCTTCAATATTAACCTTCTTTCATAACATTTTTTATAAATTATTTATAAGTAACACATTTTTTCAACTCACTTTTTAAGCACATATTTTTTCAAAATTATTTTTCAACCACACATTTTACCTTGAAATAGTTGTTGAACAGATGCTTAATTTATTAAAATATTTAATAATAATATATATAATATATATTTAGAAAATATGATTTATATTAAAAATAACAAATGATTTGACCATTAATAATTAAAACACAATTTAATTATTGATGGTTACACACAGGATTTTTGTATAACATTAAGAACAACAAATAAAAAAAAATCAATAATTAAATAATAATTTTAATACTGATAAGTAAAAATATTGATTGAACTCATTCAATATTAATGTTAATAATAAAAATAATAGTAACTATAACAAAGATATACAAATAACAATAACATCATATTAATATTTACTATAATACTAAAACATATAGAATTTATGAATTAAATTCTATCAAACTATCATATTTTTATATATAGTATAGATTTTCATCAGTGCGATGAACTGCAATTGATATCCACAATATAGATAAACATTCATAAAATTTAATGATTATACATAATCAACACAAAAACAAAATATACAAAAAAATATTTTTTTATTACAACAATTATTAAAATTTTAAAACAACGTAAATAATCCAAATTATCGAAAACTTCATTGAATGATAAATGCAAATTCTATAATTTTTTAGTTTTATATCATGTTAGATGTAATATTATGAGTACAAATATTGATAATTGTTCAAGATATAAATATATTTATTATAATTTCTGCTTTGCCTCACATGTTTAACAGTTTCTCAATTTTTGTTCAAAAATCATAATAAACTATAAATATGTGCTTAACTTTAACACATCAAATATACAACAATTGAACAACATTGAATATCAAGAAATTATTATATCATGTAATCACATATGTCGAGATTTTGAATTCACACTAATTCACTTTGCATTCACACTAATCCACTATTCTCCCTTTATATATAGTATAGATAATAATATAATATAAAGATAAAGACTAATCGGTCATTTGTAACTCACATATATCGGATTTATATGTTAACAGATGAAATCAATATTTCATTAAAAATTAGAAATGTAGGAAGAAAATTAATTACAAAAAAAATGTAATTATACACGTACCTTAATTTTTTTTATACGATATGTATTTTTACTGTTCCGTGAAATTTCATTAAATATTTTACTTTAAATTGATTTAGAAAATTAAAATAGGAAAATAAAATTACATTTAAATAGAATTCATAATAAGTGAAAAATAAATATATCTGTGATATAGATTCAGAATTTTATTAAAATGAAAAGCAAAACAAAAAATAAATCGATGAACACTCCTATTTCACTCTCTTTCGTTTTCTATTTTATAGAAAAAAAATATTTATTTGATATTGGCAATTTTTTTTTTATGAATTTAAAAAATATTGTAATTGATTTTCATGAGGGAAATGCGGACCAAAAAGTTTCGAGACCTGAAAAATATGACTATTTAAAAATATTCATTCAATTAGATTATTTTAAATATGAATTTGTCTAAAATGGATAATAAATATTTAATTAATACTACTTACCATTTTATGAAATATGTTTTCGGTGGAAAATAGGCCAATACTTATATTTGGAAGGTGTTCTCCCTTTATATATTACGTTTTTCTCTTGTGAATATATTTAGTCCTTGTTTGAGCCCTTATTGTCTACAAAAAGAGTTTTATAATAGTGATTTTTCAGATAATGTATACTTAAGCCTCATTTTGAAACCCATTATTTAAAATAATGTAGTTTGTAACAGTAAATTTTATGAGAATGAGTTGTCAAAAATTAGGATTTTTTTTTTACTTTATATTTAGATTATTTTATTAATAGAAATGTTGGTTGAAATGAGCTTTAAAAAACGAGATTTTAAATCTATAGTATTAAACATAAATAAATGAAAAAATGAGTAAATAAATAAATAAATTTTAAAATGAAAAATGAATTGATAGAAATATGAATTTGCAAAAATTATTCAAACTTAATTGAATTTACTTTAAAAGTTGGGATATTTATTATTTCTTTTAATTTGATAAGAAAAGCAACTCGAATTGAAATTAATTTTTTAGAACCAAATTGAATTTAGTTAAAAAATTATAAATGTCATTGTCGAACTTAAATAATTATAAATATCATTGTATAATTATGTCTTGTGTTTAATCCACACGACATAATACTTTATCTCTTACCCGTATGAAATTGATTTTTCAATAATCAATTTTTTTGAACATTCATTATCAATCACTCACACATTCCTTAAAAAATTATTTTTTATAATTTTCATACTACTTTTTAATTACATATTCTAAAAAAAAAAAAAAATCACTTTTCACAAAATTAATTCTCAAAAATATCAAAATCAAATGGTTAAGTTTTGTATAAACCGGCCTACAATATGAAACCATGACCAATGACAAAAATTGAAAAAAAAAATAAATAAAATCATAGATTTGAACTATCAATATATTAAAAATATTCGAAACTTATTTAATAGTTTCCAATGCAATGTGACTTTTCATTTTTTAAATAAATGTTTTTGATCACATCCTATTTTGAAATAGAATGAGTTTGCTAACATACCCTTAATTTTATTTTGATAAAAATTAGTTAAACTATGATGGGTGTCGAATCCAACAAATAATACTGTTTTCTCGCTCTTGTGAAAATAAATTGTAATAGTGGTGAGCAAGGTCGAATCAACAGGGACTGGTTAGATTTAATTCTTCGGAAAAATTAAAAGTAATGAATTGAAAATAAGGGGGGTTTTGAATTTTGGATGTAAAATCAATTTGCAAATAAACAATTGCGGAATTAAATTGTTGAAAATATCAAATTAAATAAATATCCAGTCCAAGGTATAATCTCAATAATGATTCACGGAATTGATCATAGACGCAAAAATAAAATCCTTTACTCATTCTCTAAATTGGTTATGGTCATTGATACGATCTAACAACCTATCTCTCCTTACTTTATCGATAATCAAGAGACGCTCGTTGATTATTTCCCTAATCAATAAACAACCCTAGTTACGATCATAGGATTTAATTTACCAATAGCATTAATTTCTAGAGAGACGACCAATTCTAACCAACAAATTCACACGCGTGATTTATTTAAGTTAGGTTATATATCTTCATAACATGAGTCAAAAATCAGTCTATAATTAACTATGTTATTTGCCACTTGTATTAGAAAACCTAAACAATTACGGATTTAAATTCCTAATTGGCTAAGTATCATTTTGACAATTAAAACAACGTGCACTTTATATTAATAAATCAAAACTACAATTTTGATGCAAACCAAAAGATATATAAATAAAAAACAATCAAAGGAACAATTAAATTTAATTAGATCTCACAATTCTTAGTGAATTAAAACTTCGAATATCCTTGAACTAAAAAAATAAATTTAGCTATCCATAAACATTTGGAAAATAAAAACTAGAAGCAATAATAATAATAATAACAAAATTGAAACCAAACTCTCCAAAGTCACCAAGATGTGTTGTAGCCTCCTCTTTTTGCCCAAAGTTTTTTTTTCTCCTTCTCCTCTCCTTTTTTTTTTTTTTTTCTCTTTTTCCTCCCTTTCCAACGTCCCGCCTCCCCCTGCAAAATTGGATCTTTTTTTTCCTTTTCTTTTTCAATTATATTCCCTTCCCTTCCCTTACTTTTATTTTCCAATTATATTTCCTTTCTTTTGTGGTGCCTTCTTTCCTTAAATATATATGTCAACTTTTCTTTCTTCCAATTTAACATATTCCTTTAATCCACTCTTAGGTCAAAGTTGTTCCACTTTTTGGCCCAAGTCTCCTCCAATTAAATTGTGTTGTTGGGCCTTCAAATTTCATCTACCAAAACTGTGTAAAGCCCCTTAGTAATTTGAGACAGCTCACTTCCACAACAATAAGGCGTGCCCACGCCTTATGTCAAGTGCTCCTCTGATTGAGTGCTTTTAAATTCCAAATTTCTTCTTCCTAATTTATGATATTTGAGTCAAATTGATCTCAATTCCCCACCTAATTCACAAAACATAAAATATGATTAATATTCAAAGTTTAAGCATTTAAAATCAATGGAATAAGAGGAAATATCACAAATTAAATAGCAAATATGCGCTCTATCAAATCCCCCCACACTTAGACAGTGCTTGTCCTCAAGCATGAACTAGCTCAAGTTAATGAGTTGTTCTCATCATCATTCATTCTTCTATCTCTACAATTCAACACTATACTAGTCACTTCAACAATTTTTTTTTTTCAAAATTCACATGTGGTGGGATTTAACACCTCACATTAGATTCACACAATACGCTCAAAGTGTTTAGGGTGTAAAGTATATATGCACTCTCAGGTCAAAGCATAGAAAACTCTTATCATAGGCTTGCTAATATATCACATTGGAGCCACCAATGGTTTTGAATGCAAAGTATGGGTCTTAACACCGGTTGTAATGGGGCTTGGGTAAGGTGGGATAAAAAGGATACATTTTTTGCGATTTTCATTGAAGGAATTATATGAACTTCTTCGTAAGAACTCACTTAAAATTCATGTACTTCAATCATATCACTCCATACCCCAGAGTAGTTTATATCCTTTCACCTCTCGTGAGTATCCCCTCAACAACTATCAATGAATTACAACATGGGTGTTAATTTCAATCAACTTAAAGGCACGAAATATAGACCAAGCAATTCAAACCACTTATAAACACATGTAATGGGAGTAAACACCCTCAAAAGGTATTTCTCTCTTCGCACAAAGTGTATAAGGGTGAGAATTTTCACTCAGCTCACTGGATGGAGAATTCATTGCCACAGACTACTCAGATGTCATGACCGGAGCTAACAACAACACAAGTGTAAAGTAAAGGTCTTTATTTGGTTGTAACGAGGCTTCGGGTTAGGTAGGATAAAAGAAAAATATTTAGGCTAAGTTGAGAGGAGAGTTCGCAAGCTGATTCAATTCAAAACGATATCTCTTCCTTCACCTTTCAATATGATTTTTCCATAATTTCCCAGCATCCAATCGATTCAGCCCTTGACTCTTATTATGCACGTGGGATTTATTCTCTTCACAACAATTTTTTTTTTTTTTTTTTTTTTTTTGTACAACTTGATTTCTTTTTGACCTCATTATCACTTAAACATTGAATAGCACAAAGTGAAAGGTCCCATTTTTCTGAAGTTAAGTCTGTCTCATACTTCTCAATTAATACAAGCTTGTGAAATTCCTCTCTTGTGGGTTTAAGATAGAGGTTACGTGAAAGAACGGGAATCCATGGCTTGTAATGTGGCAACAAAATTCCAAAGACAGGCTAAAGCTCAAAGAGGCTTCTATTGGTACATGTATCATGGTAAGCTCTTTAAGAAGGCCAAATTGGGTTTCACCTAATGCCTTTACTATATTTTTGCACTTGGGTCAAGAAACTACAACGGCATGCACAAGAGAGCACATCCAAGAATAAACAAACCATGCATGACACACATAAAAGAATAAGAGCTTAATAGAAAGATAAAAAATAGCTCATAGGCTCAAAAGCTCACGAATTACGATTTATATGTGTTGCTCCCATCCATTTATAAGATATAGGTCATTGCTTGGTCCTGGTTTCAAACTCAAATTAATGTTAAAAAGAGTGGAGTTAGGTTAATCGGAGTGGTGTTACAACACATCAACTTTGGTTTGACTCAATTAAGTATAGATTGCAAATTGACTACTTTATCCTCCCAAACATTCTTTCACATCACAAGTCTTTGATTTTCAATGTTTGTTATTCTCAACCAAAATAATTTGAAGCACAAGTGAATAAGCCCATATATTCCTTCAATGCAAGGTTCAAGAGAATGGAATATTAGCAAGGAATAGGAGTGCTCATGGCTTGTATTGTGGTTGATTTTCAACAAAAAGTTTATGGCTCAAAAGTGGCTTTCTAGTGGCATATTTCAAGGTAGGCATTTTAAGAAAGTTAAATTTGGCTTCACCTAAGTGCCCATACTTATTCAGTGCATTCAATTACCAAGAGACATCTCAACATGCATAACAAAGCAAGTTCTAGAAGATATCCACTACACTTGACAGTCACACAATCAAAGGAATAGAGCAGTGTAGTGTATATTTATTAATGCTCAAGAGGCTCAAAAGCTCACAAAATAGGGTTAATGTGCATCAAATCCCACACCCTTCATTCAATCCACCATTAAGAGCAATCAATCTAGTGCAATAAACTAAAATTCAACAACTCATGTCATTCCCTACTATGCCTCAATTCATCTCAATAATGCACAATAATTCAGATCATAAAGGACAAGTATCCGTATAATCACAAATTGGGGATGAGAATTTTCAAAAATTTCTTTGAAAAATAGGGCAAACATAGAATATAATAGAAATTGAGGTGCAAATAAAATGAATCATATTTCACAAACCAAGCAAAGGACATTCAAAACCTTCCCCCGCACTTAACCCATACACTGTCCTCAATGTAAAAAGTAAAAACTATAAATAAAAAGAATAAATGACTCCCCTGAAATATGCCTGATTCTCTTTTGCGTGCAGGTGATTGAATATCATCCAGAGTTGTTCGGGTTTCATCACTGCGAGCCTGTTGTGCAGATTATCTTGTGCTTCCACGACTGATTTGAGACCATATTTCTTTGCCCATGATACAAAACCGATGGCGGTTGATGCTTGAATTCGTGTGAGTGGAAGAAAAAGAAAGAGAATTGGAGTTGAGGGGAAAAGGGGTAGGCGAGTGTGTTTCTGGGGTTGGGCGGTTGAGATTGGGAAGGAGAGAGAGTCGTAAGGGTTGTGTCTGATTTTCGAATTTTTTTTTTTTTTGTAATCCGAGATGCACTTTGGTTAAGGCGTGGGCACGCCTTGTTCCAAGTTGTGAACAATGACCTTGTAATCCGAGATGCACTTTGGTTAAGGCGTGGGCACGCCTTATTCCAATATTCTTTCAATCCATTGTATTCTTCATAGAGCGTGCCCACGTCCTAATGAAAATTCATATCTGCCCAAAAAAAAAGAAAAAAAAATTGTGTATATCATGAAATTAATAATAGTAAATAAATGAAAACAAAAACAAAAATAAAAATAAAATTTATTGCTAAAACTAAAGAAAAACTCGGGTTGCTTCCCGGAAGCGCTTATTTTAAAGTCGTTAACTCGACTTTCCTCGTAAGCACTTCATGGCACTCTAAATATAACTTTTGATGCCTTGCACATTTTGCTTATTTTGACTTTTCTCCACTCTTCATTTGTTCGAAACACTTGCACTTTACCACTTCCAATGTCATGGGGCTTTCCTATTCCATCCAATTCAAACTCAACAATGTAGACTTGCACCTCATCAAATGGCTTAATCACAAAATCAATTATTGGACAACCAGTGAAGTTGAGAAAATTTAATTTGATCTCTTCCTCATTAATTTTCACTTCCCCGTGTGATTCTTGTGTGATTAAATTATAATTCTCTTCAAGCTCATCTCCATCAGTTGATGTCTCCTCGGATTGAATGACAAATCCAAAAGTTGAATCCATGGGCAATGGGAAGTTTTCCATGTTAATTCCCAAGAGTGGATTAACAATGGTTTGGGAAGGCAACTTGCCTTGAGATTCCAATCTGCTCACAGTTGATGCCAATTGACTCACTTGATTCTCCAAGTTCTTAATCCCCACCCTTGTCTCCTGTTGAAATTGTTGTGTATTAATTGCAAGTGGTTTAACACTTTCTTCTAGAGACATACTTGAACTTGAAGAAAATTGTATTGGTTGAGGAGTAGGCTGTCTAGGCTGAAATTCCTGGAACTGTTGGAATTGTGATCTTGTTTGATAACTGAAGTTCAGATGATCCCTCCATCCTGGGTTGTAACGATTTGAATAGGGATCATACTTTGTTTGAGGTGGGCCTAGCAATCTTCCAACAGTATTAGCCTGCTCAAATGAATCTTCTTGAAGAGTAGGACATGTGTAAGTTGGATGACTGGTGGTAGCAGAAATTTCACATTCTTTAACCTGCTGCATATTTTCTACAGCCATTTGTTGAACAAGAGATGTTAGATTTGCTATTTGATTTTCAAGATATGATACATTTACCTTATTCACCATTTTCACAGGGGTGTCTTGTCTGAATCTAAATTGTTGAGTGTTAGCAGCCATGATGGAGATCAAATCACTGGACAAGGAATCAATTGAGCATAAAATGAATAAAATAAAAATAAAAATAAAAATGAAAAATTAAATCTATCTGACACCAATCCCCGGAAACGGCGCCAAAAATCTGATGGGTGTCGAATCCAACAAATAATAATGTTTTCTCGCTCTTGTGAAAATAAATTGTAATAGTGGTGAGCAAGGTCGAATCCACAGGGACTGGTTAGATTTAATTCTTCGGAAAAATTAAAAGTAATGAATTGAAAATAAGGGGGGTTTTGAATTTTGAATGTAAAATCAATTTGCAAATAAACAATTGCGGAATTAAATTGTTGAAAATATCAAATTAAATAAATATCCAGTCCAAGGTATAATCTCAATAATGATTCACGGAATTGATCATAGACGCAAAAATAAAATCCTTTACTCATTCTCTAAATTGGTTATGGTCATTGATACGATCTAACAACCTATCTCTCCTTACTTTATCGATAATCAAGAGACGCTCGTTGATTATTTCCCTAATCAATAAACAACCCTAGATACGATCATAGGATTTAATTTACCAATAGCATTAATTTCTAGAGAGACGACCAATTCTAACCAACAAATTCACACGCGTGATTTATTTAAGTTAGGTTATATATCTTCATAACATGAGTCAAAAATCAGTCTATAATTAACTATGTTATTTGCCACTTGTATTAGAAAACCTAAACAATTACGGATTTAAATTCCTAATTGGCTAAGTATCATTTTGACAATGAAAACAACGTACACTTTATATTAATAAATCAAAACAACAATTTTGATGCAAACCAAAAGATATATAAATAAAAAACAATCAAATGAACAATTAAATTTAATTAAATCTCACAATTCTTGGTGAATCAAAACTTCGAATATCCTTGAACTAAAAAAATAAATTTAACTATCCATAAACATTTGGAAAATAAAACTAGAAGCAATAATAATAATAATAACAAAATTGAAATCAAACTCTCCAAAGTCACCAAGACGTGTTGTAGCCTCCTCTTTTTGCCCAAAGTTTTTTTTTTCTCCTTCTCCTCTCCTTTTTTTTTTTTTCTCTTTTTCCTCCCTTTCCAACGTCCCGCCTCCCACTGCAAAATTGGATCTTTTTTTCCTTTTCTTTTCCAATTATATTCCCTTCCCTTTCCTTACTTTTCTTTTCCAATTATATTTCCTTTCTTTTGTGGTGCCTTCTTTCCTTAAATATATATGTCAACTTTTCTTTCTTCCAATTTAACATATTCATTTAATCCACTCTTAGGTCAAAGTTGTTCCACTTTTTGGCCCAAGTCTCCTCCAATTAAATTGTGTTGTTGGGCCTTCAAATTTCATCCACCAAAACTGTGTAAAGCCCCTTAGTAATTTGAGACAGCTCACTTCCACAACAATAAGGCGTGCCCACGCCTTATGTCAAGTGCTCCTCTGATTGAGTGCTTTTAAATTCCAAATTTCTTCTTCCTAATTTATGATATTTGAGTCAAATTGATCTCAATTCCCCACCTAATTCACAAAATATAAAATATGATTAATATTCAAAGTTTAAGCATTTAAAATCAATGGAATAAGAGGAAATATTACAAATTAAATAGCAAATATGCGCTCTATCAAACTAATTGTTAAAGTATGTAAATATATTTTGTATATTTTGATTATTTGAATCAATAAATGAAAAAATGAGTAAAAAAATAAAATAAAATAAATTTTAAAATGAAAAATTAATTGATCGAAATATGAAGTTGCAAAACTTATTCAGACTTAATTGAATTTACTTAAAAAGTTGGGATATTTATTATTTCTTTTAATTAGATAAGAAAACTAACTAGAATTAATTAATTTCTGAGGATCAAATTGAATTTAGTTAAGAAATTATAATTGTAGGGCTTAAATAAAATAGTTTTGAAATAGTGGGACATTTGGAAAAGTAAAGGTACAAAATAATTTTTTTACCTTTAATCGTTAATGTGATTTTAGGGACGACATGTTTACAGTTGACTCTCACTCGTAAGTTCGTATTAAAATTCTTCGATTTGACATCCATATTGCATATTTCTCGATTTCAAAATAATAATATAATTATCAAAAGTATTCCGATTCATTGAAATACTTCTATTTTATAAAATGCAATTTAGGCGAGAAAAGTGCCATAATTTATTCTAGGAAGTACTCTCCTTTTATTTATAATACAAACGATACATTGGTTTGAAGTTTGAATGCGTGATTACAAACAAACACAGAAAAGAAAATATTGGTAGTGTTATCCAACCCAGTTCAATTTTGGTAAAAATGATAAAAATTTAAGTTAATAATTTGATTCAACATTTTTTTTTTCAAGCCACAAATTTTATTAATTTCAGCTGTACATTTTTAAAAATAAAAAATTACTGATTTTTAATAAAAAATCAACTAGGAACTTGATTTCTCTAATGCATATAAGCATATTCAACTCTAGTTCTAGCTTTAAAGAAAAATAGAATTGAATGAAAAGAAAATATAGGTAGTGTTATCCAACCCTGTTCAATTTCGGTAAAAAATGATAAAAATCAGGAATTTTTTTTTTTCTTTTAAGTGTGAGAGTCTGAGAGAAAAGATCAACATTTAACTTACTCACTCCGTCCCACAAAGATATGCTTGTTTTCCTTTTTTTTTTGGTTCCATAAAGATAGACCACTTTCCTTTTTTATAGTATATTAATATTTTCATTTTTTAATATATTCTTATTTAATATACATTGTTATCAACAAATATGAACAACTTATAATTTAATATAGTGGTATATTAGGTAGAATGTATGTAAATTTATAGTTTCAAAATATATTAATTGAGTTTTCTTAATTCGTGTAAAAATAGAAGTAAGTCTATTTTTATTGGGCAGAAGTCATTTTCGTATGATTTTTAATTGTCTTGTAATGAATTAATAATAACCTGATTATATTGTCCGGAGATAATTAATCGCAACTCAATTTTCGGTTGTGCTTCAAATGATTGAAAATTGACAGTACACCAATTTTTGTCCATTTGCTGTTTACATTGAAATTGCTCTTTTCTTGATGAAAAATTAATAAGTCTCTGTTTCGTAATGTATTGTTAGGCAATATTGCAGTAATTTATAAATTAATTTATATATATTTTTGAGGTAAAATATGTAATTAAAAAGTGAAGAGAGAAAATGTACGTGAATAAAAAGTGATTTGAGAAATTGTATTGTTTATAAATTAATTTATAAATAACAGTGACTGCGTTAAAGAACGGAGTGACATTTATAAACGACTGCTATTTATAAATGTTGTTTATAAATAGCGACATGATAACATTTCGTCGATTCATTTTCTTGAAAAGTAAAAATATTGTGAGTTAAAACTTTTGACTAATCAAACTTATTGAACTTTTTAAAAGAATATTCAAGAAAATATTATAATGTGATCATTTATAAACAAATTTCACGAAATAGAATTTTAACTTAGTTTGACTCCGTAGATGCGAAAAAACGTTTGACATTGCCAGACGGCTTTAATTATTTCCATGGCTTTGAAAATGGAGTCAATAATTGGATTTGGACTATTGATTCTACTTGGTAATGCTATAAAATTATAAATTAATTTATTTAATCAATTACAAATTAATTAATTTAACCTTCGTTGAATGGCTCCAATTTAAATTGGATTTTGCCCCGAGACATAATTCAGTTGATTGAAATGTGAGAGTGAGCAATTTCAGTTGAGTTGATAGCTGTAAGATAGGAGTTCGAATCCTACTAAAGGTATGGATAAGGCTCCTTGTAAGCGCAATTAAAAAGTAAGTTCTCAACTTTACTCAACTGAGACACATCCCACGATTTACATCATCTACAAATTCTCAGGACATGGACTATAGAGGCTCTTAAGGTTGGAGTTCATCTTTTAGCTTAAATAGGATTTTAAATTTCACAATTTTCAAACTACTTTTTAACTACACACATGTTTCCTCTCCTATTTTACCTAGGAAAAAAAACAATTTAAACCCATATAACGGGCAGCTGATCATAGGCTTATATTTATGAGATAAAATACATGATTGAAAAATGGTGAGAGAAAATATGAATAGTTAAAAAATGATTTGAGAAATTTGTTATAAATTAAACTCTGCTCGGCGGTAGGGTCAAAGGGAATTGGATTTATTTTTTTGTTTTATTTGTGTTTTCTAGGTGAGATGTGGGGTTAAAAATTTGAAAAAGAAAATATGTGTAATTAAAAAGTGATATGAAAAATTGTGTAAATTAAATTTTGTGTCATTTTCAATTTAATGTGTGCTGTCGTACATAGCCTTAATTTATAAATTATAAAGATTGAATTAAATAACATAGATTTAGTGTTTGGTAAACTATAAAATATGGTTTATAAATCATTTTATAAACTGCATAATTTTTCAAATCACTTTTTAATCACATACATTTAGTCTCTCCAATTTTCATTCATTACCTTTTACCTCAAAATCACAAATAAACCAGATATAAATCAAAAAATGTTACTGGCAATGAAAAGCATTAAAAGTTTAGATAATCAGATTGAGAAGATGGCTGACTAGCTAGCTAGTTTTAACAGGTGTTCATACTCTTTAGGCTATATTTGATTACCTTAGTTTTGTCTAGAAAATGTTGTATTATGAAAAATATTTTTCACCTTTTATATTTGTTTGGTGTTTGATTGAAACATTTGATTTGAAAAAAAAAAATCTATGGTACAACCAATTAAAGCACACCTTAACCATTTGCCTATTTGGTGAGAATCTTTTCGTCATGTTTGATTATTTATATCATTGTTAATTGATTTTTTTGGGGGAGAAATTAACATTACTATTATCAAGCTCAATTTATTAAAATAACAAAATTTTACTTCATGTTTCATAGAAAATAATATCAATCAAATAACAAAATTAGAAAAAATTTCCATTTTTTCATCTGCAAATTAATCCAATCAAATACTTCAAATTGACATTTTCCAAGAAAATAACTTTTAGGCAAATCAATTTCCTGAAATATATTTTCTTACCATCCATTTTTCATCTTTTTAATCAAACACAGTCTCGGACAATACTTTTTTGGGATGACTTTGAGATGTCAAAATGTTCTTTTGACACTTTTGACATTTTTTTAAATGCTTACATCAGTTATAAGATCTTTTAGAGCAAGCTGGTACTTTATATGAAGAGTGAATTGAAAGTTGCGTTCTTTCTGTCGTTTTTCAATTGTTTTCTATTTTTTTTTGTTTTCGAAAATACAGAAAATAGAAAACACGTTCTGTTGCACTGTTTTCCAAAATGAAAACAAAAAATAAATTTTGTAAAGAAAACAGAAAACGTAGTTTCTTTATAAATCCAAATTATCATTTCTAATATTATTTATAACCAAAATTTATTTCCAGTATCTCAAAAAAATAAAAAATTTCTTTATAGCACTACAAGAATTTTATGTTCCGCATACAAAACAAATTTGTAGGAAAAACTTCTTTTTCGCGGGTAAAAACCTTCCTAGACGAATATATTTTGTAGGGAGGTTTGTATGGCAAACATCGAGAAGATAGACATAAGCAGACAAATTTGGCACCTTTGTTGGCGGATGTCTAAGCCTACAAACTCTTTTGTGACAAAAATCATTCGTCGTCTAAGAGTTTTCCCAATGAAATTACATGTATGCTAATGTTCATTGTATCCATGAAATATGATTTGTAGGTTAAAATTCGAGCCTACAAATCTTGTAGTGACAAATATTACTCGTCATCTAATTTCTCCCCTGACACAATTGTTCGTATACTAATGTTAGATTGGCCTACAAAACATATTTGTAGGTATAGAGTATGTCTAACATTGTAGGCTAAATCGTGATTTTCCCCACAAATAATTATTTTTGTGGAAAGCATTTTACAAGTTGACTTCGTTTCTACACAAATTTTTGTTTGTGGGGAAAAATTATTTTTTATTTATATTTAGTATTAATTATTTTTTGCGTATGCAAAATTATATGCAGAAAAAAATTAAACTAAAATTTCTAATATAAACCAATATATTAGTAATCTTAAATATTGTGATAAACTAAAAATAAAAAATCATTGTTACTGAATGTGATTATAAACTTAAAAATAGTTAAGCAAACATAGTAATAAAAATATCTATCCGCGTAAATTAATTAAATATGCTACATCCTCATCAAAGTTGTGCTCTTCCTCAAAATTGTTCTCTTCTCCATCGACATTATCATCTTCATCAATAGCATCATCTATTGACAATATGTAAATGGTGGTATAACAAAACCAGGATCATTATGACATGTGTTGCATATAATGATGTAAAGACTGTAGTGTGGTATTAAATTGTCGCCCCTTATTTTGCATCATTTCCTCCATCTTCACTTGAGATGCATCAGCCGCCTTTCGAGCATTTACGCTTTTTAGATCATTGCAAAAGAGAAAACATCGACCTTCTTGTCCTACTTTCGGTGCTTGAAGACTTCAGGAGCCATATACCTGTCTATTATAGTTACAAAAGTACATAATTAGCTAAATTGTGAAAACCCCAGCTTTGTATAAACAATTTATAAAGTAGCTGCTTACAGCTTCCAGTATCACCAATCATTTTGTACACATCATGAGAATTTTGCACCATAATATGCTTTTTGCTCAATCCAAAATCTCCAACTTTCAAATGGTCTGCACTAGAGTTGACAAGAACATTCCTAAAAAAATACCATATTCAATTTGACATCTATTACGGAAAATAAAGATTTTTCCAATAGTTCCAAATATAGAAAGAGGCGTCAAGAAGAGTTACTCCCCTAACTTTAGGTTCATAAGGTACACAAAAGAACTCCATGGACTTTAGAAATTAAACTAAAGTGAACAATCGTCAAATGTAATATGAGTGAAGGGAGTGTTAGCCTAAGAGTAAACTAATCAAGATGAGGGTGAATTGGTTTATAAAACTTTTTCGATAAATAATATCAAACTTAAAAATCAATGGGTATAAGTATGAGCACTTAGTGTTGCAAGTAACTAAACAATCAATGTAGTGTGCTATATATGTGTAAACTTAATTGATAAAGCAAGTATAGCACTTAGATATAGTGTTGCACAATATAAATTGATAGAATAGAGTAAGTGCAATGTAAGTAAGTATAAGGGATAAGAGAATGCAAACGCGATTTAAGGAGGTTCAATCAACCAACGTGGTCTACGTTCCCCGTTACCGAGTTCTCCGTCACGAGAAATGTCAAATCCACTATATTGGTAACTTACAACAAGGAGTACCAAATCCTTAAGTAACTTATAATAAGGAGCACTTATCCTTAGGTGACTTATAATAAGGAGCACCTACCCTTAACCAACAATCAAGTTTTCACAAGGCTCTCGAAACCACAAGATATAATGAATTGAATTTACAATTGAAATAACTCTCTTGACAAATGATATACTCAAATTAAGTACCGAGAGAGTTAGGCTAACACTTCAATAGATAGCAATGAATTAAGCTCGAGTGTTAGAGAAAAACTTTGATGCAAATGATAATGAAAAGTTCAATGCAATCAAACAAAGTTTTTCAAATAATCTCTTATTAAAATATTGAATCAAATTAAGTACCAAGAGATGCCACACTTGAATAATTAACAATAAGTTAAGCTCAAACTGTTTAGGCAATGGAACTTTGATGAATCAAATGATAATGAAAAATGTAGCACAAATAATCAAAGTTCCTTAATTGGAATTTCTCTCTTTTAAAAGATTAAAACAAGTTTAGAACAAACAGAGACTTACACTTCAATTCCAATATAGTGTGAAAATGTTGAAGAAGTTTAAACAATATAAAATCAAGAATCTTCACAAAACTTTCTTCCAAAAACTTTGATGAATTTGATAAAACAAAGTTTAGATCAATCAAAATTTTATAATAATAATAGATGAATATAAACCAAGTAAGAAAAATGAATTTTCACAAGAAAGTTTCTATAAAATCTTTTCTATGTTGTTAAAAATGAATGTAAATGAGATGACTATTTATAAATCAAGATATTCAAATTCAGCAACTTTCGGTTGACCATTTCTGGAGTTTCCGTCGACCGAAACATGCATATAGCCGTTACACGTTTTCAACCGTTGAACTTTCGGTTGACCGAAAGTTGACTTTCGGTTGACCGAAAATTGACTTTTGAAAAATATGAAAATGTACGATTTTTAGGTTTCTAACTTGTTTTTCAAAGTGGTTTAACATAGTATAATCATGATTTAAGATCAAATAACATATGAAAAGCAATATTGACTTAGATAAAATATTTAATGCAAGTGATGAATTTTCAAGTAAGTTTCTTGATGCATAAAAATCATTTTCGAGCTCGTTGAATTTCATCGCTAAAGATTGAGAGTGTTATACTTTTACATAGTTTAAATCAACTCTTGAACTTGAACTCTAATCTTGTATGTTTGAATTCTTGATCTTCATGTCATACAACTTTAATTTTGATCTTTAAATAACTTCAATTCTTTCATGATCTTCTTTGCGTCTCATGTGCTTGATCACATAGTTTTGATTTATATCTTTGAGAGACGATTTGAACATAGAGTGCTTTGAATATTTATCATTACATGAAACACTTGAAGCACACTTGTTAATAACACAATATATTCTTGTTTGTTATGATTAAAATTATAAGGTTAAGTTAACCATAGGTCAACAGGGAGGTGCTGAACAATCTTCAAAAAACCAACAAGGCTATAGCTTGGAAAGCAAGAAAGACCTCAGAATTTGGATGAAAAGAGATTCAAATGTTTGCATAGACTCACTAAACCCATTAACGCTGACCTATTATTAATAGTAGCAGATGATCACAACATCAAGCATATTATAATTGATAAAAATTAACAATTCCCACCCACTGTCCAGGAAAGAAGTTATGAATCTTAGAAGATAAGTTACAAATAAAACAACTGACGTCACAAAGAACTCCATCCCCTAAAGAGTCTTATTGTACCAAAGGATGCAAGAAAAAGAAAGAGACTTACATAAGATAGCCAACCATATGACTTTAAGAACTCAATCATTACATGTCTCTTTGCTCCTTCAGCATCAGCAAGAGGCTATCATCACCAATACAAAGGTCAATTGAATAGAAACTAGAAAAAGACTTCATCACAAATTAAGGTTCACAACATTGAATGGGGAAAAATGAGAAGAGAATTTGTTGCATGATTTTTTAGGTGTACTAGAAGGTCGCAGAGAAATGTATGTTTACACATAAAAGTGGCAATAGCAAGGGAAATTGTTATTATAAATAGCACCTTGACATAAACTTGTAACTGATCCAAATAAAATATTAGATGTCTTTCAGAGGTAAGTATTGCAAAGCTTTAAAGGTAGAAAGCTATCAACATTAGGAACATAAAAAATGAAAATAATAGGAAAGAAACCTTGGTTGCCTCCATCTAAGCTTTCTTATAGCAATCTCTTCCCTGCAGCAACCAGCAACAACAAATATGGGTATGTAAATTCATAAATTTTTAGGATGTGAAACTAGATGGAGATAAATTAATTACTTTTCTACTTGAAGAACTGAAGCAACTTGATCCTCCATTTGCTCAATTATTTTAGACCAATTCTTTATTGATTGCTCTGCAACAATTCTGCTCCTCAGCTTCGAACCAACTTTTTTAACCTGTCACAATGTTCCAGGAAGTATTAGCAGAAAATTCTTCTCTTTTTCCTATTAAGCTAGAGGTTTATTGTTTTATTTCCTCTTTTTACTTGATTATACTTTAAAACTGGGAAAAAAGTATCATTAGGGAATGATAAAAAGAACTAAGATCCAGATAATTGGTGATGGACATGGCTCCAGAAGTATGGAAAACTTATGAATTTACAAAAGTTGTCTTTAATAACAGGTTTATACTATGCCAGTTTGCTTCCGGTAAGCTTCCATGTTTACACTACACTTTGAGGGTATGATACAATGTCAAAATATAATCAATATGAATAACATGCTCATTAGAATCCAATGCATTCATAATAAGAATGAAAGTGTCTACATTCCACCAATCAATCCAAAACAGAATGTTCATAATGAAAGACACAAATAGACAACCCATGAAATAATCACTAACACCAAAACCTTCACACTAAGAAAATCAATCATAAACACACAAAAATTATACACAAGTGTACAAAATATATAATGTAGCAAGAATTAAAAGCTATAATCCAAAATTATAAAGAAAACATTAACTTAATTCATTAGAAAATATACCTTGCAAGAACCAAGTTTTCGGCGTCATCCCGTCTTCCAATCTCTCCTTCGCTTAATCATATTCACAATCCATTCCTTTCATATCCTTGTGCATATCTCCTTATTAACAATCTTGTTAATCCGAAAATAACACCATAAGATTTCTTCAATATGTAAAGAAAGCAATACAGATTGGAAGGGTTGGAAAGAGACATATATGTATGTAGAAATTAAACAAGTGCTGGGACACATCGAAAATGCAGAAACTCTCTTATGCAGAGGCTTGACCGATTATATTTGGTGAAGAAATTGAGATATTCTCTTTGAAGATGAAAGATAAGGGATAACATACCTACGTCAGACTGGTCGATTTGCTCCTCTGATTGCAACGATTGAAGCCCTTAATTTGTCTCAACATTCCCTACTCCGGTTCGCTCAGATAATGTCTTCAACGATAGTGGACGAGATTAAGTGTGAGGGATTTGTTGGGAGCTAAATTCGTCTTCAATTGTAGAGCGGTGGACGGCTTTTGGGTTGGTGGTTGCACAATTTAGATGTATTTGTTGGGGGCTGCCGAGCTTAAGAGGGAGGGAGATTTATTTTTACATTTAAGAAATTTACAGAAAACTAAGAAGAGTACCAAGTAGGATTGAAGTATAATTTGAAAAAATAAAGTATTTTATGAACCCTTCATCTTCAAACTCAAACCCTTCGTCAAACTCCAATTCTTCAGAAATAGCAATAGATTTTATTTTTTCAGAAATAATAATAGATTTTTAATATTTACTCTCAGAAATTAAAAAAGAAGGAGACTTTACAGATAGAATTTTAGAAAATGACTACGATATTCTAGACTTTGCAATTAAAAAAGGAAATCCTAACGAAGATCTTTTTTATTTTAGACAACATATTATCAGGAAAAATAAACTGATTTGGGATTTACATAAAAGAGTTGAAGAACTTGAAGAAATTTTAAGAACCAAGATTATAAAAACAGATAGTCAATTTTATCATTTTTATTTAAAACAATACCAAATAAAAATAGGTGATTATAAAGAAGACTGTGAAAGTCTTTTGTCCTAGAAGTTATAAATTTTTAAAAGACTTCCGTACCAAGCCGACCTCTGCAATCAACTTTAAGATAGACCCTTTCACGCCAGTGGCTGTGTTTATCTTTTAGGTATACCCTCCCCCCCCCCCTTTTGGTATCAAAGCCATAGATAATAAGAAATACTTAGAATATTTAGATTTAGAACTTAGTACTAATAATAAAAAAGCCAAAATAGTAGACAACCATATTATTAACTGTAATTTAGAAACAAAACATAAATTACATAGTTTGTTTTCAGAAGATCCAAGTCAGAATTTTATTATAGATTTAATCATAAATTTCTCTAGAAATTTAGAACAAGAAAATAAAAGTTTCAGTAAAATTTTAGAAATAGTTTTAGATCATCTTAAAACAAAAGGCACATAGTTAAGAAATATTAAGGAAAATGTAGATTTTATTAAAGATCAAAATTGTATTATTCTAGAAAAATTATCCAAACAAGATAAGACACCTGTTAAATTAAATTTTTTTGAATTAAATTTTTTTTTAGATTTTAATAAACCTAAAGAAATTGAACTTGAGATAAAAAATAATAATCATTGAAACAGAAGAATTTGTTAAAGAATTAAGAAAATTCATTTTTAGTTAATGAATGAAAGCCTATTTTTAGATAAAAACTATCTTGATGCTTTAGACTACCAAACCTTTCATAAAGAACCACAAGGTATAACAAAACTAGATTCTCCAAAAGCAACAGAAGCAGTTTTAATTAAACAGAATAATTTGATAATTACACTTCTAGTATCTTTACATAAGAAAATTGATGCTTTAGACAAAACAAAAATATCAAATTCTACATCAGACATAGAAAGTGATTTAAAAATCATAACAAGAAAATTAGGTAATCTAAATCTTGAAAAAACAGGTAAATAAAAAGTTACAAGAAGACTACCAAGAGATTTAATATTCCCAAGATGAGCTTATCAACACCACTTTTAAGAAGATCTAGAACAATTACTGAGGGATCATCCAGACCTAGTACATTAGGAATAAACAGAAATCTGTTAGAAAGAATAGTAAGAAGGACAGAACAACATAACCAAAGTATAGAAGAAATCATAGATTCACAACAAGACTATGCTAGATTCCAGACACATGATTTAAGAATACTTAATCCAGATGTGTTATACAACAAAGGATTTTTTGAATCAAGAACACAGTTTTTTAGACATCATAGATAAATATCAATTCAATGCATAGGAAATCAAGTTGTAAAACTAAATTTAATATCAAAAGATTCTTAAAAAGAACTTAGAAAGAGAGACTATAGATTCATTCATTTGGGATTAATAGTTATAGGAATAAAAGGATTAACGAGAAAAAAATTAGGATGTAAGACATTGATTACTATTTATGATGAAAGATTTAATAACATAGATAAAAGTCAGATATCAAGTATGGAAGTAGATATGAATAAAAATAATGGTATTATTTATTGTAATCCAGACTTTTCAATGACTATTAAGTGTTTTTCAGAAAAAATCAAAATAGGAATACAGACTAAAGGATATGAAGATGCAAATTGTGGAGACAATTTATTAATTCACATAGGATTTTTAGGAAGATGTTCCTTTAATTTACAAACTAGATATAAACTATACATGGACAAAGTAGTAGGATTAATGAGTAATAAAGGAATTCATATGGTTAAACCAAAAGAATTCTCAGCAGAACAATTAGTGGGATTAGAATGGGATATGGATAAGTTTTTAGAAGATGAAGAAAAATCAATTGCACCTAGAGAATCATTAACATATAAAGATGCACATGGTAGTATTAGTCTAAGATTTATAGATTAGAAACAAGTCCAAAGACAATCTGAAGAAGAGGAAGAAGAAGAACCATTTATGGAAAATGTCCGAATAGAATTAATAGTAGAAGATTTAGAAAAAATTGTCTTTGCAAAAGAATTAGGAATTATTCTTAACAAAAAAAAAAAAGAATTATTAGAATTAGAAAATCAAATGTATATTTCAAAACAAATTAAAGAAAATGAATATTTGCATTATGATCTAGAACAAAACATTAGGATAGGAATTATTGAAGAAGAAATTGATGGTAAAACAGATCTAACAGACTTCAGTTATATAAAAGATTTAATGGAAGATACACACACCTATAAAACATTCGATGAAACCCCATTTGACAAGACCGCTAAGCATGAAACTATAATATATGGACAAGGATTCCCTCCTAGAGGAGCATATTCAACATATAATGAACCACCACAAAATAATAGATATGTATCTAGATGAAGTGAAAGACTATTAGAAAATAAAATAGAATTTCAGGCAGCTACTAAAGCACAAATGTTAGAATATAATAGCACATGATCCACAAACCTAGACAAATGTGATAGATGTATGGAAGAATACAGTCATAGGACATTATATTAGAAATTACCAAGATATGGAAGCTTTAGACATGTATAGAACATAGAGACAGTTCTAGGAGAAAGTACTAAAGTAATGTGGGAAGCTTTTAAACTAGAAAGAGTAGAAGAATTTAATCAGCTTGTTAATTTAGGAAGTAATCCTTATAATTTTTCCAATAAAATACAGATCTTAATTACTGGAGCATATCCAAACTCAGGACATATGAGTATACAAAGAAAGGCTATGAGAGACCTAAAACAACTTAACTTATATAAATGGACTAAAGGAAAATATGTTATGAAATCTTTAAATGAATATTATTATTTAACTTCTATCTCAGGAAATACATTTAATCAAGAAATAGGAAATAAGTTATTTCATAAACTACTAAGACCATTAGGATTAGAAATAACAGAATCATGGAATAATCTACAGTCAGTTAAAGAACAACCACAAAAGAAATGGAGTATAGGACATAGAATCCAACATGTAATAAGATGTTTAGAAGGAAAACGTGTAGAATTACAAATTCAAACACAACTAAAAAAAGACAGATTATAAGTTTTGCAAAGGTATATTCACCCCCCCCCCCCCCCCCAACAAACCTATGGAGCCTCTAGCTCTAAACCTTTTAAGAAAAAATATAAAAAAGATAAAAGACCAATTAAGAAAAGATATTTCTTAAGAAAGTCAAACAAGAAAAAACCTTATTTAGATGAAAAAAGACATCTAAGAAAATTTAAACCAGATAGAACTTATAGGAACAAACTTAGTTGTTTTGTTTGCAATAGCAATGAACATTTAACAAGAACTTGCCCTAAAAGAATTAATAGTTATGACAAAAGAAGTACATTAGTAGAATGCACAAATGAAGAACTAATACAATTAGATGAATATATTTATGATAAAGAATCAATATATAGTATAATTTCAATAGAAGACAAATTATAATTAGAACAAGAAGAATCTGATTATGAAACTATAGAAGAATTCTCAAATCTAAAAATAAATGAAAATTCAGAATCTGAAGAAGAAATTAATTTAGTAAAAACATTTGAAGCAAGTTGTATACATAATTGGCAAAAGAATATAGGAGCATACAATGTAGCATGTATTTTATGTGGATGGTATCTAGTTAGAAAACATAGAGCAAAATGTTCAGAATGTTATAAAGAAGCATGTATTAAATGTTTAGAAAATAATGAAATGATTAATAAATAAAAAATTAAATTAGACATTAATAAAGAACAAATAGAAATTTCTGAAATCAGAATTCTAAGAAGGAGAATAGAAAACTTAGAAGATATGCAAAAACTAATGATAAAAAGAATTGAACTCTTAGAATCAAACAATAAAGGTAAAGGAATTGCTATACAAGAATCAGAACAAAATTTAGAATGCTTACAAATAAATTACGTTCAAATAGTATGTAATTCAGAAAAACTTAAGAGCATCAAGGTAAAATGTCAAATAAGAATAGGCGATTACATTATAAAATGTTTAGGACTAATAGACTCAGGATGTAGTAATTGTATAATAAATAAAAAACTCATTCAAGAAAAATATAGAATAAAATCAGAAAAACCAATAGATCCCCAACAAATGGATGGAAATTTATATACATACACAGAATTACTAAGACCAAATTGCAAAATTAGCTTTGAAACTAATTGTGGACTAAGCACAGAATATACATTACCAAAAGATTCTACATGGGTAAGAACATTAAATTTAAAAGAAACAGACTTTATCATCGGACTTAGTTTTTTATTAAAAGACAATGGAAGTGTTACAATTACTAAAGATTTTATATATTTTAAAAAATATACACTTTTTACACCTATACAGACTTTACACTTTCCATCAGAATGCGCTCAGAAGCGTGGTGGAAGCCCTAAAGAAAAAATTTGCCCCTGTAACAAAGAAAGAAAATGTCAACATGTAGAAAAAGAACCATTAGAGGATGAAATAGAAGAATTAGATTTAGAAGAATAAAATTTTGGACCTATAGAATTCATAGACAATGAAAAAAATTATAATGCTTTAATTACAAAACAAGAAATAGAAAATTTAATTAGTAAGTTAGAGAAAATGGAAATTTGAGGAGAAAATGTTTTAAAATATTGGGAAAAAGATAAAATTGTTTGTGGATTAAAAATAAAAAACCTAGAATATATAATTAGAACAAAAACATAGAAGCTACTAATCTAGATATCGAAGATTTCAAAATGCATATAGAAGAATTTTTTAAATTAGGAGACATTAGAAAATCAGATAGCCCACAGATTGGCATCTTTTATAGTTAGAAAACAATCAGAGTTAGTCAGAGGAAAAAGTTGAATGGTTTATAATTACAAAAGACTAAATGATAATACCATAGATGATGCATATAAGATTCCAGATAAGACAGTTTTAATAAACAAAATTCAAGATTGTAAGATATTTAGTAAGTTTGATTTAAAATCAGGATTTTGGCAAGTCAGAATGCATCCAGACAGTATCAAATGGACAGCCTTTACTTGTCCAGAAGGACACTACGAATGGTTAGTAATGTCATTTGGAGTTAAGAATGCACCTAGTATTTTCCAAAGAAAGATGGATAGTATTTTTAAAAAACATAGTAATTTTTTAGTTGCTTACATAGATGATATCTTATTTTTTAGCAAAAATAGAAGAGAAATAGAGGACATTTACAGATTGTTTTCTCAAAATTTATTAGCATGGATTAATAATCAGTAAAAGGAAAATAATTTTATTTAAACAATACATAGACATTTTAGGAGTAAGTATACGAGAAGAAAAATCAAACTTCAACCTCATATTGCTCAAAACGCTTTAGAATTCCCAGATAAGTTAGAAGATTTAAAACAAAATCAAAAATTTTTAGGACTTATAAATTATGCAAGACCATTTATTAAAGATTTAGGAAAAATCGCAGGACCACTTTATTCTAAGACATCACCCACAGGACAAAGAAATTTTTATCAAGAAGACATAAACTTAGTCCAAAAATTTAAAAGTAGAAATTTTTTTTACCAAAATTAGCTATGCCATTAGATACATATTTTTTGATAATAGAAACAGATGAAAGTATTTTAGGATGGGAAGCCATATTTTACAAACCCAATAGATATTCAGATAAAATTACTGAAAGAGTTTGTAGATATAATAGTGGAAGTTATAAAGAAAAAGGAAACTTGAGTAGCATAGATACAGAATTATTAGTAGTAAACTATGCCTTAGATAGTTTCGAATTATTTATTATTTCCAAAAAAGAAATAACAATAAGAATAGACTGTATAACAATTGTATCTTTTTACAATAAGCTTAAACTAGATTCAAAAAAGACTAGTAGAAGAACATGGTTAAATTTTATAGATACAATAACTAACACTGGAATTAATATTGAATTTGAACATATTAAAGGAATAGACAATAAAGCAGCAGATATCTTAAGTAGGTGGTAGAAAACAAAAATTATTTAGAATTTGACTCATTTTAATCCTTTGTTTTTAGATGTCTAGACCTCCACCAAGACTAGGAATTCCACTAGGGAATTCTTATGCATCTACTGCTTCATTCCAGACTTCATCTAGCCAGAACAAACCATTTTATCAAGAACGCATTAGATTTGGTCCACAAAAACTTATTTGTTTTCCAAGCAGCAACATTTCTTTTAAGCACTTGCACGTGTCACTCTCAAAAGAAGAAAAATGCATTTTAGACAATTTATGGATCTCTTACAACAAGAATCCAAAAAGATCAAAAGTATTTTCTTGCATCCATGAATGCATTGTTAGAACATTGTAATCAGAAGGAACTAGATTCAAGTTTTATTTAGTCATTAAAGGTAAAAACAATAGGAGTTTTCCATACATGGTTAGAAGTTTTAGATAGTATCAAAGATTTCAAAGACCCCCTTTACAAAGGATTTACAAATTTGGAAGAAGCTCTTGAGTTAGTAAGACAGCAAATAGGGATAAATTTTTATGTTTCTCCATCACTCAAAAATTACCAAGACCCTCCACTTGATTTCTCACCTAATAAAGACCAAAGCATTTTTTGTACCCATTGTGAGTTCATGCAGAACAATTTCAGAATTATGAATCAAACCAGAACCTTCTCTCAGAAAGAACTGCCTTATAGAAGAAGATCACAAAACTTGAGAAAGAAATAATCAATCTCAAGCTGAGAAATTCAAAAGGTACTACTGAGCCTAAGAAGTCAGTAGCTAGCCCAGTTCAAATGGTAACTGGTAAAGACTCATCAAACCCGTTATTGGCTGTGGACTTGTCTAAAGTTCAATATACTTAGGGAACTGTTGATTTCCCTACTTTACAAGCCCAACAAGAAATTTTTAAACAGACACAGACCCAATGTGTTTGGGACATACTTGGCCAGCCCAGTGGCAAGTTTGACTATTTAGAAAGATACTCAAAAGAACCAGACTTTTGTCAAGTCCAAGGAGAATCCAATCAAAGAATCAGTGATGACAAAGGGAAAGAAATTTCCCAAGATGCCCAAGACCCAAATGAAGGCGTTGTTTCCATTAACAAATTACTTTCTCAAATTCAAGAACTCCAAAAATCCACAAGAAATAGTGAAGGCCCTTCAAGAAGAAAAAAGAAAATTATTATTAAGAAAAGAAAGAAAAAGATATTAAAGAAAAATGGACAAAGCAATAAATCAAGTTTTTGAAAGAATTTTTGCAAGAAACAAATCAATCAGAGAAAAAGAAATACAAGAATGTCCACAGAAAGAAAATACGCCAGAACCAGAAAATTCTAGTCAAGAAAATAGTGACGGATTTGAAGACCATGAAAGATAAGGATACAATAATTCCGATAGTGGATTGTCATTTTCCTCCATTGCAGAACACAACTTGAATATGTGATTTGATAGAAGATTCTACCGTCACAAGACGACAAACCACTTTAGAAAAGAAGATGCCTTGCACCAGAAAAGGGACAGACCTTTTTGACCAGAAGTTTCTCAGTGAAAATAGTGTAAAAAAAGGACACACAGCTTTTTTGAAAGACATGACAAAAGGAAGACGCGTGAAGATCTTTTTAGATAAACTTTGCTTTTTCAGATTCCATTAAGGATTTTTTTGGGAATTTGCTCCCTAGGATCTCTCTATATAAGGATAAGTTTTCATTAGATTAAGGCAAGAGTTTACAACTTGTGTACTCCTTGCTCTAACCTTTGAAAAAACCTCCTTATCCAGAAAAATTCTCAATCCAAATTTTATAGGAGCCAAGTAGGAACTTGTGAATATTCTAAGGTAATAAGTTTTTCAAATCTTATTTCAATCTTTTAGGGACTTCCTGAAAGGGAAATCCTTAGTTGTAATTTCTTTAACATGTTTTAATAAATCTCCAAAAAATATTTTATGTTTCGTGTATTTATGTTTACATTTACAGTTTTTTATATGTTGTAAATTATCTGATGCTTGATAATTCATTACATCCTATGCATATCATAAAAACGAAACTTGATTTCTAGAAGGCATACTGTTTCTAGGTTAATCCTGAGTGACTCAGAGTTATAAGGATTGTTGGCCGGAGTGAGTCTTTTTAGAATCCTTTTGATACTGGAGAAATGGAATCAATTAACTTAGGAATTCTGTAAGAGAGTGTCAATGGTAACCTTATAGAAAGAAATCAAGTTCAGATTGATATGTCTCTAGGAACTAAAAAAATGAATTTCTAATTTTTAGCCTACAAATGGGTGATTTTTTTGTTGACAAAAGATATATTTTATGTCATGAAAAATACTTCTATAAATTAATATTAAATTTGTACGAATTAAAATTTGCATTCTAAAATTTTGTAGACGAAACTCTATCCATACGAAAAATTATTTTTGTGAGAAAAAAAGAAATTCCGCCTGCAAATCTCATTCTATAGGGAGAATTTTGTAGGCTAAGTATACATATATTTGGAGCCAATTTCTTGCCCCCTACAAAATCTCATTTTGCGGGGAAAAGCAATTTTTACATACAAATCTTTTTTTGTATGCGCATTATTTGTAGAGAAAGTAAGATTTTCTTGTAGTGTAGTATTATTAACAAATTATCATTTCTATTATTATTTTTAGCTAAAATTTATTTCTAATATTATTTACAAATGATCATTTCTAGTATTATTTATAGCTAAATCTTTTTCTTTTACAAATTATCATTTCTAGTTAAAATTTATTTTCACAACTCTCGAAGTTAGCTAAATAAGAATAATTTTCCTCATTCAAAAACCTTCGAAATATAATACAAGTATAAATTTTATTTATTTATTTGCAAAATTTCAAACAGATAGTGTTTCCTAGCTTTTCAATTTCGAAATTAGTTTTCAGAAATAACAAACCAAATGTATTTTCAACAATTTTGAAAATAGCACTGAAAATAAGAAAAAAAAATTCAAAAATAAAAACTGAAACATAAAGGGAACGCGGCCTATGCTTATGGACTCAAACTTGTTAATTTATAGAGCTTACATTGTAATGAGTAGAATGAATTTAAGCTTCTATTTGATAAAATGTTGTTTACAAATTTTATTAATAAGCAGTCACGTGACTACATTTTATTAGACATTTTTTTTTTTTTTGCAAAGTCAATAATTTCTATTAGTCAAAGACCCGCCCACCATTTTTAATTTTCAAATGAATGAACTAATTAACTGTTGACACATCGCTGTTTATAAACAACATTTTTCCAAAAGAGACTTAATATATGTTTTGTAAAATAAAGAATATGATATTTTCAAGATAAAATATTTGATTGAAAAGCGATATCAAGAAATTTGTGAGTAAAAAGTAATTTGAAAAGAAATATGATATATGTACAATCATTTTATACAATTTAACTTACAAGTCATGATGTGTGATATTGTAGTGTGCTGATTTTGAAAATGATGTGATATGTGAATCAATAAGATTCTACCAATCATGATTGTAAATTTAAAATTGTAAAAATATATTGTACATGTATCATAACTCATTTAAAAAATGTGTTATTTATAAACACAAGTTACCAAACGGTGGCATGATGTTTCGCATTCATCAAGGCCTAGTGGCCTACGAACTAGTATAGCCACACTTGAGAATAGAACCCAAACCTAGTTCTTGTTGGAAATTGAGACAAATTCATCATCAATTTGCGATTTGCCTACATGTTTCTTGTTGAACTTCCTTTGATTTGGTAATCATACTTTCTAGTTTATTAAATTAATTTATAAATCATTTTTCAATCACACACATTTTCTCTTTTCAATTTTCAATAACTACTTTTTACCTTAAAATCATAAATAAATTAGTTTATAAATCAAACAAAGATCAAATTTGTAGCGACCGAGAAATTTTAAATAATGTAAAAAAATCGTTTTTCTCGAAAAACGGGTCACTAATATTTAACCCCGAATTTTTACTTTTAAATGTGAAGCGTGTTCGTCTAGCCATTATTAAACGAATTTAAATCTATTCCAAATCAAGCCCAAATCTAAAAATATTTTAAAGTATCAAATTCTTTATTATTTTTAGAAGCCAAATTGTTATAATATTGAGTCCAATTTAATTAGTCCAATACTTTAATATTTTGGGGCTAAAATTATGTTTTCTAAATTCTTGATCATTTTAATCCAACCCAATTAAGTGCAACTAAGAATTTTCAGTCCAAATCTTGACCCACTTAAAATTCTAGAAAAACTGTGCCCTAAATGTTACTGTTCAATCACTCCAATCCCCAGATCACTTCCCCATCCTCATGCAGCCAAGAACGAGCAGTTTTCTGGTATATCTCTTCTTCCTGACTCCATTCTCTCCATCACCACACACAACAATCTGCATTGGAATTTAGCACAACCGATTCGGACTGTGAACAACCATCGAGCCTCGTCCAAACCACCATAGGCATCGCCCAAACATACCTCCCCATTTCAAGAACTGAACTCCATACCTCCATTTTGAAATCACTACTGCCATAGCCGACCAACTCCACTTCCTTTCACTGCAACCTGCACCACCATCCCCAACCACCGTCTGCATATCCCAACAAGACCACCAACCACCACCGAACCAGCCACAACACCACCCTCAACCTCACTGCCCTATCTTGTAAATCCCCAACCAGGAAATTTACCCACAATCAGAACAACACAAGGAAAATCAAGAAGTAACCCATTATCTTACCTCCACCTTCGGTCCATTCTTGGCCGGAGTTTCACCGAAAAAAACCATCCATACCGCAACCTCAAATCTCGGTTTAAGCCCCAAAAAAAGAAAACAAAATCGAGACTGTTCCTTCTTCCTTTCACCACTCCTAGGGCCGCCTTGTGCCGATGGCACTATCGCCGGCAGCAACCTAGAATCAGAGGTGACGTCGTCGTCCGTCGCTCTCCCATCTCTCCCGTCGCCTACCTCTCTCTCTCTATACTTCTCTGATTTCCGAACAAGAGAGAGAGGGATGTTTTGTGTATATATTATGATTGTATCAAATGCCCATTTAGCCCCCCCAAGTTTTAATAGCTTCTGTTTTAGTCCTGTGTTTTTTTTTTTAAAAAGCATATTTGTCTTATTCTTTCAGTTTTGAAAACATTTTAATTCAGTCATTTCAGTTTTATGAATTTCTTATTTCAGCCCCTAATTTTTAAATTTAGTCATTCTAGTCCTAATTATTTTAAATATTAATTTTAGTTCCAAAAGTTTCAGCACTTCACCAAATCAGTCCCAAAGTTTCGATTATTTATAATTCAGCCCCTGCAGGTTTGAAATATTTCTAATCAGCCCCACTATTTTCAAAATATGTATTTCAGTCTCTAAACTCTTATTTTCAGTTTTAATAAATACCCATCGAGTCCCTAAATTTTACCTTATCATTTTAAAACCCAAAAATTTTGAATTACTAATTCAAAGCCTTATTTCATATTTTGGCTAGATAAAACGCACGGACGAATAAGAGATTGAGGCTATTCCCGCTCCATCTTTTTACGTGATTTGAGATAAATTGAGGTAGACTCGCCCCCACTAATTTATTTATATTATAATTGCATGTGTTATGTGGATTTATGTGATTTATATGCTTAATTGCATGAGACAAGAAAAGAGAATCTCTTATGAGATAAGAAGAGAAATTTATGTTATGCACGTCATAACTTATATGCTTTATTTGCATAAGACAAGACAAGAGTATGTTCATATTGCATTCATTTTATGATGCTTATGACTAAGAAGAGAATATCACTATAATATTTGCATAATTACTTGTTCAATTATCTTGTAAATTAATTATTGGCGATGAGTCTACTGAGTATTTCTTTTGAAATACTCACTCTGTTTTTAACAACATTTGCAGAGTTTGGAAGCGGAGACGAATTATGGGAAATTTGGCAACATTTATTTTAACTTATTTTGAAAGTCTAGTTTATTGAACTTTGTTAAGTTAAATTGTTGAGGTTTTGGAATTTTATGGAATGTTTTCAAGTAGATGTATTTAAATTGGGCTACCATCGTAAATTTCTCAAATGAATGTGGTGTTTTAAAATTCAGTTTATTTCCGCAATATTTGTTAAATATATATTTTAAAGAGAGACGAAGTAGCGTTCCGAGTTTCACGGAACTCGGGGCGTTACAAAATTACTTTCCTAATAATATATTTTCTCAAATTACTTTTTAATCACACATATTTTTTCAAATTACTTTTCAATTACATATTTTACCTCGAAAATATTACATTATTTGAATATTAGAAAATATAAAATAAATGGAGAATAACAATTTATGTAAAAAACTTTAAAACTGGATAAAAACCTAGGCTCCCAAAGAATACTCATATAGAATCTCTCGCGTATCCTAAATCCCAAGGACACTCCAAAATTAGATCCGTGAGAATACAAAGGATCTCAAAGTCACACTTCAAGGTTTCCTGCGTCCATGACCAATGGGAAGACTATTCATAGGAACAGATAAAAAAAAAAAAAAAAAAAGGACTTTTGAATTCTATTGCAATGTGAGATTTTGTTATGTTATTTAAAATTATAAATTGATTTTTTGAGGTAAAATGTGTGGTTAAAAATAGCGAGAAAAATGCGTGTCCTTAAAAGGTGATTTAAGAAATTGTGTTATTTATAAATTAATTTATATATTATAATGATTACGTTCAGGGGCGGAGCTAGGAGGGGTAAATTTTTTTCTACATAACTATAAAAAAAAAAAAAATGAAAATGGGCTTGTCATTGTTGGGCTATAGCCAAGCATGTCCCCCCTCCCTACGCCCCTAATTACGTTACAGAACGGAGTGTAATAGAAAAATTAAGGTGGCGTTCTGTTTGTATTTTATTTTGTATTTTCATTTTTCGAAAATGTTTTGTATTTACTGTTTTCATTTTTGTTTTCAAATTTGCTGAAAACGCGTTTGGTTTGTCATTTCTGAAAACAGTTTTTGAAAATGAAAAGTTGGAAAACACTTTCTGTTTGAAATTTTGCAGAATACTACTTAAATTATTTTTAATTAATTTTCTTGCACAATACTACTGGCTCAAACTCAAATTTTCTTTCACAATACACTGAAAGCATAGTTACATGCAACATACTAATGTGAGCATTAAGAGTCTATATTAACACAATTTGGTCAGGTTCGAGATTTGAGAAAGTTCTAATTCTATTAAAATTCAGAAAATGCAAGTTCTTTCAAAACCACCAGAGTCCATTTATCAGTGCATTTTTTTAAAATATAACAACTAGAATTCTCACTTAATTTTTTTATGTAATGTTGATATTGAATTCCATGAAACTTTATTTAAGCTTAGTTTCAAGTTATGATAATTCTCAAAAAAAATAAAATAAAATAAAATTCTTTATTTAGGCTTAGATCCAAGTTAGGATAATTCTAAAAAATAAAAATAAAAAAATAAAAATTTTATATTAAGCTTAGTTCCAACTTAAGATAATTTAAAAAATAAAAAAATAAAAAATAAAAAAAAATTCTCAAATCGCGTTTTCCGCGTTTTCGACATTTTTTGTCGAAATACACACAAAACGCCCAAAACGAGGTTTCGGGCGTTTTGCGTTTTGTATACAATTTTTTTTTTTTTTTTTTTTTTTTTTTTGTTTTCCAAAATGCATTTTCGAAAATGGTAAAGAGAACGCGTTTTTAGCGTTTTCGAAAATAAAAACAGAAAACGACCTCAAAACAGCAAAGAGAAGAGGCCCTAAAATGCCTATTTTGTTGGGATTGACAAATACAATAACATTTTAATTAGATAGTTTCAAATCAAAATTTCAACAATATGTGCATTGACTTGGAATTGCTTGAGGTCTTCAAATAAGATTTCTTTCATATCTCCTCCAAATCAAATAATTTGCATCCTACCATAATCCCATTTCTTCCACCTCCTTGATCACACTACTCGAAAATTGACCATTCTCAAATACATACTTAACACACTTCACTGTAAAGGAGCGCGCGCGCGCGCACACACTAATATCAACAAATTCTAAGTATATTAGTTGGCTCAAGTTGAAAAGTTAAAGTCTAATGGACCATCATTTGCATATGAGGAGGAAGAAGAAGAAAAAGAAAAAGAAAATAGCGCAAAGGAAAATGCTACTTGCTGACAAAAGTTATAACATTTATGTTTAACAACTTTATCTTGTTTCATGCCCTTTTAAGTAGAAAACACAACTTTACACTCTCTCTTTTTTGTAATACGTTTTCTCTTCATCTCACACAATTACACCCATTTCGCACACCACCGAATTCTGTTTTACGATGTCTCTTTCTTCCACTTCCTTATTTTCTGGCCAGCCTTAGATATTGATCTATACGTGTAATGCTCAGATGATAGGTCTAGACTCTTCTTTTAGGTGTATATATACTCCTCCCTGGTAAACCTGTAATTCACGTTGAATGAAAAGACTCTTTCAATTAGGGTCCGTTTGATTACACAAAATTTTCCATGGAAAATGGAATATGTTTTCCAATTCTCACTTTTGGTTTGTTTGTTTGACAAAATTTTCCATGTAAAACTTTTTCCGCGGAACCCACTTTTTCTTCCATTTTCTTTGATTTGGTGGAAAAGATTTTCTTTGAGTTTTGGTGGAAAAATGTTTTCCATAATAGATGGAAAATGATTTTGGACACGTTTAATCAATTTTGTTGTTGTTAATTGACTTATTTTCTTTCCAAAAAATAACATTATCATCATCAAGTACAAATATATTTAAAAAGTAAAAAAAAAAAATTTTTTTTGATTAAAATAGCAAAAAATTACTTTATTTTTCATGAAAAATAATGTCAATCAAACAACAAAAGTTGGAAAATTCCCTACTTTTTCCACCTAGAAAATTAAACCAATCAAACATATTAAACTTCTAATTCCCAGTAATTCAATTACCTAGAATTCAATTTCCTGGAATTCATTTTCTTTCCACCCAAATTCCACCCTCGCTATCAAACGGACCCTTAATTTTATTATCAATTTTATCTTGGTATCAAAGCTGAAAATGGCTGATAACACCAAATCCACTCTAGATTCTTCTTCCTCAAATTCTCAGGTACCTCCATTGTTGGGAGGTAACCAAACTTTCCATTCAACTCAAACCTAAACCAAATCTCATCTGTCAAGTTAGATAAAAGTAACTTCTTACTATGGAAGAACATGATTCTCCCAATAATAAGAGGTCATAATCTGGAAGACTTCCTCATAGGCAAAGAAATATGTCCAGATAAAAACATTAATGTACAAGAAGGTATAGAAGCAGAGACAAGAACTGAGGAAAGAGTCAATCCAAATTTTCTAGTATGGAAATCGGAAAACCAACTTCTAATTGGCTTGTTGTATTCAAATATGATCATTGAAATCGCAATGCGTGTAACGAGAGCTTCAACTTCAGCAGAACTATGGAAGTCTATACAAGATAGTTTTGGAGTCTAGAATACGGCCAGTGTTACCTTCCTGATTGGAGAATTTCAAAAAACCAGGAAAGGAACACAAAGCATTAATGTCTATCTAACTTAAGTTAAAGTCCTTACTGATAATCTTGAAATAGCTGGAAGGAAAGTATCTGATTCTAACTTATTTACTCAGATCCTAGCAGGACTAGATGAAGACTATATGCCCATAGTAGTCCAGCTGAATAGTAGAGAAAATCTAACGTGGGGAGAACTGCAATCTACCCTAATGATGTTTGAAAGTAGATAGGAACAACTAAATGCTATGAGGAATGATATGGCTGGCATGAACCTTGGACAAGGAGTTGCAAATATGGTCCAAAGATCCTCTTATTCTCAACACCTCAATAGGAATCTATCTGTCTATCTATCTATCTATCTATCTATCTATCTATCTTCTATCTATTATAGAAAAGAAGGAAAGTTGGGCAAAAACTCCCACCCAGAATTTCCCGCCCAAACATCTGTTTCCTAATCACTATTCATATCCTCTTCGTTTTTCCACTTTCACCTCTTTGGTTCTCTCTCTCTCACTCTCTCCATCTCCATCATTCTTTATGTTAAGTGCATTTTTATACACTTTTTATATATTTAAACTAGCATATTTTGAAATATCTTGAGCAAATATCTACTAATTTATGCAGATTTTGTGTTTAAATAGGTTAATATCCAAGTTTGAGGCCAAAAATCACAAAACGAGTGCAAATTATGCTGAAATTGGAAGTTTGAGAACCATTTTGTCACTTTCAGGAAGTTACGGACCTGCTGTACAATTTAACCTAGGGACCAAATTGCAAATTTTCAAAAGTTGAATGACTTCAATTGCAATTTTAGAAGGACATATTTGAAAGAAATCTGAAAGTTTGGGGACTAAATTGATCGGCATTGAAAGATGGAGGACTAGATTGCAATTACGGATGGGGCTAAGCAGCAAAGAACCATCACAGCTGAGCCATGCGAATGCGTGGGTCGAACTAAGGCGCGAACGCAACTCAAGCCACAAAACGGACCTGAGTAAAATGGCTGGACGAAATTGCACCGAGCGATTGCGCGCGGTATAGCACGCGATTCTGCGATTATTTTTTTATTTTTTCGGGTCGACCCGGTCCGGCCCATTTCGCTGTGTACGTGGATTTGTGCATTTTTTAGGATTTTTGGTTGATTCTTGGGATGATATAAATATTCAACTTCCTCACTTTGCTAGGGATCATGTAAGTCTTGCCTCTTTTCATTTTTCTTTGTATTTTTATTTGTATTTTGCTCTTTACTTTGTTTCTTTTAATGCATTTAAGTTTTTAAATTATCATGTTTTTAAATTATTGTTGTTGAAGTTTTATTATTAATCTTTTAAGTTAATTTGTTGTTAAAATAATTTTGTTAGTTGTTAAATGTTGTTGTTATTTTATCATGAGTTAATTTTGTTTATGGGTTGAATTGTATTTTGTTGGGATGATGGGTGTTATTTAACTTTACTTAGTTATTTTAAGTTTATTTATGTATTTTGAGTTATTTACTTTCAAGCATTTGAATTTATGATTATTGTCTTTTAATATTGTGCATTTTTATTTATGTTTATTGTCTTGCATTTGTCTATCTTTAGTAGTTAATTTTATTTACAAAATTACAAATTATTTAAGTGTTGTTTAAGTGAAATCATGAGTCCCAGCTTTTTAATATTCCATTTTCTTTATTGTTGTTAGGATTTAAAGTTAGTTTGTTTATGTTTTATTTTCACTAAAAAAATTCAAAAACTTATTGTGTGACTTCGTTGTTACAATTAAATTAAGTAGAGTGTGCAATTGAGTATACATTCCTTGTGGGATCGACAACCCGGACTCTAAAAGTCCACTTTATTACTTGAACGCGATCCATGCACTTGCTGTACACGATTTTAGCGAACAAGTTTTTGGCGTCATTGCAGGGGAATGTTTTTACTTGATTGTCACTTTAATTAAGTTTAGTTTTAACAATTTTATTTTATATTTTATTTTGCTACTTTTGGTTAACCACCATCATTTTAATCTTTCTTACTTTTTGTTTTCCTTTTATGTATGCATGATTCTAACATTGGTGAAGTAGGAAAGATTTTTGCAATGGACAAGCTTTACATGGATAATGAATACATGCTTGGAGAATATTCGAGTTGTGAAATTTGTTACATGATGCGTGATAATGAACAATGTTTGTATTCAGGCAATAATTTGATTATGCCGAACCTTCTTGCGTTTAGACAATATTTGAAGTGCCAAAAACAAGCAATTGACACATCCGATGCTAGTTACATGCTCTTGGGAGATTGTGTACCGAAAGATTGGGATGAGGACATTACTCTTATAGGAGAGGGTCCTCCATTTTTGAATGAAAATGTACTTGCAAAATATTACAAAGAGCTTTCCAAGTTGGATGAAGATGATATGCCTATGGGAGATACCATATTCTGGGAAGGATTTAAAATGTGGGGGTATGATCCACTCTTGGGGATAAATAGAAAAAATTTTCCATTAGTCATATATTCGAATTTTGGATCGGTCATTCAATCCGAGGAGATATCAACTATTGAAGATGAGCTTGAAGAGAATGACAAGTTAATCACAAAAGAATCACAAGGGGAAGTGACAGTTAATGAGGAAGAGATTAAGTCACATTCTCTCAATTTCATTGATTGCCCAACAATTGATTTTGTGATTAAGCCACTTGAGGAGGAGTAAGTCTACATAGTTGAATTTGAATTGGATGAAGTAGGCAAGTCATATGACATTGGAAGGGGCAAGGTGCAAGTTTGGAGAATCAATGAAGAGTAGAATAAAGCCAAAAGAAGAAAAATGGGCAAAGTATCAAAAACTTCATTTAAAGTGCCATGAAATGCTTATGTGAAAAGTTGAGCTTATGACTTTAACCAAGTACTTTTTGGGAGGCAACCCAAATTTATTCTCTTTTGCTTTACTTGTGATTATTTACTTTACTTCTTTATTTTCTTTTTAATTATTTGACAAACTTTTGTTAACAAATATTTTTGAAAATCCTAAGCGACATTGTCCTCAATAAGTTTGGGGGTGGACTACATTCGAAGAAAGCTTAGGTCAATTTCAAACATCACAAACAAGCATCAAATCAGGGAATTTCACATTGTACTCAATGTGAAATTCAAGTTTGGGGGTGTTGACTTCATTTTGCACTTTATCATGTTAGATAGCCTTGCCAGCTTAAGATGCTGTGATATTTGATTTTGTTCATTTTGTTTTGGATATTGACATGCTAGATAGCTTTGTCGGCTCAAAATGATTTGATATTTGAAATTGCTGATTAATTTACGAATTATGATCGAATATGCTACCTGTGCCTATTTTTATAAATTGCTTATCTATGAGTGATCCTAAGTTCTCTTGAGCACAATAGTCATAACTAATTGTTGTTGAGATTTGAAATCTATTGAAGGTTGGAGAAATTCGTGAAGTAGAAAAATTAGGTTGTGAGCTTGTATTTTCAATTTTTATCAACCTATTCAACTTCTTTTCAATGTTCTTAATCTCTTGATCCTTTGTGAAACAAGTTTGGGAGTAGTCGAGCCGGTAAAGGAGACGGTCTAGATTTGTAGTGATTCCATGCATGCTTGATATAAATTTGTGTGGAGTGTTGTTAATGTTAGTATAAGCTAAGTGATGACCAAATGCTAGAAATCTAAGCCCATTTTAATTATTGCATTGCCCTATCTCGTAGCCTTTTTTACTCGAGTAATTAAGCCCGTAGGAATATCTTGAAACTTGGTGCCTTAAGTTTGAAACTTAGGAGTCACTGGCCTAAAGCTCGCTACATGGATCAATTAGAAAGCTTAAGGAGTATGGTACACACACACTTTGAAAAAAAAAAAGAAGCACATCATCATTGCATTTACTTAATAAGTCTACCACACTTCGTAGCCTTTTTTACTCGAGTTATTAAGTCCGTAGGTGTATTTTGAAACCTGGTGCCCTTTGATCTTAAAACAATCGGGGAGTTTCCTACCTAAAGCTCACTACATGGGTCAGTTAGAAAGTTTAAAGGAGTGGGGAAGTCACGAGCAATTATCACATTAGTTTGTAGAAATCATGCATTTGTATTTGCATAAGGGCTTAGATTAATAGTGAGTTTGAATTGCTTGGTATAAACTTTAATGTTGAAGCACTCATCTAGTGGAGAGTCACTGTATATCTAGATTGTTGAGATTATCGATAAGTCATAACCAAGTTTTAGTGGAAAAAAAAATGTGTGAATTGAGAGTTACCTCTAGGATTGCATCTCGGGAGAGAAAAGAAATAATTTGGAGGATGAATGCTATGAGAGGGACATGAATGAAATTGACCACTAAGGCCTAAGGGTGGATAGTATTGTTTTGAAATGTATCCTTCTTACAATGTTTCTTTGAACCTTAGTGATAATTGGAAGTGACTATGCACACACACACCCATCAAACATGAGATAAGCTCAACTTTTTTTTTGTAGTATTATTTTGAAAACACAATTGTGAATTAATCATGCAATTTAACACTCAAATAATAATTTGCAAGTTATCTAACATTGTTTATCACTCATATATCTATGCTTATTATGCTAGTAGATATCATTGCTCGGGACGAGCAAGAGTTTAAGTTTGGGGGTATTACAATTTACTCCTCCATTTTCGCCATCATCCATGCGGGGAAAAACTTAGGTGGCGTTCTGTTTGTATTTTATTTTGTATTTTTATTTTCGAAAATGTTTTGTATTTTGTGTTTCCTGTTTTTATTTTTGTTTTCAAATTTGCTGAAAACGCGTTTGGTTTGTCATTTCTGGAAACTGTTTTTGAAAATGAAAAGCTGAAAAATACGTTCTGTTTGAAATTTTGTAGAATACTACTTAAACTATTTTAAATTAACTTGCTTGCAGAATACTACTGGCTCAAACTCAATTTTCCTTTTACAATACACTAAAAATATGGTTACATGCAACACACTAATGTGAGCATTAAGATCTATATTAACACAGTTTAGTCAGGTTCGGAATTTGAGAAAACTCTAGTTCTATTAAAATCCAGAAAATGCAAGTTCTTTCAATACCACCAGAATCCATTTATCAAGGCATTTTTTGAAATATAACAACAAGAATTCTCACTTAATTTTTTTTTTTTTTTTTTTTGGTAATATTGATACTGAATTCAATAAAACTTTATTTAAGCTTAGTTCCAAGTTAGGATAATTCTCCAAAAAAAAAAAAAATCTTTATTTAGGGTTAGTTCCAAGTTAGGATAATTCTCCAAAAAAAAAAATCTTTATTTAGGGTTAGTTTCAAGTTAGGATAATTCTAAAAAAAATAGTAATAAAAATAAGTAAATAAATAAAAACTTTATATTAAGCTTAGTTTAAAGTTAGGATAATTCTTAAAAAATAAATAAATGAATAAATAATTTCCCAAAACACGTTTTCTGCGTTTTGAACATTTTTTATTGAAATACACACAAAACGCCCAAAACGAGGTTTTGGGCGTTTTGCGTTTTGTGTACAATTTCTTTTTTTTGTTTTTCAAAATGCGTTTTCGAAAATGGTAAAGATAACGCGTTTTTAGTGTTTTCGAAAATAAAAACAGAAAACGACCTTAAAACATTAAAGAGAACAGGGGCCTTAGCCCCTGTTCTCTTTGCTGTTTTGAGGTCGTTTTCTGTTTTTATTTTCGAAAACGCTAAAAACGCGTTCTCTTTACCATTTTCGAAAACGCATTTTGGAAAACAAAAAAAAATTTGTAAACAAAACGGAAAACGCCCGAAACATCGTTTTGGGCGTTTTGTGTGTATTTCGACAAAAAATGTCCAAAACGCGGAAAACGCGTTTTGGGAATTTTTTTTTTTTTTTTTTTTTTTTTTTTTTTTTATCTTAACTTAGAACTAAGCTTAATATAAAGTTTTTATTTTTTTTATTATTTTTTTTAGAATTATCCTAACTCGGAACTAAGCCTAAATAAAGAATTTTTTTTTTTTTTTTTTTGAGAATTATCGTAACTTGGAACTTAGTTTAAATAAAGTTTTATTGAATTCAATATCAACATTACAAAAAAAAATTAAATAAGAATTCTTGTTGTTATATTTCAAAAAAATGCAATGATAAACGGACTCTAGTGGTTTTGAAAGAACTTGCATTTTCTGGATTTTAATAGAAGTAGAGCTTTCTCAAGTCCCGAACCTGACCAAACTGTGTTAATATAGACTTTTAATGCTCACATTAGTGTGTTGCATGTAACCATATTTTTAGTGTATTGTGAAAGGAAATTTGAGTTGGAGTTAGTAGTATTCTGCAAGCAAATTAATTAAAAATAGTTTAAATAGTGTTCTACAAAATTTCAAACAGAACGTGTTTTCCAGCTTTTCATTTTCAAAAACAGTTTTCAGAAATGACAAACCAAACGCGTTTTCAGCAAATTTGAAAACAAAAATGAAAACACAAAACACAAAATATTTTCGAAAATGAAAATACAAAATAAAATACAAACAGAACGCCACCTTAGATTTTCCTCCTCTCTCTTTTCTATTTCTTGCTCTCGAATTCTCTTTCTATATATGCTGCTGTGATCTTGCAGAAAAAATCTGACCCTATTTTGTTTGTTTGTTTGTTTTGGCAGGGTTTGAAGTTTTCGTTATCTGACATATGAGATCGAGAAAGAGATTGATTGAAATAATCATTTAAACAAGGTATAATAAGTCTCGATTAAGGGTTTGAGGTTGTAGATTTTTTAAGACCGATCGCAATTTAGGATTCGAAGGTTGTGAACTTCACACCTTGTGTTTGGTCAATGGTTTTCTATTGTTATTGCTGAAACTATATCTTTTTTTCTGTAGATTTTGCTCATTATTTGGCATGTTTCAATTTTTTCTTGATTTTTAACAATTTCTAATTGGGTAGTTAGTCCTTAACTCGATATTTGTTTCTAACTTTTTTAGGATAAGAATTTCACTTTTATCTTGAAGACTCTACCCGCTTCAGTCTTACTGTTGAAAGTTGCAGCTTCAGTCTTACTGTTGAAAGTTGTAGCTACTTTTTTATGTTTATCATTTTTGGTTTTCTCCAAGCATATAATGAATTTGTTCTTTCACCGTTGTTGGTATTTTTGTTCATTTTTATCGCATTAAGAGAAATGCTGATGGCTTTTTATTGTAATTGAATCAATGAACCAAACATTGAATTTTCCTACATTAAGAGTTCCAATGGCATAACATAGTTCCAAAAAAAATTAACATTGAAGGGTTGGTTAGTCTGAAAAGAACATTGGACTGGAAAATTCGAAAATGTTTGAATCTGCATTCTGTTTGAATTTTGGTTCTTCAACTATGAATTGAGTAGCTTATATTTGTTTTTTAGCCAATGCACTTTAGACAAATTCCTCACTCAATGGAAATTAGAAGTTCAGTTTCTGTCTTATTCAAATCTAACTTGATTCAAATTTCTGAGTGATGTAACATACGAGAAGTGGTTATAGGGAACCCTGATTAGACATTCAAGTCCAACATCATCTGGAGGACTTGGTATGAGCTCCATATATTCATTTATACTTTCAAAGATGAATTGTGCTAGAAATTTATTTTCTATATTTTTTGCATGCCATGGTTAATATTGAACATTGTAAAGTTTCTATTGCAGTTTGATTACAACTAATGACTTTGCATCCGATAGAAGTATTGTGGAACTTAAATTTCAATTACAGAGGTGATCCATGATAGACTGCTCATGGAATATCCCATCAACATTGATAATAAACTAATAATTGATTTCAGCCAACGTTTTGTAAAATATGTTCATTCATCAACTCAACTTAAACAATGGACTTGCTCATCTTTCTTGCATTTTTCTTATAGAATACTTGGGCAATAAATCAATTACAATCTGAAGTATATTTTCATGCCATCATCTATGAGATATCGATGGGCTCAGGATGGCCTTCCAAGGGATGCATGGAATGCACAATTGGAAAATAAATTTGCGCTTTGCTCTTTTTGCTCTTTTTTATTAATTCTTTTTAGTACTTATTTCTGTTAATTTTTATTTATTTATTTATTTTTGAATAGCTACCCCAGTACTCTTTATTTGGGTAATGGTGATATCTTCCTTCTTTCCCTTATTATTTTTGAGTTTTAGTGTGTGTTCGTTTATTATTGAAGTGGTAACTATTTTTGTAAGCATTGTTACTTCATTCAGGTTTTCTTAATGTTGTTTTTGGAAATCAATGGGTATTAAGGCTCAAACATCTTGAAATAACATCTGTAGGAATTGTTGCTACTTGCTACCTTCTTTCACATACAAATTATATATTCTATGCACACAATATACCTGGTGTTATTTTACTTATTTAGTTAGAGAGGAAACTAGGAAAAAATATAGGACAATTAGTATGATTTAGAGTACTTCAAGTTGCTTAGTATTGAAGTTTCAGCCAAGTCATCTTCTTTCCTAGATAATTTTGTAATTGACATTAATGCTTTGCCATCTATATATTGCTTCAAAAATTCAAGAATAATTCATTGCATTGAATTGATTTCCATGAGGATTTTATTCCAGTTAAAATGAATTTTACCATATAGAAGTTCATGAGTTGACAAACACAATAAAAGATGTTTGAAGTAGGAATATACCATTTTTGGGAATGTCATCCCGGTTGACTGACCCTTCTATTTTCCCCCCTTAATGATAGTGGTTTTACTGTTTAAACATTTTGGATTTGTGTAATAAAAAAATATTAAATTGAGGATTTTGAAGGACAATGAGTTAAGTTCTCTATTTAGGATGAATAACACCTGTAATTTTTTATATAGGTTGCAGTAGAAGAAAGCATGAAATGTTGGGCATAAGAATAAATCCTAGGGGAAGTATTTTTTTGAAATTTGGAGTCATGATTTATTATTATTTTTTGCGAATGTGGTTTTTGTTTTATTGTCCTTGAAGATTGAGTTATGTGTCTGATACTAATGTGGGTCGTGGGAGGTCTCTCAGTTACTTGGCTCATTTGATTCTTGAAGTTTGTTCTTAGATAGATGTTGCACAAAATCCAAATAATATTGAATAATCGATATGGTTCTTTGTCTATGAAGCTAAGCTATATGAATTTGATGAAGCAAGAAGAAGATTTGTGCGAGGTATTAACACATTAGCAAATTCCTTTGTGATTTTAGTTGTGCAGGATAAATTAATAGACACAAATATCATATTTATAAGGGTGCATAGAATGGATGCCCTTATTCTGCATCCATAAATACTAATTACTTGAATCATAAGGATTCTTATTGATGATAACTCTAATTGTAGAATCCAAAAAGAATTTGATAATGAAGAACAAATAACTCAATTAACTGGAGTATTGTGTTCTTCCTCATTCGTCCACAAACGAAAGATAGAGTTTTCTAATGAACAGAATTTGGATTCTTATTTATGGTTTTTCGTTACTGTTGAAGCATAGAAGCTTGAATCTATGGGGTACACAAGAAGTGATTAACCAATGGTGGTAACTTTGTTTTATTCCACTATGTTATATCTTTTCCATGTTTGGATGATTGTTGCCGCTACATTTCTTTTTGGTTTATAGGTTTTGTGAATTTAAAATATATTTTTTTAACTTATACTTCATAAATAATTATAGATCTATGAGGAATATTTCATATTTTAGAATTTAGCTTTTTCTTTGCAAGTTTAATTTTTGACATTTTACTTCAAATATTTTGTGTATATCTAATACCGTGCATCACACGGGTGATAGATCTAGTGGATTCTACAACTAAGGAGGCATATATGGAAATTAGTATAATAGAAGTGGAAGAAGAGGAGGAAGGAACAGAGGTGGAAGATCTTATTAAGGAGAAAGACCTATCTACCAAATATGTGGAAAACCAGGACATAAAGCCAATGTTTGCAATTACAGAATGAATCAGGCATACAATGGAACTTCACCTCAACAAAATAACTTTGCAAGTTATCCACCCTCAGCCTATGTTACCTCACCTACTACTCTCAATGATACAGCTTGGTTCGCAAACACTGGAGCAAGCCATCACGTCACTACTAGCAGTGAAAATCTCAAACAAGCTGAACCATACACTGGACAAGAACAAATAATGATTGGAAATGGTAATTTTCTAAACCTTTCTCACACTAGTAACCTTGCATTACCTACTCTATCTAAAACTAAACAACTTTTGTTAAAAAAAAATGTCTATGTGTTCCTAAAATGAAAAAGAACCTTGTTAGTGTGTCTCAAATTACCTCTGATAATAATATCTTCATCAAATTTCAGTCTAACTAATGTATGAAGGACAAATCAACGAGGGAAATGATACTGGAAGGCAAGCTTAAGGGTTAACTCTACTAACTCAATGCAATCACTTCGGAAACTCCAAACCAGTCATCTTCAGAGTCTAAGTTTGTTCTAATGTCAATAAAGTTTCCACTATGTCAAACATAGATGTCAGGAACAAAAAACTTGGCCACCCATGTAGTACTATTCTATTAGAAGTACTCAAGTCTTATAATATCAAAGTTCCTATAAATAAAGAATCATTTTGTGAAGACTCTCAAGTAGGAAAGTCCCATCGCTTACCTTTCAATCTCCCTAACTCCCACGCTAAAACCCCACTTGAATTAGTTCATACGGATGTGTGGGACCTACCCCACTTACGTCCAACTCTAGTTTTAAGTATTACATTGCCTTTGTTGATGATTATAGAATGTATTCTTGGATATACTCTATGAGAAAAAATTCAGAAGCTTTACGCCTCTTTTCTCAATTCAAAACACTTGTTAAAAATAAATTTGATAGGAAAGTCAAAATTCTACAATCTGACTGGGGGTTTTAGTTCAGAAACTTTGTTCAAATTCTCACCTCAACAGGAATTATCTTTAGACACTCATGTCCCTACATCTCAGGCCAAAATATCCCTACAGAAATCGGACTTACACTACTCTCTCAAGCTCAGATGCCACTCACTTACTAGTCGGAGGCATTCCAAATAGCCATCTACTTAATTACTAGGCTACCAACACCAACACTTATCATGAAATCACCCTTCCAAACTCTCTATCAAAAGTTAGTTGACAACACATTCCTAAAACCTTTCGGCTGTGCATATTTTCCATGTCTAAGACCATACCAACAACATAAATTCAACTTCCATACAACTAAATGTGTGTTCATTGGATATAGCTCAACTTAAAAAGGGTGCAAGTGCCTAAATCAAGAAGGGAAAACTTATATGTCTGGACATGTCATATTTAATGAGAAAGATTTCCCTTTCAAAAAACTCATGAGTCAAATAAATGATTCTAATCCTCATCTGAACAGTTCAAACTCAACTCTATCGTACATCTTCTATATCTCAAACATAATCCTAAATCTCAAAGTGCTAGAAGAGGCACTCAAAGTATGCCAACACAAACATCACAACCCTCACAAAACTGTTCTCATACACCAACTGTACAATCCCAAAACCTCAGCAAAAGCCTAAATTCAACATACTCGCTTATACCCTTCACCACTCCCTATCCTTCACCATGCTCAACTGACACTCATCACATTTCATCCTTTGAAACACCTAACAGCAGTGACCTAAACACAGAACTGGAACAAAAGAGTTTGACATCACAACTTATACCTGCAGCTAGTCATCCTATGGTTACAAGAGCCAAAGATGGAATTTTTTAACCTAAAGCATTTGCTAAAATGACTCCTACCAGTGATATAACGGAGCCTATTTCAGCTGAAGAAGCATGGGATTCTAAGTACTAGAAGGAGGCTATGAGAGCTGAATATGATGCTCTAATTGAAAACAAAACCTGGGAACTTGTACCTTACAAGAAAGATCTCGATGTAGCACTAGTAGAAAAACGCGAAAAAAAAATGGTTTAGGTGTCGGTTCTTCGAGAACCGACGCCTAAAACCGGTTCAGGCGTCGGTTCATGAAGAACCGACGCCTGAACAGGAGGTTTACACGTCGGTTCAACAAGAACCGACGCGTAAAGTCGACAACCGTCGGTTCTCGAAGAACCGACGCCTAAACTCTTTAATACATGTTTCAAAAATTCGCGCGATTTCATTCCCGACCGCGCATATCTCTCTCTCACTCTCTCTCAACACTTCAACATCGCGAAGCCATCACCACCGTGCCTCCACCAACACCACGACGCCACCAACACCGCGACGCCACCACGAACCCGCCTCCATCTCGTAAGAACTTTACTCTTATATGTGTGTGTGCGTGTATGTATATATATATGTGTGTGTGTGTCCGTGTATGTATATATATATATATATGTGTGTGTGTGTGTGTCCGTGTATGTATATATATGTGTGTGTGTGTGTCTGCGTGTATGTATATATATATGTGTGTGTGTGTCCGTGTATGTGTGTATATATATATATATGTATATATGTGTGTGTTTATATATATATAAGTTATAATTTTGGTATTGCAAATAGTTAATTGACATAATTTGAATTATTGGAATTATATTGAAATTATGCATGGAATGTTAGGTTATGAAATCATACTTTGAGCATTTTAGGAATTAAGAATTGATTTTGGATTAATTTTGGAGTGGTTGATGATGTTGAAGTTTGATTTATTGTGTTTGAGTAGTGAATATGTGGAGGTTGAACATTTTTGTTGTATTGTGGCATTTTGATTCCTCCTACAGGTTGGGTAAGTCCAACTTATAGGGGAGACTCTGCCGAAATTACTGTAGGATTTTACAAATAAAAAATGAAGATAATAGTAATTATAGGTGATTTTCACTATCATAGAATTAACCATACTAAATAAATAACTAAACAAAATATACTAGTAAAATTATTCATTGTGTGAGTTCATTTATACATTCTCGCATGCATATAACTCTCTTTTGTTCTTTATATATGCTCTATACGTTGTTCATATTAATTGTGTGAGTTCATTTACATATTCTTGCATATAACTTTCTTGTGTTTTTTATATATGCTCTATACGTTGTTAATATTCATTTATTTATATGTGCAGGTACGTAGACAATTTTATCAATATAATGGCCGAGTCTTCACATTCTTCAGATGATCATAGCACTACCCAAAAAAAAGGACAAGAGGGCCAACTATGTGCAAAAACATGAAGAAAGCGGGCCAACAATTGAATATTATTGAGTTCGATGACAAACATAGGCCGATCGGACTAGGCACGAAGAACTTCAAACATTTTGTCGGATCTTTAGCCCGCATTCATGTTGACATAAACATCAGTGATTGGTACAAAGTCGATCAAGGCCTTAAGGACATGATGTGGGAAGAGATAAAGGTACTATCACTTGATACATGGTAAATAATTGAAAAGTGAATGTAATTTCTTTATAACACCACATGTTATCATTGTCTTTCAGAGGGAATTCAACATTCTCGATGACCGTCCAAAAAAAAGTGTTATGTGGGTTGCGGGGATGAGATGGAAAGATTTCAAGACAAGGCTGGTTCATAATTTCATTACACATGACCACCCAAAATATACATCTCCTACGCAGCTTTATGATTTCTTGACCGAAGAGCAATGGGAGTTTTTTAAAAAAGAACGACAGACGGAAACATTTAAGGTATATTTAAATGTACGCATGTGTCTTGTTGAGTGAAAACTAAAAACCTGTGATTTATTTCAGGAGAAAAGTAAGAAGGCGAGGGATAGTCAAATGCGGAACGAGCATCCTCATTATTTGGGCTCAGCCGGATATGCGGGGATGAAGCCACATTGGCTAGTAAGTGACCCGCTATCTTCTAGCTCTTCATGTGACATGATTAGCTCCTCAATTGTAAGCGAGGATCGCAGCCTAGATTGGGTTCGAGCTAGATCAAAGAAGAAAGAAGATGGAACGTATTACATCCCCAACGAGAAAACGAGGGGGGTGTTTGATAAAATTGTAAGTATATCTTATCGATTTCTCATATATTCAATTGAAACTTACTTCAATTCTTATATTCAGTTTTCATTTTTTTTAACAGGTAGAAAAAGCTGAGCAAGCCATGCAGGGGACATTTGTGTCGAGTAGACAACATGATATTCTGAGTGAACCCCTTGGTAAAGAGGATCACTCTGGTAGGGTGAGGGGATATGGCGTGTATGTCACCACGTGGGATGTTTACGGCCGGCCCGATGATTACCTTAGACGATCGTGTGGGGTCGTATCAGTAGACGACATTAAAGATATCATCAGGAAGGAGATGGAGGATAGCATCACAGAGCGGGTCAGGCATCAAACCATGTCGGAGATGCAAAGTAAATTTGACAGTATGCAGAGCGCGTACCATAGTATGCAGAGTAAATATGATGCCATCCTCCAGCGCTTGGGCCTCAATGTTGATGCCGAGGTGGAGGTAACTGCAAAGCCCCGACCACCAACTCGAAATAGTTGCCACTCTGTGAATCCAGACCCATTTGATGGTCTTCAGGTACTTACCCATAAAGTATTTGGTTCTGAGTATTGCTTTTTTTTTTTTTAAATGGAAAGGCCTGACATATATGTTGAAAAATAGAAGCCGATTCCCTGTCGTCTCGCCGTATTTGTTGATGGTGACAAGCAAATAGTGGCCAGCGGGATGGTTTATCCGTCCGGACCCGATACTGTGGTGCATCATCAACCACTCTGGATTGATCATGTGAAGGTGTCCGTTGACCATGTTATAGATGGTGCAGAAGCGTTCTATCTTCCAGCGCCATCTCAGCACCACACCACGGTGGGGGAAGTTATTAGAAGTTTTTTCCAATGGCCTAAGGAGTTGGTGATTTTTGGAGAGGTAATAAAATCGAGTTATATAAAAGTTTATGTCAATATTAATTTCTTTTAAATTTGTATCAGACGTGTTATAATGACAAAAATTGTCTTATTGCAGGAAGAGGCCCCAAAAAAGATCATAAAAAAATCTAATAAAGGGAAAAGGCCTCAGATTTTTGAATTATCATCTACCCAGCGACCTGCGATAGTCGACGATGAGACTTTACTACGTCTGGGTGATAAATACAAAATGTTAAACACCCTGGTCCTTCAAGTGCCTGTTGGTGATGACTACTATCAGGTGCCCGTAGATGCCTCCGTCTTCAATTGTACGTTCGAGGATGGTATTTTTGTTACAGTCGCAGACATTACCGATCTGCTTAAAATGCAATGGTTGGATACATCTATCCTACAAATATTTGCATGGTAAGACTTTTGATCACAAATTACAACTTCAATTTAAATCATTGTTCGATCTCTATTTATTGGTGTCATTATTATTAGGTACCTTCATGAGTTATGTCAGGATTGCGGTATTGATTCAATTGGATTCATGTCTCCGTCACACATTGCGTCGGTGTCGGTAAGAACAAATGCCAATGGTGTTGTAAATTATATGGACGAGACCATGAGGGCAATGCAAACAAAGAAATTCATTCTAGCACCGTATTTTCAGGAGTAAGACCATTATCTCTTGTTAATAGTTAATTTTTTTTTTTTTTTTGTAATTTGAATCACACAAGTTTGAAGTTGTATTTACATGTTCATAATACGTAGGAACCACTGGATGTTGCTAGTGATTTCTCCTCAGAAGAGTACGGTGTACTTATTGGATTCAGCAAGTGCATTTAAGCGTGACTTAGATATCAAGCCGTTATTGAATACGTAAGTTATGATAATTTTCATGAAATAATTGTGGAGTTGTGGTGAAATTGATTGTGGAGTTGTGGTTTCACTTTGATAAATATATGTTGTGATTGTTGAGAAGTCGTGATAGATTCAATAGCAACGCGTCTATTTACAGGTTGGATAAGTTCAATTTATAGGGGAGACTCTGCCAAATTTTTTATAGAAATCTTAGTTTTTGTATTTATTTATTTTGTAACTGGTTCGAATAATTTAATTCAATTTTAGGGCTTTCAAACTATATTGGACACAAGGAGGCATTAGAACAAGAGCCAATACAACGTGGCTAAAAATAAAGGTATGAAAACACATATTTAAAATATATTAAAAATCTTTGAATTATTTGCATATTCTATTTAGTGTGATTATTAATGTTAGTTTTGAATGTGAAAATTTCAGTGTCCTCAACAGCCCGGAGGTTCTGAGTGTGGCTACTACGTCATGAAAAATATGTATGAGATAGTCACTGAACACTTTCAGCGTCCGTCGTTGGAAAAGGTATAAGTTATTGAACATGATAATTTTTAATTATGCCTTCATATTTTATTACAAAATAACTGATAATTCATTTTGATTATTTGTAGGCATTTAAAGAGTATTACTCAACGGAGGAAATTGCTGAAATTCAAAACTTATGGGCTAAATACTTCGTCGATAGGTGTGTGTAAATCGACGTGTATTCAAACTTCTATTTACTCAATTACATGTGACATTGTCAATCTTGTAAATATAATTATTTCTCATTTATTTAACATTATTTTAATTATGTCGATTATATACATATTTGGTGATGTGCATGTGAAAAATGTTCAGTCCACGTTTCGGTGATTGCAGGTCATGACCTGCAGTGATCTGGATCATTGCAGGTGACGTCCAGGTCATTGCAGGTGACGTCCAGGCCAATGCAGGCCATGGCTTGCAGTGGCCTGGGTCATTGCAGGCCATGACCTGTAGTGGCCTGGGTCATTGTAGGCGACGTCCAGGTCATTGCATGTCATGTCTAGGTCATTGTATTTTACTCTATAGGCAAATGAATTTCGTGCCCAGAAATAAAATAATAAAATAAAATAAAATAAAAAAATAAAAAAATGATGAAAACGCGTCGCTTTTAAGGAAAACCGACGCCTAAAGTTTACACTTTAGGCGTCGGTTGTAATCAAAAACTGACGCCTAAAGTGTACTTTAGGCGTCGGTTTTTTTCTAGGTCATTGTATTTTACTCTATAGGCAAATGAATTTCGTGCCCAAAAAAAAAAAAAAATAAAATAAAATAAAATAAAAAAATAAAAAAATGATGAAAACGCGTCGGTTTTAAGGAAAACCAAACTTTAGGCGTCGGTTTTTTATTACAACCGACGCGTAATTTTTTTTTTTTTCAACTTTACGCGTCGGTTTATAAACAACCGACGCGTAAAGATAGCCTTTACGCGTCGTTTTACAACCGACGCGTAAAGTCTTCACTTTACGCGTCTGCTTCATACGCGTCGCCTCAAAAACCGACGCCTATTCTCTTAAATAACCGACGCGAAAGACTGTTTCTGTACTAGTGTAGTTGGATACAAATGGGTGTTTAAAGTAAAAAAGAAAAGGTGATGGCTCAGTACAGAGGTTGAAGGCAAGATTAGTTGCCAAAGACTTTCATCAAACCCAGGAGTGAATTTCTATAAAACATTTAGTCCTTTTTTGAAACCATCAACACTCAAAATCATATTAACAACGGCCATCAACCTAAAATGGAGTGTAGGGAAAGTTGATATCAATAATGCCTTTCTAAATGGTGAATTTTTGGAAGAGGTTTACATGGAGTAGACAGAGTGCTTTGTTTATTCTAAAGTTCCTTCCTATGTAAGCAAATTAAACAAAGCACTATATGGTCTAAAACAGGCTCCAAGAGCCTGTTTTGATAAACTCAAGAACACCTTCTAAAGTTGGGACTTCATCACTGTTTTTTCAAAGAAGAAAAGTAGACTAATATTCATCCTAATCTATGTTGATGATATCATTATCATTGGTGAAGATTGTGCTCAAAACCAGGAGATAATAGAGAAACTTAATACTGAATTCTTAATACTCAATACAAGTACACTGCAGACCTACTAAAATGGTTCAACTTTTAAAACCTCAAACCTTGCGCTACACCTTTTCTATGGGAACAGTTCTACTTAAAGACAGTGGAGATCTCTTTGCAAATCCTTCAATTTACAGAAGTGCTATGAGTGGACTTCAATATTTGTCCCACACTCGTCCAGATATCACCTACTCAGTTAAAAAACTAAGTTAGTATCTACAGTCCCCAACCACATCACATTGGATTGCACTTAAACTCATTTTCAGATACTTGAAAGGAACAACCAATCAAGGGTTGTGGCTGAAGAGAAACGAAGTCCTACTCCTCAGTGCCTACTTAGATGCTGAATCGGCAGCGTGTCTTGATGACAGAAGGTCAGTAGGAGCTTATTGTGTTTATTTTGGGGAAAACCTTATATCTTGGTTATAAAAAACCAAAGTGTTGTATCCAAATCAAGTACTGAGTCTGAATACAGAGCACTTGCCTCAACCGTATAAGAGCCGACATGGACACGATCATTCTTTAAAGAAATCAAGTTTTCCTTTAACTCAGTGCCTTTAGTGTGGCGTGACAATCAAAGTAGGCTTCCAATTCAACTTATCACGCACATACAAAACATATCGAACTAGATATGCATTTATCAGAGATAAAGTATTGACAAAAGAAATAGAGATAAGGTACATACCAACTACTGATCAAGCTGCAGACACTCTAACCAAGGCTTTGTCCACCAAAAGATTTGATGTGTTGAAGAGTAAGCTTGGCATCGCCTCACTTCACACAGCTTATGGGGGGAGTTGAAAATTTACAGTCTAATGGACCATCATTTGCATCTGAGGAAGAAGAAGAAAATAGTGCGAAGGAAAGTGCTACTTCCTGACAAAAGTTGTAACACTTATGTTTAACGACTTTATCTTGTTTCACGCCTTTTTAAGTAGAAAACACAACTTTACACTTTCTCCTTTTTGTATTTTGTATCACGTTTTCTCTTCATCTCACATAGTTACACCCATTTCACACACCACCGAATTATGTTGTATAGTACAATATCTCTTTCTTCCACTTCCTTATTTACTGGCCAGCCATAGATATTGATATATACGTGTAATGCTCAAATGATAGGTCTAGACTCTTCTTTTAGGTGTATATATACTCCTCCGTTGTAAACCTGTAATTCACGTTGAATAAAAAGATTCTTTCAATATATTTTATTATCAATTTTATCTGCTCATATAGAACAACTTAGCTAAAGATTATGGTGCAACCTTCACGTTTTTGGTAGTTTAACTTTCTTTGGAGTTCATCATCTATCAACATAAATATCACCACACAACATGCATCATGGAAAATCGATGCCCTCATGAAATTTTGGACTTCTTGAATTAACACATCTTCTATCGTGGAAACTTGTTGAAAAAATCATGCCAGAAGGATAAATATGGAGAACATGATTATGACGTCAATATCTTGACTTATTGACTTGAGCAATTTTCGAACCTTCTCAACGTTTTGAAATTTTTCTTCGAGGTGTCCAAAGTGTCGATGTCTATCAAAAATAGGGGTAATTTTCTTTTTCCAAATTTTTGTGCCATTCAAGTTTAAATAAAAAAGAGGACTTTTTGAAATTTCATAAAAGACTCATTACAAATTGAGAACAAGAATGCATATTTTATGATAATTGCAGTAGCGATCCTAAACCTCTCATTTTTTATAGACTTTACTCAAATTTTTCATTTGTTCCACTCCAAGTCTCAAACCTTTCATTTAGTAGAAACACGAGGAGACGGATGATCAATAGTTGACCAATTTTTTTTTTTTTTTTTTTGACCTCTTTAGATCAATTTTTAAAGGGGTTAAACAGTAACTTTAAAATTTCCTAAATATTACCAATTAAAATAGAGGAAATTGCATAAAATCTCCATTTTTATGTAGTCATTTGCTAAAATGTCCCACGTTAGTGTCATGTCCATTTTACTAAAATCAGAAATGCCTGCAATTCAAATTTCAAATTCCACCATAAAGACAAAGTTTTTAATATAATTAATAATTGCGTTGACAAATAAAAAATGGAAATTTAAGCCTATACTACCTATTTTTAAAGGTATAGATGTCATTCAAATGCATTAAATGCTAAAGTGGATTTGATTGCAGATCATTAACCACCGATTTTGTTATAATTTTCTCGACGTTTGATTAATAAAACTAGTTTTTCTCTTATGCGATGTATGAAATTGCTATTCAACAATATTGATTTCGATAAGTATTTGTAAAATTTTAATTTCGTATAAAAATGCATAAAAATATTAAAATTTTATAAACAATAAAACTACTTCAAATTATAATATCTTCTTTGAATAATAAAAGTCAATTTATATATTTAAATAATAAATTATTATTAATTTTCCACTTTTTTTAAAAAAAAATAAAATAAAAATGAAGTTGTTATTCGCAAAAAAAAAAAAAAAAAAACTGATATTGTTTTTATTGAAAATGACAAATATTTCCACAAGGTTTGGAGTTGCATTGTTTAAAAAAATAATAACTGATATTAAATGTTTATTAATTAACAATAATAAATGTAAGCACTTTTGAATAGAAATATAGTAGGCAAAACATGTCCTCCATAATATCATTGAAAATTACCTAATTATTATTACTTTCAAATTATTTTTTTATTATTTTTTGAACATATATACAAAAAGATCCAAATCCTAACACGCATATAGACTCGAACTCAGGTGTTATGTTTGGTTAAGGGGCACCTCGAGATAACCTTTCTTGACCTTACTTTCAATTATTAATTATCATTCACTTTTTTTTTTCAGAACTTGAAATTTAGTTAAATAGACAATGGTTAAGTATTAAAATTAATCATCCTTAATAATTTCAATTTCATTTCTCACTACACTAAACATGCCCTCAAATGCAGTCAACACGTCATCCATAAAGTAAAATAATTAATTACTTAATAATCTAATTAATGCACGAAAAATGTTTAATGCAAAATTTTTCAAATGTATTAATTTCTTTTACTTTTTATAAAGCAATTAATGATGAATATAAATGCATTCTAATATAGGTAAGTTTAGAAACTAGGGAAAACAAAAATGACGATTATTTTGCTTTAATATATAGTAAGTATAGATTTCAGGAATTACATTTAAAGTATCATTATCGATATTTATGAAATGTTTAGAATGAATTATTACATTTCACCACATGCATTTTTCAACTTCTTCAATTTCAACCACCAATTTCACCTTATAAAATATCATTATATACATTCATGAAGTGTCAAGAACGATATGTCAATTCTACTTCACTACATGCAATTATCATCTCCTTCAACTTCAACCATCAATTCCACTGTTAATGACCTTCTCAGTACACAATTACATTCTCATCTATAGAATTAATTTAAGAAGGATGTGATAACATGTTGGAGGGACACATCTAAATGAACATGAATTTTATAGTAAATACTCCAATAATCTTATAATAAAAAGGTAGTTAATTATTTTGATAATCTAATCCATTGTAATATAACATATAACAATAACTGTTGAACACAAATTTTCAAAATAAACAACATTTTAAAAAGAAATTTTATTCTATCAGGATTTGTGAGGAGCCCAATGAACTCCCAAATTTGTAAGTGACTGTATTTTTCAAAATGAAACGATGTGATTTTGGCATGAACTTAGAGCATATATTTCTTTGTTAATGGTAATATATTTTTACTCGATCATTTTTATTTTATTTTTTGAAAAACTTTTGTTCAATACCTACTAGATATTGAAACAATACGACCAAATAAATAATAACTAGTAGTATGATAGCTTCTCATGAAAGCTACATATCTCAAATTTCGTGTATTGCAAAATAATTTTTAATTTCATGAAGGGTATAATGGACATCTTGGTCCTTCATTTGCCCATTTTTTGCAATAGTTATGAAAATTAGATAATTTTCACTAACAAGATAATAATTTGAATGTGACTATATTTTGAAAGACCCTTATATAAATCTATGGTCCCATCATTATCATAAATTATTAACTCTATAAAATTACAAACATAATTAGGACAATATAGAAAATATGATTCTATTGTTGTTTGTTTTTTCTTGACATTTAAATCTAGCTGAATTTAATCACTAACTTTCATCACTAACTCAAAGATGCAAGTGAATTGAACTCACAATACTGTAAACATTAATTGATTAGTCAATACAAAGAATATTATTAAATTATTAAAAACAATGAATATCATTTACTTATTTTCATAAATATGTATGTGCAATGAATTTTATTTACATTAGTGTGAAACACGATGATTTTATATGTAATGAAATTTATGTTGGGTAAAGTACTCTTTAAATTAATAAACTATAAATTTACCGATTAATTAATACATCTCTAAATTAGTAAGATTTCATGGTCCCAACATTATTAATTTATAGAGGTTTTACTGTATTCGTCCAGAATGATCTAATCCCGTCAAACGGATGAACTTCTGCAGTGGGATAATCTGGATCATAAGAAATTAATTTTTCTAATCAGACACCTTGTTGTGTTTCCCAACAGTTTCAAGAGATGCTATTGTCGAGGATGGAGCCAAATTCAAACAACAGACAATGGCCCATCAGGCATTGGAGCATATGACAAAGTTGGGAGGAAATTACACCATGCTTGCATTTTAACTACCAATATTGAAAAGCAAATTCTTAAGGTTTTTATAAATCGGGTGGTTATTATAAATTTTAATATTAACAATAATATTATAAAATTAAACTAACTAGTATTTCTTCCGTGTGATGCACAGAAGTTACTATTCAATAATATCGATTTCGATAAGTATCTGTAAAATTTTAAAACTTATACATAATTTTTTCCCTTATACAATAATATTATATTAAATAATTATTAAAATTTTACAAACAATAAAATTACTTCAAATTATAATAGATTCTTTGAATAATAAAAAGTCAATTTATCTATTTAAATAATAAATGATTATTAATTTTTCCACAATAAAATGAAGTTATTCGTAAAAAAATTGATATTAAACGATTATTATTAATTAGCAATAATAAATGTAAAACACTTTTTTAATAGAAATTTTGGAAGTAAAACATGTCATTCATGATATCATTGAAAATTACTTAATTATTATTGCTTTTAATTTTTTAATTTTTATTTTTTGAACACATATACAAAAATATCCATATCTCAACCCAACCCACCTATAAACTCAAACTCAAGTGTTCTATCTAGTAAGGGGTGTCTCGGGCTAATCTATATTGGCATTTCTTTCAATCATTAATTATCATTCATTTTTTTCACAAAATTCAAAATTTAGTTTAAATAGACAATTGTTAAGTATTAAAATTAATCATCCGTAATAATTTCAATTTCATTTCTCATTACACTAAACACGTCATCAAATGCAATCAACGCATCATTCATAACAGTAATGTAATTAACTATTTTGTATGAAATTTACAAAATATATTATGTTATTTTCTTAAAATCTTACAACGTGCATTTTAATTTAATAAGTTAAGAACGTATTAGAAATTGTAGAAAAAAACATCATTTGACTCTTTCAATGTTATAAAGACAGTTATAAATTCTTATTTATTATATGCTAATTAATTGTATATTTTTCCAATAAAAAATAAATCATATAAAATAAATTAATAATAGTTAATAGATTTTCAGCTAAAATCTTTGTTAATTTTAAGTTGGATCAAAATTGTAACTTAAAAAATTGTCAAGAATGTACACATAATTTCTTCCAAAGTATTTTTCTTTATATATTAAAAGGATGAGAAAAACTTTATATATTCGTAATAATATATAATTTGTGTAACACACACACACACGCGCGCACATACATATACATTTTGCATTCACACTTGCCAACTGTCCTTATTTACATGCACACTTGTCAAGCCAATTTCATAAGTTTTGCATTCACACTTACCAATTATCCTCCTTTTATAAATAGCATAGATAATAAAGATTACCAAACCATATCTCCACACCACACCACACCACACCAATCCAAACCCTAAAATTATTTTCATCTCTCTCTCTCTCTCTCTCTCTCTCTCTCTCTCTCTCTCTCTCTCTCTCCATTTTCCTCACCCTACAAACCACCATAGACCCCCACCACGAAGATAGCGAGCTCCGAATACTTAATTTGTAGCGCTAACTACTGCTTCGATGTAAGTAGAATAGCCTTAGCGGTGATATGAGATCTAAAAAGAGTTGTGTTTTCCATTCGCCACCATTATGCTCATTATTATTGAGCTGTGATATTGTTTTACACTTTGCAAATAAAGAAAGGGATCTCCCATAATTTCCGTTCGAAGTAGATCGATGAAGTGAGAAAACTAGATGATATATCCCCTAATCTATCCCTCATATCTTAATGCTTACTTGATATCCTACAAGTATGACTTGATGCTGAAGGGAGATAATCAATGTTGAAACAACACTTGATGTTGATTCATGATGTAGAACAAATTGCCGAATGAATTGAAGAATAATAATTAGATCAAAAAGGACTAAACCGCAATTTGCAAATTTGGCGTCAGACCTCCGTTTTGGGCCCATAATATGTCTATTTTGGACATTCGAGATCGTTTAAGCAGCAAAATTGACGATTTTCATATGTTATTTTGGTTAAAATTACTTTTTCTTATTTATTTAGGACTTTTATTGTTTTCATGGTTTAATTCTAGTTTCGTGGTTTAACTATTATTAGGATTTCTTGCTTTTCTCAATTCTTTGGTGGATTCCAAGTTTTCTTTATTCTTTACAAGGATTCGCTTGAATTCCTCGCTTCAGCACTGTGTCAATTCACTTCCTAATGTGTACATGCGAACTTCTAGTTAGAGATGAATTTCAAGTGATAAATGTTATTTTATTTTATTCATGTCTATTTAAGTAAATTTACACAAAATTAAAAATAAAATACATAAAAAAGTTAAAAAGTGGTATCCTGGCAGTGGTGGTGGCGGCATTGAGACAGCGGCGGTGGCGAGATGTTGATAATTGATAATTGTGGCCTAATACAAATGTGACTTAAAACATTTGTGACCTAATAATTGACATAGAAACACTAGTACAAACAGACTCATTTGCGTCGTTTGTTAAAGATAAAAGGCGTTGGTTGTAAAAGCGATGCATTTGGCAGAGACGCATAAAGTCAAGACTTTATGCATTGATTGTAAAGCGACGCGTAAAGTCGCGTCGGTTGTTAGCCAAAAACCGACGTCTAAACTCGACTTTCTTTTATAACTGATGCCTTTGTTTTAACGTAACACATACGCATTGGGTTTTTTCAACAACCAATGAGTTAAGTTTAAATTTATTTACAAAAATGCTATCGCTCTTTTATAGACGTCGATTATTTAAGAAAAATGACCCACATTTTGCTATTTTTTTTTGTCAAAACTGTACTAGTGAAATAGAATAATTGTGACCTAATAATTTGATTATCATAACTTAAAATATTTATGACCTGATAATTTGATAAGATGTAACCTAGAAATAAGCCAAGATAGACTAATTCGATATTTTGTGACCTCCTCATTTGATAATTTGGACCTTGAAACCAGTTATAACTTAAAAAGTTGTGATCATGATCTAGAGATTAGCCCGACTGATTAATTTGATAATTTTGTAACCTAGTATTTTGTTAATTCTTTTACCTTGAAATCAATTTATTACCTAAAGTTTTTGTGTTTTGTGATGTGACCTTAATATATATAATTAATAAAACATTTTGATTACTTAATTAAATCAATTAATTTTTATTATAACATGATTATTGAAATTTGAAAACTATTTTATTAACTTTGAAATTTGTATTTCTAACCCCCTTATTTATGTATTGTTCCCTAAAGTTGGTTGAACTAAGCCTAGGCTTCGACCCAAGCGGATTGTCGACGTGGTAGGGTGTAGTTAGCAGAGGCTAAGAATGTGGTGGAGCTAGCAGCAGTTGCGATGTAGGTAGGTGAATGGCGATCATGCGGCGCAATGGGTTGAAAGAATTTTGGTTTGGTTGTGGTAGGGGTTACATATGGTAAAAAAAATCTGACCTGTTTCAAACCCGATCCTAATAGGGCGAAAAAAACTCTCCCCACCGACCAACGGGCACGGGTATGGGACGAAATTGAAAAATCCGAGTAATTCACAAGACAGAGCGGGTTTTGGCAGACATGTCCCGAATAATTATATTGAAAAAAAAATATTATAAGAAAAAAAGAAGAAAAAGAAAATAAAAAATAGAAAATAGAAAATAAAAAAAATTTACTAAATGAGTCGTTAAACGGGGCGAAAGTGCTGACCTAGCCAGAAATTTGCGAGCCACAGGGCGGGTTAGGAGTTATTTATTTTTCTTGGGGTGGGGTGACCCGCCCCAAACTCGTTGTTACTATCTCTAGTAGGGGTTGCAGGGGGTGCGGTGTTGGGAAGAAGGTGGTTTTTTTTTTTTCTCCTCTCTCTCTTATTTTTATTTTTATACTTTTTTGTTTAGTCATTTATAATATGAAAAACTTGGAAGTTAATATTTTACCCCTTCCAAAATTGGTGAAAAGAGGTCTAAATTTTTTTCTCCAGTCAACTATAATTGACAGATCCTATTTATTTGTCATTGCGCTTCTGTTCGGATAGTGTAAAATCAGTTTTTTTTTTTTTTTTTTAGTTTTGTCGCGAATCTCGAGATAGATGTAAGGTTAAAAATTAGAAAGAGAAAATATCTGTGGTTAAAAATTTGTATTGAAAATTGGAGCGATTTTAAACTCAAAAAAAAAAAAAAAAAAAAAAAAAAACTAGTTATCGAACGACAATGAAAGACTGGGACTGCGAATAAAATAAGTTTGGGACCACGGCTACAATTATCCCATAGACGCATACTATGCTCAAAATAAAAATTTCAAGGGTGGTTATATTGGCACCACGAAAATTAATTTTCACATCACAATTATAATTTCTTTGTTTATTTATGTTAAGTACACCAGAATCTCTAATACTAATTATCTTCTATCTTTTATTTTTTCAAAATCATCTTTGTTTTACAAAATCATCTATCAATAAAAATGAATCATATGCAAATTGAAAAAATTAACTGTACTTAACTTTTTTAATAAATTTGATTTCTCCATGAGCATTTCATTTGGCTTCTCTATATTTCAGTCATTTTTTTTTTTTTAAATTCATCAAGAAAATAACATTTTACACGTAAAATTCATAGGAACTATTTCTCTTTCCTACAAGAATTTCAATCATAAAAAAATGTCAATGTGATATTGGTGAAGGAAGTTTATACCAATTCTTAATTTAATCACTAAAAAAGTAAATGAAAATTTCTCCAACAAAATCTTTTTTTTTTTTTAAACCCACAAAATCTTTTTAAATATAAAAAAATATATATACCTGATTATTCACTTAAAGTAAATGGTTTTTTTTTTAATATAATGAAAAAGAGATGAATAATTTCAACAATTTCAAGTCTTATTGTAGATTGAATTTGTGAAATAGTTGTGGTGAACTTATTATTTTTTTAATTCAGATAGTGTTATTAGAAAATCAATGTAAGTAGAAAATGATGATCAGTAAAGAGGAGTGAAATTGTAAGGGAGAGCAACTGAGTTGCAAAAAACTGATTTATGGAATGCATTGTGATGAGTTCCCGGTCGGAGAATCTCGTCGAACACGCGGAATAACGATAATTAAAACCTAGGAAAGATCTAAATCAGATCTGACACAAAAATAACAAGAAACTGAGTTATTAGTTACGGCCGTGACACAATGATTACGGCCGTGAATTTCCTCCGGTTTGAATTTTACGGCCGTAAGACTGGACATTACGGCCGTGAGACCTTTTCTGCTGAAATTTTGCATTTTCCTTCGATAGTTGATTACGGCCGTGACAATAGCTTTTACGGCCGTGATTATATGATTTACGGCCGTGAAGGATTTCCATTACGGCCGTAAGGCCCTTTCTGCATAAACAATTTCGTGTACTCGGCTCGGCTTGATTCTTTCGTCTTCTCGGCTCGATTGCAACATGGAACTTGCTCCGTTTTGCACGTAGATCACTGTCATATTGTCGATGGCTCGACTTCGCCCTTCGATGCCTGGTCCGGATCACATCACATTGTCAAATGATAATGGATGAAGAAAGAATCGGTAGGGAGAGAGGTGAAACAAAAATGGTAATATATAACAAGAAAGGTATATGTGGTGTAATTTATTTTTTTCCTTTTTTTATTGCAATTGAATTAGGTCTTATTTGTAAATTACTTGTGGTGCATTTATCAAAATATATTTTATTTGTGGTTTTTTTTTTTTTTTTTTTTTTTTTTTTTTTTTTTTTTTTTTTGATGTTATTATAATGTGGTGTAACATATAAAAATCGTGGTGATAACATATTTACCCAAATCCCAACCATCCAACCTCTCTTTAGCGTCTTTACAACTTTGTATCAAATTGATCCTGTCAGTAAATCTCAATTGGGTTAGTTTATTTTATTTTTATTTTTATTATTATTTTTTATGTTGAGAATTTAAATCGAACCATGATCGAAAAAGGCTAAAAGAGAGCGTTGATGTGTTTGCGAACTACACCATTAAATTATGCTTCTGTTCGGTGGGATCTAAAATTAAATTTTTAGTATATTTTGATAAAATTTTATTAAATGTATGATTACAAAATTGTGTATAACATGAAATGTGTAAAATTAATTGTTAGTTTTGACTTAATTTAAATTTAAAATATTGATTTTAAATTGGGCTATATATCCTTTTTTTTTTAAAAAAAAAATTAATAATAATAAACTGAGCTGATGAGGTGTATCCTCATGAATTGTCAAGTCCAACTCGTCTACGCACGATCTGCCTATTATTACGCACTAATAAATTTCTTGTTTCGTATCAATTTCTCAAGGAGTGGTTCGTGTAAGGTATAAATTGCCCGACCCATTTTGAGTATGCCTGTTTGTTGGGTAAAAAATCTTGAAACTTTAGGCTCCAGTCACTCATTAATTTTCATTTTTTAGTAAGGTCCCAAATTTTATGTTTTATTTTAAGCTGAGCTGATCATTCTGTTTGTCTATGTTACTAGTCTTAAAATAAATTATTTAAAGTAAACTAAAGAAACATAAAATTTGTGACGAATTTTTTCACGAAAATGTTCGGTGAGTAATTTAGAAGAAATCGAAGTTTGGTGATCATTTGGGTTATGACATTTTTATTGTTTTTAACGCTTAAACTAACGAAATTGAATGATAAGGGGGTCTTTTGCACCTCAAATATCATATATGAAGGCTTTTCGACAATCTGAAAGGATATAGAGATATTATGCAATAGATTAGATGATAGGGGGTTTTGTGCGAATAAACCATATATATTAAAAATTATTTGAATTTTTATCGAACATTTATTCACTTTCCATCTCATGAGTTATTTATAGTTGATTTTCTTTGGAAGGTTTCACACGTTGACATATATTTACACACTATATTAATAACTATAAATTGAAATTATTTCACGTGTCTATTTTCATAACTACAGGATCATTTTCTTTATTCCAAATGTGTTTTTGGATAATTATTCTCATGAAGTAGATTTTTTGACAATAGATTTTGCCAAAAGTAATTTTTTGCAAAACGTGTTGTCAGATGGTAGGAACAAGTTAAGGATTCGCGTGCAAAATTAATGTTTTTAAGAAAAATGTAATTGAAAATGAGCATGTGGAAATATGATTTTCAAAAAATATGTGCCAAATATGGATTTGATTGGAGCAAAAGATTGAGGATGAAGAAAGAAGGAAGAGAGGAGGATTCAAGCAAAGTGTACTTAAACTGCACTTTGGTGTCATGAAATACTTTATTAGAAATCAAAAGTAGCTTTTACAAAATCTTGTTCTCTAGTAGAAATGGAAAAAAATAGATGTATATTTTACGGGAAAGATATGGTGGCCATCGAGGTCACCATAATCCCTACCCACATATAACGTACCACGTGACATGAAAGGATTATTTGTACTAATGACTGTCTCACAAAGAATTCTAAAAGATCTCTCATACACCCAACAAATTGAAGCATAGTCTTGAATTAATACCACTATTTACGATACTATGAAAACCAGTGACCAAAAGCATCACTAGCTATTTAGAATTCGAGTATAATGAGATACGTGTACATTATGGTGCACATACATATATAGTGGGAGATTGACATGGACTTCTACGAAAGATAGATCAAAACTTTGTTATCTGTTTGACGAAGACTCTCCTAAACTCTTAACTTTGTTTTGTATAAAGATAAATTTGGGCTCCTCCCATTAGAAAATTTCGCTCCACTAGCTTAGAAATTATACTTTTAATACCACTTGTGGCAATTATCTAGATGGACCACATCATATGATACATTATTCTTGAAAAAAATGTAAAGAATGAAAATGGTGCACAATTTATAGTTTTATGAGCAGTATTTAAATAACTTAATTAATATCCAGGGTGTTACTACTCATAATCTCTAGTGATTTGCAAATTAATGTTGTTTAATGTAAAGGTTCTTGTATTGAAAAAGTGCAATGGAAATTGGGTAACATGTTGTTACCATCATCTTGTATAATTACAAGAATTTGATATCACATATTACTAGAATTCGATCTGGTTGTCGTTAGTTTAAGGGCCGTTTGACACGATTTTTTGCTGCATATAGAAGAGTTTTTTATTTAAAAATGAAAACTAATTTTTAAAAAAGCTTCTTACTTTGGAAATACTACTTTAGGAGAGAGCAACATTGGACTAACTTGTTATAAAAACTCTTCTAATTGACAAAAGTATTTTAAAAAATATATTGTCAAACGGGTCAAAAGTAACTTTTGAGATTTCAAAAACAATTTTTAGCTTCTCCAAAATCATCCCAAACAATGTCCTAATTTATTTATTTTATTTTTTTTCTTTGGTTTCGTATGTATGATGAATTTTCGTCCCCTGACAAAGCATAGAAATGTGTTTCAAACTCTCTTTTCCCCGATTCACTAGTACAGAAAGTGGAAAAGGCGTCGGTTGTAAAAGAGCATAGGCGTCGGTTGTAGGGGCGACGCCTATGACGCAGACGCCTAAAGTGCGACTTTATGCGTCGATTTTTTAATAACCGACGCTTCAAGTTTAAAAAAAAAAAAAATTTCAGTTTTAGGCGTCGGTTCAAACTTTAGAACCGACGCCTAAAGGTCGACTTTATGCGTCGGTTTTTAAAAATCGACGCATAAAGTCGACCTTTAGGCATCGGTTTTAAAGTTTGAACCGACGCCTAAAGTGTTTATTTAATATATATTTTTTTTTCCCGTTTTTACACCTGCAGTGACCCAGGCCGCTGCAGGTATTCACCTAAGGCCGCTACAGTTCATGGCCTGCAGTGACCCAGGCCGCTGCAGGTCGTGACCCAGGCCGCTGCAGGTTATGACCTGCAGTCATTTGGACGTGGCTCGCGATGACTTAAACATTTTCCACATGCGCATCATCAAATATACATATAATCGACATATACATAATAAAATTAAATAGAGAACAATTATATATACAAGATTGTTGTTTTATTATACAAATATGTAAATTTAAGTTTGGATACGCGTCATTTTACACACACCTATCAACGAAATATTTGGCCCATAAATTTTGAATCTCAAAGATTTCCTCCGTTGAGTAGTATTTTTTAAATGCCTACAAACAATCAAAACATATTATTAGTTATTTTATAATAAAATATAAAGTCTTAATTAAAAACTCTCATTTAAATTACTTATACCTTTTCTAACGAAGGAAGCTGGAAGTGTTCTGTGACTATCTCATACATATTTCTCATATCGTAATAGCCACACTCAGAACCTCCAGGTTGCTGAGGACACTGGAATTTTCACATTGAAAACTAAAATGAATAATCAAACTTAATAGAATATGAAAATAATTCAAAACATTACAATAAATTTTAAATGTGTTTTCGTACCTTTATTTTTAGCCACGTTGTATTGCCTTTCGTCCTAACACCTCCTTGGGCCCAATACATTTTGAAAGCCCTAAAATTTTAATAAATTATATGAACAAGTTACAAAAAAAAAAAAAATACTTTAAATTTTCTACAGAAATTTTGGCAGAGCCTCCCCTATAAATTGAACTTATCTAACCTGTAAAGAGACAAGTTGCTATTGAAATAAATTCTCAACAATCACAACAGAAATTCATCAATTTTACCACAACTTCACAATCAATTTCATCACAACTCCACAATTATTTCATGAAAAATTATCATAACTTACGTATTCAATAACGGCTTGAATTATAATTTTGTACGAGTGACAGTCACCTTAAATTATAATTTTCATTTTTTATTTGTAAAATTTTACGAAAATTTCGGCAGAATCTCCTCCGTAAATTGGACTTAGCCAACCTATAGGGGGAATGAAAATACTACAATAAAACCAAATTATTCACCATCGACATATTCAAAACTCAAACGCAACTCCAATCATACTTCAACATCATCTACTACTCCAACATTAATCCAAAATCAATTCTCAACTTTTAAAAATCAAACTAAGATTGCATAACTTAACTCCAATAAATCAAATATTATTGAATATCAATCTACTAACTTCAAATCAATAATATATATTCAAACAAACCAATTAACTTGATAAATAATAAATCAATTATATATATATATATACACACAAAGATATACATACACACAGATATATATATATATAGACACACAAAGTTATACATACACGCACATACACACATAGATATATATATATACACACACACACACACACACACACACATTTATACAAAAACTAAGTAGGGGTAGAGATTTAAGGTCACCTTACGGCGCGGCGACTAGGCGGGGCGGCGACGGGCGTTGGCAGCGACTGGGCGGGGCGGCGAAGGGCGGGGCGGCGACGGGCGGTGGCAGCGACGGGCGTGGAGAGGGTGGAGAGAGTTTGGGCGTGGAGAGAGTTTCGAATGTGAAGTGAGTTACGCGCGGGGATTATACAAATTAAAAGGCGGGGAACCGACGCCTTTACTTAAAATTTATTTACAAAATTGCCACCGCATTTTCAATTGGCGTCGGTTGTTACATAAAACGACGCGTATTCCCCATTTTTTATGCGCGATTTTGTACTAGTGATTTATGACTTCGCATGTGCCAGGCAACCAAAAAAAAAATTGAGAACGTCAAGAGTTGCATATAATAGCCCGTTTGATAACTGAAAAATTTTCACCTCAATTTTTCAAACTCGATCTCAATCATCAATTTTGAATCAAGCCCACAATTTTTTACTTTTCAAATATTTTTAAACCACACATCTAAATAAAAAAAAACAAAAAAAAATTCACAAAAATCAAAACTTTTCACATTACAAAAAAAGTTGTAAGAGTGTATAGATAACATAATTAAAATTAAATAATCCAAATTAGACATGCTAATCTTGGCCGTACCTTCCTCCATCAACACTAAACATAACCTTAATGTTATATATGTGGTCAAATGACTCAGATATGAAAAGGTAATTAAATTATTAAAGACGGATAATTAGTTTTATTTTAATAATAATAGTAGGTAGCACCAAGCATACGTCATTAGAGCGTGAGAGTTATGTCATCAAACAAGAGCTAGGGCTTCCTCGTGAGCTATATAGTTAGTGGGTGTTGCAGCTATCATAAAATCTTTGAATTAAAATAAGACACAAAACATATAGAGCAGAAAAAAGGGACCTATAAAAGGTATAGAAATTGGGACCATGGGCAGCCATGCGTGTGACCATTATACCACAACGGGTCCAACTGCATATAACCTAGGTGGAAAATAGTACCAGAGAATTATGACCTGACTTGTCTCTACATAGATAAAATACCTGCACTAGAAGATAATGTCCTAACATGAATCGGTTAGACTGGAAAATTCGAGAATTCGATTGAAATATTGTATGAAAAAAGTGTATATAATATTGGAACCAAATGCGATGATCAGCTGGTTACTTCTATCTTAATTGTTATAAGCAGTGCTATAAAAAGCGTAAAACACGATGAAACTGCGAGGTCGAACATCATGCTTAAATGCGTCTTGGAGTGATAAAACCTGACAATGTGCAATGGAAGTGCGGGTGAAGCACGAAGTGTGAATGATGAGTTTCGCGTCTAAGTGTATATGCCTGAGTGCGCCTAAACTCATTTTCAATTTTACATTCTTTCAATAAAATAATTTTATACATAAATTATTTGTTTTTATACTTTTAACCATATATTCTCCGAAAAATCCCTACTACAAAATTTAATTTTCCAAAAGATGGGGCTCAAACAAGCCCAATGTTACTTGTTGATACATTTTCTTATCGACGACAACAATTATTTTGACATGTAGTTTAAATTTTGTTGAACCTTTTACTTTGATCCTTCTACTTATTTGGACAAGAGTTTTTGTCAAATCACTTATGTTAAATAATTTAACCTACGGGTTATGATAATCTCGAATAATTATTTTTTGAATAATATTACTATAGAGCAATATGTAGAGGTTACCTGGGGTGCTAATTATGTCAAATGACCAAAGCTTAGGCAACTCTCTCTCTCTCTCTCTCTCTCTGAGAGAGAAGAGAGAAGAGAGGAGAAAGAGACGCACAGAAAAAAACAGAGGCACTCATTAATTACAATTATGGTGTTAAAAGGGGTAATAAAAAGTTAACAAGAGTTAATGATAATTTGTTTTGCTTTTTTGAGCCAAGCATCTTAGAAACTGTGTAATTACTCAGACATTGCTCTCATAAAAATCTTTACGCCTTTAGCATCTTTCTTAACATTTTTAAGAATTTTCTTTTACCAGAAATTCAAACCAAAATCCATCAAATTAACAATTTATAATTTAACAATAATTTTAGGTAGACATTTTTTGAAAACATTTTTAAGTGACATTGTGACATGTCATACATTTATTAGTTGGTGAAAATAACTATCCTACCATTTACCTTTTCACCACCCAATGAATGTGCGACATTTCACGATGTCTCTTAAAAATGTCCCCTAAAATTAGTCATAATTTAAACTCTAGAATAAGTTATTCTCTTTTCTGCTTTGCCAAGTGGCGATGATGTTGTTGGCCTAATACAAAAATAAGGATGTCTTGAAATATAGCGTTGGTTAGTTTTACATTTTCTTACATTTGTATGTGTTTAATTTTGAGTGTGTTTGATATTGTTTAAAATGATTTTTTTTTAAATGAATAGTGATTTTTAGGAGAAATGATGGTTGAGATTTGATTGAAAAATTAAATATTGTAAGCTTGACTTTTAATGAATGGTTGAGATTGGAGTACTGTAGAAAAATGAGAAAAATTTAAAGAAAACAAACAAGGGCTTTATGTCCTTTTATCGATTACTCTTAAGGAAAATTAAGATAATTAAGAAAATGAATTTTCAAAAGTCGAAAAATTGAGCAACACGAAATTAACAGAATGATTACAAGTCTTGGAGTGAAATCTTGCATGAACAGTATCTTGTGTAAAAGGTGCATGCGTCCCAATTCTTGACTTTGTAGTGAAGCAAAAAGTGTGTATATTACTTATATATATACATGGACACACGCATACATACACACATATAGTCATCATGATTTATTTTCTTCATTTAATAATCCACATTAAATCAGTTTTTCTAAAGTGAATTTTAAAATTTTCATGGATGTATAAAAGCATCCAAATTTGATATGTTAAAGTTTAAGAATAATTCTAAGGAGACATTTTTTTGGGAACATTTTTAAGAGACATTAATTGTGACATGTCACATATTCATTGGATGGTGAAAAAATAAGTGTAATTTTAAACATTGTGATCACTTAAGCAATAGAATAAATATTAATTGATACATCTACATGTTAGATTTAGCTAGCGTTTCACTATTATTTTGGACTAGTTAAATTTAACCGTCAAATTCATTTATTTTAAAATGCAAGAGGAAAAAATAATAAATAAAATCAAAATGGAAAAGGAAGTTAATGTAAAATGATCAATTTCAAATAAAATGTCACAACAGCTAGTTAAAAAGCTAGCTAGAAATTAATAGCAAATTATTTAGGCCCCGTTCTCTTTACTGTTTTGAGCCCGTTTTGAGTTTTCGATTTTTGGAAATATCGAAAACACGTTCACTTTGTCCATTTTCAGAAACACGTTTTTCAAAACACCAAAAAAAATATAAAGGAAACTCAAAACGATTTTATTGCGTTTTGGATATTTTGTGTTAAAAAGTCAAAAACGCGGGTTTAGATTTTTTTTTTTTAATGTGAGACACTTCCTTCACTTGAAGTTCTTATATTATTTTGTCATTATATATAGATCCATGTTAAGATTTTTTTTATTTTTTTTGTAATTTATTTATTATTTATTATTATTATTATTTTTAAATATGAGACACTTCCTTTACTTGAAATTCTTATTTTATTTTGTTATTATATATAGATCCATGTTAAGATTTTTTTTTTTTTTTTTTTTTTTTTTTTTTTTTGTAAAAGTGAGACACTTCCTTCACTTGAATTTTTTATATTATTTTGTCATTATATATATAGATCAATGTTAAGTTTTTATTTTTGTAAATTTTTTTTTTTTTATTTTTATGTTTGTAAAAGTGAGACACTTCATTCACTTGAAGTTCTTATATTATTTTGTCATTATATATAGATCCATTTTAAGATTTTTTTTTTTTTTTTGGTAAATTTTTTATTTTTTTATTTATTTATTATTATTATTATTATTATTATTTTGTAAAAGTAAGACACTTCCTTCATTTGAAATTCTTATATTATTTTGCTATTATATAGATCCATGTTAAGATTTTTTTTGTAATTTATTATTATTATTATTATTATTATTATTATTATTATTATTATTATTATTATTATTTTGTAAATGTGAGACACTTCCTTCACTTGAAATTCTTATATTATTTTGTCATTATATATAGATCCATGTTAAGATTTTATTGGTATTAGGTTAAATTTTTGTTTAACTGAAACAATATTAATGATAAATTTATTGATATAGAGAACTAACTGATTTATTAACATTAAAATTAATGTAATTCAACAAATCAACCATTTTTTACATATAAAATATCACAAAATAAATATATAAAAAAATTATAAAGTAAACGCATTTTTCAGCTTGCTATTTTTGAAAACAGTTTTCCAAAATCTCAAAGAGAACATGTTTTCAGCAATCCCAAAACAAACAACCAAAATCCAAAATTCAAAATAAAATCCAAAACTCAAAATCCAAAATCGAAATACAAAGAGAACGGCCCCTTAACTTTTGTCTACAATAAACGCACAATATACTAACACATTTAGCATCTATTTGATAAACCATTTATCAACGATTGTTTATAAATAGCAATATGACAATATTTCATTGTTCCATTTTAAAAATAAAAAAAAAAATAGCGGAATGGAATCTTTAACTATTCAAAATTATTGACTTTTCAAATAAATTTTCCAATGAAATATTGTTAAGTGACCATTTATCGAAAAAAAAAAAAAAGTTATAAAAAACAAAATGTAAGGCATAAATCTGAACCCCTATATATATGACAATAACACATCCACTACGAATGCTTTAATATAAACACAGATTTAGCTTTAATGTCAATGGAGGACTTATCATCTTCAAAGAACGGTTTTGTGTGTAGCATTTACATTTCCTAGTTCCAAATAGATAATCTCGCCTTTAAAATAACAAAGGAAAGGATATAAAGGGGTTAATTACACTAAATATCACTAATATTTATCAAAAATTTCTAATTTACCACTAACGTTTTAAAGTTACGTAAAGTACCACTTATGTTTACAATTTTTACACCATATACCATTTTGTTGACTTTCTAATTTAGAATGCCTAGTTGTAATGTTAAATGATGATGTGTCATTATCTCTCAATAAGTTGGCAGCCACATAAGCGATTGAATTTTTTTTAATACATAATTTTTTAAATTTTTAATGAAAAATCTGTTTGTCAAAAATTTTATATTTCGAAAAATATTTTTTATATTTTCGAGGTAAAATATGTGTATAAAAAGTAGAGAGAGAAAATATGTATAGTTAAGAAGTGATTTAGAGAATTGTGTTATTTAAAAATATGTTTTAAAGGATTTTCCAAACAGAGGCTAAAATTTGAAACATAAGAAAATTAAAAATTGATAAAGCACAAAAAAAAAAAAAAAAAAAAAAAATCTATTTTACACACAAATCAACATCAAGAACACGTACCAATATTTTGTTTTTATCAGTTTTTCTAATATTTTGTATGTTTCAAATTTATTTTTCATTAAAAATTTAAAAAATTATGTGCAACATCTTTTAAAAATTAAGGAAAAAACATTTTAATTGCTTTCATGGCAACCAACTTGCTTTGAAGTAATGCCACATCATCATTTAATATTACAACTAGGCATTCTACATTAAAAAATGAACAAAATAGTATATGGTGTAAGAATTGTAAACATGAGTTGTAGTTTTTGTAACTTTGAAACGTTAGCAGTATATTTGAAACTTTTGAGAAACATGAGTGGTATTTTGTGTAATTAACTTGATATAAAGACATTATTGTATCAATTTCTAAACAAATTTAGCCATATTTGATTTTCATTAAAATTTCTCATTTTTTTAGAGTATTCAATCTAAGTCATTCATTAACAGTCAAGTTCATAATATTTGACTTTTCAATCAAATTTCAACTATTCATTCTCTAAAAATCACGATTCATTTTAAACAATACTAACAACACTCTTATTAATCAAAATTTTAAAGGCACCTCAATATACACTATGAATGATTACCAATCCTTGAAAGAACAGCTTAGTGCATTGGAACTCTTCTCGTTTTCTGCAGGTTCTATTTAGCCAATGTAGCAAGTTCTATCTTCAAGAAATTGCAGGTGTTTGTAATCTTGTTGCTTTGGACCGTTCCAATTCCACGAGGACTTGACAGTAACCTGCAACTGAAACCGAGGAAACTATACGTATATACAGATATATACTTAGGAGTGGGGGGTGGGGTAGGGGCGTGGAGTGTGTTCCAAGACACAATGATTACATGGTTCTTGGGGAAGCATAAAAGGGTTGGCGTGGAAAATAGGTATAGAGATAGATAGGGAAGGAATAATATAGAAGAACGTGGTGGCTTGACCAAACCTATATAGCCATCTTTTATCATCACAAACACTAACTCTGCTTTATTTATTTGTCTTTGGTCGGTCGACAATCTGTATGTTTTGTGTTCGCTGTGTTGCGCTTATGTCTCCCCTACCCCTACCCCCACCCCACCCCAACCCCACCACAACACTCTTCATATTCTTCTTTATGTGGCAGCAGCATTCAGAGAGTGTAATTATGGACTTTGAACCAATGACAAAGCAACATACTACATTTATATGCAATGCTGTATGTATATGCGCAAAAAAGTTCTGTTCTGATAGCTACAGAATTGGATAGTGAGTGAGATGAGAATGCCGTAAGAAGAAAGGAAAGAAGACTAACAGTACTTTCATACCTCCATATATATGTTTAGTAAAAGTGGTGGGGGTGTGGATGGGGGGCCCTGAAAAAATAAAATAAAAAGAAAAAGAAAAGAAACCAAAAAGATACCAAACCAAGCTTATATGAGACTAGGATAAAAAGGGTTCTTCACCCATTCACCTTCTCCACAAAGGCTGTGTCAGTGGAGGAGAAGAAGGAAAAAAGAAAAAATATACTACCAGGTTTTTTAGATAAAGAAAGAAGAATTAAGGGTGGCCAAAGAAACTCTTTCTAAGGTCTGTCTTTACCTTTCTCTTTTCTGCTTTCTCTCTGGGCATCCCTTTTTCAGCACAGGAAGTATAATCCAAGTTTTTCATATATATATATATATATATCTCCCTTTTCATCCTTAAGTGAAACAAAGATACTATGATTATGCAACCACCCTAAAGATTTTTTTAATTTAAACTTCCAAATAGTTTGAACTAAGTACACAAATATATACTCTTCTATTCTTACAAGGTTAGGTTTTGTATACTTGTAACATACTCGAGAGTATTTTTCAGGGAGGAATTGAAATCGAGAAGTGTTCAGATGCAGCAACAAAATAGTAGTGCTGATGCATATATGGGAGGAGGTGGTGGGGGTGGGGGATCCACTTTGACTTTCCCTGAAGCATCCCAAATCCTGCCATGGAGTCTACCACCGGTTCACAACTTCAACCCGGTTCACTTCTCAACCCGTGACCACGATCCATTTCTCCTCCCTCCGGCTCCGTCAGTACCCTATGGAAGTTTATTCAACAGAAGGCCTCCGGGTATGCAATTCGGGTACGAGGGTTCATCAACAGATCATTTAAGATTCATTTCAGACTCCCTTGGGCAGGTGGTGCACCCTGGCTCCGCCGGCCCTTTTGGTCTCCAGGCGGAGCTCCAGAAAATGACTGCTCAAGAAATCATGGATGCTAAGGCACTCGCTGCATCGAAAAGCCACAGTGAAGCTGAGAGGAGACGCAGAGAGAGAATCAATAACCATCTTGCTAAGCTCAGAAGCTTACTACCAAGTACAACAAAAGTAAGCATTATTCTATTCTTAGATTCCACTCAAACCACCATTACCAACTTACTAGCACTCTCCGCAGTTTATAAGCAATTACAGTCGACCTCATTTACATTACACCAACCTTAAAGTTTAATTTTTTTTTTTTGACTTTTTTGAGTTCAAAGATCTCCGTAGATATTCCAAGATCCTATCCTACTCAGATACCTCAAGAAATTAGATGTTTGTCCGAGTGGATGTTTAGGTGGGGAAAATGACAAATTTTTTATGTAATTTTATAATTCTCTTTCTGGATTGTTATTCTTGGTGGTAGTTACGAGGAAGAAAAATGGTAAAGGGTGTCGCTCAGCTGATATGATAAAGAGAAACCATGAAACAGTTGAAAAGCTTTCTATGGAAAATTCTTGCCGGATTTGCAGTCCAAATTACAGAAGAGAATAAAAAGATTAGAAATAAAGACAGACAAACATGCATTCTTGTCAGTATTTGGGCTCGTTTATACACGCAGTTTACCCATGCCATGTTTAGATCCTCAAACCCTACAAGACGCTAACAAAACTTTCTAGTTTCCATCATCAAACTAGCAATTCCTTCAAATCCTATCTACTAGTTTCAGATTTCTTGGTTCATTTTGCAATACACTAAGCCCGGAAATTCAATCTCAACAGATAATTTTGTAGTCAATGAAGCTTAACATGGTATTCTCATTCTCATTTTATATTTTTTGTGATTTGTAGACGGATAAAGCTTCATTGCTTGCAGAAGTAATCCAGCATGTGAAGGAGCTAAAGCGCCAAACTTCTATAATAGCAGAAACAAGTCCAGTCCCAACTGAGGTCGACGAGTTAATAGTAGATGATACGTCAGATGAAGATGGTAAATTTATGATCAAAGCTTCAATATGCTGTGAAGACAGACCTGATCTTCTGCCTGATCTTATCAAGACCCTAAAAGCACTAAGGTTAAGAACACTCAAAGCTGAAATTACAACACTTGGAGGACGTGTGAAGAATGTTTTGTTCATCACTGGGGAAGAAGATGAGCAAGAGGAACAGCAACATTACTGTATAAGCTCGATACAAGAAGCCCTTAAAGCAGTTATGGAGAAATCTAATGGTGATGATTCTGGTTCAGGGAATGTTAAGAGACAAAAAACCAATATCAATATATACCCTTAACCCTTGAATGCTGGAGGTCGCTTTAAGATATAATTACTATGAATTAAACCTTAATTTAGTTCTTCCTTTTTCTACGTTTTTATTTTTGTGTGATTTCTTGGTTGTGTTTTGTTGCATGTGTGTGTTCTGGATCTTGAAACAAGTTACTATATTATGTTTTGAGAAATTCATCATTTTGCTCTGAAAGGGAATATGAAAGGATAAAAACTCAAGAGATGACAGTATGTGAAAGAGACTACTGATAGCAGTGGAATGTGGTTGGTGAGAGATTGCAACTTGGTTTTCTACTTGTTGAACATAATGCTGCAGAGAGAGAGGGTCCGGTGGTGTGGTGTGGGGTAGGGGTTGGGGTGGAGTATTGGGGGGGGGGGGGGGGTAGAGAAAAAAATAGCTAAGGATCTTTTTCGTGAGGAGAGAGACCTTATATCAAAACCTAACATAGAAAAATTGTGGACTTTGAAGAGTAAAACAAGCAGTCATACAAATCATCAGAAAGGTGACGATATAGTCTTCATCATATGCTACAACTCCCCACCAGTACCGTCAACTTCTCCTCCCCATTGCAGTGGTGTTTCAGGCTTCCATGCTACACTCCCGGTGCCACCTCTTCTGCCGTTCAGTGGTGGTTCAGCTTCAATCTCTGGTAACAAGGCATGGAGTTTAGCTAATTTCCATAAAGCTTTAGGTACATTTCCCTTTGTTCCTCTTGTAAGATGATGGAATCATTAACCTTTATTAAAAGTGCATGATTTTTAGTTGCACTGTATTATTAAATATATTGTGAAAAAAACGAATTTCCTTTAGTGTTCTTCTCTATTTTCATCTCCGGTTTGGATTTATAAGTACTTGATAGAAAGCATAATCTTATAAGTACTAATTAAAAACATTCAATCATTAATTATAACTACTAATTATTATCCATATATTTTGCGGGATCCATTACTATGATCATATTTATAAATTTACCAAAACATTTTTCATTTGGTGTGACATATGTAGGCAACATGGGAGACAAAATGAGATATCCGTAGAAGACATGGAAATTATCATTATTCTATTACAAATTTTAAGATTTTTTTTTTTTAAATGAAAATTCATTGAACAAAAATTTGACTACTTGGGTTGAATTTGTAATTCGTTAAGCTTAAAGGTCAGTAGACAGTAGTAATTGACAATATTAGTCAACTAAACTTGACATGGATTGAGTGCAGTGATCAGTAAGTTTCACAAGCTAAAGGTAGTGACCAAAATGGAGTTTTGCTTAAAATCCGAGGAACATTGCTTACGTTCACTTACCCAAATGAAATATTATTCAAATATATTAAAAATAGAATGATAAAAAGAAGGGATTAAAGAAAAGGAAATATTAATCTTCTCTCCCTCTACCCACGTCCACTCTTTTTGATAATCCACTATTTTGATAGCTAGGAACAATTTCATCGTCTTCATGCAGAAAAGGAAAACGATTTGTGACCAGGCTGAAATGGATGATGATACAATCACCTCGGAGCTTACCCCCAAGGTGACCCCCTCCTCACATGGAGGGGGTGGAGCCCACATTTTTTATTTTCCAATTTTCCACCACACATTTTCTAATTAAATAATATTACACTTAAACACATGAATCTTCATTATTTTATATCAACACATTCTCCAAAAACATTATCATTCGAAAATTCACTATTTGACCCAAAATGGGGCTGCGAAAAATTAAAGAAAATATACATAAACAATTAGACAACAAGGGGCTTTAGAACTTTCACAGGGAATTGCAACTTGCAAGTAAATTTTTTGTGACGGAAAGAATGAACGTCGACCAATACTATTACAATTAAAGAATATAATTTTATTATCTAGAAGGATATATTAGCCTCTTGTTATGTCGTGATTCTCCATACCTTTTGCATATTATCTTCTTACCGCTTCTTGTCATTTCAGGTGGTTCCCAATCCCGCTGAGCTCTTTTTCTTAGTTTCTTAAGTCTTCCAGCTTTTTCTTTTCTTTTCTTTTTTGTATTGGTGGTTTCAAATGATTCTTTCCCAATTTTGACCACAATTCAAGTCCTAACATTAGTTGAACTACAGGATTGTAAGCCCTTATAACTATATCTTTCCTGTAACATTGATCTATATACTCATATATTTCCATCTGGAAAGCATACCAGAAATGGGTCTGAACATGGAGTCTCACTAACCTGCCATTTCCCACAAGTACATTCACTTTTCAAAATATTCACACTCCATCTCAGGCCATCACTATTTACAATTTCAGCATAGGATATGAATCTGGCATCCCCTTTAGTCTTCTAAATAATCTCTACAATCTTTGGCCCGTAGTTATGATCCCATCTTTGCGTTGTTTCCCTTCTTACATTCATCTTCATCATTTTGTGATGCCTAATCTGCTCAAGCATTGTGATTATGGGCTTTTCTTTTGCTACTACAATAGAAGCATTGAATGCCTTACAAAGGTTGTTGAACAATAATATATCACACCTAGAATGTTCTTGGAAATGCGACCGATAAAACCATCTGAAGGCCTTCTCATAAATTTCTTTCATCTCATGCATTATTTTCTTCCACTCCGATATAATTGTAGATTTTGCTACAGTCTAGAACAAGTTTTTCAATGTTAAACCTTTGTGTTTCAATGTGAAGTTGCTATACAAGTGCCTAGCACAACATCTTTGTGAATTTCTAGGTCAAACTGTAAAAGTTCTATGAACCAACTCCAATTTCTTCGATTTTTTGCATCTACTACTGCCCATGCATTTTCTCCGTCAATCCTTATAGTTGCCACTGGCCCCATGCGCACTTTTCTAAAAACATCCATCTTCTCTGGTCTAATAACAGGCCTACAACCAGTCTTGAAGCCCTCCTTGCAAGTCCTAATTCTAAACATACATATACTCTTTTGAAAACACGACCGTCACCCTCAACTCGAAATGTATTTCCAGGGTTCATCATCTTCAACTCTTTACCAAAATCCCATAAAATCTTATATTACTCATCAATAATTCCATTTACTACTTGTGAACATTTTTCCCTTGTTCTGTAAAATTGATATTTGGAAATCATATACATACAATACTCCTTAATAGTTTCCACAAAGCTCCTCATAAACAACTACGAATCAGATCTAAAATTTTGTATGTATTTCTTAGCCAAAAAACCTGAATAGACCCTACTATTCTGCCATACCATAGTGCAACAATGTTCATCATTAAATGTATTGATTCTCAAACTCCCGTATGGCTACATGTAAGCATACAATTATCATGGGCAATTATCTTGACATATCACTCTAACGCTTCCAGGCTCATTCTTCACATATCTTAGTTCTATTGCATTTTTCACTGGGTACTGCACAATTGCACTCCTTAAAGTCTACCAATTGAGCTATATCCCCACGAGCCAAGTGGAGCATGCATGAAGGAGTCAGATCCTTTTCAAACATCTTTCCTGAATGAAAACCTTAATTGTCAAGCTCTACCAACTGAGCTATATCCTCACGAGCCAAGTGGAGCATGCATGAAGTAGTCAAATCATTTTCAAACATCATTCCTGCATGAAAACCTTAATTGTCAAGCTGTATCTGAAATATTAAAAGAGTGAGCATAAATAGGAATTAATACAAGTGAGTGTTACCTAATTTTAATTTTGGATCTTCCATATCTGTAGCATGGTTGAACCAAAATTCATTCATGTTCTTCTTTTGTCCACAAGGTTCTTCTTCATCATCAATTGGCCAGATTCTGAGTTCATCTGAATCCTCATAGTTTGTTCATGCATTGTCTTCATTTCCTTCTAATAAGTGTATTTTATACACTTATTTGTATGTCAAAATTAGAATATATTTTTTGTCGTTTTAGAATAATTACTATTTAATTTGTGTTTACTTGTTTATATTTAAGAAAATATCCCAAATTGATGAAGAATAAAGGAATTGATAGAAAAATGCACACTTGCATGCTAATTGGAGCTAAATTGGACAATTGAGGAGTCAATGGTGTCAACCGAGAAAGATGCAAGGTACTAAAGTGAGGAAATCAAGAGTTGGAAGACCCAATTGAAAAATTTGAAAGTTGAAATAAGCAAATCGAGAAGATACCAAAGTATGGGACTAAATTGCTTCAATTGAAAGTGTAGGACCAAGGCTACAATTAAAAGGAAAGGACCAACTTATACAATAGAGTATAGATTGAAATTGCATCAACAAGACAAACCACGCGATTGCGGCCAGCAAAAGCGCGCGATCACGCGAAGGGTGAAAATCATCACCTGAGAGTTTGAGGCTCTACCGCACGATTGCCGGCTTTTGAACCAAGCGATCCCGCTGCTTTTCGCTGTGCTGCGAGTTGGGCTTTTTCTACGATTTTCAACAGGTTTTCTCCTACTTTCACCTAGATTTCTCTAATACCTATAAATACAAAATATGAGGCTCAACTTTAGGACCTTTGCCTCACCTAAGAACATCATAGATTCATAGAAATGAGCTTTTCATGTGGAATTCTTGAGAGATCAAAGTATTGTGAAGGGGCGAAACTTAGAGATACTTGAAGAATTGATACTTGGTGCAAGTCTTCCATTCGTCTATGTTATTTTCAATGAACATTATTATATATTGCTTTTGCTATTTAATTATGATGTGTAGGTGTAGGTGTAGCTAAATTTTAATGTTGGGACAAATGATATAGCCTAACTTTATTATTTTAATTCCATATTTCGTTGTGTTAACGCTTCGTTACATGTATTGATTTATTATTGTGTCTAATGCGTGAATGAACTGACCACTTGTTCATGATTTAAGTGTTATTTCCACAATTCGAGATGTGAGTTAATAACATAAATCAAGGTAATAAATCTGATAATTGAACAAGAGATAGATATATACTTTTGTTATTATCGCAGTTGTATGTAAATTCTTGTATTCTATGCATCTAGATAAGGAATAATTCAGACCCTCTGTAGAGATATATTGTTGACTTATTTAGGTAGAATTGATTTAAACTTTAGAGAGGAATCTCAATATAAATTAGTGAATTTGATCGAATATATATTTAGGAAATAAAACTAGAATTGGAGTTAATTTAATTGCTCAGGTGAAATCGTGAATCCCAACTACATTAAAATCATTCATGAAAACAAAAAATTCTGCAATTTTAAATCTTTAGTTAATTTTTTAGTTTTACTTTTAAACATCAAAACTCTTTTGTGTTTTCAAATAGGGATAAGAACTAACATATTTCGGTACTTAGTAACAGTCTCCGTGGGACGATAATCCGGACTCTTAGGTTCACTTTATTACTTCTTACGACCCTACACTTGCGGGGATATTTCGTTTCTCGAAATATTAGAGAACATCTTCCCCGTCATGTCCGTGTTCATTGCTAACACCACTCACTCCAAGTCAAATCTTTCACTCAATTTGAAGAATGTGATATATCATCTTGAATTCCAACTAGTTCTTTTTCTTGGTCATACTCATAATCAGAAAAATGCTCATATACAACATTGTGATCTTCTTCCCCCCACTGTAGGCTCTTCCTCCACTGCAGGTAGGTCATCATATTCCACCACTAGAAGCTGTTTCAGATCCTACAGCACTGCAGGTTTCTCCTCAAGTGCAGTCTCTTCCTCCACAGTCAGCTTCTCCACTTCAAGCTGCTCCACCACCTCAGATATAGGCTGCTCCTCCAATGTAGGCTCTTCCTCTACCAGCACTACAAGTTGCTCCTCCATTGCAGGCTCTTCCTTCACCATCACTATAGGCTGCTCCTCCACCTCAGATGGCTACTCTGCCACCACAAGCAGAATATTATTTTCATCGATAATATCCAAACTTCTTCCATCATCATCAAAATAATCCTATCATGATCACCTCCACCAAACTCTTTCACACCATCCACGACAACATCCACACCATCTCTAGGATCATCCACACCATCTTCGATTTCATCAACAACGTAAACATCATCACCATCTATAGTCTCATCAAAACTTCAATAGCATAGCATGTGCATTCCCACTTTCACTACCCCTACTATCAAATGACCTATACACATTCTCCAGCTTCTAGATTAGTTACTACAAATGTTGAAGGTAATGTTGCCTCCCAAGGAAGATACAATATTTCAACTCTATGCACACTATATAATTCTACAACCCTTTTATCACCAAGAAATTTAATAACATTCATGAAATCTGCATCAGTCGCTAACCCATTGAATGCCTCACTCAAAATTTTATTTTCAATCTTATAAATGTACTTCATTGGCTCAAAATATCTTCATAGAATTGTTTAATAGAAATCTATTAAAGAAATCTGGGTTCACGTAATATAAACAACTGATCTTATCATGCTCATACACTTAATTTATCATATTTCGAAATAGAAACCCCCATGGTGTAGCTTAATTGTATAATACGTGGGAGTTCTCTCCTGAAAATGGCAAAAAATATGCAAAAAACAATGAGAACATATGGATTTTAACTAGTAACTTAACTGCACATTAATTGTAATAAACTTCCGTTCCAACCAACTCTATGCAATTTTGTGTAAACCATAACACTTCCATCAATCAGGAAAACACAAATAAAACGTTGATTAACATAGACTAGATTCTTCCCTTAAATCACCCAAATATACAAGTTCTTCATAAAGATTGAGGGCCATACAATCTTTTAAGAAATCAAAATATGAATAAAATATGAAGAATTTACCATATATGGTTACGGGAAGAGATCCTCAAAGTTGGCACGCGCATTCTATATCTTCACTTTCAAATTCGTAGATTTCATCATTAGACATTGTGGAGTCCTATGGTTCAGTTTCCTTCTTCAACTTCACAAACTCATAACGTAGAAAAATGAAGAAATAAATTGACTTTCGATTTTACCTTTTTCTTTGGGTTTTATTATTTTATTACGTTGATTGACAATTTTAACCTTCACTTAAGGTGTCAAAAAGTATTTTTTAATATTTTATTGATCAACTAATGGCTTAATGGACGGTTTCCATTCATTTGAGCCTCCACTGCAGTGTTTATAAAGGTTTTGGGTGATGGGTGCAATAAAGCAAAGATTAGGATAAAATCTGCAAATATTTGAAGTGTTTGGAACCTCAGGTGCATCCCAAATTTACATAAATAGTTAAATTTTATTTTCAACCATACATTTATTTATGTTTCTTTTATTTCTATTTATTCACAAATTAAATCATTTATAAATGGGGTACTTACAAACCACACAAGATCACGAAGATACAATTTTAGGCCACAGAACATATAATTTATGGTCACTATTACATACGAATCATAAATCACATTACATCAGATCAGTTAAAAAGAATAAAACGAGAAATTTAGTCCAAATCATAAATTTTTATAGATCACGGATTATCAAATTAATTAATTACAACTTATTCATCAATCAACAATCATAAACTATCAAAATTAATTTAGTCCAAAAGCACAAATTTTAGTCAACAATTATAAATTTAGTCACAAATCACACATTTTTAAGTCACGTTATTTATTAATCACAAATTATTCGTTTCATTTATCACAATCACAAATCACACATTTTTAAGTCACATTATTTATTAATCACAAATTATTCGTTTCATTTATCACAATTATCTTTCAATCGTTACAATAGATATCCATCTGAGACACTCTGCCCCACAACCACTGACACCACAAAAATATCATCATCACCTCATCATCATCGCAGTCCTAATGCTATATAGTTACATAGTAAGAAAAACTCTGGTAGGCCTTTATAGTAAAGAAAAATCTACAATAATTAATTTACAATAGATTCATGTGCATTAGAACTTTTATTTAAATTATATAGAACTTTATTTTTAAAATCGTGATTTTTATAAATGTACATTAGACACTTATTTGGATGTACTTGGGCCACAATAATGTAAACACAAATAATCGGTAGGTAAGGTATCATTCTAGTTATTATGCATTAGAAATTTGTGGATGGATGTTATTATCAAGTTTTACTCTTTATGAAAGGTATAATTGCATCCTGCACTTTTTTTCCTCCATGAACTGAATTATGCCCCCCTTGACCCATGAGAAAGATATAACTGCAGTGATACACTGCTTGGAAACTTGGTGCCATTATTTTCTGGGAACTAAGTTTTGTGTGCTAACAAACAATGTTGCAAATACTTTAAAACGTAGAAAAATTTGTCGTTAAAGTAGGCCCGTTGGAAGGGATTTCTGGCTGAATATGACTTTACTTAGCCACGTAAATCAGGAAGGAAAAATCAGATTACTGATGCCTTAAGTCGGAAAAAGGTAAAGTCTTTTGTTGCTTCATTGATTTTGGTCCATTCTACTCTTCTGAATAGAATTTTTGAGAATGCTCCCAAAGGTGCTGCTTATTGCAAGCTGAAGCAAGAAATCATTGATGATGTTGTTAGGCAGTATTGGGTGGAAGATGATCTCATATATAGAAACTTGTGGCACTGAATTAGCGTGGTTGTGCATGGAAAGTTTTGTTAGGACGAATTGGCATGGCATAGGAGAATCCTGGCATGTTCAGAAGGTTGTAGAGTTAGCCTTCAGCTTAATGCTTGGTTGCAAGTTGACCCAGATTTCAATAGGAAGGCAGCAACGTGGAACTTGTTGGCTTTATGTCCTCTTGACAGTTACTTTTGGCACATGCCAAGGCAATTGACATGAAATTTGGAATTTGTACATGTATGGCAACTACATGGGCACTTTTAAGCAGCTTCTTTTGTGGGTTGCTTGTATTTTGGACCTAGTAGTTGGTGTGTCAACTGCATACTGTTGTTGTTGTGTTCCTAGCCAATGCGTGAGTTTATTTTATTGAGACAATAAAAGTTGGGAAGGATTCTCGTATCTCATCTAATGCTTGTTGTTTTCATTTGTTGCTTCCAATTGTGACATGGTCAAATTTTATTGTCAGGAAAATAGAATTATTTTTCATCCGCCCAGCACTAAGTCTAAAACTTAGCCAACCTTCCAAACCCGAATTTGTTTCCAACAATGAAAATAGCACAAATCTAAGCAACAAACGAAAACAACAAGCAACAAGTGAGATACAGAAATCTTTCCCAACTTTTATTACCTTAAATCAAACAAGTGCTACTTGATGAGAGTTACTTAGGGAAAAAAAAATTAAAGTCAAAATTCATTTGGGGTATTCTCTCAATTCCAATAAAATCAAATCAAGTATGAGTATTTTTTTTTTCAGTTACTCATATACACTACGATCGATTCTTATCCATTTGTAGATAGAGCTTCAATAGAAGTTAGGTTTAGAAAGAAGTTATGAGGCCGTTCCGCACTTGGCTATCCAGCATTTATTATGAGCACGATAACTGTTTCACTAGAGGTGCGTCTTTCCTGGTCCTCTCGTACTAGGGAAGGTCGCTTATGTAATTGGATAACCAGCACCAAAATTCATCTTTACATTGGATGGTTTGGTATTTTGATGATCCCTACCTTATTGACAGCAACTTTTGTACTTATTATTGCCTTCATTGTTGCTCCTTTAGCAGATATTGACAGCATTAGTGATTCATTTCGGTGGGTTCTACATTTTTACCCCGAAATAATGAATTGAGTTTGTATAGGCATTTTTTATGTTACTATTGAAATAGCTCTTCTAGCTAAATTCTTAGACTCCTCCTATTTCATATAACATTCGGCCTGGTTTAACAATAGCTACCCAATATTCAGGGGATGATCTTTCCCTCACGTTCAACTATAGCACCAGGTCCAACAATGCATTTCTTGGGACGAGAAATCGGAACTTCTTGATGTTGCATATTAGAACTCATTAAAGTCATGTTCGCATCATTAATGCTTATGACCTCCCCATCTATGCCTTGCGGTAATGATTCCTCGGTTATTACGACTTTTACCATAATGATGTTGCCCATAGATCAATTTCTTTTCGTGGATTGGAAATTTAGATAGTCCTTCGTGGCTTTGGTGGTGACTAGATCAACGCATTATTGCTTCAAGAGAAAGTCCCATCGAAGTTCACTAAATGAATCCTTTGAAAGAAATTTTCAAGGAACAAGCGATCCCCTCTCTTACTAATAACCGGTACCCTCCAATCTACCCCTTTATTTGATTAACTAATGTTATCTGCTTGGCTAGTCAAACATGGGCTAATTCATAGATTTTTGGGCTTTGATTATCAAGGAATAGAGATTTTATGAACAAGCCTGATTGATGAATCATAAGAAGACAATTCATGGTTCATCTTCTTAGTGAGAAATAATAATCATCTGCTGGGTTACAGACGAGCATTTCACCAGAGGTTTTTAATCTACCATTGTGTGATTCTTGTTGAAGCATATACTCGAGGTGGGTGCAGGGCAGGCTATTTTAAAGTAGACTCCCTATTCATTATATATATGGAGAAATTAAGTATGTGGAAAACAAGACATGAATTCTCTACAATGACACTGTAGAACAATTGAAGTGATATTGAGCAACTTGGTGGCACATTTGTTTTTGGTACTATCTGCATTTGAGTCCTGATTGGAATTCTAATTCAAGTGAACAAAGAAAAAACTTATTTATTTCTGGTTCTAAGACCAGTAGTTCTAGTGATAACTGCCATACATGTGCAAATTCGAAATTGCATGCCGTGAAATTTAACTGAAATTTACATTTTTCTTCTTTTTATTAACCACATTTATGCACTAAATATCATAAGTATTAATGTGTGATATTAAATTTAGACTCTAAGTATATTAAAATTTTGGAAAGTATCATAATATGATACTTTAAAATGACGTAAATTTAAGTAAGTCGAAAATATCATAAAATTCTTGAAAGTATCAAGGTGCTATATATATTTCCTAAATGACATAGATTTCAATTTGACCTCATAATTTGGGGTATTTATGCAGTTGTCCCTTTATGAAATGCAAAACAAAAAGTATTTAAAAAATTTGAGAAAGCATGTTGGTTCGAATTGCCCTGTATAGCAGCAAGAATTGTCCAAAAACAAGGTCATAATCATATCATCGTGGTATAGTCTTTTTTACGCTCCTAGTCCTAGACTTCAATATGGGTTTATGTTCCTATCTTAATTGACACGTCCATTTTTACCTTCTTGGTCATTATTGATTTGAAAAAAAATAAAGAAGGAAGTGCACCCCCACAACATTTTTTGAGTATGCATAAAAAAAAAATGACACATTTTAATAATTATGACAAATCTAGCACTTTATAACTTATTTCCCTTTAAAAAATTGTAATTTCTCATGAATCTCACTTTTCTTGATTTGACTTCACAAGAAAATATGTATAAAAAAGTGGATGAAATGGGGTAAATCCCACCCATAACCTGCACCCACAACTCTCAATGAAACTTGTCAAATAAAAAAAAAAAAAATTCAAAAACAAATATGTAGACAAAAATTGACATTTCCTTCTCTACTCAAACCCTACCTTTCAAAAAACTCTCCCTCCCAAATATATGCAACTTTCGACACCGAAAGGCGTCGAACTCCCACACGTGAAATAAAGTTTTTCATTCACTAACAAGGTAACCATTTGGTTATTCCTGCAATTTTGTTATGATTCGTTTTCATTACGTTGGGGAAATGATGTTTCAGAAATTGGTGAAAGAACAAGGGAAATGAGGAAATTGAGAAGAGTAGCTACATCTTTATCTTGAGAAGATAAGTGAATGAAATTTACCATGTATTGGAAGATTTAAATACAACTGCTTTTCCTTGAGAATACATAACATGTAACGATATATTCTTCTCCTTAATTTCGCATTATATTAGAGCTGTTACATTGTTTAAAAAAAATCTATCTTGACAAGCTGGGTTGAGAAACATGTTTTTAAATGCAAGATTTTGTACTATATTATAGCTGTTACATTGTTTAAAAAAAAAATCTATCTTGATAAGCTGGGTTGATAAACATGTTTTTAAATGCAACTCTTCCACTTCTTGTGAAGGCTGTAAGTATAAGCGAGTTTCTGAAGCCGGCTAAAGGGGAGAGCTGCAACCAATTTCATGGCCATGTCTTGAAAGTCTTATATGTCCAACTCGAGAAGTATTGATAGTATATTTATATTTTCATGCATGAATTAAACTTAGTAGTTTATTTATATTCACTTTTTTTTCTTCACATAACTTGAAATTTAGTTAAAAAAAAAAATAATTATTAGAGCATCCGCATTGAATGTGTTAACTTTAAATAATTACGTAGGTAAAAAATAGATATTAAATGACATGTATACATGTTAAAGTTAACACATTAATTAGAACATCTCAATGGCACATTGTCCAAGTTAAAAAAGTGTGACAAATCATCAAATTGGACAATGTCTAGTTATATTCTTCTCCAATGCATTCCATATTGTGCTAAGTTGGCAAAAAATATTAGACATTGTCCAAGATTATGTCCAATTTTAGAATACATGTCTAACATGCTGACTAGGCAATAGTAGTGGGAAAACTGTTTTTTTTTTTTTTTTTAATATAAAACTAAAAATTAATTACGGCTGTTACCATTTACAGTTAACACCTCATATTTATTCCCCATTACCTGTAAACAAAAGCAATTTATTATATTACTTTAAAAAAAATATAAAAAAGCAATTTATATTAATAAAAAATCAACACATTTTGTTTCATTGAGTATTTATTTAAGTATTAAATAGTTTTAAAAAAATTATTTTAAATAAATTAATACCACATAGGCATTATTATTGGATTGTGGACATAATGCATTGGAGATCATTTTTTTGCCACAATGTTTGTTTATTAGACATTCATTAGAAGTCCAATTAATTGTTGTCAAATAGCACCTATTTTTTAGTTTAGACAATGTTCTATTGGAGATGCTCTTATTACCACATTGGATGTATTAATTTTTAGTTAGGTCAAAGAATATGATAAATATTTATTTTTAAAATAGCAAAATTAATATATTAATATGGTACTCATTTTGAAGATCTCATTAAATCATATAATATGAAATCAATAAGAAATTATTTTGTTTTATCGATGTTAAGAAATTTAAGAATAAAGAATAAAAAGAAAAATGAAAAAATAGGGGATTGGGGTGAGGTGGGGTGGGGTGGGGTGGGGGGTTCGGGGATGGACATCCACCATTGGACATTTTCAAACATTTTCAATTTAAAATTGTCATGTCATCCGTTAAAATGTTTGTTAAATTGAACAAGAAAGTTAACACTTGATTAAAAAGATTATCTTAACTTGTATTTTAACATATCCGATGTAGACACTAATTTAACCCCTTTATTAACTTATGTTACTAACATCTATTTTAACACATCCAATGCGTATGCTCTTAAGTATTAAAATTAACCATCCTTAACAACATCAATTTCATTTCTCATTGTACTAAATGTGGCCCTTGTTTGGTACCCATTATTTCTAAACCTCATTTTTCAAAACTCATTTTTAACCATACACTATACCAATGAAATAATCTATACAAAAACTCAAAAAGATTCTTCACCTTTTGACTACACATTTTTCAAAAATTTACTATTCCAAATCATATCATTCCAAATAATGGGTCTCAAAAATGGGATAAATACAGTCAACACGTCATCCACAACATTAATGTAATTAATTATTTTCAAATTAATTACTTCATAATCTTTCGCTATGCAAAACGGTTTCCACAATACCCTTCAAATTTATTTCTGTGTGATGACATAATAATTGGTTTTAGTTTCAATAAATTATTAACTATCATCAGTACCTTTTATATTGATGCAAACAAGTTTTAATTCAAATAATTTTAAAAAAAAATGAATAACCATCGTTTGCTGAATAAAAAATCGACTACCGTTTTCTAAAAAAAAACTTTTAAGAGTTGTAAATAAACTTATTTGTCACTACTTTTTTAACTAAACAAAAAATAACAAATATTAAAGTTTAATAAAATATTAATCTAATTAATGTACAAAAAAAGTCACGCTTTCTTTGTTTTTCTAAGTTAATTCACAGTTTTTCGAATGTATTAATTTCTTTTATTTTTTCATAAAGCAATTAATGATGAATATTAATGCATTCCAATTTAGGTAAGTTTAGAAATTATAAACTTATGATATTAATGCATTTAGTCATTTTTTAAAAGTATTTTAGGTGGAAAACAAAATTGACGACTATTTTGTTTTGATATATAATAAGTATAAGTATATGTATTATAGAAAGCCAAGGGGTCCAAGTAAGGGGACATTCCTTACCAAGTTTGAGGACTTGGTTTAGAGGGATTTGGGTAGAGTTGTATATATATATATATATATATATATATTTGTAATTTGTGAAAAAAAAAAAGTATAGGTAGTATAGATATAGATTGTGATTTCATATTGAATATAGGGAGTATACTTACAAAAAGCGTGTGAGACTTGAACGAGTTTTCGATTAAACGTAGCAAGAAACGTTGTAAAAGTGTCGCATATTACCCTCTTTTTCATTGGCTCTTAGATGTCAACACCTTTCCTTACCAAACAAATAAATTAACATGCGAAAGTGGGACACGCAATAAAATCAAATGATAGAAATACCCCCAAGTTACAAGTTTTCCTTAAAGACAGAGAGAAGAGAACCACATTTGTGATCCTCTAACTCATACAATATATTCTCTAAAGTGTGTCAAAACTAGATCCTAACATTTATAAGAAAAATAAAATAAGATTTCCCATCCCCTACACTCCCCTATGCTAATATTTCGTGCTCATGCCAACCTTTTAGCTTCTCCGGAATCCCATTATAAGGAAATCATCGTAGCACAAAAATAATGTTACCTTTGTCAACAACAAAAAAATAAATAAATAAAAAAATACAACGATGATGGTGATTTAAATGTCACAACAATCAATCAGAAAAATAGCAAGAAAAATTAAATGTCGAACTTAAGAGCAAATGAGTAGTATACAATAGATTCGAGTCAGAACTCAATGCTCTTTTTTTCTAAAATTTTATTTGTTTTTTGTTGTCAAAGACAGGGGTGCTTAGCCTAGTAAGCCTTCCCCCCCCCCCCCCTACGCCCCTAATCAAACACGATATGTAATGGAAGTTAGAATTAATCCATTTAATGCCAACAATAAATAATAGTTAAATCTATGTCATGTTTCGTTCAAGATATTTTGAATAACTTTTCCTTCAAACTCATTTTCAATCACACATTCTTATAGTTACTACTACTTTCACACATTTTAACTTCTTTTCAACCACACATTATAAAAAAAAAAATCATCAAATTTCTTTCTAAATATCCTACACCGTGCTTTAAAGGGAGGATAGCGTTGCTGCAAACAATGAAGTTAAAATGTGGTGATCCAGTTGGAATATTATAAAAGTTGAAGGCCTGCCTACTTGCACTATTTTAAATAGATCGGAAACCAAAGGTAATATTCTCAAAAGAATGGCATTCTCGACCTCGGAAGTCGGAACCTTGCCCGAATGCCCCTGGAGCGGCCACCAACTGAAGTAAAACAACAGCGACATTCGCATGAATTTAAAAGTTACGTCTCATCAATTAAATATATTTGCAACAGCTAGTAATGGCCAAGCGTTCAATTTGTTTTCTTCGACAGAATTTTCATCTCGAATGATACTCTGAATTTCTCTCGCTATCTCTACAATTTCTACTAAACCCATTTTTGTACAAGTGAGATGGTGATGAGTTGGAGGAGAATTTTCAAGTCCCTGCAAGCGGTGTTGGCCCATGGGCTGCTTTTATCTTTCACTTTGTTTCTTGGCCTCAAGCTTTGTCGTGCTGTTTACTACTCTTGGTGGTTTGTATTTCGTTTCTTCTTTCTTGGCCTTTCTTTTTATGTTTGGTTTGCTATAAATGAAAATTTCGAAAATTAAGTTAATTTAATTAATATGGTTTTAAATGTTTCTCAATTTGAGCAAGAAGATGTTGATTTTCTTAAAATTTGGTCAATTTTCTTCATTTATAGTAAAGTTTTGTTCTTCTCGGTGTTATTTTATTTTATTTTCTGCAGACTTTAGATTTTCCCTTGAAATTAATTGATTGTGATATTTTATACCTGATACATGTCGGTGTTCCAAAATGAAAATTCCGCACTGATATTGCTCGAGTATGGATTAGGATTATTGGATTATATGTATCAATGAAAGCTGAATTAATTAGGCAATCCTTGCATTCAGTTATTTATACGAGGTCTTCTTGACAATTAATCTGCTACAGTTGTAAAGTAAATAAATAGGAGTATAGGAAATTAGCATGAAGGAAAATTGAGTACTTAGCTGTGTCTTTTTCACTTCGTGTAACTACTATACAGCGGACAAGAACTTGTTACATGTGGCACTGTATCGGCGCAACGGTTAGCAATTGCCTTATTTATTTGTATTTAACCACAGAGCGTGTAAGCTCAGCTCTCAGCCTCACCCCCACCAGTGAGCTGAGGCGAGAAAAGCATAACGCAGCGCTTGTTATTTGACTGCCATCTTTTTTTTCCTTAGTTTTCACGTGTTTGCTCTCCCATGTTGAGGTTCATCTTCTTGCTACTTTGTTTTCAGCCTGGTGCTGTTATTTGACTGGACTGATGTTTAGTCCTTTGAATTGCTATGTATCATCATTGTTTCTGAATTTTCAAAGAGGAACATTGAATAATTGAAGTTTTAAAGGGTGGTAAGGAGCAAATAGACTATTCCTTTCTTTAGCGCACTTTTTGGTTTCCATAGGATGACGTAGTGATGGTATTTGCCAATAAAAATTAAATGCTGATATATTCCGACTCTCCTGCCTATTAAGCCTCTGTTTGATACTCATTATTCAAAATATCATTTTTTTCAAAACTCATTTTCAACCACACATTCTACTAATAAAATAATCTACAAATAAATTCTAAAAGATTTCCTACTTCTTAATCAAACATTCTCCAAGATTTACTATTACAAACAAAATTATTTGGAATAATGGATCTCAAACAGAGGCTAAATATAGAGTATGATTTTTTTATCATAATAAGATAAAATGTGATCAAAAGAGCATTTTTGAATGCTTAAGTCATCAAAAAGTATTGGAGGGGTAATTTGAGGAGTGATATCAGGTGCTAGATATGTTTTATAGCCACGCGGATAAGGAACTTTTGTATGGTATAATTTCAGAATTTATAAACCACAGATACAGCTTAAGTTATTCTTATCAACTGCAACTTACTAAAAAATAATAGGCAAAATCAGGAGTTGTTTATCCGAATGTGTTAATTTTCAGGTATCAGTTCCATTTGGATATGCTTCTTATTTGGTTGGCATCCTATCAATGTTGTAGATGAAATTTGGTGGGCTGTTTCAATGTAATATTATTAGGATTTAATAGTTGGGTGCCCATCATATGTTGCAGCCATGGCTTTGGTTAAGGTTCACCTTTGGTTTATGATCGGTTATTTTTACTCTTACCGCAAGTGTACGGTATCGAACAAGTAATAAAATGGAATTGAGTCCGAATGTCGTTCCCATAAGGATTGAGTGGATCTATTTTCTTAGATTATTAACCTTTACCGAAACAAATAAATGCAAAATTGTTTATAGAGGATCCTAAATGATTATACTAAAGTAACAAATAAATCTGAAATTATTGATCAAAGAAACGACTAAATGGAAATGCAAGATTTGTTTAACAAATATATGGGAATGAAGTGCTAGGATTTAGAATCCATCTTAGTATCGATATTTCACACTATGTTTTAAATAATCCATGGCAAGGTATATTATTGACGATCAATGTTCCTCCAATGCCTAAATCTCTCTTTCGAACAAAAATTAAGCCTTTTCCTAATTACGATCCACCTATATTTCTATGATGAATGCAAATATTTAGAAAAGCATTAAACAAGCATGAACATGAAAAGATCACATAGGGCATAGTGGTATATTTCTATCCCTATCGAACCCTATGGCCATTGATTCAAGTCTAGCAAAATTCCACTCTTTCGATCATAGAAAAATCGCCACTAGCATCATATAATTCATGCATCAAAATTATAGATGAAAGTAAGTACGAATCAATTACTCAAAATACCAATTGTCATAAAATTAAATAAACCAAAGCATAAAATAAGTATCTAAGACTTCATCATAATCCCAGCACTATAGAAAATTAGCCTAGATACATTGTTAATAGCAAATCACAAATATAAAGGAACTCCATCTCCTAGAATATGAAAAATCCGAGAGTTTGATGATGATTCTTCCACAATTTCCCTCTCCAAAACTTGCATGTGCTGTTTAATGTATTAGGTCAAGAGAGAATGTCAAAATTCGTGTAACATGTTCTATATATATGCCTCCCTCTGACTTAGGCGAAAAGGGATGAATTTTATCAGAATTCGTGTGAAAAGCCCACCAGTGGCCTAGTTGGGACTACAGTGCGATCGCATGGTGGAATTTCTTGCGGTCGTAGACTCTAAAACGTGTCCTTCAGTCGCCCTTTTTTCTGTTCGTGCGGCCGCATGCAGTATTCAACTGTGCGGCCACACGGTTGTAAATCCGACAGCAATTTTCATCTTTTAATTTCTGCAACTTGGTCCTTATACTTTATTTCTCCTCAAGTCTCCATCTTCTGATTGTAACATTTTGATCCTTATAGTTCTGAAAATCTTCGATTTCATCTTTTCTTCCACGATTCTCCTTCTTTATTCATGTTCCGCATCCAGTACTCTTGCTTTGCTCAATTTTGGTCCAATTTCCTTCCCTTTTGCTCATTATTTTCTCTAATTGCTTCATTCTTTTGATTTCGCGATAAAATTGAAATATATAAAAATGATAGATAAATTAGTAGCAATTACTCTCAAACGACTATAAAAAATCCTAATTTAAGCACGTAAATAAGTGCATAAAACGCACTTATCAGTTTACTTGAAAATTTGGTGATAAGTAGAAGGGACTAAACAATTATCATTATCATGGGTACTCATCAATTGGTATTAGAGTAAACATCATGCCTTCCGGATGCAATCGAGTGACGTAGATGGTGACGTCCGCATAGCAGTATTCGTCCGGACTAGTACAAAGACAGTTCGATGTGGGCCCTGGGATCTCGGAGCGTGGTGGTTTGTCATGATTCTAATTGCACATGAGACCTGGACTCCTCATCAAAAGTAAGGGCTTTCAATGTGTAGTTTATATGAACTTAGGTTTTCCAACTTCAACAATTAGCTTTTGGGGTATAGATCTCCCAAGTTCTATAACAATGATATCAGAATCGGCCCCACGTCTCAAGTTCGATTCCTGAGAGGGGCGATCTAAGGAAAGGGCTGCTATCAGTAGCCAAAGGGGCCGGACCAGGTAGAGTAAAGCCATCTTGGAGTGGGCCGAATGGACGTCGACTTTGGGATCGTGGGGGTATTTTTAGGATCTAATAGTTGGGTGCATGCCATACCTTCCAGCCATGGCTTTTAGGTAAAGTGGGGAAAGGAGAAGAGAAGCATGCTGGAATTGAGAGAAAATCTGGTGGGAGAGAATTGGCCTCTCGAATGCTGAATATCATTTACTTTCCGTTCAATATTGCTACAATACATAGTTATAGATTTACATATTGTTGTTGCTCTTAAACAACAAAATTCATTCCTTAAAGTACTCTCTTGATTACAGAAGTACACTTTATTCTGCCTTCCTAATTGCTTTTGCTTTGTGGGAAACCAACCTTATCATCTGCAACAGATTCATCTGCACATCATATTCGTAACCAGCAGCTTTGCAGCTCATTCCAGAGTCTTTAGCAACACCTCAATCAACAGAAACAATATAGAAGCTACCAGTCCAGTGCAGTACATTAAACTATTTGAACTCTGCAAAATCAACTCTCAACGTATTAAAACATTCAAAGCTATTGTCCAGTGTTGAATCATAATATGCTATTTTCAACATAAGTTATAACTTTGACATTACATGACCCTTGTATAAGTTGAAAAAATAAGTTTGACCCCATTCACCTCATAATCGCACAAGTTTCTATATTATTGAGATATAACATATCAAAGCTTGTCTATCAACATATGTCATTCGTCCCAACTAACTTACATGTTCTTTTCACAGTCATAAGCACACGTAACCATCCTCACTTGGATTGATGCATCATTTACTTTATTTGTGTAGGTTAATATTTTCTCCTCTCTGGTTATTTCATGCAGTTTTGGCAAGGGGTAGATTCTCCTTGCCTGCTCCATCAATGCCTCATGGTCGCCAAGTAAATATAACTAATTCACGGGACAGTTAATTAATTAATTTATTTATTTTGTCTTAGCTATCTTGAAAATTTTGTCGTCAGGTATTATTGTGAGAGTAACTTGCGCTCTTCCTTTAACAGTGGGCGCCATTTCATTCCATTGTGGGTATACCATTGCTCGTTGCTTTTGAACTGCTCCTTTGTGTACACCTTGAGAGAAGATATGGTAAACATCCTAACGCCTTCTTCATGATAATATTGGTGAATCGACAGATTTCCATTCTATTAATCTTACTTCTCTTAATCCCTCACTTTAACATTCTGTTATATCATTATTAACATGTTCACTTATTTAATATGTTAATTGATGGCAGACGTAAATTTGAAGATAGTATTTCTGCCTTTGCTGGCATTAGAAGCAACAATTTTGGTTGATAACATTAGGTAAGACTACTTGTCTACATAAGAAGTTGATTATCCATTCTGATCCTCAAATTCTACTGAGTTTTGAGTTTTGAGGCTCTATCTGAATAAGAAAACATCATCCAGACTATGAGCTATCCAATACTTAGACTGATGCCAAGTTGTTAAATTGTGTTTTTCTACTGATTAAGGATGTGTAAGGCACTTATGCCTGGAGATGAAGACTGCGTCAGCGATGAGGCTATATGGGAGAGTCTTCCGGTAAGTTTCTTTCTTTCTTCCATATTTTTTATACTTTCTTTTAGTTTCTAGTGTTTAATCCTTTCGAAGTGTTCTCTTCAAACTTCGAAGATGATAATGCTTTTGAGTCCTTTAAGCTGATTGATTGGTCCGAACTCACTAATACGGATGTTGTGAAAAGAAAAAAAATGTTGTGAGCTAGCTAACCTTTGTGTCCACTTCAAAAAGATAAAGAGCGTGTTTGGCAGATAAACTGAATTTATTTGGCTTATAATTTGTGGGACCCAAGGCATATAACCTTATCCCCCAAACCTTCTCAAAACCATCAGATGACCTGCTTATAAAGATCTAAATGTTCATATCCCTTTGATAGAAACAAGAAGCTTGGCCCCATGGTTTTCCTTTTCTTTCTCACACACACGTGTTGAATCATGTTGGATCAAGAAATTATATTATGCACCATTGCCTTCAGTATTAATATACAGTCAATTTTGAATCAATGCTGTTTTTTCAATTGTTTACAACATTTTAGTTGTGCATATAAAGGAAGATATAAGGAATTCATAATGGACAGTGAAGCTCAAACTCACAAATTATGTATTATGCTTCGCTCTTTTTCTCTCTTAATTCTTCTTTTACATCCTTAGATTCTCAACTACATAGTTTTTCACATTCCTTTCTCCCTTTCTATCCCTCCATGTCTTTCTTTCAGATCTTCGCATGTGCCTCTTGGCTGCGAAGCATGGAGTGGAAAATATATTTCGCATATAATCTTCCTTCAGTTTCTAAATAATCCTATGGAGATATGATTATTAACAAATTAACATCTTGGTGAGTCAACTTGGATACGATGCTGACTTCCTGCTTTTCGAAGAAAAGTGTGATATTGACCAATGCATTTATCATTAATGAAATATGCAAGAAATTCTATGTGCATACTCTTGTTTGTGCTGACATATTATCACTTTTCGTTACACTTTATTTACCTGATTTATCAATTTATGTTTCAGCATTTCTGGGTTGCAATTTCTATGGTCTTCTTCATTGCTGCAACAACATTTACACTTCTGAAGCTAAGCGGTAAATTCAACTTATAATGATGTTGAGACTTATTATTATATATTTGATTCTTTAACATCAAGCCAATTAACACACACCAAAATAATATTAGCCTCTGTTCGGATCATTAAGGCTGATTATAAATCAGTTTTTTTCGTTTTTAGAGGTAAGATGTGTGGTTAAAAATTGGAGAGTGAAAATATGTGTGGTTAAAAAGTGGTTTGGAAAATTGTGTTGATTATAAATTGGTTTATAAAACTAATTTTTTTCCATTACCGAACAGAGGCATAATCATTCATTTATAGATGTCAAGATGGCTAGGAATTGAAATAGTAACGATATGAACGAAGAAAGGAATGAAAGCACGCAAAATGATGTTATGTGCTTGGGCAGAGTGGTGTGTTTTTTTTTTTTTTTCCCTGTGTTTGGCATAATCAAGCGGTAAGGGGGGTTTTATCACGTAAACATTTTGTGGGATCCTCGATCACCAGAAGTCAATAAAGGAAGTCTAATTAAAGTCAAACTTTAGAAAATAAATCCTTGTCTCACCATCTTGAAAAATAAAAAAGATCTTCACTGTGAATTAGGTGATGCCCATAATTGAATCCACACGACTGGCAGATCATTGTTATTTATAGGAGTTCTCTTAACAATGCTAACCAACTTTTGTTATCTAAGACTCCCCTACCTTAGGACTTCAAAAATCCACTGTACTTTGATTTTTCAAACGTTAAAATCATTGTATATCTTTTGACCAGCTGAGGTCTAGAACATCAAATAATCCTTTGTTACCAATGAAGAATAATAAGAAATTTTTGGCTCTCTACTTCAAATTGACTATCCCCTTCAGTCATTAATTGGTTAAGAATTATGAACATCTCTAAATAGGATGACATATGAACACTCTGTTCCAGAATGTATACAAATATTCAAGTTAATGAGGGTTTTTTTGGATATCAAATATGAAGCTCAGATGTCACCCTTCAGTGGATTTTCTACTTATTACTTAGATCTATTTTCTTCACTGTACATATCATAAGAACATAAATGATTTCCATCAACCATCCACTATAGACTATTCATATACAAACTCAGCTCTCACCCTTTCAAGCAACCGTTTTAGGCATTATGTCCTCCATTTTCAAAAGGTTCAACGCTTCTGCACGTATGCCATGCCCAAATATTAGATTTCAACCAAATAAGCATCACCGTGTGTTGCAAAATTAATAAGAAGCTTGTCCACCACGTTTTCATTGCAATTCAATGTAGGAAGAGATGATTTGTCTAGCTTCCCATGTAAATGAAGTTTATTGGGTCCCATGGCTTTTCAAATAAAACATTGTAAGACCCAGTTCGGCGGCTTGGAGAAAGTTTATAGTAGATTATTTGTTATTTTTAGGTAAATATGTGGTTGAAAAATGATTTCGAAAAATGTGTGGTTAAAAGTGGTATTGGAATTTGTGTTTGTTTATAAAAATAGTGTATAAACAATATCTGAACAGAGGCTAAAACTTCTCCAAACAATTTTTTCCTTTCTTATATAATCAATAGTTCAAATATATTTTGAAGCCATAGTTATTAACTTAGTATAGATTCATGTTTGTAGTTTCTTAGAAGAAAACAGCCTGATTCCTGTTTTACGATTCTAACATATCAGCTTAAAACATCTTACTTTCATCTTAGTAACTTCATAGCATGTTAAACTTTTTAACCATTTAAGATTTGTGGGTTGATTTTTTTCCATGTCAAATTGGAAGAATTTTTGCTCATTTACTGTCTTAACGATGCATTGTTTCTATTCCCCCCCCCCCCCCCCCACCACCCCCTGTCCCATTGTGCAATTATGTAGGTGATGTTGCTGCTCTTGGTTGGTGGGATCTCTTTATCAGCTATGGGTACATCAGTTTTTTCTTTTCAGTTATTTGCATTGTCAAGGTTTTTTGTATGACATGCTGAACAGTACCATTCACTTTTCAGTGTTGCAGAGTGTTTTGCCTTTCTTATTTGCACAAAGTGGTATAACCCTGCAATTCATAGGCGTTCTTATCTTACTAGAGCCGGTTCATCTTCAACAAGTATTAGATATCTTAGCTCGAGTAGCAGTATAATGGGATTTCCAGATGAAGATCAACAGAATAGCTTATGCAGTTTGCAAGACATTGGTGGGCATGTGATGAAAATACCCTTAATTATTTTCCAGTTGTTGCTATTCATGCACTTAGAGGTATTTCCAGTTATGACAATCTCTGTTTCGGATACTAACATGTAGTTTAAGAATTATATTCATCATTATTTTTAAATTCCAGGGAACGCCACCTGGTGCTAAACATATTCCAATTCCAGTTTTGTTTTCTCCTCTTCTCCTGCTGCAAGGAGCTGGATTTTTGTTTGCTATTTTTAGGTTATTGGAGAGAATCATTCTTTTACGACGCCACGAAGGTGATACAGGAAGCCATTTTATAATATCACAAAGCGCCCGTGATTATTTTGATTTTTTGCATCGTGGATCAAGGTAATTATTGTGAATTTGTGTGAGAAGGATCCTGTATTCCCTCCAAATATGGATGGGCTTTGTTTGAACGCATGTGCGTACGCTACATATCAGGTTCCTTGGTTGGTGGTCAATTGATGAAAGAAGTCAAGAGGAGCAAGCTCAGTTATATAGTGCCGGGGAATCTGGGTTAGTTTTCTAAAATTGATATTTAGAGACATTCTCTTCAGTAATATCTGTGGGTTAGATGACTCCATTAATATTTACTGTTCATGCAAAACTCCACAATGTTTAACGTTGGTAGAACTTGTGATGTGCTAAATTTTATTGGCAAAATTGATGACATGATAAAATCAACTCCAAGACAAATGAAACTTCATTTCTTAATTTCTCCAAGAAAGTAGAGGAAAACGAAGGAAATTACATTTTTCAAGATGCCTTAATTTTTATTTTATTTTATTTTATTTTTCCTGAATAGCACTAAAACATTGTATTCTCGTTTACGAACGAAACGCATTGTCGATGGGCAAATGCTAGGTACACCTACTGGTGTTGGACTCTGAGAAACAATAAGAACTAATTGCTGTATTTTTCAGCTATTAATGAGTATAAAAAGTTAACGAAAAACTCTCTATTTGCAGAAGGTAATCAGGATTTCAGACTTGAGTCAAGAAGTCATTCCACAAAACCCAAAATGATTTTTCTTAAATTTCAAAATTAGTTCCCCATTTTTATAATGATTGTGACAAGTTTGTTATCATTCTCCAGTGCTAACTGAAGATAGAATTAATCTTGAGCTTCATAATTCAAACATCATTTCTGTCCTCATTCTTATAACCTCTTCCTTTAAAATATAGAGGATATCATAGACCATACAGGTTTCATATATGACTAGGCCCCTGTTTGGTAAAGATACCTTAAAATTCATTTTTCTCCGAACTCATTTTTAATCACATTCTCCCATTAAATAATTTGCACGTGGACCCATAACTTTTCACTCTTTAACTGCATATTCTTCAAAAAATCACGTTTCATAAAACTGTTCTCAAAAAATCCACATCAAATAGGCTTTAGATCTTTCCCATGCATGTTAGAATGAAAGTTGTCGATGATGATGTAAATTAAATATTTCATCTGCTGAAGAATGAGGAAGTTAAAGATGGAATTGCTTCAGAGTGACAAAAGGAGGATATTTGGTCTCTCTTCCCCCCCCCCCCCCCCCCTCCCTCTCCTTTTTCCTCATTCCCTCATGGATTGTAGTATCGGTGTCAATGTGTGAAGACTAAAGAAAATTTGGAGCATCTTTTGCCCTACTAAAGTCATAATTTTATCTATTGTGAAGACTTTGGGCCATTTATCATGTCAATGCACCCAGATCTATTGTTTAATAGATCAGGACTACATCATCATGACAAGATCTACTCTTGGGTCTTTTATATTTCTGCTGTTCATTTACCTAAATATTATTCAAATATGCTATACTGAGAAATAGAACGATTAGTATATTTTATATGTACATACCTTTTATATTTGGCTAGGTGTTAAAGAGCTGCTCTCACAGTTCTAGTGCTATAAAGCTATTGAACAACATGTAATAGTGTATTGAGCAAGCACAACTCTTTATTTAATTGGCCGATATGCATTTGTTTATTTGTTAACAGGTACAATACATTTTCTTCTGATACTGTAAAGAAAATGCCCAAAGCAGATCTGGCTAATGAGGTGATTATCTTGCAGTTTCAGTTCTGTGCAAGCCTGGCCTTTATTATAGTTCTCTACAGGTATCCAATATTCTAAATTCCTAGGGGCTTGATTAGTCATGCCTAAATGTTTCCACTGTTACACTCAACTTTCTCAGATATGGAGACTTCAAGAAGCACTTGCTGAGCAAACAGAGATCTCGAAGATTAGTCACGATGAATTTGAAAGACTCCAAAATGTAACTCTCTTATGTTTCTGTTAGATTTTATTTTGAGAATACATGATTAACCCAGTTATCTTTAGATTACGATGTACGTACCTAGGATATGTGGAGCGGACTTAAGAGTGGGGACTGGATTGCTGTGGCATCTGCTTTTAAATAATCAATTTTGATCTATTGCCCATCGTGGGCAATATAAGAATTGCCCACAGTCAGTGAAAGATTGCCAAGTGTTTAATGTTTAAAATATTGGATACTTAGCAATTTGTTACTGGTTGTGGGCAAATTTTATGTTGCCCACTGTGGACAACAGATCAAACCTCTTTAAATATTTCCATAATCCAGAGCACTGTTGGAGCACAAAAGCAATGATAATTTGTAGACAAATTAACACATGCACACACATAAAGACTAAGTTTGTCTGTCCACTAGCCAAATAATAAGAAGAAAGAAAAAGAGTGTTACATTATATGGCCAATAACAATGATCAGCGATCAACCCTATATAGAGATGAAGCCATATATATAACAGAGGAAAAGTTCTTCCTTTGCTTCCTCATTTTGAGAGGTCACGATTTCCCTTTGTGATTCCATTATTGGCTTATTAATTCTTGGGTCCATGAGCTTCAAGTATAATTGCATAATCATTGATATGTATATGTTCATGAGAAAAAATATGTAAATCAAAGCACTATCATTTTAGCTTCTCTTACCCGAACTGATGTTTATCAATATGTGAATTAAAGAGAGGAGCAAACTGTCATTTTCATACACGTAGGGCTGTACCTTTCTTGACGATCCCCTCTCCGAACCATAAATGAATTAATAATAATAATAATAATAATAATAATTAAGCATTCATTTAAAAATGCTTAATATGCTGGAGTCCTCATTTGTTTAAATCAAATTTTGCAATCTTCTTTTACTTGTAATTAGTATGTATTGTGGTACGACTTTCACAGCAGAAACCAGTTTTTGTTTTTGTACTTGTGCAGCCATCAGGTTCGGCACCAACATTATTTCTCATAGCGTTTCTTGCTTTATTAGGAAAAAATTCTATGTAGGATTTGCTTTGGAGAACAGATAAATGTAGTTCTGCTCCCTTGTAGGCATCACGTTCTTTGCAGGTACTGTTTATATCTTTGTGCTTGTCTTTTCAGTTTTTTTTCTTTCCTTTGGTTGCTGATTGGTGAATTATAGTGTGCTTAATAAAGAAGATTCTGAATCAAATCTTGAACTCTCCTCCTTTGACTTGTTTTGAATTTTAGTTTATTTACAAGCTTTACGTATCTTTAAATTTAAATTTACTGATCATCTTTGTGTAATGGTGTCCATGACCCAGCACCTGTTGCGAGAAGTGCAAGAAATGCCCCATCTGCCGTGTGTACATTGAAGAGCGTTTGCCTGTATATGATGTGTAGTATACTTAAAACTCGGTAAAATCACATTCCACCGGAAACTCTTGACTTATAATTGTTAAAAGAAGCAATGAATAGATGGTAGAATGCAGTTTTGTCAAGTCATCTTACCATCCTAGTGTGGTGAAAATTTTCTTTGTATACTATAATAATAATAATGTAATATCTGATGCTCACTGTAACACCTTGTGAAGAATTTTGTACATAATAATGAAGATACTTGTTTTTATTGGAGTTGTCATACTCGGACGTTGATTTGATTATAAATCCCTATACACGAGGTTCTATGCATTATCATTAATGATTAATAGCATTACTCAAAAAAAAAATAAAGCATAAGAAAATTCTGAAAATTTCTGAAGCACAAGTCATATGGCTAAAACTCCGGGCAATAGACTTGAATTTCGATTGTATCTAAAAACACGTACATTGATGCGATTTCATTTTAAGCGTACAAAACTACTCAAACTCGATTCTGATAAATGTCTTGAATCAACCCGATGTACAGATTAAAATCAGAGGGCCTCCTTAAGATTAAAGGTTCTCGATAATGCTCTTGCATAATCATACTCGTTCAGCTCAACCAACATCTTCTTCACCCGTCTAACAAGTTTACTAGTTTCAGTCTCCATGCCAACAGATGCATACTTCTTCTCCAAAGACTTTCCAATTGACATCAAGTAATCAACCAGGGGCTGCAATTTTGGGCTACATGCAAGAAATAGAATAGAATAAAAAATACTAGACTTAACAAAACTTCCTGGATTTCATCAGAAACATAATCATCATAGAAATTAAAAACAAACAATTCGAAGATTGATCATTTCTGAGCTTCCTGTCTTTTTCCCAACTGAAGAAATCATATAGCACTTGGTACAAATATTAGAACATTACAAGTACAGGAAATAGTCAAAAACCATTCTAGTTGCTTTCCAAAAACTAAACTTGAAGAAACAAGCCTGTCCCTGAATTTCTTCAGCATTACCGTTCTATCCTGCTACTCTCAGCTAGTCTTACAGAAACCATGGGAAAAATGCTCCCTTTGATTTTCTTTTAGAATTTTAATAGAAATTCCCATTCAGGTAACATCCTGCATTTTCCAGAGTCTGGAGAAAATATATTATTGGGGTCGTGTCCATAATTTATAGTTTCAACTTGTCCAGAATTAGTTTACAGAAATAATTAAAACTTCCTGATCACTCATTGTGGTCCTACAAGTTTTAAGACTCTTCTGTCTCGACAAACTCTTGTAAGGGTTTCAATTCACTCTGCAATATATGTTTCCGGATTTTTTGAGTTGTGGGATATAAAAACTCTAAACATTATGCCCAAAAGGATTCTGGGAGCAATTTTTAGAAGTTCTCATTATTCAGCAATTCTAGCCTTCTAAATGAACATATAGAACATAATGGTGCAATGGTGTACAAATCAGGTCATGAAGACCATCAAGAGAAACTGAGCAATACACAGATCAGTCTTAACCAGAGCTGGTCATATTACATCACATAAATCAGTCATCACAACATATAGTCTGCTATTTCTTTGTTGAAAAATACCCCCAGAGAGGTAAGAGGGGGAAGCAGGCCCTTTTTGTTGTGTCAAAAATGTGCCCAACGTGAAGGATGGATGCAGTTCCATCAAACTCAAATCGGACATCTAGAGAAGATACTACAAAAGCTTTAGGCCACCTCCTAAAAACAATTTTTTACTGCATTTCGTGAAAAGATTTCTCTCAAAACTTTTCTGGATATATAAATCGACCGTGACGTAACTTTAACAAGCACACGGGATTAATTAAAATACATAAGGATTTTTATTCATATATTTCATCAACAAATTAAAGTAAGTTTTGCTGATGAAAACATTGTATAGGGTGCATTCAAAGCATGGGTGCTTTCATGCAACTCTGCATTGTTGTTCGGTGTGATCTTTCAGGGGTTGTCTTTAGCCATTTTAGAAATCACAGGTATATAATGCCTCAAAGGAGCACAGTGCACTTACTGTAAGTTTAATGTAGTATGTCAGAAATTCACTCATGTGACAAGTAGCTTCATATTTGAAACATGTACAGCAGCCAATTGTGGTTTTCCAGTCATTGATTGCTTTGAAAAAATGCTTTCTTCACGTCTTGCCAAATGTGAACATTAATTTGGAAAAGGAAATTCAGTTTTTGATGTCTCTCAATGGGTAGTGGATCACAAGGGCATATAAAAACATAAATAACCCTTCCCACACCCCCCAAAAACGAAGAATAAAAAAATTGCATGAACCGAGTAACTGTATGAAAAGCGTGATGCCATACCTTCGATCCCCTGCAACACTTGGACCTGCCCAGACCCCATGTAATGAAGCAACAATTCTCTCAGTTCTTGTAATTGCATCATGAATGTCAGATTGAATGCTGCGAAGATGAGGAAGAAGCTTGCCACTTAAAAGATCATCTAAAGCAAGCTTTTCGAGGATAGGCATAGCAAGAATTTTATTCCATAGGCATATGTTCTTCAGCAAACGAACAGATGTCCCAAACCTATATGCTGCGACTCGTGCTGCATTGGGCACAACCTTCATTTCAAGTGGGCTCCACGTTGGGACCTGAATATTTAAAATCAATAAACATCTTAAGAAGTATTTAGATGAGAATCTTATGTTACAATTATAATGAGCTGAAATGAACGGGCATGTCACCGAGGACCAAAGTATGATTAAAAGATTTAGCAACAATACCATCAAATTAGCCACAACATCAGCCAGACGATCACGAAGCACAGCTACCAATTTCCCAAGATCCGAACTGGAAAGATCAACATATCTGAAGACCAAGTTCATTGCAGAAACGGCATACTTCGTTTCACGGGTACTAAGAATATCCCAACAGAAAGCTAGTTGATGGTGTAAAATAGGAATGGCAAGTTTTCCAATCAATTCGGGAATAAGGTTTGCATCAGCATCATCATCTGGGCTGATTTTACTTTCATCTTCTGGAAGACCATAGTTGAACAACAAGGAATGCCTGGAACATAAGGGGCACCATAAACATTTATCAAAACAAACACATTTATAACAAGCACACTAATTTCCTCAATCACTAATTTCATAATAGACTCCTTTAACACGAAAAATGAGGTAACTCCATTTATAACAGGCACTCTTTATCCTGAGAACTACAAACAATCAAAAAATACATGACTAACAATATCATTCTATCAAACCCTACTAAAATAAAACTGTGCCAAATTGTTTCGCTAACAGGTCACCTATCTAAAGTCATTACGTAAAATATAACAAGACAAGATGCACAAAAATGTTAACCATATATGCACACACAAAACAAGATTTCCATCCTAACAATTGATTATTGTCCAAAAGGCTTTTCCTGAGAAAATAATAATCCATTTAATAATGGCTACCAGATATGAAAATAAAGTTTCTTCCTGCAAGATTGTCTATCAATTGATAATATTAACTTATTAGGTTACTAATTAGAATGGGGGAGAGATCAGGTTCGAATCCTGGAGGACGGGATAGAAAGCCATGAGGGCGGAGGGCAAGTGGAGAGTATGTATAAGTTAACGGCTCGGGCGAAAGGTATGAGCTAACTGGATTGAACATGCAGCAGCTATGTGCTTACAATATCGAAGCTGAATGTAAAACCTAATTATCTAATTACATAGTGAGAGAATAAAACAAACTGTTAAAAAAAAAAAGTAAAATACACACACACACACCATACGTGCAAAACTGCAGCACTTTTTCTGCCAGTTATATGTTCATGCTTGTCCTTTGACCTCCCCAGATGTCAATAGACTATTGAGAAAGAAGGACACCAGCATGAAAACGTTCCTATACCGTTTAGAGGGAAATGATCTTTATATACGTACCATTTCATATCAATGGAATCTGCATCTTCATGAAGTGGATCCCACTTCAGAAGCTCCACCCTTACATAGGGGGAGAAAATAGCTGGAATACTTAGTGACATATAAGCATCACGGTAGCTAGATGCATAATCTTTCTTCCATTTCTCAAACCTTTCAGTGACGAAGGAAAGTTTAGAATATTCCTCAGCTGCATCACCGAAAACTTTTTCAGCAACCTGAAGTAACTCATTGCGGGTTGATTCATATGCTGCACTCTCACTGTCACTTTCATCAGTGCTTGATTCTCCTTCCATTTGATGATAGGAGGTATCAATGTCCATAGCCGACATTCTTTTAAAATCAGCATTGGCTCTCCTACGTTGCCGAGCTTCTGCCCTTCTTATTGTGTCCATTCTTTTTTGCAGATTCATGTCCCTACCAAATTCATCTACCTCCACGGGTAAATTTTTTAAAGCTTTCGCATTAGCGGATGCAGCCTGAGCAGCAGCAGTGGCTGCTGACATTATCGCTCCATTACTTCCTCCTTTACTAAATGCTGCCCTTGCTGCGATTATAGCAGGTTCTAGTTCTGAAATTTCTTCATCATTATCAGCATCTCTTCGTTTTATGACGGCTGCTGCACGTTTTTCGTGAAACTTTTGCATTTGTTCTTCAAGCTCCTCTATGAAAGGAGCTTTATGCTGCAAGAAGAAAATTGTCAACATAATACTAAGGCCAGGTCCATTTGATGTGTGTGTGTTGGGGGGAGGGGGTGGGGCTGAAAATTGAAGAACAGCAAACATTACATAATATAATACTAATATTATACATAACCGTAGAGCACTGTCATACAAGAGATGTTATGTAAGGAGTTGTTGAAAGGTTAGGTTTTTGGGTAAACACAATAATTGTTTAAACTGTCTACATTAGCTTTGTTCGCTATAAATCTAAGCAAAGAAAGAAATGAGAATCAAACTTTATAAACTCTAAAATCTGTTTAGCCTAGAAACTCTTCCACTTAATGTACTGTCTCCGGAATCCCTGTTCGAAGTACAAATTTGACACCAACGTGGCATCATAAGGAGACATGAAAGGGGAGGAGTCCATATCTTCTGGAACTCCAGAGAGAGAGAGAGAGAGAGAGAGAGAGAGAGAGAGAGAGAGAGAGAGAGAGAGAGAGAGAGAGAGAGAGAGAGAGGGGGGGGGGGTGGTTCACCAACCCTCATTGATGTTTGGCATATTAAAAGGTAAGGGAAGGAGATTGTCAACTAAAAAGCACAGGCGCACACATGCAGACATGATTCCTTGAAAAGGTAAAACATGGACTGGTCGAGGAAATGTTGATTCTAACAGCATTAAATTACTTTTTTGTCCTTTTATTTTTATTTTTTCTCTCTTTAATGCCATCTATCTATATATAATAATGGAGTTCTCTGACCAGACTTTTGACTACTCTTTTCCCGCCTAAATTCTTTATTTTTTTCTGTTTAATTTTAATTCAATTTGTTGTCCATTTTTTTATATTTGTGACATGATTAAGATGTGTTGTAGTTGACATGCCTTGTATTGGGGGTTGAAATTGTGTGCTATTTACTTTGCATTGGTGGAATGTGCACATTGGGAAATGTGCTCACACTGATCACAATTATAACTAACGGTATTATTAACCATGCAATGCTGAAATGCAACCGCAAAATACAAAATCATGAAGTAAAAAAATGTAATAAGAGATTGACCAATAGTAAAACACAAACATATTGAAATGGATCTACTAAATCCTGCAGTATGCAATGATAAAGTGAGATCACGTAACTGTTGATCTTCCCCATTATTTAAATTTAAACTAATAAATTGATTTATAAATCAATCTATAAATTACACAATTTTTAAAATCATTTTTTTAACAACACGTATTTTTTTTTCTTCAATTTTCAACTACTTTTCTCAAAAATATAAATAAATCAGTTTATCAACCAAACAGTATAACCAAACATAAGCTTATCTTCTTGTCCTCACATACCATCTACTAATAATCTTTATCTTTATATTATAGGCTCCGTTGGGCGTCTCAAGTAAATGAAATTTAATTTATAATGTGTATTAGTTAGGTTTTCTAAGTAAGATATGTGGTTAAAATTGGAGAAAGAAAATGTGTTTGATTAAAAAGTGATTTGAAAAATTGTTTAAATTAATTTGGGCAATCATTTCCATTTTAAAACGGCAGCGGGAACGGAGCCTTATATGTATAAGTAAAGTAATGATTTAGTGTGAATACAATGAAGTTAACTATTTGATTAATATTTATTTGGTTAACTAACACATGTTTGACTATAATATGGTTAACAATTAATATTTATTTGGTTAATATTTGACTATTTAAGTTTGCATTTGGATTATATTATAACCACGATTATATTTACCTAGGTTTATTAACTTTTTTATATTTTTAATTTTTTATCATTTATTTTTAAATTAAACAATTGATGTAATTTTTATTGCAACAGTTTTCTGAAAAGTATATTTTTAAATTTATTTTCCATTTTTTTATAAATACAAAGAAAAATAATTTCCAGACTTATTATGTAATTGGTTAAATTCGTATCTTATTTTAACTGACAACCTTTTTCACTTAAATATTATATTTGACAACTTTTTGTAGTTTGTACCATTTTTACTTAGAAATTTTAATTTTGAACAAATTATGAATTCATGTACGATTATTGCATTTAGATTATATTACATGTTTATAAATTACTTACGATGCCATATTATATTTGTCTGGGTTTATTAATTTTTTATGTTTATTAACTTTTATTATTATTATTTTTTAAATAGTTAACGTAATTTTTTTAAAGAAGTTTTTTGAATGTTCATTTTAAAATTTATTTCCTTTTTTTATAAATACAAACAAAATTATTTCAAATCATTCTCTATTTCCTTGGAAGGGTGATGTGTTTGATATTTTTTTTTAATTTATTTGTTTCATTATTTTAATATGAAAATACTTAAGTTTTCAATGCATTGTGATCAATTAAGTGAGACTCTTTGGATTCCTTATTTTAATTATTAAAATCTTCTTATTATTAGGTTAATTAATTAATTTAGTTACATCTATTCCTTTAAATTCCAACTGCATTAAATAAACAAACAATATTTGTGATAATAATATTTTTATTATATTTTTTTAATTTTTACTATTCAAATGTTAGGTGAAAATAATATTTTTATAATTTATACTCATTTTGGGAAAAATATGATGAAGAACAATATATGAAAAGAAAAACGTCGATCTTAAAGAGAATATGTAAGTTGAGTTTTGCACATGTATTGTATGAACCTAATTTTGTAGTTCAAAAGTTTATTTAAAAAAGAAAATTTCATTTATTGAACTTTAATTCCAAAAATGGATTTGATATGATCACGGTACAATCTCTAAACACTTAATTCATGACCTGTTTTCCCGTAAAGATGATAAAATAATTCATGGCCTCTTTATTTCATTTTATGATTTGAAAATTGTAAACATTTCAACTTTAAGAAATCAAATAATTGTAAGCTCGACTTCAGTCATCAAATGAAAATTGTAAAGTATAAAATAAGTCACATGTCCATATCTGACTTCGCCTAAATAGACTAATGGTGCGTTTGATAGCGGGGGTGGAATTTGAGTGGAAAGGAAATGAATTCTAGGGAATTGAATTCCTGGAAATTAGAAGTGTAATGTGTTTGATTGGTTTAATTTTCTAAGTGGAAAAAGTAGGGAATTTTCTAACTTTTATTGTTTGATTGACATTATTTTTCATGGAAAATAAAGTAATTTTTTGCTATTTTAATCAAATTTTTTTTTTTACTTTTTAAATATATTTGTACTTTATGATGATAATGTTATTTTTTGGAAAGAAAATAAGTCAATTAACAACAACAAAATTGATTAAACGTGTCCAAAATAATTTTCCATCTACCATGGAAAATAAAAAACCACCAAAACCCAAAGAAAATATTTTCCACCAAAACAAGAAAAAGGGGAGCGTGGGTGGGGTCCGCGGAAAATATTTTCCGCGGAAAATTTTCGCAATCAAACAGCGTTAAGTAGAAAAGTTGGAAAAAAATTTCTTTTTTCACGGAAAATTAAGGTTATCAAACAGACCCTAAGAAAATTAGAGAATGAACAATTAGCTGTTAAGAGGTTGTGTGGTAAAGGAAAAAATATCACCACAATTTTTGACTTTTAAATATTTTTCAACCACACATCCATCAAAAAACTAAAAAAATCACAAAAATCAAAAAATTTCACATTACCAAACTGACTCTAAAAGAAATATGTAAGTTGGAATTTTATGTTTTACTTTTTTGGATATTCTTCATTATATATGAATGCAAAATTTGTATCGGGCATTGTATTTTATCAACTTATATTCAATAAATAATTGTTAATTATATCTTCCGTGCATCGCACGGGTGCGATTACTAGTTTTTCCATAAAACATGATATTTATTTTCAGCTGTGATCAGCATTAAACATGAACTTAAGAAAGATGTTTCCTTTACGCTAATAAGTTACTTTAGAACAAAAAGGGCTCCTAGGTTTTTGGTGTAACTATGCAAGTGTTGGAAAAATACGGTTATGGGCCTTACACCAGTATTCTAAGACCATCTCCAATGCTTATGTGGATTACTGAAATAAATTTGCCACATAAGTGAAAATACACAATGCTTGACAAATAAAGCCTCTCCAATGCAATCTAACATGGACTATGTCAAGGTAATGTGGCAAAGAAAAAACCAACATTGTCTAGAACTCCATCTAGATTCAGAGCACTAGACATATCAATTAAGCAAAATTTTATATTTCCTCCCCAGATTTATATTTTCTATCTAGATTCAGAGGACATATTATTTTTCTCTTAAAAAAATAAAAGACATGACAGAACTATTGGTTTATAGGTTCAACCTGTTGGAGACCAATTTTGGACCATGTTAGACTGGAAGTCTTTCAATTTGCATGCCACCTCAATAGCAATTCATAAAATGCAGAGATACTATAAATGGTGTACAGACCAACTAAATAAATGGGTCCATATGAAACCTTACCTTTTGTCTTGTCTCCACGTATTTCCCCTATCATAGGCTTAATAACCTTTTGCTTCCTTATTCAAGATCCAAACCTTATACTCGGGTCTTACATATTTCACCCATGAGAACTCAAAACCCAATTTGCATCTCATCTTTCTTCTCCATAACCTCCTCTACGCTATTAACTTCGTGGAAACTTTGTTTGAGTTCATTTCCAAGTTTTTTTTTTTAAAAATAAATTTCCATTATTTTAAATGTTGAAATGGAGTTGCCATGTTTTATGCATGTCCTTGGAAACCGTTACATGTCCATATTTCTTAGAATAGAACTACTATTTCAGTATTTCTACACTAGGTGAGATTATTTTAGTGTTTTGAGTTGAATCCCACCTCCAACTCCTCCAATGTGATATAGATTGGTTATTCTGCATCAGGAATGATTGGCTTGATTCACTAACCCTCCCTTCCTAGGGAAAAACGAGCAGTAACTCTTGCATTATTGAGCGTGGCATATAGAAACTTCTGTGACCGGCACAACCTTCTCCTTAAACAAGAAGTGCCATCCAAAAACATATCGTGCTCCATCCAGCTATTTCAGAGCACAAGGTATACTCTCTCCTAACAGGCTAACACAAATACACAGTCATATCTCTATAATCAACCAAAAACTACATAGAAAATTTGAAGTAAAGGAGTTGCACAATTTTATGAGGATTTTTTACTGCAGCAAATATTTTGGGATTGAAACGATTGAAAAGGGAATATATATATATATATATATATATATATATATATATATATATATATATATTTTAATTTTGCTGACATGCTTATATGTAGAAACAAGTGTTCCCTAACCATCCACTTATTGTTCCACCTATCCAATGGACCCTTAATACATCTGTGTGTTTCACTTGGAAATCCATTTACCCAGATTATTCTTATCAGCATATAAAAACACCACAGGAGTCCAGATAAGTTCAAATTTACATACACAGTATATTTTGACACAATTTTTTCCTTGGTTTCATTATTTTTCATCCCTTCCCCCTGCTGTTGGAAGAGAGAAGAGAAACAATGTGGTGAACTGCTACTAATGCATTCCAAATTTACTGCTGTAACATAGAAATGGTATAAAGCCAAGACTCTCACAGGATTCCAACAAAAAATAGTTGAATGTACCGTGATCGGGCAATAAAGCCAAGACTACTCATTTATTGTAAAAATAATTCATTTATAAGCTTTCAGGCAGTATAAAGTTCGCCGTGTCATACATAGGTGGGCTAGTAAAGTTTTGATGGTAGAAACAAATTCTCTTAGAGCATCCAAAGCGGGTAACAATATGGCTATGCAAAGGGATTAGTAGGCTGTAGATATAGTTCTTTCCATTGTTCCAAATAACTTTTGGTAGGATGTTTGGAACATCGGTTTTCATTTTGACTTTCAGTCTATTAGAAAAGTATATTACTTCCAATTTAATGAATTTCATAGGTGAACCAGCTTTTCTATATCAAAATTGCACTTTCAGTCTATTAGAACAGTAACATACTTCCAATTTAATGAATTTCATAGGCGATCCAGCTTTTCTATACCAAAATTGCACTTTGTCCCTCCTTGTACTATCATGGCATTTCCTTTTTTGACATATCCATAGTAAGGGGAGAACTAGAGCTTGTTTCTCAGTGATGCAATAACCAAGATATAGCTGGCAATCCTGGGATGGACTTCCAAAAATTGACTATTGAAATTAAACTCAATATTTTGATATGTTTTGAATTTTTATACGTAAGAAATGAAGAAGATTAGAGACAGTGAAAGAAGACAATTTCTTATAATTAATGATGTTTATTCAATAATCCCTAATTGATATTTATAGATCAATTATAACTTGATAACCAAGCAATTTAACCCACTAATCTAGAAATAAGAAACTACAATTTAACTAATTAATTTAGAACATGGAACAATAATTAAATATTATGGAGCTATTTTTAAGCAGTCATTACTCATTTCATGGCTTTCATTATTCATCCACAACAAACTACTTGCATAATGCACATATCATTCCCGCCCCCTAAATTCTTGTCCGCAAGAATCTTTTTACCACGCTCAAAGTAATTTTGATAGCATGATAACACAATAATTATCTTTCATAGTCTTGTTGTTGTACCAAGCTGATTCTGAACTTGTTTGACCAAGAGACTATCACAGAAATATGGCACATCAATTTTGAATCTTGCTACATCTTCAACAAAAAGTTTATTCGAAGGAGACCTTGATAAAATGTTGTTGTGCCAGATTGACTTGTAGACAACAATTTTATGCAATGGAGTCTCGATGGGTTCTTGAATGTAAGTTAGTTTCTCAAATGTTTGAGGACATTCATTAAAATTTATGATTACGGGCTCCTCGTCAAAGATTGAAGTGACTTGCCCCAAATGATTTCTAATATGAGACTCGTGGTGAGTTTGATGGTGATTGGCAAAAATTTGGTAAGATAATATGGTTGGGGTGAATGAGTTTTTGTTTGATCTATGAGTATGAGGAATTCGCAACGCTCTTAGCAATCGTAGTTCTTGCCAAATAGCCTGTAATGTGGCTTGAATTTCATAAATATGCAAATCATGACATCCCAATATTTTATGAACTTCATTTCGAAACTCATCATTGATTTTTTCGCAAGTGTCCATAATTGGAACCGCGCTCTGATACCACTAATATGTTTAGAATTTTTATGCGTAAGAAATGAAGATTAGAGATAGTGAAAGAAGACAATTTCTTATAATTGAAGATGTTTATTCAATAATTCCTATTTGCTATTTATAGATCAACTATAACTTGATATCCAAGCAATTCGGCCCACTAATTTAGAAATAAGAAATTACAATTTAACTAATTAATCAAGAACATGGAACAATAATTAAATATTATGAAGCAATTTTAAGTAGTCGCTACTCATTTCATGGCTTTCATTATTCATCCACAACAAATTACTTGCATAATGCACATATCATATTTAAAATCTTAAATTAACGACAACGAAGTTGCTAGTCCCATTAAAATAAAGATGGTAGCTTAAGATACGTCTCAAAACCAGATGAAGCGATACTGCATCTTTTTCACATTGAAATTTGGAAAGCATGTAGAAGCAATCAATTAACAATATCACCATGGGGAACTCGTAAATCAAATAGTCCATACCTGCAAAAAGTCACAAATAACAGAAATGAAGTCACGGAGCTTTTGTATAAAGAGGAACTTCTCACTGGCCGCAGCAAAAGAATTCTCCAGTGCAGTGACATTCACAAGTGAGGCAGATAAATTTTCATCAGTCTTCACCAGTGTCACCATGGTTCGGCCATGAGATTCCTAAAACAAGGACTCATTGAATTGCATGTTATATTTTTGAACAAGCACAAAATCCAAAAGAAAGATCTGGTGCAGCAGACCAATATTGCTAGTGCATAAACCTATCATCTTCAAACTTAAAAGTGAGATACTATAAAAGAGTATAGGCTTGAAATCACAAACACATACCTTAAGTCTCGTCATGTTCTCGTGTAAGGCTTTCTTAGCGAGTTCAGTCTGCTGAGCTATCGGCATCACATCTGAACCAAACAATCCCCCAACTGCTCCTCCAAAACTACTATAACTACTACCAACACCTACATTATGCGCAGAAGAATACACGCCAATAGACCCTGTAGCCGAGTACCCAAAACTTGTCTGCTGAACACTCTGATGAACACTACTGCCGCTAACATTGGAACTTACTCCTTTGCTTCCGACGCCATCGTCTATCCTCTTCCCTAACCCCTTTCTCACCTGCTCTTCTTCCCACATCTTATCCTCCTCATCCTCATCAATGTCACCAGTTCCAATTCCCCTATCTTTTGGTACGGTCCTCTCCTCAAAATCCTCAAACACGCCTTTTTTGTTACCATCAATCTTGTCCCCAAAGAACCCTATCCTCCACCGAAATTCTGGCTCCTCATCGCTCAACCCATCGGCAGCACCGTGATTACTACCTCCGTCCAGCGCTATAAAATCTGGAGCTGCAGCTTTGGCCTGCCTTAACCTCTCCCTCTTCGCCCTAATCTCCTGTATCATTGCCTGGTTCGGAATCTCCTCCTTACCCTCTCTCGAATCCATTCCCAGCTCCATCGAACCAAACCGGACCACAGCATCATCATTTTCCACTCCATCCTTTTCAAAGGGTTTTCCAGTGCTTATAGGATCCGAGTCATCCGGAACTGCAGGTTTAACAAGGCCTTTCAAGACTATCACAGGTTCAGGCTCGGGTTTCGGTTTTGCACGAGCAACAGAGCGGGAGGAGGCAGCGAGTGTTTTGGTGCTCTTCTGGAGCTCTAAGAGGGCTTCTTTTGTGTAGGTGCCAGCTTGGGGCAGAACATTGGAAGGGAGGGAGGTTGAAGAGGGGTGAGAGGCAATTCGGTCTTTCGATGAGGCAAGCTTGTGTGTCGATTTGGAGAATCTCGAAGATGAAGGTTTGGATGAAGGGCGAGAGAAGGGTGTTTCCGACGAGTCTTCATCGTCAGCGAAAGAAAGTTGGCTCTTGATTGGGGGTTGCGAGGGTGTTTTCTTGGGTTTATTGATGACGGAGGGTTTTTTTGTGGTGGAAGAATTGCCGTTGATTGGGGTGATGGTAAACGATTTGTCTTCTTCTCCGTCGTCTTCGCTGTCGTCGGCACGACGACGGAAGTTACGGGTTTTCCTGCTCATGGTAGTGGAGGTGGCGGAGGGAGGCGGTTCCAAAGAGCTTTGGTATCTCAAGCTAATTTGGCAAAGATCCGCGAGTTAAATGTTTGAATGGCCACCGTACTTTGAATGTTGTCACGACTTACCCATCGTCCTTCATGAATTGTCTCGCTGGCCACTGAACTTTGATCCTTGCACTCCATCACCCACTGAGGTGACTCCGTTAGTATTCTAACCTACGTGGCCGTTAAATCCATCAATTTAATCACTAAATGCGACTTTGTGAAACAATAACCCAAGAAATTTACAAATTCTCAATCGAAATAATCTCACCCCCAAATCCTCGTGAACCCGAACCCCCAAATCCAATCTACCGAACAATCGTCAGCTCTCCAAATCAGGCGTGCAAATGGAGTGACCGAAATTCCACGTTCCTGTCCAAAGTTTGATTTTGTACAAGTGAATTCGCTGTTGGAGAAGAAGGAAACTCGAAATAGCTTCATGAATCAGTGGGTCGAATTTAGTTCTTCACGAAGCTGTGATCTTCAAGCTTCGATTTGGAATATGATTTCTGGTGCAGAATCGATGGATTTCATAATCACTTATTCAACGAGCTAAGATGAGATGTTGAACCTTTGAATTGGATTACAATTTATGGGGCAAAATTGGCTGGATTTCCTTAGGGCTTGGGAGTTGATTTTGGGGAAATTGGATTTCATATTCATTTCGCTTCGTTTATTTTTCTGTAAGGACTAACCAAAATGGAAGAAGCATGCTTGTTTGGATGAGATGGCAAACACTAGGGGTCGTTCTCTTTATATTTCGATTTTGGATTTTGTTTTGAATTTTGGATTTTGGTTGTTTGTTTTGGGATTGCTGAAAATATGTTCTCTTTGTGATTTTGGAAAACTGTTTTCAAAATAGAAAACTGAAAAATGCGTTTACTTTGTAATTATTTGATATATTATTTTGTAATATTTTATATGTAAAAAATGATTGATTTGTTGAATATCATTAATTTTAATGTTAATAAATCAGTTAGTTCTCTATATCAATAAATTCATCATTAATATTGTTTCAGCTAAACAAAAATTTAACCTCATACCAACAAAATCTTAACATGGATCTATATATAATGGCAAAATAACATAAGAACTTCAAGTGAAGGAAGTGTCTCACATTTACAAAATAATAATAATAATAATAATAATAATAATAATAATAATAATAATTATTATTATTATTATTATTAATAAATAAATAAAAAATTAAAAAAAAAGATTTTTTTTTTTTTTTTTAAAACATGGATCTATATAATGGCAAAATAATATAAGAACTTTAAGTGAAGGAAGTGTCTCACTTTTACAAACAAAAAATAATAATAATAATAAAAAAAATCTTAAAATGGATCTATATATAATGACAATATAATATAAGAACTTCAAGTGAATGAAGTGTCTCACTTTTACAAAAAAAAAATTACAAAAAAATAAATAAATCTTAACATGATCTATATATAATGACAAAATAATATAAGAACTTCAAGTGAAGGAAGTATCTCTCACTTTTACAAAAAATAATAATAATAATAATAATAATAATAATAATAATAATAATAACAACAAAAAAAATCTTAACATTGATCTATATATAATGATAAAATAATATAAGAATTTCAAGTGAAGGAAGTGTCTCACATTTAAAATAATAATAATAATAATAATAATAATAATAATAATAATAATAATAATAATAATAATAAAAAATAAATAAATAAAAAATTACAAAAATAAAAATAAAAAATCTTAACATGGATCTATATATAATGGCAAAATAATATAAGAATTTCAAGTGAAGGAAGTGTCTCACATTTACCAAAAAAAAAAAAAAATCAAAACGCGCGTTTTGGTCGTTTTGGATTTTTTAACACAAAATATCCAAAACGCAATAAACTCGTTTTGAGTTTCCTTTGTAATTTTTTTAGTGTTTTGGAAAACTCCTTTTTGAAAATGGGCAAAGTGAACGCGTTTTTGATATTTCCAAAAATCGAAAACTCAAAACGGGCTCAAAACAGCAAAGAGAACGGGGCCTAGGTTTTTTATTGATGAAATTGATAGATTTAACAGCCACGTAGATTAAAAAACAAACGGAGTCAACCCGGTGGGTGATGGAGTGCAAGGGATCAAAGTTCAATGGCCACCGAGACAATTCATGAAGGACGGTGGGTAAATCGTGACAAAGTTCAAAGTATAGTGGCCATTCAAACATTTAACTCAAGATCCGCCGTGTCTTCACACCCATTAAGAAATCAAAATACCGCTTACTGTGTTGATTTTATTTTATTTTTTGGAGATTTTTTTTTTTTTTTTGTGAGAAAAAATACATTTCGTTTAAGATAATTCATTGCGCACACATGAGGAGATTAAAAAAGGGCATAAAATCAATCGAATGAGAAGCACAAGAAAAAGACAAGCCATAGGAAGCAAGAAGATGAGCTACCATATTTTAAGCAGAATGAACAGAATTGTTTGCACTGTGTCTATAAGAATGGTTGTCCATGGAAGCTAGGCGTCTGAGCTACAAGTTCGTAGTACTATTCAGATTAAAATATGTGACCTTAGCCACACTAATTTAAAAGTGTGATCGAACAAATACGACTATTATTTGGGGGGACTTTTGAGCTGATCGTGATTGGAAGACAAAACACTTTAGAACAAGAGTGAGAAGGAATTTGGGAGGGCATATTACTAAGGTAGTTGCTTAGAATGCTAGAAAATACACAAAATGTCTAAAAGAGGGAAATGATGCAAAACAATTTTAAATGTTGGGATCGTATGTTGAGAAATTGAGGATAAGAATCATGGTTCTACTGTGATCATAGCACATGTGGAACATTTGTTTAGGGAATATATATATATATATATATATATATATATATATATATATATATATATATATATATATATATATTTGCATAGAGGCATACAAGAGAAGTTTTTTTACAGGATTGTAGACACTTTATATGTGTGGATGGATGTTTTTAAAAGGAAAATATGGTGGTCAAATGGTAGTAGCAGTTGGGGTAGACGCCGACGATTTTATATACCCAATGCATATGCTATTGTGGAAATGAGAATGCTAGTTCCTAGCAATAGTTTTTGATGTTGTTGTCCGAAGATCTAGCTATGCGGAAATGGTCATCCATAACTCTTATGAGTGATAGACAAAAATGATTAATTAGTTAATGTAGTCGCTGACCTGTTTCCAGAAGCATGTATGAAAACTTCTTTAGGACTGATTTCAAGGGTAGGAATTCGAAAGACTATTTGTGGGGAGCAGCAAAGTGTAGCCATCTAGGATCATTCAAATATTGGATGGAAAAGATTCAAAGTGTTGAAGAGGAGGCCTAAGGATGGTTGATGAAAAAATCACTGAACGGATGGAGTAGATCTTACTTTTCTAAGTAGTCGAAGTGTGAAATGTTACTAAATAACATTTGTGAGTGCTTCAATAAATTTGTTTTGGAAGAAAGAAAAAACCCTATATTTAAAATATATTGGTTGGGATACAAATGAAAATGATGCATCGAATCCAAGTGAAGCGGGATAAGTCAAGAAATTACAACAAGCCATATGTCCAAAAATGCAAACGAAGTTAGAAAATTTTAGTAACGCAGCCCGTGAATGTATACTTCATTAGAATTGGGTACATCAATATGAAGTTGAATGCCCGTATGGGGAATTTGTAGTTGACATGGACAACTGAACATGAAACCTATATGAACACATATGAACATATAATAAATCACATCAATGGAAAGGATCTGTGGCTTAAATCGGGCAAGAACCTGTGTTGCCACTACCATGGTATGTAGCCACAAAAGGCAGAAAACAAAAGAAGAGAATAAAAAGGTTGTGAAGAAATAGTAGCATCATCTCAATCACATCTCTTTTTGTGCAGGAAGGGTGTAGTTTAAATTAAATGCTCAGTTTACGAGGAGAAGGGACATAACAAATGGCACCATCATGTGAATACGTCAAATGGTACCACCAACAATGCTGATGGTTTAATTACTAATTATTGATTTTCAGCAACCTGAAGGGAGCTAGGAAATTGGCTCATTTTTGGAAGTAGATTGGGTTTTTTTTTTTTTTTTTTTTGCTTCAAATATCAATCAGTCACTACTACAATGTTTACCTAGGATTTTCGCTGCCATTTATTGATATGACTATACATTGGCAAACTGGAATGTAATGGTTGAAATTAGTATGGAATGTAATTATTTTTGCTGTCATTTTAACTAATGTAGTGATTTGAATGATGTGACAGTGCAATGGCAAAGTGGAATGTAATAGTTGAATTTAATTTAGAATGTAATAGTTTTTGCTGTCTTTGTTTTGAATTAATGAGAGAGATGCAATTATGCATGCAGCTCCTTATTCCTCATTTGTTGGCTACAAGTCAGGAATTTCTTGATCTTGTTAATGCACACATAGTATTTTGTTGTCTTTGTTATGCCTATCATAGTGGCATTCATGCAACTCGTCAACATATGAAAACTGAATTTTAGAAGTTAAAAAAAGCAAGGATCCATGTCAAATTTCTTACTACTATTAAACAAAGGGATTGGACTCTTCATCAACCACAATAAACTAAGAACATACTACACCATCCACACCTCAATACCACTACATTCCCCAACATCCACATGAACAAACTCAAATTACAAAATGAAATAAACTACAACAAACATCAACAACATGTAGAATCCATTGCAGCAGAACTTCTTATCTTGTTGTAGCTCCTCAACCTCATTTCGAAGATCACAAATTACACACAGCTCTCCCCTTCTTCTTCAATTTCATTCTGTCGGGTCTTTAAATTCCAAAGCTCCAGACGCAAAGCATTGTTCTCAAGTTCCCATCTCCTTACATTTCGAAGCAACTCAAGATTACACATTTCGGTCTAGGTTCCATAGCACGATCATACCAATCAAAATATTCGCAAGCACTTGAAGTACTGTAATTGATGCATCCCTAAAATCACCTTCCTGGATTTTCAAATGTCCATGAAGCCTTTAAAACTGACAGATCTTTGCAATGACAAACATTGTCACTACTTCGCCTGTTATTTTCAAAGAAATAATCCATATCCACAATTCGAAATCTAAGGATATGCTATCTGAATTTGGGTAGAGGTCATCAACCATGAACTAAAATTTTGCGGTCCAGGGGCTACGATTTTGGGGGTCTTGTTCGGTGGGTTCATTTCAAAGAAAACAGAGGAGGACAATTAGGGGAAATGTGAAATTGGGTTTCTGAATTTTGATTTTATTTTGTTTTGTTTTGATGTATTTACATTTTTTCTTTTCATTTTCTTAAGTAAAAATGTAGTCTTAAAAATCCCCTACTTCACAAGTGTAACAATTTCCCAATTGATGACCATCTGTTGAAATTACATGCCACATTGGATATTTTAGATGTCCAACTCATAAAAATGTTAGTATATGTAACATGTTGATGAATGGGATAGGATTTCACAAAGTTCACTAACTAACGGAGTGGTTTTAAAAGTTCAGTGACCTAATGGAGACCTTTTGGGAAGTTCAGTGGCCTTTTGAATAATATTGGCACATTTATCAATAATTTGTTCTAATTCATAAAAAAACTTTCTCCAAAAAATGTGCAATTTTAGAATTAGTTCAACTAGTCTTCCGATTTTATTATAATAATTCCTACTAGTGGTAGTATTGTCTTTCGAAATATTTTGCCAATAAAATATTCAGATGTAAATATTTCTAAATTTTCTTGTAACTTTAATATCTCATATTGATATTTAATAATAGTCTGGTGACAATAAGAAATTTGGACTTCTAAAATTTCTAGTCTTTCTTCTAAAGAATGGTTTTTGCAAAAACTTACTTTTATTGAAGAACTCATTCTGCACAGGTCTGCAAAAGTAGAGAGATTTTGAGTGTTTGTTTTTCTCGTCGTGTAAGGTGTTTTTTTGTCGTTCATTGTGCTATACACCGGTATTTATAATAAGATAGATTCTGGTACCTCACAATTCACATCTATGTTTTACAAGTGTAAAAGTTTGTATTAGTTTACTGGTGTGTGGTAAGAATTTAAAAAGTACAACCTTTAGTTTGAATAAAATCTTTATGCGTGTGTGGCGAATCCAATTTTTCGTGACTATTTTTCTTTATTTTATTTTAAGAAAATGAAGTGAAAATATATTTATCCCTTGTTTGTTATTGATAAAAATTAGATTTTTAATAAATTTTGATAAAAGTTGATGAGATGTGTGGTTGAAAAATTGTGGATTTCATAAAGAGTGTTGTTAAGATTAAATATTGACTTTGAATTAGATTAAAATTTAAAAAAGTAATGCTACCAAACAGGGGTTTAATTTAGTTCATGAAAACTATTTTATTGTATTCTTATTCAACCTTCCAAATGTTACTTATATTCTTAAAAAATAGTGATGACGATCGGGTGGATCGACCTAATTCATATCCGTTGTGCAAGAATTTAGTTTGATCCATATCCACCACCATGATCTGCTAATTTTCGGGGCTAATGGGGGTGGGGTGGTTCAGTTAAGGTCGAGGCTGATTGGTTCCTAATCTGCCCTGTGTACAATTTTTAATTTATCTTTCTTAGATTTTATCCAATTAAATAGATTGTTTAATTAATTCTTTTATTAAGCGGGGCACAATGGATCTGAAATTTTCTCTCCATTTGGATCGGGTATCCATCAGGTTTAGATCAGATTGGATTTTTTTGTCCCTGTAAATAAATCTTGATTTTAGAAAATAGAACATTTGAAGTTTACAAAAACACAGTTAGATATATAGTAAGAATATTCGTATAACATAAATAATTGATGTATCAAAATTGTGGTGTGTTGTAGGAACCGTATCACTTGTCACTGGTCGCTCCGCAAGTGCACGGTTCGCGCAAGTAATAAAGTGGACGTGAGTCCAAGTATCGATCCCACAGAGATTATTTTAAATTGTATTTTAGACTATTACCTTAACCGGAACAAGAAATTTGTTTGAGTTTGAAAATTTAGATTTTGAAAATTAAAATAAAGATTAAACTAAAAAATTGACAAATCTGATTTTAAAAGAATGAAAATAAACGCGTTAGAATTATGAATCCATTTTAACCAAATCATCCATGTATTTGACCAAATCATTTAAATACAACTTATGGGGTTTTGAATATCCATGTTCCTAAAAATTTTTAAGTTCTCTTTCGAGCGATGCATAAAAACCTATCTCTAAATACCAATTGACTATATTTCTATGACAATTAGCCAATTAGAAAAGCATTAAAGGTCAATGAACACTATTTAGGATAACACAACATCCCCTATCGGACTTTGTGGAAATTAAATAGCTTCTAATGAAATCCTACTTTTTCGAACATAGAAAATCATAAAGACAATCACACAAAAGCTGGCCAAACAATTGCATAATAATAAAGGCACCTATTTAATTGCATCAAACTCATAAACTGCATATATTAAATAATTGATAAAAACATGGAATTAAATAGTTAAAACTTCATCATAATCTTAACACAAGATTTCTAGCCTAAAAACATGATAAAAGATAAATTACAACTATGATAATTGGAGTTCATCACCCTTTTCACCATGTTGTAGAAGAATCTTCAATCATGCGCCCGTTGGTTCCTTGAAAGTTCGACAGCCTTTCGGGATCACCTTTGACAAGTTTTGAACCCCCAATCTCGTGCCTTATGCCATGTATTTATAGATTTCCACGAAGTCTAGGTTAATTGAGGAGAAAAACTGCTGAATTTCGCGCAAAAAGCCCAGCTGTGGCCCAGTTGGATAATCGTGCGACCGCACGGTTCAAAATGTTGATGCCGCACTACTCTGCTGGTTATCTTCAGTCGCCATATTTTAAGGCCATGCGACCGCACACTTATACCATTGTGCGATCGCACGGTTCTGCCAAAAAATGCAATTTTCATCTTTTAAATGTTACAAGTTGGTTCATGTCTTTTAATTGCACAGCAAGTCCTCCAACTTTCGATTGTTGCAATTTATCCCCTAAACTTCTGAATTCTTCCAAATTCGATTTCTTCTTCAAATTGTCCATTTGATTGACTGCATCAATTCTTGATTTGCTTACTTTGACACTTTTTACATCTAATTGCTCAATTTTAGCTTTAATTCCATTGTTTTCACGACTTTTTGGTTATTCCTAAAATATAAACAAATGACATAAAATAAATAGCAAATATTCTTGAATAAACAATTAAAATCCTACTTTTAGGATAGAAATAAGTGTATAAAATACACTTATCAGTCACTAAAACAACATATCCGTATTGTAATAACCAATTATAATCGATATATGTTGCAGGCATTGTACCATCGGTGGCCCATAGATCATAGAAATTTCAGACCATCTATACATTCCAATAACAATAATAAAAATATCATAAAGTAATATCATATCAAAGTAACTTTTATTAATAATATATTGTTTGTAAATATGTAGCGAGAATAATGCATTTACATTTTAGTTAGACTCATAACTCAGAGGTCATCATCTAGCACATTATCATTTGTATTGTTGTTTGGAATCTCTTGCCATCTCTTTCATATTATCTACCTGAAATGTTAATAATCTTGGAATGAACAATCATGCGTCTAGTGAGCACAATATGGTGTACGTGTGATGTTGCACCTTCAAAAATCACATATTGGACCCTATCAAATTCTAGTCCATAATCCAGAGCGCTCATATAGCTTTACCTAAGCTATAATAATCATATTTCAAATGTCGAAAAATCCCTTGGCTTAAGCTAGGATAGACCCTTCAAAGCCTCCCTAGGAGTACGTACCTATGATGGTCATTATTTGTTTGTAACCGTAAATTGTCCCGCCATGGTCAATAATTGGTATGTACATGTTTTAATAATCCAAATGTCAAATATTTCATAATGTACATGTAACATTTCATGTATCATCAAATATTGTACAAATCAAGATAACTGATACATGTCTCATAAACATCACGTGACGAAGCATATTATCATATATTACATTTCATTTCCACGTAATTTAGATAAACATAATCTATTCACATTGAGTAGGATAGAAAATTCTGGCTTTATTCCAAGACTTTATATTTTTCTGAAGTGTTGATACTTCTGTGAAAGTTTCGATACTTTTTAAAAGTGTCGATACTTTGGAGAAAGGCGTCAAGACGGTAAAGGAAAGACCTCATGAGTTTTGATACTTGTGCTGCAGGAGTGGGGACTTTTGTTGCAGGTGCCAAAGTATCGATACATATGTAAAAGTATTGACACTTTTGATACCTTGGAGATAGGTGTCAGAACTATGTGGAATGGCTTCATGAAAATTGATATTATATAAACAAGCGAGAAATTATGGCTTTTATCTTTCAATTTTCTCCCTATTTGTAAAGTAATCTCAAGCATGAGGTTTATCTTCTTGGATCCAACAAAGTATAAGGTGGCTAATCTTGCTAGTTAAGAATCCCTCCAAAATAATGCCAAGTAGAATAGAAGCCAATCATGAGGTGAACTTGTGAATTGATAATGATGTCTATCATCTTTACACCTAGCCAAATTGATTAGGATCAAAGCGGAAACTGTGTATTGGATTGTAGAAGGTGGAATTTTAAAGGGTAAAGATTGTTTCCAATTTAACACGTAACCATTCATAACATATTAATTCAAACCATAGTCTTAACATCCCATCTTTGTGGTCTATTTTGGAATGTTAAACGAAGTTGTAATATCACTTTCTGATACTAATGCAGAGCTCTCATGAATTACTTCACGTCATTGTTTTCGAAAAGTGAAACCATCATTCTAGCAAAAGTTATGGCCATCCAAAATTGGCATCTCAAAACTAGGACTTCGATATTGGGTTAACTTTAAAAATTCACCAACTTTGATATGTCGGTCAAGTTTTTGAATTGATTACATATTTGAAGTGTATCTCGGGTACTAGATGTCAGAACTTCGAGTCATCAGAACAGACATCAAAAATTGACAAAAATAGTCAAACTCATCTCCTGTAAAGCATATATATTATGTTCATTAATTATCAAAATCATTTGAAATAAAACTCTAAAATACTTTAAAGAAGCTCAAAAATTCTGGGTAGTACAATCTTCCCCCTTAAATAAATTTTGTCCTTGCACAATTAAGAAGTGAATCGTTCCCTTCCATTTTACCTTTATGCTTGGATCATTCACTTCTTCAATTGCGTCGCTCTTCGTCATGATCTCTTCATAACTTGTAACATATCTCCTCTTAAATTTCAAAAAAATGAATTTCTTCAATAATTTATTTGAGCGAAATGATTTTCAACTTCATTTTCCAAGTAAGATTTTGCGTTAAGGTTGATTCATATGCGAAACTCGATCTCATTGATGTTTAGATTCCTCTTCTGATAACTGGATTCTTCATCTTCTCATTCGATTATGTGTAAATACGTGATAACTCATAATAATTTTAATTTTAGATACGTCAACAACATTGCAGCTTCAAGTTCATGTTCGCTATCAAGAAAAAAATCGATTTTATTGTAATGTAATAGACATCCTCATAGCTTCAAATGGTCTTTGTCTTCCTACTCCGGCACTCCTCGTCTTAAAATTTATTTTTTTAGCGAAAGAGATCCTCGTAGCTTCAAATGATCTTCGCCTTTTGATACTCGATACTCATCATCATGAAATTGAAACTTTCGACGAAAATAGTTCTTCTTCCATGATTCGAATTATTTGTATATGCAAACGATTTCTTCACCTTGTTGCAGCCATTTCATGCTCGTAAGGTTCAAATAGAGCAAAAGTAAGTCAATTCTTGAGAAGATGCTTCCTGATTTCGTTCGTCGTAATAAAGTGTTCAATTGAGTCCACTCAAACAATAGTGTCACGATGAAGTCATGTACTTAAAATTATCAAGCGAGAATATTCATAATGTGTTAAAGTTTCTTCAATCTTTTCAATCAGTATATGTATGCTGGTTCATCATCCATTCTCTTTGCATAAGTCTTCATGAATGTACTTGTTACGTACTTTTTCTTTCGATCTCGATAACGATATCGATGACTGTCTCAAAAATAGATAGACTTGAGTTTCGAGAGTAGAAAAAATATGCTTAAACTACCCAAATATAGGGTATACAAGAACTCAAAGTTCAAATTTTCGAGTACAATCAAATTATATATGCTAACAAAGGATAACTATTCAGTATTTTTGTAAAAAAGAAGGGTCAACTTGCATGAGAGAGTTGATTGTGTTCCAAATAGAGTAGAAATCTTTTATTAACGATCAAACGTAACACTTGGGTAGCAAAATAATCTTTGTCAAGATTGAGACTTGGGCATTTAATGGAATGATTGTGCCTAGCTTAGAGAATAATCAAACAAGGATCAAATCCACACGTGGGGGAAAAAGAGGTACATGAATAACTAGCACTCGGAGCAAAGTATAAACATATCAAGATCATCTTTGAAACCCTTGCTACTAAACATGAATAAGTCCTACTTAACAAGAATCAAATCAATACGTGAGAAAAGGAGGTACATGAATAAGTAGCACTCAGAGCAAAGTATAAACATATCAAATTCACTTTGAAACTCTTGCTACTAACCATGCTTATTGGATTCAAGAAAATGTCGAATTTGGAAAATGGTTAGTCAATCAACTAACTAATTTACTGGAATTAAAACGCTATGAATGTATAGCAAATGTAAATGTGGAATACCATTCATTGACAAAGTTAGTCTTAAACAATCTTTGACTTCCTTTGTACATAGTTGAAAGAAGGGCATTTATAGAAACGATGAATAAATTATGAAATATGTTAGTATTCCAAAAAAGATATGGAATATAGTCCTAGAAAAATTTTCACATCATCCCAAATAACGATATGATGACATTCTTTTGAAAAACAATTAAATTGATTCAAAATGCAAGGCTTATAATTGAAAATTAAAATACAAGACTAAACCTCAGGCAAAAAAATCTCAATGGATGAAATGAAGATATACAATTTTATAATATAATGGGCATAAGAAGATGTGATTAGCACAAATCTTTTACCAAGGGAAAGATTTCAAATATTCCCTCATCACAATGAAAGAAACTTTGTTGGGGTCATTGTTGGAATTAATGTACAAGCCCAATTTGTTGTGCCCGACTTTATAATTAGATTAATTAATATGATTAATTAATCTAGGCCCATTGATGACCCTATTACGAATAGGGTTAGGGTTTTGAGGTGCACATATTAATATGTACACTATTGTAAAGAAAGAATGAGAGTTGTTTTTCTGTAATATTCTAGCGCATGATTTTTCTCTTGCTAGCACAAAGAGAAAAATCAATTCTCTCGAATCCATTCCAATAGTTGGAGAGTGATGGAGTTCCAGATTCAAGCTCGCTGTATGGATTTCTGTTAGAGGCTGGACATTTGGACAGCTGGTGGTGACAAGGTTGTACCTCCCGTTTCAGATTTCAAATCTACGAGATTCATCAAAAGGTATATTCTTTATCACAGATTCTATTTAAGTGTAAGGTTGATACGAGCTATAGTTTCGGGTTTTGTTTAATTTTCGCTGTGCATGTATGCTTCGAAACCTTATAGTGGTATCAGAGCCTACCTTGTTACTTGTTAGAATTTGTTAATACTTTGATGAATTCAATAGTAGATTGAATTGATTTCTTGTTTCTGGTTTTTGAGAAAATTAATTTTTTTTTGTTGTAAATCTGATTTGAAAAGGAAAATTAATTTTTGGTCGGAAAAACACTTGGAACGGACTTGGCGGGCGAGAGACGCCGCCGCCGTTGCACGGTGGCACACCATGGGAGTAGCAGCGTGCTTCCACAATCTGTGCAGCGCGCTGCTGCACGAGTGAATGACGGTAGCAGTGCTGCTACTGGTTGCAGCGGCAACAGTTGCCGCTGCTGCAGCGGCGTACGCAGTCATTGATTTGCAACGATAGCGTCGCCGATGCACTGTGACGCAGCAGCGTGGCTGCTCGATTACAGCGCGATGACGCTGTAGCAACGCCATCAAGAGACGGGGTTGCCACCAACAAAAGACGCAGCGCCGTGGGTGCTAGCGTCGGTGCCGCTCGGCCAAGAGGAGAAAGGTTTAGGATTTGAGAGAATTTTGGGGGCGGGGGCCTCCTCTGCAATTTTGGAAATTGTAAGGACCCGTTTGCAATTATGAATTAGGGTTTGATTTGGAGGCGGGGGCCTCTTGTGCAATTTATGAAATTGTAGGCCTCGTGTGCAATTATGAAATAAGGGTCAAATTATAATTTTATAAATAGAGGGCCTGTCTTGCAATTTTTCGAAATTGTAGGGTCTGTTTGTAATTTTGAATTATGGGGTCAAATTGCAATTTTTTAAAAGGATTTAAAATTTGATTTTGAATGTGTTTGATCCAATTTAAAACTTTGACCAGAAAATTAATTTTGACCCAATTCAAAATTTTATTTTAAAATTCACGACTTTCAAATTATTATTAAAATTGGATTTTAACAAAATATATAATTTTGACCCTAAATTGAATTTTATTTTATTTAGGAGTTTTATCCTAAATTAAAATGTTAATTCGATTTGCCCTAATTTAAGAATTAGAGTTTGGACTTTAATTTAGTGTTTAATTAAAATTTGATTTTAATTAAATTCGATTTAATAATTAGTTAATTTGATTAATTGATTATTAATTGAATTTTATTTAGGATTTGATCCTAAATTGAATTAGCCCTAAAATCTTTAAATTGGAGTTGGACTCTAATTTAGTATTTAATTAAATTTTGATTTTAATTAAATAAACCCGTTAATTAATGTAATTAATTAATTAATTTGAATTTTATTTTACTAAATTGAATTTTATTTTACTTTAGGAGTTTTATCCTAAATTAAGATGTTAATTTAATTTACCTCTTTAAAATTAGAGTTGGACTCTAATTTGGTATTTGATTAAAATATGATTTTAATTAAATAAGACCCGCTAATTTATTTGGTTAATTAATTATTCTTCCGATCCGTTTTATCTAAATTAGTTTAGACGACCTAAATTGCTAGAAACTTGAGATTTGTTTATATAATATTAGATATTATATTATAATACCTTTATGTGATGAGTGTGTATTTAGCGGATGATTATGGACTCGGCCCATGTGATTGGTTTGGATGTATGGTTAATTTACTGCTTTTGTTGGTTGGGTCTGCAAGCCTATTATTATTTAATTGGGCATGCGTACCTATTATTTAATTTATTTGAGCCTGCGAGCTCTAGTTTGTAGATATGGGTCTGCGTGTCCTTTGATACGGGCCTGCATGCCAACTAGTATAGGATACAGGTTGGAGCTGGTCACAAGAAAACAACTAGTATAGGATACAAGTTGCAGTAGCAGATGGAGATTATTGCATTTAGCATTCGATGATCCAATGCAATGTCCCCTAGGAATTGACCAACTAGTCTTCTTCATGGCTCGAGAAGACTAGATAGATATTGTCCATAATCATCCACATTAATATTGTATGTATGATTAATTGCATGGTGTATGTTAGTTAATATACATAGGAATGATGAGACAAACCCCTCACTTAATATTATATTAAGTCATACGCTTTCCATTGTTATAATGAAAAACCAGAGTTTACTATCGATGTCAGCTTGTTGAGTCACTCAAGACTTCTCAATGGTAGATATGTTTCTCATTATAAAGTATCAGATACTTCTGAACAATGGGTCAGACTTAACCAAAATAACATCATTTTTGAGTCAATCAAAAGTGATATAATTTTGGAAGTAATTTATTAAATTCGTATTAATTGGTTAATACAAAGTTCCTTCCATTGTTATAGTGAAAAACCAGAATCCGCCCTCGATGCAGCTTGTTGAGTCACTCGAGGCTGCAAGTGGGAATGTGTGTTTTATCACTATGAGACATAAGCTGTTTCTGAACAATGGGTAGAATTTGACCGAAATATATCTTTTGTTGAGTCACTTAAGGAGATGAGGTTTTGGAGGCACAATCAAGTAAATACATAAGATGTGTGTGACAAAGAGTTGTCTACTTGATGATCTAGGAGTCACATGGAGATGTGATTGATAGGAGTATCTACCTGGATGTTTCATTAGAGCTTGTTGAGTCACTCAAGGGTCTAATGAAATAAACGGGATCCTAGCCTACTGTGAATCTAACAGGATTCTACGAGATTAATGTTGAGGTTCATTAATTCAAGTAAAACAGTGGGAGCAATCGATTTAATAAAAGACCTTATTAAATTGATTTATGTATGATAATACGTGATTCTATTTTTGATTTATTATTGTTGTTGTATGAGTTTTAAAATTTGAGTTGTTACTTGAACTTATGGAGTGTAAGTGACACTCTGTAAGTTCATTAGACTAAAATCCTTAAATTGGCGTCATCCTTTGAGAAATGATCTCAAAACACGACATGATCAAGAATACTCTTCTCGAACATGCCAATAATAGGACAGTACATTTATAATTGCGAGGCTTCCTTAACCGAACTGAAGAAGTGAGAAGTTTGGTGAATCTTCTACTTCAGTTTTCTATTTGATAGAGGTTAAATAATCTACTTAGCCAATCGAGTATTAGATACTGATAATATACAATGGCTAAAAGTAGAATAATTGCGAAAAATGGTGATATAACTATTTGTAGGTAATAAAGCAAATGTTTCTTGAACAGCTTAAGAAGCAATCACCTTTCTTTGCCTTCTGATTCGGTTTATAATTAGACAATTGTTAATTACAGTTCTTATGAAGAACGACACTTCCACTTCATGTTTGGACATGAAGCGATTATCCTCTTTAATTAAGAATAATAATTATTCGTTAACTTAGATGGGATACTATGCAAGTGAGGTAAGTAACAAATAGTCTACATTCTGAATATTAATAAGGCATGGAAGACATTTGACTGATTCAATTAATAGAGATATATGTATATCTCACCTTGGAGGTAAATTGACAAGTCAAATTTTCTTTGAAAAAAGGAAAAGTGGGATGATTGATCCACTGAGGCTGTTACATTTGGATGTAAGCGGACATATGTCAGAGTGGTCTTTAATCACTAGATAACCATGATTGTCATTGTTATCTATAATAAAGTTTAAATCTGAAAGTTTGAAAAGTTCAAATAATACAGATATAAATTAGAAGGCCAAAATGAGAAAAATATTCTAAGCACGTAGATTTGATCAAAGTGAAGAATATTTCAAAGTGATTGACTTTAAGATTGTGTTATGAGAACATAATTTTCACATAGATAACTCTTTCATATACGTCTCTGCACAATGACGAATATGAAAGGACAAAAATTGCAATTGATGCAATCATTGATGAAGTCACGCAAAATCTCCAAAACAGTTTTTGGAGCTTTGCACTGAAAACTTTATATTACACACTTAGTCGTGTTCCATGATAATCGGTTGATGAAGGTCCATATAAGATATAGATTTCAAAGGTCTAATCTTCCTTGCGTTAAGACTTAAGACCTCAATACTTATTAGAAGTATACCAAATTTGGATAAGCAATAGCTTTAGTCCAATATGTATATTGTGGGATATCCAAAAGATGGTTGGATATTATTTCTACATTCCTATCGAGAAAGAAAGTCTATCTCGAATTTTGTCAATATCTAAGAGAGTACAGTGGGAATAAAAGTAGAACATGAAAGAGTTCATGATTACACATATATACTCAACCGATAAAATAAGCTCGAATATGTGTTTGCATAGGATGAGGCACAGATCGATGCTTAGGACGCGATCGTTACTCAGGACGTAGTGACGAATGAGAACACACTAGCTCCATGTAAAGATATTAGGATCATGTATACTCTATTGAGTTACACTTCCCTGATTGCTAATATTGTATTAGTCATCAAGGATAATGAGCCTATATTTACATAGAAGCTAAGTCAAACGTTGACTAAATGAGATGGCAGGAAGCCATTGAATTCGAGATAAAAACAAGTTTTGGAACTTGTTTGATTCACCTGAAATGGGTAAGACCCATACGTTGTAAATGCGTTTACTCTGAATCAATTCGAATTCTGCTTGCAGTAGAAACATGCTGTAACAATGGGATTTTTGAATCCTTATATATACTTAAACATAGTATACTAGCTACAGATATCTATAATAGATTAAAGCAAGCCTCACGAAACTAGAATCTTAATTTTGATGAGATAATCAAAATGTTTAATTTTATCAAAAGTTGAAGATAAAGAATGTGTGTATATAAAAGGTTAGTAGGAGTGTTCAATATTTCTGATACTATATGTAGATGACATATTATTGATCAGAAGTTGAGTCTCTAACCTTTAAAATGAAAGTACAATTATTTTGAATTTCTCCATGATGGATTTGAGAAATAAGACCTTCACTTTGGGAACCAGAATCTATAGAGATAGATTTGGAAGGTTATTTTGATTTCTCAATCCACGCACATAGATGTAATGCTAATAGGGTTAGCATGAATGAATCCAATGTAGGATTCTAACCCAAAAGTTTTGGAGTTAATCGTTTCAAAATGGTGTTTAGAACACATATTGAGAAAGATTGATGTGGAGAAGATATTTGATTGTTTGACAATAATATCTTAAACGCAACACTATGTACAATACCTTTTGTATTATTGAGTACTTGAGAAGTACTAAGAATGCAGTAGACATGAGGAGAAATATACACTTACAGTCTTTAGGTATAGAGATACCATCCTTTAGTCCGGGAAGGGATGAAGGAAACATTCAGTCTAATTGTTAATTAACTCATAGTAGTGGTGTGGTCAGTTTGAAATAGTTCAAACAAGAGAGACCGCTAAATATACAACCGAGACCAAATACATAAGTGCTTGTGAAGCAATCTCGATAAGTTCATTAGTGAACTATAACTGTTCCCAGCATTGTAGCTCCAGTAATGAGTACTGTAACGACAATGGAGCCATCGCGCAAGCGAGGGAACTGGGTCTCATCGATGATCTGAGTATGTATTTAGGGGCTACTATCTTATTCGAAGATTGTAGAAAATAGAATCGTGTCCACTAACCTTGAGAAGGTTGAATATGTGAAGAGTCACATATTGAAGATCCACCTGTAAAACCATTATCCCAACAGGAATATGATTATCATATAAACTCATTATGTATAAGATACATGAGTTATTGGATCTAGTGGGAGAATATCAATGTTATGCTCTAAATCTAATCGTTGAAATAGCATAACACATATTATCATTGTTACAATAAAGGCAGATCTATTATTAAATTGAGTTTATTTCACTATTTAGATAATAGAGTCCGTAGAATAAGTTTAAGTAACTTGTAAGTCACAAGGTGTTGTGACTGTGAGATACAAGTTATTAATATCTTATTCTAAAATTTTCCCTAGTCGAAGTAACAACAAGATATGGATATTGTTGTTGTAGCTAGACTAGCATGTGTTGCATTTCTTTCTTATGAAGAAAGTAGCTTATCTCACAAGCTAGAATGTAAAGGGACATTCAAATGAACACATGGATGCATTGTTAGATGAACAAAGCATTGGATGACCCGCCAGGAGATTCCACATGGATAACTATCCAAGCGTCAGTGGTGAATCTCTAATGCGCGGTTGTGGATTTGGTCCTTTGACTTGAGGACGTCATAGAATCTTATATGAGGATTGCTATACTTTGGCGAGCGTTGATGTTGGCTCTTGAGAGGGAGTCATCAGGATGACGTCGTACGGGTATAGTGAGAGTCATATGAAGGTTGTGTATATCCAATAAGAGGATTCGTCACTCCTGGGTAGTAGGAGATTATAACCTGTATTTCGCTCACTTAAGTTGATGTAAATTCCTCGGCCGGGGTAAAGTTATGAGTTGAAAATGTGTTTTCAGTCATAACATGATCAACTAAGATAAGAAGTGAATAACATAATTGGTTGAAATGAGATTGACGCTATCCATATATCTTAACCAATTGGGTTATATTGATGAAGGGATTATATTTCCACGGTAACTGTACATGAACTAGTCTTGTCATGCCACATGACATTTCCTTTCACATGGATTGCCTTGACACATTGCTAGATGTCAATCTAGGATGGCGACATGAATTAATCGATCTTGGTGAGTCGAGGATGAATTAAAATAGAGATTTAAATTCATCTTATTCCAATCAGATTGGAATAATAATAACACAACGTTTGCCATCGTGAATGGAACCTAATGGGTCACACACAAAAGGCGAGAATTAAGTATCTGGAATTGGATCTTGTCCAAGTGGGAGATTGTTGGAATTAATGTACATGCCCAATTTGTTGGGCCCGACTTTACAATTAGATTAATTAATATGATTAATTAATCTAGGCCCATTGAGGGCCCTATTACGAATAGGGTTAGGTTTTTGAGGTGCACATATTAATATGTGCACTATTGTAGAGAAAGAATGAGAGTCGCTTTTCTGTAATATTCTAGCGCATGATTTTTCTCTTGCATGATTTTTCTCTTGCTAGCACAAAGAGAAAAATCAATTCTCTCGAATCCATTCCAATAGTTGGAGAGTGATGGAGATCCAGATTCAAGCTCACTGTGTGGATTTCCGTTAGAGGCTGGACATTTGGACAGCTGGTGGTGACAAGGTTGTACCTCCCGTTTCAGATTTCAAATCCACGAGATTCATCAAAAGGTATATTCTTTATCACATATTCTATCTAAGTGCAAGGTTGATCCGGGCTATGGTTTCGGGTTTTGTTTAATTTTCGCTGTGCATGTATGCTTCAAAACCTTACAGTCATTACATCGAAAAGTAGAGACGGATGAAAACAATACATTACTGTCGCCAAATAACCCTATTATTATCTTTTTGAGACATACAAAGTACAATGATATTAATGAAGGAAGAGTCACAATTTGGACAGAGAACAATGTCTTAGATGTTGAATAATTTGACGCGAAATAATTGACTTATTTTCTTCGAGTACTATGTCACACAATAAGCATATTTAATAGCAAGGGTTCCAAAGTTTTTTTTTTTTTCAACCTCTTGCTTATTAGATAGCTTAGACGATGCCACTTCTTTTACTATAGATCTCCCTGGATCATCTTCAAAATATTTATGAATAATGATTACCTTTTACTTGAGAGCTTATTCTAGTAAGAGTTAACATCCCAAGATAAGCATTCACATCATATTTTATCTTGTGGGCTATAAGTTTTCCTAAGTTGAACTACCATTGCCATATAACTTAGAATATGAATAATCATTTAATAACTTAAAATTCCAAGTAGTTCAGTGGTTAAAACAAGTAAAAACAATTAATCACTTACTTGGTTGGCAGTACCCCAAGATGTCTTGACACATATGTTAAAATTCCAAGTAGTTCAGTGGTTAAAACAAGTAAAAACAATTAATCACTTACTTGGTTGACAGTACCCCAAGATGTCTTGACACATATGTGCCCCAGCACTCTACATAATCATAAAACCTTTGCTCTAATACTATTATCGACGAACCCATTTTGGTGACAATTTTTCTTCACTTATTCTAAGAAATGACGTGAAAATATAATTAGTTTTATACATGAAATCTATTTTATTATAGTATTATTCAACTATCCAAAAGTTACTTATAATTTTAAATAAATCTTGATTTTCGAAAATAGAACATTTGAAGTTTATAATAACACAGTTCAATATATGGTCAGAATATGCTCATAACATAAATGTTTGCATATCAAAATTGTGATGTGTTGAAGGTACCGTAACACCGGCTACTAAAATAACATATTTGTATCGTAATAGTCATTTATAATCGTGATATGTTTTAGGTATCATATCATCGGAGACCCGTATGTTATAGAAATTTTAGACCATCTATATGTTCCGATAATAATAATAAAATGGTGTTATAGAAACCATCATAAAGTAATATCATATCAAAATAACTTTTATTAATAACATATATATTTTTTATAAAAATATGTAGTGATAATAATACATGTACATTTTAGTGAACCTCATAATTTAAAGGTCATTACCTAGTGCATCATCATCTGTCTTGTCTTCTGGAATCCTGTGCCAACTATTTCATATTATCTATTTAAAATTATAATAATCATGGAATGAACAATCACGTGTCCAGTGAGCAAAATATGGTGTACGTGTAATGTTTGCACCTTCAAAAAATCACATATTGGGCCCCTGACACATCTAGTCCATAATGCAAGTGCTCATAGAGCTTTACATGAGCTATAATAATCATATATCAAATGTAGGAAATCTCTTAATTGTAAGCTAGGTTGGCACCTTCAAAGCCTCCCAAGGGGGTACTTACCTATGATGATCATTACTTAATTGGGACCGCAAGCTATCCCTCTATGGTCAATAATTGATATGATAGGTGTTACTAATTGCAAGTGTACAAATCACACAAGTAATATAGTGTACTTTGAGTCTAGATATCGTACCCACAGGGATTGTGCAGAGATTGTATAAATTGTATTTTAAATTAAAATCCTTAACCAGAACAAAATAAAGCTTGGTTTGAGAATTTTTGTAGACAACTAAACTAATTATTAAACTAAAAAGACAATATTTGATTTATGAAAACTATGAAATAAACTGTTGGAATTATGAATCCACTTTAACTCTATCATCCATATTTTGACTGAGACATTTAACAACAATTTATGGGGTTTTGAAAATTCATGTTCCTAATATTATTAAAACTCTCTTTTAAACAGTAAATTAAAATCTTTTCCTACAAGAGATCCGACTATATTTCTATGACGAATCCAAACATGTAGAAAAGTATTATCGTTTTATGAACACTATTGAAGATTACACAAAGCATATGGGTATATTTCCATCTCCTATCAAACTTTGTGGCAATTAATTCAAGTCAAATGTTTTCTACTTTTTTGACCATAGAAAAACATCACATGCATCATATAATCACGCTTCCAAAATTATAGATGAAAACTAATTCACAATTAATTGCATCAAACCCATAAATTGCATAATTTAAATGTAAAATCAAAACATGGAATCAAGAGATTAAAGCATCATCACAATTCTAACATTAAAAGTCTAGCCGGATACATGATAGAAAATAAATTACAAGAAAGATGGTAGGATGTCATCCCTTTCATATTCTTGATCTTGTATCTTCAATCTTGAATTTGGGTTTGCATGGATCCCTCGACAATTGAACAGAGTTTTGGCATAAAGTATGACAAGTTGGGAACCCCAAAAATGTGCCTCAAGTCATGTATATATAAGTTTTTTCAAAACCTAGGTGAAAAGAAAAGAAAAGCTACTGAAAATCGCAAAAAAATCCAGCTGCACGACCCAGTTGAACTACCGTGCGGCCGTGCAGTCAAATTTCATGCGGCCGCACGCGTCTAACTTTTCCACTTCTGCATATTTCTATTACAATCACGCGACCACGCGGTATTACATCATGCGGCCACGCGATTGATTCAATTCCGCGCAATTTCCATCTTTCAAATGCTGTAAGTTGGTCCTTGTTCTTTTATTGCATCTCAAGTCCATCTTCTTATTAAATTAATCTTTATTGTACACTTTTAATAATGGCCTTTATTGTATATTTCAATCCTTGCATTATTATATACTGTCCACGTATTCTGCACCATTATCTTTTCATATGTCCAACATTTCAATGTACGTTTCTTCAAGATCAATATTCATTTTATTATTATTTCAATCTAAAATGTATTCTTCCCTAGTTTCTGACTGAATTTCGAATTGTTCGTCATCTATACTTTTAGATATAAATCTTTTTAGAGTGTTTGGCACTAATAGAATTCTTAATGTTTCTTTTTTTTTGACACAAGATATTTTGAATAGAAAATAACTCAATTATTCAATTGTTCCACAAGTTAAAAATTTGTTTTTTTTAGCATTTTTATCATAACTACTATTGTTTCTGAGATTTGTCTTTCGTAATTTATTGTCCCATTTTTCATATTTACAGAAGTCTTTGAAGATGGTCTTAAAATTTTAGCTCCTTCATATATTTGGATAAAATGATAAGCTGGTATACAAGAGACGATCTAGAAATAAATTGAATTATTAAAGAATTTTCGCAATTTGGCATAATATTTTTTTTTCAGTTTGCTGTAGAAAGAAGACTCATTTTGGGCCAAAAAAATGTTTACCCCTATGAGGAAATTCCATACAGACCTGCTTTTTAAATTTCAAATTCATTAATCAAAGGATAATGGTATTAGTTCAAAACTCAGGTACTAATTAACATTTTCTATAATAATAATTAATAATATAAAATTAAACCATTCCTAATTAAACCCATAAGTTCATAACCCACCCCCAATTTACAGCTGCCATCTCCATTCTACAACCCTAACATCATCGACCACTTCCTCCCCTCTGTCTCCCCCACCCTAAACCATCGTCAATCACTCACTCGGATATTAAAATGGATGGTGAAAGTTCTATAGCCAACTTATGAAGCAAGTTTGGCTGCTCCTCAAATAGGTCAGGCAAATGTTTCCTCATGACTTCTTCCAGTTTAAGATCATTAGATCCAGTTTAAGTCCAGTGAGAAAGACAATTTACAATGTCGGATGATGATGATTAAATTGATATTGGTCTCGTTCGTCATATCGGTGTTTTGTTACACCTTGCCGACCAATCCGATATCACCACCCATAAACTGAGTCCCTTTCAAATTACAAAAAGAATAATTTTTTGCTAAATTTGGGCGAAGATGACTAATGCTTTATTTTAACACCTCTTGTATGAGAAGAGTGTTATCTCTTCTCTGAGAACTAAAGCAACTCTCCGAGCCTACTATTTTTTTATTTAATCCTTGATATAGTTGAATTGTTGTAGAAATTTGAGTAGAAATTCAGGCAGCTTCATTTCCTCTGTTTTTGACAATTGCAAAGGATGGTGTTAATCTGTCATAAATTGAAGTTGGGTTCTTCAGGCTTGCGATTGGTTGTGGCGGTGGTTCTCAGGTCACGTCTTCAAAGTTGAAGGGGCATTTTGGTGGTGGTCTGGTGCTAAGATGGTGGAGTTTGACGGTGTGATGTTGGCTATTGTCTCAGGTCACATGTTGACGATTGTTTCAGGTCACATGATAATGATTGTCTCAGGCCACACATTCAGTGGTTTCGATCTTGTGGTTGTGATGATGGCAACGACATTGGTCATGGTCTTGTGAACACAGGAGGTGGTGGTGGGTTGGTGGCTGTGACCATGATGCAACAATGATTGTGACCAGAAGTTACCGTGGTTGTGACTTGTGATGTGACCCTAAAATTAATTTGTGACTTAAAAAAATATGTGTTCATGTCCGCAAGGTTGCCAATCTTCAGGATCGATTCCTTGGCTATGCTCACTATCAATAATCATGTTGTGCAAAATGATACATGTCTTCATTATCTTTCCCAAATCCTTTGCATTCCACATACGGGCTGGACCTTTGACAATATGCCACCGACTTTGCAATACTCCAAATGCTCGTTCCACGTCCTTTCTTATTCTTGATGTTTGGCAAATAGTTTTTCCTTAATAGAAGATGGATGAGAAACGGATTGTATAAGAGTTCTGTATTCTGGGTATATTCCATCTGATAGGTAATACCCCATATTGTAGTGATGACCTTGTATTATGAATTCACACGATGGAGCAACATCATTGATAATATCATCAAAAAATGGAGATCGATCTAAAACGGTAACATCATTATTAGTACCAACCATACCAAAAAATGCATGCCAAATCCATAAATCTTGGGAAGCTACAATCTCTAAAATAAGAGTAGGCACTTTTTTAAAACCATTAGTATAGGTACCATGCCAAGCTGTGGGACAGTTTTTCCAATGCCAATGCATACAATCTAAACTTCCAAGCATACCTGGAAATCCTTGAGCCTCACCTTCTTTTAGCAACCTAAAAATATCATCTTTGTTTGGTTTTCTTAAATACTGATTTTCATAAATCCCTATAATAGCATCACAAAATTGCTTTAGGCTTTCAATTGCAGTGCTTTCTCCAATCTGAATATATTCATCAACGAGGTCAGCAGGACAACCATACGCAAGCATGCGCATTGTGGCTAGAACCTTTTGTGGCGGACTCAATCCAAGCTTACCAACGACATCAACCTTTTGTGTAAAGTAATCACCATAACTTTCAACACCCTGTAAAATTTTCTTGAATAATTCAATATCCATTCGAAATTGACGTCGAAAATGCTCCGGCGTGTACTTTGAATCATCTCCTTTGAAGTAGTCATGAAGAATTAAATTATTACGCTCTTCTCTGTCATGACGAATATAGCGTCTACCAAGTGTGGAGCCACCATGAGGACGTTTTCTGTTGGCCAACATTCCAGAAATTGTTGTACAAGTATGACTTGTAGAGGTTTGAATGGAATCACAAGTTTTTCTAGCTGAAGATGTATCATCCCCCAATGGCTCAGCTAACAGTTGATTGGTAAGTGAAAATGAATCATTACTTGATGATGAACTATTGGAATCCAATTCATAACTTGGTCAAGACATTAGATTTAAACACAAACCTATTAACCAAAAAATGTAAAAAGTATTTTTCTCTTACATCAAAGTAATTATTAAATTAGATTCCAATAATCAGTTTAAATAAATAGATTTGGTTATTCTAATAATCCGATTTAATACTAAATCTAATAATATGGTGATTATTTGCAATTTTAATTGATATAGGTGTTTTAAACAAACAAAACTGCAAATATTACTTTCAGAAAGGGGGGGGGGGGGGGGGGGAAGAAGATAAAGAAGGGATTTGATAATTGATTACCTCTTGATTTGCTTGGAACTGAAAAATCAATAAATCAAACAAATAAATGATGGGTTTGGTTGTTGAATAATCAAGAAGTGAAAAGCTCATCAAGAATCGATCAATATCACAATAAAATGAAGAGATTGTGGGTTTTTTCAAACAATTATTTGGAGATGACCTTTGTTTCTTCATTCGCATGTTGCTCAGCGTCAAAGTCCACAACAACATGACATTTTTGAATGCGAGGCTTTCAAAAATTGAATGGAATCCAATCTGGTTTTCAACTTTCTTCGACCATTAATCCTACCAATTAGGATCACACTTAAATGCTTTGCATGGTATAAGTTATAATCTTTGTGCCCACCGAGTACTAATTGTCGTATCTACTTTTGGAGAGAGAAAAAATAATAGAAAGAGGAAGAATAAAACCTGAAGTGGACTGTGGATGAGGAAGAAAAGATTAACGAGATCTTTTTTCTTTTGATTACAAAATAACAGAAAGTGAATTTTACAAGTTTAATAGTTTAATTTTAAATAAATAAATGCCACGTGGGCATTAATTTTAGGTTGTAGACATAATGCATTGGAGTTCACTTTTTTACTTCAATGTCTATTTATTAAACATTAATTAGAAGTCCAATTAATTGCTGTCAAATGTCACCTTTTTTTATACTTAAACCATGTCCTATTGGAGATGCTCTAACTCGATCTGAACTGAATTCATTCATACCTAGAGGTAACACATGTAACACCAACTAGAGTTTGGACAGAAAGAAAAAAAACCACGGCCACTTCTCATCTTCTCCTCTACACTCCATAGTGGCCGCCTTCTCCTCCACCACATGTGATCATCACATTTTGCTTCCGCTAGTGACTGCCGCCTATAGCCTTCGTCGTCGCTAGTCCGCATAATAGGTATTTTTATAATTCTTTGTAGATGATTTCTCATTTGAGAAAAGATCTTGCTTGAGTTTCTTCTTGTTGTTGGGTTTATAATATATGATTGGTAATTTGATTGTTTTGTTAAACTTATGACTTGAAATCTCATTCTAATGATTGGAAATGGATATTGAATTATGAATTATACGATACTTATCGTTTTCTGCTGGGTTTTAATTTTAGTTTATGATTAGGACTTAGGATTTAGGATCATATCTGGATAAGTTAAAAAGTTTACTTATTAGATAATAAGTAAATAAATCTTAAAATAATAGATTTCTATTTTCCTATTGACTATTGATCAAATTTAGGGAAAAAAAATTGCTTATTTTGACGACGATAAAAGTTAGAATGAATTTATATTTTGATTTAAGAGTTTAAATATTATTTAGCCCTTATTAAAATGCATTTTATAATAGTGATTTTTAAGAGAATGAGTGATTAAAAAATAGGAAAAAGTTTTCGATTTACGTATAAAGTAATTTTATTAAAAAATGTGTGGTTGAAAATGAGTTTGGAAAATAATGAGTCTCAAACAAGGGTTTAATCTTCTATATCTATCTATATCTTCTATACATATATAATAATAGGATAACCGTAACCATTTTACGCACATAGTTTCCCGCACATTTTCACCGATCATTTTAGGAAATTTCTTATTTTTATTAATTTATTTTAATATATGAATTAGGAAAATTCAGTTAATGCATGTAATAAATGATTTATGGATTTTTGAAAAAAAAGGACTAAATATAAAAAGTTAAATTATAGATTATTTTTTTCTTTTGATAATTATTGGCTTATTGCATTATTTTGAAGTCGAAAAATATGCAATAAAGGTGTCAAATCCAAGATCTCAACGAGAAGTTTAATACAAACTAATAAATGAGAGCAAACTCTAAACATATATTATTCGTAAAATCGTTTAAAATACTAAATGTAAAAGTCTTACTTCTAATTTTTACTTTTCCAACATCTAATCTTTTTAATTTATCTCATTTAAGTCCTAAATTGATACCTATCATTTCTTACCCAAGTTCAATTTGACCTAAATGATTAATTTTGAATCTTTTTCTTATCAAATTGAAAGAAATAATAGATATTCGATCTTTCTAAATAAATTCAATTAAATCATTTAATTCTTTGCAACTTTAGATTTCGATAAACTCATTGGTTTAATTTGTAAAATAGAAGGTGTTAGCAAAATCATTCTATTTAAAAATAGAATATGGTCAACATGTTTATTTAACATGCACAAAAATAGTATGTGCAATTTTGGAAAATGAGTTTTAAAGAACGTGTGGTTGAGAATGATCATTGGAAAAAATTATTTTCGAAGAATCAATTCTATACAAATAAGTAATAAAGTTTATGTCTTGTAGGTTGAACTCCATTTATAAATTGAGATGTCTTAAAGAACGTGTGGTTGAGAATGATCATTGGAAAAAATTATTTTCGAAGAATCAATTCTATACAAATAAGTAATAAAGTTTATGTCTTGTAGGTTGAACTTCATTTATAAATTGAGATGTCTAGATGATTTTTTGTATATAAAGTTAATTATATTTGTAATATTCATTCAATAAAATTTAATTAAAATTTGTATTTCGTATGATTTTACATTAATTTAAATACAGGACCGCGTATAAGTTTGTCACTTGTAAGTTTAACAAATAGCAACATTTAATTTAAGTTTGAGCAATTTTTATTTTTTAAAATATTTGATAAATTTTTTTTCGTAATGCGTTTGTTTTTTTTACATGTAATGAAATGAAATATTTGTTAAATATATTTAAATATCAATTATTGCATTAAGATAGTTAGTACAAATTCTTATATTTCTATATGGGGAGTCGATAAATTAATCCTGTAAATGTCTATTAGCCTCTTTATTTCATTTTACGATTTGAAAATTGTAAACATTTCAACTTTTAGAAATCCAAAAACCATAAGCTCAATTTCGATCATCAAATTAAAATTGTAAAGTACAGAATAAGTCGCAATTTTATATTTTACTTTTTTTTAGTAAAATGAAATAAAATATGCAAGTTGTAATTTTATGTTTTATTTTTTTGAGTATTTTTCATTATATATGAATGCACAATTTATGTCGGACATTGTACTTTTACAACTTATTCAATAAATAATTGTCAATTATATCTTCCGCGTATTGCACGGGTTCGATTACTAGTTAAATAATAATAAACGATATTGCAACCAATGATGATCGTTAGTCAACGGTAAATTGACACCCTAGCTCACTAACAATCTTGGATTCTCCTGTGGCCACTTGTGTATTTTGTTTATCTCTGTTTATCTTGTCACCGTTCTGTTAAAGTTGTGAAATGAATGAGTGGGTAACGTTCAGGATTTTGATAACTTTAGTGACCAAACTCGACGTGTGAAACTTTAGTACGCAGTTGAAGACACAGACATAATTAGCAATTATTATTGGAACAATTAACTCCTTAAATTCTCCCCATTTTATTCATTAAAATGATTTATATTGATGTTGATGATCTGCATTTTAAAAAATTAACTAATTGCTACAATTTACATCAAATGCTTAGGTAGCGTTTTGTTTGTATTTCATTTTCTATTTTCAAAACGTTTTCTATTTTCTATTCTTAGTTTTTTTTTTTAAATTTGTTGAAAACGCGTTTGGTTTGTCATTTTTTAAAATTGTTTTTGAAAATAAAAAATTAGAAAACACGTTCTGTTTGAAATTTTGTAAAATACTAATTTGAGTATTTGTAATTAATTTACTTGTGTTTTAAATTATATAATTTCTCGTGTTTTGAAAACTTACAAAAAATAGATAAAATTAATAATAATCTAATTTTGTAAATATGTTTTTTGGAATGACAGTCACTTGATTTATTTATATTCAAGCTATATCAGTTTTGCTCACATTCAGTCACAGTGTCCACAAAATTGGTCACAGACGGTCACAATTTTTCATATCGAGCAGTCACAGTGTGTTCAGAAACTGGTAACAATCAGTCACATTTTGCTTAAGCATTGGTCACAATCAGTTATAGTGTGCACGATATGCAACAAGGGTGCTGGAATTTGGTCACAAAAAGGTCACAGTTAATAAATATTCTGTCTGAATTGATTACATGGGATTACAAAGTTGAGTCATTGTTCATGTCAACCAGTCACATCGCGCTCCAAAAATTGGTAATAATCAGTCACAGTTTGCTTAAACATTGGTCACAGTCAGTTATAGTGTGCAAAATAATCAAACAGTGTGACTGAACTTGGTCACAAAAGGTCACAGTTAATAAATATTCTGTCTGAATTGATTACACAGTTGAATCATCGTTGATACCAAGCAGTCACAGTGTGTTAAGAAAACTGGTAACAATTAGCCACAGTTTGTTTAATCATTGGTCACAATCAGTTATGGTGTGCACAAACAATGGTTATAATCATTCACATTGTGTAGGATGAAAAATGAATAGTATTTTATTCAATATATCTGAGAACACAGTTTATATGAAAAAATGTAATAATAAGGCAATACAATGAAATGAATATCTTCATATATATATATATATATATATGTTATATATTTATTATGTATATGATGATTTAAGTTTTGTGTTAATTAGTTTAAATGACTTTTCATTAGTTTAGTTCGAATGTTAATTTTAGATTGTTGATTTTGAGTTAGTAGATGGATATATTGCAATTTTTGAATTGTTGGAGTTTTAATGAAATTTTAGAATGTTATTTTTTATAAAATATATAATTGATGATTAATTTTGGAGTAGTTAATGATGTTGAAGGTTGACTGAAGTTGTGTTTGAGTTTTGGATATGTTGAAGTTGAATTTTTTGGTGTTATTGTGACATTTTGATTCCCCCTACAAGTTGGCTAAGTCCAATTTATAGGGGAGATTCTGCCGAAATTTTCATAGGATTTTATAACTAAAAAATGAAATAGTCGCACAATATTTTCAATTGACTTCTTCAGATAAGGTATTATAATTATTGAATACTACAAATTGTTTAATTATCTATTTATTAGTTATTAAGAAATAACTAATAATTTATCTTAACTGTTTGTAGGCATTTTATCAAGATTCTTACTCAATGGAGGAGATAGACGATATTAGAAATTTATGGGCTAAATACTTCTATGAATCTTATATGTAAATTTTCATTTTTTATGTTAATATATATGTGAACATTTGTAATAACTATCATTAATATTAATGTAAATTGACTTATATAATTTTATTATGCATTTCTGTTGGTTATTTGTTGATTTTTGATAGTTACATTTGACGATGAGGTATTTTTGGATTTAAAAAAAGAAAAAAAATAGAATATGCGTCGGTTGTACAGTACAACCGATGCATATTCTATTTTTTTTTGAACTTTATGCGTCGGTTTTTTATACAACCGACGCATATAGTTATACTTTTTGCGTCGAATAACAATCGACGCATATTCCCTTTACCATGTACGTCTGCACCATATCGTCACTTCTACAACCGATGCGTATTGTCTTTTACAACCAACACAAATGACTGAAACTGTATTAGTGTAAGCGAAAAGAGAAACTAATAAGATACAAGCAAGGAAACAAAAGAATACTAAGAAATTAGGACACTAATCTAATATACTCCATGCCAATTTTATCAAGCTTTACAAGTCCTTGAACTTTACCAACGAATTCTTTAGCCTTAAAAACTTTAAAGCTTCTCTCTTTATAGACTTTGTTCCCAAATCAGTCAGCTACGAAATTCCCTTCTCGCCAAATGTTCGAAATTATTCCCTCTATCTTTTCCAAATTATAGCAGATGGATTGTAAGATATACTGGACATTCCAAGGACCTTTCTTGTAATTTATCAATAGCATAGCAATCTTAGAACCAGTTTCAACGCATATTTTCTTAACTCCATGTTTCCTACAAAGTTCAAGGCCGGTTTCAATAGCCCTTAACTCAGCCTCTAAAATGGAGCAGTCATCATAATACTCATAGAAACCCCAAGACACTTGTCCATGGTTGTTAGCTCCCCAAGTGCACTGGTCACGCAAGTAATAAAGTAGACGTGAGTTCAAGTATCATACCCATAGGGATTGTTGTAAATTGTATTTTAGACTATGGACCTTGACCGGAACAAGAGATTTGATTGAGTTGAAAATTTTGTTTTTGAAAATTAAAATAAAGATTAAACAAAAAATGACAAGATTTTATTTAAAAACTTATGAACACAAGTGCATTAGAAACATAAATCAATTTTGACTCTATCATCCATATTTTAACCAAATTATTTAAATACAATTCACGGGGTTTGAATTTTCATATTCCAAATGTAGTTAAAACTCCATTTCGAACAAGAATTACCACCTATTACTATGCATGACCCAACTATATTTCTATGTTTAATGCGAATATATAAGAAAGCTTTTAAAATATTTGTAAATACTATAGCAGAAAAGATGAAGCATAGGGGTATATTTCTATCCCTATCGGACTTTGTGGCAATTGAAACAAGTCTAATGAAATTCTAATCTTTCGAACTTAAGAAACCATAACATCAATCACATAATAATTGGCCAGAAAATTATATGATAATCAAAGCACGAATCGATTACATCAAAATCATTAATTGCATGAAATAAATAATAGATTAAAACATGAATTCAAGAATTCAAAACTTCATCACAATTCAAACACCAAAAATCTAGCATAGAAACATAATAAAAGATAAATCAAAATAAGAGTAATTGGAGTTTATCACCCTTTTCAACTCGTTGTAGAAGAATCTTCAATCATGCGCCAATTGGTTCCTTGAGAATTCGACAGCCTTTCGGGATCACCTTTGACAAGTTTGGAATCTCTAATTTTGTGCCCCAAGTCATGTATTTATAAGTTGCCTCAAAGCCTAGGTTACTTGGAGAGAAAGAATGCTGAATTTCGTGAAAAAGTCCAACAGTTAGCTCAGAAAATAACCATGCGATCGCTCAGGTTTCAGGAAAACATTCTGACCATTTTTGTCAAGACCATACGATAGTGTCGTTATAATTCCATGCGATCGCATGGTTTTCTGGTTAGAGTGCAATTTTCGTCTTTGAAGTGATATAAGTTGGTCCCTATGGTTTATTTGCACAGCAAGTCCTTCAACTTTTGATTGCTACAATTTTACCCCTAAACTTCTGATTTCTTCCAAATTTGATTTCTTCTTCGAATTTTCTTTCAATTGAGCATCGATTAACTTCATCAGCTCTTGATTTGCATAATTTGACACTTTTGTCATCAAATTGCTTGATTTTTACTTCAATTCCATTGTTTTCGTGACTTTGGGGTTATTCCTGAAATATAAATAAATACTAACAAAATAAATAACATATATTCTTAAACAATCGAATAAAATCCTATTTTTAGGATAGAAATAAGTGTATCAAATACACTTATCATCACCCCCAAACTAGAACTATTGTTTGTCCTCGAACAAAAACAAAACAAAACAAAACTATAAAATAAAAATAAAATTAACAAAATGTTTTTTTTCCAACTTATTTACCATGAGCTTCAACAATCCAAATTGATAATTCGCTTTAGAGAGGAAATATGAACAACTCAAAATATTTTCATTCATCCGATACTCAACTTCATTGCGTGTATGTGTGTGTGAATAGCTAAAAATCGAATGCAAACCCATATAAAAATATACTTGACACTGTTTTACTAGTCATGCAGAAATAAGCCCGAATCCCATGTGGTCAACAATGATTTTTTTTTTTTTTTCCTTACACTCTCATGGATGATCATAACCTTACTGTTTTTCTCTCATATCCCGATGTCTTTCCTATTGATGTGGTTTATAAACATGTATAAATTGCATTTTTTCACACAAGGCAGTTAAGATTTGACAAGTATTTACAACAGACCAAGAGTACCCCATCCCTAATCTCACACTCCGGCGTTAGGAACTTCAATCAACAAAGCTTATACCATTTTTATTCATTTTTTTTTATTTGGAAGACTTTTTTTTATGTCCATGTCTTTTACTATCTTTGTGTAGAACATTTCATACTTGCTTTCTATACGACCCATGTATCGAACTTTAGGTCGGTGACTCCCAAGCCAGACGAATTTAGGGCACCAGATTCAAAGAACTCCCAAGCCAGACGAATTAAGGTAAATAAGCAGGCTAGGTCAATTTTTCCATCGGGGGTTATAAGGATGAGGTGGTTTGTGACGTGGTACCTATGCATGTTGGCCATATTTTGTTGGGGAGACCCTATCAACATGATAGGAGGGTAGTGCACGATAGGGGTGGGCGTGGGTTGGGTTGGGTCGGTATTTTGCCCAACCCGAACCCAACCCACTATGGTCGGGTTGATAAAAAATCAACCCAGCCCAACCCAAACATGAATTCAAACCCAACCCAACCCAATCAAGTTTCGGTCGGGCTGGGTTGGGTGAGCGGTTTGGGCTTTGGTCCAATTAAATAAAATTCTTAGAAAATTAAAAAATTATGCCCATAAATCAACTATTAACTCAAATAAATTATGTACAATACAATAAGCTCAAATATAATAAATTGAATACTTACTAATAAAATTAAAATATGTTCAAATTATATTTGAGTTTCATCCAAATTAAAAATGGATTTAAGATTCTTGAAATTTAAATGATCTTGTATTTTTAAAATTTTGATTGGGTTGGGTTGGGTTGGGTTTGTCATCCAACCCACAACCCAACCCAACCCAAACAATTTTTTTTTTTTATAATCCAACCCAACCCGATCGGGTTGGGTTGGGTTGGGCGGTTTTAGCGGGTTGGGCGGGTTGATGCCCACCCCTAGTGCACGATGGGTTTAAAAATCGATATTTTTTCGTGAAGGGTGGCAAAAGGATCACTCTTGCTCCGCTATCACCTAAAGAGGTCCAAGAGGACCAATTGAAAATAAACAGCGAGTTTGAGGGGAAAAATAAGAGCGTTGAGGCCATGACCTCAGAAAAAGGAGAGGGTGTGAAAATTGAAAACAAGAGAGTTAAGGTCATGACCTCAGAAAAAGGTGAGCTTGAGAGTGAAAAGAAAAGAGAGTCCACCACAAAAATGAGTTTATTTGCATTTGCTAACACATCCCTCCCCAGTTCTACTAAATCTGTTTTGCAAGGACATAAATCAAGCCATGAACTTAAAGCGGGAAAGCAATTCATTGGCCAAAATGAGCATGCTAAAAGTCTAAAGGATCGTACGAAGTTTAAACATGATCATCAAGCTTTGAAAAGCAGGAGGAGTCTGAAAAGCTGACCAAAAATGGATTCGAGGTCGAATCATTTTCAAGAGAGGGAGTATGATACGATCTGGACCAGGGATCAAAGGGCGAAGTCGAGCCATTGGCAATACGACAGTGATCTACGTACAAAACGGAGTAAGTTTCATTTTGGAATCGAGCCGAGAAGGCGAAAGGATCAAGCCGAGCCGAGTAAACGAAGTTATTTGGGCAGAAAAGCCATTACGGCCATAATGGAGGACTTTCATGGCCGTAACCCATATATTCACGGCCGTAAATCTTACTATCACGGCCGTAACCAATTATCGAAGAAAAATGATGAATTCCAGCAGAACGAGGCTTACGGCCGTAAGCCTGGAAGTTACGGCCGTAACATTCAAGCAGGGGCATTTCATGGCCGTAAGAGATTTGTCACGGCCATAACTAATAAAATAGTTTTGGATCAGAGAGGCCTTTACGGCCGTAAAAGAGTTCTTCATGGCCGTAATTGAGCAGCGGCAGATTTTGCGAGAATTTTCCAATTATTTTATTTCCTTTTGGTTTTTAGGTTATTTTCCTAATTTAGTGTTCTAGTTTAATTAGAATTCTATTTTGAGTAAATTAGCGGCTAGGTTATTTTGCTTATTTATGTTCTTTACCATGATTGTAAACAAACAGTTTGAGTTTTGAGATTAATAATATTTGAGAGAGGATTCTCCAAATTGAAAGGTTGAGTTTTTTTCCCTTTTTTCTTGAACTTATCAAAGAGTCGATCTTTGTGACGTTCACCCAACGAACTTATCAAGAAATTGACAACCCTTGTGGAGTTCACCAATCTTGGTTCTTCAATCCGCAGCGTCATTAATTGCGTCGTGATTGTCGGGTCAAGGTTTTACCGTCAAATCTATCTTTTAATTTCCGTTTATTTCTTCGTGTTCTTGTTTATTTTCGTGTCAAATCTGATCTAGATCTTTCCTAGGCTTAATTTTCGTTATTCCGCATTGCTCGACGAGATTCCCCGACTGAGATCGCGTCATTATGGTTTATACCCGTTGATCAAAACCCCTTACACCAAAGATGCAAAACCAAGAATATCAGACCCTCAATCCATCAATGCCTACTTATACTAACATTTCCACCCCAAAACTGCTTGAGCAGTTATGTTCTACATTTTAGTTGGGGTCTAAATTCTTAAGGTTTGAGATTTTTCAGTCAATTCTATGGTCAATGTTGCATAAGTTAACCCCACATTATCAAGTATCTCCTACACAAGTTATTATTCGAAATTGGATATGTATTCAAGTTTTAAAGTCTTACATAGATGAATATTTTGAAAAATTAAGTTCACATGTTATCCAATTTTCTAACTAAAGCACAAAAATCAATTCAAATCATGTCATAAGCAATAAATAAATCAACAAAAATTTTCAAAATTTTCACTTTTAATGTATTGAAAGCAAATAAATAAAATAAACACAAAATAACAAAAAAGAGTTTATGTACTTCCCGGGTTTGGAGAGATGGTGTTCCCAATTGAAGTTTTGACTTGAATGCTTGGTTGGATGAAATGACACTTTAATTTCTTTTCCATGTTTGACTTGAAGTATCCCATGATAATATGTTCCTTGCAAACAAGAATTAATGATTGTTAATTTTATATTATTGGCATTTCCTATTTTTCACGAATGTGTAATTTAATGAAACTTGATTTAATTACTAAATACGTGTATTTAGTAATTTATTAAGTTTAATTAAATTATGCAAATATTTATTTTCGAAAAAAACATTTTTGGAAAGATAATGATCAAGAAAATAGTGATATTGATTTGATCATAATCTCGAAACATTGATGTGATTATCTTGTGATATATTTTGTATTTATTCTTGATACTCAAGCTTATTCAAGATATGGTAAGTATCTTCTTGATATGGTCAAGAATATTTTTAATCTTATCTTTGCATATGGTAAGTTTATAAGGTCGAAAATCTTGATTGTGAAGAATATTCATAGGGGCCGAAAATATGGTGATAAATATCAAGGTTTATCACTTGATTGATAAATGGTAAGATCTTCTATGATTTATCATAATCATTATTTATGGTAAGATTTATTTAAGATAACTATCTTACATTTTACTAATTATCTCTACCATGTTTTGCAGGTAGTAGAGATCTTATGCAATAAGGAAAACTTGGGAATCAAGAAAACCTAATTGCACTATAAAGAGAAGAAAAACGGGACGTTTTTTGTGTGACGTGTAGAATCAAAAATCCCTGTGGTGCTTACAAAAATACACGTCCACTTTCGAAGTCTTGAAGCTTAATTTTTGTATGGTGCAAATATAATTAAAGCATCAATTGTGTTGTGACTTCAATACTCCGAGAGGAGGATTCAATCACTTAGAGGAGGAAAGAATTTCAGCGTGAAGATCAAATGGGAGGTTTGGATCAAGATTGAACGGGAGTTCGTGTTGCTGAAAAGTGTTGCAGAGTCAAAGAAAACTACTGAAGAGTGGTGGGACGCCAGCTCACATTACATGCCATAGAAGGGTCAGGGAGTGATCTATTTCTTGGATGTTTGATAAAGTCTATGCGTAGATTTATCCTGTAGTTTAGATTGATCTGTGTAAACTCTTTCCTTATATAGTGATTTGTTTTTGTTCGCAGGATGCGAACCGTGGGTTTTCCCTGTTAGGGTTTTTTCCCACGTTAAGCTCAAATTATTGTGTTCTTGTCTATTTACTATTCCGCACAATTTATTCTGATTGTTTACGTTTTACTATCCAGACGAATCTGCCTGAGCAAGATTCATCTGGTACTGTGCTAAACAAACTTAACGAATTAATGTTAACTGGTTACTGTCCAGACACTTCTGTGACAGTCCATTATTAAAAGTTAGACAACCTCAAATTTTCAATGATCATTAGAAGTATAAATATCACATAGGAACTAAAGTAAAACAACACAACACACTCAAACTAGGACTTGGAAAAATTTTGAAATTTTTGAAAAGTGGTCGATCACTGATTTTCAACCCTTGACATCGCCTCAAAAAAATGAAAATTTTCCGAGACATGTTCAGGGTATATGAAAGTACATAGCTTGGTTTACAATATATCAAAAATTCAGCACATTTGGAGTTTATATGGGTCATGAAAAGATGTGACAAAGTAGGTGCAGTGAAGCTGAATTTGTGGGTTGTGGTGCATTGGTGCATGCAATGGTCTTGCAATGAGGTGCTTTGTGGTGCAATGATGTTCAAGTTGAAATCTATGCCTTAAATCAGTGTAAAAAATGATTGAATGATGTACAAATGATGTATAACATGTGGTGAAGGTGATCATCCAAACGAATTGCATAAACTCAACAAAAACCTCATTGAAACATTTTATCAAATACCTTGTGTGCATATGAAAAACTCAAGAGAAATCATAGATTTGGAGACTTGGATTAAGCCAAAAATTTTCACCTAACAATTCACAATTCAATATCTCCAATCATAGCCTAAACCCATCTCCATTTGTTCACAATTCACAAATCACATAAAAGTATGAAGAACATCCAAATTATGCATGATTATGTGAAATGGTGGAAAAGTACATACCTTTGAATGATTTTGAAATGAAATAAGGCATGACTTTGAGTTAAAATGATGTGAAAAAAATGGGGAATAGTTGGGGACTCAATGTTGGGTGATTTGGGAGAGGAAAAATGGGCTGGAAGTGTAAAAAGAATGAAAAACCCGTATGTAAATAAAATCTAGGCAGGTTGCCCAGATTTCAACTGTGCTATCGCACAGTAGGTTTCAACAGTGATTAGTGATTTTTCATTTATCAAGTTTTGGACCCCGTTTTGGACCCCTAAATGCATTCAAATGAACGCAACCAACCTCCAAGCCATGTCTACATTTCCTAAGCTAGATGATCAAATTGAAAATTGTGATAAAAAGCAACACAACAAATAGAAAGCAAGCAAATCCTAAAAATGCTAAAACATACAAAAAGGGGCAATGAAATAGTTCAATGCAACTAACATGTCAAAATGTGAATTCCAAGCATGCTAGTGATCCCAAAATGTAATGTAAAGCATCAAAACAATTAAAAATGCAATGAAAGCTAAAAGTGCTAGAACATGCAAAATGGAATACTAGAATGACCTAAAGCACATAACAAGTCAATGCATGCAATCTAAACATGCTAGCACTCCTACAATGCAATGTCAAGCAACAAAACAATTATAAAGCAATAGTAAATTAACTAAAGGACAATGTGTTTGAAAGGTTGGGTTGCCTCCCAACAAGCGCTTCATTTAAAGTCTAGAGTTAGGCTTTTTGGCAAACTTCTCAAGGTGGTTTTAGATTGGATTGTGAAGCCTCTTCGTCTCCTCTCACCTTGTACTCATACCTGTAACGCGCCGAGTTCCGAGGAGCGCGGGAACGTCACTTTTCTAAATTCTTGAATAAACTTTGTTGCGGAAAAATGATTAAATATTAAATATCGCATTAATCGAATAAAAGTTTAGCGATAATTCAAATGGAATAAGTATTTTCGTACAAATTTGTAAAAATGACAATTCTTGATAAAATGAAATAATCATTTCAAAGTTCACGACTTTTAAAAAAATATCAATTTGTAATTTGCCGTCATTGCCCATCACTCACCATTGTCTCCGAAATCTGCAAAAGTTGTTAAAATAACGGGTTGAGCATTTCAAAAATGAAATACTCAGTAGACTCATCGCTAATAATTAATTTACAAGATAATTGAACAAGAAATTATGCAAATAATGTAGTGACATTCTTTTCTTATTCATAGACATCACATAGTGAACGCAAATGAACACATTCTTTTCTTTTCTTGGCTAGCAGATAAGTTATGCCCAGCATAACATAATTCTTTATCTCAACAGAGATATTCTTTTCTCATGCAATTAAGCATAAAATCACACAAATCCACATAACACATGCAATTATAATATAAATCAATTAGTGGGGGCGAGTCTACCTTAAATCCGACGAGTGCAAAGTTGAGCGGGAAACGACTTAAATCCTTTAAATCTCCGTACGCCTCGTCTAGCCAATAAGTTACATTAGTCTCTTGAAATTTATAGTTTAAAAATGATAAATTACTATTTGAGGACTGAGATTGATGATTTAAAAATTGAGGGACTTAAATGAATACTTTGAAAGTTGAGGGACTAAAATGAATACTTTGAAAGTTGATGGACTAAAATAAATACTTTTGAAATTCGAAGGACTAAAACGAATACTTTTCGAACTTGAGGGACTAAAATGTAAATTTTCAAAGTTGGGTCGTAAACTCAAAACAATAGGGTTGAAATAATATATTTTAAAAATGAAGGGCTGAAATTAAAACTCATTTAAAGCTTTAAGGACTGAAATTAAAAGGTTTGAAGCTGGAAGGACTGAAATAAGACCTTTTTAAAACATAGGGACTAAATTAAAATAATTTTAAAAATTGGGGATCGAAGTGGAAATTTCGAATATATTATCAGATCTTTTACTCTCTCTCTCTCTCTCTCTCTCTCTCTCTCTCTCTCTCTCTCTCTCTCTCACTGAATTCAAATCGATCAGAGAAAGAGAGAGACGGCGAGAGACGACGATCTCTGATAATCTGTGAGGCACTACCGGCGTCAATCCGCCGGCGATTACAAGGCGGTATCACCGCCTTCGTGTGGCGGTGTCAAGGAGGAAGAAGGAGTACCAAAAAGAGGTAAGGTTTGGTGTTGATTTGAAGTGAATCAGAGACTCAAAGTTCAATCTTGGCTGCGGTTTTTCGGTGACTAGGGCGGCGGTCGAGGTAGGTAACAGATCTATTTCTTGATCTTCGTGGGTTTTTGGGTTTGTTTTGGGTTTTAATGTAGATTCGAGATTGGCAGTGGAGGTGGCGGTGGATTGTGCGATGGTGTTGCAGTGAAAATGGGTTAGCCGCCTGTGGATACTGTTCTGGTGGAAATGGTGGTCCGGCTATGAGTTGCAGGCGGTGGCTGCGGTGGTGGTGAAACTTTGGGGCAGTGTTGTGGTTTCTTGACATTGGTCGACTGCGGTGGTGGTGGTTGCTAAGAATTTTGGTGATTGCAGTTGGCGGTTGTGGTGGATTCTTGGCCGTGTGTTGGGTTCAATTCCAGTGACTGGGGGGTTGCAGGTGGTTTGTGGCTGGCCGATTTTGCATCTGGTGGTATTGTGGTGGTGTTGATGTGAAGATGAAAATGGTTTGAATTGATGTAGATGCTGTGATAGCCGGTTATGGATTAGTTTTGAGGTGGTTGAAGGCCGTGTTGAGATTGATTTGGCTATGGCAGTGGTGAATTGGAGTGAGCTTCGACTATGGAGTAGTGTGGGTAGAAATTTTCCCAGAATGGTTGCTTGGCTTGGCTGCATTGGGTTGTGAGGAGAGGTTGTATAAGAAGAGTAACTTTAGGGCACAATATCCCTAGTGCTAAATGGGCCAATTTGGGTTAGAAGAATATTCTTAATTGGGCTGAAATAAATTGGACTAAAATAATTAGGATTTGGACCAACATAAATTTTTGGACCTAAAGTAATAAAATTTGAAAATAATTAATTTGGACTCAGAATTATTAAAATTTGGATTTAAAAATAATATGAAATTTGATACTTTAAAATACTTTCAGATTTGGGCTTAAAACAATTTAATAAGGAAAAATTGAGATATTTTTACTGAATTTGGAATTTAAAATGATTTAAAAAATAATACTTTAAATAAATAATTAAAATAATATAAATTTAGAAATTCTGAATTTAATTTAAAATCGAACGAATTTGATATTTCTCGACTTGGCTAGCCAAACGCGACGCGACGTTAACGTAAAAATGAAAATAAATGGGTGAGATAGCAGCGACACGATTTTCTAAATTTTAAAATAATTATTAAATGTGTAAAAATTCTTGGTCGCTACAATACCTCTCCCAATATGCCAATTTCACATCTACATCGATCCTGTAACAATTTTTTAATTTTGGTTCATGGGCATTAAATTGCATCATGGTGAAAGTTACTTCTTGATTTTCAGCTCGCAACACTACATCTCCTTTTTCTACATCTATTAATGCTCGTGCAGTGGCTAAGAATGGTCTACCAAGTATCAAAGGAATTTTGTCATCTTCCTCCATGTCTAAGATGACAAAGTCAGCAAGGAATATGAATTTGTGAACTTTCACTAACACATCTTCAACAACTCCACATGGGTGACAGATTGATCGATCAGCCAGTTGCAATCTGATATTGCTTTCCTTTGGTTCACCCAATCCCAATTTCTTGTACAAAGATAGGGGCATTAGATTTATACTTGCCCCGAGATCACACAATACCTTGTTAAATTTAAGTCTCCAATGACACGAGGTATTGAAAAGCTTCTTGGGTCTTTGAGCTTAGGTGACAGCTTTTTTTGCAAAATTGCGCTACACTCTTTGCTCAAAGTTACCTCAAGTTCCTCAAGCTTCTTTTTGCTAGATATCATTTTCTTCAGAAGCTTGGCATATGTGTGATAACTTCCAAAAAAGGGATATTTATGTGCAGTTTTCTAAGCATGTTAACAAATTTGTTGAACTGCTTGTCCTCTCTTGTTTTCTTCAGCCTTTATAGAAATGGGATAGGGGATTCATGAGGCTCAATTTTCGATTTCACCTCATGGTCATCTTTCTTTTCAGCCGTTTTTTCTCCAACTTCCAAAATCTCTTCAGGAACTCCAGCTGGCTTTTTAACTTGAATTTCAAGAAGTTGTACACCATTACGCATAGTGATTGCATTTATTTCATTTTGCACCACATTTATAGTCATGAGCTATTCCTTTGGGTTTATCTCAGTATTTGCAAGTAATGTACCCAGGGCTCTATTTGTGATAAGCGCTATCTGCCCCACTTGGTTCTCCATATTTTTGATTGATGCCTGCTGATTTTGGAAAGTAGTTTCAGTCTTTCTCATAAATTGATCCGTTTTAGCCATGAATTGTTCTGTTCACTCCACAAATTTACCAATTAAATCTTCTAATGCAGGCTTCTTTTCCTCAGTGTTGAATTGTGGCTCAATGTGTCCATTTGAGTGATCTTTCCAAGAAAAATTAGGATGATTTCACCAACCTAGGTTATAGGTATTTAAGTATGGATTGTTTTGGCGTTGACCCCCTTGTACATAGTCAACTTGCTCCAATGTACAAGCTAGAAAAGGACAATCTATCGTGGCGTGGTTTGCACCACATTCTTCACAAGTCACTTTAGCACTTTTAGATGAATGACTCACCAGTGCTATGCCCTCTGCTTTCGTAGCCAAGGAGTCAATTTTTTCTGATATGGAAGTGTAAGCATCCACTTCATAGACTCCCGATGTGTTCTTTGGAACCACCCTGTCCAATCCTCACATGGCATTTGTGTTTGCTATCCTCTCAAAGGGCTCCAATGTCTGTTCGATGGTCTTTATTCCCAAAGCACCATTCGATGAGGAGACAACCATATTTTTAAAATGAGGAAGTAATCCTTCATAGAAAAACCACACTTGGTCACCTCTGGCGATCCCATGGTTTGGACACTTCTTTAGCATGCCCTTAAATCTGTTCCAAGTATCATCAAAAGATTTAGTATCATGTTGCTAGAACACATTGATGTCTTGTCTCAGTTTGGAAACCTTCGCTGGAGGCATAAATTTAGTGTAAAACTTTTGAACCAAGTCGTTCCAGGTGGATATACTCGTAGTGGGGTGAGAATCGAACCAATCAACTACTCTATCTCTTAGAGTGTAAGGGAATAACCTGAGTCTGATAGCATCATCAGACACACCCTGATATTGAAAGTGTTGGCACATGTCTAAAAATTTAGAAACATGTGTATGTGGGTTTTCATCAGGTCTCTCATGGAATTGTTGTCCATTTTTGAACATACCGATGACATTGGTTTTAAGTTGGAAGTTTGCCTACCCAAATGGTCATAGGCTATGCTGGATTGACTTTGACACACCCGAGGTGTCATGAGGTCACCAACCAGCATGTCATCTTCATTTATTGAATCAGTAGGGGATAGAAGATTGTTGTTGTTTGCCATTTGATTTTTTTTTAATTTTTTAATTTATCCAGTTCTCTAACTTCTCTCAAACTACGGTGTAACGTACATTCTATTTCCGGGTCAGCTTCGAAAAGATTCCCGTTTTTCGAACGTAACATACACAACTACAAGAAAAGTAAAGAAACTAGTAACTAAACTAAAAATATAAATTAAAATCCTAAAAATAAAAATAAAAGTAAAATAAAAACTAAAGCAAATAAAAAGTTCGAATTAGTGAAAGTAATATAAAAATAAATTTAAACTACAATCCCCGGTAATGGCACCAAAAACTTGTTCGCTTTGCAAGTGCATGAGTCGCGTAAGTAATAAAGTGGACGTGAGTCCAAGTATTGTACCCATAGGGATTGTTGTAAATTGTATTTTAGACTACGGACCTTAACCGGACAAGAGATTTGATTGAGTTGAAAATTTTGTTTTTCAAAATTAAAATAATGATTAAAAAAAAATGACAAGATTTGATTTTAAAACTTATGAAAACAAGTGCGTTAGAATTATGAATCCATTTTGGCTCTATCATCCATATTTTAACCAAATTATTTAAATACAATTAACGGGTTTTAAATTTTCATATTACAAATATAGTTAAAACTCCCTTTCAGACAAGCATTAACACCTATTACTATGCACGACCCAACTATATTTCTATATTGAATGCGAATGTGTAAGAAAGCATTAAAAGATTTGTGAATACTATAACAGAAAACACGAAGCATAGGGTTATATTTCTATCCCCTATCGGACATTGTGGCAATTGAAACAAATCTAATGAAATCCTAATCTTTCGAACTTAAGAAATCATAACATCAATCACATAATAATTAGCCAAAAAATCATATAATAATCAAAGCACGAATCAATTGCATCAAAACCATGAATTGCATGAAATAAATAATAGATTGAAACATGGATTTAAGAATTCAAAATTTCATCACAATTCTAACACCAAAAATCTAGCCTAGAAACATAATAAAAGATAAATCACAACAAGAGTAAATGGAGTTTATCACCCTTTCCACCATGTTGTAGAAGAATCTTCAATCATGCGCCGACAGCCCTTTGGGATCATCTTTGACAAGTTTGGAACCCCTAATTTCGTGCCCCAAGTCATGTATTTATAAGTTGCCTCAAAGCCTAGGTTACTTGGGGAGAAAGAATGTTGAATTCAGTGAAAATGCCGAACAGTCAGCCCAGAAAATAAACATGCGATCTCATGGTACAAATCCATGCGATCGCTCAGGCTTCCGGAAAACATTTTGACCATTTTTGTCAAGACCATACGATCGCGCAGTTATAATTCCGTGTGATCGCATGGTTATCTGGCTAGAGTGCAATTTTCGTCTTTGAAGTGCTATAAGTTGGTCCTTATGGTTTATTTGCATAGCAAGTCCTTCAACTTTCAATTGCTACGATTTAGCCCATAACCTTCTGATTTCTTCCAAATTTGATTTCTATTTCAAATTTTCTTTCAATTGAGCCCTTGATTAACTTCATCAACTCTTGATTTGCATATTTTGACACTTTTATCATCCAATTGCTTGATTTTGGCTTCAATTTCATTATTTTCACAACTTTGGGGTTATTCTTGAAATATAAACAAATACTAACAAAATAAATAGCATATATTCTTAAACAAACAAATAAAACTCTACTTTTAGGATAGAAATAAGTGTATAAAATATACTTATCAATGGTTGTCCTTGAGTACACCCCCACCGGCTGCCAAGAAGTTTTTATAATGTAATCAAGAGACTTTACATAAAATTAATTTGTAAAGAAAATGAAATCGAATTAGAAAATTTTTAAATAGATTAAAAGAGGGTAAGCATCGAGGGTTTAAAAAATGACAGAGACCCTGACTTCATTCCATTCGCGCCTCTCTCTCTCTCAATCACCCCCAACCGTAAAACTCTTCACTCCCTAATTTCTCTCCTCAATTTCATGCATAAGGATAACATCGTAGGTTTTTGATTTTATTTCCACTCTTCACAAGATTCAAAGGTAAGCATTTTTCATCTCCTTCTATACACTTGCTTCACCCATGATGCATGTAATTTGTAATTTTAAGTTTCTTGAATTTCTCTCATGTTTTGATGTTATATCATGATGTTGTTGAGTTTAATTGTTTATGGGTGGATTCATTGCTTCCATTCACACACCCAAACACCAATACAAGCAAGCACACCACATGCTCGAGAAAATGCCTTAATGAAATTAAACTCTCCAATTTCACTCCTTGGCCCTTGATACCTTGCACTATGAAATTGTGATCACATAGAAAGCATGATAGGGGTTTGATTGCTGAATTTGTGGCATATGAATGTGATCTATTGAGTATTGATGTTTAGACATTTTGGAATTTTCCCCATTGCTTGACCTTGAAGAACATTTGGGTTTGTGCACCATATATTTTGAACAAAGACCCGATTTGAACTGCTCTCCTACAAGTTGGGAATTTTATGAATGTGTGAAATGACTCTTGTTCAACGAACTTAGAGAAATATCCACATTTGTGCCATATATTTCTTTGATGTCCTACATTGTATTTGTGACTTTGTTGAGACATTATTGTTGCCCATTCTGCATATGGAATTGAATTTCGCTCTACATATCCTTTGTGTTCTTGATGAAACTTTTCTCCATATATTGATATCATACTTTCTATGTGCAGATCCTTTTTATGGCTCCACCGAAGAAAAAGGGAAAGCAAGTAGCAGGGGAATCTTCATTAAACCGGAGGATTTTCAGGGCATGAGGAACTTCAAAATCTCCATTGTACCTCACCCCTTTTGGGGCCGCTTTGTGGAATTTGGTTGGGTGAAGTATGCTAGCGATCTGCCCTATAGAAACCCCCCGCTGGTATTTAAATTCTATGCACTATTCAACGGGGAGATTGGTGATGAGGAACCCCATGACTATCACTATACAAGGGTTACGGGGAAGCGAATTAAGTTCTCCAAAACAGTAATAGAGAGCTATCTGGGAATTTATAGAACGGGTGCTGTACCCCTAACATTGACTGCTACAGCATTTTTCCCAGACCAATAAGTACTTCAATGGGCTCTAAAGCCCGAATTTCACAACACACTTTCGTCCATCCTCAATACAAGAATCGGGATCTATAGACGGATGCATGGTACCTGCACCAATGGGAGTCGGGAAGTTTGTTTCCATCTACCAACCTCACCACATTCTCTATCTGATACCTCTATTCCTACTATGCCATTACTAACGGGATAAAATTTGACTTGGGGCAGCATATTTATGACACCATTTGCATATATGCTAGCCTGATGCCCCAGAAAAGAGGTATGCCCTTTTCGTACCTTATCACTGCTATTTGTCGAGCTTAGCGGGTCCTTGCATCTGTGAGCAATGACACACTAGGACACAACAACCGCCTTACTAAGGCCAGCATGGAGAATGCTCGCAGACAAATCGATGCAAAGCGTGGTAGAGGGGGCGAAGATCCGGGAGAGTTCGATGATGATCGAGGCGCCGAAAAGGTTGCCCCTGAGGAGGGGCACCACCAATTCCAAATTACACTCCTTTTGAGCAGCAATTGATGGACATGATGCAAGTTTTTCAAGTTCAGATGACTGCCATGCAATAGGACCAGTGATCGATATTAGAGGAACAAAGATTACTTCGGGAGGAGACTCGAGGAATCCGTGATGAGGTCCGCCAGCTACGGAGGCCCCATGACGGGCCTCTGCCCCCCTAGATCCCCAGGGGAGTTTTCCTTTCCCCTCTTTTGTGTTGTATGGTCTATTTCCACAATGAGGACATTGTGGCATTTCAGTTGGGGGGGGGGATGGATGCATTTTGGTTATATTTCTTTCATTTTTGTCTTTTCTTGTGATCCGATATTGTTCATTTGATTTAGTTCTCAGTTCATTTTTTTTATTTCGTAATTATCGTCTAGATCCACATTTTGGTGTAATAGGAAGCAACTCGCTTTTGATTACTTTTGAACATTCAGACTTCTAAATTGCATAATTGGATGAAGAATGAACACATAGAGATGACAGTCCAACCATTTTGAAATAGGTTTGACAATGGAGATAAAATTGTCAAATGTCTGCAGCCTAACCAACCTAAATTGAAATTGATATGATCCTCTCTATAATACCTTGAGCGAACAAATTCTAGCAAAAGTTATCAGGCTTCTGTGAGTGGCCATGGCTTGAATTTTGTAGGACACTATCCTTAGCTAATAGATTTGGAGTTCGAAACTAAGATTAAGCAATGACCTATACTTCATAATTGGATGGGAGAAACACATATAAATCGTAATTTGTGAGCTTTTGAGCCTATGAGCTGCTTTTACTCTTTATATTAATCTCTTACTTCTTTGATGTGTGTCCTGCATGGTTGGTTTGTTCTTGGATGTGTTTTCGTGTGCATGTTGTTGTAGCTTCTTGGTTCAAGTGCAAAATATAGTAAAGACATTAGGTTAAACAAAATTTGACCTTCTAAACGGGCCCACCATGATACATTTATCAATAGAAGCCCCTTTGAGCCTTAGTCCTTCATTGAAATTTTGATGCCATACTACAAGCTATAATTACCCCTTCTTTAGTGATATCTCTATCTTGAACCTGTAAGATACAGAATTCACAAGCCTGTGTTGGTTGAGAATTGTGTGGAAGACTCAGTTTCAAAATTGGCAGTTCCATCTTATGTTGACTAAGGATTATGTAGCAATTTAGCCCAAAGAGAAAAGTTACAAGATCAATTTGGCCAAAAAAAAAATGTTCAGTCAAGTGCTCAATTTACCGGATCAAGAAAAATTTTCGGTGGGGAAAACAAAACTTCAAGTTGCACAAACTAAAATCAAGTGTTGAATCAGTTGGATAGTAGAAAACCATGAAAATCACATTGAAGGGGGAGGACGAAATGTTCATGTTGAACCAATTCGGTTTGTGAATTCTCCTCTCAACTCAGCATAAATGTTTCCCTTTTATCCTACCTGACCCAAAGCCCCATTATAACCAAGTAAAGACATTTACTTTGTACTTGTGTTTTTGTTGGCTCCAGTTATGACATTTGAGCAGTCTGTGATAATTAATTATCCATGCAGTGAGTTGAGAGAAATTCTTACCCTTACGAAGAAATAGAAAAGCTTATATCATGAAGAAATATGGAATAGAAGAAATTCTCTTCTAATACTTAATTACATGAAAGGAAAAGGCTTTATATAGAGAGGCTTGACAACAAATTTGTCAATGATTCTCCATAATTATAGAAACTAACAATCCCTTAATTTAAGGAATAAATCACAGAATTAAAGATTAGAGAGATAATAGGAAACAACTTTCGTTATCCTAGTAGAAAACAAATCCCTAGGAAACGGAAAATAGGAAATTTGTCAACAACCCCCCCCCCCCCCCTCAAGCTGGGTTGCCAAGATTGAACATGCTCAGCTTGTTAATCTATCTTTCGAACATCTTCCTAGCTAGATCTTTTGTTAGTACATCTGCGATTTGATCACCAGTAGACACATAGGTTATGCACAGTATACCTTCCTCAATTTTTTCTTTGATAAAATGTCTATCCACTTCCACATGTTTTGTCCGATCATGATGGACTGGATTGTGATAAATATTTATGGCTGCCTTATTATAACAGTAAATCTTTAGAGGAAGATTTATTTTTATCTCCAATTCTTCAAGCAATAGTTTCAGCCATAGCATTTCACACATACCGTGAGCCACAACTTGAAATTCAGCCTCAGCACTACTCCGTGCCAAAACTGTTTGTTTCTTGCTTCACCAAGTAACAAGATTGCCCCAAACGAATGTACAATACCTTGAAGTAGACCTCCTGTCTTCAATAGAACCTGCCCAATCTGCATCTGTGAATCCCTCGATACTTTTGGACTCATTTTTGTTGAAAAACAAACCTTTACCTGGCAATCCTCTGAGGTACTTTAGGATACGGAGTACAGCCTCCATGTGTTCGTTGCAGGGAGCATGCATGTACTGACTAACAACACTCACAACGAATGCAATATCTGGTCTGGTATGGGAAAGATAGATGAGCTTTCCAACTAGTCGCTGGTATCTCCCAGTGTCAACCAAAGTTCCACCTTTCTTGTCTCCTAACTTCGTTGTGGAGTCCATTGGTGTGTCTACTGGTTTACAGCCTAACATTCTTGTTTCCTTTAATAGATCCAAGACATATTTTCTTTGAGTGACTGATATTGCTTTCTTGTTTCTAGCAACATCCATACCAAGAAAGTAGCGTAACAGTCCAAGATTTTTTATCACGAATTCAGCTGCCAGTCCAGTTTTCAGTCTTGTCATCTCCATTGTATCATTTCCTGTCAAAATTATGTCATCCACATTGACAATAAGAATTGTACTATTACCATCTTTGTGTCGATAAAAGACGGTATGGTCGGTATGAGCTTGCTTATACCCTTGTTGTAAGACCGCCTTTGTGAATCTGCCAAACCAAGCCCTTGGGGATTGCTTCAAACCATAGAGTTCCTTTTTTAGTCTGCAGACTTTTTCCATTTTTCATGTCTTTGTCGAATCTTGGTGGAAGATTCATGTAGAAATCCTCTTCCAAATCACCATTGAGGAAGGAATTTTTCGCGTCAAGTTGTTGTAGGTCCCAATCCAGGTTTGTCGCGAGAGATAGAAGTACTCTGACTGTATTGAGCTTGGAAACTGGGGCAAAAGTCTCATTGTAATCAATACCATATGTTTGAGTGAAGCCCTTTGCAACCAGTCTTGCTTTGTATCTCTCAATCATCCCATCAAATCGACACTTCATAGTAAACACCCATTTGCACCCCCACTGAAGCTTTCCCTTCAGGTTTCTCTATGAGACTCCAAGTTTGATTCTTTTCAAGGGCTTGTATTTCCTCTGTAAGTTCCTTTCTCCATCCAAGATTGGTCAAAGCCTCCTGTATATCTTTAGGAATCTTTTCTTCTGACAGGTTAGTAATAAAAACTTGGAGAGATGGTGAATAATGATGATAGGAAACATAATTGGAAATGGGATGCTGAGTACAAGAACGAACTCCTTTTCTCAAAGCAATAGGACTGTCAAGGTCACTAACATTAGGTGATGAATTCGGTTCTGATTCATGGCAAGGTTGTAGGTCCACAACGTTCTCTATTCCTTGTGAGGCTTTTCTCCGAGAATAAACACGTAACTCAGGTTGCTGCTATGAATCTCCCCCTTTCCTAGAGTTGTCAATGTTCATGGCACACTCCAGGTCATTTTTGGCTGGTGTGAGTTTTTGTGTTTGCTCTATTGGAGTGGGTGGATCAGGTGGAAGTGGTAGGATTGGGCTTGGTGTGGGTTCCCAAAAAGAAAAAAAGTGGCTTCATGCCCAATCCCCCCCTAAGTGAATTTTTGTGGTAAAAGGGTTGGTTTTCAAAAAAAAGTGACATCCATAGTGACAAAGTATTTGTATTTTTCTAGGGAATAGCAACGGTACCCTTTTTGAGTAGCCGAATACCCTAGAAAAATACAAGGTATAGCTCGGGGATCTAGCTTGCTTCGGTTATGATCATGAACATGAACAAAAGACTTACATCCAAACACTTTGAGAGGTAATGAACTTACTGACCTTGTTTATGGGTAGTATTGAAGGAAGAATTGAGAAGGTATTTTGTAATTCAGAATTCGAGTAGGAAGACGTTTTATAAGATAGCAAGCTGTAAGAATGGAATCACTCCAAAAAAATTCAGGGACGTTATCAGCGAACATAATAGAGTGAGTTACTTCTAAGAGATATCTATTTTTTCTTTCAGTCACCCCACTTGTTGAGGAGTATCACACATGAGCTTTGGTGAATAATGCCATTTTCCAAAAAGTACTCCCCTAGAATGGAATTAAAGTATTCTTTCCCATTATCGGTACGTAAAATTAGTATTTTTGCACTATACTGGTTGTTCACCATCAAATGAAAGTGTTTGAACGTTTGTTCAGCCTCACCTTTTTCTTTTAGAAGATAAACACATGTAATCCTTGTGTGATCATCAATAAATGTGATAAACCATTTTTTTCAATTGCATTTGGTACCCGTGAAGGACCCCATATATCACTATGAATTAATGTAAATGGTTTGGATGACTTATATGGCTGAGAAGGAAAAATCGACCTTTGGTGTTTAGCAATTTGACAAACATCACATTGAAAAACATCTTTATTCGAAAAAGAGAGGGAAACAATTGTTTCTGATATTGAAAGCTAGGATGGCCTAACCTAGAGTGCCATAACATTATTTGTTGTTCTCTAGATAAAGAAATAAATTCACATCTGGTAGTCAAAGCTTGTTCATTGTTGGAGATCCCTTCCTCAAAGTAATAGAAACCATTGTGTTCCTTAGCACTGCCAATCCTCATGCCTGAAGTCATATCCTGAAATTACACATGGAATGTGAGAACTGGGCAGTACAATTTTGATCTTTGGCAATCTTACTAACAGATAGTAAATTACATGATAATTTAGGAACATGGAGAGCATCTTTTAGAGTTATTTGAGGATTAATATTAATGGTACTAGTACCAGCAACCGTTGCAAGGGAACCATCTGTAATTTTAATTTTCAAATTCCCTAGACTAGGTTTATAAGAACAGAAGAGATTTGCACAACCTGTCATATGGTCCGTAGCTCTGGAGTTTATCACCCAGGGTTTAGTCACTTCAGATATACCACTTAAAGCAGTAATGAAAGTACCTTTTTGAGCCAAAAGAGAGGTACCAGAGGCTGGATGTGACTGCAGGCCTTAGACAGTGGATTGACTCTGGTTGGATGATTGGGCATTTAGGATCTGGAACTGTTTTTTCCATATGTTCATTGCTTAGAGAGAAATTGAAGTTGTTGTCACTAGTCCTTGATGTCGTATCTGTAGTAACTTGAAGACCTTTGGAATCCCTTCTATTGCTGCTAGTATCCTTCCAATTATCAGGTTTACCATGCAATTTCCAGCACTTATCACGGCTGTGGTTTGATTTATGGCAATAATCAAACCATTGATTGCAACTCTTCTTTCGATTCCGGTATTCCCCACGAGAATTTTCAGGTCCACAGACTGAGAAGGCAGAGTTCTCTGTTGTCGATTTTACAGTACCAAGCATTACATGTTTATGAGTTTCTTCTCTTCGAACTTCAGCAAAAATGTCCTCAATATTCAGCAAAGGCTTAGTGCCAAGTAGACGCCCACGAACTTCATCCAGGTCCTTACTAAGACCCTTTCCTTATTCACCATCTTTTGATGATTCTCAATGCATTCTGAACACAGGCAATGGCCATTATTAAATAGCTCTACTTCCTACCATAATTTTGTAAGAGCATTGAAATAGGTTGTAACATCCATCTCGGCTTGAGTTAGATTCCGAGCTTTATTTCGTAGTTCAAATAGTTGAGATGTATTTTCAAGATCAGAATATTGTCTCTTGACTGCCTTCCACATGTGTTTGGCAGTTGTATAGCACATAAAGCTTTCGCTGATCTTCTATTCCATGGAGTTGATTAGCCAGACCATTACCATTGAATTCTGAGCATCCCAAGTCTAGACAGATGAATTTGATCTTCAGGTTTCTTGGCAGACCCATCAAAATAGCCATACCTCCCTTTCCCTCGAATAACCATCTCCACGGACCGCGTCCATGGAAGGTAATTTTTTCCATTAAGTTTATGAATTATGAGAGGTGATTTGAATAGACGAATTATCTGAGTAACGAGCATGAACTGTGGTAGTCGTCATTGGGTTCGACTGCAAGGGAACCAAGGTCTCCGAGCTGTCATTCCCTTTGGTGCCGGTCATGGCTATTCCCCAGGGAGATGTTGGGGGTCTGCCTACCATAAAAACTGGAGAGTGGCATGCTGAAATTATAAACGGAAGGGTGCTACAGCACTGGATTGCTGAGAGCGTAGATGGAGAAAAAGAATATTAAAGAGAGAGAAGAGAGATGAAGGCAAGGTTAATAGAAAGCATAGTTACTGGCTCTGATACCATGAAGAAATAGAAAAGCTTATATCATGAAGAAATATGTAATAGAAGAAATTCTCTTCTAATACTTAATTACAAGAAAGGCAAAGGCTTTAGATAGAGAGGCTTGACAACAAATCTATCAATGATTCTCCATAATTATAGAAACTAACAATCCCTTAATTTAAGGAATAAATCATAGAATTAAAGATTAGAGAGATAATAGGAAGCAACTTTCCTTATCCTAGTAGAAAACAAATCCCTAGGAATCAGGAAACGGGAAATTTGTCAACACCTTATATACTTTTGTACGAAGAGAGAAAGCATCTGGTGAGGGTGTTGGCTTCCATTACATATACTTATGGGTGGTTTGAATTGTTTGATTTAGGTTCCTATTGTTGATTTGGGACTAGGGATACCATGTTGACTAAATTTTCACCATGGGAAACTCGCACTAATCTGGTGGCTTTTGCTAGAGTTGGGCGAAACCAATACCCTTGTAGTAACTTATTGATAGATGTTAAGAGAGAACTCTCGAGTGGTGGGAGGATACAAGCCACACTGGGTTATGAATTAGGTCGGAGTAGTGAATCCTTGTGTTTCTGTTTCAGAGATATTGGATGATGCATCTCTTGCACACACTTACACACTCTAATTATGCAATTAAATTTTCATGCTAAAGAGAAATGGGTTGTAACCTTGACTCTCCGAACTATAGGTCCATCTGTTTGTTTGAGTCTTGATCCCTTTCTTTTACATCATTGTTCGAGGACGAACAATGGTTTAAGTGTGGGGGAATTTGATAAGTGCGTGATAAGGGCAATTTTTCACTTATTTTTTAGCCTTAAATTTGTACTATCGTGAGTATTTTAGAATATGGTATTGCTAAATTTTGTGTTTATTTCATTTGTTTCAGGAATAACTTGAATTGGGATGCGTTTGGGCTTAAAATAAGGAAAAAGGACTAAATCATACAAAATATGAAGTATGTGGAATCTGTAAATGGTAGAAAGATGGAGGACCTGAGTCGCAATTCTGGGAGGACTTAATTGAAATAAAAGTCGAAGTATGAGGACGAAATTGAAGAAGTCAGAAACTTGGAGGACTAGACGTGCAATTAAATAAGGACTGAAGTGCATAGGCTAAAAACTGGTGAACCGCGGTTGCCTTCAAGCCCTGTATGCCGCGGTCCAACCGTGGTTTGCAAACCGTGGTCCGGCTGAAAAATAGGTTTTCGCGATTTTTTAATATTCTTCTTATTTCTTTCCTACTTTTTATGGGCCTAACTTGGAAAATTCGTGAAAAACTTAGTCTACCCTATATAAAGACCAAATTTGTGGGTTGTTTTCATAATCCGAGAAGTGAGTTAACACCTAGACCTAGTAATAAAATTCGGCAATTAACAAAAGGGTAGAGATACATAGTTGTGGTTGTTGTAATCATTTTGAATTCTTGACATTGAATGCATCTAGTTAGGGCTTATTCTGATCATCATAGAGATATGTGGTTGACCTATCTAGATAGAACCAATTTAAACTCGAGAGGGGAATTTTGGATAAAATTGTGAATTCGATAAACACTACTTTCGAAACATTGCAAGAGAATAGAAATTGAATAGGATAAAGAAATTACTATCGTGAGTCCCAACATTTTCCATTCATTAGAAAAACAAAAATCAAATCATTTCAATTGCTTTATTTATTTATTTTCACATTTAATCGCTTTCACCATTTTAAAAAAATTTAAAAATCATAATCGTGACATTTATTTGTAGTTTAGGAACTGATTAATCAAAGTTAGTAATGAATAAATTAGTCCTCGTAGGATCGATATTCCAAACTCAAAAAGTCCACTTTACTACGTGTTCATGATATCGTGCACTTGCGATATTCACACAACAGTGTGTTAATAGCACTTATTTAGTTCACCTATTTTCGTATTTTGTTATTGGTTTGGTTCTATTAATGTATTGTTTAATGCATTTTTATGTTTTGTATTATGTAGAATCACAAAGAACGAGAAAAGAGGAAAAGGACCAAAAAGCACTGAAAAATGAAGATTGGGGACCAATGGTACAAAATTAGTTACGACCATAAGTTAAAAACTTACAATCATAAGTGTCCAGCCGGCCAAAACAAAGAAACTAGCAGAAATCAATTTACGGTCGTAACCTTCAAAAGTTCGAAATTTCCAGCAACTGATTTACGGCCGTAAATGCTTTCCCACAGAAACTTTCCTTACTGGTTTTAAAATCTAAATTTGGAAAATATGAATGGGTCTCCAAGGGCACGATTTTGGGGGCTTAAAAAGGAGAAGCACAAAAGGCGGTGAAAAAAATAGGAAAAAGATAGAGCATTCTTGGGAGATTTTCAAGCACAAGAGCAACAATAAGAAGTCAAAATCAAGCATCAATTTGAGGACTTCACCATGATCATGCTGGCCTAATTCTCTTGTCTTGTTCCAAGGGAAAGTTGTGTTGATTTAGTCATTGTTATTTCTCTTTTCCTACAAACGAGTAACGTTGAATATATCCCCCTTTTTTTAAATTGTTGGATTATTATGTTTTGAATGATTAATTGAGTTTATTTGATTAATAGTTTTAATTTGGACAATTGAATTGTTAATCTTTAAATTCATGTATGTGCTATATTAGATCTTTGATCAGTAATTGTCATTAGATCTTGACTCATAGTAGCAATTAAATCTCGTGAAGATTTAATAATGATTCGATTTGGATTGATTAATTCGAGCTTGTGAAATTAACGATCCAAATCAATCTAATTCTTCTCCTTTTTCATACTTGCCTTGCATTAAATCCTAAGAGCTTGTTTAGGATTATCCATTGGCTAGAATTGAATCAAAGAGCTTATTTTGATTTAATTTAAATAAGGAAGAATTGTGATAATCAGAGTTTATTGGTTATTTGTGATTGATAATTTGAATAAGGGATAGAAACGCATTGCATGGAAAGAATATAAAAACAATTGAGGGCACAACCGAACCCGAGAACAAGATTGTCTCTCGTATTTATTCATTAAACACTTTCACTTGTTATTTTTATGCATAGTCTTCATTTAAGCAAAACTCAACAATAAAACCCCACAATCTAGTGAGGAGCTGACCTGAGGTTTTGGGATTGAGAAGTACTCTCACCTACTGCACTCCTGGTCTGATTTGAATATCCAACCTAAGATCGATCATGATACGATGGAACTTGGGTATGACGAAGCTTATATTGCACCTCATCTTATTCTTTTCACTGACTAGTCTACTAATTTCTGTGCACCTCCTCCATCTCTCTTTGCATTTGCTCTAGCCTCCCTAGTACCAGTTCCATATTTGGATTTGTTGAGGGTCTTCATGTCCCCTCTTCTTTGAATTGGTCCACATTGCAAGGTTGTTCATTGTCACTGATAAGTGTGCTTTACACACTTATTTTCTTCTTAAATTGAAATTTTGAGCGATTTCTACTTATAAATTATGTTTATCTTATTAAATTAGATACAACGTAAATTGGAAAGAAAATGGACACGATTGAAGAGAAATTGAGCTAAAAGAAGAGCAAATTTGATGTTAATTGACCTAATTGAAAGAAATCAAAAGTTTGAGGATTCAATTGCAACATCTCCAAAAGATGGAGGACTTGCATTGCAAATATTTTAGGGATATTTTGTAATAAAAGTCAAAATGTGGAATTAAATTGAAGAAGATCAAAAGTTTAGGGATCTGGCTTGCAAATAACTAGAAAAGAATGAAAAAAAAGAAAAAAAAAAATATATCTATATATAGACGCGCGCGCGCACAAGGTTAAACTTTTGCCCACGCAGTCGCGCCGATTTTCCCACGTGGCAGCGTGGACCAATTTCTGCACAGTCCGATTTTTAATTTCTGATTTTATTATTTTGCATTAAGGACACGTTTGGCTTCGATTTTTGATGTTCTTGAGACCTTTTTAGGTATGATTTTTGAGAGTATTTATATTCCCACTTCATTCTTTAAAAAAAAAAAAAAAAAAACCATCTTCTTTTCTAAAAATCCTCCTCTTTTTTTATTTTCTTTCTTCTTCTTTGTTTTTCATTGTTTTCTTTTTAGTTTGTAATTTAGTTTTTAGTTATAGTTTTTAATTTCAAAATTGCTAGCATCCATTGAAGCAAAGAAACAAGAAGTGAGGTGGAAATTCAAAGCAAAAGTTCAAGTCGTATTTTAATCTTTAATTTCTATACTTTGTGATGTATTTTCATAAACCTCAACTTTTGTGCAATATTTATAATATGAGATAGTTGTTTAATGTTGGGATGATTAATGTAGCTTAACTTAGTTTAAGTAATTTTAATGTTTGCTTATTGATATTTAATACGTATTTTCATGTATTATTGTTATTGAAATTATTTCATGTGTTTGATTGATCACCAAATAGGTGATTTGTAGAGTGTATGATGATCGAGAGATATTGTACATTTTAAATCAAATAAAAAATGTGCTAGGTATTAAGTTAGAAGATACAGATATACTTCTATTCCTAAGTGATCCATTGATCTATTTTCACAAATGTTTAATGCAATTTATTGAGTTTTAGTCGAAATAAAGATATAGTGGGTTAAACCAATTGTTTAAGGTTAATTTCACTCGAGAGAGGTAATTAGCTGAACTTGGAAGATCGGGTCTAACATTGTGAATTAGTAATTTTTGAATTTGCATATTGAGAAATTAATTAGGCAAAGGTTAAGTAAAATCATGAATCCCAACTATTTTATTTTCAATTTTCCTTATTTTAACTTGTTTAAAACTAGTTTCTTTAATTTAGAATTTTAAAAAATTCATCTTTAATTGTGTATTTGATTTGTTAAGATTAAATTAACTAGAGTGTATTTGAGTATATATTCCTCGTGGTATCGATAATTCAAACTAAAAGAGTCCACTTTATTACTTGTACGTGACTCATACGCTTGCGCTACACATACTTTTAGTGAACAAGTTTTTTACGCCGTTGTTGGAGAATGTTTTTGCTTTGATTATTACTTTAGTTAATTTTAGTTTTAACAATTTTTATTTTATGTTTTATTTCGTTACTTTTGATTAACCACCACAATTCTAATATTTTTGTGTTTTATTTTCTTTCTATGTATATTTGATTCTAATATTGGCAAAATAGGAAAGCATTTGTAATGAACAATTTCAACATGGGTGATGAAGACATGCTTGAAGAATATCCAAGTTGTGCAATTTGTTACAAGATGCATTGTAATGGGCAGTGCTTGTTTTCGGACAATAATTTACTTACGTCAAAACTTGTTGAGTTTAGACAATACTTATTAAATTGTTGTCGAAGCGGTCGCGTAGGGTTGGCCCACGCGGCCACATGGGACAATCTTGGCTCAATCTGATTTTTAACTCTTGATTTTATTATTTTGCACTAAGGGCGCGTTTGGCTTCGATTTTTGATTTTTTTGGACCTTTTTAAGTTTGATTTTTGGAAATATTTATACTCATACTTCCTCCTTTCAAAAAAAAAAAAAAAAACCCATCTTCTTTTCTAAAATCCCTAGCCTTTTTTTTTTCTTCTTCTTCTTTGTTTTCTTTTTAGTTTGTAATTTAGTTTTTACCAAATAGAGACTTAGCTTTCTTTAATTTTTTTTCTGTAGTATAAAATATCAACTATTCATTAAAAGTCAAGTACACAATATTTGACTTTTTAATCAAATTTTAACCATCCATGCACCTAAAATTACTATTCATTTCAAAAAATAAAAAAAAAATAAAAAAAAACAAATTAAAACAAATTGGTAAACTTGTTTACTTATAAGCATTATATTTTTCCAAATCACCTTTTAGTAACATATTATTCAAAATCATTTTTCAACCACACATTTTACCTCAAAAAACTCAAATTCCTAGTTTATAAATAAAAATAAGCTGCCAAAATGTTTTGGAACCCACAAGCAGGTTGGCCAGTCGTCCACCATCTGAGTTTGTGGAAGTGAGACACTGTTGAATATGTCGTTTGAAACCAGATCAAATGCACCCCTTAGAGGAGAGTAAAATCCGAGAACCTAGACAGCCTTACAGATCATTAAGGCTGACTACTGGGGCATGGTTGCTTTAAAGGAAACCGGAATTTCATGCAAAATGTCCCATATATTGGAAGTCAATTGGTTATCATAACATGTTTAGGGATAGTGAATTGTAGCGGTACCTGTACCATATAAAAAAATCAGGTAACACAACATGAAAAATGGGCCATCGTTGTAAGTTTTGAATTCGATCACGAGGCATGTTATTTTTCTCTATATATACTTTCGTCGTGAATTTATGATACCTTACGAAAATCTCAGACAATAAAGGGTCTTTGACACCCTGGTCACCGACTCAGTGATCAATGCTAATAATTTGCTCAAACATTTGTGTTAAACTATCGAGCGTGAATCTTGATGAAAAATCAGCAAAAGAGGCTTGGGAGCAAGCTCGATATGATTCTTGATTTGTTACTCAACTGAACACACTTATAAATTATAATTAAGTACGTGCGTTATAGAGAGTTCTCAATGGTTAACATTTATTTCGTTTCGTAACATAGACGTGCGATTGGGAAGAAGGTTTAGATGTCCTATCATTCACATTACATTTATTCATCTAGCAAAAATTATAAGCAATCTTACTCGATGGTTAGATTTAGGGATGTCAATAATACTCACGGACTCGATACCCGTTGGAGATCCAAAATAAATGGGCGAGATTACCCGACTAAATGGGTTCGTGGGTAGGGTATGGAGGTAAACTTTAAAACCCGACATGGGTATGGGTCGGGTGTGGATTTTACTACAATACTCATACCCGACCCGCATACCTATTAATTTCCTTAAAAAATTATAGAATTTAAAACAAAAGTGATTGTGTAAAAAAAATAATGAATAAATTAAAAATAGAACTCAAATATCTATTGAGATTGTTAACGTCTAAACATTAATATGTTTAAACTATTGACTTTGTTAACGTCTAAAAAAATTGGTCAAATTCGCTTGTTTAGTTAGGGATGACAAAATGACTCGTAAGCTCGAACCGCTCGGGCTAGGCCCGAAAAAAGCTCAGGCTTAGCTCGGCTCGCAGCTCGAAGTCTCGAGCCAAAGCTCGAGCCGTACTTTTTTTTCCAGGGACGAGCTTTAGCTCGGCTCGGCTCGACTCGACTCGAGCCAAAAAAAAGGCCGTCCAAAAAGCTCGAGCATTGAAATTCAATCATAAATTCGGCTCGGCTTGTTGTATATATACATTTTCAATAAAAAATTTATGAATTTTATTATAAAAACAAAATAAAATTTGAAAGTTTGAGACTTGGCTCGGAAAAGCTCGAGTCTAAAGCTCGAGTCGAGCCTTATTTTTTAGGACGAGCTTTGACTCGGCTCGGGCAAAAAAAAGCTCGATCCCTAAAAGCTCGAACCAAGCTCGAGCCCTGATCTCCGAATCGCGAGCCGGCTCGGCTCGTTGACATCCTTATGTTTAGTTTCTACATATAACAAGTTTTTTTAAGCCAAATTCAAGTGAAGTTCAATATTTAACTGATTCAAATTAATTCGGAGCACTATAACCTATTTATAGCCTAAAAAAAACAATAAAAAAAAAACAAATAATTAGTAATGGGTTTCAAATTGGTATAGAAGCAAACCAGCCTACGACCTGCAATTCTTAAATGGGCATATGAGTAGGGTATGAAAGTTGTAAATCTTTAATAGATAGTGTTAAGTGCATTTTTATACACTTTTTATACCTTTAAATTAGCATATTTTGGAATATCTTGAGCAAATATCTACTAATTTATGCATATTTTGTGTTTAAATAGGTTAATATCCAAGTTTGAGGCCAAAAACCACAAAAGGAGTGAAGATTCTGCTGAAATTCCAAGTTCGGGGACCATTTTGTCACTTTCGGGAAGTTTTGGACAAGCCGCACAATTAACCAATGGACCAAATTGAAAGATTTCAAAAGTTGAAGGACCAAAAGTGCAATTTTAGAATGACTTATTTGAAAGAAATCTGAAAAGTTGGGGACTAAATTGCTCAAGATTAAAAGATGGAGTACTTAATGGCAATTACGGAAGGGACTTAGCTGCAAAAACACTCTCCAGCTGAGCCACGCGATCGCGTGGCTCGAACCAAGTCACGAACGTGACTTGGACCTCAAAAGGACCCGAGACTAACCTTGGCGCTGAAAAGTTAAGCGCGCGCTCGCGCGCCTTTGAAAAAAAAAAAAAAAAAAAAGAAAGAAAACTTCCGGGCCGGATCGGGTCAACCCGGTTCAGCCCATATGCAGAATTTCGCGGATTTAACAAGATTTTAGGGTTTTTTGGGGTGTATAAATAGATAAAATCCTCATTTTTCTAAGGTTGCCAAGTAAGTTCTCGCCTCTTTTTTCATTTCTCTTGTAATTTTTTCTTAACATTTTACTCATTTAATGCAATCTACAAGTAATGTTTTTATGATTTAGTAATGTTTTCTTGCATTTAAGTATTTTATTGTTGTTTAAACTTTTGAATATTGTTATTTTCTCACATGTTCACCAAGAATGTCATTTATTTCTTGTGCAATTAATGCTTTGTGTTTGAGTTGTTGAAGATATTAATTGGTGGTGAAGAAACTTTGTTCAAAGTGAAGGATTCTTGGATTTTTACTTGAGGAACTTTACAAAAATGGGAGTTTTCTTTATTCTCTTGTTTTTAATCTTTACTTTTAGTATTATTCATATATTTATGTTGTTTGTTAAATGTTGTTGTTAGTTTATTATGGGTTAATGTTATTGTGTTGAAATTGTTGACTAGTTTATTTTCATTTAAGCATTTTAAGTAGTTTCTAGATTTTGGGTATTTATGTTTACATGTTTTTTATTATGAATGTTGTTTTAGGTTTTTGTAACTTTTAAATATTTATTACTATTTTAAGATGTCATTGGAATTTACTACATAAGTTAGGTGATTTTAAAATTTTCCATGTAATTTGGTTGATTAATTAACTACCACTAATTGATTTGAAAAGAAGAAATTAGTATAGTTATGAAAACTAAATTCACTTTGTTTTATGTTATGTGACTTGTTTCAATTTTCAAGTTTATCTTTTCATTAAAGTGTTTAGATTAATTAGTTCTATTCTAAGTTTTATATTGTTATCTATTTGCTTTAGTTAACTAGTTTACATATTGCCATGTTTCTTATTTGTGTCACTTAGTAATTCACCACAAACCATATTTTTTATGTTACTTGACTTTTCTTTTAGAATGAAATTAATAAATTTAGTTACAAATCAATCATTCCTCGTGGGTACGATAACCCGGACTTCTCTAGTCCACTTTACTACTTGAACGCGAACCGTGCACTTGCGGTATACGATTTTAGCGAACAAGTTTTTGGCGCCGTTGCCGGGGATTGATTTTATTTGTACTAAATGCATTGATTTTTGTTAATTGAATTGTCTTCTCATTCTCATCTCTTTCTTCTTTTTATTTTCATTTTCTAGGTACTCTTGCCTTGTTTATGCAACAACGTCCGACTTGGGACATTCTTCCAATTGATCCCGAACCCGAACGAACTTTTAGGAGGAGGATTAGGGAAAGAAGAGAACAAGTTGAACAACAAAGAATATAAGGCGATATGGGGGACAACAACCAAGGTGGTGCCGATCCCGTTATTGATGAAGATGATAGACCAATGGGGCAATTCATGGTCCCTCTCATCACTCAAAATCGAGGAAGCATCACATATCCCCCATTTGGACGTCCGGACTTTCATCTAAAGCTGGATGTGATAAATCTCTTCAAGGGGCATCTACAATTCTATGGAATGACCGAGGAGAATCCATTTACTCACATCTCGCGGTTTTTGGAGATGTGTAGTAACTTTGATTATCCGGGAATTAGCAAGGAGGCTATCAACATGCGGTTATTTCCACATACCCTTAGAGATGGAGCTCGTGAATGATTAGATGCCAACCCCGTTGGAAGTATTACAACATGGGATGATCTTGCTCAAAAGTTCACTACAAAATACTTTCCTCCATCAAAAGTGGCTAAATTGAAGAGTGATATCTCCACATTTCGACAACTTGACACCGAATGTTTCTATGAGTCATGGGAAAGATTCAAGGAGATGTTGAGGAAATGTCCAAATCATGGGTTCACCAAGCAAATGCAAGTTCAATATTTCTATCTTGGGATGAATCCATCTAGTCGAGTGACGGTTGATTCGGCCTCCAATGGAGCTATCACTACAAAATCACCTAATGAGGCAATTGAGCTCTTTGAGAGGATGGCTAGTCACAATTCTACTTGGCCAACCGACCGCATGGTACCAAAGAGAGCCGCGGGAATTCATGAAGTTGATGCATATGCGGCTTTATCGGAAAAGATGGACCTTCTATTCAAGAAGTGTGATGATTTGTCTTCTCAACATAAGGTAAAAGAAATCTACTCTCCTATTTCTATTTGTGATGTATGTGGAGCAACACACAAGGTTGAGGAATGTCCCATGCTCAAAATGGCTTCTACTTCAAATGAGCAAGTGAATTATGCTCAAAATTTCAACCGACCACAAGGCAATCCTTACTCCAACACATACAATCCGGGTTGGAGGAATCATCCGAATTTTTCTTGGTCCAACAATCAAAATCAAGTAAACCCTCCCGGTTTTGTTCAACCTCCCGATTTTGTTCAACCTCCACCACCCCAAGAGAAGAAGACTTCCATTGAGGATATACTCATGCAATTCATGAACAAGACCAATACTATTCTCCAAAATCAAGCGGCTTCTATAAAAAATCTTGAGACTCAAGTTGGGCAATTGGCAAAAATGATGACGGAGAGACAACAAGGAGCCTTGCCAAGCAATACCGAGATCAATCCAAGAGAAAATGTGCAAGCCATCACTACAAGAAGTGGAATTCAATTACCGGAAGTTACGGTAAAGCAACATGTGGCACAACCCGAGGTGAAAGAAAAAGGTAATGAGCATGTTGAGGAGGCGAATGAAAATGATGCAACATTGAAGGAAAGTGGGGAGACCTCAACAAAGGTTCCTACTCCAGTGAAAGCTTATGTACCTCCCATTTCTTTTCCTCAAAGACTCCAAAAGCACAAGGCGGATGCACAATTTGGTAAATTTCTTGAAGTTTTCAAGAAACTTCACATCAACATACCATTTGCCGATGCATTAGCACGAATGCCTAGCTATGCAAAGTTTATGAAAGACATCCTTTCAAACAAAAGGAGGCTAGAAGATCATGAAACTGTGATGCTCACGGAAGGATGTAGTGCCATACTACAAAACAAATTGCCTCCAAAAATCAAAGATCCAGGGAGTTTTACTATTCCTTGTACTATTGGTGATATAACTTTTGGTAAAGCATTATGTGATCTTGGTGCTAGTATTAATTTAATGCATTTGTCTATTTTCAGGAGATTGGGCATGGGAGAGGTGAAGCCAACCACAGTTTCATTGCAATTGGTCGATCGCTCTATTAAGCATCCGCGTGGTATTGTTGAGGATGTGCTAATCAAGGTGGACAAATTCATCTTCCCTTCCGATTTTATCATTCTTGATATGGAGGAAGACCTTGATATCCCAATCATCTTGGGAAGACCCTTCCTAGCAACCGGTCGGGCTTTAATAGATGTGCAAGGAGGCAAATTGATATTAAGGGTCCAAGATGAGCAAATCACATTCGACATTATGAAATCCATTAAGTACCCCGTCGAGGTAAATTTATGCTCCCGAGTAGACATCATTGATCAAGAGGTGGCTACATCATTCATGTATGGGTCATCTAAGGATCCCTTGAGACTTGCATTGCTCACTCCATAACCACCAAGGGAGAGGATGATTTGGACATCGGAAGGATGTCACAACACTTGGATGCTCCCAAATTTTATCCCTTCAAGAAGAGGCCATATTTTGAAGAGTTGGGAGAGAGCTCTTCTCCTTCACTACCCTCCATTCAACAAGCCCCAACTCTTGAGCTCAAACCTCTTCCATCACATTTGAGGTATGCTTACTTGGGTGATTCTTCTACTCTTCCCGTTATTATCTCGAATTTGTTGGATGAAGTGGAGGAAGAAAAACTACTTGAGGTGTTGAAAATGCATAAAATGGCTATTGGGTCGACTATGGCGGATATCAAGGATATTAGCCCTACCTTGTACATGCATAAAATCCTCACGGAGGATAACTTCAAACCAACAGTGGAGCACCAACGCCGTCTAAATCCAAACATGAAAGAAGTAGTGAAAATCGAGGTATTGAAGTGGTTGGATGCGGGAATTATCTATCCAATCTCGGATAGTGCATGGGTGAGTCCCGTCCAATGTGTTCCAAAGAAAGGAGGTGTCATGGTGGTTGAAAATGAGAACAACGAGCTTATTCCTACAAGACCCGTGACGGGATGGAGAGTGTGCATTTACTACCGGAAATTGAACAATGCTACTCGAAAAGATCACTTTCCTCTCCCCTTTATTGACCAAATGCTTGAGAGGTTGGAGGGGCATTCTCATTATTGTTTCTTGGATGGATACTCGGGCTACAATCAAATTTTAATAGCCCCCGAAGATCAAGAGAAGACCACCTTTACACGTCCATATGGGACTTTTGCTTATAGGAGGATGCCGTTTGGTATTTGCAATGCGCCGGCTACTTTTCAACGTTGTATGATGGCCATTTTCTCCGACATGGTGGAAAATTTCATCGACGTATTTATGGATGATTATGGATGATTTTTCAGTTTTTGGTTCTTCTTTCAATGAATGCTTGGATAATCTTGATCTAATGTTGAAAAGATGTGAAGAAACCAATTTAGTGCTTAATTGGGAGAAATGCCATTTTATGGTGAGAGAGGGCATTGTACTTGGCCATCGGATTTCACAAGGGGGAATTGAGGTTGATAAAGCCAAAATACAAGTTATTGAGAAATTGCCTCCTCCTACTTCGGTGAAAGGCATAAGGAGTTTCTTGGGGCATGCGGGTTTCTATAGGAGATTCATCAAGGATTTTTCTAAAATCACTAAGCCTCTTTGTTCTCTACTTGAGAAGAACAACACTTTCCATTTCTCTCAAGAGTGTCTATTGGCTTTCAACACTCTTAAGGAGAGGCTTATCTCGGCTCCTATTATTGTGGCCCCGGATTGGAGCTTACCATTTGAGCTCATGTGCGATGCTAGTGATTATGCCGTGGGAGCGGTTTTGGGCCAAGGAGAGGTAAATTGTTGCATGTGATCTACTATGCAAGCCGAACATTGAGTGATGCTCAATTGAATTATGCCACAACCGAGAAAGAGATGCTTGCCGTGGTCTTTGCCTTTGACAAATTTTGATCTTATCTCATCGGCTCAAAGGTAATTGTCTATACCGATCACTCTGCTCTAAAATACTTGCTTGCTAAGAAGGATGCGAAGCCAAGACTGATTAGATGGGTCCTTCTCTTGCAAGAATTTGATTTGGAAATCCGTGATAAAAAGGGTGCGGATAATCTTGTGGCCGATCATCTATCTAGGATGGATCAACCTGAAGAAGTGGGAGTAGAGGAAATCAATGAAGCCTTTCCGGATGAACAACTATTGCATGCCAAACATCTTCTCCAAGTGTTCGAAGCACCATGGTATGAGGACTTCATGAATTTCCTTGTAAGTGGTATTCTTCCCCCGGATTTCTCTTATCAACAAAAGAAGAAATTCTTTGCCGATGTGAAACATTATTTTTGGGATGAGTCATATTTATTAAAGAGGGGGTCGGACCAAATTATTAGAAGATGTGTTCCCGAGGAAGAAATGGAAGCAATTCTTGATAGGTGTCATTCATCACCTTATGGGGGTCACTTTGGAGCTTCCAAAACCGCCTCAAAAGTTCTTCAATCGGGATTCTATTAGCCAACTTTGTTCAAGGATGCTTATACCTTAGTATCCAAATGTGATAGATGCCAAAGGAGTGGGAATATCTCTCGGCGTAATGAAATGCCATTGACTTCAATCTTGGAAGTGGAAATCTTTGATGTTTGGGGAATTGATTTCATGGGGCCATTTCCATCCTCGTTCTCAAATCAATATATTTTGGTGGCGGTGGATTATGTTTCTAAATGGGTAGAGGCGGTGGCATTTCCTACTAATGATGCTCGGGTGGTGGTCAATTTTCTCAAGAAGAACATTTTTACACGCTTTGGAACCCCCCGACTCATCATTAGTGACAGAGGCAAACACTTTTGCAATCGCCTCCTTTACTCACTTTTGTCAAAGTATGGAGTGAAGCACCGAGTAGCCACACCTTACCATCCCCAAACAAGTGGCCAAGTGGAGATCTCAAATCGAGAGTTGAAAAGAATTCTTGAGATGACGGTGAATACATCAAGGAAAGATTGGTCGAGGAAGCTAGATGATGCATTATGGGCTTACCGCACCGCATTCAAGACTCCTATTGGTATGTCTCCATTTTGTCTTGTTTTTGGAAAATCATGTCATCTCCCCGTTGAACTTGAGCATCGAGCATTTTGGGCTACACGGGCATTAAACTTTGATGCAAAATTAATTGGTGAGAAGAGGTTGTTTCAACTTAATGAGCTTGATGAATTTCGCCTCAACTCATATGAAAATGCTCGCATCTATAAGGAGAGGACCAAGAAATGGCATGATAACCACATTTTGAAGAGAGACTTCAAAGTTGGGCAACAAGTTCTTCTATTCAACTCCCGACTTCGACTATTCCCTGGAAAGCTTCGATCCCGTTAGTGGGGGCCATTCACAATTTCTCAAATCTTTCCCCATGGAGCTATTGAGCTATATCATCCCGAAAAGGGACATTTCAAAGTCAACGGGCAAAGGTTGAAACCATTTTTGGAAGGGGAACTCCCAGAGGAAAAAGCATTATTTCTCCTCAATGCTCCCGAATAAAAAATCCAAAAGTCGAGCTTATGACTTTAACCAAGCGCTTTTTGGGAGGCAACCCAAATTTCTTCTCTTTTGAGTTACTTGTATTTATTTACTATACTTCTTTACTTCCTTTTTAATTAATTGTCAAACTTTTGTAGGTAACAATTTTTTGAAAATCCTAAGCGACATTGTACTCAACAAGTTTGGGGGTGAACTACATTCGATGAAAGCTTAGGTCAATTTCAACGTCACAACCAAGCATTGAATCAGGGAAGTTTCACTACCTCTTATCTTCTTTACATATTGTTTCTATTTTCACATTGAGGACAATGTGTAATTCAAGTTTGGGGGTGTTGACTTCATTTTGCATTTTATCATGTTAGATAGCCTTGCTAGCTTAAGATATTGTGACGTTTGATTTTGTTCATTTTGTTGTGGATATTGACATGCTAGATAGCCTTGTCAGCTCAAATGATTTGATGTTTGAAATTTCTGATTAATTCATGAATCATGATCGAATATGCTACTTGTGCCTATTTTTATAAATTGCTTATCTATGAGTGATCCTGAGTTCTCTTGAGCACAATAGTCATAACTAATTGTTGTTGAGATTTGGAATCCATTGAAGGTTGGAAAAATTTGTGAAGTAGAAAAATTAGGCTGTGAGCTTGTATCTTCAATTTTTATCAACCTATCCAATTCCCTCTCTATGCTATTAATCTCTTAATCCTTTGTGAGACAAGTTTGGGGGTGGTCGAGCCGGTAAAGGAGACGGTCTAGATGTGTAGTGATTCCATGCATGCTTGATCTAAATTTGTGTGAAGTGTTGTTGATGTTAGTATAAGCTAAGTGATGACCAAATGCTAGATATCTAAGCCCATTTTAATTATTGCATTGCCCTATCTCGTAGCCTTTTTGACTCGAGTAATTAAGCCCGTAGGAGTATCTTGAAACTTGGTGCCTTAAGTTTGAAACTTGGGAGTCATCGGCCTAAAGCTCGCTACATGGGTCAATTAGAAAGCTTAATGAGTAGGGTACACACACACACTTGAAAAAAAAAAAAGAGCACATCATCATCATTGCATTTGCTTAATAAGTCTACCTCACTTCGTAGCCTTTTTTTACTCGAGTTAGTAAGTCCGTAGGGGTATTTTGAAACCTAGTACCCTTTGATCTTAAAACAATCGAGGAGTTTCCGACCTAAAGCTCGCTACATGGGTCAATTAGAAAGCTTAAGGGAGTGAGGAAGTCACGAGCAATCATCACATTAGTTTGTAGAAATCATGCATTTGTATTTGCATAAGGGCTTAGATTAATAGTGGGTTTGAATTGCTTGGTATAAGCTTTAATGTTGAAACACTCATCTAGTGGAGAGTCACTGCATATCTAGATTGTTGAGATTGCTGGTAAGTCATAACCAAGCTTTAATGGAAAAAAGAAATGTGTGAATTGAGAGTCACCCCTAGGATTGCGTTTCGGGAGAGAAAAGAAATAATATGGGGGGGATGAATGTCACGAGAGGGTAAGGAATGAAATTGACCACTAAGGGTGGATAGTATTATTTTGAAATTTATCATTCCTACCATGTTTCTTTTAACCTTAGTGATAATTGGAAGTGACTATGCACACACACACCGATCAAACATGAGATAAGCTCAACTTCTTTTTGTAGCATTATTTTGAAAACACAATTGTGAATTAATCATGAAATTTTACACTCAAGAAAGAATTTACAAGTCATCTAGCATTGTTAATCATTCATTCATTTGCTTTTTGTGTTAGTAGATATTCTCGCTCGAGACGAGTAAGAGTTTAAGTTTGGGGGTATTTGTTAAGTGCATTTTTATACACTTTTTATACCTTGAAATTAGTATATTTTGGAATATCTTGAGCAAATATCTACTAATTTATGCATATTTTGTGTATAAATAGGTTAATATCCAAGTTTGAGACCAAAAACCACAAAAGGAGTGAAGATTCTGCTGAAATTCCAAGTTCGGGGACCATTTTGTCACTTTCGGGAAGTTTTGGACAAGCCGCGCAATTAACCAAGGGACCAAATTGAAAGATTTCAAAAGTTGAAGGACCAAAAGTGCAATTTTAGAAGGACTTATTTGAAAGAAATCTAAAAAGTTGGGGACTAAATTGCTCAAGATTAAAAGATGGAGGACTTAATGGCAATTACGAAAGGGACTTAGATGCAAAAACACCCTCCAGCTGAGCCACGCGATCGCGTGGCTCGAACCAAGTCGCGAACGCGACTTGGACCTCAAAACGGACCCGAGACTAACCTTGGCGCTCTAAAGTCAAGCGCGCGATCGCGCGATGTTTACTGCGCGCCTTTAAAAAAAAAAAAAAAAAAAAAGAAAGAAAACTTTCGGGCCGGACCGGGTCAACCCGGCAGACCCGGTTCGGCCCATATGCAGAATTTCGCGGATTTAACAAGATTTTAGGGTTTTTTGGGTGATTTTTGGGGTGTATAAATAGATAATATCCTCATTTTCTAGGGTTGCCAAGTAAGTTCTTGCCTCTTTTTTCATTTCTCTTGTAATTTTTTCTTAACATTTTACTCATTTAATGCAATCTACAAGTAATGTTTTTATGATTTAGTAATGTTTTCTTGCATTTAAGTATTTTATTGTTGTTTAAACTTTTGAATATTGTTATTTTCTTACATGTTCATCAAGAATGTCATTTATTTCTTGTGCAATTAATGCTTTGTGTTTGAGTTGTTGAAGATATTAATGGGTAGTGAAGAAACTTTGTTCAAAGTGAATGATTCTTGAATTTTTACTTGAGGAACTTTACAAAAATGGGAGTTTTCTTTATTCTCATGTTTTTAATCTTTATTTTTAGTATTATTCATATATTTATGTTGTTTGTTAAATGTTGTTGTTAGTTTATTATGGGTTAATGTTATTGTGTTGAAATTGTTGACTAGTTTATTTTCATTTAAGCATTTTAAGTAGTTTCTAGATTTTGGGTATTTATGTTTACATGTTTTTGATTATGAATGTTGTTTTAGGTTTTTGTAACTTTTAAATATTTATTACTATTTTAAGATGTCATTGGAATTTACTACATAAGTTAGGTGATTTTAAAATTTCCCATGTAATTTGGTTGATTAATTAACTACCACTAATTGATTTGAAAAGAAGAAATTAGTATAGTTATGAAAACTAAATTCACTTTGTTTTATGTTATGTGACTTGTTTCAATTTTCAAGTTTATGTTTTCATTAAAGTGTTTAGATTAATTAGTTATATTCTAAGTTTTATATTGTTATCTATTTGCTTTAGTTAACTAGTTTACATATTGCCATATTTCTTATTTGTGTCACTTAGTTAGTAATTCACCACAAACCATATTTTTTATGATACTTGACTTTTCTTTTAGAATGAAATCAATAACTTTAGTTACAAATCAATCATTCCTCGTGGGTACGATAACCCGGACTTCTCTAGTTCACTTTACTACTTGAACGCGAATCGTGCACTTGCGGTATACGATTTTAGCGAACAGATAAGATATGAGTTTGACAAATCCGACTCATATCCGACTCATTGCCATCACTACTTAGAATTAGATCATACCTTTTGATGGTTAGGTCATACCTTTTTGGAGTCTCTTTAAATAGCAAGACTTCGTTTTAAAGTTGAATACAATGATATTGTGCTATATAACCAAACTTGAACGGCTAAGTGAATTTGTCGACTTACTCATGTAAACAAAATGTAAAACTGCTTTTAAATTCAAGTTATCCAAAAAGCTAAATACATAATGCCCCTATTTGACTTAGGTCCGTATGACTTATGTCCGTCTGATTGCGAAGGTGAAATTTGGGTGAAAAAAAAATTAATTTCAGAGAATTGAATTCTTGAGAACTTATTTTTTTAGAAATTGAAAGTTTAATGTGTTTGATTGGATTAATTTTCTAGGTGGAAAATGTTGAAATTTTCCAAGTTATACTATTTGATTGACATTATTTTTCATGGAAAATATGGTAAAATTGAGCTATTTTATTCATTTTTTTTTCTACTTGCACACATTTGTACTGTAAAAGAATAATATCAATTTTTTAAAAAAAAATTGAAATCCCACCAAGCTGGGCGTTTCAATTTTCGATTCGATTATTGAAGGAACTGGAACCGAACTAAAAATTTCGGTTCTGGTTCTCAAAACTCAAGAACTGAATGATTTCGTTTCCGATTCGGTTTGGTTATTTTTCAATTTTTTGTTCGATTCTTTTGTTAAAAAATTCAACTCTAAGCGAACGTAAAAAATGTGTGCAAAAAACAAATAAGTGTTGAGTCAAAATTTCCCAAACGAAATCATTCATGCGGAAAAATATTCAAATTGAATATATTCGAATTTCAAAGACACTAAGGACTGTTAGAATATTCTGTATATTTTCACTAGCAACTAGAAATGTAGTATCTTCATCTTCTGTTGTTCTATCTACTATGTACTAGAATGCTCGAATCATTCGGACTAAAAAAATGATAATGATGGCATATAGACACATTTACCATAGCATAAAATCAATTAGGTAATTTGAACCTAAAAATACTTCAAAGATAAAAATGATTTTTAATGAACTCTTATCTCAAACTTCAGTGTCAAACCACAATTCACTAATATACCTCCACAAAAGTCACATACATGTCAAACCAAACATCCTTCCTGAAATTAGTTCAGTACATATAACCACAATAGTCATTACCTTAATTTGTAAATATTGTACCAAAAAGATGCACGGAACCAGTACGAGTGAAAGACCATACATCCAAACTTCTAAAATTGATGAACAAAATTTCATGTAAGATGCAATACGATATGAATAATTCAATAATTATCATAATACATCTAAGTAAACTGAATTTATACACTCTGTCATATAAAACAACACAGAAAGTGTCAAAAGTGTCATGTAAACTTAATTTTTAAATCCATTTCTTGGTTCGATTTTCAAATAGGAATCGATTGGTTTTCTTTTCTCCATTTTTTGATTTTGGTTTAGATTGGTTTCGTTTCTCATTTTTCTTCTAAAGAACCGATCGATTTCGATTTTTTTAGTTCGGTTCCGGTTCGATTCTCTGGAATCCGATTTTCTTGTCGAGCCCTACAAATAAATGAGAAAATGAATTCGACCAAATGGAAGAAAATGTGGTCACATGGGGGCTAACCAAGAAAATCAATTCCCTAGAAAATTTTCCTATCAAACACTACAATAAATGGAAAATTTGGCAAATTTTTCCATTATTCATGAAATTCATTGGCTATCAAAAGCAGCCTTTTTTAAAATATTGATTAAAATTGAAGTCACGAGGAACTTCATTCCAACATATATTCTGGAGAATATATATACAGTTAAAAAAATCGGGGCTCGAATCTACTTTTAATTCATAAAATTGTCATTTTGAGTTTCACTCAAGTTATTATACTACAAATCAACCAATTTACCCGAGCATTTTTGAAAAAGTACTTCCAATTTTCTTCTTCTCTACCATCATATAATAACTTGTTTTTTTATTCATTATTATTATTCGGCGGCTTCATTAATTTGGAGTTTAAACTACAATTTAAAGTACACAATTTTTCAAATCACTTTTCAACTACACATTTTTTCTCTTAATTTTTAACCATATATTTTACTTAAAAAATACCAAAAAATCTTCTCTGTCCCTGTTAATCAATCACCGAACAGTATTAATTCTTACTTTATCTATACTGATCAAAGTACGAAGTCTTTCATATAAATTTCTGTACACATCTTTTAACAAACATTTCATTCAAGTCCATTGTATCTTGAATCTCGTGTGCACTTATTTGATAAGACACAAATATAATTTAACTACAAAAAAAAAAGTTTCCAAGGGCCAAACAAATTGGTCGCTTATATGGTCGTTGAATGTCTTCAAGACTTCAACGATCAATAAATTGTAGTTGCACAATGCTCGTTAATTCACCATCGTTAAAAATTTTAATGACCAACTATAATGATGATTGCTAAAAGTTTTAGAATTATTGCAAAATTATTAGTAATGCATGGCAAGAAATGTAATTATCAACACGTCCTCTTTAAATTAAAAAACACGTGACAAATTGCTTCTAGATTTTACTAGAAACAATTAGAGCCGTAAGCTAACATAATTTCAAGAAGTTTCTTACACAGTCTTAAAAGGAACCTAGTATGTCGAGGAAGAATTCAAATCGAACTTTTATATTACCCCATGAGCAGCCCAGCCCATGTTTAGAAGAAAATTCAAAAGAACTTCCAGAAATCTTATATTTGTATTGTATCATCTAGTTGCAAAAATAATTTGAAACCAAAATGAATTTCGATAGTGTGTATGTATGTCCCATGTCTGGAAGAAAATTCAAATATATTTATAGAAAATCATTAAAGAAAAAACACACACAAGTACGGGCAAAAAGATTACATCAGAAAGCAGATTATGTAAAAAGGTGTAGCCCACACCCTGAGGGCCCGAACCGACCACGCCCAAGGCCATTGGTTCGGGAAGGTAAATCCAGGTTATGCCTTCAAGGAGCCAGGGTGGAAGGACTTATGGTAAGCATGAGAAACGCTCAATAACTCCCGCTTGCCACAAGGCCAATTCCACCTTGCGGGGAATCGAACCAAGCACACAGCTGCGCTGAGCACTTACCACCCATCCCCTTTGCCACTTGGAGATGTGCCCTGGGGGCAGAAAGCAGATTATGTCGTCTAACCCAAATCATGTATTAAGCTTCTGTTTGGTTCTCATTTTTTTCATCTCATTTTTCTACAGTACTTTATCTACACCACGCATCTTCCTTTGGGCCTACAATTATTGACTTTTCAATTTAATCTACACCCCACATTCCCCAAAAACTCAACTCTTTTCCAAATTTGATGGAAATCAAACAAAGGCTAAGTATATTTTTAAATTTTAACCAACAAAACTTACTAGCTGGCAATTATGATGCATGATTATTGATAATTGTTCACTGTTTACCTAATATTCTTAACCGTCTACTCTTAGTTTCATTTATTTATTGTTGGAAAATGTGAGTGACTAAAAACTGACTTGAAAATTATTTTGTTTATAAATTTATCTATAAACAAGTTCCCAAATGGATATATAATTTCTACTAAACACATGCAAATGCTTAGTTTTTTCCCAATACCACGTGCCTTGCTTTATCAAAGAGAAAACACCTTCATTTTACTTAAAAATAAATTAAAGATGGAACGAGAAACAAAAATTCGACACCCAATTAAGTTGGAATAGTTTCAAATTTGAATCCAAGCTGGTGTGGTCCAAGACTTGCTTGGTGGTTCGATGTTGTATCATCATTAAATTCTCACCAAAATTTTGTTGCATGGATAAGTACCGCACATAAGCAATGCACGTTTGATCTTATGCACTTGTCAAATCAAGCATGAGATATGTCTCTTTCATTGTCTTACGTCTCTAACATAAATTATATAGAGTTCTAAATCAATTGAACTGCAATTTTAGGAAAATTAAGGCGGTGTTCGGCGGTTAAAGTAAGGAATTTAAATTATTTTGTTGATTGATTTGTGTTTTCTAGGTAAGATGTGGGGTTAAAAATTGGTTTGAAAAATTGTGTAATTGGAGAGAGAAAATATGGATGGTTAAAAAGTGATTTGAAAAATTGTGTAAATTAAATTCGTTGTCTTTTTTGTCTTTTAATGTATTAATTTGACATTTTAATGGATTGCCGAACGATCCCTAAATATTAAACTATACAATTTTGACCCATATATACATACAATACAAGAAATATTAAACATAGAAATTATTCCGTTGGAAAAGCAATAATGCAACATATGTCCTACAATGATGAGAACTTAAAAGAGATGGGGTTGAAGAGCACGTGGGGGTGGATGAGGCTGTTACGTTGTCTATTTTGCTTTGGCCGCTTAGATTAGATGCCACCAATTTTATGGCCGACAACAGAATTTTGGATGGGGGATTCAACTCTTATCCAGCCTGACTGACACACACTGTCTCTCCCACATTATTTGGACTTCAACAGTTTCTAGCTAGGATAATTCCATTTATTTTTGGTTTGATAAGAGCATCTTCGGTATATATTGGATGCAAATCTACCCATCAAAAGTCACTTTTTACATTTCAATATACATTTGATCAATTTAAATCAAAATTATGATCCAATAATAAATAAAAATTAAAACTTACAAATTTCATTATTTTTTTAATTTGCACAAGTATTCTTTCTCATAAATTTTTTAATTTATTTTATTTTAAGCATTATCTATTTATATGTAAATTACGAAAAAATCGATATTAAAAAATTAAAATTCAGTTAAGAAATTAAAAAACTAATTTTAATGTTAAAAAGGCTCTTGTCCCCACACTTGGTTTATACCCATATATGGGGACGTATGGGGATCAACATGGATATATCATATATCCGTATAAATTGGATGTAAATATGAGTAATTTTAGGAAGACATTTTTTTGAGACATTTTTAAGTGACATTGTGATATGGTCCACATACATGGTGTGGTGAAAAATTAATGGGTGGAATAGTTACTTTTATCACCCAATGAATGTGTGTTATGTCACAATATCACTTAATAATGTTCATAAAAAATGTTTCCTTAAAATTATTGATGTGAATATACATCAAAATATACATTTTTGGCCGGAAATTAAGTTAATTTATATCTATTTTACACCTCTAATCACTAATTAAATCCAATATACAACACCGTTGAAGATGCTCTAACACTAGTTTTTTAGATTTTATTCTAATTCAAAATCAATATTTAATCTTAATCTTACATTTTATAGGCTTAAAACTTTTCAACTACATATTTCATCAACTTTTATTAAAATCTATTAAAAATCTGATTTTTATCAATACTAAATAGGGGTTTTATTACAAAATTTACTATTTGATTGCAATTTTGTTGGTTGGAAAATATTTTGTCTTATTTTCATTTTTGTGATTTGCCATGAAAATAAGGAAAATATTTTCTTTGTACTCAGCTAAGAATTCATTTTCAATCTTGCATGAAAAATTCTTTTCAGCTAGTTTGATCCTGGTTGTTGTTGTTAATTGACTTACTTCTTTTAAAAAAAATTAACATTATTATTATCAAGTGTAAATGTATAAAACAAATCGACAAAATGACTAAATTTTACTTTCTTTGTCATTGAAAATGATATTTCGCCTAGAAAATTAATTCAATCAAACATTTTCAATCGATATTTTTCACCAAAATAATTTTTAGACAACTCAATTCTTGAAAATTACTTATTTCCACATTTTTTTCAATCTTTTCAATCGAACACATGTAGTGTTAGAAGAAAAAAAATGTAATATTAAATTGCATAATGGATTTCGAACTTAACATAGAGTAAATCCCTACGTTAGGTAGTGATTCTTTTAAATCATTTTTATATACATGCTGGAGTAAAATAGTTTTGCATGTAAATTCATAATTTTTCTCGTGCTTTTTCCAACATATTCTTAAAAAAGTCATAAAAAAAAAGATAAACTCAAATAACCTAGATCGATATTATTTTAACAATGACATCTATGTAACTTTTTTAACTGCAATCCGGATATGGTGCCCACCCTCAGTCACGTGACGGGTACGTGTTTGTTGGAAGGGATGTGGGCTCACCCATTTACAGGAGGTGGGTAGTGCTTGTGGTTAAAGAGTCAATATTCACCAATTATGTGACAGATGAATAAATTTTATGGTATCCATTGTGGGCACCCTATATTTTCCCTTTTCAACTAAGTAGCATTGCTATGTGTAGGAAAACAGTTGTCGAATTTAATTTACAAAAGAACAAACAATAAATTGGAATACAATAATATAAATATTGATAAAAACCAAAAAACTGTAAATTCGAGCAGAATCTGGAACCGAGGCCTGTGCAAGTACAGTTTCCTTAAAACATATTCGCCCCCTCACCAATCTGTACTTGAGATTTTTCTGAGCGTTTGTCTCACAGGATACAACGGAGGTTGAGTAGTTAACTCAGCACAAAGTTACCACTCCGAGAAACTGAACTTATGTATGAACAATTACCAAAACAAAACAAAACAAGATAAGGCACAATAAAATATAGAACCATAACTCCACACATAACTCCCTGATTAACAACCATAAATCCACACATAACTCCCCACTTAACAAAGCTAATTTAACCTCAATCAATTGTAAGGCATGAGAGTTATATGAGTTGAATTTCTCATTCACATTTTTTCAACAATCCCCCACATGAATGAAAATTGTAAGAGCCACAAAAACAAAAAGACTGGCTGATTTAGTTCAATGGTTGAAACCTGCATAGGATAGGTAGGTAGGTATTACCCTTTGAACCTTCCCTTGTGAAAGTATATTTACTTTACTTGCTGACCAGTAGATGCGATATCCTTGAATTGTTTTGCATTTTGTGTAAACGGTGATATACCTCACACATGATTCTTCCTTACATAACTCAGTTTCACGGTTATGTTCATTAGGCCATAAGCATATGCCGGGTTCTGTGAGAGTTTCTAAGAATTTAGCCCAACACAATTCCTTTAGAAGAGGCCCCACTTCTCTCTCACATAGGTGATCTCTTAATTAAGAGTAGCCCGCACTACTCCGCTTGGGTTTCCGACGCATAAGAATCATTAAAAGCATAATGCTTATCCTTCATCCTTACGGGTATCACTGTTACATCATAGGAATGGATAAGGGATGTTATCCCCCACAGTGATTCAATTAAGTCTTTACAATTAGGTTGTCCCTTTGAATCTAGATCTTGGGATCTCCAGTCAACTAGGTAGGGTTTCCATTGTATTAACTCATTCGTCCAAGGGCTTAAGTCTCATTCCTCTCGATGACTTTGCAACTAACTCTCTATTTAACCCTTTGGTTAGCGAATCTGCAATGTTATCTTTTGACTTTACATGGTCAACAGAGATAACTCTGGTTGAGATTAATTTCCTTATGGTATTATGTCTGCGACGTATATTTCTAGACTTACCATTATACATATTATTGTGTGCCTATTCAATTGCTGATTGAATATCGTAATGTATACAAATTACCGGCAGAAGCTTTGATCATCTAAGAATATCCTCTAAGGATTGGCATAGCTATTTAGCCTCTTCACCACACTTCTCAAGGGCTATAACTCAGATTTCAAGGTGAATCTAGTAATAACTGTATGTTTAGAGGATTTCCATGATATCGTTGCACCTTCCAATGTGAACACAAGTTCACTTATAAACTTTGACTCTTTAATATCAGATATCCAGTTAGTATCGCTATATCCTTCAATAAATGCGAGATATCTGGTGCAGTTCATATATCACAAGTATATTAGTACTCTTACTATTCATTTCCAGTTGTTAGAACCTGGATTACTCGTATATCTACTCAGCTTGCTAACTACATAGGCTATATGTGATCTTGTACAACTCATTAAGTACATAAGACCTCTGATTATTCTAGAGTACTCAACTTAAGAAATATCGTCGCCTCTATTTTTTGATAGATGTTGACTTGTATCTATCAGGGTTCTAGTTACTGTAGAATCATCCTTGTTAAATTTCTCGAGAGTTTTGTCTACGTAATGTGACAGGCTTAGAACAAGCCCATCTGAAGTTATCGAGATTTTAACTTATCAGCTAAACCCATGTCTTTCATGTCGAGTCTTGAGTTCAACATGTCTTTTGTGATTTTAATCATCTTATCATTATTGCCAATGATAAACAAATCATCAACGTGAAGACATAAAATGACATAGCCCTTTTTAGTATCTTTGTCATGCACACATTTGTCATACTTGTTGATTTTAAATCAACTTTCCACCATGACATTATAAAAATTTCATGTCGTTGCGTGTAACATTTAATTACAAGTCTGGACTTGTACTTATCGATAGTTCCATCTAATTTCATTTTCTTTTGAAAATCCATTTGTAGCCTAGTGGTTTGCTTCCCGAGGAAAGATACACTAGCTCCTAATGATTTTGCATAATGAAATCTATCTCACTTTTAATGGTCTCTTTCCATTGAGGTCATTTTGAAGATTTTACAGCTTCTTCGAAGTTTTGAGGTTCAATTTCTAGCATATAGGTTAGAAAATCAGGACCATAAGATTTTCTTGTCCTTTTTCATTTGCTATGTCTTCATTCAACCTCAACTTCCTCTTCCAATTTTTGGTCCTGACTATTCTCAAACATATTCTCATATGTCCGTTTAGAAGAGTTTGTTTCCTCATTGGACTTGTACGAAAATACATGTTCAAATAATGAAGCATTTCTCGATTATCTTGTTTTTGTGTATGTTTTGAATTCTTATATTCGTACAAAATAAATCGATAAGCACTATTATTGTGCATATATCCAATGAAATTTCGATCAACAGTTTTCAAACCTATTTTCACCTTCTTTGGTGTAAGTATAGTCACTTTGGCAATACATCCTCACATTCGTAAGTATTAGCAAGAAGGGTTCCTCCTTTTCTATAACTTGTAAGGGATCTTATCTTTCCAAGCTGGAGACATCTTTTCAATTATGACAGCCACTTGGAAAGTTTTACTCAGAGTCATCCTTTCAGCATAAATCTCATGTGGAATCACTTTGACTGGCCACAGTCTTTGAATCCAACATCTTATATTCAAGGAAGCGGCCAACTCCCACAATTCCTTAGCCATTTTGATTGTGCAATACACATTGTACAATGAATCATCCAAACTGTTCATGACATAATTCCGGCATAGGAAATTAGAATGCTTTCAAGCATTCACTGCTCAGATTGCCTGAATGTCTCCTTCATTCTGTTTGAGTATTGGAGCATTTTCAGTCTAGAATATCGCAAGATTCAAGGTGATCAGATAGAACATCATCTTCTGCATCCACCTCTTGAAATTCAACTCATTGAATTTCTTCTGTTTTCCCAATGGTTAATCGGAACAATCATAGTTGGGTCTTCAATTTGTGCCACTGTTTGGGTCACAACATGACTTGGCATAGCCACATCTTATGTAACAGTAGGAATTGGCACTTGGAAACTGTAGTTTCACAAAACTTTAGTGGCCAATTTTGAAGTAATTCTTAATTTTGGTACATAAAAAGCAATTTTGCAAAGCTTTAGTAGCCAATTTAAAAGAATTTCAAACTTTAGGTGTAAATTTAGAAATTTTTCAAACTTTAGGCGTTGATTCAGGAAATTTTCAAACTTTTGGAGCTAAATTATAAAAATCCAAAACTCTCAAGTCCCAGCTTGAATAATTTATAACATTAGGAACTTAAATAATAAATTCCTTGATTTCAGGGATCAATTTTAATATCTTAATAAGATTTGAGGACCTGAGTTTACAATAAACCAATAAAAATGAAATTGCACAAGGACCCCCGAAATCTTCAAATTTCTGGTCCAAGTCGCTGCCTCAAATATACCATCCAGCTAGGTTTTCAAACACTAGTCTAGCCGCCTCTCCAACCAGCAAGGCCGTAGCCCCTAGCGACTCGAGTGTGTTGCTGCCATCCATGGCGTTGAGTACCAGCACCCGTAGCGGTGCCTAATCCGCTAGTGTCGACGGTGGCAAAAGCCACCGACCACACAATTCAATTTCTACCAAAACTCAACAGCCAAGATTTCATTCCCAATCGGCATCCCCAAATCAAATCCCTACAGCCATCATACACAACTGAATCCATACACAATACATCTATATTTCACCGATTAATTTTGTTGGTTTCCATATACCCACTTCCTGAAGGGTTATTTCTGGTTTCCTGGAGGTATTAGGATTTGTTGATTAGGTTCTAATTTCAGTTTTAATAAGTCCTAGTCATTAGGAAGTTGTTCAAAGCTTCTTTAGAGTATTCTGTTTTGACTTCTTGTTGCATTTACCACGTTTTTGTAGATGTGGGCTAGTTTTTAGCTATTCAGTTTATTCATGTAAGGCTATATAATAGCCATTGTTATTCAACAAAGAATAAAGTTATTCAATCTAGTTCTTGAGTTGTGTTCTTTGTTTTCTAGTTCTCATTCCCAACAAATTGGTATCTGAGCCACCCACTGGGCCTAAAAGAAAAAAAGAAGTCGTAGTCTTTTTTGAGTGGTTTCCAAAACACAGAGTGAGGAAGTGAAAAGATGGCAGCAGAGTCAAGTAACTTTGCGCAACCTTGCATCCCAAAGTTTGATGGAGATTATGAGCATTGGAACATGCTAATGGAGAATCACCTACGTTCAAAAGAATATTGGAGTGTTATTGAGACAGGGTATACAGAGCCTTCAACTGGAGAAGCTTTAACTGGTGCACAGAGGAAAACCCTGGAGGAGACAAAGTTGAAGGATCTGAAGGCCAAAAATTATCTTTTCTAATCTATTGACAAGTCTATCCTCAAGACAATTGCTCAGAAGGAGACAGAAAAGTAGCTATGGGATTCCATGAAAGTCAAGTATCAGGGAAATGCTAGGGTGCAACGTACTCAGCTTCAAATCCTTCGCAGGAATTTGGAAGTATTGGAGATGAAATTTGGAGAATCTGTCTCAGACTACTTTGCACTGATGCTAGTAGCAAACGACATGAGGAATCTTGGAGAGAACATGACTGATGTGAAGATTGTTGAGAAGATCTTGCGCACACTTACTGAGAAGTTCAACTACATAGTTTATTCGATCGAGGCGTCGAAAGACATCAATCATCTTTCAGTGGATGAGCGACAAAGTTCATTACTAGTTCATGAGCAAAAATTCCGAAAGAATGAAGGAGATGACCAAGCACTGAGAGTCTATGATGAAAGAGTTGGAGGAAGAGGCCGAGGCCGAGGAAGGAGCAATTACAAAGGAAGAGGCCGTAGGAGAGGGCAAGGGTTCAATAGGGCCACAGTGGAATGCTTCAAGTGTCACAAACTTGGACATTTCCAATATTAATTTCCAACTTTGAATAAGGAAACCAATTATGCTGAGTTAATAAAGAGGATGAGATGCTACTGATGTCGTATGTTGAATTGCATGAGGTGAAATGGAATGATGCATGGTTTGTTGACTCGGGTTGCTCCATTCATATGTGTGGATATCGAAGTCTGTTTACCAATTTAGATGAAAGTTTTCAACGTTCAGTTAATTTGGGAAACAATAGTAGAATGAGAGTGGTTGGAAAAGGAAATGTGAAGCTACTATTGAATGGAATTAGTCATGTTGTCAATGAAGTGAACTATGTTCCAGAGCTAAAAAATAATCTCTTGAGCATAGGACAACTTCAAGAGAGAGGTTTGACAATCTTAATTCAGGAAGGAGTTTGTAAGATCTACAATCCAGAGAATGGTTTAATCATTCAAACACTAATGAGCACCAACAGAATGTTCATCCTACTAACACAGACTCAAGCTCAAGTACCTGCACAAGCTCAACCAGAAAGATGTTTTCACAAGCTCTCAAGATCTCTCCTACCTCTAGCATAGATGATATGGCCATTTGAGCTATAAAGGTTTAAGAACCCTGCAATGGAAGAAGATGGTACATGGGCTTCCTCAATTTCCTGCCTCAAGCATGATCTGCACGGATTGTATCAATGGCAAGCAACCTAGAGATGCTATGCTGGAAAAAAGCTCTATGATAGCAAGTTAGAAATTAGAGCTGATTCATGCCAATATTTGCGGTCCAATCTCACCTGAGTCCAACAGTGGAAAGAGGTACACATTGTGTTTCATTGATGATTTTAGTTGAAAATCATAGGTGTATTTGTTTGTTGAAAAGTCAGAGGCACTGAATTTCTTTAAAATGTTCAAAATAATGGTGGAAAACGATACAGGGATGTTTGTGAAGTGTCTACGGACTGATAGGGGAGGAGAATTTACTCCAACGAGTTCGATGAGTTCTGCAAACAAAAGGGAATCAAGAGGCAGCTGACCACGGCGTATACACCACAACACAATGGTGTAGCCGAAAGGAAAAACAGAACAGTAATGAACATGGTCCAATCAATGCTTTCTGACAAAAGGATTTCGAAGACATTTTGGCCAGAGGCAGTGAATTGGACCTTCTATGTTCTAAATAGGTGTCCAACTTTGGCAATGAAAGATATTACACCGCAAGAGGCATGGAGCGGAATAAAACCCTCAGTAGATCACTTTCGAGTCTTTGGTTGCTAGGCTCATGTGCACATTCCAGATGTAAGAAAAGGTAAGCTTGATAATAAAAGTTTTCCTTGTGTTTTGTTGGGAGTTAGTGAGGAGTCAAAAGGGTATAGATTGTTTGATCCTATCACTAAGAAAATTGTAGTAAGTAGGGATGTGGTTTTCAAAGAAGAAAAACAATGGGATTGTGATGTGTCTTATGAGAAGAAAATTCTTTTAGATATAGAATGGGGTGAGAATGAAGAAAAAAGTGAGGGAGATAGGGAGAGTGACGGTGGAGGTGAAAATATCAATAATGATGAGGAGAGAAACAACAATGTAGAGATAGATGAGGGAGATAGAACTAGAGATTAAGTAGGTGAAGATGAAAGGAGAGAGGTTCCTCCAGTGTGGATGCAGGATTATGTTACTGGGGAAGACTTATCTGAAGATGAAGCAAATATGGCATTAATTCTGTCAGCTGATCCTATTCACTTCGAAGAAGCAGTAAAGAATGCAATTTGGAGGCTTGCTATGGACTGTGAGATCAACTCTATAGAGAAGAACAAGACTTGGACACTCACTAAGCTGCCGGCTGGAGCAAAAAAAATCGGGGTGAAATGGGTTTACAAAACGAAATACAATGAGCATGGGGACATTGATAAGCACAATGCAAGACTAGTTGCTAAAGGTACTCACAAAATCATGGCATAGACTACACAGAGGTTTTTGCACCAGTGGCAAGGTTGGATACAGTGAGGATGATTATTGCTATAGCAGCACAAAAAGCTGGAAAATCTTTCAGTTAGATGTCAAATTAGCCTTTCTTCATGGTCAGTTGAGCGAAGATGTCTATGTTGAACAACCGAAGGGGTATGAGAAAAGGGGCAGAGAACATCTAGTTTACAAGTTGCATAAGGCTTTGTGCGGATTAAAACAAGCTCCACGCGCTTGGTTTAGCCGAATCGAAGCACACTTCATCAATGAAGATTTCCAAAGGTGTGACAGCAAGCACATTATTCACTAAGAAAAACAGGGAAGGAAAGATCATCATTGTAAGTGTTTATGTTGATGATTTAATATTTACTGGTGATGATGAAATTATGCTATCTAAGTTCAAAAGTTCCATGATGAGAGAGTTCGACATGTCAGACTTGGGGAAGATGTGTTTTTTTTCTTGGAATTGAAGTGCTACAGAGGTCAGATGGTATCTACATATGCCAAAGGAAATATGCGCTAGAGGTTTTGAAGAGGTTTGGTATGCTGGAGAGCAATTCAGTTAATAATCCAGTAGTTCCTGAATGCAAAATCAACAAAGATGAAGATGAAATTACAGTGGATGAAACATACTACAAGCAATTTGTGGGTAGTTTGATGTATCTCATGGCCACAAGATCGGATATGATGTTTGTCACTTGCCTCATAAGTAGATACATGTCTAAACCTACAGAGCTTCATCTACAAGTAGCAAAAAGGGCACTTCGATATTTGAGAGGGATTGTAAACTTTGGAATACATTAAGAGAAAGGAGGAATTGGTGAATTGCTTGCATATACTGATAGTGACTATGCTGGAGATACGGAGGATAGGAAGAGTACAAGTGGCTATGTATTTTTGCTGAGCTCTAGTGCAGTTTTGTGGAGTTCGAAGAAGCAGCCAATAGTGACTTTATCAACCACAGAGGCAGAATTTGTGGCAGCTGCGATGTGTACATGTCAATCTCTCTGGATAAAAAGGATTTTAAAGGAGTTGGGGCATTCTGATGGAGGGTGCACACATGTGTGATGTGACAACAACTCAACTATCAAGCTGTCTAAGAATTCGGTAATGCACGGGTGCAACAAGCATATCGATGTGAGGTACCATTTCTTGAGAAATCTTACTAAGGAAGGTACAATTGCATTAGTTCATTGTGGAAGTCAGGATCAGGTGGCAGACTTGATGACCAAACCTTTGAAGCTTGATGTTTTTTTGAAGTTAAGAGAGCTGTTGAGTGTTCGGAAGGTTCCTGATGTAAACTAACTGCAATTTACAGTAAGTTTAAGGGAATGAATGAAGGGTTATTTCTGGTTTCCTGGAGGTATTAGGATCTGTTGATTAGGTTCTAATTTCAGTTTTAATAAGTCCTAGTCTTTAGGAAGTTGTTCACAGCTTCTTTAGAGTTTTCTTTTTTGACTTCTTGTTGCATTTACCACGTTTTTGTAGACGTGGGCTGGTTTTTAGCTATTCAGTTTATTCATGTAAGGCTATATAATAGCCATTGTTATTCAACAAAGAATAAAGTCATTCAATCCAGTTCTTGAGTTGAGTTCCTTGTTTTCTTGTTCTCATTCCCAACACTTCCATCAATTTCGCCTTTTGATTTCAAGTAAAAAGACATGCATTTCTCATAAACATAAGGAAGGAACATATTAGCCATGAATCTATTGAAGATAACCAGAGTTAAAGAAGACTCCACATTATAATAAAAAAAAATTCCAGTATCATCTAAAACATTCAAAAATCACTGACAGCAGAAGACATTCAGCACCCTTTTTGAGCGACCCAACAATTTAGAATCGTCGAGATCGGTATAATATGTTTTGCGCGCCTATGATAAGTTAATCTGCAAGAAACAAGCAAGACAAGTGCACGATTAAATCTACTTAAAAGCATAAATTTGAAATTTGTTACTAGCCAACAGGTCACTCTAAATTTTATCCATAAGAAACTTTCAATGAGGTAAATGCATGAATAACACAGGTTAGACAGAGAAGACTAATTACCCGTTCTAATTCTAAGTAATTAAAAGGATCAAATAGAGGATTTAAAGTAGTGAAACCTCAATGCCCAGATCCAAAAATCCAGCAAAAAAATATTCAGATACCTTTCAACTAAAGTAAAACGAGCAAAGCAGTTTCTATTTTTTTTTTCAGATTAGCATATTTACGTTGATTCAAAATTGAGTCAACTGACAGACAAAGATTCGCAAGCTAACTTCAGAAAAGTAGCAAATAATATTAACAGGATGAAGGCTAATTCAACGCATCAAATAAAAAATTTATTCCAAAGAGGATTCGATTTTTGGAATTATTCCATAATCACAATTAGTTAGTATTGAATGCACATAACAGAAATAGCAATGTTTAAAATTAGACATGGTCAACTACTGAAAATAAACGAATGGCTAAAAAGACGCCAATTCATTTCCTCTCTCTATGTACCCGTTGCTCTGCAATTTAGGTTTTAGAAAATCAACAAAAAATAAGATTATCCCTTGTTTGTTCTTTCATAAAATCAAATTCTATTTTGAAAAAACGAATATGTTTTAAGCTTGTAGGAATATAGTTATCGAATTTGATTGAAAAAAGAACAAACAATAAATTGGAACACAATAATAATAAAAATATTGATAAAAATCAAAAAAATGTAAATTCAAGCAGAATCTAGAATCGAGGCCTGTCCAAGTACAGTTTCCTTAAAACAGATTTGCTCCCTCACTATTCTGTGCTTAAGGTTTTTCTGAGCATCTGTCTCCCAGGATACAACGGAGTTTGAGTGGTTAACTCAGTACAAAGTAACCACTTCAGCGAATCGAACTTATGTATAAACAATCGCCAAAAAAAAAACAAGACACAATAAAATATAGACAAATCATAGAGCAAAAGTGTCTTTATAAAACCAAAAAAAAAAAAATTTCATATTTTTCAAAGGGTGGGGAAGGGATTATATAGCATGCAAATGAGTTATATCATAACTCCACACATAACTCCTCAATTAACCACCATAACTCCCCATATAACTCTCCACTTAAGAAGACTAATTTAACCACAATCAATTGTAAGATATGGGAGTTACACGAGTTAAATTTTTTATTCACATTTTTCCAACAATACGTTGATCTCAACATAAAATATATAATTGTGTTTATAATATAAATAGTGGGATAATTTACCCTAAAACACTAGTAAGTTCACTTTGGTGAAATGTCAATTAGGTCAGTTGACTTAATTCGTCGAAAAAAGGTAACTGAAAAACATCGACTTTACTTACTCTATTAACCTCCATTTCTAAATCCTAAAATATCCATATATATATCCAAGTATACTCCGTAGGATGAAATATAGCCTTGATATTCGTTAAAATTTTCTTCCTCTTTCTCCTTTTTTTTTTTAGTACTCAATCTCAACCATCCATTATAAATCAAGTCCACTATATTTGACTTTTCAATTAAATTTTAACTATCCATTCTCCTAAAATCAATATTGATTTAAAAAAATAACTTTTTTTAAACAATACCAGACACTAATCGATTTTTAAACATAAATTAATTTTTAAATTGTACAACCACGACATGATAATTTGTTATATTAACACGTATTATTTATTGTAGTAAATTTTGAAGTATATGTTTCCTCAACTTTGGAGTAAACGTTTCACAACTTTTATGTTGTCTTGGGAGAGATGCATATTCTTTTGACATTGTAATTGACGTGGTAACTATCTATTAATTTTCAAATATGAGTTCGTTCATGTATATTTGATTTCTATATGCTGGCCTAATAGTGCATCAATCTTAATCTGACAAATGTGCACGGTTATAACACCTTTCTTTTGACACCAGTAATAACACATTCCTTATTCAAATGTCATTTTTATTTGTTAAAACTTCAAAGAAATTCAAATCAGGATGTGAGGAAAATTGCTACCAAACTTTTTCTTCTCAGCAGAATAGTTCTCTACCGCTTAATTTTGTAAAACATTACCGTAGTTTAACTTATTTCTCTTGGAAAAAATAATCAAATCTCACACCCAAGCAATGCAGTCAAAACACAAAAATGAACAAAAGAGAAAAATAATAAATTTAACGTGACTCAACTGACTGTCGATAACTACGGAAGAAGATCACATTTTATTATTGAGAAAAATAATTCATTCAATACAATATTTTTCTCATTCTCACAATTTTTCCTAAATACACACAAAAAGTAAGAAAGAACTAATTACTTTTTGTTTCTCTTTCCACATGCACTAATATTTTCACTCGTGCTATGCACGGGAATATATTTGATATAGTGATTTCAATCAAAATTTATGAAAATGTGTTAATTATACAATCATATCAAATAAATATATAGTACAATAACTTTTCAAGACAAAATATTATCAAATTCAAAACTTAAAAAAAAGGCAAAATCAAATCAACATTGGAAATGCCAAATTTACAAATCTAATCAAAATTATGAAATCATGATTTTTATGGGATTTTTCATTTTCCTTTTCTTTTTAATTTTTTTTTTCTCTTTTAATAAAATATTTTTATTTATTATTTGTTTGTTTGTTGATCTTTCTTCTTTTAAATTTTTAAATAAGTAATTTTTATCTTTTTTTTATATGTTAAAGTAATTTGAAATAAGATATATTATATAAATAAAATTAACAACCATAAATATATATTTGTTTTGAATTGATAATTTTGAAATTAAAGAATATTGTTGTTATATTTTTTGTGTATTTAATTTTATCTCCAAATAAGTAAATGTTGTTTTATTTGTAAAATAATATTTTTAGAAAACTTTGGGAACTTTGAAATAATTATTAACTTCTTAATTAAAATTTGTTCGACCCCATTCGACCTGATTCGATCTTTTGACCTTTAACATATTGCCTTTTTTTTGGGTCGAACTTAATTCAGGTTTTCTGAATATTGAATATTATATAACTTAAATAATATAATTTAAAATAAATGATATATTGAGAAAATTTAAAAAATATAAAACAAACTTTTAGATTTGATCTTTGGAATGTTTTTACAGAAAAAGTGTTCATAGTTAGCTCCCACTTGTTATGTTGTATTAAACTTCTCGTTAAGATCTTTAATTTAACACCTATATTACAACACTACAAGAATTTTACATTCTACATACAAATTAAATTTGTAGGAAAATGTAGTTATTTGTAGGGAAAGACTTTTCGAGACAAAAAAAATTTGTAGCAACATTTGTAGCGCAAACATCGTGGGGAAAGGTATTAGAAGATAAATATCGAAATTTCGTGGGCTAAAGTCTCTCCCTACAAATCCTTTAGAGACAAATAAAATTTGTGGCCGAAGTGATTTCCCTACAAAATTATTCGTCTACTAAAATGAATTTGACCTACAACATAGATTTTGTAGGTAGAAGATAAAAATAAAATCGTACATTTCTCTACAAAACTATTTTGTGTCAAAAAATATTTGTAGGCTTAATCCTACATTTCCCTACCAAAAAAGATTTGTGGGGGAGGTAAATTTTGTGGGCAAAACATATTTATCCCAACAATAATTTAATCTGTAGGGAGAAATTAAATGCTTTTAAATTTTTTATTTTTATTTTTATTATATAATTTTTGTTATAATTATAGAAAAAAAAAACAAAAATGCAAAAAAAAAAAAAAAAAAAAAAAAAAAAATTAATTAAACTAATTAAACATTTAATTAATGTCAATCAATATTCGAACCTGAAATAACAATGCACCAAAATGTAAATAAAAATCATCTAATATAGCTAGCAAACATTCTTTCTAACTTTTTCAATCTAATATTTAAAAAAAAAAAAAATCATTCATCATTACAAATTAGATGTGTTACTCATCGTCACCGAAGTAATCCTCCTCATCCAAGTCGTTCTCTTCGTCCCCAATATCATCATTTTCCTCATTAATATCATCATCTACTGATAATGGAGTAAATGGTGGTAGAACAAAGCTAGGAACATGATTACAAAGTTGTTGCATAGAATTGTACCAAGTTTGCAGTGTAGAATTAAATTGATTCCCAACAACCTTCAATTTATTTTGCATTCTTTGCTCTGTCTCAATTCGAGAAGCATCAGCTGCCTTTCGAGCAACACGTTCTTCTTCCAACTCCTTCTCCATACGACCCACATTGAGTGAGAGCTTTTCTCTGTTCCAATATGTTTGCCTAGGGAAAAAATGAAAAAATGAAAAAAAAAATGCAAAGCAAATACTAATTTTGAGACAATTCACTCGAATCACATTGTGTAAGCCCAACTAGTTCAAAGCTGCTTCACTCCATTTGAGTTTAGAAATTACAGTGAATTAAGCAAAGCACAAAACTCCATTACCACACGTTAAATTACAATGAAATTAAGCAAAAGCACAAAAACTGATTTCCGTAATTACAGGCACGATTTATAAAAATTCATTTAAAAAAATTCAACAAATTTGGCCAAAAAATTATAACCCATCATATTTATTATCTCTTACCTAGTTTTGATCTCAAGAATTTCAACAAATTTGGCCAAGAAATTATAATTTTCTGAAATAAAGAAAAAAACATAATTATTATCGTGCTTTGAAAATGAAAGATACGGGAGATTCAAACCTTGTTGAAGCCGAATTCCAAACTCTGTCTGATTGCAACACAAGATTTTTTTATTGATGTTGTTCTTCACAGATTGTTGCACGGTGCGGCGTTAGGCAAAGGTTCGGGATCGAGCTGGAGGAGAAGAACTTCAACGGTGAGAATTAGACAGAACGTGTATAAGTATCTTTTCTCTTTGGACGGGAACGGTATTTTTGGGTGAGCAGCTTTAAGGCAAAATTGAGTCGAGGAGGGAAACTTGATAAGTGATTAGCGGGAAATTTTTTTGCTTTTATTTTTATATTATTTTTTTAATTATTTATTTCTAAAAGTTAGATTAAATTTTGATTTTATTTTTAATTATTATTTTCCTTTCAAAATAAATTTTGTAGGGAGATTAAAAAAATTGCTGATTTTTCTTTAATTATTAGCCTACAAATAAGTCATTAGTCTACGAATTGATCAATTTTTTTGTCACTAAAAGATATATCTTGTTCAACAAATTTGGTATCACAAAAATTTCACATATATATTAGCACGAATTATCTCAATTTGAGCCAAATCATATCCCTACGAAAATAAGTTTTTGTGAAAAAAAATAAAAAATAAAACTCCACCTACAGATTTAATTTTGTGGGCGGAGAATTTCTAGTTTAATCATAAATATTTTTGGAGCAAAATTCTTATCCATACAAAAGTTCATTTTGTGGGAAAAAGTAATCTCTGCCTTCAAATTTCATTTGTATGTGGAAAATTTGTAGTTTAAGTATAAATTTTTTAGAGCCACATTCTTATCCCTACAAAAATTCATTTTGCAGGAAAAAGTATACTCTGCATACAAATTTTATTTTGTATGTGGAAATTTTGTAGTATAAACCTAATTTTCTTGTAGTGCAAATTTCTCAATTTCAAAATAATACAATAATTATCAAAGAAATAATATGATAACAAAAATGTAGATTGTATATAGTATTACAGAACTTAAATGATATAATTTAGAATGAATTGGATATTGAAAAAAATTTAAAAAATATATAAAAAACTTTTACATTTGATATTTGAGACAATTTTACTGATAATATGTTTACAGTTTGCTCTCACTTGTTAATTTATTTATAAACAACATATTTTTCAATCACTTTTTAACCATACACATTTTTTGAAATTAATTTTTAATCACGTATCTCGAAATTGAAACAACAATATTTTTGTTTATAAACAAAAACATAGCTTTCGAATGGAAATTAAAGTATTTTCTATAAATTTATTCATAAACACATTTTTCATCCATATTTACTACACGAATTTAAAATTAATTCAAATGAAAATTATATCAATTAAAACGAATTTAAATACGACATTAATCTACACAATTTTATTTATTTATTTTTTATTTTAGTTTTTTTTTTTAAAAAAAATTGTAAGTACATTTTAGAAGAAAAATTGCATTTAATACTTCTCTATCCTCACTTTTATTTTTATATATGTATATATGTATAAATGCAGTTTTGATCCCCTACCCGTGAAGGATAGGGGAGTTATGTACCCAACACTCTTTGGGTGGGTAGATAAAAAATTGGGGTGAAAGTGAGCCCCACTAATACCAACCCCATAGGTGGGGTGGATTTTGTGTGTATTGAGTATATAACTCCCCTACCCTTCACAGGTAGGGGAGTATTTTTATGTATAAATGTATAGATATAGATGCTATTGTTTCTCTGCGGCATACATATATAGGAGTTAGGACGCGTTCCTTTTCTATTCCAATGACAATATATAAAAGTCTCACACTTAAACGAATCGGAAGACCATTTCTAATGCCAATGCCCATTTCAATATAACATAAGGGCCTGTTCGGCGTCTCCATTAATTTGGAGTTTAAACTTTAATTTAAACTACATAATTTCACAAACCATTTTTTAATCATACACATTTTCTCTCTTCAATTTTTAACCATATATTTTACTTCAAAAATACCAAAAAATCTTCTCTGTCCCCATTAATCAGCCGCCGAACAGTTCATATTGTTTTCTAATTGCAATATAAATTAATTTCCTAATTGTAACAAAACACCTTTTTTTTTTTTTTTTTTTATCAAACCCCAACAATCTCCATGCATCTTGACCTAAATCTCTCCATATCACAATACTACTGCACTCCATCTCCGCACCCGTTTATTAGTAGGTGCAAGCATAACCAATCAATTTTCAGTAAACATGAACTGTACCAGGGGCAGAATCAGGATATATAAAATAAGTAGGCTGGAGAAAATGTGGAGGTGGAGGGGGAAGACCCCCCCCCCTTCCCGAGGGATCGATTATTTTTTTTAAGCCATAATATTGTCCAAAATTCAATCAACAAGTTCGCATCATAAAAATCAAATAGTACAATAAACCAAAATTTAACTATCACAAAAAAGCAAAGTAAGTCCTTTAATAATAACAAAAACTTAACTACCAATCTACTACCAAAAATCTAGATAAACCCTTTTATAATAAATAAATTAACTACCACAAAAATCTCTAATTTTAAATAAACCCTAAATAACTTAAATAAATTAATCAACAAATTCAACACTCAAAAATCAAAACAATTAATAAGAAATAATTAAACTACAACTACCAAATTAAGAAATATATAAAAAAAAAAAAAAAAATCAAAAATTCCTAATGGGCTTCAGCCAACTACAGTAGATGACTGGTTCCACCCATGAACCGTACTGAAAGATTCATCAAACATCACCTTTAATTTTGATATCTTTAAACTATTTTCTTCAACTTTCGTCCTTCTTGGTCACTTCAAAAGCTTTAACAATATAGAACACTCTCATCGATTAATCTCTAATCGACAGCTCTTCCTGAAATTGCTTTTCTTATTAACCAGTACGAATCAACAACTATTTTTTATTAATTATTAAAATATAATTTTACTTTACAGGCATCACACCAGCTTTGCTAGAATATTCATAGCCTAACTTGTCCAAGCTCCAAGCGATATCAACTTCTATTTCAATCTTGGAACATTTGTAGGTTTTACCTTAACTTTTATTTTGTTTCAACCGTCAACCCAATCTTTACAACTATTGTAGTGGAGGCCAAAATTGATGGAATCAACCAATTGAGCTGTTAGGTTATCAATAAAATAAAATTAAAAAAAAAATCTTGACCATTTAAGTGAAGGGTAAAATCGTCAATTTACATAATAAAATAATAAAATTAACTCAAAATAAAAATAAAAGAAATAAAAAAATAAGAATATATCATTGTCGTCTTCCTACCACTCACCCACTTTACTTGTTATCCCAAAACCACGGCTACCACGTCAGCCGTCGACAGCAACTATCGCACCAGTCAGAAATGTTGGTCGAAATTTCTCCAAAAACAATAAAATACATTGAGAGTTTTGGTTTTCTTGGTTGGCAGATCTTTCATTCTACATTCCTTTCCTATAATTAGCTTGAATCATTTCTCCAATCTTTGAATACCTTCTCTGATGAAATAACAAATCTTACTCCGAATTCAATACCTGAAGAAAAGAAAAAGGAAAAAAAAGCCTAATTACTCTTTTATTTGTGCTTATCGCAATTAATCAGAACATTCGAATTTGGAAGTACAAACATCGCCATAATCCAGCTCAAATTGAAAGGCACAGCTGTCAGAAAAAAGAAATTTATAGAAGAAAAATGAAACCCCTTTATTTTGAATTAAAAGTGAAAACAGAATCAATAAACCCTTGCTTTAAAAAAAGTAGTTTTTCAAGCAAACTAGAAGAATAACATCGTTCCAATCAAGGGACTGAAAGAACAAAACAAAAAGAAGCACTATCGAACGGTGGTCATCAGATTTTGGTGATAATGTAACGCCAAGTCGCCAAGCCTCTATTTGTCTCCTTTATTTGTGCAGTGTGTTGGTGGTTGGTAGCGACAGATGTATCACTATTGTATATAAATTGCACTCCAATGTATCACTGTTCATAAGGCAGAAACACGCTTTTATCACTTGCGTTCTTTACGCTTCATCACTATTTCACTATATTATACATATGTTTTCTCACTATTATCGGTATTTCTTTCACCATTTGTTTCCTTCAACTCTTCCAGCGCCTCTGTGTTCCAGAAATAAATATTTCTATTGTTTGCGCCTCTTCTACTGTGGATGGTCATCGACGAACTCTTGGTGGAGATCGACCGAAAGGTAATGGTTCCTTGTTCGATTTCATAGTTTTTTTTGGTGGTTTTCCTTTTTTCTCATGGCGTTCGACTCTTCCAGCGCCTCTGTGTTCCAGAAATAAAGATTCCTAGGGTTTGCGTCTCTTCTACTGTAGATGGTCATCGATGAACTCTTGCTGGAGATCAATTGAAAGGTAATAGTTGCTTGTCCGATTTCATTGTTTTTTGGGTGGTTTTCTTTTTTCCTCATGGTTATTGTTGTTTTGTTTATATATGGATAGGGGTTTCGGTTAATCGGCGTGTTTGGTATGCTCTTCTTTCTTATCGTTAGGTATTTCCCCTTCTTCTTCACTATTGTTCAGTTCCTTGTTGTTCTTCTCGTTTTTTTTTCTTTCCTTTTTTAGTTTTTCCGTTTTCTGTAGTTCTTTTTTTCTTTTCTCCCTTTTTTTTCCCGATTTCATTGAGTCTTTTGTGGTTGAGTTCCTTTATGTTCTTCTCATTTTTTTTACTTCTTCGTTTTATGTTGTTGGTTTTTTTTTTCCCCTCTCCTTTAATCGATTTAGTTATTATCTTCACAGGTTATTGTTTCTTCAGCTATATCAAGTTTTTGTGCCACTGTGAAATTTTTTTTCCCTTTTTTACAAAATTTGTAAAGGATGGGTATAGGAAGAATTCATTTATAGGTTCTGTTAAATGACATTTAGATGGGTTCATGAATTGGGATTGAAACAGTAACGGAAAGCTTGAAGTGCACTTGTGACTGCTTCAGTGCTTTTTTTATTTGTTTCTTTTTCTTGTATATAATTGTACTGAGGTGTTGGGTGCAGGGGAGAATATAGAGTTAGTTGTTCATTTTCAGATTCAGTGTTCTTGCTTTTTGTGTTTTTTGTCTACAGTATGTGCTCCTTACCTTAAAACAGGTGAGAAATTAGTTTTCCCCCTAGCTAGAATTGTCTTGTCCAAAATATCATTACTGAAATGTTGGGTGCAGGGGAGAATATAGAGTTAGTTGTTGATTTTCAGATTCAGTGTGCTTGGTTTTTTGTATTTTGTGTACAATATGTGTTTTGTACCTTAAAACAGGTGAGAAATTAGTTTTTCCCCTAGCTAGATTTGTCTTATCCAAAATATAATCCTTTCAATAACTGTATAAAACTTTGAAATAATTTGGTCTATAATTTGATCATGTCGTGCAAATGTTTTCAGTTGCTGTCCTTTCAGTATCCAATAATTACTAAATTTGTGCATATTCATTGATTCAAAAAATCCATTGGCTTACTATTCACTCAAAACTATTGAAGTTTCAGAAGTTGGCGTCATTTCATCACTTAATTATGTTATCTAATAGCTTAAAATGATTAAATATTATTATGACATTCCAAAGTGTCTTATCAAAAAAAAAAAAAAAAAATTCTAACATTCCTAAGTGACTTCAATTTCTTCTTACTCTTAAAACCATAGATGATCAGCCATATCAGGTTCCTATAGTTTCATTGAGTCTTTTGTGGTTGAGTTCCTTGTTTGCACATATTGATGTAGTTTATTTGACCGTTTTATATAATAAGAAGCCAATGTGCTTGTATTTGTGCAATTTGATCGTAGACTTTACTTTATGCAGACCCATTTGATGTGGCGGCACAAAGAAAAAATGAGGTTATTATTAGTCAGTTTGGTTTCCATCATATTGTGTTTTAGGTCTTTTTTTTTTTTAAGGATTGGATCTGAGTTTCTTTCTCATTGTAAATTTTCTTGCCAAAGTTTATCTAGAATGATTGGTGCCCACTACTCTCATGATCATCTCCAAATGACTTATGATTGTAATGAAATTGGAGCTTGTTTGTAGATTCCATGAGATTTGATTTGCATATTTGTGATTTTTTCCAATTTCAAAGATGTAACTTGAGGATTGTTGCACATGCACCTTATTTTTCTTGAATTAAAGTTTATATATATTTTCTTTTAAATTTTTTACTTTGTACCTTGTATGATACATGCTTGGAAGAGACGGTGACTGTGAATATTTGTGATGATATCGTTATGTTTTGTTAGTGCTACTATGGAATCTTGGTGTAATCTGTTGACAAATGAAAATCTCATTTTCTAGACTTGTGATCCGTGTTCAAAAAATGGTGTCGTCAATTTAGTCCAATATATTGCTTTTGTTTTTATTTTTCCAGATTAAAATTATCATCTTTACAAATTTCATTCACCTAAAATAGTTATTAAGATTTTATGAATTATGATTTTGCTATGCAGAAAGGAATCGATGAAATCTAGGCATCTGCCGTAGATTACAATCCTGAAGCTTTTGCAAGGAGGGTAGGTAATAAATGTCAACCATCTATTTGTTATTTATATCTTTGTTGTTTGTTAGCGTAACCATCAAAGTTTTAGGCCTTTTTCAGGTAATGGCATATGTTGACATGGAAGTTAACGGTGTTCCAGTGAAGGTACTCTTATTGGTAAAAAAAATATTGCCAGCACTTCCTTATTGTTCTTTCATCTACTATCTGCCTCATGCCACCCCAAAAATAATGTAGATATATAAGTGCATATCATTTTCTGAAGTGAAATGTGCCACTGACACATTCTAAAATAGTGTCAAGTTTCTTGATTATAAAAGTCACATATGGATATATACATTTATGAGTTTTGAGTATGCATCTTCATGCAAAATATGATAACTTGAATCAAATATACCCACACTTCACTACAATAAGGATTCTTTTCCATCATTATTTCCAATTTTCTTCACATGGCTGCTAATTTAAATTTGCTTTCCTCCTTTATGGACTGTATGATGGTTGGTCTCATAGTCCAAAACATCATAATTTATTAATGATAGAATGGAGTGCAATTTATATATAATTGTGATTATTTTTGTTACAGGTCATTTCATGGAAGGCATATAGTATAATGGTATAATCCCAGAAAACAGATGACCTCACCACTTTGCAAGGGTTGTAAGTAAGACAGTGTCCTATATGTATAAAGATCTAATAATTTATTTTCAATTAGTAGCATACAATTACATTTCACTTTTTCTACTTATCAATTCACTTTCACTTGACTTTACTTAGCATATACATACATCGCATCATATTATAAAAATTTATGTAATCAAATCAAATATTTTCTTATTAGAATTATAAGTATTTTAGTTACATTAAATACAAAAATATAGTTCAAAACTATTATTATTATTATTATTATTATTATTATTATTATTATTATTATTATGTTTTTTTTATTCGAATTACCTATTATTTCTCATATATTTACAATTTTTTATTAATTTTTTTCCCTTTTTTTTTTTTTTACTATCTGTTATATGTACAGTCTTATGAGACAATAATAATCTTTGATTTTTTTTTAATATATATATATATTTTTCCTCATTTTTGTTTTCTTAAACAATAGAAACATTTTTTTTCCAGGTTAAACTATTGTAATAATACTATATCTGACAAAATGTATCTAAAGTAAGTCTCTTTTTCTTGAAAATAACACTGCACAGCACTTTATATCAGTATAACACAGTAAACAATGCTTCAAAAGTACACCTTTTTGGATTTGACATTACCCTGTGTACTATTTCAAAAGTATATATCATTTCGAAGCTTTTTCTCACTCTATTCTATACAACCTTAACTATAGTACTCCATACCTAACACAGATACATTTAAAAACGTTTACTCACTGTTCATTTTCCATTACAATTTACTCAGTTTCTTTTCCAGTTATGTATTGTTTAAAATCCCGATTCTTTTTTTTCGTTCTCACTATACAATTTGTAACAGTCAGGAATACATACACTCCTGCAGAATCTAAAATACAATCTCTCTCTCATCAATATAAAATAATGTACCAACAAAATATATCTTTATAACCATACTTCATATCTACTACATTACAAATGTTCAACTTTCTTTCATAAATCTATTCAAGTCATGTCATCTCAATGCACATACAAACACACCTCATCACTATTATATATAGTGATGAAATGATGATACATACACACAAATGCACGCATACACAACCATAAAGCTCTACTTCAGCAGAACATCAGTGACTAAAGCTGGGGGGAAAAATACTTCATTTCGTGGTTGTTTACATTGAAGAGTTTTATTGGTAAGTCTCCTATTTGTTCTTACATTTTATTGTGCTCAAAAATTTTATCTAACTTTAATTACTATATTTTTTCAGTTAAAAATATACTGAGAATGTCTGGGAAGGAACTTCTTATACCAGAAATTACTCTCATGCATAAAAAATGGACATCAAAGGTTATTATAGCTGAGAAATCATATCCAAAGACATCATTATGTGGTTCAAAAAAGTATCAGACTTTACTTCTTATGGACATTGAGGTATTTTTTTTATTTATTATTATTTTAAACTATAACTACACAATTTTAAGTTTCATTCCTCTACTTTGCATTATCAAACATTTCCAACAAATACATTTCAGTGTATCTAATGATTTAACTATTTTTTCATCAGTTTTTCTTTCTCTATTTCATATTCACAGCAATGCTATTATATCAGATCAACTGCCTCATTATTAGAAACTTTTGCATTTCTCAGCAAAAAAAAAAGTTCTGAATAAGTCTTTATATTGTTATTACTTCTTTTTTTCTAAATGTTAAGGTTTATGTAATTTCTTATATAAAACATTCTTCTGTCTTCCTCTCTTTCTCTTTTTTACCTATATCTTTCTTTTCATATTTTTAACTATTTTAAAGTTTATCAAAAACCAGTTTTCACTACTTATCTATTGTTCTGTATTCTTCAATCAGTTTTACTACATAAAAGACTTATTTATTTCTCCTCTCTTAGGGTAATACTGTCAAAGGGATGATATGGGATCATCACATCCCTGCATTCGAAACTGTTCTGATCCTTGGAAATACTTATCTGATTTCTAATGCGTTAGTGAGATTAACACCAGATAAGTATAAGAAATTTGATGGAGAACTTAAATGGACCCTATCTGGAACAACAAAAGTGGAGAAAGTTGAAGAAGTACATCATGATATAATCTTCAGGGAATTACATTTGTCTCCTTTTCATGATTTAAGGAATTACATGGACGACAAAACCAAACATATTGGTATTTTTCTCTATCTTTCACTTATTAACAGTTCCATTATAACAAATTGTAATCTGATTTCAAATTTTTAATATTTTTCTCTCTTTTCACATAGTTTAAATGCACCAACAGTTTTCTGAATTACTTCATCAATTTTTAGATCAATGCACATTTACAAAAATATAGTTCATCTCTATCTCTATCATAAAATTATACTACTGTCAACTTTGGACACCTGCATCTACTGACATTTTTATCTTACTCCCTTTTGGTATTGTTGCAATTGTCTTTGATGTGAAACCAAAGAGGCCATTTTACACTAAAACGGGGAATCAAGTTACTGTGCAAGATATTGTTCTAATGAACAGAGAGTAAGTACATATACAACTTCACATATAATACTGAGATACTGAAACCTATATATATATATATATATATATATATATATATATATATATATATATATATATATATATATAAAATCTGTCTAGATCAGATTAAACAACAATTTCTTACTTTTTACAGATTCAACACAATTACTTTAACAATGTGGTCCTCCTTCATTGATAATGAAGCCCAAGAAATAGTTCGGTTATTGCCAAAAACACCTGTTCTTGTTGCAACACATCTTCTCGTCACATCTTTCAATGGTAAATTCTTTCAATGTAGATACACTTCTCAAGCATTTAAACTTTTACCTTCAACAAATATTTTATACTTCACAATACTAACTAAATTGTTCCTATTAGGTCTCTCTTTGTCTACTTCGTCTGATTCCTTTTTCTACGTGAATTTTCCATTCGATGAAGTAACGGAGTATCAAAAATGGTAACTTATATAGAAATCTTCACATATTTCACACAAATCTATAACATATAACAATTTTCTAACACTGCCCATTATTCAAATTATAGGATATATGACAACTCTGAAACAATAGCTTAAATGACTTCATTGAAGCCATATTTTACACCAAAAAAAGATATCTCCATTGGAAGACACGCAGTTCACATCAGTTGAAGATGTGCTTGACTTAGCAAAAAAGGTATACATAAATTCTAATTTTCTTTTGAATTTTTTTTTTATTTCTTATTCTATTTTTTATTTTTAATTATACGATTATATCATATATATATATATATATATATATATAGTTAAAATATATAACGTTTCTGTTTCATTAATACATACAACTCCAACAAAGCCATTTCTGGGTTAAAGGTAGTGCAAAAATAAAGATGACCAGTGTTCCTTTCTGGTATATGAGTTGTTCTCTATGTTATAGACCATCATGTGCATCGATAGCAAGCGAGAGCTATGATTGTCGCTACTGCAATACACTAAATGTGACAGCTCTACCTAGGTTAGTTTCAACAAATAACCCTTTATGTACTTAAACATAAACAAAACATATTTTCTTTCATATTAGTTTATACATGAATAAATATAACAACTTTTTATTAGGTCATTATAGATATTATATTAGTTTCTGATTGAACATTTTTTTTCATCAGCAGGTTTAAAAAATATAAAATATACATATCATACTTTTAAATTTAATGCTAAATGACATTTCAATAACATTACCTTTTCCATATAGGGCAAGAGCAGACATTTATATAGAAGATGAAACTGGGAAGTTAGCAGCCTCACTGATGGGAGAAATTGCAGAGGATTATTTGCAGTGCTCAGCCTTTAAACTGATGGGAATTTCTAAAGGGGTTAGCACCTACATTTACTTCCACATACACAGTAACATTTCTGTTTAACTATTGTTCTTTCAATATTTTAACTCACATTCAAAACATAACAAATTTTGCACAGAGGCTTGCTGATGAGGGAAACATAAGACTCGACATAGATGACCAATACATTTTCTACATCAAAGCAAGTCCAATGACTCAAAGCCCAACTGATCGTGGCAAAGCACCAGCTACATTTTCGCAGACCTCTACTCATAAATTTGAAGTCATTTCTCTTGAGGAATATGTCCCAAACAAGTTCAAGCAACCTCACAGGACAATCCAAAAGGAACAGCTTCCTACTATGTCTGAATCAAACAGTTCCTACACTGCGGTTAGTCATTCTGTTTCACCACCTCCAGCGAAGCACAATTTATTCCCAGCTGATGGCACGCTGTCTCCAACAAAGAAGAAGTTGAACGATAAGCTTGATTAGACTTTCTTCTAACGATGCATATTTTGATCAATCTTCAAACTTCCATCTTTTCTATTATCAGAACTCTACATGTATAAGTTCAGTTCAGCTATCTGTGCTAATGTGCTTCAGGGAATACTAGCACTTATAACTTGCAAAAACTTATGTGATTTTGTTAAATTTCTTGCTAGAGTGCAAGAAATATATTAGAATCATATCTATTGTAAATATATCTTTTGTTAAATGGGAATCTATCTACTTCTTTATCTTTCTTTTGCTGTTACTTCTTAACTTCATTTCATGGAATTTATATCTGCTATAAAATGGTCATTCTGCCCTGCTAAACTTTGCAATTGTCATACCCTTCTGACAAAAAATATATGTATAAGTACTGCATTCATTTTCCTTTGACAGGAAAACTCATGAGCTGATCTTCTCATTTTTTTCTGCTTGTATCTCTTCTACTAGGTTTCAGTTTTATTTTCACATAAATTGTAAATGATTCACAGGCTACCTCACTGCCCCAATTATTTTTACGTTACTTCATATTACCAACCTTCATGTAATAATTTCCTTCCCATTTACATACAATAAATACTCCACTTCTCTATAAATATTTTATACAACTTCCATACAAATTCTATAAATCTTTACACTTTTTTTTCTCATATAACAGTTACGCAACTTTCTATTCCACGAGAATTCACACAAATAAAACACATCACGTGCTTCGCACGTGTCTTCCCTACTAGTATATATATATTGGTGAGTGGGAAGTGGGGAAGAGGGTAGGTGGGAAACAATATGATTGATTTTTCTTTTCTTCCTTCATCTTTTTTTTTTTTTTTTTAAATCATTTTGATTTAATTCTATTGTTTTATTATGTTGGTTGACGATTTTATCCTTCACTTAAATAGCCAAAAAGTTTTTTTAATATTTTATTGGTCAACTAACGGCTCAATGGACGAATTCCATCCATTTGGACCTCCACTGCAACGGTTATAAAGATTTGGGGTGACGGGTTACCACAAAACAAAGTTTAGGATAAAACTTGCAAATGTTATAAATGTTTGGGGCCTCATGTACAATTATCCTTTGATATTTATGTTAAAAACATGTTGTAATCTCAAATAAAAATAAATTTTTATTTGAATCACATATTCAATGAATTCATAATATTTTAATCACATATATCATTAAGTTTTATCAAAGTTTATTTAAAAATAAAATTTTAATCTACACCAAATATAGACAATATATTTTTCTATAATGATAATATTCAGCTCGATATTATCTACTAAAAAAACATTTATGATGCATTTCTCTGAGAATGGTAATGAGTCGAGCCAACTGAGCTCACGAGCTCGATTCATCTATGGGACAAGTCAAGCTTATGCTCATTTGAGCACTAGTTGAGCTCGGCGTACGAGCCCTCTTTTTTTATTTCTTATTTTACCTTTTTTTTGTTTTTGCAATTTTCAGAAAAAGGTGACTGTTTTGTTAAAATAAATAAATAAAAGAGTCATTGAGCTCGTGGGCTCGATCCATGAGCCGCTCACCCCAAGGACGAGTCAAGCCTAAAAAATTGTCCGCTTGACCCTGACCCAACCCATGGACCGAGTCAAGATGAGACAAGTGGACAATTTGATGAACCACTCAATCCAATTACCATCCCTATATTTCTTTAATAGGAATTATTGATTTATAGAGACATATTTGCCCTTAGACCTTACTACGTGTACGCATTAGTTCATACACTTACACATTAGACACATAAGTTGAGAGAGCAAAACAATCATTATACTATTCATATTTGTATTATGCACACTAGTACTAATATGTAAATTAGTGTGTGCATGTATCATTTTTCTTTATCATTTCCTAAGAAAATAGAATGCACATTGTAAGTCTCTTTCAATCCTACACATTGCCTACACGAACATGGATTCAACGTCATAGAGATGGGCCCACAAGAGGAGACGTGTTTTGACCAAAAAGATAAATATTTGTTGAATCTTTATAATTTATAAAATCAATTTATAAAGAACATAATTTTTTAAATCATTTTTAATCATGTATATTTTGTTTCTTCACTTTTTAATCATATATTTTATCTTAAAATATAAATAAATCAATTTATAATTGTTACAATATTATCGAATGAAACCTAAGTTGTTTTGTGCACACGAGGACAAATTTTGGTGAGTTATTAATTTGGATAAATACTTTTTACAATTTAGCAAATGTTTGATAAACGAAATAAATTGATTTATAAATTAGTTTATAAATTATACGATTTTTTAAACTATTTTTAACCAATTTATTCAGTCACTATTTTTTACATTAAAATTATAAATAAATCAGTTTATAAATCAATTAATATTACCAAACAAAATTATTTGGTGTTGTTTTGTTGAAAACAAGATTATCTTAGGATTAGAATAACTAATTTTACGCTATGATAGTTGTGTGTTTCTAGAAATCTTCAATAATAATAATAATAATAATAATAATAATAATAATAATAATAATGATGATGATGATGATGATAATAATAATGATAAAGACACATAAAATTAAGAAACAAAATAGGCGGTTTTTGACTTTTTCTTTTACTTGATAATAATACGCCGTAAAGTATCATTAATTTTTTAAGGTATAAAAAGCTCCATTCGATAAAAATTGTGTTTAATTTTTTTTTTTTTTTTATGTTTTTAAGGTAAAATATATGATTAAAAAGTGACGAAAGAAAATATGTATGGTTAATTTTGAAGAATTGGATTTTTTTAAAAATATATTCTTAAACAAATTTGTTAAAAAGAGGCTAATTAACAATTTTTTCGTTGTTAAAGAGTACCTAAAGTTTGGAACAATAGTTTGACCTATCGATAGAAGGGATTGAATTTGTACATTTGATAAATATTTAATTAAGAATTTAAAATGTAAGAATTTTCTAAAAAATTATTATATTTGGAACAATAATTTGCTATACATTTGATAAATATTTAATTATGCCTTTGTTAGGCGGCTTAGTTTTGATTATAATTATCGGATTAATTATTGTGATAAAAGAAAGAGCTTAGTGACCCAATCTCCGATGACGAGAGGAGATTTCAAAATTTTCAGCCTGTGTTCTGTTATTTGGTTTTTAATCGATTTATAATCACTCTAATTTTTAATACAACTGTTTAAATATACATAATTTCTTTTTCTAATTTTTAACCATATATCTACCTTGAGATCCGCAAAAATAACCCAAGTGATTATTTACCCTCCGAAATCCTGTCAATTCCCTTTTTAATTTTGTAAGAATTCAGAATTCTAAAAGTTAGGAAATTCATCACTCAGAACCTGTTTGATAATGTGAGTTTTGGTTTTTGTAAATTTTTTTGATTTTTTGTTGATGTGTGATTTAAAAAATTTTGAAAAGAAAAAAATGGTGGACTTAACTAAAAATGAAAGGTTGATATTGAATTTGAAAAGTTGATGTAAAATTTTTACTATTAGCAAACAAACTCTCAATCATCAGTTGAGATCGACCGACTGATGATTGATCCATTCCATCCCCACTTTCTCACACAAAAAGCTGTTCCATTCAAAAAAAACATTTTTCAAATAAATTCAGATTGAAATTTATAATCCTTTTTTTTTCCCCCCCCCCCCAATTTTTTCCTTCCAAAAACTCATAAATCAGCTCAACGTATCTGAATTCTGTGAAAGAACTTCAATAATAATTAAAAAAGAAGAAAAGCTTTGACCTTGAGCAGGTATATAAATATGAATCTCAAGATCCCAAGTTCAACTTATATACTTCAAATTCTCATCATGTTATATTTGCTGCCATGTAAATTAAGTAAACATATATTGTGAAAAATCAAAGAAAATTGGACCTTCATCATCACATCAACACTAAGATTGATTAGGGGAAAAAAAAAAATTAACACGTGTAATGAAATCAAAATGATCGTTTCAATTTGGAGCTATTGGATGTACATTATACATGAAACCGAATTAGGCCGGTTAGTACAAAATTGCTATTTACACTCTAAGAAATTCGGAAAAATAAGAAAATATTTAAATTCTTCGCGTCTCTTTACATCAATCGCGATAGCAAAGAAGCATGACGACACACCTCCTTATTATGTAAAGCCTAGCCCTTTGTTCTCTAAGGAGACCTCCAAGGCCTCTGCTCGAAATCCTTCTTTTGGAGCTTCCCATGATGGTGCTGCTCATTTTCATGATGTTCTTGAATGGGACAACTTCTTGCTGTAAGAGAACGTGTTTGAGTTTTGCACTAATAGTAGTTGTGAGCAAGTTTTGAATGAGTTGAAGGTTACTTATAGGGGTGGTTTAGAGTGTGGTCCTAATGAAATTTTATTAAGGAGACAAGTATTGGGCACAGTGCTCCCTAGCTAACCAGAACAAATACCCTTTTGGGTCCCACACCCCCCTTGGGATTCCATGCCTCCCCATGACAATGAAAATGATGGACCAATCCAAACAAGATTATACAAATCTTATTCTTATCTCATTTTTAACCACTAATATATAAGCCTCTATTTGACAAATTATTTAAAAACGTGATTTTGAACAACATAATTTTCTAAACTATTTTTTAACAACACATTTTTTTCTTTCTCTACTTTTCAATCACATATTTTAACTTGAAATCATAAAAAACATATTTTTAAATACAAAACTTTTAGCTAATAGAGCCTAAGATGAAGTAATTTGAATAGACAAGGTTGTTTGGTAACACTGTAGGTTTTTATAAATTGATTTATTTATGATTTTGAGATAAAATGTGTGGTCAAAAATTGGAGAGTTCCATATGTATAGTTAAAAAATAGTTTGGGAAATTGTGTGATTTATAAACTATTTACCACACTTGTTGAAGTTTGACGGAAATGAACCTAGCTTTGATGGTCTTGAGATTCCGACTACGCCTCCATTTGGTAACACCGTGTGATTTATAAACTGATTTATTTATATTTTTGAGGTAAAAACTAGTTATCGAAAATTGGAGAGAGAAAATGTGTTTGTTTAAAAAGTGATTTGAGAAATTATGTAATTTATAAATTGGTATAAATCAATTTATTTGATTTACTAAACGGATGCTGATTGTTCCTTAAATTAAACTAATTTGTTAACTCCCATCTAAATGCATTTATATATATTGATCTCATGCTCCTTATTCTATGCCATTTTTGAGTAAATTCTGATTTGTGTAGGCTATAATCTATACCACCAACTTGAATGAGGTAGAACATTTGCATAGTTTATGCCCTACATTATGTTTGATGGTGAGATTATAGTTAATACATTTGGACGTATTATTTCTACTTATTTTCTTGACAATAATGCTAATTTCTTTTGTTGGATCCACCCAAACAGGCAACAACACAATTGAGGGGTGGTCAGTTGGATCCTACTTATCATTGCACAAGCTTTTATAAAGTTCAATGAATAAAATAACCTCATCTTTTGCTTTTAACTAGATATTTACGTGAATTTCTATGATGGGATTGCCTGTTCGGCAGCCCTAATTAACTTGGCAGAAATACAAATATATATATATATATATATATATATATATATATATATATATATATATAATTTAATGGGTTAATAGCACAAAAAATCTCTACCTTTGACATGTATTGTGCAAAACGTCTCAACGTTTTGATTTTTGACGCTAAACGTCCCAACCTTTACATTTTCTTGTAGGAGACATCATTTCTGTCAAATTTAACCCCATTTCACCGTTAATTTGGAATTGAATAGTAAATATTTAACACATGCAAGGGCATTTTCGTCAAAATCAAAAGCAGCCCATTCATATTTGGGTAATTGACACAAAACGTCCCTACGTTTGACACTTATTGTGGAAAAACGTCCATATGTTTATTTTTTTGGCGAATAACGTCCCTACATTTATTTTTTTGACGAATAACGTCCATACCTTTAAATTTTCTTGTTGATTAGTCCCCAAATTTTACTTTTCTTTCAATTTAGTCATTCCGTATTTTATTTAAAGGTAATTGTCTTCAAACGTGTATAACTTTTGATCTACAACTCCGAATTGCACTCCATTTTTTGCGTTGAACTCCAAATTCAACTATCTTTCTTATGATGTATCATGTGCTCATTTATTAAACATTTCATTTTAACTTTTATATAGTAGATACTTATTTTGTTAGGGCATCATTGATTGACATAAATTGATTTCTGTAAATTTTATTGAAACAGTGAAATTTTAATTTTAGTGTGTGTTCGACGGCCAGCGAAATTTATAAATTGGATTTATTTGACTTTTTTATTTTTTTAATGTAAAATGTTTGGTTAAAAATTGTTATGTTTAACCTCTGTTTGAGCCATATTATAATCTCAAATCACTGTTTGAACAATACACATTCTCTCTCTTCAAATCACTTTTTAAAAATTGGAGAAAGAAATTGTGTGTTGTTCAAAAAGTTATTAGAGATTATAATATGGCTCAAATAGGGGCTAAACATACCAATTTTTAACCAAATATTTTACCTTAAAAAAATAAAAAAGTCAAATAAATCAAATTTATAAATTTCGCTGGCCGCCGAATACACACTAAAATTAAAATTTCACCGTTTCAATAAAATTTAAAGAAATCAATTTACGTCAATCAATGATGCCCTAACAAAATAAGTATCTACTATACAAAAGTCAAAACGAAATGTTTAATAAATGAGCACATGATACATCATAAGAAAGATGGTTGAATTTGGAGTTCAATGCAAAAAACGGAGTGTAATTCGGAGTTGTAGATCAAAAGTTATACACGTTTGAAGACAATTACCTTTAAATAAAATACGGAATGACTAAATTGAAAGAAAAGTAAAATTTGGGGACTAATCAACAAGAAAATTTAAAGGTAGGGACGTTATTCGCCAAAAAAATAAACGTAAGGATGTTTTTCCATAATAAGTGTCAAACGTAGAGACGTTTTGTGCCAATTACCCAAATATGAATGGGCTGCTTTTGATTTTGATGAAAATGCCATTGCATGTGTTAAATATTTACTGTTCAATTCCAAATTAACGATGAAATGGGGTTAAATTTGATAGAAATGATGTTTCCCACAAGAAAATGTAAATGTTGAGACGTTTAGCGTCAAAAATCAAAACGTTGGGACGTTTTGCACAATACATGTCAAAGGTAGGGACGTTTTGTGCTATTAACCCTAATTTAATTTACACAGTTTTTCATACCACTTTTTAATCATACACATTTTCTCTTTCCAATTTTTAACTCCACGTTTTATCTAGAAAACACAAATAAATCAACTAAATAATTTCAATTATATTTAAATCTAGCAGCCTAAATCATAGTCTTAATAAAGATATGTCTGGTACTTATACTTTTATTATAATCCAATATCAATTAATTGTTCTTAATTGCAAAATGTGCAACCATAACATACGTCAGAAAAAAGGGTATGAGGATGGTGTACTCCGACTACAAGAGTTTGAAGACAGACGATGTTAATGAGAATGGAGGAAAGGATTTCTATATTTTAAATTTATTTTCTCAAATTATTTCGTCGCAATCCAAAGTACTGATGCATTGATTACCTTTTTTAATCTTACTCACCGATATTTCAAGAATCTCCCAACGTACCCAGTTGTTGATCACACATTTTGATCTCATTCATTGATACATCAAATAGCGCAAACTATTAATTAGAATATTATCTTTGACACTTATGATATATTATTGTCAGTCATATAAAATATTACATCTACTGCATATTATTTCACGTGCAATGTCAAATCTTTGAATCATTTGTTGCGTAAAAAGTCGTGTATTACGACTATTCAATTTTGTTTTCTATTTGCAAATACTACACTTTTAAGTATTTAAACTGTAGGTCCCAAAACTTCAGATTTTGTAGTAAGTTCAATTTAGTCTGACTGCATGCTTTGGCCAACTATTTTTAAGTTGATTTTCTTCGAAATGTTTTCTTTTATTGTCATCGCTATCATTCATATTATGATGTGGCCATTTTCACAGTTTGTTCTTGTACAGGTGCTTTATAAAGTGTGTCGAAACAATTATCATTTTAATTCGATTTCTTTCCTCACAATGACATAACTACAGAGCTATCAAGTTTCAATATTTCAAGTATTTCAACATCTTTTAGAGATTTACAACTAATTATGTCAATATATATTTTTTCACGAGTATATGTCACCCCAATAAGGCCATCATAATAATTTAGTCAATTTTTATTTATTTTGGGAATCTTTGTTTTAATCAAATATCGCTACGCTTCAGACGTGCCATACATCAATTTGACATGGAACATCTGTAGCTAGTATATTAGATTTTATTAATCTCTTTAGATATCACATCTTGTAATTATGTTATCTTTTGAACTGTACGTTCGTATATTCAATCGAACTTCTTGTTCTTATTATCAATCGCAATGATATATATTACATAATATGATGCATTTATATGATTTTCAGCTATTAATCCTTCCTTTAATGGTGAGAAATCATGCTATGAAATATCATCTGTTACGGTTCATGTTATTTCATAGCATTTGATTTCAAACTAAATCAGTAGCATTCTTAAATTCAAATAATAGGGAGATTATATTGTTGGAAAGACGTATATCTGTGTGGCTATATGTAGTTATTATCCCCCAGTGAAAAGCATTTTGTTCTCAATATTAATATTTTAGCAATTGATTGGATGAGTTCAAATAATTTGCTAAATTTTAAGCAATCGAACTATCATCTTAATTAGTAATCTTTAAATATTTGGAATGTAAAATCATTAGCATTATCAAGACAAGGTTGTCTTATTTTAAAAATCTGAAAATTGTGCTCATACTGTATTAGTTCAAGCAAATAATATCGTAAACTTCCAGTTAAGAGTTTCAATAAACAGAAATATGACTACATAATGGATCTATATAATCATAATATTTCTAGATGAACACATGGAGGATGAGTGTGTTGTGTGCCTATAGTTCACCCTAAATACATTTCAAATAACTTTTGAGACTCAGTCCCAATTTTAGCTAGTGGTGATTTAATAACCATTTTGCTCAGAGAACAAGCAATTTATGAGATTTTTTTGTATTTGAAGAATTTCCTGATGCTTCATTTAATGCATTTTCGTATTCTCAATTCTGCGCATCTTATTGATCTGATTTTATTTTTACATGTCATTCCAACCTTTTGTTTCATCTTATTGAAATTCCGATTCAATACAATGTTTATTTTAGTTGTATCAACATCATTATATCATATATTTTAGAAACTTATTATGTTTATTTTTAATTTAGTAGACAATAAATTACTACAAATAGTAAAGTTTTATTGTCTCACTCTTATATAATGCATTATTAACTCTTCTAGAGTATGAAAATAATATTTTCTATGATATTTACATAATGTTTGTTGTATATTTTCAAGAGCATCAACATTATATTTTGTTTAAAATAAATAAAAATTTCAATAATGCCTCTTCATGAGTTTTAACATAAATGAATGTTTGTGTTCTTTCAATAAAAATATGCTTCTTCTGAAGCAATAGATCAATAATCTTCTAAATATTGAAATTATAATATCATACACTTCAAGAGCATGTAATATTCTTTTAGAATTGTTGTGCGTGGAGAACAATCACTACTAAAAAACAACTTATCAGAAACGAATAATTAGCAACGGATTATATCTGTTGGAAATTAGCAAAGGATTATCCGTTGGTAAAAGTCAAAGACTTTCACCTAAGATAATGAACAACGAAATTGTTGTTGGTAAATATGATAACTCCTTACCAATGGAATATTCGTTGGTAAAAGGTAGAGCCTAAAAAAAATACTTTTACTGAAGAAACTTTCGTTAGTAAATTACCAACGGAATTTTCTTTGGTAAAATGCAACACCTTTATCAACGGAATATCTATTGGTAAAAAGCAAAACCATTACCAACGGATTTTTCATTGGTAAAATGCAAAACATATACCAACGAAATAAGGTACGTAAAACTAAGAAAAACACTTTTACCGACGGAAGGCGAAACATTTACCAACGGAATTTTCATTGGAAAAGGGTAAAACTAAAAAATAAATAAATAAATTTTACCAATGGATAATACGTGCCTATAGTATAGCCATTACAATTAACGAAGGAAATTTAATCCTTAATGTATTCGTTTAACAATTATATCTTTCACTTTCGATAATCAGCAAATGATTTTTCACTGGTAATTTTGATAGCTTTTTGCCAATGAATATTACTTGCTTGTTGTATTCAAATAACAACAATGTCTTTCACTGTCGGTAAATAGTAACAAAATTTTCGTTGATAATATTAGTCGAATTTGATATTAATTAAAAAAATCCCACTATTCGTACTGAAACTTTTTTTTTTTTTTTTTTTTTAATAAAATCCATCAGTGAAGATTAATTTATATCAAGTATAAAAAATCTGTTTTTTTACTAATCAATTTTAAAAACTAATTATTTGAAAAAAAAAAAAAAAAAAAAACTCACAAACCAGCAATCTGTAATTGAAGGATAATTAATTTTTTCAAAAGAGGCTTTAATTTCGTCCCAATGGATATTTCATATAGTAAAGAGTAATTTATATTCCTTACAAAAATTCGTTTAACGGAGGTTAGGCCCTGGCCTTCCTGGACTGTTGAGATCGCAGCAATTGAAATCCAAAAAAGTCACTCACGATGTCATAATGATTATTATAATATGTTTTCGGAATATTTTCAAGGAGCCCTACAAGACTCATCGCTTTGCCATGGCTACGATTGATTTTAGCCATTTAAACTTGTCTACTTAGTTAAAAACCGTGTTTTGTTATTTTGGATTTTTATTATTTAATTTCATAAGGACGGTCTTTTAGGTTTGATTTTCTTCAAATACAAGTTGTGAATTTTTCCAATTGTATGAGAATGAGCAAAAAATATATAAAAATGATTTAAATCGAGCAACTAATGAAGTAAATGAGAGAGGGTAAAATAAATGACTGGTCACTGAATTTAGTTAGTGTAACTACTTACTAATCGAACTTTAAAATGTAACTCAATAATCACTCAAGAATTTAACCTTTTAAAATTTGCATTTCTTTGATTTTGATTGTTTAGTATTTTGACAATATTGATTATTAATTAGCGGGTTTTTATAGTTTTTTAAGTAATTTTTATTTAAAAAAAATATTTAAGCTTCACCAAAGGATTTGGGAAGATACTTGTCATTACCACACATTAGCAATGGGAATTCTGTAGGTGATGAAACATTACGAAATTTTCACCATTACCAATGAAATGTCGGTTGGTAAATGTGAAACTTTTAGCAACGAAAATTCCGTTGATAAAGCATAAAACCTTGTACCAACGGATATTTCGTTGATAGTGAAAATTGTTTTACCAACCTATATTTCGATGGTGATGCCTATATTTGTACCAACAGACAATTCGTTGGTAAAGACAATACTTTCACCAATAGAATTTTCGTTTGTAATGGTAAGACTTTTACCAACGAATACTTCGTTGGTAATGATAAGATTTTTACCAACTGAATTTTCGTCGATAATGTTAAGACCTTTACCAACGAAAATTCTGTTGGTAACAGTTTAAACTTACACCAACGGAAAATTCGTTGATAACTATGACCGACCCTTAAATTGGCAACAGATTTTGCGGTTGGTAAATTCCGTTCGTAATGTATATTAGCAACGGAAATGGAGGCTTCAAGCATGGAAAATCCGTGTAATGAATAAAAAATTAAACATATTAGACTTGAACTTTTAATGTAAAATAAAGTTTTGCTTTTTCAAGAGCAAAAACAAAAACTCTTCTAAAATATTTTAGTAAATAACTCAAATAAAATATCCTTAATGCTACAATCTTATTCTGTAATATTAATTATAATATTGTGCTACTTCAGAAGTAACAAATATTTATAATAAAAGATCCGATTAATATTCTTTTGAAATATTAATTAAAATCTTGTACTACTTCAAGAGCAACAACAAAGTATTATTTTATTTAATAATTTGAATTTATAAACTAATTAAATTGGATTGACTCGAAAAAAATCAAATTGAATTAACTAGAAACTAATTCGGCATATTTCAGATTCGGAAAATTCAAATTGAAATATTCAAACTAATTCGGCAGATTTCTGATTCGATCGGCATTTAAAATTCGGCATATTCAAATTTGGAAAATTCAAAAGTAATACAGGATTCGAAGAAAAAAAAAGATTCGACATCGTTATTTCAAATGTATATAAAAGAATCCATGTATTACCAAATTAATTTTAGTACACGTGACATGTGATTATGTTTATAAAAAATATTACATTCTAACTAATATTTTGAGACAATCGTACTAGTAACGTGTTATGAAATAGCGAGAAGAATAGAAATCAATAAACTTGTATTTTATTATGAACTAGAAGCCCCCCCCCCCCCCCCCACACACACACACACACAAGGTAATAATATTTAAGGTTAAATGGGTACAAACGCCATTCACCAGATAATATAATATTTATAACAATTTTATAATAGGTAATTATATTGACACCACTATATTTGTTAACCACACCACTTTTTTTGTTTTTACGAAAATGGTCATAAGTGAATTGACTTAAATAACCAATCTATTATATTTATTTTTCCTTTTCTTTTATTCTTACTAGTAGTAAGTACGTGCGTTGCACGTCTTACGTATATGATGAATGTGATACATAATATCTTCACAGAAGTAATACCATTTTTTGAAAGTTGTTGAGGTAATAAATTTCAATGTAAGAAGTAATCAGCCGAAAATGAAAATAAAAAAACTATGTAAATTTGAACAAAAAAATAGTAAGTAGTGTGTTCGAAAATTAATTTGGAAAAAATACCGATGACATGTTGTAGGTTTTGTTTAGTAATAAAAGATATTATTTCTTCAATGAATTTGCAAACGTATGTAAGAATTTAGATATTATTGAATATGAAAATTGGTATTGAATAATATGAAGTTACAAAACCATTCAAATTTCAATCATATTTTTCTTTTTTTATCATTTGATTAATAATTGGAAATTTGTAAGAAAAATTCAATATTGCATATTTTTCAATAAATTTCACAAACTATTGATTGCTAAATTCCATGTTTTGAATTGAGAAAAGATAATGTGAGAAAAAAGTTTACCATGACACACGCTTTATACGATTTGAATGATCACAAAAATTATGAAAAAGCTTATTTACTACTCATTTAGTCATTTTTCCCTTTAATTTCAATAACTTCAAATACACATCTCCAACCCTTATAAAGAAAATTATTATAGAATATTTAAATGTATTGTATATTAATATTACGGACTAATAAAAGAAAAAAATTGAGGATAATATTGACAAAAAACCTAACAGTTTTAGAGCGTTATTGACAAAAAAGAATAATACAATAATTAACAAAAGAATAAAAATAATCTATGATTTGACTTTTATAGATATTTTCTTTTTCACAAATCCATAAATAATTTACTGTAGGTCACATATAAATTGATTTTGCATTAATTAAACTCCCCTAATCCAGTTATTAAAATAAGTTGATAAAATTCGAAATTACCTAAAATAAAAATAGACAGAAAACTATGTGCGGATTTATGTGAATTCTATATTGTTATTATTATTATTATTATTATTATTATTGAACAACTTATGTATATTATGAATGATATTGTTAATGTTAAAATTATTAAATAGAATACACATTGTAACACCCCAGACCAAGAAAGTTTAAAAGAAATGATAGGTACTACTCATACCAACAAGGTGCACCTTCTTTTTCGGAAGTCCATTGTTAGAAACTCCAAAGTTAAGCGTGCTTGGCTTGGAGCAATTTTGGGATGGGTGACCTCCTGGGAAGTTTTCTCGGGGAGCGTGCGAGTGAGGACAAAGCATGCTAAAAAGACTCGTGTTGGTACAGCGAGGACAGTACGCCGTCATTTAACGGCCGGGACAGTTCGTTAAGTGGGACCCGGGTCGTTACAAATGGTATCAGAGCCAGCCGCCAGCCGGAAAATCGGGAACTAAGTGCTACGCCATAGGGCGGGAGCCACCTCTAGAATCCCAACGCCTGGTAACAGATCCTCAGATGGATTAAGCGCGACGAGGACGTCGCGAGTCTAACGGGGGGTGATTGTAACACCCCAGACAAAGAAAGTTTAAAAGAAATGATAGGTACTACTCATACCAACAAGGTGCACCTTCTTTTTCGGAAGTCTATTGTTAGAAACTCCAAAGTTAAGTGTGCTTGGCTTGGAGCAATTCTGGGATGGGTGACCTCCTGGGAAGTTTTCTCGGGAAGCGTGCGAGTGAGGACAAAGCATGCTAAAAAGACTCGTGTTGGTACAGCGAGGACAGTACGCCGTCATTTAACGGCCGGGACAGCCCGTTAAGTGGGACCCGGGTCGTTACACACATTAAATGAAATCATTGTGAATGAAAATGTTGAATAAATTATTATTAAAGGACGTTGTAAAAATTATAAGATATTTTTTCTTATAAATCAGAAATAGGAACTCTAACAACAAATAATTTTTTAATACTTAATAATCGTGAGAGTATAATAATATGAGAAAGTATAATAACATAAAATTTTATAACATTGTAAATTTTTAAATAATATAATATTTTAATAATAAATAAATGAGAGATTATAATGAAATAAAATATTTAATGGTATGAATAAAAAATTTGTAATCAAAAGTTTCTCCTAAACCCTAATTTTTTATGTATTGTAATAAAATATGAGGGATGTATAAAATCACTCCCTTCAACTCTAACAACAAATTATTAAAAATTCTAAAAATTATTGAGAAGATGACCCAAAAAATAAAAGGATAAAAAAAAGGTAAATTTGAATTAAATTTGTACTATATATTTTTTTTTCATGTGTAACATATGACATTAAATTCACAGATTAATGAAATTGTAGACTTTTGAATTGAATATCATAAGATTATACATTTATAATATATATAGTGTAAACTATGGAATTTGAGTAGACAATTCAATTTTTGAAATTAGATATAAGCAAAAATTAAAACATAATTTTTTTAATACTAAATAAATGCGATAGTATAATATGATGAGAAAGTATAATAATGTAAAATTATATTATAACATTGTGAATTGTTAGACAATAAAAATATTTTAATAAAAAATAATTGAAAGATTATAATGAAATAAAATATTTAATGACATGAACAAAAAATTGGTAATTAAAAGTTTCTCCTAAATCTCAATTTTTATATATTGTAAAAAATAGAATATAGGGGGTGCACAAAATAAGTCTCTTCATTTTTTCAACTTAATTAATTAATTAATTAATATAAGAGGGCATAGTTGATTTAAAACAAAATATGTGAGGGCAAAATCGTGAAATCAAAGATTTTCCTTTATCTATACTTTTAAGGTAGTGTAGATAGATATACACCACAAAATTCCAAAAACCCTAATGCAATTCCACAAAGTCCAAATTGTATTTATTTCATTATTCCTGGATCACGAGAACTGCTGGATGGAATTTGCAACATGTCGAAACACATCAATTTCTTCTACAAAATTGTCCCAAAGACTGCTTGGATTTGAAAAGCCTGAAACTGTGTTTAGAAAGAAAGAAAAAAAAAAACAACGTATACTGCCTCAAAAATCGTCACCAAAACTGTTGCTTAGTGTACAATTCTTTCTTGATGAAGGAAGCTCCGTGTCCACTTGCTATTCCAAGTTTTCATTCATCTTCTTCGAAGGCATGATTATAGGTTCAACACCAAATTTTCTTATTAATCAAAATTTTTTTGATAAGGACAATATATTTTTCTTCTTCTAATTATTACTTATAACCCTCCAAATATACAAGTGCATCTATACTGAAGGGTATAGAGCGGTGTGAGGGAGCATGAAATGGTCGATGGAGGCCGGCAAAGATCCGAACAGCTGTGCTCGGAAAAAGCCGGCCGGAGAAAAGATCAAATGAGAAGTCGGTCTATTTCTAGAGAGAGAAAATCTATTAAGTCTCCTAGATGATTTGGGGTGTACAATGTTATTTTCATTTGATTTAGTAAAGGTTATTTTGTAAAATTGAATGTGGTGTATTTATAAAATTTTTATTTTAATAAATGTGTATATATAATGTGGTGTGTTTAACAAAATGAGTATTGAGTGGTGTCTATATAATTTCCCTTTTATAATTATTCTGCCTATTCACCTTATGTTTATAATCCAGCAATTTCATACCATGTGAATATGACAATTTTTAGAAGTATTAATTTATGGATTGAACATTTAAGGATAATGCAAACACAGATTTGAGTTGCCTAATTTGTAAAGAATAATGACTAATGAGCATGCATAGGACACCTCAGTCTCAAGACTCACGGGAACTCCGAATAATAAATTCATGTATAATTATTGCCAATTAATTAAACTTTTAACTTCCATGATTAGTTTGAAGAATCCCTTGATGATTGATTATACTCTTTATATGATTATAATTATATATATGCAGTGCAAGAGTTGTAGCGATCGAGAATTTTCGTGATTGATTTTGAATAAATATTATTTATCTTTAAAAACGTATTGCTACGACTTTACCCATTTATTTTTAAAACTCGTGTGTGTCTAGCCATTTTAAGTGAAATTAAAATCATTTAAAAATGTTAGTCCAATTCCGATTTCAATTTAAAAATGTCCCAATGTCATTATCTATTTTACGTTCAAACTTTCAATTCTAACAAAATCTCAAATTATTTCCTAGATCAAAATTTTCAAATTCTAATATCTTGTCCAATTTAAACTAATTTAATTTCTCGTTAATCCTAATTTAGAAACGACCATTCACCTAGCCATCTATTCCCCCACATTTCTTTTTCCTCTTTACAACAAATTCTTATTTAACTCTCTCCCTCAACACCCTCAATCAAATTCCATTCTTGCATGTTTCCTATAATCTTTCCCAAGATTTCCTCACCAACTTCTATTTTCATATAAAGCACATTTTCCCCATTATCTCTACCCAATCCCTCTCAATTAGTCATTCAACCTAAATTATAGAATTTAATCAGAGTCAATTCATCTTCTCCAATCCCACAATCCTCTCCCAGAAATCTTCACACGTCTCCCTCAATTTTGTACATTTCCAATTGCCAACTTCCTTCATCTATTTCCCCTCAATCAAAATTCTTCCCCAATCTTTCAAAATTTACATGGCCAACTTCCTCAAATTTTTCCTCACTAATCCTAAGTCACTCAATCACCATAACTGGAATGCATCCCTTTAATCTCTTTCTTCCCCTCATTCAGTCATTATCCCTTGCATAATCTCTTAACATTTCCTAAACCAGAAAATTGCCACATTTTACCCAAAATAAACCAAACACTCAGCCACACCATATATTCCCCTAGTCCATCACCATTCCAAGCAACACACGACACTGTCAATTCACCAAATTCCACCACCGAGCCTCACCTGTAACCTCCGATCAACCGAGCATCACCACTGCCTTTCACCATCAGAAACACCATCACCAAATTCACCGCTACCCACATCACAGCCAAGCCAAATCAACCCCACGACCCAAGCCACACTACCATCGGCTACAACATCAAACCACAATCGGCAATAAATATTTCCACAACCAAATCGAGCACCATCAACGCCAAATCCGACCAACACCTCCACCACGACTCCATTAACATCACAGATTCAACCATGAAATCCAAGCTAAAGATCTACACCTTCACTGTCATTACTAGCCGAGCTTCCACCAAAATTTGACACCAACGCCGCCTGGACACCGCGACCGCCACCAACCACTCTAGGAAATCCGCCACTGCCCACCTCATCTTCCTCCAACAAATCAAACCCAAACTTCAAATCCCAAAACTTACCTCAATATCCCGCCGCTTTGACCGGTGTATTCGTCGGAAATCCTAACCCGATCCTCGGCAAGCCTCGGTTTGAACCAAAACTTGAGACCCAAATCTGAAAATTAAATCAGCACTCCTCCTCTATATATGCCGATCTGTATGTATATGGAAATGGGGGCCTTTTTCAATTAAATGACAAGATTTGATTTATAAATCCTAAAGTTTTGCCCAAAGTTCAAGTTAGCCCTTGATTTTTTATTCAACTCTCTTATTGGCCCAAAAGTTTAATCTTCTTTAAATTAAATCAATTTCAATCCTTTCACTTTTAAAACCATTTATTTCAGTGTCCAAGTTTTTAAAAGTATTTATTTTAGTTCCGCTAGTTTTAAAACATGTTATTTTTAGCCCATGTTTTCTAGATTTATTTAATTCGGTCCCCTTAGTTTTAAAATCATGTAAGTCAGTTCATGCAGTTTTAAATATATTATTTTCAACCTTAGATTTCACTAGATTTAATAATAGGCCCTGAAGATATTTAAAACATACGAGTCAGCCAAATAGTTTTTCAAAATAATTTATTTTGATCCCAACTCTTTTCAAATCCTAACTATGTTTGATTTCTAAATTAATTTCTAAAGCTTTTATTTCTTCTTTTAAAACTCTTTCGTTTCAAAACATTTGAATTTCAAATTCAACTTTAAGATTGATTTTATATATTGGCTAGACAAGGCGCTTGGACATTTAGAAGAACAACGTGATTTTCTCGCTCAACTTTCAAACTCGTGATTTGAGGTAGACTCGCCCCCACTAATTAATTTAAATTATAATTGCATGTCTTATGTGAAATTACGTGATTTACATGCTTTGATGCATGAGACGAGAAAAGAATATCTCTTATGAGATAAAATGAGAAATGATGATGTTATGCATAACTTATGTGCCTTAAGTGCACGAGACGAGACTACCCACACCCTATGATTTTAACAGCCTTGATTTTGAAAATACAAGAGCCCAAGAATATGATGATGATGTCACTGTATGATTGCATAAGTATGTGTTAAATTATTCTGTAAATTAATTATTGGTGATGAGTCTACTGAGTATTTCTTTCGAAATGCTCATTCCATTTTTACAGTTTTTGCAGATCTCGGAAATGGCGGCGAATGAAAGGGCAGCGTTGGCAAATTTAATAAATGATGAAATTTTAGTCAATTTTATGAATGTTATTAGTTTAAATTACTTATCGTTACTTCCATCTGAACAATTGAGATTAAATTTTTATGAATTGTTCTATATTCCAATTAATTAAGTTTTCGCTGAAGTTTTCAAATGATGAATGTGATGCTTTGAATTAAATTGATTTTTCGCAATAAAGTTAATTTTAAAGGACGAAGTGGCGTCCCGGATTTCACGAAATTCGGGGCGTTACACAAGTCACATTGTTTACAAGTTGCTGCTCCTGGTATTCTGAACATATATGGCATCGCCAAATTAATTTGTTTATCACAGGTTTCAATCTTATAATAATAAGGATTAATCTACTTAACCATATTGATTTACCAACTTATGTGTTGGCACAATTATGGTGGTTGATTTTAAAGATGGTGTAATGGGAAAATTGTTGGATGTCTGTCAAGTGTATTATAGGTAAGTCGGTAAATCAATCTGGCAACGTAGTACGGTTCTTATACTAATACCTGGTCCATGTCTACTCGAATATTTAAAGGCCATGTTCTTAATAAAACTCAAATACTCATGACTGACCTAGGCCTTGCTTACCGGATTTCCTTCAGAATCATAAAGTCAAATGAAAAAAAAAAAACCAGGTTTTACTGGTAATTTTGCACTAGACTCCAGATAGGTTTGCTTGGATGATTAACGTCTCCTCCTATATTTTTCATATGAGACTAACCTGATCGCTAGTTGAGATGGAGATTTGTAACGAGTTAAGATTATTAACTGGTTTGCAATCTTCAGCTGGTGTAAAATGAGGTTCCGATTCTTTGCTTCATAACTAAAGGCGTGGCTTCAGTGATTACATTTTTTATTCTTGCATACTAAAGGCTGAAATTCCTTAATCCGTCGAAGAAGCTTCTAGTATATTTTATTGACACATGGATATTCCTTATTTTAAGGAATCTATTAGAATTCCTATTGGTAGAGTCGTACAGTGCCAGCAAACACATTCTGCATAGCCATTTGTAGTATTTGTGTATATAATGCTGCATTATTCTTTCACTGTAATTCATTAAAAAATCAATAGATACAAATTTTTATCCTCTCCATATTATAATTTGGTATCAGAGCTATCAATGGCAAATCCCACATATAGTAGCTCTGCTCAAACCAGCTCTGTAACTCCTCCATTGTTGGGAGGAAATCAGACATCTTCATTTGGGATTAGTCTCACCCAAACACCAGTTGTGAAGCTAGACAGGAGCAAATTCCTTCTGTGGAAGAACATGGTCTTGCCTATAATCAAGGGCTATAACCTTGAGGGGTTCATACTGGGAACATATGAATGCCCATCAGAAATCATTGCAACTCAGTCTACCACTGAAGCTGGAGCAACCGTTGAACTGACCCAAAATCCCGAGTTTAAAAAAATGGATGTCTATAAACCAGCTACTGATGGACTGGCTCTATTCTTCGATGACGCCTAAAATTGCAGTCAGGGTCATGGGTTCTACTAAGTCCTCAGAACTCTGGAAAGCAGTGCAAGAAAGCTTTGGTGTCCTAAACAAGTCAAGGGTAACATTTCTCATTTGTGAACTGCAGAAGACTAGAAAGGACACAATGAGTATAGATTAGTATCTGAGTACAATCAAACAACTGGCAGACAACCTTGAAATTGCTGGAAAAAGTATACCAACAGCTGATTTGATCACACAAGTTCTGGCTGGGTTGGATGAAGAATATACTCCAATAGTGATGCAGATAAATGGCATGGAACATATTTCTTGGAATGAGCTGCAATCTGTTCTTATGACGTATGAAAGCAAGATTGATCATCTGAATTCAATCAAGAGAGGTATACCTTATGTGAACCTAAGTCAGACACAAACTGGTTTCACTCAACGTTCAAACTCTTCCAGCTTGACAAGGGGAAGATCTAGCCATGGTGGCAGAACCTCATCATTCAGAGGAGGAAGGAGCAGAAGAAGAGGTGCAAGACCAAACAACAACAAAGACACATGCCAAATTTGTGGAATGTGCAATCATATTCCAGGCTGGTGCTTCAACATGTATGATGAAAAATACATGGGGAGCAGACCAGGACAGAAAAATCAAGGGAGACAACCAAATCCATCTGCACTGATAGCCTCTTCTAGCACTCTTACAGATCCAGCCTGGTTTGCTGATTCTAGTGCCAGCAATCACGTGACTTCTGTCAAGGAAAACTTGGAAGAAGCTCATGACTATGATGGTAAGGAAAGAATCACGGTAGGCAATGGTAACTTGTTGAAAATTTCACATGTTGGTAACACTCACTTGAAAACTTTGAAAAACAGAACACTGAAGTTAAACAATCTGCTACTTGTTTCATACATTAAAAAGGACTTAATTGGTGTATCACAGTTAACTTCAGATAATAATGTTTACATGGAATTTTACCCAAAGTTTTATGTTGTTAAGGACATGGAAACCAAGGAGGTGCTGCTGCAAGGGAAGCTTAAAGACGGCTTGTATCAGTTTTATGTTCCACCTCAACTAAAGAAAATTTGTCAACCCAAATTAGTTCTACCAAGTGGTTTCATTAATTCAGTAATTGCTGCAAATTCCAGTCAAGTTGAGTTTGTTGAGTCCAGCTTAAACTTATGGCATAGAAGACTTGGTCACACTGCAACCAAGGTTATGTCACAAGTTCTCAATTCTTGTAATGAAAATTTCACTTTCAATAAAGATAGCATGTTCTGTGATGCATGTCAATTGGGTAAATCTCACACTCTACCATTTAAAACTTCTAAATCACATGCTAATCACCCCTAGAATTAATCCATACAGATCTCTGGGGTCCTGCTCCTATTTCATCTTCATCAGGTTACAAATATTATATTCTCTTTGTTTATGACCACAGTAGATTCACATGGATATATCCCTTGAAACAAAAATCTAAGGCCTTGCAAATGTTAATTCAGTTCAAAAACCTGGTTGAAAACAAATATGATAGGAAGATTAAAACCTTACAATGTGACTAGGGAGGAGAGTTTAGGTCATTTTAAAAAATCATAGAAGATTCAGGCATTCAAATGAGAATTTCGTGTCCATACACTTCAGTACAAAATGGTAGAGTGGAGAGAAAACATAGGCATGTCACTGAAATTGGGTTAACTCTCCTAACTCAGGCAAAAATGCCCTTGTCTTTCTGGTGGGATGCTTTTTAGACTGCAACTTACCTGATAAATAAGCTACCTACATCCATATTGAATATGAAGTCACCTCATGAAATACTTAACAAAGAAATCTTTGACTTTAAATTACTCAAAACCTTTGGTTGTGCCTGATTTCCTTGCATTAGACCATACCAAAAACATAAATTCAACTATCACTCAATTAAATACGTTTTCCTTGGTTATAACAACAGCCACAAAGGGTTCAAATGTTTGAGTCCTACAGGCAAAATCTACTTATCTAGACATGTGGTCTTTAATGAAAAAGAATCCCCCTTCAAATCTAATTTCCTCAACAAATATACAAGTCCTCAAGATTCTCAGATAATCATTCAAAATCACCCTAGCTATTTTTTCACTCCACACACTCATATAAATCCTCTAGGTCAAACTGATTCAACTGATCTTGAAGCAACTCAAGCAGAAGCAACTCCAGAAGATGTCAGACACACAAAATGCTGGAGGAATGGATATTGATGTTGAAATTCTTGTGATGTCAATGAAGAGAGAATGGTTGATGATGATGATGATGAAAGCCCTGCAGCAAGTAATGAATATAACAAAGACAATGATGAGTTAATGACTGTAGAAGAGACAGACAAAACACAAGTCAAATTTCATCCTATGATTACTAGAGGCAAAGCAGGAATCTTTAACCCCAAAACATACTCTGCAGAAGCAACGGAAATCAAACTGAACTCAGAAGGAGAAGCAGAACTTGTCACAGTTAATGAAGCATTGATGAGTAAAAACTGGAAAAGGGCAATGAGTGAAGAGTATCATGCTTTGATTAAAAATGGAACTTGGAAACTTGTACCTCCATCAGCATATCAAAAGGTGATAGGCAGCAAGTGGAATTTCAAAATCAAATATGACTCACAAGGAAAGATACAAAAATACAAAGCAAGGCTAGTGGCTAAGGGCTTCCTTCAAACAGCAGGAATTAATTTATATGAGACACTCAGTCCGGTTATAAAAGCTTCCACACTCAGAATAATATTGACTCTTGCAATGACTAGAGACTGGAGCATTAGACAAGTGGATGTTAACAACGCATTCTTGAGAGGAAATCTTGAAGAAGAGGTGTATTTAACAAAGCCAGAAGGTTTTGTCAGCAGAACTAAACCAAAACTTCGTGTGCAAACTGAATAAAGCACTTTATGGCCTTAGACAAGCACCTAGAGCTTGGAATGAAGAGCTAAGAAGGACCTTGCTGAAATGGAATTTCACTTAGTCTAAAGCGGATCAGTCCTTGTTCTTTCTTGTGAATCAGAATCAAGTGGTCTTTGTACTTATATATGTTGATGATATAGTTATAACTGGGAGTGACATGAGCTTCATTGATAAGTTAAACAAGTGCTTTGCTCTTAAGGACATGGGAGACTTACATAGGAATGGCAAAACAGCTCGTCAACTCGAGCCGCTCGGGATCGGCTCGGCTCGCGGCTCAAGATTTCGAGCCAAGCTTTTTTTTGAGAGACTGGCTTTGGCTCGACTTGAGCCAAAAAAAAAGCCTGCTCAAAAAGCTTGATGGGAGCTTGAGCATTGAGTTTCAACCACGAGCTCGGCTCAACTTGTTATATATATACATTTTCAATAAAAAAATTATGGATTTTTGTTATAAAAATAAAAAAATTAAAAGCTCGTGACTCGACTCGAAAAAGTTTGAGCTTAAAGCTCTAGTCTAGCCTTATTTTTGGGGACGAGCTTTAGCTCAGCTCAGCTTGGGACAAAAAAAGCTCGACTCCTAAAAACTCGAGCCAAGCTCAAGCCTTGATCTTCAGCTCGCGAGCCGGCTCGGCTTGTTGACATCCCTAGAATTACATCAATTTTTGGGTTTAGAAGTCAAAAGAGATAGCTGTGGGCTGCATTTGACTCAAACAAAGTATATCATTGATTCAAGAGGTTTGATTTCCAGAATTTAAAGCCCTACTCAACTCCTATGCCACTAGGAAAACCTCTAGCCAAGTCTGATGGAGAATTGATGCACAATCCTACATTATATAGGAGTGCCATTGGAGGATTACAATATTTGTCCCACACTAGACCAGGCATATCTTTTGCAGTCAACAAACTCAACCAGTACTTGCAGGCACCAGCAGATATACATTGGAAAGCAGTTAAAAGAGTCTTCAGATGCTTGAAGGGTTCAGGAAGACAAGGGTTGATCATCAGAAAATGTGAGAAACTAAGTCTGTTTGGCTTTGTGGATGCGGACTGGACTTCATGCCCTGATGATAGGAGATCAACAGCAGGGTTGCTCAGTGAACTAAAAATCAGCTTGGATGTAATACCCATATTGCGGTGTGATAATTTGGGAGCTAGTGCGCTGGCTTCCAATCCAGTTTACCATGCAAGAACCAAACATAGTGAGTTGGATGTACATTTTGTGAGGGATAAGGTCCTTGAGAAAAGACTAAAGATATGTTATGTTCCTACAGCCGATCAAACCGCAGGCTTGCTCACAAAACCTCTCACTCAATCCAGATTCTTATATTTAAGTGATAAATTGGGTATAACGGAGGTATGAACTTCAGATTGAGAGGGGGAGTTAAGATTATTAACTGGTTTGCAATCTTCAGCTGGTGTAATATGAGGTTCCGGTTCTTTGCTTCATAACTAAAGGCGTGGCTTCAGTGATTACGTTTTTTATTCTTGCATACTAAAGGCTGAAATTCCTTAATCCATCCAAGAAGCTTCTAGTATATTTTATTGACACATGGGCATTCCTTATTTTAAGGAATCTGTTAGAATTCCTATTGGTACAATCGTACAGTGCCAACAAAACATTCTGCATAGTCGTTTGTAGTATTTGTGTATATAATGCTGCATTATTCTTTCATTGTAATTCATTGAAAAATCAATAGATACAAATTGTTATTCTCTCCATATTATAACTTAACGTAGTCATTTAGATAAATTTAGAGTGCCTTCTTTCTTAGAAAAAAAACAAATTTAGAAGGAGAAACTTTGTGCTTTTGGAATCGGTTGCTCTCTTGAAAGTACTTTTGAGTTTTGAGGTGTAAATGGATAAAAGCTAACAATGTTGAATATCAACTAGAGTTAAGTTTAAGATTTTTAGTAGATTTTACTAAAAGTTGATAAATAATTCTATAATTAATTCACAACTATATATTAGTTGTTACAATGGTAAATTTTTTGATAAATATTGTTATAAGAATACTAAGTAAAATACACCCTTAAAATATTTGTAAGGGAAGGGTGTCAAGTGCTTGGAAGCCCTTAAGGATTAAGATTTAAATTAGAGACGTGAGACTGAATGCTAACATATCATTTAAAAGTAAAAGCTTTAAAAATTATAAAGAGGACACATTATTTATTTATTTATTATTTTTCAATACGCCCCCTCAAGTGCAGACACTACAAAGTTGAACCCTAGACGAGGTCAAAAGTGTCCAGTATAGTTAGGCTCCAAACATCCAAAACAAAATGCTTGCTTTGATAATACTTTTAAAGGCACATTTATGGAACTCACCAAAATTGACTTTAGGGAGAATATATGTGAAGTTTTTATAAACCAAAATAGTGATTAAGTCTGAGATACTTGTAGTTGTAGTAGAGTGATTACATTTTCTACAAAGGATATATAGAAGGAACCCTATGAATGATTAGTTTTGTTGATGTTACTTCCTACGGGGAAATGAGTCAACAAGCTTTGATTTGAAATAAGAATTGTTTTGACTTTTCTATGAAATTTTTTCCATGTATTCATGTGGAGAAACTTAATTTGGAGAAGTTATAAAATTAATATGAAGTGGAACTCAAATCACCAACAAACGGAATTTGTTTTTATCTGAACAATATTTCAGTTTGCACATGATACAAAGGTTAGAGTTATCTAAGGGCAACGAAGATGTTCGACTGCAAGTCAGTTTGCTAAATATGGAAGTTGAGAGATTTTTCACATTAATTTCCAATTTAATGAGTTTTTAACTCCCTTATTTATAGACAAAAGAGAGGTGGAGACATAATGATTACATTTTCGTGACACCAGTTTTGATTTGACAACTATGAGACAGACCCGTCATACTATCACTTATACATTTCTCATGAATCAAAATAAATTACAGTCACAAACTTGATTGATTGGACAGTATTGTAGGTTCTCTCACTTCAACTCATGATGAGGCTTTTTCCACCGTATTGAGAATCCACTTTAGCAATCTAGTGGATAAAATAAGTGAGGTTCAAGTCCTCAGAGCATTCAGGAATGGATCCCACCCCTTCAGTTCAACGTCATAGATAAATTAGCACGCATAAATTTTCAGCTCGTTTCCACCTCACTTGTGACAATTAGCCAGTCCAGTCCAATCCAGTCCAGTTCGTATATCGTTGGGCCATGTGTCATTGTCCAATTTGTCTGATTCATAGGAAAATTGCCACGTAGACCATTGACTCTTGATGTTACTCCACCTCAGTTAGGTGAACAAGAAGTTTTATTCTTAATGTTTTGGGGATGTCTATATACTCCTGGGGCGGGGGAGATGCAACAAGAGCTAGGCTAAAGCAAACTCAACTTCATAATTCTGTAATATGGAAAGAAATTCAAGTGTACATTTGTTTTTTTGGGTATATCTAAGCATATGTTTGCACTATTAAACAATAGGTCACTCACATTTCTTGTGAGATGATGACTAAAATCTTTACATAGTGAGAATGTGTAGTATATGTACAATGATCATTCTTCCCTTGGGATCCATCTGCTCCACCATAAACTCTTCCTACGCTGGTTAAGTTCATCAACGCTCTCATTTACTGTCCTAACAATCTTCCTTTGGAGCCGAAGAGCCAAAGCAAAGGCATTCCTCTTTGCACTTGACTTTTTCTTAGGCTTAATTTCCTGTACAGGAGTCAACAAGTCGAAAACTTTATCCATAAACGCGTAAAAAGTATATAGTGTAGAAGTGCATTTAGTTTAGATACAGACCCTGAGGTCCTGCAGCTGTGCTTCAGTGAAGCCTCCATCCCGCTCCGTTCCTGATTTTGCCATGAGCTGAACAATCCATGTGGCAGCTTCACTATAGTCCTGTTGTGTAGCTCGGAAGAATTGGAGCCGTAGATTCTGCATGATGGACAAAACCAATAGGCCTTCTTTGTCGAAGTATGGATGAGCAAGAGCTCCTTTTGCACTAACTCTTTGGCGTGCTTTATACCGAACCATTGATGTTAAAAGTTCCCACCCTATCCCACCATCCAAATCTAACAATTCAAATCCACGACGAAGTTCTGGGCTTGCCCGAGGCTCTACAGACTTTCTCCATGAAACCAAATCATAATTGCATCTCTTTAATTGACGGTTGAATTGAATAAGAGAACTGTCGCTGCGCAATGATGGGAATGCCTGCAGATCGTATCATCCGATGTATTAGGCCAAACAGACTACATTGAGAACTTCAAACATTAAGTGCCTTTTTGAAGATGTCAACTATTCTTGCTATTAGAACATGCATAATTGAATACAACCACCTTGCACTTATATCTTTTACTGGTAATAGTTGAAAATAATTTCATTTTGGCAGGATCCAATGCATGATCAACAGTTATATATAAGGTATTGTGAAGAATTTTCGCTTTCCTACCCTCCACTTTGCATCTGATAAGCTGATACTGAAAAGGAAAGGAACCAACTTAATCTTCACGTATTAGATCCTGGATTTACAGGACAACAACAAAGACAAACTAATATTTTCGGCGAATATGCTGCCAGTTACATGAACACTTTTCCACCTCAATGGTAGGTTACTTACTAATCTAGTGGAAGATCTAGAGTAATTAGGTTCTGTGCAACTACCACAGCAATGGTTATACCCATACCCACTAATAAAAACAAAGAAAATAACTTCTTCCCCTGAATATTTGTTAGTACCTTTTTAAGTTGTAAATTAAGCCTTAAAAGAAAAATATAGTAGTTAATAATTTATTCAACACTTACCATTTGTAGAAACATGAGACCTGCACTGTAGATGTCAAATCTATCTGGTAGATTCAACTGTTGAATTATAGCACAAAACAATGAAAGAGATGTTAATTACTGAGTATGTACTGTAAAACGAGACAACATAAGAGTGAACATTAGACCTGCCACAGAACAGGGGAAAGTGCTGTTGCAACTGGGGCTGAGGGTGCGGAGGGTGTCTGAGTGCTCATAATGTATTGTTCAGGTGCAGCATATCTGAAGATGAAGAGAAAATGTACTTAATAACTCGATTCTTGATAAGATTTAAAATTAGAATAGTAGTTTTGAGCATGTAAATGGTCTTCAAAATCATACGGTGCTACTCTGATATGTGGCTCTATTGGTTTAGGGACACATAAGGGTTCTTGATAAATTTGTTTCATGAAGAAATTCTTGAGGCTCAATGAGGAAAGTCGCACTAGGTCGAACCACATGACCCTGATTAATAACAATGATATGCACATTAAATGTATGACTCTGAAACTACATGCCAACCTATACCGAGCCCTGTGGAACTGGTGTGATTTGCCTCTTTGTAAAAGAGAGGATATGTTACACATAATTGAGGAGGAAAGGACTGAAGAAACTTGAGAATGAAGAAGAATAAGAAGATATGTAGAAAACGTGAACTTGAGAAATGAATAATACATAAACAAACATCCACAGCTGGTAACTGTTCATTTCTTTGTTGTCCAGTTACTAATGCCTTTTTGCAAGGAAAAGGTTTTACCTAGGATCCAACAGAAACTCTTTAGGTATATAATTGATGCCAACTCTCAAATCAGCAGCAGCTCCAAGATCAATGATTTTGAATGTTCGAGAACCTGCTTTAATTTTTCTTGTGAATAGATATAATTATTTCAAATGTAAAAATGAAAAGGAGTGACGATATTCTGATAAACTAAATGATTAATGTTTAGGATGGTGCAATCACCTTCAGAGAAAATAACATTCTGGGGCTTAATATCTCTATGCACAATCCCTGTTGAGTGTAGACCATCCAATGCAAATAACAGTTGTCTCATGATTGTCTGTATGATTCTGTTTTCCCTCTCCATCCCCTTGGGCAAATCCTGTACCTCCCCAAGTATCATTGCTTCAACCTGATACTCGAAACCATCAGGAAATTGGTGTTGGAAAAGTGGAGTTACACCTTTCGATTTGGTTACAAAACGCCCATGGAACATTGAGACTTAATCTTCTACTTAGAAAGACATCCCTAGTTCTCATAGATATGGCAAATGAAGATGAAATGCTTATTTGTACATGTTTAAGAAAAACCAAGGCACGGAGAGATGACCATAAACTTATTCTAGAGGTTGGAAGTCTTCTAAAGGCATTATAGGATGGAAGAGGGGTATTTTAGATCTATTAGTTGGGATTAGCATAGAGAAGCTAGAAAAATAATTATTCTTATATATAGCATGTTTTGATGTCTATGTGCATATGTTGAATGCTCCATTCAATCATGTGAAGGATTCAGCAGCTAGAGAAGAGCTGATATTTTAATACTTGGCTTCATGACTGTCAGCTCCTGAGATAAACCATCACATAAGTTTTGAGATACAAAGACTAAATCCATCAGGATAAAATCCTTTTTCTCAGGCATCAATCCTCTCATTCATGGAACTAATTTTCACATAAAGAAAGGGGGGAAAAAAAGAGAGCATTAATTCTAAAAATCAAGGTAAAGAATATGCCATTTCTTTGTCTTTTCTGCTGCTCTCTTCATTTCGGCTCTGGTGGAATCTAATAGACCAGTCAACAAATTGATGTAAGGAATTTATCTTCTCCCTATTTTAATCCACTGCTGCTAGGTTTTGTGATTGTCGAGTCTCTCTTGTGAGCATTACCCTCAGCGAGTTCATGGACACATCTGCTATATCATAACTTATTCACTGATCATATATTCATGAGAAAGACACCAAACAATGCTTACTTACATCCTATAGAAACAGTGCGCTGATTAGTTAGATCACATGCTAAAGTTATTTTTTCATTTCATCACATTAAAAAACAAGGGGTTCAAGCTTGAGCTCCTAAAAACAGTGCTGACTTGATTCATATAAAAGGAAGGTTTGCAATACACATAAAACTTGGGAAAACATGAAATCTCATTTCGGAGCTCTATTCCGATAAAAAGTACTTCCTAACATCGAGGATGAAAGGAGGCGAGTTTTATTTTATTTTACTTTTTTAAAAATCCTCCCAAATTGAGGTTAGATCTGCTTACCATTGCTCCACTTGAGCTAGGCCTTGTCTTTAGATGAATTGAGGTGAGTTCTATCTAAACAATTTATTAATACCGCTGGTTTAAAAAGTACCTACATTGTAAGGAAATTCTTTATTCTGCAACAAATCAGCGAGTGTGGCGTCCCCTTCATACCGCCATATCAGCCAATACTCAGCCCCTTTCTTTGAAGAGCGCTGAAAGATTTTTCAGTGTCAAAATAATAAGTTTAGAAATTAAAAACTCCCATATAGATATATAATAGGATAGTAGAAAAAATAGAGCAACACCTCAAGGAAGCCATATAGAAAATCAGCACAGCTATTTGCACAAGCCCTTCGCACACGTTCATTCATCCATACCTCAACTGCTCCATATTCGGTCGCCCTTTTCAAGACTACGTCACCATCCTTTTGGTAAACACTAGAAAGTATTAGTACTGAGGAATGGCCAATTCCTTTACAGAAGTTTGAGGCACAAGCACTATAACTACACATGATTTTAAATGCTCATAACTCATGTGCCCCCCCTGAGGAAAGTGAAGATAACTGATTAATGAAAAGATTAATTCATACAATGTAACATTATCAACTTTAAAACTCCATATGTAACCTTGTCATAAGTTTAAGCACCATAGTCAATTCAATAAGCTCTACAACAAAGATTTGTTAAATTGAATACTTTTAGTTCTCTGAGAACTATAGTCAAACACAAACCTTTGAGGGCTTTTTAGCTAAGGAAGCCCTATAAACCACACCAAAAGATCCCTCGCCCAATTTCTTCCCCAATACAACGTCATCCTGACATCAAACCACAAATTAAAACATCATATATGAAAGTAACTTTCACTTAACTAAAATAACAAGGCAAAATCCACGAACCTTCTTATAAGTTGGTCTAAAGATTCTCTCAACAAAGGCAAGTACGAACATATCAAAGAACCCAGGAGCCACACCCGGTGTAGCCCAGAGATATGAAAGAGTGCCCAGTGCTAAAATCACACCAGGGACAGTAACAGTGATCCCATCTGATCGTGGCAGTGTGCTTCGATAAATTATATCACCACACTCCATGACTGTGCAGGGAAGTCCCACCCCAACTCCCAGGAATAGATCATGAACAAAATTAAATACTTCGCCTCCCGATGCGAAAACTACAAGATTCCTAGACCTTGAAGTGGAGAACTTTCTTTGGGAACTTGATTCAGAAATGGTTTTAAGATTAAGCTTCTTGCCAAGAAATGGAGAGTGTGGTTTGGAGCAGAGGGTATGGAGTTTAACCCCTCCTAGTCCAACCCCTGCACCAGTGGCAACAGTAGCCATATGAATTATGAAACAATAGTTTGCTGTGTAGTTAATTTTGGAACCAAAGTGAAAGCATCACAAAGTTTAGCAGTGTGTTCCTCAATTTTTCTTCTTGGTTTGATAAGTTCTGCTGATATTTTTGGTTTTTTAATTTTTGTGTAACAGTTATTTCAGGTATTTTTTGTGGACGGAATGGCTTGATTAACATAGGCCACACACAAGTCACGCGTAGGCTTCATTGTTGAGCCATTATGAGAATCGGACTTGGGCTTCGTTAATTTTATACCGTGGAATTTAGTTCTCACACCACCTTAATACTTTGATTTATATCACCTAAAATATTTTATTTTTAGTAGTGACTTTTTCATAATAATATTTCAGAAATTTACCACCTATTTCAAAATCAATTTTTTTTTTCCGACATTAACCGAATCATCAGTTAATCACGCTAACAACCATTTCACTCAAACATATTAATGGAGAAATAATCATCCCTGATTTCACTCAAAATTAATCACTCGATGAAAAACGAAATCCAAATCAGAATTCATTGCTTCTCAATCAACATTTCTCCACCATAGAACCAGAGCCAGTTCATCAATTCAAATTCATCCTTCGTCCAAATTTTCGACTTCTACTTTTTAATCAAGATCCTGGGTTCATATTCAACTGATTGTATGTCATCGATACCTTCGCTAAAACTTGCAGGTTGGAAATTTACAACTCTTTTTTCAATTCATTTAGATGCCATTTTCATTTAGAACTTGAAGTCTTGAAGTGTAATTTTATATGTGTTGATTAATTGATTGATGATCATATTTTAGCCATTATATTTGACTTTTAGTTAATTTAATCTGAAACTAGAAGTTTTTTGTGCTCGATACATATTTGATACATTGCCTTAAAGAACTTGCTTGTAATTTTTTTTATTGGTTTCACTACTGCGAAGGTCTATAATCTGATAGCGTTAGCGATTAAAAAAAAAACTATTGTAAGTGAAGCTAATGATCCTGAAAGTTGAACATAGATGTCTCTTGATTAAGGATTTGAGGCTGGTACACTGCTTCGGACCTGTATGCTCGAGTATTTCAGCACTTGTTTAAACTCAGAAGGGTGGAGGCACATGAGTGTGATATGCTCAGTTCTTTTGAAATTGAGGCATCTAACCTTGAAACCTTCTGGTATCATGGTCATGATAATTAGCATTGCAAATTCAACTTGAAGGGTTGTCAAAATCTGAAGCATTTGAATTTGGATAGTGATAAGTGTATTTTATACGCTTATTTATCTGTCGAAATTAGGATATTATAATATTTTTTTTAAATAAATTCTACGTAATTGTTATTATTCACTATTATTTCAGGTTTTATCCCAAAATCAAGAAAAGTGAGGAATTGAAGCAAATACATAATAATTGAATGAAAAGTTGAGCTAATTGAAGACGTTTTGAAACTCAAGGGCTTAATTGCACAATTGAAGACTCAATGATCAACTTATTTTATTTAAAAGAATTGAGAGGCTTAAATGATAATTTATTGGGAAAAGTACATAACTACAATATTTTAAGTTTCATTTTTCAAAATTAACAAATTTAACATTTTTTTTTCAAAAATCCGGTGTTTAATAATTAAAAATAAATATAATATTATATATAACATAAACATAATTATCTAGAAACTCAAATTTTGATATCACAACCTCCCTCATCCCCACCCCTTTCCCCACCCACCACCCCAAACCCACCCTACCCTACACTACACCAAAAATAAATTATTATTTTTTTCGCTCGATATTTTCCTACCCTACCCTACCCTTCCCCATCCCATCTCATTCCATCCCACCCCAATCCCACTCAACCATACACTACATCATCGCAAAGTGACAAATTAATCCCACCTAGCCACAGCCCCCTGACCCCACCCCGCTCACCCACCAACCATACCCACCCTACCCCAAAATGATTTAACCCACCCACCCACCACCCTACCCTACCCTAGCTTACCTTATCACAAAAATAAGTTTCCACTCTACCCTACCCTACCTATCCCAAAAAGAAGTTTTTTTTCTCTCGAGATGTTTTCCTACAATTCCCCATCCCATCCCACCCCAACTCAACCGAACCACATTCGACCTTATCCCACCTCATCACAAAGCGACAAATTCATCTCACTCCAAGCACAGACCCCGACCCACCCCAGCCCGTCACCCACTCACCCCACCCATCCCCCACTCAAGAATGATTTTTCTTCTATTTTTCACACATTGCCCCAACCAACCAACCTCACCCACCCCACCCACCCAAAAAATGATTTTTTCCCACTTTTTCACACCCACCCCACCTTGACCCCACCCTAACTCACCCCCGTGAAAATAAAAAATTTTCTCTTCTCTTCTCTCTCTCTCTCTTTTTCCACCCACCCACAAAGTGACAATTGATCACACAAATCACAATTAGAAATTTAATTGCAAATTACATCCTAATCCCAACTACCCCACCCCAACCCTCCCCACCCACCCCAACCCACGTTACAAAGTCACAAGTCACATTTTGGTCAAATTTACAAATTTAGTCACAAATTTCACCTCATCCCACCCATCCACCCCACGCACAAAGTCACAGTTGGTCACACAATGTCACAATTCAGTCACAAATACAAATTTAGTTGCAAAACCCCCCACTCACCTACCCACTCATCCCTAAAGTCACAGTTGGTCACACAAGTTCATAGTTTGGTCACACAAAGTCGCTGTTAGATCACAGAGGTTACAGTTAAATCACAATTGGTTACACAAAATCACAATTATAAATTTAGTTGCAAATTTCACCCAATCCCACCCAAAATGCAAAGTTACAGCTGGCCACACAAGGTGACAATTACAAATTTAGTTGCTAAACCTCACCCACCCCACACCCTAATTCACAGTTGGTTACACAATGTCATAGCTCAGTCACACAAAGTTGCAGTTAAGTCACACGAGATCACAGTTAGATCACACAAGATTTTTTCTTCTACTTTTTCACACCCCACCCACCCACCCACCCACCCTTCCCCTGACCCAGCCACCCACCCCACCTCACCTCACCTCAAAACTAATTTTTCTTCTATTTTTTCCCATCTCACCACCCCGTACCATTGCACCCCACTTCCAAAGTCAAAATTGATCACACAAAGTCATATTTTAGTTACAAATCACAATTACAAATTTCACCGCAACCCCACCAACCAATACCCCCACTCCACCCTCCACCGACCCCACCCCACCCTACCCCGAAAAGTCACAATTGGTCATACAAAGTCACATTTCGATCACTGTTATAAATTTAGATACAAATTTCACCCCACCTCACCACCCCCACCACACTCCACCAGGTCATACAAAATCGCAGTTCAATCACAATTACAAATTTATTGTAGCAAAATTCACCCCACCCCCACCCACAAGTCACACAAAGTCTTAATTTGATCACACAAGGTCACAATTTGTTCACACAAAGTCGGAATTTGATCACACAAGGTCACAGTCCGATCACACGAGGTCACAGTTCGATCACATAAAGTCACGCTTCGTTCATACGAGGCTACGGTTCGGTCACACAAGGTCATAGTTAGGTCACATAGTCATGTTTGACATACGTGTAGGTCACATCATGTCCTCATCTAATAGTCACATGAGGTCACAGTTGGTCACAATCTTTAATATAATTGGTCAGAATTATCTATAATTGGTCACATATTATTTATTTATTGATCACAACTTATGCGTATCTTTATCACGATTATTCAATATTTCTTATCACAATTACCTAATAATTGGTCACAATCATTTATAATTGGTCACATATTATTTATTTATTGATCACAACGTATTCGTTTTCTTGGTCACATCCCTCATTTATCACAAGTCACAATTAGTCAATATTTTGGTCACATTTACCTAATAATTGGTCACATCATATACTTGTTACAAGTCATACAAAGACAATTTATCAATATTTTTATCACAATTATTTAATAATGGGTCACACACTATTCAATATTCAAGTCATCCACCTACCCCCTATGCACCCCCACCCTACCCCCACCTCCACCCACCAACGAAATTTACTCCACATCCAGCAACAGTGCCACCTCCCCACCACCGGTGCCACCTCACCACCACCGGTAGTAAAGCTTAACCATCGGTACCACCGCACCCCAACACCGCCACCAGCGCCACCGCATTTGTCCTAGCAGTCCCCAAATGATCATACCACCACTAGTAACGACAAAGCCCTGCTCATACAAACACAATATTAGAGGACGAAGACCACCGCACCACCACCAAACACAACCACCAACATACTACCTCCCCGCAACCACCAACAAATACACAAATAAACAAGAGTTGGATCTTTAAAAAAAAAAAAAAGAGGGAGTCAATTCCACTGCAGTCGTAGAAAGCCAGAGACATGAAGAAGAACACCGCACCACCACCACCACCACCACTTAAAAACGCTCGCCATGGCTAGCGGCAATCTCGCCACTGGAGATCGTAGCTACGGCGGAGTCGCTGCCAGCAGCAACGATCTCCAGTGGTGAGATCGTCTTTGCGTTGTCTGATGAGTCCTTCGCTCTCAGTTGTTTCGGTGGGGAAGGGGATGGTGGTGGTTCGATGGTGGCATGGCGTTGTGGTGGTGGTTCGCTGGGGAAGAAGACGAGCAACAAGCAATCGGGGTAGTGGGGTCAGCTAGCAATTTTTGGAGATGTCACCATGAAGAAGACGACGCCATGGAATCACAGGTAGGCGAGCGGGAGAAGAAGATGGAAAATGACAGTATTTTTCAGTTAATTTCAACTGCAACGTGTTCTTCAAGTTGATGTTGTTTTTACAGTGCCCAACGCAATTAACCCCAAAAGATATCTCATGCGCAACTTATGGTGTCCGTGGACCGTGTATAGTTTGTTGGGCAAAATACACAAGTAAGGAATTTTAAAAATAAGATTTAATATTTAAGAAACTAGTTATTTTAGTTCAAAAATCAGGTTTTTGTTAAAAAAACATATAATTAAATTGGTAGTTAAATAATTAAGGTCACAACTATACAATTTATGGTCACATGTCACAAGTCACAAATTATCAAATTAATCGATCATGACTCTCTTATTGGTCACAAGTCACAAATCTTATAGGTCATGACATCTTTCTAGATCACAAATTCTGAAAATTTAGGTCACAACTTATTTATTGGTTACAAATCTCAAATTTTGTAGGTCACAACATTTTTTTTTTCACAAATCTCGATTTTATGAGTCATGATTTTTACATTTGTGGTCACAACTTATTTTCGGTCACGATTTAAAAATATTTTAAATCACAACTGATTTATAAGTTACAAATCTCAAAATTTTTAGGTCACAACTTTATATCGACTGCAAATTTCAAGTTAATTGATCACAACTTATCTATTAATCAGTCACAATCACCTATAATTGGTCACAAACAAGTTAATACCCCATCCCATCCACCCCAACCCACCCCAACCCACCCCACCTCACCCCACCCTACCCTAACACCTACCCCAACCCAACCTTAATCTCACTCCAAACACTACTACTGCCGCCAATCGCACCATCGATCAACACCCATCTCACTGTCGCCACTGCCAACCACCTAAATTGTCGCTGCTGCCTGGAGGCTGCACCATCACCAAAACACTACCAAACGGACCCAACCACCATTCCACTATTTTCTCCGTAATTTACCCTACCACCACCACCACCACCACAATCACCGTCGCCTCCACCACCACCTATTCCAAACCACCACCACTGCTAGACACAACACCACCGCCTCCATCCTATCAATGGATTTCCCACTTCCATTGCCCTCCTCTACTCCACTCATCACCTCTACCAACAAGACGGCAGCACCACCTCCACTACCAAAACAATTTTATTGAGTAAAACAACACAAAATTGCACCACAGGACTCTGCCATCGCCTGAGCAGGTAACCAACACAAACACGTAGCAACCTGCCACCATTGTCTCTACAAACCGCAACCACATCGTCATTGCATAGGCCACCACCAGCCGCATATACAACACCACCACACCACACACAAAAACACCTCCACCATACCAAAAATAAATGAAGAAAACATTTTTCGATGACAACAGAAAACAGACCCATATGTCGCGCGGCGTCTTCGCCACATGCTTCTCATGTCTTCTCACGGTTGTGGTGTAACGTCGGAGGAGATGGCAATCTCTTTTTCTACGACGATGGGAACGTTTGTGTAGCAGGTTAATTTGAATTAGATTGAGGTTAATGGAATTGGGGGTAGTTTGTGGTTGGGTGGGATAAATAAATATTATAATTGTTGTTAATACTTGAAAGTGACCTGATTTATGTATAACTTGCTTGTAAATCTTAATTTTGGATTTTGAAGTTGAAAAGCATGTCCCAGTGTAATTTCCACTAGGTTGTTTTGGATAAATTTCAATTGGAGTCTCCAATCTTATGCAACATTTGAGTGTCCTCAGTCTACCAAATGTAACACTGAAGCAATTAAAAATTGTGAAACATTAGTCCTAACTAACGAAAAACATTAGTTTACTGTTTTCTTTACTCTGCTAGTCCCACCAAACTCAATTCCCTACCCGACTACTCGATTAGTCACTTTTGTCAATCAGTTGTATAGATCTACAGCTATCAGGTTTCACCTAACTTAACAAAAAAAATAAATTAAAAAAAAAACATAATTTATCTGTATTTAACACTTAAAAAAAGAAGATTACCTAAAAATCATTTTATAAAACTTGTCTTCTGACTTGATGTGTATATTATGAGCTTGTTTTGTTGAAGCTGGTTTGGGGGACTTTTGAGTTGTTGGGAGATTGTGTGATTGAAAAGTGTGAAAAATGATCGAGTCCCATATAAATGTGTGATTAAAATAAAATATGAGGGAAAATTGAAAATCTTAGGGAGACCAAACAGACTCTATATTAATGTCAAAAGACCCACTGTAAAAAAAAAAAAAAAGGAAGCTTGCCATGAAGAAGAACACGAATGGGAATCTGAAACAACGAAAGAGACGGGGTAAATAGAAATCAATAATTAAGCCTTGTGAGACCCCATTCCTTTCTAGCAAATGCTAAAGAAAAGCAAAGAGGATTAGAAGTTTAACAAGTTCATGAACATTCTTAGAAAATTGCACATAAACATACCTTTCATTAAAGCAATGAGGTAAATTTCAAGTTACTCGAAGCTCTTGAAGGACATAATATCCAAAAATAGGAGGCTTGAGGAGTTCGAAACAATGTCTTTGACTTAGGAGTCCAGCGCAATATTGCAAAACAAGGTGCCACCCAAACTCAAAGACCATACAGTTTTTTTATATCTTGGATTATTTGTAATTTAAAATTCGATAGATTATTATGTGATCTTGGTACAATTATAAATTTAATCTCTTTATCAGTCTACAGGAAACTAAGATTGGGAGAACCCAAACCCACTACATTTTCATTGCAATTGGCTGGTCGTTCAATACAACACCCATATGGGATCATTGAAGATAATCTGGTGAAAGTAGACAAATTTGTTTTCCTAGTTGACATTGTGATTTTGGTTATGGAAGAAGAAAGCAAGATGCCATTAATATTGGGTCAACCTTTTCCTTGCTACTGGACGATCATTAATTAATGTAGAAAAATGGGAGGTAAAATTTAGAGTGCATGATGAACAGATAACTTTCAGCATAAATAAACAGAAAAATCCATGTCCTGAAAGTTGTTTCTAAATAGAAGAGGTGCCACACAACATGGGTGAAAATTTTGAGCACAAGGTGAAATCGAAGGACAAACTCAAACGTCAACCAAATGTTTGAAGTTGCACAAAAATATGGGAGGAGAAGGAAGTTTGCAAGGCTTGAAATTGCAAGCAGTGCAAGGTCTCAACATCCTGTTTCTGGCCTCCTTGACAACTTCTACAAAATCTAGCTCTAGGCTATAAATTAAGTGTTTAACGGGATGCAACTCAACTCTAAAACCTTTTTATTTATTATGCTTTGTTTATTTCTTTACACATAACTTTAGGTTTGCATACATATTCGATTTACATCGTTGACATATAATAGCATGTTTTAGTTTATTGAGTCATTCATCGTGATCACTATCATGCATTTGAGTGCTTAGAATGTGAAAATAGTGTTTAGAGGCATGTGGGAAGCATCACAAAACACATCAAATCTGAAATGAAATGGAATGAAATGAAAAGAAAGCAAAAGTAAAATTTCATCTATCTGGTTGTCCAAGTGATCACTTGGTTAGTTTACCACGCAATCGTCGAGACATGAAAATTCTTTACGGATCATTCAAATCGTAACCAAGTGATCGTCGGCTCAATAGCCATATGATCGCTTGGCATGATTCTCAGCAAAGAGTTGTTTTAAACCTTGACAACTGTTCTTTTTCCCAAAATCTTTGTCTAGCACACGACCTCTCTCCCAAACTCTCAATCTATTCTTTCAAAATTAAACCAAATTTAGCATTCTTATAAACATCACTTTGAGAAAGCATCGGAATTCATATACACTATAAAATTCGAATTTTGTAGTGTGATTTTCAAAACTTTTGAATTAGAAGTTTGAACTTAGGTTTAGATATTTCTTGAATATCGAATTGATGGTGATAAATGATGGGATTTGTTTACACATGGATTAAAATGGATTGTAGGTTGTGTATAATGAAACTTTGGGATTAATTCTAGTATCAATTGTTGTGATTATCTTATGAATTTCAAAATGCATGCTAGGTGCACGATAAAACTCTCGAGTGAAATTTTTGGCCAATTTTGTCAAGTTCTATAAGTTGAATCTCTAGAATGCATGTCCACAATCATATGCTACTCATTGATTCATGATTTTTAGCCTAACTCATACATAAATCATAAGATTGAACTTGAGGTACCATTGCATGCATTCACTGCACCATTGCACATAGCTTCACATCACCCTTATGTCCCACCTTTTTCAAACTCAAATGACCAACAATTGCCTTGAATTCTGAACATGTTGATGAGATTCGAAGCGCGGAAGAAACACCGAAAGGTTCCAAACTCAAGTTGTGATTGGACGGATGAACCATGACCCGATATTCACAACGCGATAGCTCGACGATGTGGAATAAAGAACCACGATTTTCGAAATGCCACAAGGATTTGCCCAATCTCCTTGATGAGTTTCTGGTTTTGAACGCCACAAATACTCTCACGAATATTTGATAAGTTCGATTTTCGAACGCCAAAAGGATCACTCTTGATAAGTTCTAAACATATAGGAAATACACCTATAAAATTATTGAATCACTCAATAAACTTTTTATTCAAATTCAAAGTCTAATTTTACAATGAATCGAAAAAGCGTATGAATAAGCAAAACAAAAACCCTAGTCGCTAATGGACTCAAAATAGAGTTCTAACTAACCTAAAATAGTTAAAACTGGAAAAGGAATAAAAATACGAAAAAGGAATTAAAAATCCGCCTTATTTGCGAAAATCCTAACTTACGGCCGTGACAGCATCACTTACGGCCGTAACTATTCTTCTGCTTAAGGATTACGGTCGTGACCATAATACTTACGGACGTAACTTTGAAAGCCTGAAATTCTTCAATTTGATCCGAGAGTGACTTACGACCGTGAGAATATTTTGTTACGGCCGTAACTTTGCTTCTGCATAATTTTTGGTTCTTTTTACACGGTTTGATCTTCAAAGCTCGTCGAACCTGCTGAATTCTTGTTTTGACTTGAATTACTTGAATTTTTCAGTCACGCCTGCTATGACTCCGATTGTCGAGGGTCCGGAACATGTCATACCCTCCTTCTTTAGGATGATTCATCCTGAATCATAGCTTTATTCCTGTTGTTTCACTTCACTTCCTGGATCAAATGGAAAATTTTTCTTGCCATTGCACATGATCAACCAAAAATATTCTGCAACGAGGGTCACGTGAATGACTTGAAGTTGAAACATCTTTGGACATTGGTGGTGTTTCCCAAATTTCCACGTACCATTAACCCGAAAGAAAGAATTAAATAGAACGGGGAGGGGAATGTTAGTTTCATGAGGTACAAGGTATGGATCCTTGTATCCATGATTAATCACCATCTCCAATTCTTCTTTAAGTACCACGAGGCCCTCCTCTTCACTTCGTTCTTCCTTTGTATCTTCAACCACCTTTTCAAAATTTTTACTCTCAAATTCAACCACATCTTCTATCTCTACATTTTTATCCCCGCGCTCGTGCACTACCTCATTGCTACCCAAATGTGGATCGTCCAATTCAACGCTAAAATCTTGAACTTCAACCTCAACTCCCAATTCCACCTTCTCCTCATCAAATTTTGGAGTTTGTTTATTTGATTTTAATTTCAAGTCTCCCTCCTTCTCATTAATATCCTTATCCCCATGATGCCTCCTATTATACCACTTTTTACTCTCCTTCCTTACCCTCCGTAAATCTTCTAATGTCAACCCATATAGTGCGCATGTTTCTCATTTCTTAAGGAATTTGTATATGTGCATACTCTTATCATAATCAGCCTCCCTCTTATGTCTCCAAGGTTTTCCCAATAAAATATGATAAGACTTCAATGTCACTACATCACATCATACATCCTCACTATACCTTCCCTGGGTAATAGATAATAGAACTTGTTTGGTTACTTTGAAATCTCCAAACTCCCTCATCCACGTCATCCTATAAGGTTTATGGTGTGATTCTAGGGGTAATCCTAATTTTTCAACCACGGTGCTACTAACGAAATTAGTAAAACACTTTTCATCAATCACCAAACGGCACCCCTTATGATCCGCATAACATCTAGTTCGGAATAAAGAGCCCGGATCATAATCCATTCCTTATGTGGCGTTAAAAAAAATTCAAGAATGAAGAGGATTTAGACATTAAATAGCAAGAATGACTTTTATTGACTTTGAAGGAAATGAATACCAAAAATTTTAAAGAAACTCAAGAAAGTGGTTCTTGAATTTTGGAATGACTTTTTTTTTTTTTTTTTTGAATAATGGATGAATTTTCGAAAGAAATAAATTAAAAAAATAATTTTTTTTAAATATATAAATCCGAAAAATTCGACACAAACGTAACAAAATAAACGAGACAGGATTTTGATAAGAATTAAATAAAATAAACACTTTTGAATTTTGTTGGAACGATTTTCTGGATTAAAGACTCAACAAACTCAAGAACAAGAAGAACGCAAAAAAAAAAAAAAACTGAAAACAAAATAGTCAACAAGATATGGATGGTTTTTATGGGACTCGATGATAAACATAAAAATCAAACTGGATAGAAAAACCTGAATTCAGAGTCCAGCTCTGATACTAGATGATGAGATTCGAAGCGCGGAAGAAACGGCGAAAAGTTCCAAACTCGGGTTGTGATTGGACGGATGAATCATGACCCGATATTCACGACGCGATGGCTCGACGATGCGGAATAAAGAACCACGACTTTCGAAACGCTACAAGGATTTACCCAATCTCCTTGATGAGTTTCTGGTTTTGAACGCCACAAATACTCTCACGAATATTTGATAAGTTCGATTCTTGAATGCCACAAGAATACTCTTGATAAGTTCTAAACATATAGGAAATCCACCTATAAAATTATTGAATCACTCAATAAACTGTTTATTCAAATTCAAAGTCTAATTTTACAATGAATCGAAAAAGAGTATGAATAAGCAAACAAAAACCCTAGTCGCTAATGGACTCAAAATAGAGTTCTAACTAACCTAAAATAGTTAAAACTGGAAAAGGAATAAAAATACGAAAAAGGAATTAAAATTCCACCTTATTTTCCAAAATCCTAACTTACGGCCGTGACAGCATCACTTACGGCCGTAACTATTCTTCTGCTTAAGGATTACGGCCGTAACTTTGAAAACCTGAAATTCTTCAATTTGATCTGAGAGTGACTTACGGCCATGAGAATATTTGGTTACGGCCATAACTTTGCTTCTGCATAATATTTGGTTCTTTTTGACACGGTTTGATCTTCAAAGCTCGTCCAACCTGCTGAATTCTTGTTTTGGCTTGAATTATTTGAATTTTCCCGTCATGCCTGCTATGACTCCGATTGTGGAGGGTCCGGAACACATCACATGTTGTAGACCAAGTCACGATCTTTCGTATGTTTGGAGAGAGCTTAATGAAATTTCATTTTTCATCACTTTATCCGATGTTGAAAACCCTAGGTCACACATCTAAAATTAATTATTTTGCAAAACTTCTAGTTTGAGGGTGTTTAATGGTTTTAACATTAAATATCCTTCATGTATAAGAAAATTTTCAAGGGAAGACTACTACCCAAACACGAAAAGGAAAGGAAAGAGCCGAATTATCACAACATCCTTAACCAGACTAAACCCTAGGAAGACTTGAACTTCTTTTATTTATTTTCTTCTATGTTTTGTCATATATGTGGGGGCATTGTATTTTTCTAGTTCAGGTGATGAGATCCCAGTCGGGGAATCTCGTCGAACACGCGGAATAACGATAATTAAAACCTAGGAAAGATCTAAATCAGATCTGACACGAAAATAACAACGAAAATAAGGATAGAACAACGGTAAAACCTTGACCCAACAATCACGACGCAATTTATGGCGATGCGGATTGAAGAACCATGATTGGTGAACGCCACAAGGACTTGTCAATTTCCTTGATAAGTTTCGAATTCGGAAACGCCACAAATATTCTTGCGAATATTTGATAAGTTTGCTGGAAGAACGCCACAAAGATCGAATCTTTGATAAGTTCAAGAAAAAGGGAATAAACTCAATCTCTCAATTTTGGAGAATCCTCTCACAAATTTTATTAATCAACTCAAAACTTAACTTTACAATGAATGAAAATGAATATAAATAAGCAAAATAACCTAGCCTCTAATTTACTCAAAATAGAATTCTAAATAGACTAAAATTCTAAAATAGGAAAATAACCTAAAATAATAAAAGGAAACAAAATAATTGGAAAAATTCCGGAAAATCTGGCGTTGCTCATTTAGGGCCGTGACGACTCCTTTTACGGCCGTAAAGGCCTTTCTGATCAAAAACTGAGTTATTGGTTACGGCCGTGACACAATGATTACGGCCGTGAATTTCCTCCAGTTTGAATTTTACGGCCGTAAGACTGGACATTACGGCCGTGAGACCTTTTCTGCTAAAATTCTGCATTTTCCTTCGATAGTTGATTACGGCCGTGACAATAGCTTTTTCGTCTTCTCGGCTCGATTCCAACATGGAACTTGCTCCGTTTTGCACGTAGATTACTATCATATTGCCGATTGCTCGACTTCGCCCTTCGATGCCTGGTCCGGATCACATCATACTCCCTCTCTTGAAAAGGATTCGACCTCGAATCCATTTGTGGTCGGCTTTTCAAGATCCTCCTGCTTTCCTGGGCTCGATGATCATTTTTTAGCTTCGTGCAGTCCTTTAGACTCTTGGGCTGCTTATTCTGGCCAATAAATTTTGCCCCGTCTTAAATCCATGGCTTGATTTATGTCCCTGCAAAACAGATTTTAAAGAACTGGGGAGGGAATCATTAGCTCGGTTAAGTGAAAGGTGTGGATCCCCGTACACCAACCTATGTGCAAATAAACTCAATTTGGGGGTGGACTCTCTTTTCTTTTTGCACTCATTCTCTCCTTTTTCTGAGGTCGTGGCCTCAACTCTCTTGTTTTCAACTTTCACACCCTCTCCTTTTTCTGAGGTCGTGGCCTCAACACTCTTATTTCTTTTTTCAAACTCACTTTTGATTTTCAATTGATCATTTTGAGCTTCTTTTGGAGATAACGGAACAAGTGTAAATTTCTTCCCACCCTTCACAAAGGAATATTGATTCTTAAATCCATCATGCACTACCCTCCTGTCATGTTGCCAGGGTCGCCCCAACAATATATGACTAACATGCATAGGTATCACGTTACAGACCACCTCATCCTTATAACCCCCGATGGCAAAATTGACCCTAGCCTGCTTATTTACCTTAATTTTCCCTGACTCGGTCAGCAATTGCAATTTATAAGGGTTTGGATGTTTCATCAAGCTTAAGCCCAATTTATTAATCAACATTGTACTAACCACATTAGTACAACTTCCCCCGTCAATCACCATACCACAATCCTTTTTGCCCACCAAGCACCTGGTATGAAAAAGATTATCCCTTTGCTCACCAATTTCATCCACCCTAGCCCTAGCACTAAGGACACGCCGATTAACAAGTGATTCTTTTTCAGGATAGGTCAATCCTTCCTCATCACTACTACTAGCTCCAACATCCACTAACTTAGGCATCCCCTTAAATTCATCCTCGGAACTAATTTCACCATTATCACACAAGATCATTAGCTTCCTATTTGGACACTGGGATGCTATATGACCCATACCCAAGCACTTAAAACACTTAATATTTCTATCCCGAGTAGTTTGAGGATTAGAAATATTTTTACCTTTTGTTGTAGGCTCCTCCTTCCCTTTCGGGTTATGTTCAACGTTCGATTCCTGCTTAGGTTGTGGTGTAGGATAAGATGGTGAGTGTCTTGCTGCCCCCTTTCGCCTTAGCTGCCTTTCCACCTTCATGGCCATATGCACCATATCCTCTAGCTCCACATAGTGTTGCAGCTCAATGACATTGGCAATATCTCTATTCAGCCCACTCAGAAACCTAGCCATCGTAGCTTCCCGATCCTCCACCACATTAGCCCGAATCATTGCCACCTCCATATCCTTATGATAATCTTCTACACTCCTCGACCCCTGAGTCATACCCTGCAGCCTCTGATAAATATCCCTATAATAATGAGTCGGCACAAACCGCTTCCTCATTATGGTTTTTAATTCACCCCCAGTTTCCACTGGCTCCTCAAGGTTCCTCCTCCTACCCGTCACTAATTGATCCCACCAAATATTTGCGTAATCGGTGAATTCAATCACGGCTAGTTTCACCTTCTTCTTTTCCGAATAATTATTATAATCAAAAAGCCGTTCGACCTTTGTCTCCCAATCCAAGTACGCCTCCGGATCACTCCTACCCTGGAACGATGGTATTTTCACCTTAATTTTCCCAAGGTCGTCATCAACATTATCTCTACCCCCACGATGCCTCCTAGCATCACGGTGCTCCCTATCATGCCTCCTTTCATTCCTATCTCCTCTATCCCTCCTTCGTATACTACCTAAAGATATACTGCCACTTTCACTGCCCATGTCTTCATTATCCACACCAACCTCACGTCTATTACCTCTCCTAAGCCGAGAACCATCATGAGACTGATCCCGAGGTCTCTGTTCACGCCCTGCACCTCTATTCACCATCTGTGCCATAAATCTCTCAAATTGTGCCCTTATTGCTGCAATATCACCATTACCCTGTTCATCCTTTCTATTCACGCCCCTGGGTTGTTTCCTATCTCCAACAGAAGACGAAGATGTAGAAGCCTCTCTATCAGACATTTTTAAGACACGAACAAGGAAATTCGGAATATTTGGGGAATATTTGAGAATTTTCGGATTTTTTTTTAATCTGCCAGAGAATTGGACTACGAGTATGGCAGAAAAAACGGAACTGGATTTGGACGAAAAACGAACAAGAAAAATACTTTTGAAGTTTTGGGACTGACTCTTATGGATAAAACTGGAAAAATATATGACTGACACGAAGAACGCGAAGAACACGAAAAAAAAATCAAGAATGCAAGAATCTGAAATAAATCCAAGCTCTGATACCAGATGATGAGATCCCAGTCGGGGAATCTCGTCGAACACGCGGAATAACGATAATTAAAACCTAGGAAAGATCTAAATCAGATCTGACACGAAAATAACAACGAAAATAAGGATAGAACGACGGTAAAACCTTGACCCGACAATCACGACGCAATTTATGGCGATGCGGATTGAAGAACCAAGATTGGTGAAAGCCACAAGGACTTTTCAATTTCCTTGATAAGTTTCGAATTCGGAAACGCCACAAATATTCTTGCGAATATTTGATAAGTTTGCTGGAAGAACGCCACAAAGATCGGATCTTTGATAAGTTCAAGAAAAAGGGAATAAACTCAATCTCTCAATTTTGGAGAATCCTCTCACAAATTTTATTAATCAACTCAAAACTTAACTTTACAATGAATGAAAAGGAATATAAATAAGCAAAATAACCTAGCCTCTAATTTACTCAAAATAGAATTCTAAATAGACTAAAATTCTAAAATAGGAAAATAACCTAAAATAATAAAAGGAAACAAAATAATTGGCAAAATTCCGGAAAATCTGGCGTTGCTCATTTAGGGCCGTGACGACTCCTTTTACGGCCGTAAAGGCCTTTCTGATCAAAAACTGAGTTATTGGTTACGGCCGTGACACAATGATTACGGCCGTGAATTTCCTCCGGTTTGAATTTTACGGCCGTAAGACTGGACATTACGGCCGTGAGACCTTTTCTGCTGAAATTCTGCATTTTCCTTCGATAGTTGATTACGGCCGTGACAATAGCTTTTACGGCCGTGATTATATGATTTACGGTCGTGAAGGATTTCCATTACGGCCGTAAGGCCCCTTCTGTATAAACAATTTCGTGTACTCGGCTCGGCTTGATTCTTTCGTCTTCTCGGCTCGATTCCAACATGGAACTTGCTCCGTTTTGCACGTAGATCACTATCATATTGCCGATGGCTCGACTTCTCCCTTCGATGCCTGGTCCGGATCACATCATCAGGGGTGTTAGTTCGGGTGAAACCTATTTAATTTGTCTTTATTAATTCATTCGGTGTTTAAAAATGCATTCATTCAATTTATACACACACACACACACACACACACTCTGACTTGTTGCCTATAATATAGTTCAGATTTAGAATTTTGCTTTAGTTAGAATACTGGACACCACTTAAACTTGAGTTTTTCATTGAGCTACTTATCCATAGTAGACTTTATAAAATGGAGCACATAGCCATGATTGAATAACTACTTGTGTAGGATTATACTTTGCATATGTGGGGCATAATTATGTAATCCGACCTAAGATTGACCTTATGATCCCTAACCTTAAGTCTATAAATACTGACCTTGAAAGTAGAACCAAACTTCTCAAGAAGTTGCATGAGGGTGGAAATATTAGTACATGTAGGCATAAACGTTTAAGGGTCTCAAGTTTCTAAAATCTACCTTTGGTTGAAATGGTTATATTCAATGAGATAAACCAGCACTAACTACTAAACAATAGTCTTATTCTTCTCTTCGTAGCCTTAGTGACTCGAGCAATTAAGATTTTAAGGGTGTTAAAACCTGATGCTCTAAAATCATCTAACTTGGGAGTTATCAGGTCAAATTTCGTTACAGGGATCACTTAGAAAGCTTAAGGGATAGAGGATTTACATGTAAGACATAATACCATCTTTTATTGTTCTTTGTAGCCTTGGTGACTCGGGTAATTGAGTATTTAAGGGTTCTCAGAACTTGGTGCCCTAAAGTCATCTGACTTGGGAGTCACCAACCCAAAACTCGCTACAAGGGTCACTTAGAAATCTTGATGATGAAAGTTGTTAACCGCAAAATCCGGCTAGACCTTGGACCAACACGTCTCAGCTCCTCCCTCTTGAACACGTGAATCTCCTGCGCACTGTGACAAACAATCAGTTTGCAAAGGGGGCCGAGGTGGCTCCCGTTTGCACTCCGATGCCTAAGTCAGTGCCCATGTCAAGCAAATATAATTTGAGTGCGGGAAATATAAGTGCGTAAAAGAGAAAAAAGGGAGTGAGAGTAAATATTTAGTTAAGAGAGTAAAAATGCTAACCCTTTCCTTGGAGGCAAGTGTGCTCTATTTATAGAAGGTGTAATTATCTTAGATTGTGACATGTGTTATGCTTTACGTATGGTAAGATCCTAACCCTTCATGAGGTAAACCATTTCTTTGGTTATAATCATTACTACATGTCATAGGGTTAAAGCAACCATCAAATCACTTTAAAGATTTTGTCACATCAAGCTGTCTTGTCACCTTTTCAGGGTACTCCCTCGGCTTAGGATTACCTCGACATAAGGGTACCTCGGCACAGCATCACCCCGGCTTAGGTTACCTCGGCATAGCATCACCTCAGCATAGGGTCACCTCGGCATATAAGAATTCAGCAAATTTGGTATCCGTAGTTTTGGCCTATAGGTCATGATTAGGTGACTGGATGTTTTGTGACTCCCCTGGTGGGCTCATATAGATAACGTGTCATGTCCAATTAGTCATGGTCGTAACACTAGTCCCTCAAGTCTGGTTAGTTCATTTATGTGCGAACCGGACTTGAAAATATAAGGGATCGAAGATGATGGAGTGTGTGTATACTCTAAGAAATAACCAAAACACAAAATATCTAAAAAATCCTTCTTGCAAGACATAACCAGAATGGAAAAAATAGAATATATCTTACATGGTAAAGCGTCGTCGATGAGGAATAATATAGGCACTTGGGCCCACGCTTTAATATAGTTTGGACACTTGGGTCCTTATTTGAACACTTGACAACCCTTTCAAGTAGGGTTTTCTTGGTTATATTAAGAGAGTATTGGGCTGTGTTATTCAAATTTTGAAAGTGCATCTTTTATCCCAACAAAAAGAATACTCGAGTGTGCTTCGAACTTATGAAGACATATAAGCTCATAGTAATATCCCAAGCATGCCTCAAATAGGAGGGGAATTATAAGGTTGTCTTCAATAACATTGAAGATCTTACTCCTAGATGTGTGAGGGCTAATAGCCCGTCTGGATTGCAGAGGGAATACGCTTAATTCAAGCGACTGGAGAGCTTACAAGCCTGTCTCGTTTTGATATGTGTATCTTTGGAGAATATGAAACAAAGTATATATACATTGTGTCTCGTGTTCACATGCATGTATATGCTCTCTAGTCCCTTAAATTTGGATGTCCTAGGCATTCATGGATGGGGTTCGAATTTATAGCTTTCGGATGTTTTTCTTAGAGTGAAATCGACCAATGAAAGAGTCCTTTGTAAAAGGAGTTCGTTGAAGAAGTCCTTCTCTTGGAAGGATTCCTTAGGAAGAGGGGGTTCCTCATTTGGAGGGATTCAATTAACGTAGTTCTTCTCTTGGAAGAAGTTCCTTGTAGGAGCCATTCACTTGGAAGGGGTCCCTCACTTGGAGGAAGTTAATCGATGTAGTTCTTCTCTTGGAAGAAGTCCCTTGTAGGAGTCCTTCTCTTTGAAGGGGTCCCTCACTTGGAGGGAGTTAATGGAAGATGTATTTCGGAAGGAGTTCATGGAAGACGTCCCTCAAGAGAGGTACTTCGGAAGAAGTCCATGGAAGACGACCTTAGGAGAGGTACTTCGGAAGGAGTCCATGGAAGAGGTGCTTCGGAAAAAGTCCATGGAAGACGTCCTTCGAAAGAGGTGCTTCGGAAGGAGTCCATGGAAGAGGTCCTTCGAGAGAGGTACTTCGGAAGAAGTCCATGGAAGACGTCCTTCGGAAGAGGTACTTCTGAAGGAGTCCATGGAAGAGATCCTTCGAGAGAGGTACTTCGGAAGAAGTCCATGGAAGACGACCTTCGGAAGAGGTACTTCGGAAGGAGTCCATGGAAGAGGTCCTTCAAGAGAGCTGCTTCGGAAGGAGTCCATGGAAGAGATCCTTCGGAAGAGGTGCTTCGGGGAGGATTCCATGGAAGACGTCCTTCGGAAGAGGTGCTTCAGAAGGAGTCCATGGAAGAGGTCCTTCGGAAGAGGTGCTTCGGAAGGAGTCCATGGAAGACATCCTTCGAGAGAGGTCCTTCGGAAGAAGTCCATGGAAGACGTCCTTCGAGAGAGGTCCTTCGGAAGAAGTCCATGGAAGACGTCCTTCGGAAGAGGTGCTTCGGAAGGAGTCCATGGAAGAGGTGCTTCGGGAAGGATTTCATGGAAGAGGTCCTTCGGAAGGAGTCAATGGAAGAGGTCCTTCGGAAGAGGTGCTTCGGGAAGGATTCCATGGTAGAGGTCCTTCGGAAGAGGTACTTCGGAAGGAGTCTATAGAAGAGGTCCTTCGGAAGGAGTCTACTTAGGCAATATGAGGGAAGCACTTCGGCCATGCCACTTAGGAAATATGAGGGAAGCCACTTCGACCATGCCACTTAGGAAATATGAGGGAAGCACTTCGGCCATGTCACTTAGGCAATATGAGGGAAGCCACTTCGGCCATGCCACTTAGGCAATATGAGGGAAGCCACTTCGGCCATGCCACTTAGGCAATATTAGGGGAGCTACTTCGGCCATGCCGCTTAGGCAATAAGAGGGAACCTACTTCGGCCATGCCACTTAGGAAATATGAGGGAAGCCACTTCGGCCATACCACTTGGGGGCAATAAGAAGGAGAGTCCCTCTTTCGAGGAGGCCTTTCTTCAAGGCATTTTTTACCAATCTTTTTCAAAAGGTTTCCTTCCTTTTTCAAGGTTTTTTTTTTTTTTTTTTTTGGTAGTATCTCTCCTCTCTTTTTCAAGAGGTTCTTCACCTTTTTTAAGGTTGTTGTGGTTCTTCACTCTTTTCCAAGAGGTTATCAGCCTTTTTTCAAGGTTTTATGAAGTATTTCTCATCTCTTTTTCAAGAGGTTCTTCACCTTTTTTCAAGGTTTTTGTGGTTCTTCACTCTTTTTCAAGAGGTTATCAGCCCTTTTTCAAGGTTTTATGTAGTATTTCTCCTCTCTTTTTCAAGAGGTTCTTCACCTTTTTTTTCAAGGTTTTTGTGGTTATTCACTCTTTTTCAAAAGGTTATCAGCCCTTTTTCAAGGTTTTATGTAGTATTTCTCATCTCTTTTTCAAGAGGTTCTTCACCTTTTTTTTTCAAGGTTCTTGTGGTTATTCACTCTTTTTCAAGAGGTTATCAGCCCTTTTTCAAGGTTTTATGTAGTATTTCTCCTCTCTTTTTCAAGATGTTCTTCACCTTTTTTTCAAGATTTTTGTGGTTATTCACTCTTTTTCAAGAGGTTATCAGTAATTTTCAAGGTTTTATGTAGTATTTCTCCTCTCTTTTTCAAGAGGTTCTTCACCTTTTTTCAAGGTTTTTGTGGTTATTCCCTCTTTTTCAAGAAGTTATCAGCCCTTTTTCAAGGTTTTATGTAGCTTTTTACAACGTGATTTCGTGGTTAGAAGTGTGGTTTCCCACAGACGGCGCCAAAATGTTGACCGCAAAATCCGGCTGGACCTTGGACCAACACGTCTCAGCTCCTCCCTCTTGAACACGTGGATCTCCTGCGCACTGTGACAAACAATCAGTTTGCAAAGGGGGCCGGCTCCCGTTTGCACTCCGATGCCTAAGTCAGTGCCCATGTCAAGCAAATATAATTTGAGTGCGGGAAATATAAGTGCGTAAAAGAGAGAAAAGTGAGTGAGAGTAAATATTTAGTTAAGAGAGTAAAAATGCTAACCCTTTCCTTGGAGGCAAGTGTGCTCTATTTATAGAAGGTGTAATTATCTTAGATTGTGACATGTGTCATGCTTTACATATGGTAAGATCCTAACCCTTCATGAGGTAAACCATTTCTTTGGTTATAATCATTACTACATGTCATAGGGTTAAAGTAACCATCAAATCACTTTAAAGATGTTGTCACATCAAGCTATCTTGTCACCTTTTCAGGGTACTCCCCTCGGCTTAGGAGTACCTCGACATAAGGGTACCTAGGCACAGCGTCACCCCAGCATAGGTTACCTCGGCACAGCATCACCCCGGCTTAGGTTACCTCGGCATAGCATCACCTCAGCATAGAGTCACCTCGGCATATAAGAATCCAGCAAATTTGGTATCCGCAGTTTTGGCATATAGGTCGTGATTAGGTGACTGGATATTTTGTGGCTCCCCTGGTGGGCCCATATAGATGACGTGTAATGTCCAATTAGTCATGGTCATAACAAAAGTATTGTACAAAAGTATTGGGAACTGATTACCATCAAACTATTTGTGTAGGCTTGTATCTGACTATGACTACCTTGTGTGGAAAAATGCAATTTATTGATATTTAAAAACCACATAAGTAGAAAGAATCTCAGGATTTGAGAGAAAAGAATAAGGAGTGATCATATATGAGAGATGCATGAAAAATAAAAAGAAAAGCATTGTTTGACCACATGGGATATGGGTTTGTGCATTTTAAGCCACACTATGTTGGGTGTAGGAGTATGCGATTGGTTTTGGATATCCACAAATACACATGAAACATTGAGCATCGAATAAGTAAAAATAATTTTGTTGTATTGTTTAGAATTCTTTTCTAAAGTTTATTTGATTTGAACCCGAGGCATATGGTAAACAAGTTAACAGTTGAGTCTAATTTTAAAGATATGTTTTAATTCTATTTTGTTCGAGGACAAACAAATATTTTAGTTTGGAGATATTTGATAAATACATTTTATACAATTATTTAGATGCCAAAATTAGGAAATTAAATAGTCATTTAGAATAAATTCTACTTAACTTTTGTTATTTGCGTTTATTTCAGTAATTATCCCAAAAGTCGAGAGAATAGATCAATTGAGGAGAATATGAACCAATTAGATAGCTATTTGGACTAAATTGTACAATGTGGAAGTTGATGAGGCAAATTGAGAATCAAATTGGAGCTAAATTGAAAAAAGTCAGAAATTCAAGGACTTAATCGAAGAAATCAAGAGCTGGAGGACTAGAACTCAACATTAGTGGAAGAAACTATGTTTAATTAAGAAAGGACTGTAGTTGATTTTATGGAAAACGAATAAAATATTGCAGGAAATCAGATTTACCAAGCGATCGGTCACCATATACTCATGTGATCGCCTGGTCATCTAACAGTACCTTAATAGAGTATACCAAGTGATTGATTGGTATACTACCAAGCGATTGCTTAGTTGAGATTGTAGATGGTTTTGTTTTCCTTATTCTACATGGATTATTCAAGATTGTTTCCAATTGAACAAGGAGTCTTCTCCACCTATATATAGGAGATGTGGTGCATGAAATTAGAGAGCCTTTGGACACATTATTCTACCTAATTATTGAGAGAACAAGTTTGGAGCAAGATTCAAGATTTAAGATTTCTCATTCAAGAAGATTAATTCATACTTCCGGGTTTTAAGTTCTACAAAATATTCTTGCTATTTATCTTCATTTACATATCTTGGCTAAATTAAATTGTGTTAAGATAATGATGAAACTTTAATTTTTCGGATTTTATGTTTTGACTTTTGTTTAATTTAATGCAACCAATTATTGTATGAATCTTGAGACGTGTTCTTAAGTTCAAAAGATTAAGAATTTGTTAGACTTGTTTTAATTATCATAAAGTCTGATAGGGGATATAAATATATCTTTATACTTTATGTAATCTTTAATGGTTCATAAATCGTTAATATTTTCCTATTCGTCCACATTAGACATAGAAATATAGACGAGTTATATATAAAGATAGGTTTTAATTTACTGTTCGAAAGAGGCTTATTAAAACAAAAACAAAAAAAAGAGATAATGGTGCAAAACGTCTCTATCTTTCATTGATCTTTGCAAATCATCCCAATCTTCAAAATTTTGGCATTTTCACTCTCAACTTCGCATTTTCTTGGCAAAATCATCCCTACCGTCTAATCTCATTAAAACATCCGTTTATTGACCATAAATCACTCATTGACCAATTAAAAATAATAATAAAAATAATACACAATAGTAATCAATAAATAAATAAATAAAACACATTATATCTTCTCTTCTCTCCACCCAAGCCTATCGCCACCCCAACCCCAACCCCAACTCCAACTCCAACCCTACCCACCATCGTCGGCTCCGCACATCATCACTAGAGCCCCACCTTCATCACCTGTATGAGCTATGGCCTTATTGGACCTACATCATCTTAGCCATGACTCGTGAGAGTGAAGATGAACAGAGTTTTATTTAATTTTTTATTTTTATTTTTTGTCAATTTTAAATAAAATGATGATTGAATAGACCCTTTTGCCCTTTATTAAATTGGTCAATGGGTGATTTATAGGTCAACAAATGGATTTTTTAATGGAACTAGACGACAAGAATGTTTTTGGCAAGAAAATGCGAAGTTGAGGGTAAAAATGCCAAAATTTTAAAGGTAGGGATGATTTGCACAAAATCGATGAAAGGTAAAGACGTTTTGCACCAATTACCCTAAAAAAATTAGGAACATTGATTTTCATAACCCATAAATTGTTGTTGAACATTTAAATCAAGAGATGAAAGATGGAAATAAAAGTGGATTCTTGATCCTAACTTATTTCTCTCATTAATAAAACAAAAACATTTTTTTTAAACATTTTTTTCTTTTAAATTGATTTTTTTAACTTATTTGTTAATTTAGATTTTAGTTCACAACTTCACTTTGATTATTTCTTGATTCGTTAAGGTTTGTTATTTAAAACATAATTTATCTCAATCATCATGTGTACGACACACGGACTCTTTGTCCACTATATTACTTGTGATATTCGTACACTTGTGATAGATAAACACGCAACAGTCAACGGTTATTCTAACAACACAAGGAAAGGAGCTGGCCTTGTCCTATTGAGCCCGATAAGCAAATCTTTTGTTAGGCGCTATGATTTGTCTTCAAGGATTCTTACAACGAGACAGAATACGTGGCCCTCATTTCATGAGTCAAAATGGCCAAAGAAATGGGCATGACTCAGATTATCACCCATAGAGACTCCAAGTTTGTGGTAAACCATCTCAATGGAGACTACCAAACCAAAGACGAACAAATGGCTAACTATTTGAAAATGGTGCAAAAGGAACTTGATTCATTTATAAGTGTTAACTTAATATTGTTGGCATTTATTATTTTTCCACAAGTATGTAATTTAAGAAAATTTAATTTAATTATTAAATACGTATATTTAGTAATTTATTAAGTTTAAGTAAATTACGCAAATATTTCTTGAAAAATAATATCTCCTATATATATTGGCCGAATTTTTTTTTTTTTTTTTTTGAGATAATAATTTTGGTTGATTCAAGAAATATTGATATGTTGATATCGAAATCTTGTGATATAATCTTGTGAGTTTCTTGATGATTTAATTCTTGATATCCAAGGTTATCATTGGCCGAGGATAAGCTTGTGATTAGGTCGAAAACTTGATGATTTGATTCTTGGCATTCAAGTTTATCTTTACATATGGTAAAATCTTTATCTTGATATGGCCGAGCATATTCAAGCTTATCTCTACATATGGTAAGATCTTTTTTGATATGGCCAAGTATCTTGATTCTTGGTAAGTCAAGTTTATCAATTCATATGGTAAGATCTTTTATTCCATAATCAATTGAGAATATCTTACCTTATCATCACTTATGGTAAGATTTATGATTATCTTAACATTATTCCTAATTATCTTATTCTTGATTTTATTGCAGGAAATCAAGATTGAATGCAACAAGGATTCTTGAGAGTCAAGCAATCCGATTGCATTTAAATAGGAGAAATATGGACGTTTTCTCTAAGATCTAAGAAATCAGGAAGCCAATTTTCGTGTGGTGCACTAATATTCAAGGCTTCAATTGTGTTGTGACTTCGATTCTCCGGGAGGAGATTATCAATCACTTAGAGAAGAAAAGCCTTTCAACGTAAAGATCAAACGGGAGGTTTGAATCATATTCGAACGGGAGTTCGAGGTTGCTGAAAAGTGTTGCAGATTCAAAGAAAGTTATGAAAGAGTGGTGGGACGCCAGCTGGATTAGGAAGTGATCTATTTCTTGGATGTTTAATAAGTCTATGCGTAGATTTATCCTATAGTTTAAATTGACCTATATAAACTCTTTTCTTATATAGTGATTGATTTTTGTCCGCGGGATGCGGGCACGTGGGTTTTCCCTATTAGGGTTTTTCCCACGTTAAGCTCAAATTTTGTGTTCTTGTCTACTTACAATTCTGCATCAGCAAGATTCATCTGGTAGTGTGCTAAAACAAATCTTAATGATTCACTGTTAATTCGTTACTGTCTAGACATATTTGTGACAGTCTGTTCGTTAAACATAAAATTTAGACAACTTTAAATTTTTCAATAAGTTCAAGTGTGAAGCAAACCCTAAGGACTCAAAACAGCCACGCAGATGCACTAGATAAATTGGCCAAAAATGACTAGGTGGACAAACAAGACATTATTCTGATAGGAAAACTCAATATACCACGATCGAACTAAATGAAGTAGCACTGATGGCAGTAGACCCCAAAACATCCTGGATGGATGAAATTTTCAATTTTAAAAGATGGTATGACCCCAATAGACCCAAAATTAGCTTAAAAACTGAGGATAACATCTGTTAGGTTTATAATTTTCCAGCTAGTCTTATATAAGAATGGGTACATCACTTCGCTCTTAAGGTGCCTCAATGAAGGAGAATCTTACTATTCCCTAAGAGAAGTCTATGAAGGAGTATGTAGAAATCACATTGAAGAGTAGGCCCTAGCCCACAAAATTTTATGATCGGGCTACAATTGGCCCACTTTGAAACATGATGCAATTGAGTTCGTCCAAAAGTGAGGCAAGAATGTCAGAGACTTATGTCTTCGTACAGAGCTTAGCCCGAAGAGCTGAGCTCAGTCATCATCTATTGGCCTTTCACCAAGTAGGAAACAAAACTGATAGGTCTCATGCCTACTGGAAATAGAGGACCAAAATTTGCTATAGTGGTAGTGTATTATTTCACCAAATGGGTAGAAGAAGAACTATTAGCAAGAATCACTAAGTACAAGACTAGAAACATCATTTGAAAGTCAATTATTTGCTGCTTTGGAATTTCTTACTTAGTTGTTACTGACAATGGAAAAAAAAAATTTGACAAAAAACTAGCTCAACATAAAGAAGTACTTCTCTACTCCTAAAAATCCCCAAGCCAACGGCCATGTGGAAGTGATTAACAAAATTACCAAAGACTCTGAAGTTTAGGCTTGAAGAAATTAAAGGAATTTGAGCGGAAGAAATTCCCAGTGTGTTATGGTCTTACAAGACATCCACCAGGACTAGTAGTGGAGAGACATAGTTCTCCTTCACATTTGTGACAGAGGCAGTGATCCTTGTGGAAATATGAGGCACCTCCTATTGGAATCTCCACTTCATCAAAGAACACAACAATGATCTCAACTAGTAGGGCTAGACCTATTAGAGGAAAAATGAACATCTCAGAAGTGCCATCTATGACGAAAAAAGTGAGAGGTATTATAATAGTAAAGTCCGAAAAATAGATTTATAGTTTTGGAGACCTAGTCCTCATAAATGTCTTCTTAGCAACAAGAGAACCTTTCGCCCCCAAACTGAGAAGGATCCTACAAGTTGACGAGGATATTAAAAGGAGGTGCCTCCAAACTACAGACCTTAGAGGGACTCTCCTCCTATACATATGGAACCCAGAGCACCTAAAAATAATATTATCAATAGAAGGAGAACAAGAACTATTTTTGAAGGTCCTGTGTACACATCTTTTGTATCTTTTATCAAGTTAATGAAGTACTACTTATTTCCAATAATTTCGAATAAAATCCTATATCCGGTCCTAAATGAAGAAAAAAAAAACTCCTAAAAGACCCAAAACTCAAAAAACGGAAGAAAAACCTGACCAATGTCTGGATAAATAGTCAGCAAAGTTCCCATGAGAGGATAAGGACTCACAAGGGGTGCAAGTATTGGACACTTGGAATGGAGATCTACAAGCTATGAAAAATTCCCAATAGAAAATACGTGAACTATTGACCTTGGTGTTTGAATAAAGAAAGCTTAAGAAGTTTCCAAGAGAAGGACTCGAATGCATGAGCTCAAAATAAAAAATTAGACATTAGACTCATGGAAATACTCATGCTTAAGTTCAATCAATGTCTCTCATGGTACGATCTATCACTTATAACTACATCCATAACTATTAATTGAGTCGTATGCTTAGGCAATAACGTGCTTAGGTTATTACAAAAGTACTTCGTCAAATTATAAGATATGCTTGAATAATTATGTTCAACGTGCTTAGGTGATCGTGTTAAGTAATTTGTTGAATTATAAGGCATGCTTGAAATAATTATGTTCAATGCTTAAGTGGAGATTTTTGCAGGGCACGAGTCAAATGATATATGTTCATTTGGTTAAAAAAAAAGTATTAAAGCAAGATGTTACAATAACTCAACAGCTGCGCAAAAAGTTTACTTCATTATAAAATTGGAGTTACAAGAGGAGGCCATAACAAAGGGATTCAGAATAAAAAAGCCTAAGGAGCTAGCCTAAGAATCGAAAACATTGGAGTCCACAGCAGTACCCTTTGCTTGTTCAGCGAGTTTAGCCTACATTAGCTTTTCCTTTTCCTCCGACTCTTTGACATCAATCTTTAGCCACTGAATGTCAACTCCATAAGTTGTCATACTAGAGAAGTTTCTATCAGCCTGATGGTGATATTCACATGATGGAGCTATGGTGGCATTATTTTGATTATCCTACGATCGTAGACATATTTTCTCCTCAAACTCTTCAATAATTATGTAAAGCTTCGATTCTACCATCTCGAACTTAGGAGATACTTTGTAATCTCCTATCACTTGGACGACATTTACTTGAGCCTGGTCTTCAAAAGCCTTCAGCTAGGCTTGGGACTTTTCCAGAAGATCAAGAGTTTTTTTTACCTTCTTGGCCTCCTTTAGGTTTCGCTATAGGCTAACATTCTTCCCTTGCTCTGCCCTTAGCATTTTCTCAAATAGAGCCTGGAAGTCCTCCGTTGAAGCTGCAGACTCTTAAGTAAGTTAGCTTTGATGCCTCTCATCTTCGATTGTAGAATTTTATGTTCAACCTTAAAATGCAACTGCTCATGCCATTTATTGGCCATCTTCAAGTGCGCATCATTTCAATACATCTGGGAAATAGCTCTAGAGCTATTAATGGCTGCAGTTATAACATTATTCTGCAAGGTAGTGCATCATTTCAATACATCTGGGCAATAGCTCTAGAGCTATTAATGGTTGCAGTTATAACATTATTCTGCAAGGTCCATCTCCTAGACATATCACCTCTGTTTCCTTGTCCAAGATTTGAAAATGATGCGACATCATTGAGCTTCTTTAGGAAGGCTGAGGTCGTGAGGAGTACAGTTGCTCCTGCAGAATTCCTTGGAAGGCTTAGGCTTCTTCCCCTTCATTGCAAAAAAGTTTGTTGCTATGTCTGTATTGCTTCCAAGGAAGGACTCCTCCTCCTGTTCTTTTGTAACACCCAGGCCAGGAAAGTTTAAGATATTTGATGGGTACTACTCATACCAACAAGGTGCACCTTCTTTTCCGGAAGTCCATCGTTAGAAACTCCACAGTTAAGCGGGCTTGGCTTGGAGAAATTTTGGGATGGGTGACCTCCTGAGAAGTTTTCTCGGGGAGCGTGCAAGTGAGGACAAAGCATGCTAAAAAGACTAGTGTTGGTACAGTGGGGATAGTACACCGTCACCTAACGGGAGGGACAGCCCGTTAAGTGGGATCAGAGTCGGCCGCCAGCTGGAAATCGAGAACTAAGTGCTACGCCATATGGTAGTAGCCACCTCTAGAATCTCAACGCCTGGCAACAGATCCTCAAATGAGTTAAGCGCGACGAGGATGTCGCGAGTCTAACGGGGGGTGATTGTAACACCCAGGCTAGGAAAGTTTAAGAGATTTAATAGGTACTACTCATACCAACAAGGTGCACCTTCTTTTCTGGAAGTCCATCGTTAGAAACTCCACAGTTAACCTGCTTGGCTTGGAGAAATTCTGGGATGGGTGACCTCCTGGGAAGTTTTCTCGGGGAGCTTGCGAGTTAGGACAAAGCATGCTGAAAAGACTCATGTTGGTACAGTGGGGACAGTACGCAGTCATCTAACGACAGGGACAGCCCGTTAAGTGGGACCCGAGTAGTTACATCTTTGGAGCTCGAGGATAGTATGTCAATTCGACGTAGAGGCGAGTTCGACTAGTCAAACTCCTTAGGTGGCAAGCTCTGTTGACCAATAACCACGCCATCAGGTATGAACATTGCTGTCATAGTCTTAGCATGTCTGAAAACTGTGGTTCCTTCAGAAGCAGGTGTTTTTCTCTTATCCCTAGACTAAGTCCTGTTGTAGTCTTGCTCTCTAATCATGGAAGCTCGAAGGTCCTTCATTGATGGTTTTCCTTTTTCTATAAAAAATAACAAGTTATTAGCAAGGAACTCAAAGACCTGAAGCTTATTTTTCTTTTGGGAATGAGGGATGAATTTTGGCTTCTCAGAAAGGAGTCCGGCCTTAAATAGATTATCGCCCATTAGTAAAATTTGCCTTTCCTCCATATGCCACCATATTCTCTCAACCACTTTGTCCTTTCCTTGGACCCGATTGTATGATTGTACTTCTCGTAATCTGCAAGGTGAAGAAAATCATTAAGATTAAACCTCAAGTATCAAGGACGAAAATTCAATGTATTGACTTACTCAGTGTTTTGAAGTCAGCCCCTGAATAATTTCCAAGGACAAGAAATCTAGAACCAGTGAATATTCCAATCCTTAATGGAGTCCTAAAGACCCTTAATCAAGTTCCCCCTTGCTTTGGTCAGGCACTAGCATAGTGAAATTTCGACTCCTTCCCATCATGTTTAAAGCTATAAAAGGAGTAGAGCTCATCTATACTTAAATCCTCGAACTAGAGGAGATCCCAAAGTACTATCATCCCAATCAGGGTACTCTCAATTTGAAATTAGTTGAAAGTTAGCTATTCTCTAATATTAAGAGAATATCCTAACTATTGGGAAGAGAGGTAACGCAATCCTGGCCTCGAGCACATCCCTATTTACTACAATATTACTTACTGGAGGACTACAAGCCCTATCCTCAAAAAGAGGTACCATGAGCTCGATCTCCTACATGATCCTATATTTTTTTACTCCAAATCTTGAGGTCTTCCTCAGTTACTGCAATCTCATATTTTTTAGCCTCTCACTTAGGCTCACTTTGGAGGCCTTCTAAGATCTCTCTATCATTTTTTGGTATCTCTGTTGTGGTCTCACCTAAGGCCTCCTTTGAGGCTATTGTGATCCTCTCTCCAGAAGGGTTCAACACCACCGTGGAGAACCTTGAGGAGCTCACTAGGCCACACTCCCGAACATACGCTCTCCTCGCTCATCTTAAACATCACTTACCCAAAGCCACACAATACACCTATGAACAAAACTCCTCAAAACCCAATTCATAAAAGTCCCAAAAATAACTATTATCAAAATCAATAGTAGAAATGATGAAATAGAAAATAGAGTACAGAAAAGAGTAGGAGTTAGATAAAAGGAAGAAAAAAAACTGGTGGTAAAGCACGTGTGAAGAACTTAAATAGACTGGTTGAAATCTCGTCAGAAAAAGCACAGTTTCTACAAAGACTCGTTGGAAAATGAGATGAATAAGAAAGAAAGATAAAAGTGAAAGGTGATTAAAAGGAAAAAGGGCATTTACCTTATTTGGAAATTAATCCCAGCTGCTAGATGCGTCCTAGATGAATGGATTAGGAATTCGAAACAACATAAGGTACGTCAAATATGGCCTTATCCCCGAGCTTCCATCTTTCCGTGTGTCAGATTCATGATGATGTGATGTTATAGCTATCAATTATCACCTAGAAATGCGAGAAGCTTGTTGAAAAAGAAAATACAATTATCTACTACAACTAGTTGTTAAGGTCCGAACTGAATTTTTTCAGTCCAGATCTTGGGGGCAATTGTTGAAATTCTTGACCACTTAAGGGGCCAGGTCAAGGCCCAATTAAATAAAGCTCACACTGCTTCAAGCAAAGATACCTAATATCGGAAATATGGTGGCCAGCGAACTCAGCATTCAATATGGTGATCATATCACTTCGAGCCTAAAAACTTGGAAAGGACAATAAGTTTCCTCGATGCCTCTACATGGAGTGACCACCTCCAGCCTATTAACAAGGGTAAAAAATGGCGGCTAGTCATATTCAAGATCAGTGGGGCTCGCCAAAGTCTAAAAATAGTAGCTAGTCATTATTTGTCTTGGAAAAGGGAAGTTACATTTTTCTTTATAATAGTTTTCTTATTTTGCCTATAAATAGAAATCAATATTGATAAGTGATTCCCATGTAGAAAAGATAGAGAAATTCTCCTACACTACTGGTAAAATTGCTCGTATTCTCCAAAACTTTCTCCCAAAATATGTAACAAAGAAAATCAGTTGAGGCCGACTATTAAGCCCAGATTTATTTCTGCACTAAGCCCCTTTCTTGCCCTCATTTCCCACTTTTCTTTCCTTCTAAGTTGATTAAGAGAGTAACACGTCTCCGTATCATTTTTTTACGTCAACAATCCTCAATAATTGGAAGAAAAAGTTGTGCAAATAACAAGTGTAACTGATCCGTTCTAATGTTGCCTAAGACTTTTTAAAAGGTAAATCACTAAACATTTTACGTGGAGATTAAATAAAATATCTCACTACTTATAAAGAGTTCTAACAACCAATCTTTATTTGGTTTTAGTCGCAAAGAAAATTGATTTCTTTTAGAATTTTATGCCTAAACACAACAATCAGAAGTATCTTTTGGAGCTAATGAATACAAGAATATATATATATATACAGCAATCTCCATTAGCAAAAATCCATTTCTTTTGTGTTAAAACTGGCAGACAATGGCCATATTGTACCTTCTGATTGGTTCATGCTAAAGGGTATACAGTGTTGGACGTAATCACTTCTCACTTTGCTAAAGTTTAGATAGTTCCGTTCTTTCTCACAAAGCAGGCAAAAGCATGAATGGAGTGGTCCGCAATTTGTTGCGAACTTTGTTCTTTACAATTCAAAGTCTGCATTTATTTATTGGCACTCGACCCTCACTTTTTAAGTAGGATAATAAAATCTCTGAATAATTAAAACAAGGTTTCCACAATTTTCGTCTTTGAAGTTGTACGGCTATAATTTAAAAAATTAATATCTTGAGGATCAATCGGACAATCATTACAAAAATGAATACTTCGGTGACAGTTTTTTTTTAAAAAAAATATAAAGAATGTAATGTTTTCAGGATAATATATATGATTTGGAAAAATATATATTGTTAAAAAGTAATTTGAAAAAATACGGACTATACCGGAGAAATTGTTGAATAAATTTGTACACGTAAATAGTAAACATGTGAAGGATTCAACCAGAAAATAATCAGAACATACTTACAAACAAATATTGTAAATGAAAGTGAAAAAGGAGACTAACACCAACAAACCGACATCACGGGTTCGAATCAAAATAATAATAATAAAAGGTCCCTAGTAAATAAATTCATATAATATAGGCCTCTCCTCTTCTATGCCGTGACAATTGCCATCCGCCCATCCCACTCCTATCCTATCCAGTATCCACACTAACCCACCCCAGAAAACAGGGCTCCTTTGACAGAAATCCGACCACTTCCACTAATTACACATAAGCCACCAAAAACCACCACCTCTCACGGCGGCCCACCACCACCCCTGAGACAGAAAAACTATATTTAACCAGGCCAGCTGTAAATCTCTCGCCCCCAATTTTTTTTTTTTTTTTTATATTTTCCCTCCCATCCTACGTCATAATATTCATCCACAAAATTTGTCCTTTCACTTCACTATTATCTGTCTCCAACTCACCTCTCAATTATTCATCTTGGACTATGATCCCCGTAATGAATTCAACTGTCTGAAAACAAATATTCATGACGGAACAAATCATACGGAGCCCAAAGATTATCTAAAGTGCAAGCCCTCTTAGCATCCAATCTCAACCATGGCTTCCCTTTTCCACTCCAGTGGAGTAAACTAACCGGACCCGGATGCAGATCCCTGCACAAACCTTCAAGATTATCGCCGCCGAGTCCGTGTTGATTCCACCGGTGCTCTACTCCTTCAACATTTCCGGCAAAAACTAGTAAAAATGGAGGCAATGAACCCAACTCGTAGATTCTGTAGCTCTTTTGAATTCTCATCCAGTACTCGAGTTTTTCTGTGTACCCCTGAGTTCTCCATTTTGTCAAATCAATTACCATCACTCCGGTGTTGAAATAACATGGGTTACGGCCTTTGAAGATTGTGGAAAATGCTGGGCTTTTCCAGAATCTTGATGTGAAGTAATGGGTGAAATTAGCATGGCAATATTCGGGGGCACCTAAGACGTGAGAGTTAAGATTGATTCGCCAGAGTTTTGCAATGTCGTCAATGACTATGAGGTCGGAGTCAAGGTAGATAATGCGGGTGACGGCTGGGGGGAGGAGGTCAGGTAGGTAGATGCGGGCGTAATTGAGGGGCTGGTCGAGGGCCCAGCGGATGGAGGAGGAGATGAGGTGATTGACGGTGGTGGGGTTGAAGGGGTAGAGGTGGAAATTAAGGTAAGGGAATGTGACGGTGATGGTGCGGCGGAGGTGTGGGTGGTGGTGCGGTGTAGCAAGGAAATGGAAGACGGCATTTTCAGGGCAGGTAGAGTGCTGGAGAACCGACAGAACACCGGCGATTGAGCCGCGGAGGTAGGGAGTGGAGTAATCGAGGGTCATGGCTATGTGAATGGTGGCGTTGTCGTGCACTGTGGCGGTGTTTGACCATTGGGATTTTAAGCATTCTTTGCCGTTGCGGAATGCAGGGGCTTCCCTGAATTGTGGGTTCTTAGCGGTGGAATTTTGCAGAATGAGAAGAAAGGTGATTCCGGCAGCCGCGCGGAGGAGGAGGTTAGGTGGCATGATGGCGGATTGAGGGCGAAAGGATTTATGAGTCCTTTGGGTTTGTTGGTGTAGTTTCATATGACATATAATGATGGAATAATAAAGACTGGACTGTGACTGGCACGGGATATTAGGGTATATGACCTTTATGCCCAACTAGACACCAAATATCTAACCATTTTGGAAATCTTGTGCATGTTTTTGGAGAATTTTAAAATATTAGGGAACGTTTGATTCACCACAATTTCCCAAGGAAGATATTATTTTCCAAATTCCCAATTTTATTGTGTTTGATTGCAAAAAAGTGACATGGAAAAAGTTTTCCAAGACCCTCCCTCCCGCACCCAAATCTAGCCATTTAAAAAAAAAAAAGATTTAACCCACATCTTGAGTGTTCGAACCGATTCTGCCTTAAGCTATTTGTTCGAGTGGTAAATCGCAAGATGTGCCTCCCAGAGGTTAGGGTACTGAAGGTTCCCACGTGTAGTAGTAACTCCCGCTTACCACAAAGTTAAATTTATTTTCAGGATTCGAACACTGGACTCGATCGCGCTGAGCGTGTTATCAGTCAACACCTTTGACACAAAGTTAAATCCATTTTCAAGCTTTGCTTGGAAAAGAATTTTTCATGCTTTTGGTGGGAAAATATTTTTTTGGTTACGTGGAAAATAAATTTACGTCACGTTTGATCAATTTTGTTGTTGTTAATTAATTTATTTTTTCTCCAGAAAATAACATTATCAATATGAATGTGTTAAAAAAAATTGATTAAAATAGCAAAAAGTTACTTTATTTTCTATGAAAAATAATGTCAATCAAACAACGAAACTTAGAAAATTTTCTACTTTTTCCACTTAGAAAATTAAATCAATCAAATACTTTCAATTGTATTTCCACGAAAATATTTTCCAAGTAAAATCAATTTCTTGAAAAATATTTTATTTCCACATATTTTCCACATTCGCAATCAAATACACCCTTAATATCTTTTTAACAAGGAAGGTAGTCTATAATTTGGGACAAATAAAAAAAGAAAAAATAGCATATTTTGTGGGACGGAAGAGTAATACATATTCCATCTATTACATAAAGATAGACTCGTTCATATTTTCACATAGATTAACAAAACATAATTAATATATGTTGAAACTAATTATAAATTTACTTAAATTTTACTTAGCCCTTGTTTGGACCCTATTATTTGCAAACCAAATTTACTCAACACTCAATCTCAACTAGTCAAGTTTACATTTTTGGCTTTTCAAATATTTTTTAACCACACATCCTCCCAAAAATATTATTTCAAACCATAAATTTTCCCAAATAATGGATCTCAAACATGGGCTTAATATACACCTACATTAAATAATAAGTAATTCATATTTGTTGATAATAATTTATATTAGGAGTAATAGAGATGTCAAAAAAATTCGACCTGATTTGTTGATCATACCCGATCCGATCCGAAAAAATCTCTATCCGTGGATTAACATATTTGATTTGGATCGGATCGGGGGTGATCCGATCCGACATAATCCACGATACGATTTTTTTTTTTTTTAAATATATGTAATGTTTGTTGTATGAATTATGTATTTATTTGTTTGTCGTTAATGAAAATATATAACGATAATTTCTTAATGTTTGTTCCAATCCGAACTCGACAAGATCCAAAATTTTTACTGTTTGATCTGATCCGATCCTAAATTTCATGGAGCGGATTTGGATCGGCACTGATCTATCCGGATTCGCTCTATTGCCATCATTAAGAGTATATTAGAAAATTAAGATATTAATATACTCTCAATAAGGAAAATGACATAATTTGAGAAAAACGAAAAAGAAAAACGAGGCTATCTTTGTGGTGTAGAGAAAGTAAGTTTTAATAGCATATAAGAGCATTTACATTGAATAAGTTAGCAAACGGTTGAATCAATGTTTACATTGGATGTGTTAAAACATAAGTTAAGAGAATATTATTAACCACAAGTTAACTTTCTTGTTAAATTTAGCTAGCATTTTAACGGATGATGTGTCAACTTTAATGTCCAATAGTAATCGTCCACGCCAAACCCACTCACCCTATCCTTTTTTTTTTTTTTTTTTTTTTGCTTCTTAAACTTTTTAACATCAATTAAAAAAAATTTGATGAATTCATATTATATGATTGAATAAGATCTTCAAATTGAGTATTGTATTTATACATGTTAACTTTAACATGTATACGTGTTATTTAGGCTAGCTAAATTTAACACATCAAATGCGTATGTTCTAATTAGTACGCCTTTGTTTGATAACTTGTTTAAAAACAACACGTTTTTCAAAATTACTTTTTAAAAATAAATTCTTTAAAATCACTTTTGCATCATATAGTTTGGCTTAAAAAAAGTAAATTATTTATTTATGAACAAATAACTTTTACTAAATTGATGCTTAATTTTAGTTACATTTTTTACTCAACAATGATAGATGTACATATACTTTCTTAATACATATCTCAATAAATCAAAAGTTTACATTTGTCAATTCTATCATTAAATTGAAATGCCGAAATTTTAGTTAGAATTGACTTTGACAAAATGACGATTGACGTCTTTGTTGATTATGTTGCTAAACTCTATTAGATATCATAAAGTTCACATTTGTCAATCCTCATATATTATTAGTCAATAATTAAAACATATGGATAGAGTTATTTTATAAACTTTACAATATGAACACATTCAAATTTTTTTTCTTCTTTTTATTCAAATAATTATGTATTAACAAATGTTTTTCATTTTATAAAACAAAATTTACACTTGTATTGTTGTTTCTACGTGTATGTAGTCAAAATCATTTATATTATTAATATTTCTCGACTTATCTATGATGAAATATATTCTACATGTTGAGTTTAAGTAACTAATAAAATACTGAAATTTTAAAATTAAACAATAATTTCCTTAAATTTTGTTTAATAAAAATTAAAAATAGATTTTTTTTTTTTTAATAACCGAATATTGCTCTGGGGCAGCTTCGGTATTTCAAACTTTTTAGGGTGGGACCGTGCTTTTCAATTGAGAATGGTGACGCCAGGCTGGAAAGCCGCGTCTTCAGAAGAGAAGAGAAATCTTGTGCTATTGGTTGCACGGACAGTCTGTGCAACCGTACATTCTTTACCTTAAGTATTCATCTGTTTAGAGTAATGACGGCCAATAATTTTTCATTACCACTAATGGCGGCTTAATTAAGCTTAATCCTTCGTACGTATGAAAGTTTTGAAAGGGCAACGGTCTTACGATTTGGATAAAAAGTTGGATTGAGCACTTTTTGCTTTCAAATCCGAATCCAGTACCACCGAATGAAGTGGTGTGAAAAATTGGAAATACCTTGGAGCTGCCCCTGAAATAAGAATACTGCCTGCCATTGTTTTTTGTAACAATTAGCCCTTGTTTGAGCCCATTATTTCCCATTATTTTTTCAAATTTTTTGTACAATAATTAATCTCAATCATTCAAAAAAGTCAAGCCCACAATCTTTTACTTTTAAAACTACTTTTTAACCATTAAATTTTCAAAACTCAAATTATAAATTAAAATAATGAGGTTCAAACAAGGGCTTAATGTAAATTACAATATTCAATAAAATACGGTATATTCATTGCATCTACGCATTGATGTAAGTATATCTACCTCAAAATCATGAAAATTTAAATTTACTGATAAGACCAATGTTGAATAATCCAACCTCGCAAGACACAAAGTAATCGAGATTAATCAATAATACAGCGAAAGTAAATAATATGATTAACAACGTAATTGAATCAATATATAAACAATAAAAGCAAAAACAATTAAATAATCCCTTTTTCACCAAATTAGCTGACTGAAAGGATGAGAAATCGAGGGCTCAAATTCAGCCAAATCCCCACAATGGTAACACCACTACACGGCTAGAGAACACTCCAAGACAACCCCCCCCCCAAAACCGGCCAAGACCCACTGCCAACACACCCAGGACCAACTACAAACAGGCTGCACAGATGAGACCACAATAGGATCGGCCACAACAAGGATCAAACACAGCAAGGACCGATCAATAGCCTACCCAACAACGAAGCTGCACTGAGGAAGCACACAGGAACCGAAACCAACAATAAAGTGATCACAACAAGAGCCAAAAACGCAGGCTCACAACAAGAGCACCAAAACAGGGACTGCACCACGGTAGGAACAAGACTCGGCCAAGAGAAAGACCGAACACCGCCTCCCACAACCAAGAATCGGGCTGCAGAACAAAGGAAGCAAGAACCGAACACAGAGGCAGCAAGAACACGGTCACAAGAAGAGCCACACTTCCAATCACCGAGATAGGAAGAAGAGCAGGAGCGGGTTTCTCACAAAGAGAAAAGGGAGGCAGCGCAGCTTCTTCACAGAGAAGAGAGGGAGAGCGTGTCGTGAGAGTGAGTGTTCTAACGAGCCTAAGAGGGGGGGTGTGGGTAGATATAGGTTTAGGGTTTAATTAGGGAGCCCTAATTAAATGGGTCATCTTGAAGACTACCCATCGAGTAACAGGGTCGAGACCCAATTAAAACCTCGACGTGGGTAGTAAATTTCTTAGCGCGTGGGCTACCTAATTGTGGAGATTGGGCAATACTTCGATCACGGGCCGAGGGCCTACGAAGCTTAAAATCCAACACTGTTTATTATCATTGCCCCCCGAGGTTTGATTGGGACCAAAAAATCCCAACAAACCTCCACCTTGGTTCCAAGCGAACCTGCAACACCAAAACACCTAGTTCATTAGTTGCACAAAACAGTTCCAAACGAATTAGAACTCAACATACCTTTTCCAATGTTTCAAGTTAGAAACATATCTCATACCTGCTAATAGTACTCACCAAGGGCTAAGGTAAAACCCAAGAATACACTAAATCATAGCGAGCCAAACTATGCATTTATATTACATTAACAAGTAATACAACTTTAGACAAACAACACATACTTTCTAAAGACAAATGTAAACAAATTACATTTCCACACGAGTCAATCAAGAGCATTTAATAACACAAAGTTATAGGTGACTCCACAAATGCAATGAGAGCACATCAAAGGCAAACCACAAATCTTTTCATCAAGTTCACATAAAGAACATAACATTAACACCAAGTTAATCAAACATGGTCAATACAAGCAACGGATGCAAATGACCCCCAAGAAAAGATATAACCACAATTACCTCATTCCAAAATCGACGTAGCTCTCCTCTCATCGCCATCTATGCTCACTAGATAACTCAACAATCACATCTAACTGGTAAACTACTAAGATCCTAAGACAATGGATGTACCTCTATCACAACCTCACTATTAGAAGTTAAACCTCGACTCTCCACCTCACCTAGAGATAATAGGAGCGTCCTCCACCTAATCGAGATCCTCACAGATAGAGTTAAACAAGACATTTGACAACCTCACCTCTCGTGATCTACATGTCAAAACACACACATCCCCTAGTATGTCACCAAATACACTCTTAGGCATCTAGTCTCAACATTACCAGCTAACCCTCACTTCTAACATAACTACTGAATACCCATCCCACCAAGGGAACACATCTAATCTATATTATGAGAACACACCAAGTGTCAAACCTCACACCAAAACCCAACCACCATGCATGTAACCATGTTATACATAAAATAACATATCACACTCAAATTCATGCAAATGTTGAATTAACGCAAATGAAATGCAACATAAAGAATGCAACCGAATAAAGTGACCACACACATGCAAAATGGTAAAAAATCAATCAAATGCACACAATTATTCAGTAGTAACTACTAGTGAGATAAGAACATCAATAAACTCCACTCGGATCACCTTCCGAGTAAGTAACTATATTGACCCCATTTCTATCCCCATCTCCTATTTTGTTTTTCTCTCCAGGGCAGTCTCTCTTATAATGGCCAGACCTACCACAATCATAGCACTTCCTTCCCTTCGCCTTACCCTGTGACTTAAAACTACTTCCACCCTTCCATCTATTACCCTCATTGTTTGAGTCACATCTGTTTTTAACATGCCCACCTCGCATCATGTGGATCTCACCACTACTACCCCTCACATCTCTTTTAGCTTTCACCTCCCTCTGCCTACTTTTCAAGGAATCAATGATAATTTCAAGTGTAAGAGTATCCCTCCCATATTTTTATAGCATTCTTAACCTCTTTATAAGTGTCAGGAATAGCATTTAATAATATAACAACTTTATATTCTTCAGGTACCTTTTCACCACAGTTAGTGATGTCTTGCACAAGTTTGTTAAAGAAATCCAAGTTGTCATCTAAGTCCTTAGAGGGATCAATTTTGAAACTGAAAAAACTTTCAAGTAAGTAAAGCTTATTAGGAGTAGACTTTGACACATAAAGCTCTTCCAATTTGTCCCAAAGTTCTTTAGTGGTATCATGTTTACCCACTTTACGCAAAACAGAGTCAGATAGATGCAAAATGATAGAAGTATATGCCAGTTCATCAAAATCCTTTTTCTCATCAGCAGTCACAATATTTGGGAAAGAATTGTCAATAGCTTTTGAAATCTTTTGTTGTACCAAAATACCTTTTATTTTCTATTGCCATATAGAAAAATCACCTTTACCATCGAAGATGTTCAATTCAAAACGGTGTGCAGACATCTTAACAAATAAGAAGCACACAATGCAATATAAGCACCACAGGGAAAATCACACAAAAGATCCTAAAGGTCACAATATACGCCGTTCTAAATTCCTAGGATTCCGTGAGACTCAAGGATCTCAGGTCAAGGGAATTTTCGACACGGGAGTCTAGGTAACAGTTCTAATAATAGCGCAACGAGCAAAATAATCACAAAAGATATCGCAAGACAAACAGCTATGAAAAACAGGTAAAGTCGAATAATTCCTATAACTAGCAACAGGCAACCGCAAGCCTAATGGTCACCCCACACGATGACCTGCTATTACTGGAATTTAAAAGTTTCAGCCAATTTACCAGAGCGGACCAATCTGAGTCCGTAATATGGAGAGATGCGAAATTATTTATCGTTTTACGTTTTGCAATTAGCCAATTTTGAAGCGTAAATCAGCACCAAGCTCGAGAACCTCCAAAATAGGGCCTAACCAACAAACAATGATAAAACACCAATTAAACAATAATTTTTAATCACAAAGAATTTGAAAATATAATTGGAACCAAATAATTTCGAACGAAAAAAAACAAAACTAATTTTCAGTTAATGAAAATTAAATCAGGGAACTAGAAAACTCAATGAATGAATTCCTGTATTAATTCAATTCTGCCAATCACACCACCAAGGCTCTGATACCAATTATTGAATAATTCAACCTCGCAAGACACAAAGTAATCGAGATTAATCAATAATACAGTGGAAGTAAATAATATGATTAGCAACGTAATTGAATCAATACATAAACAATAAAAGCAAAAACAATTAAATAATCCCTTTTTCACCAAATTAGCCGACTGAAAGGATGAGAAATCGAGGGCTCAAATTCAGCCCAATCCCCACAATAGTAACACCACTACACGACTAGAGAACACTCCAAGACAACCCCCCCAAACCGCCCAAGAACCACTGCCAACACACCCAGGACCAACTACAAACAAGCTGCACAGATGAGACCACAATAAGATTGGCCACAACAAGGATCAAACACAGCAAGGACCGATCAATAGCCTGCCCAACAACGAAGCTGCACTGAGGAAGCACACAGGAACCGAAACCAGGAATAAAGTGATCACAACAAGAGCCAAAAACGCAGGCTCACAACAAGAGCACCAAAACAGGGACTGCACCACGGTAGGAACAAGACTCGGCCAAGAGAAAGACCGAACAGCGCCTCCCACAACCAAGAACCGGGCTGCAGAACAAAGGAAGCAAGAACACGATCACAAGAAGAGCCACACTTCCAATCACCGAGATAGGAAGAAGAGCAGGAGCGGGTTTCTCACGAAGAGAAAAGGGAGGCAGCGCAGCTTCTTCACAGAGAAGAGAGGGAGAGCGTGTCGTGAGAGTGAGTGTTCTAACGAGCCTAAGAGGGGGGTGTGGGTAGATATAGGTTTAGGGTTTAATTAGGGAGCCCTAATTAAATGGGTCGTCTTGAAACCTACCCATCGAGCAACAGGGTCGAGACCCAATTAAAACCTCGATGTGGGTAATAAATCTCTTAGCGCGTGGGCTGCCTAATTGTGGAGATTGTGCAATACTTCGATCATGGGCCGAGGGCCTACGAAGCTTAAAATCCGACACTGTTTATTATCATTGCCCCCGAGGTTTGATTGTGACCAAAAAATTCCAACAACCAAGTTTGGATATGTTATATTGTTGTACATATATTAAAGTGAGTACAAGAACAATGTATACTGTGTTATTTAAAGTAATCATTAGCCCTTGTTTGGTAAATGTACTTTTTATGGTTTATAAACCACACAATTTTTCAAATCATTTTATAACTACACATTTTTTTTCTCCAATTTTCAACCACTACTTTTTACTTCAAAATCATAAATAAACCAGTTTATAAACCAAATAGTGTTACCAAATGGAGGCTTAAAATTAATAAATCAATTTAAAAAAACACAATTTTTTATATCGCTTTTTAATTAAAAATATTTTTTAAATCTCATTTTACCTCAAAAACATAAATCATTATAAATCACATCTGAAGTTACTGAACACAACAGTAATCAGTATCACTACGTTTAGATATGATTTCTTAATTCCAAGCATTTTTCCTTTTTAAGCTTGGATGACATGATTTAATTATTTTAGGCACTGACTTTGTATAGGGATGACAACGAGACCAATCGATCATTCCCGTCCCTCGTCTTGTCAGGTATTTTTGTCTCTTGCCCAAAGCCCCATACTCGGTTCAAGTAGTGCGGGAAAGGGGCCCCATTTGTTTTTTTTTTTTTTAACATGTTTAATTAGTGATAATATTACTTTTTTCAAGTTGTAAAATTCATGTTTCCTCTAAATATTATGAATTTTTATTTATTTATTTATTTATTTATTTGTTATTTTTTTTTTTTGGTGATAAAAAACTTGTATTTTGAAATGAGAGCTAAATGGGAGTATGAGACAGAAAGGACCATATTTTGCATACCTACCCCGGCTCCGTTTTGGAGCAAGAACCCCATCTTGTGTACCTAATTAGGAGCAAAATACGCCGATTATTGGGTATAACGAATTTTTTTGCCATCCCCAAATATGTATGGATTGTCAATAATGAAGGGGATAGAGTAGTTAAATTGAAGGAGTAGAATGATATTTTAAACAAACTTCAAGGATATCAAATCCATGAAATGCAATGCAATGTTTATCTAATAATTTCACTAGGGGAGTTCTTTGAGGGAATATTGTAGCGCCCCGAGTTCCGTATACCCGGTTCATCACGTTATTTTCTGTCTAAATTTTTTTCGAATAATATTTTTGCGGAAGAAATAATTGAAATTCATTTTTGGAAACATTTAATAAACTGTAATGGCCGATAAAATTGAAAACATTTATGAAACCATTTGAAATAGTAAATTGAACCATTAATTTTGTAAAGAAATTGCCAATGTCATAATTTCTCAAATAAATGAACTTCTCTAAATTATTCGATGTTTGGAAAATACGAAAATCATTAATGTCAAACTTTCAACAGTTTAACGATTATTGCCACCATCATTCATCGCTCGCCACCGTCTCCGAAATCTGCAAAACTGTTAAAAAGTAGGGTGAGTATTTCATGGGGGAAATACTCAGTAGACTCATCGCAAATTAATTAATTTATAAGATGATTAAATACATAAATCCCGGCTCTTTATAAAACGGGCATTGATAGGGCTTCTTTATAAAACGGCTTTTGATAAAACTCATATTGTGCATTACAGCACGGGACATATTTTGAAAATCATAGGCTCTTTGAAAACAGCTCTTTGAAAACAGCCCTTTGAAAACCATATACTTATAAAACACATTTTAATTATGCCAAGCATAATTTTCTTTTGAAAACATAGGGATCATTTTCATCATAACATAAGATAGGATCGAAATCCTCATAAACATAGGGAGACACAAGAATTTTACCGAACTTCGGTGGCAAGAATTCTTATGCAGTAAAATCATAGTAACAGTAAGTATACCAAGCATAATTTTTGAAATTCATAGAGATCATTTCCATCATAACATAGGATAGGATCGAAATCCTCATAAACATATGGAGACAAGAATTTTACCGAACTTAGGTGGCAAATCCTCATAAACATATGGAAACATAGGAATTTTACCGAACTTAGGTGGCAAATCCTCATAAACATATGGAGACACAAGAATTTTACCGAACTTAGGTGGCAAGAATTCTTATGTTAGCAATCTTGGGAGATTGATTTCATAGCAATGATCCAAAAAAATTTTTTCGTGAAGCATAGGGTATACTTACTTTTCGTAAAAAATAAAGTATATTTTCTTTTCATAAAAACATACTTACTTTTCATAAAAACATAAGGTATATTTACCTTTCATAAAAACATACTTACTTTTCATAAAAATTGACTTTCACAAGTCACATGACATTTATATGAAATCATAATTTAAATCAATTAATAAGTGCGAGTCTACCTCAAATCCGACGAGTGCAAAGTTGAGCGGGAATGACTTCAATTTCTTTAAATTCTCCGTACGCTTCGTCTTAGCCAATAAGTCACTTTAGTCTATCGAATATATAGTTCAAAATGATAAATTATAATTTGAGGACTAAAATTGATGTTTTGAAAGTTGAGGGACTAAAATGAATACTTTTGATAGTTGAGGGCCTAAAATGAATATTTTCAAAAGTTGGGATTTAAAATGAATATTTTGAAAGTTGAGTCGGAAACTCAAAACAATAGGGTTGAAATAATATATTTTAAAACCAAATGGCTGAATTGAAACATTTCAAACTTAAGGACTGATTTGAAATAACTTTAAAAGAATTGAAAGGGCTGAATTAAGACATTTTAAAACATAGGGGCTGAATTGAAAAGCTTTAAAACTTCAGGGACTAAACTGCAGATTCTGAAATTTAAAATATATATTCAGATTATTCTCTCTCTTCAAATGAGTTTAGAGACGCGAGAGAGAGAGAGAGGGACGAACGGCGATTCTTTGAAAATTCTGTGAGACACTACCGGCGTAAATCCGCCGGCGGAACGTAGGAGTAAGGTGCGGCAAGGGGTGGTTAAATAGGGGTTCAAGTCTTGGTAAGTTTAGGTGCGAGTTTGGGGTTGATTGGTGCGAAGAACCGAAACCAAATCGCGAATTAAGATGGTTAATTTCCGGCGAAAGGAGCGGCGATTGAGGTGAGGTAAGTGTTGGGTTTTGTTCATTCTTGGTTCTGGGTTTTGATTTTGGGTTGGGATTGGGTGCGATGATGCTGGGTGGAACGGTTGGTGCAGACGGGGTTTGCAGTGGATGTATTCCGGTGATGGATATAGAGTAGTGTTGGATGGTTGATGATGGGGATTGATTAACGGAGGTGGTGTCTGGTTGAGGTTATATTGATTTTTGATTTGTAATGTTCTATTGATGGCAGTGGACAGGGGGAATTGGAGATGGCAGCAAATTTGTGATTGAAATAGATTGTGAAACTTGTTGTTGAATTGGCCATGAGTTGGTTTTGGAGTTCAACAAGGGCAGGGTGATGGCTGGTGGTTGGACTGATGATGATGATGATCGATAATGGGTTGGTGGTGATGGAAGGCAGACGGTGGTGGTGCAAATGAGGACTGCAGTGGCAGGGTTATCATTGGTGGTATGATGCAAATTGGTTTGGGTGGTTGGAATTTGCAGGGGAGTTGATACTGGAGTTGCTGAAACCATGGTTTGGTAGAGGTTTAGGTGGTGAATTGGTAGCCTGGTGATTATGGTAAAGGGCAAAGGTTGGCTGCGTAGGAAGATAGCAGTGGTTGCAGATTTGTGGTATGGAGTGATGGTGAAATAGATGATGAATATGAGGAAGGAGGTGGTGGATAATTAGGTATTAAGAAAGTGGGAAAACATCATAATTTGGGGATGGGGAGAAAGAGGCATTTGCTTTTGCTGGGAAGAATGATGAAGATGGAAAAAGAAAAGAAAAGAAATGGATTTGTGGGAAAAAAAAATGGTGTAAAGTATAAAGAATAAAATGATGAAAAAAATTTGGTGGAGAGCAAAGAAAGAAAAACGTGGGTGCGTGATACAATATTGGAAATGAGTTGGAAAAGAAAAACAACATGTGTGAGGAATTTATGTAGGATTAATTTTGATTATGATAATTATTGCACTAACTTCGATTTGAAAATATATTTAAAACTGATATATTTTGGACTGAAAAATAATTTTGAAAATAATACTTTGAATAAATAATTAAAATAACATAATTTTAGAAATTTGGATTTTAATTTAAAATCGAACAAATTCGATATTTCTTGACTTGGCTAGACGAATTCGTCGCGGCGTTAATTTCAAAATAATAGGTGAAATAGTAACGAAACAATTTTCTAAATATTAAAATAATTATTTATTGCGTAAAAATCTTGGTCGCTACAAATATCCTTCCTTACATTATTACATACACTGAATTTGTATGTAGGAATTACATTATCCTGTAATGCAATGTATATGACAAGAAGTTACTATAGAAAATTAATATAGTTTGTAATCTTCCTATTCTGTTTATTCTCGCTAATCTATGCATAATCTAAACTAATGAACTTGTCCTACTCTAATCGGGATGCATTGCATTAAAGGATAATATTGAAATCCCTGCATACAATTCAATGTATATGTAATAATGTAAGTAAGGATATATATATATATATATATATATATATATATATATATATATATATATATATATAAGTCACAAAGATACACACATAGATTCCCGTCAAAATATATGGATCTAAATAAATATTTGTAGAAAAACTTAATATTTATTGCATATTTAGTAAAAATTGTAATAAATATATATTGTGTAAATGAGTTACATTGGAAAAGAAAAAAATGAATTGTTATATTTGAATATACTATATCCGTCTCAATTATATAGACTAGTTTAACTTTTCACACAAATTAAAAAAACATATTTAATGTAATTGAAAAAATAATTTTCGTAAAGAAAATTCTCAACCTACCCTTATTTAAGTATAAAAACTATTATTATTGGAAGTAAAGTAATGAGTAGAGGTACATTAGTAAACAAATAAAATAAATATTTGATGCGTGTCGTAATGCACCAAAATAATAATTAAATTCCTTGTTCACTATTACTAAGAATATAGCAGTGGAAGCAAGGGTCGATCCCACGAGGAACGGGAACTAACTTAGTGTTATGTCAATTAGAATCGTAAAGGGGGGTGTTGAGTTGAAAATTGCAATTAATCTAAATAATCAAATAAAGATGTAAAATAGCTGGAATAAAAATCAAATAATAAAGAATCCTAGTTCTCAGGTTCGGTTGTGCCCTATCATAATATTGTCATTCCCCAAGCAACGCATGTACTATTTCCTTTGTTTTATTTATCACCCGGAATAATCAAAAAGCTCTAATTAATCCAATTCTTCCTTAATAATAATCAATTAGAATTAGTTCTCCAATTAATTTAGAGTGAATGAACAACCTAGAATAAGCTCCCTAGATTTAATTCATTAACTATGTGAAAACAAGAAGAATTAGGTGAACTAAATTATCAATTACATATGCTCGAATTGATTAATCTAGATTGGATTTTCATATGGAAATATAAAATTACCAATTGCTACTATGATTTGGATAACAAGACAAATACGAATCCAATTACCCAAATTAGCAAACATCAACACAATAATTAAAAGACAAGGCCTTAATCAATTCATAAATTGTCTTGACGAAATTAATGTTCATGAGAAATCCAATAAATAAAATATAAAAACAAGAACTACGTTACGAGTTTGAGGAATGAATAATAAATTAATATGAACACAACTTCCCGCTTGAACTAGGTTGAGAAGACTAGCCACGCATTGCCATGAAGAATTCCCCAAAAATATTGTCTTGATTAACCTTGATTTTGCCTCGGATTTCTTCTCTTCAAACTTTGATATTGGTGGCTCTCAAAAATAAAATTCCCTCTCTCTTTGGTACTGAATTGCTCCTTTTATAGAGCTCAAATTCGTGCCCTAGCTTAGCCAAAAAGAAATACCAAAGATAGAGTTTAAGTTGAATTAGGAAACAATTTCCTTTTTTTTTCGGGCTTAAGTTACGGCCGTAATATAATGAGTTACGGCCGTAACTCACTTTCTGTTTAATTTCTACGCAATTGATTCACTTCTTACGGCCGTGACTTTGCATTCAATACGGCCGTAAGATCCTTGTTACGGCCGTGACTTGGTTTCTGCAAATTTTCGTACTTTTGTTTAATCAGCTTCTTACGGCCGTGACTTTCATGGTTGCGGCCGTAAATTATTTACATGCCAGGTCCTCGAACTTCCTTTTTACGTGCTTTTTAGTCTTTTTTCCTTCTTTTCTTGTCATTTGCGATCCTACACAATATAAAACATAAAATGTATTAAGCAATACTTAATTAGGATCAAACTAACAGTAATTCGAGGCAACAAGTAAAGAAATAAAGTGCTAGTAAAGCACTTATCAAATCCCCCACACTTGAACCATTGTTCGTCCTCGAATAATGATAGAAAAGAACTAAAGCACGGAAATCAAATGAACATGTTAGACTTTTAAATCTGGAAAGTCAAGGTCACAACCCACTTCTTTTTAGCACGAAAATCAAATTGCATAATCGGAGTGTGTTAGTGTGTGTAAGAGATGCATCACCCAATATTCTCCGAACAAAAATGAAAATTGATACCCCAATGTGGATTATATCCTTTCACCTCTCGTGAGTTCTCTCTGAATTTATCAATTCCCCATAAAAATGTAAGTTTTGACTAATTCAAGTAAATGCCAACAGATTAGTGTGGTTTATCACATGGTAAAAATTTAGTCAATACACAGTTTTCAGATCAAAAGGGCACAAAATATAGACCAAGCAATTCAAACCACTCATAAGTACATGTAATGGAAGCCAACACTCTCACCGGATATCTCTCTTCGCACAAAGTGTATATAAAGGTGAGAATTTTACGCTCAACTCACTGCATGAAAAACTTGTTACCACAGATTGCTCAAATGTCAAAATCGGAGCCAACAATAACACAAGTGCGAAGCAAAGGTCTTTGTTAGGTTGTAGCGGGGCTTCGGGTCAGGTGGGATAAAAGGGAAACATTTAGGCTGAATCGAGAAGGAGTTTCACAAGCCAAATCGGTTCAATTATAACTTCCCTTCTTTCTTCTTCAACATGAATTAATAATCTCCCTGCTATCCAACTGATTTAACACTAGACTTCCATTTTGTGCAGCTTGAGTGTTTATTTTCAATACTAGCAAATGTTCATGACCTCGTAATTTGAGAATTGGCCTGAACTTCTCTTTTTCTTTTGTTTCTCTCTTATTTTTTTTTTCTTTTTTTTTTTTTTTCAAACATATACTGCAATTTTTCTCTTTTGGTCAAATCACCCCACAATCCCCAATGACACAAGATTGAATTTCCACTTTGAAACTTAATCCACCTCAAACTTCTCAACCAACACAAGCTTGTGAATCCGTTCTCTATAGGTTCAAGAAAAAGGATAACATGAAAGAATGGGTGTTCGTGGCTTGTAGTGTGGTATTAATATTCCAAAGAAAGGCTAAGGCTCAAAGGGTCTTCTATTGGTAAATGTACAATGGTAGGCTTATTTAGAAGGCCAAATTTGGTTCATCCTATTGCCTTTACTATATTTTGCACTCGAGCCAAGAAGCTACTACGGCATGTACACAAAAGCACATCCAAGAACAAATCAACCATGCAGGACACACATTAAAAAAATAAGAGCTTTATAATAAGAGTAAAGTAGCTCATAGGCTCAAAAGCTCACAAATTATGGTTCATATGTGTGTCTCCCATCCAATTATGAGTTTTGGTCATTGCTCGGTCTTAGGGTCGAATTGAAAAATGCAAAAAATCTAGTGGCCAAAGGGGTGAATCTCTTTACTCGGGGTAGTTATCAGTCATATCAAATTTGGGTTTGAATCTACTAGGTTGCAGAGATATGGCATTTTGTCCCCATTTTCAAACCTATTCGGAAAGTATTGGAAAATTCATCTCTACGTGCTCAATTCATGTCCAATTATGCAATTATATTTCAAAAAAATGAACCAAAAGTGGGGTCGCTTCCTATCAAAGATTAAAATGGATGCTGACTCAAACTGAATTTTAACCTTTCGACTACAGAAAGTAGATAAAGACATTAAGCTCACAATCAATTCAATTCCCCCCACACTTAGACAAAACAATGTCCTCATTGAAAAATAAAGCTAAATAATAAAAGGGAAGTTATGCGCGAGGGGACCGTTTTAAAATTTTGAAAAAGGGTAGACATGCGGCCGTGAAAGTATGACTTACGGCCGTAAGTCACAGTCTGAAAAAAAGTTTCAAAGAAACAATTACGGCCGTGAAAATGTAAATACGGCCGTAATAAGGCCTCTGTATAAAAAAAAACTGGAATTGAGTTACGGCCGTAAAAGGGTATCTTACGGCCGTAACTAGGCCACTGGAAATTTCATGTTTTTTTTTTTTTTTTTGAAGAAAAATAAAATAAAATAAACTAAAAATAAGAATACGAAAATAAAGAGTCGAGGAGGTAAAGAAACTCCCCTCTCGGGTTGCCTCCCGAGCAGCGCCGCTGTTTACAGTCGTTGGCTCGACTGAGTCCTTTTTCATTCAACCGGGATTAGGTGGATTCCCAAAGCTCAATCTCCTTTTCGTGCTCTTCATTAGTGCCTGCAAAATAGGGGGTAGAGGTTTTTCATCAGAAATTGGTAATGAGATGGATAAGATTTTACCTGATTTCGGAGACTTTGGACAGTCCTTTCCACCAATATCGAGAACTTTCTGTACTAAAGAGTCATTCACATTAACAGAATAAACAGGATCATCATCAAAAATTTTCACGGAATCATAAATATTGAATTGAACAATTTTATTATCAAATTCCATGGAAAGTGTGCCACTACTAACATCTATCTTAGTTTTAGATGTTTTCAAAAATGGTCTACCTAACAAAATAGGAGTAGAGTTGGGGGAGTGGTCATCATTCATGTCCAATACATAAAAATCTGCAGGAAATACTAACCCGCCTACTTGTACTAAAACATCTTCAACTACCCCATCCGGATATGCTTTGGAACGGTCGGCTAGTTGAATGATAACACTAGTTTCAGTCATTTTAGCAAGTTTTAATGTGGTGTAAGTGGACCTAGGCATTACATTGATAGATGCTCCTAAGTCTATTAAAGCACGATTTATTTTCTTATTGCCTATTTGACAAGGTATGGTAAACATACCTGGATCCTTGCATTTTGGGGACAGTTTCCTTTGGAAGAGTGCTGACACATTTTCCCCCATTCTTACCATTTCATTTCCCATCAACTTCCGTTTGTTGGTGCACAGCTCCTTTAAGAACTTCGCGTATCGGGGCACTTGCGTGATTGCATCCAACAGTGGAATGTTGATTTTCACTTTCCTGAACATTTCCAGAATTTCCTTCTCCTTGCTATCCTTAGTCGCCTTCGCTAACCTGCTCGGAAAAGGCGGTGGAGTTAGTTTCGCATTCACAATAGGTTCGGTTTTTACCTGAGAGTTTTGTGGAATGCTGTTTTTCTTTTCGACTTCTTTTTCTTCAACCTCATCCTTTTCACTCGCGGTTGGCTTTGATTGTGGCGCCTCAATTTCTTTTCCACTTCGAAGAGTAATTGCACTTACATTCTTCGGATTCACCTCGGGTTGAGATGGCAATTTTCCTCCTGTTTGTGCTTCCAGTCTGTTGATAGCTGTGGCCATTTGACTCATTTGATTTTCCAGGTTTTGAATGCTGGATTTGGCATCCTGTTGAAATTGTAGAGTGTTAGTGGCCAAAGTTTTCATCATTTCTTCGAGAGACATACCTGATGATTGTGGTTTTTGCTGATATTGTCCCTGTGGATGGAAATTTCCTTGTTGTTGAAAATTCCCTTGAGGCTTGTTGGAGATGAAACCTGGAGGTTTGTTATTCCCATAGCTCAAGTTCGGGTGGTCCCTCCAGCCAGGATTGTAGGTATTGGAGTACGGGTTGTATTGCTGTTTTTGAAATGGAAACCCTTCTGCAGCCTTTACCTGTTCGCCATTCTCCTCTTGCAATACCGGGCAAGCATCAGTTTGATGTCCGAAGTTCGCACATATCCCGCATGCCTTGACTTGTTGTGCGCTTCCTACAGCAAGTTGTTTAACGAGATTTGTTAGTTCAAACAGTTGACTTTCTATATTGGAACTACTTACCTCGTTCACGCGGAGAACTTGCATGTCTCGGGTTGGGTTAAATTGCTGAGTGTTTTCAGCCATGTTGGAAATCAAAGCCCGAGCCTGTTCCGGTGTTTTGTCCATTAAGGCACCTCCACTTGCGGCATCTATCATACTTCTGTCCATTGGAAGCAGTCCTTCGTAGAAATATTGCACCAGTAGTTGTTCGCTGATTTGATGATGGGGGCAGCTCGAGATGAGCTTCTTGAAGCGCTCCCAATATTCATACAACGATTCACCATTGTTTTGACGAACCCCGCAAATTTCCTTCCGGATTGTTCCAGCCCGAGATGCAGGAAAATATTTTTCCAAAAATAGCCTCTTCATGTCATTCCAGGTGGTGACTGATCCGGATGGTAAACAGTATAGCCAATCAGTAGCGGCATCCTTTAACGAGAATGGAAAAGCCCTCATCTTGATTTGCTCCTCGGTAATACCCGTGGGTCTCATGCTATCACATACCACGTGGAACTCCTTGAGATGTCTATATGGATCTTCACCGGCATGTCCCCGAAAAGTAGGTAGAAGGTGGATCAACCCGGATTTTAGCTCAAAGGTTCGTCCTTCCTCCACCGCCGGAAATGTGACGCACAATGGTTGTTGAACGACATCCGGAGTGGCTAGCTGCTTAAGAGTCAAATTGTTGTTGTTAGCTGCCATTGTTTGTTGTGCTGCTTTCCTTTGCTGTCGAAAGGTCCTCTCAATTTCTGGGTCAAGATCAAAAAGTTCACAGTTAGTTGACCGAGTTTTAAGCATATAAGCAAAGGAGCCCAAAAATAATTTTTTTTTTTTTTTTTTTTTTTTTTTTTGAAAATTATATAAATAAAATAGAAAATAAAATAAATGCAGAAAAAAATAAAATTCTAAATGATTAAACACTAAATTGGTTAACCGTTCCCCGGCAACGGCGCCAAAAACTTGATGCGTGTCGTAATGCACCAAAATAATAATTAAATTCCTTGTTCACTATTACTAAGAATATAGCAGTGGAAGCAAGGGTCGATCCCACGAGGAACGGGAACTAACTTAGTGTTATGTCAATTAGAATCGTAAAGGGGGTGTTGAGTTGAAAATTGCAATTAATCTAAATAATCAAATAAAGATGTAAAATAGCTGGAATAAAAATCAAATAATAAAGAATCCTAGTTCTCAGGTTCGGTTGTGCCCTATCATAATATTGTCATTCCCCAAGCAACGCATGTACTATTTCCTTTGTTTTATTTATCACCCGGAATAATCAAAAAGCTCTAATTAATCAGATTCTTCCTTAATAATAATCAATTAGAATTAGTTCTCCAATTAATTTAGAGTGAATGAACAACCTAGAATAAGCTCCCTAGATTTAATTCATTAACTATGTGAAAACAAGAAGAATTAGGTGAACTAAATTATCAATTACATATGCTCGAATTGATTAATCTAGATTGGATTTTCATATGGAAATATAAAATTACCAATTGCTACTATGATTTGGATAACAAGACAAATACGAATCCAATTACCCAAATTAGCAAACATCAACACAATAATTAAAAGACAAGGCCTTAATCAATTCATAAATTGTCTTGACGAAATTAATGTTCATGAGAAATCCAATAAATAAAATATAAAAACAAGAACTACGTTACGAGTTTGAGGAATGAATAATAAATTAATATGAACACAACTTCCCGCTTGAACTAGGTTGAGAAGACTAGCCACGCATTGCCATGAAGAATTCCCCAAAAATATTGTCTTGATTAACCTTGATTTTGCCTCGGATTTCTTCTCTTCAAACTTTGATATTGGTGGCTCTCAAAAATAAAATCCCCTCTCTCTTTGGTACTGAATTGCTCCTTTTATAGAGCTCAAATTCGTGCCCTAGCTTAGCCAAAAAGAAATACCAAAGATAGAGTTTAAGTTGAATTAGGAAACAATTTCCTTTTTTTTTTCGGGCTTAAGTTACGGCCGTAATATAATGAGTTACGGCCGTAACTCACTTTCTGTTTAATTTCTACGCAATTGATTCACTTCTTACGGCCGTGACTTTGCATTCAATACGGCCGTAAGATCCTTGTTACGGCCGTGACTTGGTTTCTGCAAATTTTCGTACTTTTGTTTAATCAGCTTCTTACGGCCGTGACTTTCATGGTTGCGGCCGTAAATTATTTACATGCCAGGTCCTCGAACTTCCTTTTTACGTGCTTTTTAGTCTTTTTTCCTTCTTTTCTTGTCATTTGCGATCCTACACAATATAAAACATAAAATGTATTAAGCAATACTTAATTAGGATCAAACTAACAGTAATTCGAGGCAACAAGTAAAGAAATAAAGTGCTAGTAAAGCACTTATCAATATTTCCCAATAAAAAGTAGGTCTATATAATTGGGATAAGAGAAAAATGAAAGATAGCCTATATAATTAGGACAGAGGGAATAATAATTTCAGTCTCGATCATCTATTAAGAAGAAATAATTCATAAAGGAAAGTGGTTGATATTAAAATAACTTTGAAGAATCTTCTTAAAGCTAAATTCAATTATTGCATTCAGATTTATTTTTATATTTAATATTTATATTCTAATTTCAATTAGTCAAGCGTCGTAATCAAGCCTTGCAGATAATTAGTGTCGAATATCATTTTCATTTAAAATTAAAAGTTGTTCTCAAAAGAAAAAAAAAAAAAAAAAAATTATTGCTTTTTGAAAAATAAATGGTGTCTTCATCTATATCTTGTCTTGATCTTAATACATATAAAATGGTATGTATTAAACTTTCATTTTCGTTCTATTTCTTTATTTTTATTTTTGTCAAGTTAACAATATATTAATTAATTAATAGACAATGATAGTGTAGAAGCGATGTTCAGTTCGAGCAGGTTAGCTTCAAGCACCGTTCAAAAAAAATGTTTGATATAATGATATGTCATACAAACGATATTTAGAGTGTGATGGTGAACCTAATTTGACATCATATATTGATTCGTCGAAAAATTGCATGGTATTATAAAACATGTTTATTATTGACAATTTCGTTGCTAAAATTAGTGTATATATACAAATGTTACAAATATTATTTCCCGGTTCAAATAATTACATTAGAAATGATCAAATATGTGATGGTGAACCCAATTTGACATCATATATTGATTCGTCGAAAAATTGCATGGTATTATAAAACATGTTTATTATTGACAATTTCGTTGTTAAAATTAGTGTATATATACAAATGTTACAAATATTATTTCCCGGTTCAAATAATTACATTAGAAATGATCAAATATGTGCATCACAGGTGATGCACTAGTATATGTATATATATATATATATATATATATATATATATATATATATATATATATATATATATATATATATATATATATATAAGCCGTCAAAAAAATACATACATAAATTCTAGCCAAAATGCACTTTCTATATTCTAAATAAATTATTGTAAAAAATTTAATGTTTATTAAATATTTATTAAAAGTTGTAATAAACATATTCTACGTAAATGTGTTACATTAAAGTGGAAAAAAAAAGGATTAATATATTTTAATATAAATAAATGTAATGTGATATTTTATGTAAATGTGTTACATTTGAAATGTAAAAATTAGATTAATATATTTGAATATAAATAAAAATATTGTGTAAATAAATCATTTTAAAGAAGATTTATGCGAAAAAAATTTGGCGGATCACACAATATAAGAATTTCAGACTCGGTCATTTATTTAGAAGAAACATTTTGTAAAAAAAAAATGGTTGATGTCAACATAATTTTGAAAATTCTTCTTATTGCTAAATCCAAATATCTTGCTCTCTGATTTATTTTCATATTTAATATTCATATTCTAATTTCAATCCAGATAGAGAGTTGCCTTACTTAAGCATTCGTTTGGTAAACCAAATAAATTGGTTTATAAACAAATTTATAAACTACACAATTTCTCAAACTACTTTTTAACAACACACATTTTCTCTCTCCAATTTTCAACCACTATTTTTTACTTCAAAAATATAAATAAACCAATTTATAAACAAAACTGTATTACCAAATGGAGGCTAAGCTTTGCATATATTTAGTTAAAGCTATTCTCAAAAGAAAAAATAATTGTTGCTATTGGAAAAATAAACGGTGTATTCATCCATATCTTAATCTTAATATATAAAAAATGGTATGTTTTAAAATTTTATTTTCGTTCAGTTTCTTTATTTTTATTTTTGTTCAGTTAACAATATGTTAACAAATAGACAATGATTATACAGAAGTAACATTTGGTTCGACTCGGTTATCGATTCAAAAAAATATTGGATATAATATTATATATCGTACAAACAATATCTACACCATGAACCTAATTTGACAACATATATTGATTTGTCGATCTAAAACCAACGTTTCAATTTGCAAAAATGTATGATTTACTATTTACGAAATTGCTCTGTTGCCCATGGTGGGCAACAATAAATTGCCCACCCTCCAATGAGAATGTGCTAGTGTCTGATAAATTTTTAAATGGGACACTTGGCAGTTTTCATTGGAGGTGCCCACGTCGGTCAACAGAGCATGTCTGTTACTATTTACTACTATACTAATCCTTTGTTTGTTCTTTGGTTTTTCCTCCTATAAATTTTAAGCCGGTAAAATTTATATTTTTAACCCCACAATCTAGTGTATATATTTTTGACCATCTGTTTGACAAATTGTTTATAAACGATCATTTATAAATATTATATACAAATAGTGACATATCAAAATTTTGTTGTTCCATTTTTATGAAAAATAAAAAAATTGTTTGAAAAAATCTTGATAAGCCGAAATTGTTGACTTTACAAAAAAAAAATGATCAATAAAATGTTAACACGTGGCCATTTATGAACAGGCTTTATAAACATTTTTTTACCAAACTGTAGGGATGGCAAAGGGGCAAGTTTGGGAATGTCGTTCCTCGTTCCCACCCCGCTGGAAACTTACCATCCTCGTCTACGTCCCATCACATCACATCCTCATCCCCACTTAAATAAGGACAGGGCAAGCATGGGGTTGTGACGAGGGCGAGGATGCGGTTGGGACGAGGCAGGGATAGGATGGGATGCAAAAAATCTCCATTTACATCCCTATTTTTTATTATATTTTTTAATTATTAAATTATTTTGATTTAAATATTATATTTAGATAAGAGCATAACGAGTCGAAAACATTAACATCAAGCTTGCTCTGTTGCCCGATGTGGGTAACCTCCAATGATAAAAGTACCATTGTCCCATTTAAAAATTATTCTGACACTTGGGACATTTTCATTTGGAGGTAGGCAACATAGCATTAAACTAAAACATGCTCAAAAAATTAATACTCATTTGTGGGGATATTAAAGCAATTTACCGTTGTAGCTCCAACTATTTTTATTAAGTAACACTCCAAAATCAAATTAGTCTAAGTTAATTCTTATTCAAGCAACTAATTTTGTGTGGTTAAAAGCTTACTTACACTTAAGCGTGGTTATGCTTGAAACTTGACATTCACGCTTTATCATACTTTGTGCTTCTCCCGCAAATATCGATACATGGGATAACAATTTTATAAACTCGGGTTTGCTTCAAATTGTATTTCATGTATACAAGTCCATTTCATTCCACTAATAGGACCGATAAAGTTCTTTACTTATATAACAATTGTGTTTTTTTCTCCTAATTCATTTCATATAACAATGTTTATTCTCAAATTACATCTTCATACAGAAATATTCATGAATTGAAACAAAGATACCTTAAACCAGGATAGACACATTTATAAGTATCGATATATGCTCAATGTATGAATACTTGCAAGAACTTACTTGAACTTCAATGTGTAAGGATAATCTTTTACAAGTAAATAACATATTGAGTTGTTACTAAGTAACATTTAAGATTAAGTACAAGTGTTATATCATATAAACAAGAACAAGAGTTCCTCACATATTCAAGTAACATGGGCAAAGATTATTCAAAGTATATATCAATAATACTGGATCGAGATTTAAATAGTTAAATCGTATTGTCATTTTTATTAAATAAATCAAGGAATAAGAATTCAACATTGTTCTGCATGTATCCATAAAAGTCTCAATACATGCAGTGTAATAACCACGCATCAGATTCCGTTTATGCAAGATCATTTCTAAATATGTCAATGATCATTTTCCACAATTTGTCAATCAGTAAAGGCAATGTGTATCAATTTGACTAGTTCAAAGTCACTTCATTCACATGAACAAGTAAAGAGTGAAGTATTTACCAATATTCACGCACATGTTTGTAAAACAAGCTCCAACTATGTGGAAATTTTTCAAATTCAAAATCTTGTCTTTCGAAAATATAGTTTAAATTATGCCGATCAAAGTAATATAGCTAAATATATGGGTCAAATATCCTTATCTATGAAATAATTGACAGATCAAGATTGTGATGTGTTGTAGGAATCTTATCACCTACTATTCAAACAACATATCGTAAGAGTCAAGTATATTTGGGTTATATTGTAGGAACCGTATCACTGGCGACCCACCCATCATAACTTACTATACTCTTATGCATGACAGATTGGTCCCCTTCGTTCTCGTCTCGTACCCCGAGATATATACCTAAGTTGATCCTACCTGGGATTTCACGGATCAATAGACCTCCATGGCTTAGGATCACCGGAAAGCTCCAGGAATATGACAACATTTCAGAATCATAAGCAAGGTACATTGGAGAAATCCTAATCCAGTATGCATGTGACAAATTATTTTAACAAGATGAGCCATAAAATCTCACATATTCATGCAGGATTATGAAAACAAATTTTTTAAAACCTTATCATGATCACAATTTCTATCCCGAGTGCTCAATACAAGTATCAAGTGGAAATAGAAGCTTTACCCGAAATAGAGTTTCCAATACTCACAGGATCACATCAAGCTGAGATGAGACTTTTGCCCTAATTAGAGTTTCCAATCACTAAACATTTTCCCAAACTAGGGTCCCTGATTCTCACAAGATCATGTCAAGTTGAGATGGAACTTTCTCCCAAAAATAGAGTTTCCAAATCTCAAAGAAGTACACAAGGTTAACATGAGGGATAGAAACGCAACTCATGACACATTCAAGAAAATCAGTTTATCCAAATTTACAAGAGCGTGACTTTTACGAGAACATTACTTTTACGAGAATATTCAAGAGTGCATAAATTTATATAAAAGTTTACGAGATCAAAACTTTACAAGAACGTTGCAAGAAAGACAAGTTATGCAAATTTATGAGCACGTATTATCACAATTATAATAATGTACTTAGAGTTTCTATAATATGTGAATGTAGACGTAACAAGGTGAAAATTCTTAGAAACGTTTGAAACTATTCACGTATTCACACAAGGAATCAAGTTTCGATACTAGATCTTTAAGTGATGACATCTAGTGTATCATATTATTTTCAAGTACAACTATTGTTGACATGTGATATAAATATGTATTTACATGAATTCTTGCTCAATAGTCGCAATATATCATGTTTATCACAAGTTTAATGCCACGTGTTTGTTTTATGGGCTCTAAATTTTATAAGTTGAACTCTTATTTTAAATATCACCGATGATATAAATTCATATGAATAGTCACAAATCGAGTATCAATTTATAAATTTAAGTAGTTTCACATAAATCAAGTCTAATAAGCATTTACTTACTTCGTTGGTGGAGCTTCAGATGACAACTAGACACATATGTGTGCTAGGCATTCTACAAAATCTATAACTTTTGCTCTGATTTCAAACTTATCACACACGATTTTTCAAGACTTTTGCTATGATACCACCTTGTGAGGCACTACCATTTTCTCGATATTTTTAAATTCTAATGCCAACTAGTGGCGTACGAGAATTTTCGAAAACACTTTTATCTTTCTTTTCATAAGTCAGTGACGTAAACGATATCACGTGACTGAGATTTCAAAATCACTTTACTTTAAAATAAAATTCATTCATTTAAATGTAACGATAAAAAATTTAGTATAAGAACTTGACTTTAAAATCTTTTAGATAAACATTAACAATAATAAGATAACGAGTTTGGAAATTCAAACACAAGTCCATATCCAGTAAGTCCACAACTCACGAGTCGTCACCTAGCAGAGCACTATCTATCTCGCCGTCTGAAGATCCGCATTAATTCCTTTTACATTTTTGTTATTGTTTGAAATGTTCGATATCATGGGATGGGCATACACTTACCCAGTGAGTGGAGTATGATGCACATGTACTATGCACGTAAACAAGTTAACCTCACATATTTAAGATTTATGCAAATTTTACTTATTAAACCAATCAACCTTATATTTACGTTGAGTCATATTTTCACTTCAAGATATATTTATATCTCCTAGTCACGTTGTTAAGCATTCAAGGCCCAAAATCAACCATAAAGTGATACACACACGATTTAAAACATAAAACTTCAAAGAAATTTTTATTAATCACAATAAATCGTAAAGTATCAAAGAAAAATTACAGATTCAAACGACTGATCAAAAACTCAGAATAAACTCAAAGAATCTCGCATAAAACCACTAAGAAATTACAGTATCAACTCTTTAAACAACCACAAAGTATATTACTTTGATTATGCACAAAGAATCAGAGATTTTAACCACACAGATTTGAGAGAGAGATGAGTTTTCTCCCTTTTCAGAATGAAGACGAAGAAAGAGAGAGAGAATATAGAGAGAATGAATTTGGATCAAGTGAGAGACCAAGCGTCTGACTCAAGCTTTATCCCCAGGTGGACAGTTGTGATGAAAGTGAAGTGATCCAACGGTGCATAATATGGCGATGATGAAAATGGGCTCTAATTTCGGGTTACCGAGTTTGGGCTTTCATTCTTCAAACCAATTTAAATGTACATGATCAAAGTTGGGCTCAAAACACGGTCCAGCTTGGTTTTTATTCTTGGGCTTCAGCTGGGCTGATCCAAGTGTATTTACATTCTCAACCTCAATTAGATCAGCACTCCTGCAAACATAAAAACACAGCAGTATCAAAATTCTAACAATTTAAGAGAATTCAAAGCATCCTTAAATTTGTTTATAGGGATTATTTTTGTTCCTGTATCTACAGGATTTAACTGAGTAGGAATTTTAACAAGTTTAACTATACCCTTTCAGTTACATCCCTAATAAAATGAAATTTCACATCAATATGTTTTGACCTGTTATGGAAGACAAGATTTTTACACAAATGTAATGCACTAAGGCAATCAGTACAGAGTTCAATAGCAGAATTATCAATGCAAGTAATTTCAGATAGCAAACCTTTCAGCCAAATACATTCTTTTACAGCATTTGTGGCAGCAATATATTCTGGCTCAGTTAAAAACAGTGTAACAAGTTTTTGTAGCTGAGATTTCCAAGCTAATGTATGAACAATTCAATGTAAAGAAATATGAAGAAGTTGACTTTCTATTATCTATGTTTCCTACAAAATCTGAGTCTTTAAACCTTTTAATTTGAAATCATTTTTGGTTTTAGAAAACACTAAACTCAGATTTACAGATCCTTTAAGATACTTTAGGAGAGATTTCACAGCTTCCCAGTGCAATTCACCAGGATTACTCATAAATCTACTAAGAACACTGACAGCAAAAGCAATATCAGGTCTAGTGCACACCATAAGATACATAACAGATCCCATAGCATTAGAGTAAGGTATATTTCTCATTCTAAGTTCTTCTGTAGATTTAGGAGAATGATCAGATGACAATTTAAAATGTGCAGGAAAAGGCAAAGAAACAGGTTTGAAATCAATCAAATTAAATCTGGTTAAAACTTTTTCAATGTAATGCTTTTGGTTCAAAAATAAATTTCCAGATTGCCTATTCCTAAAAATATCCATACCTAAAATTCTTTTAGCATGCCCTAAGTCTTTCATCTCAAATTCAGACTGCAATTTATTTTTCAGCAGATTAATCTCATGCATATTAGGGCCAGCAATCAACATGTCATCAACATATAGTAACAAATATATAAAATCAGAATTACCATTCTCATAGTAAAAACAAGAATCATATTGGCTTTTTTTAAAATTAAGACTTTGAATATAAAAATCAAATTTCTTATATCATTGTCTTGGGGCTTGTTTCAAGCCATAAAGTGACTTTTTCAGCAAATATACCAAATTAGATTTATCAAGTTTTTCAAAACCTTTAGATTGATGCATGTAAATTGTTTCATCCAAAGAACCATACAAGAAGGCAGTTTTAACATCCATTTGTTCCAATTCCAAATCAAATTGTGCAACTAGAGCAAATAATATTCTAATAGAGGTATATTTAACAACTGGTGAAAATATTTCATTATAATCCATACCTTACTTTTGAGAAAACCCTTTAGCTACAAGTTTAGCCTTATATCTAGGTTTTATAGCTTTTGAGTCACCTTCTTTTATTTTAAAAATCCATTTACAATCTATTACCCTAGTAATAACAGGTTTACTGACTAAGGTCCAGGTGCCCTTTTTAATAAGAGAATCCATCTCTTCTTGCATGGCTGCAATCCACAATTTAGAATCAGGTGAAGACATAGCTTCTTCAAATGATTCTGGTTCATATAGAAAAGGTTCAGAATATGTAAAAGCAGATACAAAGTCTGGATCATCAAATATGGCAGGAGGTTTAATCTCCCTCCTAGTTCTATCCCTGGCTAACAGATAATTATCAAGATTTAAATCTGCTTCAGTATCAGAAATATTTTCAGGAATAGGATCAGTATTAGGTGAATCATGACTAGGAGTAATATTTGGTGAATGTGGGGGTTGCTCCACCTGAAACTGAGTATTGGGCAGACCATTTTCATCACTCAAATGGTCTGCACTCAGTTCATAGGTAAGAAAATCCTTTTCACTAATGGGATCAGTTAAAATTTCATCTTTACAAGAGAAATTTTTTTCATTAAAAACAACTCATCTACTTAAAATAACCCTATAACCTCCATGTTCTTTCACCCACAGCCTATAACCTTTGACTCCTTCTCCATACCGTAGAAAAACACATTTCAGAGACATGGAATCAAGTTTATTTTTAGTTTGGTGTGAGTATGCAGGACACCCAAAGATTTTCAGTTTTGAAAAATCTGGAAGAGAATTGTTCCAAAATTGATCAGGAATTTTAAAATTAATAACACTGCAGGGAGAAAAATCGATCAAATATGAAGCTGTTTTAACTGTTTCACCCCCAAAAAATTTTAGGAAAATTAGAATAAAGTAAAAGACACCTTGTTCTTTCTAAGAGAGTCATATTCATTCTTTTAGTAACCCCATTTTGCTGTGGACTGTACGCAACAGTCCTGTGCCTAAGAATACCTAGAATGCTACAAAAGGAATCAAATTCTTGTTTACAAAATTCAAGACCATTATCAGTTCTAATAATTTTAACCTTTTTATCTTTCAAATTTTGAACTAAAGTGATCCAATTTTTAAACATCCACAAAGTAGCATCCTTAGTTTTTAACAAATGAACCCAGGTTTTTCTAGAAAAGTCATCAACAATAAGCAGGAAATATCTAAAACTTGAAACAGAATTAACTGGAGCAGGACTCTACAAATCAGCATGTAAATATTCAAGAATGTCACTTGATTTATGAATCTCTTTTCCAAAAGAGTTTCTTTTCTGCGTTCCCAAAATACATTTCTCACATAAATCAAGTTTTTGTAAGACATCTTTAACAAAGACACCTTTCTTTTCAAGTAATTTTAAACCTTTTTCACCTAAGTGACCAAGTCTTTTATGCCATAAAGCAGGTTTATCAATATCTGAAACAGCATTAAAGGACTTAGCACATATAGGAAAAGAATTTAACACATAAATTCCATTAATTTTGGGAGTACAGGAAAGTAACATATTACCTTTAAAGACAGATAGGTAACCTTTATATAATCTTATCTCATAGGATTCAGAATCAAGCACACCAAGTGAAATCAAATTCCTTTTTAAGTCAGGCACATATCTAGTTTGATTCAAGACTAATGTCTTGTTATTTTCAAGTTTCAACTGAATGATACCTGTTCCTTTAACATCACAGATCACATTGTTTCCAAGTTTTACAGAACCATTATAGTCACTACTGAAATCAGAAAACAAATTTCTTTCAGGACACATATGAAAAGTACAACCAGAATCAAGTATCCTTTCATGTTTATTATCAGATTCAGTAGTAACATATACCACACCATTATTATGTTGAACTGCAGCTTTAGTTTGGTTACTGGTTCCTATTTCATTCTTCCTTTTAAAACAATTTTTAATGTGATGTCCAGGTTGGCCACAATAAAAACAAAGTCTGGGTCTATTTATATTGTCTAATCCCCCAGTGTTGTCTTGCCCCTGAAATTATTCTAATTTCTAAGGTTGTCTTGATTTCTAGGATTATCATAACCTCTAAAATTGATCTGATTCCTAGAGTTATTCTGTCTTCTATAGGTGTTGTCATTAGACATATTGAAATTGACTTTATTTTGAAAATTTCCTCTTGCAAGTTTACTGTTCACAGTATTCCAATTTCTATTATTATTAGAAGTATTCCAATTTTTATTGAAATTACTCATTGGCTTCTCGTTTCTAAAGGAATTCCTTTTCTTTGAAGATCCTATAACATTATAGGCTTCTTTAGGATTATTTTTGAATTCAAGTTCCTTATTCTTAAGAGAAGTGTGAATTATTTCTGTAGTCAAATTCTGCCCACCATATTCCAGTGCATTCCTAAGGTCTTTGAACTTATTACCCATAGCATTCAGTAAACAGACAACTTTTTGTTCATCAGTAAGTTTTTCATCACAGTTTAAAAGACTCTGTGTGATCTTAATAAACCTACTCATATTATCATCCACATCTTTAGATGGATTAAACTTGAAAGAAAAATATTGTCTCCATAAGAAACACTTATCAGGCAAAGAGACAGTATCATAAACCTCTTCTAACTTTTCCCAGAGTGCCATAGCTATTTTAGTCTTCCCTATTTGTCTAACCACATTATCAGACAGATGAAGAAAAATAGTACTCCATGCAGTTTCATCCATTTCAATTTGTCTATTCTGAGGTAAATTTAAAGGCCAAGATTGATCAATAGCTTTGGCACATTTCATTTGGAGTAACAGAGCCTTGATTTTCTGGCTCCAGTGATTAAAATCTCATTTACCATTCCATACTTCAACATCTACTTTTATAGTAGCCATTGAAGTAATGACTAAAAGATTTTGAAGAAAAACTTATCAAGAATTGAGGCTTTATTACTTCAAACCGAAAACAGACAAAAGGATAGAAATGCAGGGTATAAGCACAGAAGTATACAATTATCATAAATATTCCACAAAGATCAAGATATAAGACACACAGTCTCTGAAACAATTATTAAATAGTAAGGCAATCAAGGTGATCACTAATCAATAACAGTAATCAGGCTGATCAAGAAAACCACAAAGAAGTAATATACTGAAAATGATTCTTCCAGTATATCCCTCAACCTATTATGGGTCAGCCCAAGCTCCCTCAGATTCCCGGATTCTCAAGAAATCCCGGACAAAGGTGAGGATTGGGGTCCAAAAATAGGCTTCATGTAGCGACCGAGAAATTTTCAAACTTAAAAGACTTGTTTTACCAAACTTGTCTCTACGACTCTCCAACCTCAACGATTATTATTCAAAACCAGGGCTCTCGTCTAGTCATATTAATTATTTTAAGGTTCTAAGAAAAGAAATTTAAATTCGTTTAAATCTTTAAGTCCAATTTTCAATAAATTGAATTCAAACTATTTCAAGTCCAAATTTTAAATTTATTTTAAATCCAAACTATTTTAGCCCAAATATTATTTCCAATCATTCAAGCACAATTTCTATTTATTTTGGATCCAATTTATCGTTTTCTAGTTCAAAGTTTCCAACTCTATTATCTCGCCCCATTTTAATTCCAATCCATAAATCCTCCCTCATTCCATTTCGAATAACCAATCCAATTTAACACCATTTCTTCCTATTTCTTCTTCACACGTTTTCCCTTCAATTTGAGATCAGCTCCAACCTACCATCTCTTACCATTTCCCTATATGGAAACAACCATGATCACTCCTCGATCAACCATAAATCTCTCGACAAATTCCCTCATCATAGCCTAAAACCAAAAATGCCACAAATTTACCAAAACATGATGCACAGTTCACAGAATATACACTCCTATTCCTCCCCTCCATCTCGAACTCAGCCATACTGCAAAGCCACATCACCACTGCCCAGCCACCGTAATCACCAACTTCAAGCCGGCCACTACCTTCCGTCGTAACCATCAACTGCCGCCACTCAAACCATCACAAGCCAAGCAACAACCAAACCACTACCTAAACCAACAAACCCGTGGTTTCAGCAGCTCCATCATCACCATCTGAACGCCTCTACAGCCAATCCACCTTCATTCACCGAACCTGCAGCATCACCATCCACGGACAATACACCATCAAAACCACCTAAACCGCAATTACTACCAAAACCACCATCACCACTGGCACCATCAACGCACACACCACCAAGCTGCATCACCACTGTCAAGCTACCCAACCCAATTCACCAAAACAATCGACCGTCAATACAGTCACCACCACTCTGCCTCTTTCCAAGATCGATCACCACCACCAGAAACTGACATTACCAAAACCAACTGTAAATTGCAACTCCAAACCGACCACTGCCATCCACCAAATCGCGACCAACCCCAACCTAAATCAAAACCCAAAATCATGAATAAGACATAACCCATATCCTTACCTCCACTGTTGAGCCATTTCACCGGAGATTTCGCCGGAAAACCGTGAAAGAAACTTCACACAAAGCCTCGGTTTAACCATTGATTTCGCACACATCTCGCACCAAACTCCCTCAAACCGGAAACCTCAACTTGGTCGCCTCTTGCCGCCACCCTGCGGCGGCGTTCCGCCGGCCAATCGCCGGTTGTAGCGCCGACAGTGGATGGAAGAAGGGGTGTTGCCCCTTCTCTGTTTTCTCGTCTCTCCCTCACTCTAACGAGAAAAGAAATTTGATATTAATATGTATATATTATATGTATATGTATATATTATTTTTAAAATTTTACCTTTTAGTCCCCTAAAATATTAAACTCATTCATTTCAGTCCCCAAGTTTTAAAATGATCATTTCAGCCCTAAATTTCAAAAGTTATTATTTTAACCCCTAAGTATCAAACCCATTTTATTTCAGTCCCTGCTGATTTAATTCATTTGATTTTAAGCCCAAGTTTTAAAAGATTTACATTTTAGTCCTCAAATGTTTAAAAGCAATTATTTAAGCCCCATATTTTAAAGTCTTTTGATTTTGGTTCATATTGATTTAAAATGATATATATATGTATATTTATAAATCTCAAACTTTCAAAGTATTCATTTTAGTCCCTCAACTTTCAAATCATAAATTTCAGTCCTCAAATTGTAAATTATCGTTTTTTAAACTATAAATTTCAAAAGACTAATGTAACTTATTGGCTAGAGGAAGCGTACGGAGATTTAAAGGATTTAATTCGTTTCCCACTCAACTTTGCACTCGTCGGATTTAAGGTAGACTCGCCCCCACTAATTGATTTATATTATAATTGCATGTGTTATGTGGATTTGTGTGATTTTATGCTTAATTGCATGAGAAAAGAATATCTCTTTTGAGATAAAGAATTTATGTTATGCCGGACATAAATTATCTGCTAGCATGATACAAGAAAAGAATGGTTCATTTGCGTTCACTATGTGATGCCTATGAATAAGAAAAGAATGTCACTACATTATTTGCATAATTATTTGTCCAATTATCTTGTAGATTAATTATTGATGATGAGTCTACTGAGTATTTCATTTTGAAATGTTCAACCCGTTATTTTAAACAATTTTGCAGATTTTGGAGACGTTGGCGAGTGATGGGCAATGACGGCAAATTACAAATTGATATTTTTTTTAAAAGTCGTGAACTTTGAAATAATTATTTCGTTTTATCAAGAATTTTCAATTCTTATAAATTTGTACGAATTCCATCTGAATTATTGAATTATCGCTAAACTTTTATTCAATAAATGCGATATTTAATATTTAGTCATTTTTCGCAACAAAGTTTATTCAAGAATTTAGAAAAGTGACGTTCCGGGTTTCACGGAACTCGGGGCGTTACACTTCAACGGAGAGATTTTGGAATGAACTAAGAATTGAAAACAAATAGCAGAAATTAAAAGATATCACATGTTGCAAGCTTTTATATGACTGCAGCTCCACAAAGATATCAATCCACAAAGATTCAGAACCCACAATTTCAGTACCACTAAGCCTTTCAGTTAAACCACGAAGTTCAGCCACCAAGATGCGGGATCTATAAAGTATTTCCAATATATTTATAAAGAAATATACTTAATTAACAAAGATCCACAAAGAATATAAGACTCAGAATAAACGATCCAGAAATAAAAAAAATTATGAGAAAACCTAATTTGAAACCAGGTTTTAAAAAATTATTTCCACTAAGCAAATGTATACCACTAAGAGTGTGATGAAAAATTTCCCAAAGATTTTTCAAAATCTGAAAACAAAAAATTTCCAGAAAACCAAAAAACGTCTTAAATAAAGTTTTCATAAAACTTCAAGAAAAATAATTTTCTCAAAGATTACCATCAAGATCTGAAAACCCTAAAAACGTTTTACCCGAAAACCACAAAGAACTTTCCAGAAAACCACAGATCCACAACGAACAACTCTGGATCTAACAAGATCTGAGTCAAAATCAGTGTATTTACGCAAACCCTAAGGCTCTGATACCACTGTTAAGCATTCAAGGCTCAGAATCAACCACAAATTGATACACACACGATTTAAAACATAAAACTTCAAAGAAATTTTATTAATCACAATAAATCATAAAGTATCAAAGAAAAATTACAGATTTAAACGACTGATCAAAAACTCAGAATAAACTCAAAGAATCTCACATAAAACCACTAAGAAATTACAGTATCAACACTGTAAACAACCACAAAGTATATTACTCAAATTATGCACAAAGAATCAGAGATTTTAACCACACAGATTTGAGAGAGAGATGAGTTTTCTCCCTTTTCAGAATGAAGACGAAGAAAGAGAGAGAGAGAGAGAGAGAGAGAGAATACAGAGAGAATGAATCTGGATCAAGTGAGAGACCAAGCGTCCGACTCAAGCTTTATCCCCATGTGGACGGTTGTGATGAAAGTGAAGTGATCCAATGGTGCATAATATGGCGATGATGAAAATGGGCTCTAATTCCGGGTTACCGAGTTTGGGCTTTCATTCTTCAGAACAATTTAAATGTACAGGATTAGAGTTGGGCTCAAAACACGGTCCAACTTGGTTTTTATTCTTGGGCTTCAGCTGGGCTAGTCCAAGTGTATTTACACACATCATATATTCAAGACAATCAAGTCGAGTCAAGTTCAATTCCAATTAACTTATAATTTCAATTCTAGTGTAAGTACACGTGTTACCAAGTTCATTCAAGTCATATAATCAAGACAAGTCAATGCAAGATATATGTTCAAGTTGATTCAAGTTCAAATGAGTTCTCATATTAATCAAATCAAATCGAGTGAAGTTCTAGTGCAAATGTAAGTCTTTTTAAGGGAACATGACTTTTAATGGGTCCCATATTATAATTTAACTACTATCCCGAGCACTCACAAGAAAGGAATGTAACTCCATGTTCAAGCGTGGAGTTTATTTCACGAATTCTTTTACAACTGTGGTATTTATGCCACATGTTTCAAATATGGAGTCGAGATCCCTAAAAATTATTAACAAGTACAACCACATCATGATCCAATTACTGGACTCCATGTCACGTATATCAAGACAAGCGCCATAGGAGTTTTAACAAGCGGGATAGAATATGACTATAACATCATGTAAGAAGTTTCTTTCTATGTCATACACAAGGAAAAGCATGAAAAATCCTTTTAATACAATGCATAATTCTAATGTTTCACAAAGTAGCATTTAACATCACATAATCAAGTACAAGCATTACATCATATAAAAAGTACAAGTGTTATTCAAATAATATTGATTAGGGTTTTAACTCGTCAGATTACATTAGTCCATAATTTAAACTCACATAAACAAGAACAAGAATTGCATTTAAATATCCAAATAGTTCTGATTAACATTTTGATAGTTAAAACTAGCAAAACTTCTAGGGCTTAGATATACAAATACATAAGATTAATCTTTACAAGTAATCGATACATACTATTAATCTTATACATAACATGTCCAGAACTGCTAGAGTCAGTTGATTGTTTTCCAACACAAATTAATGAATTAAAGATCACATGACAAGAATCACTCAAGATATCCAAATAATAGTGATAGTAAATCTTATTAATCTTTCAACAAACATTTAACAAGTAAACGAACTACCAATAACTCTGAAGGTCAAATTATTATCTTTATTAAATTAATGAATCAGATGTCACATAAGTAAGAACAAGAATGAAATATCCAAATAATATTGATTAGTGTATCATATATCGGTACATGTATCGATACTTAAAAGAGAGCAGAACCTTTTTAGGATTCAATATATCGATACACAACGTTTAATCTTATTATTATTCATGTTAAGAATTGTTTATCATTTTTTAGAACAAGTTTAAGATCATATTAATAAGAATCATGATATCCAAATAATACTATTAAAAATGACAAACCTTATTGATCATCCAATAAATAATCATTAGTGTCAATATATGATTGGTAATAATAACTTTGATCATCTTTTTTTTTTTAAAAAAAAGATAATTAATATCAAGATGATATTAACAAAGATGTAACATCATATGGAACTTATAATGAGTTCACGACAACGTCAAGATAATATTAACGAAAATATAACAACCATAGTAAATATGGAACTTAAAACGAGATCATGGAATTTGTATATCTAAGTTACATCAAGTAAACAATTAAACATATATCACTCACCTCGATCGAGAAATTCCCGAAAGAAGTTCTTTACTTTGAAAAGGTATTGATACATGTTGCCCATGTATTGATACATACTATTTTCCTTGAGTATCGATACGTGTTCTTCAGGTATCGATACTTGGTCTTAAGGTATCGATACATACAGTAATTTCAGCACTGGAAAGTCTGGTTTCTGAGATTTTCTCGCAGATTGTACTATATTTGATTGTATAGAACCTTACTTAGGATATTAAGATTATGTTATTACATTTAACATGTCTTAATCCTAACAAAAGATCAAACCCACATTTCTAACTTTGTTTTTGGAATGGAGAAGATATGGAGAAGCTATAAGAAAACTATTAATCCCTCACGGTTCTAGGCTTCATTTCAGTACGTGATTTATGTTACAAGACAAGACTATATAGAGAGATGAAGGGCTGTACAAGAAGAACAAAGCATGGCCATAAGGAATTAAATTCCTAATCTGAGATGGAGGTGTAAAGGTTTGAAGCAAGAGGTGGAAGGCCCAAGTCATGCAAGAAGGAGCTGTCTTCATGGGATTGAATGACTAAGGAAGTCTACAAAGTAGGTGGTGTAGCCGTAGGGGACACCTCATGCTTAGGAAGTTTAGAATTTCCAGTTCATAGGACCATATTTGGACACATATTTGAGGTATCAAATGAAGCAATATCTTGTGTTCTTAGTACCATTTCAAAATACTCGTAGTTTACTTTCAAGCACAATTTACAGTGTGAGAAATGAAAAACCAAGGAGGAAGTTATGACATTCCAAAGTAGGTTACTCAAACTGTTTTCCGAGTTAACCGTTTTTACCGTCCTAGCTTTAAAAACTCATCGAGGGCTATCAGTTGGTCGAAATGAAAAAATGTTTTCATATTTTCAAAGTTCACTATAAGAACTTTCCAGTACATATATCACATGTAATCAAATAAATTCAAGAGTGATACAAAATGTCTCAAGAAAAGAGACATTTTAAAGTTTAAATATTTTTTTATGTAACTTTTCTTTTATAAAAATTCCGTTTTCCTTTCTTTCTTTTTCTTTCTTTAATCGAATAAACTTTAAAAAATGCTCTTATTACATCATAATGGATTATTAATGACGTCAAAATATTCGGATCGTTATACTCAATCACAAAACACTATCATTACAACATATAAATGGACATTTTAACTCGAAATTTTAGAGGTATACACGTCTTTGAGTTCGTTTGGAATATATTAATTTATTTATTGATAAAGTGCGGTTTCAAGCCACACCAAACCGTAAAAAATGGTTTGGTTTGGTTTGATTTGATTTGATTAATTAGGATGGTTTGGTTTGAGAATTTGCTACAAACCGCTTGAACCAAACTGTGTTCACCCCTAGCTACTTGTACAGTTCTTAGTTTGTCATCCTTTTAACAATTCACTAAAATAAAAAATTATAAATATTTTAATTTGTTTATTTAATCAGCTAATAAAGTGTCGAAATCTAAAATATATTTTATATTACAATAAAATGTGTAAAATCCACTGTTATAGGCTAGAGTTTTTCTTCTATAATTATATTTAATTCTTCTAATTTTCTTCTAGATCACTAACAAATCTTTGTCTATCTTTTATAATTCTAGTAATTACTAAAAAAAAATTATAAATGAATGTTGTTTTATTGCTAAATCTAACAATTTATAGTGTCTACATAAATATTCCCTTATATATTTTAGTTGTATATTTGTCTCTCTACTGAGCTCTTTAAAATCATCTAAAATTATCAGACTTATAATAATCAAAGGTTTTGAATTCATAAACAAATCATCTAAAAAATATTGTTAAACAAGAAAAAAAAACCATAAAAGTAATTACAAGTTATGGACTCATATATAAATAGAATACCATTAACTATCTAATAGCTTCATATATATCCTGATGGAGTTTATTTATCCATACTTTCTGTTAATTATTTTAGAAATTGTTGATGAAAGAAATTGTTTGAATTGGGAAATGAAATGAAATGAAATGAAATATAATAGATAGAGAGAATATAGATATTTTTTATACAAGTGAAAAAATTGATGCCTTGCAATGAGAAGAGGCTTCTCTTTTTGTAGTAGCTAAAAGGTAACTTAAGGGATAAGATAAGATTCCCTTGCTTTTATATCACTACAACAAAAGTGACCTTTTACGACATGAATTTACGGCGTGCATATAGGGCACGCCGTAAATCTTAATTATTTACGGCGTGCATAAAATGAATGCCGTAAAGGAATATCTTTTACGGCGTGCATATTCGCACGCCGTAAAAAAATTTTTAAAAAAAAAAAAAATACGGCGTACATATTCGCACGCCGTAAAATTTCATTTATTATCACCTTTAACGGCGTACATATTCGCACGCCGTAAAAAAATTTAAAAAAAAAAAAACACGGCGTACATATTCGCACGCCGTAAAATTTCATTTATTATCACCTTTAACGGCGTACATATTCGCACGCCGTAAAAATTTTTTTAAAAAAAAAAAAAAAAAAACACGGCATGCATTTACGCACGCCGTGAAAAATGCCTAAAAATGAAAAAATAGGGCGCTATTTTTTTTTTTCCTTCCCGCTTTCTTCTTTTCTTCTTTTCTTCTTCACACAAGCCAAAACCTAAAAACCTAAAACCTAAAAACGCTCCCAAGCCAAAGCCGCCAATCTATCTCTTCTTCAAAGCAGATCTTCTTCAGGAAGCTGGAGCTATTGCACGGTGGTGACCCAATCAAGAATTTCCATTCGTTGTTTTTGGGCTGAGAGGATAATAGGCACCTCGAGTTTTTGCTGGAGGAGAGTTTTCAAGGCATCAATAGCTTCCATTCTCGAGGGTAGTTGCTGAAATTTTAGGGCAGTTGCTGAAATTTTGGTCTAAGGTCAGTCATCATCCTTCCCTTCTCCCTGTTTTATTCAGATGAACGAAAATTTTGAATGTGGTAGCTTTGAATTACTGAACGAAAATTTATTCTGATTGGGATATTTTGATAAGTTATCGAATTTTGATTGCTTGATTGGGATATTTTGATGAGTTATCGAATTTTGAATTCTGATTGGGATATTTTGATAGCTTTGAATTTTGATGAGTTATCGAAAATTTATTCTGATTGCATATATAAATTCCCTCTGCATCTGTTCCAATTAACTTCACAGCTTCCCTCTCACTTTATTGTTTCCCCAGTGTCAATCAACCCTTTGAATAGAAATGACAGCAACAGTAAAAACCATGGTTTTTCCAATGGTGTTACTGAATTTCCATTGCCAACATTCTCCAGAACTGAGATAACTGCTCTCTGTATTCAATCCACAGAGACAATATTTAAGTAAAGCTTATCCTTATTACCTACATTATATGGTAAGAACTGGTTTTTTGCAAAGACAAGAACAATTATGTCTTTTAAGTAGTGCATTTTTTAAATGTAAGTTTTAAAGAATGTCCGTTTTGACTGTCTAAACGATCTCGAAAGGGTAAAATCCATCATACGTCACAGCAAAGCGATGAGTCTTGTCCGGCTCGTCGAGACCATTCCGAAAAGTACTTATGGGCCCAAAACGGACGTCGTATGACCTAGTTATGACCATTTTTTTTTCAACTTCTCGGAATTGATAGCCATCATCTGTGTCTTCATACAAAACCACTACCTCAGGCCATTCATATATTCATATTCTTGGCAAATAGCTGCAAGAGCTTGAGCTTGAACATGAACTTTTCCTCCTAGTTCTGCAACAAATTTTTCTTTATTTTATATTATTAATTGATTTCATTATTTTTGTTTTTGCTTCAACTATGTGAAACTCTATTGTTGCAAGTGTACATAACTCTTGATTTCAATTTTTTCTGTTGTTATTATACTGCTATTGGCAATACATGATTAGAGATTAATCCATATTACATGTGCTTTGTAAACTTAGATTTCATTGTTGTTTAAATATAATCATTTTTTTTCTTACTCTTTTTACTATATTTATAACAGGTTATATCTTGATAGTGTTGGTGTATTATCATGGATAAAGATTGGGTTCATCTACCAAGGTTATTTTATCTCCTTAGTTTTAGAAATTTTTAAAATGAGCCAATAAATGCATTTAGAGGATTTATATTTTGTGTTTTTTTAGAGTTTCACAAGCATATCAATATGGTGCAAGAAAGTTTGCAAATATGGTGCAAGCCAATGCGGGAAATCCAGAAAAGGTCTTATGCCCCTGTAAAAGTTGTAAAAACTTATTCCACCAACATTTCGATACAATGTATGGGCATTTGATCATTAATGGGATGGATCCTACTTATACTACATGGGTGTTTATGGGGAAAAATTGAATGCAGCTTCATTACCTCATCAAGATAGAGAAAATCTAGAGACTTATAAGATGTATAGGGATGCATTTTTTGAGGATGAAAATATTGGGGAACCCGAGGATGAAAATAGAGAGAGGGGCTTTTCTAATTTATATGAGGGCGTTGAAATTCCTCTATACCCTGGTTGCACAAAGTACACAAGGATTTCTGCCATCGTTGTCTTATACAAGTTTAAGGCTACACATGGTATATCTGACAACGGTTTCAATGAACTTCTTGATATTATTAGAGATATTCTACCAGATGGGAACACCCTTCCAGATTCTTGTAATTCAACGAAAAAGTTATTGAACACTTTTGATCTTGGGTACGAGAAGATACATGCATGCGTTAATGATTGTTGTTTGTTTAGGAATGATCTAGAAAATTTGGAGACATGTCCAAAATGTGCATTTTCACGATGGAAATTTAATGAACGAACCAAAAAAATTCAAAAGGGGATACCTGCAAAGGTTTTGAGATATTTTTCGATTATACCACGATTTAGAAGAATGTTTAGGTCACTTGATAAGGCAGAACAACTAAAATGGCACTTAAATCACAAAAGTCAAGATGGAAAAATGCGTCATCCAGTTGATTCACTAGCTTGGGAGAGAATTGATCAAAAGTGGCCTTGTTTTGCATCAGAACCACGCAATCTTAGGCTTGGACTTTCATCTGACGGATTTAATCCATTTGGTGACCTAAGTTCTAGGTATAGTTGTTGGCCGGTGATACTAGTTATATATAATCTCCCTCCTTGGATATGCATGTCCAAGGAAAATTTGTTGTTAACTTTGTTAATCCCAGGTCCAAAACAACCAGGGAATGATATAGATGTGTACTTACAACCACTCATTGAAGACTTAAAGGTGATGTGGAATATTGGTGTTGAAGTATATGATGGATTTACAAAGTCTAAATTCAATTTGAAGGCTGTATTGATGTGGACAATTAATGATTTTCTGGCTTATGGAAACTTATCAGGATATCCTACAAAAGGCGAAGCAGCTTGTCCAGTATGTGGTTTATCCACATGTGCAAAATGGTTGAAATTTAGTCGAAAGTTTGCGTACATGGGTCATAGAAGATTTCTTGCATATAATCATCCTTATCGATCAAAAGAAGCTTGGTTTGATGGGAATAAGGAATATATGCCTAGTCCTAAAATATTAACTGGTCGAGAAGTGATGCAGACAATCAAAAATGTTGACAATAATTGGGGGAAAATAGGTAAAAAAAGAAAGAAGAAAAAATCAGATTCTGATTGGCCATGGAAAAAAAATCAATATTCTTTGAGCTACCATATTGGGAGGTTAGCCATTTCAAGCTATTTTACATTATCTATTTTTTTCTTAAAATTTTTCTAATTTTATAGTATTATTTTACAGACACTACTTTTGCGTCATAATTTGGATGTAATGCACGTTGAGAAGAATGTTTGCGAGAGCATTCTTGGCACTATTTTGAATGTGAAGGGAAAATCAAAAGATGGGCTTAATTCTCGTAACGATTTGCTCAATATGGGTATTAGAAAGGATCTTCATCCAGAATTGAAAGGAAATACATATTACCTACCCGCAGCATCTTACATGCTATCCAAAAAGGAGAAAGAGTTATTTTGTAAGAGGCTGTTTGATTTAAGATTACCTGATGGCTATAGCTCCAACATTTCAAAGTGCATCTCATTAGTAGATAATAAGATTTTAAATCTGAAGTCTCATGATTGTCATGTGCTCATACAACAGTTGTTATCAGTTGCATTAAGAGGACTTCTACCTCCAGGACCAAGAAATGCAATTTTTCGACTATGTGCATTTTTCAATGAAATATGTCAAAGAGTCGTCGATAAAAATAAATTAGAAAAGCTTGAGGAGGATGTTGCGGTGACTTTGTGTATGCTATAAAGGTATTTTCCCCCATCTTTTTTTGACATAATGATTCATTTAACCATCCACCTTGGGCGTGAAGTCCGTATTGGTGGACCTGTACAATATCGTTGGATGTACCCATTTGAGAGGTAACTTAATTTTACACTTTTGTATGTATTTATTCAACATTTCTTCTCCTAATTATGTTTTGAATTTAGGTTTATGAAGACACTTAAGGGATATGTTAGAAATCGTTCAAGACCCGAGGGTTGTATAGAAGAGCGTTATTTAGCTGATGAATGTACGCATTTTTGTAGTGGTTATATGAAACAAGCTGCTGAAGTTGGTGTTCGACATACTCGAAATGAGGATTTCGAGAATGAAACAATTATTGATGGACGTACAATTTCAAAAGGAAAGTCAAAAACTTTGAGTCAAGAAATGCTTGAGGTCGCTCATCGATATGTGTTGTTTAACAGCGATGCAGTTGAACCATAAATAACATAATAGAGTTAGTTAATTTATTTAATAATGATTAATATTTACCCATAAACTTATCTATTTTTTTTTTTTTCATTTAGGATGCATAAGGAGGAGATTAAGAATTCAGATTGTCGTATTGCCAGGAATGAAACTTTATTGCAAATGAGACATATAGAGACTTTTACATCTTGGTTTGCTGAAAAAGGCAAACAAGACAGCTGTAACATGTCAAGTACATTGAAGTGGCTTTCACGTCGACCTAGATGTGATGTGATGTCGTATTCTGGTTATATTATCAATGGGCATCGATTTCATACAATCGATGTTAGTAGAAGTACACAAAATAGTGGTGTTTCTATTGAAGCACAAACTATTTGTCGATCTAGTGTGAAGGACACAAGTCATGTAGTTGGTAAAATTTCTTATTATGGGGTGATAAGAGACATAATTTTACTAGACTATCATAGTTTTAAAGTTCCTGTGTTTCATTGTGATTGGGCAAATATAGATAGTGGAGTCAAGATTGAAGAAGGATTTACGTTGGTAAATCTTCATAGAGGACAACATCAATTTGAAAGAGATCCATTTATTTTAGCATCACAAGCAAAACAAGTTTTTTATTCTAGAGAAAGCGATACATCTAATTGGTATATTGTACTAAAGGTACCTCCTAGAGGATTTCATGAATTAGAAAATTTTGATGAAGAGGCTTATACTCCAACCACATTAGATGTATTACAACTTGATATTATTGTTGAAGATGAAGGTTATGTAAGACATGATTGTGAGGGCATTGATATTGAAAATGGTAATTGTATATCTTCAAGATTCTTTATTAATTAGTTTAATCTTAAATTTATGTGACATTACGTAGATGCTAATATATCTAATTCCAGTTTGTCTTCCTTTATTTATAGATATAAATGATGAAAGTTGAGTTTTGTGGATGCTGATGTTCATATAAGTGGCCATAAGATGACATATCCTGGTGAAGTAAGTTCTCAACTTATATATATATGGTTCTTTTTGTTTTTGAGTAAATGTGTTATCTTATTTGTTTAATACAGTCATCTAATCAAGGAAGTAAAAAATTGAAACGAGCTAGAAAGACTTCAATTGCTGCTGCAACAAGAGAAGGAAATGAAAGTATAAGAATATCAGAAGGAGGTTCTAATTCTGTTCCAGAAATACAAGAAAATTATTTGCAACATGATGTTGAACTCCAACCTAGCAATATTGAAAAGGGAAATAAGGGAAGAGGTCGAGCGAAAGTGAATTGTCTCAATAGGGGGAAGGGTGCAAAGTTAACTATAGAGTTTAATGAAAGAGGTCAGCCAATTTGTAACGGTTCAAATAAGCTATCGTCATTTCTTGGAACAACTGCAAGAGAACTTATACCAATTACATGGAAAAGTTGGAAAGATATCAACGGAAGTTTTCTTGATGACATATGGGAGCATGTGCAGGTGACAATAACTTCAATTCAAATATTTCACATATATAATTTAAGTGAAATTACTATTAATGATGTGTATTTTGATGCAGCAAAAGTTTGACGTTGATAATTGTCATAGAAAGTACATCATGCAAAAACTTGGAAAGCATTGGCGAGATCATAGATCTAATGTTCTTAAAGCAATCAATAACTTAGGAATGACAGATGGCATAACAAGAGCTGCTGCTCTCCTCAAGCCCGATAATGTTAATTCAATGGAAGAATGGCAAGCATTTGTCAAAGAACGCAATTCTCAACCATACAAGGTAAGTTGATGACGTTGGAGATTGTTTTTGGAGTAGTTGATGACGTTGGAGTTTGATTGAGCTATGGTTGGTATTTTGAATCATTGTGGTTAAGTGTTGATTGTTTATAGTATTGTGATGTCCCTCTACAGGTTTGCTAAGTCCAATTTGTAGGGGAGATTCTATCGAAATTTTTGTAAAATTTATAATAGAAAAATGACAATTTTAATATTCAGTAGGTCCTTTTTGCCATAAGAAACTAGAGAAGTGTACTTAATGTGTCTACACTTCTTTTTTTAATGCATGCATTTGAGTTAAAATGTTCTTTGTGAATGGTCATAACTTGTTATTGATTTTTCAGGAAAAGAGTGAAATATTCAAAAAGATGAGGGCTAGTCAAACCATAATACATACAACGAGTAGAAAGGGCTTTGCTCGCTTAGAAGCTGAATTGGTAAAAAAGTGCTAAATTTGTTTGAAAAATTATGTCTACAAATATCGCATATATAAAATGTGTAAAAAAATTGCAGCATGTTGAAAGTGAAGACCCTGATTCCATTACTAGAGATGATGTGTACATTCGAGGACACACACGGAGAAATGGTGAACCAATTAATGAATTAGTTGGAGAAACACTGGTAAATTTTGACTATGTTATTTTTTTAAGATATATTCAAAGTTTGTATTTATTTAAGTTTAATGAATTAATTTGTTTCGTAATATCAGGAAAAAATAAAAGCATGTTCAGAAACGGTGAACTCTCCAAGCAAACACTCTCTAAAAGATGATGGCGTTGCAAAAGTACTTGGTTCAGAACGTAGGGGACGTGTAAGAGGTCTTGGTTTTGGTGCGACTCCTTCAAAGTTGAATGCTTTGGTGCATAATCATAATGTGCAATCTCAACTCCAAGATTTGAGAGAGGAAATTAAAGAATTAAAAGTTTTATTTCAAATGAAGGGCAAAAGTGCAGTACAAGAAGATAATGTAAGTGGAAAACTATAATTAGTGAATGTTATCTTATATTACATAGACTTTTTATATTCAAAATAACCAATCGTACAATTTGATGTTAATTTTACAGCCTAGAGACAAAGATTTGAATGGTTTAGATAGCCTTCAAACTAAGAAATGCAAATTGTTATCTTGGTTTGGGAAAGGTGATGTTGTTGCAAAAGGTGAAATCGCATCCACAAATCCAAATGATTTAGTGCATCATGTACCCCTTGGTAATGAATGTTGGAAAGTCTGGGTTATTGAAGTGATTGATAATGTCAGTTTATATCGTCCTACACGTGAGCTTTTTCTTCTTGAAGATGCATTAGGAAGTACAATTGCATGGCCAATTAGGTACATTGAAGTGGATTAGTTGAACTCACAACAAAGGTATGTTTCACTTTTTGATATACTTTTGATATTATAATTATAAATTTATTAATTATAAATTTATTACTTATGTGATTTGCAGGAAGTTGATTATTTTTGACATGGCACTATTGGTCAAAGAAGAAGCTTCGATATGGATACTTTTATTTTTTACGACATTTTAAGTTTATTTTGAAGTAGTTGTTTATAGACTTTTGTATATTGTGTTGAATCTTACTATGATATTGTTTGTTTATCGAAATCACGTTTATTGAATATATGCATTAATGTGTTTTTGTTTTATTATTATAGGATTTTTGGAATTATAATTTATAGAATTTTTTTTTAAAAAAATAAAATCCTAGTTTACGGCGTGCAAAATCGCATGCCGTAAATAGATACGGCGCGCAGGTCTGCACGCCGTAACAGTTCACGGCGTGCAAAAATGCACGCCGTGAAATATTTAACGGCGTTCAAAATGCACGCCGTGAAATCTAATTTATGGCGTGACTTTTTACGGCGTGCGGCTGCACGCCGTAAAATTAATTTTACGGCATGCAATGCACACCGTAAAAAGCTAACTTTGTTGTAGTGCATGTGTAGACTAGATTTAATGATGGTAAATTAAAAATATAAAGTTACAATAATTCGTCTTCTTTATCTTAAGTTACACATGAGTTTGGACCCCCTTGTCTTCAATAATTCAGATCAAACAAGGTATGTCTCGTCCATTTTCATTAGTTAGTGTAGATGATCATAGGATTCTTGACTTAGAACTAGATTATTGCTGAGAATGTCATCAGCATATTCTTTTAATTTCTATATTTGACTATTGTTTTACTCAACTCTAGTAATGTTGTAGATCAATAGATTGTCATCATCAGATCTGTATACTCAAACATTTGTTTGCATAGTGGTATCTCTTAGTTCTGTAAACATGACTCTGAATCCTAGATCCCTTTTTCGGAATAGTTTTGATTTTTTCTTCTTTTTCAAATGGTTTAGTTTCTGACTCACCAAGATTGGTTTATTTGTTACTCCAAGTTTTATAATGTGTTCAACCGTAAGATAAATTTCATTAATAAATTCTAGAATGGTTTAGTAAATCCTGACATAGATCTTCTTTGATTTAGTAATTCCAAAATATGTCTTAACTGTTGCCTTGATGGGATTAGGTTATAGATATATTTCCTTCATATCCTTGCTAGGGTAGATGGATTGAATAAGTCTTTGATCAAATAGTCTTCTGACTGCTCTGCTCTTGGTTAAGCTTCGGTATTATAATTGTTTTGTTGATTTTTTGGTGACTAATTGTTCTTAGTTAGTCTCATTCTTTTAAAATTTTATTTAGGTATTCCACATGTCAAATATGTTTGTAGTTTCTTCATCGTCTTCTCCAATTCTGATATTTCTTTTGTTTTCATTGCTGGTTTTTCGCGGCTTCTAAAAAATTCTCCTTAGATGGTCCAATAGTTTTGCTAATGGTTTTTTCTTTGGAAGATGTATTTCCAATAATTGATAAATTCGATACTTCATCCCCAATAGGAAGTTCTATAGATAAATTCTTCATTGGAGAATATCGCAATCCTTCCTTGTACAATTTTTTAAGAGAAGTAACCCTTGATTTGTAAAAATATAACTCATTTCTAATTTGTACAAGTTCCATACAACTATGCAAGTATTCACATTGTTGGATAGATTTGTATAGTTGATATTCATTTAACTCATGACAACTTAATTTCTTTTATCTTTTTATGTAGATCCTCCATGCCTAGGTAGAAAATGTGCAATAATATTGTAAGTACCTTATATGTGAATAATATCAAAATCATAATGATTAAGTTCTACTTGCCCTCTTATTAATCTTTTGTTAGCAATGGTTGGATCAATCTCTTTAGTTAACAAATTCTTAACTTGGGTATTGTCAGTTCCAATTTTTAATTTTGTGCTAACAATAAACAATTCAAATTCTTAATAGCTAATTGACAGCTAGTAATTCCTTTTCATTAATATGATAATTACTTTGAGCCTGAGTAAAACTGCCACTAGTATATTGTGCAATTCTTTCCCCATCTTCTTTTAGATAGTATATTTAAGAACTACTTCCCATGCTGTTTCACATGCATCGGTTTCTACTATCCATTCACGTTCTTTTCTCAACAATTTTATTCTGGTAACTCTTTACAAAGGTCTTTAATTTTTGTACTTCTTCTTCATTTTTCGACCATGTAGTTCATTTAACTTTTCCTTTTAATCTCTTTTGTAAAGGAATTAAATGTTATTCCAAGTTAATTAAATACTTTCTAGCTTGATTTACAAAACCTAAAAAACTTTGTAATTGATTTTCATCTTTTATATAATTATCAAATTCATGTATTTTTGTTCCTATATGTTTTCGGAGTTTAATTCCTTCTTTACTAATTATGGATTCTAAATATTATACATTTTCTTTTTATATTTTCATTTTCATTTTCGTTTCCATTTTTGTAGTTGATAATACCATTATTTTTTACAATATCTATAAAAATGTTATGATGTTTTATATGATCTTGTCTTTTTTTTTTTTTTTTTTTTGAATTAGTAAGGACACCATCAATATATACTGTAGTAAAATGATAATAATTTTTAAATATCTTGTCCATTTGCCTTTGGAATTACCCTGGATTATTTTTAAATCTAAATGGTAAAACATTCCATTCATAGAATCTTTGTGGTACAATAAAACTGTTAAATGTCCAGATTCTTCAATTAACATAATATGTAAAATCATGATTTTAAATCAAATTTAGAGAAATATTTATTTCCCCTAATTTGGTTAAATAGTAGTTGTTGATTGAGAATTGGATAAATCAATTCTTTTGTATAATTATTTAAATTCTAATTGTTTTACTACTATGAAGGTTAGCTACTATGTTTACTATTAGATTCTCTAATGAATTTCTTCTCTAGCATTTCTTTTATATGCATTTCAAAATTGGGTAATTCTTTTGGTATATGTTTAATTGATTTTAAACTAATAATCTTAGTTTCACCTTCAAATATTATTTCTGTAATATTTTTTATTGCTATTTGGTCAAAATATTCTTTGACTTTGTATTAATTCTTGTCTATCCCACTACACAGCTGTTATATGAGGCACTTTTTCTCTACAATAGGATCATTAATTCTAATTGCTATTGCTATATTGTGGCAAGTGCTAAATAAAAGTATAATTTTTTTTTTTTTTTTTTTATCTATAGTTATAAGATAATATTTTTTGACAAAGTTATTTCCTAATAATATATCTCCTAGCATAACATCAAAATGGTACAATTTAGCAACGCGTACTGCGCGTTGCCAAAGGATACCTTTGGCAACGTTCAAGTGAACGTTGCGAAAGGTACCCTTTTGGCAACACGCATTTGTGCGTTGCCAAAGGGTAACCTTTTGACAACGCGCAATGAACGTTGCAAAAGGCTATAATTAGCAACATTCACTTGCTGAATGTTGCTAAATGTCAAATAAATCAATCAATGGCAACATGCAACCACTGAATGTTGCGGTAGACCCCCTTTAGCAACATGCAATTAGCGAATGTTGCCGTTTGCATGTTGCAAAAGGCCATTTTTCTTGTAGTGTCTTTATATATATATATATATATATATATATATATATATATATATATATATATATATATATCTTCGTCCTTGTATTCTATTCATAATGACTTGAGCATTACTAATTTTTCATTTTGTATTTTTAATAACATTCTATCATGTTTAATATCGTATGGTTTTACTTGTTTGTATTATTTCTTTTATATAAATTCGTTGGAGTTTATTAGTTTTTCTGAATTATCCCTATTTCCTATTTCCATTTCAAGTAATCTTGTAGTATCACTTCTTCTTAGGCTTATAGATCTTCTATCAAATTCTATTTTTGGTCTTTCTATATATACTAATTATATAGCTTGGTTAAAATCAATTTCTATGTCTTCCGGGTATAGACATTCCTGTATTCTCTTTTACTGACTTGTATTCTCATAATTTTTTAAATATGAGTTTTATTATATGGGTTTTTTCTAACATTTTTAATTGGGAAAGTTACATGGACCCCTAGTTTTAAAGATCACAATTTTATAATAAGGTGGTGACTCTTACATTTTTAAAAATTAGGTACTAATTACTATTAACATTTAGCCTCCGTTTAGTACCCTGTTTTTCCTCAATTTTGTATCAAGATTCAGGTTTTGCATAGTATTTTTGGTCAAAAATTGTTGGCTAGTTAGTGCAAAATCTTGTGTGCGCCCCCAACTAGTTAAGATCACTGTATAAAAAAGTGGAAAAACTGAGTACCAAACGGAGGCTTAATAACTCATTCCACCCCAATTCAAACGTAAATCATTTACACATTTCTTCTCTCTCTCTCTCTCTCTCTCTTGCTTGCTTAAATCTGATAAAGAAGATTCGTAGCCTTAAATGCATTATCGACAAATTTAAAAGGAAACATTATAAGTTCTTAAAATGTGTGTTATAATGATATTTGTATAATTAAAATAAACATGTTATTGAAATAGAAGTTCGATAAGATGAAAAACTATTGGTTAGCGTGATTGATAAGACCATGCAAGGTAAAAAAGATACACAAAAATATTGAGAATTTGATACATAACGAAGAACCAGAGGATTCTTCGATTCAATAAATTCTCATAATTCACTTTTTCTCAATAAGTTGGTTATAGTTGTTGTAACAACTTACATTTTTAGCATCACTTTTAGAAAACTTAGGCTGCGTTCTCTTTGCCATTTTTCAGCAGTTTTCTGTTTTCGAAAATGCAGAAAACGCATTTTGTTCACCTTTTTTTTTTTTAATTCGGCCAACACCACTTTTTTTCCCTTAACAAATTATCATTTCTAATATTATTTATAGCGAAGATTTATTTCTAGTAACTAAAAAAAATTATTTATAGTATTATTTGCAAACTATCATTTCTAACATTATTTATAGCTAAATTTTCTTTTACAAATTATAATTTCTAGTATTATTTATAGTTAAAATTTATTTTCACAAAACTATTGAAGTTAGCTAAATAAGAATAGTTTTCCTCATTCAAAAACCCTCAAAATACAAAATATTTTTTATTTTATTATAAAGAGTATATAATAATAAATTTAAAAAAAAAATCTTTGTTTTACCTTTGTAGAATAAAGAATGAATTGACTCTTCAAATTTAGAAAATTGAAATTCATAATAGCTAAACAAAATATCATTTTCTGTGATCAAGAAGGTTGTCCCAAATCACAAAATATCATTTTATAAATTTATTCGCAAGCAATATAATTACAAGTATACAAAAATGTTTTTTGCAAAATTTTAAATAGATCATGTTTTCCAGCTTTTCATTTTCGAAAATAGTTTTCAAAATTAACAAATCAAACGTGTTTTCAGCAATTTTGAAAACAGCACTGAAAATAAAAAATATTTTTGAAAATGAAAACTAAAAATTGAAACATAAAGAGAACGTAGCCTTAATTTTTGAAATTTCTGAGCCTTGTATCGATACTTGTATCGACATTAGAAGAACATGTATCGATACATACATGTGGTTACTTAGGGTTTAAGGCTTGTTTCAACTTGATTTGTGGATGATCATTGGCCACCTTATTGACCAATCACAACCTATTAACTTCATGAGTGAGAATGGACAAATAACATATGCAAGAAGCCACCTTGTCCTTCTTGAGTAGAGATGACAAAAAAAATCCGACCTGACGGATACCCGCCCCTAATGGGGTGAAAAAAACCCGCCCCCGACCCGCCCAGAAATTCGCGGGGCGGGTACGCGGGTTCGGGTTCAAAAAAATTTCGTGGGGCGGGTGGTGGGTTGGGGAGACCCGACCAGAACCCACCCCGTTGCCATCACAATTCATGAGAATGACTCCTTCAAGCTACACTAGGGAAATCGTTAGCATAGCTCGCAATCTGACCTCAAGTTAACGATTACACCGCCTAAAATCATCCATTATAAATAAGAGGAGCTTTTGAAGGTAGAAAATGTACATTTTCATAACAAAAACTAGTAGGATTCAATCAAGCTCTCAAAACCTAAGGTAGTTGGCTTAGTTTCTGATTTTTAATTAAATCAAAGGCATGTAAATACAATAGCATGACCTTTATAATATGCATCCAAGTTTTGCAGAAATTCTAAATCATTTGAATTAAAAGAAATCTTCAAATTAAGCTCTGATAAGAATTTGTTACAAAAACAGAACAACGTGTATCCATACCATGTATCGATACCGATAGTCCTGCAAGAACATGTGCATTTCTTTTCAAAAACAACATTCTGATTTCATTTCTTCTGTCATTACATGCACCGTTAAGCTATTAGAAATACTTGTTCTTGTTATATGATCTTAAATGCTACTTCATAATGCTTTTAAATTTATTTCATTATGATTTGCATCATACTAGGGTTTTCTGCATGATATTATCACACTCAATCCAGCTTGTTAAGTTGCCTATGGTACCTATTTCGCGTCATAAAGCTCAGTAACCGAATTATGATGTGTAGAGATGGCAAAAAGAATTTGACCCGCTCCACCAACCCAACCCGATCCGATCTGAAAAAATGCTGATTCGCGGATCGGGACAAATCTGCCCCGTTTAATTAAAAAAAATTAAAAACTAATAAAAAATATTTTTTATATTTTTTTAAAAACGATTTAGTTTAAATTATATATAAAAAAATTAAAAAATATTGCGGATCAGGGGGCTGATCCGCCTCGACCCGAACTCGAAAAAAGGCAGATTTGGATCGGTTGAAATGTTTTCAGGGTGGGGTGGATCGGGGCCTTATCCGCCCCGTTGCCAACGCTAATGATGTGGTTACGCCTTTTAAAGAATTTTAGGGATTGTGATTCCCTATCTATTAAAGGATTTGTGGAATATCATGCATGTTAAATAAATTTTAGGATTTAACTCCATGCCTGTTATACTATGCTCCCACAAGATAATAGTTGATTTATAATATTGGCCCCCATTAAAAGTCAAGTTTTCTTGAAAATACTACATGTTACTCGCTAAATACTTTGTATTTACATTTTTCATGTTTTAAAACTTGTAGATGTTGAACTGTGAGATGTTTGAAGCGACCTCATCTGGATGGCAACTGTTTGAGGACATTGAGTGATATATGTATGTGGTTGAAATCAAGCACTGGAGTGACTTGCTATAATTTTCGAATCTGCACCGCTACGAGTATACCACCGTCCATGTTGACCATTATGATGTTGATACTTATGAGTATGTATACATATAGTTTTACTTATGTTAACCATTAGTAGGTTTATATTATTTGTAAAATGTGACTAATTTGACTTCGAGATTCTTTTTGTCCCATTTTGTACAATCCCGACCTTACTTTTGTAAATGCTATATACTCCTTCCGTCCCAATTATATAGACTTTCTTTCCTTTTTCTTTTGTCCCTATTATATAGACTTGTTTCTTTATTGAGAAGTATTTATTTTGTTTTTTTACTAATATATCCCTATTTATTACTTTCAATAATAATAGTCTTGATATTAAATAAGGGTAAGTTGAAAATTTTCTTTACAAAAATTACTTTTTCAATGACATTAAATATGTTTTCTTAATCTGTATGAAAAGTCAAATCAACCTATATAATTGGGACGGAGGGAGTATATAATATCAAACTTTTGAATTTCCTCGTCTTCTAGTTTTGTTTATTGATTAATATCGACACTTTAATTTGAAATATCAATGTTTACATGATTCAAATATTGACGCCAATTCAGAACTCAAGTATCAATACATGAAAATATGTATCGATACTATACATTCAGTAAAGTATGAATATTGTAGTTTTAAATTCAAACGCCCCAACTGAACTAATTTTTATATACAGAGTTGTATGACCCTTGTGGCGGTATAACCCCATTATTACTATTATATACGGAGCGATATAACCCAGTGGTTGTATAACCTCAATCATATAACGCAACATCCTATTCCATCCAGTTGAAGTACGTGTTAAATTACTTTTTATTATGCAAAAGAATGCATATGTAGAAATAAACATTGATATTACTTGGAATAGCATGAAGCTACATATTTAGTCAAAATAAGTTCAAAAACTATACATAAAAACCATGGCCTATGTGATGCATTGATAGGGGTGGGAATGACTACGTCTCAAGACTGGAAGTGCCAGTAGGAGCATCAATAGTGGTAAAGTGACTTTTGATCACTCCAACTCAAGTAGTCCAGTCATGAATGGACTGAAGCATAGATGCTTTGTTCTACAATATTGTGACTTGGTTTTGGAGAACCATTTCCAATGTCGCTCTCAAGTCAATCATAAACGATGTCCAGTTTGAAGTCTGTGATGGTGAAACAAGGGCACTGGTACAAACACAACTCTAGCGCCAGCGCCACCAACATCGCCCTCAATACCCTAGGCTGCACCACCATCACTCTGACCATGTCTACCTGTCACATCCTTCGGTACCCAATCCATACTCCCAAGACGACTCTTAATACATCCCGTCTTACCCAAAGCGAAGACAAGAATAGCTAATTCAAGTGAACAGCTTGAAGGAACTCCCCCTCAAAATCAACTCCCACATGACACAGTATCACCATGATCACCCTACCATATAAGATCCTAATACGCCTCGACCCTAAGCTCTCCACCATAAAATCCAAAATGAGTTTCACTAAATCTACCTGCCTACCAAACAACACCATACTAAAAAAACCATAAGTCCTCATCCTGTAGATTCTAATGTTTATACCCTTGAGTCTTGATAATGTGAGTGAACATTAAATTAAGAACATGAGTGTCGCGAGGAAGTATGGGTGCATGCCAAAAGAAATCCATCGAGGCAGGATCCTCAAAATTCATGTCGACATGCCTCAACACGATTAAACTTGAGATCATATAACCAATCTATCTTCTCCATCTCAAAAACCTCCCTGACCTTCGACACCCAAACCCAAAATGATTTTCCTTTCACCATTGTTTTAAAAATGTCATCACCTCGATCCAAACTCTCCGCCATCGTTTTCCTATCACAATCGACTTCAACTTCACATTGGCATAAAATAAATGAATCAAGCGATCACAAATTTTCTCATCATTCTCATTAAACTTATTCTGACAAAAGGTATTAAAATAATAAAGAAAAGAGAAATTGAAAGACCAAAGAAACAAAAGTTTGATTACCCGATCGACCATGATCACAGCTTTAAGGTAACCTACCTTCTTCTTGAGACTAAGGAAAAACATATTACTAAATGTCACTATTTCCTCAAAATTGTCCCCACTTGGATCATCTTCCTCAATAATTGGCTCTTTACCCCCACTGAGAGCTTAAAGCCCTACCTCGAGACGAAGCTCGATGAGCTCGTCGTGTAGGCCTAGAAATAGGATCCTTCATACGCTTGGATCTCATATCGCTTGATTGAGGAATATCTTCTTTGGTAGAGTCCTCGAATTCCTCGAATTCTTGTCTTATGAAGTGTGTAGGATCACTTCTTTTAGAGGGAATCTTGACTCTTAGAATTATTTGATGAAATTTATGGAAGAATTTAAATAAAAAGAGGTTTAGAGAAGATTTGGGAGTAAGGTAGGAGAGAAATGTAGGGTTAGGTCATGTGAAATGAAAAAATGAAGGGTCTAGTATATATAATCGTGCTGAATGTATCGATACATTAAGGTCCAAAATATTTCTGCTTCCTTCCGTGTATCGGTACTTGCCGCATATATCGATACTTTCCATTTTACATGAAATGTATCGAAACATTAGTACATAAATCGATACCTTTGATTCAAAAATTTGAAATCTTGATTTTCTTAACTTTTCCTAAAATAACTGTGTGTTTTGACCCATTCAATACTATAGTTATCATTGAATGGATTAGTTAACATATGTCTCACATGAGTTTATCCTGACCTTTGAAATCAAATTCATTTATGGGTCGGTTAACCTACTAGTTTGACATCAAGCTCGACAGATTGAGTAATTATTGAATCATAAAGGTGAAAGTCAACAAAGTTACTCACAAAATAATGGCGAAGTGGCTACTGAAAGATTTTGATGCCCAAAACAACTAGTCTTTGAAGATGTAAAGGATCTAATACAAGTTGAAAATTGGATCCGAACTATTGAACAATATTTTTATACGCCCATATCCCCAACGAAGAGAAAGTCAATTACACCACGTTTATGTTACGTGGCAGTGCTAGTTAATGGTGGGATACCTTAGTTCCATTGGACGAAGCTAAAACATTCACTTGGGAACAATTTTGCGAGAAATTTCGTAACAAATACTTCCCGGTTACAAGAAGCTTAATGAATTTATTCAGCTCAAACAAGGATATTTGATAGTAACTTAATATGTTAAGAAGTTTGAAGAATTATCTTGATTTTCCAAACATATGTTAGTCAACCTCAGCATAAGATCGATCATTTTATCAAGGGGATAAAACTTGAATTAATTAGAGATGTGTTGATGTCCTCTGGCAGCTAGGCTACTTATTCAAACATTGTTGAAAGGGCATGATGGTGCAACAAGTTGAGATTAAAATCATGAAAGCTTAAGATCCAAATTTTCAACGACAATTAAATTGATGGAATGTAAAGGAAAATAGAAACAACGGTAACAAAAATGCAAGACAACTTCGACCCTAACCAGTGATTAAAAGACGATAATAGAATTGCTGAGATCACTCAATCCACATGTCAAGTGTGTGGGAAATTACATAGAGGACCTTGCCAAACTCAACTTGGTTTATATTGGAACTATGGAGAAAAGGGCCATCAAATTTGAGATTGTCCCCAGCGAAAACCTATCCAAGCAAAACCTCCATCGCAAGTCGATCGAGTGTACCCTATGGTTCAACCCGAGGCATTAAAAAGCAAAAAAGTGATTACATGTATGATGTACATTTTACTAAACCAGCCTATGCTTTTATTTGACTTTGGTGCTACCCACTCATTTGTATCTACATGTTTTGTGCATTTCCATAAAATACCTATAACATTATCATCCAACGTGTGTGAAATTTATTTACCTAATGGAAATGTTTACCATACCCAAAATCTTATACCAAAAGCCCAAATCCAAGTTAAGGAAAGAGAATTCCAGCTAAATTGATCGTGTTTGATATTATCTTGGGTATAGATTTGTTATCCAATCCTCAGGTAATATTAAATTTTAAAACCAAGGCTCTTAATTTCCTAAAAAATGAATCCATATCGTTTACATCTCCGGAGAAAAAATTGAAAATAATTATCTCTGCAGTTGAAGCCACTAAGCCTCTATTCGGTAATTGGTTGTTTTTGGTTTATAAACCAAATTATAATCTACACAATTTCACAAACCACTTTTTAATCACACATATTTTCTCTCTCCACTTTTAAACCACATATCTTTCCTCAAAAAATGAAAAAACCAATTTATAATCCATGGGACAGATCCGAACAGAGGCTAAATTAATCTCCCAATGACATGTTGGATAACAGGTAAATCTATATTAGAATAGAGCATAAAAGCTTCCCAAGCAATCACATGTACCTATTGTCCAAGATTTTTTAGATGTGTTTCCAAAAGATTTACCTGGATTACCCTCGGATAGGAAAATTGAATTCAATATAGAAATTATTCCAGCTACTCACCACATATGAAAGAACCCATATAAGGATCAACCATCTTTTCAGAGATTGATCTAGGATCAAGATATCACAATTGAAAATCAAACATGAAGATATTCCTAAATCTGCATTTCGAACCCCATATGGCATTTTAAATTTCTAGTTACCCCAATCGGGTTGACAAATTCTCCTGCCGCATTCATTGACCTGATGAATCGAGTCTTTGAGATTATTTGGATAAGTTTGTTATTGTATTCATAGATGACATCTTCATCTATTCAAAAGATCATCAACAACACACGAAACATTTAAGAGTCATCCTACAAATCTTACGAAAACAAAAGCTTTATGCTAAGTTATCCAAATGTGGCCTCTAGCTTGAACAAGTAGTCTTCTTGGGACACGTAATATCGAAAGAAAGAATTGCATATGAGGGTGATATTGTTCCTCCATTAATCAAGAATTTCGATTTTGGGAAGTATCATGATCATCCAATAAGAAGGGTTTCCATTTTTTTCAAATGAACAATTTGAAGACCTATTGATTCTAACAACTGATTGCACCCAAGTAAGATCGAGGTAGTATCACAATAGACTCAACCTGCTATACCTACCAAAGTACGTAGTTTTCTTGGCCTAGCTGGACAGTGTCAAAAATTTGTCTGAGACGTCTCGAAAATAGCTATGCCACTGACCAGGCTGACATAGAAGAATGTACCTTTCAAATGGTTAGAGAAATGTGAGAAGTTTTTAAGAATTAAAGAAGAGATGAACGACGGCTCCGATATTAACGTTTCCATGAGGAGATGTGGAATTTACCATATACAGTGATGCTTCTAAAAATTGGCTCAAATGTATATTAATGCAGCAAGGAAAAGTGATAGCTTACACATCCTGACAACTGAAGCCCTATGAGAAAAATTATATCTACGTGATCTGGAGCTTATAGCCATAGTCTTTGTTTTGGTAATTTGGCGACATTATTTATATGGCGAATGTTGTGAAATCTATATGAATTACAAAAGTATTAAGTACTTCTTTTCTCAGAAAGAGTTAACATGAGATAAAGATGATGGTTAGAATTGGTAAAGGATTAAAACTGCTAAATTAACTATCATCCATAAAGCTAGTGTTGTATTTGATGCATTAAGCCGAAAAGCACTAACAAAAGGCATTCGACCTAAAGAATTACAAAAAGACATGGAAAGTTAAAGCTTGAAATCTTAGATTCAGGAAAGGCCTCATTATTTACTCTAACAGTACATCCTACCTTACTAGAAACGATAAAAAAGGCTCAAAAGACGAATGCCTTCGCCAATAAAATACAAAGAAAGATAAGTTGAGAACCTTCCAATTTCAATCTCTCAGAAAAAGGGATCTTGAGATGCAAAACTCGAATCTATGTCTCGAGACACATGGTATCAGACAAAAAAATTTAGAAGAGGCACACAACAACCATACTCAATCCATCCCGGAAGTAAAAAATAAAAAATAAAAATGTGCCAAGACATCCGAAATCAGTATTGGTGGCCTAAGATGAGAAAAGATATTGTTGACTTTGTTGCCAAATGTCTGACTTGTCAACGAGTTAAAGTTTAACATCAATGGCCAGCTGATACATTGCAACAACTACCAATACTAGAATGGAAATGAGATAAAATCATTATGGATTTCGTAAACTTCCTACCTCGAATATTTAAAGGATTTGATGCTATTTGGGTAATAGTTGATAGACTTACTAAGTCTGTCCATTCTCTTCCAATAAAGATGACTTTCAAAATGAAACAGTTAGCAAAGTTGTGCACTTAAGAAATTATTTGATTACATGGTATTCAATATTTATCACGTCAGATCGTGATCCCAAATTCCTATCTCGATTTTGGCAAGAATTTCATAAAGAACTAGGAACGATATTAAACTTCAACATGACTTTCCATCTACAAATTGATGGGAAAAAGGAAAAACTGACACCTAGATTTATCTATAACTCCAGTGCTTGAGTTTTTTTTTTTTTTTTTATAGCAAGATATGTATGTGTTTGAAACCAAGCAATGGATTACTTGCTAGAATATTCGAATCAGTACCACTACAAGTATACCATCGTCCCCGCCAACCATTATCATGTTGATACTTACAAGAATATGTGTACATATAGTTTTACTTACGTTAACCATTAGTGGGTTTACATTTTTTTTTTTATAAAATATAACTAGTTTGGTTTTAGAAATCTTTTTGTCCCATTGTGTACAATCCTGACCTTACTTTTGTAACGACTATATTTATAATATCAGACTTTTGAATATCCTTGTCTTTTAATTCAGTTTTTATTGATAAGTATTGATGCTTAAATTTGAAATATCAACATTTACACGATTCAAATATTAGCGCCAAGTTTCAGAACTCAAGTATCAATACATGACAATATGTATCGATGCTACCTAGTATTGATACAATGCAGTAAAATATTAATACATCAGTTTTAAATTCAAACGCCCCAATTGGATTAATTTGTATATATGGAGTGGTATGACCCCATTGCAGTATAACCTCATTATTACTATCATATACGGAGTGGTATATTCCTGTGGCAGTATAATCCCAATATTATGTATATCACTATTATTAATTCATGTATACGCAACGGTATAACTCCATGATGGTATAACCTCATTTTTTATCGTTATGTACTCATATATGTATGTATACGATATAAACCCAGCGGTGGTATGACCCAATATTGTTATTATGACATCGTGCTAACCTTATTAACGTTTATAGCTGTACTATTTTTCCTTCATTTGATATTTTTGCCTCATTAGATTTTTATCAAACAAAATTTTAACGAGTTTTATATTTTATAATGTGTCATTCAAGGGGAGTGTTGTAAACAATATGTTATTAGTGAGTGATATTTATACTCCTACAACCAATTTATCATTATCATTATATCTCTAATTCTACTCTATAAATATGAAGCTCTGATTTTTAATATAACAAATAAATCTATTGACTTCTTTATTATCTTATCATTTTCTCTCTAATTTATAACAATTTGAAGACTTTTGAAGGAAGATAGAGTTATTCGGTGAAGAATATCATTCAATGAATGCCATCCCAATTCTTAGTGCATGTTTGTGATATATAGTTTTTGAGAAGTGAAAAGTAGTTATGATCAATTTGACAATATCTTCTAAAGTGTTTTTCCCAATTTAGAAGAACATTTAGAGTAAGTTGGTTTAATGTAGCACTTCTTACTCTGGAAGTGCTTTGAAAAATTAGTTTTCAAACAAAAAATTAAGATCACTTTTACAGAGAGCTATTCTACATAAAGTTAGGTAGTGTTTGATATTTTCACTTGCTATGGAACTTGGAAAACTTTTTCCAAGTTTTCACATTTTATTGTTGTTTGATACACTAATTTTGTTTTGGAAAGTCATTTCCAACTTTTGTACTTTACTTTGCTTAGGTGGAAAACCAATTCTCAAGATTTAGGTGATAAATTGTTTCCTACTTTACATGATAAACATTAAACGTCACGTTTGATCATTTTTGTTGTTGTTAATTGACTTTTTTTTTTTTGAAAAATTAAAATTATTATTATTATCAAGTACAAATATTTTAAAAAAAAGTAAAAATAAAATAAAATAAAATAATTTGATTAGAATAACTAAATTTTGCATTATTTGGTATAAAAAATAATATCAATCAAACAACAAAATTTGAAAAATTATCCACTTTTTTTCACCTACAAAATTAAACCAATCAAATACATTAAACTTTAAATTTTCAGGAAATCAATTCCCTAGAATTCGTTTTCTTTCCACCCAATGCTACCCTTGTTATCAAACGGACTCTTAAGTAAAAATCATGTCAAACGAGTACTTAATTAACTTCTTGGAAGATCTTTTTTAGCACTTAGGCTGCGTTTGATAGCGATTGTTGAATTTGGGTGGAAAGAAAATGAATTTCAGGGAATTGGATTTCATAAAATTGAATTCCTGGGAATTAAATGTTTTATGTATTTGATTGGTTTAATTTTTTAAGTGAAAAAGTGAGAAATTTTTCAACTTTCTTTATTTGATTGACATTATTTTCCATTATAAATAAAACAAAATTTATTTATTTTAATCAAAAAAATGTTTTTTTTCTTCACACATTTGTACTTGATAATAATAATGTTAATATTTGAAAAAAAATAAATCAATTAGCAACAACAAAATTGACTAAACGAGACGAAAATTGATAAAAATTTTACCTAGAAAATCAATTTTACTACATTGCTAGGAAAGGAATTCCTTAAAAAGAGGGCATATCAGCGCGTGAGATCCAAAGATGGAAATGAAATTCTAGGAAAAGTCACTTATCGTTAACTTTAAAAAGTTGGTTTTTAAATCAATTTATAATCTACCCACAATTTTTTAAACTAATTTTTAACCCAACATTTTTTCTCTCTCCAAATTTTAACCATTGATCTTACCTCGAAATTCGTGAAAAAACCAAAAAAAATCTGACGTGACTGATCCGAACGGAGGCAAAATCTTGCAAATCAAACAACCAAAATTGAAGAAAGTGGGAAAATCAATTCTTTTCCCTAAAAAAATTTGCAAATCCAACGCTGCCTTAGACTATATTTGGTTGCCTTTATTTTTTAGGGAAGATGGAAAATCATCATTCATTTTCCATTTTATGGCATATTTGATGAACATTAGGTAGCGTTCTGTTTGTATTTTATTTTGTATTTTCATTTTCGAAAATGTTTTGTGTTTTGTGTTTTCATTTTTGTTTTCAAATTTGCTGAAAACGCGTTTGGTTTGTCATTTCTGAAAATTGTTTTTGAAAATGAAAAGCTGGAAAACACGTTCTGTTTGAAATTTTGCAGAACACTATTTAAACTATTTTTTAATTAATTTACTTGCAGAATACTACTAACTCCAACTCAAATTTTCTTTCACAATACACTAAAAATATGGTTACATGCAACACACTAATGTGAGCATTAAGAGTCTATATTAACACACCTTAGTCAGGTTCGGGACTTGAGAAAGCTCTACTTATATTAAAATCCAGAAAATGCAAGTTCTTTCAAAACCACCAGAGTTCATTTATCATTGCATTTTTTGAAATATAACAACAAGAATTCTCATTTAATTTTTTTTTGTAACGTTGATATTGAATTCAATAAAACTTTATTTAAACTAAGTTCCAAGTTAGGATAATTCTCAAAAAGAAAAAAAAAAAAAAAAATCATCTTTATTTAGGCTTAATTCCAAGTTAGGATAATTCTAAAAAAAATAAAAAATTTATATTAAGCTTAGTTCTAAGTTAAGATAATTCTAAAAAAAAAAAAAAAAAAATTCCCAAAACGCGTTTTCCGCGTTTTGGACATTTTTTGTCGAAATACACACAAAACGCCCAAAACGATGTTTCGGGCGTTTTCCGTTTTGTGTACAAAATTTTTTTTTTGTTTTCCGAAATGCGTTTTCGAAAATGGTAAAGAGAACGCGTTTTTAGCATTTTCGAAAATAAAAACAGAAAACGACCTCAAAACAGCAAAGAGAACATGAGCTCATTTTCTTGGCAGAATATTTTTCAAAAGTCACTCACGTGACTAGTTTTTCCACCTTGAAAGAATTGATTTTCCTTGCAACTTTGGTGGATATGGAAAATCTATGGCACTTTTTTTTTTTTTTTTTGGGGGATTAATTGGGATAGAATTTGTACAAACAATTATTTAAAAAAAGATTTTTTTTCCCTAAAACCAAATTAAAATTCAAAAAATAAAAAATAAAAAATTCCCAAAAAATAATGTCAATCAAAAAATAAAATTAAAAAAAATCCCACTTTTTACCTAGAAATTAAATTCAATCAAACACTCTCAATTGATATTTTTAACGAAAATAATTTTCAATCAATTCAATTCGTTGAAAATCATTTTCTTTCCACCATTTTCCATCTTTTTGATCAAATGAACTTAGTGATTGAATGCATATAAATAATTACATCAAGGAAACATGCTGTGGATGGTGGATTTTTTTTTTTTTTTTTTTTCAAATCGTATTTCGCTAAAGAGTTGACTTTTGATTGTAATAAGCTTCCGCTCTTTAACGCGATCATTATAATTTAGAAATTAATTTAGAAATAACACAATTTTTCGAATTAATTTTTAACTATATACATTTATTCTATCTAATTTTTAATTAAATATCTTACCTAAAAAATAAATAGATTAATTTATAATTGTTATGGTGCTACCAAAGTTGAAGAGAGCATTAATATGACATTCTCAAGGGAACGAAAAGAAAATTAGTTCAAGTGCTGCTAAAGCCCCGTGACGTTCTTGGCTTTATTAGTACAATAATTTATGTACGATGCCGACACAATTTTTTTGATACTAAATTTATAAAGTAGATAAAGACACTAATATCAAATCTTGTAATTACTATTTATTTTAATTTTACACAATATTTATTTTGAAATTAATAAATTTGATATGCACATAAAGATTAATGACTTTACTCGATTAAAATAAATTTTTTTTGTTAATTCTTTTGTTTGAATAAGTTCGATTATTGAATTTAATATGGCCAATTGAATTGCCTTCCACTAGTTGATTCGACATTTAATACACTTTTTTTTTTTAAATTGTAAACTTAACATTCATATATCTATAATATTTCATAAACTAGCATAACAATAATTTCATTATAATCAGACATCCAACAAAAATTTACCCAAGTAAATCACTATCAACCTGCTCTCTTAATAATTTAATAAAATCTAACAAAGAGACAAAACAAAAGCGTGTCTTTATGCGAACATATTCTTTTCATGTCAAACAAAAGCAAGCCACGGAAGCCTTATGCATGTCACGGGTTCGAACTTATTTTATTAATAGTTATTAGTATAATGGTATTCTTTTAATTATTAATATTAATTAATATACATAATACATATTAATTTATTTCTCTGATTGCTTAAGCGTTACCTAATGTAGTTATACTTTACAACAAGAATGCAAGAGAATGGGACCTAATTCCAGAGTTTTCATATTTTCCTATTTCTAGGTCTAGAGGTTATTGTCACCCGGACTCATTTAGCCCTTGTTCGACCGATATGTATTATTTTAATTAAAATTAATTAAAAAAATATTTAAACTTATTCAAATAAAAAAAAAAAAAAATTTGGTGAAATGAGAAGTGAATTAATTGAAAATTTCTTAAGTCCCTAGACCTTGTCTTCCACTTCCTTTGGATTCCCATTCATTCTCTTTCTTTTCATTTCTTTTTGTTACTTTTAATTTTAATTAAAAATCTTGGCATAATTTACTATTTGCTAAGATTTTTACATTACATTACATTAAATATATAGTATTGCAACTCATTATAGCGTTTTTAACTTTCACTAAAACATCAAATTATTTAGGTGGAGCTTTTAGGGTCCAGTAAGGGTGCGTTTGATACGCTTCAAATTTCATAGAAAATCATATTTTTCATGTGATTTTTCAACTTTGCACTGTTTGATTGCCTAAGTTTTCCATGGAATTCGTTTTTCCACTTGTCTCGAAATTCAGTATTTTCCTTGTTTTGAATGAATTCTTTTTTCAAGGGGGGAGGAGGTTTTATTTTTCATGAAAAATCTTATACCGTTTTTGTTACGTTTGATCATTTTTGTTGTTGTTAATTAATTTATTTTTTTTCTAAAAATTAATATTATTATTATCAAGTACAAATGTGTGAAAAATAAAAATAAAAATATTTTTTTATTAAAATAGATCAATTTTACTTTATTTTTCATGAAAAATAATGTCAATCAAACAACAAAAGTTGAAAATTCACTACTTTTTCCACCTAAAAAATTAAACAAATCAAACACATTAAAATTTCAATTCTCAGGAATTCAATTTCCTATAATTCAATTCTCTAGAATTTATTTTCTTTCCACCCAAATTCCATCATCGCTATCAAATACAGTCTAAGCGTATTAGAATAATCATGGAGTAGATGGGACCAAATTCTTGAAGCATGTGTAGAATTGGATGATCATAATTTTCATTAATTTTATCGTTGAAGTTACTTTAAAATTTAGCACGTGACATAATTTTTGAAATTGAATACGAAATGCTTACTCGGGCATTTCAATCATTATTTGTCAAATTGTCAACAATAATTTCAACGCCATGTTCATTCTTAAATGTCTACTTAACACAAGTAGTAGTATTGCCATATCTATAATTGACACTATGAGTGGATCAACCAATCCAAATATGGGTAGTGTAACACAAATAATCAAAATATAGATCCAACTTAACATTCAATTGGTAAATCAAATAAAAATCAATTTATAAACTATAAAATTTTCGAAATCACTTTTTAATCACACATATTTTTTCCTTCAATTTTCAATTAATACTTTTTATCTTAAAAAAATAAATAAATCAGTTTATAAATTAAACTGTATTTCCCCATTTCATTTTTCCACTTTTAAGTAGCTCTAAGATGTAGAATATATGAAAAGGGGAGGGGTGGAAAAGTGCTTAGCACAATCGAGTGCAGTGTTCGAATTCTGAAATAATAAATTTGTGGCATGTGGCAAGTGAAAGTTATAACTTACCACACCTCGACCCTGACTCTAGGAGGCATAACCTGTGATTTACCTCCTTAAGCAATGACCTAGAGCGTGGTCAGTTAGGGCTCTCAAGGTGTGGCTACATTTTTTTTTTTTTTTTTTGAAAAGTCTACCTTCATTATTTTCCACCCACCAACAAAAACCCGGTGGGCAGTCAATCTGCAATCTTCAATTCTATACTTTTTTTTATTGGGAAATTGGCGTATTTAATCCCTAAACGTTTGTCTCTTTGTGTAATGGGTCCTTAACCTTTCATTTTTGGCACTAAACTCCTCAAACATTGCATTATTTGGCGTAAGAGGTCCTTTTGGATAATTTTCTTTCATTTCAATGTTAAAAAATTATGAAATGATGAAAATGCCCTTATACATAATTGGCACATTAGTCTCTGACCTTCAGATTTGGTGCTCAAGACCCTGACCTTTTAATTTGGTCCAAGTAGTCCTTAATCTTACTCATTATTTTGCGCAATAAGCCTTTAACATTTCAATTTGGTGTTTATATCCCTAAAAGTTGTATTATTTAGCGTCACATATTCTTTTAGATGGTTTTCCTCCATTTCACCTTTAAAAATTCAATTTTATTTTTATCAACATATATTAAAATGCTCTTATGTTAATAAATAAAATAAGTCTCTTTTTGACAACTTAAAAATTTTGTTTCTTACTTTTTCAAAGTCCCTTTTTTAGTGTTAATTGAGCTTCTTATAAAGGTTTTTACTATGTTAACACATATTCTCCAATTTGCTACCTTTAAAAATTCAATTTTCTTTTTATAATAAAATAAAAATTATCTAAAATTAATTTTCTTTTTGAAACAAAAAAGAAATTTATTTAAAATCAATTTTCTTAAACAAATAAATAAAACCTCTTTTTGATTTTTGATTTTTGATTTTTTTAAGGGAAATTTTCCACCTTTAAGGATATTTAAAAAATGAAATTTATAAAAAATTAATGGAGTGTTCAGCGGCTCATAGTCGTCAATTTTTTTGATTTTTTTCTGTGTTTTCTAGGTAAGTTGTGTATTTGAAAATTGGAGAGAGAATGTATGTGTGAATAAAAAGTAATTTGAAAATTTTTGTTGTTTATAAATTAGTTTATAAATAGTAATGATTGCGTTAAAGAACGGTGTTTGACTATCTTTTAGAAACAAAAATGAAATTTATCTTAAAAAAAAGAAACGAAAACGAAATTTATATAAAATGAATATTCTTAAACAAATAAGTAAAGCCTCATTTTTTTTCTTCATTTTAAAGAAAACTGAATTTTTAAACGTGGTAAATTAGGAAATTTGTGTTAGTACAGTAGAAATTTTTATAGGAAGCTCAATTAACACGACAGAAGGGACTCTGAAAAAACAAGAAACAAAATTTTTAAGTTGCCAAACAGAGACTTATTTATTTATTAATATAAGAGCATTTTAATAGTTTTGATAAAAATAAAATTGAATTTTTAAATGTGGAATGGAGGAAATCCATCTAATAGGATACGCGACGCTAAACAATACAATTTTTAGGGACATAAACATCAAATTGAAAGGTTAAGTACTTATTGTGCTAAATAATGCATAAGATCAAGGACTACTTGCATCAAATTGAAAGGTTGGAGACTTAAACACCAAATTTGAAGTTCAGAAACTAATTGCGCCAATTATGTATGAGGGCATTTTCATCTTTATTTAATTTTTTAACATTGAAATGGAAGGAAATCAACCAAAATGACATCTTGCGCTAAAGAATGTAACGTTTAAGGACTTAAATACCAAAAATGAAAGGTTAAAGAATCATTGCACAGAGAGACAAACGTTGAGGACCTTAATGCGCCAATTTCCCTTCTTTTTAAAAAAAAAATCAAATTCACTTTTTAATTCCCAGAGTAGTCTTTCTCATTCCGTTTTCACTTCCCACATCATCTTCACTGTAACCCGCTAATCCCGCCCACTCCCCTCCCACTCCCACTCTCATAATGTTCAAAGGCAAACATTGACAACACCACCACCTCACAATGTCCCTCCGCCGCCACCACATCCTCCGCCTCTGCCTCCTCCTACTGCCCGCCACCCTTTCTCTCTCCTATTCTTTCGGTAAGTCCCATCACATATTAGTATTACTTCCATTTTCCAGCTTGATTAACTAATTAACTAACTAACTAACTGCCGTTCTCTCTCTCTTTAAACAGACGACACTTTACATATTGATTGTGGTGGCTTAAGCAATTCTACTGATGCATTCAAGACTACGTGGGTTTCCGACCGCTACTACTCCGGCGGGTCCACCTCTATCGTCTCCGAGCCCCTTCACTTCCCGCACCAGCAGGAGAAGACTCTTCGCTACTTTCCTATCTCATCCGGTAAGAAGAATTGCTACAGCATACCAGCTGGCGTCGGCCGCTACTTCCTTCGGACGTTCATTGTTTATGACAATTTCGATGGCAAGTCCCACTCACCTTCTTTTGACGTCTCCGTTGAGGGTACTTTAGTCTTTTCCTGGCGCTCCCCATGGCCCGAATCTGTTTCTCGCTCCGGCGCTTACTCAGATCTCTTCTTTTACTTGAATGATTCCGAGATTGATATATGTTTCTACAGCATTGCCACTGATTCGCCGGTCGTTGGGTCCCTAGGATTAACCAAAATTGACCCCGATGCTTACCCTTTTGACCATACCAGAAATTCCAGCAATTACATATTGGTGAATTATGGCAGGTTTTCTTCCGGGTCGGATCAATGGGGACCCGGATTCAGCAACGACACGGACTTTTTTGGCCGCTCTTGGCAATCCGGTGCTGAATTCCGAGCAGGATCATTACCCACTACTGGGGCGACAATCAAAGCCATTTCTTCTATAAAAAATGTAGTGAACGTCCAAAGAAGTCCAAATTATTTTCCCGAAAAGCTGTATCAGACCGCGTCGACTGTGTTAGGGGATGGGGGTGGGGTGCTGGAGTATGAGTTGCCAGTGGATGCCAAGTTGGATTATCTGCTGTGGTTCCATTTTGCAGAGATTGATGTTAGTGTGAATAAGGCTGGGCAAAGGGTGTTCGATGTGTTTGTGAATGAGGAGAACGTGAGTAGGGTTGACGTGTTCAAGCAGGTCGGGGGATTTGCTGCTTATGATTGGAGTTATGTAGTGAAGAATTTAAGTACTACTACTCTGAGTGTGAGGCTAAAGGCAGTCGTGAGGGCACCAATCATTTGTGGGCTAGAGAATTATGCAATTGTACCAATTGATCTCAAGACTGCTCTTGATCAGGGTAAGAATGAAATAAAATTGTTTGATTGATGTTCATGTTCATGATTATGATTTTTAGAATGAATTGGGAAGCATTGTGTATAGAAAGAGTAATTCTACCCATACAAGTTTTTTTGACATTTTTGGGTGACATGCCGAGGTGTCACCTCTACATTGGTTGATGCCGAGGTGGGTCACCATGTCCCACCTCGACATCAATCAATACCGAGGTGACACCTCGGAAATGTCAGTTAAACATGTCAAAAAAACATGTCCATCTAGAATTTTTGGTATAGAAATGGAGGTTAGAAAAAGAGCATTTCTGACTTGGTTGTTTAGAACTTTCGAACAAATAATAGGAATATATTTATGCAATAATCCTTTTTATGGTATGCATAGTTATGCAATATTTAAAGGGAGCATGCTAATAAAATTTAAAATTTGAAATTTTTAGTGTCTAGAGACAAGTAGTAAAGAGTCATTTTGATAGTTAGAGCTTGAATTTCTGCAGTTATTGCCATGAGAGCACTGAAGGAATCACTTCGTGTTCCTGACAGAATGGGTTGGAACGGAGATCCTTGTGCCCCTACCACGTGGGATGCTTGGGAAGGAGTTACATGTCATTCCATAAAGAACGAGTCAGTCCTTGTGATATCCCAAATGTAAGCATCATTTCTCTCGTAGAAGTTGTCCATATGTATTAGAAAAATCTACTAGGCAATTTGTGGAAGAATTGTGCATTCATCTTCAAAATAATATAATAACTTATAAGTACTTAGTTCTTGGAGTTATAATCAACTTCATTGCGAAATCCAGCAAAGGACTAATAGTGCGGACCTTATTCAACACCGACAGTGAATTTAATTGAGAAAAAAAGGTAAAAGAAAACGGATCTTTTCATCAAAAAGTATTTTCCTGCTACAAAAGAATTTTTATTTTTTTGGTAAGATTTCTCTTTCCTGCACCTACCTCTCTGTCTGCATTTTATAGACTTGACAATAATGTATATGACTATTAGATTGAGACCCATTTCTTTAAAAAAAAAAAAAGGTGTAGCCCACCTTGAGGGCCCTAACCGACCTTGCCCTAGGTCATTGGTTAAGGAGGTAAATCGCAGGTTATGCCTCCCAGAGCTAGGGTGTAAGTGTGGTAAGTCATAACTCTCGCTTGCCACAAGGCCTGAGAGACCCATTTCTTATTAAGAACTATACTTGCTTAGGGTTTTTGGTTCCTAATCGATATGGATTTCCTTAGCACTGCCAACTACTACTAATGATGACTTTGAGCTCTCGTTGGTTTCTAGTTACTTTTTCAAGCATTTGAACTCTACTTTCTCCTAAGAGTATGCATAGTCATCTCACATTGACTGAGCTTCTAATTACTGTCTGAAATCATCCATTTGATTAGTCTTTATTTTACCATCAAAAACTTCTCCATCTCCTACACTCTTTGTGCCATCCTTTTTTAAGATATATTATGAAGTGATAGAAGCTTAACTGATATATTTATTGAACAACTAATTCCATTTCACATTTTGTTATAATTTATTTTTCAGAGATCTTGGTAGTCAAGGCTTGAAGGGGTATATTAGTGACCAAATAGGCCTCTTGACGAATTTGGTAAGCCTGTAAGTATCAACAGTCAATTTCTTATGCATACAATTTTTTTTGTGGATGCATAATCTGCTGCTGGAATAGAAATTATTTATCTCGCGATACATTTCTAAACTATAATCCTGCTAATGAGCATGCAGAGAGAGGAACTAAACCACAAGGATATGTTTTATGTAGCTAATTGGTTATGATAATCAAGTGCAATATACTATTATTGGCTGTTTGGCATTTAGTGTTAATTTCTTAATTATACCAGCATTATGTTCAGAAGTTCTTTTTCTCTAACACTTGACATTGATAAATTGCAATGAAAAAGAATTTACTTTCTTTGAACCTTTTTTGAGTTTAAAAGTTCTTTTTCTCTAACACTTGACATTCATAAATTGCAATGAAAAAGAATTTACTTTCTTTGAACCTTTTTTGAGTTTAAAATAAGATTCTATACAGACCAAGTTTCTTAGGCATCATTCCTCAAAATTTCTGAAAAGCACAGAGTGAAAAAATGAGCTCTAATATTTATGGTTCCGTGTATTTTTTTCTCCTTTTGAATCAATTTTACATCAACATCCGTCGGTGTGCAGGAACTTGAGTTCTAACTCTCTTGGAGGAGATCTGCCCTCTGGCTTGGGCCAAAAATCTCTTGTGAATCTGTAAGATTATATTCTTCCAGTGTTCTTATGTTTGAAATTTTACTTTGTTTGATCTATTTAATATTATAGGACTCCAACTTTTCCCAAAAAAAAATATTTTCTATTCGCTTCAATTTTTCTCTGAAGTCATTTCTCAAAGTAATTTGCATGATAGAAGCTCCCAAAGTTGTTTTGATCTTCAGTCAAGTTGAAGATTTTGGTTTAGTTAGTAACTCTTACTCTTTTACAGAGGGCGTATGCATATAATCTATAAGGCAAAAATATGCTTCGGTCTAGACATACTCAAGAAAAATATTTCAGATTTTTATTTATCCAAATATAGTTTTTTAGTGAATTGGTGCTACATATATGTTGTCTGCCTTCTCTATTCTCACAGTCAATTCTTCCTTCTTTGCTGATGCAGGGATTTATCATATAATAAGTTTACTGGGGTTATACCAGATAGTTTGACTTCATCCACTTTGCAGCTTGTGTAAGTAAATGGACTAACTGCAGAGAGGGTTTCTGATCTTGGAGAAATATATTGTTACCTTATATCTATCTTAAAACAGATAATTTTAGACATCACTTAATTTGAGTGTTTTAAATGTAGCCTTATAACTGCCTTTGAATAGCGATTTGTGAGAAGAGTATGAACTTTTAAGGATAGATTAAAAGAACATCATCTTTTCACGTTCTACACAGCATTAAATTTGCTCACTAACTCTCATTTAAGTTATCTAAATCGCATTATTTTGATTAGGTTATTGAATTATAACTTACTGGGAGGCCGAGTACCTGATGAACTTTATTCAATTGGGGTTCATGGTGGAGCTATTGAGTATGTCAATCTGTTCTACTTATTTGATGTATTAATTTTTTCCATTCATTGTTTAATTCTAAGACCCATAATCTATTTTGCCTGCTGACTTCTCCTGTATAATGTTTTATACATATTGGCTTGTTTACCTATTTACTTTACTACTATACTATACTATACTGTTAAAGTTACTGCTAGCATATGGATTCTTATGAAAAATATGAATGATAAAACCGCAAGTAGCAACTAGCAAGGATCTGAGTATAAGCATATGATAATGATAGGATTATGTCATCCGTGGTATAAGAATGCTGATGTTTGTCCAAATCAAATTAGTTCCTAGTTGTTGGAGACTCTTGTACTGTGATATTTCACTAATTTTCCTGGAGGTAATTTACCCCAAGGACTGTTGCTAGGTTTCCCTTTAATTTTAAATCTACAATATCAATGTTAGGCTTCATTTAATTTCCTTCCAGCTGTGTCTGTTATTCTAGTCATGAATTCAATTGTTTTGTCGAACCTCTTTTTAGCCATTATTACTCTTCTAGGACTAGGCACCTTTTTCCTTCAATTCTCAACTGTCAGAAAAAATCTGTATAAATTAGAACTATTACAAGGCATTATGTCCCGCTTTTGCATCATTCGCCTATTGCAAGGTAATTCAAAGCATCTGATTATGGATACATAAAATAAAAATTGCAGTTGTTGTAAGTATATAACCAGTGGATACATATTTGCTTATCTCTTATTGGTGTTCAGTGTTGATCATGTGGTAGATATGCAGTTTATCCTCTACCCTAGAAAAGTTCCATGGCATATGACAGTTCATGGGTTGGGAGAATGCTAGGCAAGCTTTCATAAAGTTGATGGGATTTCAAACACACGAGTTTATGTTTAGTTCTATTTTTCTAATGTCAGCTTCAATTCTTTATTCTTCAAACCTTATAGAAGTCTCTTTTCTTATCTGAGACTTGTGTTACTTTCACAGCCTTTCTGGCAACAAAGGCTTGTGTGGTGGTGTACCTTCATTGCCTGATTGTCCATTATTTTGGGGTAAAAATGGCTTATCTACTGGTGGCAAAGTTGCTATCGGTCTAGCATGTCTATTTTCATTATCGCTGCTGTTGCTTGGGATGTACTATTGTTGTTTCTGGAGGAGGCGTAATGACTATGACTTTGGTCTACCTCATGAATTAATGTGTAAGTTTTTCTCTAACTAGTATCCGTGCATATCGATATGTTATCTACTTAAATTCTTTGATACCTGCTGTGTACACAAGGAACATTCCACTCTTACACCTGTCATTATTGGTCCTAACAAAATATTCGTGTTTTGTGGATTTTAAAGTTGTCTCTTGTTTACTTCTGAGGTAAAGGCTCATCTTTCAGCTTTTTATATGCCAATCGTTCGTACCTTCTGTTTGTGTTCACCAAAACTTTTGTCCCAACATGCGAACGACTTGGGTTTTGTTGACAAAGTTTGTGTAATCGATCAACCATAGTTTCACTTCTGATTAAATCGGCTGCCATCAAATCAGAATCATATGCAACTCATTGGTTCTTGTATATTTTTGCACCTTTGCTCGCATCATGTATTGATTTGAACATTGCTTTGTTTAATTATCATCATCTTGTTCAGCTCTTGCTGCAAAGAGAAACAGATATCACCGGCAGAAATCCTTGATGACCCTTGAAATGGAGAGTCAACATGCCAAAGGATTTATACCAACTTACAGTTAATTAATTAGCATTTTCAAGTGAAGGAGAAGAAGTTTTTTTTTTTTTTGATTGGGGTCAGGTCACCAAGATGATGTAGATAACAATGTTGATACGAAGTGCACAGAATACCTTGTTTTTAAAGAGTGGCACCACTGCTTGAAAGGATAAGTCTTTGGCTGTCTCCGATCAATTGTATTCCAAAGCCACATTCTATCTATCTGTAAAGAGTAACGAATCTCAGTCTATACATGGAACAAATTAATAAAGGTCCCTCATTGTATTACTACCAGTTTTGACTGTCTCCGATCAATTGCATCCCAAAACTACATTCTATAAATATGCATTTTGTAATAGCTATTTTTAGGTAGAGATGGCAATGGGTAGGGTATGGATTGGGTTTGGAAATTCATACCCTACTCACTAGAGATTTATATTTTTTTATACCTATTTAAAATTCATTACGTATTTTAATTTTAATAATTTATTTTATTTTTTTGGAGATATATATATATATATATATATATATATATATATATATATATATATATATAATACTTGTTCAACAATAATATAAGTATCTAATTGTAATTTTTTCATGAACTTCACATATAATATAATAATTAACAATTCCTGCGCAACATAAAAATATCAAAATGAAATAAAAGTATAACAATGAAGTATAAGTAAATTTCAATTGTCCAAAAATAAACAAATATGAAAGAGTTTACTTGTCCAAAATTATATATTTTTAAAATTTAAATACAATAATTTAAAAAAGATTAATGGGTATATGAGTCGGGTATGAGTTTTTCTACAATATACATACCATACCCATACACATGTTAGATTTCTAAATTTACACTCATACTCTACCCACAAACTCATTGGATCGGGTAATATCCACCCATTTGTGTTAGATATCCAACGGATTTCAGGTTCGTAGATATTATTGTCATCCCAATTTTTAGGAGAATGTGTAGTTAAAAATTAGAGAAAATATGGATTTATATACAAAATTATTTTATAGAATAACGTGTGGTTGAAAATGAATTTTTGAGAAAATGATACAAATTAAGATGATGTCGCTTTCTAATAAATAACTTTAATGTATGTCAAACACATCTACACTACTTTAAAAAGTATGGATGTTGAAGAATCTTTCACATTCCAATTTTACTCTCATATTTTTTCTTTTATACCAACTAAACCCTTTTCCCAATTAATTACTTAGAGTTCATCATATATTTAGTTATATATCTATTTTATCCTTAGACCTTTATTTAATAACATTAAATAATTCATTACATTTATTGTTTAACAATTTAAGAAATTATGATATAATTTCATATTATTATACTTTCTCATTTATTTAGTATTAAATTAATTTATTATCAAATAATTTGCAATGTTGTAATATGATTTCATATTATTATTCTCATGTTACTATCTTTTTCGTTTATTTAATTTAATCTACATCTACAATAATAACAAAACAACAATAATAAAAGTGTGAATGAGTGGAAAACCTTTGATATTACATTTAAAATTTAATTTATTTTCATTAAATATTATTAGTTATTATTTTAATCTACAATACATTTAGATATTTTTATTTTTTTCAATAACACTCTTAATTTTTATTAAAACCAATAATTAATTCATAAGAAAAAAATAATTATATTTTAATTAAGAATATAAATAAATAATTTCAAAACTAAAATTTTGGTTTAAACTTACATTTTTTATTTTATTTAAAAAATATGCTCTCTTTATTAATTTTACCTTATCATTCACCATTTAAAAAAGACGTGCGAAGCACGTACTAATTACTAGTACAAGAAAAAAGTAAGAACTAAATATCAATTTAAATGGTTCCTACAAATTAATAATGTTGCAAGATTAAATATTTTATTTTAAAAATCACATCTCGTTTTCATTAATTTCGACGTAAAGTTAAATAAAATTTTATTTGATGTCAAGTGAGTTATTTTTTAGTTAAATTTATCTATTGTTATTTTTGAAATTCCATCCACTCAATGATGGTTTGAATAATTTTAATTTTAATTTTAATCTTAATCTTAATATATATAAAAGTAGAATAGTCGTCACCAAGATACACACATAGTTTCCCGCCAAAAAAAACTTTCTAAATTTGAAACTTTTTTGCTAAAAAATAATATATTAAATATTTGAACAATTATTAATTTATATGTGCCATTAATTACATTGTCATCCGTACTGTGCTATTAATAACATCAAAATGTTATTTTTTCTATTTTGTTATTATTCTTTTAATAATTATTATATTATTTTGAAATTGAGAAATATATAATATGAGTATCAAATTAAAAATTACAGTGAGAAGTTTAATGCAAGCTAACAAGTAAGAGCAAATTATAAATATATTTTCCGTAAAATCATATAAAAAATTAAAGGTATGTTTTATTTTATATTTTATGTTTTTCCTCAATATCTAATTTATTTTAAATTATATCATTTAAGTTCTATAATATTATCTATAATTAGTTAACTAAACGCATTTTAGTCATAAATGATTAATTTTTGTTCTGATTTTTCTCATCAAATTAAAATAAATAATAACTATACGAATTTTTAAGGAAAATCCAATTATGTTGGGTTAATTTTACAAACTTAAGATTTCTTCAATTCCTTCATTATTTTCACGTTATTTTTATTTATTTACTGATTTTTTTCATTTTTCTATTTTTCATTATAAAGTTAAATAACTAAAATATGGAAAAATATATTACAGATTTTAACAATTAGTTCATATAATTCCTATTAAACAATTGATCAATATGTAATTTTTATTAAAATAATAATGTAACAATATGAATAAAGAAATTGTCAGTATGAAGAAAGATGAATCAATTAATGTAACAATATTTATTGAAATTAATGATTATTTTTTAGAAAAATATTTGAAATTAATAATTAATGCATAAACAATCAAATTATACAAAAAATTTTATCATACACCTCTTTTTGGGAAGAATATAATAAAAAATAATATATGAAAAGAAAAGTGTCGATCTTAAGGACATTATGTAAGTTGAGTTTTATCAATTTATTTTAATATATGAATTAGGAAATATCAATTAATGCATGTAGTAAATGATTTAAGGATTTTTGAAAAAAATATCTATAAAAAGTCAAATTATAGATTATTATTTTTTATTTTGATAATTACTGCATTATTTTGAAGTCGAAAAATATGCAATATGGGTGTCAAATCCAAGTTTTCAACGAGAAATTTAATACAAGATAAGAAATGAGAGTAAATTCTAAACATATCATTCGTGAAATCATCTTAAATATTAAATGTAAAATTTTTACTTATACTTTACTTTTTCCAACATCCAATCTTTTTAATTTATCTCATTTATTTAAATCCTAAAATGATACCTATCAATTTTTACCTAAATTTAATTTGACTTAAATGATTAATTTTGAATTTTTTCTTATCAAATTGAAAAAATAATAGATATTTGATATTTCTAAATAAATTCAATTAAATCATTTAATTTTCTACAACTTTAAGTTTCGATAAATTCATTTATTCAATTTGTAAAATAGAAGGTGTTAACAAAATCATTCTATTTAAAAATAGAATATGGTCAACTCGTTTATTTAACATGCACAAAAATAGTAATATGCAATTGTGAAAAATGAGTTTTAAAGAATGTGTGGTTGAGAATGAACATTGAAAAAAATTATTTTCGAAAAATAAATTTTATACGAATAAGTGATAAAGTCTTATATCTTGTGAGTTAAATCACCATTTATAAATTAAGATGTATGATGATTTTTATTTATTTTTAGTACATAAAGTTAATTATATTTGTAATATTCATTCAACAAGATTTAATTAAAATTTGTATTTCGTATTATTTATTTATTATATTCATTTATAAATAAGTCTGCTTATAAGTTTGTCACGAATAAGTTTAAAAAAATTGCAATATTTAATTTAAATTCATTAATTTTTTTCGGGGGAAGTAATGGTAATTTAAAAAGTTCAAATTTTGGTTAACTACGATACGTGCTGTACAGCTATTTAATTGCATTGTGTATTGGGACACAAGTTTAAGATTTGGGGAGACGAAATTTCAGCTTCAAATCTCTGTAATGTAGTTTGCACTTACATTCTTTGGGTTAATAGCACAAAACGTCCTTACTTTTGACATGCATTGTACAAAACGTCCCAACGTTATGATTTTTTACGCTAAACGTCTCAATCTTTACATTTTCTTGTTGGTGACATCATTTTCGTCAAATTTAACCCCAACATTTAACACATGCAAGGGCATTTTCGTTAATCAATGACGTCCTAACAAAATAAGTATCTACTATACAAAAGTCAAAACAAAATGTTTAATAAATGAGCATATGATACATCATAAGAAAGAAAGATGGTTGAATTTGTCAACGCAAAAAACGAAGTGCAATTCGGAGTTGTAGATCAAAAGTTATACACTTTTAAAGACAATGACCTTTAAATCAAATACGGAATGACTAAACTAAAAGAAAAGTAAAATTTGAGAACTAATTAGCAAGAAAATCTAAAGGTATGGACGTTATTCGTCAAAAAAATGAACGTAGGGACGTTATTCGCCAAAAAAATGAACATGGGGACTTTTTTTCCACAATGAGTGTCAAACGTAGGGACATTTTGTACCAATTACCCAAATATGAATTACCAGCTTTTGATTTTGACGAAAATGCCCTTGCATGTGTTAAATGTTGGGGTTAAATTTGACGAAAAGGATGTCTCCAACAAGAAAATGTAAATGTTGGGACGTTTAGCGTAAAAAATCACAATGTTGTGACGTTTTGCACAATACATGTCAAAGGTAGAAACGTTTTGTACTATTGACCCTACATTCTTTTCATATCCTCACTTTTCATTTATTGCACTGTACGCCTGTCTTTTGGAGGTCAAGTTTATTCTCCTTCATTCTTTGTATTATTTCATTTTATGATATTAACATAGTAGAGAAATTCTAACTCTCATTGACCTTCGTAGGTGGTACCTAAAAACCCAACAAGGATGTTCGGACGTCCAAAAAAAAAAAAAAGATAAGTTTAAGACTTGGTCAATTTTCTCTATAATTTTAATTGGAATTAGTAATTGAAACTGTAAATATAATTTAGGTTGTGTTCGATAGCAATTTTTTTTCTGTGAAAAAGAATTTCAACATTTTTCAAGTTGCATGGAAAATAAAAATCAATAAGGCACTAGAACCAATTTTTCATGGAAAATAGACTCAAACATGCATTAATGTGTTGTACCATAGAAAATAATTTTAGGAAAAATATAGTGTATCAAATAATTAGGGTGGAAAATTTAGGTGGAAAGTTGATTTTTCATGGAAAATAAAAGGATATCAAACACAACCTTAAATTTATTGTCAACGATTATGGAGATTGGACAGAGATTTGAAAAGGGAAAGTCTTTTTATTTAATTTTTACTTTTTAATGGTTGAACAATAATAGTAATACTGTAGCAGTTATAACTTAATTTCCTATTCAATTGGTAAGTCAAATAAACTTTATAAATTAGTTTATAAACAATACAATTTTAAAATTACTTTTTAACTACAGACATTTTTTCTCTCAGTTTTTCAACAACATATTTTACCTTAAAATCATAAATAAACCAGCTAATAAATCACTATAATGTTACCAAACATAAGTTTATTTATGTTTTTAAGGTCAAATGTATGGTTAAAAAATGGAACGAGAAAATATGTATAGTTAAAAGTGGTTTGAGAAATTTTGTTGTTTATAAATTGTGATTTTTGCGTCTGTTCTGTAACACTGTAGCAATTATAAATTGATTTATTTATATTTTTGAGGTAAAATATGTTGTTGAAAAGTTGAAAAGTAAAATATATATGCTTAAAAAATGGTTTGCAATTTTGTGTATAAATTATAATGATTGCATTAAAGAACATATGTTAAGTTGCATATCTTGAGAAGGATATATTTAACAAAATTTATAAGCATGTAAATTTTTTTAGGAAAACTCACAAATAACTATGGTAGTAATATCTTATAATAGTAATGAGAAGTGATAATTAAGGATGGCAATGGGGCAGGTTCGGGATGGGGATGCTAATCCCCGATCCCGTCCCGTCAGATATTTATCATCCCTATCCCCACTTAGGCGGGGAGGGGGCGGGTGTAGCGACCAAGAATTTTTACGCGATTAATAATTATTTTAATAGAAAATCGTGTCGCTACTATTTCACCCATTTTTATTAAGTTAACGCCACGACGTATTCGTATAGCCAAGTCAAGAAATAATCGAGATCGTTCGATTTTAAATTAAATTCCGAATTTCTAAAAATATCTCCATTCTCTTGATTTAAAGTATATTAAGTCCAAGTACTTAATTCAATGTTATCCCAATATTTATTTATACAAAAATTATTTTTATTATTGAAATTAAGAAAATATATGCAAGCATGAGAGGTTCCATTATATATAATAATTATGAGAATCTTAATTTAATAAATATGGAAAAGTATATGAATGAATTATATACTCCATTATATGTAATCATGAAGAGCATAATATTTGTATAAATATGGAAAAGTATATGAATGAATTATATACTCCATTATATGTAATCATGAAGAGCATAATATTTGTATAAATATGGAAAAGTATATGAATGAATTATAGACTCCATTTATGTAATCATGAAGAGCATAATATTTGTATAAATATGGAAAAGTATATGAATGGTTGATAAGATTCCATTATATGTAATCATGAAGAGCATAATATTTGTATAAATATGGAAAAGTATATGAATGGTTGATAAGACTCCATTATATGTAATCATGAAGAGCATAATATTTGTATAAATATGGAAAAGTATATGAATGGTTGATAAGACTCCATTATATGTAATCATGAAGAGCATAATATTTGTATAAATATGGAAAAGTATATGAATGGTGCTTTACTTTAAGAAAATGATGTGTTAAAATTAATAGAATTGAATGATTATGTTTACAATATGCCAACTTTATACATCTATTTAAACCCATCTCTTTTACACACAACTCTACACATATACACTTATTTCCAATCTCTTGACAAAATCCACAAGTAAGAGAAATTCAAGGTGGTCAAGAAAGTTTTGGTCCATTTACTACTACACTTCATTTTAATCTTTTAAAAGGTAAGTATATCTTATGTTTTTATGAAAAGTAAGTATGTTTTTATGAAAGGTAAATACACCTTATGTTTTTATGAAAAGTAAGTATGTTTTTATGACAAGTAAGTATATCTTATGTTTTTATGAAAAGTAAGTATGTTTTTATGAAAGGTAAATACACTTTATGTTTTTATGAAAAGTAAGTATGTTTTTATGACAAGTAAGTATATCTTATGTTTTTATGAAAAGTAAGTATGTTTTTATGAAAGGTAAATACACCTTATGTTTTTATGAAAAGTAAGTATGTTTTTATGACAACTAAGTATATCTTATGTTTTTATGAAAAGTAAGTATGTTTTTATGAAAGGTAAATACACCTTATGTTTTTATGAAAAGTAAGTATGTTTTTATGACAAGTAAGTATATCTTATGTTTTTATGAAAAGTAAGTATGTTTTTATGAAAGGTAAATACACCTTATGTTTTTATGAAAAGTAAGTATGTTTTTATGACAAGTAAGTATATCTTATGTTTTTATGAAAATGTTTGGATCATTGATATGAAATCAATCTCACAAGATTGTTATGGGTTCCATATGATATGTTTATGATTATGCTAAGGGGACCGGAGTTTAGTAGCGCTACACATAAGAATTCTTGCCATTTAAGTTCGGTAAAATTCTTGTGTCTCCCTATGTTTATGAGTATTTCGATCCTATCCTATGTTATGATGAAAATGATCCATATGCTTTCAAAAGAAAATTTATGCTTGGTATACTTACTGGGATTTTATAAATCTCACTCCACGATATTTACCATTTTCAGATAATTGAAGGTTCGAGGCGGTCAACATGGAAGTGGCAAAAGTGGTTAAGATTGATGAGATAATTATGTTGAACTTTATGTAAGAAAATTATGTTCTATTTTTATTCACAAATAAAATTATGGGATTCTAATTATTCTTTTGAATAATTTTACATTACTATTTAAGTCTCGATAATATGATATGAGTCACTTTTAGTGGCACTCGAATGGTCGAGAATTCGGGTCGTCACAGTTGGTATCAGAGCAAAGAGTTTTAAAAACGATTCTGTAGATTTTTGAAATTTTATTTCTTTAAAAAAAAAAAAAAAAAAATCACTATTCACGTGAACAGTAAAACGACGTGCTATTCATGATGAACAGTGAACGAAATCACTATTCATTATAAAAAAAAAAAGTTGAATTTTCACATGTCAAGTATGGTTATGATTTTGAAAAGTATGATGAAATTTGATGTGCGAATTTCAAGGACAAAATTCATTTTAAGTAAGGAAGTTTGTAATGTCCTGAAAATTTTATGGAATATAATTAGTTAGTGATATGATGTTTATATTGATGTCTTTGATAAATTTCTAGAAGTTCGGGGACTAAAGGAAAAATAAGATTTGACGATAAATTTTATTTGGGTTAAGTTATTAATTATTGATGGGGAGATAATTACTATATCGATATTGGATTTGTTTTGAAGACTGTGATTAATTAGGAATTATGATTCAAGAAAATGTTGATTTGGATACAACCACATTAAATTATTGTTGATTAAAGGAAAATAAGATTATATGAAATATTTTAACTCATCACTCTACTATGTCACTCTCAACGTATTGACTCCTCGAACCAGGTATGTTATATGCTTTGCAAGTCATTTACGATTTTATTAAGACATGTTAAGTATGAAATCTTCATATGTTATGAATCTTTAAGTGAAATATACATGTTGAGTATGATATGAATTGATAGAAGCCTGAATTTTAATTTATTCCTTTTTATGTAGAATCATGAGACATAGAGGATATTGATATGAATTTTGGTTCATATTAAGCTTAGTAAGACTGACTAAATTAGAAAAATAAGTTGGTTCGTAACTTTTGCCAAAAAATATATGGAATAATATATTAAACAAACAAAATTAATAATGAATTTGTACAATAATTTATCCCTTTATCACTACCTTTGTGTAAAAACAAGGGAAAAACTGTGGATGGTTATTAGTACTTCCTCTTCAAGTTTCAATTTTCGGTTCAATAATTTATCCCTTTATCACTACCTTTGCTTAAAAGCAAGGAAAAACTGTGGATGATTATTGGTACCACTCTTCAAGTTTCAATTCTGAAAAAAATTCGGAAAGAAAGAAAGAGAACGGGTGTTGAGCATAATGGGAATAATATGACTTAAGAATGATTTTCAAAATAATTGTTGTCCTCGAGTTTAGAAATGATGAACCTTAAATGGACTTTGCATAATTGATTTTAGACATGGCACTAAGTATAAGAAGTCAACAGAAATGATTAGAAATATGTTCAGATTATCTATCATTTAGATTTAATGAGAAATAGCGAGCCAATTTTATGAAGTTTTATGAGATGTTAAGATTATAAGTGATATGATTTTAATGAGACTTTTATGAGAAGCATTATGAAGTTAGAGATTTAAAGATTTGGTTATTGGGAATTAAGTAATGGCTATTATGTTGAGTAAGTGAATTATGCCTCTATATTGAAGAGAAATTTATTATGAACTTTGGCCTTGTGATTAAATTTTGGGAATATGATTTATGACTTATAAATATAAGTATGAGTAATATTTTGAGCCAATTAAGGTATTGAAGGAAGTGATATTGTGATATTGACGACTATGATTTGAAATTTCTATGTTGAGGAATTATGAATTGATTTTCTGGAATATTTTTTTATGATATTGAAGTTTGATGAAATTGTGGTCAATTTTTAGATCGTTGTGATCAAATGTGGAATTATTTATTATTGTGAGTTATGAAGTATGCTTACGGTTTGAATAAGTCCAAATTTCAAAGGAAACTCTGCCTAGAATTTTATCGTTTGGAATTAAGAGCATAGTATGGTATGCAATCACTAAGAGAATTGAGGTTAGACATGCAAATTCATTTACATCACAAACGAGATTTAGTAGATGATAACAGAGATATTATTATTTTCTCGTAAGGAGAACACACAAGAGTCACACTGGAAAGAAATACATGAAACACGCAAAAGCAAAAGAAAGCAACATGGGAAATTCCTCAAATTGAGAGATGTGTTTCCGGAGTAGCCGTATCCTACCACCTCTGACCTTTTGAGGAAATAAAGAAACCTTCAAAGAGGTGTGTTTCGAGAATAAGAATACTCCGTAATCTACCACCTGGAACCTTTGAGGTACACACAAGATTTAAACATTAAGGAAATCCTAGGAAATTAGAGGGGTGTCTCGAGAGTAAGAATACTCCGTACTCTACCCCCACCTATTCTAAGATTCATAAAGTTAAGTTTACATTAACCGGACTCCATTTTCGCTTGATTCCCCTTCTTTGTGACCAATCTATCTTAACCCCTGCTGGATCTTGTATTGAGATATATGACTGCAGCTTATCCAGTAGTTCATCAATAGTAGGAGCAGAAATAAGGAGCCTTCTGGAAAATGGAGAGATGAATCCCTGTTCCACAGCATAATCAAGAAAGGTTAACAAGCCATCAAAGAAATTGTTAACATTCAGAAGCCCAATAGGCTTAGTATGGAGATCTAGTTGAGCCCACGAGGTAATGTTAAAGATTTCTTCTAAGGTACCAAAACCTCCGGGCAGGGCTATAAAGGCATCAGAACCATATAGCATACAAGTTATGCGTTCATGGATGGATAAGGTTTGAACTTCATGCCCTCGTGTTTTTCCTGCAACATCTACCAAAGGGACAGGTATGACACCGATTACTTTTGATTTCTCTGCAAGAGCAGATTGGGAAACACAACCCATTAGACCACTGCTACCACCCCCATACACAAGAGTGACACCTTTTTCCCCCAGTTTCTTTCCAAGATCTACGGCCGCTTCTAGATAACTGAAGCCTTTCCCCACTTTTGATCCACAAAATACACAAATAGTTTTGATCTGTCGAAGTTTTGGTGCTTCCATCTTTGATAGTATAGAAGAGAAAACTTACGAAGAAGATGTGATTTTGGGATGCCTGAACTATGAAATATGTTTGGCTATTTAAAGCCGGAAAAACTTACTGTTTTTGATTGATTCTGAAAAAGTAAAGATTTACTTTTGACAAAATCGGCCAACTTTTGACTGTTTTACCAAAGATATCACCTTTCGGTGATTTATTTCCAGCTTTATCAAACCTCGAGAAAGGAAAATATATTTATTTCCAGCTTTATCAAAACTCGAGAAAGGAAAATATATTTTATTTCCAAAACGCGTGAAAGAAAACAGCAAAATATTTTAAATGTGTATCAAGAGATTTACCTTATATCATTGATGAACTGCCAGAAGCCTCATTTTGTAAAACAGACTGGCAAACAGGATCTTTTGCTATTATATTTTGGAGACTATAACGATTTTTGTCCTCGTTAAACTGAGCGTATAAGGAGAGAAGTTCACGTTGCACATAACCACTTGGGTGCGTCTCAAGAGTCAGTCGAATATCATCCAAAGACTCCTTACTCAGTCCACCCTTTATGAATTTGATTTTATCATCCTGATTAGTAGAAGAATATCCTACTGTTTTGCAACGAGTATCACAGTTCCAACGAGCACATTTGTAGCAACCATTCAGCCTTTTTGCTCTTCGTTTCTTTGCGAAGGTGCTTTTGCCTAAACCAGGCATGTGCTTTGGAAATGTCATAGGTAATTCACCAGATAGTCGAACCTTTGCTTCGATCAACCAGCGAACATCTTCTGAAACACCATGAGCCATCAGCAACCTCAATCTTTCGAGTCTTATTCGATAAATTTTCCTCAGATCATTCATTGAAAGACTGGAATAATACTTGCGAATGTTTGTAAGAATGATATCCATGTTTTGATGGATCTAACCTCTTCCCAGCATGAACTATTTAAAAGCATTAAGGATCGGAGGAAATCCGCGTGATATTGATTCCAGCAAGAAAGCGCGGAATAGAATAATGGAAAAGAGGGAACAAGAGTTATGCGCCGTTTACTTTCTTGATAAAAGGAAGATTTGATGATGACGGGATTTGAGATATGGAATATTTTCTTGGATTTTGGGTACTGATATTTTGATATAATAATCAAGGTATTGAAATAATACGGGGATACGTGAAAGTGAAATAAGGACTGTATTGAATCAGGATTAATAAGTTTGTGCAAGTGAAAGGAATACCTTACGGGAAATGTTATGATATTTGAGTTAAGAATTTTAATTATTTGGGAGATATTTGTTTATTGAATTTTGCAGAAATTTTGGGTTACAAATATTGGAAAGATAAACTGATGATTATGTTGATATGTGAATAACATGTTTGGGTATATTACATAGAAAATATTCAGGTAATCGTTTTAATTATTTTGGGATATTTGGTGATAAGAAGAAATGACAAATTATTATGGTATGATATGTTAGTAAAGATTTATTGAAATTTTAGAGATATTAATACGAATATTTGAGGTTACATGATACGATGATAAGTGACAGGTTACATGAGTACTACAAGATATGATGAAATATCACATACGATTGGGAATTTTCATTTTGATTCAGAAGAATTTATGAGTAGACATATGTCTATTATTGATAGAAAAGTTCATGTCTTAAGAAAACAAATTGATGCATTTAGTCAAAGTCCAGTGGGTTAAATATGGTTGGGTTAAATATGGTAGCGATGATGCTACATAAGAAGAAGAAGAAGAGATTCTGATTAAGTGTTCAGAAATCATAAGATCAAGTAAGTTTAATTTCGAGGACGAAATTATTTTAAGGGGGTAAGTTTGTAGCGACCAAGAATTTTTACGCGATTAATAATTATTTTAATAGAAAATCGTGTCGCTACTATTTCACCCATTTTTATTAAGTTAACGCCACGACGTATTCGTATAGCCAAGTCAAGAAATAATCGAGATCGTTCGATTTTAAATTAAATTCCGAATTTCTAAAAATATCTCCATTCTCTTGATTTAAAGTATATTAAGTCCAAGTACTTAATTCAATGTTATCCCAATATTTATTTATACAAAAATTATTTTTATTATTGAAATTAAGAAAATATATGCAAGCATGAGAGGTTCCATTATATATAATAATTATGAGAATCTTAATTTAATAAATATGGAAAAGTATATGAATGAATTATATACTCCATTATATGTAATCATGAAGAGCATAATATTTGTATAAATATGGAAAAGTATATGAATGAATTATATACTCCATTATATGTAATCATGAAGAGCATAATATTTGTATAAATATGGAAAAGTATATGAATGAATTATAGACTCCATTTATGTAATCATGAAGAGCATAATATTTGTATAAATATGGAAAAGTATATGAATGGTTGATAAGATTCCATTATATGTAATCATGAAGAGCATAATATTTGTATAAATATGGAAAAGTATATGAATGGTTGATAAGACTCCATTATATGTAATCATGAAGAGCATAATATTTGTATAAATATGGAAAAGTATATGAATGGTTGATAAGACTCCATTATATGTAATCATGAAGAGCATAATATTTGTATAAATATGGAAAAGTATATGAATGGTGCTTTACTTTAAGAAAATGATGTGTTAAAATTAATAGAATTGAATGATTATGTTTACAATATGCCAACTTTATACATCTATTTAAACCCATCTCTTTTACACACAACTCTACACATATACACTTATTTCCAATCTCTTGACAAAATCCACAAGTAAGAGAAATTCAAGGTGGTCAAGAAAGTTTTGGTCCATTTACTACTACACTTCATTTTAATCTTTTAAAAGGTAAGTATATCTTATGTTTTTATGAAAAGTAAGTATGTTTTTATGAAAGGTAAATACACCTTATGTTTTTATGAAAAGTAAGTATGTTTTTATGACAAGTAAGTATATCTTATGTTTTTATGAAAAGTAAGTATGTTTTTATGAAAGGTAAATACACTTTATGTTTTTATGAAAAGTAAGTATGTTTTTATGACAAGTAAGTATATCTTATGTTTTTATGAAAAGTAAGTATGTTTTTATGAAAGGTAAATACACCTTATGTTTTTATGAAAAGTAAGTATGTTTTTATGACAAGTAAGTATATCTTATGTTTTTATGAAAAGTAAGTATGTTTTTATGAAAGGTAAATACACCTTATGTTTTTATGAAAAGTAAGTATGTTTTTATGACAAGTAAGTATATCTTATGTTTTTATGAAAAGTAAGTATGTTTTTATGAAAGGTAAATACACCTTATGTTTTTATGAAAAGTAAGTATGTTTTTATGACAAGTAAGTATATCTTATGTTTTTATGAAAATGTTTGGATCATTGCTATGAAATCAATCTCACAAGATTGTTATGGGTTCCATATGATATGTTTATGATTATGCTAAGGGGACCGGAGTTTAGTAGCGCTACACATAAGAATTCTTGCCATTTAAGTTCGGTAAAATTCTTGTGTCTCCCTATGTTTATGAGTATTTCGATCCTATCCTATGTTATGATGAAAATGATCCATATGCTTTCAAAAGAAAATTTATGCTTGGTATACTTACTGGGATTTTATAAATCTCACTCCACGATATTTACCATTTTCAGATAATTGAAGGTTCGAGGCGGTCAACATGGAAGTGGCAAAAGTGGTTAAGATTGATGAGATAATTATGTTGAACTTTATGTAAGAAAATTATGTTCTATTTTTATTCACAAATAAAATTATGGGATTCTAATTATTCTTTTGAATAATTTTACATTACTATTTAAGTCTCGATAATATGATATGAGTCACTTTTAGTGACACTCGAATGGTCGAGAATTCGGGTCGTCACAGTGGGTATGCCATAATCCCGATTTATTATATATATATTTGTTCATTAATGTCTTTTTATAATGAAATTCCTTTAAACTGCTCCTCGATCGACTAAATCAAAAAGTTTACATGTACATCATAAAAGTATGACCAAGCAGAATAGTAAAGATATTTATAGTTATTAAATGATGATAATACATAAGAGAACAACTAATTTTGATATTTTGATATTTGTTCATGCTTAAAGAAAATTATATAAAAGTGATTATTTTATTTTCTATGAATATTGATATTTTCGAGTAATGCTTAGTTATACAAATTATTTTCTTAAAATATGATTATTTTACAAAATTTCCATTTAACATCTATAAAGAATGATTAAAAAAATAAAAAAAACTCATAATAACTTTTATAGAGCAGAGCAAGTTTAATTGTGTTAAGAATTATGTTTGGAGATAATGAGATGAGACTTGAGAGTGAGATATGGAGAGAAGTATAGAGTTGAAATATGGCTTGATTTTGAAATTATATATTTGAGCGTCGGGTGATTTAAAACACTTTTAATTTGATTGAATTTATTAATTGGGGATAATTTCCGGCTGGGGAAGAGGATTTGAAAACAATCCCCATCCCCATTCCCATCTCAATCCATCACCAATTGGAAATATTCTTTCATCCTCATCTTCACCCCATTTCCGTCATTGAGGGGGATTTCCCTTCCCGTTCGGGACCGGTCTCCGTCTGGTTCGGGGATTTCTTGTCCCATTATCATCCCTAGTGATGATGTATCTGTTGAATATTGGTTTAATAATACGAGAAATTGGTTAAGTATTGAAAACCGACTAAATCGACATCGTGTCGACTTCGACCAAATATTCAAACACAACCCAATCCGTTTAGGCAAACTAGTTTGCCACTTCGCCGCTTCGGGGCGCACAAACGGGGATCTTGAAACCAATATCGGATGAATGAGAAATTACGGAAAATGATATAAAATATGGTCAAATTTTTTTCCTATGCGATTGCACGATTTCAATACCGTGCGATCACACGTCAAAATGATTAAATCTCTGTTTGGCGTAAAGCCTGTGGTCGCACGGCTTATAACCGTGCAGTCGCACGGTTGTCCGAAAAAGGTGTGTCTTTTGAAAGAGTTGCATGGTTGGAAGGGTTGATCCGCACCACTTCGTCAATAACCTTTCATAATCTATAAAAAGGATCCTTGGGGTGTCCTAAAATACACACCAATGATATGCAATATCATTATCATTGTCACCTCTCTTCTTAAATCAAATTCTTGCATATTTGTTGCATTATTTTGATTTTTCTTGTTCATTTCATTTTTGAGTAAATAAGTCGAAATTCTCGTTCATTGTACTTGTGTTTTGGAGTGCTACAAACGCAACTTGAAGTCGTTGTATCTTGAGAGTCAATTGCCATAAACTGTTGACACCTTTACGGGAAAAATTTGACTTAAGGACAAAATGTTCAATACTTGTCTCGACTTTGTCCCTTTCTTCTTTCTTCTTGTTTTTCGTGTCATTATTCCGTCCATTTGTAGGCACGAAGTTCATATATAATATATTATATTTTCTTTGACGTCACTATATATAAAATATTCCAACCGTATCTATGTTATGATTTGAAATCTGCTGTGAGAATGGTTGTCTCCTTGGTTGTTACCTCCACTAAAAAATTGACACAATACTACATTAACTTTTTCCTATTTGGTAGTAAGAATAAATATAGTGATTTGTCCATTTTTCAGTAATGAGACGTATCAATAGAAAGCAAATCTCATCTCACATTTAATAGGTTGGACGTAAGATCTTTTATTAGAAGGGATAAGATTATGTTGGAAGTATAGACAAGGCCAAGCCAACCAAAGAGGAAGGGGCCCTTTTCATGGTTTCGGCCTTTAGCTCTCCACTTTGGACCCTTTTGTTCAAGTTTCCTTAAATGCTGCGTGTTACAACATTTCCAAAGATGTACGTAGGTTTATCCGTCTGATCATTAAGGAAATCAAAATATGGTTTGTGATATGTGGATCATGCTTGGTGAGGCATCATACGAAAGGAGGGTACGGGTCGAAGCGGTGGGTTGGCTCGCTCAAGCGAGACAGATAGTCGTACCTATATCCAGATGACTCTTGTTATATTTTTACTGTTCGGGAAAAAAAAATTAAAATAAAATAAGGCTCAAATTGAAGCCAAAAAACCACGTATAAATGGATATAACTCCGTAAATAGATTTCACCATATCAATTTGAAGATAAAGGTTTTGATATATAATTTTGCAGTTCTTATTTTTCCTCTTCTTTGCATCTCAAAATCGAATTTTATGCAATTCTCTCTCTTCAAAATCTAGTTAATACTTTGTCGTTTGGCAAAGACAGTATAAACCTCGAGTATGGACTTTAACATGCTTTGAAGCCGATATAGTCAAGTTTAAGTTCGCAATTTTCCAACTCTATGTTCTTCTATTCATCTCAAGTTTTACAAAAAAAACATTCGCTACATTTTTTTAATATTTTTTCATTTTTCGAGCTAGATCTTTGCCTTTTGTTATCGTTCAACCTCAAATGGCTATATTTAGTAGAGACCGGGGACTTTTTGAAATCAAGATGTTAAGGGCATGTTTGGTACGTAATATTAGATAAAATCTGATAGTTAAAAAAAAGAAGAAAAAAAAATGTAGCTTGCAGGTGAAGAGCATAAATTCAGATAAGAGTCATCTAGCCAAGATGCCAATGTGGATAAGGAGTTAAAATGTGTTGTTACAAAGTAACATGGTACAATGGAAGAAATGGCACCACTGCTTGAAGAAGATGTGACTAGAGAAGGGTTTTGGCTTTTACCCATAACTTTGTGTTACAACTTACAATGGGCCGTACTCTTGGATATATATATATATATATATAAATCACAGTGTTTGTGGAATTCAATGTATCTAAGTCTTATTCATGAATCAAGAAAACAAAATCCAAATGCCCCCATTGTTTGTATCATACATATATAATTATTTGGGTGAAAAATCAAACCCCATCATATATATATTCCAATCCTCTTTAAGAATGTGTGGTCCCTTGAATTTGTACTTGTGTTATCTGCAGTTTAATTTCATCCTTATCTCATATTAATTTATCTTCCAAATATTTTCTTGAGAGAAATAAAGTGGCACTTGTGCTACAAACTTGGAATATTTCTAGATGAACATTAAAAGCAAAAGTACACATCGTTTATGCGAATCGATATTAAATTCAAGGAAGAAAGGTCTTAGCATTTGCGGTCGTCCTCGTTCATAAGAGTGACGCAAGATCGGTGTAGAAAGACGTACGTTAGAAAAGGAAAGTATATTACACTAAAATTAACAACAAGTCTGCTAATGGTGAAGAAGGAATCTAATTGTTTCCCATTGAAATGTCAAAATTTCTATGCATAAACATTGAAAATTATTTGTTGATCGACTTTGACGTAGAAAATTATGCAGGTAACATGCATGGCCCCTCAAATTAATGTTTTCCCTTGTCTCCTGCCTAAATGTCAAATAATTTATGACCAGTTCAAGGTATTGAAATTGTGGGATAGATAGATCCAGTGGTCACCATTCCCGCTTACAGTTAAAAGAGAGGTGAATAATATCCTTACCATATGATCCAATATATATGATTTCAAAATATGTTTGATTTGAGTCTCACTGTCATTTTTATATTCGAAAACGAATTTCATCGACACTCATGAAAGACACGTTGAAGAAAAAAAAAAAAAAAAAAACTCATATCATAATAAAGATTTTTATCGACTTGAATTATTAAATTAGTGAAATGTGGAGCTCGAGGTGTTTATTATAAATAAAAGTTGCTTAAAACACAAACTATTTATGCTTGAATATTACTTTAGCTTCATTTTGTACAAACAAGTCGAGGTTTATTGATTTTAAACTCAAACTCATCAATAAACCCCTAATTAGTGTGCATATGTATATATTAATAACTAAATATATATATATATATATATATAGACATACAAAACACAAAAATAAAAATGTATAATAAAACTGTGAGATTATTGGCTTAGAACCAAATAAACAAGCCCTTAGAAATGCTATCTTGTTTAACATAAACTTGTGTGATATTTCGAGAATTACTTAAAGTAATTGGGGGCAAAAATAAAAAAAGGGCTTACGACCGTTAAAACCAATTAGGAAATAAGTTTTTAGTAATTGCATAAATTTGTTAAAAGGTTTTTTACAAGTTTATTTTGGACTTGAGTATTTTTGCAAAATGTGGTCAAGTTCTATAAAAGGGTGCAACAAGTTTTAAACGAGGGAGGTGCATTTTTCTCTAGAAAAGGGTTTTCTAGTTTTCTCTCTACAATATAGAATTTGTGGTTTTTCTTCAAAAGAGTCAAGAAAAAGTTTATCTTCTTGATTGGATTGAGAGTGCATGTGGTTTTGATTTCCCAATGGTATGGTTGTGAGCATACATTTCGGTCGGTAATCGAATTCATTGATTTTGGCATTCTTGGAGAATTATTCTTGGTGTTCTTGATTTTGTAAATCAAGGTAAAGATCCTACAGTGGTATCAGAGTGAGTACGAAAAATTGCCAAGAAGTCCGTGGAAAAAGTGTACCAACCAATTGAGACCGAAGAAAATCTGTGAAAAAAGTTGAAGCCGTGTGAAATTCAAAGTGAATAATTTGTGACAAACTGGAAGAAGAATCCATTGAAGGCAGAAAACGCAAGTCAAAAAAATCTGTGGAAGCACCGAACTGAAGAAGAAGAAAAACCGGCCAAGAAGCTAGAAAATCAAAACTGGAAGCGGAAACCGTGAGAGAGAAGTTGACCTACGAACTGAGGAAAGAAGAACCCAAGAAGAAGCCGTCCAAAAGCAAGGCAAGAATCGGTGGAGCTGGCCAAGAAGAAAACCGGTAAAGAAGTGTAGAGGCCGAAGAAAAAAAATAAAGAAGAAAGAGGGGCTACGAGATGTAACTGAAAGTAGAAGTAGCTGAAATTCAAGAAGTGGCATATAGCACTTTGATTGTTCATCTCTCAGATAACGTTTTGAGACAGGTAAACGATTCTAAAACTGCTTTAGAAATCTGGAATAAGTTAGATGAAATTTATGCTGCTAAAACTGTTCCTAATAAGATTTTTCTTTTAGAAAGAATTTTTGGTTTCAAAAGGACCCCTCCAAAGATCTTGAAACAAATTTGCATTTTCTACAATGACTTTAGATTTAACGAACAGTGGACAGAAAATCGAAGATGATCAATTAGCTATAATTTTGGTAAATTCACTTCCAGAATCTTTCAAAGAACTTAAAAATGTTATTAAATATGGAAGGGATACCATCACTCTTGTAAATGTCACTGCTTCGATTAGGTCTAAAGCATTAGAAATCAATTTGGAGGAGAAAGCTGTCCATAATGAAACGGCTTATTTTGTTAAAGGTAAATTTGGTAAGAAAGGGTCAAATACTATGAACTTTAACAAGAATAAGGGTAAGAGTAAGGAACAATGGAAGGGCAAGGGTAGTGGTAGAGATGGAGATAAGTGTTTTCATTGTGGTAAAACGGGACACTTTAAGAAAGATTGCTACGAGTGGCTAAAGAAGAAAGAGGGGCTGCGGGATGTAGCTGAAAGTAATACTGCTTTTGGGGCTTTTGGGAATGATGATGATCAATTGAGAGTGTTAAATGTGACATTAGGTGAGCGGAATCAAGAGTGGATACTTGACTCAGGGTGTTCCTATCATATGACCTCCCATAAAGCTTGGTTTAAGACCTATAGAGAGATAGATGGAGAGAATGTGTATTTAGGGAATGGTGAGTCTTGTACTGTGATGGGAATAGGTGAAGTTGTGGTCAAGATGTATAATGGGGTGGTTAGAGTTCTAACTGGGGTGAGGCATATACCTGCTTTATCCAAAAATCTTATTTCTTTGAGCACATTGCATATGTCTGGTTTTCATTATGAAACGAAGAATGATAATATGTTAGTACGTAAAGGCAATGACATTGTGATTAAAGGAATATTGAGAAATAGACTTTATTATATGCTTGGCACAACGGTAATTCAAGATCATTCATGCTCACACATAATTCAAAAGGATGACACTCAATTGAGAGACAAAATGATAGCCCATGAAGGAAATAAATTTCCTTGTATTTCTGTTGCTACTAACAATGTTGCAGGTTTAACTTCAAATTCACTTGAAAGTGAGTTTTTGGAGGGTAAGGAGTTTGGAATAAACTCTAGTGACCAAGGAACAAGTGGTCAAAGGTGTGGAGTTCAAAATCAGCTACAAAATAGTGATTTTGATTCAGTTGTTGAGGAAGTTCAACAAGAAAATAATGAGGAAGTTGTTGAAAATGATGGAGTTCAACAAGAAGCTACTCAAGAAAGCTTGTATGACTATCTATTAGTCATGGATGGTGAAAGGAGGCAGGTAAACCCTAATCCTAGTTTTTATTCCATTAGTCTAAAAGAGTGTTCTCTTTTGACAGGTATTAAGGAATCTACAAGTTTTGGAGAAGTTAGAAAGATTCAAAGTGCAATGCAAGTAAAGATGTTTTCTCCTGAACCATCAAATCAAAAGACTTGGAAGGATGAAAGCTTCCAAGAGGACTTTCGGAATAGGTGAAGGTAAATTTAGATTAGGTGGAGGTTTGGTTTAAGCCAAGGTGAAGGAATGTGGGATTATTGGCTTAGAACCAAACAAACAAGCCCTTATAAATGTTATCTTGTTTAACATAAACTTGTGTAGCATTTCGAGGATTACTTAAAGTAATCGGGGGCAAAAATAAAAAAAAGGGCTTACGACCGTTAAAACCAATTGGGAAATAAGTTTTTAGTAATTGCATAAATTTGTTAAAAGGTTTTTTACAAGTTTATTTTTGACTTGGGTATTTTTGCAAAATGTGGTCAAGTTCTATAAAAGGGTGCAACAAGTTTTAAAAGAGGGAGGTGCATTTTTCTCTAGAAAAGGGTTTTCTAGTTTTCTCTCTACAATATAGAACTTGTGGTTTTTCTTCAAAAGAGTCAAGAAAAAGTTTATCTTCTTGATTGGATTGAGAGTGCATGTGGTTTTGATTTCCCAATGGTATGGTTGTGAGCCTACATTTCGGTCGGTAATCGAATTCATTGATTTTGACATTCTTGGAGAATTATTCTTGGTGTTCTTGATTTTTTAAATTAAGGTAAAGATCCTACAAAAACACAAAAAGGTCTTAGTCAATACTCTACTAACCATCAAACCTACTCATTCTTTTGTCTCCTTTCTAAAGCACTCATGAAAACCCACGTCAATTTGGAGAGGGAGAGAGAGAGAGAGACTTCAATATCCAATACAGCTAGCTATCCAACCGTGTCGATCTATAACAATTAACGGTTGAAGATAAGATGAAAATAATCATATATTTTTATTTTTTTAGCTACTTATATGTTTAGATAATTAATACAATTATTGTGGTATTAGATCCACCAAAATATTATGTAAATGCAATCGGATCACCCTGATTTTTTAGCCCAAATAGCCTGAATTCAATTGGAGCCCAAGATACTGAAGCCCAAAAGAATTAATCAAGCTAGACCAAACTAGGGAGCCCAACTCTGGAGCCCAGTTCTCATAATATGTCTGTGACCCGGTTCATTGGCCCAACACATCACCGCCCTTTCATTTTATACCGTTGGATCATAACAAATTCATCTCAGTCGTCCACCAGATGATAAGGCTTACGGATGACGCTTCAATCCTCACTTTTCCAGAAATATCTCCTTTGATCTCTCTGATTCTCTTTCTTCGTCTATGTGTCTTCTTCGTGTTCTGAAGAAAAGATCTCTCATCTCTCACAATATTCTGTGTTGTTTTTGATACTGATTCTTTGTGTATAATCAGTAATTTTCCTAGTGGTTGTTTACAGAATAATTTTTGTATTCTCTTTGTGGTTTTATGAGAGTTTTTGAGATTATTTTGATACTTTTAGATCAGGGTTTGAATCTGTAATTTTCATTTTATACTTTACTATTTATTCTGAGTAATAAATTTTTTCTGAAGTTTTTATGTTTAAATCGTATTGTGTTAATCTTTGTGGTTGCTTCTGAGCCTTGAATCCATAACAGTGGTATCAGAGCCTTAGAATTCGTGTAAATACGCTGTTTTGACTCAGATTTTGGTATATCCAGGGTTTTTTGTGTGGATCAGTGAATTTCTGGAAAGATCTTTGTGGTATTTTGGTAAAACGTTTTAGGATTTTCAATTCTTTGTGGTAATCTTTGAGAAAACTGTGATTTCTTGAAATTTTATGAAAACTTTGTTAAAAATGTTTTGATTTTCTGAAGTTCTTGAAGTTCTCAGATCTTGAAAAATATTTAAAAAAAATTTCATTATAATTCTTGATGGGTGTCGAATACAACAAATAATAATGTTTTCTTGCTCTCATAAAAATAAATTGTAATAGTGGTGAGTAAGGTCGAATTCACGGAGATTGGTTAGATTTAATTCCTTGAGAAAATTAAAACAATAAATTAAAAATAAGGGGGTTTTGAAGATCGAATGTAAAATCAAATTGTAAATAAACAATTACGAAATTAAACTAATGAAAATATCAAGTTAAACAAATATCCAGCCTAATGTATAATCTCAGTATTGATTCATGGAATTGATCATGGATGCAAAAATAAAATATTTTACTCATTTTCTAAATTGGTTATGGTCATTGATACGATCTAACAACATATCTCTCCTTACTATCTCGATAATCAAGAGCGCTCGTTGATTATTTCCCTAATCAATAAACAATCCTAGATATGATCTTAGGATTTAATTTACCAATAGCATTAACCTCTAGTGAGACTACCAATTCTAACCAACAAATTTACACGTGTGATTCATTTAAGCTAAGTTATATATCTTCATAACATGAGTCAAAAATCAGTCTATAATCAACTATGTTATTTGTCACTTGTATTAGAAAACCAAAAAAATTACGGATTTATATTCCTAATTGGCTAAGTATTGTTTTGACAATTAAAACAACGTGCACTTTGTATTAATTAATCAAAACAACAACTTCAAATACACACAAAAGATATATAAATAGAAAACAATTAAAAGAACAATTAAATTAATTAGATCTTACAATTCTTGTAGAATCAAAACTTCAATTATCCTTGAACTGGAATAATAATTTAGCTATCCATAAAAATTGAGAAGGAAAAATAAAACTAAGAGAAAAGAGAATGATGGAAAACCTAAGACCCTGAACAAGAAAAAGGGATAGAATTTCCTTGTATGGAAAGATTCCTAGAGATAAGGAAGGATCTAGTTTCCTTCCTTTTATCAAAATCTAATTATTCCCTAAAATAATAAAAATCTATTAATTATATAAATAATCTCTCTAAACATTCATATCCTCTTAGAAAATAATTGTAGGTCCAATAGTAATATTTTCCCCCTCCAAAAATCGTCAATATAAGTCAAGTCTTCATGAAACAGTAAGGCGTGCCCACACCTTATGCAAAGTCCTTCTCTGATTGTGCACCGTTTTGATATTTCAACCTCTTCTTTTAAATTTGTGATATTGAGTCCAATTTGATCTCAATTCTCCACCTAATCCACAAAACATAAAATATGATTAATATCCATAATTTAAGCATTTAAAAGCAATGGAGTAAAAGGAAATATCACAAATTAAATAGCAATTATGCGTTCTATCAAATCCCCCCACACTTAGACAATGCTTGTCCTCAAGCATAAATTAGCTCAAGTTATTTAATTGTCCTCATCATCATTCATTCTTCTATCTCCGCAATTCAACACAAGGCTAGTCACTTCAACATTTTTTTTTTTTTTCAAAATCCACATGTGGGATTTAGCATCTCATATTAGGTTCACACAATACCCTCAAAGTATTTAGGGTGCAAAGTATATATGTACTCTCAAATCAAAGTATGAAAAATTCTTGCCATATGCTTGCTAATATATCACATCGGAGCCACCAATGGTTTTGAATGCAAAGTAAGGGTCTTAACACCGGGTATAATGGGGCTTGGGTAAGGTGTGATAAAAATGATATATTTTTGGCTATTTTCATTAAAGGAATTATACAAACTTCTTCGTAAGAACTAACATAAAATTCATGTACTTCAATCAAATTACTACATACCCCAGTGTAGTTTATATCTTTTCACGTCTCGTGATTATGCTCTCAATATCTATCAATGAATTACAACATAGGTGTTATTTTCGATCAACCCGAGGGCACGGAATATGGACCAAGCAATTCAAACCACTCATAAGTATATGTAATGGGAGTTAACACCCTCACTAGGTATTTCTCTCTTCGCACAAAGTGTATAAGGGTGAGAATTTTCACTCAACTCACTGCATGAAGAATTCATTACCACAAACTGCTCAGATGTCATGACCGGAGTTAACAATAACACAAGTGCAAAGTAAAGGTCTTTACTTGGTTGGAACGGGGCTTCAGGTCAGGTAGGATAAAAGGAAAATATTTAGGCTAAGTTGAGAGGAGAGTTCATAAGCCGATTTGGTTAAAAACGATAATCTCTTCCTCCACATTTCAATGTGATTTTCCACAATTTTCTAGTATCCAATCGATTTAGCCCTTGATTCTTATTATGCACTTGGGGGTTTATTCTCTTCACCGGGGAATTTTCTTTCTTTCTTTCTTTCTTTTTTTCACAGCTTATTTTCTTTTGACCCCATTACCACTTAATCCTTGATTAGCACAAAGTGAAATCACCCATCTTTTTGAAGCTTAGTCCGTCTCATACTTCTCAACCAATACAAACTTGTGAAATTTCACTCTTGTGGGTTCAAGATAGAGGTAGCATGAAAGAACGGGTATCCATGGCTTGTAGCGTGGTAACAAAATTCCAAAGACAGGTTAAGGCTCAAAGAGACTTCTATTGGTACTTGTATCATGGTAGGCCCTTTTAGAAGGTCAAATTGGGTTTCACCTAATGCATTTACTATATTTTGCACTTGAGTCAAAAAGCTACAACGACATGTACAAGAGAGCACATCCAAGAATAAACTAACCATACAGGACACATATCAAAGATTAAGAGCTTAATATTAAGAGTGAAAGTAGCTCATAGGCTCAAAAGCTCATGAATTACGGTTTATATGTGTTGCTCTCATCCATTTATGAGATATAGGTCATTGCTCGATCCTGATTTCAAACTCAAAATTTAGTGACCAAGGATTAATGCCAAAAAAAGTGGAGTTAGGTTAATCGGGGTGGTGTTACATCATATCAACTTTGGTTTGATTCGATTAGGTGTAGATTACAACTCGACCACTTTATCCCTAACATTTATTTCACATTACCACTCCTTGAAAGAAAGAGGAGACTTACATCATAGGTCTTTGATACTCAATGTCTTTTAGTCTCAACCAAAGTAAATTGAAGCTCAAGTGACTAAGCCTGTATATTCCTTCAATGTAAGGTTCAAGAGAATGAAAGATTAGCAAAGAATAGGAGTTCTCATGGCTTGTATAGTGGTTAATTTTCAACAAAAAGGCTATGGCTTAAAAGTGGCTTTCTAGGGGTAGATTTCAAGTTAGGAATTTTAAGAAAGCTAAATTTGGCTTCACCTAAGTGCCCTTCACTATTTAGTGCATTCAGTTACCAAGAGGCATTCAACATGTATAATAGAGCAAGTTCTAGAAGAAATCAACTACACTTGACAATCACACAATCAAAGGAATAGAGCATAGCGTAGTGTATATATATTAATGCTCAAGAGGCTTAAAAGCTTACAAAATGGGGTTAATGTACATCAAATCCCACACACCCTTCATTCAATCCACCATCAAGAGCAATCAATCCAATGCAATAAACAAGAATTCAACTACTGATGCCATTCCTCACCGTACCTCAATTCACCTCAATAATGTACAATAATTCAGATCATAAAGGACAAGTATCCATATAATCACAAATTGGGGATGAGAATTTTCAAAAATTTCTTTGAAAAATAGGGCAAACATGGAATATAATAGAAATTGAGGTGCAAATAAAAGGAATCATATTTCACAAACCAAGCAAAGCACATTCAAAACCTTTCCCCACACTTAACCCATACATTGTCCTCAATGTAACAAGTAAAAACTATAAATAAAAAGAATAAAGGACTCCACTGAAATTTGCCTGGTTCTCTTTTGCGTCCAGGTGACTGAATATCATCCGGAGTTGTTCAGGTTTCATCACTGCGAGCCTGTTGTGCAGATTATCTTGTGCTTCCACGACTAATTTGAGACCATTTTTCTTTGCCCATGATGCAAAACCGATGGTGGTTGATGCTTGAATTCATGTGAGTGGAAGAAAAAGAAAGAGAATTGGAGTTGAGGGGAAAAGGGGTAGGCGAGTGTGTTTCTGGGGTTGGGCGGTTTGTGAGTTGTGGAAGATGGAGATGTGGCTGGGTTTTTTTTTTTTTTTGTCTAATGCCTTGTTTTGAACCCGAGAATCACCTTGAATAAGGTGTGGGCACGCCTTATTTCAAGATTCTTTCAATCCATTGTTTTCTTCATAGAGCGTGCCCACGTCCTAATGAATATTCATATCTGCCCAAAAATCAAAACATGATCAATTTCACTTCAGAAATTATGGATATCACAAAATTAAATAATAGTAAATAAATAAAAACAAAAAAAAAAATTGATTGCTAAAATTAAATAAAAATTCGAGTTGCCTCCCGAAAACGCTTATTTTAAAGTCATTAGCTCGACTCTCCTCATAAGCACTTCATGGCACTCTAAATATAGCTTTTGATGCTTTGCACATTTTGCTTATTTTAACTTTTCTCCACTCTTCATTTGTTCGAAACACTTGCACTTTACCACTTCCAATGTCATGGGGCTTTCCTATTTCATCCAATTCAAACTCAACAATGTAGACTTGCACATCCTCAAATTGCTTAATCACAAAATCAATTATTGGACAACCAGTGAAGTTGAGAAAATTTGATTTGATCTCTTCCTCATTAATTTTCACTTCCCCATGTGATTCTCGTGTAATTAAATTGTCATTCTCTTCAAGCTCATCTCCATCAGTTGATGTCTCCTCTGATTGAATGACCAATTCAAAATTTGAATCCATGGGCAATGGCAAGTTTTTTATGTTAATTCCCAAGAGTGGATTAACAATGGTCTGGAAAGGCAACTTGCCTTAAGATTTCAATCTGCTCACAGTTGATGCAAATTGTCTCACTTGATTCTCCAAGTTCTTAATCCCCGCCCTTGTCTCCTGTTGAAATTTTTTTATATTAATTGCAAGTGATTTAACAATTTCTTCTAGAGACATACTTGAACTTGAAGAAAATTGTTGTGGTTGAGGAGTAGGCTGTCTAGGCTGAAATTGCTGGAACTGTTGGAATTGTGATTTTGTTTGATAACTGAAGTTCGGATGATCCCTCCATCATGGGTTGTAACGGTTTGAATAGGGATCATACTTTGTTTGAGGTGGGCCTGGAAATCTTCCAACTACATTAGCCTGCTCAAATGAATCTTCTTGAAGAGTAGGACATGTGTCAGTTGGATGACTGGTGGCAGCAAAAATTCCACATTCTTTAACCTGTTTCCTACAGCCATTTGTTGAACAAGAGAGGTTAGATTCGCTATTTGATTTTCAAGAGATGATACATTTACCTCATTCACCCTTTTCATAGGGGTGTCTTGTCTGAATCCAAATTGTTGAGTGTTAGCAGCCATGATGGAGATCAAATCACTGGATGAGTAATCAATTGAGCATAAAATTAATAAAATAAAAATGAAAAATTAATCTATTTGACATCAATTCCCTGCAACGACGCCAAAAATTTGATGGGTGTTGAATCCAACAAATAATAATGTTTTCTTGCTCTCATAAAAATAAATTGTAATAGTGGTGAGTAAGGTCGAATCCACAGAGATTGGTTAGATTTAATTCCTCAAGAAAATTAAAACAATAAATTAAAAACAAGGGGGTTTTGAAGATCGAATGTAAAATCAATTTGTAATAAACAATTGTGGAATTAAACTAATGAAAATATCAAGTTAAACAAATATCCATCCCAATGTATAATTTCAGTATTGATTAATGGAATTGATCATGGATGCAAAAATAAGATCTTTTATTCATTTTCTAAATTGGTTATGGTCATTGATACGATCTAACAACCTATCTCTCCTTACTATCTCGATAATCAAGAGCGCTCGTTGATTATTTCCCTAATCAATAAACAATCCTATATACGATCTTAGAATTTAATATACCAATAGCATTAATCTCTAGAGAGACTACCAATTCTAACCAACAAATTCACACGTGTGTTCATTTAAGATAGGTTATATATCTTCATAACATGAGTAAAAAATCAGTCTATAATCAACTAAGTTATTTGCTACTTGTATTAGAAAACCTAAACAATTACGGATTTAGATTCCTAATTGGCTAAGTATCGTTTTGACAATTAAAACAACGTGCACTTTGTATTAATTAATCAAAACAACAACTTCAAATACACACAAAAGATATATAAATAGAAAACAAATAAAAGAACAATTAAATTAATTAGATCTCACAATTCTTGTAGAATCAAAACTTCAATTATCCTTGAACTGGAATAATAATTTAGCTATCCATAAAAATTGAGAAGGAAAAATAAAAATAAGAGAAAAGAGAATGATGGAAAACCTAAGACCCTGAACAAGAAAAAGTGATAGAGAGTCCTTGTATGGAAAGATTCCTAGAGATATCTAGTTTCCTTCCTTTTTATCAAAATCTAATTATTCCCTAAAATAATAAAAATCCATTAATTACATAAATAATCTCTCTAAATATTCATATCCTCTTAGAAAATAATTGTGGGTCCAATAGTAACATTTTCCCCCTCCAAAAATCGCTCATGTAAGTCAAGTCTTTATGAAACAGTAAGGCGTGCCCACGCCTTATGCAAAGTCCTTCTCTGATTGTGCACCTTTTGATATTTCAACTTCTTCTTTTCAATTGTGATATTGAGTCCAATTTGATCTCAATTCTCCACTTAATCCACAAAACATAAAATATGATTAATATCCATAATTTAAGCATTTAAAATCAATGGAGTAAGAGGAAATATCACAAATTAAATAGTAACTATGTGCTCTATCAATTCTTCATGGTATATTTCTTCTTTGTGGAAATATTTTAAACCAATTTTTAAAATAAGGTTTCTTCTCAGAATATTTTGTTTCTGGATATTTTATTCTGAGTCTTACAATTATTGGATCTAAAGAACTCAGTATATTTTTTATAAATATACTGAATACTCTAGGTAGATCCCACATGTCTTGGTGGCTGAACTTCGTGGATTATTGAAAGGCTTAGTGGTACTGGAACTTGTGGCTTTTGAATCTTTGTGGATTTATACCTTAGTGGAACTACAGTAGCATTAAATCTTACAATAGGTTATATTTCTGCATTATATACTGCAATTTGTTTTTTAATCCCTTGTTTTCTTCAAAATCTCTCCATTGAAGCCTACTCTTTGACCACAATGCTTACCTTTGTCCAGGATTTCTTGAGAATCTGAGGGAGCTTGGGCTAACTCATAGTAGGTTGAGAGATATACTGGGAGAACTGTCTTTTCAGTATATTAGCTCTTTGTGTTTTCTTGATTAGCCTGATAATTTTTTTATTGAACTGTGATCACCTTGATTGCCTTATTTCTTAGTAATTGTTTTCTGAGACTGTGTGTCTTATGTTTTGATATTTGTGAAATATTTCTGATTAGTTGGAACCTTCTGTGATTATATCCTGCATTATTCTTTGTCTGGCTGATTATAGTTTAAAGGAATAAAGCCTCAATTCTTGATAAATTTTTCTTTAAATTCTTTTAGTCATTACTTCAATGGCTACTATAAAAGTAGATGTTGAAATATGGAATGGTAAAGGAGATTTTAATCTCTGGAGCCAGAAAATGAAGGTTTTATTACTTCAAATGAAATGTGTTAAATCTATTGATCAATTTTGGCCTTTAAATTTACCTCTGAATAGACGAATTTAAATGGATGAAACTGCATGGAGTACTATTTTTCTTCATCTGTCTAATAATGTGATTACACAAATAGGAAAAACTAAAACAGTTATGACACTTTGGGATAAGTTAGAAGAAGTTTATGATACTATCTCTCTGCCTGATAAATATTTTTTGTGGAAACAATATTTTTCTTTTAAGTTTGATCCATCTAAAAATGTAGATGATAATATGAATAGGTTCACTAAGATCACACAAAGTCTTCTGAATTGTGATGAGAAACTAACTGATGAACAAAAGGTTGTCTGTTTACTGAATGCTATGGGTGATAAGTTCAAAGACCTTAGAAATGCTCTGGAATATGGTGGGTAGAAATTGACTATAGAAATAGTTCACATTTCACTTAAGAATAAGGAACTTGAATTCAAGAATAATCCTAACGAAGCCTATAATGTTATAGGAACTTCAAAGAAAAGGGGTTCTTTTAGAAACAATAAGTCTGTGAGTAATTTCAATAAAAATTGGAATGCTTCTAATAATAATAGGAACATGAATAGTGTGAACAATAAGCCTGCAAAAGGAAATTTTCAAAATAAAGTCAATTTCAATAGGTCTAATGACAACACCTATAGAGGTCAGAATAACCCTAGGAATCAGACCAATTTTAGAAGTTATGAAAATCCTAGAGGTCAAGACAACTTTAGAAAACTAAATAATACTAGGGGGTAAGATAACTCTGGGAGTTTAGATAATATTAATAGACCCAGACTCTGTTTTTATTGTGGCCAACCTGGACATCACATTAAAAATTGTTTCAAAAGGAAAAATGAAGTTGGAACCAGTAACCAAACTGAAGCTGCAGTTCAAGATAATAATGGTGTGGTATATGTTTCTACTGAATCTGATAATAAGCATGAATAGATACTTGATACTGGTTGCACTTTTCATATGTGTCCTGAAAGAAATTTATTTTCTGATTTCAGTAGTGATTGTAATGGTTCTGTAAAACTTGGAAACAATGTGATATGTGATGTAAAAGGAACAGGTAACATTCTGTTGAAACTTGAAAATAATAGGACTCTGGCCTTGAATCAAACCAGATATGCGCCTGACTTGAAGAGAAACCTGATTTCACTTGGTGTGCTTGATTCTGAATCCTATGAGATTAGATTACATAAAGGTTATCTATCTATTTTTAAAAATAATTTTTTACTTTCCTGCACTCCCAAAATAAATGGAATTTATGTGTTAAATTCTTATCATATATGTGCTAAGTCTTTTAATGCTATTTCTGAAATTGATAAAACTATACTGTAACATAAAAGACTTGGTCACTTAGGAGGAAAAATGTTTAAAATTGCTTGAAAAGAAGGGTGTCTTTGGTAAAGATGTCTTACAAAAACTTGATTTCTAGGAAAAATGTGTTTGGGAAAGCAGAAAAGAAACTCTTTTTGAAAAGGGATTCATAAATCAAGTAAAATTCTTGAATATTTACATGCTAACTTGTGGGGTCCTACCCCCAGTTAATTCTATTTCAGGTTTTAGATACTTCCTACTTATAGTTGATAACTATTCTACGAAGACTTGAGTTCATTTGTTAAAAACTAAGGATGCTACTGTGTGGATGTTTAAAAATTTGATTACCTTAGTTCAAAATTTGAAAGATAGAAAGGATAAAATTATTAGAACTTATAATGGTCTTAAGTTTCATAATCAAGGTTTTGATTCTTTTTGTAGCAGTCTAGGTATTCTTAGGTACAGGATTGTTGCATATAGTCCACATCAAAATGGGATTGCTAAAAAAATGAATAGGACTCTTTTAGAAGGAACTAGGTGTCTTTTACTTGATTCTAATTTGCCAAAAAAATTTTGAAGTGAAGCTGTCAAAACTGCTTCATATTTGATCAATATTTCTCCCTGCAGTGCTATTGATTTTAAAATTCCTGATCAAATTTGGAACAATTCTATTCCAGGTTTTTCAAAACTAAAATTTTTTGGGTGTACTGTATACTCACACCAAACTGAAACTAAACTTGATTTTAGGTCTCTGAAATGTGTGTTTCTGGGGTACGGAGAAGGAGTCAAGGGTTACAGGTTGTGGGTAAAAGAACAGGGAGGTTACAGGGTTATTTTAAGTAGATCTGTTGTTTTTAATGAATTTTTTTTTCCTTTTAAAGATGAAATTTTATCAAATCCTATAAGTGAAAAAGATTTTCTTACCTCTGAGCTGAGTGCAGACCATTTGAGTGATGAAAATGGTCTACCTAATACTCAGTTTCAGGTGGAGCAACCCCCACATTCTCCAAATATTACTTCTGCTCATCTTTCACCAAATATTTTACCCATTCCTGAAAATATTTATGATACTGAAACTGATTTAAATCTTGAAAATTATCAGTTAGCTAGGGATAGAACTAGGAGGGAGATTAGACCTCCTGCTAGTTTGATGATCCTGATTTTGTGTCTGCTTTTACATATTCTAAACCCTTACTTTATGAACTTGAATCATTTGAAGAAGCTACGTCTTCACCTGATTCTAATTTGTGGCTGCGGCCATGCAAGAAGAGATGGATTCTCTTATAAAAAATGACACTTGGACTTTAGTTAATAAACCTGTTAATACTAGGGTTATAAATTGTAAATGAGTTTTTAAAATAAAAGAAAGTGACTCAAAAGCTATAAAACCTAGATATAAGGCCAGGCTTGTAGCTAAAGGTTTTTCTAAAAACGAAGGCATAGATTATAATGAAATTTTTCACCAGTTGTTAAATATACCTCTATTAGAATTTTATTTGCTCTAGTTGCTCTAGTTGCTCAATTTGATTCTTATATTCAAAGTCTTAATTTTCAAAAGATTCAATATGATTCCTGTTTTTATTTTAAGCGTGGTGATTCTGATTTTATGTACCTGTTACTGTATGTTGATGACATGTTAATAGTTGGCCCTAACATGCATGATATTAACCTGCTTAAGAATAAACTGCAGTCTGAATTTGAAATGAAAGATTTAGGACATGCAAAAAGAATTCTTGGTATGGATATCTTTAAGGACAGGCATTCTGGAAACTTGTTTTTGAATCAAAAACATTATATTGAAAAGGTTTTAAAAAGATTTAATCTATCTGATTCTAAACCTGTTTTTCTACCTTTGCCTGCACATTTTAAACTATCATCTGAACATTCCCCTAAATCTGTTGAAGAAGAATTTAGGATGAAAAATGTACCTTACTCTAATGCTATAGGAACTGTTATGTATCTTATGGTGTGTAATAGACTTGATATTACTTTTGCTGTCAGTGTTCTTAGTAGATTTATGAGTAATCCTGGTGAACTACACTGGGAAGTTGTGAAATCTCTTTTAAAATATCTTAAAGGGATTTGTAAATTCAAATTTTGCAAGTAATGTAGACAATCAACTTCAGCATATTTCTTTACCTTAAATTGTTCTTGCGTTAGCTGGAAATCTCAGCTACAAAAACTTGTTGCATTATCTTCAACTGAGGCAGAATATATTGCTGCCACAGATGCTGTAAAAGAATGTATATGGCTGAAAGGTTTGCTATCTGAAATTGCCTGGATTGATAATTCTGCTATTGAACTCTGTACTGACAATCTTAGTGCATTACATTTGTGTAAAAATCCTATCTTACATAATAGGTCAAAACATATTGATGTGAAATTTCATTTTATTAGGGACATAACTGAAAAAGGTATAGTTAAACTTGTTAAAATTCCTACATAGTTAAATCCTGCAGATGCAGGAACAAAGATAATTCCTATTAATAAGTTTAAGGATGCTTTAAATTCTTTATAATTGTTAGAATTTTGATACTACTGTGTTTGTATTTTGCAGTATTGATGATCCAATTGAGGTGGAGAATGTAAATGCAATGGGATCAGCCCAGTTTTTTAGCGCAAATAGCGTGAATTCAATTGGAGCCCAAGATGCTGAAGCCCAAAAGAACTGGACCAAGCTGGGGAGCCCAATTCTGGAGCCTGGTTCCCATAATAAGTCTGTGACCCGGTTCATTGGCCCAACAGATCACTGCCCTTTCATTTTATACCTTTAGATCATAACAAATTCATCCCAGTCGTCCACCAGATGATAAAGCTTACTGACGACGCTTCAATCCTCACTTCTCCAGAAACATCTCATCTGATCTCTCTGATTTTCTCTTTCTTCGTCTCTGTGTCTTCTTTGTGTTCTGAAGAAGAGATCCCTCATCTCTCGCAATATTTTGTATTGTTTTTTATACTGATTCTTTGTGCATAATCAGTAATTTTCTTAGTGGTTGTTTACAGAATAATTTATGTATTCTCTTTGTGGTTTTATGCGAGTTTTTGAGATTATTTTGATACTTTTAGATCAGGGTTCGAATCTATAATTTTCATTTTATACTTTACGATTTATTCTGAGTAATAAAGTTTTTTGAAGTTTTTATGTTTGAATCGTATTGTGTTAATTTTTGTGGTTGGTTCTGAGCCTTGAAAGTTGAGTCCGTAACAGATTATATATCCCGTGTCTCTGCATGATCATCACCGCTTATGAAAGGGAAAATGTTACTTTGCCACCCTTCATTACCACCCTAGATGACCAAATTTTTGTGGATTGTTGATTTTGAAGTTGATGTGATGGATAAAATAATAGATTGGTGCCATGTGTACATGTGTAAAACTTTATATCAAAGATTATGTTCCTATAACATGACTGTTATGAAAATTGTGCACACGATGTATACGAACTTCCTGTAAAGTCTTAAACTTTTAGACTAGATTTTTAATAAGATTTAAATGAATCAACTTTGTAGCATGACTATTATGAGAATAACAATTTGCTTACGTGGCGCAATCCTTATTTTCTACACATCACATCATCTTTTAAATCAACAACAATAACACTTTCATATCATCAAATTATCATCTACATTGTCAAAATAAATGTGCACTTAAATTAATTCTAAATGAAAATAGGTGATCGATCTATCTAATAATATAAATTTTTAAAATATAAAGTTAGCTGGGTTACTGGAGAGAGGGCGGGGTGAGGACTAGGTCAAAAAGGTTGAGTTAAGATGAGAACACTGTTCACCAAAAAGATCTCAACCTAAAAAATCTGATTACTAGCATTCGATTTTGACTGCAGAAATTGAGCGCAAAAAAAGAAAAAAAAAAAAAAAAAAAGAACCGAGTTGTCAATTCCCTAAGACTATGTTTGATTGTTTATTATTTGCTTAAAAAATACCACTTTAGGAAAAATATTTTATTGGTACAATTACTTGAAGCACAAATTAGATCATTTACTTGAAAAATATTTTTTCACCATTTTGTCAAGAAAATATTTTCTCACTTAGTTGAAAAATATTTTCTTTTCCACATTTTTGAATCAAACTCACCTTAAGAGTATCTTTGATTAGGTATAATTTTTCAAGGAAAAAGAAAAGTTTTTCCTATTTTTCCACTTTTTTTTGTTTGATTGTAAAAATTTGGCATGGAAATTTTTTTCCACAAACCTCCTTTACACCCCCATTTTCAATGATTTGGTGAAAAATATTTTTTCTTTATTTGGTTGAGAAAAGATTTTTCGTGTTACATGTAAAATTATTTTCGTCATATTTGATCAATTTTATTGTTGTTAATTTACTTATTTTTTTTAAAAAAAAAATTAATATTATCATTATCAAGTACAAATGTGTTATTAAAGTAAAAAAATAATAATACAATAGCTAAAATTTACTTTATTTGTCATGAAAAATAATTTCAATCAAATCACGAAACTTGAAAAATTTTACACCTTTTTCACCTGGAAATTTCTTCACTTTTTCAACTAAAAAATCAAATCAATCAAATATTTCTAATTCATATTTTCCACGAAAATAATTTCTAGGCAAATATTTTTCTTGAATTTTTTTTTTATATTTCTACTCATTTTTCAACGCAGTCAAACGCACCCTAATGCTAAAACCATAAGACGACTTTCAGATGTTTAAAACATAATTAATGACTTCAAAAACCATTATTGTATCTCTATTTGATTGTCCCTATCGAGTCGTTAATTTCAATTGCCAGCTTCCAACTCCCTTTTAATCAATAAATATGCTTTTTGATAATACGAACTTTACGAGTCGTTATACATTAAAAATCTACAAGATTATTATAATCTACGCAATATTTTCTTGATTCTCTCTGATTTTATAGCAGCTTCATTAATTAAATTTAACTATTTTATATTCATTTATTTTATAGATATTTGTAACTTATGGCAGTTATTTCTTATTTTGTTTTTGAGGGGAAGGGGGGGGGGGGAATGATTTTGTTATTCCTTACAAGCCATTTGATAACTTAAGTTTTGGACAATATTAAATATTCAAAAACAGAATTTGGCATTGGAGATTGTTAATATTGTTAATGCATCAAAAAAAAAAGCCTGCCGTGGTTCTAGTTCGAACTTGTGATCTTTGCCGGGGGAAATCGTACTTCTGGAAACATGGTTTTATTAGTTTCCAACTCACTAACTTTGACATTACATGTGGCTGGATTGTGAACTTTGGATCAAGTGACTTTTGGATTGCCTTATATACGTGTTTTGACTCTTGGCTTGTATAGTGTAATCATTTTCTCCTTCATCTTCATTCTCTCTAGATTGAGGTCTGGCTAGGGTTTTCTCTAGTTCTTTCTCTTCCATATCCCAACCAGTAAAATCTTTGTTGAAAACTTTGTGGTTAGTATACTTTGTGTATAGGTAGTTGATGTTGTGTTGTTTCATTGGTAAACACTGTAAAGAGGTGATAGTGAGTGGATTAAGTGGATTCCTACATACTGTAATTTTATATTCTTGACCGGTTGTAGTGGATCTAGAGCGATTCTATTTTGTAGATGCTCAATGGGTGATTAGCGCTTGTTGTGAACATCCGGACCCGTTACTGGGTGAAGAATCTTATGTTCATCTTTTAATGTTTTCTTACAAGTTTACTTTGTGCAATCTTTGGTTAAATTTTTTTATAACTGGATCTGAGACCAACAAGTGGTATCAGAGATTTTCTTTAATTCAAAAGGGTTCTGTGTTTTTTTTTTTTTTTTTTTTTGGAAAAATGATTGTTCTGATTTTCTGAAAGATTTTTGGAAAAACAAAATTTCTTTAAAAGGGATCGTGCGATCTTTTTCTGATTTAACTTTTGGTTGATTTTTCTACAAAACTTGGTGTTTTTTTTTTTGCTAGATCTTTATAGATCTCAAAAGATCTACTTTGACTCGTTCTGACACTGTTGGGTTGTGCTAACTCACTTCGAGTTCACCTGATTTTCTTGACTCACTCTGAGTTTAGATGATTTTTCTTGACTCATGGAGATGTGCTGGGGCATTGATTGTGGAATAGGCTATTGAGATTAGTGCCTATAGGAGAATGTAATTAGATGAGGTTTCCTGGAGTTCTATCTTCCTTCACTTATCCAATAGTGTGATTAGGAAGATTGGAGAAACTACTATGGCTCAAACCTTATGGGCAAAGTTAGAATCATCGTATCTAATGAAAGCAATGCCTAACTAGTGTTATCTCTTGAGACAATTTTATAACTTCATATTTAACTCTTCCTCAAGCCTTGAAGAAAGCTATGATAAGTTCATAAAATTAATTCAGAATCTTGCAGATTGTGATGGAAAACTCTTTGAGGATTAATAGGGAAATCAGAAATGCCCAAGAATATGGAAGGGAAGAATTAATTGTTGACATTATAATTTCACAGAGAACTTAAATAAAAACCTGATTTCGAAGATGTTAGAATTGGAGAGAGTTTATATATAAGAGAAAAAATATAACCACAATAAGAGTAACAACTTTAGTAGTTATAACTCTTAAAAGAAAAAAAAGACTCAAAATGATAAATTCAAGGAAAGATACAGAAACAAAAGAAAATCCAAGGATAAAATCAAGAAATATTATTATTGTGGTAAAAATGATCATTTCATAAAATACTATTTTAAAAAGGCCTTCGATATGAGGGAAAAGCCTAATGCAAAGGGTTCGATAGCCATTGCTTGTGAAAATCACATTAATCCTGACCTGTGAGGCCGTGTCATTGTTGATGCAGCCAGTAGGGACCCAAATGACTGAGTTCTTGACTCTGGCTACACTTTACACATGTGTCATGAAGAGGACTGGTTCACTGATTTAGTTTACCAAAATGGTGGACAAGTTCAAATGAGAAACGTTATGAACTTTCAGTAAAAGGCATTGGAAACCTAAATCTATCACTTGAGAACAGTCATAACTTGAAATTAATTGTAACTAGATATGTTCCTGACTTGAAAATAAATCTAATATCATTAGCTGAATTAGATTATGATCATGAAACAAGAATTCATGGAGGCTAATAAGTGCATTTTATGCACTTATTTATGTGCTTAAATTAGGATTTTATATAGTCATTTGAGAATAACTGCTACTAATTTATCTATCATTTGTACATATTTCAGTTTTATTTCGATATCAAGATAATGGAGCAATAAGAGGAAATAATAAGCAAAAGGAGAGGAAATTGAACAAAAATTGAGCAAAGCAAGAGTGCTGGATGCAGAACATGGATAAAGAAGGAGAATCGTGTAAGAAAAGATGAAATCGATGATTTTCAAAAGTATAAGGATCAAATTGTTTCAATCAGAAGATGGGGACTTGAGGAGAAATAAAGGATGAGGACCAAGTTGCAGAATTTAAAAGATAAAAAGTGCAGCCAAAAATTTAACCGTGCAGCCGCACGGTTAAATAAGGCATGCGGCCGCACGAAGTGAAAAACAGGTGACTGAAGGTTGGCTTTTCGAGGCTGCGATCGCACACTTTTGAACCGTTCGGTCGCACGGTAGTATCGACTGGGCCGCTGGTGGGCTTTTCATGCGAATTCTGATTTAATTCACCCCTTTTTCGCCTAGGTCAGAAGGGGGGCATATATATAGAAGAGAACACACGAGATTTGGACATTCGTTCTTGACCTAATACACCAAGAAGCACATCAAAGTTTTGGAGAGCGGCTTTGTGAAGATTCATCCTAAATTTCTTGAGATTTTCATATTATAGGTGATGAAGTTCTCTCATATTTGTGATTTGCTATTAACCATGTATTTAGGCTAATTTTCCATTGTGCTGGGATTATGATGAAGTCTTAGATAATTATTTCATGCTTTGGTTTACTTAATCTTATGACAATTGGTATTTTGAGTTATTGATTCGTATTTAGTTTCATCTATAATTTTGATGCATGAATTATATGATGCATGTGGTGAATTTTTATGATCGAAAGAGTGGAATTTCACTAGACTGGAATCAATGGCCATAGGGTTCGATAGGGATAGAAATATACCACTATGCTCTATGTGGTCTTTTCATGTTTTGCTTGTTTAATGCTTTCCTAAATATTAGCATTCATCATAGAAATATAGGTGGATCGTAATTAGGAAAATGCTTAATTCTTGTTCGAAAGAGAGTTTTAGGCATTATAGAAACATTGATCGTCAATAATATACATTGTCTTGGATTATTTGAATCAAAGTGTGAAATATCAATACTAAGATGGATTCTAAATCCTAGCACTTCATTTACATATATTTGTTAAACAAATCTTGAAATTTCCATTTACTTATTTCGTTGATCAATAATTTTAGATTTTTTTGGTATTTTAGTATAATAATTTAGAATCCCTTATAAACCACTTCAAATTCATTTGTTTCGGTTAAGGTTAATAATTTAAGAAAATAGATCTAAGCAATCCTTGTGGGAACGACATTCGGACTCAAATCCATTGTATTACTTGTTCGATACCGTACACTTGCGGTAAGAGTCAAAATTAGTCGACCAAGTTTTTGGCGCCGTTACCGGGGATTGTAGTCTAGATTTATTTTTAGGTTATTTTCACTAATTCAAACTTTTAGATTTATTCAAATTTTCCTTCTTTATTTCAGTTCATACATTTTCTTTCATTTGTTTCTTGCAGATTTGTGTATGCGAAGTTCGAGACACGGAGATCTTCTAGAAGTTGACCCGGAAATCGAACGCACTTTTCATCGCAAGCTAAGAGAAGCAAAATTAGCAGAAAAACAACAAAAACAGCAAGATATGGCAAACAACTTGAGAAATCAAGAATTGCAAGTGCAAGATGAAGGGAACATGCTAGTTGGGGACTTTATGACCCCGCAAATAATTCAAAATCAGTCAAGTATTATCTACCCTCCATTTGGTCAGCCAAACTTCCAGTTAAAAACAAATGTTATCCATTTATTTCAAAATAGGCATCAATTTTATGGAAGAGCCGACGAGAATCCGCACACCAATGTATCGAGGTTTTTAGAGCTTTGCCAACACTTCAAGTTTCAAGGGATATCAGATGATGCTATCAGACTTCATCTTTTTCCACATACTCTGAGAGATAGAGCTTTGGAATGGCTAGATTCTCGACCTACAGCCAACATAACAACGTGGAATGATCTGGCTCAGAAGTTCTGTACAAAGTTCTTCCCACTAGTAAAGATTGCAAAGCTCAAGCACGACATATCAGTATTTCAACAACAAGATGCAGAGTCATTTGATGAGGCATGGAACAGATTTAAAAACATGCTCAGGAAGTGTCCTCATCATGGAATTTTGAGGGGAGTGCAAGTACAGTATTTCTACGCAGGTTTGCTTCCTCAATTCAAAAGTCTAGTAGACTCATCATCTAATGGGTCACTTTCTACTAAGACTATTGATGAAGCATTGGAGTTGTTTGAAAGAATTGCTAACACCAATGCAACGTGGGCCTCGGACCGAGTACTCCAAAAGAGACCTGTGGGAGTATATGAGGTGGATAATTATACAGCCTTATCTGCAAAAATAGACTCTTTGGTAAATAAGATGGAAAGCATAGCAATGGCTGGAAATCCAATGAAGAATGCCAGAACACTTTGCGAAGAATGTGGTGCAGACCATAACACTTCAGATTGTCCTATCTTAGCTCAGCTACCAGAGCAAGTTGATTTTGTTCAAGGGGGTGGTCGTCCACAGAATAATCCCTATTCAAATACATATAATCCAGGGTGGCGAAATCATCCTAACTTTGGATGGAGGGACAATCAAAATACAGGAAGACCACAACAACATATGTACCAGCAAGAGGAGAAGAAATCTTCAATTGAGGATCTACTTGGGAAATTTATCGAGAAAACAGAGCAGTATATGGAAAAAAATGATCAGTTTATGAGAAGGACAGAGATTACACTTCAAAATCAACATGCATCCATAAAGAACCTGGAAACACAGGTGGGGCAGATGGCGATAGCTATTTCAGGGAGACAGCAAGGTACTCTACCTAGTAACACAGAAATAAATCCTAGAGAGCATGTGAAAGCCATTACTACTAGAAGTGGGGCCCAACTACCAGAGATCGGTGTTAAACAATCAGCTACTAACCAGGATAAGGGGTAGAACAGGAAATAGAGCAGAATCGAGCATCGAAAAATACTCCTGAAACAAAGGATGGGGCAAGTAAGGTGAAATCACCAATTAAGCCTTACGAGACTCCAATTACTTTTCCACAGAGGTTAAGAAATCAGAAGATGGACAAACAGTTCGAGAAATTTCAAAACATCTTTAAAAAGATCCATATCAACATCCCCTTCGTAGATGCACTTGCGCAAATGCCTAGTTATGCAAAATTCATGAAGGACATCCTAACACACAAAAGAAAGCTGGAGGAATATGAGACAGTGATGCTTTCAGAGGGCTGCAGTGCTAGGTTGCAAAATAAACTTCCACCGAAATTAAACGATTCAGGGAGTTTTACTATACCTTGTAAAATTGGAAATTGTCATTTTGATAATGCTTTATGTGATTTAGGAGCAAGTATTAACTTGATGCCATTTTCTGTTTGTAGGAAACTAGGTTTGGGGGAACCAAAACTAACAACTGTGACTTTACAGCTGGCAGATCGATCAATCACATATCCAAGGGGAATAATTGAAGACATTCTGGTAAAAGTGGAGAAATTTATTTTTTCAGCCGATTTTGTTGTGTTGGATATGGAATAAGACAAGAATGTGCCGTTGATACTAGGGAGACCATTCTTGCGGACTGGGGGTGCGATCATTGATGTGGGAAAAGGACAACTCAAATTGCAGTTCGATAATGAGGAAATAACATTCGATGTCTATAAAGAAATGAAGTATCCTACCCCCATCAAGTTCATGCTATCGAGTCGACGTTATAGATGGATCAGTACAGGAAGCAGTAAGGGAAGTATTTAGCTGGGAAAATCCATCTGACCCCTTTGAAGCAATCATCATGAATTCAAGCTCCATAAATTCGCTGTCAAAAGAAGAGCTTGAAGCGTGCAAGGAATTTTTGGCTAACCCTCCATATAGACGCAGAACACATTTTGAAGAATTGAGGATAAGTTCTACAAAGCCACTTCCATCTATTCAGCAGCCTCCAAAGTTAGAAGTCAAGCAGTTACCACCTCACCTTCGTTATGCATACTTGGGGGAGTCGTCTACTTTACCTGTCATAGTGGCGAGCTCTATTACAGAAGTCGAAGAAGAGAAACTACTTGGAGTTCTGCGGGATCACAAAAGAGCTATTGGGTGGACCATTGCTGACATAAGAGGCATTAGTCCGGCAATTTGCATGCACAAAATACTGATGGAAGACAAATTTAAACCAACGGTGGATGGGCAAAGGAGGCTGAACCCAAATATGAAAGAGGTGGTTAGGGCAGAAGTGATGAAACTGTTGGATGCAGGAATCATTTATCCCATATCAGATAGTGGTTGGGTCAGCCCAGTTCAAGTTGTACCAAAGAAAGGGGGAATCACAGTAGTTCCAAATGAAAAGAACGAACTAATCCCCACAAGAACAGTTACTGGATGGAGAGTTTACATAGATTATCGCAAACTCAACAATGCAACAAGGAAGGATCACTTTACCCTTCCGTTTATTGATCAGATGTTGGAAAGATTAGCAGGCCATTCACATTACTGTTTTTTGGATGGATATTCGGGTATAATCAGATTGCCATCGCGCCCGAAGATCAGGAGAAGACAACGTTTACCTGCCCCTATGGTACTTTTGTCTATCGCCGGATGCCATTTGGTTTATGTAATGCTCCATCCACGTTTCAGCGATGCATGATGGCTATCTTCTCTGATATGGTAGAAAAATTCATTGAAGTGTTCATGGATGACTTTTCAGTTTTTGGATCTTCATTTGACGAGTGCTTGGAACATTTGAAACTGGTTCTACAAAGATGTGAAGAAACGAATCTGGTGCTAAATTGGGAGAAGTGCCACTTTATGGTGAAAGAAGGAATAGTTCTAGGGCACAGGATTTCCGAAAAGGGCATTGAGGTAGACAGAGCAAAAATTCAAGTAATTGAGAAGCTACCACCTCCAACGTCAGTAAAAGGTGTTCGAAGTTTTCTTGGCCATGCAGGATTCTACAGGCGTTTCATTAAAGACTTTTCGAAAATCACAAAACCTTTGTGTAACTTATTGATGAAAGAGGTGCCATTTATTTTCTCTGAAGAATGTTTGGTAGCTTTCAATACTTTGAAGGAGAGGTTGATATCTGCGCCGGTGATCATCGCACCTGATTGGGAATTACCATTTGAATTGATGTGCGATGCAAGTGACTATGCAGTAGGAGCAGTTCTGGGGTAACGAAGAGGAAAAGTATTTCACGTGATTTACTATGCTAGCCGGACTCTCAATGATGCACAGCTTAATTACGCCACTACTGAGAAGGAGCTACTTGCTGTTGTCTTTGCATTTGATAAATTTCACTCTTATCTGGTGGGGTCCAAGGTGACAGTTTACACAGACCACTCTGCACTGAAATATCTGTTGAGTAAAAAGGATGTAAAACCTAGGTTGATCAGATGGATATTGCTGTTGCAGGAATTTGATTTGGAAATCAAGGATAAAAAGGGATGCGAGAATGTAGTAGCAGATCATCTGTCGCGCCTTGAACAAGAAAAGGAGCCAATTTTGGCAGACATTAGTGAAGTATTTCCAGATGAGCAGTTGTTTGGTGTAGAGGAGGCTCCATGGTATGCAGACATCGTGAACTATCTGGCAAAAACCATCACTCCACCTGGATACTCGAGTCATCAGAAGAAGAAATTCTTTTCTGACTTGAAATATTATTTGTGGGAAGATCCTATTCTTTATAAAAGGTGCCCGGATCAGATTATTAGGAGGTGTGTGCCAGAAGATGAAGCGGTGAAAATATTGGAGCAATGTCATTCTTTCGCTTATGGTGGTCACTTTGGAGCTTCTAAGACGGCTGCAAAAGTTCTACAGTCAGGATTCTATTGGCCTACCATATTCAAGGATGCCTACGTACTGGTGAAAAATTGTGATAGGTGTCAAAGGACTGGAAACATATCCAGGAGAAATGAAATGCCTCTAAACAGTGTTCTAGAAGTGGAAATTTTTGATGTTTGGGGAATAGATTTCATGGGTCTATTCATCCCTTCTCACTCAAATCAGTATATTCTTGTAGCAGTGGATTATGTATCTAAATGGGTTAAAGCTGTTGCGTTACCTACAAATGATGGCCGCGTGGTGATGGATTTTCTAAAGAAAGTCATTTTTGCAAGGTATGGCACTCCACGAGCTATAATCAGTGATGGAGGTAAACATTTTTGTAACAAGCAGTTCGAACAACTGCTGGTCAAATATGGAGTAAAACACAGGGTTGCCACTCCATACCACCCCCAAACGAGCGGACAAGTGGAAGTCTCCAACAGGGAGCTTAAGAGGATCCTTGAGGTCACAGTGAATTCAACAAGGAAGGACTGGTCCAAGAAGCTTGACGATGCATTATGGGCTTACAGGACAGCTTTCAAAACACCCATTGGAATGTCCCCATATCGCCTCGTATTTGGGAAGGCATGCCACTTACCCGTTGAGCTTGAGCACAAGGCTTTTTGGGCTATGAAGAAGTTGAATTTTGATTTGAAAGCAGCTGGGGAGAAAAGATTGCTGCAATTAAATGAGATGGATGAATTCAGGTTGGAAGCATATGAGAGTTCAAAATTGTATAAGGAACGCACCAAAAAGTGGCACGACAAGCATATTCAAAAAAAGGATTTTGAGGTTGGTCAACAGGTTCTCCTATACAATTCTCGCCTGAAATTGTTTCCGGGCAAGCTGAGATCAAGGTGGTCGGGTCCCTACTCGGTAACCAAGGTCTATCCATTTGGGGCAATTGAAATCACTCATGAGGAGAATGGCACATTTAGAGTGAATGGACAACGCTTGAAACCTTATTGGGGGTGGTGACTTCTCTAAAGAAAAGACCACCACTACTCTTGCCTCAATGGAGTAACTCCCGAGAAAGTCGAGCTTAAGACTATAAATGAAGCGTTTTATGGGAGGTAACCCATATTTCTTCCTTTTTATTTACATTTGCTTTCCTTTATTTCATTTTATGTTATTTTATGCTATTTTAGTTTTTTTTAGGTGAATGACTTTAATTGAACATTTTCATACTTTTGCATTGCTATTTGACACTTCATAATCCTACATTTTGCATATATGGAAAGTTAGGTGGATTATTAGCTACATAATGCTCTTACCAATCATTCACACAGTCACCCACCTAAAACATGTTATCCATTCTCATAATTCATGTTCATACATAATAAAATGTGTTGGAGTCGAGCATGAGTCAAAAACAGAACTGAAAAAAAAAATCATCAATTCAACCGTGCGACCGCACGGAATTTAAAACCGTGCGGCGGCACGGTTGAAATCTTGGCGCTGGTTTACATTTAAAAAATCGGACATCACGCTTCATTTTATCACTTGCCCGACGCTGTCTCTCGAAATAGAATTGCCCAGCCTAAATTTTCTTTGAAAAATCTTCTTGTTTGCACTACATTGGGTATAATCAAACATCTCCAAATCTTCAAATCACGAATTCAAGGTTGGTTCACTACATTTTTGCAATTGTGCCCTATATTTCGAAATTTACCCTTATATTGAAAATTCGTTCTTGATGCTTGATGGAGGATGGGATTAGGTAGATAATGGCTTAATTGTTAATGGGCATTGTTGTTAGGAAAATTTGGGAGTGATACATATATGTATGGTTATGATTTTCACCACATTTTACCAATGCACTCAAAGTGTTCGACGAAATGCCACTTGATGTTTCGTGCCTCAATTGTCAATTTCGCCTGAGCCATTATCTTCCCAGCATGCTTGGGGTTAATTTCATGTAACAATTTCGTGTTTTGATTCATTGGAATGCATAAAAAGCTTAGGTTTCATTTTTTCCTTCATTGCACCTCCATTGCACCACTGCAGCCTCACTTCACGCTTTCGTCCCTCTGATTCTTAACTCAAATGACCTTCGTTTGACTTGAAATTTTAGTATGTTGTAGATGAGATCATGAAATTTCATATGCCGAAGATGTCCCGAAAAAATTTTAATTTTTCGAGGTGATATCCGAGGTCCAAAAGCACCACTCACCCATATTTTCTTCGTTCCCTTTAATGCATTTTCATAGGTTTGGGTGTGTTTCTCATTGTTTTTACATTTCATACCTACTATATTGAGTCTAATATTTCCTATTTATCATTTGTAGGTACAATGTCGCCACGAAAAGCCCAAGTTCCACCTCACAAGGGCAAAGGTAAAGCGGGGTCATCAAAACGGCCGAGGAGACACCCATCTAACTCGGACTCTGACTCTGAGAAGTTCGATACAGGATCTATATATAGATTCAGGGGGCCCGAAGAGCAGAAGTTGTTCGAGGAGAATCTTAAGAAGAAATGATTTTTGGGGGAAATGGAGGTGATACTCACCGACATCCCACATTCTGAATTGGTGCATCTCATCGAGCATGTGGGGTGGCACAAGCTCGCATCCACACCACATAGAGTCTACCCACTTCTGGTAAAAGAATTTTTTGCTAACTTTAATCCATCTGTTGACACCGAGGGGGCAGAATACAGGGGCAGGACTTGGGTGCGTGGTAAATGTATCAACTTTTCTCTTGCGGTAATAGAGAGGGTGCTAGAGTTGACTAGGGATGGGATAGAACTAGTCCCAGGGGATATTGACATTGACTTGATCACTCGATTCTTATATGGCCGAGGGGATACGGTGCTCGAGAGGCCAGGGCGATTTGTGCAAAGAGAGCTTACTGACTCCTAAAAGATCTTGTATATCTTTGTGTGTCATAACATCGACCCCACGTCGCACCGCACTACCTTCAATGTTGAGAGGGCCAGACTGCTACACCACTTGGCCAGGGGGCGTAAAATAGACTTGGGGCAGCACATATTTGACTTTATCATTACTCTTGCGTCCCAGTTGGATACCACACGGGTTATTTTATTCCCCAGCCTTATCAGTGCCATCTGTCTGGCCGAGGGAGTGGAGTTACTCCCTCATGAGGAGCCTGAGCCCTTAGAAGCCACAAATAGCCGAAAGACCATGGAAAATGTACGGGAACCCAGAGCACCTCCAGCTCCTACAGATATACCGAGGCCAGTTATGGGAGAGCCAGCACAGCCAGCCCCACTTGCACCTCAGGCAGATGACAGGCTCTTTCGACAGATCATGACTGAGCTTACACTGATGGAGCAGAGGCAGGCTGCTAGACACACAGTTGTCATGGGGATACTTACTCGCCAGGATGGGAGGCTTGACACGCTGGAAACTCAGATGCAGGGTTCGATTCGAGCCGATATTCTTACTGAGCAGAGGCTGGCTCGATGCACCTGGGAGGAGGTCTGCCGATAGCAGACCCATATCATGACCCGCCTGACCTCCATGGAGCACAGACTCGAGATTCTGGAGCCCAGACATGCACGCGATCCTCGTGATCCACCAGATCCATCTGCAGGGTCCTCACATCAGTAGCAGCCTATATACATCAGGGAAGTGTTTGATCGTTTTAATTGTACTTTGCCTCATTTTTCATTGTTTTTGTTTACATTGAGGGCAATGTACTATTTTGTTTGGGGGTGGTGTATTCGGTTTACCTCATAACGTTAGTATTGATCTGTATAACTGCTCTAATATCTATTGCAACTCTATTTTGCTGAATTTATTAGAATTTCTCTATTTTGCTGAATCATTTAGAATTTGCTCATATTTTCTCTCGATTTAGGATTTTAAAAAAAATTTGGTTTGCTGTCTATGATGTAGTTCGGGTTGTTTGCATATTTTAGTTGAGAATTGGGACAGCATGAAAACCTACATTTTTCTATTTTACTTATTTCTTGCTAAAGTTTGTTAAACTTGAGCACATAGCCGAAGTCAAATAATTGCTTGTGTAGGGGGATGCTTGACCCATGTGGGGTAAATTTGTGCACTCGGGACATAGAATTGACAGAAAAATCTCAAACTTTAAGAAATTTAGATCCCGACCTGAAATGTAGAACCAAACTGTTCAAATAACAGTTTGGGGGTGGAAAGGTCCGTATGGGTAGGCGGGATGGATCGAGAATTTGAAACTTAAACTTTTGCATCTTTAGTGTAAGGGATTTTGATCAACGGGTATAAACCATAATAACCAGCATAAAAACAGAAAAATGCTGAAGGTCTTATTCCGCTCTCCAAATGCCTTTTTGACTTGGGCAAGTACGTCTGAGGGGTTCTTTGAACCTGGTACCCTAAAGCCAACTGGTTTGGGAGTTTCCGATCTGAAAGCCTACTACAGGGGTCATCTAGAAATCAAGTACGGAGAGTGGACTTACACATAAGACGTTAAAACATCTTTAACTTTTCTGTTTAAGCCTTTATGACTCGGGTAATTAAGTCTGAGGGGTTCTCTGAACCTGGTACCCTAAGCTCAACTGAGTTGGGAGGTGCCGACCTAAAGCTCGCTACAGGGGTCATATAGAAAACCAGTATGAAAAGTATTGCACAAAGATGGTAAAAGACAGGGACAATTAAAAAAGAAAAGTCGTCCATTAAAAGAAAATATATATATATATATATATATATATATATATATGCATGGTATAAGCTTTGTTGATTGAAATCCCTAACGCCTTATATATTATTCTCGGTCTGTCATGCCAACTTTTCTAATCCTAACTGTCTTGTGTGGAAAAATGCAATGTATACATGTTTAGAAACAACATCAATAGGAAGGACATCGGGACATGAGAGAAAAGCAGTAAGGTTGTGATCATCCATGAGGGTGCAAGGAAATAAAAAGAAATTATTGTTGACCACATGAGATTTGGGTTTATCTATGCATAACTAGTCACAAAATGTTAGGTATAACATTACATGAGTTTGCAGTTGTCTTCTGGCTATTCACACACACACATGAAAAAGTTGAGCGTGGAATAAGTAACAAATATTTTAACGTGCTGTTTTACTTCTCTTTCTGGAATGTGTATTCTGAGCCGAACCTGAGAAATAAAAGCAAGCAAGTCAAATAATAAGTTAAAGTTATTTTCTTGAAGTTATGTTTCAGTTTTTTTTGTTCGAGGACGAACTATGATTCTAGTTTGGGGGTGTAGATAAGTGCATTTTATGCACTTATTTATGTGCTTAAATTAGGATTTTATATAGTCATTTGAGAATAACTGCTACTAATTTATCTATCATTTGTACATATTTCAGTTTTATTTCGATATCAAGAGAATGGAGCAATAAGAGGAAATAATAAGCAAAAGGGGAGGAAATTGAACCAAAATTGAGCAAAGCAAGAGTGCTAGATGCAGAACATGGATAAAGAAGGAGAATCGTGTAAGAAAAGATGTAATCGAAGATTTTCAAAAGTATAAGGATCAAATTGTTTCAATCAGAAGATGGGGACTTGAGGAGAAATAAAGGATGAGGACCAAGTTACAGAATTTAAAAGATAAAAAGTGCAGCCAAAAATTTAACCGTGCGGCCGCACGGTTAAATAAGGCATGCGGCCGCACGAAGTGAAAAACAGGCGACTGAAGGTTGGTTTTTCGAGGCTGGGATCGCACACTTTTGAACTGTGCGGTCGCACGGTAGTATCGACTGGGCCACTGGTGGGCTTTTCACGCGAATTCTGATTTAATTCACCCCTTTTTCGCTAGGTCAGAAGGGGGGCATATATATAGAAGAGAACACGCGAGATTTGGACATTCATTCTTGACCTAATACACCAAGAAGCACATCAAAGTTTTGGAGAGCGGCTTTGTGAAGATTCATCCTAAATTTCTTGAGATTTTCATATTATAGGTAATGAAGTTCTCTCATATTTGTGATTTGCTATTAACCATGTATTTAGGCTAATTTTCCATTGTGCTGGGATTATGATGAAGTCTTAGATAATTATTTCATGTTTTGGTTTACTTAATCTTATGACAATTGGTATTTTGAGTTATTGATTCGTATTTAGTTTCATCTATAATTTTGATGCATGAATTATATGATGCATGTGGTGAATTTTTATGATCGAAAGAGTGAAATTTCACTAGACTTGAATCAATGGCCATAGGGTTCGATAGGGATAGAAATATACCACTATGCTCTATGTTGTCTTTTCATGTTTAGCTTATTTAATGCTTTCCTAAATATTAGCATTTATCATAGAAATATAGGTGGATCGTAATTAGGAAAAGACTTAATTCTTTTTCGAAAGAGAGTTTTAGGCATTATAGAAACATTGATCGTCAATAATATACCTTGTCTTGGATTATTTGAATCAAAGTGTGAAATATCAATACTAAGATGGATTCTAAATCCTAGCACTTCATTTACATACATTTGTTAAAAAAATCTTGAAATTTCCATTTACTTATTTCGTTGATCAATAATTTTAGATTTTTTTGGTATTTTAGTATAATAATTTAGAATCCCTTATAAACCACTTCAAATTCATTTGTTTTGGTTAAGGTTAATAATTTAAGAAAATAGATCTAAGCAATCCTTGTGGGAACGACATTCGGATTCAAATCCGTTGTATTACTTGTTCGATACCGTACACTTGCGGTAAGAGTCAAAATTAGTCGACCAAAGGCTATAGCAGAATTGCATTTAGTGGTAAAGAAATTATGTGCACTCCTAAAGTGAATGAGATTTATACTTTGTAGGCCAAACCCTTAGTAGGTAAACTCTTTGCAATTATAAACTCCCATCCCGACGAAATTGAAACCTGGCACAAAAGACTTTGCCACATTAGTGAAAAATGACTAATAACTTTGAATAAACTTTGCTATTATAGGAAGGATAACATTGAAAAGTAAAACTTTTGTAAATAATGCATTATTGGATAACAAAAGAGACTACCTTTCAAAACTGACATTCATAAATCCAACTTCTTACTTGAATATTTACATGCTAACCTTTGTGGTCCAGCATTTGTAAATACTTTAAGTGGATTCAGATACATCTTCTTATAGTAGATTTTTTTTAAAGAAAAATTAGTACCTTTCTTTTGAAGGACAAATCTGATACTTTACAAAATTGCAAACAATGAAAATTGATGATTGAAAATCAAACTAATAGGAATGTTAAAGCATTTAGGACTGGTAATTACTTGAATTTTGTAATGCTGAATTTGATCTTTTTGTAAAGAATATGGAATTCTAAGGCATAGAGCTGCAAATCACGCCCCTCAGCAAAATGGAGTTGCTGAGAGGATGAACAAGACCTTATTCGAAAAGGTCAGGTATATGTTACTTAGTTCTGGTCTTCCAAAATTATTTTAGGTAGAAGCTTTAAAATCTACAACCTAGTTTATAAATAGAATTCCTTCAAGTGCTATTAGATTTCACATTCGTGAACATGTGAGGTTTAATAAGTCTCCAGATTATTCGAAACTTAAGGTGTTTGACTGTGTAGCCTATTCCCACCAAAGTGAAGAGAAACATAAATCCAGATCCTTAAAATGTGTCTTCTTGGGACAGAAGGAAGAAACCAAAGAATATAGATTATGGGTTGAGGAACAAAATGGTTCAAGGTTATTTTAAGCAGAAATGTCATTTTGAATGAAAATAACATGCCCTATCATGCTTCTTCCAAAAAAATTCTTCAAGATACTTCCGCAGTTAAAGAAATCGTTGTTGAAATTAATTCTATTGAGCCTGTTGTTCAGATTGAAGTGGATTCTACTCGATCTAGAACTGATCAGGTTCAAAGTGATGAAAAAACTGATGTATCATTCAATGAAGACACCGTGTCTAATTATCAGTTGACTAGGAATAAAGGTATGAGATATAGAATTCCCTCCAATAGAATCAATAGTGGTGACTTTTTAACTTTTTTTCTCTGTTCTTGACTCTGTTAACTCTTATCCTAATAAATTTGATGAGGTTGTTAACCGTAAAGATTCTACCCTTTGGAAGAGAGCTATGAATGATGAAATGGAGTGGGTTTTAATTATGCCTAAGGATCAGAAACTTGTTGATTGTAAGTGGATTTACAAAATCAAAGAAGATGAGTCTAATGTAACTAGATAATGTATAAGGATATGTTAGTAGCCAAAGGGTTCACACATGGGGAGGGAGTTGATTATAATAAAATTTTATCTCACGTTGCTAAATATACTTTTATTAGAGTTTTGCTTGCCTTATTTGCTCATTTTGATTGGGAACTAGATCAACTTCATGTTAAAACTGTTTTCTTAAATGGTGATCTTGGTGAAATCATTTATAACTGTCAACCAAAAGGGTTTGAAATAAAATATAAAACTGAAAAAAGGTTTGCTTGCTAAAGAAATCACTATATGGATTGAAATAAGCATATGTGCAATGGTATAAGAAGTTTGCCTCGTATATTCAAACTCTAGAATTTGATTGAAGTAGTTTGATTTCTATTTCTATTTCTTTCATAAGGGTTCAGGTGCGTTTGAATCTGTTGATCTTTTGTTATATGTTGATGATATGTTACTTGCCTTCCATGACAAATCAGAAATTGATAAGATTAAATAAAGATTAATATTTAAGTTCGAAATTAAAAACCTAGGAAATGCTAAGAAAATTTTAGACATGGAAATTAAAAGAGATAAATCAAACTTTATTTTGTATGTGAATCAACAGTCTTATGTGATTAAAGTGTTGGAAAAATCTTCTATGTTTGAATGCAAACATATTATACTGCCTCTTGCAAATCATTTTATGCTGTCAAGTGATCAATCACCCAAATCACCTAACAATCTAAAAGAATGAATAAAATACCTTAGCCCCTATTTGGTCTATGAAATTTTTTTCAACTTTCTCCTCAAATTCATTTTCAACCACATATTTTTATAAAACCTACCACTTTACACACTTTTCAACAATTTTTCAACCACACATTCAAAATTTTCTCCAATTTCTCCAACACCAAACATGCTCTTATGCTAATACTTTTGGATCTATTATGTACTTAACTGTATGCACTAGACTTGATTTGACTCGTGGTATAAGTATTTTAAGTAGATTTGTGTTTAATCATGATGAAACACACTGACTTGTTATAAAATGAATGCTGAGATATTTAAAGGGGTCATCTGGTTTGTGATTGAAATTCAATAGATGTAAGAAGGTATATTACTAAAGGGATATACGAGCTCTTATTTTGGAGGTGATCTAGATGAAAGAAGATCAACTTCTTCTTGAATTTTTACTTTTTGTGATGGTCCATTAGTTGAAAATTCTGACTGCAAAAGATAGTAGCCCTATTTTCTATATTAAGGTTGAGTACATTGCAGCTTGTGATGCTATAAAAGAAGCATTGTAGTGTAGAGGTCCATTATAGGAATTTGGTTTCACAGAAAACACCATAAGATTGTATATTGACAAGCAAAGCATCATCCATCTCAGCAAGAATAATCATGCATACCATGATAGAATCAAACGTGTTGATATTAAACGTCACTTTGTAAGGGACATAGGTAAGAAATGTATGATTACTCTTATCAAAATATCTACTCAGTTCAACTCTTCTAATGTTGGCACTAAAATTCTTCCTTTAAATAAGTTGAGAAATTGTGTGAAGATTCTGAATATTGCTTGTTAAAGTATATTCAAATTTGATCTTATACACTATAATATTCTTTAAAACCACATTTTTTTTTTTGCTTTCTTTAAATTGACTTGACTGTTTTTTTTTACACGTAGGCGACAGAGCAAATGAAATTGATAGGAATACTCTAGTGAAACTGAAAAATGCCAAGATTTTTTTCAGCAAGGTGGAGATTGTTAATATTGTTAATGCCTCCAAAAATGCGTGTTGTGGTTCTAGTTCGAACCTGTGACCTTTGTTCGGAGAAATCGTATTTCAGGAAACATGCTTTTATTAGTTTCCAATGCCTTTAACCTTAACCCTACACGTGGCTGGATTGTGACATCTGAATCAAGTGACTTTTGGATTGTCTTATAGACGCATCTTGACTCTTCGCTTGTATAGTGCAATCATTTTCTCCTTTGTCTTGTTTTTCTTTAGGCTGAGTTCTTGCTAGGGTTTTCTTTAGCTATGTTATTTCGTTCGTAAAAATCGTAAAGAGACTATAGTGAGTAGAATTAGTGGAATCCTATATGTTGTAACTTTGTGTTGTTGATTGATTTAAGTAGATCTGGAGCGATTCTACTTTGTAGATGTTCTACGAGTGATTGACGCTTGTCGTGAATATCGAACCCGTTAGTGAATAAAAAATCTTATGCTCATCTTTTTACATTTTCTTGCAGGTTTACTTTGTGTGTTCTTTGGTTAAATCTTGTTTATAATTGGATCCGGGACTAACAAAGATTAACACGTTTTATTATGTTAAAATAAACATGCAAATATTATTTATTAAAAGGTTGATGATAGGTTGAGTGAGATCAACCACGCCACGTACACGTTCACTCTGTCACATTAATGAATATATTCAACCTCAATTCAAGTTGCAAAGGGCCATGTGAAATTAAATTAAAATAGATTTTCTTGGATTTGTGATAATTAAGCAATAAGTTATATATTCATAATCTTTATCGATATGCAAGTATTTCTTAAATTTGATTCTCAATATATAAAATAGCAAGCATTGTTTTAAATATTAACTACAAATTCAAATTGTATAAAACAAACTATAAAAATAATTGTGTTTGAACTCTGGAAGCAAGATTAAGCATATCGTAAAATTATTCATGTAAAAAATTACATGTTTAACCAATAAAAATCTACCAATATTAAATAAGCTTAGAGTAGAAAATAAAATATTTAAAAGGGGTTAGATTTAAAATTTTAAAAATCGAATAATTGTAAACTATTTAATTAAACCAGTTATTGAAAAACCATTTACTCTTCATCGAAACTAAACAATATAAAAAAAATTAATAATAACAATGCTCAAACATGACCACTTCTTCAATCAAACAACCATTTAATCAAACAACCATTTAGCCTCTCTTCGAATAAATTTTGCAGTTTATAATCTAGTTTTTTGCAATTTCAAGGTAAGATCAATGGTTAAAATTGAAGACAGAAAAAATGTGTGGTTACAAAGTGGTTTGAAAAATTGTGTAGATTATAAATTGTTTAATAAACCTTAATAATTACACTATCCGAGTAGAGGCTAAGGTAGCGTTCTGTTTGTATTTTATTTTGTATTTTCATTTTCGAAAATGTTTTGTGTTTCCTGTTTTCATTTTTGCTTTCAAATTTGCTGAAAACGCGTTTGATTTGTCATTTCTGAAAACTGTTTTTGAAAATGAAAAACTAGAAAATACGTTCTGTTTGAAATTTTGCAGAATACTACTTAAACTATTTTTAATTAATTTGCTTGCAGAATAATACTAATTCAAACTCAAATTTTCTTTCACAATACACTGAAAACATGGTTACATGTAACATACTAATGTGAGCATTAAGAGTCTATATTAACACAGTTTGGTCAGGTTCGGGATTTGAAAAAGCTTTACTTTTATTAAAATTCAGAAAATGCAAGTTCTTTCAAAATCACCAGATTCCATTTATCAGTGCATTTTTTGAAATATAATAACAAGAATTCTCACTTAATTTTTTTTTGTAATGTTGATATTGAATTCAATAAAAATTTATTTAGACTTAGTTCCAAGTTAGGATAATTCTAAAAAAAGTAATAAATAAATAAGAAAATAAAAACTTTATATTAAGCTTAGTTCTAAGTTAAGATAATTCTTAAAAAAAAAAAAAAAAAAAATCCCAAAATGCGTTTTTCGCGTTTTGGACATTTTTTGTCGAAATACACACAAAACGCCCAAAACGAGGTTTTAGGCATTTTGTTTTTTGTGTACAAATTTTTTTTTTTTGATTTTCAAAATGCGTTTTCGAAAATGGTAAAGAGAACGCGTTTTTAGCGTTTTCGAAAATAAAAATAGAAAACGACCTCAAAATAGCAAAAAGAACAAGGGCTAACTCTTTTATTGGAGATCTTTCTTCTCCTACAAGGAATATTTGGTACATCTATTTATATAGTTGTGGTGGCGGTGTTGAGATGGTCACTAGTACAGACACACTCATTCGCGTCGTTATATAGGCGACGCATATGGTGGCAACGCATAAAGTTACATTTATCTTTCAGTCTTCCCTCGTGATGAGATTTAAGAATAGCAATAGTATCAACATCAAACAAAAATCAATAACCTCCTCAGCAGCATAACATTCAATGATACTGCTTTCAAGTCAAAATCGGTTTTCTCACATATCCTTTTCATATACCCATGTATTTCTCAAATGGATTGATAAAAATATCGGCATGCGAATCATTCAACACCTCCAGATCAATAACTTTACTACAAATTGCATTGAAAAAAAAGCAAAGCTTTATAATGACATTTCTAACATGTTTTGGGAGTATGCCTTGAATTGTTCATACTAACCAATTTCAAGTCCTTCATCGACACAAGACTTTTGATGTTTGATGAGTATCCAGACGGAACCTTAACATCATTTAGGTACTCACAAAAACTTGTTTTCTCTTTTTTAGATAAAGTATAGCAAGCTGAGGTAAATAAGTACGCTTTCTCGACTCTTGCAGTGCTAGCTTTTCTCGTATCACCATTTTTATCCTATCTTTTCTGACTTTGATACCGTCTTTCATCTTTTCTTGAATGTTCAATAATGTTCCGATGATACTATTACATACATTTTTCACCACGTACATTACATCAAGACTGCTTTACCCATAAATGTTTCCAGTTGGTAGATCCTAAAGTATGGATCTCTTCTTCCAAATACTCTTCTGAGGAGGCTTAAAAGATTTTCCAAATACAACATCAATATTTTTAACTCGTTCATAAACCTCAGTTCTCGTTAACAGCAAGCGGGATACTCAAGCCTCGATTTTTCCTTTGAATGAATTTTTCTTCTTTCGATAAGGGTGATCAACATGGAAAAATGTTCGATGATTTATAAGCAAATTTTTTTTTACAATTTTTCAACCAAAGATCAATCGTGTCTTCTTTACAAACAGTGCATGTTTTAGGTCCTTTGTTAGTGTAACTCGAAAAGTTACCATAATCTGGAAAATCATTTATGGTGCTAAATATCATAGCTCGTAAGGTGAAATTCATTTGGCAATGTGCATCGAACACCGACACACCTTCATTTCATAACAGTCGTAAATCTTCAATTAGTGGGGTTAGGTAAACATCTATGTCATTTCCCGATTGTTTAGGCCCAGATATTACCAATGACAACATGATGTATTTGCGCTTCATACATAACCAAGGAGGAAGATTTTAATTCACCAAAAGAGCCGGTCAAGTGCTATGTTGACTAGTCATGTTACCGTGCGGGTTCATGCCATTTGTACATAATCCAAGCCTAAAATTCCTATCTTCACCACCAAAATCAGGAAACATCCCATTAATGTTCCCCTATCGAGGAAAATCGGTAGGTGTCTTAGTTTTCCATCTTTTTTCCTCCCTTCAGCATGTTATTTCATGTTCTTCGCATCATTTACATTGTCAAACAAGCGTTTAAATCTTGGTATTATGGGTAGGTACCATAACACCTTTGTCGGAGGGCCTTTCTTTATTCTCCCAACTATCATTGTTGCCCTTCCGCTTATACCGTGATGCCCCACACTTTGAACATATATGCTAATCCTTATACTCATTCTGATACAATGCACAATCACTTGGACATGCATGTATCCTCTCGATACCCATCAAGCACAACATTTTTTGCCTCGTAGATTAACTAGGAAGCTCGTTATCATCTGAAAGTATATCTCGTAAAAGTTCCAATAATATCGTGAAACTCCTATCACTCCACCTATTTTTTGCTTTCAAGTTATACAATTTGAACAAAAGGAAGTTTTGTGAATTTATTACAACAACAAAAAAAGGTTTTTCAGAATCATTGATCAAGCTACCGAATATATAAAACTTTTCAATGAAATCATCTTGTACATCACGCGTAATTTCGTCTATCCGATCATTATCCACATCATTCTCATCATTATTGCACAAATTATTCCCCTCCTGATCACCTTCATCGTCACCAGTGTTTGTCTTAGAAAGTATACTCTCACCATACCATATTCACTGTGTATAAAATTTCTTAAACGCAGGACGAATCAAATGGCTCTTTACTTGCTTAGAGCCATAAAACTTTATCAGAATCTTACAATCACAATAATGATACAAAATCATTTCTTCACATTTTTTTTATTTGGTCCTCATCAGCACTTTTCAAGAACTCTTCAACCTCTTTCACATATTTATGTGTATTACGTCTCTATACATCCAATTACGATCCATATCTAACGACCTATATATGAAAATACATATTCACCGTGTATTAGAACAAAATCATAATTTTTAATATTGTGTTATTTAATTAACAATCGAGTCAAAGGGCTTAAATTAAATAAAAAATCTGAAGTCCTGAAGAAAGATAACAAATGAAATCACCTTAAATTATAATTTTTATTTATAAACTCTTACAGTGATTTCGACAGAATCTCCCTATAAGTTAGATTTAGCCAACCCGTAGGGGGAATAAAAAATGTCACAATAAAATCAAAACATTCAACCTCAACATATTCAAGACATAAACGCAGCTCCAATCAAACTTCAATATCATCAACAACTCCAAAATTAATCCAAAATAAATTCCCTAATCCTCAACATCAAATCTACAACAAATACCCATCAATACATAATTACAACCAAACAATTTCAAAGTTGAATGCCTAAAAATAGAAATTCAGGCTACACCATCAACTAAAATTAAGTTTGTAAAGATATGTACCTCAAAATATCGGACTCAATGCTCAATAATATATCAATCGAACTTCGTTTCAATCTCAAGCTTTAGACCTGCAAAAAACTTTTATTAGGTTTGAGTTAAAAATTTCCAAGATACCTCAAATTTATAAATCCCAAAATCTGAAATTAAACATAAATCTAATTTTAAAGTTTTTATAAAAATCTAGTCATAGCCTGCAGTGACCTAGTCATGGCCTGCAGTGACCTGACGATAGGCTTCTATCCTAAGATATCAATGTTTTCGATGAATTTCTACATGATAATTGTGCAAGATCAATCTCATATGATGTCCAACTTATGTTCAAGGTACTCCAAAGTTCGGTTTTCCCCAATCTTGACCAAAACCTCACTAAGGAAATTTATCAAACACCTAGGCTACATGATTTTTTAGTCTCTTATTCACTCTATGTTCATGCCCATATCTATCAATCATCACAACATAATCACTCAACTCACCAAAACATCCAACAAGTACAAAACATCCTAATAATTCACTTATCCATATCTCACAATTATCACTTATCCATTACTTCAAAACTCAAAGTAAGATTTCATAACTTAACATTTCTACAATTTCAATAAAACTCAAATAATTCAAAAATTGCAACATATCCATCTACTAACTCAAAATCAACATTCAAACTAACATTCAAACTAAACTAATAAAAATTCATTTAAACCAATAAATCATAAATTCAATCATAAAATAACAAAATCAATTAACTAGTTGTAATTCTAAAAAATTTATATAACAAGAGCGAGGCCCGGTGGTGGTGATGACGGGAGCGATGTAGAGAGAGAACGAGAATGAGGTGATAGTGGTGGTGGTGGCGGCGACGTGAGGTAGTGGTGGCGGCAGCGTGAGGAGAGGCGCTGAGTGTGAAAATTTGTGAGAGAAAAATATCGAGATAGTGATGAAAGTCGCGCAAAATCGAGTTATAGGCATTAGTTTTTTAAGCACTGACACCTTTAACCTCACTTTGTGCATCAGTTCTTCAAGAAGAACCGACACCTTTGGTTCGGTCGTATTTAGCGTGTCGATTGTATAATATCAACCGACGCATATTGTTAAATTTTATTTACAAAATTGCCACCGCGTTTTTATAAGCGTCAATTTTCCCAAAAAGCGACGTACATTTTTTATTTTTTGGGAAATTTTGTACTAGTGGGTAGTTGTGGTAGTGAGATAATAATTAATTTCAAATTACGAATACCCACATTAGTTTTAAAAATTAATTAGTTACAATTACAATTAATTGGAAAATTGAAATAAAGTTAAAATTGTAATTAATTACAGGATGTAATTAAGTTAGAATTTTAATTAATTACAAAATATAATTCATTACAGATTAATGTAATTAAGTTGCAATGGTAATTAAGTCTTTGTTTGGTAAACATGTTTAAAAACATATTTTTTATATCACAATTTTCCAAATCACTTTTTAACTACGCACATTTTCATCTCCACTTTTCAACCATATATTTTATCTAGAAAATATATTAAAATAAAATGTTTTTTAACACAAAATATTTACTCCCTATGTCCCAATTATTTAGGTTATTTTTCATTTTTGTTTTTTCCCAATTATATAGATTTGTTTCTTTATTGGGAAGAATTTATTTTGTTTATTTACTAATGTACCCCGATTTATTTCTTCTAATATAATAGTTTTGACATTAAATAAGGGTAAGTTGAAAATTTTCTTTACAAAAATTACTTTTTCAATGATATTAAATATGTCTTTATTATATATATAAAAGTAGAAGTCTGAAGAGAGATAGTCATTTTAGAGGGAAATTTGCCTTTAATGACCCTCTTATACATATCTTTATCTTTTCTTCATATATATTATATATAAAAGTAGAAGTCAGAAGAGAGAGAGTCATTTTGGAGGGAAATTTGCATTTAATATATTTACAATTCTCTTTCACTTGTTAGCTTCCATTAAATTTTTGATCATTGTGATCTTTAATTTGACACTCATATTACATATTTTTCGATTTCAAAATATTACAATAATTATTAAAAAATAATAAAAAACAGAAAAAATAACATTTTTATGTTATTAATAGTATAGCACAGATGTCAATACAATTAATGACACATGTAAAATAATAATTACAAAAATATTTAATATACTATTTTTAGCAAAAAAATTTCAAATTTAGAAACTTTTTTTAGGGGAAACTATGTGTTTATTTTGGTGACGGCTATTCTACTTATATATATATATATATATATATTTAGTAAGAGTTGTAATAACTGTACTATGTGTAAATGTGTTATATTGAAAATGAAAAAAATAAATTAATAAATTTGAACATAAATAATGTGATATCTATGTGAATGTGTTACGTAGGAAATGAAAAAACTAGATTAATATATTTGAACATAAATAAATGTAATATCTATGTGTAAATGTGTTACATTGAAAATGAAAAAATTAGATTAATATATTTGAATATAAATAATGTGATATCTATGTAAATGTGTTATGTAGAAAATGAAAAAATTGGATTAATATATTTGAACATAAATAAATGTGATAACTATGTAAATCTGTTGCGTAGGAAATGAAAAAATTGTATTTATATATTTGAATATAAATAAATGTCATATTTATGTAAATGTGTTACATTGAAAATGAAGGTGGCGTTCTGTTTGTATTTTATTTTGTATTTTCATTTTCGAAAATGTTTTGTATTTCCTATTTTTATTTTTGTTTTCAAATTTGCTGAAAACGCGTTTGATTTGTCATTTCTGAAAACTGTTTTTGAAAATGAAAAGCTGAAAAACATGTTATGTTTGAAATTTTGCAGAATATTATTTAACATATTTTTAATTAATTTGCTTGCAGAATACTACTGGCTCAAACTCAAACTTTTTTTCACAATACACTGAAAACATGGTTACATGCAATACACTAATGTGAGCATTAAGTGTCTATATTAACATAGCTTGGTCAGGTTCGGGATTTGAGGAAGCTCTAGTTCTATTAAAATTCAGAAAATGCAAGTTCTTTCAAAATCACCAGAGTCCATTTATCAAGGCATTTTTTGAAATATAACAACAAGAATTCTCATTTAATTTTTTTTGTAATGTTGATATTGAATTCAGCCCTTGTTTGAGCCCCATTATTTTAATTTAAAATTTGAATTTTGAAAATTTAATGGTTAAAAAGTGGTTTGAAAAGTAAAAAATTGTGAGCTTGACTTTTTTGGATGGTTGAGATTGAGTACTGTAGAAAAAATTTGTAAAAAAAAAAAAAAGAAAGAAATAATGGGGCTCAAACAAGGGCTCAATAAAACTTTATTTAAGTTTAGTTCCAAGTTATGATAATTCTAAAAAAAAAAAAAAAAAAAAAAAAAAAAATTATTTAAACTTGGTTCCAAGTTATGATAATTCTCCAAAAAAATAAAATAATAATAATATTAAGCTTAGTTCCAAGATAATTAATAATAAAAAAAAAAAATCCAAAACGCGTTTTCCGCGTTTTAAACATTTTTTTTGTTAAAATACACACAAAACGCTCAAAACGAGGTTTTGGTGTACAAATATATTTTTTTGTTTTCCAAAATACGTTTTCGAAAATGATAAAGAGAACGCGTTTTTAACGTTTTCGAAAATAAAAATAGAAAACGACCTCAAAACAGCAAAGAGAACATGACCGAAAATTTTGGATTAATATATTTGAAAATAAATAAATATATGCTATATAAATTTGTTAAGTTAAAAATGAACTGACCCCTTCTTCTACACTTCTTCTGAAAATCTTCCACCTGCTATGGCTAACACCCCCCCCCCCCCCCCCCCAGGTTTGTTTCATGTGCAGGTTCCCGGTGAAAATGGAGGACTTGAACTCTTCTCTCCACTTCCTCAACTCTTTCAAGTGATTCCGGTGGCTCAACCAGAAGGAGATACAAGTCAGATTGACGGAAAGCCCACAATCAAAATCAAAGGAACAAAGGCAAACAAGTTTACTATCACTGTACACCGGCCAACTCGCCTGGAGGAAATGCGGACTATTGTGGAACCAGCGCTGCTTTTGGTGTTTTCGAGAATTCATCACAGGATCAAAAGATCTGATTTTCAACGCATGGATGATGAGTCTACGGAAGCAATCACTCATATCTTGCATCACCCCCTGATTTATTTGGACTCGCTTGATGTTACCGATGAAGACCTGGAGCACTCCTTTGAGATACTGCTTGGATGTGATCTTTTTTCAATTGAGCACATTCGTTTCTTTCCAATCCGAGCTATGATTCGAATGGCGGAAGAATTTCGTTTTGAGACTACTATGAACCACCAACTGGACCATCACCAGATTAAAAGAAGGATTCTTAAGGAGCAGTATTTTAAAATGTCAGCTCTTGAACTCACTAAATTTTATGGGTACCTTCGTGCAAAGACTTTTGACTCATTTTGTGCTGCTTCTGATAACGAAAGTGAGGACTCTGACCCCCCGGACTGCTGAGATGACTGAGATGACTGAAAGCCCCTACTACTAAGAAATCAGTGGAAAGCGTTTGAAAATCTTTTGTTGTGCTTTCTCGCCACGTTAAATAAGTCAATTGCCCTTTCGGTTATTGACATTAGGTTGTTTTTTGTACTTTTGTTTGGGAGGGTTTGGCCTAGTCCCCCCTCCCTTGTATTTTTCCTTTGTTTTTTAAATCTATAAAATCGCCACCTCAGTGTGGTTTTTTTTTAAAAAAAAAATGAGTAGGTCCTTCAATAAGCATATTACAAAAATAATTAATTATTTGCTATCAACTTTTTCCCACAAATGATAAATTGGTAGAAAATTTAATCATTTCATCATTTTCACAAAAATTGGTATGTTTAAAAAATAAGGAAAAATAAAATATATTAATTAATATATTGGATTTCGAATAAAATATATGTAAGCAACGTATTAAAAAATAAAGTTAATTAAAAATTATAACATGTTAAAAGGAAAATATGTGATAAGATGGGCAAATTTTTAGAGAAAAACGTAAATAAAAGTCAAAAAAAATGTTTATAAAAATTTTAACTAAGTGTAAAATTTTGAATGGTGCGGTACACTGAGTGCAAATGCAAAATTTTTTACTTTAATTATTTTTTTTTAAGTTTCAAATTCAATAACGTGCATTATGTAGTTAATGAAAAAATTGAATTAATATATTTAAATATAAATAAATGTCATATCATATCTATGTAAAAGTTTTACATTGAAAATGAAAAATTTGGATTAATATATTTTAAAATAAATAAATATATGCTATATAAATTTGTTAAGTTAGAAATGAAAAAATTGAATTAATACACTTTGAAAATAAATAAATAAAATTATTGAAATTTTACTTCCTAATATGTGACATGTCAATAAATGAGTAGACTCTTCAATACGCATGTTACAAAAATAATTAATTATTTTATATCAACTTTTTAACTATATATATTTTCTCTATCCAATTTTCAGCAACTACTTTTTACCTCAAAATCATAAATAAACAAGTTTATAAATCAAACATTATTACCAAACAGAAGCTTAATCATTTTGACAAAATTTGACATGTCTAAAAACAAGGAAAAGTAAAATATATTAATTAATATATTGGATTTCAAATAAAATAAATATAAGCATAACATTAAAAAATATAGTTAATGAAAAATTAGAACATATTAAAAGGGAAATAAGTGATGAGGTGGGCAAGTTTTCAGAGAAAATCGTAAATAAAAGTAAAAAAAAAATTATATAAAAAATTTAAATAAGTGTCAAATTCTGAGTGACGCATTATACTTAGTGTACATATAGCATTTTTTATTTTGAATATTTTTGTCTTTTTTAAAGTTTCAAATTCAATAACATTTTGTTTTGAAATTTTATTTAAATTATGTTTTTTATTTGACATGATTGTATCAAGATATTTTCAAAATTATGATTTAAAAATTATACATTTCGTGCATAGTACGGATAGACAACCAGTAGAAGTTAGGAGAGAGAGAGAGATGGTCATTTTGGAGGAAAATTTACATTTAATGACATTATCTCATCACTTCTACTTCTATATATATAATATAACAAAAAGAGTTATAATAAATGTATTATGTGTAAATTTATTACATTGGAAATGAAAATTTTTGATTAATATATTTCAATATAAATAATGTAATATTTATGTAAATATGTTATGTAAGAAATGAAAAAATTGGATTAATATATTTGATATCAAATTGTTAATTTATATAAAAAATAAAAATAAAATAAAGATCTCTAGAAAAATCAACTCATCGAATCATATTTCTTTCATTATAATAAGCATGTGTTGGTAAATGGAATATTTTGGTTTATAAACATGTGTATATAAATTACACAATTTTCTAAATTATTTTTTAATTATATATATTTTTTCTCTTCAATTTTTAACCACTACTTTTTAATTCAAAATAGTAAATAAACGAATTTATAAATTAAACACCGATACCAAACGGAGTTTTAGTACCTTTTGCATCTATCTATATTATCTATATTATTATTATATTAAAAAAAAAAAAAAAAAACTACCATTTTCAAACTTGTCTCCCGTGAACAATCCATTACAAATTGATTTCCAATAGTTGACATTTTTGTTGCATGCAGATTGTGCGAGCCACTCGTGAGTTGACAAATAGTGTTGCAACTTGCACACAACGTTGAAAATTCAATACAAGAGGAGTAATAATTATCACGTAAACGCGTGTCACCAACAAAATGAAATTGGCATCTTCTTGACTTAGTAGACCTCGAAATACGTAACCAAGTCTCCTTCCAACGCGTAATCGGTAATACTTTTCCCCCATCCAATATAAATTCTTTGTCACGTCTCCTTCACCTAATTATTAAATTTAATTAATTTTATTGTAAATACTTTGTTACCACGTACATAAATTCGTGATTATTGAACGACACTTGAACGCAGACTCGATACCCATTATTTTGGTAATTATGTAAACCATCGAAAGAATTTATAGTAAGCTGTTATTTGGTATCCTTTAAAAAAAAATTATTTTTTTACAGTAATCAATCGTAATTATTCAATAAAAGTTAAGTCCATAATATTTTACTTTTCAATCAAATTTCAATCATTAATTCTCTTAAAAATAACTGTTCATTTTTAAAAAATTCTTTTTAAGCAATACCAAAGACACACTAAGTATCTTGGTGATTACTCATGAATATATTTAATTATTATAATGATTATATTTGATTGGAATATATATATATATATATATTTATGGAAACGACCACATATCCACAGTGAGCACCTCAGGTATAAATGTGCACACCGTTGATGTGATAATGACATGTGTCTAGGATTTTAAAATTTCTGGATATGTTTTAGCAGCATACTCACGATAAGTACAAGGTTTGTTCTCAGATTTTGGGTGCTCTATACAACAATTTAAAATTGTGCCTTATAAAAAAAAATTGTGCCCTTATAACTAATTTTTTTTTTTCTTTAAATGTCTTATAATAATTTTTTTGTGCACTTATAATGTTGAGGCCCTGTACAGTCGTACTACCTGCACACCCTCAAGGCCGCCTCTAAGTACGTACATTAACACTTACAAAGTGATATATATATATATATATATATATAATGGTTAGAGAGTTTATGGTGCCCCTTGCCCACCCTTCACTCTCTGTCAAGCGGGTACATGTACCCATTGTGGGCACGTTAAAATTTCTATTATAATGATAGCAAGTTGGAATGTATTATAATGATGCCAAGTTTATGGACCTAGCTATAGCTAGTGGTGGTAACAACTAACAATAGAGTGGATAAAGATAATAATTGATGCTTATCTTGTATTGTATATATGGAAGAAAACAAAAAACAATATATATCTACAACATAAATATTTAGCAAAAACTGACTTTGACTTCGCTACTTATAAGGTTGTGCCAGCGTGGCATGTCGGCAACATAGTTCTTGCCGCCATCTACCACTTCACCACTTTTTTTAATTGAGGAAATAAGTTTATGGACCCATTATTAAAGTTTTTAGACTCATAGGGTCCTCAACTTTTAAAAAGTAATAAATTGACACTAGCGATTATTACAGTGACCAACAAGAATTTCAAATTTATTAAAATCAATTTAGTGCCCGTTTCGCTGTCGAAAGTTATTTCTGATATTAAGAAGTTTTTTTAAAAATGTTCGAATTATTTTTTTTAAAGTACCTTGTCTCATTGAAAGATACTTTTTTGAGAAGCTTGATAAAAGTGAATCAGTCGACATGTAGAGTCTAGAAGGTCATGGAAAACTGTATTTACGGGCATCTTTTGAAAATTCAAAAGTGTGAGTAATTAACTTTTAACATTTGACGCTTACAGACAATGGACAAAAGAGTGGGGAAGGAATATCTGACACAACTTCTCAACCAATAGGAAGAGTTATGTGGCACACAGGTTCTTATGGTCCCATTAAACATTACAAATATTTAAAAATTTTATTTTATGTCAACAAAAGCAACTCAGCCGTTCACAGACACTAGACAACTTGCACCACTCACCTACCCAAAGTGTCTTGAAAGTAAACTTAAGAATTCATATGTTCAATTATTTTATGAAGAGAATATGTGATTAAAAATAATTTTTTAAAAAAAAAGTAATTTTCATTTTAGGTATGTATGAAAAGTTGAAAAAATAAACTGCTGCAATATTGAGCTGAATCATCTCCATCAGGTGGATGAGTTAATGTAATAATGTCTTCTTATCTCTCTATTAAAAGAAACGACAAGAGCCCCATGACACAATTTAACTGATAAAAATTGAGGATCCACAAACGCTATTAGGGTAGAAGTCACAAATTCGAATATTTACAGGTTTGAATTTGCTAGACACCTTGTCAGTCCAGTGAGTGATATTCAGACACTGGTTAACTTGGATCATAACTTGCGATTTATATCATTCACCTATATTCAGGACAGGGACGGGGTGGACGTTTAAGGTTGATGCTGAACTTTCATTTTTGTTTAAAAAACGGAATGAGAAGAATTCTTTAACATTGTCCCTTATATCCTTTGACAATTCTTTGCATAAGAAAATTGTAGCAATTATGAAAATTTTCAAATGAATTATATTGCCTTATTATTCCCATTGCTTTTGTTGAAGTGTATTAAAATAATACTAAACACGGCCGTTGTAGAAGAAAAACTTATATGTATATTATTTGTTTTAAATTTCCTTTTATCCTTCTCGCTATTAAATAATTTTATAATTACAAGGCCCATTCATTATTTTTATTTTTATTTTATGGTCACATGTGATATTTGGGAGACTAATGATCTTTTCACGGGAACATAATCAGGGTTTAATTAATCAAGTGTTCAAATTTCAATTTTTTTTTTTTTTTAAATGAATTTCATTGACTAGCTTAACTAAGTTTTGCTGAAATATAATTCAAGGCTTTTTTTTTATATTATTATTAGCCTCTGTTCGGCAACTCATTAAAATGGTTTAATGAATTTATTTGTGATTTCTAGATAAATATATGTGATTAAAAATTGGAGAGAGAAAATATATATGATTAAAAATTAATTTAATAAATTGTGTAAATTATAAATGACAATCATTGCATTTATAGTGGGCCGCCAAACTGTTCCTAAAATTTATTTGGTTTGGTGTCTACAAATTTGAACCCTTATTGATATTTTTTTTTTAACACCCTTATTGACATATTTGATTAGTAGGTATGGAAGGAATTATAATGATGACTTATTCTTGTCAATCCTTATCACTCTATTGCCGTAAATAAATCTACAGGACATTATTATGAGATATTTTTTCAGGGCATTGTGAGATGACACATTTTTATTGAATAATTGATATAACTACTCTACCGTTTACTTTCTTATTTGTCAATAAAAATGTGTCATCTCGAAATATCTCAAAAAAATTGTCCCATAGTAATATCTCTCTATAATTGTTGTTTAAATATGTGATAGTTTTTCCTACAATTTTAACATGGACTCTGTTTTGATGAAAATCAAAGTATTTCAAAATAAATGTAAAGCATTTTCATAAAACCATAATAACTTCTTGTCTTTCTCCTTATCGCTTCAAGGAATAGATAGATGTTATCATCTCCTAGACCAAGGAAAATTATTTCGGATCTTTCACTCAAAAATAAATGTATCGTCAAGATAACTTATGGTCTGTTTGGCAAAGTTATAAATTATTCTTTAAAGAGGAATAGTAGTGATCCTACGAAATTTGTTATGAATGTATTAATTAAAATTATAGAACTGGATTCAAATGGAGACTTAATAAGTTAGGAATATATACTTCTCCAATCTCCCTCATGATTAGTAAAATGTCATCACTACTTACCCATAAGAAATTGTGTGACATTAAGATGTTTTTAATTTGTTTGCCATCTAAATGATCATCATCTTCACTGAAGAATTAAAGTGAATATCACATCACGATAATCAATAACGATTTATAAATATTTAGTAACTTCCCTTTTAGAACAAGTAAAGCAGATTAAGAACAAAAACAGTATCAATAAGTAAATTTAGAGTGTATTTATTTAACTATGGTTGATTATTTACTAATTAAGTTTTTTATTTAAGATCACAACATTCCATTTTGATTTGTCGCTTCGGTTGACCGGAAAAGTCTTTCTCCAAGTCAATCAAAGAATCTTAATATATATATATATATATATATATATATATATAATAACAAAATAGTTGACCCAAGTTTTCCAGTCAAAACTGCGACATCATTTATCTTTTTCTCGGTCAAAATATGATATTTATTTGTTTGACTTAAGATCATTAAATATCAATTATATCAGTATCATTGCATTGACACTCATTCCCCACTTTACGAGAATCAGTGCATTGATACTAACAAATTGTTTAATCAATTCTATAATACATTGATTCATTAGTTGGATCATTTTTATATGAATTTCAAGAACAAATTATGTAACATTCAAAAATGTAGAAAAAAAAAACTACCTTTTGTGAAATATATTTTTTTTTTTATCATTATTATATTTTGACATTACTAAAAATATCTACAAAAATATTATTTGTAACGTTGAGCAACATTAACGCAAGAAATAAAAAATATTTTTATTTTTCATAAATAAATTTAATACACGTGCAATTCTTTTTCATGTATTGATTGATGTTCTGTACGATCTAATTGAAAAATTTTAATATCCTAAATTTTAAGGATTGATATAATAAATTCCAATAAAGAAATTATGTCTATTCATTCTTTGGGAATACCTTTTTTTCCTGTGATCATTCTTTTAATTATATTTGACATTCATTAATTCACGTCTCATTTTTTAAAATTCGTTTTTAACTATATTTTATTAATGAGGCATTCTATACATGATATAAAAAAATCTCTACTTTTTAATCATATATTCTCCTATAATATATATTTATATACCACATTTCTTTTTAATTGTATTGTATGCAATGACCATGAATCGTAATTGTTTAAAAATTATGAACCACAATTATTATTTTTAAAGAAGTTTTTTTAATTAACATTGAATTTTGCTATTTAATGCTTTTTTGTTTCTTCATATTCTTTCCCATAATATATGAATTTAATTGTTTTTGTTATATATTTCTCACATTTTCATTAATTATTGAATATATTTAGTTAGTTATTTATTAATTAATAATTATAATTTTTTTTGTTCATGGCAACGCACGGGTGCGAATACTAGTATTAATTAAAGCATTATGATTTTAACATTTTTAATCTATTTCAATTTAATAGGTGATCATTCTGTTTCAATTATTTAAGTTCACCAAAGTTAAATTCATGCAATTATTTTTTCTGAATCAAATATAAAGGAGGTGAAAAATTAACTATAATTTTTAAAATTTTGTTAAGTATTACCAAAGAGAAATTCCACGAGTTAATTGTTTCAATGACCATCAAACTTTATATGTTATCACGGTTTAATCATCCAAGTTTAATATGCTTCTAACTGGACATTAAACTTTGAATTGTCTCACCTCGTTGGTCACTTAATTCTATATATTGTTACGGTATAGCCACTCAATTTCAATATGCTTCCAAGTGATCACTGAATTTTGTATGCTGTCACGGATTACCCACCCAATTTTAATATGCTTCTAATCGGCCACTGAAGTTTCAAAATTTTAGTTTCGAAGATGCATGTTCAAGTTTAATTTCGAGGTACCAAACGAGGTCGAAACATCAAGTTCTTGGTATCATTTCAAAGTACTAACGGCTTTTGCGTACAATTTACAATACAAGAAATTATTAATCGAAGAGGAAGTTGTGACTTGCCAAATTAAGTCACTTAAAACTACTTTTTTGAAACTTTTGCTAAAGTGCTAATTTTAAAAATTCACGGATAACTATCTACTGATCAAACTAAAAAACAGATTAGATATTCTCGAAGTTCATCTCAAAAACTTATCCATACATATATCACATTCATTCAAACGAGGTCGAAAGTAATCAAACGAGTCTCTTAAATAGAGACGTTTACACTCGTTTTTCATTACTTTTCATTTTATTCATATTTTCGTTTTTCCTCCTTAAAAATGTCCATAACCATTAAATAAATTCTAAAAATAACTTATTATATCGAAATAGACAAGAACGTGATGTTTCGATCTCGTTTGGTACCTCAAAATTAAACTTGAACATGCATCTCTGAAACTAAAATTTTGAAACTTCAGTGGCCGGTTGGAAGCATATTAAACTTGGGTGGGTAATCCGTGACAACATACAAAGTTCGGTGGTCACTTAGAAGCATATTGAAGTTGAGTGACTAAACCGTGACAACATATAAAGTTCGGTGGCCAACGGGTTGAAGCGATTCAAAGTTTAGTTGCCACTTATAAGCATATTGAAATTAAATGACTAAATCGTGATAGCACATAAAGTTCAGTGGTCACTGTAACAATTAACTCGAATTTCTACTCCTCGTCCATCTGAGACAATTTGGTGCCAATTATTTGTATGTCATCTAGTCACCTGCTCCCTTGCACGCTATTTCCAATTCTATCTTAAAAAATCTAGCTAATTTTATAAAAATCTCTCACGGCATACTTTTATATACATATATACATAACTTACAAATTAATAAAATATAAAAATGTGAAATATTTGATCTTGCTCTGGGATGTAATTCAGTTATTACATGTGATTTCCTTAGAGAAGGCAATGGAGCGGGTTCGGGACGGATACTTCCGTCCCACCCTATGAGTAGATTATCAAAACCATACTCGTTCCATTACTCGTTAAATTAAAACGGGCGCTGGTCGGGTATCAAAACGGGGCATCCCCGCCCCGCCTCGAGTCGACCATAATTTTTTTTTTTTTTTTAAACATAATTTTCTTCAAATTTCTAACTTTTTTTTCACTAAAAAAAAATTAAAGTCAAAACAATCAAGTATCCAATTCATCACAAAATCAAAGATGTTATCAGAAACAAGAAATTGTCTCTTGAAAGTGTGTTATTTGCAGTTTTTGCATTAATTTTTTTTTTTTAATATAAATAAGTTAGAGGGGCGGGTTAACCAAAACTTGCCCCGCCCCGCCCCAAACACGTTTCGGGTAATTGATATCAAACTCAAAACAGTCCCATCGACCTGCGGGGCTGTTTCTTCCGCCCCATTAGGGTAGGGGCCCTATCGGGTTCGGGTCGAAACGAATTTTTTGCCATTCCTAGATTTTCCAAACTTGATCAACAAACAAGTACGATCTATATCTTCAATACCTGCAACAAAAGGTGGTGATGTGTATACTCGTCGTCCCTCCAATGCTTAAATTAATGAAAAAGAGTAAATATTAAGCGTAAGGCTATGAACTAGAATAAAAATTGAGAGCCTTGTATTTATAGAGATACGTGAGTAGGATTAGGCAACATGGGTGGTTCAGATACTTAGGAGTTCCATTAGGAGTAGGAGTCTTGAAAATGAAATTCGGATAAGGTTATAGAGTTCCAGTGGTTATGTCAGATTAGGACTTGTGAACTCAGAGTCCCACTAAAAATAGGACGCTGACTTTTGTCTGAAGCGAAAGGAGTGATCTCAAACTTAAGCTGGATTTACAACCCCGGACATGATGATCCCCGAACTTGACAGATTACTTTAAGGGCCAAGGATATGCTATGTCGAGCCTATGGAATGTCCTCGGGGTTCTTATTTTTGTTTACGCTACGTCAAGAATGTCCACTGGGGGTTTGAAGGCTTTCTGAGTTAAATATTGTCATAAAATCACGCAGAGATTCGTTTTGTCTCTGACTAAGCCTCATGAGGAATGCAACCATCTTTCTAATGCACTTGCTACTTGCGAAGAGAACGAAGAACATGTTGGAAAGATCTGCAAATGATGTGATTGAATTGGGCTCAAAGGTAGAGAACGAATCCCCAACATCGTTAGTCAGCACTTTGAAAAAGGCCTTCCACATCACCTTATCTGGGACAACCTACAAGTTCATAACATCTGTATAAACATTGAGGTGATTCACCTGGTAAGTCGTTCCATCATACTCTTCGACTGGATATTTGAACCTGTCTGAGAGCGGATAAGCCATGAATTCATGTGTAAATGGTGTATTAAGTGTGAAGCCTACCGGAGCTCGAGCATTGTTCGTATCCTTGTCATTATCCCATCCTGGATGATTCTTGTGAGCTCGGCGGATATCATGACAACGGTCATTGAGTTCAACACTAGAATAAGTGATCGGGGTATTCCCGATGAACTCGCTTTACCACCGTTGTGGGCGTGGTTTTGAGTTTGGGCTTACGAGACATTTCCATCCTCGGATGTCGGTGGAGGATGTTGAATCTGTTGACTCAATAACTAAGTTAGTGTGGAAACTTCATGATGAAGCTCCTCTAAAGCTGCCTATGTAGCAACCGCGGGTTGGGGTGAAGGTTCTTGCCTTCTGGTTGTGTTTTTGGAGGGACTTGTTTGTCCCTAGGAGGAGGTGGACCTTGAGCAGATGAGCTCGTTGGTGTAGGTCCAGAACGTATAATAACCATGACTTTTGATAGCGGTTACCACAGACAACGCCAATGATGTTACCCAAAATCTGCACTTGCGATATTTCAAACTTGATCAACAAACAAGCATAATATAGATCTTCAATACCTGCAATGGAGAGAAAATATTAAACATAAGACTATGAACTAGAATAATAATTGTTTCTCTGAATAATGATTGAGAGCATTGTCTTTATAGAAGGAGGTAGTATAATGCGGGTAGGTTTAAGTAACCTAGGTGGTTTAGATACTCAGGAGTTCCATTAAGCGTACAAGTCTTGACAATGGAATCCGGATGAGGTTATGGGACTGCAGTGGTTATGCAATGCCCCATTAAAAATAGGAGGGTGGCTCTTGTTTGAAGTGAAAGAAGTAATCTCAAAACTATGCTAAATTTACAACCCTGGAAATGTTGACCTCCGAACATGACAAATTATTTTAGGGGCCAATTATATGCTCGGGGTATATATGGAGGTTGGGTCTATGAAATGTCTTCAAGGTTCTTATTTTGATTTATGGAACTATATTTCATATGTTCGGGTTTTTGGTTTGTAGAAGTATGGGGTATTGCCATTTTTGTGCACACAAGTATTTAATTGACAACTTAACATGTTCCTAAATATCCGCAGACAGCTTCGTCGCTAAGGAATACCTAAATGAATCATCTTGAAAAAGGTAACTCTTCAAGAAGGAAACAACTTGATAAAAGGTAACAATTCTACAACCAATGGAAGGGCGACATGTGTGAATTAGGATTGTAACTTCTTGACCTAAAGTCTAATCTATTAAATTCACCAATAAATCTCGAAAGACATTTTTTTGAGACATTTTTAAGTGACATTGTGACATGTCATACATTTATTGGATGGTGAAAAAGTAAGTCGTGGTGTAGTTATTTTCACCGCTCAATAAAAATGTAACATGTCACAATATCACTTTAAAATGTCCCAAAAATATGTCTCCCTAAAATTATTCAAAATTCACACAAGTAAATATTTACAAACAAATATTAATAAAAAGATAGATAATTTTCTGAACTCTAATAAAAAACTTACTTGTCAGAATGTCAGTTTCACATTTTCAATTCTCAATTTGACCGTTTTCGCTCGAACGTGCATCATACGAGACAAGTTCTATAAATAGGTTATATATAAAATTAATTTAAAATCAATGTTTTTTATTTTTTTATTTTTTTGAAAGAATCTAAAATCAATGTTTAAGATAAGAGTAATCTTAATAAACATGTTCTTCCTAATCTCTTCACCGCCTCCCTTCATTTGCAAATCTATCAATATTAAAAGAAACGAATGTTGTCCAATCGTTCGTCATCCGCCTCGTCATTTGCCTAAATTTGTACACATTTTTGTTTTGGCAGGCGCAATGCATTCTTCGTCATGTACATCCTAAAATAAATTATCTTTCACTATGGTACAATTAAAGAACCTAAAAAAGTATTGGAATCAAAACAAAATCAAAATTTCCATGATGCTGTTTTCATCATCAAACGTGCAACATTAAATATTAAATTCATGATGTCGCATTTAATTGGTAAGCTTGACGTGGCATTCTCATCTCCAGTTCACATGTTAAGTCATTTTGAATAAATAAATAAACCGAAGGAGTTAGAAAGTGCGCTTTTGCAATACAAATCCATCATTTAGTTTTTCACGTTATCTTCAACATTATACAAATTGTGGTAGTGAAAAAGAATTAGATAAGGATAAACGCGTGCTTTTACTTTTTGACACATACTAGGCACTGGGATTTGATGATGACACGTGAATTGAGAATCTGTATATTGTTAATGATGACGAAGACGGAGACGATTTTTTTGAAAATATTTATAAAAATAAAAATAATCAGAAATGAGAATTATGCATGTGAAAATGAGGTATATGATCAAGGTTCAAATATAAATTAATGATTATGAGACGACGATTAAAACATTTAAATACAAAATAGTAATAAATGATTTTGACTATTATTATAATGAAAAAAGATAAGGAATTTGTCGGTTTGATGAGCATAGAAGCACAAACTAAAGCCTAAATTATCTATAATTAATGTATGTATGTAAAAAGTTAATTAGAAAAAAAAAATACTAATTAGCGAATAATCCTCATGTTAAATGAGATTCTTGACTATGGCACCAACTAACAGAATCGTCAGTCTGTGATCAACAAGTGGTGACTAGAAGATAATTTAGAATAATTGCATTGATAATCCAATGTATAAATATCTAATCATAATAAAGTTAAGTATACATTTATTATATGTGATGCTAATTGTCCCACTTCAATTACAACGTTTTCAGGTTGAAGTAATCAATGAAATAGGCCCTACCACTAAATTGGATTATCGGTTGTTGATCCCATAAGTGGAAAGAAAATCCCGCAAAGATTTCAACAATTTTATGCACATTCTAAATTTGGTTTTATTGTATTCACTCACACTTAGCCATCTCTAATGACTTTTTACACATTTCAACTTTGGTAACACTGTTTGATTTATAAATTGGTTTATTTACGATTTTTAGGTACAAATTTTTCGGAGAGAAAAAATGTGTATGGTTAAAAATTAGTTTGAAAATTTGTGTAATTTATAAACTGATTTATAAATCGGTTCATTTTGAAAAGTTTTGATTTATGTGTCTTTTTTTTTTTTATGAATGTATGATTTAAAATAGTTTGAAAAGTCAAAAATTGTGGGCTTGACTAAGAATGAATGATTGAGATTGAGTTTGAAAATTTGAAGTGAAATATCTCCCATTACTCAACGGGCTCTTAATGTAATAGATACTTATTGACAAAATATCAATCTAGTTTACGACACACCACAAGATCAGCTATGAACTAAAAGATTCTAAATTGAGTACTAGATAGATGGCATGATTTTGATAACACTGTTTGATTTATAAATTGATTTTTTTATGATTTTGAGATAAAAAGTAGTTGTTGAAAATTAGAGAGGGAAAATATGTATGGTTAAAAAGTGGTTTGAAAAATTGTATGTTTTATAAACATGTTTATAAACCATTTTTTTCCATTTTACCGAACACATGCTATAATATAGATCTCACCTTGTTGTCGAAAAAAATATTCGATTAACTTCTCGCATGAGATAGCAAAACACAAAGTCGCATGGGTGAACATCACAATTATGAAGATAGGAAGTTGGTATCAACATTTACATGTTGCCTAAGAGCATCTCTAATGATCTATGAATTGTGAAAAAAATCATTATCAGATAAAAAAAAAAATAATGATTTAAAAATCTCATCTCCAATGGTTAGTTTTATACCTATATGATACTGACGTGGAAAGAATATTATTTGATACTATATCTAGGTATAGATAATGTGCTAGTGACTAGACAAATGTTAAATTTTCATTTATTTAATCGAAAAAAATGATACTAATTTGATGACACGTATACACATAAAAATTGTAGACATAGTCCATTGGAAATAAACTTAAATTTTATTATCTATTTTATCAATATGAATAGAATATTTATCTATTTAAATGTAATATAGATCAAAATATGCATAAATCATTTGAAATGTTGTAAGAATTTTGTTTTCCAAAGTTTTAAAGAATTAAAGCATATTATTATTTATGCAATTCATTTATTAAGCTCATTTGACAGTCAGAATTGAATCGACTATCTTGACTTTTAAGGTCAGCTCACTCTTATTATGCATATTCATTGAATAGCAAAGCTAGATTCAGTTTTGATATGGTTTTTGTATATTTAGAAAATTAATATTTGAATAAGTAGTGAACAAGTCGCAATCTCAGATTATAAACTTAGCATGTGTTTGATAAATCAGATAAATTGATTTATAAACTCTATAATTTTTCAAATCACTTTTTAATCATACACATTTTCTTTCTTCAATTTTCAATCACTTTTTTTTTTTTTTATCACAAAATCATAAATAATTCAGCTTATAAATCAAACAGTATTACTAAACAAAAGTTAAATTTGTATATTGAGAAGTGATTGCCCTTGCTCAATTAGTCAATTTGGTTAGTCCCTGGTACTGCAACTTAGCCGTTACTCAATAGAAGTGCAAGGTTGAGAAAAGTACCTAATAACCATATATTTATTGGTAGTATTTATTATTAAAAAAAAACTCAATTATAATTTAAATTAACTTTATCAAAGTAATTACACTAGTTTTGAATAATTTTTTGGTTTGGAAGCTCCTAAATCCATCTGGACAAATCATTGGTACAAATAGCTTTTTCTTATTATTATTATTTCATTTTTAATTATTTGAATTTATTTTAAATTTTAATTTTCACAGAATTACCTAACAAAAGAAAATAATTCATTCCTACTTCACGTGATAAACCAAACAAATTCACATGCTCTCCTGTAACTGTAAGGAGAGTGGAATTAATGACAGATTTTTCGTATAAACTAATAGTGGCGTACCGCACGTACGCAGATTTTCCAAACAATCATTGATTTTGATACCTTATTATCAATTATACATAATTTCCATTATTATTATTATTATTATTATTATTATTATTATTATTATAGGTTACAGTGTATATAATTATTAATTATCCCTTTTTGCATCAAACTTATCATATTTCTTATTGGTTCAGTTAAAACAAAATTTTACATTTAACTTATTTCTAACCACAAAGCTTCCGTGACTAGAAGAAGGATAAGTCTGAGTTTGAAATGTTTAGGTGATGTTCTATTTATATTTTATTTTGTATTTTCATTTTAGAAAATATTTTATATTTCTTATTTTTATTATTATTTTTTTAAATTTGCTGAAAATGCGTTTGATTTGTCATTTCTAAAAACTGATTCTGAAAATGAAAAATTGAAAAATACGTTCTATTTGAAATTTTGCAGAATACTATTTAGGCTATTTTTAATGAATTTGTTTATGGATTAAATTAAATAATCTATATTGTTTAACTATTTTTTGTTGGACTAATTAATAATATCATTAATATTCAACTCCAAAAAATATTAGAAGTCCCTAACAACATAATGTTCAAGTCCAAATTACTTCTCCAATACATGTAACTCAAATTACTCACACAGAGTTTGACTAAGTGAAATAAATTTCAAAGTCATCTTGACCTTCTGGAGTAATCAAACCACATTTGGGTAGCAACTTCTTCTCGCACTTGTCCCATTTGAGCTGTTTGACTCACATCGAACTGTATGGGTTCTCGAACATCACTTGATTCAGGCACATCATCAAAAATCATATTCTCTACTGAATATTCTATGAACAACTCATCTAATGCGTGTTCTTGACGAATGAAGTTATGTATTGTGCAACATGCAGTAGGGATGTGTCTTTACCTAATAAGAGGAAAATTGTTAACTTCAGAATAGGAAACTTGGTCTTTAACATTCCAATGGTACGCTCAATTATGTTACGGCACGAGGAGTGTTGGTAATTAAACAACTCTTCCTTTTCTCGCAGTCTTCCTCTCCCAACATGATCACGTAGATGATAGCGACGTCCTCGATACGGGGCAAGAAAACCACGAATGTTTGGGTAACCAGCATCAACTAGGTACCATTCATCTACAAATATAAAATAATATGATTTAAACTTATGTGTGAAGCATATATTCCTAATAGACGTAGAAAGTAATATAATATACCTCATTGTCGCATTGAAAATCCTTTTAAGGTATTTGTAACAACGTCAATGAATACTCGAGAATCATTAGCTGTACATTCCCAACCGGCATACACAAATGTGAACTTCATGTCGAAACCGCATGCCAGCATTACATTTTGTGTCACATTTGTTTTCCTTCCCCGAAAATTTGTTTGCCTTGATGTCGATGCCCAACCTGCCACATGTGTCCCATCAATTGCACCAATACAATTCTTAAAGTAAGGATACTTTTGCAAGATGCGCTCATGCACAACCCCCTAGTTTGTTGGGCGTATTAGCTCAGTGTCCAATTGACAAATAGCACCTAAGACTCGCTTAAACCACTTGTGTATTATATGATTTCCATTTTGAAATCTATCACTAATAATTCTATAATGAGCATTGTGCCCTATAATCATTAAAAACATTGTTACCCTTTCCTCGACGCTCATCTTCTTCCCATTTGTCAAGAGACCTTTCCCTTTCAAAGCATCACTCAAATTTTGAATGACGTGCTTTTGCATCCAAAAATTACTGTAGCACACAGTTGGATAACCATTTAATATTTCATAAATGTACATCCTTCTGGATAGCATTGATGTTCTACGAGGTGTCTTGTGGATAACATATCTTCCAGACAAAGCTACTAACATCTGGCGTCCCATCATGTCTGTAGATAAATCAAACTATTCCTCTATGAATGAAAAAAATATCTTCTTCACTTGAGTCATCGAACAAAATGTAGTTGGAGTCAGACATTTCCTGTTCAAATTGAATGTAATAATTAATCATTGTGATAGTTAACACAACACATTAATAAAATAAGTACTAAACACAAATAAGAATCCCAAATACATAATAATTAACAAAGCAGATGGTGAACACAAAACATTAATAAAACAAGTACTAAACACAAATAAGGATCGCAAATCATGTTAATAAAACACAATGTTCAACATAAATGAAGAAAGGCTTCACCAACGACAACAAGAAGGATAACACAACTCATGACCAATCGAAATAAGTTCAAGCAAACAAACTGCTCAGACAAACAGAATCCTGAATGAAACAAACTGCTAACATAAATATGACAATCGTGCAAGCAACTACAAGAGCTCTAGCACGGGCATCTTCCTGACTTCACGCATCATCACAAATTGCATCTTGAATTCTGGATCTTTGAATGCTTTTATGGCTTTTACATACATCTCGTTACTCAATCCTTCCATATTGTTCAGGATTTTCATGCACACTAATTGAGAATATGGATCCTGGCTAGTTACTTCGTTATCACTAGTACCAACATATGATTTTCCTTGGAGTCGTGCTTGCAGTCATTGTGGACGACCACTGCTGCATATAAGCTTCGAGCTTATCCAATTTAGTGATCTTAGGTTCTTTACGACGTCGTCCAGGTTTTGCTATTTCATCATCATCATCAATTTTTTCAGCTCGTACATGCACGCCCTTGGTAAAAAAATGAATCATCTATTTCTCGTTCTTAGTTTGATGTAGGGGGAAGTTGAGTGGAGGCATTACCCAGTCCACCAGTTGCTGTGGTCCCACGAAATAGCTCTCCAAGTTTTCATAATGAGGACTTCCCTTACTCGTAATAATTTTGTACTCCATCTTGTTTAGCTGCAATAATATTAACAAATATTGTCAACTAATATTTATATTTGCATAAAATTAAATTATATATCATGTTCTATTATGTTCGCAAGAATTACCGTGTAAAAATGTTCCCAAGTTGTCTCTGGAGCATTTACTTTGTTTGTATTTGGATCTCATGTGACGTCATGTGCTCGATGAGTTGAGAAAACAATCGATGAGTAATGTGCAGACGGTTCCATTTACCTTTCAATCGTACTATTCCTTAATCGTTATTTGTGATGCGAAGCAATTCATCATTGATCTTGCCCTAATTATCGGATTTGAATGTAGAACATTGTAATTTTCTCACTTTCACAAAGTCATAACAAAGCTGGATAAATGCATTTTCATTTGTATCGGTCCATTGCATTGGTGCTGTAGTGGTACCGTTGTGACCACCCATATTCTCCACGCAAATTAATTCTATGAACAATATGTAACTTCTAATGAAAAGAAAAAAAGTAAATTGACTAATGCACGGGTACAAAATAATCAACGGATTACTAATATATATCGTGTTCATTTTTATTAGATATTGTCACTTCATAGGAATTAACATACATTTCCTTTCGAATAAGGGTCCATATTTGAGCATGTCCAAAAATCATTTGCAAAGGTCATTAGGAGATCATAATGTATAGGTTGTTAATGTTCTAGCTATATTTCTACTACTCAGTATCACAATAAAATCTGTAAGTATCAAAATAAATCTTTAATGTTGATATGCACTTCATCAAATCTCTTGTTTGCTTGGTGAGTCATTGGTATAGTAAATAGATGCCACTTTGTTGAAAAAGATAGTCCCATTCGGCTTTAATAACTATGCCTAGGCAAAGATATTCACAAGGAATTCAAATTTCAGGTATAAGGATCATAATTTAGGATTAAACCAAAATAACCAAATATGGGATTGTTAAAAGTGACATTATGTCCATATCTTGAAGCAATCCATTCTCTTGGTTGGGGTGGTAGGATTCACCAAAGTAACACGACCATACTCTAGGGAATGGAAGTCATTGCAACAAAATAGATGATGCCATTGAAAATTATATTACCAAATTATATTACATAAAATAGTATTGCTAATACCTATCCAAGTTGTCATAATAATCCGACACCGCACCCGTAAGATCAAAAATATGCACAATTTCCAGATATCTTTCTTCCTTGAATTAGCAACAAGAGGCAAACCAGTATCAATAATGATGAAAAACACTCGAGGTCGTCCCTCCTTTCCCCACTAAATACTTCAAAATACCTGAACTCCCCACTAAATTAACTCCTCCTGACCCGACATGCCGACAACCTAGGCATCAAAATCTCATACTTAAAAACAGTTACTATAACAGAACACAAAAGCATGCCAGCCATGGTGATGTGATTCCAAAACCGAAAGCAGGGGCAAAAGCTGCGATTCCAAAATGGATAATAAAAAAAATGACATGTCAGCAGGGGAAGAGCGGGACTGCAGGGAGCGGAGTTCAGCTTTTGTAGTGAAGAACGGGCCTGCAGGTGACGTGGTGTTTTTTAACTGGGAAGGAGAGGAGAGGAGAGACTGCGGCTACCATGCTAAGAGTGAAGTTTTCCAGGTGAGCTAGGCCAACTCTTTGCAATATGCTGCCTTTTCCGCGTTTTGAAATGTTAGTGTTTTTCATTAAAAACATTCAAAACAATGTATTCAGCATTTTGTATTTTGTTTGTAAAATTTTCTCTTGTTTTGTAAAACTAATTTTGGAAAATGGTAAAGAAAACGTGTTTTTAATGTTTTCAAAAATAAAAATAAAAAATGGCTTAAAAATAACAAAGAGAACATGACCTTTTTTTCATGAAAAATCCTCATTTTCCTTCCAATTTTTCATCATTGACGGTTTGTTTGCCAATTTCTTTTCCAAGAAAACCATTTCCTCCTTTTCTCCTCACGTGACTGCTACTCCACCTTTTTGAGGAAAATGATTTCCAGTCGATTGAGTAGGTTTTATTTTCTTGGTAACTTGTTTCCGTATTTTTGTTATTTTTAATTGATTTATTTTTTCCCAAAAATTAACATTATTATGTACGAATGTATGAAAAAAAAAAAATATTTTTTTTGCTTAAAATACACAAATTTTGCTTTATTTGTGATGAAAAATAATGTCAATCAAACAATAAAAGTTGTAAAATTTTTCACTTTTTCCATTTAGAAAATTAAATCAATCAAATACATTAAACTTCTAATTCCCTAGAATTTAATTCCTTAAAATTCATTTTATTTCTACCCAAATTTCATCCAAACTTCACCCTCGCTATCAAACGCACCCTAAATTCACCGTATAACCCACATTAGACATAATTCGATCTTAAATCACAAATACCAAAAAGATTGACCTAATCGTATTTGTCATTATTTTGAGGCCTTAGAGTATCTCTAAGGGTTCGGACCAAATTTGATCCGAACTTTGCCCCAAATTTGGTCTGAACCCTTTTTCTTCTCCAGTTTATCCCAATTTTGGATAAACTGTTATTTATTTATTTTTCTTATTATTATTTCTAATTCTATAAATTATTTATATATTCATTATCTATTTAATTTGTTTAATTTTATTTTAAATTAGCAGTTAAAGATTTGAAAGTACGTAATAAAATGTCATTATTGTAGATGTAAAAAACTAAATTATTAAATTATTCATCTCGAACAACTACATTGAAGGCTTGTTTTCAAAAACAAATGAAAACGCGTCTTCGAAAGCATACACTACAATCTTCCAATTATAATTATTCAAACTAACGTTGTCTTTACGAGTATTAATTTATAACATCATCATACGCGAAAACAAAAAAAAAAAACAATAACAAAAACAAAAACAAAAACAAAAACAAAAATAACAACAACAATAACAACAACAACAACAATAACAACAATAATAATAATAATAATAATAATAATAATAATAATAATAATAATAATTCAAAAAATAAAATAACAATAATAATAATAACAACAACAACAACTGATTGATTAAATAGATAAAATGAGGTTTATGAAAAAAAAAATGACACTTTCGTAAATAAATAAATGACATTTTAGTTATAAAGCTTTGAAAAAGATCTAGTACCAACCGCTAGGACCATGTACTATGGCCCCACCTGTGTGTAGGGGTCACAGTTGTGTCTATCATTGGCACCATAACGACACCAGATCAAAAATGATAAAAGCTTTATCCCAAAATTGAGATAAATTAATAGTGTTATCTCAAATCTGGGATAACACTATTCATTATCCCAAAATTGAGATAGAGATTAGGGTACGATTGTAGAGAAAAAAATCCCAAATTTGGGATAAAAGATTTTGGTCCACCTTGGAGATGGTCATAGATAATGAGGCTAATTTTATGATATCCAAAAATACTATCCATATTGTTCAAGTTTATCTATTTATAATTTAATATTTTTCATAAACATTTAGGCAAATTCTTTTGAGTTTTAAAATATCAAATTGATGCTACCCTTAACACTGTAATAATTATAATTAATTTATTTACATTTTTGAGGTAAGATACGTGGTTTAAAAGTGAAGAAAAAATATGTAAAGTTAAAAAGTGATTGAGAGAATTATATTTTTTATAAATTAATTTATAAATCATAATGATTGCGTTAAAGAACAAAAAAATTATTTTACGTTATTTATGTAACTGGATTTTCAGATAACTAACATATTTTATTTTCCGGTTGTGTAAATACTAATACAAACAAGGATTGTCGCGTATCAACTATTTTGGAACGTTAATAAAACTTCACGAGACTTCCTCTTCCTCTCAATTCTATGAATTTTTCGTACCTTATGAAGTAAAGAATATTCGATTTCTAGTGTCGCATGCATAAATTTTAAAGTTGTGTAATATTATTATATTTTCCTTTAAAACACAAATATAGAAAACTAAGGATAAGATTTTAAAAGAAACTAAGGATAAGATTATTTTTTTTCCCGTAAAAAAAAAAATAGGATAAGATTTTTTTTCATTAGTACTACATTCTCGATTCATAGCTTTCTCCAGCCTATTGTTTTGCCGATATGGAAATGAGTAAAACCTAAAAAAAAACAAACATTTTCTGTGGGCTAATGAAAAATAATTACCTTTATTCTATAAATCTACTATTTTTTACCAGTAATGGGGAGTAGAGTATAGAATATGGTGGTTGGTTCTGTACGGATAAAGAGTCCTCAATCTGTAAAAGGGCCCCACATCCCCTGTGGGTTTGTAAATTTGTTAGCGTCGGCCCCATTTTAAGAATAGAGCATGAATTATTGTACTTAAATTTCAGTTGATTTCAAATTAGCTTTTGCTTGGTAAGATTTGTTTATAATTTTATTTATAAACGGTCACGTGATAATATTTTATTTAAATATTTTTTATAAAGTTGAAAATTTGGTTGATCAAAGATTTTCAATCGCAATTTTTTGCTTTTTCAAAAAATAAATTAATGAAATATTGTTACGTCTCTATTTATAAATATTATTTATAAATAGGGACATGATAAAGTCACCACACGTGTGACTGCATTTGAAATTTCTAAAGTGATAAGATTTATCCTCTGTTTGTTAAATTTTTTTTGTTTTAAAACATATTTTTTATATTTTCTAGGTAAAATGTGTGGTTAAAAAATGAAGAGAGAAAACGTGTGTGATTAAAAAGTAATTTGGGGAATTGTGTAAAAAAAAATATGTTTAAAAACATATTTGCAAAACACATTCTTATAGTCTTAGTGCTTGTTTGGTGTTGGTAGTTATTGAGAAATTTTGGAGAATTTTAAATTTTTGAGAGATTATGTTGTTAAAAAATAATTGAAAAATGTAAAAAGTGATAAGTTTCATTAAAATTTGTAATTAAAAATGAATTTGAAGGAAAAGTTTAAAGAAAAATAAAAATAGAAGCAAATAAGCTCTTAGACCCAATTATTATACTTTATAATTGAAAGAAATATTAAAAAATGGTTATTTCCTTTACTGAGAATCGCAATGGGTTAGGTATGACAACTCATATTCTACCCAATAAAAATTTAAAATCTCAGTATCCAACCTGTATACCTATTTAAGAATGACGGGTTGGAGGTGGGTATGCTTTTATATCCATTTACCTTTTATTTATTTTTGAGATCTGTAAATAGGTTATAGGTTAGAGGTGCTCAAGATTAAATTGAATCAGTTAAATGTTGGGTTTTATTTGAATTTGGCTTTAAAAAAAAGCTTGTTTTTAGTTCTAGGCTAAAACTAAACAAACGAATTTAAACAATTTTTTTAGACGTTAACGATGTCAACAAATATTTGGGTTCCATTATTATTATTTTTTTCTAAATTCTATAATTTTTTTTAAGAAAACTAATAGGTATATGGATAGGGTATGAGTCTTGTAGTAAAATTCACACTCGATCTAAACTCATATTGGGGTTTAAAATTTATCTCTATACTCAACTTATAAATTCATTTAGTTGGATAATTTTCGTCAATTTATTTTCATTCTTCAACGAGTATTGAGTCCATGTATATTATTGTCGTTCCTAATTGGGATAATGAAAGCTCGTTTAATTCGCTCCTAACAAATGTATGTGTGTGTTTTTCCTCTTAGGTGAACCTAGCGAATAAAAACAAAAGAAATATGGAGAGGACGAATCAAATGATGCCAGACAATAGGTAAAAAGTTTTATGGGAAAAATTCTTGTCCAGTTGTCTTCAACTCTATCCATCTCTCATTAACACTGGCCCATCTTTCCCCCATCCCAGACTAGAGGAACTATATTATTACCCACTGTTTTTTTTTTTTTTTTAATCATTTTTTTATTATTCAGTTGTTCAAGCTTACACTCGAATAATTCTGAAGAGTGACGGTCTTCCTCCTATTCATCACTCATGCAAATTGAATGCGATCAAAGCTTATGCACACTTGAGCAGAACATTCGAGATGCGATCTCCACCTTATGGATCTCTCTTTACGACGTGCGAATAAGACCCCCGAAAGAGCGACATAGTGCACTATAAATTTTTGCCTCCACAAGACATCTGTCTTCCAATATAGATGTTGCCTTCCACCTATCGTGGAAAATCCAATTTTCAATACTCGGTATAAAATCCTCCTACTTACCACCATATCATGGCCGTGAGGTTTATCCACTGTTTCTTTTATCTTATGTATCTATATCTATGGGAGGTTAGACACATATTGGGTCGGATTAGGATTTTACTGGTAAAATATCCTTTAAAGTTTTACTGTTATAATAATATTTTAAAAAAAAAAAATTTCAAGGCAACTCGAAAATTGACCCGGTCGGATTTCACGGTTTAAATGCTCGGCCCTATGTCTTATCTGATGCTGATACTTTATCAGAATCCCCATATTATTTGCTACTGCCTGCTTAACCCCAGCCCCACCTCGCCCGACCCTCACCTTAACATATACACACAAACAGATGTGTATTGGTAGAGAGAGAGAGCAGAGAGAGCAGAGAGAGGAGAGGGGGGATGAACTTGCTTACAAAACACGGTCCAGTCATGTGAAAGTGAATCCTATCAACTTGCTCTCTATCTATACTGCCCCACCTCACATACACAGCCCACAACACACACATACTTTCTATACAAACTAATCTCATGAATCTTCCTACTTCCTTACCATTTGAGTTGACCCACATCTTTCTTAATATCTCAATTTTTCATTTTCAAAATCTGTTCTGTATATGTATATAAATGATTATTATATTTCACGCACACTTTGGGACACCTCCTATATAATATAATCATCCCCCTTCTCAACTACTCATCATTTCATTATATACATACACAATATTGCTCACCCTTCTCTCTCTCTCTCTCTCCCCCCCCAAGTCTTCTCTTTATCTTTATTTCCAAGAAAGTACCTCAACATCTTTAACGGAAAATGGATACAAGTTCAATCGGTGAAAGCACAACAAGTGATTCTATATCTATGGCACCAATCTCCGCCGCCTCGACTTTTCCGGTGACTAAGTCGCCGGAGAGCCTTTGCCGTGTCGGAAGTGGCACGAGTGTGATTATAGATGCAGAGGTCGGTGTTGAAGCTGAGTCTAGGAAGCTCCCTTCTTCAAGATTCAAAGGTGTAGTCCCTCAGCCTAATGGCAGGTGGGGTGCACAAATCTATGAAAAGCACCAAAGGGTTTGGTTAGGTACTTTCAATGAAGAAGAAGAGGCAGCCAGGGCGTATGATATCGCGGCCCAAAGATTTCGTGGCCGAGATGCAGTCACTAACTTTAAACCATTGTCGGGAACTGAAGAAGATGACGTTGAAACAGCCTTCTTGAATTCTCATTCCAAGGCTGAGATTGTGGACATGTTAAGGAAACATACATACAATGATGAACTAGAGCAAAGCAGGAAGAACTACGGCATGTTCGACGGCAGTGGCAAAAGGGTCATGAATAAAGACGGCTTCCTCGGCTCATTTGGTGGCGGCGATAGGGCGGCGACAGCCCGGGAACACCTCTTCGAGAAAGCGGTGACTCCTAGCGACGTGGGGAAGCTCAACCGCCTGGTTATTCCAAAACAACACGCCGAAAAACACTTCCCTTTGAAAAATGGAAACAATTCCAAAGGGTTGCTTCTAAATTTCGAAGATATGGGTGGAAAAGTTTGGAGATTTCGATATTCATATTGGAACAGTAGCCAAAGCTACGTGTTAACAAAAGGATGGAGTAGATTTGTCAAGGAAAAGAACCTCAAGGCCGGTGACATTGTGAGCTTTCAAAGATCGACCGGGCCGGATAATCAACTCCACATCGACTGGAAACCGAGGAACGGATCAAATGTTGCCGGGATACCAGTCCCGGTCCAGCCTATTCCGATGGTAAGACTATTTGGAGTTAACATATTCGGGGTACCAAGCAATGAAAGTTGCAGTACTGGAAAAAGGATCAGAGAAACGGAGCCTTTAGCAATAGAATGTAGAAAAAAACAAAGGGTTATTGATGTTTTGTAAAGTACGTATTTTCAATTTGTTTTTGTTGGAAGGTGGAATGTTGTTGCAATTTGCAAAGAAAAAGTGAAGTTGTATATATATATATTTTTTTTTTTTTTAGGTGGGAGAAATATGGAAATACAAAACTTGTCAATTTGTTCTTTTAAGGTTATTATTATTACTTTTGGATTTTCTCTCTTTCCAAAAATATACCTATGTTGTTATATGCTAAAAATGCATTAGGCAGGCAAGTCTTGCATACATAGGCCATTCAGCAAAAGATACTCGATAATATGTAGAATATTACACATTATTATAGCATCGATCCTTGAATTAGGGGTGAAAATGTTTTGGTTTCAGCGGTTTGTGGGAAGATTTTAAATCAAATCGAATTATTTCATTTTTTTAAATCAAATCATTTTTTGAGATTTGAAACTTCAGTTTGTCAACAAATGATTAGTAGATTCCAAACGAGTTCAAAGACAAATATTCATTTAAATTTCAAATTAAAACTAGCTTAATAATAGTATATAACTCTCATTGAGTGTATTGATGAGAATATTGTATGATCTCTTATATCATTCTCGACATTTAATCCCGAAACGAAGACATTATATCACAAAACAAAACAAGACACGAATTTGATCGTTTGAAGTTAGCAATGCATAATTGTTCCATAAATTCAATGGATTGACCATATCATCATCGATCATTGAAAAATATCTTCTGAGATTCAATTAATAAGAATTTGGTATAACGAATAACATCTTATACGAAAAAATAAATACATTAGACCCTCGTGTAGCTACAAACCACCGTAACACAACGCAAAAAGATGCCTTTATGTAGAGTAAACAATTGTCAAAACGATCGTATACTGACTTTTTATCATGTAAATATGAAAAACAGTCCACAATAAATGACAATTGCATGTAGATCTAATACAAAATATATATCAAATAATAATTACTGCAACATCTACAAGTTACACGGTAAATTAATTCATGTTGATAAAGAAACTAATTATATAGAATCTAACATTTAAAATTTTCTTTAATAAACTTTAGCTAGTTCTTACCTTAAAATTTTATTTTAAGAAAATGTCTTATATATGATGATTACGAAATGTTGGATCAAGAATTCTTTTCAAATTGCTATGAATTTTAACAAATTAATCATTGACTTCTTAATTTTATTTGTTGAGAATAAAATTGTGCTGCATGTTTTTAAAATTGAATGCTTGTCTTTATTTTTACTATTTTTTATTTTTTAAATTTAGCGAATTGACGGTTTGAAACTGCGATTTTGACAATTGAAACTTAAATCAAACATTTTAAGGCGGTTTAAAAACTTTCCAAACCAAACCAAATGAAACGAAACAATTTGTTATGGTTTAGTTCAATTTTGCAGTTTAACGATTTCTTTGTTCACCCCTGCTTTGAATGACAAAAATATACCCATTAAATTTTAATAAATCGGATATATATGAAGCATGATTCAAGTAATACTTTATAATTTGTATTTTTATCTATTTTTAGTATATATTAATAAAAAGAGCAATAGAAACTGATCTTATTCTTACTACAAAAAAAGGTTATAGTAAGACTGGTAAAAGTTTGTTTATATATTTTGTTTATGAAAGGTAATGTAAAAATATCTCATTGATCATTTTTTTTTTATAAATAAAAAATGATGGACGAAAATTTGTAACTAGTCAAAATTATAGATTTAAAAAAAAAGATTCAATAAGATGTTGTCATATGATCGTTTATATACAAAATTTCATCAAAGAGAGGCTAATGAACACAGCAGACCATGTTTTCAAGGTAAAATACGTGGTTAAAAAGTGAAGAGAAAAAATGTATTCAGTTAAAAAATGATTTAAAAAAATTATTGTTTATAAATTAAATTTTAAATTATAATAATTACGATAGTGTTAATATTTTATCATAATTGCTAGTTGTCTCCTCGTGGGATGATAAAAATGGTTGAATATTTAACTTATGAAAGAATCATATAATTACACTATGCAACCAAACGAATTAGTTCCTAATTAAAAGTTAATTAAACTTGATCATGGGAATTTTGAATCATCCTGAAATAAGTCGGGTATTTGGAATTTAAGAAGATCGACCCGTCTTGATAATATGACCGACTTATGTGCCCGACTTAATATTGCCCAATCTTCGGACCATTTGTCTTTAAGGGAGATCTAAGTGTCCGGACTTGCCTCACCACAGAGTTCGGGCACTCTCGATCTTATCGAAAAATCTAATTGATGATAAGATATATGGTCGGCCTGTCCCGATCACATGACGCTTAGAAGTCCAGCATAGATAGAACTTCGAACCTTCTTCATTAATGAGCTTCATTCATGGACCTCCTTCTTGGGCCTCCATAACAAGATGTATCTTATAAGGAAACCTCCTAAAAAAGTGGAACTCTATTCTTGTAAAGATAGAATTCTCCTTAAAATGTAAGTTTATATAAAAAGACTCATTCTTCAATTAAAGAAGGTTATGGGTTTTTTTAGTCCTATAAATACAGCTCTTTTGATTACATAGATTCATTCATTATTCTTTACGTTTTTTAGTTATATATTCTCTCTCTATTTTTCTTTAGAATACTAATTCTCACACGGGAGGGACAACGGGGAGAATCTTCCTCGCCTTTTTACAGATCATCCAAAGCGAATTCATTCATCTTTTCTAGCGATCAAGTATCACCAGATCCTACCACTTCAAGATTATGATTTTTTATAGCATCAAAACCTATATCACAATTTATAAATCGGATCTTTTATTTTATTTTATTTTATCTTAGCATTAAATTTTCTTGTCTATTGAATTACGTGCATCTTGAATATTCTAAATCTTACCAAATTAATGTCAACTTGATTAATTAACGTGGATGGTCCAAAACCATGCAAATGAATTACGGTCAAAGAAATCCTAATCAATTCATATAATAGTAATTAATATTATTTTTTATATCTCAAAATCTCCATCTAAAGATTCTAAACGTTAATTAACTAACAATTTGACATATTTTTTAATTAAGAAATTGAATATGAATTATATGGACGAATTGAAGTTATAGGGAAAGAAATGTCAACATATTACAGGATATTAGAGTGATTTTCAAGCACAAGTCAAATATTTGTTTAAATTTATATGAAAAATGTTAAAGGTACAGGGCTATATGTACAGATCCCTCATTGTAGCTTGCTACAGTATTGTCACTGTAGGTAGCTTGCTAAAGCGAGGGACCTGTGTGCACAGACTAGGGGTGGGTATCAGGTGATTCGATTCGAGTATTTCAAGAACCGGAACCAAATCATACTTTTTCCTTCTTGTAAAATAGAATCATTCGGTTTCATTGAATCAAAAGAACCGAACCATAACCAAACCCTTCGATTTTGTTTCGGTTTTGGTTCCAATTCAGTTTTACAATAATAATTATTTTTCGGGGACCTTATCGAGGAGTATCAGGTATCGGGAAGCGAGCCAATAACCAGAAATAAACTTATATCGAATATACCAAGATCACGAATTTCGAAAATCCTTTCACCCCAAGGAAAGTATAGGATTTTTCATGAAACAGAATATATTCATAAATCAAAATAAGAAACAAATGGCATAGAAGGTTTTTCCAACATGGCAAGAAGTGAGATGAATCATGAGTTTTAAATGCATTATTATTAATTGTTTTATATCTGTATTTAAATATTTAATTTACTTCATTCTTGTCATTTACAACTTTGCTTATTAATAAGTTATACTCATTTTATTTTCATTTACTAAGAATTTAAGTCTAAGTTAGATGTTACAATGAGGTAGAGACGTAACAAATTTCATAAAAAGAACTTAATCAATTTCACTTTACCCAAAAAAATTACAAATTCTTTTGATTTTTAGTTTTAAGACAACCAATTAAAACCATAAAAAAATAAAAAGAATAAAAAATCTAGTTCCAACTTCGATTTTTCGGTTCTAAAAGCTGCATCGAGAACCGAACCAGAACCAATCGGTTCTCGGTTCCAAAATCGATTTCCTATTTTATTTTTTTAAAACTATATGGTTCTGATTTTTTCGATTCGATTCCGATTTGATCATATTGATTCCAATTTTTTTACCCACCCCTAGTACAGGCCCAGTACGTGTATCATTTCCCAATTTATATATTTCAAGCTTTCATTACATGTTCTCGCCCTAGGCATTTTCTTGCTCTTCATATAAAAAGTGTCAACTTTTTATTTCTAACTAGTATTTCTTCTTGCGATACACGAGATTTCTATCCATAATAATAATTTAAAATTCATAAAAATATATTGATTATAAAATAATAATATCAAATAAAAATATAGTAAAAATATTATTTCATTACACAATATTATCGAATTTGAAATTTTAAAAAGGACAAAACTAATCAAAATAGGAAAAGAAATAATACCTACGCGTCTTAACATTTGGCGCTTAATTAAATTTTTTGTATTAATTTTGTTTTAATTTTACTTGTATTCATCATCAATTTTCTTTTTAAAGTGTTTTAATTTTTTATTAAGTTTAATTTTTAATGAATTGATTATATATATTTTATAAAAACTTCAATAAACACACTAAAAAAATAATAAAAATTGCAAGGTGCTCAAAATGTTCAATGCCTTTTTTTCTTTTTCTTTTTTACTTGGTTTTGGAAAGAAAATTTCTCGATTTAAAAAGTTAATTTGAGTGGGAAATTATGTGCGTAAAATGGTGACGATTATCCTATTATAGATTTCTTGCGTTGCATTAGTTGGAGTACTTTATCTCCTTCCGAAATAAACTTGTTCTTTACCCTAATGATATTGTGCACAATAATTAATATTTTAAAATGGTTTATCAATTTTATTAAAAAAAAAAAACACTTAAATGATCTTATGTATTAAACTGTTGAATCAAGCCTACAACATGAATCGAGCATATTCTTATAACTAGTAAACTATATGTGCATTGCAAGAAACGTTTTATATTTGTATTTATTCGCGTGGATTTTTAAATGAAGAAACAGTTATTTGTAAGTAGAAATTAATATAAAAGTTAGGGTACAACATATGGTATGAATTTGATGTGAATGATCAAAAAGAATTTGAAAAACGGTTGTTTATATATACAATTGAATAATAATTAATAGTAAGTAAATAATTAGTTTACGTTTCTTTCTAATTACTTCTGAGATTGCTTAAGAGATTGTAATTAGAGGTTTTTCAAGCATTCTCATAAAATTTAGTTGGAATAGAAAAATTAAAATTAAAACTCCACAATAAAGACCACTTTCATACGATCATGGCTAGACGAAGGCACTATTAGATCTTGATTGAAATGCTTGACATTGATTCAAAAACTATTGCAGCAATTCTTGTTGTCAACATAAGCACATATATAATTTATATAGTTACTATTAAGAAAAACTTTTGACGTGTGAACACATTGTAATGAAAAAAAAGGTGCATCCTTCCAATGGCATATAATAAACAAAATGAATAGCAATATACATCCTTCCAATAAATTTTTTATACTTATTGGAGATATCTACCACCTAAAACCCATTCTGCATATGCAATCCCATCAAAGTTTCATTATTTAAGTCCCCTTTTGATTATCAGATAAAATAAGTGGTTTAGACATTAGGGAAAAAAAAAGGTAAGCAACACTCGTTGTGAATATAACAAAATATGAACACAAGTATTTAAACACATCTCGTTAAAAAAATCATGTAATTGCTACATTTTTCAACATATAAAAACAGAAACTAATTTGAGCAAGTCAATTAATTATGAAAAAAATGGGTTGGTTTGATACAATAAATGGATAATATGCTTAAAAGTTGAACCAAAGACCTAAACATGATAAAGGCAAATTACTTTTTCTTTGCAGAAAGAAAAAGAACATAGAGGAGAAAAATTTATTGAGTAGTACAATGGAAGTTAAATTGCAAGAATTAAGGTTATCACATATATTTTAAACTTGATAAATTCATTAAACTGACTACAACTTATCTGTTGAAATCATAATTTTGAAATTATGACATGGGATTCAATAGCTTGCATGAGACTCGATATGTTCTTCAACACTCTGTTCTTTTTTACGTTTAAGAAATTAGACTTTATTTACCTTTTGAGTTTTTTTTTAAAAAAAAAACACTAATTAAACATATAATCAGTTAAAAATAATACACATACCTTATGAAAGAGGAATGTTCTATCTATCTTCTTATTACTGAATATCACACACTTCTCTTATGTTATCATTATAATACAAGAAACCACCATTCGTGTGTGCTTTCTCATCTTGTCCCCGCTCAAATGCCTACAAATGTCAACCTTTCAAATTTAGAGCTCACAAAGAGGAACAGAAGCCTTCATCTTCTTAGGGCACACAACTAGAGGTGTCAAGACGGGCGGGCCGACCAGACCCGTGAAAACCGGCCCGAATCGACCCGGGATAGCGGGCCGACCCGTGACCCGTGCGGGTGGTTCACGGGTCAAGAAGGTGTGAACCGCGGGTTTCGCGGGCCAAACCTTCGCGGGCCGCGGTTAACCCGCTGACCCGTGAAATTAATAAAAAAAAAAAATTATTAAATATCATAGTATTGAAAATCTTCATTCTTCTACAAACTCTAGTACTAGTACAATTTCTAAAGTTAAATCTTATTTTTCTCCCTAATAGGTAAGAAACGTAATGTTCTTTAATAGTAATAATTAGAAATGCATTTAGCATTTAGTTGTTATTTGTTTATATTTTATTTAAGTTTGTAAATTTAGAAGTAATTCATGTAACATAAAATATAAATGTAAATTCTATATAAACATTATGGTATAAATATGAATTTAACATTTTGTTCATCTCATATTTATAAATTTAACAAAAAATATATATATTATAAATATGAAAAATTCTATATTTTTATTTATACTGGCCAAATCGGAACGAACCGCGACCCGCAACCCGCATGGGCTCGACCCGTATGGGCTAGCGGGCGGGCCTGGGTTGTAGTTCGAAATTTGTGGGTCGACCCGGAATCGGCCCGGAACCCGCAGCGGGCGGGCTTTTTTTTACGCGGGCCGTTACCAGGCTCATATGTTGACGGGCCGACCCGACCCGGACCACCCGGATTGACACCTCTACACACAACTATACATATTTCACTTAACTATTAATTTGGACCAACTTTAATTAATTAATACCAGAAAATTCAGTTTAACAATCCCTTGATACACCTAAAAAAACATAATTTAACCTAAGAGACCACCTCAAAAAAAAAAAAAAAAAATTCAGGAAAAAAATTCTACAGATTCTGGTATCTCACCAAATTCGCAACTTTTTTAAATATTCCGTTTTACTTACAAACGAAAAAAGAAATTTTTTTAGTATAATAATCTAACAACTAAATCTGCAGTTTTTTTACTAATAATATACAATAAGTAAAATATCAACCCTAATTACTCAGTGCAAATTATTATTACCTTCCTAAACTTTACAATACAATATAATTATTCACATAAAAACCAATAAATAATATATAAACTATAACTTAAACTTGTATATTAAACATTAAAACACATATCTTTACCAGGAGCCATTGGTGATTACTACGAAAAAAACCATATCTGTTAAAACAAAATTTAAATATAATTTTCAATAATAAATCGAACCACATCTACTATATTGCAATGAAATGATAACATGACACTACAACTCACGTTTTTCTAAAGCTACTCCAAGTTCATTAAATGTTTTCAAGCAAATTATAATTACAAGTATACCGAACAACATTTTAAGCTTAATTTCCAGCTCTTTGAATAACTAAATGTCTAAATCTGCAGCTCGATACTGGTCCCTAAAAGCATGCTTCCAATGCATATTGGTTTTGTCCAACCTGGAAAATGTGAAAATATATTATGTTAATTATATTTGGGAAAGAAAAGACGTGGTTAAGAGTGGCCAATTGTAAGATACTTATAGCAAACACCTCGCACAAGTTGGGGAACATTCTTACATATAATTGGTTCTCTGTATACAGTTCCTGAAGCAAATGAAAAATCATATTTCCAATACATTTTGCAACCAAGTCCAAGAGTAAGATTCGAGCAATTCATTTCAAACTGAACTCTTTTACAAGTGCCTCATTTGTTTGATTGGCCAACAAAATCCAAAATGTCACATTATATAAAGAAACAATTGGAACAAGTAGGGGGATACTCTTGCACATAATTGGTTATCTATATATAGTTCCTGCAACAAATGAAAAATCATATTTCTAGTACATTTTGCAACCAAGTCCAAGAGTAAGATTCGAGGAACTCATTTCAAATTGAACTCTTTTACAATTGCCTCATTTATTTGATCAACAAAAAAAAAAAAAAAAAACCAAAATGTCATCTAATATTAATGAACAATTATACCTACAGTTCATCATAATGAAGAAAACAATAGGTTAAAAAGATATTATCAAGTTTCACTTGAGCAAAATAGTTGCAAATGAATAAGTCAATAATATAGACTGCAAATCTTGGCAATATTTTTTCTGGGATGAAGGAACACCAATATGATTTCGGAGTTAATTTGTGCAATTACCAATATGATTTTTGAAACAAATGAAGCCTTGACTTGGACATTAAAAATTATTAAACCACATGCCCAGACAAAGTGATGACAGGGTCAGAACAAATTCACAGTTAATTTGATCAACAAAAATTTTGCTGGGAGGAATACCTTTAATATATACGGTGGTGAAGTATTAGATTACTACCATAGATTGTAACAAGCACTCTTATCCACTTAATTTCCGGTAGAACAGCTGTGAAAATCCTGTTGACCAGCACGTGCATAACCTGTAAAAAAAATTGTAAATAAATTGATCAAAAAAAAAAAAATGAATATATATGCACATACATACATGCAGATTTTCCAGTTTTTCAATCATATTGGATAACTAATAAAGCATTATAATGGAGAGATGTCAGCAAATATAAATTCATAATAGACACAACCATCAACCACAAAATCATGAGTAAAATAAGTGTGGGACATAACTCAGAGAGAGAGAGAGAGAGAGAGAGAGAGAGAGAGAGAGAGAGAGAGAGAGAGAGAGAGAGAGAGAGAGCGAGCGAGCGAGCAAATTTGAGTAAGATCTTCATGCTCGAGTTATTTGGTCTTCAAGGCCTTCTACAATTGATATTAAGATTTATTTAGCATAAAGAACCTCAAGAACTGGAATCCCTGAAAAATTCTTATATGAAAGACCAGTCTTTTTTTTACCTAACAAAAGTAAAGATATAGCATTACAATATCAATAACTCCAGCACACTTAAGAATCAAAAGCCAAAACTTATACTATACATATAGCTCAAACTCTCAACTTTAATGCATTTTTCACTGCAAAGACATCTGGTATAAATTTAATAGGCACATGTGCAGTATTATGACCCATAAGCTACATAATAAGTGTAAAATTAATCTAGAGAATATATATATATATAGTTAATTCATCGAGAATAAGAAGCATATATACATTGTTAAGTTCATCAGCATCCACATAGGGAGTTCTGGAGGGTTCTAAAACTGTTACGCCGTGCTTCGCATAGAAAAAATATTGTTGTACAGCTGGATCTAAAAATTTTGGCCAGGCTCCCCCAATTTCCATTCCTCCAGAAACCCTAACCTAAAATCGAAAACTTCAAAATGCAAATCTCTGTAATTTTCAATAATATAACGACAAAATTACCAGGCTTTCAAGTTTCCTCATCTGAGGTTTGTTTGTTTGGGGATTCAGATTCCATTTTTGTGTAAGCGATAGAGATTTCCTAAGCCACAGCTTCGGTTTCGAGATCATCGATTCCAGCAAGGAAAAATGGTTTGGATATAAGGGTTTCTGCCAATCTCTAGCATTGATTCGGGAAGAGATGCAAACCCTAACAGACGAAACTTCTGGAACCTCACAATTGAAGACCTTTCTATCCACCTCCAAAACTGATAGTGCAAAGATGTGTATTTCTCCAGGCCTTACAATTTGAAGAAAACGTATATGTCCTTACAGCTGAAGTCGCATTTGTGCCTTATGAATAGTGAAACTTGAAGTGATTCTTAAATATAATAGTGAAATGTATAAGAGCGTAAATTAAATAGTACTGACAATAAGAATTTGACATCTTATGTGCAGTATAAACTGAAAATATTAAAAATATTATTTTGTTACTACGTATCAAACATACTTATAGAAGAATGCTATAAGAAATCACGACTTAAGAAATGAAAACTTTATTACGTACCCAAAAAATCACTTCACAAAACCATTACTCAAAAAATAGGTTTACGAGCTTTATGAGCATAGGAAAACTAAGAAAAGGGAACAGGTTGAGTATGCGTGTGCGCACACGCATAAATGATTGATGTTATAGTTATTCACTCAAGTAAATCTCTTGATGTTGTTGATGATGATGATAAAATTTATTTGACATATTGAGTTTATTAAGTTAAGAACGAGCCCCTTTTAAAGTTTAAAAAAAAGGGACAATTGCATTGTGGACTGTGTATAAAAAAATAAAATAAAAAAATTGAAGAATGCTTTACAGTTAAATTTAACTCAAAAATACCGTCATTCCTCACTATTGTCTTCTTCCCTCTTGTGCGCATTCTTCCCCCCTGCTTTCTCCCACTTGTGCCTTGCTTTCGCCCACCTGTGCGCTACTTCTTTCCCAACAACTTACATGTGAGCCGCCGCAACTTCTTCCCAATCCGGCACCTGTCCGTTTTGTCCCGACCCCTCCTCTTCCGCGTACTGGTGGTGGTGTTGTGGTAATGTTGGTGATGTTCATTTTTTATTCAACAGTGGTTGGTTTCCAGTGTGTGGATTGTTATGGAAGATTTTGGATGTTTTGCAATCGATGATGGGCTCGATCGTGGTGTTCCGAGGTGGAGTCTTGGGCGGTATTCGGTAGTGATTGTTCTTGGTGGTGTGGGCGGGCTTGCAGATGGTATAAAAGAAACGACGATGGAGGTTTATTTTTCGGTTGCTTAGTTAATGAAGATGGCGGTGATCTTGTAGAATCATTGGATGGTGGAGCCGTGGAGGTGATGGAAAATAGCATGCCTGAGTATCGATTTGTGTATGATATTTTTGCAAACGCCCCTAAAAAAATAAAATAAAATTAAAATGGCCAAATTCTGCCTTCAATGAAATTTGGTTTTTTGATCAACCATTTAACTTTGTAGCCCATTTGGACAAAAAAAGATTTTTACGAAATGGGCCAAAACTACAATTCTACTGCTAAATGCCTGAGGCTTTAGCCCTTGCACTTGTCTTGAACTAAAATTGAACCTGGTTGCTATTTCAAAATGAAAGTAGTATATACAATAAAAGCTAATTATGTCGAAATTGAAAAATATGATGAAGTTTGAAGAGCATATATCAAAATTGAACTATTACATTTCGGTTAAAAAAAATAAAATTCGAAGAGCTCCGCCCCCCAAACCCCTCGGGAGCTCCCAACCCCCAAACTACATTTCTGTCCTAGATCAACTCATGCCTTATTACAGAGAAATATCACAGATCTTCATAATTATGGGAATGAGACCAGCTAATTGATTGGATTATGTATATTAACTTTTGCTTAATTGTAATTGATTGTGTATATATATAGTTTCCTAGAATAAGTATATTTTCATGCTGTATAAATTCCCTTCTCCTTTGTAAGAAATAATAATTTTTCTCAATATACAAAAAAAAGTATTCTAAACTACTCTTCCTTTTACATGGTATCAGAGCGCTAAATGTGCCTCTGATTTTTTTTTTTTTTAAAAAAAAAAAAAAAAAAATCTTCCGCAACCTATCTTTTACAACCAACGCCATGGGAGACAAAGGAAGTGGTGGAACACAACACACATCTAAGACAGGATCTGAGACTTCTATGATCGTCCTAGACCCCTACTCTCTACACAACTCTGACCACCCAGGTATTGTACTCGTCTCCAAGATACTTGAAGGAGACAACTACAGCACGTGGAGTCGAGCTATGCGAATTAGTTTGAGTGCTAAGAACAAGATTGGATTTGTCACGGGTTCAATCAAGTCACCCTCTTCAACAGATGAAAGTTTTCCTTCCTGGCAACGATATAATGGCATGGTGATGTCATGGCTATTAAATTCCATCCATCCATACATAGCAAGCAGTGTTATCTATGCCGAAACCGCATCAGAAGTCTCAACAGATCTACATGAACGTTTCTTTCAAGGAAACGACTCGAGAATTTATCAGATCAAAAGAGATATTGTGGAACATAGGCAAGGTCAGCAGTCTATTCCAGTCTACTACACAAAGCTTAAAGCTCTTTGGGATGAACTCTCCTCCTATCACGAGGCTCTATCATGCTCATGTGGTGGGTTAGAAAAACTCAAAAAAAGGGATGAAAAGGAGAGAGTTATGCAATTCCTCATGGGATTAAATGACAGTTATGCTGCTATTCGTGGACAAATCTTATTGATGCAGCCTCTACCTGATACGCGTCGAGTTGATTCACTTGTCCTACAACAAGAAAAGCAGGTTGAAGTATCTCTCAATCGTGGCCACATGAACCATCACGCCATGCTTACAAATCAGACTACTCAAGTGCATAAGGTTCAAAGACAAAAGGCACAGCTTCACCATTCTTATTGTGATCGTGACTATCACAGTATTGAGAAGTGTTACTATCTCCATGGTTTTCCAGTGGGACACAAGCTTCATGGGAAAAATGTGAAGCCTCCAAACCAGCGCCACTCGAAGGCAAATAATATGAAGGTGGAACCAAACAATGCATTGGAGACTGGAGCAAAATCTCTCCCAACAAATGGTGGACCAAAACTCACGACTGATGAGTATAACCAATTGATGGCCATGATTCGAAAAAACGACGATGGTAATTCACAACATTTTGCAAACATCACAGGTATCACCAAATCAACACCTAAATTTATTCCTATTATTCCAGTACACTCGAACTTATGTTGGATTATTGATAGTGGGGCCACAGACCATGTGACTTCCTCAGTTGAATTATTAGACCAGAAAAGTTTGCCCAAGACAACCACCATCAGTTTGCCAAATGGTGACCAAACACATATTGAGTCAGTTGGCTCATTACACGTTACACCACATATTAAACTTGATGAAGTTCTCAAAGTTCCACAATTTCGAGTTAATTTGCTATCAGTTAAAAAACTCACAGGTGCATTAAAGTGCACAGTGACATTTTTTCCTGATTTTTGTGTTGTGCAGGACGCTGCTACGAGAAAGACGATTGGCCTGGGCAAGCAACATGATGGCCTTTACTACCTAGCGCAGGACCAAAATCCAATATTGGCCTACACCATCCGCAAGCATTCCAATCTTTGGCACCAGCGTCTTGGACATCCATTATCTAGTCCTCTTCAAGTTCTTACCAAAATTAATCCTGCAATTTATTTTGATTCTCGGCATGTTTGTGAAATTTGTCCTTTAGCCAAGCAGACCCGTTTATCATTTCCATCTAGTTTAATTTCTTCCCAAGCACCTTTTGATTTGATACATTGTGACATTTGGGGACCGCATCGAATAAATTCTCATTTTGGTGCTCGTTATTTCTTAACAATTTTTGATGATTTTACACGATATACATGGATACATCTCATCAGTTTTAAATCTGAAACAAAAGGAGTATTACAGTCCTTTATTTCTTGGGTTGAAACTCAATTTAATTCCCGTATTAAAACCATTCGAAGTGATAATGGTGCTGAAATTTTATCTATGAAATATTACTTCGATACTAAAGGTATTAATTTCCATCATTCATGTACTTCAACCCCCCAACAAAATGGAGTGGTTGAGAGGAAACATCACCATCTTTTAAATGTGGGAAGAGCTCTCCGTTTTCAAGCAAACTTACCTTTGATATTTTGGGGAGAAAGTGTCCTGACAGCTTGCTATTTAATCAATCGCTTACCAACACCTCTTCTCTCTCATAAATCGCCATAATAACTTCTTCACAACAAACTCCCTGCATATAATCATCTTTGAACCTTTGGATGCCTTTGCTATGCTACCAATCTCCTACCCACACATAAGTTTGATCAAAGAGCTCGTCGTTGCATATTTGTTGGCTACCCTCTTGGTCAGAAAGGTTATCAAGTTTATGATCTTGCCACTAATAAATTCTTTTCTTCCCGAGATGTTGTTTTCCATGAACATATATTCCCGTTCAACAATAATCCAAAAGAAGACCAACATGATGTAGTCGTTCTTCCTTTACCCCACGTTGCAGACGAACCAATCACCATGGATTCCACCAACCCACAAGCTAATGACCATTGTTTATACTCACCAGCATTATCTCCATCACTTGGGCATGCTTCAAATGAACCAGTATCTGACCATGACACCATCATATTAGAACCATCACCACCACCTCTTCCTACTACTTGTTGTTCTGATCGCATTAAGCAACCAAGTGGCAAACTCCGAAATTTTCATCTTTATCACACGACCAAGGTTGCCCCCAATCAGTCTTCTTCCTTGTCAGGCACTCTTCATCCTTTAACTCGATATATTTCTTATGGAACACTTTCACCTAAATATCGAAAATTTGTTTGTGCTATCACTTCACTTTTGGAACCTGTAACTTATGCTCAGGCAGCATTAGATCCGAAGTGGTAGGAAGCAATGGCTACGGAATTACATGCTCTTGAACAAAACCATACTTGGACGATCACACCTCTCCTTGCTGGTCATCACCCGATTGGGTGTAAATGGGTCTACAAGATTAAATACAACTCTGATGGCACGGTTGAGAGATAAAAAGCTTGATTAGTGGCAAAAGGATTCTCTCAACGCGAAGGAATTGACTATACGGAGACTTTTGCTCCCGTGGCAAAGTTAACTACAGTTCGTTGTTTACTTGCTATAGCTGCTGTCCGGAACTGGTCACTCCATCAAATGGATGTTCAGAATGCATTCCTCCATGGTGATTTACTCGAGGAAGTTTATATGCAGATACCTCCTGGCCTTCGTCGACAGGGGGAGACACCTATGGTATGTCGACTCAACAAATCACTATATGGCCTTAAACAAGCTCCTTGCAGCTGGTATCAAAAACTTTCTTCTTCGATTCAGCAAGATGGTTTTCATCAGTCTAAAGCTGATTATTCACTTTTCACAAAGGTTTCTGGTAATTCATTCGTAGCTGTGCTCATATATGTAGATGACATGATCATAACTGGGAATGATGACGATGCAATTGGTGCCCTTAAAGAATCCCTTCGCACTAAATTTCGCATAAAGGATCTTGGACAGTTACGATATTTTCTTGGTGTTGAAGTTGCTCGTTCTACTAATGGCATTTCAATATCCCAACGGAAACACACTCTTGATATCTTGGATGAAGCAGGCTTGCTTGGGGCCAAACCATTGTCGAAACATATGGAAGAAAGTATTAAACTTCTGCCCACAACAGGAGAAGTACTGAAGGATCCATTTACTTATAGGAGACTGGTAGGACGACTCATTTATCTTACTGTTTCGGTAATTTTTCCGACCTTGACGTGGCGAGATCAAAGGCTGATATTTTGTTGGAGATGATGGTCCAAGCTTCCAAGAAACCTGCAAAAAAGGCAACGAGGGATGCCCTCGTCGCCCCTCCGGTGTGAGAATTAGTATTCTGGAGAGAAGCAGAAAATATATAAATGGAATATATGTAAAGAAATATGAATGAATAATATGTGATCAAAGATACTGTATTTATAGGGTTGAAAAGCCCATAACTTTCCTTAATTAAAGGAGTCCTCTTTGGTATAAACTTACTTTTTAGGAAGAATTCTAAACCTGTTGGGATTTAGTTTCCTTTTGATGGAACGTTTCCTTATAGAACATGTATCGTCTTAAGGCCCAAGAATATAGCCCATTAATGAGGCCCATTATCAAAAAGGTATTTGAACCATGCTCGTACGGGCCATAGGCCGGGGTAGGCCGACCTGGCCCATCAGTGAGAACACGAGCTACAGTGATCGGGGTGCCTCCAATCTGATAAGCCCGGGCTTTAGAGAAAGGCCCAACATTGCAGAGTAGGGGGTAGGTCGGCCTGTGCCCGACCATGTAATAACGACAAAAATCCCGGGCATAAGGTCGGGTCATATAATTTGTTTATCCTTTCAGGAAGCAGGAAAATAATACCGATCATTAGCCCCCGTGCGTCAGAGGTCGAGCTCCGACCTCTTGACGTATGTCGTATTATTGCTATAGAAAGGTTAAGGTCATGCTATGAAACATGGATCTTACTTCTAGCAAAAGACTCTCACTAACCAAATTTTGAGAACAACTGAGAGTGTTCTTACATTCGTCCCATCTCACGAGTTTCACTAATTCGCAAGTAGAGGTCTTGTCCTTTATGATCCGGACAACGGTTGAAGACCCCGTAGCACATTCCAGGTAGAATTAGGTTATCCGGATGGTTGGGAGACGTGGGAGTCTCGATGGCATTATTAGGATAAGGTTGTATATTCTCTAGCTGCCATATTGAAGTAGGATTTTTTAGCTGCCCAAACAAGACGGAATTTAGTCTAATTATAAGCCCCCGTGCATCCCTTATCAAGCTCGGGGAGAGATGAATATGAAATAATGAGACAACATGGTTTTGGTAGGATGTGATGCGATGGTTATGTTGTGAGGAAATAACAAGAGCGTATGTTAGGTAAGGATTGAGCTCGAACTTATGTTTAAGGAATAAAAATTCGAACTCATGTTAAGTAATGAGCTCGAGCTTATGTCATGCAAGAATAAGCCGAGGTTATGTTATGTAATAAACTTGAGCATTATGTAGAATATAAATAAGCCCGGGCATGTAAAGTAATAAACCTGAGTTTATGCAGATCCAGGGACTTCATTATGTGATTTGATTACTTGACTGCTTGAGAATGAACATGTGTACTTGCATGAGCGAGAATCTAATTATTTTCTCGTGGTTAAGGCCTTGAGTGCTTGCGCGTGGGCGAGAAACAATTTTACTAGGCAGTGTAATTAATAACCTGTGAAGGTCGTGTTTTGTGACCGACCTTGTAGATTGTTCTTATAAAGAAGAGGTCAAGCCCTTGATTTTGTGTAAGTTACAAGAATGGTTGGCAAGTCGGGCATGTTGTATATGACAGTGAGCCCGTGCTCTGAACTAGAAACCCTTTATAATTTGAAGTATAATTATACAGGTCGGTCATGGCCGACCTTATGGACTTTAGCACAAATGAGGGGTCAAGCCCTGCACTTTTGTGAGTTTATGAAAAATAATTTGTAACGTCGAGTGAGGCCGACCTTGTATATGATTTATACAAAGAAATGGTCAAGCTTTTGACTTTTTGAATTCATGGAAAACAACTTCTAAGGTCGAGCAAGGCCGACCTTGTAAATAATTTACACAAAGAAGTGGTCAGGTCATCGACTTCGTGTTTTTGGGGAAATAATTTATAAAGTCGTGCCATGTGACCGACCTTCTAAATTATTTGACTGTATAGTTTAAAGGAATGGTTAGTCAGGGCGGGCATTTAGACCGACCTCATAAACTTTTTGCACAAAGAAGGGTCAAACCCTTGACTTTGGGTAATTTAAGGAAATAGGTCGGGCAGGTAGGTCGACCTTATAAACTCTTCATAGAGAAGCAATTTGTGAGGCCGGGCATGATGGTTGATCCCGTACATTATTCGTGCTGAAATAATTCGTCAGGTCGGACATTTTGGTCGACCTTATAATTTATTTATGAGAAAATAATTTGTAACGCCTTGCCATATGAGACATTGTAAGTTATTTGCGAGGAAATAATTTGTAACGCCTTGCCATATGAGACATTGTAAATTATTTTCGAGGAAATAATTTGTAACGCCTTACCATATGAGACATTGTAAATTATTTGCTGAGGAAATAATTTGTAATGCCTTGCCATATGAGACATTGTAAATTATTTGCGAGGAAATAATTTGTAACGCCTTGCCATATGAGACATTGTAAATTATTTGTGAGGAAATAATTTGTAACGCCTTGCCATATGAGACATTGTAAATTATTTGTGAGGAAATAATTTGCAACGCCTTGCCATATGAGACATTGTAAATTATTTGTGAGGAAATAATTTGTAACGCCTTGCCATATGAGACATTGTAAATTATTTGTGAGGAAATAACTTGTAACGCCTTGCCATATGAGACATTGTAAATTATTTGTGAGGAAATAATTTGTAACGCCTTGCCATATGAGACATTGTAAATTATTTGCGAGGAAATAATTTGTAACGCCTTACCATATGAGACATTGTAAATTATTTGACCTTGCGTTTTTGGGAGATAATTTGTAAAGTCATGTTTTGTGGTCAATGTTGTAAATCATTCCCAATGTGGTATGGTAGGTTTTCTTTAATTATCACAGTTGTTTTCGTTCGATGACTGGAGGGCATAGAAGCTAACCTCAGATTGACGAGGGATTATGGCTTGCATTGATAATAGAGCTTATTGATATGTTTAAGCAAGGAATAAGTCGAGATTATGTTAAGTAATAATCTTTAACTTATGTTAAAAAGCAATAAGCCAAGCTCATGTTAAGAAATAATAAGCTCGAGCTTATGTTAAGAAGTAATAAGCCGAGCTCATGTTAAGTAATGAGTTCGAGCTTATGTTTTAGGCAAAGAATAAGCCGAGCTTATGTTGAATAATAAGCCCAAGCCTGTTTTAGCGAGAATTTAATTTATTTAAAATAAACCTTTTTACAATTAATATGATTAGCTATTGAAGAAAACGGTCGGAGCGTTTTAATCAATGTATTAAGTGCTTCTATTGGTGATCACATAGAAATATGATGTTTTATGAAATTGGTCGCTGTGTGAGTAACTTTATAATTTGCTACTTAACTCAGCTAATTTCCAAGTTATACAAACTTTAGATCACAAAAAAGCATGAGGCATCAAGAGAATAGATCAAACAACTTCAAATTTAGCAAGTAGTTGAGTTCAACTCGTGTATTATTGACCTGATCATACTTGAGGTCATGTAAATAACGAGACCAAAATTACAATCAGATTAAATCAGCACATTAACAGATTATGAGGCTTTCACGATTTTCAATAATTGATTGTAATCCTTCAGGCATATTGCTCATAAATCATAATGGTTTTCTCATAATTGAACCAAGAACTTTTTATTTTGAATCTTAGTCGTAGCTCTTGACTTGTTCGGAACCAACAATTATCTTATGATCGGAAAGCATATTTCTCGAACTCTCATGTCATAATAATTTTTGTTCGCAAGTTATTGCAAATCTAATAAATTAATCTCAGCTTACCAAATAGATAACCAGATTGGGCAAAGATAAATAATCATGTGTTTGATTTTTTCTCTATTTAGTAGTAACCATAGATCATATGATTGCAAAATTTTGGAGTTCTAACACATGATCAAGATTTATGCAAGGATTATTAGATTAATGGCGAGGGTTAGGACACACCTTGTTTTTTTTCAATTCCTCGAGTAGATCCAGAAATTACCAAGGACTTGAGGAAATCCTTACTCAGCATTAAGCGGTAGTTGCTTCGGCGGCTACGATAAAAAGGCTCAGGAATTGCAATTGGAGGCTATATCGCAACATAATTGATAGGAGGTCCCGTTGAGGCATTTTATCCAAATTCTTTTTTTTTTCTCCTCGTTTCGACTGCTTTTGATTGTACTTTGGCGGCAGATTTGTGACTCAATTCTATCCACTTTGACAGTCTTTGCAACTGGTGTTGTTAGCTGACCATGGAATGAGAAAGAACTTGGCTTAAATGTTGGCAGGAGTCCAAAATGTGGTTACCGAAAGGAGAAAGCTCTGGCGTGATGTATTACATAGTTGAGACTTTCTGAACCTCCACAGGAATTTGGTCAATTTCATCGATCCACGGGTTCTTCTTCTTGGTTGGATTTATGATTCTAAGAGCTTTCCACACTGCAGTATTACACTTGAAAACGGATCCAAAGGCAATTTGCCAGTTTCCCTCTTAATCCTCCCTTTGGCTTCAGAGTATTCCAATTCATACCAAAGAGAGCTGCTCAAGGTGTTTCCAAATCGATATAGTTATTCTGGAAGGTTCCATGTGCCAATCGGACAACTATAGATTTTTTCCAATTCATCCAAAACTAAAGCTCTTCCACCAGCGTGAATGCAAAAAATGATCGAAAGCTAATTTAAAATCTGGGATGTAAGGCTTGAGCTTCCATCTAAACAACTTTCTTGCGACCAATGTGTTAAAGAAAAGCAACTACCCGGATATAGGAAGTACTAGAGGACCTAAGGTAATAATGTTCGTCTTCAAAGAATCACCAGCCACTGCCATCAAGTCCTTCAACAGAGTGACTCCAACTTTCCCATTGGGATCTTCCATTTGTGTAACACAAGAAAAGCATTTATCATCAGCACTTTTGTTGGTTCCAACAGTGTGCACCAATTCGTACTGGGATCGCCAACAGTCCGATCTTTTGTTAGATAGCAAAATTGTAGCCCCTTTCATTCAAATAGGCAGTTAGAAATGAGCACTGACCTCTCGTTCCAAAATACCAGTTTAGGGTAATGTTCTCCATACTGATTACCATGTCATAAGTATTGGGATGAACTTGTAGAAGATTAAGATTAATTGAGATCAAACCGGCATTCTAACCCATTCTACCTAAATTGTAACTAATTATGTTCACCTTCAATTTGTAATGATTAATAGCCATGGCAGATAAAGAAGGCATAGGTTTAAACAGGCTTCAATTCACAATTAGAATCCCAACGTTCTTTGGCTTCAGAGAAGTTTTTGTAAGATGTTGAGGGGATTAAGGGTGTCTTTGCATTTGATTCACTCATTTTTGTTTCAACTTTTTCTTCAATCTTCGTTGACTTTTACCCTTGCAATAAAACTAATTTAGAGCCTCTAATGTATTTGTGTGTATAATGGGAAGGAAGGGAAAGATACAGAAGGAAGATGATGTGGTGCACTGTATGGAAGCTAGATAAGGATGAATCAGATCCAATCCAAGACACTTCCAAGCCTTGCTAGAGTAGACCTTGCACTGATCTCTGGATCTTGTTCTGAAAAATCGTGAGATCTTTACAAAGTCCTTGCCATGGGATGACACGGCTTGAATGAAAAGGGACTTTTCCTCATCAATTCAATCAGTAGGATCCATCTCCTCACGGTTATCATCTAAACGTTCACCATCAACATTCTGTATAACTTCCGTAATTGAAGGCTGCCTTGTGGAAGAACCAACTCTGTGATATCTCCAATCCTGATAGCCCTCTCCAAGGTCAACATAACTCGTGATGCAAGAAACCATAGCTTCTGGTGATAGGGGGCCACAGATATCGGCCAACTTATCAGCAACCATATTTTCTCTGTTACTATCAAGACCAGTCCATTGCTTTAATGAACCATCATCAATCCTTGGTGTTTTGTAAGCACCACTGAAAAAGTATCTAGATGTGCGATTTTGATTAATTTCTATGCTATCAGTAACATTAGCTGCACTAGCTGAAGCTGGACTGACTATATCAAGGGAAGCTACATTAACCTCACCATTCCACCTTTTCCCTGATGCAACCATGTATGCAGCGGTAGATCGAGGCTTCTTGGGCTTAGCAACGTCTAGCCTCTTTCTTGCCTTTTCGAAGTAATCAGACTTGTGATTCTTGTAGTAGAACTCAACGCAATCTGCTGTTGTTTTATGATCCAGAAAAGATGTGATCTTACTGAAATCTTTCCCAAAGGTAGCAAGCTTGTTGATGAAAATTTATCTCTCTCCAGACGTCCAAGGATTGATCATAGACCTTGATTTCTCAACAGCACAAGGATTTTCCACCAAACAGTTACTTGAAATGTACTTCGATATCATCTTCTCCTTTTCATCCAAAACTCAAGCTGGCATATCTTCAATGAATTTCTACAGAGTTTGACCTGGGCATTGGAAAGCAGCCTGCTGAATTATTTACCTGTGATTCAGGCACCACATTAAATCTCCCATCCCCTCGACAAATCTGAGCTGAATTCAATTTTCGAGAAAGAACAAAATTATTCCTAGTTCCTACGAATGCTTAAAAGACGAAGGCTTGAAGCTAGATAACAATGCCACTGGGCAGCGATGCAAGGAACGGCATCGACTTATGAAGGAAGCAGTGTACTTCCTGGAACCACCTGGCCTTCGCCCACTCCGATTACAATCGCTCCCTCGGCATCACTGGTTCTGTCCTTGTCACATTCGCTTCCGACAAACCGCTCTTCGTTTTCGACCACACTCCACCCCGACGATTATAGTGGTTTTGCGGGGACACTTCCTGCGCCCGCGGCGATCTTAATGACCTTCATCTGGAGGGTTTCCCACATGTTTACCTCTATAGCGTTTGAGGTTGAGATCCCCGTCATGGTTGATGCTAATATCACGACAATCGTATGAAGGGGTTCTACAAAAAGGGTTGGAAGGACTTCTCAGACCAAGAGGAAATTGTTCTTTGGGATGCAATCCACTAGGAAAACAGGCAGGCGGTAATAAGAAGCATTAGACCATCGTTGCTATTAATTTCTTCGACCCAAATTCAGATCTTCAATTTTTCTAAATTTTTTATTTATTTAGGAAACGATCTATGAACATGATTTTTCGATCGATTTCCCACAGACGGCGCCAATTGTTTCGGTAATTTTTCTGACCTTGACGTGGCGAGATCAAAGGCTGATATTTTGTTGGAGATGATGGTCCAAGCTTCCAAGAAACCTGCAAAAAAGGCAACGAGGGATGCCCTCGTCGCCCCTCCGGTGTGAGAATTAGTATTCTGGAGAGAAGCAGAAAATATATAAATGGAATATATGTAAAGAAATATGAATGAATAATATGTGATCAAAGAGACTGTATTTATAGGGCTGAAAAGCCCATAACTTTCCTTAATTAAAGGAGTCCTCTTTGGTATAAACTTACTTTTTAGGAAGAATTCTAAACCTGTTGGGATTTAGTTTCCTTTTGATGGAACGTTTCCTTGTAGAACATGTATCGTCTTAAGGCCCAAGAATATAGTCCATTAATGAGGCCCATTATCAAAAAGGTATTTGAACCATGATCGTACGGGCCATAGGTCGGGGTAGGCCGACCTGGCCCATCAGTGAGAACACGAGCTACAGTGATCGGGGTGCCTCCAATCTGATAAGCCCGGGCTTTAGAGAAAGGCCCAACATTGCAGAGTAGGGGATAGGTCGGCTTGTGCCCGACCATTTAATAACGACAAAAATCCCGGGCATAAGGTCGGGTCATATAATTTGTTTATCCTTTCAGGAAGCAGGAAAATAATACCGATCACTTACCATTACAAGACCAGAAATAAGTTATTCAGTTCACATCCTAAGCCAATTTATGCAAGAGCCGAGGAAGCTTCATTTAGATGTTGTCCATCATCTTTTGCGATATCTTAAAGCTGCACCTGGGCAAGGATTACATTTTCCAGCCAAAGAAAACTTGCTACTAAAGGGGTTTTGTGATGCAGATTGGGCTCGATGTACAATGACGAGGCGATCTGTGATCGGTTATTGCATTTTCCTTGGAGGAGCTCTTATTTCATGGAGAACTAAGAAACAAACAACAGTGTCAAGATCTTCAGCAGAATCAGAATATAGAGCCATGACCTCCATTATTTGTGAACTCACCTGGCTAAAATATTTGTTGAATGACTTGCGGGTAGAGCATTCACAACCAGCCAAATTATTCTGTGATAGTGAAGCAGCACTCTACATTGCTGCTAATCCAGTTTATCACGAGCGCACCAAGCGTATAAAGATCGATTGCCATGTAATTAGGGAAAGAATTCAGTCAGGTGCCATAGTAACTGCTCATGTTCCATAAATTTGTCAACTTGTTGATTTGTTCACTAAACCACTTGGTTCATCAACTTTTCATTCCCTTCTCAGCAAGTTCGCGTTCTCGATATACACGCTCCAACTTGAGGGGGGAGTATTACAGAGAAATATCACAGATCTTCATAATTATGGGAATGAGACTAGCTAATTGATTGGATTATGTATATTAACTTTTGCTTGATTGTAATTGATTGTGTATATATATAGTTTTCTAGAATAAGTATATTTCCATGCTGTATAAATTCCCTTCTCCTTTGTAAGAAATAATAATTTTTCTCAATATACAAAAAAATGGTATTCTGAACTACTCTTCCTTTTACATGCCTACACTGAACATAAATTCTAGTTCGGGCTCTGACTCGATGGTATGTGATTGTGACATAAATGATATTTGATTGTGATTTAATCTATGTCACATGTTAGGAACATTTATGCGATCGCCCTAGTAAAAGAAAAATAAAAAATTAATACTTGATTATTGAAATTAATTAAAACTTAAAAAACATGAGGTTTTGTGTAATTTTCTCTTACTTTCATTTGTGAAAATATGCTCCAAGTGGTAACCAAACTAAGACTTGGACCATTATATTGCCCACTATCCATGACTGATACCACTGCTTTCTTCTAGACAAACGGCCCAATGATTTAATACACGAGTAACAAATAATGGACCCAGCCCAGTTAACTGCAAATAATTTATTTCATTCATTATCCCCTTGTCCTTCGAACCAAAGCTCTCTCTCACGCACACGGACACAAAGTGGAATGTGGATTGGCTCAGAGCTTTTTTAACTTCATTTCCTTAGAGTTTGGGTGGGTTAATTATTTCAATGGTCACCTAATTATATACCAAATGTTACTACTTAGGAATTGAACTTAAAAATGTATCTCAATGGGTCACATAACTATGCACCTTATTACTTCATCACTCAAGTAAAAAATCAGTTAGGTTCGACAAATAGCGTCGACCTGAAAGTTACATACCTAAAAAATGACATTTCTCAATCACTTTTTACATTTTTTTTACCACTTGCAAACATTAATGACTCGTTCTTTTGGCAGGTTTGTGGAGCCGGATTGATGGTATTGGATAGTAAAAACACAAATAAGTTAAAAAATTTCTGCAGTGTTCAATGCTGGGAATTAAATGTACCCTTTATGTGGTCAATGCTATATTAACAAAGATCTTGACAAATAGCTTAATAAAATCTCTTATATAGGGGGTGGATGTTGGTAATCATTGCTCATGTCCTCACTCACCGTATGTGAGATTTTTAGTCAAGCTTTTTGTTAAGAATTTTGTTAAAATAGAATAATTCGTATGTGTTCATATACTTGTGTGTGTGGGTTTTGGAAAAGTTCTATGGATATCGTACCGAAAGTTTTTATTTATTTTAGTTACGTTAAAAGATGCTTAGCAATCTGTAATGGTGATGGAGTGTTTTGACAAAATTGGGACTTTGGATATGGGCAACCAGGGACGGATCCCATGCAGGCCAGGCTCAGGTGGGGGTGTAGGCCCCCACTGAGATTTTTAAAAAAAATTGAGTCTAAGTATCACTTCGCTATAATCAACAGACTTTCTGCAACTCACTAGAGAAGAAAATGAAGATGTTGGGCCATAATCTCAGGGCTTTTTTAGAAAAATTCATTTGGGCCCTCTTAAGTGGCCCATCAATTGGCCCAAAAGAAGTCTAAATACCCTATTTACCTTATTAGTCCAGTTGGGTGGGGAATGGGATAGTCAACAATATTTCTTGTCCTATTAGGGTACTCAATTTTTCATCTTGAGATTTGTTGTCATATTTTATTGTTTGTTTGGTAGTTTTTATTGTTTGTTTGGTAGAAATTCATTTTAGGATTATGAATTGAACAATTATAGTTTTGGTCACGATTGGTTTAATTGATTTGATTAATTTTGTTTGACATATTATGTTAAAGATTTGTGATTTGTGCAGTTGATTTAATTGGGATTTGTGATTTGCGAATTGTGAAGTAAATTTACTAGTCTCTAATTATAACTTGTTTATTTTAGTGAGAAAATATCATGTTAAGTGGATGAATGATAGTCTTGTTAATAATGATGCTATTGTACAACGATTTCAAAGTATGAAAACTCGTAAGCAATGATTTTAAGGTATTTAATTTGAGTTGGATATTGTTTACTTTTCATTTGTGAAATAAAGTTTTCTCTATTTAGTTTAATTTTCCTAAAAAAAAAAATCGGGGGCCTTGTCTCCCCCAAAAAAATCATTTAATTTTCACCTCCACTGACCAGAAATCCTAGCTCCGTCCCTGGGCAACGAAGATAAATTACTTTTCGGTCATTACTTTAATTGAACAAATAATTTGTATAACTCGTTTCATGATTATTTTTTTCCAGTTATGATCTCAAAATTCCAAGAAATGTACTGCATTATATTTATGTTCATGAGAGTTTAGTTTTGTGTGTATGAAGAGTACAAGAAAAATGAGAGTTTTTGCATCATTTCAAGTTCTTTTGCTCGTGTTACAACTCTTTCTTACAGGAAATCATACATTTCCAGTAAATGAAGGTAGGGTTTATTTAACGTTATTTTGTTTGATTTTTTTTACTTATCTCAGTTCTTGATTTAGTCACTTCTCAATAATTTGCGAATATTTCTACTTTTTACATCAATGTGGGTTGTTATATTAACTAATTCTGGAGCGAAAATGATACCTTCATCGTTATGACATTACAAGCTACAATACCAATGGATCTTCACAGGGCCAACCTCTTCTATCTTCTTCACAGTGTTTGACTGTTCATTTATCCTATGTATCATCTTTTTAACCAAATCCATGATTTCTTTTCATATTTTATTAAATTGGTCTACTTGAATTCTTTGAGGCTTTTTAACATTGTCATGTATCTAATCATTCTTTCGTTCGTTCGTTCGTTCTTTTTTTTTTTTTTTTTTTGGCAATCTACTTGCTTTGAAACTTGTTTATTATTAGTCAGAAATATTTATGTTTTAGTTTGAAAAAATCATTTTTCTAATTTTTATTTTTATTTTTTTTTAAGATTCTTCATTTGTACTAGATCAGTTATGAGCATATAATGGTTAAATTTTGTTTAAAGAATAGTTAAAATAGCATTACATTTCTTTTGAAGGTTACACCAACTAGTTCACTTATGACATATCGAAGAAGAATAAATTTGTGTTGAGGTTATATGGGTTGAGGGATATAGATAAATTGATCAGCCACATAGCTGACCTTACCTTCATATGAAGTGTAAATGATTTGGTTTGTACATTTTAAAAGACTCAAATTTGCACTATAAGACGATTTCTATCTTGCATATGTTTGTGAAATGCTATTGATTTTAATTATCTCACAGGGATATGTACCTTACAAATAACGTGGATTTATTGTCTTTTATTCTCACAAGACTCATTACTTGTCACTATGGAGTATGTCGAAAGACTTTTCACCATATATATTCACATTTCAAAACTGAGGGCTGTGCTCACTTTCAAGAAACACATGTTGCAAACTCGTAGCAATCGATTAAGTGTCTCGATATAAATCTATCTTTAGATGATAACCTCAATCACTTATGTATGGTTCATAACATCAGTATTTAAGGTAGCTAGCTGATTTTCATATAAAGTTTATACAGAAATTGAAGGCTTCATATGTTTATCATGAATAATGAATTTTCCAACTAGGCTTAATACAATTAGTTTCTCACCAGTTTGCAAAGATTTAGGTCCCTAATCCATTTTTTTTTTTTTAGAATCAGATGTAGTACAGTGCAATTCAAAGAAAGAAAGTGATACTTTTATTTAGCCAAAACTACTCAAAAGAAAGGAAGACGAATTTCTTGATTGAGAAGTTGATGACCATATACTTTAAATCTCATTTTCAAGTGATGTCTATAAACTTTGAATTATATGAAATTCTACATGCGGCAAGTCGAGAAAAAAGTAATCATCAGCAACCAAACCATAGGGGCCGTAGGGGGAGATGGAACAACGTCCAACTTGTGACAATCTAGTAGCAATAACCTATCTCTCAGGAAAGATAATTCCACTCCCAAACCTACCAGGAATCTCAAGTTTAGAGTCAAGCACCTCTACAGCAATAACCCTATGCTACACTCCAATTTTTAAATAGCGCAATCACCGGTCACAATCCTCCAAGCAGTTTCATGGAGGTAAAATATGGTTGTTTCTCCCAATTTCGTCATTTGACTTGAATTTTGGCTCCACCCATTTTGAATTATTTTTGATCCTTCTTTTTATCACTCCAAACTCGATCTTTGGAGCCATCGAAGTTGTGCTTGAACCTTTTTTCATTGCAGCTTGATCTCCTCTTCGGCTTCCTACCTTGGATCACATCATTTCCTCTCTCTTGAAAATGATTCGACCTCGAATCAGCATCTGGTGTAGTTTTCATGTATCTCTTGCTTTTGTTGGCTCGAGGAACATGATTATTCTTTTTCCCAGTTTTAGATATAGAAGCTGATTTAGATATCTGCAAAACAGAATTATTTAAACTAAGGAAGAGTGTTAGTTGAGTTAAGTGCAAGGGAAGATTCCTTGTACATCAACATTTATGCAAAAAACTCATTTTTTTGTGGTCACTTTTTTCTTTTTCTTTTTACACACATTCTCTCTTTTTTCTGAGGTTTGAACCTCAACTCTCTTTTTTAAAAAAAAAAAAAAAAAAAATATTTATATCTATTCTTTCTGAGATCGTGACCTCAACTCTCTTGTTTTTCCTCTCAAACTCACTTTTCAGTTCCAATTGATCCTCACGAACTTGTATTGGTGACAATGGAATAAGAGTAAATCTTTTTTCCATTCTTCACAAAGTTGCAATAATTTGTAAATTCATCATATACCACCGTCCTATCATGTTGCCATGGTCTCCCCAAAAATATATATCAACATGCACAAGCACCAAAACACGAACTACCTCATCACTGCACATACCAATAGTAAAATTCACCCTGACTTGTTTGTTCATCTTAATCTCCCTAGATTATATCAACCACTGTGACTTCACCCATCAACTACCATACTACAAACTTTATTACTCACTAAGCACCAGTACGAAAAATGTTGTCCCTCTATTCATCCACTTCAATTCTCGTACTAAGAACATGCTTAGTAACAGGAGACTCAGCAACAACATATTCTATTCTCTCACCATCACTAGCATCCTTTAATTTTGGCATTCCTTCATATTCATCCTTAGACACAACTTCACTATTACGTATAACCATCACCCTTTTGTTTGGAAATTGTAAAGCAATGTGCCAGGAACTCAAACATCAAAAAAATTTAATATTTCTATCCTTATGAGGTTGGGAATCGAAATTATGTTTACCTTCAGGTGTTGGATCATCGCTCCCCTTAGATGGTTTGAAATTCTCATTTGAGACAAGATCTTCATTGCTTTCTCTTTTTGGTCGTAAAGAATGATTAGATTCCGGAGAATGCCTTACTGCCCCTGATGAGATTCGAAACGCGAAAGAAACGCCGAAAAGTTCCAAACTCAGGTTGTGGTTGGACGGATGAATCATGATTCGTATCATTCCCTCCTTCTTTAGGATGATTCGTCCTGAATCATAACTTTGTTCCTATTGCGCAACTGCTCCACCTGGATCAAATGAAAAAGTTTTACTTCCATTGCATAAGATCAACCAATAATTCGCTGCCATTTGGGATACTTGGATGGATTGAAACAAAAACTTGAATGACCATATGTAGTGTGGTTGAAGTTCCCAAGTATAATCAACCTGGAAAAATGATTTAAATAAAATGGGGAGGGAAATGTTAGTTTCATGAGGAACAAGGTATGGATCCTTGTATTCATGGTAAATCAACAACAAATCCTCCTTTTGACCAATAAGGCTCTTCTCTTCACCTCGTTCTCCTTTTGCAACTTCTTGCTCACCCCCCTCTACATCTTTTCTTTCAAGCTCGGTTACTTCCTCTAACTCAAGATTTTTTAGCCCATCCACCTCTTCAAATTTGTTTCTTTCAAACTCAACCACATTTTCTACCTCCACATTCGTATCACCATGTTCGCACACTACCTCATCACTATCCAAATGTGGATCTACCAATTCAAAACCCAAAATTTGAACTTCTACCCCAACTTCCAATTCATTCCTCTCATCATCAACAATTTCATTCTTAATCACTTCCTCGCTACCCAACTCCACATTTTCCTCATCAAATTTTGGAGTTTGATTATCCGTTTTTAATTTAAACTCCCCCTCCTTCTTTTCAATGTCCTTACCCCCACGACGCCTCCTATTACACCACCTTTCACTCTCCTTCCTTACCATTTGTGAATCTTCTAGCTCATCCTCTAATGTGAACCCATATAGTACGCATGTTTTCCCTTTCTTAAGGAATTTGTATATTTGCATACTCTTATCATAAACAGTCTCCCTCCTACGTCTCCATGGTTTTCCCAATAAAATATGATAAGATTTTAATGGCACTACATCACACCATACATCCTCACTATACCTTTCCTAGGCAATAGGCACTAGAACTTGTTTGGTTACTTTGAAATTCCCAAACTCCCTCATCCACGTCATCCTATAAGGTTTATAGTGTGGTTCTAGGGGTAATCCTAATTTTTCAACTATGGTGCTACTAACGAAATTAGTAAAGCGCTTTCCATCAATCGCCAAACTGTAATTCTTATGATCCACATAACATCTAGTTTGGAATAAAGAGTCCGGATCATAATTCATTCCTTATGTGACGTTAAAAAAATTTCAAGAATGAAGAGAATTTAGACATCAAATAGCAAGAATGACTTTTATTGACTTGGAAGAAAATGAATACCAAGAAATTTAAAGAAACTCAAGAAAGTGGTTCTTGATTTTGGAATGACTTTTTTTTTTGAATAATGAATTTTCGGAATTAAATAATAATAAGTTTTTTTAAATAAATCCGAAAATTCGACACGAACACAACAAAACAAACGGAACAGGATTTGGATAAGAATCGAACAAAATAAACACTTTTGAATTTTTGTTGAATTTTTATATGGATCAAACTGGAAAAAAATTTACTGGCACGAAGAACACTCAAATAAAGAAAGATCAACAACAAGATATGGATGATTTTTATGGGACTCGATGATAAACATAAAAATCAAACTGCATAGAAAAACCTGAATTCATAGTCCAGCTTTGATACCAGATGATGAGATTCGAAATGCGGAAGAAAAGCAGGAAAGTTCTAAACTCAGGTTGTGGTTGGACAGATGAATCATGACCCGACATTCACGACGCGATGGCTCGACGATGCGGAATAAAGAACCATGACTTTCGAAACGCCACACGGATTTGCCCAATCTCCCTGATGAGTTTCTGGTTTTGAACGCCACAAATACTCTCACAAATATTTGATAAGTTCTGGATGAACGCCACAAGATAATCAATCTTGATAAGTTCGGGTTTGTAATGTGAATCCACACATTAAACAATTGAAAAACATTCAATCTCTTTTTATTCAATAATCAAAGTCTAATATTACATTGAATGGAAATAGAATATAAATAAACGAAACGGAATTAAACAAACCCTAGCCACTATAGAGGCACAAAGATAACCCTAAAATAATTAAAAACAAAATTTAACCTAAAAATACGCAAAAACCCTAATTTCTGTCTGCATAATTGACTTGCTGTTTTAAAGCCCCAAATGATGGAATTTGGCCATAAAATCAGTCGGCTCAAGGGCTTTAGCCCATGAGTTTTGCTTAGTGACCCATTTATACTTGAAAAACACATATTATGCATCCAATTCCGACATGGTTGACCGAACTGCACTTTTATTTGACTTGAATATTTAACTTTCTGTCAAGCCCACTATGATTCATAACCATATGCACTATCTCTTCCAACTCCACATAATGTTGTAGCTCAATGACATTAGTTATGTCCCTACTCTGCTCACTAAAAGTCTAGTCATTGTAGCCTCCCTATCCTTCACAACATTAACTCTAATCATGGCGACCTTCATATCTTTATGATAATCCTCTACACTCCTGAACCCCCTAGAAAGACCTTGTAGTCTTTCATACATGTACCTATAGTAGTGATTTGGAATAACCATTTTCCTCATAATCACCTTCAACTCATCCCAAGTTTCCACAAGCCTCTCATATTTTCTCCTCCTACCCCGCCACCAATTGATCCCACCAAATGATGGCATACTTGGTGAACTCCATCACATCTAATTTCACCTTCTTCTCCTCCGAGTAATTGTGCAATCAAAATTTAATTCCACACTTTTCTCCCAATCTAAGTACACCTCAGGATCTTTTTTTTCCTTGAAGGATGGTATTGTCATCTTGATATTCCTAAGGTTCCCATCCACCTCATCTCTAATTTTGTGATTTCTTCTATATCCCATTTCACGCCTCTCCCCTATGTCTCTTCTTCTTTCCACACTAGCCATGGAAGATTAAAGACTATCCCCTTCCCTTCCTACTCCCTCGTCCTCAACTCCAACTCCACACCTAGGATTATATTCCCACCTGTTCTCCCTCCTAACTCTAGGGGCTGTTTGAGATTGCTCCCTACGCAAGTGAGAAATATTTGCATCCTGTCTATCCACCCTAATCATGAGTACCTCAAACTGTTTCTGCATGAATACCATCACATTAAATTGCTTGTTGTCACCCACTAATGACGATGACGATGATGATGATGATCTTTCCTTGTTAGATATAGTTAGTTACCAAGAAAATAAATAAGGTTTTCCCACGTGTTTTTACGCTCGTGTATCACTTTATTTGACTTTTTCACAATAATAATCTCACCAATCTTGCATTTCCCCTCTCTTTACCCATTTTTCCAGGTTCCCAAAAGTACCAATAAAAGGACTCAAGACACTAGGCAATGGGATACATGAAGAAGAATTGGTTTGAGAAATTCTCAAAATTTCTTAAGAAAGTGGTTCTTTATTTTTATTTATTTTTTAACAAGAAAAAATCAGAAAACTGTTGCTTTTGGTGATTTTAAAATATAATAATTTTTTGTCTTTTTTTTTTTTTTTGAAAACTCGATTTTTTTGCTCGAAAATTTTATTACGAGACCAGCACAGCAAAGGAAATTTTATTCGAACGTGAAACAAATACAGTAACAACTTTTGAGATTTTTTGTTAATTTTCTGGATCAAAGATTCAAAAAACATGAAGAACAAGGACCCAACAAACTAATTGGAATTAAAATCAAGAAAACAAAAGAACAAAAAACAAGAACTTGAATTTAGATTCAAACTCTGATACCAACTGGTGTGATTCCTTTTGGAAAACACGACGAACTCACTAAATAATAATTGAAAGTGCTGGAAAGTTCTAAATTCAGATATGTATAGACGACAGGATCTTGACCTAAGCTTCACGACACAAGAACTTAAGATATAGAAATATTAAACCAGTTACGACGTGGAAACGAGAACCAATATTGTCTAATGCCACAAATGTTGTTTAATCCTTTTATAAGTTCTATGTTAAACAATACAAAGCCTGGATCTTTGATAAGTTCTCGGAAAGATCAATGAAGAACAATGAAAAGTTAATCCTCACTTTAATTGAATAATCACTTTTGATAATATCAAACTAGTGTTTTACAATATGACATGACTTAAATATGAATGAAAATGGACTAAAACCCTACTAGCTGCATGATAAGTGCTTTATTAGCAAGTATTTAATTCACTTATTATCTTATTTTGTTATTGGTTTGATCCTATTGAAGTATCGTTTAATGCAATTTCACTTATTGTGCTATGTAAGGTTAAAAAGAAGAAAAGAAAGGAAACAGGACAAAAGAAATACAAAAAAATCAAGAAGTGAGGTTCAGGGCATATTCAAAGAGCTCCAAATCAATAATGGCATGTGGGAAGAAGATTAGATGCAAAAATTATGGTCAAAGAAGGTTTGGGGTGAAGTAGGAAATCAAAAACCCGCAAGGATTGTGATCATGAATTTTAGTCATAGATTGAAGCTCAATTTGGTCATAGAATACTTTCGAATTTAGGAAGAGCTATTTCACAAATAATTGTATATATTTGAGTTTTATTTCCAACGCAACTTGAATCACCACAATCGGACTTCGAGAGAGAAAGTTACAATAAAAATATCAAGCGCAGGCGCTTCTCGGCACAGATGCACTTACGGTCGTAAATTACAAAGTTACGGCCGTAACTTCCAAATTTCAAAAATTTTCTGTAACTCATTTACGGCCGTAAATTACAAAGTTACGGCCATAACTTTCTTGCGAAGTAATTTCCTAATCTGGTTCAAGGTCTATCTTTGGTATATCTTGTGGGTAAAGTTAGGGCACAATTTTGAGAGTATTAAAAGAGCAAAATTACCACAAAACGGAGATTGGACATTGAGGGAAATCGAGAGCAAAATATAGAGCATTCTTGGGAGATTTTCAAGCGCAAGAATATCAACAACAATGGAATTCATGGAGCAACTTGAAGAATCTACCACAATCATGCTAGGCTAATTTCTTTATCTTGTTCAAAGGGGAAGTTGTGTCAGTTTAATTATGTTATCTTCTTTTCTTACAAACAAGTAACGTTATATCTATTCCTTTATTTCAATTGTTGGATTATTATGTTTTGAATGTTCATTGAGTTTATTTGATTAATAGTTTAATTTGGACAATTGGATTATTGATCTTTGAATTCATGAATATGCTATGTTTAGATTCTTGATCCGTAATTGTCATTGAATCTTTACTTTAGTAGCAAATAAATCTCTTACAGGTTTAGTAATAATTCGACTTGGATTGATTAATTCGAGCTTGTGAAATTAATGATTTAATTCAATCTATTCTACTAAATTCTCATACTAGTTGTGCATTAAATTCTAAGAGCTTGTTTAGGATTGTCCGTGACTAGAATTTGTTCGAAGAGCTTGTTTTGAATCAATACACATAAGGAAGAATTTAGCTAATCAGAGCTTGTTGATTATTTATGATTGATAATTGAATTAGGGATAGAAACACGTTACACGGAAATTTATAATATTAATTGGGAGTACAACCGAACCCGAGAACAAGATTTCTTCTCATATTATTTCTCTAGTCATATTTAATTGTTTATTTTTATGCATATTTTTCATTCAAGCAATTTCAAACAACAAACCCTCCATTCCATTCTAATTGATCGTACAACTAAAATTAGTTTTTCGTTCCTCGTGGGATCGACCTCTTACTCTCGCTACTACATTATTAATTAATATTTAGCGAGTAAGGAACTATTTATTATTTTAGTGCATTGCGACACGCATCAAATTTTTGGCACCGTTGTCGGGGAATGGTTAACTAATTTATTATTTAATCAATTATAATTTTATTTCTTTTCTTCATTTTAATTAATTTATTTTATTTTCACTTTATTTCTATAATTCTTCAAAAAAAAAAAAAAAAAAATTGCATGTATACTTCTTTGCTTATATGCGTAGAACTCGATCAACTAATTTTGAATTTTTTTGATTTTGTCCCAAAAATCGAGAGAACTTTTCGACAGCAAAGAAGAGTAGCAGAAAAAATGCCAGTAGCTAACAATAATCTGACTCTCAAGCAACTAGCTACCCCGGATGTTGCTCAATAACTACTGTGCATCACTTTTCCGACAGTGAAAGAAGGCAGAACTTTTGAGCTAAAATCCGGACTGATCCATCTTCTGCCAACTTTTAGAGACATCCCGGTGAGGACCCATACAGACATCTGAAGGAGTTCCATGTCATTTGTGATAGCATGAGACCCACGGGTATTACTGAGGAACAAATCAAGATGAGAGCTTTTCCCTTCTCGCTGAAGGATGCTACTACTGATTGGTTGTATTGTCTACCATCCGGATCAGTAACCACCTGGAATGACATGAAGAGGATATTCCTAGAAAAGTACTTTCCTGCATCGAGAGCTGGGACAATCAGAAAGGAAATATGCGGGGTTCGCCAAAACAGTGGAGAATCATTGTATGAGTATTGGGAACGCTTCAAGAAGCTCATTTCGAGCTGTCCCCATCATCAGATTAGCGAACAGCTTTTGGTTCAATATTTTTATGAGGGCCTAGCACCGATGGATAGAAGCATGATAGATGCCGCAAGCGGAGGTGCACTGATGGACAAGACACCGGAACAAGCACGGGCTTTAATCTCCAATATGGCTGAGAACACTCAGCAGTTCAACTCCAACAGGGATATGCAAGTTCGACGCGTAAATGAGGTAAATGGTTCCAATATTGAAACCCAATTATTTGAACTAACCAATCTGGTGAAACAACTTGCTATAGGGAAGTTACAACAAGTCAAGACTTGTGGGATATGCGCAAATCTTGGGCATCCAACGGACGCGTGTCCGGTTTTACAAAAGGGAAATGGTGAACAAGCAAATGCTGCAGAGGGTTTTCCGTTCCAAAGATAGCATTACAATCCATACTCCAATACCTATAACCCTGGATGGAGGGATCAGCCAAATCTGAGTTATGGAAATAACAAGCCCCCGGGTTTTGTCTCTAACAAACCGCAAGGGCAATTTCAACAAAAAGGAAATTTCCAATCTCAGGGGTAGTATTAGCAAAGACCCCAAAACTCAGGTATCTCCCTTGAAGACATGGTTAAAACTTTGGCTTCTAACACACTTCAATTTCAACAGGACACCAAGTCCAGCATTCAAAATCTGGAGAACCAGATGGGTCAAATGGCTACAACGATCAACAGATTGGAGGCCCAATCTAGAGGCAAATTACCATCTCAACCTGAAGTTAATTTAAGGAACGTGAGTGCCATAACCCTGCGCAGTGGAAAGGAGGTTGAGGGGCCGCAAATGAAACCATCTGCAATTGAAGAGGATGTTGAAGAAACAGAAGTTGGAAAGAAAGACGATACCTCACAAAACTCTCAGGTAAAGATTGACCCCACTTTAAATGTTAAACTAACTCCTCCACCTTTCCCTACCAGGTTAGCAAAAGCGAATAAGGAGGGAAAGGAAAAGGATATACTGGAGATGTTTAAGAAAGTGGAAATCAACATTCCACTGGTAGATGCAATCAAGCAAGTGCCCCGATATGCAAAGTTTCTTAAGGACCTATGTACCAACAAGAGGAAACTAATAGGGAATGAGAACATAAGAATGGGGGAATCCGTGTCTGCATTTTTTCAAAGAAAATTGCCTCCCAAATGCAAGGATCCAGGTATGTTTACCATACCCTGCCAAATAGGTAACACTAAGATAGATCGTGCACTGATAGACTTAGGAGCATCTATAAATGTAATTCCTAGATCTACATACACTTCATTGAAACTTGGTAAAATGACTGAAACTAGTGTTATCATTCAACTAGCCGATCGTTCCAATGCTTATCCAGATGGGGTAGTTGAGGATGTTCTAGTGCAAGTTGGGGGGTTAGTATTTCCTGCAGATTTTTATGCGTTAGACATGAACGATGATCACTCTCCAAACCCCACTACTATTTTGTTAGGCAGATCATTCCTAAAAACATCGAAAACTAAGATAGATGTTAGTGGTGGTATACTTACTGTGGAGTTTGATAATGAAATTTTTAAGTTTAACATTTATGACTCCATGAAACACATTAATGATGCTAACAAAGTTCATTCTACTGTTGTGAGTGATTCTCCATTTCAGGAAACTGTTGTTGAGCTTAATGATTGTCCAGAGTCGCCACAACCAGGTACAATCTCGTGTATCGCATCACCAGTTTCTAATGAGGAGCTTCTGTCCCTGTTTTGCAGGCCTTAATGACGAGCATGAAGAAGAAATTGAGTTTTGGGAGTCCAGTTGATCCCGGATGAAGAAGGAAGCAACCGTCGAGCCAACGACAGTAAACAAAGGCGCTACTCGGGAGGCAACCCGAAAGGGAAGTTTCTTTACTCCCTCAAATTGTTATTTTTTATTTTTATTTTTCTTATTAGTTAATTTCATTCACATCCCATCTTTTGTTTGGTAGTGTCACGTTCCACATTGAGGACAATGTGGAATTCAAGTGTTGGGGATGATTATCTATTATCTTTTGTTATCCCTGTTTTATTCATATTCATTCAGTTTTTTTGTTAGTTAGCTTTAATTGTGCTTGAACCCACATTTTGGTATAATAGAAAGCGGCCCCACTTATGCTAATTTTTGAACCACCAACTTCCTAAATTGCATAATCGGACAAACAATGAGCACATAGAGATGAGTTTTCCAATAATTTCTGAATTAGTTTGAAAATGGGGACAAATTGAAAAATTTCTGCAACCTAATAGAGTCAAACCAAAAGTAATATGATAAAATACCACCCCGAGTAACTTCATTCTATCCTTGTCCACTAGATTTTGAGTTCAGAACCAAGATTGAGCAATGACCTGTACTCATAATTGGATGAGAGGGACACATATAAACCATAATTTGTGAGCTTTCGAACTTATGAGCTACTTTTACTCTTTATATTAAGCTTTATTTTTTGATGTGTGTCCTGCGTGGTTGATTTGTTCTTGGATTTTCTTTTCTGTACATGCCGTTGTAGTTTCTTGACTAATGTGCAAAATATAGTAAAGGCATTAGGTTAAATCAAATTTGACCTACTAAAAGGGTCTACCATGATACATGTACCAATAGAAGCACCTTTGAGCCTTAGCCTTTCTTTGAATTTTTTATGTCACGATACAGGCCACGAATACCCTTTCTTTCGCATTGTCTCTGTTTTGAACCCATAGAGAAGGGATTCGCAAGCTTTTGTTGATTAAAGATCGTGATGTGGTCTAAGTCTAAGAAGTTACAATGGTTATCTTGTGTTGGGCGATGGTTGTGCGATGGACTGAATTCAGGGGAGTGTAATTCTATCTTGTGCCAATTGGTGACTGCGTAATGATTTGAATAAAAGAGAAAAAGTTGCAGTTTGTACTCGAAAAAAAATTGAAAGAGAAAAAGCAATGAAAAGGAAGTTTAGTCATGAAAATTAGTAGTTGAGGATGTCAAACACTCAACTTGCGAAAAAAAAAGAAGAGATTCAAGTGTGAACAAAGTTGAGTAGCGGGAAACAATGAAGTTCATATTAAGGGGTGAAGGAAGTAATGTCATTGTGAATTGACTTGGTTTGCGAAATTCCTTCTCGACTCAGTCTAAATATGTCATTTTATCCTACCTTGCCTGAAGCCCCGTTACAACCAAATAAAGACCTTTACTTTGCACTTGTGTTATTGTTGGCTCCGGTTATGACATTTGAGCAGTCTGTGGTAATAGATTCTCTATGCAGTGAGTTGAGTGAAAATTTTCACCCTTATACACTTTGTGCGAAGAGAGAAATATCTAGTGAGGGTTTTAACTCCCATTACATATGCTTATGAGTGGTTTGAATTACTTGGTCGATATTCTGTGCTTTCAAGTTGGCCAAAAAAAACTAACACCCATGTAGTAAATCATTGATAGAGGTTAAGAGAGAACTCACGAGAGGTGGGAGGATATAAGCCAAGTTGGGAAATGAATTGGGCCGGGGGTATTGATTTTCATTTCTATTCAGAGGATATTGGATGATACATCTCTTGCACACACTAACACACCCCGGTTATGCAATTGAATTTTCATGCTAAAAGAGAAATGGGCTGTAACCTTGACTTTCCGATTGTAGGTCTATCTTTTTGTTTGAGTTATGTTTCTTTTCTTTCACATCATTATTCGAGGACGAACAATGATTTAAGTGTGGGGGGATTTGATAAATGCTTTATTAGCACGTATTTAATTCACTTATTATCTTATTTTGTTATTGGTTTGATCCTATTGAAGTATCGTTTAATGCACCTTCACTTATTGTGCTAAGGTCAAAAAGAAGAAAAGAAAGGAAATAGGACCAAAGAAATACAAAAAAATCAAGAAGTGAGGTTCAGGGCATATTCAAAGAGCTCCAAATCAATAATGGCATGTGGGAAGAAGATTAGATGCAAAAATTATGGTCAAAGAAGGTTTGGGGTGAAGTTGGAAATAAAAAACCCGCAAGGATTGTGATCATGAATTTTATTCATAGATTGAAGCTCAATTTGGTAATAGAAGAATTTCGAATTTGGGAAGATCTATTTCACAAATAATTGTAGATATTTGAGTTTTCTTTCCAATGCAACTTGAATCACCACAATCAGACTTTGGGAGAGAAAGTTATGACAAAAATATCAAGCGCAGGCGCTCCTCGACGGAGATGCACTTACGGCCGTAAATTACAAAGTTACGGCCGTAACTTCCAAATTTCAAAAATTTTCAGTAGCTCACTTACGACCGTAAATTAAAAAGTTACGGCCGTAACTTTCTCGCGAAGTAATTTCCTAATCTGGTTCAAGGTCTATCTTTGGTATATCTTGTGGCTAAAGTTAGGGCACAATTTTGAGAGTATTAAAATAGCAAAATTACCACAAAAAGGAGGTTTGACATTGAGGAAAATTGAGAGCAAAATATAGAGCATTCTTGGGAGATTCTCAAGCGCAAGAATATCAACAACAATGGAATTCATGGAGTAACTTGAAAAATCTACCACAATCATGCTAGGCTAATTTCTTTATCTTGTTCAAAGGGGGAGTTGTGTCAATTTAATTATAATATCTTCTTTTCTTACAAACAAGTAACGTTGTATCTATTCCTTTATATCAATTGTTGGATTATTATTTTTTGAATGTTCATTGAGTTTATTTGATTAATAGTTTAATTTGGCCAATTGGATTATTGATCTTTGGATTTATGAATATGCTATGTTTAGATTCTTGATCCGTAATTGTCATTGAATCTTTACTTTAGTAGCAAATAAATCTCTTGTAGGTTTAGTAATAATCCCACTTGGATTGATTAATTCGAGCTTGTGAAATTAATGATTCAATTCAATCTATTCTTCTAAATTTTCATACTAGTTGTGCATTAAATCCTAAGAGCTTGTTTAGGATTGTCCGTGGCTAGAATTGGTTCGAAGAGCTTGTTTTGAATCAATACACATAAGGAAGAATTTAGATAATCAGAGCTTGTTGATTATTTATGATTGATAATTGAATTAAGGATAGAAACACGTTACAGGGAAAGGTATAACATTAATTGGGGGCACAATCGAACCCGAGAACAAGATTTCTTCTCATATTATTTCTCTAGTCATATTTAATTGTTTAATTTTATGCATATTTTTCATTCAAGTAATTTCAAACAACAAACCCTCATTCCATTCTAATTGATCGTACAAATAAAATTAGTTTTCGTTCCTCGTGAGATCGACCCTTACTCTCGCTACTACATTATTAATTAATATTTAGCGAGTAAGGAATTATTTATTATTTTGGTGCATTGCGACACGCATCACTGCACATGGATTCAAAATACGGAATTAAATAATTAAAATGGATATAATAAATTTTGTGGAAAACCCTAATAAACTAACCACACGATTGCTTGATTTTGAGCTAGGAGATCGCTTAGTTCAATGATGTAGGCTATGCACTACCTTTGATAACGATACTAGCGCGATAACCGGTCACATTCCTCCAATTGCATGGAGGGAAAATATGGCTGCTTCTCCCAATTTCGTCTTTTGACTTGAATTTAGGCTTTCACCCATTTGAACTAGTTTTTGTCCTTTTATCACTCCATACTCGATCTTTGGAGCCATCGAAGTTGTGCTTGAACCTTTTTTCATTGCAGCTTGATCTCCTCTTTGTTATCGTACCTTGGATCACATCATTGTCTGAAAGGAGAAGTTTGAACCATCTAACGGAAGAGAGATGTCAACACCTAAAGGTAAACATAATTCTGATTCACAACCTACAAAGGATAGAAATATTAAATGTTTTTGATGTTTGGATTCCTGGCACATTGCTTCATAATGTCCAAATAAAAGGGTAATTGTTATGCATAATGGGGAAGTTGTGCCTGAGGATGAATATGAAAGAATGCCTAAATTAGAAGATGCTAGTGATGGTGAGGGGATCTAATATGTTGTGGCTAATTCTCTTGTTACTAAGCGTGTTCTTAGTACGACAATTATAGTGGATGAAGAGAATGACAACACTTTTTATATTAGGTGCTCAATGAATAATAAAATGTGTAATATCGTTGCTGATGGGGAAGTTACACCAATGTAGCTAGTATTACCTTAGTGGAGAATTTATGATTACCTTTAATGAAACATCCTAGACAATTTAAGTTGCAGTGGTTGACTAAATTTAGGGAGATTAAGGTGAATAAACAAGTCAGTGAATCTTACTATTCATAGGTATAGTGATGAGGCAGTTTGTGATGTGGTGCCTATGGATGTTCGGCATATATTATTGGGGCGACTATGGAAACATGATGGGACGGTTGTACATGATTACAGCTTGTGAAGAATGGAAAATAATGTACTCTTGCTCCCTTGTCACCAATGCAGGTCCATGAGGATCAATTGTAATTGAAGGGTGAGCTTGTGAGAAAAAAATAAGAGAGTTGAGACCGCGACATCGGAAAAGGAAAAGGTATAGAAAATAAAAAAAAATAAAAAAGAGTTGATGTCCAAACCTCAAAAAAATGAGAGAATGTGTGAAGAGAGAAAAAGAAAAGAGAGATCACCAAAATATGAGTTTCTTTATACATAGGTTGATGTATAATGATCATTTCCTTGCACTTAACTACACTAATACATCACTCCCCAGTTTGAAAAATTCTGCTTTGTAGGTAGTAGGTACCCAAGTCAACTTTTATAATTAAAGCTGGGAAGAACTTTAATAGCAACTATAAACAGTCCAAGAATCTAAAGGAAAATAAGACGCATAAATTGGTTCCTTGCGCTAAAAAAAGCAAAAGATACATGTCCAAGGGACAAAGTGCTGATTCGAGGTCGAATCATTTTCAAGAGAGAGGCGATGTTATGATCCAAGGTAGGACAATGAAGAAACGGTCAAGCTACAAAGAACAAAGGTTCAAACACGACTTCAATTACTCCAAAGATCAAGCATATAGTGATAAAAGAAAGCTCAACACTAGTACAAGTGGGTGGAAGCCAAAACTCAAGTTAAAAGATGAACTTGGAAGAAGTGATCGAAGATATCCCCATGCGATCGCATGGAGCAGTCAAGTAAGCGATCACGTGATGTTTTTCATCCAAAAAGCAATCCAGCATAACCAAGTGATTATCGACCTTTATACCAAGTGATCGTTTTGTTTTACGAAACTAGAGTTTCACAAATTCTTGTGTTTTTTCTATTTTTAAAATTACTAATTCAGTGCCTTGAGCCCATGTGCTGCTAGTGGGGTTTGTCCAAGTGGTTGAGACACCCCTTACCAGACTCTAGATCCGTGTTTGAGTAACCTCCCTCCCCTAAGTCCCCCCTTTGTAATGATAAAAAAAAAAAACTTTCATTCATTGTAACATCAACTTAGACATTATTTAAGAGTATTTTGAATTAAAATGTCTTCCCTTTTTTATTGTTCTTCATTGAACTTATTAAATATCCAATCTTCTTGGCATTCGACATAGAACTTATCAAATGCCTTTTAAAACTAACAAACTAAAGTTTTTTTTTTTTTTTAAATCATGTGTTTTATAATAATAATAATAATAATAATAATAATAATAATAATAATAATAATAATAATAAATAAATAAATAAATAAATATTATAATATATTATATTATAAAAATAGTTATCTCTTACATATTAAATTAAAACTAATATAATGGTAAATACAGAACCCCAAACAACACTTCCTCACAATATGTCTGTCTGTCCATCCCACCATCCCCACCCCATCTACCCTACCCCTCCCCCCAAAGTCACATTCGGTCACACAAATTACAGTTCAATCGTAATTACAAATTTAGTCGCAAACTTCACCCCACCCCCATCACAGTCAGTCACAAAGTAACAGTTCAATCAAACAAAATCACAGTTTTGTCACAATTACAAATTTAATCGCAAGACCCCACCCCACCCCATCCCACCCCACCCCAAAATAATAGTTCGATCACAAAAAGTCACAATTCTATCATAATTAAAAATTTAGTCACAAGTTACACCCACCCACCATCCTCACTTGCAAAGTCACATTTCGATCATAATTACAAATTTAGTCGTAAATCAAGTTTTGTGATCGATAATTTGATTAAACGGTCACATTCTGTAATCGTCACAAGTCTCTCAATGTAACAATCGACAAAAATCTTGGTTACAATTATAAATGTAGTAGATCTCAAACATTTTTAGTCGTGTATTATTTATTGATCACAATTTACTCATTTTTTTGTCACAATTAATCAATATTTTTGTTACAATTACCTAATAATTGGTAACATTTTTGATCGATAAAATTTTGTAACATATAAATTAATAAAACGGATCACGTCCAATGGTCACACAAAGTTACATTTGGTCATAATCACCCATATAATTGGTCACATTTTAGATTAGAAAAGTCGCACAAAGTTACGATTGACGTAAATCAAACATTCAGATTTTATACTCGTCACAAGTCACACAAAGTCACAATTAGTTAATATTTTGATTACAGTTACCTAATAAACAGGTCACATTTGTGACTAGAGGGGTCGCACAAAGTCACGATTGACGCAAATCAAATGATCACATTCTGTATTCGTCACAAGTCGTACAAAGTCACAATTAATCAATATTTTGGTCACAATTATCTAATTAAATGATCATATCCTGTACTCATTACAAGTGGCATAAAGTTATAATTAGTCGATATTTTTTCACAATTACTTACTAACTGGTCACAATCATCTATAATTGATCATATATTATTTATTTATTGGTCACAACTTACTCGTTTTTTTTTTTTTTTTTTTTTTTTTTTTTTTTTTTTTTTTATGATTAGTCAATATTTTTTTGTCACAATAACTAAACAATTGGTTACATTTCATACTCATCACAAGTCGCACAAAATCACATTTAATCGACATTTTTGTCATAATCACAATCATTATTCAAAGTCACATTTGGTCAATATTTTAATTACAATTACCTAATAATTAGTCACAATCACCCCTAATTAATTGATCACATGCACTATTCAACCGCCCCCCCAAATCACCGCAGTCCCCTGCAGCTGAAGTTGCGACCAAAAATCAAGTGAGACGGACGAAGGTCCTCCTAGCCTTGAACGGAGTAGTACGTCTGACCGGGATGTGATATTTAAGCTTCGATCAAATTCTCTTCTCCTGCCAAAATCACCGCCCGTGCCACCCAACAAGCCACAAACCACAACAAGCCAACGCAAACCACCGCAAACATAATTGAAATCAACTTTTGCAAGCCACCGCATGCACTACCAACTGCCTGCACCACAAACCATCATACATACACCCACACAGCTTCGAAAAAATTTGAAAAAATGTGTTATTTATAAACAATTTACCAAATGGAGGCTTGACTACCATTTGGTAAAATTATTTATAAACAAGTTTGTAAAATTTAGGCATTGGAGATCTGATTTAAGAGTAAAAACACATTGGATTTTAAGACTAAAATTTGTGCCATTTTTATTGATCTTACGAAGTGTTAATAATTTCAATTCTTGATAAGCAAGCTTAATTAAAATGTCTAACGTTCACGTTGAAGAATGAAGAAATTTGTATTAATGTAAAATTAATCTGTAATATATAATTATAATTATGTCTCTGTTCGGTAAATGGGATTATAAACTCATTTATAATCGCTTCAATTTTCAATACAATTTTTTAACTACACAACTTTTCTCTCCAATTTTAAACTCTACATTCACCTCGAGATCCGTGCATTTTCAGTGATTATAATCACTTTCACGCCAACGAACAGAGGCTATATCATAATTACTTTTAAGATGATCACGTACGTTATCATATAAAAATATCATTTTATTCTCACAATGACATTTTGCAAAATTGCACTACGAAACTCCGTAATGAAGAACGAAAATACTTTCATGTCAAAATTGTTTAAGGTATACTCTTCATATTATGTGCTCGAGAACGAGTGAACTTCTAAAATCAAGATCACTTAGTCAAGACCAAAATCGATAAAAAGCTCCTACAAGAATGAGGTGGCGCAAGCTTTTGGCCTCCCAAGGAAAGAAACCGACGCCATTTTTCAGAATCAATTGTGAAATTGGACTAAATGTCCACATTGACGAGTTGGAATCAAGGTAAATTCAACGATAGACTAATGTTTCATGGCAAAAACAACTTAGGGCAAACAGAAGTAAATGAGGACAACCCACTTATTTCCCCATTCTATTCTATAATTCATTTCTGACTTGACCGTTGAAGGATCAATAATGAAAACGCGGCCCTTAAGGATAATTTTCTTGAGGTTGGCACTGGTACAACAAAGGCCACAACAAAATATTTTTCAAATAAACTATGTCTTTTCTTGAAATAATAAATAAATCGAGGACTTTGTTGCATTTGTTATCAAAAGTTAATTCGATGTTAAATTATTTTTATTTAGATTTCAACTCATATTATAAATAATATATTTCATTTTCATCTATATTTCATATTGAAGATATCAAAATTGAACAACTTAAAGTATGTTTGGTAATTTTTATAAACAATTTAAATTATTGTAAATATAAATGAATGGTAAGTAAGCGAGTAATACTTGATGATCATTTAATATGTGTGGAAAAAAAAAAAAAAACTTAATTGAATTTTTATATAACGATTGAAAAATTAGAAAATCATTTCTATGTAATGAACATGTCAAGATTACCAAGGAGAGATAATGGCTAAATTGAACACGCATAAAAAATTTGTGACAATGGTGAAATTGAACACGATGAAAATTTGTGGAGGACAAAATTGGATAATCGTCTCTATCTCTCTCTCTGTGTACATATTTTTATGTATTTTCTCTATCTAGATTATAGACCAGACTTGTCTCTTGTTCTATTTTGTTGAAATGGAATATACCGGTAGCGGGTTTGACAAATCACGAGAAAAAACGATAATAGAAAATAATCTTCTTTCTGGGCGTGACACTCACGGTCTGTATTCTGTATAATCGTATACTCCCAGCCTCTCAGTTTTTTTTTGACATCTTGCCCGTCAAGGATTTTTGAACTGGGACATTTTGAAAAATGATGAAATGATGATAATAGCTTTTTGGGCTCTTGAAGGGCCAACCTTAAGATGAATCATATTACATTGGTACTCGCACTCATGCTATTCACGAAAAATATAATTAATAATTATTTATTAAATAAGTTGTAAACGTACAATGATCGACATAAATTGTACATTCATATATAATAAAAAAAATACTCAAAAAAATGAAACATAAAAATATGACTTACATATTTCTTTTAACAGCTAATTGTTCATTTTCTAATTTTCTTAATCTATTTAAGTGAAATAAGATATAGACACGTGACTTATTTTTTACTTTACAATTTTGATTTGATAACTGAAGTCAAGCTTACAGTTTTTTTTTATCTCTAGAAGTTGAAATATTTTCAATTTTCAAATCGTAAAATGAAATAATGAGGTTAATAGACACTTACAAAATTAATTTATCGACTCCTTGTATAGCAGTATAAAAATTTGTACTAACTGTCTTAATGCAATAATAATAATTGATATTTAAATATAGAGGAAATTGCGTTCCATGACACTTTTTGGGTTTGTATGAAAAAAAAATGACATATTTTCATGAATTTGGCAAATTTCACATTTTTTGACACATTTGCCCCTTGCAGATTTTCCCCCCCATTTGCATCCAACAAGTACGGAATTGACATTTTCTAATTGAAAGTACAAAAAGTAGACCCATTATCAAAACTACCGGTTTTGGTACTTGTGCAGAAGGGAAAAAAGTAGGGGAAGAAGGGAAAAAGGCAGGGGAACGAAATCTAAGGTCACTTCCTCCATAATCTTCATCCAAAACCGAGGAATCGGTTTCATCCAATTCCAGCTTTTCGATCCCGATCACGGCTGTGTTGACATTGAAGGTTAGTAATGAAAAACCCGCGAACCGCGTGTTCTTCTTGTTTGTTTTCGACCCGTTTCTTGCCAGCCATTGTCGGTTTCGAATATTTTTTTTATTTTTTTTTGTTTTTCCTTATTTTTGTTTGGAATAATACTCACAGAAAGTTTTCCCATATGATGTGCAACCCATATTCATTGCTGAAATCAATTTTTGTAGTGGATTGAGTTTTGAATGGGTGTTGGTGCTTCATGCCCTTCATTTGGCTTCGACTTCTAAATGGGAATAGCTTGGGGAAGTTGGTTCGGCTACTAAATGGCGATGGGAGGAAAAAATGGTTTTGGATTGTAAGTTGGGATAGGAGTAGGAGGTGGGTTTAGTTTATAAACGGGGATGCTTGAAGTGATTTTTTGTAAATGTTAAATGAGGGAGGAAGTGGTTCATGGGAACTATTGAGTTTTTCATCATGATTTCACCCATACATATGTTCATGTTATTGAAAAATATGAGCAATTAGTTTTATATATTTTCATTTCTTATTCTCACATTAATTATTTGCTACCGCTCAAAAAGGTTGTAATGTTCTTGAACGTGACATGCATTTCGACAATTGTATTGACACATGCTTGCAGAGTCAGGAATGAGGACAATTATACGTGGGTTTGTCTAACATACAGAAATTAGATTGTTACATGTTTATAGTCATCTGTCGAGACATTTCCGTCGTTCTCGACAGATGAAATCTGTAATTCTCGACAATTGGGGTTGTACTATTTGATTTGATTGACATTTCCATTTACCTACTATTGATTGCATTTCCTAACATTTGGATGAGTACTTATTTTGAGTTTAGCTTCACGCGTTTACACATCCCTCTTATTGTGTGAGTCAAAATTTGAACAAGCGGTTATCTATAGTTCCGGTCTCTTAGTCTCACATTACTTTTTACGAGCCTGTTCAATCAAGGTTGAGGATTGCGTGTTACATACTGGATTTAGAATGCAAAATATTTATAATCATCTGTCGATAATTTTCTGTCGATCACGACAGAATAAATCTGTTTTTGTCGACAGATGGCCTAGTTTGTTTGATTCGATAGACATTTCCATTTACCATGTCCTTCTCACATTTGCTAGCATGTGGATGACTGAAATGTGTACTATTATCATCATTAAGTGATATTTTTTATATTGTGCAGATGAACTTCCTGTTCGTACTGCCCGAGGAAGACAGAATACATGCACACATATCACAGAGAAGCCAACTGAAGTACGTAAAGGTGGCATTTAATAGATTGGACAGCTCTCAACAAGAACAATTTAAAAATAGCTGCTTCAGGCATTTGACAGAACTACAAGAGCTTCAATTCTCGGCACAATTGATGCAGCAGCTACTATTCAGCCTAGTGGAGTCGGGCAAGATAAATGAATTATGGTTCAATTTCAATGGGCATTATAGTAGGTTCGGGCTGAATGAGTACGCAATTGTGACTGGGCTTAAATGTGGTCCGGCGGTGAATACTGAGGAGTACGAGAAGACAATACAAAAGAAGAGGCTTAAAGAAAGGTACTTCAAAGGAAGTGATAGAGTCACTTGTGGTGACTTGGAACGGGTACTGTTGCACTCTTCCACACCAAGGGCGGATAGATATAAACTGGGCCTAGCGTTACTGGTTGAAGGTGTTTTCATAGCCCCTGAGAAAAACATTGGCATTGATCTAAACACGTTGGCTCTAGTAGACAACTTGAACCTTTTTTTCGAATATCCCTGGGGGAAGATTGGTTACAACCGGGTGATCAAGGCATTCAAACGTGGGTGGTCGAAGAAAGTGGGGGATGTAAAGGCCAAACAGGAGAAGGAGATTACATATACCATTCATGGTTTCCCTCTAGCACTGCAGGTATTTCATATGATTTGAATCGTTGGTATATTTTGTTCAAAATACTTTTAATATCCTACCCATCGCTTTCGATCCACGTTGTAACTTTTTCCATTTCATGGAAGATATGGGCATATGAGGCGGTCGCTGAACTAGGTGAACCCTTTGCCGAGCGCCTAGGAATTCGGACGCCACGAATTCTTAGTTGGACAGCCAAGAAGTAGCCACAGCAACGCACCTACGAGGCTTTTTTCAAAAATACACCGGTAATATCGTGCTTTACGAATATTGATTAAAATATTAATGTTTTGACTATACTCTGTGTACGCAAAAAAGGTTCAACTTTTCTACGTTACTATTGCAGCTTCAAGTCTATGCCACTCTCAGACCTTTGACAGAGGAGCAAGCTAGTGCATACATCAACACACTAGTTCCTTTGGAAGACAATTCCGTGCCAGTACTTGACGATTTAGCATTGAACATGGACCGTCCGTAATGTGATGTTGAAGAGAATATTACAGCCGAGGCGTCTGATGATGCATCCAGTGAAAATGCTGAGTCAGAAGAGCAGGATACAGAGAGTGGTTCTGCGCATTCTGAAGATTCGACTGCAAGGTCTAGTGGGAACGAGATAGGCGAGGGAGAGGAGTCCAGTTGCCCAGATAGTCGAAGTTTTATGTTCAGTGCAAGGCATGACTCAGGAATGGGGTTCGAAAATGTTGGCACTGGCGCCTTCACGGCCTCACCTATTCATAACGAATCCATCCCAAGCACATCTCAGAATGAACCATCAAGATCTACAACCCCACTACCCGAGATGATGTTAGCAGTCTGCTACTGGCTCAAGAAAAAAAATTCAATTTTAAATTGGAAACGAAGAGGGCAATAATAATGGATGGCTTCAAGGATCTTCAGCAGAAGGTCGATGAGAAAATCCGCGGATTTAATGACACTGTCATGAGGAATTACCAAGCAATGCAAAGGCTTGTGAATGGTCTGGAAATCGAGGTACGGGCAAGTGGTACTCGGATGGAGTCCTCTAGCATACTTCTGAAGGAGGAGCTTGAGAAGTACATAGCTCATCAACTTCGAGATTTGAAAGAGTTTGTCGAATTCCAAGGAATGGGCCGTCAACCAACTCGGGAGAGTGAGCCGTTTGAAGATACTCCAATGCCGGTTGAAGAACCGGGTGTATCAGGTTATACTCCTCCTCAAATAAGATTTACAACTTCACTACTTGACTAGTAAACCAATTGTTCTAATCATTACATAAAAGGTTATAGTACAACCACATTATTTAACGATTTTGATTTCACATCGAAGGTAACAACTATTCCCTACCACAGGTGCGGTCGGAACATGTCAATATTGATATCCCAATTGATAGTGCCACACATGAAGCAGGTACGTAGTCCATAATCCCCAAGTTTGCATGTTACTTAGAATTCCTGACATTTCAAATGTCTGGATCGACAGTTGTACTCTGCAATTATAGACAGTTTTTGTGTAACAGCGTCGAAGCTAATTGTTATTTTTATAAACGTTTGTTACATGATCATAGCAGATTTCGCGCATGAGTCAACACAAGAAGACCCATTAGACGAGCGAACTGGTGCAATTATTGTATACAATCCTCCTGTGGAAGTGGCCCCGTTAACTGAAGAGCTAGTAGATGTCCGACCAACCAATACAGGGAAAAGGCGTTCGACACGCACAAGGGTGCCATCGGTCAGCACACGATCGCCATTCACAAGGTCAGGGAGGAAGAGGTCCAAGAAATGAACTCCTCAGAGTAGTAGTTTAGGCTGACTTCAATCTGACCTCTTTTTTGCTTAAGCAACATCATAGGCATTTTTTGAATGTGCATATTCCAAATTAAATTAACATTTGGCGGAATCCTTGTTTAATTAGTGTTCATGTTCCATGATTTTGAATGTAGAATGGTAATAGAATGTTAGTTGAAATTCTATTGGGTTAGTTTCGATCCTTCTGTTCGTAAATATTGTGCTTAGTTGAATGTAGTGTATGAACTTGAATTGGAGTACATCTGTTCAATGGTACTTTGTAATTAATTTAGCCTCAGATTAATATTTTCAGGCTACACTCACCAAAATGAATATTTGTCATCTGTATTGTCAGTCAATCACTGAAGTGTGACTGAAGGAATGATGTTGCAGGAAATTTGCTGTGATTAGGTACTATGACAGCCATTATGCTATCAGGTACTTGACACTAATAAATAATTGTTTAAGGTGGTTGACAACATTAACTTATCAAAACCACATGCACAATACTTCTATATATAGGTGAACTTGTGTTAAAATACATTTCTGTATCTCCAGGAAGTTGAATATCACAAATGGCTTCCTATGGGTCCACCATGGTCAATGGAAATATCAATGACTCTCCACCAATTCCAGGTTCTTCTCCCCTGTTCCCTATAGTCATTGAGGATGTGAGTGACTCCCCACCTGTTCCGGGCTCTTCTCCCCTTTTCCCTATTGTTATAGAATCCGATGATGATTTCCCTCATGTGATATCTCGGTCAACTATACATCCTATTCCGTTTCCCGACTTGGATGAAGTCGTCAGCCCGTATGCGCATCCCCATGAAGAGATTGTAGAGGAGGTCTTCAACTACATGGTTCCTTACGTCGATGAAGCGGGGAGTTTCGAAGAGGCAGATTCATATCCGCCACAAGAAGTAATTGTAATAAGTTCAGATGAGGAGGTAAATGAGGGAAATGCAAGTGATGAGTCCGTTGTCGATGATTATTGAATGAGTATTCTAGATAGGCTAGTACTAAAATAAAATTTTACAGTATTCTGTTCACGTAGTGTGCTAGAATCCTTTAATGTATTTGTGTGGACACTGCCATTCCAATTTTGTTCATGGTTGGCGACGTCACATAAACGGATATTAAAAGTGTCGGGATTTACAATTCTCATCTGTCGGGTTCGAACATGGATTGCTACATATATATGTGTTTTTGTGTTTTCCTCCAAGTTAAACGCACATAATGGTTTGTTGGTGAATGATGTATAAAAATCGTGTGGCTAGTGGCATGATAATGTGTTGATGTTAGGGAAAGTATAATATAGACAACGTAAAACTGTCGGTAATTACAGAACCTATCTGTCAGAATCGACAGTAGATTAAAACGAAAATATAAAATAGATCTTGGCACAGTGAGGTAAATAAATGTCAGAGGTGTGAAAACTTAATGCAGTTTGTGTCTGTCCACTTGTGATACACAACACCAATGTACCGAGTTAAGCATGGGTTCCCCCGATTAGGTTTGTGCATGTGGCACGATTGTGCCCACCTCGTCCATATCTCGAACATTTTCTCACTGTTATAGTTACCTCGAAATATGAGCGTTTTCTTTGTGTTGGTGGCCTTGATGGGGGTAGACGTACATTTGGTGGAAATATTTGCACCGAATGTATTTGTGAGGGCACATTCCACTCAACTTCATTACCAACTGGATAGATTGCCTCCGCATATGCACATCTCCAGTTCTCGGCTGTGTAATAATGGGAGCAAAGGTCATAGAGAGACCTACCCCATGAACAGGCGGCACGGGTTGCATGAGAGCACGACATGAGGTGTACCTGGAATTCTCCACACGTGCAAGTTTTTTCCTCAAAATCAACGAGATGAGTCTCAGTGGGTATACCAACTTGAGTTAGGTTCTCGGTCATCTCACGTGCCCACAATCTTGTACCGGATTCAAACGCTGTGCGTAACTCTTCTTCCATTCTCGTAGTTAGTTATGTACTACATTGTGATGAGGATAGACGGCGATCATAAAACCACCTTTGCATGGTACTACAAATGTGTTCTATTAGACATGTGATGGGTAATCCACGAGCATGTCTCAACATTGCGTTCAAACTTTCTGCATTGTTGTTGGTCATAATTTTGTATCGAGACCAAAATGCAAACCCAGCCTTCTCCAAGTAGGATGCTGCTTGCGGACTAACCGTTCTTATCTGTCCCATTAGCCTGTCAAATTCTTCTAGTCGATACGTCGTGGCAACCTTTTTGAAGAGAAAAGTGGCGCTAGCATTACTATATCGCTGAATTAAATTCTTCTCAATATGCCACATCCAACAACCGTGATAAGACAGAGGCAATATTAAGGTGATTGCCTTCTCAATACTATTTTTCCTATCAGATACGAATACTTGATCCTCGGAGTCTCCCCTATGAGGTCATTCTATTTGGACAAAAACCAATTCCATGACTTGTTTGTTTCCCCGTCGACAACACCCCAAGCTAATGGATATATTTGTTTATTGCCATCCTGTGCAGTTGCTAGTAGAAGGGTCCCTTTGTATGGACCTTTCAAGTGACTACCGTCGACGCATATTACAGGACGGAGGAAGTTCAGATATCCACGTATACTAGCACCAAAAGCTAAGAAGAAGTAGTGAAACTTATTGCTTGAATCGAGTTCTATTTGCATAATAGTTCATTGGTTTTTCTCTCCTAGAACATGGCAATATGAGGCAAGCTTTTGAAAGTTCTCCTCAGGTGTTCCCCTCAACGAATTTAAGGCTACTTCCTTTTCCCTTCGGGCTTTGCTATAACTAATTTGTAAGCCGATTTCACGTTCCACGTCGCAGACTATTACCTTAGGAGCATATGGCGTGTTGGGGTCATTCAATCTACACTTAATGTGTTCGGCCACGATCGAACTGGTAGCATGTTGAACCCCGCGACGTCGGCAGTCCACAGAACACGTATGCAAGTCACAGAATTTTCTAACCATGAAGACACCCGAACCTTTAACGGTCGATGCCCGTAACATCCACTTACAGTTACGGTCGATGCAAACAACATGTAATACACGAGTCCAAGATCTCTGAACCCGAAACTGAAATTTATCCCGCAACACAAGAAGTCGCAGTTTTTTTTACAACTGGCTCTTGTTCATGTAAATTTGATTAGATGCAAGATCTGAAGTGTCTACATGCTCAACCCCATCGTGCATATCCCCGTTTATGGAGTGAGGTCAGGTAGAGAATCCCCACTCAGTATGTCATCGTCCACATTATCCGACACAAAAAAGGGATTATCTACATTACCATGCAAAGTTTCTTCGAACGCATCACAGAAAATATTGGTCGTTGCATTGTCATTGGTCTCAGTGACTATATGCTCCACCATGGTTACATCTGCTGGTCTAAATTCAACTCCCGCATGACACTGATTTTGTTGGCAACTAATGTCCATAGCTGCATCCGCTAAACGTGGGGGTGTTTCGACTGCAGTAACACATAGAGCTGTTTCTCTATGCATTGTTAAGTACCACTTCAAATCTTCCTCCTCTCGAATTCGGCTGGTGGTATGTTCATGTTAGGCATCTTGAATTGCAATAACATGTCACTATAAACATTAGTAGGTGGGAACTTCACATTCAACCGTTCAATTAGTCCTTCCACTGTGATATCGCTAGGGACTACAATAGATGTAGTCTTGTTCCCACGCCACTTCCATTCATCATCTACATTCACATACTCTTCGCCATACGAGACGATGAATCGCAGGTTAGCACTCATTCCTGAAATAACAGTATACGTAAGTCAAACATTGATGCATTTCACAAAATCGAATTGAAAGTGAAATTAGACAGCCTTGCATTCAGTTGCATAAGGTATCGATCTGTTTCTGTGATTCCAGACAGTTATAAATGTCATGTCCGACATTTTAAAACTGTCGATTCCGACAGTTTTTAAATGTCGGACACGACGCTCTGTACTGTGTGTCTTTAATTTCAAATCTAAGGTTCTTGCTGTAAAATTTCGACAGAAATTAATGTTTCCATCAATGCTCAACTACCACAATACTTAAACACATAAACAATATGACAACAAAGAAAGATCTTTAGGCATTTATGAGGACACTTATTATCACCCAAATCTAAATGTATGGGTCTCAAGATCTAAAATGTGGAATCATGAATGATTAACAAAACATCAACATATTTAATGCCCATATTCATATGTTACAAAAATGGTGACCTTTGGAATTTTCCATATTTAATGTCCATATATCTTATGTTACAAAAGTGCTTACCTTTGGAAATGGAATTTCAAGCTTCAAATTGTATCTTCCTCAAGTGTCAATGGAGATTGAGTGAATAGTCTTGTGGTGCAAGAGAGATAGTGTTGAAATGAAGTAGAAGAAAAAAAGTCCAATTTTCGTTTTCATCCAAATAATTTTAAAAAAAATAAAATTGGCTCACTCTATTATCCATTGGTTTCTTTCTTTGTCCATTGGGTATTTTTTATATGTCATGTACATCACATCAATCATATGTTCAATCCACTTGCATGATTCCATTTTTGTCTTCAAGTTGAGTGAGGGCATATTGGACTTTTCATAACCAAAATTAGTCATTTTTGAGCTCATTTTCAAAAGTTGTCACTTTTTTTGGCATTATTCTTTTTTTGGTCATCCATGCAAATGTCCTTTAAATATATTGAACAAATATTTCATTTTATTACATACAAAAAAGCAAATACATTACAAAAAAATTTACCGAACATTTTAAAAAATAAACAATTGCTCAAACTTAAATTAAATGTTACAATTTGTTAAATTTACACATGAAAAACTTATACAGAGTCCTATATTTAAATGAATGTAACAAATAAATAATATGAAATATAAATTTTAATTAAATGTTACTGAATGAATATTACAAATATAATTAACTTTATATAAAAAATATTTAAATAAATAATATGAAATACAAATTTTAATTAAATTTTATTGAATGAATATTACAAATATAATGAACTTTATATACAAAAATTATTTGTACATCTCAATTTATAAATAAGGTTTAACGCACATGATATAAGACTTTATTCGTACAGAAATGATTCTTCAAAAATAATTTTTTTCAATGTTCATTCTTAACCACACATTCTTTAAAACTCATTTCCCACAATTGCACATACTATTTTTGTGCATGCTAAATAAACGTGTTGACCATATTCTATTTTTAAATAGAATGATTTTACTAACACCTTCTATTTTACAAATTGAGCAAATGAGTTTATCGGAACCTAAAGTTGTAGAAAATTAAATGATTTAATTAAATTTATTTAGAAATATCGAATATCAATTATTTCTTTCAATTTGATAAAAAAAAGATTCAAAATTAATCATTTAGGTAAATTGAATTTAAGTAAGAAATGATAGGTATCCTTTTAGGACTTAAATGAAATAAATTAAAAAGATTTGATGTTAAAAAAAGTAAAAAGTATAAGTAAAACTTTTACATTTAGTATTTAAAACGATTTTACGAATGATATGTTTAGAGTTTGCTCTCATTTATTAGTTTGTAATAAACTTCTCGTTGAGATCTTAGATTTGACACCCATGCTGCATATTTTTTGATTTCAAGATAATACAATAATTATCAAAAGAAAAAAATCTATAATTTAACTTTTTATAGATATTTTTTTTTCACAAATTCATAAATCATTTATTACATGTATTAATTGAACTTTCATAATTCATGTATTAAAATAAATTGATAAAAATAAGAAATTTCCTAAAATGACAGTGAAAAGGGTGGGAAACTATGTACGTAAAATGGTGACAATTATCCTATTATTATATATGTATAGATATAGATTCGTATTATTGCTTGTGTATTGCATGAACCAATCGTTACAAGACATAGACACAGCACAAGCTTCATATCTTTTGCCTCTGTTTCGTAAAAATAAAATAAAAAAAAAGAAAAAGAAAAAGAAAAGAAAAGTTATTTATAAACAAGTTTGTAAACAACACATTTGGTAAACTGTTTCGTAAAAAAATTTAGTTAAACCATCATTTGGTAAATTGCTTATAAATAAGTTATAAGAGCTTGTTTGTTAAAAGAAAATTTTAACCACAACTTTTCAAACTCAATCTCAATCATCCAATTTTATTCGAGCCCACGATTTTTGACTTTTCAAACATTTTTAAACCGCACATTCATTAAAAAATAAAAAAATCCACAAAAATTAAAAATTTTCACATTACCAAACATAGCTCTCAAAGGCCGGTCTTAATGATGAATCATGTTATAGGCTTCACATACTAACAAAGTTGCTCTATTAAAGCTAGTGACATCGTTTCTCAGAGATTCATCTTTGTTTTGCGTAACTTGCATCAACCCAATTGCGCTCTTCTTCTGTCTGAACTACTTGCAAAAAAATTCTACAAATCTGGTGGCAAAATCTAAAAATGACTTTATTTACCTCGAAGGTAGAGTATCATACCAATCTCTTTGATGTGATCTAGATCGAGAGCCCAAACACAAGCCCAAGCAAGGATCCGTTGATTGTGGAAGCAGGGCCGATGACTCGATCGCGGGAAAAGAAGGTCAAAGAAGCAATGGACAACGTGGTGCAAAAGGCCATGGACAAAAACATGTTCTTAACTAATAAAGAAGCAACTTTCATGTTGGACCTGAGTCCCGAAGCCAATAGGATCAACATGATTCAAGTGGATGAAAATTGGAATCAACCGGGCTCCTATGCGATCGCGTAGCGATAAAAGTCAGCGATTGCGCGACCGTGATAAAATTAAGGCAGAACATCTTAAGGCTTTCCATGCGATCGCGTATACATTCACCACGCAATCGTGCAGTGTAAACGCGTAGGATCTGTTCGCAATTTTTGCAGATTTTGATTTATTTTGTTTCCTTTTCAATTAAGTTGTTTCCTAGTATAATTATAAGACCTAGTTTCGTCCCTTATCATTATATAAGGATTCTTTATGTTTACTTTTGTATTACACAACTTTGATATTATTATAGTGAGGCAAATTGCTTTCAAACACCATTCTTCGTTGAATATAATTCGAACTTGCACGTTAAATCTTGTTTGTTCAAATCTCGGTGAGAATTAATATTATTTGTGATCAAGAGGTCAGTATATCCCGGTGATTTTATTGGTTGGTTGGTTCAATTAATTTTAATTGGATTCATAAATCGTGGTTATTTTGGACGTTCTTGGGTCGTGTCAATCTTTTACGGGTTGCGTAGCTACAATGGTACGTAGTTCGCATCAGTTGGTATCAGAGCTTAGGCTCCAAAAAATAAAGGTTATATCTTTTCTTGTTTTTCTTGAATTCTTGAATTTTGTTCTTCGCGTTCTTCAAAGTTTTGAGTCTTTGATCTAGAAAAGTATCCAAAAAAAATTTAAAAGTTGTTACTTCATTTGTTTGTTATCCAAATTAAATTTCATTTTTTTCGTTGTTATCATAGTTGAAAATTCCGTAAAAAAAAAAAAATCATAGTCTCCAATATAAAGTGTCAAACTCCTACATTGAGCCAAATTACCTTTGTCAAGTCTTCATTGATTTTATTCCAATAAATCATTGAATTCTCATTTATACATAGTTTGAATTATTCGAGATTAATACTTGCTTGAGTTCGGATTCGTTCTTTGAAGCAATTGGCGTGAAAGCTATTGAGTGGAAAAAGGCAAGAATGGTGAGATTAATAGAGGAAAAAATCCAAATTGAGTGATACACGAGTGAAAAAAACACGTGAGGCATAAAATTTACTTAATATAGGATGTCTAAACAATCTTCTACTACAAAAAATAACGATCGAGCCAACATGACAGATGAGATGGTACAACGGTTTGAGCGATTGTTTGGGGATGTGTTAGGCCGATTAGAAAGACTTGAACAACCTCGGGAAGTGCCTAATGCCCGTAGGCAAGGTGGGCGAAGTCGTAGAGTAGAGGGGGTTGATGAGAATGAAGAAGATAGTGATTTTGACGATGGGCAATTGTGGATAGAGGAGTTTGGCATGGAAGGAGGGATAGAGATCTTGTTGGGGATAGAATGGATGGTAGTATGAGCAACATGAAAATGACAATTCCGTCATTCAAGGGTGAGAGTGATCCGGAAGCATACTTGGAGTGGGAAAAGAAGATGGAGTTGATTTTCAATTGCTACACTTATTCGGAAGAGAAAAAGGTTAAGGTAGCTGTACTTGAATTCTCCGATTACGCTATTACTTAGTGGGATCAATTGGTGACTTCTAGAAGGAGGAATCGCGAGAGGCCCATTAATACTTGGGATGAATTAAAAGCTATCACGAGAAAGAAGTTCGTGCCTAGTTATTACCATCGGGAGCTTCATCAAAAATTACAAAGTCTATACCAAGGATCTAAGAGTGTGGAGGATTATCATAAGGAGATGGAGATGTTGATGATTAAAGCTAATGTAGATGAGGATAGAGAGGCTACTATGGCTCAGTTTTTGAATGGGTTGAATAGGGATATAGCTAATGTGGTTGAACTACAACATTATTTGGAGATGGAAGATATGTTACACATGGCTATAAAGGTGGAGAAGCAATTGAAGAAAAAAGGGACAGCAAGGTATCAATCGGGTTCAAATTCTTCTTGGAAGCCGAAGTGGGAAAACAAAGGAGATGGGGCTGTTTCTAAAGAGAAGGAGGAGCATGCTAGCAAACTCGCACCTAAGGGGGAACCTCAGCCATTTAGGAGTAGAGACATTTATTGCTTCAAATGTTTAGGAAGAGGACATGTGGCATCTCAATGTCCTAATAGGCAAGTAATACTTGTGCGAAAGGATGGAACCATGGAGAATGATAGTGAAGAAGAGGATTATAGTGATATGCCGGCGTTGGAAGAAGTATGTGATGATGAGGATGTGTTATCCGGGGAGCATGGTGAGTTATTAGTGGAAAGGTGAGCTCTTAGTGCACAAATCAACACAGATGACTTGGAACAACAACGGGAGAACATATTTCATACACGGTGTCGCATTAATAACAAGGTATGTAGTATGATTATTGATGGTGGTAGTTGTACTAATGTTGCTAGTACTACACTTGTTGAAAAATTAGGATTACTCTTGTTAAAACATCCTAAACCTTATAGGCTCCAATGGTTAAATGATAGTGGAGAAATTAAGGTGAATAGGAGGGTGTTGGTGAGTTTTTCTATTCGTAGCTATGTGGATGATGTTATGTGTGATGTGGTTCCTATGCATACCGGGCACATTTTGTTGGGTAGACCTTGACAATATGATAGGAAGGTGATGCATGATGGATATAAAAATAGGTATAGCTTTACCAAAGGGGGGAAAACCATTACACTTGCACCATTGACCCCATCACAAGTGTATGAAGATCAAATAAAATTGAAAAACGATGAAGAAAAAAGAGTGAAGTTAAATGAGAGAAAGAGAGTTGAGGCCACGACCTCAGAAAAAGGAGAGGAAAAGAGGGTTGGAGTCATGACTCCAAAAAAAGGAGAGGTGAGAGAAAAAAAGAGTGTTGGGGGTACATACATCAGAAAAAGGAGAGGGAGCGAAGAGTGCCAGAAAAGGAAAAAAAATGAGTTTCTATGCAAAGTGGAATGAAATTAAAAAGGCCTTCATGGAAGAGCGACCAATGGTCCTCTTATTGTACAAGGAACCATTCCTTTCATTTGATGAAACTAACAAATCCCTCCCTAGTTTGACTATTTCTTTATTACGGGAGTTCGAAGATGTTTTCCCAGATGACATACCTAGTGGGTTACCACCCATTCGAGGTATTGAGCATCAAACTGATTTCGTTCCTGGAGCAGTCATTCCAAACCGCCCCGCTTATCGAAGTAACCCCGAGGAGACGAAGGAGCTTCAAAGGTAAGTGGAGGATTTGATGAGCAAAGGCTACATAAGGGAGAGTATGAGCCCATGTACCGTCCCCGTGTTACTTGTACCAAAAAGGACGGGACTTGAAGAATGTGTGTTGATTGTAGGCCCATCAACAACATAACGGTAAAATATCGTCATCCTATTCCTAGGTTAGATGATATGTTGGATGAATTGCATGGGGCTAGCATATTTAGTAAAATTGATCTTAAGAGTGGTTATCATCAAATTCGAATGAAGGAAGGAGATGAGTGGAAAACTGCTTTTAAAACTAAATATGGCTTGTATGAATGGTTAGTAATGCCCTTTGGACTTACTAATGCACTTAGCACATTTATGCGTTTAATGAATCATGTTTTACGTGCAATTATAGGTAAATTCGTTGTAGTTTACTTCGATGATATCTTGATATATAGTAAAACTTTGAATGAGCATGTAGAGCATGTTAGGTGTGTGCTTATGGTTTTGAGGCAAGAACAACTTTATGCTAATTTTAAAAAGTGTACCTTTTGCATGGAAAAAGTTGTATTTCTTGGCTATGTGGTTAGTGCTAAGGGGATAGAAGTAGATGAAGAGAAAGTCAAATCTATTAAAGAATGGCCAACACCTAAAAGCATAACTGAGGTTAGAAGTTTTCATGGTTTGGCTAGTTTTTATAAGCGCTTTGTTAAAGATTTTAGCACAATTGCCGCACCACTCACGAAAATTGTCAAAAAAAGTGTAGGTTTTAAATAGGGTATAGAACAGGAGCATGCATTTGAGACTATCAAAAATATGTTGTGTAAAACAGTGGTTTTATCACTTCCTAACTTTGATAAGGCTTTTGAGATTGAATGTGATGCCTCAGGGCTAGGTATTGGAGCTATTTTAATGCAGGATCGAAGGCCAATAGCTTATTTTAGTGAAAAGCTAAAAGGGGTTGCTTGTAATTACCCCACATAAGGCAAGGAGTTGTACTCACTTGTGCGGGCATTGGAGACATGGCAACACTACCTATGGCCACAGGAGTTCGTGATTCATACCGATCATGAATCTTTGAAGCATTTGAGGGGCCAAGATGGCACATTTCATACCATGCCACAAGACCGATGATGTTACCAACATAGCGGACCTTTTCTTTAAGGAGGTGTGCGTTTACATGAAGTTCCTAAAAGCATTGTTTCGGATAGGGATGTTAAGTTTCTTAGTCATTTTTGGAGAGTTTTGTGGAACAAGTTAGGGACTAAACTACTCTTTTCAACCACTTGTCACCCACAAACCGATGGGCAAACCGAGGTAGTTAATAGCACCATGATTCAATTATTGCACACTATCATCAATAAGAATCTAAAAAGTTGGGAGGAGTGTTTACCATTCATCGAATTTGCATATAATAGGGCTACTCATTCCACTACTTCTTGTTCACCTTTTGAAATTGTTTATGATTTTAATCCACTAACACCGTTGGATTTAATTCCTTTACCTATTGATGAATGTGGTAGCTTAGATGGAAAAAAGAAGGCTGAATTGGTTAAATCACTCCATGAAAAGGTGATGTTGGAGATTGACAAGAAGAATAAACACTATGCATCTCAAGCAAACAAGGGTAGGAAAAACATAGTATTTGAACCTGGAGATTGGGTTTGGGTACACTTGAAGAAAGAGCGTTTTCTAGACCACCGAAAGTCAAAGCTCCAACCATGGGGACATGGTCCATTCCAAGTCCTTGAAGGGATCAACGACAATGCATACAAACTAGACTTACCAGGTGAGTATAAGGTTTCAGCTACATTTAATGTGTCTAATCTTTCTTTGTTTGATGCAGGTACAGATTCGCGGTCGAATCCTTTCGAAGGGGGAGGAGATGATGTGATCCAGATCGAAAGCCCAAACACAAGCCCAAGCAAGGATCTGTTGAGTGTGGAAGCAGGGCCGATGACTCAGTTTGGGGAAAAGAAGGTCAAAGAAGCAATGGACAACGTGGTGCAAGAGGCCATGGACAAAAACATGTTCTTGACTAATAAAGAAGCAACTTTCATGTTGGACCCGAGTCCCGAAGCCAAGTGGATCAACATGATTCAAGTGGATGAAAATTGAAACCAACCGGGCTCCAACGCAATCGCGTAGCGATAAAAGGTCGGCGATCGCGCGACCGTGGTAAAATTAAGGCAGAATGTTTTAAGGATTTCCACGCGATCGCGTCACTACGACAAAAACAGCCTACGGAAACGCGCAAAAAATGTTGCCGTAGGCCTTTTGCAAAGTTCATGTGCATGTTGCAAATCGCAGTGTTGCCGTAGAGGGAAATGATACGACAACGTTCATTGCGTGTTGCAAAAGGATGGATTGCATGTTGCGGTAGACCTTTGGCAACGTTCACTGCGCGTTGCCGTAGACCTTTGAAAACATTCATTGCGCGTTGCCGTTTATACTTTTGGCAACGTTCATTGCGTGTTGCGGTAGACCTTTAGCAACGTTCTTTGCGTGTTGCGGTAGATACTTTTGCAACACTCGTTGTGCGTTGCCGTTGATACTTTTTGCAACACTCATTGCGCGTTGCCGTTGATACTTTTGGCATCACTCTTTGCGCGTTGCCGTTGATACTTTTGACAACACTCTTTGCGCGTTGCCGTTGATCTTTAACATTTTTTTTTAATTTTTGTAAATTAATATAGATAATTCCACTAATAACCAACAAATTTCTCAAACATATATGTAATATATAACATATGAAACACGCATGCTATAAAAATAAATCAATTATTCAAAATAAATACTTAACAAAAATTATGGTATTTTGTTCTCCTACATTAAAACAAAATCTGCAATATAGGTTTTTCACCTATTTGATTACATATCTAAAGTTTGATATTTACTATCCCTCTAAATTGCAATAGTATCTCTAACAGACCAACAACCATATAAAAAGGAGCTACTATAACCATTTTCAACACGAATCATCATTGAAGATGAGTACTTCCCTGACTTCTGAAGTCTAGCTCGTACTATGCCCATGACAAACCATCTTGTGAGAGAACTACAAAATTGACTTTTACCTGCAAAAACATTATGAAAGTGTAATCATCAGGATTACAACTGCACTGAATGCAAAAATGTAGAAATAAATTATACTAAATATTAAAATTATCATTTTCTATTGTAAAACTTTACAGAAATTTGGACAAAATCTCCCCTATAAATTGGACTTAGCCAACGGGATATCACCACCACCATAATACTTTAAAAGATCAAACTAAAAACTAATTCATCATCAAACTACAATCAAGTCAATTCAAACTACAAAGTGATTATGGTGTACACTGTACAACCTGAAAAAATCATGTTCAGAGACAGCCATATATCGCTAAGTGAACTACTAAAATTAATGGATTAAACCCAATAAATCTCAGTACACCATCTCAAGCCCTTCATAATGTACAACATCCTACACATCTTGTTGAAGTATCTTCAATCAGTGAGTTGTACACATTATAACGAACGTCAAAAATTAACAACAAAACAGGGAGTAGTTTTAGGAACCACCGAGTACCTAATTGCAAATCTTATCTTAAAGGATAAAATTCTTGTTTAACATAAAAACTAAATCATCAATCAAAACTTCCAAATGGATTGACATTGAAAAGCAAACTAGTTATGCCATTGGTTACGGGTATAAATAAAGTTACATAAAATTCTAGATTAGTACTGGAACCAGTAATTGCATTCTAGTACATTATACATGTCACATAGCACGTAATGTTTTTTTCTAAATAAATAGATATTCAACCCAAAATATATCAAGAACATAGAAATTGCAAATTAAAGAGTAAGTTGCTTCAGGTTTTCCAGCAGAGATTCCACAGCAACATGATGAAATAAAGCAATTACTCACTGTATCAAGAAATTGTTTGCTTTCTTGAAGAAGCTCAAGAATCTGTTCTTCTATCAACATCAAGAATATCCCACTCAATTCATTCAAACCCACCAAAGAATAAACACACACTTCAATAGAGTATCAAAAAAAGTGATAAGTTCATATTGTGGCCTAGCTTATGATACTACACATCTATAGCCTTCAAGCGTGAAACATCAGTGGGAAATGGAACTGCTCCTACAAGAGAAGTGCCCAATAAGGCACTACATGTGTCACATACCTAAATCAACAATATCATCATCTCAAATATTAGGACCTTTGAAAGCAATGACCTATTAATTCAAATATTAGGACCTTTAGATAATAGCTCGAGTCGCAATAAATCAAGATTACCACTAACTAAACATTTAACAATGAAGGAATGTAATATCAAATGTTGAAGGACTTACCAGGTGTGCTTGCAATAGCAGCTTTAGAGCGAAGTGATGGTGGAACATAATAGCAACTCTGCAACATTAAAGAAACAGAGTTTTTAATCTCTGCCATATGACAAAACTACTACTACTAAATTTGTTAAATAATGGAACTCTAAAATATTGGTAATGCAACAACTTGGAAAAAAGGTTGTTGAAGGGCCTCCAAGGCTTCTGGCCTCTTGCATGGATCCCATGAACAAAGAGACTACATTTTAACAACATGAAAAGAAAATTGTTACACTAAAATTCAAAAAATATCATAAAATAAGCTTCCATTTCAAGAATACTTCTTTAAGGCATGCATAAATTTTAGACAGATAAGAGGGGGAGGGGGAGGAAAAAGAGGGAGGGAGGGAGAGGAGGAGGAAGAGCATGGAATCATCAGGCTTTTAAGCACCCTTACTGTAATAAGGTCAATTGTATCCACCCGGTATTAATATAGAAAGATTGACACTAGCAACCTGTACATCAAGACATGCAGACAGGTTCAAGATAGGTAATCATGAGATAAATACCAGTTTTAAAGTTTATATAACTCACTTCACCATATTATGAGATAAATACCAAGTTTAAATTTTACCTTCATCTTTACCATAGTAAACACAATTCCCTTGAGCTTAGTTCATGTTCCCTCATCAAATACAAAACTGCAAGAGCAAGCTCTGCTCTGGCACCATACAATGAACTCATATTTATCTTAGTTAACCTGAAAAGTCAAGATATCAACTAATTCAATTCTTCACCATGCAAATTGAGAGAAGGCCATTTAGAAAACTTCACCATAACATTAGGGGGTTCTGTTTTTCCTTCCACGACATTTTATTTGATTTTTTTTCACTTTTTCCTTCTTTACTAGATTTCAATTGCAATTCACAAGCATCGCATTAGTGGACATATATTCTGCTCCTTTACAAGCATTACAAGAATTAGATTTCAATTACATTCAATTTCTTATTTACTTACTCTTTCCAAATGCAAAAAATATTCTGCCCCTTCTATTTTAATTGAGCATAAGTAACCCATTTCCGTTACCTCTGGAATGTCTTGAAATCACTATGGAATAAGCCAAAGGATGAATCTAAAGATTAATTGAGCATAAGTAACCCATTAGAACTTTTCTACGTCTAATGCAAGATTAATAAAGAAATCAAAATACCTGGACTGACAGGTGGCAGAACATAGCAAGACTTTCAATAAACAATCATCAAATCTTTCAACTTTAGTAACAAATCTGATTTTTCATCAAGCTGACAAAAATTCTGCAATTCAAAAATAAAATTTATTGTGGAATGAGGAAGCAAGAAAACTAAAATGACTGTACTGGAATTAAGTTTTTGACACCTTCTACAATGTAATGCATTAATCAACATATTAGGCTAAATAAATATCAAAGTTCAATGAAATGTCACAGAAATTAAGGTTATAATACCTTTTATAATGTAATGTGTTAATAAACATAATAGGCTAAATAAATATCGAAGTTCAGTGGAATGTCAATTGGTGCTACATAAGAGTGTTTAACTGGTGCCTTTTATGAAGAAGAAAAGGCATATCAATATTTTCATGGCGAATGGGACCTTTTCTTTTACCAACCTATGTCATGTATATCAAGAATTCGATTAGAAAATAACAAGAGTGCTTAATTTGCTGATGAATGGCTTCAGAATGCCAAATCTTATAGAAAAAAACAGAGAAATATTTGTGCAACCATGTATTTATCATAATTCATTTAGTAGAATGGTGAGATGGAAACAGCAGCCATACTTTGTAACAAAATCTTTAGCAAGTTTAAGCAGCTGCTGTTCTGAATCCAAAAATATAACTCTATATACATGAACAACTTCCACAAATTCGCAAATAGAAGCCTGGAATGAATAACAATAGTCCAAAAAAGTCATTCGTATGGCAATGATAATGTAAAGATGAAAGAAGACAAAAAACAGAAAAGATATTTGTATAGGATGCATTTGAACTAGAAAATCTAAGACCTTGACTTCAGAGGAGAAACAAAAGGTTTAGTTTTCATTTGCCTCAGGAAGCAAGAAACCTAATAGACATTGATCAGTTGCAAGTACTCTTCCAAAATGTTATTTTCGTTGTTTCTTCAAGTAGAGTGGGTAAGGAAAAAGCACAATTTTTTTTCATTCTATAATCATTGAATCTCCTAAATTTCATTAAAAAAAGTGAAAACATCTAAGAATATGAAAGCAGAGGAAAGGATATCATACCCCTCCTCTTATAGTTGACTTGGAACCGCTTGAAGTAAGCTCTTGACTTTTGGGCTTTGACGAAGGCCTATGAATTATTTAAAACTATGAGAAAATATTCAAAATAATGTACTAACTACTAATAACATGCAGATGGAAATTTCAAAGTGAATCATAGATGCCAACATTCCACTAACCTAGGTATGTTGTCTATAATTGTTTAGAGAAATTTAAACATATCACATAGAAAATTCTCTTATCATAGAACATCAAATTTTTAAATCTTAGATCCATCTCTCGTTAATTTTATCAAATTTTCCATTATCGAAATTTGAAAGGCGCACACACACACACACACACACACACACACACACACACACATATATATCACCCAAAAGTATGAGATTAACAGTTAAAAAATTCCGAATTTTGACTTCCTCTCAAATCTGAAAATCTAAAATGTTCATATAAATACATACAATTCAACATATATACATCAATACATATAACTCCGTGTGTGTGCGTCTAAAAAGGTGTGTTGTGTGTGTAAAATCGTGAGTGGCCGAGGGAGTGTGGGGGGTCTTGCGCTCGGTTCGGTGTGTGCAGACGAGAAGGGAAAAAAATGGTTCTTACCGCCGGTGGAGGCTGACGAGGTGGAGGCCGGCGAGGTGATGGCGGTGGTTGGCGGTTGTGGTTGCGGTCACCAAGAGGGAAGTCGAGAGTGAGGGAGGCGAGGTTTGCGATGGGAAGAGAGAGCTGAGAGAGAGATGTTGGGTGTGAGTTTGGATTAGGTTAGATTTAAGTGAAATCTTTTCATTTTGTTATCTTTTCAAATTTACAATTTAGTCTTCAATAATTTGTAATTTAGTCCCATAATTTTAGATAATATGAAGTTTTTTTTCCAATTGAACCCTTTGGCAACGCTCATTGCGTGTTGCCAAAGGGTACCTTTCGCAACGCGCAGCGTGCGTTGCCAAAGGGTAACCTTTTGGCAACGCACAATGAACGTTGCAAAAGGCTATAATTAGCAACATTCACTTGCTGAATGTTGCTAAATGTTAAATAAATCAACCAACCACTGAATGTTGCGGTAGACCCCCTTTAGTAACATGCAATTAGCGAATGTTGCCTTTTGCATGTTACAAAAGGTCATTTTTCTTGTAGTGCGTAGACGTTCACCACGCGATCGCGCAGTGTAAACATGGAGGATCTGTTTGCAAATTTCGCAGATTTTGATTTATTTTGTTTCCTTTTTCAATTAAGTTGTTTCCTAGTATAATTCTAAGACCTAGTTTTGTCCCTTATCATTATATAAGGGTTCTTTTTATTTACTTTTGTATTACACAACTTTGATATTATTATTGTGAGGCAAATTGCTTTCAAACACCATTCTTCGTTGAATACAATTCGAACTTGCGAGTTAAATCTTGTTTGTTCAAATCTCGGTGAGAATTAATATTGTTTGTGATCAAGAGGTCAGTATATCCAGGTGATTGTATTTGTTGCTTGGTTCAATTAATTTTAATTGGATCCATAGATCGTGGTTATTTTGGACGTTCTTGGGTCGTGTCAATCTTTTACGGGTTGCGTAGCTACAATTGCTATGTGGTTCGCATCACTCTTGCTTCTTTCTTTAGAGTTAGAGGAAATGTACGACATGCAATGACATTTGAAATACCATGTAAGCACATCAAATCTTGGAATGCACATAAATGATCGACCAGATCTGTCGTAGCATCATATTTCTCAGTTTGAGGGTTTTTGAAAGAATCTAGGAGGGGTACTGTCATGATTGTAGGGACAAAAGGATCTTCACTTTAAATCCAAAGCTTCAAGTCTAACTTCTAGCAGTATATCATTAACTTGAGTACTTGGGCATTGAGACTACTGCATTGCTTGTGAAGTGTGAACACTTGTAATTTAATCATGTTGATCCTCTACATGTATCGTGTTCTGGAGATTTTGTCCCTACGGTACATCTCTTCCTTGATTATCTCCTTGAACTTGATCTAACAAAACTTTGTATTTTGTGTTTGCAGTGTTGAAATTGTTCTTGCATCACATAAGGAGCATTTTGGCGGCTGTACCTCTGGTACAGGCGGTTCTGGATTTCTTTGATTGCTTCGAGTATTTCTTTGAGACATGATTTTCAAATAAAATTTTGGAAAAAGATGATGTCTTTCGCATAGACGGTGCCAATTAATGTGGTTAAATATCTCGGCTTCTAATAATGATTAACAATCTACCTCTAGATGAATTGTCTTTGTCTTTAGAAACTGAAAAATGTGGGGTCTTTCTCCCATTGTAACTCTGGCGCGATAATTAGTTTTCAATATGAAGAAAAAATGCCAAAGTGTAATATGTTTATGAAAGAGTGCATACCTTTCTCTCTTCTCTCTTCTCTCGGAGAGGTATATATAGTGATATTATGTCACCTTTAATTAAGGAGGTATTAACCGCCCATTAAGGTGAAAATCAAGGTCATTATGCGGTGGTAACAGTCTTTCAAGTAATGGAAAGTAACGTGTCCTTATATATCGATGCCACCTGTCTAGTGCTGATTGATGTGTATTGTTGGATCGTATTTGTTGAAATGTATCATCGTATGTGACAATAAGTCCAAGATCAAACGAAATAGGTCGTCTCTCTTAATCCATGCAATCGAGTCTAAAATCTTGTATCATGTCGATATCATTTATATTTTTTTATTCAATGCATTCAAAGAAAAAGGAACATCAATATAAGAATTTCGAGGAAGTGAATATGTTATCAAAAGAATTATTCTATTTGAATAATGCCCTTAACAATAGCTCTTGCGTGTGGTGTGTGGGGTCCACATGTGGCTTGTGGACCCTACATACCACATGTAAGAGTTTTTGTCAATCTCATTGTCAATGACATTGTGACTTGTTAGAATAGACTTATTGTTGTCAAAATCTAAAATTATAAAATGTGGACTTTTTTTTTTTTATTGTTTACTTTAAAGTCATGCTATTTCTTAACATCCTCCTTTGGACAATTGTAGCACTATTTGGTTTACAAATTTGTTTATTTATAATTTTAAGGTAAAAAATAGTGGTTAGAAATTCGAAGAGAAAATGTGTGTGGTTAAAAAGTAATTTAAAAAATTGTTTAGTTTATAAATTTGTTTATAAACAAGTTTATTTTATTTATCAAATGGATGCTTAATTAACAACATAAAAATGTCAACCTTTTTAGTATTTTGCATTGAAATACTTAAGAAATTGAAAAAAAAAAATATAGTCAAGAATAGACGTGGTTTCATATGGTTCTGTTCCCTGAGAATCGAACCGAACCGAACCAAGAACCATTGGTTCTTTTTGTAAGAGAAGAATTGAACCGGAATTGAACCGTTCAGTTCTTTTGGTTATGGTTCTAGTTCCCATTTCATAAATTAAAACTTTTAAAATTAAGCGTTGAAGCGAGGTAGATTCCGATTGGTAAGAGTCGTAAGACGGTAAGGTCATCGACCTTGATCAAAATGCGAATACAATAGTCATATTTGTCATTGACATCAAAATATTCACCTCCTTCCAGACAGTAACGTATCTCCTTATTCGCGTGTATGCTCCTTGTAAGTATTCTTAAATTTCTGTTCATAGTTCTCCACTTTTTCAGGGAACGGTCGTACAAGTCTAACAAATCCTTGAAAACAAAATAATAATTGATTGTAAGATGGAGAGTGAAGATTTATTGTTTGTTGATTTTTTGAAGAACTAAAGGTTGAAGGCTGAATAATTGAAGTTGAATGACAGAACCGGTGAAAAAAAAATGATTTTTGATCAATGATTTTTTGTTTATTACTTGTTTTGCTTATAGTTAATGTAATATTAAATGAGTCAATAGTTGTTGGGTAATTGATAATGACTAATGGACCGAATAACATGCATTAAGATTTTATTTTTATTTTTTTAAAATTTATATTAAAAAAATAAAAAATTGTGTTTTGTTCTATTGGCTAGATTCTGAACCAAGAACCAGAACTAGAACTAGAACTAGAACTAGAACTGAATGTGGTTCTTGATTTTTAGAACTTAAACCGTTTAAAATTTTGAAAGAATTGCGTCAAACCGCTTGTTCCGGTTCTTTTACCTAGGCCTAGTCGTGCAAGTATAATACAAAAAAAAGATGCTTCTCTGGCACATAAGAGTCGCTTCATATCATATTTCAAACAATTCAGACTCTACCCCTAAAAGAAAAAAAATTATTAGAAAACTTTTGTAAAGACTTGTAAGCCTCCATTTAATAACACTGTAGCGGGTTATAAATTGATTTATTTATGATTTTGAGATAAAATATGTGGTTAAAAATTGGAGAGAGAAAAATGTGTGTTGTTAAAAAGTGGTTTGAAAAATTGTATGGTTTATAACCATTTACCAAACACTTGCTAAAGTGATAATAACTAGGTCTGGGTATTAGGTGGGTCGATCTATGTATTTCAATACTCGAAACCACCCATTATACTTCGGGTATTTCAAAAATGGAACTTTTCGGGTTCTCATAAATATTGGAACCAACTCAAACCCGAATCTTAAGTTTTGATTCAGGTTCATTTTTATCCATGATATTTTCTTTATATACACATTTATTAAATATTTTCATATAAACCCTTTTGATACATATACATAACATGGTACTACTCAACAATATTTGTGAAAGAGAGAAAATTCAATTAAAAAATCAAACTACTTAGCTCAATTGTGAAGATTAATTATATTTCAAACACATAATAATGAACTTGAGATAACAAAAAAGGTACACTACAGTCCAAATTATGAATATATCAAATACAATATTTTATAAAAATGCAAAAAAAAAAAAAAAAAAAAAAAACTTAATTTTGTAAATAATGCAAGAAAATAAAAAGCCTGAATTGCAAAAAATGAAAACTTTAATTGATCAACTTAAATCACAACCCTAACTTGAACTTTTTGATTCATAGAAAGCTTAAATTGCAAACATTATTAAACTAATCAATTAAATGCAATAATCTAATGTGAGATGAGAGGCAAAAGAGTATGACCAAGTCTTGATTTGCTCAGTGTGTAAATTGTCAAATATAAAAAAAGTTATATGAAAATCGGTTTCATTTGGGTACCATAGTTTCAAGAACTAAGAACTTATCCGGACTCATTTGGTTTTATTTTCTCAGTTCCGATTTCTAATATATATTTTTTGAAATCGAACAAAAATCTCCAATTTCAAATTGATTTTGATTCGGGAGGTTTGGTTGCAGTTAAAATGTCGAGACCTAATAATAACAATTACACTTGCAAGAATAAAAAACTACAGGGCACCATTTCAAATATTGAGAACCACGAGGCCAAAAATGAAATATCCTTTTGTTTAGAGACAGAAGATTAGGTCCTTTGATCTTATCTACAAAAATAACGCGACACGTAATGCCAATTCATTTGCCAGCCCACATACAAGAATCACTTCACTTCTCGAATGTTCAAACTACCACTTCACACACACACACACAAAAACACGACTCTTTTCTTACCTCAAAAATCTCATGATCAAAGATTCGTTTGTACGCGACGCCCCGAAACCGACCCACCCTACGCGCCCCCAGTTTTCTCCTCATAGCCCCAAAATAAATTAAAAATGGAAAATAAGTTCATCTCTCTGTGTTTGTCTGGACTTGGATGTATATATAGAATAGATAGATACAGTCCTTGTATTTGATTATTTTCTTGTAAACCCAGTCTATTCCATTTCTTGATTCCATCCAGATCCCTTTATTCTCAATTTTCATTCGGATCCCTTTATGTCCTGACAAAACCTTCATCCTTTTGGCCCCAACCACTTTTGAAAACTTCACTTCATCCCATCAATAATTGAGTTACAGAGAATATAAGAGTTAAGGTAAAGAAGGAACCACAAAAATGGTGATCAACAGCCATAATCACAGTGATTATTCTGAGAAAATGCAGAGATTTCAAGATTATATAAAGGCCTTAGAAGATGAACGTCGCAAGATTCAAGTATTCCAACGTGAACTCCCACTTTGTCTTCAGCTTGTCACCCAAGGTAACTTATTATATAATGCTTTATGCTAAAAAAGACACACTTGGGTTAATTTTTTGTTGTTTTTAATGTTGTTTTGCATGTGGGTTTTTGCAGCAATTGAGGCGTGGAAGCAGCAGTTATCTGGAACATCAACTGTGTATAATTTAAATGGGCAATCTGAATGTTCTGAGCAGACATCAACTGAAGGGCCAGTTTTGGAAGAATTTATTCCTGTGAAGAGAAGTTCTGATAATGAAGAACAACAATCTAAGAAGCCAAAAAATAATACTAATGTTAAAGGTAGCATAAATGGGAATGAAAAAAGTTCAAAGAAATCAGACTGGCTTAGATCTGTTCAACTATGGAATCAAACTCCAGATCCACCCCCCAAAGAGGTAGATTTATATTTTCGATTATTTATTTATTTATTTTTATCTCGGGTTATTGTTGATTATGAAACAGAGTTGATTTTTTTTATTTTTTATTTATTTGGCGTAGGATTCACCAAGAAAAGTGTCAGTTGTGGAGGTGAAAAAAGATGGCAGTGGCGGTGCATTCCATCCATTTAAGAGAGAGAAAAGTGTTGGCACTAGTGCTGCCACAAATGCTACTGTGCAAGGGCCAATGAATAGGGCGGCGCCGGTGGCTGCCGCCAGTTCTTCGGCGGATACAGGTGGTAGCTTTGACGGTGGGAGTGGTGGAAGTAAAAAGGAAGAAAAGGAAGGGCAGTCTCAAAGAAAGGCAAGGAGATGTTGGTCATCTGAGTTACATAAAAGGTTTATACAAGCCCTTCAACAACTTGGTGGTTCACATGGTAATTAATCTTTTAATTAAGCCTCTGTTAGGTAAAGTGGGAATAATCCAGTTTTTAATCTGTCCAATTTTTCAGATCACCTTTTATTTTCTCTCAAATTTTTAACCTTGCATCCCCCTCGAGATCCGCAAAAAAACTGATTATAATTACCTCTATCTTATCCGAATAGAGGCTAATATGAAAAACTTTGATTAAGATTTATTATATAATTTGACTGAACTTTTGTTTTAATTGTTCTTTGAATTTTTTATGCAGTTGCAACACCTAAACAAATTAGGGAATTGATGAAGGTTGATGGTCTTACAAATGATGAAGTTAAAAGTCATTTACAGGTTTGTCAGAAAATTAGATGTACATAGCTGCACCTTTTTCAATTTGGTTAGTGGTGCATCTTTGTCCATGTCCAATCCGTGGGCTATGTGAAAAATTGTCAAGCGTTTAATGTTTAAAATATTGAACACTTATCAGTTTTTTACTGACCGTGAACAAATTTTATGTTGCTTTGGGTGGACAATAGATCAAACCTCATAAATGGGAATAGCATCTTAAATAGTTTCAATAGCGAATCTGGTAGACGTAACGTAGACGTTAGAAATCCTTTTGAATCAAGAAAATTCTTCATTTGATGGATAGAAAGAAATGATGAAGAAAAGACTAATTGAGTAGAAATGGGAATAATTATTGTTAAAGAAAATAATTGAGTAGAAATGGGATTTGTTAAAGAATCACTTGGAATTTGTTGGGAACTTTCTTCTGAAGGAAAGACTAATTGAGTAGAAATGGGAATAATTATAGAGAGGAATCCACCACTTCTTGATCTAGTCTTGTGAAAGAAGACTCTTGATTTCCAGCTTTCTTGATTTTACCGTGGATAGTATTTGTAGGTCTTATAAAATGCCTTATTTTTTTTTTTTTTATTTAAAGTGTTTATAAACACCTTGCTAAACATATGCTTAAGCAAAATATTATTTTGTATTTATAATTAATTGCAGAAGTATAGGTTGCACACAAGGAGGCCTAGTTCTTCAATCCACAATAACAACCACCCACAAGCGCACCAGTTTGTGGTGGTAGGAGGAATTTGGGTGCCACCACCGGAATATGCTGCAATGGCAGGAACCACCACATCCAAGGAGGCACCGGTAGTTGCCACCACTTCTAAAGGTATCTATGCGCCCATTCCTGCACTACCACCGCCCTTCCAAGAGACGTTAACATCCCCTAAACATAACCAATCAAATTCTGATGATCAAGGTAGCCATAGCGAAGGCCGAGTTCACTCTCGTTCCCCAGCCAGCTCCTCGTCTGCGCACACGACCACAGCCTCGCTGTCTTATTGATTTATGCGTGTGGAAATGTAGAAATTTTTGCAATATGAATGACTATAGAGGAAGGAAATAATAAAAATAGAGAGTTTATTTTTGGTTCTTTTCTTGAACATATTGATTATATAAATTGATTATGCATTTGATTCTTGTGATGATTTCACTATGGTTGCTACCATGATATGGTCATGTGACTAAGTTCACGGTACTTAATCAACATATAACGATCCTATAATCGATAATGACATAATTGAATTGAATTGAATTTAATTGGAATGAATAATTGAATGATTTTGTTACATACATAGCATTTAAAATTGTCAATTTTTACAATCTAATTAGAGATAAATCAAAGGAATGAACCAGACACTTTGCAAAACAATTGATAAACTTAGAGATAATGTCAGATAAATTTCATGGTCAATATCCTATTCCAACTCAAAACATTTTTAAGTTTCTTATCAATTTTTCCATTTGGAGAAATAAAAAAACTTTAATTACCAAATAAGGAATGAACCAATTTTCCTGCCTTCCCATAGTCAATAATCCATGTCTACCCTCCAAAGTTCACACACAATATGATAAGAATCTGGACCGTTAGGAACCCTTCTTCTACAAATGTGTATATATAAATTAAAATCAATCACGAAATCAATTATAATAGAAATCAGGATGCAAAAGTCAAGTTTTTGACCAACTCTCGTTAACAAAGTGGAGTTACGGATGAAAGTTCTCAACTAGTTGACAATTATTCTCTAATTGAACATAATGTGGATAGATGTTATCGAGTCATGAAAATATATTTCTTCAATTTTTTCTTGAAACATTTTTTAATGTAATTTAAACGAAGATATCAATTTTTTCGAAAGGACAAAGTAAATAAAAAAATCTCGTCCTTATTCCCCTCCCATATGTCGTCCCTATCTCTTCCTCCCCCACATTTCTTTTTACGAACGATAATATTAAAGTCAATATTGTTTGTAGGAAAATCCAATCTAATTATGTTCCCATTATTTGATGCCAACTAACATAAAAAGACAAACTTTGTTTTATGCCCCTCTAATTTGTGGAGGAAATTAATAAATTTGTAGTGTCAATGAAAGAATCAATGGATCCAAGAATATTCTTGGCATTTGAAGCATATGCCTCATTTTATTATTATTAGTATGATATAGATGATATGCGTCCGTTTGGTACACGATTTATAAATCGATTTATAAATTACATAATTTTTCAAATCATTTTTTAATCATTAAAATTTTTTCTCTTCACTTTTCAACCACACATTTTACTTCAAAATCATAAATAAATTAGTTTATAAACCATTACAGTGTTACCAAACGGTCACAGATAACAATTCGTCATTAATGGGCTAATTAATTAGGTAATTATTTCATTGGTTAAGAATATTCTTAAGTTATTTATATTATCTTTTTCCGGATAAGGGGAAAGATATTCGGATCTATTAAGAATATTGCATTTTCTAAGATACCATAATATTTAACTTAGGCTGGACATCTATTTTTTATTGTTTTTGGCTTTTCATAGGGTAGGACATCTATTTATTAAACTGAAGAGGGTAATTGATCCACGTGACAAGTGTCAACCACCATATGCTTGTATAGTTGTATTACACTATTACCTAAGAGCATCTCCAGCAGACTCTTTAAACTCAAAATTCTCTTTAATTTAAAGAGCAAGATCCTAAAATAATACTCCAACAGCCTCTAGAGCCAAACTCACTCTCTATTATTAAATAATTGGAATATTTCACTTTTCAATACCTTCCCTCTTTCTTTATTAAATATCATGCATAATTATCAACCCTATTTTTAACTACCCTTGTATCCACCGTCCACGCTTTATTCATATGTGTGTATTTGTTCTCTGTGTTTGCAATTTTTCTTCAACATGAATTTTTTTTTTTTTTTTGGGAAACCAGCAGCGTGAATTTTGTAATTGATAGGGATGAAAATCAGTACAATAGCTCAAATGAGAATACTTGATAGGGAAGAGATTTATTTAGAATTAGAGGAATAACAAAATTTGAGGGAAAAAAATTAATGCTCTTTGGAAAAATAAAAATATAGAGGAAAAGATAAAGAGGCTGTTGGAGTAATTTAAAAAAATAGCTCTCTAAATTTATAGATTCTCTCTAAAGTGTAAAAAATGCTCTCTAAATATAAAGAATCTGCTGGAGATGCTCTAATAGTTTGTCATAATATATTTGAGAAGAATAACAATATAAATATATATTCTAACTCGATTCATTGAAACGGGTTAATAACAAGTGATTGTTATACTTGCCCTATTGTCTGTTAAATTATTTTTAATAAATTAATTAAAGGTGAATTTGATTTATTTTTTAATTTAGCCATACACGATATGAGCCGATTCCAACTTAGAACCAATTGAAAATAAGTAGGTGTTGGCTAATGAATGTGGATTTATAGTTTTTATTTTTTTTTCTAAAATTATGAACTATAAAGCTTATTATCAAAAAGCTTCGTGAAGTGTTCTTACCACGAAAAACTGATACTAAAATATTTGATTGTTGTTTTTCAATCTTGAAATATTGTCCAAATCTACATAACAAAATACCATAAACATCCCTCGTATGAATTTTTGTTTATGACTTGTAATACATTATGTTAGACCTCTTGCAATTCTAAACAACCCAAGTGGTCTAAAGAACCAGTATTTCACCCAAACTTCCATGTGGCTTTTTGTCAATCTCTTAGATCCGGCATGAACCATGCTTATTCGAGAGAGAGAGAGAGAGAGAGAGAGAGAGAGAGAGAGAGAGAGAGAGATTTGTGTAAGAATTTTTCTACTTGTACAATGTATTTGACAATATAGTTGACAATTAGGTAATGTGTAAGTTTGTGAATTGTTGATTTAAAAGTTGATATGATGGATGAAAAAAAAAAGATTATGTCACGTAAATTAATTGTCAACCTTATTGTCAAAATCATATTGTACATGTAACAAAGCTCTTTGTGTAAGCGGCCTTTGGATGAATGTTAGACCAAATGTCTCTTGGATTCTCATAAATTACAAATATTATTTCAAAGGAATATACCCATTTTTTACATGTCTGAGGATATATATCATTTTATTACACATGGATTGGATTGGTGCTTATCTCTTGGGTCAACATTTAATTATGAGTGTGTGTGTGTGTGTGTCTATATTACATCCTAAGAAAAGATTTGCTGTGATAAGCACATCTTTCATTCCCTTATTTAATGCAATTATTTATCTAGTATTATCCACAAGCTTAATTATTTCCAAATCTATAGTGGTTGATTAGGTTATAAGTGAGAAATGAACGAAAATAATCAAATGTGTGCTATTAGTCAAAGATAAATTGCCCAATTAAGAGTATTATACGCATTTAGAAACGCCCCAATTAATGTTATTTGAGGTTAAAAACAAAGTTAAAATGTCCCTACGAAAAGGAGAGATGAATTAGTAAATGTCCTTATAAATGACGTCCCTAATAATAAATAAGGACGAATTGAACACTAAAAATACCCCTAATAATATGTATGTCACGTAGAATTATTATTCTTGTAATTCTATTAGGGATACTTAATTAAATGCCCCAATTAAATTTAAAACAATGAGGATGCTTATAAATGCCACTATCATTAAATAAATCATAAATTAATAAATTAATATTAATTATAGAGACATCTATGTGCCCCTAAATATGACTATTTCCTTGCAAGATTTCATTTCAATGTATATCCTTGATAATATAAATATTCTTTAAATCTGAAAGCATAGACCCGAATGTTACAAAAGCAAAATATTCACTAAACACGGTACACGCGTATTGTTGTTTTCTTATTGAACCGATCCATTTTCTAAGGGGGAAAAAATCATAATTGCATGTAATAAAAATAAGAATATCACATATAATACATCTTCTAAAATATGTCTAGAAATATCGCATAAGGTATAAAATAAAACCATACATACCACATCCCTATTTTTTCTACCATCATCATTCTGTAATTGAAATTTCAAAAAATTGTAGTAGAAATTACGATTATTAATTACATTTTCAAAACATTAGCAAATTCCAGGATAAAAAAAATCAAATCAACAATTGTAATGAGAAATTGGATAAGTATGTATGGTTTTATTTTATACCTTATGCAGTATTTCTAGACATAATATTATTCATTTTTTTATGACTTTCAATTGGAGCATCAATTCTTTAATTAAGATTTGCCTGCAATCCAGTTGGGTCATCCGTAATATCAAATGTTGTCAAACATGTTTCATAATCATGATTTCGTATGTAACTCAATCTAGAATAACATCACACACTCAGAGTGCAAGTAGATTCATTCTCTATAATATGAACAAGACAATGGCTAAAATGTTCACTTCCTAAATGGATTTCTGCAGTTATTTGTTGGTGCTGGATCGAACGAATTGGAAAAGAAACATATTGACCTCACTTCTGGTTCATTATATATTCTTAAGTTTTCCCCTAGGATTGTTCCACTTGTCTATGTGATGGTCTCTACCTGGATGTTCTACTATGTTTCTTTTGATAGAAATCACTTTTCTTAGCAAATAATTGGCATTTTGGTGTAGGGGTGAAGTTGGAAAATGGATTGCATTCATTGTAGTGGTATTAAGGCTTTTCTTCCCTCGACATTTCCCAGGTAAAATTGAGGATGCTTTTGTAAATGACATATGTCTCCACATCGAACAAAACAATCTTTTCTCTCAAACAATTGCTTGACAATAGAAGAGGAACTTAGATTGTTCTCTGCATCAGAAACGTTGGAAGGTGTTGGGAATTAAACGTTGATTCCCTCTTCTTTAACTTACAAGATCTTTTGATGTTTAAAGTAATAATAAGCAAACAAGAAAATATTTACAAACACAAAGATTTATGTGGTTTGGTATCTACATTCACGGACCCTCGCCAAAGCCTTTCACTATATATTAAATTGTTACAAATATATAGATTTTTACACATCAACTCAATCTCACAGACCACAGGGAAGTACTAATAAAGAGATACTATCGAACAACAAGTTTCTACTTCTTAAATTATCCTACAAGAAGTTACAAGAAACTAAAAAAAAACTCACAATTTTCTCTTTATTTGATTACAATATGACACTCTCTAATGTGCAATTAATTGACTCATCAACACATGCATTTATAGGAAAACATAACCCCAAAAAACTTGTATAACTTGTGCCCCAAGATATTTTCTTGTTGAAGTAAAATAACCAGAATAAGGAAAGAAAATCTTGAAAATCTCGTCTAAGCGCTTCAACTCTAATTCTTCTTTTTCTTCATTCTTTCTCAGCCCATATTCACAAAACCCTAATGAGCTCTTCAACATCGACCCAAATCCTATAATTTGGGTCAATATCCCAACAGATGGGTGCTGAGCATCAACGACTAGAAATTCTCAAAACTGGAACTATTCTGAACAAGATTTCAGTTTTTTCTCGAGTTAAGTACACAAATACACAACTTTAAAGTGTCTGTTTTTAAATACCGTGTATTTTAAAAGATATTTCAACAACACAAAATATATTATCCAAAATCAAGTTTTGACGGAAATCTTCATTTTCCAATCCGCATTCAACAATATTTTCAAAGGCTCAACTCCAATTGATTACCCAGCACCGCCTAGACTAGCGTGAAAACTCAACACCTCTTACCAGATGAGAAATTGTTGGCAATGGAATTTTGTCATTTGAATTTATGAATAATTTCGAGAATTTTGATATTACAATGGGTGGAGCGTACTCCGGAGGGACACTTACGAAGAAGACGAATAATAATTCATTGGAGGGTGAGAAATATAATGCTTCAATTTGTAATTAATTACAAATGTAATTAATATTACTATTGTAACTTAATTGTATATTACACATCACTCGAAATTTTGGCTTCAAGTTTTGCAATTAATTACAATTGTAACTAATAAATTTGAAAAAAATAACTTTTTTTTTCTACTGGTGCATGAGCTCCTTCACCCATGAGGTAGTTCGGATGGGGACATATCATTGCATCAGAAAAACGTCGGAGCATCTCCAAAACTTGGTGAAAGTGATAGTGTATTGTGCCCGTTGAAAAACCAAAGAAAATGTGTGCCAAATGCATTCCAACTGAGTGTCCCAGTATGAACAAGGAGAGAGCTAGTCTTACCTCAGCTGTAATATACCTGGAGTCTTTGAAGCCGTAACTTTGTCGTAGGTGCTCCACTAGAGCTCTGAATGCTGGAGGACGCATTCGACATAATTGCAAACAATCGTCCCCACTTTCCTGACTTAAAACTCGATCGACCAAATTCTTTCCAACGTTATTGTCATTTGCATTGATGTTTGACTGCAAAAACGAGTACTCATCATAAACGAATTGTAATATATGTGTTTCCGTGGAGCAAAATTGTACCCATGATGCCTCTTCTTCTCGCAATCTTTGAATTTCATCCAACAGTTCTGCATAATCATTTGGAGGCATGTCACTTGCGGGAATGATCAACTACACGGAAATGGTGTAATGAATAAAAATTGAAATGTAGTTCCACACTCTTGATAGCGGAATGCGATAATGAAATACAACCTACCACGTTGGGTTTAATATAAGTGCGGGTAAGAAGTGTAGGGTATTGAATGATAAACACTATATCAACCAATTTCACTGATGAATTACATGAGCTACGTATCGATTAAAGGCCTACTCTAGAATGTGTAACATAGTTTTCAATAGAGCTGCGAATTATTGCTGAAATTGTGTCCTATCGATCCAATGTTAGGTGTGCCATTAATGTTTATGCAATGTATCTTCCAATTAATTGGCCTGACACCAGGCTTACGCATCTCCATTGTCTGCATTCATAACTGCACCTTCTAATAATAATTTTTTGTTAATTACCTTTTTTGTTATCAAAGTTAACTGCACATTCCAATTAATTGGCCTCTTCGTTTGGTAATACAGTTTGGTTTATAAACTGGTTTATTTATGATTTTGAGGTAAAAAGTAGTTGTTAAAAATTGGAGAGAGAAAACTGTGTGATTAAAAAGTGATTTGAGAAATTATGTAGTTTATAAATTGGTTTATTAACCACGAAAAGTACATTAACCAAACTCAGATTTTTGATTTTGAGGTTTAAACGTAGTTGTTGAAAATTGGAGCTCGAAAATGTGTGTGATTAAAAAGTTGTTTGAGAAACTGTGTAGTTTATAAACTATATATTATAAACCAAAAAGTTGTGTGCACCGAATTACTTTTTTTTAGGAAAAAAAGATCGACCCAATTTTTGACCAAAGCTTTGAACGTGAAAATCCTAAACAAATTATGGACCCTTTCGATTTGTTTTTCAAATTCGTCGAACAAATTCAGAATTTAAATTTGGATTACTCCTCAATATTACATAGGGTTCAACAAAGAAAATAATAGACGATTATAACAAGTCTCACAGTTAACATTACAAGGCTAAACTCCTTACAAATTAGAACACACCCACGCATAAAAAGTCTCACAGTTAACATTACATAGCCAAACTTCTAAGAAATTGGAACACACCCTTTCGCATAATAAGTTGCACAGTCAACATTACAAAGTCAAACTCCTAACAAATTAGAACACACCCTTTCGCGGCATGAAGATGAGCCATTTCACCTTCTTGTCTAGGGTGTCCATGCGCAGAAATGCGTTCACATATTTTTCATTGCTCCCCAACAATGTAACACCATATATGAATAGTTCTTCGTTGTACTCCATGATTTCATTTAGAAATGGCATGCAAGTGGCCACGTCGAGAACACAGCTTTCTGCAATTAATTTTGATTGCACAACGTCATCGAAGGCACCAATTAATTTGGTAACAGCATCAGCCGGTTTCTTCCCAGGCCTTGCGAGTCCAATGCTTCCAGACTTTCATTTGCTCTCGCTACCTGGAGTATGTGTTGAATGTGGGTTGCACGAACCAACGTGACCCCCTTGGATCGGTAGGATGTTCAAATCAAGTCTGTCTATTAAGTCCGTTATTTCCTATTGGCCGCATGCAGTAGACGGGTAGGTGACGTGCTCACCTGTTGCGGTAACATTCTTAAACAATATGTCCCCGTAGTTTAGTAACTCAACGATATTCCGATTCCGAAGTGACTTGGCATCGAGCATTACCTGCACGTAAAATAATTCTTTGAGTACAAAATAGTAATGAGTATTTGAACATGTCCCACATGTCTATAAGACACAGGGTAAGGAATGACACTCAAACAAAAACCATTTGTAATACATTTACATTTCTTAAAGTCAGTAAAAATTATCAAATACGAAGGGAACAAAACAGACTGTTTCCAATTCTAGCGAAACTCATTCTGTACATTTTATCCAACACATAATGTTTCCAATAAAAAGCAACCAAAGTGCACTTGTACTACAATTACATTTCTTGTTGTCTGCTCAAAGTGCAAGTAAGAAATCCTCCAAATGGTTCAAGTTTAGTACGTATATCCAAGTCAGTTGCAATCTTTAAATTTTAACCAACGAATATTTTTCCCCAAAAACTACCAATGAATTTTTTTAAACTATGCGAACTCAGTAATTCATCCGAAACGTCCCCGTTGTTTATTCCCTGGCCCACAATTTCGAAGACATATTAACAACAATTTTTTAACGCATGGAACACAATGGAGCTGCCAAAAAAAAAAAAAAAAAAGGTGAAAATTGTACATAAATGTTGTTCTCAGACGCATAAGTCAAAACATGAGGGGAAATTTTTTGGAGACATCAATTTTCAAGGATTCAGGGCATGTAATCATGATTCCAATTTGTGTCCAGTAAGCCCAATTTATGTTCATCAACGAATTATGGCTGAATTTTATTATTTTCTCGAACTTGTTGGATCTAGCAAGTGCACAGGCTATTTACAATTTGATTTAACAAGAGAGAGATCTTACCTTGATTGCCTCGTCCCACCATTCATCGTCGGCAGAAATCGTGTCGTTCAATGGGTCGAACCCAAGCCCTGTTGCACAACGAAGCGCATTTGCGGTGGACCAGAAGCCTTTTTGCTAACCTCAGAAGTTTTTCACTTGGCCACCCAAACATATATCACTGAAGGTGTTGGTCAGTGCTTCAGCTACTCTCTTCCAGGACTCGGGTTTCAAACTCGCCTCGGAGCGCTTCCCGTTTTGCACTTCCTCAACACAGAGATTAAGAACATGGCCCTCCGATCGTCATCCCATTTCCAGCTAACACGACCTGCTTTCTCCTTTCCCTTCTTCTGTGGTGACGATCTAGTGTTATATGGCGGGGTATGTGCGTACTGCAAAAAAAGCCATCGAAACTTGGTCAGACGTTCGCAGTCCATACATTAGCAAAAACACACAAAATCTATGAGACTTACGTACCTTTTTGAAGATGGAAGGATCCATTCCTCGAACCTGTAGACGAGTTCGGCGGCGATTCTCTCCCCGGTAGGATTCTTGGCGAGTGACGGGTTTCATGGGCTGGGGAGAGACGAGTTATTTTTTGGTAGTTGATTTGAATGAGTTCGTACATGTATTTTCCAGCCTTCCCCATGTTATGACATGTGTGCAGTAGGGTTGATTAGGCTTTTCAGTGTTGGGGAATCTACATGGGCTCCTTCACGTGATACTTTGGTTTGTGTGTTTCCCAATTTACATTTTTTTACCGAACACATAGTAAATTACCACAAGCTACACACTTAGGTGCTAAAGAAATCCCCAGACGAGCTTGAAGAACCTCGTCAACACCAAGCCAACTTTTCCATAACTTCCAACAAAAGAAGCTGATCTTGTGTGGGATTAAACGATGCAATGTAAATTTTTACGATGATTGTAAATTTTAGAGTCACGTAAAGAATTCCATACCAATTTTGTGTTAAATTTCTCGTCTACTGACTCCTTCGACATAAGAGTATCGTTACGAGATGAGATCACTGGAGTTTGAGAGATCTTAGCTGCCCATGCATGAGAAAAGATATGGAGAAGTTTAGGTAAATTTCATTGCCCATGAATCAGAAAATCGAGCACCTTTGCATTGGAATGTTGAAGGTTTGAAAAAATCGTAGCCAACTTATAATCTCCCATCTAGCAATCATGCCAAGAAAACAAATGACTGGAGCCAATTTTCCATCCAAGACGTTCCTCTGTCCATTCCACTACAGATTGCAGGAGCTTCCAAGCTGGATAAGCATTATAAGGAATGGAAAAAAGAGAGCGAGGAGAATCATGAACATACTTAGCCCACATAAAATGAGCCTATATAGAGCTTTGTTGGCGGAATTGCTACCAAAGCTTAACCGAAAAAACCTTTACCATATCCTTCAATCGACGAAATCCCAAACCACCTTCTTCAAAAGGAAAACATGTTCGCTTCCAAGAAGTCCGATGGGTGCAGTTTTCACTGTCAATGGATCCCCAAAGAAAGCGAGCCATAAGGCTTTCAATTTTTGTAATTACGAGTTTAGGGGGATTGATAACCTGGATCAAATGAAGAGGCATAGAGCAAAGAACCGATTTGAGCAAAGTGATGCGGCCACCAAGTAACAAAATCTGGTTCATTCATCCCTCTAGCCGCCCTCTTATTTTTTTCAGAAGATCGTCAAACAAAATTCCCTTTCGAGCACCTTTAAATAGGGGAACACCAAGATATATAAATGGTAGATTTTGCTGACGAAAACCCGTGATATGAGCTATCTTATGAACCTGAGCAACTGGAGCTCTAGAAGAAATAATAAAACAACACTTTGAACGGTTGACAAGCTGGCTAGAGAAATCTTCATACAAAGTGATGAAAGAAATGAATTTTTCAATAGCTCGTTTTTGACCATTTGTGAAAATTAGCACATCATCAGCAAATGCTAAATGAGAAATGGGAGGACTTCCACCATGCTTATAGGTAATATCTGGAAAAGCATTTACCAAATTTTGAAGGCCTCGAGAGAGAAATTCCGTAGAAAGAATAAAAAGGGCAGGGGAAATGGGATCGCCCTGTCTTAACCCACGAAAGGACGGAAAGAAACCAGATAATTCTCCATTCACCAAGATTGAGAACCAACAACTGGTTATGCAATGCTTGATTTTATCTATCCAGCTATTGTCGAAGCCAAAAGCGAAAAGAATGTGAAAAAGGAAATCCCAATTTACGAGGTCATAAGCCTTTGTCATGTCCAATTTCAACATGACATTCCTCCCTCGAACTTTTCTATCAATATCACGAGCCAATTCCTGAGCCAATAACACATTATCACTAAGCAACCTCCCTGGAACAAAACCACTTTGAAAAGGAGATATAAGATTAGGTAGCAACCTATTTAAGTGGCCAACAAGGAGCTTGGTGACAATTTTGTTGAACACGGTACATAAGCTTATAGGACAAAATTTAGCCCATTTAATGGCATGCTCTTTTTTGGGGATTAGAACAATTGTAGTTGCAGTGAATCCACGCGGCATTGGGGAGCCTTGGAAAAAGTCATTGACGGCTGAAACTATATCGTGGCGAATAATGTCCCAGCAAGATTGGAAAAATAAAGCAGTAAATCCATCATGGCCTGCAACACTATCCTTATCCAAATCAAAAACAGTTTCACGAATTTCTTCTAGTGACGGAGAAGAATTAAGCATGTCATTTTCAGTCTGGCCAACCAATGACAGAATAAAATGAAGAGATGGATCCGAATTTGTGAGGCCATCATTGGTCAACAGGTTCTTGAAAAAACTGAATGTCAAATCTTTAATTCGAGAAGTGTCTTCTGTAACATTCTCATCCTCCAATTCAATTTGATGAATGCGGGCTCTGAACCGTTTACCCTTGACCAAAGAATGGAAGTACTTTGTGTTATTGTCTCCTTCCCGCAGCCATTTAGCCCCAGATTTTTGTTTCCAAAAAACTTCTTCCCAAGCTAGGACACGGTTCGGGGAAGCTTTCGCGTGATGAAGAAGCGTCCTATTCTCTGGAGTTGGATTCAAATCCTATTCTGCCTCAAATATATCCACCAAGTGCTCCGCTTGTTTAATTCTGCTGAAAATGTTTCCAAACACATTTTTATTCCATCCTTTCAGGGCATGTTTTAAACGGAATAATTTAGCCCAAAGAGCCAGCATACCAAAACCCTGAACATGCTGAGACCAATTATTGGAAACAAAATTAGAGAATTCGTGGTGAAGAACCCAAGCATTTTGAAAACGGAAAGAAGAGGGGCTTCTTCTTTCAGAAAAGTTCCGGTCAATAAGCATAGGGCAGTGATCAGATCCACTTCTATTTAGATGGAAAACTTTAAAATTATGAAGAAGCTAAACAGCTGCTACATTAACAAGGATGCGATCCAATCGTTTCCAGACTCGTCCATTGCTCCAAGTAAATTGCCCACCAACAAATCTTGCATCTTGCAATCCACAATTAAAAACCATATCAGTAAAATCTTCCATACCTCTATTGGATGTGGTCAAGCCAGTTCTCTCTTGACTACGTGAGATGACATTAAAATCTCCGCCCACAATCCATGGAAACTGAATATTATGAGACAGATTCCGTAAGACATTCCACAGGGGTCTTCTTTCAGTGTAAACACACTTGGCATAGATGGCCGAAACTAGAAAAGGCGGTCAAAAATTAGTATTTTCATTTTCAACAAGAAAATGAAATATCTAGGGATCATAAAAAATAGGCGTAATTTTCGATTTATTATTCCACAAGACCCAAATTTTCTCCGAGCAATTGCTTATACCACTATCAAAATGTAACTTACGACAGATAAATTTTATTTTCTTTTTCATGACAAAAGGCTCAAACATGTTGCACTTCAACCAGACTTTTGAGACGATTCTGAGAATCCTTATTACCAATGCCCCGAATATTTCAGATTAGCAAATCCATTAAAAAGATAAAGAAGCAGAGGATACCGTTTGAGATTGGCTGATACTTGGATTTATCTACATTGCTCTGAGGAGCTTTAGGACGAGGGATGATATCAGAGAAGCCATCATTAGTGTTACGAGTTGCGGCAGCTTGAATATCCCCGTCTGAACTACGTCGAAAATGGCCTTGGTCATGATTATTGCCAAAAGAATTTACTTCATTCTCAAGAGCTATAGGCAGCTGATAACCAGATAGATCTACCTCCAATTCTGTAATAGGAATAATTCCAGATTGAGCAATGTCCACTTCGGGTACCACGCTTGAATTTTCCACCAGATTGTTTGATTCTAAGGTATAGTTATTTTCAACCCGTAGAATTGGGCTGTTAGATGAATGATCTTGCAAAACAACATTATTCCCAGGGAAATGCTCCAATTGCAAAGGTAATATGGGAAACTCTAAATTGTTATTTGTTATAATAGCTCGGACAAGGGGATCTTCCTCACGAACTGTATTAATCTGTTTTATAGACTTCCAAATTTGCTGGGTTGATTATGACTAGGATGTAAGTTAGGATTTACATGTTGAGCTGGTGCAATATTTACATCAGAATGTTTTTTCCCTTCAGCAATCTCTTTTCTGTGGAGTATATGATCTGGTTCCGTCTCTGGGAACGTGTCATCGGGCTTATTAACCTGGACCTTGGGCTCAACATTTGTTTCTGGTATGTCATGAATAGGTTTTCCTGTGAATTCCCCACAACCACGCCCAGCACCACATGTTCTTTCCTCATGACCAATATGGCTACATCGGTTACAAAACGAAGCAGGATTCTCATAGACAATTCTTTGCCAAAAACTCATCCCAGATTCCTTTTCGATTCTGACTAAAGGCTTCGACACATCAATTTCCACACACAGTCGAGCTTCACTTGGCCTTTTGATTAACACAGAGGTAGCCTCAATTATTTTTAAAGGATTGCCAAGAATTCTTCCAATGGAAAAAAGGAAGGCTTTATCATGGAGATGTACTGGCAGTAGAGGGAGTGATATCCAAACAGGTACAATTGGAGATTCTCGTTTGGGATTGAAATCACAGGTCCATTTCATAATACGCATAGGGCAACCGTCTATAAACCATATCGGCTTTAAGAACAACCAGGCATAGTCTTCCTCGTTGGATACATGAATAATGACTTATGACATGCTTGGCATCGATCAAACCAGCTTTAACATCTCCTTTGAATCCGAAAGCATTTAAACTCTTTCTGACTGCTGCCATGAGGGGCTTGCGATGGGAAAACTTTCCAATCAGAGCATGGGCAAAGGGCTGTGCGAGAATGGATTCTTCACATGATGATAAAGTAATGCATTTGTAGATAGTAGGTTCCTTTATTGGAATAGATGGATTGCCCGCAGCAAGGACAGATGCGAAGGATTTTTTCCATGCTCGATCATTAACGGGGAGGATAGGATCCGGCGGCTTAGGGGGTATTCCGGTAGGAGTGCTTGAGTTGGAGGCCATGGAGAGCTAGGATTAAGGGCGGCTAAGAGAGGGGAAGAAGTTCCGTCCTTTGAACTCATGTGAACACGCTTTGCAGTACCTTGTCCTTGAGCATGCACGTTGAGGATAATTTATTCTTTGCTTTGTCTTTTTCGTATCCAAACATAACTCATCGGTGTACAATTTTCCTCTGAAATTTTTATTTAAAATTTAAATTTACTGTAAAAACTCCATTCTCAAAAGAGTTTTATATCAGCCATATATGAATTAATATTAGAGAACTGTCACTGTAAGTTTTGATACCGATTATGATATTTCTGTAATGTTATGAAACAACACAATAAATTCGAAAACTATAATGTGAATAACTTGCAATTATAATAGTAACACACGCTGGACAATAAAATATCAAACATTATAAACATATTACAAGAAATCAAATTCAACACCCAATTACAATTACAAAACCAAATCTTCGAAAAAAATGATACTCGTGTAGATGGCAAGTCATGTGTGTTTTGGCTATATCCGGAACGATTGCATCTTCGAGTTGATGATGAATTCATGAAACCTTGTCATAAATACACAACAATCATGGCTGCATACATATTGATGAATATGTTATTGCATGAGTGAAACAATAAAAGTAAATAAGGTACCATAGTGGTCCAAATAAATGAACAACATAATTTTTATTTTTTTATAAAGCAGTACATATTTAAACCCAAAAAGAAAAGAAAAAATGAAAAAAAGAAGAAGAATAGAACATCATAAACATGCGGTATAAAATCAATTAATCTGTAGATGATTATGAAGATGTATGATATATATCGCTTAAATACTGTTGCTTTATGGCGATTGTTTGCTCACGATCGTCTATGAAGCAGATTTTCAAAGGATCTTGAGTGACACAAATTTGAATGGAAAACACGATTTTCAGGCTTTGAATCCTCTGTTGAAAATCAAAATCAATATGGAAGAAGATTGATGAAGGTTAGTGAAGATTTGAATTAGGAAGATCATATTGATTGACAAGAGGACGTGATGTAAAGTCGAGATTTGTGTTGGAATGGAAAAAATATGGAGCTAATTACATAGTACTTAAAATTAGATTAAGGAGAGGTGATTTTAATCAAATCAGAAATACTACACTTTTGCAGTATTTTATGAATAAAAACTGTGTTCATATACATTTTGAATATTTTAATTTAAATTGGTGTGGTGTAATTTCCACTTTTCTAATCCAATTCTCAAAGATCCTGCTAAACTCGGCTCATAGTCACACTCATTTACATAGGATCTGCTCTCTTTACTTGATCATTGTTCCATTTTAAACTGCGAATTTTCTGATGAAGTACATGTAATTACAGGGCACTAACGAGAATTAGGTTAAGCCATCATTTTAATTTGAGAATCAAATTCTTTTGCTCATCACTCTTAAACTTAACGAGAATCAGGTTAAGCCAACTGGTCAACACCATTTAGGAGGATTCAGATATGGCCATGTTCATTTATTTCTTCCAACAAAATCTGCAAGCAATTTTATTCATATAAAAAGTTAATGTGCTAGTGTCCTTTAACTCGAGGATTAAGCTCCATCGATCTATAAAAGTTAAAATGCCACAACCTTTTTCCTTCACAATCTTACAAACTATTCACAACAGCCTGCTTTTAGCAAAAAGTTGCAAAATCATACCTTGAATGATTCTATGGTACCTTTGCTAGAGGAATTTTCTAAAATGAATCATATTTTTACAATGATTGAAGAAAAGGTAGAAAAAATTGAAAATGAAGATTGGGTCAAAAAGTAAATTATATTACTTTGGCCAACCATAGCCATACTGCTACATGACAAGGCTATGCGGCCGCATGGGTCTCTCTTGCTGCCGCATGAGACCGATAGACAAATTTTTAAACTTAATTTTTCTTGCACCTTTTCATGTATTATATAGCTTTTCATGAAAAAACTGAACCCTAAAGAGTTGTACCACTTGTAAATGTTGTATCTATTGATAATACACATTTTGATACTTTTTATAGGATTCAAAGTTGGTTGATTCATTGACAATTTAATTCCTTCTCTTCTCTACTCATATTATCTTCTTGCATATAAAATAGCATTGATCTTTGCATTGAAAACTCTTGTATAGTATTCATTTACTTCAGCTTTGAATACTAGACTCTCTTGTGTTAATTTATATAGTCCTTGTGTTCGGGTTTGTTGCCGGATATTGCACGTTCGTCATCAAACCAAAAAATTGATTCCATTGTATCTTTCAGGCTTATTTTAATCGCTCATGCATATTATTTGGTGGGACAAATAAAGTCTAAAGGAAAGCTAGTGTCGTGTCTTGAAAACTTCAAAGTCATTACGAAGTTTAGTCATCACACCACCAACATCATTTCAACACTCTTTAGACTTTATTTTACGTGTTTATTATGATGGCTCCTACAACTTCTTCACTTTGTGATCTTTCCATAGACTTTGTAAAGTTGGAAAGATTTGAAGGCTCAATCTTTAGGCGTTGGCAAAACAAATTACATTTCCCACTTACTACTTGATAAGTGTATTTTATGCACTTATTTATATATCTAAATTAGAATTCACTACAACAAAAGTGTCTTTTTACGGCGTGCAATAAAATTGTGGTTACGGTGTGCACATGCATGCCGTAAAAGGCAATGCAATAAATGTTTACGGCGTGCATCTCTGCACGTCGTAAATAAATCTTTACGGCGTGCAGGGCTGCACGCCATAAAGTGTATTTATGGCGTGCAACGTTGCACGCCGTAAATTATAATTTTATTTTTTTTTAAAAAATCTAGAAACTGTATAGTTCCCAAACATCTATAATAATTGTATATTAAAAAATATAAGCATTTATCCATATATTATCAATAAATATGATTTCGATAAAATAAAAAGAAAGTTAAAACTTGGTACAATATACCAAAACATAGATCAACTTCACATACTATTCTACTTAAAATTTAGATAGAAATATGTTAAAAGTATCAGTAAATATGATTTCGATAAACAAACAAAACATTTCGATAAATATAAGTCAAAAGTATAGACAAATACTTCAAAAAGAATAAACTAAAATATTACAAAAGGGTATCTATATTGAATCTTTTTCTTCGACCAAGATTGCTATGCCAAAAATAATCAACTTCCTGCACATCACATAAATAATAAAAGTATAATTAATAAACTTATAGTGACCGCATCAAAAGTATATCAATAAGTGAAAATTTCCATACAGAGCAGTGATTGAATCTCAATAGGATAACCGCATATTCCCTAGAAAATTGATAGAATATACATGTAAAATAAGGAAAAATATGTAAAGTATATTCAGAATAAACCTTGCTCTGACAGAAGAAGAAGAAGAAGAAGAAGACGAAACTCTTAAGAAACTGTGAGTTGGCCTTAACACTTCATGTTAGATTTCTATATCTAAATTAATTATGTACACCTATAAGTAAATAGAAATGGAAAAGGTTTGAGAAATGTCGGAGAAAATAAGAACAATGAATCAAAAACATAAACACTATTTAGACACTGAACATAATGCGTAAAGGACTAAAATCTGTAGTTAAGCACTCAAAGCAAAATGTTAGTGAAGTCCCAACTTGAAGCAAAATATAAAGGAATATGCCTATGCCTCCAACCTATCAATAGATAAGGCTTTTATTAAATTCCTTAATTCATATCCTTTTGTTATTGGGCAAGGTCTTTTCCTCATTTCCTTGGGACGTTTCAATACTACTTTACCTCAAAGGTCAAGAACTCCTTCTAAAACATTAAGTAATACCAGTGAAGAAACTTGTAGCATCATGGCAAGTAATTGTTAATAACCACAAATTTAAAAGCCAAAAGTTATTTGCCACCCCTTAGAATCTATGCTTACAAGACTTACCATGTTATAAATTCGGTTTCCCTTCCCAACATCAACATCAAGACTCAATTAGGCCAAATTATCTTGATGGGATATTTTATAAAGCCACTATTTGGAAACTTCTTACCTGTGTAATATGGTCTATACATTTTAGATTTTGCATAGTTATGGATCTGACTAGGTCCTAAATTCATATTCTTGTATCTTTTCCTTGATAAGATCCAATAATTGTTGACTAAACATGATAAATGTTATCAACATAAGACGATAAAGTGTCTTACCATTCTGCGATCAATCATTGAGCAACCATCAGCACACGGCCAAGTTGGAAATGTGTCAAATCCTTAAGACAGGCACAAAGACAAAATAAGTCGCACCCACTTTTGGCACTCGGGTTTTAGACAAGATAAGTCTCCGGTAGATTTTACATAAGCTCGAAGAAGATTTATCCACCATAAACCAAAATCCACGGGATCTACTTTGCCTATTGCACCTTCACCAAAATCTGCTATTATCGTATTTGTTTTGCATTGTGGATCATGAAGAACTTTGAAACTAGCTAGCATAGCTCCTTCCCTAATCTTGAATCTATCTATTCTTTTTGCCCGCCCTTGAAGTTGAGGCGTCTCGAACTTTACACAGTAAAGACATCAAAGGTAAGGAGAAAAGCCAGAAGTTCACCAGTAAATCCAATATCATAAATACCTAAATCAGTTTCTTCTAAGTACTGGGAGTTATTTTCACCAAATTGCATATTTTTTGAGTTAAAATTGTGTTCAAATCAAACTAAAACCATACCATGGTACAAAGTCATTTTCATCAAATCTAAATATATTATGATTATTAAAGTACTCAGCTCCAACAGCAAAATCAAATGGGGCCGGGTAATATTGACAAGAAGGAAGAACTAAATTAAAACTTACTTAGGATGCTATGTCGATTCCAGGTCCTTTGCCCCAACAACAAAGTCGAACCAAAATTTACAGAAACCAATTCGTTCGACAAGGGAATCAATCAGAAATTTTTAATATCAAATGGACCCTAGAAATCGATTATAGAAATAAAGGGAGAAAAATCGAGCAGTGGAAGAGAAGAAGATGAAGATGAAACCGTGCAGTTGAAGAGAAGAAGATGAAGAAGAAACCGCGCAGTCGGAGAGAAGAAGCTCGAAGAAGAAATTGCATTCAGACAGAAGAATGGAGAGAAATCTCACCTGAACATTGTGACCCAGAAATCGATTACAGATATAAGGAAGAAGAATAGCACAGTTGAAGAGAAGAAAATGGAAGAACCCGAGCAATCGAGAGAAGAAGCTGGAAAAAAGAATCACACCTAATGTTGGGACTTCTACTCGTAATGTTTGTGTAAACATTAGAAGTTCACGGCGGTTGAAAAATAGCACGCCGTTTTTTATAAATAGTGTTTACGGCGTGTAATGTGCACATCGTAAATAACTTTTGTTACCCTCTTCTATGGCGTACAATTATGCACGCCGTGAATACTAACTTCTACATGCCTTTTTACTACTTTTACGGCATACCTTATATGCACGCCGTAAAAACATGTCGTAAAAGGTCATTTTTGTTGTAGTGATTATCTATTGTCGTTTTAGAATAAAATCTACATAATTGTTTATATTTATTTATATTTTAGGAAATATCCCAAAATCTAGTGAAATGTGCAATTGAAGGAAATAAAGACAATTTGGGTGATAAATGAAGCTAAAATGGACAAATGGATGATGATCTTGTCAGCCAGGATGTGCTTGAGGTACAAAGTGTCAGAAATCAGAGTTGAATGACTCAATCGAAGAAGAAGAGAAAGTGGAAGAAATGTTTGAAGAGATTTGAAAGTATGTGGATTGATTTGCAGCCATTTGAAGATGAAGGACTTGTGGGCAATTAAAGATCAGGGACCTACTTAAACATTGTTGAAAGATTAAACCTCACTGAAGTGGTTAGCCTGGGTGGCCACAAGATGCAAAAGGCGTAGTCCCGCGAGAAATCTCAAATTTACTAAACTAATATTCACATAGTTGCACAGCCACTAGAATTTAGCCTGTGCAGCCGCGCAATTGTCCGGCCCAGCGTGAGATCAGGCCATGCATGATTTTTTGTGCCAAAAGCCTAAGTTTATTCAACAACCCATATATACCACTTCTCATGCACGACTTGGAGGACCTTTGCACAGCCTATTCCACACACAATTCTTGGTTCATACATTGAATTCTTGGAAGGCAACGATCGAGGCAAATGGAAATGATTGAATATTACCAATGTGGAAGAATTTCTTGGTGCAAAAGTTTCTTTTATCTTTATTAATCAGATATGCTCAACATGTTTGTATTTAATTATTGTGCTATTAATTATTTTGTGATGAGTAGCGAACAATTAGTTGAGATATTCGATGTAGTATAAGTTTTACACTATTAATTTCATGAATTAAGTTTTACATATATTTTGCATGTGTTGATTTTACCTTTCATGTTTAATGTGTGAATGAATTGATAACTTGTTCACGATATCATGAGTGTTTTCATAATTCGAGAGGTGAGCTAAAACTTAGATTTATGGATAAAATTCGGTACTTATATAAATGATAGAGATATACGTTTATTGGTATTGCGACCGCTACATGAATTCTTACGTCCCATGCACCTAGTCATTACGACCTGTTGTTCGTTAACACGATCGACTAATTAAGTAAAGTTGATTTAATCTCAAGAGAGGAATTTCATATGTACAAGTGAATTTGGTCGATCACATAGATATTAGTAAAACTTGATGATTGGAATTAATAGTATTAACTTATGTGATCGGATGTTCCAACACTTTTAAACATCACTTAAGAAAATCATAATTTGAATTCCTCATTTTTATTTGTTTCATATGGGTCCCTCATGCATACTCTTTGGTGGGATAAATAAAGTTTTAAGGAAAACAAGTGTTGTGCCTTGGAATTTTCAAAGTCATTACGAAGTTTAGTCATTACACCACCAACATCATTTCAACATCGTTCAGACTGTATAAGAGCAGAAAGAATCCCTCTGCTATCAAGGTCCCCATTTTTCATGGGTACAATGAACCTAAAATTGAGATTTAGAAACCAAGTTTCAAGTAAGTACACTTATAAATTGTGTTTTTCAACAATTAAATATAAATGTGAACCCTCTCTAATAACTTAAGTTTTTGGATGAGATGGTTTAACGGTAATGAGAGCATAAAGAGGTTTTATCTTCAGATTTTTGAGAAAAATCAATTTTCTCACCCAAATCACGCAGCAGAATTACAAACAAAACTAACGAGCCAAACGAGAAAACAAGAAAACAAAAGGATTGGAAGAAAAGTGCCCTAATGGGCCTCTTTGATCATCAATCAAAGCCAACCTTTTTTCTCTATTTTTGGTAGCTACCTTCTTCCTCTCAATTTCTGGCTGCACTTTTCATGCACTCACGAAAACAACAATTTATGTTAATATCATTGCCCTAGTAGGGCCCTTCATGAACAAAGGTCCATAACTATTAACTAATTTTGGGTAAAAAATGCAACAATCACCCATTTAGATAGCTTGAGCACATGTAAGATGTTTGAAAAATAACAATGCCAACCTACACGAGGGGCGTGTTGAAGACTATTTAAACAAATATAGAAATGACTTCACTATCTAATAGCTTAAACTTTTGGATAAAGTGGTTCAACACAATGAACCTACAAATAGCCAAATTTCAAAACTTTTCCATTTGATGACGTGTTAGACAACAATTAAAAACTCAAATTAATAGGAATACCAACATTGCAAGCTGAAATGCATCCTCTTGTCTGGCAACTAAAGTGAGATTTGGCAAGAGCTGCTTTATGACAGGTGTGATGACAATGTCAGCCCGCTCTTTCTCTACAAAATCTCATGATAGACGCAGTGGGGTTCGTAGTATAGTGTCAGTTTTCCGTGTGGAGAGGTGACAAATAGCTGAAGCACATTTTTATTAGTTAAAGTAAGTAAACGCACATTTTTATAACTGAAGATCCATTGCTAAACCGAACCTCTGAGCCTTGACCGAGTTCTAAATGTGTGGCCTGATTAAACGATATTGCCATCAGTTCTGGCAGTCCTTGGAATAAAACTTTGTTATAAGTTTGATGGAAGAAATACTTTTTCCCAAACAAGACAAGAAAATAGAGGAAGGTTTCATGGTTTGTTACAGTGTGACTCTCCTTAAATTGGTTTTGCCCTTACCATTCTCAGTATGCATACAAACCATAGGAAAATCTTTTCTTGGCTGCATTTTGAATTGGAATTACTAAGTATAGAAAATTGATGCAGATTTTCTTGACTAAAAAATTATGATTTTTGCAATACTCATACTTTTTCTGTAAGATTAGGACATGGATGGTTGAGATTGAGTTTGAAAAATTGTGGTGAAAATTCTTCTTTTACCAAACAAGCTCTTATTATTAACAAATACGTTTTTTTTTTTTTTTTTTGCTCTAAAACCTTCATCAGTAATTAATTATCATCATAGTCCAGATTAAAATATAACAAGTACCAACCATGTTCTGATTAACAAGGGCAACGATTTCATGTACAGTCACTACAGTATAAACTGATATAGTACTTCAACAAACAATATTTTTCTAGGTAATTGAAGATGAAATTGACATGTTACTCTATTTTCCAAATTGAATGAAAAAATATTCTTACACTGAAGTAATGAATAATCAAATACACGCCTTATTCTTATTTTTATTAGTGAAATTGAGGAAAAAACAAAAAGTCATAGCGAATTATAGTACCCCGAAAATTCTTCAAATACTTCTTGGCAGCATCATAAACCCAGCGAATTCCAAAATCCAAGTTAACCACCAAGACTGGATCAACCAAAATTTTCATTCCACCTACTTCCCACAAGAAACTGTTCTCTTAATCCAAAAATTAAAAGATGCTTATTCAACCATAATTCTTAATCAACCAAAAACAAAAACAACAACAACAAGAAATCAAATCCCACCTCAAAATAAGTGAGTTTAAACGTATCAGTTACAGAATCACTTGACTTCACCATAGTTTCTTCAGACTCTACAGCAGAAACATACTTGCTTGAACTGCAAGGATTCAATTGTTCAATCTAACTTCAGTACAGTAAAATAATTGAGCCAGTTGCACACTTGCATCAGGGTAATTAAAAAAAAAGGTGTTGAAAGCTTTGATGTACTAAAATTGATAAAAGATGGAATCTTTTGAGGTGAGGTAACACGGGTTATTGAGAAAGGGGACGTGGGTTTTCTTGTACATGGTTTGCAGGTGAAATATGAAAAAGAATTGCAATGAGAAGCCATATGTACTTTCGGTTGATATTTTCTGTTCATCGTCTAGTGTTTATGAAGCAGCAAAATTTAACGGCTTTTCGAGAGGGATTATTTTAAATAGCTCTGAAGTTGCCACATGCACATTCTGCCTACAAAAAGTTATCCAGCAATACTTTTTATTTATTTATTTATTAGAGGGGAAATTGGGGAGGGGGGTAGGGATTCGAGATTTGGACCTAAGCTAGAAAAGGGGGATCTTGATTAATTTTTTTTACCATTGATTGAAGCGTCTCCTAATTCCCTAGCAATACGTTTCTCCATGTGGAAATTACACAGGACCATGTTTATAGATGTCAAGTTTCACACTTCAAGAAATTTAGTAAAATATACACAAATTAGGTGCTTAATAGAATTTTTAAAGTCATAATAATACTACCTAACCCACCATCCCCCAATCCTACTCTCGCTAACTCTCAGGAACGAGACCCAACTGGACAACTCTCTCTCTCTCTCAAACCAAGCCAGGCAAAGAGGTTGTCCGACTACCAAGCCCACCCGCCGCTATGAAGTGCCGATCTCTCCAGCGAAGCATCCCAGCAGTACTCGTCACAATTATCCACTATAAATACGATTCTCACACTTCAGTGAGAGAGAAACCTCTGGCGACTCCGATGGCGAAGGAGACTCCCTGGCAAAATATCATGCCTACCTGGCGAAATACCATGCCTACCTACCCCCAAATGTCTAATTACCATGCCTACCTACCCCCAAGTTTCTCTGACCCAGCAAATTTCAGGGGAAGCATACACTGTCCAGGTCTTCATCGCTCATGAGCTCTGAAAAATCCGACTGTATGATACCGTCAACATTGATCAGATCTTCTTTTTGGTCTCAGAGTTGTAAGACGTAATCCTGTATCAATTTTCAATAACCAAGACAAAATATTATTCCCAATAATTTCTAAATCGACCACATGAAACCATTTTTCCTACTTCAACCTACCATTCTTACACAAATCCTATCATTTTTTATTGATTTCTTTGTCAAGTCACATTACAAGTTTAATTAAATTTTATACAGGTTCCAAGCCAACAATATCGTCCCCCAACAGAAGTCTTGAACTGTTGTTGTAGACATGTGGAAGAAGATTTTTTGGTTTTTTGTTATTGGTGGTGGTGGCGGTGTTCTGGTGGTGATTGTGCAATGGAAGCAATAGCATTGATGCGGTTGGGTTGTGGGAGCAATTATGCTGGGCTGTGCGGTGGTTGTGGTTGTGGTCACGATGGTGATGTGTGATAGAGGTGGTGTGGGTGGTGGCACTAGCATCTGCATAGTTATCCAACATTGGCAAATGAAGTGAGAAAGGTCCTGTGAATTGTGGGCGGTGTACTGAATGGTGGTCGAATGGTTTTGTGTTGGTAGTGGATGTGGTGGTGGAAGTTGTGGTGGTTGTATGTGTTGGCTGTATTTCAATTATACTTGATTTGAGATCTCAAGTGCTTGCCACCGAGAATGTATTTTCTCAAATAGAGATAGTAGTGGTGTAGTGAAGATATCTGTTGTTGAAGAAAAAAGTTGTTGGCTATGAAGGTAGTAGTGGTACTGTGCATTTTCAATATGGGTGGCGGTGGGAAAAAAATTTCTTAGCTATGACGGTGGCCAGTGGTGGTGTGCATTTTCAGCGTGTGTGACTGAAAATGTTGAAGTTAAAGCCTAGATAGATGTAAGGTATCTCTTGCTCATTTGATTCAGCAAGTAGAAGCATGTTCACTACAAATTCAACCGAGTCACATATACGAGTCATGGATCACAAGCTAAGGTCACAGGCATGGGTCACATGTTCAAAATCACGGGTCACTGCTCAAGTCAAAATTCACAAGTTCAAATCACATATTCATGGTGGAGATATAGGCTTCGAGTTTGGTTTCACCGACAGTAGAGGCAAGTCAAGTCGCTAGGGTGACATATAAAAGTCATAGGTCACAGGTCATACATTAAAGTCACAGGTTACATGTTAAAGTCACATAATCAAGTCACAGGTCACATATTATAATTCAAATCACAAGTTGTAAAATGTTTGATGCATTAGGTCATAGAACAGATTTGATGCATTAGATCACAAGTCACACTTTAAATGTTCAGGTCACATTTGATGAATTAAGTCACAAGTCACACTTAAAGTCACACATCACAGGTCACATAATCAGGTCGCATGTCACAAGTCACATGTCACATAATCAAGTCATAAGTCACATATTATAATTCAAATCACGGGGTATAACATGTTTGATGCATTAGGTCACATATCACATTTGATGCATTATATCACATGTAACGATCCGAAAATTTTGACGTCCTTTATTGTTTCTTATGATGTAATAAAAGTATTTTATAATTTATGTAATAATTCTGGAATGTAAAGATAGGAAAACGTGTTTTAACGAAAGAGAAATGGAAATATTAAATAAAGAAAACATACGTTAAAAATATATTTAAGCGTCCCTTTGTTCGAGACTTTTTCTAGCACTCCCAACCTCATTTGATTACATGTCATAAATGTACAAGCAAGTTCTCGGAGTGAACTTCAAGAATATGAAAACGGTTTATCAAACACTAACCTTCGGAATTGAATTTTGGAAAGGATTTAGGTCATGAGGTGGCATGGCTATAACTTTTAGCATTTGACCATACTCCCCAGGCGGAGTTTTTCAGGCGTTAGCTAGGCCCTGATCTGCGTTAGTCACCTAATCTAAAAGTGACACATCCTACTTGTTTAAATCCAGCTCCCACTTATCATTTGACACCTATATACAATGGACTCAATTAATGATAAAATAAAGTAAGCATATTCTGTGCGCAAGACTTTAATTCAATTTCGTAGATTGATTTTTCAGTATATATAGCCAGCTGATGTACTTAATTCTTCACACCAAAAACTAGAGCCAAGAACCATAAACAAATAATGGTTCTTCCTTCCTCCAAGAAAATTATAGAATATAATCATGTTTGGAAAGTTGTTAGGATCAAGACTTGTTAATGTCATAACATGTTCTTGATATCCTTAATGAGATTCTGCTCAACCAAATAAAATTAAACCGTGATGAAAATCCCAGAAACCCAATGGACAGTACTGGACATTGTATCGATACATGTTCATGAAGTATCGATACATTAATAAGCAGAAAGTATTGAACCTCGTTTTAGACACTTCTGGACTGAGGTAAGTGAAATATATTTATTTGTCTACTTGATTACGTGATCTCGTTATAATTTCATATAATAGTTATGATGTCATTAATCTTGTCGTGATATTATTCTAATCTTATTATTATCTTGATATCACCATGATCTCGTTATAAAATCCATATATATCGTCGTAAATATCATTTTTGCAAATATGATCAAGGATTTTAATACTTGAGATATCTTGAGTTAATATGGTTCATATTGACATAATCCTAAAATTGATAAACAATTCTGGATGTAAATAAGTAATATTAAATATTGAGTATCAATACGTTGAATTCATAAAAAGGTTCTGCTCATCATGTGTCGATACATGATACATTAACCAGTAAATGTGACGTTTGATTTATTGAAGTTAATAATAATATGTCATCTACCTTCTAAAAGATATAGTCCATGATTATATGAATTTGACACCACTTGAATATTATCTTGATCTTAAATATGTAAGATTAATTTGTCTACATGTAATTCCTGAACATATGAACTTGTCTCGACATAACTTGGCTTGGCTAGAGTTGTATTTGATTACGTGATCTTAAATGCTACTTCGTGATATGTTTTCATTATGTATTGCATTAAAAAAAAAATTCATATTTTTCCCTATGCATTGCATATAATTGAATTTCTTGGTATTACAGTCACTCTATCTCGCTTTTCTTGATATACGTGCCGCAGAGTCTGATAACTGGATCACTATGTGATTACACTTGTTAATGAATTTCAGGGATCTCGACTCCCTGTTTGAAACCCGTGGAATAGAAACCACGCTTGTAAAAGAACTCGTATAATAAATTCCACGCTTGAACTCAACATTAAATTCCCAGCTTGTGCGCGCTCGAGATAGTAGTTGATTTATAATATGGGCCCCATTAAAAGTCATTCTCTCTTGAAAATTGCATTGACATTAGTCTTGAATATTTTAACTAGAATATGTGAATTTGACTTAATTTGAATATATAAAATTGACTTGACTTAATTGGATATAACTTGAAATATATATAATCTAAATTAACTTGACTTAAACTTGACTTGGGACTGGAATTGATTTGGATAAATGGCTTGACGTGAATATAGAAATTGACTTGAACTTGACGCAACTGGTTTAATAAGTAAAGCTTGCATGAATCTTGAATATGTGAGGTTCACTTGTCTACGTGTAATAGCACATGTGCATCATACTTCACTCACTGGGCAAGTGTATGCTCATGCCACGATATTTAATATTTCAGGTAAAAGCAGAAAAGACAAATGGATTGACGCGGATCTTCAGACGATGAGACAGATAGTGCTATGCTAGGTGACAACCTATGAGTTGTGGACTCACTGAATAAGGTCTTGTGTTTGAACTGTCAAACTAGCTATTTTATTGTTGTTACTATTTATCTAAAATATTTTAAAGTCAAGATCTTTATTTAAATATTTTATCGTTACTTTTTAAATGAATGGATTTTATTTTAAATAAAGTGATTTTGAAATCCTGATCAAGTGACGTCGTTTACATCACTGGCTTATGAAAAGAAGGATAAAAGTATTTTCGTAAATTATCGTGCGCCACATGTTGACATCGAAATTTGAAAGTAAAAGAAATATTGGGCCGTGCGCCATCACAAGTCACATGTCATAAATTGATGTCACGTGTGTAGGTCACATGTTTAAGCCACGAGTTAAGTGTTGCACTTTGTGGTCACATGTCATAGTTTATACATTTTACGTCACATATCAATTTTAGAAGTCACATATTCAAGAAGTGTTGATGAATGTGGCACATTGTTCTTGGCAATCCTAAACTAAGAATTTTAGTAAGTTAAACTCTGCTTCTATTTTCTCATCCCACATCCATAATCTTGAGTTGTAGAAATTTGTGAAGTGGCAGTTTTTTTTTTGATTATGATGGTGGTGTGGTGGTAAGTTGGAGGTTGTGGTGGTGTTGGCGGCGACGCCAGTACAACAAAGATGGTGGTGGTGCTGGCGATGTATCATGATGATGATGTGAAGATGACAATACGGTGGAGGTGGTTGGTGGGGGAGGTGGTAGCAGTGTCACGATGATCATAGATCGGTTACAGAATATTTGAATTGTGGGTGGGGTGGGGTCTAATTTGTATAATTATTATAAATATTTTTATTTCCACCTGATTGATGAAGTTTTAAACTTTTTTCTTTATGTTTGAAACAATGTTGTCAAACCCAGACTCGACCGATCGGTCCAACCGGTAAACCTAGGAACTGGCCCAAAAGTCGAGTCAAAAAGCCTTTAAAATCCAGATTTAAAGAACCCGGCTTTAAACCAGTAGACCTGGCCGATTTAGGCTTGAACCGTCGACCCGATACCAGGTTTAACGGGTTCGATGGGTCTGTTTTGGCTATTTTTTATTATTTAATTTTTTCAAACTTTAAACTGTAGTAGTACGGCTGTGCAGCTGTGCAACTACAACCTCAACCACTAATTAACACATCCTAGATGGCTCTATATATAATGCGTAAGTACCTCAAACTTGAAGCTATCCGATGTGGGAATGTTGTTGTCTACATTATTTCACCATTTTGTAAAATAACAATAACAAATATTTGAAAAAGGTGAAGTGATTATAAACAAATATCATTTTTTTTTTGGAACAGAATAACAAATATCATAACTGATGGATTTTGGTTTTTTTTTTCTTTTCATTATCTTTTATCTATTCAATTCTTCAATTATTTGTATTTTATTGTTAGTATAATAATTTTATAATCATTTTTTTAAGTTAAAATACTTTTAATGTTTAAATTTTGTAATAGATTATAGTATAATAAATATAATTATCAAATTAATCTATACCTTGTTTTATATAAAAGAAATATTTAATGTCTTAAAAATAATTAAAATAATATTAAAAATTTTAAAACTAAAAAAATATTTTTGCTTTCAATTTCTATAGTCTGTTTTTCATTTTTTGATAATTTTATTTAAATCACATGGTCGACCCCGAGTCGATTCACTGACCCTTAACCCCTTCTCTTTTCCGGGTTGAAGTCCAAGCCGATTTTTAAAACATTGGTTTGAAATGTGGTATAATAACCACCTTATTTGTGTATTATTCCCTTTCTTGATTAGTTTGTAAATTATTAATTGGCAGGCCCAAACCAGGACTCTATTGTTGTATTATCGACTACAATCTAACTTTATCGATGACGATGCATTGTAAAAATAAGATACAGATTGATATACCATAGTTGAAATACGTCCAAGCAGCACTATTGGAATATCACTTTGTAATGAATCAAAGTGTGAAAAAAATAAATAATAATAAATGAATAAAAAAAATAATCTTAAGTTACAAGTTATAACCTAAGGTAGTGTTTGATAACTTTCCAATTCCATGGAAATGTTCTGGAAAATTGATTTCCTACTTGTTCCATTTGATACTAACATGGAATTGGAATTGTAATTGGAATTCGAATTCTATGGTACAATCATTTGAAGCTAAAAAATGATCAATTCCATGAAAATCAATTCTTTGGGAGGTGGTTTTTGTTTTCCTTTTACATGGAATTGGAATTCTTTTCCACCTTTTCCAAATTCCAATCCAATGGACCCTAAGATCTATAACCATATTATTATATTAATAATTGTACTAATTTCTTTAATTCCTTCGATATCATCATAGACTAGATTAAAATATGTTCTGATTAACAAGAGCCACGATTTCATGTACAGTCACTACAGTATAAATTGCTACGGCACTTCGACCAACAATAGTTTTCTAGGTAATTGAAGATGAAATTGACATGTTTTTTCTATTTGCCAAATTGAATGGAAAATATTCTTACACCGAAGTAATGAATAATCAAATACATCGCTTACCTTACTTAAAAGAGGATCTGAAAGTTTTATATATCAATCCACTGTAAATTGAAACTCGCCTTATTCTCATGGTTATTAGTGAAATTGAGGAAAAAACAAAAAGTCATAGCGAATTATAGTACCTTGGAAATTCTTCAAATACTTCTTGGTAGCATCATAAAGCTAGGGAATTACAAAATCCAAGTTACGTATCCACCAAGATTGGATCGACCAAAATTTTCACCCCACCCACTTCCCACAGCCAACTGTTCCCCTGATCCAAAAACTAAAAGATGTTTATTCAACCATAATTCTTTATCAACCAACAAAAAAGCAAGAAATCAAACCCCACCTCCAAATAAGTGAGTTTAAATGTATCAGTTACAGAATCACCTGACTTCACTATAGTTTTTTCAGACAGTACAGTAAAAACATCCTTGCTTGAACTGCAAGGATTCAATTATATATGTTCAATCTAACTTGAGTACATTAAAATAATTGAGCCAGTTGCATACTTGCATCAGGTTAATAAAAAAAAAACCTAGCTGTTGAAAGCTTTGGTGTGCTAAAATTGATAAAAGATGGAATATTTTTGAGGTGAGGTAACATGTAGAGCCGGCCCTGAGATTTTGGGTTCCCTGTGCGACAATATAAAATGGTGCCCCTTTCATTTAACTTAGAAACCTATTAAAAAATATTAAATTATATTTCAATACTAGTATTTTATTGCAAAATATGACATTTAAATAATTGTTTTTCTTTTTTTATTTGTTCTTGAACTTCTATATCAATTGTTTCATTTTTCTCCAATCTAGCAAGTAAATCAATCCAAGTAGCCATATTGTTGGTATGGTCACTACTCATTTCCCGTTCCTTAAGTATGATACTTAGATGTGTCCAATCATTGTATCCTTCATTTACTAATTGACTTCCTTTTTGTAAACATTTTTTAAATAACTTACAACAAAAATAAAGACTCTATCAAGATCATAGCCATAGTCTGTCACGTTTCTCACCATTTGACAAATAACGAGTGTAAAAGCTTGAAGAGAAACATCTAGCCAGATATCTTTAGGACCCTTTTCTGGTGAGAGATATCTTGTAGGACCATTAATCACTAACAAATCTCTAGATTTTTTATCAAGATTATCCCAAGTTATTGCATCATAAATGTTAACGGGAATGGATCTATCACAAATTAAACCATCTATATTTTCATTAATATCATTTTCCGTAGGAAATTTATCATCGGTGTGTTCATTTTTATCATTTTCATTAAGTTTCAAATCTTCCTCAACATCTTCATTTTCATCACTTCTATTTTTATTAGTTTTGAGCATTTGATCAACATTTTTGGATTCTTTAACAATAAATCTGTCAATAGCACCCTTTTGAGATTCTTCAACTCCTCTATTTTTTTTTTTCAAATCCCGATTGTTATTTTCTAGAATGGCTTTTCAAATTTTATGCCAAACGCAAAAGTTAAAACTATAATGTGGCCAAATAAAATCACAAAAATAGTAGTATGACACATAATTAAAGTATAAAGTCGCAGAATATGTTGACTTCTATCAACTATCTTGTTTCAATCTTCAAGAACTTGTTTATCAACATTCAACAAGAATAATAAGAAACGTTGCGGGTTGTCATGTGTGTGTGTAAAACATAAAATCAAGTACATTTCCACTAACTTTAATAATCTAAAACTGATCCGATTAATAGTAAAATAATTTTCATTCAAATAGCCAATTTCTTCAAGAGTCCGAGAAATTCCCAAACAAAATACGAGAATTAATTCCAGTCTAGTAGTCTGGTCTATGATTAATTAATTTAATTTCAAAATAGTAATAAAAATTATCAAAATACGTAGAAGGAAACAGCCTAAATGAAAATGTTACCAAGAACAAGAAGAAAACTGAAGACAAATGAAAATGAAGCTCAAAATTATATTAACACGGAAGGAATTTTGTACCTGAAGCCAAGACCCAAGTCTGATTAATGCCTGAATCGGGAACTCAAAGTCAAAAACAAAAGTGTTCATTGTTGCCGTTGTAAAGGTGAGTGATATGGACTGGAGGAAAAAAAAAGAAGTTGAATCGTTGGACTTGGAACAGTTCTATTAGAATTATGGAAAATGAAGGGTCTTTTTTATTTTAATAATAAAATTATTTTAAATTCTGAAAAAAAAAAGAAATTTAAATTGTATTAACCCAATTTTTTTTGTGCCTTATAAAATATTTTTTTGTATCCCTATAATCAATTTTTTTTTTCTTTGAGTGCCATATAATAATTTTTTTTTTATTTAAGTTCCCTATAATAAATAAAAAAGATTGTTGCCCCTATAATGTTGAGGCCATGTGCGGTGCATTGAGAAGCCATATGTACTTCTGGTTTTTTTTTTTTTTCATCGTCTGATGTTTATGAAGCAGCAAAACTTAACGACTTTTCGAGAGGGATTATTTTAAATAGCTCTGAAGTTGCCACATGCACATTCTACCTACAAAAAGTTGTCAAACAATACTTTTTTTGTATGTATGTATGTTTGTATGTATTTATTAGAAGGGAAATTGGGGAGGGGGATAGGGATTCGAGATTTGGACCTCAGCTAGAATGGGGGATCTTGACCAATTTCTTACCATTGATTGAGGCGTCTCCTGATTACCTAGCAATACTTTTCTCGATTCTTTTGTAAATTATTAATGGGCAGGCCCAATCCAGGACCTTATTGTTGTATTATCGACTACAATCTAACTTTATCAATGACGATGCATTGTACATATAAGGGCTAATTAGGCCCAATCATATCTTTAGATTTAAAATTTTTAAAATCAAGTAATTATAAACTGTTGTAAATATTATCTTGTATTATTGAATGACAATTGTAATCATGTAACCCTAATTATAATTACTTTGTATATCCCTTTCTTCCCCTATATATATGGGGCTCTAGTTCATAATAAAATACACAAGTTTATTGGTATCTCTACTTTTCTCTCTTTTTCTATCTAGTTTAAAACACGTTACCAGCACGAATCTCTTCCATATATCAAAATATTAGTTAGAAAGTAATATCATATGCGTCGAAATTAAATTGGTGAAATATAAATTTTTTTTTTATAGTTCTAAAATCAATGGATTTCGAATTTGATTATTCAAACTGATTACTCCAAACTATGTTGCTTTCTGTATACTGGAGTTCAATCAGCCGTCGAATATATCTTTTCAATACGGTTTAGTTCCTTTTCAATTCCCTACTGTGTTGAATCCCAATTCGTTTTAAATCTATGCATATTTATTTTTCAATCAAATCAATCAATCCCAATTTAGTACACATTATCAAATCCAATTTGGAATCTGAATTCTTGTTTCAGTTCCGATAATAATTATTTCAATTCCCATGTCTTTATAGATCATAATTATTTCATTTCAAAATCATTGTAATATGTGATTATATTTTGCAGATTTCATATTCTTTATATTAATGGTCTTTATGTGTTTAATGTATATATTATTATTGATATTACTAATTTGTCATATTGTTGCTCCTGAAGTAGTACAATAATATATTAATATTCCAGAAGAATATTAATTATAAATTTATCAATTACAAACTTATTGATGTTATTGAATTATTATATATGTTGTTACTCCTGAAGTAACACAACATTATATTAATATTCCATAGATTTCTCTATTACAAATATTTATTGTTGTTCATGAAGTAACACAATATTATAATTCAAAAGAATAATTTGTTCTCGCTCCTGAAGTAGGACAATAGTATATATATTAATATTCCAGAAGAATATTAATTATAGATCTGTCAATTACAAGTATTATTGTTATTATTGATTTAAATTGATAATTCATTATGTTGTTACTCCTGAAGTAGTACAAGGAAAAATTAATATTCCAGAAGAATATTAGACATATAATTGTCTATTATAAATAATTTTTTGTTGCTCCTACAGTAGAACAATATTATAATTAATATTTCAGAAGAATATTATTTGCTCATGAAGAGAATAAATGATAATTTTCAATATTTCAGAAGAATACTAATTTATTATTTTTGAAGAATCGAAATAAGTTCGTTAGTGAAAGAAGATATATCTTGTTCCGGAATATTAATTTTTGTTCTAAAAGATATTGAAAATTTGTTATTGTCTCTTTTTACCTATATCAATTATGTTTGTCTATACCAATATGATGCACAAGATCATCCATAAATCTTGGAATCAAAATCAGTAAAGATTGGATAACCACGTTCACGGTTTATTTGTAGTATATCTCTTTGTTTATATTAATCCAATATTCTTGTAATCTTTAGATTTTATCTTTGTCTTACAACACAAGAAATATCATGTATATATAAAATTACGTGCTTGTGAAGAGCAGTATATCACAATTTCAATATTCCAGAAAAATATTGACTCAATGCTTCTGAAGAAGCATAATTTAAAATATGTTTTAAACGAATATAGTGTTGGTATTTTCGAAGAAACACAACCCACATTAGATAAATATTCCAGAAGAATATTTTATCGTCGCTCGTGCAGAGCACAAATATTTTTAGTTCGAAAGGTAGAATAAATCATTAATATCAATATTTCAGAAGAATATTATTTGCTCCTAGAGAGCATAATTTGTTAATATTCCAGAAGAATATTGACTTATTATTTTTGAAGAATCGCAATCTTAGAAATATAATTATTCCAGAAGAATAACTCGTTTTTTTGCTCCTAAGTAGCACAATAGATGTTAATTATTGTTATAATTGAATGAGCTTCGAATCAATATTTCAAAAGAATATTGTGTTATTGCTACGTTTCAATATTCTAGAAAAATATTATTTTATTGCTCATGTGATAAATATTGCACTCTTGTTCTCAAAGAAATTCAAAATTTTGAAATTATTAATAATCCAGAAGATTATTATGATGTAAAATAATATATTATTGTGATGATTCTTGAAGAATCATAATTTTATCTCATATTAAATATTGTAACGGAATATAATTTGCTCGCGAAAAGCCCAATATTATGAGATATGTTATTAATTTGATATTCTGGGACAATATTTTGTTGTTACTCTTGAAGAATATTAACTTTATTTTATGATAAATATTTTCATTTATTATGTTACTTGTTCATAAATAACATAATTTCTTTTTCTGCTCAAAGTAAAAGTTAGTAATCTATTAAGTTTGAATTTCCATAAAAAGTGGTATAGTTGTTCGATCTTATTATATCATTTTAATTATACCAATTTAAAATAAATATTTTTTTGAGTGTATGTTTTACATTAAATAATATAGTACAATATTCCAGAAAAATATTATATCACTATTCTAGAAAAAGAAACAATCTAAGTCAATAGTCCAGCAAAATATTTCAGCATTAGGACTATCTCATTTGAGTTATTTAATAAAATATTCCAGAAGAATATTTCTTTTTTGCTCTTGAAGAAGAAAAATCTTATTTCATATTGAATATTCGAGTTTAATATGTTGAATACGTCGTTGATCCCGCATAAGCACAACATTTTTAACATAATATTATCTGCTCTTGAAGAGTATGATATTACAATTTCAATATTCCAGAAGAATATTGATATATTGATTTTGAATGACCAATAAAAATGTGCTTTCGAAGTAGCATATGTTTCGAATAATATATTATTTGAGTTCATGTTTATCCCTAAAGGAAAATATATAACTAATGTCATAAAGATATTGATTAGTTTGACTACTTGAATGATATATGATTATATAATGTTTAATCATTGAATTATATCTTATATTGAACCAGAAGTTCAATTTGATTTTATTATTTGGCATGACCAGTTGGACCATCACTGGATCAATAATGATGCGAAATTAAAATGGATATTCAATGAAGAACCAGAAGATTCTTCAATTTAATCATATATGTTGTTTGTTCTCTTTTATGAAATTTCTTGACTATCACTAGCTAAAATAGGGATTAAATTCCCTTTATTTCTAAAAATAATTAGGGTCATAAATGGGACCCATCTTCCTCAATGTTGATCATCTAAATATTATTTGTATCTAATAGATTTGATACATATACTAGATAATTGCATGGTGTTCGCATCCTGAAGTTTACAAAATTATCGCTCAAATTTTAAATTATGAGCATAATTTTCAAATTATATAATAAAAAATGCGTCTTGATAATGTTAGTGGACACGAATCTCAACATTTTAATAAGTGTTAGTTGGAATGTCGATAAAAGCTTGAACATTTTTGCTTGTTAAACGCCACCAATTAATTTAATTGAGAACAAAATACTTCCCTTTTTGTTTTGAGAATTCTATTATGCATCATGCCAACATCATAGTTCTCCCTGTTATAATTGGCTTATGGTTAGAGCCTAATTTTTTCATCTAATTCTTTAATAGTGCAATTCATCCACCACAATGCACTGAAATGGAAAATAAATAATGTTAAGAACAATGCGCGTTCTGAACATATATTCCAAATGGGTGATATTTTACAATGCCAAAAAAAAATGATTGTTAATTTTATGGACAATTTTCTCAACATTAGGGGAAAGATTAGTAACTTAAAATCATACACATGCATCATATTATGCTATGTATATATCCTCGCAATTGATAATACGAACCAGAAGTTCGATTGAAAATATGAACGAAATGTTTAAAGATTGCATAATTACAAGATGCAATATCTATAAGAGATTGATAAAATCTCATATATTAGCTACAGATTCTCTATCTCATATAGATATATGATACGCCTAAAGCGTAGCGATATCTGATTCAAATAAAGATCCTCAAATAAATAAAAATAGAGCAAATGATTATGATGGTCTTATTGAGGAGGCATATACTCATGTGAGAGTATTTATTAACATAATTAATTGTAAATATCCAGAAGAGGTTCAAGTATTTGAAAAATTGAAATCTCTATAGTTATGTTTTGTGGGGGGGGGGGGGGGGGTGCGAAGCTAGCCGCATCATAATATGAATAATAGCGAGGATAATAAAAGAAAATATGTCGAAAAAAATCGACATAAAAATAGTTGGCAAAAGTATGCATTCAGGCTAAATTAGACTTACTATAAAACCTAATGTTTTGGAACCTGAAATCCAAATATTTAAAAGTGTAAAGTCAGTAAAATACCCATAGGTATAGTCGTAATACACGACTTGTTGCGCAACGAATGTTTCAAAGATCTGGCACAGATGCAATATTTTATTTTCCTGAAAAATGCATACCAAGTGCCAATAAATAATTATTAGAAATGTAAATACTGAAATATGTTGACTCTAATTACTAGCTTGCGCTCTTTGATGTATCAATGAGTGAGATTAAAAAGGGTAATCAATACCTCGGTACTTTGGGATTGCGGTGAAATAATTAGAGAAAATCTATTTGAAATATAAGAATCATTACCTATCTAAAGTTTCAAGACTTAAATTTGGTGGTAGCAAGTTGACAATTGCAATGTGAAACATATATTATGCCTAAAGTATACAGTACAATCCTTGAAGGATTAAATATATATAAAATATATAGTTCAAGTTTTTAAGAAACTTTTTTGATCAAAATATACAGATACTTTGCGATCTGAATATTTAATATGCCTTGAATAGATTCACTTTGTAATGGAATGTGATTGTCGCATAAAATTATATTTGAAAATTCAAGCAGTTGATTTTCAAAATTCAAATTCATGGTTAATTATTCACCTGAAGTGAATAAATTAATTGTTCATTGAAGTGAATGAGTCACTTCCAGATTTGAGAAATGCATTAATCTCATTGATGAATATTGATTATAGAACATGGCTCGATGCAACATGTTCAAATGGTTGGAAATATTTTATGTTCTTCAAGTTCAAAGGAATAATTGAATTTATATTCGAAGAACAAATAATTTGAGATATATGTCATTTATATATGCTTGGTGAACATATTCGATATTGCACCAATTAACAGTTGAAATAATTTTATGCAATATCCAAATAATTATAATGTTCCCATGAGGGGGAGCTAATATGCGCTACATTCTTTTTCCTTAGTCGATGTTTTGTTCCACAAGGTTTTCCTAACAAGATTTTTAATGAGGTAACTGTCATCAATATCTATTGATATACTATTCTATATGAGACTCCTGAAGAGATCAAGATATGGATGATTCAATAAAGATTAAATTAGGAGGAGTAACTATATGGATATTCAATACAGATTGAATAATGGGGAGTAGTTGTACTCTTTTTCCTTCGTTCAGGTTTTGTCCCTTTGGGTTTTTTTGACAAGGTTTTAATGGGTAGCATCAAAATACTTCAGAGTTTTCAAGAAATTCACTGAAGTAACAATGTAGCTGATTTATCCATTAAAGCACTGTCAACATCTACATACGAGAAATCAGTTCACAAGATTGAGATGCATCGACTCGATGATTTACAAACATCAACACTAGGGGGAGTAGCTGTACTCTTTTTCCTTAGCCAATGTTTTGTCCCATTGAATTTTCCTGACAAGGTTTTAATGAGGCAACATTCATCTTGATACTCCAAGAATAACTGTACTATTTTTCCTTCATTTGATATTTTTTCCCATTGAATTTTTATCAAACAATGTTTTAATGAGGCGTATTTTTTGTAATATGTCATTCAAGGAGGATTGTTGTAAATATTATCTTGTATTAGTGAATGACAATTATACTCCCGTAACCCTAGTTATAATTACTTTGTATATCTCTTTCTTCTCCTATATATATGAGGATCTGGTTCATAATAAAATACACAAATTTATTGATGTCTCTACTTTTCTCTCTTTCTCTCTCTAATTTATAACATAAACTATTTTGTTAAATCAGTTATAAATTTACTAAAACTATATCCATCTTCATCCTCTAACCCGACCCTTTCTTTATAAGCTCTAGAAACATCTTTGCCTCTTCATCCTCCTCCACCTGATCGCATCCTCGTCATAAAACCAGTTTTCGACGAGCACTATCATTATGTTATTAGAGATCTACCTAAGTTTTGTTTCCAAATTCATCCAAGCCCGGTACCACTGAAGCGGATAGTGATAAATTAAAGCCTCACAGTTCTGTCTTTTCCTGTATGCGAGGAAGACCGAGTTACTACAGAAGTATTTTGGAAAATATTTTTCAAGAAAGTAAAATTCAAAGGCAAAATTCATTATCTAATATCTACGCTACTCATTAAACAAATTTATTTATAATTTGATAATATAGAAAAAGAACAAGATCAGTAAACAACTAACAAATTATTTGACCAAAGATGATGAAGAAACGACAACCACAAAGCCCAAAGGGGGACCAAAACTAAGGGAAATATGGGTCCATATTTCTGTTAAAACTGATGTAGGATTCATGACCGACCTGGTGGTTTTTAGGTGGATGTTGCCGGAGATCGGAAATTGCAGACTTGGGGTGAAGATTCTATCAACAAGATTGGTGATATATATTTATGAGTATGTAATCTGTACTAAGGGAGATGGTGGTCCAGAGGTATGGTTATCACCGTGGTTGATTACAAATTACGTTAATATAATTAATTATAACTTACGAATTATATTAGTGTGTTATTAATTCATTAGTTACATTTGTAATTAATTATAAATTGAAATAAAGTTGTAAATATAATTAATCGTAAATTATAATTCATTGCATAATGTAATTAAATTGTAATCACAGTTGTAATTAAGGTAAATGTAAACAATTAAATTTTGTAATTAATTCAATTAATTTCAGCAAAAAACCTGTCATGTTTTAAAAATTTAATAGTTACAATTGTAATTAATTACAAAATCTGATTTGATATTTTGAGACTTTTGTAATAAATTACAAATCATCTCATTGCAATTATTTCAAATCTAAATGTTTGAAAATTGTTATTCATTACAAGATTTAATTACGTTGCAATTGTAATTAATTACAAATTGTAATCCAATGCAAAATGTAAATTTTAATTAATTATTATTTATGACTAATTCAATTAATTTCAAAAGAAAAATAAAATTTCGATTGACTTGTAATATACAATTAAGTTACAATAGTAATTAATTGGTTGCAATTGTAATTCATTACAAATATGAAATTAAGTTGCAATTGTAATTAATAATGTGTTTGGAAAATCTTAATTATAATCAACACAATTTTCAATATCACTTTTTAACAATACATCTTTCCTCTCTTCAATTTTTAACCATACATCTTACCTAGAAAACATAAATAATATCAATCATTACATGTTATAACATATGCCGAAGTTACAATTGTAAATAATAACAATTTGTAAATCTCAAAAAGAAAATAAAATTTTAAGTAACTTGTAATATATATGTAATTAACTACAAAATTGAAATTAAATTGCAATTGTAATTCATTACATAATTTAATTAATTACAAATTCTAACTTATTGTAGAATGTAATTAAGTTGCAATTGTAATTAATTACAATTTGTACATAATTTAATTAATTTTAAAAAATTGAAATCTTGAGCTTTTTTTTTTTACAATTAACTTGCAATTAAAATTAATTAAAATTTTAACAAATCAAATAATTTAAGCAATTAAATATGTCCTATTTTGCAAATTTATTAGTTGCTATTATAATTAATTGTAAAATTTGTTGGGAAAAATATCAATTTCTCACCCACATCTCTCTGATACCAATTTTGGGATAATTAATCAATTTTCCAAACATATCACATAGCAGAACAACATAAACCAAAATAATAGACAAAGAGAAAAAGAACAAGAATTTAACGTGACTTAGCTGATCGCTGACAACTACGGGAGAAGAACACTTTTATTGATAATGAAAGAAACTCACTCATACAATTTTTTCTCTCATTCTCACAATTTCTCCCTACCCAAATTAAAACTAGAAGAACAACTCACGCAGTACCTCCACTCGTACCGTTTCCTTCCAGTTCATCATGCCAACAATTTATCCCTTCGACAATGAATTCACTACTACAGTCAATTCTCCATTACTGCCTGTGTACAATCCATCTCGAGAACACAAAGCACAAGAACACACAACATGCACCCCGATAGTCTTTTTGGTCTCTCTATCGCGTGCCATTAATGCCATGGTAGACGAATCTCACTCTCTACCCATATGTACACTCCACCACAACAATGTCATCAATACCATAGTAGACGAATCTCATTCTTTATCCATGTATACTCCAATACAACAAAACAAAACATCACTCATCAACCTGCGTGCCTCGCCTTCTTTTCCGCTCTCATTTTTCTCTCTTGGTCGTCTTTTCTCTCTCAGGTCAATGTTTTGGCTACTCCCTTTTTTTCAGCTCCAGATCATCTCCATATATAATAAAATATGTCCAAAAACTTGCCTAATTATAATTGGATTCCCTTATTTTTTTTCCTTGTATAATAATACCAAAAGAATTTTATTCATTTTCCAAATGGTATTATTATATATACAAAGAAAATAATCACAATCAAATATGACGACTTTTTTTTTTCTTGTAAAACAAGAATTCTTTATTCCATAATATTTTGGGTCAAAAATCTAACAATCTCCATCTTGACCCAAAAACCTTCATCACATCTTCAATTAATTGTAGTGGACATAATCAAATTAAATGCTTCTCAACTTGACTTTGCAATTTGACTTCTTCACACTCCAATCTTCAATTCATTTTTAATCACTAGCTCCAACACCAAGATTGACCATTTCATAAATCCTTAATGACAATAAAAGACTCGTCTGCATGACTCGATCACCATAGCTCCATATCTACATGACTCGATCACTGCAACTACACCTCAGTTTGCTAGTCGATGTGACTCGATCACCACAACTCATTTGTATGACTCGATCACCATCACAAGTCCACCTCGGGGTTAGTGCTCTACCTTAAATATATACATGCCATCCACAATATCCCAGCGCCTGAACCCTTTAGCTTTGATACCACTGTTGGGAAAATTATCAATTTCTCACCCACATCTCTCTGATACAAAATTTGGGATAATTAATCAATTTTCCAAATATATCGCACAGCGGAACAACATAAACCAAAATAATAGACAAAGAGAAAAAGAACAAGAATTTAACGTGGCTTAGCTGACCGCTGACAACCACGGGAGAAGAACATTTTTATTGATAATGAAATAAACTCACTTATACAATTTTTTCTCTCATTCTCACAACTTCTCCCTACCCAAAATAAAACTAGAAGAACAACGCACGCAGTACCTCCACTCGTACTGTTTCCTTCCAGTTCATCACGCCAACAATTTATCCCTTCGACAATGAATTCACCACGACAGTCAATTCTCAATTACTGCCCCGTGTGCAATTCATCTCGAGAACACAAAGCACAAGAACACACAACATGCACCCCGATAATCTCTTTGATCTCTCTATCGTGTGTCATTAACGCCGTGGTAGACGAATCTCATTCTCTACCCATGTGTACTGATGAGATTCGAAGCGCTGAAGAAAATCCGGAAAGTTCCGAACTTAGGTTGTGGATGGACGGTGGAATCATGACCCGATATTCACGACGTGATGGCTTGACGATGCGGAATAAAGAACCACGACTTTCGAAATGCCACAAGGATTTTCCCAATCTCCCTGATAAGTTTCTGATTTTGAACACCACAAGATAATCAATCTTGATAAGTTCAGGTTTGTAATGTGAATACACACATTAAACAATTGGAAAACATTCAATCTCTTTTTATTCCATAATCAAAGTCTGATTACAATGAATGGAAAAAACGTATAAATAAGAAAACAAAAACCCTAGATGCTAATGGGCTCAAAATAGACTCCTAATTGACCTAAAATACTAAAATAGGAAAAGGAAATAAAATATGCAAAATTCTGGAAAATCTGACCCGTCGCCTAGTTACGACCGTAAATATCAGGCTTACGGGCGTAAGCCCTTCTCTGGTCCAAAGTTGATACAGCTGTTACGGTCGTGACGAATTTGTTTACGGCCGTAAGTCATGTTCTACCCAAAATTGCAATAGCTGCGTTACGGCAGTAATTGCAAAGGTTACGGCCGTAAAAGGCCTGCTACTTTTCAACACGGTTTGATCTTCAAAACTCGTCGAACCTGTTGAATTCTTGTTTTGGCTTGAATATTTAATTTTTCCCGTCAAGCCTGCTATAACTCCGATTATCGGGATTCTGGATCACATCATACCCTCCTTCTTTAGGATGCTTCGTCCCGAATCATAGCTTTGCTCATCAATGCAACTGCTCCGCCTGGATCAAACGGAAAATTTCTGCTTCCATGCCATGAGTTCAATAAATTGGGATCCTTTGATTGGAAAACATGGAAGAGATGGAACTTGAACTTCCTCTGCCATATGTAGTGTGGTTGAAGCTCCCAAACGTAATTAACCTGCAAAAAAGATTTAAACTAAATGCAGAGGGACATGTTAGCTTCATGAGGTAGAAGGTATGGATCCTTGTATTCATGATAAACCACCACCAACTCCACTTCTTGAACCACGAGACTCTTCTCTTCGCCTCTTTTCTCTTTTGCAACTTCTTGTTCAAATTTTTCATCTTCAAACTCAACCACATCTCCTAACTCCACACTTTTATCACCATGCTCGTGCACTACCTCATCACTACCCAAATGTGGATCTTCCAATTCAACGCTCAAATCTTGAACTTCCACCTCAACTCCCAATTCGTTCCCCTCATTATCAACAATTTCATTCTTAATCATTTCCTCGCTACCCAACTCCACCTATTTTGGAGTTTGTTTATTTGTTTTTAATTTCAACTCTCCCTCTTTCTTATCAATATCCTTATTCCCACGATGCCTCCTATTACACCACTTTTCACTCTCTTTCCTTACCCTCTGTGAATCTTCTAGTGCTTTCTCTAATGTCAACCCATATAGTACGCATGTTTTCCCTTTCTTAAGGAATTGATATATGTGCATACTCTTATCATAAACAGCCTCCCTCCTACGTTTCCAAGGTTTTCCCAATAAAATATGATAAGATTTCAATGGCACTACATCACATCATACATCCTCACTATACCTTCCCTGGGTGACAGGCACTAGAACTTATTTGGTTACTTTGAAATTCTCAAACTCCCTCATCCACGTCATCCTATAAGGTTTATAGTGTAGTTCTAAGGGCAATCCTAATTTTTCAACCACGGTGCTACTAACGAAATTAGTAAAGCACTTTCTATCAATCGCCAAACTACACCCCTTATGATCCACATAACATCTAGTTTGGAATAAAAAGCCCGGATCATATTCCATTCCTTATGTTGCGTTAAAAAAAATTCAAGAATGAAGAGGATTTATACATCAAATAGCAAGAACGACTTTTATTGACTTGGAAGGAAATGAATACCAAGACTTTTAAAGAAACTCAAGAAAGTGGTTCTTGAATTTGGAATAACTCTTTTTTTTTTTTGTTGAATAATGAATTTTCAGAATTAAATAAAAAAGTAAATAATAATAATAATAATAATTCTTTAATAAATCTGAAAATTCGACACGAATGCAACAAAACAAACGGAACAGGATTTTGATAAGAATCGAATAAAACAAATACCTTTGAATTTTTGTTGGATTTTTTTATTGATCAAAAACTGAAAATTTTTACTGACACGAAGAACAAGAGAACTCAAAAAAAAACTGAAAACAAAACACTCAACAAGATATGGATGATTTTTATGGAACTCGATGATAAACATAAAAATCAAATTGGATAGAAAAACCTGAATTCAGAGTCCAACTTTGATACCAGATGATGAGATTCGAAATGCGGAAGAAACGCCGGAAAGTTCCGAACTCAGGTTGTGGATGGACGGTGGAATCATAACCCGATATTCACGACGCGATGGCTCGACGATGCGGAATAAAGAACCACAACTTTCGAAACGCCACAAGGATTTGCCCAATCTCCCTGATGAGTTTCTGATTTTGAACGCCAAAAATACTCTCGCGAATATTTGATAAGTTCTGGATGAACGTCACAAGATAATCAATCTTGATAAGTTCGGGTTTGTAATGTGAATCCACACATTAAACAATTGAAAAACATTCAATCTTTTTTTATTCCATAATCAAAGTCTGATTACAATGAATGGAAAAAACGTATAAATAAGAAAACAAAAACCCTAGACGCTAATGGGCTCAAAATTGACTCCTAATTGACCTAAAATACTAAAATAGGAAAAGGAAATAAAATATGCGAAATTCTGGAAAAATCTGATCTGCCGCCTATTTACGGCCGTAAATATCAGGCTTACGGCCGTAAGCCCTTCTCTGGTCCAAAGTTGATACAGCTGTTACGGCCGTAACGAATTTGTTTACGGCCGTAAGTCATATTCTGCCCAAAATTGCAATAGTTGCGTTACGGCCGTAATTCCAAAGCTTACGACCGTAAAAAGTCTGCTGCTTTTCGACATGGTTTGATCTTCAAACCTCGTCGAACCTATTAAATTCTTGTTTTGGCTTGAATATTTAAATTTTTCCGTCAAACCTGCTATGACTCCGATTATCGGGATTCTGGATCACATCATGTACACTCCATCACAACAATGTCATCAATACCATGGTAAACGAATCTCATTCTCTATCATGTATATTCCAACACAACAAAACACAATACAACAAAACAAAACAAAACATCACTCATCAATGCGCATGCCCGAAGGCACGCGCCTTCTTTTCCGCTCTCATTTTTCTCTCTTGCTTGTCTTTTCTCTCTCACGTCAATCTTTTGGCTACTCCCTTTTTTTCAACTCCAGATCATCTCCATATATAATAAAATATGTCCAAAAACTTACCTAATTATAATTGGATTCTCTTATTCTTTTCCTTATATAATAATACCAAAAGTATTTTATTCCTTTTTCAAATGGTATTATTATATATACAAAGAAAATAATCACAATCAAATATAACGGCTTTTTTCTTTTCTTGTAAAACAAGAATTCTTTATTCCATAATATTTTGGGTAAAAAACCCAACCAAATTGAAATTAAGTTATAACTATAATTAATTACAAACTAAACTAGTGGATGTTCGGGTGCCTATTTATGTAAAATATCTGAGATTGACGGTTGTCAACGTGAATAATCTTGTTGAAATAGAAACGATCGAATCAACGTATGTGCTGGTGGGAGAAGTGATGACCACAGTCACTAACGACTTATCAAAATGAGTTGAAGAACTGATGATGGATACCTTGAGATTAGTGATTGACAGAATGCATTTGCTTGGTAGTTCTCAAATCTCAGTGTCACCCACTAGCTCAAGAAAGGGACCAATTGCTAATGGCAGTGTTAAGGTGGAAACTTCCTTTCGGTGTGAGGACAAATTCCGTCCTAGGAGTGTGTAATATTTATGCACCCGTAGAGATTCATTGTTGATACTGATTGTTTCTTCTTCTTCCTCCATCCATATTTTACCAGATTTTGATAATATGTTTTATATTATTGTAATACTTTTAAAATATCTAATATTTAAAAATAGACTCATTAAAGTTTTGTATTTGTGTAGTTAACCCCACGTATAAGATGCGGAATGCTGACTGATATACCATAGTTGAAATACGTCCTAGCAACACCATTGGAACATCACTTCGTAATGAATCAAAGTGTGAAAAAAAATAAAAAAAAAATGAATAAAAAAAAAAAAATCCTAATTTACAAGTACTGTAAATGTGATCCGTTTGCTAGAATCAAGGGATCTTTTTGTAGAAACATCAGAGAACAATCGTCATTATTTATGGGTTTTCCGCTCCTCGCTGCTCCTTCCACACCTCTAAATATCTGGTGCCATATACAATTTGAATGTTAGCAGCAAGCATCTGATCATGGTTTCATAAACTCAATCACATCAGATCTCTCTTTTATTATGAAGGAAAAGCATGGAAAGCTTGATACAAATGCTTCTTTTCTACCCACTCAGCCCCACCCCGCAACCAAAAAGAAGACGACGAAACTGTGTGCTGTACAGATTTGCACCATTTATTTACATTTTGAAAACAAGACTTCTTTCCCATTTCTGGGGTTGGTAAGGTATGGCACCAACAACTTTAACAGCTTGAGGGAGTGGCAACTCCTCCTCGTTGTTCGGGACCTTCTCACGCCAAACGAAATCATTCTCATGCTCGAATTTTCGTAGTAGTCCAGTCAAATCATCTATAACCCCTACAAATACTAATCTCCATGACTCTTCCTTTGGCATGCTCTTTGCATTTGCTAAGGCCTGACGAAGAACTCCAACTGCGATGCCAATTTTACCGTCATTGCTTAAGCCTTCTGCTAGGTACTTGTAACTCTTCAACTCATGTAATGTTTTGCAGCATGAAAGAAAATCCTGTATTGAGCACAACAGGATAATTCAGATGGCATTTTAATTCTCTGTAAAATCAAACTTCTCAAAGAAAGCTAATGATGGTGGTGAAAAGGGAACATTAATCTTTACAAGTTCTATGAAAGGATCTTGTTGTGCTATGCGCTTAAAGGTAACCATTCACGCCGACAACAAGTGCATAAAGGTTAAAAAGGATGTTTAAACGTCGATGTTGTACTTAGTCTATGTGATGTTAGATATAAAAGATATACCTCAAAGCCTGAAAAACTTAGGGATCTATTTAAAAAACCAGAACTTCATTAAACAAACATCTTACTTTCAAAATTTACCGCATCACTAATTTCAGCAAAATAAGAGTTTTCATTTGATCACGAGGGTCATAAGCTAGGTGCAAGGCTTGCATTGAATTTTAAGTTTTCATTTTAAATTGCTCAATGTCAACCATTTCCTCCCCATCTTCCTCTTTTGCTCACCAAACATACATGTCTCTAATTAAGCCTCTGTTTGGAAAGAATTTATAAACAGATTAATTTATAAGTATACACAAAGAATTTATTTATTTTTTTTGTGAGGAAAGGGGGATCAAGAAGTTAATTAATATTATTTGCTTTACAATATAAACGTACCGTAAGATGAGATGAAATATCTTTGCACTGTTCGGTTGCAGATTGCAAGACTATCATTGCTTCAAGCAGAAACTCTTTAACACCATAGTGCAATTTTGTCAAGAGACCTCCAGTATTACCTTTTTCTTCAGCCTTCTTTACAGTAACAGCCTAAAAAGTTTCAAGAAAAAGTAATCAAATATCAAAAAGAAGGAAATAGAACTCATTAACATTAAGAATTCTCAAGCAGTTAGCATAACTGACAATAACAAGCTGTCAATATTGAAACAGGACGTCGTGTATTTGATGATTCTGTAAGGAAAAATTCACAATGAGTTATACACGAACCTGGGCATCTGCCAAGCAAATAAGGCTCATAACAGAAGACACACAAGAAGTTGCTTCGGGGGGCCTTTCTGGGGGCAATGCAGTCTGTAAACGGGGAACAACTTGATGAGCTAAATAATGGTACACGCCAGAAGCTTTTCTGAAGAGGGTGGCAGATTGTACCAAATCTACAATAATGAACAAGAATAAGTAGAAGTAATATGAAGTATGTATGGAAAAAGGACTTGTGAAAATTTGTGCTTACTTGTTGGTACAACTTCTAGAGCTTGTTCTCGAAGCATTGCACCATAAAGGAAAAGGTTCATTCCTAGCTCAAAGTGTAAATCATTAACCTGATAGAACTTTGGACCATTAAGGTGAAAAATAGATGATGAAGCAAGGCCACTGGTCCATTTTATTTTCAGGTCCGAAATCCAGCAAGTCATATGTTGATTGTTGCTCAACAGATTGACATGGTGTACCAGATTTTCTAATAAAGGTAAATAATTTTCCAATTTCTGGATGTCCTGGGAGAGTGAGTTACAAAGAAGAAAACAAAATGAAATCTTCTAACATATTCTGCCATTGTGCTTCGCGCAAAAATAATATTAACAATGCAGGCAGTTTACTCTAATCAGATGCAGAAAACATATATGAATAACACAATTGTTTACAAGCCCTTCTCTAGAAGTAGAAACATCCTCCTCACCTGTTCACAACGTGATGTTAGTCCTCCAGACATTTCCCGTGCAATAGCCTCTGTAAGGAAGCTGTTCTCATTAGTGGACTCCTCGACTGCTTTACGCTTGGAACTCAACTCCTTAAGCTGCTCAAGCGAGCCAGAATCGCGCACCGAAAGAACATTTTGATACACAATCTATCAATCCAAATATGTTACTATTAATCATATAACGCAACAAAGATAAGTAATACAGTCATTTTACCAGTATAACTCAGAGCAACGTATTTACCACAATAACCAAAAAGTTGGGAACTATGAAGTGACACACAGCACAATATAAACAAAAATGTCATTGCTCAAATTTTATAGCGGAATAAGAATTCTTGGTGGAATTACAAAGATTTCATTCAAATTTGAATTAATAAACAAACACAGGGTCAAAGATTTGAAATATAGCAACCCCTTAGGCCTTATGTACTTCCATTAAGAAATATATCTAAATTCAAACACGAAAGCCTGAGACAATACAAAATTACTCACTCAAAGAATTCAAAATTCTTTCTTAAACTGAAAGCATCAAGAAATATACATATAAAGATGTAAAGAAACAGCACATACCTGCTTGGTTTTGAGCTTTGAAAGGCCTGGATAACTTATCATCATCTTCACTTACTAATACCCACATGGGGGACAAAACCAACGTCAAATCAAAGTCTTCTCTTTTCTTCTGATACAGTTATACTGAAGATCTAATCATTTATGTGAACTCCAATCTGGGTTTGTCCCCATAGTTAAACAGTGAAGAATGGTAGAAGTTAGATACGCATCCATCTGGAAATTGATTCACAATTACTATTATACTGCTGAAATCTGCGAATCGCCGTGATACCAATCTCAATCTTAATATATATATAAATAAAAATTAATATTGGTCGTTTTCCACGTAGCGTTTACAAACGAGTAATGTTTCTTGGTTTCCTTATCGACTAAGAATTATTAGGCGTTGGAAGTTGAGAATTTTAAGATGAGAGAGTTAAGTTGGCCCCTTATTTGGGCCCCTGGGCCCATTACCTTTTTATACAGAGGAAATTGTATCCACACGTTCATTTCAATTCAAAAATCAAATTTACATCTTATTTGTTCAAATATCATGTTGTAATAGAAATTTAAATATATAATAATAATAATAATTAAAAATAAATAAATAAATAAATCAAATGAATCTAAACTCTAGTAACCTACCCACGCCTACCGGATGAAATCAAGTTTTCAGATTGCCTCTCTCTCTCTCTCTCTCTCTCTCTCTCTCTCTCTCTCTCTCTCGTGGTGGTGATGGTGTGGGTGCGGTTGCGGTGGTAAGGTAATGGTCGTGCTTGCTGCGATGGTTGTGGTTGCTGCGGATGTACGTAACGGTGTAGTTGCGGTTTGGTTGAGGATGATGCGGTATTCGTGGTGGGTATACAACAGTGGTGGTGGTGGTGTTCGTACAGGTGGTATTGGCGAGTGGGTGTATGTGTCTATGGTCGCGATGGATTTGCAGCAGCACCCATTTCCTCCTGTCTTTTTCTTCTGTTAATGGTCGATAGAGGTGGCGAATAATGGGGACGATGACTAGTGAGGGCGACGGAGCTGTAGAGGCCATTTTCATAGATCTGCTATGAGCTTGGTCGAGGGGTCATGGGGTAGCGGGTGGTGGCATGCGGGGGTGAAGATGATAGATCTGATGCGGCGATAGCGTTCTTAGGTGGTGCTGGTGGTGTGAGGTGGAGGTGGTGTTAGTGTAGGATCGGTCGGCGGCGGCAACTGTTGCGGTGGCGGAGGTGTTGACTGCGGGTGTTGGTGGTCGGGAAAGGGTAGAGTAGGGTGGCCTGGTGGGGATGGGCAGGGTGGGTGATGCAAACCACGTAGCAATTGTAGCTACGCAACCCACAAAATATTGAAATCGACCCAAGGACGCCAAGAAACCACGATTTAAGGATCCAATTAAAATTAATTGAACCATGCAACCAATAAAATCACAGGGATATATTGACCTCTTGATCACAAGCAATATTAATTCTCACCGAGATTTGAACAAACAAGAATAACACGCAAGTTCGGAATTTATTCAATGAAGAATAAGCCTGTGAAAGCAAAATAACCTCTCAATAATTATTATCAAAGTTGTGTTAGTAATAATGAAAATTACATCCCTATAAATAGGGCCAAAACCTGGCTTAGGAGTTTTAATTATACTAAGAAAGAAATACCTAAAAATAAGGAAATAAATAAAAATTAAGATTTACGCGTTTTAGGCGTTACGGCCGTAACTACTTTATTTACGGCCGTAAATATCTTATTGCTTAACCATTACGATCGTGAGACATATTTTTACTGCTGTAAGTCTTAATTTCTGAAAATCTTGTTTTCAGCCCGAGGCTTCATTACGGCCGTGACATTGTGGTTTACGGCCGTAAGTCCAACTTCCTTCAAAATCTCAGTTTTCATCAGTGGGCTCGTTACGGCCGTGAGTAGTGTAGGTTACGGCTGTAAATTTGAGATTTTACAATTTTCTTCGACGCATTGAATGAGGTTGATCCACTCGTCGTTTTGGTTCGGTCCCAACATGGAACTTGCTTCTTTTGATGACACGAACATTGTTTTGGCCATTGTTTCTTGTACGAGCTTGTCCATTGCTTCATTGGCCCTCTTTGTTTGCAATCGAGTCATCGGTCCTCCTTTGATCATCAACGGATCTTTGTGCGGGCTTGTGTTCGTATTCTGGATCACATCATCCCCTCACTCTTCGAAAGGATTCGACCTCGAATCTGTACCTGCATCAAACAGAGATAGATCAGAAACATTAAATGAAGCCAAAACATTATACTCACCAGGAAGATCTAATTTATAGGCATTGTTGTTGATCATTTCAATCACTTGGAATGGACCCTCTCCTCGCGATTGTAACTTTGATTTGCGTTGTTCTGGAAATCGCTCCTTCCTCAAGTGTACCAAACCCAATCACCGGGTTCAAATATGACGTCTTTTCTTCCTTTGTTAGCCTGCGATGCATAATGTTCATTTTTCTTTTCAATTTCCAACCTCACCTTGTCGTGGAGTGATTTAACCATCTCAGCCTTTTTCTTTCCATCTAAACTACTACGTTCATTCACAGGCAAATGAATTAAATCCAATGGTGTTAGCGGATTAAAACCATAAACAATTTCAAATGGTAAACAAGAAGTAGTAGAATGTATAACCCTATTATATGCAAATTCAATAAATGGTAAACACTCTTCCCAATTTTTCAGATTTTTATTGATTATGGTGCGCAACAATTGAATCATTGTCCTATTTACTACCTCGGTTTGTCCATCGGTCTTTGGGTGACAAGTTGTAGAGAAAAGTAGTTTTGTTCCTAGTTTGTTCCACAAGACTCTCCAAAAATGACTAAGGAATTTAACATCCCTATCCGAGACTATACTCTTAGGAACCCCATGTAAGCGCACGACTTCCTTAAAGAAAATATCAGCTATGTTGGTAGCATCATCAGTTTTGTGGCATGGTATGAAATGTGTCATTTTACTAAAGCGATCTACTACCACAAAAATAGAATATCTTCCCTTCTTAGTTCTAGGTAATCCCAAAACAAAATCCATAGAGATATCGACCCAAGGTTCACTAGGGACGGGTAAAGGCATATATAATCCATGGGGTTTAATTCTAGATTTTGCCTTCTTGCAAGTAATGCATCTACTACAAACCCGAACAACATCAATCTTCATCTTAGGCCAATAGAAATGTTCACTTAGGATTTCGATGGTCTTTTTAACCCCAAAATGACCCATTAAACCTCCACTATGGGCCTCTCTCACAAGTAATTCCCTCATTGAACAACTAGGGACATACAATTTATTTTTCCGAAATAAATAATCATCATGTTTAAAGAACGTATCCACAGCTCCTTTACCACATTATTCATAAATATTATAAAAGTCCAGATCATTAGCATACATGTCCTTAATGTATTCAAATCCAAGCAATTTAGCATTCAAAGAATTTAAAAGAACATACCTTCGAGACAATGCATCTGCCACCACATTTTCCTTACCTTGTTTGTACCAGATGACATAGGAAAATGTTTCGATGAACTCTACCCACCTTGCATGTCTCTTACTCAGCTTAGCTTGACCCCTCAAATGCTTCAAGGATTCATGATCAATGTGTATCACGAACTCCCGTGGCCACAAGTAATGTTGCCATGTCTCCAAAGCGCGCACAAGTGAGTACAACTCCTTGTCATATGTGGGATAATTAAGTACAGCCCCCTTTAGCTTTTCACTAAAATAGGCTACTAGCCTTCGATCCTGCATTAAAACAGCTCCAATGCCTAACCCTGAGGCATCACATTCAATCTCAAAAGTTTTGTCAAAGTTAGGAAGTGATAAGACCGGTGCTTTACACAACATATTTTTGATAGTATCAAATGCATGCTCCTGTTCTACACTCCATTTAAACCCTACACTTTTTTTGACAATTTATGTGAGTGGTGCGGCAATTGTACTAAAATCTTTAACAAAGCGCCTATAAAAACTAGCCAAGCCATGAAAACTTCTAACCTCAGTTATGCTTTTAGGTGTTGGCCATTCTTTAATAACTTTGACTTTTTCTTCATCTACTTCTATCACTTTAGCACTAACCACATAGCCAAGAAACACAACTTTTTCCATGCAAAAATTACACTTTTTAAAAGTAGCAAAAAGTTGCTCTTGCCTCAAAACCACAAGCATACACCTAACATGCTCCACATGCTCATTCAATGTTTAACTATATATCAAGATATCATCGAAGTAAACTACAACGAATTTACCTATAAATGTATATAAAACATGATTCATTAAACGCATAAAGGTGCCAGGTGCATTAGTAAGTCCAAACGGCATAACTAACCATTCATATAAGCCATATTTAGTTTTAAAAGCAGTTTTCCACTCATCTCCTTCCTTCATTCGAATTTGATGATAACCACTCTTAAGATCAATTTTACTAAATATGCGACTTAATAAATTTTGTGACCTACAAAATTTGATATTTGTTACATATAAATAAGTTGCGACTTAATAAATTTGTAAATTGTGACTGAAAAATAAGTTGTGACTAAAAATTGTAAAAATTGTGACTAAAAAATTCAAGATTTGTGACCGAGAAAAAGTTAAAATTTCCTGATTTGTGAAGAAAAAAGAGATATATACACACAAACAAAAGAGAGCAGAATTCTAATTCAAGGGAGAGAATAAAGAGAAGCAGTAGCAGCCAAGGGGAATTCATTTTGAGGAGGAGAGGAGGCTATATATTTGGTTAGAGGGGGTATCAAATTAAGAAGATACCCACAAACAAGGAGAGTCGACTGCTTGGGAAATAGAGAGGATAGACACAGCTGGTTGGAAAACAAAGGCAAGATACATACACATAGAAGTCGGCTGTGCAAGAGGTGGATATGGTTGGGGACCGAAAATTGGAAGATGGAGGCGATGCTAATTTTTCTACTCTTCAAACTCCGGGTTTTGTTTACATTTCTTTTATTGCTTTTTCTCCCAAAAACATGAGTAGATAAGGGATTGACGATGTAGATTTAATGTTTTTAGTTTAATTTTTAATTCTCAAGTTGGTGTTTTGATGTTCATGTATTGATTTTATGACTACTTTTAATGCTTGAGTTCCTTGATCATCAATTCATGATTTAATGATTGTTTTCACAATTCGAGAATTGAGTTAACAATTAGATCACGTAATAAAATTCGACAATTTCAAAAAAAAAGATAGAGATATGAATTTGTGGTTGCTTGTAGTCATTTATGAATTTCTTGGTAATTTAATGCATTTAGCTAAGGAGAACTATGATCCACTGTAGATATACATGGTTTGTTAGCCCAAGAGTAACCAACCAAGAGGGGGGTGAATTGGTTTATAAAACTTTTTCGATAAATAATCTCAAATTTAAAAACCAATAGGTACAAGTATGAATACTTAATGTTGTAAGTAACTCAACTATATATGTAGTGTGCTATAAAAGTGTAAACTTAATTGATAAAGCAAGTATAGCACTTAGAGATAAAGTTGAACACTATAAATTGAAGGAATAAAGTAAGTGCAATGTAGGTAAGTAAAAGGGATAAGAGGATGCAAACGCGATTTATAGAGGTCCAATTAACCAACGTGATCTACGTCCTCTGATACCAAGCTCTCCGTCACGAGTAAGGCTAAATCCACTATATTGCTAACTTACAACAAGGAGTACAAAATCCTTAAGTGACTTACAACAAGGGGCACTTACCCTTAAGTGACTTACAACAAGGAGCACTTACCCTTAAGTGACTTACAACAATGAGCACTTATCCTTAGGGGACTTACAAAAAGGAGCACCTACCCTTAATCAACAATCGAGTTTTCACAAGGCTCTCGAAACCATAAGATATAATAAATTGAATTTACAATTGAAATAACTCTCTTGACAAATGATATACTCAAATTAAGTACCGAGAGAGTTAGACTAACACTTCAATAGATAGCAATGAATGAAGCTCGAGTGTTAGAGAAAAACTTTGATGCAAATGATAATGAAAAGTTCAATGCAATTAAACAAAGTTTTTCAAATAATCTCTTGTTAAAATATTGAATCAAATTAAGTACCAAGAGATGCCACACTTGAATAATTAACAATAAGTTAAGCTCAAAGTGTTTAGGCAATGGAATTTTGATGAATCAAATGATAATGAAAAATGTAGCACAAATAATCAAAGTTCCTTAATTGGAATTTCTCTCTTTTAAAATATTAAAATAAGTTTTAAACAAAGAGAGACTTACACTTCAATTCCAATATATAATGTGAAGATGTTGAAGAAGTTTATACAATGTAAATCAAGAATCTTCACAAAAACTTTCTTTCAAAAACTTTGATGAATTTTGATAAAACAAAGTTTGGATCAATCAATTTTTCTAAACAAAATAGATGAATATAAATCAAGTAAGAACAACGAATTTCACAAGAAAGCTTTTCTAAAATCTCCTCTTAGTTTGTTAAAAAAGAATGTAAGAGAAAAATGCTTATTTATAGGTGAAAAACAAGCCCTCAGCAACTTTCGGTTAACCAAATCTGGAGTTTCGATCGACCGAAATATGCATATAGCCGTTACACATTTTCAACCATTAGACTTTCGGTTGACAAAACTTTCGGTCGACTGGAAACTTTCGGTTGACCAAAATGATAGGATTTTGGAAATTGCATTTTACATCAAAATATTTATTTTTCAAAATCTAATTCATTTTATTGTCAAAAATATTTTTATGCAAGTGATGAAATTTTCAAGTATGTGTCTTGATGCATAAAAATCATTTTCGAGCTCGTTGGATTTCATTGCTAAAGATTGAGAGTGTTATACCTTTACATAGGTTGAAACAACTCTTGAACTTGAAATCTAATCTTGTATGCTTGAATTCTTGATCTTCATGTTATGCTTTCCTACTAGAATCTTGATCTTGAATATCTTTGATTCTTTCTTGATCTTCCTTGCGTCTCATGTGCTTGATCATATGATTTATATCTTTGAGAGACGATTTGAACATTGAGTGCTTTGAATATTTAGCATTACATGAAACACTTGAAGCAAACTTGTTAATAACACAATATATTCTTCTTTGTTATGATCAAAACAATAAGGTTAAGTTAACCATGGGTCAACATGGTTGACTTAGTCAAATAGGCCTAATTTGAACTCGAGAGAGGTAAATTAAGTACAAGCCTGAATTCGACCAAATGCAATTTTAGAAAACAACTTGAGATGAGAAATTAAGTTAGAACATTATTTTGAAATCATTAGTCTTGATATTCATTTAATTGTTAGAAATCCCACCACTTTACGTCTTTCTTTTGGTAGTTAGTTTTAGTTTTAAATTTTTATTTTTATTTTAATTGAGTTGTTTGTTTCATTAATCTCTCATTTTATTGTCTTTTTGGATTTTCTTACAATTTATTTTATTATTTAGTTTCTCTTAGTCTAGGAATTCTCTTGATCAAAGTAAATCGATAGCAAATAAATAGTGCTCGTGGGATCGACAACCCGAACTCAAAAATCCACTTTACTACTTGTTAACGATATCGTGTACTTGTGATTTCACACCAATACAATGTTACACAAATCTTAACTCAATTCACTCTTGATGTGTGTGTGTGTGTGTGTGTGTGTGTACCTGCGTAGTCAACTCAATCATTCTAATGCGCTTAATAGGTGACCGTCCGACCCTTAGTGGTCAAATTTTTTTCGTTCGCTCTCGTAGTTCCCTCTCATGGGATGCACTTCCCCCGAACTTGTTATTTTCACTTTAAACACGATATAATTTCTAAGTTCAATTCTATATCACTATTCATTTCCCGCTCAAATTTTATTTTGAGTGCCCTAACCTTAAAATATTCACTGGGCAACTCAAACCCACTATCCATCTAAATCCCGTTAATGCAACTATTAACTACACACAATCTTCATGTAGTACCTCTCTCCATTAAGCCTTTAGAAGACCCATGTAATGAGTTTTAGGTCGGTGGCTCTCAAGTCAGATGTCTTTAGGGCACCACGTATAGAAACAACCCTAGGGGATTAATGACTCGAGTCAACTAGACACCGAAGGAAGGTGTCAGATTTATGCAATTTCTTAACAATAAATTTTTATCTTTTATTTTCAAATAAATCTAAAACTTTACTGGCATAAAGACTAAGTCTAAGACTAAGGTGTGCGTAGTTCGTATCACTTACTGCACTAAGAACACCGACTAAGAAAATGCTGAGTTGATAAACTAGTCACTTGGAACCGGATTCGGACGTGCCTTAGTTTAGTTCTAGGTGTGTATTCCGAGGTTCTCTATGAATCAGTTCTAAAGTAGCACTCGACGAAAAATCAAACAAAGGAAACTAGGATATGACTTTTCTTCGCATCGAGAATTTGAATGACTTTATTGTAGCTCTTCCACACTATTATCAATCAATCTAGTTCCTTATTCGGGGGGGGGGGGAGTGAAAGCTTTTCTTTTAAGACTAGTACCACAGTTTAAGTCCAATCCGTTATTTGACGAAAGATTCTCTGGCCGGGGTTAATTATATGTCTTCAATCGTATTTCAGTTGTTGTTGCTGTTTAGGCACATGGTTGAACTGGTACCTCAATAGCACTTGTACTTGCTGGGGGGCCCTCTCCAATTGGTGCGTTGGAGACGGTTCTCTCTATATCTTCAATCTTCTCCTCCTTCTTAGTCAAAACAATAAAACATGTGAATGAAGATATATTGACCTCCTTCTTCTGACCTAGCCTCTTCTTTTTCTTCCTCCCAGATAGGTCCTTTTTCTTTTGACGAAAGCTATTGACTTTTTGTGCCCGAATGATCTGGCACTCTTCTTGCTTCATTTGGATGATCTGACTCAATGATTATTTTGTCTGGTTGTACCCTAACTTATAAGGTAAAGACTGCATACACATATTGATAACAATTCTTTTTATTGATAATAACGATGGAGGTGCTCAGTATTCCAAGGATTTGGGAAGGCTCTTCCGGAGAGATTTTCTATTCTGTAAGTCCTAGGAAATACCTCAGAAGTAACTTTGTAAGGTCATTCCAAATTAGGCACCAACATTCCAACTCCGAGTTCCTGGGTTGAAAGGAGCACCTTTTTGAGACCAAATCTCCAATTCTAAAGAACCTTCTCATCACCTTTTTGTTGAAGTCTTAGACCATCTTTTCTTGATATCAAGCCAATAAAATTTGCGAATCGCTCCTTTTCTCAAGGAGGAATTCAAGTTCTGCTCGTTGGTCTTCCTCATTTGCCACTTCATCGAAGTGAATTTTCCTCGGTAATGGTACTCTTCTTTTGACTAGATATACTGTTTCAGATCCATAAGCCATTGAGAATGGAGTTTCTTCTGTGGTGGTGTAGGATGTAGTCCGGATTGACCACAAAACTTGGGGAAGTTCATCTATCTAAGCTCCTTTCATTGACTCCAACTTTCTTTTCAGTGTATTGTTTATAGTCTTCTTGATTGCCTCAACCTACTCTTTTGCTTGTTGATGAGAATCATGGCAGGCTTGACAGAAAATTAAATATTCAAATCAAACAAGAGTGCAATACAGTTAACTATGTCGGAATTGGATTCATAATATATGTTTTCGAGTAGAAATAGGTCACTGAGCAAGACTCATGGGCTAAAACCCTTGAGCCCATTGATTTTAGGGCCAAATTCCATCGTTTGGGGCTTCAAATCGAAAAATCAATGATGCAAACGGAAATTTACAATATTTCCATAATTTTAGGATTATATTTACTTTGTCTTTATTATTGTTTCCAATTAAATTAGGACTCTATTCTTACAGATTTTATATATTCTCTAATTAGATAAGATTTTATTTAGTTTCCTAAGTAGATTAGGATTTTTATTCCGGTAGCCTATATAAATGCGTCTTCATTGTAATATTAAAACATACTTTGATTAATAAAAATTGTGTTGAGTGGTTTTCCTCAAATATTGTTCTGGATTGAACACTTTCTGTAGCGCCCCGAGTTCCGTATACCCGATTCACTACGTCATTTTCTGTCTAAATTTTTCGAATAATATTTTTGCGGAAGAAATAATTGAAATTCATTTTTGGCAACATTAAATAAACTGTAATGGCCGATAAAATTGAAACATTTATGAAACCATTTGAAATAGTAAATCGAACCATTAATTTTGTAAAGAAATTGACAATGTCATAATTTCTCAAATAAATGAACTTCTCTAAATTATTCGATTGTTTGGAAAAATACGGAAATCATTAACGTCAAACTTTCAACCGTTTAACGATTATTGCCACCATCATTCATCGCTCGCCACCGTCTCCGAAATCTGCAAAACTGTTAAAAAGTAGGGTGAGTATTTCATGGGGGAAATACTCAGTAGACTCATCGCAAATTAATTTAATTTATAAGATGATTAAACACATAAATCCCGGCTCTTTATAAAACGGGCATTGATAGAGCTTCTTTATAAAACGGCTCTTGATAAAACTCATATTGTGCATTACAGCACGGGACATATTTTGCAAATCATAGGCTCTTTGAAAATAGCTCTTTGAAAACAGCTCTTTGAAAACCATATACTTATAAAACATTTTAATTATGCCAAGCATAATTTCTTTTGAAAGCATAACATAAGATAGGATTGAAATCCTCATAAACATAAGGAGACACAAGAACTTTACCGAACTTAGGTGGCAAGAATTCTTATGCAGTAAAATCATAATAACAGTAAGTATACCAAAACATAATTCTTGAAATTCATAGGGATCATTTCCATCATAACATAAGATAGGATCGAAATCCTCATAAACATATGAGACATGAATTTTACCGAACTTAGGTGGTAAATCCTCATAAACATATGGAAAGACAGGAATTTTACCGAACTTAGGTGGTAAATCCTCATAAACTTATGGAGACACAAGAATTTTACCGAACTTAGGTGGTAAGAATTCTTATGTGCATAGCAATGATCCAAAACATATAAAACATTATCGTAAAAACATAGGGTATACTTACTTTTCATAAAAACATAAGGTATATTTACCTTTCATAAAACATACTTAATTTTCTTGAAAATTGACTTTCACAAGTCACATGACATTTATATGAAATCATAATTTAAATCAATTAATAAGTGCGAGTCTACCTCAAATCCGATGAGTGCAAAGTTGAGCGGGAATGACTTCAATTTCTTTAAATTATCCGTACGCTTCGTCTTAGCCAATAAGTCACTTTAGTCTATCGAATATATAGTTCAAAATGATAAATTATAATTTGAGGACTAAAATTGATGTTTTGAAAGTTGAAGGACTAAAATGAATACTTTTGAAAGTTCAGGGACTAAAATAGATATTTTGAAAGTTGAGGGATTAAAATGAATACTTTTGAAAGTTGAGGGACTAAAATGTAAATCTTTTAAAACTTGGGCTTAAAAGTAAATCAGCAGGTACTGAAATAAAAGAGTTTAAAGTTAAAGGGCTGAAGTAAAACTCATTTAAAACTTAAGGGACTGATTTTGATGATTTGAAACCAAAAGGGACTGAATTGAAACAATTTGGAACATGGGGACCAATGCTGCAAATTCTGAAAGTTAAAATATTTAATAAAACCATATCTATTCTCTCTCTCTCTCTATTTCGGATCAGAGGATGACTCGAGAGAAAAAAACGAGAGACGGAGGCGACAGAGAGAGGGAAATCCGGTTTCTAACCGGCGATTCGCCGGCGCTAGGTGAGGCGAAGGACGGGAAAAGTGTGGGAGTTCTGATTTGGGGTTCATATGCGAGGTTGGGTGCAAAACCGTGGTCAAAAGCGAAACTGGGTTCGCGATGATACTCCGATCGGAGAAAAGGCGTTCGAAGGTAAGTCTTGGGCTTGACTTAATCTGAGTTTTGGGTTTGTTTTATGGTTGTATGATGGTGATGGTGTTTTGGGTTCTCGACTGAGGTTGGGTGCGGGGAAAGTGATGATGGAGATGATGATGATGATGTTGGGTGTTTGAAGATGACGGTGTTGCAGGTAGTTGGGCGGTTGATATTGATGATGAACGGTGGTGGCTGCATAGGTGGTTTGGACTGATTGGTTTTCTTGGGTAGGCAGTGAACTTGGTTTGATTGTTGGTTTGGTTGAGTGGCTGCTTTGGTGATGATAACAGTGGTTCCGGCAGTGGTGGTATTGTGGCTGACCGGTGGTGACTGATTGAGGATTGGTTTGTTTGATTGAGCACTGGTGACTGGGGTGGTGGAGACTGTTGCTGCAAATGGGGTTGGTGATGATGGACGGTGTTGGTTTGATTTGCAGATTGGAAATTGAGTTTGTTTTCTTGAAATTGTGTGGATTGATGATAATGGGAATGGCTGCGTGAGATGGTAGTGAAAGGTGGGAATGGAGACTGAATTATTACTTGAATGTGATTTGTGATGAAAGGGATGTTATAATGATGAATTGGAATGGTGGTAGGTGTAGTTGGTGAGATGATGCTGGGTATTTGCTCTTGGCCGAGTGATGATTATGATGATAATGATGGTGTCTTGTGTGCCCATGTTGAAGATACTTTGGTGATGGTGTAGTGAAGTGGAAAGAGTGAAAAATAATAGAACATGTATATATCATCATTATGTTCTTGAACCATAATGATGGTTGTTTTTGGTGGACAAAGAAAAGGAAGGAGGAGAAAACGTGGGGGCTAAAAATGGAGTGTAAAGATGGAGTTTGCACATGGAAGGATGATGAAATTGTGTAGAGATTAGTTGGAAATGCTTTGGTGTTTGTATAATGATATGGAATATGAAAATAGAAAATAGATATAAAATTTTATATATATAATGATGATGTTTTTATGTAAAGAATTGTACTAAAACTGATATATTTTGGACTGGAAATAAATTTGAGAATAAATAAATTTTGAGATAAAATCGAATTACGTATTTGGACTTGAAATAATTTGAATAAGGAAAATTGAGATATTTTAATAAATTTTGAATTCAAAATGATTTTGAAAATAATACTTTGAATAAATAATTAAAATAACATAATTTTAGAAATTCGGATTTTAATTTAAAATCGAACAAATTCGATATTTCTTGACTTGGCTAGACGAATCCGTCGCGGCATTAATTTCAAAACAATAGCGACACAATTTTCTAAATATTAAAATAATTATTAATTGCGTAAAATCTTGGTCGCTACACTTTCGAACTTATCAAATATTGTGAGATATTTGTGGTGTTCACCAAATCGAACATATCAAGGATATGGACATTCCTTGTGGCATTCACCCCATTATGATTCTTGTTTTCGCATCGTAACAGGTCTCGGGTTTAATATACCCCTGGTTCTTGCGTCGTGAGGCTCGGATCGTAGTGTTATCGTCCATTCCAACTTGAATTCGGAAATTTCCCGACGTTATTCCGCGAGTTTCGTCATGACCCCCTCCCGGGATCACATCAGTTGGTATCAGACCTGAACTCTGAATTCAGGTTTTTTCCTATCCTTGTTTGATTTTTTATGTGTTTATCATAGAGTCTGTTACATAAAAATCATCCATATCTTTTTTTTATTTTGTTTGTTGGGTCTTTGTTTCTTGTTCTTCGTGTTCTTGAGTTTCTTGAGTCTTTGATCTAGAAAAATATCCAGAAAATTCCAAAAATATGTTTTTACGTCTGTTTTTCATCCAAATTAAGTCTCATTTGTTTTCCCATATTCTTAGTTGAATTTTCGGATTTCTATAAAAAAAATTATTTTTTTATTCCGAAAATTCATCACAAAAAAAAGAAAAGAAAAGAAAAGGTTATTCCGAAAATTCAAGAACCACTTTCTTGAAATTCCTTAAATTCTTGATATTCTTTGCCTTCCAAGTCAAAATTAAAATTCATTCTAATCCTCGTGTCAAATTATTCAATTCCATTCCAAATGTCTAAACTTCGAGAAAAATCATTGTTTGGGGAAGATAACCAACAATTTCATCTGCTGGCAATGATGGAGAAACGATTTGAGAAATGGTTTGATAAATTGGATGAGAAATTATATGCTAAGTTGGGGAAGGTTAAGAACTCAGTGGATATGCATAACGCAGAAATTGCTCAACGGGGTAAGGGATATAGGCTTGATCATAAATCTTGAGTTGGAATTGGGGTTGATAGGGAAGAAGAGATTAATGTGAGGGAACTTTTGAAGATTCGAACTGAAATTTATGAGGAAAGGATGATGTATGAACGAAAGGCTAGAAAAGAAGCGAAGTTAAAAAAAAAAAAAAAGGGAGAGTGAAAGGGAAGCTGAAGCTAAATTACAAAAGGGTGAAAGTGTGATTGTAGGGGATTTAAAATTGGAATATAGGGATATGATTGTTGTGAAGAAGGAGGGAGACTTGAAACATGAATTAAAAAATAAAAATTTGAGTCATGAAGAGAAGGTGCATGTTGAGAATATTGAGATTGAAGAGTTGAAAATTAAAGTAGTTGATCAAACTCCGAATCTTGAAGTAGAGGATAAAAATTTGTTGGAGGTGGTTGAGTGTGAAAAGTTAGAAGATGTGCTTGATAGTAAAACAATAGAAGAGATTGAGCAATAGTTGCAAAGAAGGAGGGAGGCGAAGAGAAGAGCCTAGTTGTTGGGGAAAATGAATTGGAAATAATGTGCCATAAGTACAAGGATCCATATCTTGTACTTTATGAGACTAACATTTTCCACCCAATTTTATTTCAATCTTTCTTGCAGGTTGATTACACTTGGAAGCTTGAGTCACACCAATCTGAGCCAATTAATCTTGTGTTTCAATACCTTCTTGTCTACTACCAATTGAAGAAGCACAACTTATTGAATTCATGTTAAGGAGTCCATAATTTTCCATTCAATCCAGGTGGGGTAGCTGTACATCATGAACAATGCTATGATACGGGACGAATCATCCTGAAGAAGGAGAGAATGATGACAATCATGGCAGGCTTGACAGAAAGTTAAATATTCAAGCCAAACAAGAGTACAATCTAGTCAACCATGTCAGAATTGGATGCATTATATTTTTCGAGTAGAAATAGATCACTGAGCCAGACTCGTGGGCTAAATCCCTAGCTCATTGATTTTATGGCCAAATTCCATCTTTTGGGGTTTCAAATCGGCAAATCAATGATGCAGACGAAAATTTACAATATTTCCATAATCTTAGGATTATATTTACTTTGTCTTTATTATTGTTTCTAATTAAATTAGGACTCGATTCTTAGAGATTTTATGTATTCTCTAATTAGATAATATTTTATTTATTTTCCTAAGTAGATTATGATTTTTATTCCGGTAGCCTATATAAATGCGTCTGCATTGTATTATTAAAACAGACTTTGATTAATAAAAATCATGTTGAGTGGTTTCCCTCAAATATTGTTCTGGATTGAACACTTTAGAACTTATCAAATATTATGAGATATTTGTGGCATTCACCAAATCGAACTTATCAAGGATCTGGACATTCCTTGTGGTATTCACCCGATTATGATTCTTTTTTCCGCATCGAAACGGGTCTCGGTTTAATATACCCATGGTTCTTGCGTCTTGAGGCTCGAGTCGTAGTGTTATTGTCCATTCCAACCTGAATTCAGAACTTTCCCGGTGTTATTCCGCGAGTTTCATCATGACCCCCTCCTAGGATCGCATCACTTGTGGATGGTGTGGGGAGGAGAATAATTTGTAGATGTCCAGGTTATCATACAGTTCAACTTTCTTGTTCTTGAATTGCTTCGCATTGTCCATCACCAAGGAGTATAGAATGTTGAACCTATAGATTATGTTCTTCCAAATGAACTTGGAAGTGTTAGCCTGTGTAATTTCCATCAATGGTTCAGATTCAACCAACTTGGTTAAGTAGTCTATAGCCACAATTGCATAACAATGGTTTCCCCTTCCTCTTGGTGTGGGTCTAGTAATATCAATTCTCCACTTCGCGAAAGGCAAGGGGCTCATCAATACCCTAAACTCATGATGAGGTCAGTGTGGTATGGTGGCATGACGTTGGCAATTATCACACTTGCGGACAAAATCATGTGCGTCTTTCCGCATGGTAGGCCAGAAGTATCCTTATTTCAGGGCCTTTCGCGCCAAGGATAATGGTCTGACACGATTTCCGCAAATTCTTTCATGGATTTCTCTCATGACATAGTTTCCATCTACAAGTCCCACCCAATGTAGCGGGCCGTGGTGTAGCTTCGTTTGTATAGCACTCTGCCCTTCAAGACGAAGTGAACTGTATATCTTTACAATTTTTGGGATGAATCCAAGTCATTTGGCAGAGTTTGATGCTTCAAATAAGCAAGAATTGGAGTTATTCATGAGGTTTCTTCTTCCACTGAGAAAATCTTCGCTCCTGGCTCAATAGATGGGACTGGCAGGTGTTCAATGGGCACTATGTTCAGGAACTCAGCATCTTTGCTAGTTGCCAATTTTGACAAGGCATCAACGTTTGTATTTTCAGACCTTGGTATGTGAACCAACTCAAATTTCTCAAAATGAGTCATCAAATCCTTTAACTTTTTCAGATATGCCACCATACTAGATTCTTTAGCAGCAAATTGCCTATTAACTTGGCTTACAATGAGCTGAGAATCAACGTATGTCACCAACACTTTGACTTTCAAAGCTATTGTTAACTTTAGCCCTCTAGAAGGGCTTCATATTCTGCTACATTATTGGAAGCTGTGAAACCAAAGCGAACTGCGCTATGTAGCTTCTGCCCTTCCGAACTTACAAGTATTACTCCAGCTCTGGAGATTCCTTTAGTAGAAGATCAATGAACAAACAATCCCCACTCCAGTTGGTCGCCAGTGCTTTCAATCATTTGTACTTCAGGTGGATGTGTAAATTCAGCTATAAAGTCTACCATGCTTGGCCCTTTATGGCCATTTTAGGTATATATTGGAGGTCAAACTGACTAACCTCTACAGCCTATTTCATTAGTCTTTCATATGCATCTGGATTTTGTAGAACCTTTCTCATTAGAAAATGGGTAAGCACCTGAATGGAGTGTGATTGAAAATGAGGACGGAGCTTCTTGGGTCATTATAATCAGTTCCAAAGCTAGTTTTCCCATGTTTGGATAGAGTGTTTTAGTATCCAGTAGGGCTTTGCTCACGTAATACACCAGGAGTTGACTCCCGTTTTCTTCTTTGACCAAAATGAAGCTCAGGGTCTCTCTGGAAATGGTCAAATACATGAACAAAGGCTCTCCGGGCTTTGTTTTTGATAATAGTAGGGCTTGCCCCAAGAATTCCTTCAACTTTGCAAAGGCCTCTTCACACTTCGGCATCCATTACTTCTTCGTTCCTTTAAGGACCTTAAAGAATGGCATGCATTTATGAGTGAACTTAGATACCAACTTGCTTAGAGGCTACTTTCCCAGTTAAGCTTTGCATTTCTTTGGGGTTACGAGGGGAGTGCATCTCAAGCATAGCCTTGATTTTTTCTTGGTTGACTTCAATACCTCTACTGTTCACCATGAATCCTAGGAATTTCCCAAATCCTACCATGAAGGCACATTTTAGGGGGTTGAGCTTCATTATGTACTTCAGTATATTGAAGGTCTCCACAAGTGCTAAACATGTGTTTGAGGCCATCATGTTTTTCACCAACATGTCATCCATATATACCTCCATGGTGATTCCAAGCTACTTTGCTAATATTTGATTTACCAACCTATGGTAGGTGGCTCCGATATTTTTCAACCTTAAGGGCATGGCCCTGTAACAATATAGTCCCCCTGTCTGTTGTGATGAAGGATGTGTGCTCCTCATTGGATTCATGAATGGGGATTTTTTGTATCTGAAGTATGCATCCATGTAACTTTGCATTTCATGCCCCGCAGTGGAATCAACCAACTGAATCTGGGATAATGGAAAATTGTCCTTTGGATAAGCTTGATTCAAATTAGAAAATCAATGCATACCCTCAATTTCTCACCTTGTTTAGGGACTAACACTGGATTTGATACCCACTTCAAATATCTGGATCCTCTGATGAAGCCATTTGTTAATAGCTTTGATACCACCTTTGGGTCTATACCCACCATATCGTCATGTTTCGATGCGAATACGTCAAGGTTTTGATGAAGAAAGCTTTTCACCTTCTCCTTAAACTCACATGTGGAGTCATGCCCAATCATAAATTCCTTCATGGGATCCAAAGGATCAACTGGGAAGCACTCCACCTTTTTAGCAAGAGTAGTGCGGAATTTTGCACCCATTATTCTTGGATTTGTATCTGTCGGATCCTTTTCTTCCCGCATTATGATGTCTGTGTTTGTATCAAGCTCAGCATCCACTATTTCGGGGTTTGGAGGTACATCGGTCATTGATACATCGCTGATCATATTGACCGCCTGGTCTTGGAATTTTAGGATCGCGTTTGTGTAGCAAGCCCTTTACTCAGTTTGGCTTCCCCTAATGGTAGCTATTCCATTTTTTGTTGAGAACTTCACGTAGATGTATTTGGTATGGGTAACTGCTCCAAGATCAATGAGACCTATTCTACCTATAGAAGCATGATATGATGATCTTTTATCCACAAAAAGAAAAACCCCATTGGTATTCTAAAGACAGTGGGTGCCTGTCCCACTTCTATCATGAGTATTATGGAGCCTCTTAAGACCAGGATAGTCCCCAATGAAGCTGTAGATGGCATCTGAAACTAGAGTCAGTGGGGGTGTCAATACACATTTTGTCATAAGTGACCACATAAATCACATTTACTGACGTCAAAACTATATAATTAATGGTCACAGATACAAATCAGAAATTTTGTAGATCACAAATTATGAAATTTCTCAATCACAAATTATAAAATTATTTGGTCACGGCTTAATTCCCAATTACAGATAATAAATTTATAGGTTACAACTTATTTTCGATCATAAATTATCAAATTAATAGGTCTCAATACAAATATTAAAAGTCACGACTTATTTCTTGGACACAAATATGGCTCACAAATATTTGGTCATGACTTAATTTTTTATCACAAATTAAAAAATTATAGGTCACAACTTATTTCTCAATCACAAATCTTGAATTTCTAGGTCATAATTTTTTCTTGATCACAAATCTCGAGTTAATTGATCACAACTTAACAAATTATGAGTCACAATTTCTTTAATGGTCACAAACCACAAATTTCACAGGTCACAATTTTTCTCTCAAGAACAAATCAAGAATTTCTTATGTTACAATTTTCACAAATCATAAGTTTTCTCGGTCACATATCACAAATTTTATAGGTCATAATTTAACAAATTATTTGATCACAACTCATTTTTTTATCACAAATTATCGATTTAATTAATCACAATCTATTTCTCGATCACAAACCGTAAATTTTATAGGTCACAAACCGCAAATTTTATAGGTCACAATTTATGATCAGGTAGTTAATTGGTCACAATAATTCAATTAAATGTCACAAATTATCAAATCTTTAAAATAAAATACTTTACCAATTACAAATTATGTATTATTAGTCACACACCATATGTATTATTGATCACACACCATCAGCACAACCCACTACCGCCACCACCGACCACCACCAAATTAATGACCAAAGCAAACACCACCACCACACCTAACCTCACCATCAACCGCCGCCACCACCACTTCCCCAAACCCAACCATCACAACAAGTCCCCTCCTATTTGAGGCATGCTCGGAATATTGTTATTATTGAACAGGAGTCTATAAGCCCTCGTAAATTTGAGGCATGCTCATGATATTCTAGTTATTGAAAAAAAAAAAAAAAATACACTTTCAAGATTTGAAGAATGCAGTCCAACACTTTCTTAAAATAACCACTAAAATCTACTTGAAAGAGTTGTCGAGCATTCAAATAAGGAAAAAAGTGTCCTTCTATATTGAAGCATGGGCACAAGTATTCCCCTCCGGCGATGCTTTACCATGGAAGATATATTCTATTTTTCCATTCTGGTGATGTCTTGCAAGAAGGATTTTTATATTTCCTACTCTAGTGATTTCTTAGAGTAAACCACACCTACTAAAACAAGTAGGTTATGCAAATTCATACACATGAATTCCATTTTGCAATTAAGCTCTGAAAATTCGTCATAGGTTTTCTCAGATTTTTGAAAAACCTTTCTTAAGAAAGCCTAACACGATACCCCTGAAAAGTTTTCAAAATCTTGTTTAAAGTTCTTCGCTTTCAAAGAAAGTCGTGGTTCTCTCAAAGAACGAATATTTTATATTTCCAAGTCCAGTTCGCACATAAATGAACTAACCAGACTTCAGGGACTAGTGTTACGATCATTCTTAATTGGACATGATATGTCATCCATAAGGGCCCAACAGGGGGATCCACAGAACATCCAGTCACCTAATCAGGACCCACAAGTTGAATTGTGGATATCAAACTGACTGGACTCTTATGTGCCGGAGTGATGCTATGTCGGGTGATGCTATGCCGGAGTGATGCTGTGCTGAGGTGATGCGATGCCGAGGTGATGCTGTGCCGGGATCAGTACTCTGGAAAGGTGACAAGACAGCTTGAGATGACTTGTCTGTAGAAGAGTTTGATGTGACAACGTCTTTAATGAGGAGAAGTGTTCTCTTACAGTGCATGTAACTCTATACTTATAGGTAATGATCAGTGTTCTAAAAAGCGTGAAGCGTGACGAAGCGTGGAGCCCAAGAGTCAAGCTTTTGAAGCTTAAGCGGGAGTAAGCGTTAAAAAGCGTTTTTCAATTCCTAAATATTTAATTTAAATTTTACCCATACTTGAACAAGTTAAAAAAAAAAAAAAAAAAAGGAAAAAAAAAATGGCAGCTGCGCGCATCGGGCACGCTTAAGCGCGCACAATGTGCGCGCTTCGCGCGCGCTTTTTAGAACAAAATTTTCAAAAACGCGTTTTTCGCGCTTCCGACCAAAACTTCGCGTGGGCAACGTGCATCGCGCATAATGCGCACGTAAGCGCGCGTTTTTTGCGCGTTTTCGAACACTGGTAATGATTATAACCAAGAAAGTAGTTTACCTCATGAAAATCTGTGATCTTGCCACATGTAAAGCTTTACACATGTCACGATCTTAGACATCAACTCGTTCTATAAATAGATCACATTTTCCTCCAATAAAGAGGTTAGTAATCTATCTATATATAAAAACAAAGTAACCGTCATAAAAAATACACACACTTTCCCGCCAAAAATCACTTTCTAAATTTGGAAATTTTTTGCCAAAAACAAGAGAATTAAAAAAAAAAAAAATGTTTAAAGTGCAATGGTAATTGAAACCATTTCAAAATGTAATAGTTGAACAACCCAAACTCCAAAGTGTGATGATTGCAAATTTGAATTACACTTTTGAGGACTACATGCATTTTTTCCCAAAAAATTAAAAAACTAAAAAATGTATATAAAAAAAAACTAGTTTGATCACTTTTAAATTATATAAAAAAATAATGGTAGTTAAATTTTTTGTTTAAAAATAAAGAATGTGATGCTTTTGAGGGGAAAGTTAGTGGTTGAAAAATGGAGAACAAAATATGTGTGATTAAAAAGTAATTTGAAAATGTGTTGTTTAAAAATATTTTGTCAAATAGAGATGCTTCGTTACAATTTCATAAAAGGACAATTTGAATTTTATTATTTATATATTTATATATTTTTTTTACAAATGTGTTTTTACTAATGCTTTTAAACCCGGCCCGGTCATCGACTCGGCCAAGGGATTGGGTCAAGGGTTAGAGAGTCAACTCGGAGTCGACCCAATCATTAAAATAATAACAACAAAATTTTAAAAAATAAATAAATCATAAATTAAAAAAAAAAATAATAACTAAAACCCTGGTCAACCCGAGTCTTGTACCAGGTTTGACCAAAACGGGTTTTTGGGGTCACCCAACCCGGGTTTTGGACCGGGTTGTCAGGTTCCGGGTCGGTCCGGGTTTGACAACATTGGTTTTTACTTAATAAGATGATTAATTTTAATATAATTATTAATCTTCTTATATATCCTAATTTTATTTTATTTTATTTTATTTTATTTTTTTTGTGAAAAAAATGTGAAAAAATTAGATCAAAAGTATCATAAGTCTAATTTAAAAATAAATAGATAATTTTCAATTGTTATTAAAAAAAGGTATTCAATATCCGTAATTTAGAAATTTTGTTATATTTATTAAAAAAAATTCTACTTAATCATAGTGTAATTAATTTGGTAAAGTAATATTAAATTATTTCTAGAGATATAAAATTATAGTATAAAATATGTTAAAAAAACATTTAAATAACCCGTAAATGTTTTAATTTAAAGAACGAAAAATGTTTTAGTTTAAAGAATTTAAAAACATTCCTTATATTTTGTATTTTTTTATAAGTTTTCCAATTAGATTATATAAAAAAAATTAAATGACTAATCCGGAAATTTTCTTTCAAATCAAATAATTTTATATTTGATTGAATATAATTTTCTTTCAGACCGAATAATTTCATACTTGATTAAATATTTTATATTTTTTGAAATACAATGTTCATTTATATTATTCTTGATTTTTTTTTTTGGTACAATGATTATGTTTTAATTTGAAAAATACTAATAAAAATTCTATAAATATAAGATTATACGTAACCAATACATTAAAAAATAAACTACATTAAAAGTTAAGATATTCTTCCTTCCCAAAATGACTTTTTAATGTATTATTTTGAAGTCGAAAAAATATGTAATATGAATGTCAAATCGAATATTTTAACGAGAAATTTAATATAAGATAACAAGTGAGAACAAATTATAAAAACTTTATTAGTAAAAACGTCACAAAGATCAAACGTAAGTCTTTATATCTCATTCATTTTAAATTATATCATTTAAGTTGTATAATACTCACTATTCTGAAAACCTAAAATCGGTCTAATCCGAAAAGGCAAGATGTCAAGGTTGAAGGTTGAATCAGGTCAAATTGGGCTCGAACATATTTTAATTCAAAAATTAATAATTATTTCAAAAGTCACAAAATTTTCTAAAAAAAAAATTATTTTAGAAATAAAGCAACATTTACTCATTTAGATAAAAATAAATATACAAAAAATATAACAATAATATTTTATTTCAAATTATCAATTTATGACAAATATAGATTTATGGTTTTTAATTTTATTTATCATATTATAATATATTATATTTCAAAATAAAAAAATTTAACAAATAAAAAAATAAGTTAAAAAAAAAAACTTATTTAAAAGAAGAAAGACCAACAAACAAATAATAATAATAAAAAAAAATTAAAAGGAAAAAATTCTATAAAGGTCAAGATTTCCTGATTTTGATTAGTTTTGTACAAGTTCCAATTTCTATTTTGATTAGTTTTGTCTTTTAAAAAATTTTGAATTTGATGATATTTTGTGTTAAAATGTTATTGTACTATATTTTTATTTGATATGATTGTATAATTAACATATTTTCATAAATTTTGATCAAAATCATCGTAAAAAACATATTCCCGTGCATCGTACGGGTGAAAATACTAGTTGAAATTACACACAATCTCACTCAGTTTTATCTCTTCTGTACATTTATATTTCCCGTATCCAATTATATTTGCTTATAATGAGCCCTGACTTGAGCATCGGAGTGCGCACAGGAGTCACTTCGGTCTCATTGCACATTGACCGTTTGTTCAAGTGCGCAGGAAGTACACGTGTTTAAGAAAAAGGAGTTGAGACGTATTAATCCAAGGTTCTATCAGATTTTATGGTCAGCAAACCCAATTTCTGTATAAATAGGTTTCAAATCTTATTTTAGAATTAGGTAGTTAAAAAACATTTTAGGTGTCAATTTCCTCTTTTAAAGTCTATTTTATTATACACACACTTTCAGTTTAGTTTTGTGAATGAGTGAAGAGGTTGTATGGGCATACTTTTAATAAATGTAAGCAGTAACCCCAGTTGGATGGACCCAACCTCTAGTGGATTTGTGTTATTATTGTAATTCAGGTTTTTGTACAGTATATTGTGGTATTATTGCAATTCAGGTTTTGCACAGTATATTAGTTGCAAATCGCGTGAACTTATTAATGAAAGGATGGTAAAAAAGTTCTTACCTTTATTGTTGTTTTAATTTTATACCAACCAGCATTGTTATTTATTTTGTACGAGGAGGCGGTAATAACGAATTTAGACATTTTTCATTATAGAGTCAATAATAAATATTTTTCATTTATCGATTTTCAATCCAATATCGTGGTCGACTCAACACCGTGGGCTGAGAACTTTGAAACGTCTTGTTGGAAAAATAAAAGAACAATCAATTTTCCCTCAAACCAACCATCGAAAAAACAAAATACAAAATAACAGGACAAAAGAAAAGACAAGAAATTTAACATAGCGTAGCTATCCTGACAACCATTGGAGAAAAAACATTTATATTGATAAGAAAAATATACTACTCAATACAATATTTTTCACAAACGAGTTTTCTTCCTAAACAATCACAATTAATTTCTTAATTGCATTAAGTTTTCTTAATTCATATTCGTAATATAATTTAACCATTTTTCCTTTTCAGGTCAAACAATGATTTTTTATTTCATAAATTTTTGGTCAAACCCAACAATCTCAACCTTAACTCAAAATTCTAATAAGTATGAAATGTAATAAAAAACTCATTATAAGCCACCTTTCTTTTTGACATTTTTGAACTACATTCTTAATTCTTCAACCTTCTTGTCATTAGCCATAGAACTTGTCTTGACCACTTCACAAACTTTAGTAATAGTAGAAGACTCCTCTTGGTCTGATTCCAATCCGCAGCTCTACTATAAAATTGTCTTCCCTATTAATTTGTACAATTTATAAAATTTCACCTCTAATTTAATTATTGATACATAATTTTTCTTCACAATCATCACGTCAGCTTTGGCAGAATACATTATCCAACGTGTCAATGCTCCCATTTATATTAAACTTTGCTTCAATCTTGGGACGTGCAAAACACGTGTTATTCTTCTCAACACTCCATCAAACATCTTCACATTCGTAGTATCTAAACCTTTAACTTCGAGTTTTTTATTATCAATCACAAAAACATGATGCTCATTATATGACTTATAATTTTCAAATCAATCTCTATTTGGACATATGTAATAAAAATATGTAGAATCCATAAACCAATCACTAACTAGACTCTCATAATTAGCAACACATAAAACAACTTCTGAATCATAATTTTCCTCAACCACATTTGTAGAATCTGATTTCTCTAAAATTTCTTTACCCTTCCTCTTCGACGCAAGATGTTTCGTCAATTCTTCACAATTTCTTCTAACGTGACATTTCTTATGACAGTGATAGCACTCCATTTCTCTCCTTGAATGAGATTAGAATGATTCCTCTGACCATAATTTCTTTCTCGCGATTCATCTCTATCATATCTATAATTAGAAATGGTCAACAGAACTCAATCACCATTCACATTACCACTTGACTTCTTCATGTTGGCTTTCTCTAACACAGCAATCGAAATCTCGTTCACCGTCAAAGTAGATTTACAAACTAAAAATGTGGTCACCAATGTCTCGTATGATTTGGACAAGGAAGTCAATAAAATAATCGCTTTATCTACACCCTCAATTTAACATCCACATTCATCAATTCTGTCGTACATTTACTAAACTTATTCAAGTGGTCTCTAACATCATATCATCATCCATCTTAAATTCATACAATTGTTTTTTCAAATTAAGTATATTTTTTAGGGACTTAAATATATATAAATCTTCGAGCATTTCCCATAACCTAGAAATAGATTTCTCGTTCAAAACACTATACTTTATCTCAAATACAAGAGTCAATATGATTGTACTAATTAGCTTCGCTTTCAGTTCTTCCCAATTTGCATCTTTCATCCCTTCTGGCCTCTTATCTTGCAAAGTCTTGTAAAGTCCTTGTTGCACGAGAGTATCTTCAATTGTACTTTTTCAAATATTGATATTTTTCTTCCGTCAAATTGCTCCACCTCAAACTTGAAACCTGTCATCATCTTCGCAATAATCCCGAAGTTTTAACTTTGAGCTTTGATACCACTTTTGGGAAAAAACAATTTTCTCACCCAAATCAACAAACACAGGTGAAGAATAATTTTATTGATAAGAAAAATAAATCACTCGATACAATATTTTTTTCACCCTCACAACTTATTCCTATACAAAAAAAAAAGGCAACTATCGTATTTTCTTTCGAAACACCCTCACCATTTTTTCTCTTTTCTCTTCCCCACGACTTCACCTTCTTTTCTCTCCAACATCCCCTTTAATCGTATTGAAGGAAGATTGAGTTTTGGGGCTTGAGAGATTTTGGAAGGCAAAAAGTGAAAAGAAAAAACTCGTATAAATACGTGAAAAGTGATTAGAAAAAAATAAATTGGGGGATCAACTAGCCCCACATTAAGGCATGTGGATTCGCTCATGGCCGAAGGTCCAATTGATCTCAACTAGGTATGACAATGGATCGATTGGACTATAAACTTGAGTTCGACTCGACTCATATCTAAAAGGCATGCTCGATTTTGTTCAGTGGTTCATGGGCCTATACGCAAAGCTGAGTGTGCCCACGACCACTCATTTCATTTAAAGGACATTTTTTTTAAAGCAACCAGATTTTTATTCCATAACAAGAAAAAGAGGGGCAAATACCTGACCTCCAGCAAATGATAGAGCGACAACCACTCAAATTCTAAATAATGAGCCTATGAAAAATAGTAAATTCAATGAGTAAGTGGAAAGCATTTAATGATATTCATGGAGGCATGATCCTCATGTTTTGCTCAGAATGATACATAGAGCGAGTCTTACGTAGTGACCTTCTCAGTTGAAAACGATCATAGAACTCAGAATAGTCGAGGGTCCTGGTTGGGGTTGCTTAGCGGTGAATGATAGTCAGGGTTCTGGTCGAGGTCATTCAGCGATGAATGATCTCGTCTGATGAAAAAAGACTATCCTGGTGAAGGACCACTACTATACTAGTAAAGGACATTTGACATCCTTCTTTTTCTCAAGTTTGGAATATGTTACTTTTTAATGTAATAAAAATTTTACATGAATAAATTATTATCACAATATATTTAGCTACTATCTACTATTATATTAAAAGTGTAGATGATGGGAAAACTTTCATTTTCTCATTTTGCCTTTAATTTTTTATGTTTATGGTCAATGACACTCTTAGCATTCAATTCATTCTCACTAAATACCATTATTATTATTATTATTATTATTATTATTATTATTATTATTATTTGAGGGTTGTCTTGAACTTATAAAAGTATAAAGAACGTCTATTCACATCTTTCCATGAAATTTATATATAACTTCTATTTGATGGTGATTAAAATCAAATTTCTAGTATATTTTGATAAAAGTTGATGAAATATGTAGTTGTATGTTTTATGAAATATGTGGTTGTGATTGGTTATAACTTAATTTTAAAATTTATATTTTAATTAATAACAAAAATGGACATAATTTTCTAAACGCATAATAGTCATAGAAGAGGGAATAGTAAAATGATAAGAATGAATAATAGAATTACTTTTCAACAATAATTGTGGTGATGCAAGAGGTTTTATTTGGCATTAATTCATATTATAATTTATTTTAGTTTGTATTTATTCATTTATAAATACGATTATGTTTTAACTACAAAAAAAAAAAAAAAAAAAAAAAAGACATTTCATTTTTTGTCTAATTTAAGAATTGAAGTTTATTTCATCTTTACCAAGTAAAATTTAAAGTTTGATTTGACAAAAATCTATTGTCTTTTATAAGTTTCGTATTACAAAATTGATCTTAAAATTTCTAGTCTTGAATTCATGGTACATCATATAAAATTCTTTTCAGATACAATATTTACTTTGCCAATGACAAAAAGTAGTGTTGTCTGTTGCAACTTCCAATGCCTGTTGCAATTTTTAATCGTACATGCTTAAAATAAATTTGATATGAATATATGTCTTTTGCTTATTTGTATGGTTATCTCTTATATGCATATTTTCGCATTAATTTGTATTGCGAAAATACTTAATATTTTTTCAGTCGGAGCGTCCTCATTTGAAGAGGTCATAAAGATGTGTAACCAATAAGTTAATTTTGAAAATAAATTCTTTAGTGATACTCTTAAGGAATCTAAACTTATCCAACGTTCTTTGTAATGATACAATAATGATTTATAGTGATTTTAAAGACGTATAATCCATGTAAAAATAATCATTTGACAAAATGCTGGAAAACTTGTTTTTCTTTCACTTATCATATTAATTTCAGCAAACGATGAAGGATGTTAATTCAGATTCAAGATGAACAATTTTCAATATAGATATTGCAATAACTATTAATAAGTCTTAAGGATAAATAATGCTTACTATTAGAATATATCTTCTTGAACATGTATTCTCTTAAGGACAAATATATATATATATATATATCACTTTCTCGCGAAATTTCAATGCAAACTATCAAAAACTTGGTAAAAATAGAAATTAAAAATAAGAAAATTTGTGAGAAGTTGAAAAAAAAAAATATTATTTACAAAGAAATGTTATTATAATCAACATTACATTTCAGTTTATTCGTCATTTTGACATACATAATTTCATAAAAAAAGAATATTCATATAATTTTTTTTTTATAATTTTAATATTTCGTTTTAATAATATCTAAGACCTCAAGTACTTTAAAAAATAGTATTAATTCTTTAAAAATATTACGCATCACATTCATCCAATACATAAGACATACTTATAAATTTCAATGAACTTAGTTAGATATTCAACTATTAAACTGTCCACTTTATCTTGGATTTGAAACTCTACATCTTCCTTGTCTTTTAAACAAATTTAGTTATATAGTATGTCTTCTTTAAGTTTGATGCGTAATCATACAACCTTGTCAGTTGTCTCTTGCTTTAAAAACAGACTCCGATCCTACAAATGATACTAAGTGTGATAGTAGATCACATGCTAATAAGAGAAAAAATTTGAGCATGACGTTCAACCATTCTCCAAAATTAAAGTATTTTAAAACTCTTGTTTCTTTCTGATTTAAAATAGTAAATGTTTTGTAAGCAAAATACATAATTAATTCTAACTGTATTCCACTTGTACATATATTCGTTGTACTTAAGATCAGAACTTTTATGGTGCTCCTTGGGGGCACCATAAAAATTGCCCATTCGCCACTTGACGGGTGGACATTAAGTGTCAGGTGGGGCCCATCAACAGTCCCCCAATAGGGGGTGACACATGCCCTCAAGGAGCACTATATAATTTCTAGCCTTGGATAAGGGAAGAAGAATACTGAAAGGGGACCTAATTGCTTCTTGATCAGCACCTTGGTCAAACTGATGCTAAATATTTGGGTTCGCTTACAAACATTACCCTTCTGGTGGAGCTCCAAGAGGTCCTTGTAAAAGTGGCCTTGTTCTCTTACAAGAGTTGGGAGGTTCGGCATTACCCTTCTAGTGGGGCTCCAAGAGGTCCCTTTATATCTTGTTTTGTAACGCCGTTAAACTAGTCTCGCACGTGCTAAAAGTGGCCTCGGTATAACAATATGAATATTATGAAGTCCCTTTATATCTTGCTTTGTAACGACATTAAACTAATCTCACACATGTCTTACTTTGAGGGTTCATAGGATCGCTTCGTCCCACAAACTATAGGAAATAACAAAATATTAAATATAAGTTTTATTACATCATCAATTATCATATTATAAAGAATAATTAATTATTCATTATCACTTAAGTGAAGCACGAGTTATGCGAAATATTTAACAATGATGATCCTAATCAATTGTTTTTCTTGTAATAAGAAAATTTTGGATTTTGAATATATTTTCAAACCAATTTGTTAAGATTTAACCATTGAAAACTAAATATAGTAACCTATGCACGAGGAGGGGGGGAACTTGCAGGAGGTTAGGTATCCAACTAGAACCACACAAAAACATAAGGTTTGATCCAGCACCATAAATCCATTGCACAAAGTCCAATTCTTTCCATGCCATGCAATTTTCTCGGTACTCCCATGTCATAACAATAATTTGAAGCATTCTATTTTTTTTCTTTTTTTGGTCTTTATGACTCGAGTTTTCAAACTTCACCCAACTAATCTTGAGGGAAGCAACATTCCTCCCCGGTTTGTCCTCCATCTAAAATTCAGATGCGATTACAGTCTACGTACAATTGAAGTAGACATTCGAGTGACGGTTCTCCTAATGATCCCCTTTATGTTGTGTAGACCCTGAAGGAGTGAGATGATGCACCATGATCCTACCTCCATGTAAGCATTCGTCTTTTAGCAATTAAATGATGTCTTCCAAGAGTCAAGACTCGAACATCTGATTATCTAGTTTCAACTCTTTCTGCTTTATGCTTCATGCCCATGGGGCAGCATTCTATTCTAATATTATGAAAATTAGCTTAAACATGTTGTCATATTTATGTTTGAACATTAAAACTCATTTTTCTTAAATTCATTATTAAGAAACATTCTCCTAGTAAAATAATTTTGTCTGTGGATCCATAACTTTTTTTTTTACCAAATTCTCCGAAAAATCACTTCTTATGAAATTATTCTAAAAAAGATTATATCAAACAAGAGTAGGGATGTCAATGGATCGGATTTGTCAAACTCATAACCGGCCCCTGGAGATATGTAACATCTATACTCAACTCATATACCTATTAAAGGAAGGCGGGTTGGAGGCATGTTGGAGTCGAGTTAATCAAGTATGCTTCTATACCCATTTGAAAACTCACTACCTATTTTCTTTTTTTTATTAGGAAGTGAAGAGAATTTAATTTTAAGCAAAATTTCATATTTTATAAGAGAATTCAGGAAAAATTTTAAAACTTTCGAATATAATCTCCAAATAAGAAGGTATTAGAGAAATAAGACGTCGTATTTGGGTCTCAGTCATTTAAATTTTAAACGATATCTTTTAAATCAAATAATGGATATGTGGGTTGAGTATGAGTCTTATTTCTAAACTCATACCTGACTTGTATCTATGGCAGATTTTAATGATAAACTCCATACCCCATCGATAGACCCGTTTAGGCAAGTAATCCCCACCCCCTTCGGGTTGGTTCTTCATGGTTATCGGGTTCGATTAGTTTTTTGGTGTAGTAACCGGAAATTTTTCGTTATTTTAAATAAAACATTTTTATGAATTTTAAGGGCGTGTCGCTACGACTTCTCCCATTTATTTTCAAAGAGTATTCGTCTAGCCATTAATAAGTGAAATTTAATTTATTTTAATCAAAGTTAAATTCCAAATTTTATTAAGAATATTCTAATGTCACCATTTTTAAAATCTTAAGTCGAAGCTTTAAATTATTTTAAATCTGAATTTTAAAAGGATTAATTGTGCAGTGTACTGTGTTTAAGTGACAAAACCTATTTTTACTACCCAAAAGAAGAAAATCTGAAAAATACTTAGTCTTCTTCCAACCAGCTGCAATGATGTTACATCCACTGCCTCCACCGCCGGTAGGTGGACCATCACCGACATACACCATCGAACCACTACCACCACCTAAAATTAGGCCCAAACAACGCCGGTAGGCCACCACCATCATCGCCGTAAAGCACAGAACCACCACCACCTAAACCCACCAAACCACCAGGCCGTGACACCACCGAACCACCACCACCTAAAAAACACAGAACCACCGGGCCGTGACACCACCGAACCACCACCACCTTAAACCAATCATCCCATTCCATCAAAACAACCCCGCACCTCTCCAAAATGCTGCACAAACACCGCAGATCACCATTAAACACTCCACCACCATAGAATCTCAACAATCCAAAAATCAAACCAAAAACAAAAGAAACCAAGAAAATAGAGGTGACCCAATGTCTTACCTCGACCTTCGATCCATTTACGTCGGAGTCTAGCCGGAAAACACCAAAAATTGTGAGCATTCAAGTCTCGGTTTTACTTTCTGTTTGCACCAAATCCACCCAAAAACCCATTTCCCGACCTCTATTCTCATGCGTAGCTGTCGTGCAGACCACCTTTGCCGTTAGCCTCCCAGCGCCGGCCTAAATTTTGTCCGAAACTTTGTTAAACGTAGAAACCCAATTTCAAATCGCATCCAAGCCTCACTCTCTGAAGAAAGGACGAATTGATGTATTTGGGATGGGAGCCTTATTATAAAATATGATATTTTACTCTTAAATCCTAGAGTTTTGCCAAAAGTTTAAGTGAGCCCTCAATTTCTAATTAACTCTCTCAATAGCTTTAAGGTTCTGGTTATCTCCCAACAGCTACAATAGGCATTGTCGCACCTCACACACAAATCTGTTGCACACCACTGCACCTCCATTGCAAACATCACAAGCCTCTATAGAGAAGAAGAAGTTGCTCGATCAATGCCATCCACGTCGATTGTGCGGCCGTTGTAGAGCTGCCGGCCAGTCGAGTGGGGGTTGGGGATTTTCGATTTTGGGGGAGGTGAGATTGAAGAGATGATTGTGATGCCGTGCTGATTTTTTTCCAAAAGGGTTGTGAAAATGTAGTGAACAATCCATGAAAATGTTTGATTTTATGTTGAAGACAAAGTATCATAAAAATTTGTAAAGTATCATAAGTATCATATTGTGATACTAGAAAAAATTGAAAAAATATCATAAGTATCACATTGTGATACTAGAAAAAATTGGAAAGTATCATAAGTATCACACTTTGATACTAAACAAATTGAAAAAGTATCATAAGTATCATATTGTAATACTAAAAAAAATTGAAAAAATATCATAAGTATCACATTGTGATACTAACGTAATCATAAGTATCATACTGTGATACTAACCTATTTGAGAAGTATCATAAGTATTTTTCATTTTTTACAATTTTATTATAAGTAATTTTCAAATTTTATAAAATTGAAGTAAATTTCAGTTTGATCCCTAAAAGTAGGGTATTTTTGTGAAGAACCCATTTTAAAATTTATTTTAGATCCAAACTATTTCGATTCAACCCAAACTTTTAAGCCCAAATCTCAAATACATCTTGATCCATTTCAACTCTAAGCCCAAGTTCTTGAAGTCCAACCAATTCTACACGTTTTTTTTTTAATTCTTCTTCTTTCCCAGAAGTCTTTCTTCCAAACCTTAAGCTTTCCATCCATGGATTTTTACTAATTTCCTAATAATTCTTTCCCCTCTCACGCCATAACAAATTTGTATATCCCTTCAATCATTCCCCAGCTCATATACCATTCTTGCATCCCCAAATTCTCTCCCTCAACTCCCTCAATCAACAATTTCATTCTTGCATTTTTCCTATAATCTTTCCCAAATCAAAAAGCTGTCAAATTTAATACACAGCCAAGATAATATACTCCATTGTTCCTCCCACACGAACTCACTCAAACCAAACATTCATTCTGGTAAATTTTTCTCTCCTCCTACTCTACTGCATTTGTTTCACTGCACCACCACTACCTTAACCCAAACCTCCACCATTTGCCCAACCAATTCCCGAACTCCATATCCACTGCCTAACCCATGATCAACAACCAATCATCACCACCACACAAACCACCCCGACTGCATCACCACGCCCAACTCAAATCCACCATCATCAATGCCCAATCTCCAAATTCACAAAATCAAACCCAAAAATCGAGAAATAAAATAACCCAAACCATAGTCGAAGCCATCGAGCCTCACCTAAACTGCAACCACCGATCATCACCTCGCACGCCACACTTCATTTTTGCCCAAATCAAACCCAAAAATCAAAGAATCATGCTAACCCATAATTGACCTCAATAATGGCAGGAGTTCTTCGCCGAAAAATCCACGAACCCGAGCTCCACAGCCTCGGTTTGGTCTCGTTTTTCACACCCAAATCCACCCCAAATTCCACCCTTGCCCATACACCGGAGCCACCACCCTACGGGGGCGCTAACGCATGCCACCAGGCATCGACGGTTTGAAGTGGAGAGGGGGCGGAGACCCTCCTTCCCCGTCGCCTCTCTCGGCCTCTCTACTCTCTCTCTCAATTCTGATTTTGAGAGAGAGAAATGAGGAAATTTGTATTATATTTTTAAGTTTTTTGAAAAATTGAAATGTTGCCCCCAAGAATGTAAAAACTTTTAATTTTAGTCCCTTTTGTTTCAAATGTTTTTTATTCAGTTGCAAAGGTTTCTGTACTTAACGAATCAGCCCCTTTATTTTCTAAAATACTATTTCAGTCCCTAATTTCTTAAATTCCAAATTCTTCAAAATTACAATTTAGTCCTCAAATTTTATTTCAATACTTTAATCTTAAATCTTCGAAATACTAAAATAATTTAATTTTTCTGTTGGCTAGACGAAGCAGTTGGTGATTTGAGAAGTTGACGCACTATTCCCCTCTCCACTTTTTGAGAACTCGTTAAGTTTAAGGTAAACTCGCCCCCACTAATTATTTATACTATGATTGCATATGTTATATGGACTTTGTGTGATTTTATATGCTTAATTGCATGAGACAAGATAAGAATATCTCGTATAGATAAATTGAGAATTTATGTTATGCACGTCATAACTTATATGTTAGCATGAAACAAGACAAGAATATTTTCATTTGCACTCATTTTATGATGCTTATGACTAAGAAGAAAATATCACTACATTATTTGCATAATTACTTATTCAATTATTTTGTAGATTAATTATTGGAGATGAGTCTATTGAGTATTTTATTTTTGAAATGCTCACCTTGTTATTTTTAACAAATTTTGTAGATTTTGGATAGGGTGGCGAGTGATGGGCAATAGTGGTAAATTATTGATGGATATTATTTTTAAAAAGTCGTGATTCACGAACTATATATATTTCATTTTTTTCGAGAATTTGAAATGAATAAATTTTCTCCGGTATTTAATTTCATTTGGTTTATCGTTAAATTTTTAAATCAATAAATTTGATATTTTAATATTTAGTCATTTTCCGCGATAAAGTTTATTCAAAATTTAGAAATGGCGTTCCCGCGTTTATCGGAACCCGGGGCGTTACATTTGCCATCCCTGAACAGGGGTCGAATGAAATGTAAATGAAAGTTGAATTACATTGGATAATTGCATAACAAGATTTTGTTGATACCCTTTGGACTTTTGTGACTTCTTGCCCACAAAAGTCATAAACAACTTTATCAAAGGCTTATGCAAATATGCCATAGTTAGAATAAATTCAATAAACGTAAATAACTTATAATTAAAATAAGCCTGGTTTGATAGAGATTAAAATTAGTTTTTTAGTATATTTTGATAAAAATCGATGAAATGTATAGTTAAAAAGTTGTGAATCCATAAAATATGTGGTTGAATGGAGCAAGTTTTGGGGGACCAAATGTTGATCCCTTTTTAATTGTTAACATGAGTGAAACAACATCTGCACGAAACAATATTTCCAGTGGGACAATTGGTGTAGAAAAAGTTTGAAACATCACGGCTCAAAAAAATTCTAACAAGGAGCCGGTTAATAAGTTCCTTCTGTGATTGAGAAATTTGAGGGTCAACAAAGTATCCCATAGACAAAAGGATCTCGTGGTTGTTATGAACCAACGATAAAGTTGAGCCCACGTACTATGCATGCACTACAACAACCATATCCCTCAAATGTGTGGCACTCATACAGTTCTAGAGCAGGGAACGCTCCAATGTGTGACACTCATATAGTCCTAGAGCAGGGAAGGTGATCACATTCGATGAGATGACAAGGATACAATAGAGACATTATCAAAGAAATTATGGGCGAATGATGAGACAACAACAAGTTATAGAATAGGCTAAGCCTATGAATTTCATTCATGTGGAGAATCAGAAACTCTCAAAATTAAGTAAAAGTGGAGGTCCAAAGAAACCAATAGAAGAAGCATCAACAAATAAACACGTTGGGAAGTCAAAATTTGAGCAAAGATAGAAAGATGAAGATGAAGATGATATTGGACGATCAAGCAACATCCATTTGACACCTTATTTCCAAACATAACCAGTTACTACATATTGGCCAATGGGTTCGAGAATAAGAAAAACAGTAAAACTTTTGTTGAAGAACAAGAAGAATCTACCTTCACGTTAGAATGTGTGGGTAACACTTCTGTTGGGGTAGTCCCACAAGTTGAGGAAACACATGACTTAGACGATGATGGGATGACTAATATTGAAGATAAGCTAGATCTGGAGGCAGAGTGTATAAAGAGAGTATCACGCGTCAAGCTTTTCAAGAAACTGTACCAAGAATGCAATTCAGCGGTAGGTATGATCTAGACGATCATTCAAATACCTCGTTCTATATAGAACACCCAAAAGTAAAAGGAGGGTACCTCACGTTTAAAAGAATAGGTCACCCCCAAAGATATTTTATCCACCTACAGGTTGGGGAGAACTGTTAGAAAGTTCCATTCAAGCAAGAAGGGTTAAAGAAATCCAAACCGAGGACATGTTGCAAGTAGATGTGTCAAGTAGAAATAAAACTGAAACAGGTAAACAAAAAACTGAAGTTGAGTCAACAGAGAAGGTCATGTGCAAAAATCATTTGCTGAGTTTGAATAATAACTTAAGGCCCTTGTATATAAAGGCCTTAATTGATGGCATTCTAGCGTCTAAGGTACTCATTGATAATAGAATATCCATCAATATCATTCCGTATTGAATGTTAAGAAATTTCGCTACGTCAGACTTTAATATCATCCCAGCAGAAGTGGTGTTGACTGGCTTCAATGGAGGAGCAACTTCATCCAAATAGGTTATGCTTTTTGAGATAACAGTGGAAAGTAAAACAAAGACTACTTTTTTCTTCATAATATATGACCCCATCAGTTATAACGTTCGACTAGAAAGGGATTGGCTACATGGGAATCAGTGTATTCCTTCATCGCTTCACCAATGCTTAGCATTCTGGAATGATAAAGGAGAGACTGATCAATGACCTTTTGTCGCTGAAGCAAATTTAGAGGAATGATTTGTGTATGAAGGAAATTATGGACTAGTTAGGATGGTTCAAAGAGAAGAAGAAATACGAGTTATAGCACAAACTGAAGAGTCATATTCTGTGGAAGCTCTTATTGATCCGTTTACCCAAATGAGGCCAACATAGTGACTTTTGAAGAGCCAGTATTAACAAGAAGATAATTTAGGAAGTGTAATAAATACCAGTCATACAGTGTTCTGGCCAAAGTTACGACACCTAAAGCCAAATTAATGGTTTATGAAGACAGGTTTGAGGAAAAGATGAAAGGAGAAAGTGCACTTGCACTGCTGAAGAACAAAATGGCTATACTTGGCATGGAGCACAACTTAGAAAGTGAGGTCAACAAGGTAGGTTGCTTGGAAGAAGGAACTTTTACAGACTTTGGAGTAATTTGGTGAAGATCGCAAAGTCAAGGTATGCTTAAGCACAAGATCTATTAGTGAGAGTAAACATTGGTGATGAAGGAGAAGATCGTCAAACATTTGTTAGTCAATTAATTACTCGATGAAGAGGTTAGTACCAAGTTAATTTCTTTATTGAAAGAATATAAAGATTATTTTGCTTGGGAATATGAACAAATACCCGATTTAGATAGAAATTTAGTAGAGCATAAATTATCCTCTAGACCAAATTTTAAACCTCATGAATAACTATCTAGACGCTTTGAGCCCAATGTACTGTCGAAATAAAGAAATAAATTGAGCGATTACTAAAAACAGGTTTTATTAGAACAGTTGTTAATGGTAAATTAACGGTTTACATAGACTTTAGAAATCTAAATATAGCGACGCCTAAAGATGAATACTCAATGCCAACAGTAGATTCCTTAGTTGAATCTATTGCTTGGCACATTATGTATTATTTCATGTATGGTTACTCATGGTATAATCAAATTTACATATATAGCTGAAGAAGATGTATATAAAACTGCTTTTAGATGCCAGGGGCATTAGGATGTTACGAATGGATAGTCATGTCAATTGCCCTAAAAACTGTTGGGGCTACTTATTAGAGAGCAATAAATTTGATCTTTCATGATATGATTGGTGAATTTATTGAGGTTTATGTAGGCAAATAATAGTCAAATCACTCAAAAAAAAACACTCATTTGAGTTAATGAGGCAATACAAATTAAATTTGAATCCTTTAAAATGTGCATTGGCATGAATTCAGGTAACTTCCTGGGTTTTCTGATGCATATCAAGGGAATTGAGCTAAATAAAAATAAAGCAAATGCCATATTAGAGGCCAAACTGCTTAAGAATAAAAGAGTTACAAAGATACTTGGGTCAAGTTAACACTTAAGGCGTTTGACAATTTTTTTGAAATTACTTTCATTAATTAGAAAAACTTTTAGAAGAAACTGGTATAGTGTAACTTTCATCGAAAATATTTTTGAAGTACAAAGTACTTTTAGAAATTAGTTTTCAAACGAAAAATTAAAATTTCCAAGAAGCTCTTTTATGAAAAATCAAAAGTTTAAAAATCGAATCAAGCTATCCGAAGAAGATTGCACAAGGGGGAAAAAATCGGGGTGCTGACATGTGACGAATTAGCTACTGGTATGCTTTGATGGTGGTGAATCATACACTTTACTCTTATACAACGACAGTATTTGCAGGGGGTTGTGGGTGTGTTAATCATGTATAGGGAAATACCACTTGTACAGGCCTTTGTGTATAGGGCCCTCAGCCCCTCACTATAGTGTACAGTGATACAGTGAACTGTACATATAGCAGGGCTCTCATATATATATATATATATATATATATATATGTGTGTGTGTGTGTGTGTGTGTGTGTGTGTATATATATTCGTCCTGCTTTTCACATATCTTTACTCCCTACATGCAAATAAACAATTCTCTTCCGATCAAAAAAATAAACACTACTCTATAGGAGAGGAGAATCAAACAAAAAAGATATTAGCTTCCTCGCTTTGTCCTATTCCAATATTACAACCTCGTCTCGTATGGTTTCTCTATGAATACATTATTGCCAATTTGCAATTCATTCACAAGGATATATTAGGTTCATATTATATTTAATCTTCGAAATATTTTTTTGAGATTCTAAGAGCATCTAAAATGGTGGTGTAAAATTATGTGTAAATTAATATTTTTAAAATCACTTCATTATTTACATTTATGTAGATTTAAATTCACTTTTCTCCTCTAGTGAACTTAAAAAAAGATGGAAATTTTTAATTTTACATTTTTTGTCAAAAAATGTAATTTATATTTCTTTTTCATCTATCCATTAGAGAGGTTTACAATCAATCAATCTCAAGATCTAAATATCTTAATATTGGAGACACTACAACAAAAAGACCCTTTTGCAACATGCAAACGGCAACATTCATCAATTGCATGTGCTAAAAGGGGTTTATAGCAACATTCACTTGTTGCATGTTGCATTTGATTCATTAAATCGAGTTTTAGCAACATTCAACAAATAAGTGTTGCTAATAATAACCTTTTGCAACATTCATAAAAATGTTGCAATAAGTTTAGGCATTGGCAACGCGCAGCGCGCGTTGCAAAAGTTTAGGCTTTGGCAACGCGCATTTTTGCAAAATCTTGGGCTTTTGCCTATCGCAGCGCGCACTGCGCATTGCGATAGGATTTTCGGGCTAAATTTTTACATTTACCAAATGTTGGGACTTAATTGAAAATCTCAATCCTCTAAACATAAACCTATTTTACACCAAAATGAAAAAATCTGAATTCATTTCCCTCCACACCCGATTCTCTACATTTTCCCCCACAAATCGATTCTCTACATTTCCCAAACCTACCCACCTCGCCCAAATCATCTCTCTCAATCTGGTCGACCTGTGAACGATAGTGGGCATCTGATAAGAGATATCCAAGTCCAAAAATCAGTCCAAGAATCCAGCTACTCCATAGCACTCATCTGTGACTGCGACTGGAGACCTTGCTGCAAGCGCTACCGGGCGAGGGCGACGGCGACGGTGCAAGTCTAGGCCAGCCACCGGCGACTCCAATAAACCCTTCTCGAAAATCTCTGCAGGTAACTTCTTGGAAAGAATTTTCAGATTTCATTCTAAATCCTATAGTCTTGTGTTTTCTTTTCAATAGAACACAAACACACACACACACACACACACACACACACACACACACACAAAAGGAAGAGGAAATCTCGAGTTTTGGCATTTAGGTTCCACCACTCAGTTCAAACCCAACAATCCAATTCGCATGATTTTATACATTTTCACCATGTGAGTACTTCATCACGGAGATCACAAATAAAAAAAAAACAATGTAAGAATAGGAAGTTTGAAGATGAAGCATTGAGTAGAGTCGAGTTTCGAAACGAGTCTGTAGACCCAATCTTTTCTCCTCCATTTCTTTTATCTTGTGACTGAGGTTTTGGGAGCAGTGAAGGACACTTGAAAACCCATTGTTTCCAGTAATGAGTGGCCAGAGCAGTCATTGGTAGCCGGATTTGGCCACTGCACAACCTCAATCTTCCTCTCCCGCCTGGTTTAATGTCACATGGACGATCTTGGACGTCTTCCTTCCCCCGATTGGCCTCAATTTTGGTCACACTCATTGAAATGTAAAACCCAAAATTTGAATTGAACCCAAGTTTCATTTTCACTCTATTCCTCTGTACAAATTCCGAACTAAGTGATAGGGATGAGGGCTTGCTGAACTAAGTGATAGGGATGAGGGCTTTAGTTATAAATGTTCGAAACTTGATTTTAAATTCTCAAGTTTTTCCAATAATTTAAGTTGGTCCCAATTTTTAATTTAACTTCCTCTATAGCCTTACAGTTTGGTTTTCATCCTATGTGACTTGTGTAATATAAAACTGGGATTATTAAATCCAATTTTTAGCAGACTGCAGTCATATGTAAAATGTGTATGGTTTGAGTTTACCATATCACAATTGAGAAATTCAAAGACAAGAAAAGAGAACTTGTCTTGGCCTAGAATCCAGAAGGTGTCTTGCATTGTCTAATGATTCAACCATTGATATATGATAACTTCATATACAATTCAAGTTTGCAAGATCAAAATACTGATTAGCCACATTTTCAACAAGCCTCTCATTATGGACTTTCACAGGGTCTAGCTTCACTTCATGCCATACCAGATTTCCCTTATTTCTTTTTTCTTTTTATGAAATAAATCATTTTACCTGATGTGACAAAAACTGAAGTATTTGAGCCTTGCATCATTCTTGTATGATCAAACTGTACAAGCCTTTTGCTGTATGAACAGATAATCTTATCTTCAAAATAACTTATCCCTGTTGATTTCAAGTTTACCTTATGTGTCTAAATGTTACTTATCCCTATTGATCACGCAGCTGTTTATGAATTGAGATATTTGATTTTTAGGTTGTAAATTGGGATTTGGTGAATATTTGATTTGTTTATGAATTGTGATTATTGATTTTTAGGTTGTAAATTGGGATTTTCCTGTGAATTAGTGATTGGCGAATTGTGATGCTTGTAGATTTTTGAAATATTTATTAATCATTGATATAATGCTATTTTGTGTATAATAGTAAACAATGCCTCCTAAAGTTAATGAACTACCTCTGCTATTTTTTGCAATTTTATGGTGAATTTGTATAGTTTGTTTTATGTGAATATGAATTTAATCTTTATTGAAATTTCATTAATGTTTTCTTTGGTTATTTTTATTAGTTCATTCTTTTAATTGTTTATTGAATTTAATTTTGATAAGTTATTTATCTCGTTAGTAGTTTAGCAATTCTCCATTTAGTTAAATGGAGATCATGGTTTGAATTTAATTATGTTGAGGAGTTTGGGATAAATCTTGGATTATTGTAGAAGGTTGGATGTTGAATGAGTTGTGTTTGATGATTTAAAATATTTTGAGATTCCTCTACAGGTTGGTTAAGTCCAATTTATAGAGGAGACTCTGCCAAAATTTTTATAGAATCTTGTAATAGATAAGTGAAATATTTATATTTGAAATGTTTTAATTCCGCATTTAATGTGAAAGGAAGTTAACATGCCTATGTTTAATATTTTAAACTTGAGGTCGTTTCAAATCTCAAATTCTTACTTTAAGACATGTTACCGAGGAGTCAAAGTTTTTTTTAGAATTTCTGTTTTAATTCCTTTAATTTCGTTGATGTCTAATTTGGTCTTTTTGCTTACATTAGGGATTCAAAAACTATTTAAATGTTGTTTTGTTTCTAAATAAGATTATTCAAATTTGGAGGCTATTATTTTCTTGTGAATTATAATTCTTTATCGATTAGCTTTACGTTTGTAAACCTAGAAATTCTATTTTGCGTCAGGATAACTTGCGAAACGGGTAGCTTAAGCTTGATAAATTATTGAGTTGAACTTGACTCCTAGACTCCAGTACGACTGTGCAACTACAAGTCTACAAGGATAATATCTTTCAGTTGTTCAGTATTGGATAATATCTTTGTATATGATGGACAAAGCATGGCTGCAATTATCAAGGTTATCATCTGAAATTAGATTATCTATTAATCTAGTTACAAAAATCAAAAAAATGTACTCATAGTAAATTTTACTTGTAGATTTTCAGAACAATATAGAGATGGAGCACAAAGATTTGTGGAGCTAGCTCGTGACTATATAAATTCAGAAATGATAGTATGCCCTTGTATTAAGTGTAGGAATCTAAAGCATCACCATTATGATACGGTGTATGAACATTTGGTTATTAAGGGTATGGATCCTACATATGTCGTTTGGGTATTTCATGGAGAACAACCAAGTGAACCAAATTTGGTCGATGTAGAAATACCTGAATCGCATATGATGTTTAGGGACTTCTATGCACAACTTGATGTGGATCCTGAAAACCCTATTGATGGAAGAGAAAATGAGATTGAAAGTTTAGTTGATGATGCTGAAACTCCATTATATCCTGGTTGTAGGGCGTTCACGAAGATGTCAGCTTCGATTGCTATGTTTAAGCATAAAGCTACACATGGTTTATCGGATAGTGGTTTTGATGATCTTATTAATCTTATTCAAGACATGCTGCCAGAGAATAATACACTTCCTAAATGAGATGAAAAAATTTGTCAATATATTTGATCTTGGCTATGAGAAGATACATGCTTGCATAAATGATTGTTGCCTATATAGGAAAGAGCTTGAGCATGCTATAATATGTCCAAAATGTGGTTGCTCAAGATGGAAATTTAACCAACGAACTAAGAAAATTCAGAAAAAAATTCCAGCAAAAGTCTTGCGTTATTTTCCTATAATACCAAGACTTAAGAGGATGTTTGGAATAGATGAGATGTCAACGCAACTTAGATGGCACTCAAGTAATAAAAGTTTAGATGGTAAAATGAGGCATCCAGTTGATTCATTGGGTTCGGAAATGATAAACAGAAGGTGGCCAGATTTTGCATCAGATCCTCGAAATATTAGATTAGGTCTTGCCACTGATGGATTTAATCCTTTCAAAGATCTAAGCTCTAAATACAGTTGTTGGCCAGTGATCTTAACTATATATAACTTGCCTCCCTCATTATGCATGTCAAAGGAAAGTTTGATGTTGAGTTTATTGATCCCGGGGCCAAAACAGCCAGGTAATGATATAGATGTTTATTTTGCACCACTTGTAGATGACTTAATGTTGTTATGGAGTGATGGGGTTGAGATGTATGATGCAGTTACAAAGTCTACATTCAATTTAAAAGCTATTTTGATGTGGACAATACATGACTTTCCTGCATATGGAAATATATCTGGATGGCCTGTGAAGGGAAAAATTGCATGCCCTATTTGTCGTGAAAATACATGTTCACTATGGTTGTCACATGGTAGGAAATTTGCATACATGGGACATAGAAGATTTCTTGCAATGGATCATCCATTTCGCATGAAAAAGAGTTGGTTTAATGGACATGTTGAAAAAAGTATTAGGTCGAAGATAAAAAGTGGTGAAGAAGATTTTATTGAAGTTGATAAAATTGTAAATGATTGGGGAAAAAGTGTTAAACGAAAGAGGAATAAGAATACAGCTCAATCTAATGTAACTTGGAAGAAAAAGTCAATATTTTTCAACCTACCATATTGGAAGGTAAATGCTTTGATATTTCTATCATTCATATTTTAATCTTCTAGTTACTTGTAATATATCATTAAACCATTGATGTTTGATTAGTAGACCTTGCTCATACGTCATAATTTGGATGTGATGCATGTGGAAAAGAATATTTGTGAGAGCGTCATTAGTACACTTTTGGATGTGAAAGGAAAATCCAAAGATGGCAATAACTCTCGTAAGGACTTGGAAGCTATGAACATTAGGCATGCTTTACATCTTGAGAGTAGAGGAAATAAACTCTACTTACCCGCTACTCCTCATACTTTATCAAAAGCAGAAAAACAATTTTTTTGCAAAAGGCTTGCTAACTTGAGATTACCCGATGGTTATGGATCAAATATTGAAAATTGCATTTCAGTGGAAGAATGTAAGATCAGTGGTCTCAAGTCTCATGATTGTCATATATTAATGCAACAATTATTATCAGTTTCCTTAAGAGGACTTTTACCTAAGGGACCCAGGAAATCTATTTTTAAATTGTGTTCATTTTTCAATGAGATATGCCAAGGAGTTGTTGATAGGAATAAGGTCGAAAAATTAGAAGAAGATGTTGTTGAAACATTATGCACGTTGGAAAGGTATTTTCCGCCTTCATTTTTTGATGTAATGGTACATTTGACAATTTACCTTGGGAGAGAAATACGTATATTTGGACCAGTACAATATCGTTGGATGTATCCATTTGAGAGGTTATCTTTATTTAAGCTATTCTCAAAAGTTAAATTCATTATCAAATTAGATTTAAATATTTTTACATTTTTTCATTCGTATAGGTAAATGAAAGTGTTAAAAGGGTATGTTATGAATCGTGCACGACCTGAAGGGTGCATAGCTGAACGGTATATTGTTGAAGAAAATGCAATGTTCTGTAGCAAATACATAAAACAAGCATCTAAAATAGGTTCCAAGCATGCACGCAATGAAGAATATGAGAGTGATTTCTTAGTCGTAGGGCATACAATTTCTAAAGGGACGTCACTCGTTCTATCTGATGAGATGTTGAAAGTTGCCCATCGTTATGTGTTGCTAAACAGTGCAGAAGTTCAACCATACATAAAGTATGTTTATTAAAAATATACTTCGACAAATTTTAACTTATTCGACCATATATTCATTTGATATATTGTTTTTACCTTAGGATGCATATGGATGAACTCAAGAGTTTTGACAAACGACTTGAAAGAAATGAGGTTTTATTAAATAAAAGCACATTGACTCTTTTGCTGCCTGGTTGGATGATAAGGTTCAACATATATGAAAAAAGTTTTTGTCTAGTTGTGCTATTTATTATTTTACTCCTAACATGTTTAAAATAATAACAGATTAGAGCTCAGTGTTTGATTGACAATGTTTCAAACACTTTAAAGTGGCTTGCACGTGGTCCTAGATGTCAATCCATGTCATATTCTAGTTCTGTCATAAATGGTTTGTGCTTTCACACTAAAGATGCTGAAAAATCTTGTCAAAATAGTGGCATTTTAGTTGAAGCAACAACCATCTGTAGATCGAGTGCAAAAGATAATGCACCTCAAGTTGGGAAAGTTCATTATTATGGAGTTTTGCGCGATGTTATATTGCTTGATTACAATACATTTCACGTTCCAATATTCAAGTGTGATTGGGCAAATATCACGAATGGAATAAAAAAGGAAGATGGGTTCACTTTGGTTAACCTTAACGAAGGACACGGACAATTTGAAAATGATCCATTCATTTTAGCAACACAAGCGAAACAAGTGTTTTATTCTAGGGAGAATGAAACTTCTAGTTGGCATGTTGTTTTGCAAGCACCATCAAGAGACTTGTATGCATTACATGTGAAAGAAGATACTGATGAGCCAACTATTCCAGTAGATATATCACAACTTGAAGACACCCACGATGATGATGATGAGAACTATGCAAGGATAGATGTCGAAGGCGTATTATGTGACACATAGAGTAATTTGGTAATAGTTTTAAATGTTATCTTCTTAACCTATATTTGTACATAATGTACTTTTTATAGCCCGATATTTGGAAGTTTTTACATCGTGATGAAATGTTGAATATTTAAATTTTGGTAAGATCTCTAACCTTAATTTCTTTTGATGTTGCAGATTTTCATTCCAAACTTTCGAACTAGTTGAGAGTAGGAAGCTTATTATTTAAAACGATGGACAAAGCTGAGGTAATTGTGTTTTCTTTTGCTTTTATATTTGTTGATTTTCGGAAATAAACATATTTGTATTTTGTTTTCATGTTGCATTCTTAAAGTCAACTAAACAAGCTGCCAAGATCTCTAAACAACGAAGAGCTGCTATTGCTGCAGCAGCAATTCAAGAGATTAGTGAAAGATTAAGAATTTCTAGTGAGCAAGAAAATGCTGTATCAACTCCAATAGTAAATGAGCAAAGCACGCCATCAACTACTGAAAATGTTCCCAAAAAAAGGAGAGGTCCAACTCAAGTGAAAATGATTACCGGAAATAATTATCAGAAGATGGATCTTGAATTCAATGAATTCGGGCAAGTGGTTGGCAATAACTCAGATAAATTTGCTAGTATAGTTGGAGCTATGGTACGAGAACATGTGCCTGTTATACTTACAGATTGGCATTCGGTGGATGAGAAGAAAAAAAAAAGGAACTTTGGAGTATCGTACAGGTATGATTCTTAATTGAATTTTAAGATTATTTTTGGTACAAATAAGTTGTAAAATTATATTTGTGTAAAAATACAGAAAAGGTTCAATGTAGGTGATTGTCATAAAAAAATGACATTTCAATGTATGGGAAAGTATTGGAGGACGTACAAATGCAGACTTAGAAAGATAATTCGAGGTCAGGTCAAATCTTCTTTGAATAGGACACGTACTACTAATCTTCTTAGACCAAAGAATGTGCTCTCTCAAGAAGAATGAGAAAAATTTGTTGAAGATACTATTTCCAATAACTTTAACGTAAGTAATATTTACATACTAATGTTCATTTTTATTTAATTTTTATTGTTGTTTATAACTTTTTATTTTGTGAATAGGAAATAAGTTCCAAGTTCAGCGGAATGAGAAATAATCAAAAGCTTCTCCACACTATGGGACGAAAGGGTTATCCACGTGTGGCTCATGAAATGGTACAATTACAAACATATCTTTAATTTTTACTTGAATTGTCACATTGTCACATGCTAATACATATAATTGTTGGATTTTTATTGCAGAGGAAAAATAACCCAGATATAAAACGGATAAGAACCAAAGTATGGACTCAAGGACATCTAAGAAAGGACGGAACTCCAATAAATGAAGCAGTTGCCGAAACTTTGGTATGTTAGAAATCTATGTACATTCTTTTAATAATAAATTTACATTATTTTAGTATAAAGAATGAGGTTCATAAGTGCAGAAAAAGATAGAAGATTGTGCACAATCTATTTCTGATACACCGTCAGAAGATTCCATCCGAGATGATGCTATTGCTCGAGTTTTAGGTCCTGAAAATTGTGGAAGAGTTAGGGGACTTGGATTTGAAGTTGCACCATCAAAATTTGATATAAAATTTCAAAGTACTGGAAGAGTGAAAGAACTTGAGAATCAATTGCAAACTCAGTCACAAAAACTACAGACTCAGTCAGAAAAATTACAAACTCAGTCAGAAAAAATGGAATCACTAGAAGAAAAGGTTGAAGCATTAATCAGGCTATGTCAACAAGTATATCAATTTACATTATATTAATATGATAACATGTTTAATGTGAACAACTTTTGTAATGTTTGTGTCATTTTACAGAATGTCGAAGATAGGGGTTCACATGTGTTTACGCCTCAGGTTATTGTATTTCGAAATTTTAATTGTTTATGTTTAATATAAATTATTATTGCAGTTTCATAATTTCAAAAGGAATTTCTTCATTTAACTGTAAATTTGTAGTCACATCAAGGAAGTGGTGTTCAAGGAGGTACATATATGGAGAATGCAAGGTGTCAACTCTTGCATTGGTACAAGTATGATGAGGAAGAAATTGTTGCTGAAGGGAAGATTGCAACAACAGACCCAAGTGCAAAGGTGCATCACATGCCACTTGGACGAGATTGTTGGAAGGTTTGGGTCGAAGAAGTGTACATGAGTCATTTAGCCTTATACAGACCTACAGATGAATTTCGATTGCTTAGTGAAGCCATGGGAAGTACTGTTGCTTGGCCTAAAAGCTGTATTAGACTTATTTGATGAAGGTAAAACTTATTTACAGATGAATTTCAATTTCTATTGTTGCGGATTAAGTTTTGAAATGATTTGGTTGTGATGAGTATTGATTCTAGATTATTATTGGCGTGGAGTTGGGGATGAATTTTGGATTGATTTAATTGTAGTTTAATGATGAATGAGTTTTTAGTTTGATGTTTTACAGTATTATGGTGGTTGTGATATCCCTCTACAGGTTGGCTAAGTCCAATTTATAGGGGAGGCTCTATCCTAATTTCTGTAAAGTTTTACAATCGAAAATGATAATTTTAATATTTAGTATGATTTATTTCTACATTTTTGTATTCAGTGTAGTTGGAGTCCTGATGATTAAACTTTTATAATGTCTTTGCAGGTAAAAGCCAATTTTTCAGTTCTCTCATAAGATGGTTTCTCATGGGCATAGTTCAAGCTGGACTTCAGAAGTCAGGGAAGTACTCATCTTTAATGATGATTCGTGTTGAAAATGGTGATAGTAGCTCCTTTTTGTATGGCTACTGGTCTGTTAGAGATATTGTTGTAATTTAGAGGGATAGTAAATGTCAAACTTTAGATGTGCAATCAAATCGATGAAAAATCTATATTGCAGATTTTGTTTTAATGTTGGAAAACAAAGTACCGTAATTTTTGTTAAGTATTAAAATATGTGGTATAATTTTCTTTAAAATGCTTGCATTTTATTGTGAATAGTTAATTTGTTTTTATAGCACATGTGTTTCATATTTTACATATTACATATATGTTTGAGAAATTTGTTGGTTATCAGTGGAATTATCTATATTGATTTAAAAAAAATTAAAAAAAAAAAATTGTTAAAGATCAACGGCAACGCGCAATGAGTGTTGCTCAAAGTATCAACAGCAACGTGCAAAGAGTGTTGCTAAAAGTATCAACGGAAACGCGCAAAGAGTGTTGATAAAAGTATCAACGGCAACGCGCAACGAGTGTTGCCAAAAGTATCAACGACAACGCGCAATGAGTGTTTCCAAAAGTATCTACTGCAACATGCAAAGAACATTGCTAAAGGTCTACCGCAACACGCAATGAATGTTGCCAAAAGTATCAACGGCAACGCGCAATGAATGCTGCCAAAGCTCTACCGCAACACGCAGTGAACGTTGCCAAAGGTCTACCGCAACACGCAATCCATCCTTTTGCAACACGCAATGAACGTTGTCGTATCCTTTCCCTCTACGAAAACACTGCGATTTGCAACATGCACATGAACGTTGCAAAAGGTCTTTTGCAACATTTTTTGCGTGTTGCCGTAGGCTGTTTTTGTTGTAGTGAGATACTGTAAGTTGATCAACTTTATCTTTTATCACACTTTTTATTGAATTGGCAAATTTTACAAACTTTTAACAACACATTTTATGGATCTATCAACTTATAATGTTAAAAAGCTTTATCAAACATGAGCTTAGTTTCTTCATTGGTAACCTAACAATTTAAACTAATAATTAAGTAATATTTCTTTGATTTCTCTTAAATTGTATTGATTTATCATTTGGGCTGCAACATTGCTCTTTTTGCGATTCTCAATAGACTACAAGAGTATGGTGTTGGGAATTAAATGTAGATTCCTCTCTACTTAACTCACAAGAATTATTGATGTTCAAGAAATAATTGATAAAATGAGAAAATAAAATAACGACGCAAAATTTTCGGACCGTCAAAACTTTTTCATTAAATAATAAATTATTACATTTATATAGAATTTCACTCACCAAAACTTCAAGTACCGTAAGAGAAATATTCAAGATTTACCAAATTTACCATTTTCTACTTCTTTGTATAATGCACAAAGAAGACATGAAAATCAAGATGCTAGACTACTATTTTTCTCCACAAAACTCTCTAGTCAATATATTCTAAAATAATGAATAACGTCATCTATTTATAGGAGCAACTTTTACATAGAAGAGTCTAATTTCAATTCAATAAAGGCTAAAAAAAACCCTTTCGTAATGCTAAACGGAAACTATAAAATTTATTCCAAAAAGAATTCAATCTTCATTTTAATTCCTTTTTGTAATAGAAGTCCTTCAAACTTTAAAACAATCCTATTTGAAATCGTTTTTCACAAACATAGAACAAGTATTCAATTATAATTAGAACTTATTTTAGGCAATAATCTGCACCTTGCAAAAAATGAATCAAAACCTCTATCATCTTTTTTTGTTCACAATACTTCAAGAAAAACAGGTAAGCATTTGACACACTTTGACGATCTCATACTCAACCATATGAGTATAACCACTCAGAATTATCAACAAGCTCCAACCTTTTCATCAGCCTATGTCGAAACAAAAGTGCTGAAAATTATGGTACAACTCCCATGTTTGGTTCTCTCTGAAAGCTATCAACCATCGACATCAATTCAACCACACACTTTGCATCTATACCAAACCAATGATGTATGAGAACACATATACCCGGAAGTAAGAACACATCTTCTATCATGGCAATTGTCGTCATGCTATGAAGATGTCATCATCTTACTTAGAGTACATCACACCGCCCTCCCCTAGGAGAGTCGCATTATCCATGTTCTAGTAGTTAGCCAAGTCTGCTCCACCATTTGGACAATTTCTTCTCACACGATCAGATCGTCCACAGTTCCAACATGTTACCTTCATCTTCATGGAATTACCCCTCTTCTACTTTTTAGTAACAAGCAAATTATTTTCAGATGGATTATTACCTCCACTTAACATGAGTTCTTCATATATTAACTTACTTATAACTTCTGCAAAATCCACTGTTTCCTTTCCGTACATCAAAATCGGTTTGATGTGCTCAAATGTGGATGTAAGATACTAGATGAGCCTCAATACTTTATCCTCATCATCAATCTCTACTCCAATCGATTCTAGTTTAGAAATAATCCAATTAAGAACACTAAGATGGTATGAGATTTTTGTACATGCATTCATCCTCAAAGAATGAAATTATTCCTTCAGATACAACCAATTTGACAAGATCTTCGTCTAATGCAACTCTTTCAATTTTTCCCAAAGTTCCTTCATAGCAATTATTTCATGAACATTTGCAAAAACATTCTTGGCCAAACAAAGTCGTATTGTACTAGCAGTCTTTAAATCCAAATCTTCACAATCTTCACCACTCTTGCTGGATTCAGTTTATTTTTCTTTTCCTTTATCAGAACTAGAGGTTGGTTTTCCCTTCAAACCTCTGTGCAAACCCACCCGAATCAAAACTTCCTTGACTTGTACTTACCACAAGCCAAAATTAATTCTCTCGTCAAATTTTTCCACGTCGTACTTGACCGACATATTTTCTTTTGCTACAATTTTTAGAACCACTTGATGCTCTGATACCACTTGTTGGGAATTAAATGCAGATTCCCTCTCTACTTAACCTGCATGAACTTTTGATATTCAAGAAATAATTGAGTAAACAAGAAAATAGAACAATAACGCAAAATTTACGGACCTCCAAAGATTTTCACTATATAATAAATTGTCATAATTATATAGAATTTCACTCACCAAATCCCAAAATATTGTATGAAAAATATTCAAGTTTTATCACATCTACCAATTTCTACTTCTTTGTACAACTCACAAAGAAAATCAAGATGCTAGACTACTATTTTTCCTCACAAAACTCTCTAGTCAATATGTTCTAAAATAATGAATAACATAATCTATTTATAGGAGCAACTACTACATAGAAGAGTCAAATTTCAATCCAACAAAGGCTAAAGATACCCTTTCCTAATGCTAAAAGGAAACTATAAGATTTGTTTCAAAAAGAACTCAATCTTATTTTAATCCTTTTTGTAATAGGAGTCCTCCAAATTTTAAAACAATCCTAATTGAAATCCTTTTCATAAACATGGTACAAGCTTTCAATTAGAATTAGAACTTATTTGAGGAAATTATTCTAACATCTAGATCAAGCAATAGTCCTAGTAGGAGTGTTCAAAATGGCAAGCCAACTTGGTCAACAAAAATCTGACTCGGCTTGTTCTTTGGTGGGGCAAATCAAATCGGTCCACGAGCAAGTTCATGAACTTGCAAGATTGTTGTTCGACTCGCTAGTGGGAAAAGCTGATCCGAGTAGATGAACGATTCGCTACAATTAACACCATAATTCCTAGGTTACCCGCGTTGCTATTTTTTGATTAGTTGAAGAGTTGGGAAAACATTCCTAGTATTTTTGTCATACGAGGCCTCCTAAAATGTGGTTCTAGCTACACGATATGACCACTTTAACATATCTAACAAGTAAATCAAAAATTCAAGTATAAATCCTACTCAAGTCTAAAATTCGACATGTACAAGATTAGTGAAGAGTTGAATTTAAAGTGTACTGTTATGAAAATTATTGTAAGTGCATAATTGTCAAACAAGTAGTAAAGTGGACTCAAGAATCCAGGTTGTCGAACGCACGATCACTATTTTATCTAGTATTAGCGTTAATCAACCTAAATATAACTAAGAAAAATACAAAGATTTGATATTTAATCTACTAATGTATTGAAAGCAAATAATTATGAAAGTCTACTAAATATGTGAAAATCAAAAATTGGATATTTGTTTTGAAGTAAAGGTGTTGAAACTCACGATTGTGCCCTAGCTATCCTATTCAATTTCTCATCCCAAGTTTTATTCTTAAAGTAGAATTTGATCGAATTCTCAATTATATCTAATTTTTCCTTCTCAAGTTTAAATTAGTTCTACCTAATTAGGTCAACCACTCCTCTCTAAGTTATTTCATAATAAGCCCTAATTAAATGCATCCACTAACAGAAATTCAGATGAGATCACAACAACCATAATCATGTATATCTACTATTTTCTTAAATTGTCAAAGTTTATTACGTGGTGATGAGAATAGAGGAGGTCCAATTCAGCGCATGAACCTGTGATCCGCAATGTTGCAAGATCAAAGGTCAAGGAATCTCACGACTGTGCAATCAAGCAAGATTCGAGGTCGAATCCTTTTCAAGAGGGAGGGGATGATGAGAACCGAGAAAGTCAAACCTCGATGCACGTGCCTGTGAGACCCATGACGAGATTCGACACCGAAGAGGTTCAAGATTAGAGGCTAAACAAGTAATTAAAGTCAAGAAAAACAAGCCAAGAATCAAGTTGGAGCCAAAAAAGGAGAAATTGGACTCAGTCAATTTCGGTCGACCGAAAGTCATGATGAGAACCCCTTCGGTATATTGACCGAAAACTCTCACAACAATTTAATACAATACCCAAGAAAGGTAAAGTGGTAAAATAAAGGATAAACACCTTAACCCAAGTTTAAATCTAACCCAAAATTCAAGGATTAACTAACCCTAGCCCAATGAGTATTCACCTAACAAATTCTAAGGTGACGGAAAATAAACAACAACACAAGAATAAAATACTCAAGCAAAGTTGATTACATTCCTAAGAGATAAAAGATCAAGAAACAAGGGTTTACCTCACCCATAGGGGACACTCTCTAGAGCTTCATCATGAACATCCAAGTTAATGTCTTTGAAATGAAAAAAATGTGTATATAATGTACAAAATTAGGCAAAAGGTGTAATTTCAGAATTTGCAAGAAAAAACCGGTTTTAGTGAAACAGAGTGTTTCGGTTGATCGAAATTATTTCGGTACATCACAGGGTCGACTGAAATGGGACTTTCGGTCGACCAACCCTCATCCGAACGCGACTGAGGCCTTCAAAATTCTCTACAGAGTTTCAGTCGACCGGAATGACTTTCGGTCGACCGAAATTGGCTGAGTCCAATATCTCCTTGATTCTTGGCTCGAACTTGATTCTTAGCTTGTTCTTCTTGACTTTAATTGCTTGTTTAGCCTCAAATCTTGAACCTCTTCGGCGTCAGATCTCATCATGGGTCTCACGGGCACGCGCATCGAGGTTTGACTTTCTCAGTTCTCATCATCCCCTTCCTCTTGAAAAGGATTCGACCTCGAATCTTGCTTGATTGCGCAGTCACGAGATTCCTTGACCTTTGATGTTGTAACATTACGGATCACAGGTTCATGCGTTGCAGTTGGACCTTCGCGATTCTCATCATCTCCTCCATCTCGAAAGAGATTCGACAAGGAATGACACCTACAATAAAAATAGAAAATTCAGACACAATAAATGTAACTGAAATTTCATACTCACCGTGCAAAATCAATTTGTAGGCATTGCCAAGAGCTTGAGATGTGCCAACACTGCAAAGTAGCAATTTGAATTTTATTTGATCGGGAGGGGGGGTCTCTCCTTCCACGAATGGGAACACATCCGACCACCCGGATCAAATGGAATATGCTTACCGCCATGGTTGGCATTGGAAGCACATGGCATACCAATTTCCCCAAATAGAAGCTCGAACCTCCTACAAAGGGGCTTAACCAAAGGTGCATTCTCGTGCCCACCTAAACCAACTATTTCTTCAATAAACATATGCATAAAGTTTAACATAGTTAATAGGATAAGGTCACAAGAAACTTTAAGTGGCGAAAACTTACTAATAGGATGAACACTTTCATTGCAAGCAAGTTTAACAACCCCAAAATTAGCACCAACTTCGTGCAAATGCACAACTTCCCAAAAGAAAAGATTAGCTATGTTAATGACATTGTTGGTTTCATGATATGCAATCAAATGCGACATTTTAATACTCCTATCAACAATCACAAAAATAACATCATTTTCTTTCTTTGTTCCAAGTAAACCAACTATGAAATTCATAGAATTAGTAATCCAATGCTTACTCACGATGGACAAATATGTGTGAAATTTTTGGGGCAAAAACTTGAGTTTAGCCATTTTGTAAGTTTGGCATTTACTACAAGTACAAACATGTTTAACACCAATCTTCAAATTAGGCTAATAAAACTGATCACATAATACCCCTAGAACCCCATTGATTTTAAATCGCCCAATCAAACAACTATCACGTGTCTCTCCTATTAGCAATTCGTGCATGGCACATTTAAAAAGGAACAATCCAATTTTCCAAAACAAATAATTATCATGCCCATAGAATCCATTAAGATATCGCTCACAACATGATTCAGAAATGTTTAACAAATTTAGATTATTAACATGTATGCCCTTAACATGTTCAAAACAAAATGAGAGAGCATCTAGAAATATTAGAAGCGAAGTCCTTTTATCATCACGATATTCCAATAAATTTCTCCCGTGGACTCCCCCAACTAGCAATTCCTTTATAGGACAAATAGGCACATCAAGCATATTCTCACAAAATAGGAATTCATCATGCTCATGAAATTTACTATATGCAACATTTTCACTAGTCAAAATTACACTTGTCAAATCCACGTCAACATTATACAGCCCTCTAATAAATTCGAAACATAATAACCTTGCATTCAAAGAAGTGTTAGGAGCATACCTCCTAGATGTTGCATTAGTTATTTCATTTTCTTTACCTCGATTGTACTCGCTGTAGTAGGAAAATGTTTGTATAAATTTCTTCTACACGGCATGCCTTTGGAGCTCCTTGTTGATTTGATAAGTATGCTTAACGAGCCCCTGCAACAAAGAAATAACCAAGTTAGGGAGGGAAGCGTTAGAGTATTCAAGAGTAAAGAACATTTTGGTGTGATCTTTGCTCTCAATTTTCTTGGTGGCACTCATCTCTTCCTCACCTTTTTCTGAGGTAGAATCCTCAACCCTCGGTTCTTCTCTCACCTCTCCTTTTTCTGGAGTTGTGACTCCAACCCTCATTGCCTCTCCTTTTTTTAAGGACGTGACCCCAACTCTCATGCTCTCATTTTTGCCTCTTCAACAAATTTTTCAATTGAATGTTCTTTTTCTTTCACCTTCTCTCTTTCTTCTTCTAGCTCCTTCTTGAGTTTTATTTGATCTTTGTTAACCTCTTCTGGACTCAAGGGTAGGAGCATAACTTTCTTCCCATTTAATGTGAAGCTATACCAGTTTCTCTTTGTATTATGTGCCACACCCCTATCTCTTTGCCAAGGTTTCCCCAAAATTATGTGCGTAGTGTGTAAGGGAACCACATCACATAATATTTGATCACTATAAGTACCAATGTGAAAAGTAAGAAAAACTTGTTCACTTACCCTCACCTCCCCATAGTCATTCAACCTTTGCAATATGTAAGGACTAGGATGCTTCATAACAGGTAACCCCAATTTCTCAACTCTACTAGCACTCACCAAGTTAGTGCCAATCTCCCCATCTATCATGAGACTACATGGTTTATCACACCTAGTGTAGAAATTATCCTTCCCATGTTCCTCCATCTCATTAGTATGGGCCATAGATTGTGGTGGCCTAGCATTTATCTCCTTCACTACTTCTCTACTTCCACTACCGCCCCTCCTATGGAATGATGAAATCTTCATTTGCTCAATATTAACCTTCTCTTCCATCTCATCTCCACTCCTATCTACCCATTCTCTTCTTCTTCTACCCATTCTCCAACCTCCTTCAACTTCCCCTTCATTATCATCCCTCCTATGGAATGATGGACTCTTTATTTTTGTTCTATCAATATTATCATCAATTCCATCTCCACTCCTATCTACCCATTCTCCCCTTTTCCTATACATGCTCCAATTTTGTTCACTCTCCTTTTCATTATCCCAAACATCTCTTCTAAATTTCCTATTCATACTCCCATTTCGATCCATACTCCCATCTCTATACATAATGTTCCCAAAATTATTCCTCACTCTTCTTTGATTATCCCTTCTTTCTTCCTCTCTACTAGTTGATGTACTTCCCTCTCTTGTTCCCAAACTTTCCAACCCACCCCCAATCTTCTCCATTTGTCTAGCCATGGTGGTTGAAAGATTTTGTAACAAGTACTTCAAATCTTGTGTTTGAGTATTGGGATTTGACATGGTGTGCAGGTGTGAAAGTGTTCTCACAAGAAAATATTTCTCTCGTGTTTCACTCAAATCTGGCTTTTACCCTCTATTGAGCTCACCACTCTTACATTTTCCCACTCAAAATCTCATTTCTCAAGTTCTCCAAGGAAGGTAATCAACTAAACCACAAAGTATAATTCGTGTGAAGTCAATGATCACAAACAAGGAAGAAGGAGTTTATAACAAGTAGACACAATAGCAAGTAGAATTTATGTACTTGCTATAATCAAAAGGAACAATTGTTATGTGGAATAAGATGCTAGGAACACAATTTGGCAATGGGATTGACAAATCACAAATATTGGACAAGGCATAGATGTATATAAGCACAAGAGTGTAAATTTTCAATGAGGCAATTTATCAAACACTTTGTATTCAATCTTTGAATGTGTATAATGTGGATATATGAAAACCCCCAACAACACAATTGTGGCAAGAAATGAATGATCAACAATTACCCAATGTATAAAGCAAGTAATATATGGAATAAAATGTTGATAATAATCTCAATAATGGAAATTGGATAGCCCTAAGTAATTAGCAATATATGGGCATTGAATAACAAAGCACCAATGAAGTATTTTTCTTTGGGACAATTTATCAAACACTTTGTGAGTACACTTTGGATAATGTAGAAAAGTAAGTGTTTGGCTAATAGAAACCCCCAACAAACCACAATCAATATACTCAATATATAGAATCAACAAATACACATGGACATATAAAATTTTTTCAATTTTTTTTATCTAATTTTCGTTTTTTTTTTTTTTTTTTTTATGAACAACAAATGTAAAGGATATGTTTACCAAATTAGAGCCAAACTCTGATAGCAAATGATGCAAACCCATTTGGTACATTGACCGAAAATTCCCACAACAATTTAATACAAAACTCAAGAAAGCTAAAGTGATAAAATAAAGGATAAACACCTTAACTCAAGTTTAAATCTAACACAAAATTCAAGGATTAACTAACCCTAGCCCAATGGGTATCAACCTAACAAATTCCAAGGTGGCGAAAAATAAACAACAACACAAGAATAAAATACTCAAGCAAAGTTGATTACATTCCTAATAGATACAAGATCAAGAAACAAAGGTTTACCTCACCCATGGGGGACTCTCTCTAGAGCTTCATCATGAACATCCAAGTTAATGTCTTTGAAATGAAAAAAATGTGTATATAATGTACAAAATTGGGCAAAAGGTGTAATTTCGAAATTTGCAAGAAAAACCCCGTTTTAGTGAAACAGAGTGTTTCGGTCGACCGAAATGGGACTTTCGGTCGACCAACCCTCAGCCGAACGCGACTGAGGCCTTGAAAATTCTCTACAGAGTTTCGGTCGACCGAAATTGGCTGAGTCCAATTTCTTCTTATTTTTGGCTCCAACTTGATTCTTGGCTTATTTTTCATGACTTTAATTACTTGTTTAGCCTCGAATCTTGAACCTCTTCGACGTCGGATCTCGTCATGGGTCTCATGAGCACGCGCATCGATGTTTGACTTTTTCGGTTCTCGTCACGTCGTCTACATATGTAGCTCACATATCAACTCGTTACAACCTAAACCAATGAATTGTGATCAAGCAATTCATGCATTAAATTCAGAAAGAAACTCAATATATATAGTTTAAAGCATAAAACTTGAGAATGAAAATTGAAATATATAAATTAGGTTACACGGTTTGTCTCAACTACTAAATTAGTCACACACAATAAAAGAGAAGAAAACTAATGTTGCAAAGGAGTACACAACCACGTCTTAATGCAAAATCAAGAAGAAAATGAAGATCTTACATCAAGAATTAATCTCCTTGCTTGAAGTACCCAAAAAAACTTGAATTGCATCTTGAACCGTTATGACTCTTCTCTCTTTTGTGGTGAATTCTATAGTAAAATCAGCTTCCTTCAATGTCGCATCTCTTACGAGCCACCTTGTGATTGCAAGGCATAGACCTTTGAAATCCATAGGCTATAGTCTGAGCCTTAATTTCACTTTGGCCCATGTATAATTGCACATTTAGTCCTCCACGTTTTTGGATTCTTCGATTGATTCCTCATACCTTCATTTCATTTCAATTTAATCATTTTATAATTGCACCACTAGTCCTTTAACTTTTGAAATTTTACAGTTTGATCCCCACTTTGCAATTTTTGCTTGTTTTGGTCATTTTTTCTTGTTAAGGCATTCAAATTCGAGTTTTTCTTCACACAAATAAAAACACAATTTAGTAATATCAAATTCTAAAATAGTTACAATTTGTTTGGAAAAATATGTGTAATTAAAAAATGGTTTGAAAAAAATTATATTATTTATAAATTGATTTATAAGTAGGTCATTGAGCAGAGGAGTATAATTTGTGGATCCGTACTTATATTTTATTATTGAGTAATGCTATTTGACAAAATTGATGTTTTACAACCTCAGTTTAAGTAACACTAAGTGACATTAAATGAGATGTAGATTAAATTAATAAATATTTTTAATGATTCCTTGTAAGTTGGATAGTTGGTGCTTAAAAAAAAAAATAAAAAAAAGTTCCATAGTTAAGTGACAAATGAGAAATTTATGATACAAGTGTATCTACACGCCTTCATTGGCGTAGGTTTTTTTTTTTTTTTGAAACATAATTTTTCTCCAATCACTTTTTAATCACTCAAAATTTTTTTCAAATTATTTTTTAATCATATATTTTATCTCGAAAACAACACAATCCTTATTTTTAAATAAAGACTTTTACAAAAGAGAGACTTTTTCTTTTTATTGAACCTATCACTTACACTGCGTTCGGCGGCCAAGGCACGGTTTTTATGAATTTTTTTTTTTTGGGGGTAAGATACATGATTAAAAATTGGAGAGAGAAAATGTGTTTGGTCAAAAAGTGATTTGAAAATTTGTGTAATAAAAAATGATTTATAATTTGATTTTTGAACCATTGATCGTAGAGGCTCTTAGAAATCTCTAGTCTTAGCAACAAATTGGGGCATAAGACTCACTCCAACCCAATATCAAATCATTACACCAAATTGGTACAACACTGAACATTTGATTTAATTTTCGGACTTTCTCGTGATTTTCTTTTTGCTCTTTAATTTTAGGCTAAATATATTCACACCAATTAATTTTTATTTTTATTTTATTTTATTTTATTTTATTTTTTATGTGTGCACATTTTAATTACATGAAATATTCATAACCTTTAGTCAATGTCACAACTTTGACTGATCAATTTTTTTTTTTTCATTGTATTCTTATTTTGTATCTTTCATTAATTAATATATATTCTTTCTCTTATTGATTTCTATCAAAAAATTTGTTAAGAGAAAATAAAAAAGATTTATTTATCCTTTGTATATTTAATAAGTAAAAAGAGTCAATATTATAATTAAATACTTGTCCACCGTTTTAACTTTTAAAGAATGATAACAATTTTTTTTTTTTTGATTAAAATCATGAAATTTTGCTAATTATTGAAAATTTAATGATAAGAATGTGACAAAAAAATTAAAAACATAAATATAATACTCTATAAACAATAGGAGCCAATAACACAATTAAAAGTGATGTGTTTATAAGAAATTGCTGTGCTAGTATAAGTGCCTTTCATTTTATAGTGCAAATAAATTATAATTCCTATTATAACCTTTTATTAGTTAATGATTTAACTCTATTTATATTTATTTTATTTTAATTTTAGTTTTAATTAAATCTATAATAAATTGTAATCAAGTAATAAACAATAAATATTACTACAATAAAGAGGAGCGAATATGACGAAAATTAGTGACAACATCATTTGTCGTCGCAATAGGCCAACCTATTTGCGACGACAAAATTTTTCGTTGCTATAGGGTCTACTTATTGCGAAAACTATCATTGTCGTCTTCATGGGGGGCGGTTTAGCCGACCCTATAGCGACGATTATATAGGCTCTATTGTCACTATAATTTTAGCTAAATTTCTGAAATATCTAATTTTTGTATTATCCAAATACATTTATCCAATTATTATTAAAGTGTAATTTGTTGGACAAAATATTTATTCAGTTAACTAATATATATTAGTGAAAACAGAAAAAAACACAAGAACTCAATTGCCCTAGTGGTTGGGTCGTCCCTTAACCCTTAGGCCAAGTGTTCGAATCCATGCATTGTACAATTATCTTATAAATTAAAACAAAACGTGGGTGACAGGTCAGTTGAAATTAGTATTGGGTCTGTTCAAAATATAATATAGAAAATAATAATTAAATATTATTATTAGTCTGCAACTAAACAATAGATATGACTTTGTCGTTACTAAATGTCAGCCCTAATGAGCATCAGCCACGGGTCTAAAATGACGACATTTGAAGGCGACTTTGTCATTGCAAATGGCCAATTGTGATGATCTTTGGACATTCAGCGACAACATCTGTTGTAATTGATAGGAGATATTCTCATAGTGTATTGATAACATAAAAAACTATTAAAATATATTAATTTAGTAATTTTGTAGTAATAATTTGTAATTAAAATAATATTTGATATAAATTAATTATTCAGAATTACAAAATAAGAAATTATGATTCATTTGTAATACTTGGTGTAATGGGTAGTGAAGAGTTGGACTACTTTAGTATCATGATTGGAGATGGTCTTAGTGCTACCTAAACTAACGTTTTAAAATTAGTGATGCTAGATAGATTCTTTCAATGAAAATCTTTATAAAAAGAGGTAATTTTTTATTATTCTTTAATGTTTTACAGTTGGTTAATTCCATGTTTAATATCCGTTAAAAAGTTCATTCACTACTTATATATTTATATATATTCTACTTTTAAAAAGGGCCATTAGGGTTAAACATTTTTGAAGAGATGTGATGTGAAAATCAAATGAAATCAAAAGTTGGGTTGATTTGGAAGGAGGATTGAATACTATGAGGTGGCATGGTGCAGTAGAGAAGCTAGAGGATATATGGAAGTAGAAACATCAATTGCAGATCGAGACCATCTCTTATCCGTGGAGTTGTCAACGTCATTAATAAAGACCCTAAAGATCCTCTTGTCTGCCACACATTCCATTTCCCATATATTTCATCCATTTTCTATTAGTATGAAATTCAATTTATTCTTATTTGGATACTTTAGAACCAGTTAATTTATAGCATTTTTCTTATATTTATGTTGAATTGAAATTGGGGATCCAATAACTATCCATTGAAATGAATAATTAAACATCCTTAAAAAGAAAAAGTTAATTTCTATGGTTTCATAGGACAATTTCAGAGAAGAAAAAGATTTTACACAAGAAGAATTAGTGAATGATTTATTTTCTCGGTAAACGAAAAAAAATATATAAAGTTAGAGAAAGTTCAAAGAATGTTGAAATATAGTTGGTAATTCTTTTCTTTCTTTTAGTTTTAATTTTTTCAATAATCTTTATAGACTATATTCATTTCCTTTTCTTTCTTTCTGTTTTTTTTTTTTTAGTTGGAATATCATTATTTTAGTTGCTTACTAAATATCAATTTCGTTTTATATTCTTAGAAAATATTTTTTTATATTTAATCGTCTGTTATGCATAAGTTTTTACTTTTTGTATGATTATAATTTTATTGATTTTTTGCTGAATTACAATAATGAAATTTGCTTTTGACTTTACCTGAGCATAATTTACTTTGACACGATACAAATTCTAATAGTTTAGGCGAGAAAAGTTCCAAAGCCTATTTTTGGGAAGTGTCTTCCCTTTATATATTATATAAATATAAATTATAATTTTATATGAAGATTAGTAAATATCACCACATTTTTCACCTTAAAAATTTATTATGATACGGGGGAAGAAGTTTTAGTTCATTGGGATAATTTGCAAGACTTGATTGTAACTCCCAATAAACCATAATGTTATTTATTGTTTTTATATTTCAAATTCACTCAATGTAATATTGGTCAAACTTTCCATGATTGTTAAGAAGAGTATATGTTCGACTCTTTCCATTGCATTAGTTTTGTAATTATGCTTCAAAATGATGAAAAATACTGAACTAAAATAAATGCATGAAGTATTGCTACACACACACACACACACACACACACACATTGGCAAACAAATTATTCGTGACGAATCCATCACAAGCGATTGCTAGTGCCTGAATTCATCCATGTGCCAAAGCATCTCCCAGTACAAGCAACCAAGAAAACTTGGAAATTAAGTCTCTTAAAAGTTTGTTTATAAACGGACATGTGACACTAGGTATAGAAATTGGCCTGGTCGAGCCGAGCCGGCTCGCTCAACTCAGCCCTTTGTTCATTAGACGAGCTGATCTCGTCGCTCGTTTCTCGAGCTTGGCCCTGAGCTCGTGGGCCAAGCCAAGCTTGGCACACGCGTCTGCCTTTTTTTATACGATAAACAGGAAAAACGTATAGTTGAAAATTCTCCCTTTTTTGGGGTTTGAGACCGGCTACTTAGTTGAAATTTTCGTGAAGGAGACGAATAACTTGTTACATATACAATTTTTGTTTTGAAATAAAAACAGTACTAAAAAGTTGATTAAATAAGTTACGAGATTAAAATTTAAGATCATTTATCTAATTACTTGCAATCTTAACATACTTAATTTGTATAAGAAAAATGAGCGTCTTGCCAATTTTTTATGCACATTAATGCTTCCAAAATGTCTTCTTGAGTAGGCATCTTACTTTAGACAAAGTTTGCTTACTTGCACTAAAAGCAGACTTCGAAGCTAATGTGTGAATCGGAGGTGTTAGTACATCTTTCGTCATGGAAAAATAATTGGATATATTCGTTCATTCATTCACCAAAATTCAAGTAAATCAAATGTAGTATATCAGGAGGTTCTACATTTTTGAGCAACTCTTGTTTAAAATATTTTTTAAAACTTTTTGAGTATTATCAATGAAACAAATTGTCCTGATTCCTATGTTTGATGAAAGACAGGGGACAAACTGTAAGAAGTTCCTGGTGTATCCCTGATTTCTTCCAATAGATTTACCATCTTTACGTTGTCTTCTTTAAGTGAAGAAGGATGGGCTCGTAAGGGTGTCTGACTAACATTATCACCTACTCGTGTTGCATACGAGTTATACATGCTGAATAATGTGCTTTCTATATTCGTATAGGTGATAGGAGAGTCAAAATTAAGCGCGTTATTGAGTTTTGAAATAATAGTTTTAGTATCTATTAAATTGCAACGTGGGTCCATAACATATGCTAAATGAAATAACATAGGTAAATCTTTTCAATATTTTCTAAATTTTAGTTCCACTGAAAATAATATATAAAAAAATGGATTATTTCTGTATTTATGAAAAGTTCTTGCAATAACTAAAAGATGTTCAAGAACTATTGCACTAGCACTAGTGAAGTAGTATACCCCTGATAATATGTTGATTGAATCATAAAAATCCGTCAAAAGTCTTTTTACTTTAAAAGCAATTTTCCCATCATTTTCTATTAATATAGATTCATTATCATTTCTAATAATTCTACTATTGTATTATTCGGTGATTAAATGTTCACAACCTTTACATGATTTAAGTAATAAATACGTAGAGTTCCGTGCGTCAATGACAATCTTTTTAGCATCTTGACTATATTGTGTACATAATTTTTCAAATGCTTATTTCCTACTTGGTGAAATTGTTATGTAAACTAGTGCATCCCTAATTCTATCAATTTTGTCTTTAATATGTTTCATTACATCTTAAACAATTAAATTTAAAATATGACATACACATCTAACATAAAATAAAAAATCACTAAATTCAGGATTGATAACCCTACATAATTATTCAACAACGGATTTATTTAAGCTAGCATTATCAGATATAAAATAGCGAATTTTACTTTCACATCGATATTCTCTAACAATTTGTAATATGACATTAAATATATTGTTAGTATTATGAGGAAACTCTATTATTTTAAAAACAATATTTTTTTATACATAATCTAAAGTGGATCTATGTATGTACAGTTCCAGCTATGTAATATTCTTTTATTGATTTTTTCCATAGATTCGAAGTAAAAGAAATAACACAACCATATTTATGTAAATAACAAATTAATTTTTCTTAGTGTTAACAAAATATTCTATAATGTCAGAATGAATAGTGTTTCTATTAATTCCAACATAACTCGGTTGAAGATATCCTTTGACGTCAGCTGTAGAGTGTTGACTGTCCATTATGCTTAATGGAAACTCCTCCCAGGTCATGAATTTCACCATTCCAATTTGAGCTTGTTCCTCATAATGTACCCACCTGCTTAGTTTAGATACAGTATCAGTACTAGACTTACTAAATTATAATTGGGTTTGATTTCCTTCAACATGATCATGCTTGGTCACACATTTAAGATAGCGATGTCTGAGGTGGGTGGTACATTTACCCTTTTGTGTTTTGCCATGAAAACTGTGTGCACAATATTTGTACATTGCTTTATACTACCGATTTTCGTTAGTTGTACGACCCGTTAGATCCAATTTGAAATGATCCCAACACATTGCAGCTTTCTTACCCTTTTGCTTCCCTCTTGCGTCTGGAATATTTGGTACATCTTCGAGGACTTCAACATCTTCTTCAATATCATCAAGATCAATTGGATGACTACATTATACATCATCAATATCTTCTGGAATTGGAACTTCTTTGAGATCAAAAAGTTCATCATGAAAGTGAGATTGTGGAGTAAATGGTGATTCCCCGTCGAACAAATTCTCAACAAATCGGCGACTAGCATCCGTTCTTTTATATGTTGAAACTTGGAAGAAGAAGAAGAAGATTGTAGACTTGTAGTATGAGAATTGGGATGATAACAAAATGAATAGTGTAATTGTAGTATGTGAAGATGAAATGTATATTTTTAGTAAATTAGTAATTGAATTAAATTAAAATATGTAAATTGAGAATTGAATTAGATTATACTAGAAAATAGTAGAGAGTAGATAATTGTATAGATTTTTATGTGAAATTGAAATGAAAAATATAGTATTTATAGATGAAAAAGAAAAGAAAAAAAAAAATAGATGCTTGTGCCATTGAAGATCTAACGATCACAATTAAAAGTTTTGTCTAATGTGACCAACCCATCACATTTCAAAAAAATGTGACAATTTGGTAACATTTACAAGCCAACGTGCTGAGGGGCTTGTCTATCTAGGCTCATGGCAATGAACCACGAGCTTGGCTTGTTGCCACGAGCCGCTCGTCATTGCATGAGCCGAGCTGTGGCTTGACACGTTTCCGCCCTTCGTGATTGGCTCTTGCCTGAGAGGCTCGTGGCTCGTTATTATGCAAGTCTAGTGGCGAGTTGTTTGATTCATTTGCCATCTTTACGTGACACCATCTAATTTGGATAATTTTTTGAAAAATCAATAATTTTTATTGTTTAAATATTTTAATATACTATTTTTTTATTTTTCAAAAAAAAAAAAAAAAAAAAGACCGTGCTTTTACAAAATTTTGGCTTCAACGTCAGATTTTTGGGACAGCGCACGTGTCCTTCACTCTCCGGAGAAGGTGTGAGAGAGTTGTGATGGTGTTACTTATTGGGAGATCACTCGAAGAGGAAGGATCAGAAAGCAATAATGAGAAGGATAGTATTGTATTGACGTTTTTATTAATGTCTATCAATGCAATTTTTTCAAGGTGTGTACTTTACAAAGATTACATTTTCAAGCTTTTCTTGGCTTTACCTATGATTCCTTCTTCTGCTTCACTTTCTGTTTCTTTATCCAATTTCTTCAAGTTGTGTACTTTACAAAGATTCACACACACACAAACATAAAGTGTGTTAAGAGTTAAAAAATGTAAGCTCTTCCACAGCCCACAGGCTATTTCCCTCACAAACTCTAATATGTATTGCCACTCACCCTTTTACCTTAGGTACTAAGGATTCTTGTTTATTGGTCTTTCTTTACTGTGGGTGCCTGTATTTGTGAAAGGGGGCTTTTGTTCATCTATCTATTTGGTTTCCTTTTTGTGTATGTAGAAGTGATGAAGGTGGTAGAAATGCCACCCGTTTTATGGATCTTGGAGTGCTTGAACAGTCAGCTGGAATCGGGTTTCCTCATGAGGATGCTGTTGATTTAAGCAGAAGTATGCTCGCTCTCTTCCCACATACACTGACAACACTCTTTTATAATAATAAAATGTTTTCTTTTTCTTTTTAATGATAGGTTTAATGTACAATGAGATGAAGTGGAGCAATGTTTCTGTTGTGACTAATAACTTGCAGTTTGGTGGACTCAGCAATGTAAAGAACTTTATTTTCTTTCTATCTTTGGATGCATACAAATCGATGTGTATGTATAATTGACTGGTGTTTTCCAGAACATAGGTTCAGCAGACATGGGGTCATCAGGACCAGGGGTGGACATAGGGCACTTCATCTTACAGAAGGGGTCAATGGTGGGGGTTGGTGGTGGCGGTGGCGGTGGAGTTGGTGGGGGGGCTTTGGGAAATGGACATTTTGATAACTGGGTTGATTCTGGGGTGGTGGCAGATCACAGCCAGCAGACTCACTTCCACAGATACTGATGACAAAAACCAGGTCTTTATTTTCCTCGTTTTCCTTTGTTTCTTTGCACTAGTTTTTGTCTCATACTATACCATGAAAATCTGTTCCTTTTGGTTGCTACATTATTAATTAATGTGATAATTTGTGGGTTTCTGATTGGTCCTTGGATAAATAAGGATGTAGCTTATATCTTGAAGGAGTTAAGTTTGTGGTTTTGAATCTTTTGATTTGCTTTTATTGGATGAATTTTTGCTGTATGAAGTTTTGGGACTTAATTTAAGATTTGGTACTCTTTATGTGTTTTAATTGTTGTTGAAAACTTTATATGAATAACGAAACATCAATGAATGCAGAAACTTGAAAGGGTCAATTAAAAATTATTTTTAAAAAGAATGAAGTGAGCTTCCTTATACATCATGATAATGGATGTTTACTGTTTAGTCTTCTAAGATATAATTTTTTTTTTTTTGGCATTCTAAATCATTTCAATGGCATTTAGAAACAAGAGCATTTCACCCTTGTTTCATTTCTACAGAACTTTGTAAAAGATGCAGTTTTGAATATATGCACATTTGTGTGCAAACATATTTACAGAGCTTTCCTTCATTGTCTGACTAAACGGCTTAGTTCTAAGTGTCACATGAAATCTTGACACCACCTAAGTCTCAATTGGTTAAAGTTCCTAATTTTGATTTGCTTGCTGATTTTTAGTTCCAAGGAGGTCAGCTTGGAAATTTGGTAATTCTGAATTCAATGGACCGGTTCAAGGTAAAAGCTGGAGACCAAAAGGTTGTTAGCTGTGTACACTACTGTTATATTATTACATGATTTGATCAGTCACGTGGAAGTGTTATAGTTTGCATTATATTCATTGCAGGCATTACGTAGACTGGCTCAGAATCGAGAAGCAGCAAGAAAGAACCGATTGAGAAAAAAAGTAAAATTGCATCTCTAGAAATTTGATTTAAAATCTTTCTTAGTAAGTTGTCACGAGCTCAAGGAAAACTGGGTACCAGCTTAAAACTTGATGGTTTCCTGCACTGATTAATATGATCTTCTAGTGTAGACTCTAAACGATATGTCATGGAGATATATATTTATGATATTTTTGGATGCCTCCATTTTATAGTGGCCTCTGCACAAATGATCTTATTTCTTAAAGATGGTGGTAACTGTGAGCATGTTTGGCTAAGCCTAAAAATGGTGAAGTTCCTTACTTAGTAACTATTTTTGCTATACATGTTTGAGCTTTCCTAAAAGTTGCTTTTTAGGGAGATTTTTAAGTTCAAAATATTACTCCTTTATAAGAAAGTCTTTACATACTTTCTACCAGATAGTAGAAATAGGTGAGTGTCAGTTATGTAACACAAAATTGTATGTGAAAGAGGTAGATCCCAGATCGTGTGAATGATCTGGACTCCACATATAATTTCTTATATATGTAGTAGCTTTGAATAGCCAAAGTTGGGATTTTGTTATGAGTCACCCTCTCCTATATTTATAAGAAGAAAGAGATGAGCTGTCTTATTACAATATATGATTATCTGACGTTAGTGCATAACTGAACTAATTGAGTTCTTACATAGTACAAAGTAGTTGACTTTTATCTTGTCCAACTACTTTTGTATCTAAATAACAGAATTAACTAACATCAACCAAAGTATTTACAACTTAGTTCTGTTTCCATAAGTAATTGCATGGTTTGATCATCATGTCGGTAACCATCCCAATGGTCCGACCTTTTGGGAACGGCTTGTAGTACTTGTCCATTCTTCACTTAAGTTCAGAAAATTCAGTTCTTCATGTTCTCCGACTCTCCAGCTATATATATATATGTGTGTGTGTGTGTGTGTTCGAAAAGAGCTGAGGAAATGAGAATAATTCAGGACATGGTGGGTCGTGAACATCTTACATCCTTGTCTATCATGCATCTGTTTGTGATGCGATGCACAATGTGATCTCGGTTCTTGCATCTGAGCTTCTACAAGTATGACTGTACAATTTATCTGTTCTTGTCAAAAAAAATATATGTATATATTTTGCTTGCATCTACTCCAACTAAAGTACCAGGTGGAACATTATCCCCTTGATCACATTTCTTATCTTCTTGCTTTATTTCTGGTTAGTGTATAGTTTTTTATACCTTGAATATTTTTGAATGGTTTTGGTTTTGGATAGGCATATGTTCAACAGCTTGAGAACAGTCGAGTAAAGCTATCATGACTAGAGCAGGAGCTTGAAAGAGCACGTCATCAGGTGCCCTCTCGATTAAATGCACTTAACTTCAAAAGTTTTGAATGGTTTTCGAGCCATTACTGTAATCTTTACTGGATGCAGGGAGTCTCCATTGCATCTGGATTGTCAGCAGATCAGAGTCATTCCGTGATTGGAAATGGTTAATTAGCAAACTTATCCATAAAATCGCATAGATTTTACAGGGAAAAAACAAGAATTGATGGTATTGCAGGGACTTTAGCATTTGACATAGACTATGCACGCTGGCTTGATGAACATCAGCGACTGATCAATGATCTGAGATCTGCTGTGAAAGCTCACGTGGGTGATAGTGAGCTTTGCCTCCTTGTTGACGGGGCGATGTCTCATTATGATCAAATTTTCAAGCTAAAGAGCATAGGATCCAAGTTAAATATATTTCACATGCTATCCGGCATGTGGAAGACTCCTGTGGAAAGATGTTTTATGTGGTTGGGAGGATTTCGTTCGTCGGAGCTTCTCAAGGTCATTCAATTTTATTTGACATCTTTCTTTCATAAAATATAGGAACATTATCATTTTGTTTCATCATATTCCTGAACAATCCCATCTTTCTGTATTTCAGATACTTGGAAACCAAATTGAACCTCTGACCGAACAACAATTGATGGGACTATGTAATTTACAGCAGTCTTCTCTACAAGCCGAGGATGCCTTGTCCCAAGGCATGGAAGCATTGCAACAGTCATTTGTAGAGACGCTGTCCTCTAACACTCCCGGTCCTAGTGGTTCTGGAAATGTAGCAGACTACATGGGGAAAATGGCTATTGCCATGGGCAAGCTCGTAACACGAGAGAATTTTCTTCATCAGGTATTTATTCAATACTTGAGCATTTGATGAAATCTAATCACAATTGACACTTGTTCCCTAGACCTTGGATCCAATAAAGTATTAACCTGTGGTTTTGCTCTTGATAGGATGACCTTCTGAGACAGCAGACTTTGCAACAAATGCATCGAATCTTGACAACCCGACAAGCTGCTCGTGCTCTTCTTGCCATCAATGATTATAAATCGAGGCTTCGGGCTCTCAGTTCTTTATGGTTGGTCTGTCCTAAGGATTGACTTTAGTTCTTTTAAGCGATTATTACGTTAATCTTTCTGAACCTTTGGAAGCTGACCATTCCCACATAACATTAGGTTGCATTTCAAAAGTTATTTGCTGGTGGGTTAATGTTAGTTTCCTGTTTGCTTAGTTATTAAGTATTAACTAACTGACGTTGGATTTTTGGAACTTACAGCAGTATCTAAGAAATGTATCTGTTTACTACCACTAGTTGTTTTGTTTTGTGTCGACTATCAAGGCACATGGTTTATTTCTTGCTAGATAGAATTGAAATCATGTTTTAGTTACTACGTCTTGTCTACTCGTTCACAAGAACAATTCACCGAAAATATAGATAATCGCGGAAAAAATTATTCAACATCAAAGTGTTTTTGATAAATAATAACAATCCCACATATTCCCTTTTTTCACCTGAAAATCTGATATATTTCCGGGGGATCAACAGATCGGAATGGGACATGTGTCATATCGTATCAGAATTAGTGTGAATTAGATGGTGTAGTAGGAACCACCTCTTCAGAGATTGTCTTGATAATGATATCTACTCCAAATTCCTTCTGTATTTCTTGAATTTGCCTGGCGGAATTTTCAGTGGACCTCTTGCACCACTTCATCTCAATCAGCTGCAGAGTCTGTACCATCCCAAAACCAGAAGGTATCTCTTCAAGATGCTTACACTTGTGCAACACAAGTCGCTCAAGACAAGGAAAGTTATCACTCGAGGCATTCCATTTCCATTGTGCCAAATTTAGTGTCTCTAATTTCAAATATACGAGCTTAGGAAACTCATCATCTCCCATGTCCCATATTTTCCCTTCAAAGGATCTAAATAATAATTTGAGAACCTTAAGATTGGGTAGACTCGCAATTGCTGAGATTCCACACCATGGAAGGCAGAAGTTTTTGAGGGTCAATTTTCCAAGATGTGAAGGGAAGTTCAAATTGGGTGCTTTTCTCATGCTACCTTGGTAAACCACCTTGAGTGATTCAAGCCGACTTAGAGACTCCAGAAATGGAAACCGATTACAGTCACTAACTGATTCCATAAATACGCATTTCAATTTCCGAAGACTTGGAAAAGCTCTTATCAGATTCTTTGTATCATCATCCCCATAAGAAAAACATGGTGTACAAAGTGTTTCTACATTCTGCAATCGCAAGGCTGGCCTGTCATTCGGCAAACTGAAAGCAGCACGGGGTTCTATGTGTAGATGCCTCAAACTCAACATTTCCCATATCGTATCCGGTAATTTAACTTCTCCTTTTACCCCTTTCACAAAAAGTGCCTTGAGGTTCACAAGATTTGCTATAGATGATGGAATAGAATTCATGCCACCTCTAACTCCCAAGTACCTCAAATGAACTAAAAACTCTATTCCAGTAGGAAAAAAATCACCAAAACTGATGCAGCTCCACTCCAGCACTTTGAGAAGTTTCATGCTGTAGGAAATGGCAGAGAAATCCCAAGGATAGGTCCAATCTGCTGAATACCTGTCATCTGTAGCAAAATACTGTAGAGTGCGGATTTGTCTGTTAGCAGGTTTCCATGCAATAAAATCATTCCGGCTACAATAAATGGATAGTCGAACTTGCTGAGGAAATGAATAACCAAAAGAATCAAAATCCCTGAAATATGGAGCGTAAAGCTCATCATACCCATTTACCAGCTGCAGAAAGCTCTCTTGTTTGGCTTTCGCCAAGCAAAATTCATTTAATAAATCATGAATATGGCATGTTTTAACCCCTCCTTTAGATCTTGTTTTGTCAACTATTACGAGGCTTCGACCAATGAGATCCATCAGGTAATCTTCTGCTGTATCGTCTTCACTCCTCAGCTTGCTTTTTTGAATGAATCCTTCAGCGATCCATAGCCGTAACAACTTATTTACTGAAATTTCTTTGCCAGCTGCAAATGCTCCAAAATAAAGGAAGCATGGTTTTAGATGATAAGGCAGATGATTGTAACTCAGTTCCAATATGTCCATGTACCTGGAGTCCCTAACCATGAAAGAAGTCAAACTTTTAGAGACTTCTTTCCACAGATCATTCTTCTTCTCCATCTTTGCAAGTAGTCCAGCTATTACGACAACAGCAAGAGGTAGCCCACCACATTTTCTTGCTATTTCTTTCCCGACTTTTACCAGTTCCACGAGGCATTTTTCATTCTGAAATAGCCTTTTCTGAAATAATTCCCAACTCTTTTCTCCAGATAAAAATGGAAGAAAATATGGAGAGCTGTTATGTTTAGCTTGCAAAGCTGCATGAACGATTCGACTCGTGATAATAATTCTGCTTCCCTTACGGTCATCTGGAAAAATTCTTTCCAAACCTTCCCATACGTCCATGTTCCACATGTCATCAATGACGATAAGGTATTTCCTTCCCCTTAGACTTTTGTAAAGGAACTCAGCTAAACCTTCTTCGCTCATTTTGTACAACGTATCCGGGAGATCGTTAACATGACTTAATAAGTCAATCAGCAGCTCTCTCCTCTCATATGCTTGAGAAGCACGACACCATGCACATACATGAAAATAATCCGCAGCCGATAATTCGTTATATACCTTTTTTGCCATAGTCGTTTTGCCAATACCAGCCATACCTACAATTGAGACAATGTCTAGCTGTTTCCGTCCTCCAATAAGCCGCTCAGTTATTTCTTTGGCTTCAACGTTGAAACCAATCACTATTTCTTCAGAATTAGTGTGAGCCCGCGCAGACGGGGAAGGGCTAGTCTTTCCAGCATTCGTGTCCGTCGTGAGATAGCTTTTGTAGTTAATAATCCGTTTGATGTTCTTCTTGGTAAGCTGAATCTCTTCCAGAAGATCGGAAATCCACAGCATATGATTCCACACAGGACAATCTCTGACCACGTATGAATTGAAAATATATTCTGCCCTGTGAGCCACATCTATAACATGCTTCATAAGACCTCTCAGGTCATGCTTCTTAATCTTCCTGACAATATGCTCGAGTGAAGATCTCAGAGAATTGAGCTCATCACGAACAGACTCAATTTGATGCCTTAATATAATGATTGAATCTTCCTGACAATTCAGTAACTCATCCAGATCCTTCAAGAGGGAATCGATGTATCCCACTCCATCAACCCCAAGGGAGTTGGATTGCAAATGATCATTAAGTCTTCTGGAATAGCGATCTCTGGCCTCGGACTTAATGAGATCGATCTTCGCTAGCAAAGAAAAAAGCATGAGATTCATTTCGTTAGCGGTCTCAACTTCCATTTTGTCCAAAAATGAACAAATAGCAGATCGTGCCTGGATAAACAAAAGTTCAACACTATTCAAGAGGCTGTCCATTTTCTCATCCTCTGTGTTCTTCCTTGGTGGAGGATCCATGAGGAAGGTTCTCAAGAATATCAGCTCGTCATAAAGTATCAAAAAATCATCCTTTACAGGAGCCATAAAATGTGACTCGCAGTTGTGTAGCCGCACCAGATTGTCCAGGAGAGAATCAATAGCCACCACTCTATGCAAATTGAATGGAAGAGTTTCAGAATTAAGGGGCTCAAAATCTTTTAGAAATGTGAGACATATCTCTTTGACTTCCGGCTCAATATGCTTGATCATCCATACCAGATAAACCAAGTTACACTTCAAACGCACATTTTCTTGTTCTTTATCAACTAAGCAGGAGTAAGACAAAAATGCTGCATTGTCAGCAACATATTCTATACGAGTTAAAAGGCTTTCGAGCATCTCACGTTCGTTATCATCCCCAGAATCTCCCAATCCAACCAGCCAAGGGGATGAGATTCCCATTGTGGAAAACCTGAATAAATTCTGCACGAATAGCAGCTTTTCTTCAAGGGCTTCAAGCTGGCTTTTCACTGATATAATCAATTTGGTCTCGCTGCTTCGGAGATCCTTGAGGTTCTCCAGAAGAGTATCAACCAATTCCATCACAAGTTTATTCTTCGTGGGATCGTTTCTTTTTGAATCAAAGTAGGCTGTGAGATAATTGCTTTTAATACCTGGCCTGAACTTGTACATTTCTTCTTGCATCGTAGAAATTAAAATCTCCAAGTCTCTGGTCATGCTTCGATCCGTTGATGGTCTGAGGCACAGTGAGAAAAGTTTCGATGCCGCATTTTGGAGAAAACCAATGATTGGCTCCCCAAGACTGTCTTTTAGGTCCTTCCCTTGCAACCCCTTGAGATACGTTCTTAGAAATCTGAGCTCCACTTTAAGGATTTGAATTTGATCCTTAATAGGAACGCTGAAATCATGATTATTTTCTAGCCACTCAAGATGTTGCAGTGAATCAACAAGAAAAATCAGGCTACTCTCTGGCAACTCCGGATGCTTCACTTGATCATTAGAAGGGGAAATCAATTCATTTTCAGGCAACTCCAAATGTATTCCTTGATCATCAGAAGAGTTAATCAAGTCCTCCTCTAGCAACTGCAGATTTTTGACATGATCGTCATCAGTAGGAGAAGACAAGTCATTCTCTGGCAACTCTAGATGCATCACTTGATCATCACGAGAATTAGAATTAATGAAGCAATTCACTAGCAACTTCAGACGTTTCATGTGATTGTGAGCAAAAGAAAAACAGTTACCCATGTTTCTCTAGACACTCGTGATACTTTACAGTACTGGCTAGGGAAGTCAACTTTCCATACTTCACTGGATCACCAGCAGAAATTAAACCGTCTAGGTTTACAAGCAACTTCAGTCTTCAGATGTTACGTACTGTTCAAAACCGTAGACATTGAAATACTAAAAGCACCATTGTACATAACACAAATTGTACACCACAACCACCATCACTAACAACCACATGCACAGCCACCGAAGCCTCACTCTACCACCACCATCATATTGAGCAAAAATACTAAAAGCACCATTGTACATAACACAAATTGGCCACAAAACAAGTCCCAACTCCCAAACACAGATCGACGACAGGAGCACATCTGCGCGTAGGCTGGTGGACCACTGCAGGTCTTGGTAATTCCACCTCCATCACCTAAAGCTCCTTTGTCTGATCGGATCTAGAAACCTTGGCCATGTCTTCATTTCCCTACACCATTGAGCATCTCTTGCGCACTATGTTGCGACTAGCCGTCTTCTCTTAGTGTTTCCTTTGCCGGAAAGAGATCGTGTCCTTGGCAGCGACGGAGGAAAATGCGACGGGCCGACTACAAAGGGAGAGAGGATGGCTGCTGCAAAATCTAATTGATGAGGTTCGGAAGTGGGGTAGATTGGGTGGGTTAGGGGGCTTCTAGAAAAAGTATTTAATTTAATAATATTAAATATTTTAAATATCTAAATAGCCTTCTAATTTTTGAACTAATATATTGGAATTTTGATTTTTGAATTTGATAGTTAAAATGTAAGGTGTTGTATAATTTTGAAACTATTCCTATTTCCTAGATTTAGAAAAATACCTAATTTGAAGAGAGAGAGAGAGAGAGAGAGAGAGAGAGAGAGAGAGAGAGAGAGAGAGAGGGGGGGGGGGGGGGAGGGGGGATGGAGGGAGTTTTTATTTGATTGATCTCATTAATTTTGGAACATATTATTTAGGGATGCAACTACCATTTATTTAGGAGATTAAATTAGGCAGTTTCATTCTTCTCAAGATTCTCCAATCACACAATTTATTTATTGACAGTAGTTGATCAGCATCTACTTCTCTCTTCGTAATATTTTAAGCATTTGTAACTACGTAATATTTGTAAACATTGCATTGCATGTAACATTACAAAGAGCGTATTACTTAATTCAATTACAATGCATGTAATACTTTAGTTCAATTAAATTATAATGTGTTTAATATCCTGTAACAATACAGTGCATGTAAGAATCAAGTCAAGCTATATTACATTCATGTAATAATCCAAGGCATGTAAATTCACTTGATGAAACATTACATAGTATGTAATTTCAAAATAGTTCTTTGATCCGAAGTAGTTCTTGCTCAAGTTGACCCAGTATTGCATATAATATTACAATGCATGTAATATATACTTCAAGTATTATTACAGTCATAAAATTGTCCTTTTTCATGTTCTCACAACATCAATATATTCATTTATCCAAGTATGGACTTGATTAATGTGTTCATTAATTACAGAGGCATGTGGAATGGTCTTAATGATTACACAAATAATTGCATAAATTACTGCTTTAAAGTCCCAAAACTGATATTTACGACACCAAAAAAAAAAATGAAAAATACAAAGGACATGTTGCTCGTCTTCTTCCCCAAGCCTATCACCAACTCTCCACAGTCCACCATAACCACCCGCATCATTATCAACCATGCTGCTCGTCTTCTTCCCCAAGCCTACCACCAACTCTCCACAGTCCACCGTCACCACCCGCATCATTATCAACCACCAACCCCCCCCCCCCCCCACAAAACCAACACCACCTCTGCATCAATCACTACCAAACCACCACCACAACACCACTGAACCACCATCGTCCACTTCCCCAAAAACCCACACACGATAAGATAAGAGAACCAGTCAACTATTCAATTTAATAATCTGCCTATTTCGTACAGTCATCCTCCTGATGATGTTAATTCCAGAATTTCCAATCAAAATAAAACCGAACACTGTCGTCGCTGCCACTGAAGCATCAACCCACCACCACCATCAACCATGGTAGTTGAACCACCTACACCACAACTAAGTTGGTCCATATCGAGCTTGGGGAGTGTGGGCAGTGGGCACTTCCAAAAGTTTGGGTAGTGTGCTTGCCTGGAAGGAATGGGCAAACTACAGCAAGAAAGAAGGATTGATGGGCACTTCCATATCCAGTTTGGGGAGTGTGGGCAGTGGTTCGGTTGAACTAAAAACGTTTATGGACTTTGGTGTTGTGCCCAAATGTGGAGAATAAATTGCTTGGTGGGTGCAAAAGCATGGAAGATGCTTTATCGATTTGGGTGAAAGTTGTTTATTGAGTTTGAAAAGTGTTTGATTTTATGTCTGAGACAAAGTATCATAAAAATTTATAAAGTATCAAGTTGTGATCCTAAGAGCCTGTTTGATAATATGAAAAATTTTGATTTTTGTGATTTTTTAATTTTTTTTATGGATGTGTGGTTGAAAAATGTTTGAAAAGTCAAAAATTGCGGGTTTGACTAATGATGGATGGTTGAGATTGAATTTGAAAACTTGTGTTGAAATTATTTCCAAACATCCTCTAAAAAAAAGTGTATGAAAAGTGATCGATTATATGTCGAAAACAAAGTATCATAAAAATTTGTAAAGTGTCAAGTTGTAATACTAGAAAAAATTGAAAAATATCATAAGTATCACATTGTGATACTAAAAAAATTGAAAAGTATCATAAGTATCATATTGTGACACTAAAAAAATTAGAAAGTATCGTGAGTATCATAATGTGATACAAATATAATCACAAGGATCATACTGTGATACTAACATATTTGAAAAGTATCATAAGTATTTTTCAATTTTTAAGATTTTATTATAAATAATTTTCAAGTTTTATAAAATGTAAGTAAATTTCAGTTTGATCTCTAAAAGTAGGGTATTTTTGTGAAGAACCCCACAAAAATGTGACATTCTTATTTTTGTAACATAGCAATTTTGTATAATTGTAATTACTTTTAGGGAAATACCCTTAAATAGACCCATATGGTAGATCAAAAGGCTAAATTTTATATGACAAAAAATAAAAATAAATACATAATATATACACCAAGATTTATTATTATGCATACATTAATACTACCCGATAATTATAAAATAGACATCTTGAGAACTCTAAAAGATTTAGACAAAGATATAAGAAAAAATATATATGATCTAATAAATTTCGATATAATAAAGGAAGATTTTATCATAAACGAAATATTAGATTTAATTCAAAAAGACATACTAGAAAAATTATATAAAGATTATAGAAATGGATTATCATAAAGCAGATCCTATACTAGAAAAATACTTAGATATAAAAACAAATAAAAAATTAGATTTAACAGCTGAATAAAGAAGGAATTTAAGTGATATGATAAGAGAAGAGAGAAATATAAAAAGAGAAGAAGTTTTAAGATTTAAATCATTAGAAAAAAGGAGAGAATATTTTAATATAATCTTAAAACAATTACCTATAATACAAATGATTCTAAATAACAAAGAGAAAATTAATATAGAAATATATGAAAAAACTAAAGAAAAAGAAAGATCAAGAAAATATTTTAGAGCACAAAGAAGAAAAGAAATGCTAAAATCAATTGAAGAATTTTGTGAATATATAATAACGAAATACAAAGAAGCAAAATATCAATCAGAACTTATATTAGAAATAGAACATATTAAAGGAAGATTCTAATGACAGAATTCAGGAAATAAAATTTGAAAAACAAATAATAGAAAATATAAGACTTTCAATTGGATCTTATAAAATAAAAGGAGTTAATACAACTATATTTCAACCAATAAGCTCGTGGGGGAGAATCCGATGGATTTCTTAATATGCAATTAAATTGGATAAGTGCCTTTATATGGTAAACATATAAAAACATAAATTTACAAGATAAATTAGATATTGAAGAATTATGACAATTAAATATACAGGATATGAATACCAAAGAAAAATTACAAAATATTCAAAATAAACTAACAATACAATTTAAAGAATTAAAATATATGATAGGAGAAGTTAAAAATATAGATGAAGAAATTCTAAAAGAATTCTAAAGAAAATCAAGAGAATTAATTAATCAAGATAAAATTAGAATAATTATAGAAATAATAAATAAGTTAAATGAGAAAATAAAGAAAAATGAAAATGAAAGAATCATATCAATAGAAGAAAGAATAAAAAAATTAGAAATAAAAATAAATGATATGTATGACAGACTATTTAAGGTACAAAAAACTCAGACTATTAAATAAAGAGTATAAAATGTCAATAACTGAATATATTGAAGATCTAAAAATATTAATAAAATCATTAATAAGTGATGTTCAAGAAGTAAAAAATAAGCGTTTGTCTGGCCGTAGATTCTTCCCAGTTTTTCCCAGTGAATCAGGTTCAGCACAGTGATTTTGGTCAAATGTTGTAAGCGGCTAAATGCAAAACTGTTTGATTCTTTGTAAAAACCTTTTTTTTTTTTTTTTTTTTTTTGACAATGTTCTTGACTTGGGCTGTTGGGCATGGAGTCCGCATGAAAAATGCAAGTAATGCGCCTACATTGTTGACTATTTTTACTGTGCATCATCTTTAAAAATTCACTTTTAAAGGAAACCAAACAATCGTACTCTGACCCCTCTAGGAAGTCAAGATTACTGTACAAAATCAAGTAAAAAATTGATCAAAACTCGCGGCCAGACAAACGCTAAATTAAAAGAAGTAAGAAATGATATAAATATACTAAAACTAGATATTAGAGAATTCAAATAAAATAATAAAAACAAAGATAAAAAAATAGATAAAAGAAAAAAACTCATAGAAAAAGAAATACTTAGAATAGGAAAGAAATACTTTGAGCAAGAAAAAATTATAATAGAAATAGGAAGTATGGATGATGAATTTTGAAAAAAAAAAAACATATTACCAAAAATACTAAATGAAGAATTAGAATTACAAAAATCCATAGAAAAAAATTTTGGGAAACTAAAAATTGAAGAAAAAACAGAAGAAGAACAAGATAAAAATGAATGAAGAATTAGATTTGCTTATAGAAAATTTTGACCAATTAAGCTTAGAAAATTTTAATGAATACCAAGTTTTAATGGATGCTGGAAGAGCACATAGCCGAGCTCCAATATGAACTTTCAAACAAGAATTACCGGATTTAGATGAAAGTTATGCACCTTTATTTAGTAAATCACACCGACAATATTATGATAGAATCAGAGATTGACAACCACCTAAAGGGAATAAATATAAAAATAGATTTGAACCAAATAATAATTACGATAAACCTATTAATCATGGAGGAACAAAACAAGATTTGGATTGTAAAATAGATACTAAAAGAACCTTATTAACTTGGGCAAATTCAATGATATTGTTCTTTTTATACAATAAAGACGATGCATGGAAAAATACTGAAAGAATGATAGACTTTTTAGTAGCATCATTTGAAGGACATGTTAGGAATTGGTGGGAAAGAATAAGTAGTGATACGAAAGCATTGATAAGAAGAAATGTACAAACAAAACTAATAAAATCAGATTGAAAAGTTAGTAGATTATATTGCAAATGAATTTTTAGGAGAAAATTGGATAAATAATGTCGAAACAAAATCAATTAGAGAAAAAGATAATGCAAGAATGAGATTAATAAATTTAACAATATGTGATATGTGTCAAATAATACACTTGTAAATTCAAATAATACTATTATGTCCAATTCTATAGTAATGAAAATCAAGAAGTTTACAGATATGTATTATAATAAATTACCAGGTTCATGGGGAATATACTTTAAAATAGAATTTGAAAAATTTATCAGAGATAATCCTGGAATACCTAGAACATTAGGTGTATATATACCCAATTGGGATGTAACCCTGAAAGAAGAAAAAATAATAAAAGGAAATATAAAAATAGAAAGTTTAAAAAATTTAGAAACTTTAGGAAAAGATATATAAAGCCTAAGAGAAAATATTACAAAAGAAGATATAATCCAAATAAAAAACAAAAAATAAAACTTATAAGAAAGATAAAAGTCAATACAAATGTAGGAATTGTGGAGAAATTGGGCATATAAGCCCTGATTGTAATAAAAAAAAAAAGTTAAAATATTACAAAAAGACTATCTAGAAATAGAAAGTGAACTAAGTGAAATATCTGACATTGAAGAATACTATGATCAAGAAGTCTGTATAAATGAAATAGATTTAGAAAACAATAAATCAAAATCAGAATAGAAGAAATAGAAAAAAATAACATAGATGTACAAGAATATGAAGGAATAGAGGATTATGAATTAAAATTAACTTTTGATAATAATAAGTTCAGAAAAATACAAAAATTATCTTTAGATTTGAAAATGGAAAATTTTAGATAGAATATGGAGAAGGAAAATAGTAGCAACAAATGAATATCATAAAATTGAAAAAGCAATATTTGTTAGAACTATTCAAGGAACACATAAATTAAACATTTTAACAAAAAAATATGGTTATAGAATTATTAATAAAGATCAATAAAAAATAAAGTGAAAAGATTCAGTATGTTTATTTAACAGGTATACAAATAATGTTTAAATCCTTATTTAGAGAATGAGTAGATTTACCTTTGACTGTGCGTTTACATGATGGAAAAATAATAAATTTGAATGATAGCCATTTAGGGACAATAGAAGGAAATCAAGCATATAAGAAACTAATATTTACATTATATCCAAAATATTGTATCTCATTAAAAGATAGAAACTTTAATGAAGTTTTAGGACTACATTTTAAGTTACATAGAGATGATATAATAGAACCAGGTGATTGAATCATGACTATAGAATATAGAGCGTTATTGATGAGAACCCGAGAGGGGGTCCTCGTCTTAACTCGCGGAATAACGCTTGGAAAGTTCCGAATCCAGGTTGGAACGGACGATAACACTACAACCCGAGCCTCACGACGTAAGAACCATGGGTATATTAAACCCAAGACCCGTTACGATGCGGAAACAAGAACCGTAATGGTTTGAACGCCACAAAGGATGCCCACGCCTTTGATAAGTTCGATTTGTTGAACACCACAAATATTCCACAATATTTGATAAGTTCGCAGTTTGTTCAATTCCAGAACAATGTTGAGAAAACACTCAATATAATTTTCATTCATCAAAAGTATTCTGTTTTTACATTGAATGGAAAAGCATATAAATAGGCAAAATAAAACATAATCGCTAACTCACTCTGAATAGAATTCTAATTAGGCTAAAATACCTAAAATAACTAGAATAACAAAATTACCAAAATTACCAAAATTGGAAAAGAATTAAAAACTAAAAATAACCAACTAAACCCTAGCCACAAAACAAAGCCCAAAAATGCGTTACTTGAATTACGGCCGTAACAATTGTCTTTACGGCCGTAATAGCCTCTCGGATCAAAATGTGGTTTAGTTTGTTACGGCCGTGAGAATTTTGATTACTGCCGTAAGTCTTCTTCTTCATTTACGGCCGTGAGATGATATGTTACGTCCGTAAAGGCCTTTCTGTTCAAATTTGCCACATTGATTTTACGGCCGTAAAAATGGGTGTTACGGCCGTGAGTCTGTTTCTGCCCAATTTTCTGATCCTTTGACATTAATTGATCTGATTTGAATCTCGACTCGAGCTCAACATGAAACTTGTTCATTTTCCCATGTAGAATATTGTTGAATTGCCCGTATCTTGATTTCTCATTTTTGACGCATTTTCCGGATCACATCATCCCCTCTTCCTTTAAGATGATTCGTCCCGAATCATAACATTGTTTGCTTCGTTTCCGGATCACATCAGTTATACACATTTACTAATTCTAATTATGAAAATATTTAATCCAAAAAACCATATATTGAAGTTCATAAAGAATGTAAAGATTTTGGTAAAATTATAGAACCAGATAAACAAATAAATTTAATCCCAAAAACTATGAACTCACTATAACAAAAAATAAATCAGAAATAATAGAATTAAGAGAAGAAGAATACCCTAATAATAAAATAACATTTGAAGATGGAAGATTAATTAGAAGATCAACAAGTTTACCTAAACAATTAGGAGAAACTAGTAATATAAGATAAATAAAACTTCATAGAAATGCTGGAAATATGAAAATAGAAGGTGAATATTTCAATGGAAAAGAACATATAAAATGATCAAATATATTAATTGACACAGGAGCTAGTAAATGTCATATAGCTTCAAACAGGAATAAATGATTAATATCTCATAGAACTGATATGTATAGATATATAAATTTTGATGGACAAATACATATGACTGAACTTGAAGTTAAAGTACCAATAAAAATAGGAGGAATAAATCTCTTAGTACCATGTCATATAGATAAAAGTATGGTAAATCCTCATTTGTTATTAGGAACGAGTTTCCTAAATGGATTGGAAGGTTATAATATAAAACGTGAAGAATTATACATAACCCATAATGGTCAAACTATACAATGTAGGAAAATTGAATAAATGAATAAACAAATAAGTCTTTCATTAGTTGTTTATATACAAGTTTTCATTGTCGAAACAAATATAACAACCTATGCATTAATTGACACAGGAAGTGATATAACAATGTTCAAAAGTTTCTTAATAAAATCATGGAATACTGATGGAAAGATAAAAATTACAGAAGTAACAGGAGAAAGTACTCAAATAATTAATAGTGCTGATAAAATTGATATAATACTAGAAAGTAAACAAATAGTTGTGAACAAGATATATACTTATAACAAATTAGAATGTGATATATTACTAGGAAATGACTTTATACAACAATTTCAGTATTATAAACAAAATAATTAAATTATAATGTTACGAACACCTTGCGGACATTTATTAAAAATATCAAGAGAATTTCGACCTTACAAAGTTTAGCCAACACAGCGTGGTGATAAATGGGAGAAAAAACTAATTACACAAAATTAAATAAAAAATAAAAGAATAATGTATAAAAAAGTCTGGAAAACAAATATACAAACAAGCATGGAAAAAATCATTGATCAATTAGAAAAAATTTGTGGAGAGATAAATTGTTATTTTGGAAACCACATCATTCAAAATCTAAAATAGAACTAAAAGAAAATGTTATTATAAGAGCTAGGCTAATGATGTATACCATACAAGATACACTGGAATTTAAAACTCAAATAAAAGAATTACTTAACTAAATATTAATCAGACCTAGTAATGGACCCCATAGTAATTCAGCTTTCATGGTAATGAAACATTCTTTACAAAAAAGAGGAAAAGCTAGAATGGTGATAAATTATAAAGAATTAAATAAATATACCAAATTTGATGGATACTTTTTACCAAATAAAGAAGTACTAATAAATCTTGCAAAAGGAAAACAATATTATTCTAAATTTGATTGCAAATCGGGATTTTGGCAAATAAAAATGGAAGAAGATAGTATTCAATATACAAAATTTAGTACACCCCAAGGTAAGTATGAATGAATGGTAATGTCATTTAGTTTTAAAAAATATACCACAAATATATCGAAGGAAAATGGATAACATATTTAGAAAATTTAATGAATTCTTAATTGTCTATATTGATGATATATTAATATATTCTAATAATAGAGAAAAACATAGAAACCATTTAATGAAATTTATAAGTGAATGCAAAAAAGAAGGAATTGTTCTTTCAGAAAACAAAGCTATAATAGAAAAATAAGAAATTGATTTTCTTGGATTATCAATAGATAAGAAATGAATAAAACTATAAATCCATATAGGAAAATCTGAAAGATTTGTTCAGAGGGATAATAAAGTTTTCATTATTTTTATTATCCAAAAAATTCATTGATAATTCTCAAGTTGCAGGCTTAGTTAAAAATAAATTATCACCAGAACCTCAATATAGGAGGCTCCATAGATGGCAAGCTTATTTGGTATTTTATAATTTTGATATAATTCATATTAAATGTGTCAATAATCATCTTGCAGATTTTCTAAGTAGGAATATAGAGTTTGCAGATGTGTGATATTAAAGAGTCATTGATGGACGCCAGAGTGCGAATGAACTTCCTCATAGAGGAAGCTGATGCTATAAAAGATGGAATTGAACAGATGGCAGAATATCTGCAACAAAATGTTAAATTGTTGATGGAACTTTCTATCTCTCATACCAAATATACCAAACAATTGAGCGACAGAGTTAGTGAAATTGAATCACTATTCGAGTCGTTAAATACCAAACATGTTTTACCAAATATACCAACAAGTTCAATACAAATAGGTACATCCTCTGGAAGCGGTGGTGGACCAAAAATAAAAAGAGATGAATCAAGTCCAAGCCCAAAGAAGGTGGTCATAAATGAAACAAGTTCTCAAAAAGTAACAATCAATGCCAAAGACGAACATACAAGGGTAATTAAAATTCGTGCTGAAGAGGAAGATGATTCCCTTTTTTTTACCAAAAGAAGACGAATATAAAACTACTGCCAAAATTATATATGAACTCCAAAATGTGGTTGTTATTACATTTCGTCTGTAGATCATGTATACCCATGATTGATCGTTACTCAGGGAGGAGATCCCGTTATGATCAAAATAACAGCGGATTTTGGATTTTTGGATCTTATCTATCCAGGAAAAGATTTAAAAGAAATTGAAAAATTTGATGATTGATTAAAAGGAGAAATTTCAAATTTTTCCTAGGGAAGATCTATATATTTAAAATTTTATTCAATCAGTCCTGAAATTGATGGAAGGATATATTATCTTGCTGAGCATATTATCACAATTGTATATATTGCTCGAAATTTTTAGATAGAAGTTGGAAAAAATACCAAGCCTGTACCAAATATTACAAGGTCATGGTTTAGGTCCCGCAGAGTGTTAGGGATAAAATTCCTCTATAACATTGCAAAAATTTATATGAGAAAAAATTCAAATACTTATGTCAATATGAAAAATGGACTCTTGTTACTAATGGGGGCAAAGAAAAATCAACCATCTTAAAAGAATACATTGACAAGTTTGATAGACACCAGATCGGTGGAAGCTTTACAACTCTACAAGAGTCGTGTATAGCCAGGAATTACCTCACATGCCAACAGAATTGATGGACATGTGGAAGCTACTTTTGAGATGCCAACAAAAGATGGAGATAAGATGGAATTAGCTTTAATGAAACAAAGCAACACAATGTAGGGGCCATGTGAAGACTGAAAATAATGGAGGGATAAGTGTCCCTATAATGTAGCCATGTGAAGATAATGGAGAGACATGTATCCCTATGATATAACATAAAAGTGTAAATTATTAAGCCTGATTATTAAAACCCATGATGTAAGCAATGACGAAATTGTAGTTCATGTAGTATTATAAATAGAAGCCTTTAGGCTAGGAAAAGGCAGAGATCACTTGAGCACTCAACTTGTGAGAAAGCCAAAGAAATCCTCCGTCTCTGAAAAAATTCTCATACCAAAGTCTTGTACCAATTCTCTTTGAATCAATAAAATTCCAATTGTTTTATAAAAAAGATATGAGTTTCTAGGTTTCTGTCTTCTAAATCCTACTTCCTAAAGAAGGTATATTATTAAGAAAACTCCCTATACTTTGTCCAAAATATTTTTCAGCAAGATATTATAAAGTGAAGGCATGGATTCAGGTGAGGCTAATTACCCATAAAGGCAAAAGGCCGTTGAAGGGAATGATAACAAAAACCTGTGATCCTGAAGGTCACTAATATCAGAAGGAAAATTCAAAGGTAAAAAGAACAGCAAAAGAGGTTAATATTCTTAATATATCTGTCTTTATGAGATTAGGAGGAGGAAGAACTTTTAAAACAAGTTATTATGAGAGAATTTAGAATTATTAAGTTTAATTATCAAAACAGTCCTTATAAGGATGAATATCATAGCATAATTGAACATTTATTCATGCATAAACAATTTACTAGACCCAATAATGAAATAAAAAGTTATATCATGTCTATATGCCATGTTTGTTAGCTATTTTTTCAAAATTAAAAGAATTATTAGGAATAGAAATTACAAAATCAATCATTGACTTTTGTCTTGATAGTGATAATACTGAAATAAATAGCGAATTATATTTAGGATATGTGTTTAGTAGTGATAATGATTATGATTCCATAATAGATTATGACAAAGATGGAAGAGACGGATTTTTCTTTACCAGTTTTTGAAAATTTTGATATCATGAATGAAGAAAATTACATTATAAGAAAATCAAGATATAAGAGAGGTCCATATATAGTTAAAAAGAATATTAAAAATAAAAAAGGAATTGAATATGGAAATGAAATTGATAAAATAAGATGCAAAGAGTAACTTTATGCATCACAAGAAATATTAAAAAGTTTTAAAGAAAATTTGATAGAAAACTTTGTTAAAGGTACTGTAAGATTTATAGTAATACAAGATATTTAAGATATAATTGATAAATTAGAAAAAAAAAATTTCAAAATATAATATACCATTTGAACCAAGCATAGATATCATGGCTAATATAGATATTATCAATTCTCAAACACTAATAGAATTTGAAAAATTACTTGAAACTTTATAAATTATTTACCTCTGTGTTTATAATGTCTGGATATACTATTAAAAGATTAGACAATTTGTTAGAAAAAATAATGGAAAAAATGGATAACATTATATCTCACTTAATAGATATGGATGAATCATCTGAACAATATTATATACTTTCAGAAAATCATGATAAATATATTATAAATTATTCTAATATATTACAGCTTAAAATAAATTTAGAAATAAATTATAACAAATACAGTCCAAACCTAATGCCAGGATATACAATCGAAGGACTAGATAACTTTTAAAAAAAATTGACAGATAAAATGGAAGATATTAAACATCAAATGAAAAATGAAAACATATCTTCTGAAGAATATAATAGACTTTTAGAAAAATACGAACAATATATTGCAGATTATTATATTTTACTAGATCAAAGAATGGATTTATACAAAAAAAATTTGTATAATAATTTATCAACCTGATAATTTATGGATACTTCACAAGCATCAACTTCTAATAACTATGATCATAAACTATATTTAGAAAACAAAGATATTTCATTTTTATCAAGCTGTTGTTGAAAAATCTAAAAATATACATTCCGTTGGACAATCTAAAGTAAAAGAGATATACGATGACTATGCTTGCTTAAATAGAATAGAATTTGATTCTGTTGAAACAACAAAAAATATAAATACAGTTCATAAAATTATAAAAGAATACGAAGATATAAAAGAAGAAGTTTCAGAAGGAATAATGTTAGGATATATAATTAAAAAAAAATCATCCTAAATCTTTTGAAAAATTATCACAATATAAAATATTTTTAGAAGAACTTAAATGATTAAAAAATATAAATATAATCAGAAACCCTGAATTGAATCAACCTAACTAAGTTTGAGAATATATCTTGCAAAATAAACAATCATTTTCATTAAAGATAATTTTGACATTTCAACAGAAATGTCTATTTTACTAAAGTTATTGTTTACCATACTCATTTAACTAAAAACTCCTTACTTTTAACATTGCAGTGTTATTACACTCCATGTAATGATCTGTAATGTAATGTAACGTTTTATAATTTTTTACCAAATTCGTATAACGTTCTTTAATATTATAGACAACAATAAAGATTTACATCAGCATACAAGGCAATACATGTGTGTATCATAGCCAATTCATTACAACAATTATACAATGTTTATTACACATATAATATGAATATTACACTTAATGTAATAATTGTTACAATTATTGTAATCTCCATTACATATATCACAATTTTCATTACAAGTCTGTCAAAACAAGTGCGTCTAAACATATCTTTTTGAAATGTGTTCAGCTTCGCGTTCAAGTTGGATATCATGTCGTCCGTGATGTTCATGACAATGCTTATGTGAAATGGTCACAAGGGGAGGATAAATTCTTAATCCTGCAACCCATTTCATACAGGTCATATAGTTTTCAAACAAATTAAAAACGATGTAATACATTAAATCATGAAAAGATTGAAAATTACATATTTATAAATAAAAGCAAACATTAATTTATATTTATAACACTTCATTGGTTATCCTAGTTTTTATTTCACAAGTGATTTTAGTGCTTTCTAGTTGTCACTTATAACAATATGCAGATTAATATATACATTTATATACAGTCTCAACTTGTTTATTATGCATATAATAACAAGAATATCAATTAAATCATATTTCTATGAGATTCCAAAACTCATGTCTATCATGATATTTCATATCCATTACACGGGAAAATTCAAAATTCAAAATAATTTTAAAAGAAACTTATCTTGATTGAAGAATGTCTCTCTTTTAATCTTCAAGTCTTGTCTAGTACACGAATATACCAAATCTTTATCTTTCTTGCCTTGATGAATTTTATTTTTCACTGACTCCATCTTCAACTATTTCATTCTTTATTACTTCAACTTTGTGGGATTGAAATTATCACATTAGATTGTTTGGAATATTTCAACAAGAGCAAATTCTGAAAATTGTATATCAATAATATAAGAAATAAAGATAAATAAATAAATGAAAGAAATCACCAAGAATTCAAGGAGAAGATCAAGAATTCAAGAAATCACCAAAGTAAATAACATTTTAGATTGGTTTAATTTTTTTTTTTTTTTTTAAATGTTAAGAACGCTATTTATGTCATAAGTTTCTTAATAATATGATGTAAATAAAGCAGATAAAATTGGATATATCAGTTAAAATAAGTACGAAATTTAACAAATATGTCAAGATTAGAATCATTAAATCAAATAATTAGCTTTTGAAAAGAATTTTGATGGCTCTTGGAATTATTGAGCGTGAAACTATTAACATTTATTACCGACAGTTGTATGTATGGTAAAGTGATTTATTTATTTATTTATTTATTTTTAAACTAGAAATTTTGATATTTTCATTTAGTGTTGTCATGATTAGCATAATGTTGGTCTCGGTCAACTATCAGCGAACCCTCTGAGTAATAATCTTCAGAACTTTTAAAGTTGAGAGTGCAAATACTGTCAAGTATTAAATGATATTGTTTACATCTTCGTAAAATTCAAACTATCTTAATGTCTACAAGCTACCAAAATTACGTTTATATCATAGTTTGCAATGAATTTTCATTACTCACCATTTACATGAGTAAATATTAAAACCAAGAAAAAAGAAAAGCAAAGAAGAAAGAAAAATAAGTCAAAAGATAAATTTTGAACCGAGTTGTCTATATACATAATTAAAATCAAACTTGTTTTTCATCATTGAGATATATTGCATACTATTTACTTGTCATTTATCTATTCGAGTAATGAGGAACATTTTAAAGCAAAGTCAAGTATCAATTCACAAAGCAATGATCTCCTACCCGCTGGAGGGTAGGTTATCCTACCCTCCAGCACCTTTTCCATCATTAAAAAAATATTTTTAATGATGAAAAAGGTGCTGGAGGGTAGGATAACCTACCCTCCATCGGGTAGGAGATCACCAGGCTCAATTCACATTCATGAATCTTCTTTCCAACGCGACTGATCAATAAATATGTGGAATATAGTGGTGGTCCATTTAATCCACATGGCACCCTATGATTGGGACTTCACTTACCCATGAGATTTGAATTTTGAATAAGAGGGGGAAACCTTTCTTGTTTCAAAGAGACTTGGCACATTCTTGGGTGGAGAGGTAGAAGTGGGAGAGGTCCAATATCTCCGGCGAAATCTGGTTACCTCCGGCGAGCCTAGATCCGGTTGCCATTTCTCGAGGACGACGGTGCCATGTTCCAGTGTGTTTAAGTGGTCATAAACTGAGCTCAAATAAGGAACAAGAACAAGGCTGGGATCGGTTCTTGTGCTGGGTCTTCTTCTTCATCTTGCTGGGAAAAGGAGCATGGGAGCTCAACAAATGGTATCAGAGCTATGGTTAAGTAGCTGGGCGAAGGAAGTAGTTGAAGAAGTTCCAAAAACCGTGAGGTAGAAACCGCTGGAAGCAAGGAGGAAAGGAGAAAGAAAAAATCACTGTCCATTTTTTCCAAAACCCGACCTCCGGCCAACCAACCGGAGCAAGACCAACACCAAAAGAACCGCCTCATAGTGGAGAACACTCGACCAGAAGGCGGAGCAATTCCGGTGGCTGAGACGGCGGCAAACGGCGAAAGAAAGCTGTGAAAACCGGACTGAAAAAGTGGGATTCCGGCCGATCCAGAACTCCGATCGACGATCGGCCACCGCCATTAGAACGGGCTCTTTGAGGAGAAGACTCGCCTGAAATTTGGTGGCAATCCGACGGTTGAAACAGAAGTTATTCGCCGGAGAAGAAAATGTTGGTAAACTAAAAAACAGCGATTCCGGCCGGTAGGGAGGTCCAATCGCGAAACGGTCACCACCGTTGGATTCGTGACGACGAGGAGCATCTTTCTGTGTTTTTTGAGAATTTTCCGGCAGGGGCGGTAGAACTCCGGCGCGGTGGTCCGGCGGCGGTCCGGCGAGGCATTTTCCGACAGAATCTTCAGCTCGACCTGCTCGTTCCATTTCCGAAGTCCATTTTGCAAAATCAACTCTTGATTATACGGACATTGAAAAGTCTGCTCGGTTTGCATTGGCTATCCCTTACTTTCATTACGTATTTCATATTCTAGAGGCTATTGTGAGGTGGCTACATAGTGTTGGGGGTTACCTTGCCGGTAACCATTGCTTGTTGGTAGAACTCACATAGGATTGGAATTTGACTACGTGCTTAATTTCTTGAAATTGTCGTGTATTACTTGTTATTATATTATTTGTGTGATCATCTTGAAGAGTAATTTTGGTGAAATTGGTTTGATCTTGCATTTGAGTGTGGGTAATTGCTTTGTGTTAACTTGTTCGAATTTTTTCATTATTTGCATTATGGGTTCTCGTGTTGAATTGTCACAATTTAACGGTAAGGGAGATTATTCCATTTGGAAGCAAAAAATGAAGGCTATTTTAATTCAACAAAGAGTTTCTAAAGCACTTGAGGACCTTAGTACTTATTCAAAAGCATTCTTAGATAAACCTGATGAAATTGCTGAGATGAATGAAATTGCACATAGTTGTATAATATTGCATTTATCTGATGATATAGTGGGACAAGTTGAAAAGCATACGACTGCTAAAGATTTGTGGGAAGCACTTGACAAACTTTTTTTGACAAAATCTTTAACGAAGAAGATTCACTTAATTCAAAAACTTTTCAACTATAAATTGGATCAAAGAAAGGATCTTGAATTTAATTTGAGTGAGTTTAACAGTCTTGTCAAGTGTTTGACCCACAATGGAAAGAAATTTGATGATGAATATCTCGCTGCTATTATGCTAAATGCCATGCCTGAATCTTATAGAGATGTTAGGAATGCTATTACATATGCTAGGGACACTGTGACCTTAGATATTGTAGTTGAGGCTTTAAGGGCTAGGGAGCTCGAGATGAAGAGGGAGTCAAGGGGTAGCAGCTCGAGGGAAGAGAGTTTGTTTAGTGGTTTTAGAGGGAGAAATGAGTCGAGAGAGTCGAGAGAAAACCACTTCCAAACGAAGAAGGGTAGAGGAAAATCGAAGGGTAGGTCCAAGTCTCGGGATAAGAGTGTTAAGAAATGCTACTATTGTGGTAAAATTGGACATTTCAAAAGAGACTGTGATGACTTTAAGAAAAAACATAGACCTCAGCAGAGTGATGATCAGAACCTAGTTGCTGTAGGTGATGCTTTTGATAGTCTTCATATGATGACTGTGACATTTGATGATGATAATGTCGACAATACCCTTGATAGACCACAAGCAATGAATGTGTCTGAAATTGATTTTGACAGTGAGTGGGTTTTAGACTCGGGTGCCACTGTCCATATGAGTCCTGTTAAATCTTGGTTTTATAACTATAGAGAAGTTAAGCCTAGGAAAGTGTACTTGGGGGACAACTATACACAGACTGTGGAAGGAGTTGGTGATATTGCTATTAGGATGCATGATGGCATGATCAGATCTCTTCTGAATGTCAAGTATGTCCCGGGCCTTGCGAGGAACCTCATTTACTTGGGCATTTTGGAAGATGAGGGTTATGAGTACAGATCTCATTTCGGTACTATGAAAGTGAGTAAAGGCTCTCTAGTTGTTATGAAAGGTCCCAAGAGGAATGGATTGTATATCCTTGAAGGTAAAGCGTTAAAGGCCTACGAGTCTGCATTATCTACAACTTATGAAGATAGATCAGATCTTTGGCATAAAAGGATGGGACACATAGGAAACAAGGGGTTGAAGTGTCTTAGTGATCAGAGTTTACTAGGAAAGGATAGTGTTATACCTTTAAGCTTTTGTGAGACGTGTGTTCTAGGAAAGTCACACAGGGTTAGCTTTGGGATAGGTGAACACAACACTAACAGACCCTTAGAATACATTCATGCTGATTTGTGGGGACCAGAAAAACATCCTACAAATGGAGGTAGTAGATTTTTCCTATCTATTGTTGATGACTACTCGAGGAAAGTTTGGGTGTATCCCCTTAAATCCAAATCTGACACTTTTGGTAAGTTCAAGTCCTGGATTGCCTTGGTTGAGAAACAAATGGGGAAAAGTGTAAGAACTCTTAGGACGGACAATGGTCTAGAGTTTTGCAACTTTGAGTTCGATACCTTCTGCAAGGATAGAGGTATCAGAAGGCATAGGACTGTAAGATCTACCCCCCAGCAGAATGGGGTAGCTGAGAGGATGAATCGGACTTTAATGAATAAAGTTAGATGCATGCTGATTAGTTCGGGGTTAGCTAAAGGCTTTTGGGGTGAAGCTGTTTGTACCGCTGCCTATTTGATAAATAGGTCACCTTCTAGTACTGTTGACTTTAAGACTCCTCAAGAATTGTGGACTGGGAAACCTCCAGATTTGTCACACCTTAGAGTATTTGGTTGTGCGGCCTATGCACATCAGGTTGAGGGTAAGTTAGACCCTAGGGCTACTAAGTGTGTCATGTTAGGTTATCCCGAGGGAGTGAAAGGTTACAGGTTATGGGTTTTAGATGGTAAGGGCATGAAAGTTATCAACAGTCGAGATGTGAAGTTCAATGAACTCGATATGCCTTGTCTTAAGACCATAAATAGACAAACTGAGAAGGGGGAATCTTGTACTGAGAAGAAGATTGACTTTGAGGTGAAGAGATTAGGTGAAGATAATCCAGAGGGTAGTGAAACCCAACCTCAAGTAGAAGCGGAACAAGAAGTTATGGTAGAGCAACCTGAACTTGAAATTCCTGAAATTCCTGAAACGGAAGTCCCTGATCAAGAAACATCTGCAGGTACTAATTTGGAAAACTACCAATTAGTGAGAGATAGGGAGAGGAGACAAGTTAGACCAAATATGAAGTACGTCTCTTCTAATTTGATTGATTATGTCTTAGTTTCAGGTGAAGCCTTAGATTCAGTTGAACCTGCTTCATTTGAGGAAGCGATCAATTGTGAAAAGTCTGAAAATTGGAAAAAGGCTATGAAGGAGGAAATCCAGTCTCTGAAACAAAATGAGACTTGGAAGTTGGTTGAAAAACCAAGGAATCAGAAGGTAGTCCATTGTAAATGGATCTACAAGTTGAAAGAAGGAGTAGAAGCTAATGACCCTTTAAGATATAAAGCTAGATTGGTAGCTAAAGGATTTACTCAAAGAGAAGGGATAGACTATAATGAGGTGTTTTCACCTGTTATTAAGTATAAAACTATCAGGTTAGTCTTAGCCTTAGTTGTCCAATATGATTGGGAATTAGAGCAACTAGATGTTAAGACCGCTTTTCTTCATGGGGAATTGGATGAGGTGATTTACATGGCTCAACCTCAAGGGTTTGAGGTGAAGGGTAAGTCGGAACTTGTGTGCTTGCTTAGAAAGTCCTTGTATGGCCTTAAGCAAAGTCCTAGGCAATGGTATAAGAAATTTGATGCTTATATGTTTAAAATTGGTTTTAAAAGGAGTGAATATGATGCATGTTTGTATTATAATAACTGTAAGATAGGCTGTGAAGTTTATTTGTTGTTATATGTGGATGACATGTTGCTTGCTAGTTCTAGTAAAGCTGAAATTGTTAAAATGAAAAACCTTTTAAAATCGGAATTTGACATGAAAGACTTGGGAGGGGCAAGAAAGATTCTTGGCGTGGTTATTAAAAGGAATAGGGCTGATAATAGACTGACTATTAATCAAGAGTCTTATTTAGACAAGGTGATAACCAAATTTGGCATGAAACTTGTTAAGTCTGTCAATATACCATTAGCTGCACACATAAATTTATCATCTGCACAATGTTCTAAAAATGAAGATGAAAAGCAAGAAATGAGTAATGTTCCCTATGCTAATGCCATTGGTTCTGTGATGTATTCTATGATTACCACTAGACCGGACCTTGCATATGCAGTTAGTTTATTGAGTAGGTTTATGTCTAACCCAGGTAAACCTCATTGGGCTATATTAAAATGGCTATTAAGATATCTAGCGGGAACTCTTAAAAGGGGGTTAGTGTTTGAAAGGAGAAGTGATAAGCTTGAGCTTAAGGGATATGTAGATTCTGACTTTGCAGGTGATAAAGATCAGAGGAAATCTACCACTTCTTATTTTTTCTGTTTGGGTGATAATTGTATCACATGGAAATCACAGTTGCAATCTATTGTTACACTCTCCAGCACTGAAGCGGAATATGTTGCACTCACTGAAGTGGTAAAAGAATGCATGTGGTTAAAAGGACTATTGTGTGAATTGAACTTCTTAAATGAAACTGCTATGATATTTACTGATAGTCAAAGTGCTTTAATGTTATGTAAAAATCCTGTTTATCATGAAAGGTCTAAGCACATTGAGGTAAAGTATCATTTCATTAGGGAGAAGTTAGCTTCAGGTGAGTTTACATTGCTTAAAATTGCAACTGATGATAATCCTGCAGATGTTGGGACAAAGGTACTTGCGGCAGGTAAATTCAACAAGTGTTTATCAATTCTTGCTATTGATAATGGTTAGTTGTTTTGCAGGTACTTGGCTGGAGTGAGCGATGATGATTTATTAGACCACACACACATGGATAGTACTTGTAACCGGAGAAATTGGTAATGGATTAAGGTGGCCCAAGGTGAAGATTTGTGGAATATAGTGGTGGTCCATTTAATCCACATGGCACCCTATGATTGGGACTTCACTTACCCATGAGATTTGAATTTTGAATAAGAGGGGGAAACCTTTCTTGTTTCAAAGAGACTTGGCACATTCTTGGGTGGAGAGGTAGAAGTGGGAGAGGTCCAATATCTCCGGCGAAATCTGGTTACCTCCGGCGAGCCTAGATCCGGTTGCCATTTCTCGAGGACGACGGTGCCATGTTCCAGTGTGTTTAAGTGGTCATAAACTGAGCTCAAATAAGGAACAAGAACAAGACTGGGATCGGTTCTTGTGCTGGGTCTTCTTCTTCATCTTGCTGGGAAAAGGAGCATGGGAGCTCAACAAATACATCAACGAATCCAATAAATAAAACGTGAGATTAGTTAATGAATTTAGGGAAATTAATAAGATGTATCAATTAATGAATTTGAAGAATTTAGTATGTAATGAAAGTTTATTAATAATGAAAAGAATAAGTATTTAATTGAGAGTCCATTAATGATAATATTAATTGAGAAATCATTAATGATATTGGGGGCAAAATCAAGAATTAGAAAATATTAGTGAGGAAATTGTCGTCCAAAAATGATTCTTAGCGCATGTGACAATAAATATATTAATTGTAGATATAGATTATCAAAGAAACAATGGGAGGTTAAATTTGTAATAGTAGAATTGATTTTAATTCATCAAAATGATGTTAATGATTAATGAGTTCTCACCATTGGGAATGAAAAGAAATGAAAATCAATCTCATATTTATAGATTTCTAACAATATATCTTAAAATCAAGTCAACTGCTCACAAAAAGTTCTCAGCTTTTCATGAAAAACCACCAGAAATTGAATTCCAAAAACCTATCGGATGGCTCATTTTTTAAGTCATGAAAAACCACCATAAATTGAATTCCAAAAACCTATCGGATGGCTCATTTTTTAAGTCAAGCGATCGCCTGATCTCAAGTTTAGTTTTTTGCTTTAATGCACACGCTCGTCAAATTAGCCCGAATGATCGCTTGTGCAAAACAATGCGTACAATTTCCATTATGCCCATCCTACTTTTCAAAGCCCTAACCATTTTTTTATGAGGAAATTACATCTACACAAGAATTTGAACTTTACAATTCAAAAACAAAATTTACAAGTCATATTTACAAAAATCAGGTCAATATTCACTTTTATATATTAATAATAATATTATTATTAACTAAAATAACCCACCCTCCAAATGCCAACCCAATCCCAGCCTAGCACAACACAATTCAATCAACCATAACCACCCATTTCATTTACAAAAAAATCACAACATAAACTCCCACTCCTGACAACTACAGCAGCTCTGTCCTCCACGTCTCAACCACTTCGACGGCTGCACTCACCAGAACCCTCGACAGACAACGGAAGGAGTGCACAACTTACTCTCTCATTTATCTTCTTTCCTCTCTCTCTCTCTCTCTCCCCCTCCCTCTCTCTCTTCTCCTTACAAACACATAACGAGATGGCTTGCTCTTCCGGATTCAGCCACTCAAACTCGGTTGCGACTCCCAATTTGTATCTCCTCTATTTCTTACAGTTTGAACATGCAGATCTCAATATTAGTGTATGACGAATTTCGAAATATTATTAAAAATACTGAAATTGTTACAAAATGAGTTTGAAAAAATACAAGTGGATAACTCTTGAAAATGCAAAATTGCAAAATCCTCTGATTAATGATATGTGTGTTTGAAGACAAGGGGTCACGTGGCTCGATTCTTGGACTTTAGAATTTGTTGGAAAACTTGATTTTTTGAGTTTGCTTGTTTTGCGCTTGGAACTTGAAACTTGAATTTGAACTTAGGATTTTGGACTTCAGATTAGACTTGTTTTGATTTAAAGAAGGCTTTGATCTTCTTGGAATTGATTTGAACTTGCTTAATTTGAAGAAGACTTTGATCTTCTTGGATTTGGACATGGCTTGATTTGAAGAAGAATTTGATCTTCTTGGATTTAGATTTGATTTGAAACTTGAGAGAATTTCTGTATTCTTCACCCGCAATATATTTTCTCTTGCTTTTCTTTTTCTTCTTTTTTCTTCATGGACCAATGGTCTTATTTATAGAGAAAATTTTGGAACCACCCCATTTATTTAAATATTAAATAAAAAAAGTGGAAATTACACCCTCACATGCTTTGTAAGATTCAAATTCAAAAATCAAAATTTAAACTTATTAGTTCAAAAATCAGGTCTTCATTTTATTTTTATATCATTATTTTAATTTAATTTAAAAAAGATCTGAACAACCCCTCAGCACAACCCGACCCACTCACCCCTCACTCTGACAACCCTACCTAAGCCCTTATTATTTCAACCCAAATAAATCACAAATCACAGACTTCATCTTCTTTTCCCTGCTTTCACCTTCCTCACTCCGGCACCGACGACGGTGTCGCTACAGCGAGAGATGATGTGGCGTTGATGTTGGTTGCGTGAATCGACGGTGGTTGCAGCGACGCCGCTGATGTTGTAGTGAACCGATGGTGGTCTGTGCGCTCGCGTGAGTGGTCGCTGTGTGGTTGTGCGGTGGTGGTGTAGGTGGTGGCGGTAATGTAAGATGGTAGTGGTGGTGCAAGTGTGGTGTATGAATTTATTTTGTGTGGTGTTGATGCTGGTTGCATGAATCGACAGTGGTGCTGTGGTGATATGGTGCAATCGGTGGTGTTGTGGGGGTGGTGTGGTGGTGACACCGATCATTTACGCTGTGACTACCGACATAGATCTCATTGCAGAGCTTTTTCGCAATAGCGCCTCTATGCTTGGCTGTAGCACCGGCATCACTGAAGTTTCGATGGAGTGGTGGTGGTGCAGGCGCGCGGTGAGTGGCTGTTGTGTGGTTGTACGGTGATGGTAGTGGTGTTGGTTGTTGATCGGTGGTTGTGGTTGTTTAGGTGGTTGGTGATGGCGACGGTGAGATGGTTTCCAGTGGTGCTATCGGCGACTGTAGTAGTGTTGGGGTGGGATTAAGGCTGGGTTAGGTTAGGTGTTTAGGGTAGGGTAGGGTGGGGGTGGGGGAGTTAACTTGTTTGTGACCAATTATATGTGATTGTGACTGATTAATAGATCACTTGTGACCAATTATAGGTGATCGAGATAAATGTGTGACCTACAAAATTCGAAATTTATGACCTATAAATAAGTTATGACTTAAAAAATTTGTAAATTGTGACTCATAAAATCGAGATTTGTGATTGAAAAAAAGTTGTGACCTATAAAATTTGAAATTTGTGATTGATAAATAAGTTGTGACCTAAAATTTTCAGAATTTGTGACCTAGAAAGATGTCGTGACCTATAAAATTTGTGACTTGTAACCGATAAGAGAGTTGTGACTAATTAATTTGATAATTTGTGATCGAAAAATAAGTTGTAACATATAAAATTTGCAATTTGTGACCGAGAAATAAACCATGACTAATTTATTTGAAAATTTGTGACCTGTGACTATAAATTGTATAGTTGTTTTGTGAAAAGAGAATTTTGTGATTTGTGGAAATTTTGACCTAAAAAATTCATTTGTATCCAAGAAAATATATTGACCAATGAAATTTATAATTTGTGACCAATAAAGAAATTGTGACTCATAATTTGTTAAGTTGTGACTAATTGACTCAAAATTTGCGACCGAAAAAAAATCATGACATACGAAATTCGAAATTTGTGACCAAGAAATAAATTGTGACCTAAAAAATTGTGACTGTGACCATACACTTATGACATGATTTGTGACTATAATAATCTGTGACCTAAAAAATTGTAATTTGTGACCATAAACAATAAAATATATAATTAATTATGACCTGATTTTTGAAATAATTCCTTAAGTTTCTTAATTTTGAAAATGTGTATTTTAAAAACCTTAGTTATGTATTCTTCCCCATCATCCATCGGCTTCTTTTAGGTGGTCTTTAATGGACTTTGTTTAAGAGACTTAATTGGATTAAAACAAAATTAAATTGATCCAATCCAAATATTTTTTATTTTTTATTTTTTTTATGTCTACAAATGCCCCCTCAAGATTTATTTATTTATTTTGAAAATAAATAAATAAATAAATAAATCTTGAATTTTGAAATTTGAAATTTGGTCTAGAATTCAATTAAAACTTGAATTCTTGAAAGTTTGAAACCCACAACAATTGAAGATAAGATAAAATACTCATTGATTGAAAGGATTTTGAATCCCATTAATCTTCAAAGAATTGGATCCTTTACAAGAATTGAACAGCCATTGTTGTGGTCTTAAAAATGGGATTTTTTTTTTTTTTTTTAAGAAAAGGAAAATAATGAAATATGAAGTCCTAACAAGAGTTAAACTATCCCCTGTTTTTATCTAAAAGGAAGAATCCTAATTTGAATATACAAGTTTAACTCTTTTCATCAAAGAAGAAAAATTGCAAATATACTTTGGTTGGAACCGAATGGACGTGCATAATAAAAATATAAGGTCAAGCATTGAAAGTTGTTTAATAATAATTTTTTTTTCTTTCATACCTTTTGAGAAGAAGTCACTGGAGAAGAAAAAAATTGGAATCAATCTTGTACCTTGCCTTTGAAAGTGAAGGATAAAAAAAAAAAAAAAATTGCTTTCGCTTCCATTGACAGGTGAATTTTTTTTTTTTTTTTTTTTTAAATCAATTGGTTTCGTTTCTGGAGACCAAGATTGGTTTCTTGAATACATGCATACATACACGTAGAAAGATATCAAAATAGATTATTTTTTTTTTCTAAAATTTCTGGTGCCTTTTTTATGCGTGTGAGAGGTATGTGTTTATGCATGTGTATGTTGTTGTGTTAGTGTGTTTATGCGCATATGTCTGTGTTGTGTATGTGAGAGAGAGGTGTGAGAGAGAGGTGTGTGTGTTTGCCATTCACGGATTTTTTTTTTTTTTTTTTTTTTTTTTTTTTTAATATGGCAATTGGCAGAATCAATTAAATTGGTGAAACCAAGGACATAAACGAAAATATTTGGTTTCAAACTTTTTTCTTTCTTTTTTTTTTTTTAAATGAAAACTCACACATTTTCTTTTTTGTTTGTTTGTTTGACAAGATTCTCGAAAGCGAACAAGCAATTTGAAGGTTGAATTGTGATTTGAACAATTTTTTTTTTTTTTTTTTTTTTTTTTAAACATGTACTTTGAAAATTTGGTAAATCTTCGGAATGTATCATTTTAGATACCCCCGCTAGATTTACATTTACAGGTTGGAGATTTGGAAGACCTAAAAAATATGTGGAATCTATCTCTTTGGATACTCCCCGACATAATAAATTTTCAGAACGGAAACTTTTGAAGACCTAAAAAATATGCGAAATGTATCTTTTGGATACTTCCCGACATAATAAATTTTCAGGATGAAAACTTTGAAAACTTGAAAAATATGCGGAATGTATCTTTTTGGATACCCCCAACATAATAAATTTTCAGGATGGAAACTTGGAAGACCTGAAAAATATGCAAAATGTATCTTATTGTATACCCCCGGCATAATAAATTTTCAGGATAAAAACTTTGAAGACTTGAAAAATATGTGGATCTATTTGGATACTCCCCGGCATAATAAATTTTTAGGATGAAAGTTTTGATTTTTTTTATTGTTTGTATGCTATTGGCTTTTTTTTTTTTTTTTTTTTAGGGATGGCAAAACCAAATTTCTAAGACAAAAAAATTTTGAAATTACCTGAAATTAAGGAATTTTATGATCCTACGCGGAAAAGTCAAATCATCTGCTTCCCCAAGGCTACCTTGAAGCTTCCATGTAATTTAACAGGAGACTTTGAGCTCACCATCCATAAGCCAATGACATATCCCTTCGTCCATGCAGTTCCTTTGCAGGGTATGGACATGCGTGTTCTCATTGTCAGTCAGAGAAATTCAAATCGTACTAGACATCCTTGTTTGTGTCCTCCTCCACATCACGCTTCAGACACAGCGTTCATTCCAAAATCAGTAATTTTTGAGATAATTGATCGAAGGGAGATTAGATGGGGAAGTACAGTCCATTATCGTGGAGAGATTTCTTACTTGTCGAAGTTTTGGGAATGGTCCCTTTGGATTCATAAGCTTCTCATAAAAAAAAATCTTCATGAACTGGCTCATGTAGTTTACTCTGCCACTAAGGACTATTCTCGTCCTGACTCTATTTATCGAGCTCTTTGCGAAGTTTGGTGCCCAGAAACAACACTTTTTTGACTGCGAATGGAGAGATCAGCATTTCGCTTTGGGATATGCAAAAGATTACTGGACTTTCCATTAGAGGTGATTATTACGAGAATGTAGTATCAAGTCTTTTAGAACTAATGAACTCCCTCCCCAAATCTTGTTTATATTTTTTCAAGGCCTTTTCACTGATCGTTGACAAAAAGAAGAGTGATCGGGTCCGCCACAGCGACTGGATTGATTTTTGGTTCAAAACTGATGATTGTGTTCCGAATCAACGGAAAAGTAAGGCGTTTAGGCATGCTATGGAAGAAAACTCATCTTTAGGAGATCTATCAGTAGCCAAAGAAAAATTACAGAGACTTGTTTTCACAGAAAAATTACATGATGTTCTGCACAGGGACACGAATTACTGGAACACTTCTTTATTAGTTGAAGAACAAGAAGAGTTGGACATAGCAACCTATCTTTCCTTTTGGCTCAGTCGTTTCATTTTTCCTTCTAGAGATGATTGTCTCAAGGTAGGAACTTTTAAAGTAACTTCCAGAATGGCTACAAAATCAACTTACAGCTTGGTACCTCCCATTTTAGCTTGCATTTATAAAGGACTTACAGAGACAACAAATTATGTGATTGACCATGACATTGGATCAGTCAATATACATTTCCCGGATATTTTTTGTATGCTTGGGCTGCAACTTATTTTATTCGGGGCATCTATGACAACGTTGACAAGAGCACTGGTCATCCTATTATCCGAAGATATGCCGGGACTTTAAATGATTTCCAACATTGGGAGGTTGATGCCTTTGATTGTCGAGAACTCCTTCGCGGAAGAATGGACTATAATGATTTTTCGTGGAATTCGACTTATTTGCCTCATGGTGGTTTACGCACAGATAACAATGAGAGATCTATAGAGACTTCAGAGTTTATGATGAGTATCCGACCAGAGTTTCTTTCTTACCGTCGTGGTAATAACTTATTTATTCTTGAAGCTTACTGTTAACTTATTTTAAGTTATATTAATTGAGATTTTCTATTTTCCTATATTTTTGTAATTTGATAAATTTAGTTTATTACTAAATATTTTTATTTAATAATTTATTAAGTTTAATTAAATTACTTAAACATTTCTTGGACGTAATATTGTGATAATATTTGTCACTTATCTTCTATGATAATGACAAGAAATATTGTGATAATATTTTGAAGATAATGTTGGTTGCTTATCTGATATGATAAGTATTGTGATAATGGTAGAAGTCTATCACTTATCGTTTGTGATCAAAATTGTGATTTACTTGGCTTGAAATTATATCTTTATCACTTATAAGTATTTTGATTATATTTTAAGTCTTGTTAAATATTCTGATTGGACGAAAATCCTTGATCACAATCTCGAAAATTTGTTGGTAATATTCTTGATAATATTTTGTGTTTATTCTTGATTGTCAAGGTATCCAAAATATGGTAAGCATCTTCTAGATATGGTCAAGAATATTTCATTCTTATCTTTGCATATGGTAAGATTTGTTGGACAAAAATCTATCTAGGGAAAATTCTTGATAGGGCCGAAAATATGAAGTCCATGTTTATGTTAATCACGTGATTGATTAACTTATGGTAAGATTTTACATGATTTATCTATATCTTGGTTATGGTAAGATTTAGTAAGAATATTTATCTTACCTTTTTACTAATTATCTCTACCATGTTTTGCAGGTAGTAGAGATCTTGTGCAATAAGAAAACTTGGGAATCAAGAAACCTAATTGCACTATAAAGAGAAGAAAAAGGGGACGTTTTTCTTGTGACGTGAAAATACAACTAATCCGTGTGGTGCTTACAATATTACACGTCCACCAAAAAGAAGTCTTGAAGCTATATTTTTGTATTGTGTCAATAATTAAAGCTTCATTCGCATGGTGACTTCAACACTCCGGGAGGAGGATTCAATCACCGAGAGAAGGAAAGTATTTCAGCGTGAAGATCAAACGGGAGGTTTGGATCGTGTTCGAACGGGAGTTCGAGGTTGCTGAAAAGGTGTTGCAGATTCAAAGAAAACTACTGAAGAGTGGTGGGATGCCATCTCGTATTACATGCCACAGAAGGATCAGGGAGTAATCTATTTCTTGGATGTTTGATAAAGTCTATGCGTAGATTTATCCTGTAGTTTAGACTGATCTGTATAAACTCTTTCCTTATATAGTGATTTGTTTTTGTTCGCAGGATGCGAACCGTGGGTTTTCCCTGTTAGGATTTTTCCCACGTTAAGCTCAAATTATTGTGTTCTTGTTCATTTATAATTCCGCACAAATTATTCTGATTGTTTACGTTTTACCATCCAGACGAATCTCCCTTAGCAGGATTCATCTGGTACTGCGCTAAATAACGATTAACGATTTACTGTTAACTGGTTACTGACCAGACTTGTCTGTGACAATCTGTTTATAAAATTTAGACAACCTCAAATTTTCAATTGGTATCAGAGCGGGTTCACTTCTAGAAAGTGAGATCCGGTTGTCTAAATGGAAAACTCTGCATCTCTTAGGCCACCTCTGTTAACTGGTAGTAACTATGCATATTGGAAAATCCGTATGGAAATTTTTATTCAATCTATTGATGAACGTTGTTGAACTTCTGTTCTTGAAGGTTACACAACACCCACTGTCACTGCTGGAGGTGTTGTTACAACTATAGCTAGAAGTGCTTATACTGCAGATGAATTAGTTAATGCAAATTGGAATTCTAAGGCACTTAACGCTATTGTTTCTTTGGTTGATCCAGGTCAATTCAGACTCATCTCCTCCTTAAGGACGGCCAATGAAGCATGGGATGCTTTGAGGATAGCAAACGAAGGAACCAATGCTGTCAAAACCTCCAAGCTGCAGATGATCACTTTAGAATTTGAACAATTATCTATGGAAGAGAAAGAAGACTTCAAAAGCTTCTATGCCAGATTAAGCGATCTCACCAACTCAGCTGAATCGCTTGGGAAAACCTACTCAAATGAGCAGATTGTTCAAAAGATCCTTAGATCTTTACCAGACAGGTTCCATGCAAAAGTGACAGCAATTGAAGAAAGCAAGGATCTTTCAACCATGTGAGTTGAGGAACTTGTAGGGTCATTGATGACCTATGAGTTAAATCTGGCTCGAAGAAAGAAAGACAAATCACCAGGAATTGCTTTCAAGACAAACAGTGCGAACCCAGACGACTCTGGCGAGACTGACGAAGATGAAAATTTTGTACTTCTCACCAAACAATTTAAAAGGTTCCTCAAGGGCAAACAAAAAGAAAGGTCCACAAATCTTCAAGGCCAGAATCAAAAACCACAAAAACAATGGAAGAAAAATAATTTCTATCCAAAGAATAATGCTAACACGTCTGAAGGGAAGCCTAGGAGTCGAATCCAATGCAGAGAATGGGAAGGATATGGACACATTGCAGTTGATTGTCCTAATACTCAAAAGAAGGCCAAGGGAAGGAAGGCCATGAATGTTACATGGAGTGATGGAGACTTAGATGAATCTGAATCAGAATCAGACAGCAGCAATTCTGAAAATTAGGTAACTACCTTTACAGCTGTCTGGTGCTGAATCTGGTAACTCTTCTTATGCAGATAAATCCAGATCAAATACTGAAAACTTGAGGAAGGAACTTCAAGATGCAGAAGAGAAGATTCAACTGTTGCAGGCCTTTGCTGAGCACAGCAAGGAACGTCAACTGGATGACGTATCTGCAGTCTCAGATGACGAACAAAATGAGGTAAGCAGGTTAAGTTTAGAACTTGCTAACGCACAAGACAAAATCAAGAAGCTGGCACGTGGAACCGTCCAGCTTGATGAAATCCTGAACAGTGGCAGACCTGTCAGTCTAAAAACAGGTCTTGGATATGAAGGTAAATGTAAAAATCATGACCATAAGATAAACTTTGTAAGAGAATCTGGATACAGGTACATGGAACAGAATAAAAATCATACAGATGCAACTACCTCTCTTCATCATCAATACAATGTGGCTAGGACTTAAAGCTCACATCCAGCCAGGAACTATGCAAGACGACAATTTCAGCCGAATCTGTACAAGCCTGATGAGTCTGTTCATCAGAACGGCAGGAAATTTCAACCTCGACAGAATCGGCAGGATACATCTGTTTTCCAGGTATTCTGTAATTTTTGTGCTAAATCTGGTCATGATGTATTTAGGTGTCATGAGTACTTGAAGTTAATCAATTCACACAAAAGAATACTTGTTTCTAGACAAGAGAAGAAAATTCAAACGAATGCTTATGTAGTTCAATTGTCTTTGAGTGCTTTGATTCCTAACACATGGTATTTTGATAGTGGTTGTTCTAGACACATGACAGGTGATCTCTCTCTACTTACACATTTTGAAAAAGGCGAAAGAGGTGCTGTTACATTTGGTGATGGCCAAAAGGGTAAGATAAATGGATCTGATATCATCAACATTAAGGGATTACCGACATTAACTAATGTCTTATATGTTATAGGGCTTAAGGCAAATTTGATCAGTGTAGGACAATTGTGTGATGATAACTTGCTTGTCATGTTTTCAAAAGAATATTGCAAGGTTTTAAGCTATGACAAGAAGTCTAACCCGTTAAAGAGTATTTTATTTAAGGGAGTTAGATCTAGAGATAAATGCTATACACTCGAGAGTCTCGAAACTTGCAATTCTGTTAAAACCAAAAATGAGAAACTATGGCATAACAGATTAGAACATCTAAACTACCATGATCTCATGAAGCTGACCAGACTACAGACTGTGAGAGGCTTACCCAGCATAAACAATATTCCAGATGAAATCTGTGGTGATTGTCAAAAGGGTAAGCAAATCAAAAGTCAACATAAACCAGGTACATCCGTTAATACCTCTCATATACTTGAACTAATTCACATGGATTTGATGGGTCCTATCCAAAAGGAAAGTATTGGTGGCAAGAGGTATATTTATGTATGTGTTGATGATTTCTCCAGATACACCTGGGTCATGTTTATTCGAGATAAATCTGATACCTTTGACAATTTTGTTAATCTTTTTCAGAAATTGAACAATGAAAAGGCAGATGAACAGGTAAGAGTCAAAAGGATCAGAAGTGACCATGGGAGAGAATTTGAAAACTCCGAGTTTGATGATTTTTGTATCCAATACGGGATCAAGCATGAGTACTCGTCCCCAAAGACTCCTCAACAGAATGGAGTGGTGGAAAGGAAAAATAGAACTCTACAAGAGATGGCTCGTGTCATGCTAAATAGCAACCAATTGCCTACGGAATTTTGGGCAGAAGCTATAAACACTGCTTGTTATATTGTTAATAGAGTCATGCTTAGATCTGGAACAAACCAAACTCCATATGAAATTTGGAAGGGTGGAAAACCTAGGGTTGACTTCTTTCATGCCTTTGGAAGTAAATGCTATATTTTGAAAGATAGAGAACACCTAGGAAAATTTGACTCAAAATCAGATGATGGAATATTTTTGGGTTATGCTGAAAATAGTAGGGCCTATAGAGTTTACAATCTAAGAACCCAAACTGTTCTTGAGTCAATTAATGTAAAAGTGGATGATACTAATTGTGTAAATTCGGATTTGCAGGTAGCAGATGGTGATCAACTGGAAATTCCACCAAAAGAAGAAGCTGGAAGCAAAAAATCTGAAGAAGAACAGCACCAAGCTGGAAGTCTCAATAATACTGAAGAATTCGATCAGGATGAGTCTGGGCACCCAGTAATATCTGCAGATCGAGACGAATCTGATGACCCAGATACAGCTGATATTGCTGAACCAGAAGCATCGAGACTACCACCTGCTAGGATCCAAAAGGCACATCCACTTGAAAACATTCTCACTGATATGTCTAAGAAAAATGTGACCAGAAGAAAATTTGCTGAGATGAGTAACATCTGTCATATGTCTCAAATTGAGCCAAAAAATGTCAAGGAAGCTTTGACAGATGAACACTGGGTACAAGCTATGCAGGAGGAGCTTAACCAATTTGAAAGAAACAATGTCTGGGAGCTGGTTCCACATCCTAAAGAAGGTAATGTAATTGTAACCAAATGGATCTTCAAGAATAAGTCAAATGAACAAGGAAATGTGGTAAGAAATAAAGCCAGACTTGTTGCTCAAGGCTATACCCAGATTGAAGGGATAGACTTTGACGATACATTTGCTCCGGTAGCTAGACTGGAATCCATCATGCTGTTGCTAGCTGTGTCCTACTACATCAACTTCAGACTATTTCAAATGGATGTCAAAAGTGCCTTTCTGAATGGTGTGCTTAATGAGGAAGCCTATGTGGAGCAGCCTCAAGGCTTCACAGATCCATTGATAAGTACGTTTTGCGTACTTATCTTGGCTTTAAATTTAGACAATGGTAAGTGTTTTAGAATATGATATTGCTAATTATATATTTATTTTGTTTGTTTTAGGAAAAATCAAATTTTGAATGCGTTTGGATGCGAAACGGAAAAAATGGACTAAAGCCGTACAAAAAAGGGACAAAGTGGGACTCAAGTGCAACTTCCAAAAATTGAAGAACTCGAAGTGACATAAATGGCGACATGTATTGTACAATTAAAAACACAAGGACCAATTTGATTTATTTGAGAAATTGAGTCTTTAAACAAAACCCTACTTAGTGTAATTGGGCCTTGAATTAATTGATATATATATATATATACACACGGCAGAATGGAAGGGGGGGCGCACACAAAATTCTGGGGAGAGTAGAGGCAGCCGGGAGTTTTAGCGGGGGAGAGAGCAACCGTTTGGGGATCAAAAGCTTAGTAGTGTCGGTTGTTGGAAGGATTAAAAGAAGGGATTAAGGTTGGCTGGATATATATATATATATATATTGTGGTAGAATTAGATCCACCTGGAGGAATTAATAGAATTGGTGAGCTGACTGTGGAGTAAAAGAAGAGGCTACTGAGAATTTCTTGTAGAAATAAAATTAATCGGCAAGTCTAATTTTTTAGAGGAAGTGGTGATTTTTATCTTCATATATTAAAAACAAAGTGGAAGTCAGATTACTCCAAGAAAAAGGGCACCGACTGGGGATCAAAGGAGTGAAATTTGAGAGCCAACAAGAGAGATATATACTCATAAACGTTGGAGAAAGAAAGACAGACGGCAGTGTTGGTTCAAAGCATAATTTCAGATCATTTTACTTATTTAACGGGTGGTGTTTATCCATTCTTTTATTGATTATTCATCAATTATGATTGTTGGCTAAATTATTTTATGTATTGGATGAAGATGAAATTTGTTATTTATTTATTTCAATTCAATAACTAGTAGTTTAAAAATTTCTTGTGTTGTCTTGATTGATCTTGCATGCTTTATTGTTATTATTATTTGATTGAGTGGCCACTAGTTAAATATATCGTTACTTGTTGTAGTCTTGGAAAAGTCACAATAAGTTGGAACATTGCATGATCAACACATGAACACTAGATGTTAGGAATAACACTATGACATGTGCAATCTAATTGATAATTGTGTGATTTAATGCGTTCTAAACATTCGTATTCGGACTAGGAATAGATTCGTTTCATGTTTGGGATATATTTAATTTGTCTTGGAAAAGAAAATTAATTGTATGTGAATTATCGATTGTCAAGAAACGCATGAATGATTTAAACTACGAATTGTTGAATTGAGATAGGTGATAACAAGTGGATTCGGATTCCAATACATGCTCTCCATTCATATTTTACTCCCAAACATTTATTTTTATTTAAGTTTTATTTATTGCAATTTTTTTTAGAATAGATAGACAAACAAAATCATCTTTTTATTTTAATTGTTTTCATTAATTGAGTCGACGATAAACTAGTAATTAGGACTAAACATTATTCCTCGTGGGAGCGATACTTTCAACTCATCACAATTATTACTTGTCAACGATCTCGTGCACTTGCGGGATTCGAACCGAACATGTTTTTGGCGTCGTTGCCGGGGATTAACGGATTTGGTATAATTATTAGTTTACCTTTAATTCAATTAAATTTTGATTTTTAGTTTTTAGTTATCATTATTTTTATTTATACTTTATTTTGGTTATTCATAGTTCCTTATTTTTCTCTTCACATAGGTCATTGAGTAGTATATGCCAGGTTTTAACGAGCCTGAACTATTACCAATAGATCCTGAAATAGAGAGAACCTTTAGATAACGTAGAAAAGAACAAAGAGAAAACAGGGATATGGCAAATAATCAAAATCAAAATCAATTGCCACTTGCTCCTCATGAGCAAGAAGTACAAATTCAACCAGGAGCAGTTCACGATAATGCTCAAGCGCTGGTTGGGGATTATGTAAATCCCGCGCCCGCCCCTGTACAACAAACTATTGTTTATCCACCATTCAGGCAGGCAAATTACCACATTAGACCTGATGTCATAAACTTATTTCAAAATCATCAAGACATCAAGTTCTTTGGTAAGGCGACTGAAAATCCGCATGAGCACATTCAAGCCTTTTTAATGCTATGCGATGTAATCAGTCACGAAGGGATGTCAGCAGACGCTTTTCGAATGCGTTTTTTTTTCCCATACTTTAAAAGATAATGCTAGGGAATGGCTACGCTCATTAGCTCCTGGAAGCATTGTATCTTGGAATGATATGGTGCAAAAATTCACCATGAAATTTTTTCCTCCATCTCGAGTTCTCCAAATCAGAAATGAAGTTCACACTTTCAAACAACGAGACTTTGAGAGTTACCCTGAGGCATGGACGAGATTCAAGGACTATTTTAGAAAGTGTCCAAATTTGGACATACCAAAAAATGCTCAGGTTTACATCTTTTATTTAGGATTGCATCCTGAATACCGCAATATGCTTGATGCTTCGGCAGGGGGATCAGTAATGAGATTAGATATTGACCGAGCACATGAACTATATGAGAGAATTGCGGAGAACCAGGCGATGTGGCCTACTGAAAGGGAAATTCCAAGAAAAGTATCTGGTGTCCACAATGTCGATGCAGTTACGCAATTGGCAGCCTAAATGGAAGTGATTTCAAAAAAGCTGGACAATTTAACTCGACCTGTGAACATGGTGCAACAACCAACACCAATTTGCGAAGGATGCGGGGCAAATCATGTTACAGCTAGCTGTCCTTTAGCCTCAACACATGGAATGCAATGTGAGAATGTCAACTATGCCCAGAATTTTCAGAAGTATCAAAATAACCCCTATTCCAATACCTATAATCCAGGTGGAGAAATCATCCAAATTTCTCTTGGTCTAACAATCAAAGTCAAAGTCATGAAGGAAATTTTCAAACAAAACCACCAGGTTTTCAACCTCAACAACAACAGCAACCAAAGAACCAAAGAAGCCATCGTTGGAAGACATGTTCGCACAGTACATGGCAAAGACTGAACAAGTTTTTCAAAACCAACAGGAAGCTATAAAAAATTTGGAAAATCAAATGGGACAGATGGCTGTAGCATTAACAAGCAGAAATCAAGGAACTCTACCAAGCAACACAGAAAAAAAATCCTAAGGAACAGGTACAAGCTATTACAACTAGAAGTGGTATACAACTACCTGAAATAACTGTTAAGAGACCACCAATTGCCACAGAGAAGGTACCTAATACTGAAAAGGAACAAGTGGACCAATTCGACGACTCAATAAAAGGAAATCAAGAAGAAGCTTCAGAAGCTCCACAAGTTAAAGCAACTGTTCATGTAAAGGCATATGTACCTCCTATTCCATTCCCACAAAGGTTGCAAAGACACAAGCTTGATAAACAATTTGCAAAATTTTTGGAGGTGTTCAAGAAATTGCACATCAACATACCATTTGCAGATGCCTTGGCACAAATGCCCAGCTATGCTAAGTTTATGAAGGACATATTGTCAAACAAGAGAAGGCTGGAGGAGAATGAAACTGTGATGTTGACTGAGGATTGCAGCGCTAGACTATTGCACAAGTTACCACCAAAATTGAAAGACCCTAGGAGTTTCATTATTCCCTGCAATATTGGTAACAAGTTTGTGGATGATGCACTTTTTGATTTAGGCGCAAGCATTAATTTGATGCCATTGTCTCTTTTCAAGAAGCTTGGTTTGGGGGAAGCAAAAGCCACTACTATCACCCTACAGCTAGCTAACAGGTCAATCAAACACCCTAGGGGGACAGTGGAAGATATTCTGGTAAAGGTTGATAAATTCATTTTTCCAGCAGATTTTGTAATCTTGGACATGGAAGAAGATAGAGACGTCCCCCTTATTTTAGGACGTCCATTTTTAGCCACTGGTAGAGCATTGATTGATGTGCAGAAGGGACAATTGATTTTTAGAATCAATGATGAAGAATTAAAAATCAATGTTTTCAACGCAATCAAATTTGGAGATGAAGTCGAATCCTGCTATCAAATTGATGCAATAGACAAAGGAGTTCATGCTTGATCACCATCAAGATCTGCTTGAGGCTTGTATGATGTACTCTGGAAAACGTCCATGTCCCTCTGAAAAAGTGGAGAAATGCATTCGAGATTTGGAAGCAATTACCCCATGCAAAAACAACCCATGTTGGAGCTGAGTGAAGGTTCTGAGAAATCTCTACCATCTATTCAAAAAGCTCCAACACTTGAGTTAAAACAACTTCCACCTCATCTGCGATATGCATACCTAGGAGAGAAGAACAAACTTCCAGTTATCATATCTAACTCTCTTTCCGAGAATGAAGAAGATCAATTGCTTAGAGTTCTTCGAGATCATAAAACTGCAATTGGATGGACAATTTCTAATATAAAAGGAATTAGTCATTCCCTTTGCATGCACAAGATTCTAATGGAAGATGAGTTCAAACCATCAATTGAACGACAACGCAGATTGAACCCAAACATGCAGGAGGTTGTGAAAGCAGAAGTGCTGAAATTGTTGGATGCATGAATGATTTATCCTATATCTGATAGCCATTGGGTAAGTCCTGTGCATGTAGTTCCCAAAAAGGGAGGAATCACAGTGGTCCCAAATGAAAATAATGAGCTCATTCCAACACGCACAGTAACAGGTTGGCGAGTTTGCATTGACTATCGCAAGCTCATTAATGCCACTAGGAAGGATCATTTTCCCCTTCCTTTCATTGATCAAATGCTGAAAAGACTTGCAGGGCATTCACATTATTGTTTCCTGGATGGGTATTCGGGATATAATCAGATTCCCATAGCACCAGAAGATCAGGAGAAAACTATTTTCACTTGTCCTTATGGGACTTTTGCATACAGAAGAATGCCTTTTGGACTATGTAATGCTCCAGCTACTTTTCAGAGATGTATGACGTCCATCTTCTCTGATATGATGGGTAAGATCATTGAGGTATTCATGGATGATTTCTCAGTATTTTGGTCTTCATTCAATGAATGTTTAAGTCACTTAAAGACAGTGATGCAGAGGTGCGAAGAGACTAACCTAGTGCTCAACTGGGAGAAATGTCACTTTATAGTTCAGGAAGGAATTGTTTTAGGACACTTAATTTCAGCAAGATGAATTGAGGTGGACAAGGCCAAGATACAAGTGATAGAGAAGTTACCTCCACCTAGTACCGTAAAAGGGATCAGAAGTTTCTTGGGACATGCTGGTTTCTATCGGCGTTTCATCAAAGATTTTTCAAAAATAACCAAACCTATTTGCACACTGTTGGAAAAGGATGTCCTTTTTAACTTTTCTGAGGAGTGTTTGGATGCATTTAACACTTTAAAATAAAAATTGGTCACGGCTCCAGTGTTATCTTCACCTGATTAGGGTTATCCATTCGAATTAATGTGTGATGCTAGTGACTATGCAATTGGAGCAGTTTTGGGGCAACGAAAGAACAAAATCTACATGTGATTTATTATGCCAGCAGGACTCTACATGAAGCTCGGTTAAATTATGCCACCACAGAAAAAGAGCTTTTGGCAGTGGTGTTCGCCTTTGATAAATTCAGATCTTATTTGATTGGATCAAAGGTGATAGTATACACTGACCATTCAGCACTGAAGTAACTGTTTGAAAAGAAGGATGCAAAACCAAGACTTATCAGATGGATACTTCTATTGCAGGAATTCAATTTGGAAATTAGGGATAAAAAAGGTTGTGAGAACTTGGTAGCTGATCATTTATCTCGCATGGAGCAGCAAGAAGAAGATCCTCCAAGTGAAATCAATGAGATATTTCCAGATGAAACTCTTTTGAAAATCGAGATAGCACCTTGGTATGCTGATTATGTAAATTATTTGGCAAGTGCTGTGATTCCCCCAGAGTATTCAAGTCAACAGAAGAAGAAGTTTTTCAGTGATCTTAAGCATTACTTTTGGGATGATCCATTCCTCTATAGAAGAGGCCCAGATCAAATCATACGTCGTTGCTTGCCAGAAGAAGAACAGGAACAGATTCTAGAACACTGTCGCTCTGCTCCATACGGGGGTCACTTCGCAGCTACCAAAACAGCAGCTAAAGTCTTACAATCTGGTTTTTATTGGCCTACACTGTTTAGGGATGCTTATGCCTTAGTGAAAAAGTGTGATAAGTGCCAAAGACAAGGGAATATCTCAAGGAAGAATGAGATGCCTTTAAACAATATTTTAGAAGTTGAGTTATTTGATGTTTGGGGCATTGACTTCATGGGACCATTCCCATCTTCATCTTCATATGGTCAACAATATATTTTGGTGGCTATAGATTATGTATCTAAATGGGTTGAGGCTGTTGCTTTGCCAACAAATGATGGACGAGTTGTGACACAATTCATAAAGAAGAACATTTTCTCAAGGTATGGCACACCTCGAGCTATCATTAGTGATGGAGGAAAACACTTTTGTAACCGCCAATTCTCAGCATTGTTAGCTAAATATGGAGTCAAACATTGAGTTGCAACACCTTATCATCCTCAGACAAGTGGACAGGTTGAAATTTCCAATAGAGAGCTAAAAAACAATTCTTGAGGAAACAGTTAATACATCACGCACTGATTGGTCAAAGAAGCTGGATGATGTATTATGGGCATATCGCACAGCCTTCAAGACACCAATTGGGATGTCCCCTTATCGGTTAGTCTTTGGAAAGCATGTCACTTACCAGTAGAGCTTGAGCATAAAGCATATTGGGCAACACATTTGCTGAATTTTGATATGAAGTCAGCTGGAAAGAAGAGAATCCTACAACTAAATGAACTTGGCGAATTTAGATTGGGGGCATATGAGAATGCCAAGTTGTATAAGGAAAAGAAAAAAAGTGGCACGATAAGCATATCAAAGAAAAAGAGTTTTTGGTTGGTCAACAAGTTTTGATGTTCAATTCTCACCTCAAGCTCTTTCCAGGGAAGTTGAAATCCAGATGATCAGGTCCATACACAGTTGTGGCTGTTTATCCTTATGGGGCAGTGGAGGTTGTTTCACAAGATCATTTGAGACAATTCAAGATTAATGGCCAGAAGTTGAAAGCTTATTGGGGGGGGGGGGGTGATTACTCTAATGAGAAGACAATCCTACCACTTGAAAATCCAAATGAAGAGTAGACAAAATATCAAAGTCAAGCTAATGACTATAAACAAGCGCTTGTTGGGAGGCAACCCAATTTTCTTCTCTTTTATTTAGCTTTATATGCATTAGTTTGATTGATTGATTTATTTATTTTTACGTCTTGATCCAATACCACTTCTAATGCCTGAATTTCATTTTTTCCTTGATAGGACTGATTCTGCAATAGGAAGATGATCAGGGAACTTTGGGAATGCATATCTCCATCACATTCAGATTGACCAGGGAAGTCCTTTAACCTCTCCTAGTTATACTTTTTATATACTTGATCTGATACATTGAGGACAATGTATATTTTAAGTTTAGGGGTGGGTAGTCCATTTTTCTGCTAAAAGTTTTCTTTTTATTCAGCATGTATCCAAAAAAAAAAAAAAAAAAAAAAAAGGAAAAATTTGAAAAACTTGTTGACATGTGTATTGCCTAGGATATAGTATGGATCAAATTTTGTTTTGGTTTGAATTTTGAACAGCATGAAAACAAGAATTTTATGAACTAGTTACTACTTGCTAGATTTCATCTTCACGCGCACATAGCCATTGTTGGATTATTACTTGTGTAGGGATTTGTTTAATACATGTGGGGCAAATTTATGCAATTTGAACTTAGGAATGACTTGATAATCCCTAAACTTAGATGATGAGACATCCTAACATTTAAAACTTAGAAACTAAACTTGCTCAAGAGCAGTTTGGGGGTGGAAAGAAGTGGTGAAGGTAGACTTGAACTTTTAAGGGTCTGTAGTTCCTGAAATGTGTCATTGGTTGAAGAGGTCTTGGTCAACGAGTATAAACCATTGCCGGCATAAAAACAGAAAAATGCCGAAGGTCTTATTCTACTCTTCAAATTCATTTTTGACTCGAGTGATTAAGTCCGAGGGGTCTTTTAAACCTGGTGCCCTAAAGCCGTCTGGCTTGGGAGCCACCGACCTAAAGCTCGCTACAGGGGTCAATTAGAAAGCAAGTACGGAGAGTGGACATACACATAAGACAATAAAACATCTTTAACTTTTTTATGTTGACTGTGTGACTCGAGTAATTAAGTCTGAGGGGTCTTTCAAACCTGGTGCCCTAAAGCCTTCTGGCTTGGGAGCCACCGACCTAAAGCTCGCTATAGGGGTCACATAGAACGCAAATGAGAAAAGTATTGCACAAAGATGGTAAAAGACATGGATATAAAAAGAAAAAGTCGTCCATAAAAAAAAATTATTGTTTGGTATAAGCTTGTTGATTGAGACTTTGATACTAAAGGCATGGATTAAGGAACCGCTTACCATTGATTGTTTGGGCAGACTTAGCTAATTCTGACCACCTGGTGTGGAAAAAGGCAAATTTTGATGTTTAGAAACCACATGAATAGAAGGAACCTTGGGATTCGAGAGAAAAGTAGTAAGTTGTGATCATCCATGAGTGATGGAAGGAAAATCATTAGATAAATAGAGTTGACCACATGGGATTTAGGCTTGATATTACATAATGAGCTACACAGTTTTAAGTATATCGTTGCATGCGTAGGAGTTTGACATTGGCTATTCAAACACACACTTGAAAATCTGGCATGGGATAACTAAAATTATTTTACCTTATTGTTCATAACTCTCGCTAAAGTACAAATTGATCTGGATTATTGAGGCATATATACATGTTTACATAAAATATATATATATATATATATTTGTTCTTTGCTATTTTGATTCATTAGTTTTATTCTATCTTATTCGAGGACGAATAAGAGTTTAAGTTTGGGGGGTTTGATAAGTACGTTTTGCGTACTTATCTTGGCTTTAAATTTAGACAATTGTAAGTGTTTTAGAATATGATATTGCTAATTATATATTTATTTTTTTTGTTTTAGGAAAAATAAAATTTTGAATGCATTTGGATGCGAAACGGAAAAAATGGACTAAAGCCGTACAAAAAAGGGACAAAGTGGGAATCAAGTGCAACTTCCAAAAATTGAAGAACTCGAAGTGACATAAATGGAGACATGTATTGCACAATTAAAAACACAAGGACCAATTTGATTTATTTGAGAAATTGAGTCTTTAAACAAAACCCTACTTAGTGTAATTGGGCCTTGAATTAATTGATATATATATATATATATAATATACACACGGCAGAATGGGGGGGGGGGGGGGGGCACAGAAAATTGGAGAGAATTCTGAAGGGAGGTCTCGGCGAGGAGTTCTGGGGAGAGTAGAGGCAGCCGAGAGTTTTAGTGGGGGAGAGAGCAACCGTTTGGGGATCAAAAGCTTAGTAGTGTCGGTTGTTGGAAGGATTAAAAGAAGGGATTAAGGTTGGCTGAATATATATATATATATATATATATATATATATATATATATATATATTGTGGTAGAATTAGATCCACCTGGAGGAATTAATAGAATTGGTGAGCTGACTGTGGAGTAAAAGAAGAGGCTGCTGAGAATTTCTTGTAGAAATAAAATTAATCGGCAAGTCTAATTTTTTAGAGGAAGTGGTGATTTTTATCTTCATATATTATAAACAAAGTGGAAGTCAGATTACTCCAAGAAAAAGGGCACCGACTAGGGATCAAAGGAGTGAAATTTGAGAGCCAACAAGAGAGATATATACTCATAAACGTTGGAGAAAGAAAGACAGACGGCAGTGCTGGTTCAAAGCATAATTTCAGATCATTTTGCTTATTTATCGGGTGATGTTTATCCATTCTTTTATTGATTATTCATCAATTATGATTGTTGGCTAAATTATTTTATGTATTGGATAAAGATGATTTGTTATTTATTTATTTCAATTCGATAACTAGTAGTTTAAAAATTTCTTGTGTTGTCTTGATTGATCTTGCATGCTTTATTGTTATTATTATTTGATTGAGTGGCCACCAGTTAAATATATCGTTACTTGTTGTAGTCTTGGAAAAGTCACAATAAGTTGGAACATTGCATGATCAACACATAAACACTAGATGTTAGGAATAACACTATGACATGTGTAATCTAATTGATAATTGTGTGATTTAATGCGTTCTAAACATTCGTATTCGGACTAGGAATAGATTCGTTTCATATTTGGGATATATTTAATTTGTCTTGGAAAAGAAAATTAATTGTATGTGAATTATCGATTGTCAAGAAACGCATGAATGATTTAAACTACGAATTGTTGAATTGAGATAGGTGATAACAAGTGGATTCGGATTCCAATACATGCTCTCCATTCATATTTTACTCCCAAACATTTGTTTTTATTTAAGTTTTATTTATTGCAATTTTTTTTAGAATAGATAGACAAACAAAATCATCTTTTTATTTAATTGTTTTCATTAATTGAGTTGACGATAAACTAGTAATTATGACTAAACATTATTCCTCGTGGGAGCGATACTCTCAAATCATCACAATTATTACTTGTCAACGATCTCGTGCACTTGCGGGATTCGAACCGAACATCCATCTCACCCGGATTATGTCTTTAGACTCAAAAAGGCGTTATATGGGTTGAAACAAGCCCCCAGAGCTTGGTATGAAAGACTCACATCATTCTTGCTGAGCAACGGATACAAAAGGGGAGGAACTGATAAAACTCTTTTCATTAAGCATCTAAATCCTGGACTAACTGTAGCTCAAATTTATGTTGATGACATAGTATTTGGGTCTACATCTAAGTCCAAAATTAATGAATTTATAAATACAATGAAAAGAGAATTTGAAATGAGTATGGTTGGTGAGCTAACCTTTTTCCTTGGTTTGCAGGTACAGCAGGATGAATATGGCATATTCTTATCTCAAGCAAAGTACGCTAAAAATCTGGTGAAGAAATTTGGACTTGAAGATGCAAAGGCAATGAGAACTCCCATGGCGACTACTCTAAAACTTTCAAAGGATGATAGTGGTAAGGATGTAGATCCATCCCTTTACAGAAGCATGATTGGAAGTCTTCTGTACCTTACTGCCAGTAGGCCAGATATATCCTTCAGTGTTGGAGTTTGTGCAAGATATCAAGCTAAACCTAAGGAATCTCATGTTGCTGCTGTAAAACGAATCATCAGATATGTAAGTGGTACGTTGAGTTATTGAATTTGGTTTACACGAGATACTACTGCCAATCTTGCAGGTTTTTCAGACGCGGACTGGGCTGGGAACATAGATGATCGAAAGGCTACATCTGGAGGATGTTTCTACATTGGGAACAATTTGGTGGCATGGCTAAGTAGAAAGCGAAATTCAGTTTCACTATCCACAGCCGAAGCTGAATATATAGCAGCTGGGAGTTGCTGTACGCAACTCCTGTGGATGAAACAAATGTTGGAGGACTATGGAATCTCTACAGAACAAGCCACTATGTATTGTGACAACACCAGTGCCATAAATATCTCAAAAAATCCAGTCCAGCACTCCAGAACAAAACATATTGACATCAGACACCACTTCATTAGAGAATTGGTGGAACAAAAGATTATCAATTTGGAGCACATACAGACTGATCTACAGCTGGCAGATTTGTTCACTAAGGCCCTCGATACTGTCAAATTTGAAAGCCTTAGGAAACAAATTGGAGTATCACCTCCTTCTGAATAGGAACATGCATATTAAAAAAAAAAAGAAAAAGAAAAAAAAATTATTTTTGTTTCTTTTATTGCATGTATTTAAGTTATCATATTCTTATACTAAGTAGATCATGTTTTTTCCTGCAGATATATCTGAGTGCTTGTGGCTGATAACGAGACAGATACGTCTGGCTGATAGCAGTCAACATGTCTCCGGATGAATCTAACTAGCACTCAAATCTGGACAATCCTAAGGATAAGTCACTACTGTCTATGTCATATGGTTGTTACTGGATGAGATTTCATATTTTGTATTTAGACTTATGATCTAGATCTTGCTTATAGCATTGCACGCATTTTACTTATTATCTAAGGGCAGGGCTAGTGGAAAAGAAGGCTGCCTATCCAAGCCAAGTTCATACCCTTTAGCCTCAAAATACGATGAATTGATATAAATGTGGTAATATTGTAGAAGTAAGGGGAAAACCTAGTAAGATAACTTCTGAGGATTGTGTGAATCTACCAATCCAAGCCAAGTTCATACCCTTATTCTAACCTAAAGGGGAACATACTGTAAGATAACTTCTGGGGATTGTGTGAAGCTATTTCCACCTCCAAAAGACATTGCCACAATATAGAAAAAGTCGGCAAGCCGGATTTGAGAAAATGCACTTCTTATAGATTTTGATCGGTCTTATTGTGCATTACGGTGACAAATCGATAAGTCAGGGCAAACATATGATTTGTGGCAGTATGTGGATGACTAAGGATTGCTTGGATCACACACGCACATTAATCAACATAATCGTACTCGTGGTGGACTGTCTACTGCCAGATATATCTGACTCAATAGATGCCAACAAGTGCTCAGACGTGTCTCAGGTATACATATGCATTTAGAATTTTCTTATTCACGACTTTTAGATTTTATTCTGAAAATCTTTATTTTTAAGGCAGTATATCGTGGGCTAATAAGTGCAAATCTTGCAGAACAAGTCAGTTGATTGTGGAGCCCAATTTTGGTAATTTATTTGTTTCCTAATTCTTAACCTATTCTATTTCTATATTTATCCCATTTTTTAAGGAAAGGAAATTGGCATAAACTTGGATTCTCAAGAGATATCTTTCTCTACAAGGAATGGATTTAAAAATCTCTTGAATTCTACTTGTATTAAAATTCCTCAAAAATCTCTTTTCAAATCTCCTTCACTACCTCCACACCAGCCGTTCTTACTCATTCCAGAACGAGTTCAAATTCCAACTCAGCCTATAGCCGAACCAAGCCAAGGCGGCTCTACCACCAAGCCTCAAGTTATGGGTGCAAATTCGACACCTATGTTTGATAATCTTCCTACCAGTCACTTTTCTCCCTTAGATATTCGAAGTGAATTGATTGTTGCTAGAGAAATCTCAAGCAAACGGTCTGAAACAAAGGGGGAGATGCCAAAAGACGATAAAGATGTGAAAGAAGGTAAAACTGAAAAATGAATTGGAAGAAGACGTAGATGGATCTGACCCAGACTCAGGTACATCAGATGGATCTGGTGATTCAGAGTCAGAAGCTGAAGAAGAGAAATCAGAGGAATCAATTGTTGGTTTATCCTTGGATTATTTCACAATTGCTTCGTGATCAGAGTATTTAGTTGCTAGAGGATAATCTGGTGATCAATCTCAAGGTGTTAAACAAGGTCAGATGCAGGAAAATACTGGAGGTGCAGACCTCTCACAGGAAACAAGTCTTGGTTGAGTTGTGCCTATGTTGATTCTGAAAAACCATATATCTGGATGTCTAGAGACCTATAGATGGGTCTGGCCAACCTAAATCGACTGGACAGGATGGCAGAATTGGCAACTGAAATCTATTTTGCATGTTTTCATGAATTCTATGTTTGAGGGGTCGTTGGGGAGAGACATAGATATCCTACTACATTAAATTTCTATGCATTGCAGTAAGGGGGAGCATTTGTGTTTTCAGAGTTTTCTAAAACTCAACCTTTATTTGCAGGTTTTATTGTCTGTAACTGAATTTTTCCTTATCTTTGTCTACTCGTGCTTACATTGGCAGGTTACAGGACATGGATTGCTTCCCTATTTCTTCCAAAAAGGGGGAGTAGTATTTTTTCTCATCTTTTCTGATTGATTAAATGTTGAAGTAACTTTACTTTTGGTTCATTTTGATTCTCCTATATGTACTTATTATTTTTCTCTCGTTACATGCATGGATTTGTTGAAGTGAGCTTATTATAATGCATGACTTGAGGGGGAGAATTTTGATAGGGGGAGCTTAATAATTGCATGTTACTTCTTTCTACGTTTGTGAAAAGATGATTAGGTTTTGGAAAAATAGAAAAAGCCAAAGGGGGAGATTGTTAACTTATTTTAAGTTATATTAATTGGCATTTTCTATTTTCCTATATTTTTGTAATTTGATAAATTTAGTTTATTACTAAATATTTTTATTTAGTAATTTATTAAGTTTAATTAAATTACTTAAACATTTCGTGGACGTAATATTGTGATAATATTTGTTGCTTATCTTCTATGATAATGACAAGAAATATTGTGATAATATTTTGAAGATAATGTTGGTTGCTTATCTGATATGATAAGTATTGTGATAATGGTAGAAATCTATCACTTATCGTTTGTGATCAAAATTGTGATTTACTTGGCTTGAAATTATATTTTTATCACTTATAAGTATTTTGATTATATTTTAAGTCTTGTTAAATATTCTGATTGGATGAAAATCCTTGATCACAATCTCGAAAATTTGTTGGTAATATTCTTGATAATATTTTGTGTTTATTCTTGATTGTCAAGGTATTCAAAATATGGTAAGCATCTTCTAGATATGGTCAAAAATATTTCATTCTTATCTTTGCATATGGTAAGATTTGTTGGACGAAAATCTATCTAGGGAAAATTCTTGATAGGGCCGAAAATATGAAGTCCATGTTTATGTTAATCACATGATTGATTAACTTATGGTAAGATTATACATGATTTATCTATATCTTGGTTATGGTAAGATTTAGTAAGAATATTTATCTTACCTTTTTACTAATTATCTCTACCATGTTTTGCAGGTAGTAGAGATCTTGTGCAATAAGGAAACTTGGGAATCAAGAAACCTAATTGCACTATAAAGAGAAGAAAAAGGGGACGTTTTTCTTGTGACGTGAAAATACAACTAATCCGTGTGGTGCTTACGATATTACACGTCCACCAAAAAGAAGTCTTGAAGCTATATTTTTGTATTGTGCCAATAATTAAAGCTTCATTCGCGTGGTGACTTCAACACTCCGGGAGGAGGATTCAATCACTGAGAGAAGGAAAGTATTTCAGCGTGAAGATCAAACGGGAGGTTTGGATCGTGTTCGAACGGGAGTTCGAGGTTGCTGAAAAGGTGTTGCAGATTCAAAGAAAACTACTGAAGAGTGGTGGGACGCCATTTCGCATTACATGCCACAGAAGGATCAGAGAGTGATCTATTTCTTGGATGTTTGATAAAGTCTATGCGTAGATTTATCCTGTAGTTTAGACTGATCTGTATAAACTCTTTCCTTATATAGTGATTTGTTTTTGTTCGCAGGATGCGAACCGTGGGTTTTCCCTGCTAGGATTTTTCCCACGTTAAGCTCAAATTATTGTGTTCTTGTTCATTTATAATTCCGCACAAATTATTCTGATTGTTTACGTTTTACCATCCAGACGAATCTCCCTTAGCAGGATTCATCTGGTACTGCGCTAAATAACGATTAACGATTTACTGTTAACTGGTTACTGTCCAGACTTGTCTGTGACAATCTGTTTATAAAATTTAGACAACCTCAAATTTTCACTTACAATCCTCACATATTTGCAAGACAACACGGCTTTAGGCAAACGATTACAAGCTAACCAAAACCAATGATGTTTACAGCCAATGCGTTGCCGCTCTACCATGCTTGGTTAACTTTGATGCAGGTAGGGAGTAGATGCACATTTCATCTTCCAGGGCGCATTGATGATATACAACTTCAAGTTGATCCATCATACAAAGGTTGGTTGGAAGATAAAGTATATCCTGGTCTAAACAAGATTAAAGTGCAATATTTATTGTCCAGTGAAGATAATAACTTTGTACTTAGTAAATCTCCATCTGCCTCCGAACAAACAGGAAGTCATAATGCCAATGAATTGGACGCCTCTTATGTAGATTCTCAAGCAACTCTTCAGAAGAGACCTTTGGATATTCCAAATGAAATAGGTATTAAGAAAATTAAAATAATACATTCTTGCATGGATCACACTTACACTTCAGAGCATGTAGAGAAGGTACATGAGCCCATTACAATTACCGAAAGCAGTAGCTCTATGGACCGAACACCTCAAACACTTGATGCCACACTTCCTTTGGAAAGTAGTAGTCCTAGAGATCATGTAAGATTTATTTATCATTCCATTTTTTTTATTTGAGTAATAATTTGCATCTCATTTGCCGTTTTGAATTTGAACTTCAAATTCCCCTTTCTCAAATATAGCGTTGGAAGCAGACAATACGGCCTAAAGATTCTCAAGTTGTGGAGAATCCTAAGGAAGCTTGTTTTGAAACATTTAGACATGACTTGAGCATTCCAGATGTATCCTATGGCGATGAAAATCTGGATATGTCGTCTCGAACACGAAACACAGGTATACATCTTTATTTTCTTAGCCCATTCAATGGCCTAATAGATTGGTATTTAATTTCTTCAACTTTCTATTTGTTGTAGGATTTCCACAAGTTCCTGAAGGGATGTTTTATTCAGTAGATCATCCTAATGAGAACCACGAGATGATTGGTGCACTTGATGAAATTTATGGCAATGATAGACACGAGCCTCCTTGCAAATACCCAAGTAGTATTAATAACGGTGTCATATCACCTAATCAAGATGATCTTAATGATGAGGTGAATTCCAAGCCTTTACAAGTTAGCAGTTCAGAGATTGAACAGGTTACTTCGACTATCTCACCTTTATTAGCTTTACTAGCTCTAGGTCAGAAGATAAATAATTGTGAGATGACATCAATTTGGTTTTCCATCTCTGGTCCTCTGTATAGCTTTACCGAAGAATCTTCTTTCTTGAAGAATGCCCTACAAGAAGCCAAGATTAATTTCCTCTGGGCATTGTTTAAGGAAGCTTTGAAGCATGGTTTTTCCAACATTCGGGGTTGGTGGAATGACAGCAAATCAACTCTTCAGGATGTGATCATCAATCAATTCCGTGCAGATCCAATGCCTTTGATGAGACATATGGATGCATTTCTTGGAGAAGTTGACGTTTATCTTGCAAAAAGGCAGCAGTACTTGGAGTGTTTGACTGCAGAAGAAAAGGCTAAGCAGTTGAAATCTCTTGATATCCAGATAGCAGGGAATTCCACATGTTCTTCTTTGGAAGCTCGAATTAGTGAATTGAATTCCGAGCTGGATAGACTTCGCGATGAACTCCAAAATTTCCAGGAAAATACCAGCTCACTTGAGAAAAAGAAGACCAAATTAGAGCCAGTGCAGATTAAATATACCACAATTGCTGGCTCCATTGACCAAGAAAGGAAGGCTCTTGAAGACAACTTCTTGCAGTTGATTGACAGTGATTGATTGAGATAGGATGAAGACTTCTTCTTCTTCTTTTTTGTTATGTTGTATGAACTTTGATTCATCAACATCATTCTTTATTGGATTTTTTCCCTCTTGCATCTCTCTTGTACATTATTTTTTGCAAAGAAAGATTAATACAAGAAAAATAGAAAGAATTTATTGATTTTGAATGAACATGAATTTATATTTTCCATCCAAGCTGTCTACGTACCCAAAAGGGATCAATTCAAAACGTAGTTCATTACAACAATTTTTTTTTTTTTGTTTATAGGGCCATTCACAGTTTATCCTCTTTCGGGCCAGGAGTAGAACAGTTAGGAACAACAAAAATTTAAAGAACTTTAAGCGTTAAAACGCTTCAGGAATTTTCCGTTGATAGGTCCAATTTGCAATCCATCTTTGTCAATGATCTTGTATGCTCCATTTGTGAACACGTGAGTAACAAGAAATGGACCATCCCATTTAGGTTGGAACTTGCCCCCAGTTTTTGGTCTGCGCACTGAAAGTACCATATCTCCTACTTGAAATGATCTTAGCCTTGAAGTACTTCGCCATACGAGTTTGATAACATTCCAAGTGCATTTGTGCCTCTAATCTATTCTCATCCAAAGCTTCTAGCTCCTCGAGTCAAAGACGGGTCCTCGAGTCAAAGACGGACATTTTCTTTTGTTGTCAACCCTTCTTGAATAGCAATTCGTAATGATGGAATTTGGCATTCTAAAGGCGTCCAGCTTCTACTCCATATACTAAAGCATAAGGGGTAGCTTGTGTTGGGGTCTGGTAAGTAGTTCGGTAAGCACACAAGGCTTCTTCAATTCTTTCATGCCAGTCCTTTTTTTTTTTTATTTAGACACAACTTTCTTCAACAGGTTGCACAGGGTCTTGTTGAATGCCTTTGCAAGTCGGTTGGCTGCTACATTATACATGGAGGAATTGTATTGTCTGAGCCCAAATTTAGCACATAAATTATTTATGTGGCTATTGCAGAAAGGCTTTCCATTATCAATAATGATGTGTCGAGGACCGGTAAATGATTTGAACATGAATGAAATCCGCAACATTTTCTCTCTTTACTTCCCTCAGTGGTATACCTTCAGCCCACTTGGAGAAATAACCAGTTCCAGCAAGGATGTATGAATCCAGCTAAAGATTTTGGAGTTATAGGTCCAATCACATCAAGTCCCCAAGCATCGAATGGATACGAGGCTATCGTCGGGTGCAATGGTTCCGGAGGCTGATGGTGAAATTTGCATGGACTTGACAAGCTTCGCGTTTCCTTGCATAGTCCATAGAATCTTAAACCATAGTTGACCAATAGTACCCCATTCTTTTTATTCGAAAATGGAGCTTGGGTCCGTACTGATGAGCACCGCATATTCCAGAATGAGCTTCTTCAAGGACATGTGATATTTCCTCACTACTTAGGCATCGAAGGAAAACTCCATCAAATGAACGTTGATATAGTGTGTTCTTGTAGAATATGAAACTAGAAGCACGCCTTCAAACTTCAGTCCTATGACAAGGATTGTCCGAAAACTTCTGATGTTGAAGATAATCAATTATTGGTTGCCTCCAATCAACTTTTTCTCCACCAGTGACTTCAACACTATTGCTTTCTTGCAGATTCTCTGGAAATAGTGGTGGAATTACCCATCTTTGAACAATTGACACTGGGTGGATAGATTCTTCATCTGATCTGGACAGAACAGCAGCTAAATTGGCTAATGCATCAGCTTCTTTGTTTTCATTTCTTGGAACAAATTTGATTTTAACTGCTTCAATAGTGTTGATGCATACTCGTGATATGGCTTTAGATCCAAATTTCTGACTTCATATTCAGACAGAAGCTGGTTGATTATCAACATAGAATCTCCAAAGACTTCTAATTGATTAATTCCCATGTCCAATGCAATTTCCAAACCAATAATGAGAGCTTGATATTCTACCATGTTATTGGAACACTTTTCTATTAAAGCAAATGCATATGGAATAACTTGATCGTGGGGAGTGACAAATACGACTCCTGCTCCAGCATCGTACTTTCGAGCTACCCCGTCAAAGAATAGCCTTCATGAAGGTACAACTTCAGTGTAAAAGACTTCTTCATCTGGAAGGTCTTCAGAGAGTTCCCATTCTGCTGGAATTGGATGATCGTGAGAAAGTGTGATAATGCTTGTCCTTTAATAGCCTTATGAGGAATAAACTTGATGTCGAACTCCGATAATAAAAGTACCCATTTTCCCATCTTTCCAGAAAGAATAGGCCTTGACATTATGTACTTTAATGGATCCACCTTTGAGAATAGATTGATTGTGTGTGCTAACATATAATGCCTCAATTTCTTAGCAGCAAATATCAATGCCAAACACATCTTCTCAATTGGTGAGTACTTCAGTTCAGCACCTACTAATGTCTGACTCAGGTAATAGAGCACATTCTCCTTTCCTTCATCATTGTTTTGGGCAAGAAGAGCACCTAGAGAATATTATTGCGCCGCAACATAGAGAATCAATGGCTTTCTAGGAGTTGGAGCTATAAGCACTGGTGAATGAGATAGATATTTCTTAATACTTTGAAAAGCATCATGACATGCATCATTCCATTCAAACGGCACATCTTTCTTTACTAACTCGTTGAATGGGTGGCAACGTCCAGCAAGATTAGAAATAAATCTTTGAATATATGCCAACTTTCCTTGAAGACTTTTTAGTTCATGTAAATTACTGGGCTCACGTATATTAATTATGGCATCAATTTTTTATTGGTCTATCTCAATGCCGTAATGTTGGACTATGAAGCCAAGAAACTTTCTAGAAGTAACCCCAAATGCACACTTTAGTGGATTCATTTTCAACTGATAACGCCGAAGTCTCTTGAAAACATCTCGTAAGTCTTGTAGATGATTGTCTCTTCTCTTTGTCTTGACAAAAAGGTCATCCACATAACATTCGACTTTCTCATGCATCATGTCATCAAAAACCTTTTGCATTGCCCGTTGATAAGTTGCCCCAAAATTTTTCAACCCAAAAGGCATGACCTTATAATAGTATATACCCTTAAGTGTGCAGAATGCTGTAAGCTCTTCATCTTTCAGATTCATTCGAATCTGATTGTACCCGAAAGATCCATCCATGAACGAAAGAACCTCATATCTAGTTGTTGCATCCAACATTAACTCTCTTATTGGAAGTGGAAATTCATCTTTTGAACAAGCTTCATTTAGGTCTCGGAAGTCGACGTAAACTCGTAATTGTCCATTTTCTTTCTAACATGAACAATGTTAGCAATCCAAGTTGGATACTTAACTTCACGTGTGAACCTAGCTTCAATGAGTTTGTTGATTTCTACTTCAATTTGGGGAATTAATTCTGGCCGAAATCTTCTTTGAGGTTGCTTGATAGGACGAACTCCATGCCTTACTGCAAGATGATGCACAACAACTTTAGGATCGAACCTTGGTATTTCTTTGTAGTACCATGCAAACACATCCTTGTATTCCTGCAGCATGTTGAAGTACTTAGATTCTTCTTTTGGACTAAGAAGGGTACTAACATAGATTGGCCTCAGATCTTCTTCTATTCTCAAGTTCAACTGTTTCAAATTGTCCACAGTAGCTTGCCCCTCTTCTTCAAATATTGGCGGAGCTGGTTCAGGTTCATCTGATGTGATTGAGTCTTCAACTTCAGATTCTGGGTTATTGGTCTCTTCAAAAGCAATGTGGTTTATTGATATTTTTTCTTCATTTCTGTCATTCTTTTGAAGTTTAGAAGTCTTTCTAGTTCTGTGCTTTCTTCTGGAACATTGAGTCTTTAAACTCAGATCAGAATTCTTAACTTCAAGTTGAGAGAAGGCAGATTGTCGTTGAGACAATTCTATAGAAGCCCGAGCTTTTTCATCGACTTGAGCAGATATGGGATCATTGCTGCTTAACCTATAGAAGACTGAGGCTTTTTTCTTTTGATTCAATGACTGTTGAAGATTCTCACTTTAACCTTTCGAATACTGAAACTCTGACGTTTTCACCTTGAATTCGGTCAAATACAGAAGGTTTCGACTCATCATGTTTTTCTTCAGGAATCTCACATATTTGAATCATAATTGGGTTTGAGGAGACCTTCTTAACTTTAATCTGTTTCAGTTGATTTGGATTATATCCCTAGCCATATTTTGATTGTGATATGATTGATCCATCCAAACCTGATGGAACACGTCCACCTGCAAGTACTATATCAAGATCACTCAATTTTCGGGTTCTCCTCTTAGCCTTTTCAAACAGTTTATTGGCCCTCGGATTGTAACATTCCTTGAAAGTTCTCTTCATTTCGTCAACCCCTTTTGCATGTGTCAAGTTTTGTTCAGGTAAATCAGAGATACGGAGTCTTGATATACTTGGAATAGATGTTGAAGCTTCACCAACCTTTGTAACTTACATAAGTTGATGTGGTAGAGCTAGTTTTGTAATGTTAGGTATCAGAAAAGTCAATTCTTTCATCGATAACTCAACACTTTTTGATGTTTCCTGAGGCTGTTTACCTCTAGAAGACCCTTCATAAGTAAGTCTTGATTTACCTATCATAAGTTGATGGGGGTGGAACTACAACTTTCTGATTGCATGAAATTCTCCATCTTCAAGGTAAAACTTGATGTTTGCGAAGTAAGATTCTTCTTTCAGGAAGGGCTTGGTCTCGGCTACCACGCAATTGACTTCTCCATCTCAGCTGTATTTAAAACATTGATGCCAAGTTGAGGGTACTACTCCAGTTTCATGCAGCCAAACGCGTCCAAGAAACAATTCATAAGAATCCTTGAATCATGCCAATGACTCCTTGACCTTTCTGATTGAATCCCTGAATCATGATGTTACTTTTGGACAGATCTCCAATCTTTATTCCAATTTTCTTCATAGTTTTGATTGGCATAATGTTCACAGCAGAACCATAATCAATCATTATCCAATGTATTTTGCACTCCCGAATATAACCGCAGACATATAGAGGCCTGTTATGCAAACGAGATCCAAGTTGTAAGTCATCGTCATTGAACGTGATGGTGGCCATACAGTCTTGGTAAGTTGTAGAAGTAATTGGTTCCAACACTTTCCCTGGATAAGCTTCTGGATCAATCAATGTCGTGATCAAAGCCATCCGATCATCAAAAGATAGATTTAGAGCCTCGGACAAACTTGTGTTTGAAGAGATATTATTGAGACGTGAGATAAATTTCTTCGTCCTTGAACTCTCTCCTGCATCCTTCTTTGATTTACTTTGTCCATCCAGGCCGATGACGTTAGATGTGAAACATTCTTTGTCAAAGAAGTCTCGAGGAAAATACTCTCCCAAGGTTATGGGTCTAGGAGCTGAGGTAGTTTTCTTATCTTTTGTTGATTTTGTGGCTGAACATGTCTTAGATTTGGACTTCTTCTTGTTGTTTCTTGGCCTTCTTCTTAGCCTTGATTGTTCATTACGTGTGTTAGGACTTGGTAGTTGTTGAGCTTTTTGGTGTCGTCTTTTTACAAGAGTCCATGGCATATCACTTTCTTCTGAAGGTTTTCTTCAATAGGGGAAACTTCCATACTCAATGGACCCAGTGTTGGTCCTACAAGAGATATCGAAGATGGTATTTTACCTATTTTGTTGGGCGTATGATATTTCTCCTTCTTGCTTATGAAGGTGGATCACCAATCTCATCTTCATATTTTGAATCGGAATCCCAAACATCCAAGTCATCTATCATGATTTCATAAAATGTTGGACGGTTGGGAGCATGTGGTTTATCCATTTCTGGATAGATGTATGTGATGATGACTTTTCCGTCTACCTTGAACTCTACTGGAATAGCTCCTTCTGGAAGTTGAGGTCCAAACTTTGTTACCCTAGGCGAGAACTTGTCCATATCATATTCAATAGGGACAAACTGCTCTTTATTTGCAGCAGGGATTGGATGACCTAAAGGAAATCATCGAACAAGGAGTTGTTGGATTTTCCCCAGTTTCAAGTTTGATCTTATTTTCTTTATCCAAGCGAACAATTAGATCTTTTAGCATGAAACATATCTCCACTGGATGACTAATTATACTGTGGAACCTGTAGTACTTGGGTGATCAACTTGACCAGCCTCTTCTGGCCTATTCAGTGTTGGAAGTTCAATTACTCGTTGCTCAAGGAGTTGATCTAAAATTCCAGAAACTTCAGAGTCTGAGAATGGATACTCCTTTTCTTCAAGTTCTTTCAAACTTAGAAGACCCTTCTTTTGCGCTTGTGCTTTGTTAGGCATGAGCTCTTGCTTTGACTTCGGATTTGGATTTGGATTTGGATTTGAACTTGATTTTTGAAAAGTGATAGGAGCAGTAGATATGGCCAGAGATTCTTTAAACTTACCTGGCTTACTGTCTTTCTTGACTTCTTTCTTGGGATCTTTTTTGTCACGCGGGCCACTTGGCAAGTAACTTCCGTGTCTTGTAATCTAAATTTCTAGATCATGAGCACGAGTGGTCAACTCCTCAAAAGAGTGAGGCATATTTTCTTGGAGATTAAAAAGGAGTCCCCAATGCATGCCTTGCACACACACGTCAATAGAGGATGCTTCGCTGATACGTTCCTTGCAATTGAGAATAATATTTCTCCAGCATTCAATGTATTCAACACATCCTTATTTTGTTTTGTTCTGGAAAATTCTGGAAGGCTGACGGTTCGTCTAGTGCTATAGAAGCGTGTGAGGAACTTACGTTCGAGCTGATCAAAACTGTCAATTGACCCGGCCGTCAAGTCTGTATACCATTCAAATGCGACACCTTTGAGAGAGCGTACAAACTGCTTCACCATGGTATCATTGTATGTGTCAGCATTGTTACACGTTTCAATGAAATGAGCTACATGTTGTTTCGGGTTGTCCTTTCCATCAAAACACTAAAATTTCGTTGGTTGGTAGCCAAGAGGCATTCTCATCGATTCGATTCGACGACTATAAGGTTTTTCATAAACCAATGAATATTGTGGTGAGCCACCGTATTGAGCACGAATGGTGTTAGTGATCATATGTTGAAGTTGTTGGATGGACAAAAAGCCAACAAAGAGTTGGGTGGTGTCACGACATACATTTTGCACAACAGCTCGGTCATGCATATCTTGCTTCTGCTGGTACTCTTGGATTTCAGGATCTTTAACCTTGGAAGAGATTGCATGTTCTGGGTTGCCTTTTTTCAAAGAGCTTTGCAACTTCAGTCGATGCATGAGAACGGCGATTTGTGCATCTTTTTCCTCCAAAGATTTGGTCAACTTTTCAATGGAGTCTGCCATTTGTTGAACTCGATCATCAATGTCGGGTGTCATTTCTATTACCATCACCGGCTCGATTGATTCTTCAAAAGCTATATAGTCTACCCATTTTCCCAGAGAAGTAGCATGAGTTGATTCAGACACAGACCTGCCACTAGAGATAGAACCGGGATGAGGACTTTTTGCCAAGTTCTTTTCTGACGAACAGGAGCCCTGCTTCTTGAAAGTAATTTTCATTTTGCCCTTTCTGGGGAACTTCTTTAATGGTGTAACTAGTTGAGTTTTCCCATATTTTGTTTAGGCTCTAGTCACATGGAAAAGTTCAGCAAGTGTTTCTTCAAGACGGGTCATAGTTTCCTTTGTTTTTTTGCTTACCATGTCTGATGTATTTGTTGAAACTTGAAAGTTTTACAGAATGGAAGATGAGAGGCAAGAGTGTCCCATTGGGCGTGCCAAGAAATTTGTACGATGAATTTCGAAGTATTATTAAAAATACTGAAATTGTTACAAATTGAATTTGAGAAAATACAAGTGGACAACTCTTGTAAATGCAAAATTGTAAAATCCTCTAATTAACGATCTGCATGTTTGAAGACAAGGAGTCACGTGGCTTGATTCCCGGACTTCTGAATTTGTTGGAAAACATGATTTGTTGAGTTTCCTTGTTTTGCCCTTGGAACATGAGACTTGGATTTGAACTTGGGATTTTGGACTTTGGATTGGACTTGCTTTGATTTGAAGAAAGCTTTGATTTTCTTGGAAATAACTTGAACTTGCTTGATTAGAAGAAGACTTTGATCTTCTTGGATTTGGACTTAGCTTGATTTGAATAAGAATTTTATCTTCTTGGATTTAGACTTGACTTGAAGCTTGAGAGAATTTCTGTATTCTTCACCTGCAATATGTTTTCTCTTGCTTTTCTTTTTCTTCTTTTTTTTTCCATGGAGCAATGGTCCTATTTATAGAGAAAATTTTGTAACCACCCCCATATATTTAAATATTAAATAAAAAAAATGGTTAGGGTTTTGAAAAGTAGGACGGCCCTCATCCATGGGCTTCTTTTAGGTGGACTTTAATGGACTTTGTTTAATAGACTTAATTGGATTAAAACAATATTAAATTGATTCAATCCAAATAATTTTTTTTATGTCTACAATTAGATTTAGCAGTCGCCCGGTGATGAACTGAAATCATTCAACAGTGGTGAGTTAGGCTTTTGGTGGTTGTGAGTTCGGATTTTGGCGATGGCGGTGGCGATTTGGGAGTTTGTGCGTGGTTGCGGGGGGATGACTTTCAATAGGGGGATGAACTGGAATCACTCGACATTGGTGAGTTCTGCTTTTGATGGTGGTGGTGGTGGTGAGTTTGGCTTTTGAGGGTGGTAGTTTGTGAATTTGTGTGCGATTGCAGTTTGGGAGTTTTGCGTGGTTACGACGGAGGTTCCCGATGTTGGTGGCGGCAGCGATTCCTGGCATTGATGGTGGTGGAATGGGGGTTGGGGTGTGGGTTGCGGTGGGATGACTCCGAATAGGTTTGTGAGTCTGTGACCAATTATTAGTGACTTGTGACTTAAAATTATTTGAGAATGTGACTAAAACTTGTAATTGTGACTTCTAATTTGTTAAGTTGTGACCAATTAACTTAAAATTTTTGACTTACAAAATTCGTAGTGTGTGTTCAAGAAAAAGTTGTGACATACGAATATCGAAATTCTGGACCGGAAAAATAAGTTTTGACCTAAAGATTTATAAATTGTGATTGAAAAATGAGTCGTGATCAAATAATTTGATGAATTGTGACTGTGAAATAAACTGTCTTATAAGATTTATGATCTACGACCGATAAATTTTATGATTTATGAAAAATGTGACATAAAAAATTCGTGATTTGTACCTGAAAAAAATTGTAATATATGAAATTTCTGATTAGTGACCAATAAAAAATGTTTGACTCATGATTTGTTACATTGTGACCAATTAATTCGAGATTTGTGACTGAGGAGAAATTGTAACTTACAAAATTCGAGATTTGTGATCGAGAAATAAGTTGTGGCCTATAAATTTTTAATCTGTGACCGAAAAAAATAAGTCGTGGGCAAATATTTGTGACCGCAAAATTAGTTGTGAGTCATATTTGTGACCGAGAAATAAGTCGTGACCTTTAATATTTGTGATTTGTGACCGAGAAATAAGTATTGATTTTAATATTTGTAATTTGATACCGAATAATAACTTGTGACCAAAAATAAGCCGTAAACTATAAATTTATTATTTGTGACTGAGAATTAAGTTGTGACCAAACAATTTTATAATTGTAACCGAGAAATTTCATAATTTGTGACCTATAAATTTGTGATTTGTGTCTATGACCATAAATTATATTTTTGTGACCTCAACATATTTAATTACATATTTTTTAATTAAAAATCTTATTTTTGTATTAAAACCACAAGTTTCTTAATTTTAAATTACATCTTTTAAACTCCTTACTTATGTATTTATCCATTAAATATATATAACATAAATTAGTGAGGCAACGACATGGGGTCGGGTTGGATCGATCATTCTATGTGCCACCCCGTGGCCCACCAAATTTGGGGAGGGGTTGATTTGAATTTTATTTGGGGCGGGGAAGGACATGTCGTCTCTCCATTTGTTGCCCGATTTTTTTTTTTTTCTAAAGAGGTTTCCGAGTTTTCCCTGGAAATTTTTAATTATTTTAATTTGCACTATCTAGAAAATATTGAAAATGGCTAAAAATTTGAAACTAAAGCAGCTAGCCAACAGATTTTTTGCAATTCATTCTCCCGGTTCATTTCCCAGCATCAGTGGCTCTGTTTGTCCTCAATCTAGTTGTGTACTTCCCATCTCTTTCACAGAAGAAATAACATTCTTTTCACCCATTTTCGCGTTCCTTTCGAATCCGAAAGAAACATTACATATTAAAAGATTAGATAGATCGAACATTATGTGTTTTCCATAATATACATTCATATAACCATCGTACAAAATTAAAACGAAAAAAATAAATAAATAAATAAAAGTGAAAAATGATAAATTTTGGACAAATTAAAATTATAATCAAGATTAGGAGATACTTTCCTGATTGTGAGTTGAAAATGCACTAGTAACAGAGATGATAAAGGTGAAATTCACTGGATAATAAGAGATTGCTTGCAAGGATTGAAAATTTTGAAGGAATTCTAAAGAAAAGTTTGGTTTAAATAAAGCAAATTTTTTTAATGGGTGGGACGGGTCACACAAAACCAGCCCCATCCCGAACCTGGTTTAGATTATTGGTTTCCATTTCAAACCCACCCGCCAACTTGTGGAACAGTTTTTTTTTTTGCCCCATTAGGATCGGGGCCTGTCGAATTCGGGGTGTATCCCTTTTTTTTTTCCATCCATAACACAAACTAGTAAATGGGCAATAAAAATGAAAGAAATAAATTTACAACTTCCTACAAGTAAATAGTTCTTCCTTGGATGAAAATTTCACAAATTTACAGTGCCTCTTTGTCGACTGTGTCTCAACCTTCAGAACAGATGGGAAGGGATAGCATCAACTTCACTTGTTAGTTGATAATTTGCGATATGTGTTGGGAAAAATATCAATTTCCCCACCCACATCTCTGATACCAATTGTTGGGACAATAATCAATTTTCCAAACATATCACACAGCAGAACAACATAAACCAAAATAATAGACAAATAGTAAAAGAGCAAGAATTTAACGTGGCTCAGCTGACCGCTGACAACCACGGGTGAAGAACACTTTTATTGATAATGAAACCCACTTATACAATTTTTCTCCAATTCTCACAACTTCTCCCTATCCAAAACTAGAAACTAGAAGAACAACGCACGCAGTATCTTCACTCGTACCGTTTTCTTATAATTCACTACATCAACAATTTTTCTCCCTTCAACAATGAATTCACCACGATGGTCAATTCTCAATTACTATCCATGTGCAATCCATCTCGAGAACATTAAACATAACATGCAATCTGCACCATGCACCCCAACAGTCTGTTTAAACTCTTTGTCGTGTGCCAACAACACTATGGTAGACAAATCACATTCTCTAGTCATGTGTACTCCACCACAACACTCAACTCAACTTTAACAAAACTTCATCACTCACCAATATTTTTCCCTCTCCTTTTTCTCACTTGCTTGTTCTCTCTCTCCCACGTCAATCTTTTGGCTATTCTTCCCTCTAACACAACTGGGACATATATAAAAATAAATTATGTCAAAAACCTGACCTAATTACAATTGGATTCTCTTATTATTTTCCTTGTATAATGAAAAATTAAAGTTGTCTAATTCTTAACTAAGACACAACTGACTTCGCAGATTTGTCTAGGCAATTACGGATTAACAGTGTGATGAGATTCGAAGCGCAGAAGAAACGCCGGAAAGTTCCGAACTCAGGTTGTGGTTGGACGGGTGAATCATGACCCGATATTCACGACATGATGGCTCGATGATGCAGAATAAAGAACCACGACTTTCGAAACGCCACAAGGATTTGCCCAATCTCCTTGATAAGTCTCTGATTTTGAACGCCACAAAGATATTTAATCTTTGATAAGTTCAGGTTTTGAACGCCACAAGAATTGAAAATCTTGATAAGTTCTTGGATAATAAAAGGAATCCACCTTTTAACGAGTAAAACACTCAAAATGTTTATTCAATAATCGAAGTCTGAATTACAATGAATGGAAAAAGCGTATAAATAAGCAAAATAAAACTTTAGTCGCTAATCTATTCAAAATAGAATTCTAATTAGACTAAAATAACTAAAACTGATAAGAAAATAAAATAATGCGAAATCTGGAAAAATCTGATACGTTAAGCAGTTACGGCCGTAAAGATGACACTTACGGCCGTAAGCGTGATTCTGTTTAAGGTTACGGCCGTGACATATGTTGGTTACGGCTGTGAAAGCTCTTCTGCATAATTTTTGGTTCTTTTCGACACGGTTTGATCTTCAAAGCTCGTCGAACCTGCTGAATTCTTGTTTTGGCTTGAATATTTAAATTTTCCAGTCAAGCCTACTATGACTCCGATTGTCGAGGGTCTGGAACACATCATCCCTCTATCTGTTTTCTCTCAAGCTCGGTTACTTCCTCTAACTCAAGATTTTCTAGCTCATCCACCTCTTCAAATTTTTTTTCTTTCAAATTCAACCACATCTTCTACCTCCACATTCGTATCACCATGTTCGCACACTACCTCATCACTATCCAAATGTGGATCTACCAATTCAAAACCCAAATTTTGAACTTCTACCCCAACTTCAAATTCATTCCTCTCATTATCAACAATTTCATTCTTAATCATTTCCTCGCTACCCGACTCCACCTTCTCCTCATCAAATTTTGGAATTTTTTTATTTGTTTTTAATTTCAACTCTCCCTCCTTATCAATATCCTTATCCCTACGATGCCTCCTATTACACCACTTTTCACTTTTTTTCCTTTCCCTCAGTGAATCTTCTAGTGCTTCTTCTAATGTCAACTCATATAGTACGCATGTTTTCCCTTTCTTAAGGAATTGGTATATGTGCATACTCTTATCATAAACAGCCTCCCTCCTATCTCTCCAAGGTTTTTCCAATAAAATATAATAAGATTTCAATGGTACTACATCACACCATACATCCTCACTATACCTTCCCTGGGTGATAGACACTAGAACTTGTTTGGTTACTTTGAAATTCCCAAACTCCCTCATCCACGTCATCTTATAAGGTTTATAGTGTGGTTCTAGGGGCAATCCTAATTTTTCAACCATGGTGCTACTAACAAAATTAGTAAAGCACTTTTCATCAATCGCCAAATTGCACTCCTTATGATTTACATAACATCTAGTTTGGAATAAAAAGTCCGGATCATAATCCATTCCTTATGTGGCGTTAAAAAAAATTCAAGAATGAAGAGGACTTAGACATCAAATAGCAAGAACGACTTTTATTGACTTGGAAGGAAATGAATACCAAGAATTTTAAAGAGACTCAAGAAAGTGGTTCTTGAATGTTGGAATTTCTTTTTTTTTTTTTTTTTTGAATAATGAATTTCCTAAATTAAATAATAATTTTTTTTTTAAATAAATCCGAAAATTCGACATGAACACAACAAAACAAACGGAACAGGATTTGGCTAAGAATCGAACAAAATAAACATTTTTGAATTTTAGTTGAATTTTTATATGGATCAAACTGGAAAAAATTTACTGGCACGAAGAACACTCAAGAAAAGAAAGACTCAACAACAAGATATGGATAATTCTTATGACAGACTCGATGATAAACATAAGAATTAAACTGGATAGAAAAACCTGAATTCAGAGTTCAGCTCTGATACCAGATAATGAGATTCGAAGCGCGGAAGAAACGCCGAAAAGTTCCTAACTCAGGTTGTGGTTGGACGATGAATCATGACTCGATATTCACAACGCGATGGCTCGACGATGCGAAATAAAGAACCCCGACTTTCGAAACGCCACAAGGAATTGTCCAATCTCCCTGATAAGTTTCTGGTTTTGAACGCCACAAATATTCTAGAAAATATTTGATAAGTTCGGGATGAATGCCACAAGATGATAATCTTGATAAGTTCTATGAATTATAGGAATCCACCTATATGTTTTATCGAGTCCTCAATAAACTGTTTAATCAAATCAAATCTAATTACAATGAACGGAAATAGAGTATAAATAAGCAAAACTAAAACCTATCAACCCTAACTGGCTCAAAATCGAATACTAATTAAAGTAAAATACTAAAATAACTAAATAAAAGAAAAGGAATTAAAAATTTGCAAAATATGAAAAATCCCAAAAATCTGATCCACTAGTTATTTACGGCCGTGAAGAATCCAGTTACGGCCGTAAGTGATTCTCTTATCCAAAATTGAAGTTGCATGTTGCGGCGTGATTGAAATTATTACGGCCGTAATATTTCCTTCCTGTGAATGTTACGGCCGTGAAAGTTTTTTTACGGCCGTAAGTGTAAAATTGAAATCTCGCCTCTTAACCAGTAACTTGATTACGGTCGTGACCTTCTGGGCGTTACGGCCGTAAGGATCAAACTGGTCCTTTTTGCTCCAATTTGCAATTAACTCTGCTTTGGCTTGAATTAGTTGAATTTTTCCGTAAAGCCTACTATGACTCCGATTGTCGAGGGTCCGGAACACATCACAGTGAAACGTGAAGTTTTGTTTTAATGCAAGACTGGATGAATCTTGCTAATGCAGATTCATCTATATTATAAAACGTAAACATACCAAATAAAGGATGCAGAATTGTAAATAGATAGGAACACAATATTTGATACGTGGGAAAAATCCTAAGAGAGAAAACCCACGTGCCCGCACCCTGCGGACAAAAATCAATCACTATATAGGAAAAGTTTTTACACAGATTAATCTAAGCTACCGGATAAATCTAAGCATAGACTTATCAAATACCTAAGAAATAAATCACTCCTTGATTCTTCTACTGTGTGTAATATGAGCTGGCTTCCCACTACTCTTCAGTAGCTCTCCTTGAAACTGCAATGATCTTCAGCAAACTCAAACTCCCGTTTGACCTTGATCCAAACCTCCCGTTTGATCTTCTGGCTAAAAGTCTTTTCTTCTCTTAGTGATTGATTTCTACTTTCTAAGAACCAATGTCTTAATAATGTAGAAGACGTATAAGTTATAGTGCATCACACGAATTTTTGGCTTCCTTGGCACCCGGAAAACTGTCCCAGTCTTCCGTATTTAAGTGCAATCGAATTGCTTGTCCATCAAGAATCTCGATTGCACAAAATATCTATTACCTGCAATTAAATCAAGATTAATTAGAGATAAGTTAAGATAATCATTAATGCAAGAATCTTACCATAAGTGATGATAAGGTAAGATAATCAAAGTTGGTTATGGAATAAAAGATCTTACCATAAGTGATAAACACAAACTTGGACACAAAGAATAGGACCAAGATTTTCGGCCAATCAAGATATTCTGCCAATCTAAGATATTGTTTATCTTGAATCCTTATAAAAAATGATATGTGATAGGATAGAATTCTAGCCAAAGAATACCATTATCACAATACTTATGATACGAATCGAGATGCGCGAAATTGACGCCGGAAAGTTCCGAACCCAGGTTGTGAATGGGCGGTGGAATCTTGACCCAATATTCACGACGTGAAGATCGACGATGCGGAATAAAGAACCAAGACTTTCGAAGAGCCACAAGGATCTGTCCAACTTCTTTGATAAGTTTCTGGTTTTGAACGCTACAAATATTCTCGGGAATATTTGATAAGTTCGGGATGAATGCCACAAGGAATCACTCTTTGATAAGTTCGAAGAAGTATAGGAAATCCACCTATAATTTTATTGAATCCTCAATAAATTGTTTATCAAAATCAAAAATTGTTTTACAATGAATGGAAATAACATATAAATAATGAAAAATAACCTAACAACTAACCCTAGCCGCTGATGGGGTCAAAACCCTAACTAAACAATTCAAAACAGAAAAAAATAACCTAAAAATCCGAAACCCCCTTTAGAAAAAGTGGTGCGCCATCAGATTCTCACTTACGGTCTTAACAAGGATACTTACGGCCGTAAGTATCACGCTGATTAAGAAGTGCCTGCTGTAGTTATGGCCATGATAGAATCCTTTATAGCCGTAATCTTAATTCTGCGAAAATTAATGATAGTAGAGTTACGGTCGTGAGTAAATTAGTTACGGCCATAACTAACATTCTGTATGATTTTGCGATCCTTTGAGTATCTTGATCCGATTTGAACCTCGATTAGTGCCAAATATGAAACTTGCTCGTTATTCCATGTAGAATGTTGTTACATTGCCCGTGTCTTGATTTCTCTTTTGAGCTCCTATCCCGGATCACATCATCTTATCAAACAAGATAAGTGTCACATTTTATCTCCAAGCATTATCAGTTATCACGAGATAATTATTCCAAAAATATAGGAGATAAATATACATAATAGTGCAAGAAAGAATCGAGTAATTTAATTAAACTCAATAAATTACTAAACACACGTGTACAGTAATTAAATTAAATTTACTTAAATTACAATATGTAGAAAAATAGAGAATGCCATAAACCTAAAAAGATGACACGAGATTTTTGAAAACAAAACACCACTACTACTCCCCCTTTTTGGAATAAATAGGGGAAGCCTTCCACGTCTTGTAACCTGTCATATAAGCACACGTAGACAAAAATTAGGAAAAATTCGGTTACAGACAATATAAACTGGAAATAAAGGTTGAGTTTCAGAAAACTTGGAAAACACAATAAATGCTCTCCCTTACTGCAACACTAAGAATTTTAATGTAGTAAGATATAATATCTATGTCTCTCCCCAATGACCCCTCAGACATAGAATTCATGTAAACGTGCAAAATATATTTTTCTTCTAGTTAGAAATTATTTTTGGACTTGGTCTTCTTCTTTTCAGTAGTAGCCTTTGAGATCTCATTTCTGGAAGAACTTACAGAAAACATATTTATCTTCAAACCTTTTGACAGTGGTTTTGAGTTCAACCACTTCTGCGTTCAGAACAACAACTTTCCCATCATGTCCAGACATATCCTACTTTCGAGCTTCATCTGTAGCACCCAGATTCAATTTTTCAGTGAGGAGTCTGTGTGTCAAGAGTCTTCTTGTATTTTACCCTATTCGATTGTCTGGTAGTGATAACCGGATCATCTTTAAACGTCTTGACACCATGATCAATCAAATACTATGAAATAACCCATGGATAAACCAAAAATTCCTTAACCAAAGTTTTATTGATCTCCCCATCACATCAAGACAATTTCTGATATGATCCGGACAAGGCATCAAAGGGTGAAGTCGAGCCATCGGTAATATGACAACGATCTACGTGCAAAACGGAGCAAGTTTCATGTTGGATTCAAGTCGAGAAGGCGAAAGGAACAAGCCGAGACGAGTGATCGAAGTTATTTGGGCAGAATGGTTTGTCACGGCCGTAACGAAGATCTGTCACGGCCGTAAAAGTTATTATCACGGCCGTAACTCCACCTCGGGTTCAGATGAAGAATTGCAGAATTCCATAGTTACGGCCGTAAGAAAGATGGTCACGGTCGTAAGTCTTAAGCAGAAAGCCATTTACGGCCGTAAAAGTGTACATCACGGCCGTAATTGAGGTTTTTCGAATTTTAGGGGATTTTTGATTATTTTTCGTTTTTAATTAATTTTTTTGCCTATTTTAGTATTCTAGTTTAATTAGAATTATATTTTGAGTTAATTAGCAACTAGGTTATTTTGCTTATATATATTCTTTTCCATGACTGTAAAAAAAAACAGTTTAGTTTAGTTTGAATTTATGAATAATAGTTGAGAGAGTTTTCTCCAATTGAAAGGTTGAGGAGTCCCTTTTGTGTTCTTCGAGAACAAATCCAACTTATCAAATATTGTGAAAATATTTGTGGCGTTGAACTTATCAAATATTCGCAAGAATATTTGTGGCGTTTTCGATTAGAATCTTATCAAGGAAATTGACAAGTCCTTGTGGTGTTTCGAAAACCTTGGATCTCGATTTTGCATCGCCAATCTTCGTGTCGTAAATCTTGGGTCAATGTCCTATCGTCAATTTTATCTTTCCAGTATTTTATTTCTTCGTATTCTTGTTTATTTTCGCGTCAAATCTGATCTAGATCTTTCCTATGGTTTTAATTTCGTTATTCAGCGTTGCTCGACGAGATTCCCCGACTGGGATCGCATCAATTTCTCCAAATCAAATTGAGTCACAATATCATCAATGTCAAAATCATCAAATTCTTCAACAAATATTCTAGACTCATAGTGCATTCTCTTACTTATTAGCATATGCACCAGTTAACCAAAATTTGAAATTGAAGGTTATAAACATACCTTTGGCAGTCTGCATAGGAGTGCTAACAAACGATGAAAGGATCATACCTAGATCCATCTGGAGCAGCAAATTCATCCGTCTTTGTGCTCTATTTCCTTTTCTTTGCAGACACTATTTTCTTCACTTTTTTTCTTGTTCTTTCTGTCTGGCCTCGTAGTCTCTTCGTCTTCTATTTCTTCAGATTTCTCTGTTTCCTCAACATTATCCTCATCTCCACTTCAGTATTATCAGATTCATCTTGACTTCTAGACCCCTCTGTTTCATCATATTCATCCTCACTTACAGATTCATCGGCTTCTTCTTCTTTATCCTCTGGCTCTAACTTACTAGATTCACCTGTGTCCTGGTCAGATCCATCTGCGTCTTCTGTCGATTTGTTCCAGATTTACCTTCTTCCACATCTTTATCATCTTTTAGCATCTCCCCCTTTGTTTCAGTCTATTTTCCCGAAATTTCTCCTGCACCCATCAATTCCTTTCAAGTATCTAAGAGTCGCCTTAGCTTGGTTCGGCTATAGGAGGAGATTGGATATTAAGGTGGTTTAAGAGGGTTTTTGTGAATTTAAGTTTTTCAAATATGGGAGAGAGAGGAAATCGAGATTTGAGAAGAGATTTTTGAGGAATTTGAGTACAAATAGAATTCAAGAGATTTTTTTTTTTAATTGCATTCCTTGTGGATAAAGATATCTCTTGAGAATCTTAGTTCCTGCTAATTTCCTTTCCTTCAAAAAATAGGATAATTATGGAAACAGAATAATTCAAGAATTAGATAATAAATAAATTACCAAAAATTGGACCCCATAATTAATTGACTTATTCTACAAGATTTGCGCTCATTAGCCCACGATATACTTCCTTAAATAAAGATTTTTAGAAAAAATATCTAAAATATATGAATGAAAAATCTAGATGCATCTGGGTACCTGAGACATGTCTGAGCACTATTGGCATCTGTTGAGATAGATATATCTGCCATTGTACAGCCCACCACGTACATAATTAGGTTGATTAATGTGCGTGTGTGATCCGAGCAACCCTTAGTCATCCACATACTGTCAAAACCATATGATTGCCCTAATTTATTGATTTGTCACCGTAGTGCACAATAAGACCAATCAATATCTATTAAAAGTGCATTTTCTCAAATCCGGCTTGCCGACTTTTTCATTATTGTGGTAATGACTTTTAGAGGTGGAAACAGCTTCGCACAATCCCTAGAAGTTATCTTACTAGATGTTCCCCTTTAAATTAGAAGAAGGGTATGAACTTGGCTTGGATTGGTAGATTCACACAATCCACAGAAGTTATCTTACTAGATTTTTCCATTTTTCTTTGATATTTTTACCTTTTCCTCATATTCTTTTATCTTTGAGACTAAAAGGTATGAACTTGGCTTGGATAGGTAGTCTTCTTTTCCACTAGCCCTGCCCTTAGCCCTTGGACAGTAAGAAAATGCGTGTAATGCTAAAAGCAAGATTCAAATCATAGGTCTACACACAGAATATAAAATCTCAATCAGTAATCAACCAGACAACTCTGACAGTAGTGACATATTCCTTGAATTTCCCAGATTTGAGTGCTAGTTGAGACATGTTAACTGACATCAGCCAGAAGTATCTGTCTCGTTATTAGCCTCAAGCACTCAGATATATCTGCAACCAAAAACATGATCTATACTTAGTATAAGAATAGGATAAGTCAACCTAAATGTATGTAATAAAAGAAAAAAAATATGCAATTTTTTTTTAATATGCATGTTCCTATTCAGGAGGAGGTGATACTCCAATTTGATTCCTAAGGTTTTCAAATTTGACAGTATCGACGGCCTTAGTGAATAAATCCACAAGCTGTAGATCAGTCTGCATGTGCTCCAAATTGATAATCTTTTGTTCCACCAATTCTCTGATGAAGTGGTGTCTGATGTCAATGTGTTTTGTTCTGGAGTGCTGGATAGAGTTTTTTGAGATGTTGATAGCACTGGTGTTATCACAGTACATAGTGGCTTGTTCTATTGATATCTCATAATCTTCCAACATTTGTTTCATCCAAAGGAGCTGTGTACAGCAACTACCGGCTGCAATATACTCCGCTTCATCCGTGGAAAGGGACACTGAATTTTGTTTTCTACTTACCCACACCACCAAGTTGTTTCCAATGTAAAAACATCCTCCAGATGTACTCTTTTAATTATCCACATTCCCAGCCCAGTCTGCACATGAATATCCTGCAAGATGGGCAGTGGTGCCTCTAGTAAAACCAGATTCCATAACTCAATGTACCACTTACGTATCTGATGATCCTTTTTACAGCAGTTACCTGTGACTCCTTAGGTTGGCATGATATCTTGCACACACTCCAACACTATATGTCTGGTCTACTGGCAGTCAGATACAAGAGACTTCCAATCATGCTTCTGTAGAGAGATGGATCCACGTCCTTCCCAGAGTTATCCTTTGACAGTTTCAGTGTAGTTGGCATGAGAGTTCTCATAGCCTTTGCATCTTCCAAATTTCTTCACCAGATTTTTAGCATACTTTGCATGAGATATGAATATACCAGATTCATCCCCTTGTAGCTGCGAACCAAGAAAAAACGTTAGTTCACCGACCATACTAATTTCAAATTCTCTTTTCATTGTATTTATAAATTCATCAATTTTGGACTTAGATGTAGACCCAAATACTATGTCATCAACATATATTTGAGCTACAGTTAGTCCATGATTCAGATGCTTAATGAAAAGAGTTTTATCAGTTCCTCCCCTTTTGTATCATTTGTTTAGCAAGAATGATGTGAGCCTTTCATACCAAGCTCTGGGGGCTTGTTTCAACCCATATAAAGCCTTTTTGAGTCTAAAGACATAGTCTGTGTAAGATGGATCTGTGAATCCTTGGGGCTGCTCTACATAAGCTTCCTCATTAAGTACATCATTTAGAAAGTCACTTTTGACGTCCATCTGATACAATCTGAAATTAATGTAGCAGGACACAGCTAGCAATAGTCTAATGGATTCCAGTCTGGCTACCGGAGAAAAAGTTTCATCAAAGTCTATCCCTTCAATCTGGGAATAGCCTTGAGCAACAAGTCTGGCTTTATTTCTAACAACATTTCCTTGTTCATCTGATTTATTCTTGAAGATCCATTTGGTTCCAATTACATTCCCTTCTTTAGGACATGGTATCAATTCCCAGACGTTGTTTCTTTCAAATTGGTTGAGTTCCACCTGCATAGCCTGTACCAAATTTTCATCCATTAAAGCTTCCTTGACATTTTTTGGTTCAATCTGTGACAAATGACAGATGTTTCCCATATCAGCAGCAACATTTTGTTCTGGTTAGATTCCTTTTTAGAGAGATCAGTGAGAATGTTGTCGAGTGGATGAGCCTTTTGAATCCTAGCCGATGGTTTTTTCGACTCTTCTGGTTCTGCAGTATCAGGTATATCTGGGTAGTCAGATGCGTCTTGATATGCAGATGTTTCTGGATGCCCAGATTCATCCTGGTCATATTCGTCAGTATCATTAATACTTTCTAATTGGTGTTGTTTCTCTACTGACTTTTCAATTTCGCGCTTGCCGTTTTGGTTGAATCTCCAATTGATTAGCATCTGTTTCCTGCAAATTCGAGTTTAAACCATTAGTGTCATCCACTTTTACATTAACTAACTCAAGAACGGTTTGAATTCTAAGATTGTAGACTCTATAAGCCCTACTATTTTCAGCAAAACCAAAAAATATTCCTTCATCAGATTTTGAGTCAAATTTTCCTAGATATTCCCTATCTTTTAAAATGTAACATTTACTTCTAGAAGCGTGAAAGTAATCAACCCTAGATTTTCTACCCTTCCAGATTTCATAGAGAGTTTGATTTGTTCCAATTCCAAGCATGACTCTATTGATAATGTAACAAGCAGTATTTATGGCTTCTGCCCAAAATTTTGTAGGCGATTTGTTGCTATTTTGCATGATACAAGCCATCTCTTGTAGAGTTCTATTTTTCCTTTCCACCACTCCATTCTATTGAGGAGTCTTCGGGGATGAGAACTCATGCTTGATTCCATATTGGATACAAAAATCTGCAAAGTCAGAGTTTTCAAACTCTCTTCCATGATCGCTTCTGATTCTTTTGACTCTTACCTGTTCGTCACCCTTTTCATTACTCAATTTCTGAAACAAATTAGCAAAATTTTCAAAGGTGTCAGATTTATCACGAATAAACATGACCCAGGTGTATCTGGAGAAATCATCAATACATACATAAATATACCTCTTGCCACCAATACTTTGTTTTTGAATAGGATCCATTAGATCCATGTGAATTAGTTCAAGTATATGAGACGTATTAATAGGTGTACCTGATTTATGTTGACTTTTGATTTGCTTACCCTTTTGACAGTCACTACAGATTTCATCTGGAATATTTTTTATGCTAGGCAAGCCTCTCACAGCTTGTAGTCTGGTCAGCTTCATGAGATCATGATAGTTTAGATGCCCTAACCAGTTATGCCACAGTTCCTCAGTTTTGGTCCTTACAGAATTGCAAGTTATGTGACTTTCAAGTGTATAGCATTTGCCTAACTCCCTTAAACAAAACACTTTTTAATGGATTTGAATTCTTGTCACAACTTAATACCTTGCAATAGTTTTTAGAAAACATGACAAGCAGGTTATCATTACACAATTGTCCTACACTAATCAAATTTACCTTAAGTCCTATAACATATAAAACATTGGTTAATGTTCGCTCAAAATAGTGTACCGCAAGCGTACGGGTCGCGTACAAGTAAAAAAGTGAACTTTTTGAGTTCGGGTTGTCGATCCCACGAGGAATGTATACTCTAAATTATACAACTTTAATTAATTTAATTCTAACAACAAAGAGAAATACACAATTAAAAAGATGGATTTTGGAAATTCTAAATTAACGAAACTAATTTTAAACCAAATTAAAATAAGGAAAATAAAAGATAAAATAGTTGGGATTCATGATTTCACTTAACTCTTGCTTAAGTAATTTCTCAACACATGCAAATTAATAATTTACTCATTTCAAATGTTAGACCCGATTTTCCAAGCTTAGCTAATTACCTCTCTCGAGTGAAATTAACCCTAATCAATTTGTTTAATCTACTATATCTCTATGTCGATTAAGGCCAAATCAATTGCATTAACTCTTTGTGAAAATAGCTCAATGGATCATCTAGGGTTTAAGGTATATCTCTATCCTTAACAAGAACCTAGAGCATTTATTATTTGGTCTAAAATGCATAATATCTCTCGATTATCATACACTTCACAAAACATATATTTGGTGATCAATCAAACACATGGAATAATCTCAATAACAAACACACAAGAAATAAGCTCAAAATTAATAAACAAACATTAAAATTATTTAAACTAAGTTAAGCTACATCAATCATCCCAACATAAAACAACTAGCTCATTATATAAATATTCCACAAAAGATAAGGTTTATGAAAATGCATCACAAAATATAGAAATTAAGGATAAAAATACAAGAAAAATGAAATACAGCACTTCCCTTGATTTTTGCTCAAAGAATCTTTCAATAATGCTTTATATTTCCACTTACTTTTTGCTTCTTTGCTCCAATGGTTGCTAGTAACTTAGAAAAAAAAAATAAACTACAAACTAATTTACAAACAAAACAAAAACAAAGAAAAGAAAAGAAAGAAAAGGGTTTGGAGATGAAAAGTGAAGAAGAAGTGAGGAGCCCTAGCCAAGAAATGCCCTAAAAACCCCCAAATTAGCGTAGATCCGCGTCCTCAGCATTTGGGCCGAACCGGGTCGCACTGGGTCGGCCCAGAAAATCATTTCAAATTTTTGACCACGCGATCGCGTGGTTGCCCTGTGATTCTGGGGTTGGATTTTTGGCCTATCTCGCGAACACGACCTAGTCGAGACACGCGATCGCGTGGTTCACCTGGCGGCTCCGTCCTTCCATGATTTACAATTGGGTCCTCCAACTTCTGGTCTTCTTCAATTTAATCCTCGCATTTTGACTTTTATTACAAATATGCCCCTGAAATATTTGCATCTTTAGTCCTCCAACTTTTCAGATGTTGCAATTGGGTCCCCAAACTTTTGATTTATTTCAATTAGGTCCTTGGACATCGAAATTGCTCTTCTTTTCGTTCAATTGCTCTCCAATCTTGTCTATTTTCTTTCCAATTGAGTTTGTACCTAATTGTACAAGATAAACACAATTTATAAGTAAATATTTGCTCAACTTGTCAATTAAATTACTAATTTAGGAACTAAATAAGTGTGTAAAGCACACTTATCACACCCCCAAACTTGAGCTTTTGCTCGTCTCAAGCAAAATTATCTACTAGTGCATTCAAGTAGCATGAAATATAGATCAACAATGTTATTTAACTTGCAAATTACTCATGAGTGCAAAATTGTATAATCAATTCAAAAGTATGATTCCAAATAATGCTACCAAAAAGAAGTTTAGCTTATCCGATGTTCGATCGGTGTGTGTACAAAGTCACTTTCAATTGTCAATTTAGTTTCGAGAATATTGATGAGTAAAGAGGTTTCAAGTCAAAACAAACCCACCATTAGTGGTCAATTCTTTTTCTTTCCCACTCGTGACATTCATCCCCCAATAAATATTTTTCTTTCCTCTCCCGGGATGCAATTCTAGAGGGTACTCTCAAATCACTCTTTTCTTTTTCCACTCTAGTTTGGGTGCGTTTTACCGGCAATTTCGACAATCTAGAAATGCACTGACTCCACTAAATGAGTGCTTCGACATTCAAGCTTATATTAAGCAATTCAAACCCACTATTAATCTAAAAGCCCTTACTTCCTTGGCGGTTCTTAAGGAAGAGATCAGCATAAATTGACCTAGATCAACCAAAGAAACAATAGCATTAAGTGCTTTTGAATTTCAATTTGCATTAGCTAATTCATCTGCAGTATAAGCACTTCTAGGTACAGCTGTAACAACACCTCCAGCAGTGATAGTGGATGCTGTGTAACCTTCAAGAACATATGTCCAACAACGTTCATCAATCGATTGAATAAAAATTTCCATACGAATTTTCCAATATGCATAGTTATTATCAGTTAATAATGGTGGCCTAAGAGATGCAGAATTTTCCATGTTAGACAACCAGATCTCACTTTTTAGAAGTGAACCCGCTCTGATACCAAATGAAAAATTAAAGTTGTCTAATTCTTAACTAAGATACAACTGAATTTCGCAAATTTGTCTAGGCAGTTACGGATTAACAGTGAAACGTGAAGTTTTGTTTTAGCGCAAGACCAAATGAATCTTGCTGACGTAGATTCATCTGGATTATAAAATGTGAACAGACCAATTAAAGGATGCAGAATTGTAAATAGATAGGAACACAATATTTGAGCTTTACGTAGGAAAAATAAAAATAGGGAAAACCCACATGCCCGCACCCTGCGGAAAAAAATGAATCACTATATAAGAAAAGTTTTTACACAGATCAATCTAAGCTACCGGATAAATCTATGCATAGACTTATCAAACACCCAAGAAATAAATCACTCCCTGATTCTTCTATAGAGTGCAATATGAGTTGGCATCCCAGCACTCTTCAATAGCTTTCTTAGAAACTGCAACGATCTTCAGCAAACTCGAACTCCCGTTCGATCTTAATCCAAACCTTCCGTTTGATCTTCCAGCTGAAAGTCTTTTTTTCTCTTAGTGATTGATTTCTACTTTCTAAGAACCAATGTCTTAATAATGTAGAAGTTGTATATGTTATAGTGCATCACACGAATTTTTGGCTTCCTTGGTACCCAGAAAACTGTCCTAGTCTTCCGTATTTAAGTGCAATCAAATTGCTTGTCCATCAAAAAATTTGATTGCACAAAATCTCTATTACCTGCAATTAAATCAAGAATAATTAGAGATAAGGTAAGATAATCATAAATTCAAGAATCTTACCATGAGTGACGATAAGGTAAGATAATCAAAGTTGGTTATGGAATAAAAGATCCTACCATAAGTGATAAACACAAACTTGGACACAAAGAATAGGACCAAGATTTTCTGTCAATCAAGATATTCCGCCAATCTAAGTTATTGTTTATCTTGAATCCTTATCAAAAATGATAAGTGACAAGATAGAATTCTATCCCAAGAATATCATTATCACAATACTTATCAAACAAGATAAGTGTCACATTTTATCTTCAAACATTAGGGGTGGGCGTCGGGTGGTTTGGTTCGGGTATCTCAAGAACCGGAACCGAACCATACTTTTTCGATTCTTGTAAAATGGAACCATTCGGTTCCATTGAATCAAAAGAACCAAACCAGAACCAAACCATTCGGTTTTGTTTCGGTTTCAGTTCTAATTCGGTTCTAAAATAATAATTATTTTTCGAGAGCCTTATCAAGGAGCATCAGGCCTCAGGAAGTCAGCCAATGACCTGAAATAAAAATCTACCAAATATACCAAGATCAAGGATTTCAAAAATTCTTTCACCCCAAAAGAAAGTATAGGATTCTCCATGAAACGGAAGATATTCATAAACAAAAATAGGAAACAAATGGCCTAGAAGGTTTTTCGAGCATGGAAATATAGTAAACTTGTGGGATGAATCATTAGTTCTAAATGCATTATTATTAATTATTATATATTTGTATTTAAATATTTAATTAACTCCATCGTAGTCATTTACAACTTCACTTACTAATAAGTTAGTCTCATTCAATTTTCATTTACTATGAATTTCAGTCCAAGTGTGAAGTTAAAGGTTACAATGAGGTAGAGACGTAACAAATTTCAAAAAAGAAATTAATCATTTTCATTTTACCAAAAAAAATTACAAATTCTTTTGATTTTTAGTTTTAGGACAACTAATTAAGACCATAAAAAAAAAAGATCAAACACCAGTTCTAACTTCGATTTTTCGGTTCTAAAGGAAAAATCGAGAACCGAACCGAAAACCAATCGGTTCTTGGTTCCAAAACCGATTTCTTATTTTATTTTTTTAAAACCATACGGTTCCGATTTTTTCAGTTTAGTTCCGGTTCAGTCATATCGGTTCCGGATTTTTTGCCCACCCCTATCAAACATTATCAATTATCACGAGATAATTATTCCAAAAATATAGGAGATAAATATACAAAATAGTCCAAAAAAGAATCGAGTAATTTAATTAAACTTAATAAATTAGTAAACACATGTGTATAGTAATTAAATTAAATTTACTTAAATTACAACATGTAGAAAAATAGAGAATGTCAATAACAAATAAGTTAACATATAATAATACCAAAAATATTTTCACCACAAGAAAAATGGCCTTTTGCAACATGCAAACGACAACATTCGCTAATTGCATGTTGCTAAAGGGGTCTACCGCAACATTCAGTGGTTGCATGTTGCCAGTGGTTGATTTATTTGACATTTAGCAACATTCAGCAAGTGGATGTTGCTAATTATAGCATTTTGCAACGTTAACGCACATTGCGTGTTGCCAAAAGGTTACCCTTTGGCAACGCGCATTGCGTGTTGCAAAAGGATACCTTTGGCAACGCTCAGTGCGCGTTGCGAAAGGGTACCCTTTGGCAATGCTCAGTGCGCGTTGCGAAAGGGTACCCTTTGGCAACACACGCTGCGAGTTGCGAAAGGTACCCTTTTGCAACGCGCACGCGTTTCCAAAGGGTAACCTTTTGGCAACGTGCAATGTTGCACGTTGCGAAAGGTACTCTTTTGCAACGCGCATTGCACGTTGCCAAAGGGTAACCTTTTGGAAACTCGCAATGAGCGTTGCCAAAGGGTTCAATTGGGGAAAAAATTTCATATTATCTAAAATTATGGGACTAAATTACAAATTATTGTGGGTTAAATTGTAAATTTGTAAAGATAACAAAATCAAAAGATTTCACTTAAATCTAACCTAATCCAAACACTCACACCCGACATCTCTCTCTCGGCTCTCTCTTCCCATCCAACCCTCGCCTCCCTCACTCTCGACTTCCCTCTCGGCGACCGTAACCACCACCGCCATCACCTCCCCGGCCTCCACCGGCGGTAAGAACCATTTTTTTCCCTTCTTGTCTGCGCACACCGAACCGAGGGAAAACCCCCACACTCCCTCGGCCACTCACGATTTTACACACACAACACACCTGTTTACACACACACGGAGTTATATGTATTGATGTATATATGTTGAATTGTATGTATTTATATGAACATTTTAGAATTTCAGTTTGAATTACTTGTACGGTTTGTGTTTCCTTCTTGTATATTAGGTAAATTTCACTATTTTGTATGCACATCAAGATTTACTCGTTTTCTGTTGCGCGTGAAATCTCTGAGAAAGAATCGAGATATTAGTATCTAGAGTAAACTTTTACAGAAGTTGAATCAAAGTATTGACATTTGGTAAGCTCTGTGTTATGTTTTGAGAATTTTTTTAATTGAATTGTAATTTGGTAGCCCTACTATCTTCCCTCTTTCAGAGGTAGGATTGATTTTGGTAATTGGTTAGGCATTTTTGGTTTCCAAGAGAGCATACTTCGATTCTCATAGCATAGTTGAGTGATTTTATATCATGTTCTCGAGTGGAGAGAATGATAACTTGAAATAGGTTTCATGGTCAATTCTTGGCCTTCTTTCATTTTTCCGTTAATTACAACTCTATGTCTTGATATTCAGTAGAACTTTAATATTATATTATTGAAGAGTTCCTTCCTTCCTGTAATATTGGTTACTCGCGTAAGTAGTGGTGTAATATCATAATTGGATTTATGTAGCATGTTATGAGTTCTCCCTTTGGAGGGTGAAAACGGAGACGGGAAAATGGTTCTCTCCTTGACGGGGAGGAGAGCAAAATTGCTCACAATAGCACATTTCCATATTCGAGGATACGAATCATTCTCGTTGACTGAGCCGATCCGTCAAGAACATGGTCTCAAATTAGCACATGTTGAATTATGGAGACTGACATGTGGACTCGAGAAAATAGCATAATGGACCTCTAATGTTATATTTGTATTTGAAATTTTAGAACTTGTGTTGGAGACCTTAATTTTTTAGCTAAACTTTTTTTTTTTTCAAATTTACATCTCAATTTCTTGATCTAGTCACTCGGTTTATTATTTACTTTTTAACTTTTACTAGATTTTACAGTTAATTGTTGCGGTTTTATTCTAATTTGCCCTTTCTAATATGTAGTCGAGTTATGTTGTTACAAAAATTAGAATAGCATATTTATTTTTTGCTTTCGATTTGCTTATTTTAAAGTATTCAATAAAAAAATACGACAGTTTTGTCTATGCAAGTTTTGAGGTCAAATTTAGTGAGATTTGAGATTAATGTTCATGATTTAGTGAATGTAGTTTTTGGGAAAATTTGGGGACTTTCAGATTTTTGGGAGATGTGTGGTTAAAAAGTGGTCGAAAAGTGTGAACAGTGGTAGGTCTCATAGAAATATGTAGTTAAAATTAAAAGTTAAAAAAAAAATGTATAGGAGCAAACAAACTCTAACTTGTTTATATGTTATTTTTCATTGCTTAAACCAAACCACATCGAAAAACTTGTTTGGTTTGATTTGATTTGAAATTTGCCTTTGGCATTCACTGGACAAGAAGCTATTTGGCAGAAAGTCTTCCAGGTACTCTTCGTAATCCCTTTTATATGCTTTGCAGTATCTTGGATATCCTTTTTTAATAAACATCCAAGTAACTAATTTTTTTTTGGACGGATAGTGCTCATATTGCTCTCACTTGGATGGGCCATATAGTACCTTTCCTTCCTTCTTTCTTTAATCATTCTAACTGTTAACTATCATGTGTCATTCTTGAGCAAAATTTCAATATAACAGCTGCAGATTTGAATAATTTCTTTGGAGGTCCAGCATTTCTGGCATGGTCACGTATGGGGAACATGCATGGGTAAGCTATTAGGGTTTAAACTAGTCCTAAATTTATCACTAGAGCATTCCCAACGACCGATTTCTTGATCTTGGTCTTCTAATCAACTTAGGCAAACACAATTTTAAACATCTTGGTGTGTTTTGTAGATGGTTTTTGTTCGGTTTCATAAGTCCTCCATTTGAATGCACTGTCATTTAATGCACCAATTGATGCTATAAAATAAGAAACCTAAGCAAGAGATTGCACTTGAGCATTCTGAAAAAAGTTACTTTCATTTGCATTTCGAGCACCAAAAGAGGATCCTCATTATTTTAATTTATTTATGTTCATTTTTTAATATGCAGGACTTTTTTTTAACATGGAAACCCTTGATTTTACTATTTTATTATCACAAATTTAAGCTAATAATATTTCTGAAGCTGACTACAGTAAAAACCCATATCATTTATCCGCTTGGTCAACTAACATTGTTGCTTTTAACTCTGTTTGTTGCTCAAATTTGCCAAATAAATTCTTGAACGTGAGGCATCTGTTATGTTGTATGAAACTAATGTTCCTCCTTTTATAGCTCCATTGAATAACTTCAACGTTTACCGTGTTCGGGTTCATTTTGCTAGCTATATATCAGTTGTCCGCGTAGAACTAATAATTCAATCACAGGTGGGGTGGGCCATTACCACTGGTATTTCAAGGCGAAGATTTTTGGTTCATCATCGTTACAAATTATTTCCAAAAGAAGGTATGTATTTATTTAAAAGCAACTTTGTTCTTAAACTTTTGAAGTCCTACCATATACCACCTGCCCCTGTGTTGTATGATTTGCTTTTTCAACTGGTTTAATCATCACCCGTTATAAGTCTTGATCATGTCAGATTTTTTTGTCTTCTGTAGGTATATTTTTAATAATTTTTTATAATTTCCCTCCATACTGGAAACAGGTGTATAGTTTATTTTTTGTGGAATTCTAATAACTGAGATGTAAGGTTTCTCAGATTTTGTGCTTAAATAGAGCACACATCTTTCTTAAAGGACCTAGAAATTTGGAGTCCATGTTAATTGTGATTGAACATTAGTTCTTCATTTTAGTGGATTATGAATGAGTTGGCAGACGTAGACAATTCACCATGAGCATGCAAAAACACATTAACTGAGGTTTGCAAATAGAGAATATGCATTTAGGAAATATTTAATAACTTAAGTTCCAATTTAATATATAAATTTAAATGCTAGTCACTTCCAATGTACAGAGACAACAATTCAAGAACCTATTTGCATGTATGTCATAAGGTGACACTTGACATATCTACTGAACGCCTTGTCTAAAAGTTTAAGTTGTCAGAGAAATAAATTTATTTAAGTTATGCCTTCAACATAGCCCTCGTGCAGATTAGATCCAAGTTTCCATCAAATGTCTCATATGTACACAAATTTTCATAAACTTTTTCGTAAACAGGTGATGAGGAGACTTGAGCTCAGGACCTTTTACTGCTCCAATATCATTTTGACCATATACACTCAAACTCAATAAGCTTAAGCCGTTAGAGAGATGGCAGAATTATTCTTTATATTATATCTTCAAAAGTATTTTGAAATACATCTATGTCCCCAAAATCCACTAACGCTAGAAATTGTAGATTCATGTCCAAGTCTCTACAAAGCTAATTGAAGTCAGGGGAAAGCAAGTGGTCCTCTTCTGGCTATGACTTGTTACCTTTGTATTAGATGCTAGAATAGAAGTACAATACTTTATTTTCTTTGTGAAGGGTCCCGGTTCTTTATACCATTTGAAGTATTTTAAAGATCTCACTGGGACCTCTCTTCTTTCTTTATTAATTCCATCTCGGCTGAATAAGTACCAAACTTACTGCAGGAGACAAAAAGGAATGTATTCGTTATGCCATTGACGTTATAAAATTTAATTTTAGTTAACTAGTTGAGTTGTTGGTACATTGAAGTTCGTTATAATGTGTATAACTCACTGATTGACGATACTTCAACAAGATGTGTAGGATGTTGTACATTATGAAGGGCTTGCGATGGTGTACTAAGATTTATTGAGTTCAATCCATTAATTTCAGTAGTTCACTTAGCAATATATGGCTGTCTCCGAACATGATTTTTCAGGTTGTACAGTGTACACCATGATCACTTTGTAGTTTGAATTGACTTGATTGTAATTTGATGATGAATTAGTTTTTAGTTTGATCTTTTAAAGTATTATGGTGGTTGTGATATTCCTCTACAGGTTAGCTAAGTCCAATTTATAGGGGAGATTTTATCCAGATTTCTGTAAAGTTTTACAATAAAAAATGATAATTTTAATATTTAGTATAATTTATTTCTACATTTTTGCATTCAGTGCAGTTGTAGTCCTGATGATTACACTTTTATAATGTTTTTGCAGGTAAAAGTCAATTTTGTAGTTCTCTTATAAGATGGTTTGTCATGGGCATAGTTCGAGCTAGACTTCAGAAGCCAGGGAAGTACTCATCTTCAATGATGATTCGTGTTGAAAATGGTTATAGTAGCTCCTTTTTGTATGGTTGTTGGTCTGCTAGAGATACTATTGCAATTTAGAGGGATAGTAAATATCAAACTTTAGATGTGTAATGAAATAGGTGAAAAACTTATATTGCATATTTTGTTTTAATATAGGAAAACAAAGTACCGTAATTTTTGTTAAGTATTTATTTTGAATAATTGATTTATTTTTATAGCACGCGTGTTTTATAAATTATATATTACATATATGTTTGAGAAATTTGTTATCAGTGAAATTATCTATATTGATTTACAAAAATTAAAAAAAAATGTTAAAGATCAACGGTAACGCGCAAAGAGTGTTGCCAAAAGCATCAACGGCACGCACAAAGAGTGTTGCCAAAAGTATCTACCGCAACACTCAAAGAACGTTGCTAAAGGTCTATCGCAACACGCAATGAACGTTGCCAAAAGTATTAACGGCAACGCGTAATGAATGTTGCCAAAGGTCTACGGCAATGCGCAGTGAACGTTGCCAAAGGTCTACCGCAACGTGCAATCCATCCTTTTGCAACACGCAATGAACGCTGCCGTATCCTTTCCCTCTACGGCAACACTGCGATTTGCAACATGCACATGAACGTTGCAAAAGGCCTACGGCAACATTTTTTGCGTGTTGCCGTAGGCTATTTTTGTTGTAGTGTTTATTCCTTTTCCAATTGGTATTATATATATATATATAGGAAATGATCTCAATCTAATTTGACAACTTTTTATTTTCTTGTCAAACAAGAATTCTTTATTCCATAATATTTTAGGTCAAAAATCCAACAACATGTAGTATAAATAACACCAAAGTTCCACTGAAGTTGGAGGGATAATATAAGAATATTGGTCTAGTTTTTCGACACACTCACCAATTGTAATAGTTTCTCTGCACTGTTGTATTCTCACCTATTATTCTGCTTGCGTTTGATAGCGATGGGGGAATTTGGGTGGAAAGAAAATGAATTTCAGGGAATTAAATTCCTGGGAATTGAAAGTTTAATGTGTTTGACTGGTTTAATTTTCTAGGTAGAAAAAGTAAAGAATTTTCCAACTTTTGTTGTTTGATTGACATTATTTTCTATGGAAAATAAAGTAAAATTTAGTTATTATAATATTTTTTATTTTTTTTTTCATTTTTTAACAAGTTTGTACTTAGTAATAAAAATGTTAATTTTTGGGAAAAAGTAAATCAATTAACAACAACAAAAATGATCAAACGTAACAAAAATGATATAAGATTTTTCATGGAAAATAAAATCTTCTCCCTCCCTTGGAAAACGAATTCATCAAAAATAAGGAAAATACCAGATTTCGAAGCAAGTGGAAAAATGAATTCTATGGAAAATTTAGATAACCAAACAGCGCAAAGTTGAAAAATCACGTGAAAAATCATATTTTCCATAGAAAATATGGCGAATCAAACGGAGCCTTATATCTTTTTCAACTTCAGAATTTTCGTCTTCTTGATCAGATTCGTCCACTTCATCATCTGCTATTAATTGCAAAATCTGGATTTTCAGTTCCAAGTAGAAAGCATCATCTTCAAAGTTTTCATTTTTGTCAGTGCTGCTAGTGTTCAAGTCCGTCTCATCTCAGCCTTGAAGAGTGAAGACTAGATCAATCAAATAGACTGAACTGTATAGGAATCAGGAATATATACATACAAATTTGTGTAATACGTGGAGTTGCTTTTTGAAAAGTTTTGTCATAAATTACTAGACATTAGAAATTCTAGGGATGCATCTAAACTATTGCGTGCATATATTATAATCTAATTGAGATTCCAGCATCTCAGTTCTCAATAGAATCTAATTATTCCCTTAGCAAATGCATTTGATCGGTTATTTCCCCTAATTTCTAGGTTTACGTGGTGGCCAGTTTGGAGGTGGTTGTGTGCAATTCAGTATTTTCTCTCAAAAAATTATCAATACAGATTAGAACTCATCGAGCTCTCTCGAAGTCTAGAGAGAGTCTCTCCATTTCCTCATGAGTTTTTTTTTTTCCTCTCGAGCCTTCATAGGCGGCGGAGCTTCATGACGCATATGGCATCTAGGTGAGGTTTCTTTCTCCGGGACTTTATAGGCGGTCGGAGCTCGATGGAGGGAGAGGGAGGTGTGTTGGAGTGATTTTCGATTATGTCTCCTTTTGCGAGTCTAATGTGTAGAACTGTAGATCTATCTCCACTCGCATGTCCGTTGGGCTAAGTATTTTGCTGCCCTACTCTCCGAACGGTGGCAACAACACAACGATGACGATTCTTCTCAAATATGTGGACTTAATTTTGGTGTCCCACCAACGCCAGTTTCCTTCAACGAGTACTTGGAAGTTCTCCAGCTTCTCTATACTGATGACTTCTCACCTTCGATTAATAGTGTTGGGAATGCCCTTACTTTAAGAGTCAGTGAGAATGGTTCTGGATAAGGTATTTGACAAAAACCTTGAAGGTTGACAGGTCGTGAAGGAATCTTTAGAGGAGTAATCGAGTCCCAATCTAAGGAATTAATCAAGGTTGAATTTCACATTTCGTGAAATTTTATTTTATTAGTATTTCTTGAATTTTAGTTCTGGGGTCCTTTGAATTAGGGTTCTTGATCTAAAAAGAAGAAAAAAATTCTAGATTTTTGATGGTGATGGATTGATTATAGTGGAGGATGCATGCAAAGCATTGCCTCCTAAGGTACAGATATTCAGTTTTTAACTATCATAATTGATAATTTTTTTCCTTTGATTAATCTGATTTTTATAATTAAATTCAAAAGATCTGTCAACTTGCTGAATAATATTCGGATGCAATTTTTCTTGAAATAATTATGAAGAAGTTAAGACCATATGCATAGTCTGCAAAGTCATGCCCTGCTGTCTTTAGATTCTATAGAGGTTTAGAGGGCAAATTGTGTAGTTTCAGCTGCACTAATGCAACTGTAAGTAATTATATTCAAATTCTATTTATTTTATTTTGAATCATTTTCTAAGATGTCGTCGTTTTATATAGATGAAGAAATTCAAGGATGTATTAGCAAACTATTGGGTTGCAATTCAATGGTTTTGGTTAGAATATTTGTGCTTTTGCATTGGTAAGTTAAAGTCTATGTCAATTGTGGTAGCTAAAGCTTAACTTGACCGACTTGGCTGAGGAGGTTCAAATTGCTGATAGCCGAAGAAATAAAAAGAAATAAGGGGATTATACTGATGAGAGTTCTGCAACAACTGAATGTGACATTAAAGAAACTCTCAAGAGACTTGTAGTTAGTTGATCTAAAGAAGTCCTCGCAAGAAATTTTTTATGCTAATGAAGTTGCCTTTATCTGCTCGCTTTTAAGTTCTTTTCTTTCTCGTGTCCTAACTCATTTTTACAGGATCCGAGATTGCTTGGCCCATTTGTATGCCAAAGAAATTATACCTGATGATAAACAGGGGATTGATGAGGTCTGTCAGTGTTAATTCATTTTCCTCTATTATTATTAGATGCACATTCCCACGTGTATTCTCGAAATCTTCAAATGTCTTTAATCAAACAAATGGCTTGAAAAATCGTTTCTACCTGCGGTTTATAAAATACAGTTACTGCTCTTTAGGTTAAATGGCATTAGTGAGTTATTTTTAAGTGTTTACATGTCAGTATTTCGATTAATTTCGATTATGGTATGTTTTATTTCCTGTCATTTTTGTCACATTCGGTGCTCTCTCTCTCTCTCTCTCAAAAGTGATCAAGGATAGTAGAGGTTTGCACTAACACAATCACATTACATTGAAAATATGGTTAGGAAGCTCAAACATTTGAACATTAAAGAAGCTAATACCCTGTTTGATCCAAGTATCAAACTTGTGAAAAATGATGGAAGGACCACTGCACAACTAAAATATGCATTTGCAATAGGAAGTCTTATGTATAGGGTCCATTGCACAAGACCAAATATTACATTTATCGTGAGTAAACTTAACAAATTTACAAGTAACACAGGTACAAAACATTGAAAAGCTATTGGTAGGATTCTTGGTTACCTAAAAAAGACCAAAACCCTTGGAAGACAATATAAAAAAAATTTAGGCTATCATAGAAGTATATATTGATGCAAGTTGGATATCAAATGTGGGTGAAAATAAATCTACTTCTAGTTGGGTATTTACTCTTGGACGAGGTTCAGTTTCTTGGAGGTCTAAGAAATAAACGTTTATTACACATTCAACCATGGAATCCAATTTCGTAGCACTTGCAGAAATCGAGAAAGAAGTAGAGTAGCTTCGAGATCTTCTATATGAAGTTCCATTAAATATGAAGAAAGAATCTTCAATATCTATAATATATGATAGTAGAGCCACTCTAGCTAGAGCCTATAGTGAGGTTTATCATGGGAAGTTTAGACATATGAGTCTAAAACGTGACTATGTAAAGAAACAAAATGGAATAATTTCTCTTACATACTTAAGATCAAGTGAGAATTCGGTTGATCCTTTTACAAAACCACTTACTAAAGAGTTGATAAGATTAACATCGAGTAAGATGGGGATGATACTCCTCAATTAAAATCTATCAATTACTAGAATCTTACCTACCATTACAAAATGAATAATACACAAGTTCAAAGGATAATAACAAGTTGTAGCGACCGAGAAATTTTAAATAATATAAAATTGTTTTCTCCAAAAATGTGTCGCTAAGTTTTAACTCCAATTTTATTTTAAAATAAAAGCGTGTTCGTCTAACCATTATTAAACAAATTTAAATTTATTCCAAATCAAGCCCAAATCTCAAATATTTAAAAATATCGAATTCCTTATTATTTTTAAAATCTAAATTGTAATAATTTTGAGTCTAATTTAATTAGTCTAATATTTTATTATTTTGGGTCCAAAATTTGTTGTCCCAAATTTTGATCATTTTAAGCTCAACCAATTAAGTCCAAATGGAAATTTTTATGCAGCCCAAAATTTTGACCCACTTAAAACCTAGAAATTTGTGCCCTAACATTACTCTTGAAATCACTCTCGATCCTCAGCCCCTCACACCTCACTCAGCATGCAACCAATTTTGGGAACCACTTTCTTCTACCTTCATCACACAACCTTCACGCAGAAACAACATCATCACCCACATCAAACCTACCGTAAACCACTATCAAACCACCACCTCAATCCCACAATTGCTCAATCTGTAGAATTTCAACACCCTCACTACCAAGACCTCAGCTAGTGTCGAAACCATTTAGCAGCACCACAGCCTGCCACCTCTATCTTCCAAACTGAACCCAATCATACTTCTACAACCCGCCACCTCCAGCACTCCCAACCGAACCACCGCAACCGCCGCCTGGACCACCACTGCCCTCCTCACTTTTCCCCCAACAAATTTCAAATACAAAGCCTCAATCACACAAGTTCCCCTGCAACCTCTGCCAAACCACCGAACCATCACGCACAACAAAGTCGAACCACCACCAACCACCACACGAAACCGCCTCTGCCCAGCTCCAATTCCAAATCAAAACAAACACCAAAACCCATAATAAGCCAAGCCCAAGACTTACCTCGGTTGCCGCCCTGTTCGTCGCTAATATCGCCGAAAATCACAGCGAATTCAAGCCTCGGTTTGGCCTTGTTTTTCACACCCAAACACGCCCAAAGCCCACTACACCCCTACACCGACGCCATTGCCATGTGGTGGCACTACCGCTAGCAGCTTGACGCCAAGATCTGAAATCGAAGAAGGGGCGGAGCCCCTCCCCCCCCCCCCCCCCCCCCAGTCGCAGCGTCACCCTCTATCGCAACTCTCTAATGACTTTGGCGAGAGAGAGATATGTATATGTTATTTTTTTTAGTTTTGAAAATTTACATTCTAGCCCCAAGTTTTTAAAGTAATTAGTTTCAATCCCTCAAGTTTTAAAATAGTTTAAAACAGTCCCTTCAATTTTAAAGTCACATATCTCAGCCCCTATTTTTAAATTGAGTTATTTCAATCTCTGATTTTAAAATATTTTATTCAGCCCCTCCAGATTTGAAATGTTTCTAATCAGCCCCATTAATTTAAAAAAGCCTATTTTAGTCCCTAAACTTTAAATTTCAGTTTTAATAAATTTTCAATTGAGTCCCTAAATTTTACTTTATCATTTTAAAACCTTAAAATTTCGAATTTGCTAATTCAAGGCTTATTTCCTATTTTTGGCTAGACGACACGTGCGGACGATTAAGAGATTGAGATTTCTTCCCGCTCCACTTTTTAAGTGATTTGAGATAAATTAAGGTAGACTCGCCCCCACTAATTGATTTATATTATAATTGCATGTGTTATGTGGATTTATGTGATTTATATGCTTAATTGCATGAGACAAGAATAGAAAATCTCTTATGAGATAAGAAGAGAAATTATGTTATGCATGTCATAACTTATGTATTTTATTTGCATAAGACAAGACAAGAATATGTTCATATTGCACTCACCACGTGATGCTTATGACTAAGAAGAGAATGTCACTATATTATTTGCATAATTACTTGTTCAATTATTTTGTAAATTAATTATTGGCGATGAGTCTACTGAGTATTTCTTTTGAAATACTCACTCCGTTTTTAACAACCTTTGCAGAGTTCGGAGGCAGTGGCGAATAAGGGGCAATTATGGCAAACATTTATTTTAAGTTATTTTGAAAGTCAAGATTATTGGAACTTGTTAATTCTACTTGTTGAGATTTGAAATTTTATAGAATGTTTATCAAATGAATTTATTTAAATTGAGATACCGTTGCAAATTTTTTAAATGAATGTGATGTTTAAAATTTAGTTTATTTCCGTAATATTTTGTTAAATAGTTAGTTTTAAAGAGACAAAGTCTCGACCCGGGTTTTACGGAACTCGGGGCGTCACAGCTTGGTATCAGAGCAAGGTCTACGTTTCTGTAGACTTGCAAAATTTTCTAAGAGATTTTTTTTTAAAAAATAATAAATAATGTTTTGACGACTTTTGCCACTACCATCATTCCTTCTGCCAACTCCGAAGGTAAAGAAGTTTAGCATATTTATCTTATTTATTTCAGATACTTGAGAAATAAAATGTTTTGAGATTTAAATGAAAAAGAAAGAGAAGACGAGAAAGAGTTAGAAAATTTATATCTGAAATAATAAGAAAGAAAGAAATGAGTTTTGGAGCATAAAGAAAAATTGTATCCGAATTAGAAAGAAAAGAAAAGAGAAGAAGGAAAGACGAGTTTTTGGAGCATAATGGGAAATGATAAAATTTAAAAGATGTTTCCATAAAATATTTTGTCCTCAAAATTTAATTATTAGAACCCTAACTGGACTTTACATAATTGATTTTAGAAATGACACCATTTACGAAGAGTTAACAGAGAGGATTAAACACTATTTTTGGAATATCTATCGTTTAGACCAAGACCTCATGTTAGGACATAGGACCACAATATCGGCTACTGTGCCACGCGTTATGAGGTCATAGCTAGTGGTTTTAGAGCAACTACTGCACAATTCATTAGTCACTTGTTGTTAACATTTTCAGTATATCAACGAGAACTAGCAAGCCAATTTTTATGAGGATGTGATGAGATGTTTGGGATTATAATAATATGATTTTTATTGAGACATTTATGAGAAGAATTATGGAATTAGAGATTTAAAGACTTGGTTCTTAATTATTGGGAATTAAAGACTTGATATTGTGTTTGAGTAAATAAATTTCTTCCTCTATTTTGAGAGAAATTTATATTGTAGTTTGGTCTTGTAATTAAATTTTTGGGACTATGATTCATATATTTAAAAATATGACAAAGGAGTTGTCATTTGATCCGTTTAATGTATTGAAAGAAGTGATATTTTTTATATTGGAATTTATGATTTGAAATTGCTATGTCGAGGAATTATGAATTGATTTTTTTGGAATATTTTTGGTGGTGTTGAAGTTTGTTGGAATTGTTGTCGATATTTTAAATCATTGTGGTTAAATGTGGAGTGTTTAAAATTGTTATTGTTGGTTATGAGGTATACCTACAGGTGGCTAAGTCCAAATCATAGGGGAGAATCTGCCAAAAATTATGTAGAATTTTACCAGTTTGAGTTAAGAGCCTAGTGTTACAAACAAACACTAAGGAACTTGAGCTTAGACTTGCGAGTTCATTTACACCACAAGCAGGATTTGGTAAAAGAATAAAAGGGATGATGACTCTTGAGATATTTTTGGCTTCTTCGAAGTATAATCATTTTGTAATAGATATAGTTCTATTGAAATACTCTCTCTGTTCCACAATTTCAAAAACAAGATGAAGTATACAACTACTTAGGTATCAAGGTATCCGTGGAGTTATGTGATTATTTGATGCATACATTGGGAAATATCGAGTTATATTTTGAAAGATAAGTGAAGACAAATATTATGGCATTCTTGGGAAGAATCTTAATTATTCTTGGGAACAAATTGATTATTAGTACGTAATGACCACTTATTTTGAGAATATTAGAAATTGTGATGGTATATGATAATATTGTTGATTGATTAATGAAGTTGATTGGTAGATGATGTGTTATAGATTTGGTTATTTACATGCAATATGATTATTTGAAAAAAGTCACTTATTATGAATGGGAGATATTGAAAGTATTTTATAGTGAGATGCCCTTAAAGGAGTAGACATTTATTAAATTGAGAAATTGGGGACATATGATTGAATGTTTGGGGTTATGTGAGATAATGTTGAATGTCATAAGGTCATTTGACTATAAAAAGGTATGATATATAACTATAAGGAATAATGTGATTGTTCTTATGGCGAGAACTGAAGGTGATGATGTATTGAGATTATGAAATAAGTTGACCTTCCATGAATAAGTTATGCTGTACTTCGTTCTAAGTGGAATTCAAAGGAAGATGGGTCTTAGTCATGGAAAATAAATCAGGGCTTCCTCGTGATTTGAATGATTCACTGATGTATATCAAGTTTTCATTTATGATACTAGAATATCATGAGAGAAAATTGTTAGATGAAATTGATAAAAGAAATTTTATCAGGTCCTAAATTTGTACAAGTATTGCAGAAGTAATGCATTTGATCGGAGGAAGGTTTACGACAGATCATATCTTGACATTTTGGAAATTGTTATGGATGGTATCTGGGTTTAAAAATAAGAAATGAACTTTTATGCATTTGTCCTTATGGATAGGAATTGTGAGGAAAATAAGGATAAACACTTCACAATGATTACTTATTATGGAGTAGTGTGTTGCTAAGAAGGAGTGACAAATGGTAGAATTCAAGATTTATTGAGTTTGAGATATTGATATATATAATCTTAGTGAGTATATTGACGTACAAAGGTTCATGTGATAAATATGATGATTATTATATTATAATCCTAGGAAGATTGATATGATTAAATATTGAGGTCATATGATGCGATGATAAGTGGCATGTTACATGATTACTACAAGATATGGTGAGTAGACGGTTAATGGATATTATGCTTGTCCCGTGAAAGAATTGTGTGAATATATTTGGGATAATAGATCTTATCTTGATGATATGTTTGAATTATGGTGAAATTTTATCTATATTTGGGAATCTTCATTTTTTTTTAGTCATAAGATATATGGATTTATTTTAAATTTTGGTGATGTGGTTTCTATTACTTATTGTCGGTTGTACTTTAGATGTGAGTAAGGTATGTTTGCTACAAAAATGGAAAACCTGAGATGACCATTTGTGTGACTTTTACTTATAATGGGATTGTATCTTTGGGTTAAGTAAATTTGATGAGGAATCATATATGATTCACAAAAGTCTTATTCATTTGTGATAGTCTTAATCGGAGCGTGACATAAATTGAAGTTTTGGAGAACAGGAAAAAAAATTGTATCTTGAACTCTAGATTGGGATGTTAATGAGGTTTCTTAGGTTTGATAATATCATATCTAATCCTTATGATACTGCTTTAAATTAGTACCTTAGTCCTTAGTTAGGATGAGTATGTGATACCAAATACTTGGTTCATGATTTAAAAGTATGGACTAAAGGATTTAAGTTTGAATTCTCCAATGTTTAAAGGAAGTTTCAGTCAAGTTTAGAAATAATTACGTTTGTAAATCTTTCCAGAAAGATTCTGCCAAGTTTGGGTTTTTGCTCAATATTTTAGAATTGATACCACGTTTCTATATTTTTGGATCGTAAGGTTTATTTCTTGATCAATCTTCTTAATTTTAGTTTTAAGCATTGGATCAAATGATATTTTTTTTGTTGTTTCGATATTAGTATAGATCCTATGGAAGGTTGGAAATGAAGGTCAGTGATGAGTTCATAAGTTGGATGATGTCGAATGATTGATTGAGTTCTACACAATAGCTATCAAGCGTCAATTTACATGGCTTCGTATGAGGTACAAATTTATGTCAGAGAAGTTGTTCGACTTCATGGAGTGCCAGTGTCCATTGTTTCAGATAGAGATCTAAGTTTCACCTTGAGATTTTGGGAGAGCTTACAGACGGCTATGGGTATTAAGTTGAATTTTAGTACTGCATTCCATCCCCAGACAGACGGACGGTCTGAATACACTATCAAACATTGGAAGATATGCTTAGGGCTTGTGTTCTAGACCTAAGTGGTAAATGGGAGATACATCTTTCATTAGTGGAGTATGCCTACAATAACAGTTTTCAGGTTATATTGGTATGGCACTATATGAAGCACTTTATGGACGATGTTGTCGATCATCAGTCTTTTTGGGATGACGTAGACAAAAATTTGGGTCCAGAATTGATTGAGAGGATAGTTGAGGCTATCGAGAAGATCAGATTGCGGATTAAAGAAACCTAGGATAGACAGAAGAGTTATGCCGATCAAGGGAGGAAAGACTTGAAATTACAGACAGGAGAAAAAGTATTTTTGAAAGTAGCACCTATGAAGGGTACTATTCGTTTGGGCGAGAGGGAAATAGGCCTCGTTTCATCGGACCATTTGAAATACTAGAGAAAGTGGGTAATGTGGCCTATCGTTTGGCGTTGCCACTCGAGCTCTCGGCTGTACACAATGTCTTTCACATTTCTTTATTGAGGAAGTACGTTCACGATCCCAGTCATGTAGTGAACTTTCAGTTGATTTCGATTCAGAAGAAACTGTCTTATGAGGAAGAACCTATGTGCATTATTGATAGAAAAGTCCAACTCTTAAGAAATAAAAAAATTTCATTCGTCAAAGTCCAGTGGGGTAGACATGGTAGCGACGAGGCTACTTGGGAAAAAGAGAATGAGATTCTGGCTAAGTATCCAGATATTCTAGATCAAGTAAATTTAAATTTCGAGGACGAAATTATTTTAAGGATGTACGTTGTAGCAACCGAGAAATTTTAAATAATATGAAATTGTTTTCTCGAAAAATGTGTCACTAAGTTTTAACTCAAATTTTATTTTAAAATAAAAGCGTGTTTGTCGCTAAGTTTTAACTCCAATTTTATTTTAAAATAAAAACATGTTCATCTAACCATTATTAAACAAATTTAAATTTATTCCAAATCAAGCCCAAATCTCAAATATTTTAAAATATCAAATTCCTTATTAATTTTAAAATACAAATTGTAATAATTTCGAGTCCAATTTAATTATTCCAATATTTTATTATTTTGGGTCCAAAATTTGTTGTCCCAAATTTTGATCATTTTAAGCTCAATCAAATTAAGTCCAACTGGAAATTTTTATGCAGCGCAAAAATTTGGCCCACTTAAAACCTAGAAATTTATGCCCTCACATTAGTGTTAAAATCACTCTCAATCCTCAACCCCTCACACCTCATGCAGCCAACAACCAATTCTGGGAAACACTTTCTTCTACCTTCATCACACAACCTTCACGCAGAAACAACGTCATCACCCACATCAAACCTACTGTAAACCACTATCAAACCACCACCTCAATCCCACAATTGCTCAATCTGTAGAATTTTAAAACCCTCACTACCAAGACCTCAGCCACTATTGAAACCATTGAGCAGCACCACAGCCCACCACCTCGATCGCCCAAATTGAACCCAATCATACTTCTACAACCCCCCACCTCTAGCACTACCAACCAAACCATAGCAACCGCCGCCTGGACCACCACTGTCCACCTCACTTTTCCCCCAACAAATTTCAAATCCAAAGCCTTAATCACTTCAACCTCTACCAAACCATCGAACCATCACACACAACACAGTCGAACCACCACCAGCCACCACACGAAACCGCCTCTACCCAACTCCAATCCCAAATCAAAACAATAACCAAAACCCAGAATAAGCCAAGCCCACGACTTACCTCGGCAGCTGCCCTGTTCGCCGCTAATATCGCTGGAAATCACAACGATTTCAAGCCTCAACTTGGCCTTGTTTTTCACACACAAACGCACCCAGAGCCCAATGCACCCCTACACCGACACCACTGCTGTGTGGTGGCGCTACCGCCAGCAACTTGACGCCGCGATCTAAAATCGAAGAAGGGGAGGAGCCCCTTCTCCCCCCCCCCCCCCGGTCGCAGAGTCTCCCTCTCTCGCAACTCTCTTATAACTTTGGGGAGAGAGAGAGAGAGAGATGAGATATGTATATGTTATTTTTTTTAGTTTTGAAAATTTACATTCTAGCCCCAAGTTTTTAAAGTAATTAATTTCAATCCCTCAAGTTTTAAAATAGTTTAAAACAATCCCTTCAATTTTAAAGTCACATATCGCAGCCCCTATTTTTAAATTGAGTTATTTCAATCTCTGATTTTAAAATATTTTATTCAACCCCTCCAGATTTGAAATGTTTCTAATTAGCCCCATTAATTTCAAAAAGTATATTTTAGTCCCTAAACTTTAAATTTCAGTTATAATAAATCTTCAATTGAGTCCCTAAATTTTACTTTATCATTTTAAAACCTTAAAATTTTGAATTTGTTAATTCAAGGCTTATTTCCTATTTTTGGCTAGACGACACATGCGAACGGTTAAGATATTGAGATTTCTTCCCGCTCCACTTTTTACGTGATTCGAGATAAATTAAGGTATACTCGCCCCCACTAATTGATTTATATTATAATTGTATGTGTTATGTGAATTTATGTGATTTATATGCTTTATTGCATGAGACAAGAATAGAAAATTTCTTATGAGATAAGAAGAGAAATTATGTTATGCATGTCATAACTTATATACTTTATTTGTATAAGACAAGACATGAATATATTCATATTGCACACACTACGTGATGCTTATGACTAAGAAGAAAATGTCACTATATTATTTGCATAATTACTTGTTCAATTATCTTGTAAATTAATTATTGGCGATGAGTCTACTGGGTATTTCTTTTGAAATACTCACTCCATTTTTAACAACATTTGCAGAGTTCGGAGGCGGTGGCGAATGAGGGCAATTATAGCAAACATTTATTTTAAGTTTTTTTGAAAGACAAAATTATTGGAACTTGTAAGTTCTATTTGTTGAGATTTTAAATTTTATAGAATGTTTATCAAGTGAATTTTTTTTAAATTGAGATACCGTTGCAAATTTTCTAAATGAATGTGATGTTTAAAATTTAGTTTATTTTCGCAATATTTTGTTAAATAATTAGTTTTAAAGAGACGAAGTGGTGACCCGGGTTTTACGGAACTCGGGGCGTCACACAAGTCATTTGACATGTGGATTGTTTCAAGCACTTTAACTTTATTAAAGTCTTATCCTTATGACGTAAGTGCTAGGTTTGCAAAACAGTTGGTTGAGTTTGTTATACTCTTAATGGAATTCAGTATGTATTAAAAGTTTCTTTAAAAGTAACAAAGACATTGTAATAATCTCACCTATATAAACTTGGAAGAGGTGTCGCTTCAAGGAAAATTAAAGTTACTTTCTAAAAAGTTTATGAATTTGGATGAGCGCAAGATATTTATCGCGCCATAGTAAATTTTTGTAGAACATGCTGAGCTAGAATGTTCAAGTGTGCGATGTCGTCGAAATTTCACAAGATATTACGGGTTCAAACCCAAGAATACCCGAGATTTCGATAATAGTTTACAATGTTTACACTAACATAAGGTTCCAATCGAAAGATACCTTATTTTATGTGTAACGTCGCTTTAAAAATATGAGTTGCCTTATATATATTTGAACAATTGGGCATTGTTGTATATTGTTCATATACACACACACACACACACACACACAAACAATAATAAAAAGAAAGGATTTAAAAAAAAAAATTTGAAAAATGGTAAAAAAAGAAATGGCCTAAGCGACCATCAAGCCAAAAGGTACAATACTGCATTCCTGTGTCACACCCATGTAGTGGGTGTTTGGCTTCAACTAGGTGGCTACCTGAATTAAGTTTGGGTGATCACCCATGCAAAAAAATTTCACTAGCCATTGGCTAGTGCAGATTTTGAAATATTGGTGTATTTTTACTAAAGTTGTGTTATTTCTTGATGTTTTTAAAATCATTTCATGGTCTCTCATGGATAACTATAAAAATATGTTATATTTCATATATTAAACACAATCCTAACAACAAAATTCCTGAGAGACTATCCATATCTAATCCCAAAAAATCATATTTTCAAAGTTTTTATTGTTCTTATTTCCGAATGGTTGTGCAATCCAGTTTGAGACTTGTAACTCCACCAAAGCTATTTGCTAGAAGCTCCTTAAGCATAACATTCAAGGAGAGGCACAAATAACGCTTTTAGGACAGTGTTCTACATGGTACAAGTCAGGTTCTTCCATTGTACTTTAAAGTGCACGTGCATTTCTCACGACAATTTAAACTCTGATACCAACTTGTGACGTACAAAACAAGTCACGGAAATAATTTTTTTCCTTTTCACAAGCTAGTAACGATATTAATATTAAAGCATTTCTAATTAATATAAAAGATCTTGATTTTAAAATATTTTAGATAAATGGTATCCATAATAACATACCGAATTTGGAAGTTCAAATACAATAAACCATATTCGGTGTATCCACAGCTCACAGGTCATCACATAGTACAACACTATCCTTCTCGTCATCTGAAGATGCGGCTAACCCTCTTTATTTCTATGGCTCCGTTCGGATACTAAATTAATTTGTAAGGATTGCTCAAATTTAATTTACACAATTTCTCAAACCACTTTTTAACCATACACATATTCTCTCTCCAATTTTTAACCGCACATCTTACCTAGAAAAAAACAAATAAATCAACAAAATAATTCTAATTCCATTTATAAGGCCGCCGAACAAGGCTTATGTTTAACTTGAAAGGTTAGAGTCCATGGGACGAGCATATGTGTGTCCAGTGAGTATAATATGGTGCACGTGTGTTATTGCACATAGATAAGTCAATCTCATATATTCAAGGTTAAAGCATATACATGTATACATGTGTTATTGCATATTAGACAAGTTAACATCATATATTCAAGTGAAGTCAACTCATATATTCAAGATGTAAATGCATGTTTTGCATATATTCCAGTCAAGTCAAACTCATATATCTAAGACTAGTACAAATGCATGTATTTTCAAGAAAACTTGACTTTTAATGGGGCACATTTTACAATCAACTACTATCCTAAGCGCGCATGTAACAAGTAAGGAACGTAATCCCAGATAACGTGTAGAGAATTTAATTCCCGGTAACAATCAAGGATATTAATCCTCGATAACAACCGTAACCACATTGTGATCCAGTTACTGAATTCCATGGCACGAATGTCAAGACAAACATCATAGGCGTATTAACAAGCGGGATAGTGTATAATTGTAATATCATACAAGAAAATCATTTACATGTCATGCATACGAAAAAGTATGAAAATCATTTTAATGCAATGAAATAACTTTAAACATGCCACGGAATAGCATTCAATATCACATAATCAAGTACCAGCGTTACATGACATAAATAACTGCAAATGTTATTCAAAAATATCCATATATTCAAATGAAAAATACGAGGAACAAAGGTTATATAATAACAAATTATATTTATTAGGGTTTTAGCACGTATCATGCATTGGTTTGATACATGCTTAATATATCAATACCTAAAAGAAAACGAAAACTTTTTAGGATTTCAATGTATTGATACACAAGATTAATCTTTTACAAGTAGATGACATGTCAAGAACATTTAACGTCAGGTTATTTTTAGTACAAGTTAATGAATTTAAAATCACATGAACAAGGACAATGATTATTCAAGGTATCCAAATAATACTAGTTTAGCGATGGTAAACTTTGCTAGTCATTTCAATTAAACAAGTGGATAAATAAATGTTAATGCCAAAATAATGTTAACGATGATAACTTTGATCATCTCTTTATGTTAAACAAGTGAATAAATGTTAGTGTCAAGATAATGTCAGCGATGATACAATAACAACTTCGAATTTTAAGATTTTGGAGGAAAAGAAACTATTATTTCTCACGGTTTTGCTTGGCTAATTTCAGTGTGATATTTTATCTCAGACTCATAACTATTTATAGGGGAGATTGAATGCACAAAGTTGAAGTAAGGTATTGGCCGCATGGAACTAAAGCTCTTACTTTAAGATTAAGAAATGACTGGACGTTTATCTTCAAGAGTAGGAGGTGGAAGGCTTATCCCATGTAAGTAGGAGGTGTTAAGTATGCAGGCATGAGCGGTAGAACATAGATAGGTGACTAATAAGGACTACAAGTGCAGTCCTGTCCTTCAAGTGCCACCTCGTGCTTAGAAAGTTAGGAAATTCAGTTTTCAAGTGTCATGTTTGAGCTAAGATCCGAGGTATCAAATGAAGTCGAAATCTTGAATTCTTGATATCATTTCAAATTACTCATGGAGTACTTTCTCTTACATTTTACGATGCAAGAAATGGATAACCGAGGAAGATGTTATGACCTACCGAAGTAGGCCACTCAAAAATATTTTTATTTACCGTTCGGTAAAGTACCAATTTTAAAAATTCACCGAGGACAATCCATTGATCGAAGTGAAAAATTGCTTTTATATTCTTGAAGATCGTTCCGAGAACTAGTCCATACATATATCACATGTATTAAAAGAATGTCGGAACGGATCGAAAATGTCTCCGTATTCGTGCTTAGGCGTGTCAAAACGGCTCGTCGGCTCGGGTAGCTCGGGCTCGGCTCTTTAAAAGCTCGGGCTAAGCTCGGCTCGAGGCTCGTAGGATCAAGCCGAAGCTCGGGCAGAGCCCAAAAATACTCACTGGGCTCGAGCCGGGGCCGGCCCGTGTCTTCAGCAGCAGTGCTGCCTGCAAATTTGCAGGCAGCTGCTGCTAAACCAGCAGCTGCCTGCCTGCCTGCAACACGAATTGGTACATTTTTTAACTGATTTTTTATCTGATTTTTGATCTGAGGACTTGGAGCAATATTTAGGATAGAAGAAATTGTAAGTTTTTAAAAATCATTTTGTGTAATTTAAATTATTATATTTTTAAAAAAATTGTACATGAAATTTTTTATTCGTGTACAATTTTTAACTCCGCCTATGTTGATCATAGCCGGTCCCAAGCCCGGAAAAAGGAGGAGGGTTGTAACTTGTAACCTTTATTGAATATATATAAAACTAGTAATTTAATTTTAGTATAGATAGACTCATAGACATAGACTTTGCGAAATCTATGTTTACATTTTTATTAAATCTTATCTTATGTTTGATATTTTAACTACATTTATTGTGTATAATTCATTTAAGTAATTACAAGTACAATACATATTCATTCGCCGTAAAAAAAAAAAAAAAAAAAAAAAAAAAAAAAAAAAAACGGGCCGGCCCTGCCCGGCTCGATGAAGCTCGAGCCGAAAGCTCGAACCGAGCCTCAATTTTTTGGCCGAGCTTTGGCTCAGCTCGGCTCGGGCCAAAAAAAGCTCGGTCCTAAAAAGCTCGAGCCTTGATATTCGGCTCGAGGCTCGACTCGGCTCGGCTCGTTGACATACCTATTCGTGCTTCTACTGATCCAAATTGAGGGGACAGTATTTCATGGAAAAGAGTCCATGCACAGATTTATGTTGTGAGACTTGAGCCTTGTGCCAAGTGTATATATATGTAGCGCCTCGAATTCTAAATATCCGGTTCACCACGTCATTGTCTAATCTAACTTTTAAAATAATATTTTAGCGGAAGAAATAACTGAAGTTCATTTTTGGCAACATTAAATAAACTGTAATGGTCGATAAAATCTAAAACTTTTATGAAACAATTCGAAATAATAAATTGAGCCATTAATATTGTAAAACAATTGACAATGTCATAATTTCTCAAATAATTGAAATTCTCAAATTATCCAATGTTTGAAAATACGGATCGATAAAATAAGATTTTCAACCATTTAACGACTATTGCCACAATCATCCATCACTTGCCACCCTCTCCGAAATCTGCAAATGTTGTTAAAATAGACATGAGCATTTCATAGAAATACTCAGTAGACTCATCGCCAATTAATTAATCTACAATATAATTGAACACATAAATGCAGGCTCTTTAAAAATCATAGGGTGTGGGTTGCTCTTCTCGTGTATTAAAGCACATGGCTTCTCCTTGAAAAATCATAGGCTCTTTAGAAATCATAGGGTGTGGGTTGCTCTTCTCGTGCATTGCAGCACATGGCTTCTCTTTGAAAATCATAGGCTCTTTAAAATCATAGGGTATGGGTTGCTCTTTCTTCTCGTGCACATAAGGCACATAAGTTATGCATAACATCATCATTTATCTTGCAAGACATTCTCTTCTTTATTTTCTCATGTATAAAAGCATATAAGTTATGACAAGCATAACAACATAAATATTTCATAAGAAATATATTATCATTTCAACATAAATATTTCCGAAGAAATACATTCTCGTCTCTTTTCATAAAAATGACTTTCACATAAGTCACATAACATACACATTCACATGTAATCATAATTTAAATCAATTAATAGGGGCGAGTCTACCTTAAACTTAACGAGTGGGGTTGAGCGAGAATGACTTCAATCTTTCAAATCTCCGTACGCCTCGTCTAGCCAATTAGAATATTAAATCGAATTAGTCTTTAGAAATTTGTAGTTTAAAAATGATAAATTACAATTTTGGGACTGAAATTGATGATTTGAAAGTTTAGGGACTAAAATGAATACTTTGAAAGTTGAGGAACTAAAATGAATAGTTTGAAAGTTGAGGGACTAAAATAAATACTTTGAAAGTTGAGGGACTAAAATGAATAATTTCAAAACTTGTGGTTGAAGCTCAAAATAGATAATAAATTTTGGGGATCAAAATAATCGATTTTAAAAATGAAGGGGCTGATTAAAATCATTTAAAAACATAAGGGGCTGGAATGATAGGTTTTAAAACTAGAAGGGCTGAAATAAACAACTTTAAAAAGCTGGGGACTAAAGTGCAATTTTTGAAAATCAAAATATTAACAAATCACTCTCTCCTCTCCATTTCGTCAAAATCAGAGAAGAGGGAGAGGGAAGAGCGAGGTGCAGCAAGGGGTTGAGGAAAAAATCCGGTGGGGTCGTTCTGCCGGCGTTAAACGCCGGCGAAACCTCGGCGGTATCACCATCGTCGCGTGGCGGTGACCAAGAGGGAGAGATGGTAGTAAAAAGGGCGAAGTTTGGTGTTACTGTGAGTGCGAAACAGAGTTCAAGGAGGTGATTTTACGATGGCGAGTCCGGCGGAGGTCAAGTTAAGTCATTGAGCTTGGTTTATTCAGGGTTTTTGGTTTTTATTTTGGTGATTTTGGGTTGATTTGGTGGGGATTGGAGTTGGGCTGGCCGTGCTTTGTTGCGGTTTTGGAATGGTTGAGTATTGAGGTTCGGTTGTGGATTCAAATGGTGAGGTGGTAGTGGCTGCGGTGGTGATTTGGCCGTGATGTGTTAGCGGCGGTTGGTGGTCCGGGCGACGGCGAAAGGAGACACTGGGCTGCTAGAGGTTATGGGTTGAGTATTGTGACAGTGGTTGTTGGTTTGGGCGTGGTGATGATGATGATGGTTTGTGATTCTGGATGTCGTGGCGTTGTGGTGTTCCGATGGTGGATTGATGATGATGGCTATGGTGGAAGGCAGTAGGCAATAGTGGTGGTTCTTGGCCGTGAATAGTGGTGCTGCAGGTGGGTGTGGTCTGCGGAGATGGTGGTGTTGGGGGCAGTGATGATTGAGTTGGTGATGATGGAGGTTGGTGGCGTGATGATTGAGTTGGTGATGATGGAGGTTGGTGGCGTGATGGAGGTGGTGGTGATGATGATGGTGATGGTGAACGGTGGTTGTCCTTACTGTGAGGAGGCCGAACCTGGGGGGTGGTTGCTGAGGGTAGGTTGATTGCTAAAAATGGTGGTGTAAAAATGGAGTGGGTTGGTGTATATAATAAGGATTTGATAGGTAGGGGATTGATGTGATAGGTGGAGGTTGGTAGTGTAAAGGGGAATGATCTAGTGCCCATCATGGGCGCTAGTTATAAAACACATCCGTCACATGGCGGATGGGGTTGGATAATGGTGGGCGGACCCCACTGCCCACCCATCATAGGGGTGTGGGGTGTGGGTTTCCAATGGGTTTTAGATCAATCCCCGTAGTGTAAAAGTCTTAAAAAGCAATGCACGTAATTCGAGAAAAATCGTACGCGAATTGAACTGGGTCGGAAGAACGAAACTGATAAAATGAGATTAACGAAATTTGGAATTTAAAACGATTTTAAGAATAACAATTTAAATAAATAAATAAAATAATAAAATTTGGAAATTCGAAATTTAATTTAAAATCGGATGAACTTGATATTTCTCGACTTTGCTAGACGAACGCGTCGTGAAGTTAACTTAAAAATGGACGAGATCGTAATGGCACGATTTTTAAAACTTTGAAATAATTATTAAATTGCGTAAAAATTCTCGATCGCAACAATATATCTCAAGAAACAATGGAATTGATCTAAAATCCACAAGTGGATTTGTTATCAAACCCACTTGTGGGCCATACTTCCCTATGGGTAGGTGGGTGGGCAGTGGGGCCCATCCACCATATCCAATACCCACTCGACACTTGTCAAGTGGGTGTCATATCTAGTGCCCATATGGGCACTAGATCACCCCTGCAAGAAACAAAGCTTTGACGTGAGAATATGGAGAGGCAGAAATGAAATGGCACAGCTGCATTGCCTCAATCGGCACAACAAAGAATACAGCCAATATAGTGGACGGGATGATGCGTTACCTGTTAGCATGCATGTTGTGATTATATTTTGTTAATTATCCTCTTCAATGCAGCAATTGTTGAGAAATTGGACTACTAAGAATTTTCAACACAAGTAGCAACACTAAATATTTCCTCCAAAGTGTAATTAAAATAAGAAATCAATAACTCAAACAAATCAATCCACAAGCAATAGAATATCGAAATACTAAAATTACAATGCGATAACAACAATAATTATTTAACGTTGTAAAACCCTCCACTGAGAAGGAAAAATCGACGGGACAAACCGACAATTTCACTATTACCAAATAATAGGAATACAATATTTATTCTCTAGATTTTTGCTCTAAATCAAGAGATAACGCATTACACATCTTCAAGATACAATCTTGACAATCACAATATACATCATCTAATAAAATAGATGGAACCCAACAACAATGAAAATAATGGAGAATAATAGTACCTAAATCATTCTAAGATAAAACTTAGAACAACCCAATTTTTGAAGAAGAAGAAGACTTCAATAATCAACACTTTCTTCTATAAAAATAATACTAGAAAATGACACATTTTCTCTCCAAGATGTATATACGTGTGTATAAGAAAAATGGGCAGAGGACTCCAGCTCCAATTTTTATTCCCAGCTACTATGCGTGAAAATGAAAGTCCCAATAAGAAGAGAAAAAGGTATCTGCCTTTTTCATCATGTTAGACTTAAGTTAATAGAAATTGCAACATTGGTCCTCCAAGCTTCAATTCATAATTAAATGTAAGACCCAATTAATTAATTAAATGGGGTGGACTTTAAACCTTAATTAAAGATGTTTAAGCTCAACAATCTCCCCCTCCCGCCCATGATGGAGGTACACCCAAAACTCCAATCACTTGGAATCCATTCCGGCCTGCTCGGCACAAAATTCAAGCTTCTGCCTGACAATAACCTTAGTCAACATGTCAGCAATATTCTTATCAGTGTGAATCTTTTCCAACTGCATTAATTTCTCGTCAATCGCTCCATGTATCCAATGACACCTCACATCAATGTGTTTTGTTCGCTCCCCAAGTACACGGGTCGCTCAAGTAATATAATGGACGTGAGTCCATGTATCGATCCCATGAGAATTTTTGTAAATTGTATTTTAGATTACAAATCCTTAACCAGAATTAGAAAATTGATTGAGTTGGGATTTTTGATTTTAAACTTAACTAAAAAGAATGAGAAAATTTTTATTTGTAAAAACTATAAAATGAATATGCTAGAATTGAGAATCCACATTAATTCCATCAAATATGCCTTACTCTAATTGTCTAACGATAATTCACGGGATTTTGAAAATTTATATTCCTAATGTTGTTAAAACTCCCTTTCGGACAACAATTAACACCTATTCCTACTCACGACCCAACTATATTTCTATGTTGAATACGAATGTGTAGGAAAGCATTAAAGAATTTTGAATACTATTGTAGATAACACAAAGCATAGGGGTATATTTTTATCCCCTATCAGACTTTGTGGCAATTGAAGCTAGTCTAATGAATTCCTAATTTTTCGAACTTAAGAAAACATAACATAAAATCATACAATTAGTGATCAAGTAATTGCATAATAAGAAAAGCACACATCAATTGCTCAGACTATGAATTAACTAAATTAAACACAAAGTAACACATAAAATCCAGAATTTAATGCTTCATCAAAATTCTAACATTTAAAACCCTAGCCTAGATACATAATCACAAGAATAATAGATAGATGTCACACTATTCATCACTTGATCTTTGGTCTTCAATTGTGTTCTTGGCGTGGCATGGATCCCTCGGCACTTTGACAGCATTTTCACATGAATTGAGCAAGTTGGGAACCCCTAATTTCGTGTCTTATGCCATGTATTTATAGGTTCTCCCAAAGCCTAGGTCAAAAATAAGAGAAATTCGCTGAAATTCGCACAAAATGCCCAGTTGTGGCCCAAAATATAACCATACGATCGCATGGTACAAATCCATGCGATCGCTCAGGCTTCCGAAAAACCATTCTGACCATTTTTTAACAGGTCATGCGATCGCGCCATTATAATTCCATGTGATCGCATGGTTATCAGCTAGAGTGCAATTTACATCTTTTGAAGTGCTTTAAGTTGGTCCTCATGATTTTATTGCTCATCGGGTCCTTCAACTTCTAATTGTTGCAATTTGACCCCTAAACTTCTAATTTCTTCCAAATTTGATTTTTTCTTTATAATTTTCTTCCAATTGGAACCTATCTACTCATCAATTCTTGATTTGCATACTTTGATACTTTTATCATCCAATTGATTGATTTTGACTTCAATTCCATTGTTTTCTCGACTTTGGAGTTTTTCCTGAAATACGAACAAATACTAACTAAATAAATAGAAAATATTTTAAACAAACACATAAAATCCTACTTTTATGATAGAAATAAGTGTATAAAATGCACTCATGTTTAGTACGAGAATGTAAAGTAGAATTCTTACTCAGCACAAGAGCACTTTGACTATCACAATAAATGACGTACTCACCTTGCTTCACATTAAGCTCCTCAATAAACTTATTCATACATACCATCTCTTTACCTGCTTCAGTAACTGCAATGTACTCAACCTCAATTGTAGACAAAGCCACCCATTTTTGAAATCTTGACTGCCAAGAAATAGCTCCCCCTGTAAAAGTAAACAAGTACCCAAATGTAGACTTTCTGTTGTCAAGATCTCCTGCTATATGTGCATCTGTATACGTTGTCAAAACTGGTTGAGCTCCCCCAAAGCCCAAACACAAAGTAGAAGTTCCCCTGAGATATCGAATAATCCATTTTACTGCTTCTCAATGTTCTTTACCCAGATTAGACAAAAATCTACTTACCACACCAACTGCATGTGCAATGTCTAGATGAGTACATACCATGGCATACATCAAACTACCAACTGCTGAATAATAAAGTACTGCTTCCATCTTCTTCTTCTCTTTACTCGTTGAAGGACAAGATCTTTTGGTAAGTTGGAAATGAACCCCAAGAGGTTAACTGATTTAGCTTATTTCATACTGAACCTTTCAAGTACACATTCAATATGCTTTTCTTGTGATAACCACAACCTCTTAGATTTTTTGTCTCAAACAATCTCCATGCCCAATATCTATTTAGCTGGCCTCAAATCTTTCATATCAAATGACATATGTAAGACTTCTTTCAATTTCTTAATCAATCCCACATCTTGGCCACCTACGAGCATATCATCAACATAAGAAATAAAATAACAAACTTCTCACCTGGAAAAGATATGATATAAACACAAGAATCTGCAGTTGTCCTTGTGTATTCCTGACTTGCCATAAAAGCATCAAACTCTTTATACCACTGTCTTAGTGCTTGCTTGAGCCCATACAAACTATTCTTCAATTTACATACAAGGTGTTCTTTCTCATTTAATTCAAAACCTTCTGGTTGAAACATATAAATCTCTTCCTCCAAGTCACCATGTAGGAAGACAGTCTTCACATCAAATTGCTCCATTTCTAGGTCTAAACTGACTGTTAATCCTAAAACAACTCTAATGGATGTCATTTTCATAATAGGAGAAAATATCTCATCAAAATCAACATCATATTTCTGCCCAAAGCCTTTAACAACCAAACGAGCCTTGTACTTCATCAAATCGCTATTGTCATCCCGTTTGATTTTATACACCCATTTATTTCTCGATGATTTTCTGCCCTCAGGAAGATTCACCAAATCATAATTATCATTCTTCTTCAAATAATTCATCTATTCTATCATTGCTTTCATCCACTGGATTTTATCTATGTTAGCATGTACCTCAATAAAACTTTCTAGCTCCCCATCAATAGTAAGCAAAATTAGTCAGAGGTAGGATACGTAGTAGATGGCCTATGATCTCTAGTAGACCTTCTTGACATGTGCTTCTTCATCTTCTTCTGTAGCGGGTATTTGCTCCCCCTCATTAGCATTTTCATCAGATAGTATACCATCATGAACAATGCTACCAAAATTCTCTTTAGTAGGAGCTAAATTCTCTTCAACAATAGGCTGTGAAGTTGAAGTGCTAGTAGATGCGAGATCAGGAACAATTGTAGTCACTCTAGGATACTCCAATATATCCAAATCTTCAATGGTTTGGTCTTCATGAAAGACCACATCTCTGCTTCTCACAATCTTCTTTTTCTCTAGATCTCAAAATTTGTACCCAAACTATTCATCACTATAACTAAGAAATATACAAGGAGTGGCTCTGTCATCAAGCTCTGATCTTTGTTCCTTAGGCACGTGCACAAAAGCTTTGCACCCAAATACCTTCAGATGAGAGTAGGAAACATCTTTGCCTGTCCAAACTCTTTCTGGAATATCAAAGTCCAAAGCAACATATGGAGATCTATTGATCAAATAGAAAGCAATCTAAATTGCTTCACCCCTAAGAGATTCTGGGTAGTTTGGCTATCTTTAACATGCATATGACTCTATCAAGAATGGTATGGTTAATTCTTTATACCACACCATTATGTTGAGGAGTACTTGCTTCCCTGTTTCTCATTCTACCGTGGTATGAAACTGTTGAAATCTCTGAAATGCCTGATCTTTAGATTTCAACATATAAACTCAAAGCTTCCTGGAAGCATCATCAACAAAGGTAAGGAAAATACTTATTTCCACCCAAAGAAGCTACATCAGTAAGAGAGCACACATAAAAATGCACAAATTCTAAAATATCATGTTTTCTTTTAAATGAACCACTAAAAGAAACTCTGTGCTATTTACCATATAAACAATGATTACGTTGGTTTAGAGACATACCTTTGGCTAAGGAAATAGATGTCTTCTTAGCCAGAACCTGCAAACCCCCTTTACTCATGTAACCAAGCCTCTTTTGCCATAAATCAGGAGAAGTATCTTCAACTACGTTCACCTCATTTTTACAAGCTTTTGCACACATCTTGTAAAGTGTACAACAGGCTTTTCCTTTGGCGACAATCAAAGTGCCCTTTGAGAATTTCCAATTCAAATCACCAAGTTTTTTATAATAACCTTGTCTGTCAAGAGCCATAACTGAAATTAGATTGAGGAGCATATCAACAATATGCCTCATATCATTCAGTATCAAAGAGTAGCCAAGTTCTGTTTGCAAGTAAATATCACCAATCCTAACAATTTTGGATTGGCTAGTATTTTCCATCGTTGAAATACCAAAATCACTAGCTATGTAATTTGCAAACAAGTTCACGTTCAAACAAACATGGTAGGAAGAACCACTATCAACAATCCACTCAGTACTAGGATCACCCACGTATAGGAAATGACCATCTACACAAGAAAGTACTTCTTCACTGATGGACATAATAGTTGTAGTGTTCTTTTCGTCTTTCTTCTTCTGATTGTTTCCTTTCCTTTGCTCTCTCAACCAAATCCTACAATTTCTTTTAATGTGGCCCACATTATCACAATGATAACATGCTGACTTTTTGTCTTTTGATTATGACCGACCTCTTGACTTGCTGCGACCTTTCTGCCATCTATTCTGATTTCTTCTCGTCCTCTACAATAAAAACATGTGCATGATTTGACCCTGCATGTACATCTGAGAACTTTCTTCTTGATTCCTCATTCTGCATACTATCTTTCATAGACTCCATAGTCTAAACACCATTGAAAGCAGAATTACTGATAGTCACAACAAAGGTCTCTCAACTGTCTGGCAAAGAACTCAAAAACAACAAAATCTGCAATTCATCTTCTAGTTTCATACCCATAGTAGACAACTGATTTACAATATTCCAAAAATTGTTCAAGTGCTATGTCACACCTATTCCTTCTCTGTATTTCATGTTGATCAAGTCTCTAATTAGAAAAGACTTTTTGGATGCAGTCTTCTTTTCAAACATAGACTCTAATTTCGACTATAATTTCTGTGCGTCGGTCTCCTATGCAACATGATGAAACACATTGGTATCCACCCACTGTCTTATATTTCCAATAGTCTTTCTATTTTGTTTAGTCTAATCCTTTTCTGACGTATCATTTGGTTTAGTTGTGTCACCTTCAATAGGGTCATGTAAATCCTTACAATAAAGGATATCCTCCATCCTAGGCTTTCAAGTCACCTAATTATGATTAGTGAGTCTAACCATAGCACAACTAACCGGATCCTCCATTTCAATCCACACAATCCAACATAATCTCTAATACTACTGTTGGGAAATTTGACTACTAAGAATTGTCAACGCAAGTAGCAACATTAAATATTTTCCCCCGAACTCCGTGTGATTACAATAGGAAATCAACAATCCAAACAAGTCAATCAACAAATAATAGAATATCGAAATACTAAAATGACAATGCGATAACAACAATAATTATTTAACATCGTAATACCTCCCAGTGATAAGGAAAAATCAACAGAACAAACCGACAATTCCACTATTACCAAATAATAGGAATACAATATTTCTTCTCTAGATTTTTATCCTAAATCAAGAGGTAACACATTACACACTTTCAAGATACAATCTTGACAACTACAATATTCATTATCTAATACAATAAATGAAACCCAACAATAACAATAATAATAATGAAGAATAAATAGTACCTAATTTTTTAAGAAAAAAAATATTTCAATAATCAACACTTTCTTCCTCAAAAATATTACTAGAAAATGGCTCATTTTCTCTCCGAGATGTATATGCGTGTGTGTAAGAAAATGAAAGTCCCAGTAAGAAGAGAAAAAGGTCTCTCCATTTTCATTAGGTTAGACTTGAGTTAATAGAAATTGCAACATTGGTCCTCCAAGCTTCAATTCATAATTAAATATAAGACCCAATTAACTAATTAAATGGGCTGGACTTTGGGACGTTTAAGCCCAACAGCAATAGGATTTGATAGGTAAAAATCGAATCCAAATCTAAATTCTAAACATGTCATGATTGTACTTTGTTAATTATGCTCGTCAACCCAGCAATAGGATTTGGTTGAAAAAAATCGAATCCAAATCTAAATTACAAGCCTGAAATGGAAAAAGGGCATATGCATGACTTGATTTGATTAGAATAGATTCAATATTAGCCTCATTTGTTGGTCGGCAGTTGATAATTCATAGTCAAGTTGAGCAGACTGGATTACAATCCCTTCAGATTCCAGATCTGTCGTACTTCATACTTTTATTCTCTTCAATAAAAAGACAAAATCACATTTTGTTGTAATATTGATTAAAATAAGGAAAATATGTACATCACTATTTACATTATCTTTACAAATTAATGATGTATTAAAAGAATAATTCTAGGGAGACATTTTTAAGTGACTTTTTTAAGTGACATTGTGACGTGAAGTACATACATTGGGTGGTGAAAAAGTAAGTGGTTGGGTAGTTATTTACACCATCCAATGCATATTTGACATGTCACAATATCACTTAAAAATGATAATTTAAAATGTCTCCCTAGAATTATTCGCATTAAATAAAAAAGGTGATTCTTTTTCTTTTTATGAGATTTTAACTCAATCAAATCTCGCTACATCATCTGAGGGTAAATAAATCTTTGAGTTGTGATGTACATCTATCACAACTGAATAAATAAATATATAAGATATATAAAGTATAACAAATGTGTTAAACTTATCAAACAAATCATGATGTACATTAGAGTTTGAAAATAACTTTACTACAAGTACAAATAACACTGTGTTCGGTATCTCAATTAAACCAAAGTTTAAACTACAAATTAAATTACGCAATTTTTCAAATCACTTTTTAATCACACATATTTTCTCTCTCCAATTTTTAACCATATATTTTACCTCGAAAACAACAAAAAAATTTCTCATTCCTTTTTAAACAGCCGCCAAACACACTGTAAGAATACAAATAGCCTTACAAATATAGCAGATGACACAAATCTATTAACTTAAGCATCATATCACTTACAAAATCAACAATCATTAAATGACAAGATCACTTTTTATAAGACTACTTGTACAAGCAGCAACTTTCGTTGGAAAATGGTAAGATTTTCAAATTTGTGATATTTTAAACTTAATTCTCTTCATTAAACTAAAGATGCCACTATAAACATAGATATAGAGCATGTAGAGTTGTTATCGTGTCAATGTGGACAAAAGTTATGTTACACTTATAAGTAGGCAAGAGGTGTCAAGACGGATGGTCCGATCAGATCCGTGAAAATCGGCCCGAATTGATCCGGGACCGCGGGCCGACCCGTGACCCGTGCGGACGGTTCACGGGTCAAGAAGTTGTGAACCGCGAGTTTTGCGGGTCAAACCTTTGTGGGCCGCGGTTAACCCGCTGGCCCGTAAAAAAAATAAAAATAAAAATAAAAATAAATTGTTTTATTAAATATGATAATATTGAAAATCTCTCTTCTTCTAGAAACTCGAATACAACTTTTAAAGTAAAATCTTATTTTTTTCTCCCTAATAGCTAAAAAAGTAACGTTTTTTGATAATAGTAATTAAAAATACATTTATCACTTAATTGTTATTTGTTTATGTTTTATTTAAATTTGAAAATTTAGAAGTAATTCATATAACATAAACTACAATTTTAAATTCTATGTAAATATTTTATGGTATAAATATGAATTTATCATTTTAATCATTTTGTATTTAGAAATTTGACAAAAAATTTGTTATAAATATGAAAAAATCTATATTTTTATTTATACGAGCCAAATCAGAATAAACTGCGACCCGTATGGGCTCGACCAGGATGGGCCAGCGAGCGGCCCTGGGTTGTAATTCAAAATTTGCGGGCTGACCCGTAACCGGCTCGTAACTCGTAGCGGGCAGGCTTTTTTTCAAGCGGGCCGTACCGGGCTTTTTATTGGCGGGCCGACCCGACCCGAACCACCCGGATTGACACCTCTAAAGTAGGCGTTGGACGTTGGTTTTCACCCCCCCATGTGATGAAATGTGTTCTATTAATGTCAATAAGTGGACAACATAACTCATATCTATTATGGATAGGAAAACATTTTCGATAGCATGTTTGGATTATAATAAGTTCATTTTGTAGGAGAAGATGTGCCAGGAGCATGTCTGAACTCATGTCTTAAAAATTAAAATTAGCTACCTAGGTGGAACTTATTTTGACCTAAAAGTTTTTATGGCTCACAGCTTAGAAGTTTTTAGCTCAATTTTTTGAGATACATATTCATAATTATATGCTACTTGGCTAGGGTTGGACAAAACTCCTTAACTGGATTCAAGTCGAAAAAAGCGGTTCAGTTTGATTCTTGCTAGGTTAAATATTCAGATGGGTATTAGAATCAAAAAATTAATGGGTTCGGTTCGGTTCGATTCATGGTTCTAGACCATGAACTGAATCTCCCTAACTTTTAAATTTTTTTATATTGAATAAACCAATTTTTTTTTTTTTTTTTTTTTTTTGGCTAAATAAATTTTTTAATTAACTAATTAAATGAGTAACTGAATGTAGAAATAATGTTATATGAATTGGAAGATAAATAAAATGTTAATTTCATCCTTTTGTTCTAATTCTGAATCAAAGTATATCTATTCTAGTCTATTAAAATGTGGATGATTAACTATAATATTTCTTAGAATAATCTGGTTACTTTTAATTACTTTTATTTGTTATTACAACTTACACCCATAGCCATGGTTTCTGCTCTAAATTAAATTTGAATAATTGAATAGTTGAACTACATCATTTTTCTGTCCCGGAAATGCATCATCTTTCAATTTGAAAGAATATCTCATAATATTGTATTCATCATTAATGAATGGAGCTTAGTAGATAATTTGTTATTTGCATATTTTAAACTAGATAATGTTATTTTGTAAGAGTTAAGATTGAAAATATCATGAATCAAAAAAAAAAAAAAAAAATGGAGGATCTTTACATTGATTTACAATCAAGAATATCAAGAACTATTCTTCAAGAACGCCAAAATCAATGAATTCGATTATCGACCGAAATGTAGGCTCACAACCATACCATTGGGAAATCAAAAATCACACACTCTCAATCCAATCAAGAAGATAAATTTTTTCTTGACTCTCTTGAAGAAAAACCCCAAGTTATATTTTTAGAGAGAAAACTAGAAAAATCTCTTTTTAGAGAAATATGCACCACTTCTTTTAAAAACTTGTTGCACCCTTTTAATAGAACTTGACCACATTTTGCAAAAAATACCCAAGTCTAAAAATTAACTTGTAAAAACATTTTAACAAATTTATGCAATTACTAAAAATTATTTCCCAATTGGTTTTAACGGTCGTAAGCCCTTTTTTTATTTTTACCCCCGATTACTTTAAGTAATCCTCGAAATACCACACAAGTTTATGTTAAACAAGAAAGCATTTCTAAGGGCTTGTTTGTTTGGTTCTACGCCAATAATCCCACATTCCTTCACCTTGGCTTAAACCGAACCTCCACCTAATCTAAGTTTACCTTCACCTATTCCGAAAGTCCTCTTGGAAGCTTTCATCCTTCCAAGTCTTTTGATTTGATGGTTTAGGAGAAAACATCTTTACTTGCATTGCACTTTGAATCTTCCTAACTTCTCCATAACTTATAAATTCCTTAATACCTGTCAAAAGAGAACACTCTTTTAGAATAATAGAATAAAAACTAGGATTAGAGTTTACCTGCCTCCTTTCACCATCCATGACTAATAGATAGTCATACAAGCTTTCTTGAGTAACTTCTTGTTGAACTCCATCATTTTCAACAACTTCATCATTTTCTTGCTGAACTTCCTCAACAACAGATTCAAAATCACTATTTTGTAGCTGATTTTGAACTCCACACCTTTGACCACTTGTTCCTTGGTCACTAGAGTTTATTCCAAACTCCTTACCCTCCAAAAACTCACTTTCAAGTGAATTTGGAGCTAAACCTGCAACATTGTTAGCAGCAACAAAAATACAAGGAAATTTATTTCCTTCATGGACTATCATTTTGTCCCTCAATTGAGTATCATCCTTTTGAATTATGTGTGAGCATGAATGATCTTGAATTACCGTTGTGCCAAGTATATAATAAAGTCTATTTCTCAATATCCCTTTAATCACAATGTCATTGCCTTTACATACTAACATATTATCATTCTTCGTTTCATAATGAAAACCAGACATATGCAATGTGCTCAAAGAAATAAGATTTTTGGATAAAGCAGGTATATGCCTCACCCCAGTTAGAACTCTAACCACCCCATTATACATCTTGACCACAACTTCACCTATTCCCATCACAGTAGAAGACTCACCATTCCCTAAATACACATTCTCCCCATCTATCTCTCTATAGGTCTTAAACCAAGCCTTATGGGAGGTCATATGATAGGAACACCCTGAGTCAAGTATCCACTCACCTAATATCACATTTAACACTCTCAATTGATCATCATCATTCCCAAAAGCCCCAAAAGCAGTATTACTTTCAGCTACATCCCGCAACCCCTCTTTCTTCCTTAGCCACTCGTAGCAATTTTTCTTAAAGTGTCTCGTTTTACCACAATGAAAACACTTATCTCCATCTCTACCACTACCCTTGCCCTTCCACTGTTCCTTACACTTACCCTTAGTCTTGTTAAAGTTCATAGCACTTGACTCTTTCTTACCAAATTTACCTTTAACAAAATAAGCCGTTTCAGTATGGACAGCTTTCTCCTCCAAATTGATTTCTAATGCTTTAGACCTAATCGAAGCAGTGACATTTGCAAGAGTGATGGTATCCCTTCCATATTTAATAACATTTTTAAGTTATTTGAAAGATTCTGGAAGGGAATTTACCAAAATTATAGCTAATTGATCATCTTCGATTTTCTGTCCACTGTTCGTTAAATCTAAAGTCATTGCAGAAAATGCATTTAAATTTGTTTCAAGATCTTTGGAGGGGTCCATTTTGAAACCAAAAATTCTTTCTAAGAGAAATATCTTATTAGGAACAGTTTTAGAAGCATAAATTTCATCTAGCTTATTCCAGATTTCTAAAGCAGTTTTAGAATCGTTTACCTGCCTCAGAACGTTATCTGAGAAATGAAGAATCAAAGTACTGTATGCCACTTCTTGAATTTCAGCTACGTCATCAACTTTGGCTAATAATGCCTCCGGCCATTCGGATTGTTCCTCCAATGCCTTTGCAACCCTTTGTTGCACCAATACTGCTTTCATTTTATTTTTCCAAAGGGAGAAATCCCCTTTACCATCGAACTTCTCCAGCTCGACCCTAGATCCCATTCTTGAAACCATTGTTCAAAAACACCGTTGCTCACCGAATGATACTTATCACTCCCCCCTTGCAAATTCCAGCAAGTAAAATAATCACAGCAACAAAATCGGTATACAATGCAGAATTTACCCAAGATTAATACCCAATCTTGTAACCTTGCATACCCCCAAGATTAACACCTAATCTTGTCAAAATATCCCCGTGAATATAATTCTCATGTCAAATCAGCAAGAAGACCTCCTATCAAACCCAAGATTAATACCTAATCTTGTAAAATTCAATACACCCAAGATTAAAACCTAATCTTGTCAAACCCGAACCTCAAGGAATCCCCAACTTCTAGCCCTTTCCCGGTTTATACACAAAACCCCGAGCTCAGAAATTATCCTAAATGTTCGTACAACTACAATAGGAGTCTTCAATGCACAAGTTTAATCTCAAAAAATCAAACTAAAGAATCATGCAAAAAACCATTTGCAAACCTCAAACAATATCCAAATTGAATTTGGTGAAACGGACTTCGAATATGGACTCTGCAGGTCCTTTAGAACAAACTTTCAAAAATTGTCGCCGGAGCCTCGCCGGAAAACACCACCGTCGCCGGAAACCACCACCTGCCGCCGTCACCGGGAAATTTTGCTCGACACACTACAAGATTCTCCTCTCCGTCACGAGTCCAATGGCAGAAACCGTTCGTTGATTGGAGTTCCCTACCGACGGGAATTTCAGTTTAAAGATCCGGTTGAACTTTCTTATTTCCGTCGATTTCGCCTCCTCCGACCACCGGTTTCAGCCCAAATTTCGGTCGAGTGTTCTCCTCGCTTCCGCGGTTCTTCCGGTGGTCTTGGATTGCTGATTGATAGGCTGGAGATCAGACTTTGAAAATATGGCAGAAGCTCTTCTTTCTTGCTTCGTTCGGACCTGCCTCTCCTTTTTTTCCTGGTTTTCTGGCTTCAATTTTTCACACAGATTTTCAGCTTGCTTTTGGACGGCTTCTTCAGTTTCTTCTTGGTCCGTTTCAGCTCCACCGAGTGCACTCTCGATTTCCCAGATTTTCTGCCTTGCCTTCGGACTCACTATCTTGGACGGTTTCTTCTTGGTTTCCACAGAATTTTTTCTTTCGGTCACAGTGATTTCCTTCACCGATTTCTTCTTTTTTTTCTGACTTCAATTTTTCAGCTCAGTTTTCCACCGACTACACCACGAATTTTCCTTTCCTTCGGTGCTTCTCTTTCTTGGAAATTATGATTCCTACTCGCTTTGATACCACTGTAGGATCTTTACCTTGATTTACAATCAAGAATACCAAGAACTATTCTTCAAGAACGCCAAAATCAATGAATTCGATTATCGACCGAAATGTAGGCTCACAACCATACAATTGGGAAATCAAAAATCACACACTCTCAATCCAATCAAGAAGATAAACTTTTTCTTGACTCTCTTGAAGAAAAACCCCAAGTTATATTTTTAGAGAGAAAACTAGAAAAACCCTTTTTTTAGAGAAATATGCACAACTTCTTTTAAAAACTTGTTGCACCCTTTTAATAGAACTTGACCACATTTTGCAAAAAATACCCAAGTCCAAAAATTAACTTGTAAAAACATTTTAACAAATTTATGCAATTACTAAAAATTATTTCCCAATTAGTTTTAACGGTCGTAAGCCCATTTTTTTTATTTTTGCCCCCGATTACTTTAAGTAATCCTCGAAATGCTACATAAGTTTATGTTAAACAAGATAGCATTTCTAAGGGCTTGTTTGTTTTGTTCTAAGTCAATAATTCCACAAAAAAAAAAAAAAAGATTGAAAATATCATTGATTTGATTATTGTAGTGTTGTTGTAAATGTTAAAAATTTAAGTTGATATAATTAATAAGATTTTGTAGTTCTTTATTTTCTATTATCCAATATTTCCTAACAAATATTTCACTGATTATGTTTGTTATGATCGATATTGGATAAATGAATGGAGAAAGACATGTATAAAAATTATCAATTACGATGTTGATTCAACACATTAAACATGTTATTTACGTTTGCTCTCTTAGGCTTTTGAGTTCCCTGCGTCCCACAAGAAAATGATTTAGATGAGCACAAGGTGAGTTTTAGGGTGTCCTAAGACATCTCCAATGGAGGATCAAATCAAATTTAGTATATCTTCTCTCCAACCAACGCCAAATCCAATCCCAAATTTAGGATAATGAATCCAAATTTGAGATAATGAATAGTGTGCTATCCCAAATTTAGGATAACACTATTCATTTACCCCAAATTTGGGATAAATCATTTTATTACAAAAATGCATTTAAATATTTACGAAAATGCCATTTTTTTTAAATCTCATTTTATCCATTTAATTAACCTACTATTATTATTATTATTATTATTATTATTATTATTATTATTATTATTATTATTATTATTATTATTTTTCTTATTATTGTTATTATTATTGTTGTCATTGTTTTCGCGTATGATAATATTATAATTAATATTAGTAATAACAACGTTAGTTCGAATTGTTATGATTGGAAGGATTGAAATTTAATTTTAGATGAAAACGAACCTACTACCATGAAAACAACATAAGGGCAAGCGCACGATCAAAATCTTATCTTAAAATTAAATAACACAATAGTTAATCGAAAGTACTGAGTAGACGTAGACCAGATGGTTCAGTAATTTGGAAGATCACTTGAAGAACATCGAGATCTCCAAAATACTGACTAAAAGAAACTAGGTTACTTTGAGATCCCGAATTTTGATGTTCAACTCTCTTTTGGGCGATTCTTGTCTGTTCAATTTTCAAGAACTAACGCGCATAGGGGTGAACATGTTCGTTTTGAAAGTTGAGATTATACCCAAAGTGGTCAACACGTGTGCAAACTCTTGACTACAAAGTTTGGTGGGATCTTGAATTAATATGTCTCAACCTCCATCTTGAACACGTGCACTTCCTGCGCACTAGGACAAACAGTCAGTATGCAAAGGGGGTCAGGTAGCTCATGTTTGCACTCCGATGCTTAAGTTAGTATCCATTTCAAGTAAATATAATTTAGGTGGGAGAAATATAAGTGTGTAAAAGAGAGAAAAGGGAGTGAGGTTTTTATATTGAGTTTGAGTATCAAGTTTCTAACATCTTTTTTGGAGATAAGCATGCTCTATTTATAGTGGAAGTGATCTCCCCGGATGGTGACATGTGCACGCTTTACACATGTCAAGTCTTTAACCGTTTGAGAGGTAAACCAATTGTTTGACTATAATCATTACTACATATTGTAGAGTTATGGCCGCCATCACATCACTAGTAAAGTGGCTATCCCATCGAGCCATAATTTGCAGAAAGGTCATGTCCCTCAAACACATTGACGGGTCCTATCATCAACTGGGGTACCGCTTCGGATAACGCTAACTCGAAACAAGTAGCTCGTCAATGAGGACCTCGGACAGTATTTCACCTCGATGATTCAGTAACATGTGAGTGTCTGAACACACTTAGCAATCAGTGGGTCCCAAGTGGACCCCCTATGAGTGACATGTCAAGCTAATTTTTAGGCATGATCGTAACACAAACAATTCATGATCTCTGTTGCCCTAAAAAGAGATTATATACAAGCAAACAAGAGAGTTGCAGAAAAGATGTAGAACATGCCTTTAGAGTCCTACAATAATGTTCGCAATTGTAGCAGAACCATCATGATTTTGGCACAAACATGTGCTAAAGATATAATGATAGCATGCATTATTATGATAATATGATTATCGATGATGATCATGATGTTGATGCCCTAATTCAAGATTGGAAGGAATCATCACCTGAGAAGTTGAGATGGTTCGGGATGAACATGTTTGTTATGAAAGTTTTCTAGCTCGTCACACACAAATCAAGAATGACGATGCCCACTATGCATTTTGAGATGCCTTAATTGAGCATTTGTGAGAGAAGTTTGCTAATTCTGAAAATCAAGACTATTTTTTTTAATCTGTCGATTGTGGTTTTGCTTTCGAAAATATGTCTTCATTTACTTTCGAAGACAAGCCTTCAATATAATTGTTCGAGACGAATAATTTAATAATTTAGTTTTTTATGTTCACAATAATGACATTTTATTAGGTACCTCCAAATCTTTAACTACTAATTTAAAAAAAAAAAAAAAAAAAATTTAAACCAATTAAATAAATAATGAATACATATATAATTTGTAGAATTAGAAATAATAATAAGAAAAATAAATAAAAACAGTTTATCCCAAATTTAGGATAAATTGTTAGAGGAGAAAAAGGGTTCGAACCAAATTTGAGGACCAAGATGTGCTCTAAGCTGACCTTCAGCCCCAGAATTTATTGAGGCCATGGCCCAAGAACAAAATTTTCCATTAGTGATTTTAAAGGCTCAATAATTAATAATTATAACTAATAAATTAATCATTAAAAGACCCACTATATATTTCTAAGTATTTTGACATCCAATATTTTTATAAATGTTTTCACAATTATATTTCACAAAATTTCAGGGTAGGATTGATAATTATTGCTTAAAAATACTAAAATACAAGAAAAAGAATAAAAAATGTCAAGCTTGAGGAATCGAACCACTAACCTATAGCATAATAAACAAAAATTATGTCTCTCTAATTATCAATTGTGCTAAATTCAACTTATTATCTATTACGTTACTTCCAAATATATATATATATATATATATATATATATATATATATATATATATATATATATATATATATACTCATTTGATGTGGATTAAAATTAAATTTTTAATAGATTTTGATAAAAATTGATGAAATTTGTGGTTAAAAAGTTGCGGATCCATAAAATATGTGGTTGAAATTAAGTGCTGACTATGACTTAGATTAAAATCAAAATTTTAATCCTTACCAAACAAGAGTTATGTATATTACTGGGTTTGATTTTTTTATTTAGAGTGGCCCTTTTTGGTCAGGAGCCTTAAGCAACGGTATTGCTAGCCTATACTCTGGATCAGCCTTGGATCCAAATACTCTTGTATTTTTCTATAATAATAACTGCGCAATGACCTTTTATTCGCTGAGTACCCGATGATATATTCCAATTAATATTTGGTGACAAGACGAAAGAATAATATGGTGTGCTTTTCCTTATCTGATTAAAACCTTTTTGTGCTGAAAATATATCCGCATGTGCGGTATTTATTAGGAGGACATATACAAGGACACAAACCGACGACCTACTTTTATGTTCATATATATCAGAATCTATCAGGTATATATGGTCAACAGCCCGAAATAAAAACGTGTCGTATTTTTTAAAATTTAAATGTTTGTTGATTGGTTGATCCGACTCAAACAATCAAGTATACGCATGGAGATTTTGAGAAAAATATGTCAACTTGGATTGGAGCCCTTTGCTAGGTAAAATGATGCCATATCTACCTTCTAGACAGATTATATAATATATATTTGATCGATTGTTATACATGTACATCACCACTTACAGATCAATATATCATGCACGTGATGTGATAAGATATGATTAGTTTAGAATTAATTCAACCAATAAAAGAAAAAAGAAATAAAAAAAATTCTTCTTCTTGACACCACTAAAACTTTATGTAACTCTTTATATACAAGTAGCATTATTCATATCCGATTTTGAGTGTCAACAACTTTACACATCACCCCTTCGAATTCTCAGGTGAGCCATGCATGTGTAGAGTGTGACTGTGTGAGCAATGTGGCCTACTCTTTTTTGGCCTTTTAGTTTGATGATGCTTATGGTAAACTTCAGGTATACATAAAGTTAAAGCCATATAGGCTTATTGAGTTAATGGTTGTGCTAGATGTACCTCACAATTTACAATTTTGTTTATCAGATTATATGGCAAAAATTATTTGAGTCAAAATCTCACCAACAAGATGAGAAAATGTTTGGACCGTAGAAGATTATGTAAATGATGATGTGCAGCAAGTATTTTTCTTAAGCTATTATATTAAGTTTTATCGTAATTGAAACATCATAAAAATAGTAAAAAAATTCTCTCCAATTGTTTTAGCGACCAACAGGGACCAAACTTGTGATCCCTGCGACCACAATGGTTGATCTCAAAACATCATAAAAATAGCAAAATATTTCCTTCCAATTGTTTTAGCTAATATATAATAACAGGAACAAAACTTGTGGTTCCTTCCAGATTTAAGCTTCCAAAACCATGATGGTTGGTCGCTAAAACATGATAAAAATTGGGAAAAAATTTCCTTCAATTATTTTAGCCACCAAAAGTTTGTTGATCGCTAATATATGATAACAGAGACCAAATGTTGGTTACTGAAACATCATAAAAATAGCAAAAAAAAAATTCCTCTAATTTTTTTGGCGACCAACCAAATGTTGGTCACTAATATATAATAATAGGGACCAAACTTGTAGTCTCTGTAAGATTTAAACTTGAGCGACCATGATGATTGGTCGTTGAAACATCATAAAAATAACAAAAAGTTTCCCTCCAATTGTTTTAGTGACCAACTATTGGACACTAATATATGACAATAGAAACCATTTGTTTGTCGCTAATATATGACAGTAGAGATCAAATGTCAGTCGCTATAAAATATTTTTGTTCGGGAAATTTTCGTCCATTTACCCATCAAGCTTTTCAGCGACCAATAGAATGTATGGTCTCTGATAATATGTATCAGCGACCAAATATTGGTTACAATAGAGCACGAAAAACTTTACAAACCATTTTTTGATCGGTGATAGTGTGCAATTATAGCGATCATTTTTTAATGATCGCTGAAGCCTTTTTTTATAGTGCCTTTTGTAAAACGACTTTAGTTTTTGTCAATGATCTAACTTGTGAATTTTGCCAAGTTAATTAAATTTAGTGAATTGCATGCAACCTAAAGTTTATATGAAATTCGAATATCCAAAAAGACAGCTGGTTGGATAGATTTCTGTATTTTGATAATCTGATGCACCTTCTAAGGCGCATGAGGTGAATTCCATTTCCATTTTTCTTGAGTTCTTATCTTACTTTTGGAAACATTGTTTTGTCAAAAAGAATGAAGAATATAGAAATTTTCCCATTTGCATGTACTTGAGAGATTTTATTCTTAAGAAAATAAATAAATAAATAAATAAAAGAAAAAAACTCTCATCTTCTTTTTTGCTTTTGATTCCGGTCATCTTACCTTTAAAATCTAATTTACAGGCATTTGGTCATATGAGATTTGGGAATCAAGTTTTTCTACTAATATTTAAAAACCATCTAACCTTTTCTTAAGGTTGGCACTTGGCAGGATGGAATGACATTATCAGAACCAAACAGTTTTATGATTCAATCCCCTCCAATTCTAATTATGCTTTTGGGGAGAGGGGGGGGGGGGTGGTAATCGTAATGTACAAATGTAGTTTTTTGTTGTTTCATTTTCGTAGTTTCTGTTCAAAGCAACAAAAGTGTTGATTTATTCAGAATATATATTAATTCATGTATATTATCATAGTTGAATTAACTATATTAAAAAATAATTTTGTCACCAAATTAAAATTCAATTCAATAGCTAGGACGAACAATTCAGTCCTTAATTCTATTCTAGACTTAATTAAAATGAAGTGATTTTTGGTAGAATTTAATCGAACTAAACTAGCCAATTTAGTTGAGTTTGGTCTGGTTGAGGAGGTTTGAAAATAAACATCTAGCCCTATTTTTGAGTTTGAATAAACCTGGAGATTTTGTCCTACGAGCCTGAGCTTATTCTCGGCTTGTTACCCAAGGGCCAAGGGCTTAGTCCTTGAGCTCGCGGCTCATGGGTCGAGTCGAGCTTGCTGCACGAACCCTACTTTTTTTTCTTTTTTTAAATAAGATAAACCCTAAATGACATGTTGACAATCCTCCTTTGAAAATAAAGATGAGATAAATTCTTTTAATTTAATTTTTTTATAAATAAAAAAAAAAATGACAAGTTGAAAACCATCTTCCTTTGTCCAGGCTTGGGACTAGCTACTCAAATTTATTTTTCAAGTACACGAGTTAAAATTGTATACTTCTTAAAATCAAAGCATTATTAAGAAAATAACAAAATCTGATTATATAACGAAACTAAAACTAAAGATTATTTACCTATTTACCTTACTAGCTATTAGACATTTAGGCATACTTGTACGAAAAATGAGCATTCAGCTAATCCTTGCACACATTAATGCTTCCAAAATGTCTACTTTGAGTAAGCTCCTGACTTTGGACATGGTCCATTTACCTACATTGAAAGCAGACCCCGAGCCACCATTCTAACCAAAAGAGTTAGTAGATCTTTTACCATGACAAACAATTGTAGCGATCAAGAATTTTCACGTATTTAATTTTAAAATTATGAAAAATGGTGCCGCTGCGATCTCACCCATTTTTAAGTTAACGTCACGACGTATTCACCTAACCAAGTCGAGAAATATCAAGTCCATTCGATTTTAAATAAAATTCGAATTTGTAAATTATTTTATTTATTTATTTAAATTATTATTTTCAAAATCGTTTTAAATTCCAAATTACGTCACACTCATTTTATCTGATCCATTTTTCTGCTCAGTTGATTCACGCGTACGATTTTTCCTAAAATTCCGTGTAATACTTGTCAAGATTTCATACTACCAACTACATCAATCTCATACTCCCACCCACTCCATTATGCATCACCAACTCCTCCAAACCCAACCCTCAGCATCATCATCACCATCACCAGCCTCTCCCCTCTCAGCACAAACCACACAAGTTCCAGCCTCATCATAGCAAGCTGGAGCTCAACAAACTTCAAACCACAGCACCACAACACTGATTTCCAGCCACCTCCCCCAGCAAGGTAACCACCTCATTGCACCACCACCACTCATACAACCTTGCAACCACCACACGCACAACACCACAACCGAACCTGCCTACTTTTATCCAACTAACCAACCACCATTTTCGTCCACTGCCCAACATCAACGCAGACCACACCACTGGACTCCACCACTGCGCAATCGAATTCCGCGAATTTCAACACCGTCACCACCACTCTGCCTCCTTCGAAATCCACACACAAATTTCACCATTTTCCACCAACGGCACCACCAAAATCGATCCCAACCACCATCTCACAGCCGGCCACCACTACCACCAAACCAATTTCCAAGTCACAGCCGACACTCATCGCAACTGCCACCATCAACGGCCAGCCCAACGAACCAAGCCAAAAATCAAACCCAAAATCCAGAACTAGACTTAACCCAGAAGCTTACTTCTACCGTCGACCATTTTCTGGCCGAATTTCTGCAGGGAGTCGCGACCACACAGCCCCGGTTTACCCTCGAATCAGCCCCAAAATTTGCTATTTTTTTACCGTCCCCTCCTCTTGGTCATCGCCACTCGACGACGGTGATACCGCCGTGGTATCGCCGGCGGTTAGCGCCGGCAGAGCACCTCCACCGGTTCCCCTACTTCGCTCGCACGCCCTTCTCTCTCTCTCTCTCTCTCTCTCTCTCTCTCTCTCTCTTCTCTGAAAATGGAATGGGAAGAGAGAAATGATTTTTTTTTGTTTTTAATATTTTGAGTTTCAGAAATTGCAGCTTAGTCCCTCAAGTTTTTTTTAAAGTTATGTATTTCAGTCTTTATAGTTTTAAAACTAATCATTTCAGCCCCTTAAGTTTTTAAATGATTTTAATCAACCCATTCATTTTTAAAATCAATTATTTCAATCCCCACAATTTAATATCTATTTTGAGCTTCAACCCAAGCTTTGAAAATTTACATTTTAGTCCCTCAAGTTTAAAAGTATTCATTTTAGTCCCCCAACTTTCAAATCATCAATTTCAGTCCCCAAATTGTAATTTATCATTTTTAAACTATAAATTTCAAAAGACTAATTTAACTTATTTTTTCTAATTGGCTAGACGAGGCATACAGAGATTTAAAGGATTGAAGTCATTTCCCGCTCGATTTTGCACTCGTTGAATTTAAGGTAGACTCGCCCCTATTAATTGATTTAAATTATGATTTCATGTGAATATGTATGTTATGTGACTTATGTGAAAGTTATTTTTATGAAAAGAGACGAGAATATATTTCTTCGAAAATATTTATGTTGTTATGTTTGTCATAACTTATATACTTTTATGCATGAGAAAGAAAGAAGAGAATATCTTGCAAAATAAATGATGATGTTATGCATAACTTACGTGCCTTAAGTGCACGTGACAGGACTACCCACACCCGATGATTTTAAAATGCCTATGATTTTTCAAAGAGAAGTCACGTATTTTAATGCACAAGAAGAGACTACCCACACCTTATATTTTCTAAAGAGCCTGCATTTATATATTCAATTATTTTGTATATTAATTAATTGGCGATAAGTCTACTGAGTATTTCTATGAAATGCTCATATCTATTTTAACAATATTTGCCGATTTCGGAGATGGTGGCAAGTGATGAATGATTGTGGCAATAGTCGTTAAATAATTGAGAATCTTATTTTGATGATCCATATTTCTAAACTTTGGCTATTTTTGAGATTTTCAATTATTTGAGAAATTATGGCATTGCCGAATGTTTTGTATTATTAATGGCTCGATTCGTTATTTTGATTTGTTTCATAAATTTTTTCGAATTTTATCGACCATTACAGTTTATTTAATTTTCCAAAAATGAATTTCAGTTATTTGCCCCTAGAATATTGTTTTAAAGTTTAGTCCAGAAAATGATGTAGTGAACCGGGTATTTAGAACTTGGGGCACTACAAATTGGATATCTTCGTTCGTTTGTTCACCAAAATTCAAGTAAATCAAACTGTAAAGAAACGGCAGGTTCTACATTCCTAAGAAAAAAAATTTTAAATATTTTTTTATTTATTCAGGTTTTACAATGGGACCAGATTGTCCAGATTCAGATGTTTATGGAAGACAAGAGACATACTTAAAAAAAGTACATTGTGTATCCCTAATTTATTCTCATAGATTCATGAGTTGTACTTCGTTTTCTCTAAATTAAGCGGAACAGGTTAGTGCGGAGGGTGACTGACTAATATTAGCACCCAATTGTATTGCATATGATTCATACATGTTAACTTACATGTTTTTTAAATTATTATAAGTGATAGTTGAATCAGAATTTAACTTGTTATTGATTTTAGAAATAATATGTTTAGTATATTTTAAGTTATAATGAGGGTTCATTATGCACACTAAAGGAAACAATATAGACAAGTACTCTTTTCAGTATTTTCTAAATTTTAATTCCATTGAAAATAATTATATATAAAAAAATAGATCATTTTATGTATTTATGAGAAGTTCTTGCGATAATAAAAAGACGTTCAAGACTCTAGAACTAATGGGGGCGGTATATCCCAAATGATATGTTGGTTGCATCATAAAAATTTGTCAAAATCTTATAAACTTAAAAGCAAACTGAGAATTAGTTTCTGTTAACATAGACTCATTGTCATATCTTACGATTCTACTATAATATGTAGTGATTATTTGTTCGTATCCTTCATATAATTTTAGTAATAAATACGTAGAGTTCTATCAATGCCTACATCGGTGACAAATCTTTAGCATCTTGATCAAATTGTAAACATATTTCCTCAAATACTTGTTTTCTACTTGGTGAAATTGTAATATAAATTAGTGCATCCTTAATTCTATCCATTTGATCAATAATATGTTTCATGTCGTCTTGAGAAATTAAGTTTAAAATGATACATACACACACATCTAACACGAAATAAAAATTCTTCAAATTCAAGATTGAGAATATTCATACATAATTTATCTACAACATGTTTATTTTATCATTATCAAATGTAAAAGAATGAACTATACTTTCACAGCGATATTCTGTAACAATTTGTAGTATAACATTAAATATATCGTTAGCATTGTGAGGATACTTTATTATCTTAAAAGCAATATATTTTTATGCATAACCCAAAGTAGATCTATGTAGTTTGCAATTGCAGTTACGTAACATTTTTTTTTATTAATTCCTTTTCATAGATTCGAAGTAAACGAAATAATACTACTATATTTATGTAAATCAGATACTAATGTCTTTTTAGTGTTAATGTTAACGAAATCGGTTGATAGGATTGCATTTAATATACATTTTTTAAACAGTGGGGGATTGTTGAAAATCATGCTTGAAGAAAATATAATGTTTCGACTAAAAAACTGATGAAAAGAAGTGGAAAACTGATTACACTATGCAATCTCAAAGGCCAAGAAGTTTGCAATCGCAAGGTTATGCAAATGCTATAACCTTGCGATCTCAAGGTCCATTTTCGATGAGTTTTTTATGCTATGCGATCGCAATTGATTTTATCCTTAAGGTCGTAAGAAGATTTGAATATGATCGTTATCAAGTTGCAAATTTGATTTTTCTCTAACCTTTTAGTAAAAATGGATAACTTTTCGTGGTATAGCTTGCACCACTTCTGAAGATGTTTGGAAATCTATAAATAGGAGACATGATTTAATACAAACAACATCAAATCATCAAGATCAAACTTGTCCAAATATATCAAATAAATTCCGATTTTGTGTTCTTTATGTTCTTAGAAGAAAACTTAAGTGCTTTGAGTTTTCTTCTACTTTTGGCTTGATTCAATCCTACAAAACATATATCAAATAGTCTTTAAGCACTTTAAATTATTGAGAGAATGCAAATATCGTTTGGGGAAAACGATTACGTGATCGAACCTACTTTGATCAATTAAATCATATTTATTATTTTTACCTTGTTTTACTTCTTGTTAATCCTTTTTCTTTTTCCATTTTATTTCATATTGTTAAAAAAGTATTTTGATTGATAAATACATGCATGTTCCAATGAATGTCCCAAAACCATGGAAAGGTCACTCCACAAAAAGTTTGAAGTCAAAATTTCAAAGCTAAATAAATGGCTTGCTTGCCCTTTTTAAGTCCGCACATACAAATTCTTAGGCTGCGTTTGATAAGGAGAGTGGAATTTGGGTGGAAAGAAAATGAATTTCAGGGAATTGAATTTTAGGGAATTAAATTCCTGGGAATTGAAAGTTTAATGTGTTTGATTGGTTTAATTTTCTAGGTAGAAAAAGTGAAGAATTTTCCAACTTTTGTTGTTTGATTAACATTATTTTCTATGAAAAATAAAGTAAAATTTAGCTATTATAATATTTTTTTTCATTTTTTAACAAGTTTGTACTTGGTAATAATAATGTTAATTTTTGGAAAAAAAATAAATCAATTAACAACAATAAAAATGATCAAACGTAACAAAAATGGTATAAGATTTTCCATGGAAAATAAAACCTCCTCCCCCTTGGAAAACGAATTCATCCAAAACAAGGAAAATACCGAATTTCGAGACAAGTGGAAAAATGAATTCCATGGAAAATTTAGGCAACCAAACAGCGCAAAGTTAAAAAATCACGTGAAAAATCTAGCCAATCAAACGGAGCCTTATAGTGGATGAAAATTCTAGAAATCCATTTTCTTTACTAAACAGGATTTTATTGTGGAGCAGCCTGAAGTTAGGTTTAGTTGGCTGTATTCGTTTGGATCAATTTACATGCACTTGTTCTAGTTCTAGCCATAATATGTTTACTTTATAAGTACATTTTATTTAAATTTCTTTTTTTATTTTTGGAACACACATACTTTTTCTTTGCCACCTACATTTTTTATGAGCAGGAAGCATTCAAGTCAAGTTTGTAAAATGTAAATAAAACTACATTTTTTTATGAGCATGGAAGCATTCAAGTCAAGTTTGTAAAATGTAAATAAAATTAATCATTGCAGAGTCCACCTTTGATCTTCCCTGATATCACCATCCATGCCCCCAGGGCACATCTCCAAGTGGCAAAGGGGATGGGTGGTAAGTGTTCAGCGCAGCTGTGTGCTTGGTTCGATTCCCCGCAAGGTGGAATTGGCCTTGTGGCAAGCGGGAGTTATTGAGATTTGCTCATGCTTACCATAAGCCCTTCCACCCTGGCTACTTGGAGGCATAACCTGGATTTACCTTCCCGAATCAATGACCTTGGGCGTGGTCGGTTCGGACCCTCAGGGTGTGGGCTACACCTATTTTTTTTTTTTTGATATCACCATCCACTTCCCCATTTGTGCCCACCCATGATAATTATATCATATATTTTTCTTTCCAATTCTTTTAATTTTGATAGTTTTTTCTTTCTCTTTTTCTGTTTTTGTATTCGAATATTCATTTAAAGTTAAATAGTTGTGTTATATGTATATCACAACGTACAGATTTATGTACATCAAAACGTACAAATTTATTTACCAATAGATAATGATATTGCGTTATTTGATGGGCGAAAGTCTCATCAACCAAAAAAAAAAAACTCATCAAGCTTTCTTTTTGATATCTCATCAATCAGTAAAAGGTTTATAAATGCTGATCTTTAATCAGCATTATATATATTTAAAGAAATTAAATTACTTGAACAGAATTTAAAACAAAGATCGGCATTATATATATTTAAAGAAAATAAATTACTTGAACAGAATTTAAAACATTGCTGATTGAAATTAATTAATTTTTAAGTCCCTCGAGAAAAAGGACAAGGGGAGTGCTTTTGGTTTTACGAATTATTATTGATTTGTTTATTGTTGATATGTTGGGTTGGATCTTATCAACCCACCCATAATCTTCAAAGACAGTCTGATTAGAGAAAAGTTGCATTGTCAAATAATGCAGCTTAGTGGTGCTTAAGAATTTAATTGATATTTATTGAGTGCTACCCATTTAATAAAAAATTAACTTTATTATTCTTATGGTTAAAAGTAATTAATAGTGACTATACAATTAAAGAAAATTTATGTTGATATATTTAAATTTTGTCTTGTTACAATTGATTTCAAATTGGTGGTCGAATTTAAACATTAATTTGTAATAATTTGATCATTTTATTTATATCTGATATGAACAAAAATCAAACATTAGAATTGAGAATCTCATTGACAAATAATTAGTTAGACTTTTATGTCACCTTTACGTTATTAAAAACTTGATAATCTTCTACATTGGGTTATAGCCCGTTTGATCCATGGAAAAATTTTGATTTTTTGTTATTTTTTTGTGTTTCTTGATAAATGTGTGGTTTAGATTGATTTGAAAAGTAAAAAAATTGTGAGTTTGACCAATAATGGATGGTTGAGATTAAGTTTGAAAAGTTTTGATAAAAAAAAAAAAAAAAAAAAAAAACCATATACCAAACAGACTCTTTGTCTTGGACTCAGTGGACTTGATGTGCAGACACGTGTCAATCTTTCCACTTGCCTACTTGGAAATGAAAAGAGATGGGAAATTTTCTTCTCATTGGTGTCCCACGCACGTCCAATCTTATCTTTTCACTTCCTATATAAATCAATGCAATGGAGCCATCATTCTGTAACAGACATAGAAACTAGAAAGTCTCAAGCTATTTCATTTCCATCCATTTTCCTATCTTTATCTTGAGAAAAAAGGAAGAATGGCCGCCATCACACTAGATCCAAATTTGAGCCTTCAAATGACTGCCAAAGAATCCCAACAAAGAGTTGTGATTGAAGAAATTGATGGGCTAATTAAGGTTTACAAAGATGGTCGTGTGGAACGACCCGATATCGTGCCATGTGTCGCTTGCTCGTTGCCTCCCGAGTCTAGTGTGACGTCTAGGGATTTGATCGTCGACAAGTGCACAAATATCTGGGCACGTGTGTATGTTCCAAATTGTAATGAGAAGCTCCCTCTGATGGTATACTTCCATGGTGGTGGATTTTGTGTTGGTTCCGCCTCGTGGAGTTGCTACCACGAGTTTCTATCAAAATTAAGCACGAAAGCTAATTGTGCAATCGTGTCGGTTAACTACCGTTTGGCCCCGGAAAACCCTCTTCCGGCAGCCTACGAAGATGGAGTCAAGGCTCTTGTTTGGCTAAGGCAACAAGCCTTGAATCGGGATAACGAATTGTTGATGAGTAAATGCAAATTTTCGAGCATTTTCTTAGCTGGAGACAGTGCTGGTGCCAATATAGCCTATAATGTGGCCATAAGGCTATCCGGATTGGCCAGTCTGAGTCCATTAATCCTCAGGGGAATAATCCTAATGCAACCCTTTTTTGGTGGAGAATCAAGGACTCAATCGGAGAAGTATATGGTGCAACCACCACGCTCGGCCCTCACACTGGCGGCTTCAGACACTTACTGGCGGTTGTCGCTGCCGGCAGGGGCTAATCGCGACCATCCGTGGTGCAATCTGGTGGCGAAAGGGGCTGTAAAATCGGAGGACTTGTCTCGTGTTCCTACTATGATATGTATAGCAGAAATGGATATATTGAAAGATAGGAACTTGGAATTTTGTGCAGCCATGGTTAGTGCAGGGAAGAAAGTGGAGCGTGTCGTGTATAAAGGTGTTGGCCATGCATTTCAGATTCTCAGCAAGTCTTCTATCTCACAAACTCGTACAAACGAACTGATTTGTCATATCAAGTCTTTTATCAGTAGATGAACAGTTGAATGATTATTGTTAAGTCAATGTAATTAATTAGCAAAAGAATTAACGTAAGAAAGCAGGAAATAATGTTAGGATGTGTTTGATTTACGCTATTTCAATGGAAAATTAATGAAAATGTCTTGCATCCTATTTTCCCACTTTACATTGATTTTAGTTTTCATGGAGACAAGCTTTTTATGCATGTTTTGATTAATTCTATGGAAAATATTTTCTTAAGAGGAGACGGTGCTAATTAATTTTTCATCCTGCATGGAACTCCTTTTTTCTTCACCGTTTTCAATCAAATACACCCTTACAGATGTAAGCCCTTGTTTAGTCCCATTTATATCCAAAATTGAGTAGAATAGTGATTTTTTAGAGCACGTGTAGTTAAAAAATACGGAAAAATTTTTGTCGTGTAGTAGATTATTTTATTAATATAATGTATTGTTGAAAATGAGTTTGAGAAAAAAATGAATTTTAAATAATGGGGTTCCAAAGAATTGGAAGAAAAAAATGCCTACTTTTCACATTTGCCCCTTTGAGTCTATAATATAATTTAGAAAATATTTTTGTTAAACTCATTTTCAATTGCTCCTCCCAATTAAATAATTAACACTAAATTTAAATTCTTTTCTCTGCTTTTAACCAAATGTTCTCCACAAAAATCACTCTTACATAATTTATTCTACCATTAACAAACCACTGTCACCATCAGCCAACAACAAAATCGGCAAACCACCATCACCAAACACCAAACACCAAAAACTGATAATCACCACCCTCGAAAGGAAAGCCTAGGAAACTGCCACAATGGCAAGGCCTTATTGTTACTTGTACTTTGGCCTTGACACGGAGGTTGATCGAAAATGAAGTAACAACATTGAGTGAATCGTGTTGATATAGGAGTTGATATGATGTTTAAAGTGATAGGATTGCATCACGCGTACATTGTGTAAACCTCTTTGTTAATCTACAAATACAAGTAGCATAACTCAAACCTATTTTTTTTTTTTTTTTTTTTTTTGAGGAGCCTATTACCACTATCGTCAACGGTACAACATAGCTAACCAAGATAACAATAGTTGAAGAAAATAATAAAGCTACATATTTTGTTCAAAATATTTGTTAACATAAAATGAAAGTATTATAAAAGCAGAAATAAAATACAAAAAATTCATTCTTGATATATACAGACCACAAAGTAACCAAAAGAAGAAAGTAGTTATGCTTGAGTAATCTAAAAATAAATTAAAATTCATCATCATTACTAGGATCATCTTCTACAAAGCATGTTTTGCCAACTTTATTAGTCAAAAAGTTAGCTTATGCTTCTCCGAAAATGCTCTATTGTCCCAGGTGGTCAATATTAAAATGCGTCAAGTGTCCGAATAATTTTTAAATGGGATACTTGGTTCTTTATCATTTGGAGGTGGACAATATAACTGTTCCCCACCTCTAACAACATAACAAGCATGCATGCTTCTCATATAGGAAAATTTAAGGCGAAAGTTTAATTAGAATTACATGTAGCCCACATCATTCTACCTGTGAAAGGCACCATTGTTTCAAGGGCATCAGCAAATTTTCCTCTATCGCAAATGGAACTTAAGATTGGGGATTAAAAAGTCAATTTTAGAGGTCGTGACGTGACTTGTGAAGAATTTTCTAAAACCTCTAAAGGATTACCCATGTTCATTTTTTTATCTTTTTTTTTTTTTTTTGAAATATAAAAAATTCAAAAAACAAAAGTTCGGAGATGTTGGGGGCTTGAAAGTTGAAACCCCTAGGAGCTAGGCTCAACGAACAAAAAACTTCGACGCAAGGGAAACTCCATAACAATCGTTCCAACAAATCACTACAGCCACCATCAAGTGCACATATAGGGACGGACCTTCTTCAGGTTCAATGAGGGTGTAGGCCCCCCACTAACTTTTAAAAAAGAAATTGAGTTCAAATACTTGGACCGGCCCACTTCTCAGATCAATTAATTTGGCCCCAAAAAATTCAAATAGCCTATACTCCAATCTTGTAGTCTCCATAATCGAACCCCCAAATTCCCAAATCCAATAGCCAATTTCGACTTCATCTAGGCTCTGCTGCCTGCTCGCCTGCTCCGGCCTCCAACTTGACCTCGACACCTCTTTGTCGATCGAGTCATCGACGGGCGATGACTGCTACTACTACGGCACTGCAATGCCGACTACTCTCATTCGTTCGGTGTTTGATCATCAGTGTTCTGTCCCTGTAATGATTTTCTGCTGCTGGAATTTTTCCATGTAAGTTTAACTAATTGTTTTGGGTTTTTAACTAATAATGATTTTGTCTTGTGCTGCTTCTTAAGTAATTTTTTTTATTATTATTATTAGTTTTTATCCGAGATTTTGTTATTTGTTACTAGCAGCTTATACTTGTTCTTGTAGAGTTGTAGTTTTTGGTTTGTTGGATGAAATTTAAGTTAAAGTTTTCTGATTAGGTGTAGTTTAAATTAAAAACTGGGTTCAAATTTGTGAATTCCATTACTCTGGTTAGTTTTTGGTTTTAGGTTTATTGCTTTGAAGTTTGAATTGATATATTGTCATATTCCAAATTAATACACTATGGAGAGATATTTAATAAAGAGACATCTTCAAGAGAATGTTGTTGATGAGAGTTCAAATAGAGTTGAGAATGATTCAAATACAGTTGTAGGAAGTTCGAAAATGGTTGAGAGGAGCTCAACTATGATTAAGGAATTTGATGTTCCCGGATTAAGAATTCCAAATTTGAATTACGCTCCTAAGATTAGAGATCAAGTTCGAATAGCATATTTGTTGAAAGGTCCATGTCAACCATTGAATCATTCATTTCCAAAACGAAAGTTTGGAGAAAAAACATATAGAAGATTTAACCGACAACGTAATCCACTAAAGGTAACAGATTTGCATCATTACCGTGTAGATTTATTCCAAATTGTGATTGATTTGCAACTACAAGAGTTGAGTTATCGTTTCTCGGAGGTTAGTACAAAGTTACTACTTAGCATGGCTTGTTGTGTTTACAAGATTTATTTTCTACTTTTTATAAGAAAAAATTATACGATTGGTTAAGTTTTATCTATAAGATTTTGGAAAGTTAGATCTTATCATCTTGGGGGGATCAACTTGAAATTTATATTCTTGACGTTGGCTCTAATGTTGCATTTCAAGAGTTGAAAAGTCTTGGTGATCTTGAAAAGAAGATGGTGTAGACAAAGAAAATTAAATATTCATTTTCCTTTGATTTATAAACTTTTGACTTTGGCTTTACTTCTGTCGATTTCCACTGCTAGTGTGGAAAGAGTGTTTTTTGTAATGAATCTTGTGAAAGATAGTTTGAGCAATCGAGTAAGTGATGAGTGGATGAATGAACGTCTTATTGTTTATGTTGAGATAGATATTTTTGAAAATTAATAATGAAGTTATTGTAAAACGTTTTCAGAGTATGAAAAAACGTAAATAACAGTTGTAAGCAACTTTATTCGTATTTGTGTTTATTATTGAACTTTTTTACATTCTCAATTTTCGAATATTTTACAGTGGTTGTCAACTATGTGAGAGAGACACACACACAAAATCGTGAGTCCCACTCTAATACATTTTTTTCTTCTCTCTCTTATGTTACTCGTACTAATTGACACTCTTGTTTGATTAAAAAAAAAAAAAAAAAGTGTCCAAAAACTTACAGATTATGGAAACAGAATTTTAACAAATTTTATGAATCCGAGCTTAGCGACTTCACGCGATTTCCTTAAGACAGATTTGCTTCCTCTAGTACCAAAAGGTTCCAAACAATTGTCTCCCATGATAGAACTGATTTCGTTCTTATAGATAAAGCACCCTCTCTATCAAGAACCCACGAACGGGACTTCGAGATTGAAACTGACCCGAAAAAAGAAAAATGGCAGAGAATGGAATACAAATTTTGAATTTCTTTGATGATCTGAATGGAAAAGGAAGTGCTCTTATTTATAGAGAAAAGAGAAACTTTTTATGAAGAGATGGAATTCATTGGTGAACCAGTGTATTTGCTGTTACCAGAAGTTCTCCACGATGAAGAAGAAGCAGCGTTTCAGAATTGGGCTTATATCCCATAGTCTAGATCAATATTTTAAAGGCCCAAGATCAAATTAGTCCATTTCTTCATTCACATACACTTTCATCCCAACATCTTCCACTTTATTCTTATTTTTCTCCACTTTTCTCAATTTCCCACTTCACAAGGTCCAAAATTCCGTCTCCTATACTACCACATTCCACTATTTTTTATTAATTTATTTAAATTTGTGTCTATCTCTCTTCTTTTATCATTTTTCCCTCCATTTTTCTACTTTCAACATCCACATCCTCTCCACAATTTAATCTTAATATAATATATATATCTTTTTATCTCTCATCCAATTGACCTCCACTTTTCGCACACTCATTGGAGATGCTCTTAGGAAAGTGTAATTTAGAATGATTTTAGGGATATTTTCAACTCTGAAAAAAAAAATAGAAAATAAAAAATTGTTAAAATCTTTAGGAAAAAAGGCCATTTTTAAAATGTCCCATGTGAAACATGACATTGATTGTGATTTGTGAATCTCCTCTAATCGTGAAAGCTACTTTCTCACTTTGCACTTGTTGGGCAATCTCTATGTGGATCAATGAAATCATTCACAACTCTCGTCTATTACTTTTTAATTTGGAGGCCAGCCAACTTCTCCAAGTCATGTTAAAATAGACTGTCGATATCAATATAATTTAATTACATAGGAAAATTTTAAATAGCATGAATTGAACTTTACATAGGCTTTTGTTGTAGTGAACTTCCAATAATCTATGGTTGCTTAGCATAGTTTATCTAGCATTAAACTTTTTGTTCATTCATCCGAAGCAAATCGTGAAATAGAAAGTCATGGGCCCTTTGTCAAAAGCTTCAATTATTGGAAAATCGTGTTATTCTAAATGTAGATATATTACTTAATTATTTCTCTTTTTATATATCAGGAAAGAATTTGAGATAATACAAATATTTTATGAGCATTTTTTTCTCTTTGTAAAAACTTGAATCTCTCTTGTGTACAATATTTTGCTCTAATAGGAAAAAATTAATAATTTTAGTAACAAGTTGCTATTACTATGTGTTTGGCTATTTTGTTTATTTTTTTATTATAATCATTCCAATTTTCAATATAACTTTTTAACCAAACATCTTTTTTCTCTCCAATTTTTAACCATTTAAATCGCTTTGACGGGACCCTTCTAAGTTGAATGTGACAAGACCACAATTTGTACAAAGTTGTAGGACAGGTTCAAAGTATACAATTGGTGATTTTGGGACTTGTATAAAGATAATGTAGGATATTTAGTCAAGTGGGTTCACTTGATACTTGGTATTTAAAGCATGTTTGGTATAGGAGAAATTGAGAAATTTTTTGAATGTGTTGTTGTCAAGCGTGTACAGTGGCAAGTTTCGTAGAAATGTATGATTAAAAATAAGTTTAATAAGAAAGTTGAAAATTTTGTCCTAAACCAAACATGGGCTTTGTTAAGTGAATCTTCTATATGATTTGAGGTTGGCTGAGAGTTGACGTTGTTACTGGAGTTTGCTATGAATTCAAATTTATCTAAGATGGGAAGTCAATGTGATTGACTTACGGGTTGAATTTCTTAGCTCTTGACCTATGGTTACTTATTTGTTGATTTGAAACTTAAAATAGGTCTCTCAAATACTTTTTCAATAAAGTGTCCCACAAAAATTGAGCAGCTCGTATTAGATGGCAACAAGTTTTTCATGCCAACCATAACTTGACTTTCCCATAAGGACATATGAGACATTGATAGAATGAGGAACATTGATTAATCGATGTTGTTATTCACATGTATTTAGTGGAAACAAACTGGCCGAATTGAAGTATATATCTCTTGTTGGATGGAAGAAAATTAATTACTGTAATTTAGTCCATGTTTAGTCCCGGTATTTTTTTACAACTTCCCATCAATACTCATTTTTAACAACATGTTTTTTATAGTATCCACCACTTTTACACTTTTCGACTTTTTCTAACCGCTCATTCTCTCAAAATACAAAATTTCCTCCAAAATATCCTATACCAAACGGGCTCTAATATTATTTTTTGTACTTTCGAAATAAGAACTCATTATTTTCGAAATTCATTTTCAACCACATATTATACCAATAAAATAATTTATACATAAACCAAAAAAATGATCTTTACTTTTTTACCAAACATTCTACAAAAATTCACTATAACAAACCAATTATTTGAAATAATGTATTTCAAACAGTGTTCTAAAATGATGGAATAAACGCCGCCTAGGCGTGCGTTAGCGCAATGCGTGAGGAAAACGTCTCGCATGACCCATATGCGCAGAATAATGCTTTTTTATTGAACATAAATCAAAAAAATCGATGATTAATGGTCAAGAATCAAAATAAACCATTACTTTTTCAATCCAATCATTTAGAAACCAATTGAACCAGTGTTATTTAAAAAAAAAAACTATACTCAGAACTGCATGTAAACATATGCAGTCCGTTTGCAAACTTAATTCAGTTTACCACTTAACAACCCCTTTATAATGGTAATAAGTGTTCTCATCCCACATCAAATCCTATGTGGGATGGGAACTGCTAGACTTTTTCTTTTTTATTTTCTTTTTACATTACTTAGCTTTCTTTTTTTTAATTGTTTTTACTTACCATTATTTGTTTGACATTTCTGTCCAAACTATTATTTATATAGTATTTCTCTTATTTTATAAGGATTAAAATATTTTGACATTTTGAAACAAATAGTATAATATAAATAAAATAATCAACCATAAATCTCTATTTTTTTTAACTAGTAATTCTAAAATTGAAGAAAATTATTTATATATTTTATATTATTTGTGTATTTAGTTTTTATGTAATAAAATCTATTTTTCATATAAAAAAATTATTTAATGTCTAAAAATTAATTAAAATATTATTAAAAGTACGAAAAGCATTATGACGACTATTCTTCGCATTGACACGCCTAAATTGTGATTCTTAATTCTCGACCTCAACGCATTACGCATTTTAGAACCTTGGTTTCAAACAGGGCATATATATAAGAATTGGAATTCCAATCATCAACGGGTGGTAAACAAATCAGGAATTAGCAAACTTATTAAAAACTAAATTTTAAGTAATATGATTTGTAATTAAAAAAAAAAAATGTGCCTAGACAATTACTTCATTTCATAGTGATAAGCGTATTTTATACACTTATTTGTATGTCTAAATTAGGATTAATTATTGTCGTTTGGGAATAATTACTATTTAATTTATGTTTATTTGTTTACTTTTCAGAAAATGTCCCAATTGAAGAAGAATGAAGCAATTAATGGAAAAATGACACAATTGGATGTTAATTGGAGCTAAATTGGACAAGTGAGGAGTTTGTGACAACAACCGGGAAACATGCTTGGTGCCATAGTGACTAAATCAGAGGTTAGAGGACCTAATTGAATGAATTAAGATCTTGAATGGTCAAACCGAGAAGAAGATAAAGTTTGGGGACTAAACTGCAACAATTGAAAGTTGAGGACTGAATGTGCAATTAAAAGTCTGGGACTAACTTGCACAGCCGGAAGAAAGATGAAGTCGCGATCGCTGGTTACACACCAAGCGATCGCGAGATGATTGTAAATTATAACCCGAGAGTTTTTGGGTCTTCCACGCGATCGCCGTCATTACGCCTGAGCGATCGCGCGCTTGTCCGACTGGGCCGCAGATCAGATTTTTCTCGCGAATTTTGACAGGCTTTGAGCTTTTTGGCCTAGGTTTTATCCAAAACCTATATATAAAACATAAGAGGCACGAAATTGAGACCTTTGCCTCTCCAAAGAACGAGCCACAATCGAGAAATCAACATCAAATTCTTGGAGATTCAAACATCGCAAAGGGGCGTGAATTGAAGATAATTGAAGAATCAAAACTTGGTGCAAGATTTCCGTTATTTATATTATTTTTAATGAACGTTAATTTTTATTGTTATTGTTCTTTATTGATGATGTGTTACTAAATTCTATGTTGGGATGAACGATGTAGCCTAGTCAGATTATTTTAATTCCAAATTCAGTTGTTTTAATGTTTTGTTGCATGTATTGATTTGTTATTGTTCTTAATGCTTGAATTGCTTGATCACCAGTTCATGATATATTGAATTATTTCCATAATCCGAGAGGTGAGTTAATAATTTAGAACATGGTAATAAATCCGATAATTGAACGAGAGATAGAGATATACTCTTGTTATTATTGCGGTCGTGCGTGAATTCTAGAATGTAATGCATCTAGATAAGGAATATTCGGACCCGCTGTAGAGATACATGGTTGACTTATTTAGGTAGAGTTGATTTAAACTCGAGAGAGGAATTTCAATTTAAATTAGTGAATTCGACCGAGTACATAATTAGGAAATAAAACATGGAATTTGAGTTAATTTAATTGATATTTCTGATTTTGACTGCCTCGTGTGGAAAAAGCTAAGAATATTTTTAGAACCCACATAGATAAAAAAAAAAAAAAAATCGCGATGCGAGAGAAAAAAAAGCAGAAAGTGGTGATCATCCATGAGCGCTGAAAGGAATTTCATTAGAAATCATAGATTGAACACATGGGATTTGGGCTTGATTATGCATAATGAGCCACACAGTGTTGAGCACATATTTTGCATAAGTATGCGTTTGACATTGGCTATTCACACACACACTTAAAAATCTGGTAAATATAACTAGGAATTATTTTGCATTGTTGTTCATGACGCTTGCTTAAAGCTTAAATTGGTTTGGACTTTGGAGGCATATGGTAAACATGTTGACACGACAAAAATATTTGTTCTCTTATTTCTTTGATTTTTGTAGTTTAGTTTACATTGTTCGAGGACGAACAATAATTCTAGTTTGGGGGTATTTGATAAGCGTATTTTATACACTTATTTGTATATCTAAATTAGGATTAATTATTTTCGTTTGGGAATAATTGCTATTTAATTTATGTTTATTTGTTTACTTTTCAGAAAATGTCCATATTGAAGAAGAATGAAGCAATTAATGGAAAAATGACACGATTGGATGTTAATTGGAGCTAAATTGGACAAGTGAGGAGTTTGTGACAACAACCGGGAAACATGCTTGGTGCCAGAGTGACTAAATCAGAGGTTGGAGGACCTAATTGAATGAATTAAGATCTTGAATGGTCAAATCGAGAAGAAGATAAAGTTTGGGGACTAAACTGCAATAATTGAAAGTTGAGGACTGAATGTGCAATTAAAAGTCTGGGACTAACTTGCACAGCCGGAAGAAAGATGAAGTCGCGATCGCTGGTTACACACCAAGCGATCGCGAGATGATTGTAAATTATAACCCGAGAGTTTTTGGGTCTTCCACGCGATCGCCGTCATTACGCCTGAGCGATCGCGCGCTTGTCCGACTGGGCCGCAGATCAGATTTTTCTCGCGAATTTTGACAGGCTTTGAGCTTTTTGGCCTAGGTTTTATCCAAAACCTATATATAAAACATAAGAGGCACGAAATTGAGACCTTTGCCTCTCCAAAGAACGAGCCACAATCGAGAAATCAACATCAAATTCTTGGAGATTCAAACATCGCAAAGAGGCGTGAATTGAAGATAATTGAAGAATCAAAACTTGGTGCAAGATTTCCGTTATTTATATTATTTTTAATGAACGTTAATTTTTATTGTTATTGTTCTTTATTGATGATGTGTTACTAAATTCTATGTTGGGATGAACAATGTAGCCTAGTCAGATTATTTTAATTCCAAATTCAGTTGTTTTAATGTTTTGTTGCATGTATTGATTTGTTATTGTTCTTAATGCTTGAATTGCTTGATCACCAGTTCATGATATATTGAATTATTTCCATAATCCGAGAGGTGAGTTAATAATTTAGAACATGGTAATAAATCCGATAATTGAACGAGAGATCGAGATATACTCTTGTTATTATTGCGGTCGTGCGTGAATTCTAGAATGTAATGCATCTAGATAAGGAATATTCGGACCCGCTGTAGAGATACATGGTTGACTTATTTAGGTAGAGTTGATTTAAACTCGAGAGAGGAATGTCAATTTAAATTAGTGAATTCGACCGAGTACATAATTAGGAAATAAAACATTGAATTTGAGTTAATTTAATTGATATTTCTGATTTTGACTGCCTGGTGTGGAAAAAGCTAAGAATATTTTTAGAACCCACATAGATAAAAAAAATCGCGATGCGAGAGAAAAAAAGCAGAAAGTGGTGATCATCCATGAGCGCTGAAAGGAATTTCATTAGAAATCATAGATTGACCACATGGGATTCGGGCTTGATTATGCATAATGAGCCACACAGTGTTGAGCACATATTTTGCATAAGTATGCATTTGACATTGGCTATTCACACACACACTTAAAAATCTGTCAAATATAACTAGGAATTATTTTGCATTGTTGTTCATGACGCTTGTTTAAAGCTTAAATTGGTTTGGACTTTGGAGGCATATGGTAAACATGTTGACACGACAAAAATATTTGTTCTCTTATTTCTTTGATTTTTGTAGTTTAGTTTACATTGTTCGAGGACGAACAATAATTCTAGTTTGGGGGTATTTGATAAGCGTATTTTATACACTTATTTGTATATCTAAATTAGGATTAATTATTGTCGTTTGGGAATAATTGCTATTTAATTTATGTTTATTTGTTTACTTTTCAGAAAATGTCCCAATTGAAGAAGAATGAAGCAATTAATGGAAAAATGCCACGATTGGATGTTAATTGGAGCTAAATTGGACAAGTGGGGAGTTTGTGACAACAACCTGGAAACATTCTTGGTTCCAGAGTGACTAAATCAGAGGTTGGAGGACCTAATTGAATGAATTAAGATCTTGAATGGTCAAACCGAGAAGAAGATAAAGTTTGGGGACTAAACTGCCACAATTGAAAGTTGAGGACTGAAGGTGCAATTAAAAGTCGGGGACTAACTTGCACAGCCGGAAGAAAGATGAAGTCGCGATCGCGGGATGATTGTAAATTATAACCCGAGAGTTTTTGGGTCTTCCAGGCGATCGCCGTCATTACGCCTGAGCGATCGCGCTTGTCCGACTGGGCCGCAAATCAGATTTTTCTCGCGATTTTTGACAGGCTTTGGGCTTTTTGACCTAGGTTTTATCCAAAACCTATATATACAACATAAGAGGCACGAAATTGAGACATTTGCCTCTCCAAAGAATGAGCCACAATCGAGAAATCAACATCAAATTCTTGGAGATTCAAGCATCGCAAAGGGGCGTGAATTGAAGATAATTGAAGAATCAAAACTTGGTGCAAAATTTCCGTTCTTTATATTATTTTTAATGAAATTTAATTTTTATTGTTATTGTTCTTTATTGATGATGTGTAACTAAATTCTATGTTGGGATGAACGATGTAGCCTAGTCAGATTATTTTAATTCCAAATTCAGTTGTTTTAATGTTTTGTTGCATGTATTGATTTATTATTGTTCTTAATGCTTGAATTGCTTGATCACCAGTTCATGATATATTGAATTATTTCCATAATCCGAGAGGTGAGTTAATAATTTAGAACATGGTAATAAATCCGATAATTGAACGAGAGATAGAGATATACTCTTGTTATTATCGCGATCGTGTGTGAATTCTAGAATGTAATGCATCTAGATAAGGAATATTCGGACCCGCTGTAGAGATACATGGTTGACTTATTCAGGTAGAGTTGATTTAAACTCGAGAGAGGAATTTCAATATAAATTAGTGAATTCGACCGAGTACATAATTAGGAAATAAAACTTGAAGTGGAGTTAATATAATTGGCTAGGTGAAATCGAGGTTCCCAACTACTTTACAATCGTATTTAAAAACAAAAGCAATTTCGCAATTTTATTTCTTTATTTTAATTCTTTAGTTATAGTTAACAATCTCAAAAAAATTCGCCCGTTCAAATAGAGTTAGGATCTAACACATTTCGGTACTTAATAGCAGTCCTCGTGGGACGATAATCCGGACTTTTAGCTCCACTTTATTACTTCTCACGACCCGTACACTTGCGGGGATATCTCGCATCGCGAGAAATTAGTGAACACATAGATTCTGTGTGGTAAAATGTTAATAAACACTACTAATCAGTGTTCTAAAACGCGTGTGTAGAACGTGCCTACACTCGCTCTACACGTGACGAATGGCCCTGAAGCCTCATAACAGCAAAAAGCGTTAAAAACGCGGTCAAAGATGCATTTTGACCTAAAACGTGGGGTCAAAATGAAATTTTGACCAAAAACGCGTTATAAAGCGTTCCTAAACGCACTAAGGTGCGCTTTTTATTATTAATTTTCTGTTTTTTAAATTATTATTAAAATTTTAAATTTTAAACTCTTTTGTGTAGTCTGAGGCGCTGAGTCGTACAGAAGCCAACTGCTGGAAAGCCTAGTGACAGAAACAAGTGAATTTATAGATGCAAAAGTTCCTTATTCCCTTCCTTTTATCCGATGTGGGATTGTGTTAATGTGTACAGTAACTTTGAATCTTCACTCTTTCCTTCTTTTTTTTTTTTTTTTTTTTGGAACTAATCTTACTCTTCCGAATCCTTATATTTTATATAACTATATATTTCTTTATAATTTTTTTTTATTGAACGACACATTTGCTGATTTACTAGATTTGCTTTTTTTATTATTATTAAACAACTCCTTTTAAAAATTGTTATTTCCTTTCCTTTCCATTCTTTTTTATTTATTCAATTCTCCAACTATAAGTTTGTATTTCATTATTAGTATAATAATTTTTTATTGATTAAAATGCTTCTAATATTTAAAGTTTTGAAATAAATTGTAGTATAATAAATATTATGAACAACAATTAATTTATATTTTCTTTATATTAGTAATTTTAAAATTTTAAAAATACCATTGCTATAATTTTAGATGTGTTTGGTATGCATTATTTCAATTATTTAATAATTTAGCTTGATAAAAAATTTAAAAAAAAATGAAAAACGCTTTTTAACGCATACTCCCGCTTAAGCTTGAAAAGCTTGACTATTGAGCTCCACGCTTCACATTTTTTAGAACACTGCTACTAATATGTCAAATGCATTCTTTTAGTTTTACTCTTAAACAATTAATATAATGTTCGCAGCATTTTTTATTTTTTATATTTAATAAACAAACAATTACCAACTTTTTAGTAACAATCTCCTTTTCAAAAAGCTCAATTAATAAAATATCTACTCACAATTACCATGCCAAATGAACCTTAAGACTTTTCTTGTTAATCACTTTGAATTAAACTAGTGGAGTCATTGTAGAGATAAAATAAATGGATAAAATAAATGAATAAAATAATTAAAAGTCGATTTTATATAATAATTAGCCAATTAAGTTTATTAAATGAAAGTCCACTGAAGCTCACATAAAAGAAGCACATGAATGAGCACTACAACAAAAAAGGCATTTCGTAACATTCAAAAGGCAACATTTGCTACTTAAATGTTGCTAAAAGGGGGTTTACCGTAATATTTAGTAATTGAATGTTGCATTTAGTTCATATATTTGAGATTTATCCCCTTTTACAATGTTTATCGAATGTTGTTATAAGTTTTTTTTTTTTTTTTTGCAACACTCAAATTAAGCTTTCGCAGCGTTTTTCAAATATTGCAAAAACTTAAGATTTTGCAGCCTCTTTTAAATGTTGCAAAATCTTATCTTTTGCAACGTTTTTTAAACGTTGCAAAAGATAAGATTTTTGCAACGTTTTTAAAACGTTGCAAAATTAAAAATTGAAAACCCTCACTCACACCTGCTCTCACTTCTACCTCTCAGCAAACCCTCCAAGAACCAAAGCCGCCAAAGAATAATGTCTAAGTTTCTAGTGCAGCCACCGCTGACTCCTTATCTGCCTGCAACCACCGTCGAGCGCCGACTCCTCTCCACCTGCAGCCTGCGATAATCCCTACTCCCTAGTCGAATCCTTCTCCTCCTGTAGCCATTGCGTGCCTTCACTGCCACGACGCAGCCCCTGGTCACCTATAAGTTGTCTTCACTGTCGCTGGACGTCGTTGACATGGTCACCTGCAACTCCAAGCCTCCATCTAGGTTAGAATTCTTTTCTTTTCTTTTTTTTTCTTTTTTTTTACCAATCTCAATAGGAGTATTAATGTATTAATTATTATTATTATGATTTATATGTTGTTTTTACCTGAATCTGCTTGGAAAATTATTATTATGATTTACATTTTTACATGTTTTTGAAACTGTTAATGAGGAATTGTGAATTTGAGATTTTGGGGTTAAATTATTATGTGCGGTTTGTTTGGGGTATAGGGAATTATCATAAATGCGTGTAGTGAACTATATAAGTACACTTAGGTCATCTCCAACTAGGAACTCTAAAATGCAGTCAGTTTTACACTAAAATACAGTTTCTCTCACTCTATCTTCATAACTCATCTCCAACCCAAAACTTCAAATTTCACACCAAATAAACATAATATAACTCATATCCAACCCAAAGCTTCAAATTTCACACCAAATAAACATAATATTTTTCTTTTTCTTTTTGAACATACTTTTTATTATTATTTTATTTGAAATATTTATTTGATCATTAAAAAAAACGAGAAATACACCAAATATTGTTGAGTAATCTATTTTGTTGTCATTTAATTTTAATGTTTTGATTTATAATAAGTTAATTATGTAATAAAAATAATGGTCAAATAAGAAACAAAAATGCAATAAAATTCAATATAGATGAAATAACCATTGTTTTTACTACAACAAAATAAATTAAAATGCAATTTCTAAATAATTTTTTTGAGACCAAAATTGAATTATATTCATCAAATAACTATGTGTTCAAAATAAGGGAAAAAAAAGGCCAAAACTGGAATTCAAATCAATATTTGGGGTAAAATTAAACAAAAATAAAGTTTGGGACAAAATTGGGGCAACAGCATAGTTGCCCCAAATATTATACCGTCTGCTACAGTGGCACGCCATATATGGCGTGTCCTTGTAGTAAACTCCATTTTGCAGTCAAGAATGGAGTCTCGGTTGGAGCAAGAAACTTACTCCATTTTGAAGTTCCACTCAATTTTAAAGTTGGGTTGGAGATGCCTTTAGAGCTCTTTTTTTGAGTTTGTTCATCACATAAAATTGTTTGATCCTTGCTTTCACAATCTCACCCAGAGAAACATTTGAAGCATTCTTCGCATTCTGTAGCCAGGGATGCTCTGTATTGGAATATGTAAATAACCATTACGACATAATCTAGTTTCCCTCTCCTTATTATTAGCATCAAATTCACAATGACATGAAAATATGACGTAAGCAAATATTACCAAGCACTTGCTGAGCTGTGAGACGCCGACTTGGATCTGGTTCAAGCATTTTCCTCACAAGATCCTTCACGTTTTCAGATACTTTTGGCCATGGATCTCTCTTGAAATCAACAACAGATCAAATAATTGCTTGGCCATGGTTAAACAGTTGTTTGAAGAAATACGTTGTTTATAAACAAGTTATTTAATAAAATTATTTTTTCTTTACTCTGAAATGAAATTACGTACTAATCATGAAGGGAACTCAGTAACCTATTCACATAACTGGCAAGCTTAAAAATATAAATATAAATGATTATTTTTTAAATATATTTTCTACTTTATAGAGTTTAAAATAAAAAATAAAAAAAAAATCATTTTTTTTTTTAATCTTGACTTCCTGTCAAAATAATTATTATTCATTTCCAAACTTTACAAATAAAAAATTTCTTCATTTTACGACATACTTATTTACTAATTACTTTTAAATAACTTTACTCATAATTAAACTTCTCAAGGCCAAGGGGGGTTTGCACCAGTGGGGAGGGCACCCCCTTACCAAATATCTTTATATTTTTTACTTGTAAATTATCCAGTAATTTTTGTGTCACTTTATAGAGTAACAGTAAGAATGTGGAGGATAGAAGTTCACGTGCTTTTACTTCTCAGGTTTTTTAATCTCGCTTTACATGTTGTTTATTTAAGTTTTTTTATTATATCATATTTATTTAATATGAAAATATTTTAATTTTAATATGAATTTGTAGTCAGAACAAGGAAGTGATATCCATAGAGATATCGCAAACAAGAAAAATGCAAGGTGTCAACTATTGCAGTGGTACATTGAAGATGAAGAAGTTGTAGCAGAAGGAAGGATTGCATCAGTAGACCCAGGCGCAAAGGTGCATCACATACTACTTGGACGAGATTGTTGGAAGGTTTGAGTTGAGGAAGTGTATATGGATCGATTGACCTTATTTAGACCTATCAATGAATTTCGAGTTCTAAAGGATGCCTAGGAAGTATCGTTGTTTGGCCAAAGAGTTGTATTAGATTAGTTTGACAAATGTATGTTTCTCACATGCCAAAGATTTATTGAGGAAGCCTTTGGAAGTACCTTATATAGTGTGCACGTACATTATAATAAATAAAGTTGATTATTGAAAAAGTCATATTTTCTCCCACTCTTGTTTCAGGTGGTCATGAACTAAGTAAGAGCACTGGAAATGCTGGTGGAAGAGCTTCTTGTGGTAAGAAACGTTTATTTATTCAATGATCTTGTGTAATTCTTATTTATAACTAACTTCACATAAGTCCATTTTAAAACAAGCTTAGTTTGAATTCAAAATTTTTTATACTTTTGTTTGATAATATGAATTAGTTTTAAATTTTATTTAGGTTTAGATACTCAAATAGTGCCAAAGAAGAAAGCAACAACTTCTACTATTTAGTAGTTTATTAATGTCTTATTTAGTTAGATGGAGTTTATCGTTGAGTTTGTGATGTCGAGGAGTTGGGGATTGATGTTAGATGTTGTTTGAGGTGTTAGTTAGATTTTTAAATTATTATGTTGGTTATGATGTCTCTCTACAGGTTGGCTAAATCCAATTTATAGGGGAGGTTCTGTTGAAATTTTTATAGAATTTTTTACAATAGAAGGGAAGGAAAGGGAAATTAATACGTCTAAGTTTAGGTTTTTACACTTAGGGTGAAAGGTCATTTTTCTTAGTGATAGATCTAGCATCTAGCTGATCCATCTATTATTGTTGCACTTCACGTCTCGAGTCTAGCAGATTGATTTAGGACGAGTCATATCAATTTCTATGAAATCACATTGGAAAAATATAAATTTATTTTTCTTTTAACTCTGTTTTTTTTTTTTCTACCATTTATTATGTAAAGCGTGATATTCACTTATAACTTTGCTCAAATTCGTTATAGGTGCAACTCTGAAGATATTCTTTTAGAGATGGACCGAATTTTGCGATCTAAAGGTGCAGTTTTATTGCAGAATGAAGTTAATGTTCTCATAGTAAAATATTTCTTTTGTGATATGATGATCATGTTCTTTTGCAAATTTGTAAAACATCATCAACACTTTCTTTCGTGGATTTGTTATTCTGTATGATTTGTGGATTTGTTAAACATTATCAAGACTTTATTTTGTATGGATTCAAAAACTCATAATGTATTTACTTTTGTTTTTTGTGTAAATTACCATTTTAAAAAAACATATAGCAGCGTTCAAAAAACGTTGCAAAAGACTCTACCGCAACAGCCAATAAACGTTGCAAAACGTTGGGTTAAAAGTTTTTGCAACACTTAAAAAATGTTGCAAAATGGTCTACGAAAACACTCAATAAACGTTACAAAAGATTTGGTTAGAAGTTATTATAACACTTAAAAAAGTGCAAAAGGATTTACGAAAACACTCAATCAACGTTGCAAAAGATTGGTTTAAAGTTATTGCAACACTAAAAAAATGTTGCATTACGGAAACACTTAGAAAACGTTGTAAAAGGTCTATTGCAATGTTTATTTCAGTCCTTTGCAACGTTCAAAAAATGCTGCAAAAAGTTTTTGCTCTACGGCAACAGTACAATTTGCAACACTTGCCAAACGCTACAAAAGGCTTTTGACAACATTTTTTTTAACATTGCAAAAGACCGTGTTTTATTGTAGTGGAGGCTCATCCTACTTTTCAAAACTCATGAATATTTTAATTGTTTTTATAAATAATTGGATGGTTATGAGAAGTGGTTACATACTTGGATATAAATAGGGTAATTTGTCTATGAAAAGGGAATAAAAACATTACAAGGGGAATAGAAGAATTCTCTCAAAGCTTCAAGCCAAATGCAAGAACAAGAAGATCAAAGTTTTTAATTCAAGCAAGTCCAAATCAAGTCTAATAAGATCAAAATCTTCTTCAAATCAAAACAAATTCAAGACGAAATCCCAAAGTTCAAATCCAAATCTTGAAGTCCAAGAGTCAAACAAGCCAACTCTCAACAAATCAAGTCTAACAAATTTTGAAGTTCAGGAATCAAGTCACGTGGACCCTCATCTTCAAATACACATGTCGTTAATCAGAGAATTTCTTAATTTTCCAGTCACAAAAGAATTGTCCACTTTTATTTCTCAAATTTTCAATTTGTAATAATTTTTGTATTTTTTAATACTCGAAATTTGTCATAAAAATTTCTTGGCATGCTAGGTGGGACACTCTTGCATCTCATCTTCCGATCTATAAAGTCTTCAAACTTCAACAACTACATCAAACATGGTAAGCGAAAGGTGAAGAATATCTTGACTCATTTTGAAAGACATTTGTTGAGCTCTTCTTGTGACAAGAGCACAAACAAAAATTAGGAAAACTCAACTCGTTTCACCATTATGGAAGTTCTCAAAAAAAAAAAAAAAAAAAAAAAAAGGTAAGATGAAAATTATTTTCAAGATGCAAGTGTCACGTTCCCAAGATTTCCCTAATAATTTTTTTTTTTTTTTTGAAAGCTACTAGTAACATGAAATTTAACTGATTTTGCAGTTTCATATGCTTCTAGTATCGTGCAGTGAAAATCAAACTCTTCTTTTCTTTTGAAATTTTCAGAACTTTAATCTCTTTTAACTCATGCAATAAATACTGAAAACTCAATAAAACTTTAAGGAAATTTAAGGAAACATACTGTATACTTGCTTAAAGAGAGATCAACATTGAATTTACATAAACTAAGTTTTCTTTCTTTATTAACCATTCTTCTCGAAAGATCACTTTATATGTAATACGTTTCCAAAGCAAAATACATTTTTAGTTACACTTTTCCATGTTATCATTCCATAAACAAATTAAAGAATGGAATGATTCACAAGTTCGCCACTTTCAAAGGGCTCCTACTACGTGCATTTACAAACTTCAAGGGAACAAAGAGCTTTTGACCTACTACTTAACCATTAAGAGATAAAAAGTAAAATCCCTTGTGGCTCATAAGTAAAATAATCATATGCGCGAATGGTCTTGTAAATCCTTTCCTTAATATATATAAACCCGACCAGTAAGGAAAGTGTACCCACACTTCGTGTCGCGTAATAAGATTGTACTCTAGACCATTTCGAGAGGTCCTCCCCCACATTCTCACTACTTCATACAATTCAAGATCTATTACCTACATTTGTCATGAAACAACTATAAGCATTAACACTTAGTGAGTAAAGCATTAACAAATAGGTATACTTCATGGAATTATTTAACTTTACCTCTTAACTTTGACATTTTATTCCTTGTATATGTAATTAGTGTAACAATCACCTAATATACTTGTCATGATAACCAATTCAAATCATATATATAAAACACTTAATATCATACTCACTTTCATCATTTAAACAACGATAATTCTATAGATGTCAAATAACAAATAAGTCGTCATGAATCTTTATCATTCATAGTTTTCTTTTCACTTAACCGCCTAACTTTAACATTTCATTTTCTCATATACAAAAGAGAAGCAAATCTCACATAGCTAAGTCATAGCATAAACATAAAACAATTACCAAATTAACAAGTATGATATTGGAATGTAATACATGAGATGATATACATAAATGATATTGATTATCATTTCTCATCAATCTTTTCTTTCTTCTTTCTTTTTTCTGTCTTTCTTTCTTTGAAAAGTGACATGCATGAAAGAATAAGTTCTGCACTTTTCTCATACCTTCTTTGTCATTTACTTTGGGCCCTTCCCATATTAGAGTTGTACACCACGTGCATCTTAATTCTCTTCTGTAAGCATAAGGTCATCATAATGCGATATTTCACACGTACAAATACGTTGACTCAACGAGTATGCTAACTCGATTTTCTATGGAACACTAGGCTCTTGAGCATGCTAGCTCAAATGAGAATTTCTCCATGGGTGTAAAACATAAATAGGGACTTCTTTAGTTCTCATGATCATTACATTTAAACATTTATGTTCTTTAATGTTTAATAATCATGAATGTTTGCAATGCTATAATGCAACCAAATAACATCAATTACCATGCTAGAACCTCAAGAAATCTTGACATGAAATTAATTTCTCAAACTTATCTCATATACTCATATCGCAACAATCATATGTTAACACATAAAAAGCTAATAGTTGGATCCTTTACAATATAATTAAGCATTTCTTAGTTTTTATGCCCTAAAACATTGTTTTCTATACCCATAAATTTCGATGGTAAGCTAAGTGATATAGGCTGAAGTTTCCAATACTCATCAAACGTCTTACTCACAAAATGACGGGCTAATTATTCAATCTTAACAGAATGTCCACGTTTAATTTTCATTAGTATTCTTTTTCTAATGGTTATAAATATTAAATCATAACTTAATCACGTAACCAATTTTAATCATTAAGTTCCTTGTTATTTTGCATCAAAACTTTAAACTTCAACATACGCAAGGTGAGCTTTAAAATATATAACTCCAGTAGATTTTTAGACTCATTTGATTGCTCTTACCACACTTCCAATCATATATATTTATAAGAGAGCATAACTTATACAAACAATAAATTTTACTTATAAAATCGAAACATTATTAAATCTCAAAACTAAATTCTAATTTCCTTTTTCCTTGCTACTATGAAATTTTCAGATTCATATTCAAACTCTAATTAAAAAAAAATTGATACATGCATACTAAATATAGAACATACTTTACTTACACAAAACTTTACTCATAATTTCAACCATTCTTAAGTCTTAAAACTCAATTAAAAACATGCATCTTCAATATTTAAAATTTCAGATTCCACAATTCAATAAAATTGACTCCGAATTAGGATCGTAATACATGCAGTTCATAAGTACGTTTAAATTAAGAAGTAGAGCATGATCTAGTTACCAACTTTTATTTAAATCCTATTCCAACATTCTCAAAAGAAATTGGATCTTGAATCCTATTAAGCCCCAGTTTGGCCCTCATCAAAGTAAAAAATTAATTTTTTCTTTCCAATTTTCAACCTCACATTCTCCAATAAAATAATATTACACATAAACCCAAAATTCTTCATCATTTTTTCACCACACATTCTCCCAAAAATATTATTCAAAACCACATTATTTACCAAAAAAATTGGAGGCAAAGAGGCACTAAATTCAATATAACTTGACAATTTAGTAACATTTAAAAATCAAAAACAGCAATTAAACATTTTTGCAGAATTTCATTTGTTCATATTACCTCATTTAAGCAAAACTTACAACTTATAAACAAGATTTCATCAAAATATTGAAGTATATCAACGGGTTGTAAAAGAACTAAATTGAAATACCAAGAACAAATGTAGATAACAATCTGAAAATTTCTAGTAAACAAATAAAACACATTTACTCACTAGTACAAAAAAGCATAAAAAAACGGGGAATACACGTCGGTTTTTCAAAAAATCAACGTGTAAAAAAGGACGGTGGCATTTTCGTAATTTTTTTTGGAATACGCGTCGATTTGTGTAAATCGAAGCGTAATCAACTTGCATTTACATATATATTTAATTTGTATCTTAAATTAACAATTTTGTAAGTATAATTGTTGTTAATTTAATTTTATTACGTCTATGCCGATTATATATATATTTGGTGATGCGCATGTTCAGGTTACCGTAGGCCACGACCTGCAGTGGCCTGGATCATTGCAAACCACGTCCAGGTGACTGCAGGTCACGACGTGCAGTGACCTGGGTCATTGCAGGCCACATCCAGGTCATTGCAGGCCACGACCTGCAGTGGTATGGTCATTGCAGGTCATATAATGGGGGGAAAAAAATTTGGGCGTTTTTTTTTTTTTTAAAAAAAATTTGGGCGTCGGTTCTAAATTAGAACCGACGCCCAAAACTCACTTTGGGCGTTGGTTTACAACATACGCCTAAAGTCGAGACTTTACGCGTCTGCATCATAGGCGTCGCCGCTATAACCGACGCGTATTCCATTTTCCAACCGACGCGTATTCCAGTTTCTGTACTAGTACCAAAACTCACTTTGGGCGTTGGTTTACAACATACGCCTAAAGTCGAGACTTTACGCGTCTGCGTCATAGGCGTCGCCGCTATAACCGACGCGTATTCCATTTTCCAACCGACGCGTATTCCAGTTTCTGTACTAGTGACTTTACTCACATATAACCAAAGTTCTCTTTTAACAATTTGAACCTGGACTTTGAAATTTGTGGGGGTTAACTAAGTCATAATCCAGGAAATTTACCACACATAAGTTAGCTTGAAAACATGAAGGAAAAAACTAATCAGATGCTCTTTCGATTCTACTGGAATTCAATCTTGGTTACAGCAGTTTTGAATGTTACTAGTAGCTTCAATTTCCTAAGATTCAAGTTCTATTACAACAGCTTTAAATGCTACTAGTAACTTCCGATCTCTGCAACACTTGTTCTTTGTTATTGATTGCAAGTGTACTGATCGCACAAGTAATATAGTGGATAATAAGTCTAGATATCATACTCACAGGGCTTAAGTAAATTGTATTTTAGATCAAAATCTTTAACCGAAACTAAAGAAAGATTGATTTGAGAATTTTTGTATGAGAATTAAACTAGAAAGCAAGTAAGATTGATTTATGAAAACTATGAAATAAGCATGGTTAAATTATGAATCCACTTTAACTTTATCCTTCATATTTTGACTTAGACATTTGACAACAAATTATGGGGTGTTGAAAATCCATGTTCCTATCGTTATTAAAACTCTCTTTAAAATGGTGAATTAAAGCCTTTTTTTTACAAGAGTATTTCTATGAAAAATACGAACATGTATAAAAGCATTATAGTTTTATGAACACTTGTTGGGATTACACAAAGTATAGGAGTATATTTCTATCCTTTATCGAACTTCATAACAATTAATTCAAGTCTAATGCAATCCTAATATTTCGAACTTAGAAAAACATCACAAACATCGATAATCATGCGTCCAAAATCATAGATGAAAATAGTCCACAATTAATTGCATCAAACCCACAAATTGTATAAATTAAATATAAAGTAAAAAGATGAAATCAAGAAATCAAAGTATCATTACAATTCTAACAATGAAAACCTAGCCTAGAAATATGGTGAAAAATAAATCACAAGAATAATAAAATGATGTCACCCAGTTCATCTTCTTGCTTTTGGCTTTGCATGGATCTCTAGACACTTTGACAGCATTTTGACATGAAAATATGACTAGTGAGTTCCCCAAAAACGTGCCTCGAGTCAGGGGTATATAGGTTTAGTCGAAAAAAGTAATTGAAAATTCTTAGATTTTGAAGTTCTACAAGTTCTTACCCTGATTGGAATTCAGTCGAGCGCTCTCTCTCTCTCTCTCTCTCTCTCTCTCTCTCACAAAGCTAAAAGGGCTGGTCTCATATAAATAGTCTATAGGTTAGGGTCCTTTTGGGAGGGCATAAAAGCTTATTTTCTACTTATTCATATTTTTAATACGTTATTTTATTAGTTTAACAATTAATTATATGAATATAAAATCAAATTAGAAAACTAGACTTTATAGTCTTGGCCAAACAAGTCCTAAACACTTGGTGAAGCCTTCTTGACTAGTGTCACACATTCCAATATAATATTTAAAATTATTATAGAACTTCTATCTTCAATTACCAACTTTGGGTCGATATTTGAAGGTCGAGATGATGTCCATTTAAGCCATTCTTTATACTATTGCAAAGTTCGTGTTACAAGCTTTATGAAGACTACACATGCAATGAAAATAGAACAACCTACAGTTCATTGCATTCATCCAAAATTGTTGTTCAACAATGTTTCATACGCAAATTTTCGGTGTTTTGAGCATTTTTTACTGTTCCGATAGTCAACTTCAACTCAATTTGTGTGGCAGTTCCCAAATTCAAATGCACTCGGATCTGATTTCAATGTGCATATCTCATTGTGAACTATACGATGGTATAACATGCATAGACTATAGATCGATACACGTTACATACGAAGGTCTCAAAATCACGTCTATGTCAATGGGAAAACTATAATTAAACTGATTTCTCCTAAATTTCAGCTTAATCCGCTACTTACAAAGCTTAGTCTAATTAAGCCCTTGTTTAATACTCCTACTTTTTGAGAAAAAGATAGTTTTGGGAAATCGTGTAGTTAAAAAGTGATTTAAAAAGTAAAAAATTGTGGGCTTAACTTTTTTGGATGGTTGAGATTGATTACAGCAGAAAAAAGTAGTACATTTTATCAAAAAGTAGGAGCATCAAACAAGGGCTAAGTCTATACATTATTCATAACTTTATTTTGTGCTAATTTAATCCCTGATTTTATATTTCATGCAAACTTCTCCTCTTATTCCTATAATTTCACCACCAACGCTCAAGGTAGCTAATTTCTAGGAAAGAATTTGAATTAATTTCCAAAATAGGAGTATGAAACTTTCAGGGTGTTACAGCAAGACTCCCGTTTATTAGAAAAGACCAAGAACATGATGAAAAGTCTTCATTCTGGTTCTATCTCCAGTGGTAGGTTATGTCTGTGTCCACTCATGCTACATCTCCATGAAAGTTCTTAAGAATCTCTCGAGCCAATGTCAAATTCTTTCCTAGGCCCAGGCGCGAGGCAAGTTCAAAACGCATCGCATTAGGGGTATGCATATAAAAATGAGTTCAAATTTTTCCGTTGATCGCCAAGGCTCGCCTATGCATTATGGTTCGCGCCTAGGCACAAATAGGCGCGCCTATTCTCATTTAGTCTCACATTATCACGAATAATTGTATATCGTTTAAAAGTGAATGATATGGAATCAATGGATCAATTTGCCTAAGCCCAAAATCACACTTGTACATAGACTATATCTACCCGACCCATCATCAAAACCTAAAAAATAAAAATTCAAAACCATTAAAACAACTCCGTTCTTCTTTCTTTCTCGGTCCTTCACTCATGTGTGTCTGTGTGTGTTATGTATTCATATATATAATTATATTCCTTAAAACTGAGAAATGGATGAGATAATAGTAAATGTGTTTGTTTATTTTTATGTAAAAAATCTTTTTTTTTTATGAAAAATTATTTAATGTCTTCAAAATACTTAAAATAATATTAAAAATCGAAACGCTTCGCATTGATACACTTAAACTTGTAATTCTTAATGCTCGACCTCAACGCATCGCAACGCATTACGCCTTTTAGAACTTTGCATAAATTACATCTGGATCCAATGATCGAGTTCAAAAAATGGAGTTTTTCATTGAGAAGTTAACGAAATCTTTGGAGGAAAAAGATGCACAAGTCGCCGCTCTCATGCATCGACGAAGTTACTAATTACTTTAAAAAAACACAACCCATAAAATGCAAGCTCTTCAGGAATTATAGACCTAGAAATCCAAGAGCAGCAGTAGAAGCAAGATATGCATAATCGGATGGTGTTGTAAAACATATTTCGTGACACCACTCAAATCTCTGTTGGCTCTCTGTTTGTCTAGTAAGTTCAACGTATGATTACGACACTATTCATGCTCAGTATTATGCTCACCGCAATCTCTATTGGTTATGCCAAGCCCTATATCAGCCGAAACGACGATATGAGAATGCCTCTATGCTGTCAATTCCCGAAATTTCAGTATTTTGATTGAAAGGCAAAACTGAAGCAACATGTAGCTAATTTCATTGAAAGGTGTAACAATGCTGGCACATATGATGATGTCATGATGAAACAGTTCATACACTCCCTCAAAGGTACTGCATTTGAATGGTTTACAGACTTGACGGTCGAGTCAACTGATAGTTGGGATCAACTCGAACAAGAGTTTTTCATACGCTTCTACAGAACCAAACGAACTGTTATCCTCCCAGAACTTGTCAGAGCAAAGCAATGGGGAACCATTTGTAGAATATACCAAATGCTGGAGAAATCTTGTCCTTGACTACAAATAATGTATCGGTGAAGTATCTTCTATTAACATGTGTGTGTGCAATGCATTGGGTGCTACTTTATAATCTCCAAGCATATATCCCTCACTCTTTTGAAGAGTTGGTCATGCGTGATAATGATCTAGAAATTCAGATTACAAGACAATGAAGTTATTTTTCAAGTGCCTTACGTGACAAGAAAGATCTCATGAAAGACATTAAGCCATATAAGTTTAAAAAATCTATGGCAAGAAATAAGCACAAAAGAAGGGTCTTTTGAGTTTGAAATAACTTGAAGAAAATGAGTATCCATATAAGTGGCTTGTCAAGTTGATCGTCCCAAGTACTACAGGTTCCACAGAATAATTAGTCATCTAGTTAAGAGATGTTTCATACTGAAAGATCTTACTGTTCGCTTAGACAAATAAAATAAGATTAAACTTGAAACTAGTAAAAACCTTATATCTGCTTCCTCAATGATTTCCTTTGGATCATTTTAATAATTGACTTTTTACCAGTTGTGGGCTTCGAAATATTATAGTTCAGGCCAAATGTAGAATTTAAAATATAATTTAGACTATAAACAATCGACTACATTTTGTATTGCAAGTAGTCTAGCTCCATAGAATTTTTATTTTTTTAAACTATACAATTTTCCATGAATAAAGCAATAATTTGGAACTCTTGCCAATCATGCCAAGGAATGGCCATACAATAAATTGAGAAAACATAATCAATGACAAAAAATCAGTAGCACAAAGTAAGGTGGCGTTCTGTTTGTATTTTATTTTGTATTTTCATTTTCGAAAATGTATTGTGTTTTGTGTTTTCATTTTTGTTTTCAAATTTGCTGAAAACTCGTTTGGTTTGTCATTTCTGAAAACTGTTTTTGAAAATGAAAAGCTGGAAAACACGTTCTGTTTGAAATTTTGCAGAACACTATTTAAATTATTTTTAATTAATTTGTTTGCAGAATACTACTAACTCCAACTCAAATTTCCTTTCACAATACACTAAAAATATGGTTACATGCAACACACTAATGTGAGCATTAAGAGTCTATATTAACACAACTTGATCAGGTTCGGGACTTGAGAAAGCTCTACTTCTATTAAAATTCAGAAAATGCAAGTTCTTTCAAAACCACCAGAGTCCATTTATCATTGCATTTTTTGAAATATAACAACAAAAATTCTCATTTAATTTTTTTTTTGTAATGTTGATATTGAATTCAATAAAACTTTATTTAAACTAAGTTCCAAGTTAGGATAATTCTAAAAAAAAAAAAAAAAAAAAAAAAAAAAAAAAAAAAAAAAAAATTCTTTATTTAGACTTAGTTCCAAGTTAGGATAATTCTAAAAAAAATAATAAAAAAATAAAAACTTTATATTAAACTTAGTTCTAAGTTAAGATAATTCTAAAAAAAAAAAAAATCCCAAAACGCGTTTTGATCGTTTTGGACATTTTTTGTCGAAATACACACAAAACATCCAAAACGATGTTTCAAACGTTTTCCGTTTTGTGTACAAATTTTTTTTTTTTTGTTTTCCAAAATGCGTTTTCGAAAATGGTAAAGAGAACGCGTATTTAGCGTTTTCGAAAATAAAAACAGAAAACGACCTCAAAACAGTAAAGAGAACAGGGGCTAAGTTTTTGGTACAAACTGTCTATTAAATTATGTGACCAAACATTACCACAATCAAGCTCATTTTCTCAATCTTAGATAAGCATAACAAGTAATGGGCTGCATTAATTTCAACATAATAGTAATCAAGTAACATAACACGAACATATGCCTACTCTTTCAGTAAATTGTAGCATATATAGACAAAATTCTTATAAGATAATAAATGCATAATAGCATTCTAGATTTCACAGAACTTCAGATTAGGAATCTATTTTGAATTAACATGTAAAATTGAACCAGAAATTCAAAAACATGAAGCCCTTGTTTGAGCCCCATTTTTATCAAAGCCCCATTTTTATCAAAAAATGAATTATAGAATTGTACTTTTTGAAAAATGTGTTGTTAAAAGGTAGGAAAAATTTTGAATTTATGTGTAGATAATTTCATTAATATAATGTGTACTTGAAAATGAGTTTTGAATCATGGAGTTCAAATTGGGACAAGAAATGAAGAACCTATATTCATTAATAAAGAAAGAAAGAAAAAACAAAATCTTAGTTAAAATGATCAGACAAAAAGTGAAACAAAAAATATACAAAAATTTATATTCAAAACATACAACAACACAAAACATTATAGTTATTAAGTGCTATAATCCAAAATATTGGGTCTACTATTTAGGTACATTGAAGCCTTTTTTTTTTTCAAAAATTCCTCAAGAACTTTAGAGTGGTTTTTAGGCCTTCTCCTCTGCTCTTTGAGGGGGGGGGGGGGTTGCCCCGACCCTTCTATTCACAAAAATAAGATTTACACCTAGATGAAGGGGGATATAACCATACCCTCAATTGGATGCCTATTACATATGCAAGTATATAAATGATGAGATGCAGATGAAGCTATAAATAAGGAGTAACTAAAACTTTCACAAGAGCAAACTACTCATGTTTCTATCCTGAATATATGAAAAAGTAAAAACAGACCTAAGTACTCTATACCAACCAGAAATATACTCTCAGCAGTCAAATCACTTAAGGAGTGCCTACCTGGTCTAGAATAATGATACCACTGAGTGCCATTGGCAACTGTTGAATTGAAAAACGGATATACCCTATGGCCCTGATCAGCTATCCAAATTGTTGCCTTGTTAATCACTCTATCAGTCTGCATCACAGTGCTATTAGTCGTAGCAAGATATTTCCTAATCTCAAGGATAAGGTAGCTGATCTGCCAAGGTGTCACGCAGTGAAAATGTTTATCTCCCCATTCGATTCGACAAGTCGGCAACAGCTAGACGGTTGGCCTATTTTACCATTAAATGCTCTAATGATATGATCATATTGCAGGTATTCCCTTACATCATACTCATCAGAGTGCGTGTGTGCCAGTTGTTCTGCCTTGCCGGCCAATGAATGAGAAGTAAGCTACCTAGAGGCGAGAAATTTCAGGAGCTGAACCTGCGATCCGTGAAAGTTGGTATCAGAGCGGTCCCGCTTGAATGCGTTGTTGGTCTTGTAGAGATCAATGACATGAATTCTCGCGGAGAAAAGATTTTGGGTCACGGATCGTGTCGGCGAGCTTGCGGAACACGAAGAAGGAAGCTGTTGGAGAAGATGGGTGTGCTGGGCAGCGTTGCGCGATTGCTTTCGAAAGAGTTTTGAGGAGCGCATTTTGCAGAGCTTACGAGAATGTAGTGGGTATGTGCTTCGACATGTGCTGGAGGCGCTGCGGCTGGAGGCCGTCCACCGAAGAACTACTGCTTATGGGGGCAGATGGTGAAGGTTGGTGTCGGAGGCGATATGTACAAGGTACAGCGAGTAAGTGTGGGAATACCACCGTGTGAATGCTCGTCCATGAGGAGATGGTGCCGTTTAATTCTGCAATTGAGGAGTGCGTGTTGATGCGAATCTCACTTCCCGCTACGAGGACGTAAGCGGATTCGAATTGGGGAGAATGTCACGCAGTGAAAATGCTTATCTCCCCATTCGGTTCGGCAAGTCGACAACAGTTAGGCGGTTGGCCTATTTTACCATGAAGTGCTCTAATGATATGATCATATTGCAGGTACTTCCTTACATCCTACACATCAGCGTGCGTGTGTGCCAGTTGTTCTGCCTTGCCGGTCAATGAATGAGAGGTAAGCTACCTAGAGGCGAGAAATCTCGGGAGCTGAACCTGTGATCCGTGAAACAAGGACTTGTATGCTGTGAACTGATTAACTGACAAGCAGGCTGGGAATTAGTTTCAAATAAAAGCTTCTCAGAATTCTGCTCTTTACACAATCTGACAACCATATGCAATGCTCTGATCACTGCCTCAACCATAGTACTCGTTGAATACTTCTCACAAAATGCAAATTGGACTTGACCATGCTCATCTCTAGCAATACCTCCACCAGCAATGGATCCATCGACGGTGTGTCCTGCCACATTAATCTTGACCACATTTTTATCAGGTTTTTGCCAAGCAGCTGCCATAGGTTTCCTAACGGAATGAGTCACCATTTTTCTGCTTCTCAGTGTTTATAATCAACTGTGCTTTTCCTTCAACCAATTTCATAACCCTATCAACAGACATAATTCTACCTTCGTGTCTGGCTTTATTTCCCTCAACCCAAAAAAAAAAACGAGAAGACTAATAGAGGAATATAGTTCCAATGAGATTGGGAATGCTAACAAGCTAAGGTCCAAGCACCAAACAAATTCATAGGATGATTGTAGGTCTTAAAGTGGTTACCAATTTTAGAGAAGAAATAGGTCCATACTTCAGCAGCAACTAGACCTGATATGAATACATGGCTACTGTCCTCTCATGTGAGCGGCAATGACATCTAGAGGGTAGAGGTATACGGTATACCCAATCTTTGCTTGATAATAGAATCCACAAGGATCCAATTATGCCACAACCTCCACGTGAAAATAGAGATCTTAAGAGGAATGACCTTGGACCATATGAATTTATAGGAATTCTGAATGACAGCCTTTTTCCTGAAAATCTCAGTGCAAGATGAGACTGTAAACTCTTTAGTGCGTCAGATTGCTAAGTGATGGGGATCTGTGTGATTTGGTTGACTATCCAGTTAGAAACAGCTTGCTGCAATTTGTTGGTATCCCAAGCACCTTGCTTCTGTAAGTCACTCACTTTGAAGCCTATATAAACAAAATTCTAATAAAATAATATAAGCAGAATAACATCCATATAAATTCAAATTAATTTTTTTAAGAATACAAATCGAAGTACTATGTAAAATTTAACCAGAAATTCAACAATCGTAATAAGAAACGACCAATTTATATTCATAAAAAATTAAAATCATAGAGCTTGAAATTAGCCTCCATTTGGTAAGAGTTTTTTGTTTATAAACAAAGAATGTGATATTTTCAAGGTAAAATATGTGATTGAAAAAAATATTTGGGAAAATATGTGTAGTTAAACAATGGTTTGGAGAAATTTATTGTTTATAAACTTATTTCCAAACGGATCATAAAACATACAGAAAATGTATACAAACGCAAAATTGATACATTGGCAATCTAGAAAGCCAAGCGTAGATCTTCAATTCTATCATGATAATAAAATCAAAATTACGAACCTCCAAATCTTGAAAGAAATAAGCATAAACAACCCTTTAAAAAAAATTAAACAATAAGAGGATAACCAGCAACAAACCTTGCGTTTTCAAAGACACCAACATTTGAGTTCGTTGAAAGCGAATGAAATCGCACAGACAAGACGAAATCGAGAACCTAAGTGGCTAAATGATTGTCGAATCGAAAGAAACCAACATTAGACAAAAGAACAGAACCACACGCAAATCGACGACATAAAGTTTGGAAGAAAGTAAGAAAGAAGAAACAAACAAACGAATGAATGAATGAGCTCACAGAGAAAAAAAAAAAAAAAAAAAAAAGAAACTAGATCGGAAAGAAGAACCCACAAGTAGAAGAATAAAAGCCACAGATAGATCATCTAGAGAGGCAGATTGACGAAAGTAAGTGGATTGGTGACAGAAAATTCGAAAACGAATCCGATGTCTCAATAGCTCATCGTGTGGTGTTGATCCCTGTAATTTATTCATCATTTGCACCACCGGAAATAGAACCAAGAACCACTGATGTAATACAGATGAGGCAAGATGTAGTGGAGACAAATAAACATGGGCTGTTTTCATTATTAAGATACTAAAAGAAGCATCTTGATCTAGATACAAAGCTATACCACCACCTATTATTAAGAAATCATGGTCAAATGCACAATTAACATGACAAAACATCAGACTTCTGAAGGGCATGTGTATCTACATAACAAATGAAGCAAATTAATCATAAGTGAAAAGAGAAACTAGAGGACCTTGGATCTCAGTACAGCCTCATGACCACCGAATGGTGTGATTGATAACTCCTTTCTCAAAACATGGAATGCATTAACACCAGATCGAAGAATAAACCAGAATTTTGGGCATATATGATCAAATAAACAAGTTTCAAGTAATTGACACAGAATATAGTCAGTTAGGTATGCAATATGCATTCACAATGATATCATTCAATACTAGATACAGTCATTTCAAAATTTAATTTATTGTCCATGCACCTTCAAAAACAGAAGCAAACTTGTACATGAGCTCAGTGGTGACTGTCGATGAGTTTCTATATCGACTCCTGATGCCAATTGCAGATTGCGAAACTTACAATTACATTAAAAAACGAATTCCAAACTCGAATCGATTTTAATACTGATTGCAAATTGCCCGATAATATCTGATAAATTTTAATTTTTTGGGGAAGCAAATAAAAATGGGATTTGTTGTGTGATTAGGGATTTATCACCTGACCCAACAAAAAATTTGAATTTATTTGATTGATGCATGAAGAACTGAGTCACGGTTAGAGATTGTGAGAGGAAAGAGGAACCATTACTTGTGGGAATCTCCAAATTTTCCTTATCAACGGTCCTCGGTTTTAAAAATGGTAAAAAATTTCGATCTACTCCACACGATCCGTTGATCCAATTCGAAAAAATGTCGATTCACGGATCGGCACGGTGGATTAACTGATCGGGGTCGATCCATCCAGTTTAATTAAAAATTAATAAAAAATTAATTTATTTTAAAGATTTAGTTTAAATTATATATTAAAAAAAATTAAAAATTGTCAGCGGATCGGGGGTGATCCGTCCCGATCCGACCCGAAAATTGACGGATCCGGATCAGTTGAGAAATTTTCCCGTTGCCAACACTACTAGGGATGGCAAAAAAAGTCGTTTCAACACGAACTCAATGGGATCCCGACCTTAATGGGGCGGAAAGAAACCACCCTGCAGATCGATGGGACGGGTTTAGGTTTGATTTCAATTACTCGAAACGGGTTTGGGGCGGGGTGGATTTTTGTTGACCCGCCTCACTAATTTATTTATATTAAAAAAAATTATTGCAAAAAATGTAAAAAACACACTTTCAAGATACAATTTCTTGCTTATGATAACATCTTTGATTTTACGATGAATTGGGTACTTGATTGTTTTGACTTTTACTTTTTTTGAGTGGGAAAAAAGTTAGAAACTTGAAGAAAACTATGTTTAAAAAAAAAAATTATGATTGGGGCGGGTCGGGGATGCCCCATTTAGACACCCGACCCTCCTCGTTTTGATTTAACGGGTAATGGGACGAGTATGATTTTGATAATCTACTCATGGGACGGGGCGGGGTAGGACGGGGTGGGGGTACCCACCCCATTACCTGAACACTACTCGATTTTAATTACACGTTTTAACAATAAAACTAGTTATTAACCGTGCGATGCACGACAATTGTAATTCATGGAAGTGTTCAAAAAAAGGCAAATTTATTGACTAATAAGAATTAAAATAAAACTCACAAAAACAAATTGACACTTTATTAAAATCAATATTCACGCTATCAAAATTTAAAGAACTATCGAAATTTTGAAAATATTAGGAGGCTCATTTCTATTTATTGTAATATGTATGAAAAAAATTATCTGATACTTGTCATCTTCATTCTAGTTGACGAAGTTGTGCTCGACTCTTATAATGGGACTTCTTCTCGATATATCCATCTCCACCATATGGAAAAAGGAATGTGTATTGATTTAACTCATTAATTCACTTGTTGAGTTTCAACAATGATATCCCTATCAGATGAAGATTTTTGAAATTGTCAACACTCATGCGATGTACGGGATTTTTATTCGTTATGTTGATTATACAATTATATTTTATTAAGTAAAAAACATAGTACAAAAATAACATTTTACTACAAAATGTTATCGAATTTGACACTTTAAAAAAAAAAAAAAAGACAAAACTAATCAAAATAGGAAATGTTAAATGTACACCCCAGTGTCCCGCACCTCTTGAAAAAGCCTTCTAATTTATCCTACTTTGGGGTAAGTTCATTTCAGAATAATATGTAACTTAACCAAGTTTCAAAGAATGTAGCACAAGGCCCTTAATTTCATCTAAACAAAGTCAAATATATCATCAAAGTTGATTAACACACAGCAGTTGGAGCAATATGATTAAGCACCTCTCTAGTGGAAGCATCTGCCCAAGACAATATAAATTGCAGCCCAAAGAAAATATCAGGCTTTGGTAATATGAATGAAACAAAGGTGGGAGAGACTATGAAAGCAATAATGGTTGAAAGATCATAGTCAAATGTTATTATCATGGACATTCAAATGCTTCTGCTACAGAAAGAGACCAGGGAGGGGGCACTCAAGAAGAATGAGAGTGAAACCCAATGTCCCTCAATGTATAAAGGGGTAAAGGGAATGCATCAAACATAAAAATGACTTTAATTTGAAAGGATGAGCTGGAAACCACTCTTAAAATAGCAATTGTGAAAGGAAAAAATAAAAAACTAAACAAATATTTATCAAATGATACTAAAATACAATGATTTTAAATTAAAGTGGATTATCATTAAGAAAGAACAATGCATTTGACAGAAATTATAGCTACTAATACAGATTTTTCTTATAAATCATTTTCAAAAACCAAGAAACTTGTAGGAGAGAAGAACGTGAATATGATGACAATATGATCCCCTTAACCATGCATGCAGGAATATCTGAGTGATACATAACTAACATCTCAAAAGAATATGCTTTAAACAATTTACATAGTAACATGTGCTCTTTAACTGAATAGAGCTTCCATGCTCAAACACACACAAGCAAAAATTTCAAGGTCTTGCAAGTTATCGGTATACCCTATAAATTGGTCTGAGCAAGTTAGGAAGCATCTATTCTTGTTTTCTTCTTTAAATGCACATGAATAATTAGAGAAAAAAACTTACCATGAAAAAAAAAAAAATCTCAGATAAAGTGAAATGATGAATGAAAACTGTTTACTTGGTTACAGACCTCAAATTGGTTAACCTTTATGTATTCTCAGGTTTTCCTTATACCTTTGCTTGTGAGATCTCCCGTTTGTCACTTCCCAAAAAATTAGCAAGGGATTCGGATATTTTCACAATTGGGACGGAGTCATCATTTTTACTTCCATAACTGCAAAAAAGTATTAGCATTTGATTTGAGGTAACCAATAAATACATTTTTGAATAGTATAATTGAGTATGCTAAAAAATATATATATTTGTGATTAACATTAGCTATATAAAACTTAAATAACTTTAGAACCATAACTTATGATCCATGTAAAGGAGAACTTCCTCAAGAAAAGTATTTGAAGAGACAGACTAAATTTGAACAAATTTTCAACGTGTTTGGACAAAAATCAGTGTTCGAAAACGCGCACTTACGCGCGCATTTGCGCGATGCGTGATGCCCACGCGACGATTTGGTCGGAAGCTCAAAAAACGCGGTCAACGCGTTTCGTTGACCGAGAACGCGCGCAAAAGCGCGAGTACTCGAGCAAAAGCGCGCTCCACAGCGCAAAAGGCGCGTTTTTACCTTTTAACCCTGTTTTTTATACTTATACAATTTTATGTTTTATCATTCGGTTCAAATTAAAAATCAAAACTGAGGGGAGAAAACTCAACATCACAACCGTCCGAAGCACAGAGAGAAGCCGGAGAAGAAATCGAACACAAGATTGAGCCTAGAAGAAGAAGTGAAATCGAACCCATTTTCTGATTTCTTCCATTATTTCGTGTGTTGTTCTTCAATCTTCAACCAGGGAGCGGAGCTAGGGCAACAAGAAGATATTAGGCATGAAGAAATCGGCACCATGGCGACAGAGCTTAGAGCTAATTATTAAATCGAACCTATTTTCTCCTTTTTTATCAAGGTATTATTCCTATTTCTTCACTGTTATACGGTTCTACCTTGGTCACTTGGTGAGTTGGTGTACGCAGTACAGTCCAGACTCACAGATACGGTTTCTAGCTTGAGCTCTTCCATGTTTTCTTTATGTTGCAATTTGGTTGATGTTAAGTGTTTGATTAAAAGTCTGAAAGAGATAGTGTGAAAGAGATTAGCAATCTTCTTGGTGAGTCACATAGACACGGTCACTGCATCTTCAAGTTCTTGAGTTCTTCCATTTTTTTTTTTACTAAATTCGTTGATGCTCATTGCTCAGTAAATGTGATTGATAAAATTAAAAAGTGTGAAAGAGATTATCAATGTTTGCTAACTTTGATGTAGTCACTGCCATGTTCTTTAATCTTGAGTTCTTCAATTTTTTATATTGTTTTTGAACGATTTGCAGGAGTATAGGACCAATGGAACCAGAAGAAGAATCATCTAATTCCAATGTTAATCACCCGAAAAGAGATTCCGGAGATGTCAAATGGGAAACTGCTGTGCTGGTAAATGATTCTAAACTTAGTATAGTGAAATGCATTTTATGTGAAAAGGTTACTACGGGGGGGATTCATAGACATAAAATTCATATTGCTGGGATTAAAGGAAAAGGAGTGGCTCGATGTCCTAAAGCAAATGAGGAACAAAAATCCAAATGTATTGAGGCGATTGAAGGGATTAAGGCCAAAAGGGTAGAGAAGCTAGTGCGTGATGCTAGGTTGAGGGATGATGTGGTTATATCTTTGCCTACTATTGATGATGAACTACGTGAGGAAGAAGAATGTGAAATTTCTATCATTGAAGGGGGGTCTAGGAAAAAGCCTAATAATGTAGGACATATAGATCAATTTGCACGGTTTATCAAGGTCAATGATGCTTCTAAGAACTCACATAAGAAATTGAGACAACAAAATATCATCGATGCAATTTCTAAGAAAAGGTTATTAGAAGTTCATCAATACTTGGCTAGATGGTTTTATGAAACCGGAATTCCTTTTCATGCTATTGATAATGATAGTTTTAAACAATTTGTTGAAGCTCTTGGTCAATAGGCCCCGGTTACACTCCACCGTCTCAATACCAACTAAGGGAGCCACTTTTGAAGGGAGAGGTGGATAGAACAAAAGAAGCTCTAAAAAAGCAAGAAGAAGAGTGGAAAAATAATGGGTGTTCAATAATGACCGATGCTTGGAGTGATAGGAAAAGAAGAAGCATTATGAATTTGTGTATAAATTGTAAATTGGGGACCACATTTATTTCATCAAAGGAAGCTTCAAATGATGCTCACACCGGTCAATACATATTTGACTACGTCAACGAAAGTATTGAAAATGTTGGGGTTAAAAATGTGGTTCAAATTGTAACCGACAATGCTTCCAATAATATGGCCGCCGCAAATTTGTTGTCATTAGAAAGGCCTAACATCTTTTGGACATCATGTGCAACTCATACCATAAACCTTATGCTTGAAGGAATATCTAAACTTCCTAACTTCAAAGGGGTGATTAACAAGGCAAAAGCTTTCACTATTTTCATCTATGCCCATCACAAGACTTTGGCATTGATGAGAAAGTTCACAAAAAGAGAGATAGTTAGGCCGGGAGTCACTAGATTTGCAACCTCTTTCCTAACATTGCAAAGTTTGCTTGATAAAAAACAAGAGTTGAAAAATATGATGACTAGCAATGAATGGGACAACACAAAATGGTCTAGGAGCAAAAAGGGGAAAGAGGCATTTAATATTGTTGTTCCAAATGATTTTTGGAATTTGATGGAGTTGTGTTTACTCCACTAGTGAAAGTACTTAGACTTGTTGATGGAGAAGAGAAGCCTTCAATGGGCTTTGTTTTTGGTGAGCTACAAAAGGCAAAGGATGATATCAAAAATACATTGAAGAAAGAGTGTGACTACAAGCCAATCTTTGACATTATTGATGCAAAAAGCAAGAATCGCCTTAATAGTCCACTTCATACAACGGCTTATTTTTTGAATCCATTTTATTTCTTCAAGAATCCAAGTATCAAGGATGATCATTTGATAACAAATAATGTGATTGTTTGTGTTGAGAAATTCTTTCCCGATGATGAAATTCAACATCATGTGATAAATGCCGAGTTGCCAAAGTATGTTCAAAGAGAAGGTTCATTTGGAAGAAAGCTAGCAATAAGTGGATGTGAGAACAACAATGAAAATTACAATCCGGGTATGTTAAAAATTAAAATTATTCTCTCATTTTTCTTTCATGTCATTGCTTTAATGAGTGATTACTTGAATGTTGAAACTTTTAAAGGAATTTTACTCTCTTTCATTTATATTTAATAATTTATTTCTTATTATTAGTGAATTGGTGGGACTTCTATGGTAATGAAACACCAAATCTAAAGATAATGGCAAAAAGGATCCTCGGTTTGACAACTAGTTCATCGGGTTGTGAAAGAAATTGGAGTACATTTGAAGGGGTGAGTACTAATTAAGTAATTAGTAATTATATTGTTACACATTTGATATTAAATATGAGTTATTACTTAGGTAGTTTGGTTGTAGTTCAATAATTTATTAAGTATACTAAAGTTATCTAACTTATTTCCTTTCACTCTTTTTTTTCTTTCTCTTTTTAGATACACACCAAGAAAAGGAATAGACTTGATACCACAAGAATGAACAATCTTGTTTATGTCCAATTCAATGCAAGATTGAGAAACAAGAAGAAGAGAAAGGGGAAAATTGAGACTTTATTAGCAAGTGATGCTAGCAATGCACAACCTTGGATTGTAGAGGGTTGTGATGAGGAAGGTGAGGAAGAGGAGAATGATGGGGTGAATTATGATATACGTGCTAGAAATGCGCAATTTGAAATAAGGGAGCCCGAAGAAAATGATTTTGTATCGGATGACACGGAAGATGAATTAGAAGAAGAAGAAGATATTGAATTGGAGTCCGATAAAGAGCTAGACAAGATTTAGCAATTGTGCTATCTTAAATCTTAATTTTTGTGATTATGATATGATTTTGATTTTTGAAACTAACTTTTTGTTGGCAATTTCGAAAGTATGTGTAAAGTCAATCTAGTATAAAGGAATTGTCTAGTTTTTTCCTTTTGAAAACATTTCCTATTGTATAGTGGACTAGTTACTACTTAGTACTTACTACTAAGTACTAAGTACTAAGTACTAAGTAATTAGTAATTATTAATTATTATTAAGTGAATGCATTATTCATAATTTTAGATTTGTTTAGTATGCATTATTTCAAATATTTAATGATTTAGATTGATTAAAAATTAAAAAAAAATAAAAAAATTGAAAAAAGCTTTTTAACGCTTAAGCTCGCTTAAGCTTGTAAAGCTCAACATTCGGGGTCCACGCTTCGTCACGCTTCACGCATTTTAGAACACTGACAAAAATAAATAAGGTTAAGGAAAAATTTAATGGGGATCCTCTGTAAAAAAAAAAGGCCAAAAACTTGTGCATATTTTGTATAGTCAAGCATGTTATATCTCTTGTGATGTTGAAATAGAAATATGTTTTGATAGATTTTGATAGATTTTCACATGTTTAGAAAACAAAAAGGCTTTTGATAGTTTTCACATGTTTGGAAAACAAAAAAGTTTTTGAATCATTTTTGCAAAACCTTGTTGGAAAGCCATGGGAACCTTGTATATTTTATATAAACTGATTATTTGACTTTAAAATAATTATCCAATCTTCATTTGTTGATAACAAAACTTGTATATATGATATAACACGGACGCTGATAGCATCAAAGAAGAACTCAAAACATAACTAATTTTATTGAAAATCTGGGATATAGTTTGAAATTTCCGTTGCATTTCTTTTATAATGGATTTTTTAATATATATATATTCAAGAGAGCTGTATAGAAACTTTTAACCATGCTAGAGTTGAATGTCATCTTGCAATGAAATAATTAACTATGTTTAAAGTGTCAATAATAATAATAAAAAAAAACTTAAATAAATCTGAATTTTGAACAGACATTTTGTACTTCATTTCCATATAGTGCCTTTAAGTCTAGCACCTTGGTCGATCTTCAACGCCCAAAAAATCATGAGTTCTAAGGTACTAATAGTTTCCTAAGGGTGGATACTCCCTCAGCCATATATGAGAAATAAATTGAACTTATATGATAATGATGTTTACTTACCATAATGGTTAAAACTATTTCCACGATGAGGACTGAATACCAATGCATTGCATTGCTTTTCTGAAACATTAAATAGAACAAAGAATCAGTTGAAATCGAAATGAATGCTTAATATCGATTGAAATAATGGAACTGGAATGCAGGTACTATAATTTCAATGGTCACTAATGCACAATCACCATGAAATTTAAGACAACATAATATACAAAATCAACTGCAGTGCTTGTGTATAGCCAATAGTAAATTGTAAGCTTATCAACACTGTTAAAATTCTACTCTGAGGTCTGTGGGAATAACAGACCAGTTGATCTTGGAGGCACTATATGAAGACAATAATCCAAAATAAATATTACCTCTTCACTTCACAAAACTCTGTTACTATACTATTCTACACTCGGAATAAATCAATCAAATTGTGCAAAATTGTTCCAATAAATATATCCGGTTGCACAAACAAATCCCATTTCAGCATATTATAATAAACTGAAGTTGGCTGCGAAAATGCATCTCAGTCATCGCAATCTAGTCCACAAATTTCCAGTACAGGATCTTCTCTGGAAACAAAAGGGTTGATTCTTACCCACAGAAGGTTTATTATTGAAGCCAATATAATTGACCAAATAAAATTAATTCTAGGCAATCTATTTTGTTCCTCAACAATCCATTAAGCAATCCTTGGAAGAGAATCACATATCCAGCGAACCTTGTTTAGAGTTTTGTTAATTAGAAGGTAATAAGGCAGCACATATGTATTAATGTAATTTAGAGTTAACCTTGTGATGAGATTCGAAAAGCGGAAGAAACGCCGGAAAGTTCCGAACCTAGGTTGTGATTGGATGGATGAATCATGACCCGATATTCACGACGCGATGGCTCGACGATGCGGAATAAAAACCACGACTTTTGAAACGCCACAAGGATTTGCCCAATCTCCTTAATGAGTTTCTGGTTTTGAACGCCACAAATATTCTAGCAAATATTTGATAAGTTCGGGATGAACGCCACAAGATGATAATCTTGATAAGTTCTATGAAATATAGGAATCCACATATAACTTTTATTGAATCCTCAATAAAAACTGTTTATATCAAAATCGAAGTCTGAATTACAATGAATGGAAAAAAAGTATAAATAAGCAAAATAAAACTCTAGTCGCTAATTTACTCAAAATAGAATTCTAATTAGACTAAAATTCTAAAATAGGCAAACAAATAATTAAAAAAATGAAAAAATAATCAAATTCCCCGAAAAATCGGAAAATTAGATTTACGGCCGTGATGAACTCATTTACGACCGTAAATGACTTTCTCTTTAAGACTTACGGTCGTGACCATATTCTTTATGGCCGTAATGAAGGTTCTGCTCAAATTTGCGATTACTGTGTTACGGTCGTAAAAGGTCTGCTGCTTAATTTTCTGGTTCTTTTCGACACGGTTTGATCTTCAAAGCTCGTCGAACCTGCTGAATTCTTGTTTTAGCTTGAATATTTAAATTTTCCCGTCAAGCTTGCTATGACTCCGATTGTCGAGGGTCCGGAAGGACCGGAACACATCATACCCTCCTTCTTTAGGATGATTCGTTCTGAATCATAGTTTTGTTCCTGTTGTTTCACTTCACCTCCTGGATGAAACGGAAAATTATTGCTTCCATACCGGAGGGATGACCAATAGTATCCTGTAACTTGGGTTACATGAATGGATTGAAGTAGAAACTCCTGTGGGCATTGGTGGCGTTGCCCAAATTTCCAAGCACATTTAACCTGCAAGACAAAATTAAATAAAGCGGGGAGGGAAATGTTAGGTTGATGAGGTACAAGGTATGGATCCTTATATTCATGAATTATCACCGTCAATTCCATCTTTTGAACTACGAGGCCCTTCTCTTCACCTCGTTCTCCTTTTGCAACTTCTTGCTCACCCCCCTCTATCTCTTTTCTCTCAAGTTCGGTTACTTCCTTTAACTCAAGATTTTCTAGCTCATCCACATTTTCAATTTTTTTTCTTTCAAATTCAACCACATCTTCTACCTCCACATTTGTATCACCATGTTCGCACACTACCTCATCACTATCCAAATGTGGATCTACCAATTCAAAACCCAAATTTTGAACTTCTACCCCAATTTCAAATTCCTCATCAAATTTTGGAGTTTGTTCACCTAACACCACATTTTCAACTCCTACCACAAAGTTCGGGGTCTCTTCAATTAATTCACGTCTCAAGCCTCCCTCCTTCTTTTCAACTTTCATATCCCGAGGCTCAACATGATTTTCACTCTCTTCTAACCATCTAATTACCGCCTTTCGTTTCTCCTCCTTCCTTTGTAATTTAGCCAAATATTTTTTTTCTGCCTCCCGTTCACACCTCAATCTTTCTTCATAAATTTCTTTTTGAATTTTCAAAATTGCTTTTGGATCAATCTCGGCTCCTCTCTAAACCCCGATTACATCCCTAGGTTTAGGATCACTCCTATATTGACTCTCATCACTATGATTTGCTTGACATCGCCCCCTTTTCAATTTCCCTTCCCTTTCATCTAGTTTATCCAACCTCATCAAAGCGTCATTCAAAAATCTCCACATACGATCTTTATCATTATCATTCCCCCTTCTAAATGGATATTTTTCTTGAAAATTGGACATTATAGAATTTATGTAGAACGAAATGGAAATGAACAATAAACGAAGGATCAAGAAATTCAAGAAAGTGGTTCTTGAATAGACTCTTTTTTTTTTTAATTTTAGGATGAATTTTTCGAATAAATAAAATAAAAAAATAATATTTTTTTTATAAGAATTAAGCAAAACAAACACTATGAAAATTTGTTGGAACGATTTTCTGGATTAAAGACTCAACAAACTCAAGAACCAGAAGAACGCAAAAAAAAACTGAAAACAAAACACTCAGCAAGATATGGATGATTTTTATGGGACTCGATGATAAACATAAAAATCAAATTGGATAGAAAAACCTGAATTCAGAGTCCAACTCTGATACCAGATGATGTGATTCGAAGTGCGGAAGAAACGTTGGAAAGTTCCGAACTCAGGTTGTGGTTGGACGGATGAATCATGACCCGATATTCACGACACGATGGCTCGACGATGCGGAATAAAGAACCACGACTTTCAAAACGCCACAAGGAATTGCCCAATCTCCTTGATAAGTCTCTGATTTGAACGCCACAAATATTCTCAAGAAATATTTGATAAGTTCGATATTTGAACGCCACAAGAAATATTCTTGATAAGTTCGAAAAACATAGGAATCCACCTATATCATTTATTGAATCCTCAATAAAAACTGTTTATATCAAAATCAAGTCTGATTACAATGAATGGAAAAAACGTATAAATAAGCAAACAAAAACCCTAGCCACTAATTGACTTAAAATAGAATTTTAATTAAGCTAAAATACTAAAATAGGCAAATAACTTAAAAATAAAAAAGGAAACAAAATAATTAAAAATCCTCAATAAATCTGGCCGCTACTCAATTACGACCGTAACTACCGGGCTTACGGCCGTAAGCCCATCTCTGGTCCAAAACTAATACCGCAGTTATGGTCGTGACGAATTTGATTACGGCCGTAAGTCACATTCTGCCCAAAAATTGCGATAGCTGTGTTACGGTCGTAATTCCAAAGGTTACGGCCGAAAAAGGCCTGCTTAATTTTCTGGTTCTTTTCGACAATGTTTGATTTTCAAAGCTCGTCGAACTTACTGAATTCTTGTTTTGACTTGAATATTTAAATTTTCCCGTCAAGCCTGCTATGACTCCGATTGTCGAGGGTCTGGAACACATCACCTTGTTTAGAATTTATAAATGTTATGCAGTTACAGGGTTTAGCACGTCAATGGACATTAATGATTGCGAGTTTACAAATCTCCCACCAATGAGATTAGGGACCCTCTGCAAGATACAACATTAATAAATCAAATCGGATATAGTGTCAGCAATGTGAAGTTGGTGATTACTCAATTAACCATTTATAGGCAAGGTTTCCTATTACACATGGGCAATCTCTTGTCACACTGTCCATGATTTTTTGGGAGGAAGGTAAATCTATTTTGTAGAAACAGAGATAGAAAATATAAAGTAATAAGTGGAGAATCATGCGACTGGAGGTGACAAAAAGGAGGGTTTGATTAAGACACTTTGACTCCACTGGAACCCCCAGTCTTGCGTTTTCTAACCTATCCTGGTGAATTCTGGGTATTGCAAGCGATTACATGTACCACAACATCTACTTTCAAAAGTATACATATACAGTGTAATGGTTCTGATGAGGTTCGAAGTGCGGAAGAAACGCCGGAAAGTTTCGAACTCGGGTTGTGGTTGGACAGATGAATCATGACCCGATATTCACGACGCGATGTCTCGACGATGCGGAATAAAGAACCACGACTTTCGAAACGCCACAAGGATTTGCCCAATCTCCTTGATGAGTCTCTGATTTAAACGCCACAAATATTCTCAAGAAATATTTGATAAGTTTGATATTTGAACATCACAAGAAATATTCTTGATAAGTTCGAAAAACATAGGATACCTATAACTTTTATTGAATCCTCAATAAAAACTGTTTATATCAAAATCAAAGTCTCAATTACAATGAATGGAAATGAATATAAATAAGCAAAATAACCTAGCCGCTAATTAACTCAAAATAGAATTCTAATTAGACTAAAATTCTAAAATAGGCAAACAAATAATTAAAAACAAAATTTAACCTAAAAACACGCAAAAACCTTAATTTCCGTCTGCATAATTGACTTGCTGTTTTGAAGCCCCAAATGATGGAATTTGGCCATAAAATCAGTCGGCTCAAGTGCTTTAGCCCATGAGTTTTGCTTAGTGGCTCATTTCTACTCGAAAAACACATATTATGCATCTAATTCCGACATGGTTGATTGGATTGCACTTTTATTTGGCTTGAATATTTAACTTTTTCCGTCAAGCCTGCTATGACTCCGATTGTCGAGGGTCCGGAACACATCATACCCTCCTTCTTTAGGATGATTCGTCCCGAATCATAGCTTTGTTCCTGTTGTTTCACTTCACCTCATGGATCAAACGGAAAATTATTTCTTCCATGCCTGTGGAATGACCAATAGTATCCTGTAACTTGGGTTACATGAATGGATTGAAACACGAGCTTGAATTGCCATGATTGGTGTGACTCAAGCTCCCAAGTGTAAGAAATATGGAAGAAAGAATTAAATAGAACGGGGAGGGAAATGTTAGGTTCATGAGGTACAAGATATGGATCCTTGTATTTATGAATTATCACCGTCAATTCCACCTTTTGAACCATGAGGCCCTTCTCTTCACCTTGTTCTCCTTTTGCAACTTCTTGCTCACCCCTCTCTATTTCTTTTCTCTCAAACTCGGTTACTTCCTCTAACTCAAGATTTTCTAGCTCATCCACCTCTTCAAATTTTTTTTCTTTCAAGTTCAACCACATCTTCTACCCCCACATTCGTATCACCATGTTCGCACACTACCTCATACTATCCAAATGTGGATCTACCAATTCAAAACCCAAATTTTGAACTTTTACCCCAACTTCTAATTCATTCCCCTCATTATCAACAATTTCATTCTTAATCATTTCCTCGCTAGCCAACTCCACATTTTCCTCATCAATTTTTGGAGTTTGTTTATTTGTTTTTAATTTCAACTCTCCCTCCTTCTTTTCAATATCCTTATCCCCACGATGCCTCCTATTACACCACTTTTCACTCTCCTTCCTTACCCTCCGTGAATCTTCTAGTGCTTCCTTTAATGTCAACCCATATAGTACGCATGCTTTCCCTTTCTTAAGGAATTTGTATATGTGCATACTCTTATCATAAACAGCCTCCCTCTTACATCTCCAAGGTTTTCCCAATAAAATATGATAAGACTTCAATGGCACTACATCACACCATACATCCTCATTATACCTTCCCTGGGTAATAGGCACTAGAACTTGTTTCGTTACTTTGAAATCTCCAAACTCCCTCATCCATGTCGTCCTATAAGGTTTATAGTGTGGTTCTAGGGGCAATCCTAATTTTTCAACCACGGTACTACTAACGAAATTAGTAAAGTACTTTCCATCAATCGTCAAACTGCACCCCTTATGACCCACATAACATCTAGTTTGGAATAAACAGCCCGGATCATAATCCATTCCTTATGTGACATTTCAAAATTTTAAGAACGAAGAAGATTTAGATATCAAATAGCAAGAACAAATTTGCTGACTTGAAAGGAAAAGAATATCAAGAATTTAAGAAAGTGGTTCTTGAATTTTGGAACGACTTTTTTTTTTTTTTTTTGAATAAAGGATGAATTTTCGGATTAAACAAATAAAAATAAAAAAATATAATTTTTTTATAAATCCGAAAAATTCGATACGAACGCAACAAAACAAACGGCACAGGATTTGGATAAGAATTAAATAAAATAAACACTTTTGAATTTTGTTGGAACGATTTTCTGGATTAAAGACTCAACAAACTCAAGAAGAAAGCAAAAAAAAAAACTGAAAACAAAACACTCAACAAGATATAGATGATTTTTATGGGACTCGATGATAAACATAAAAATCAAACTGGATATAAAAACCTGAATTCAGAGTCCAGCTCTGATACCATATGATGGAGATTTGAAGCGCGGAAGAAACGCCGAAAAGTTCCGAATCCAGGTTGTGGTTGGACGGATGAATCATGACCCGATATTCACGACGCGATGGCTTGACGATGCGGAATAAAGAACCACGACTTTCGAAATGCCACAAGGATTTGCCCAATCTCCTTGATAAGTCTCTGATTTAAACGCCACAAATATTCTCAAGAAATATTTGATAAGTTCGGTATTTGAACGCCACAAGAAATATTCTTGATAAGTTCGAAAACATAGGAATCCACCTATATCTTTTATTGAATTCTCAATAAAAACTGTTTATATCAAAATCAAAGTCTCAATTACAATGAATGGAAATGAATATAAATAAGCAAAATAACCTAGCCACTAATTGACTCAAAATAGAATTCTAATTAGACTAAAATTCTAAAATAGACAAACAAATAATTAAAAACAAAATTTAACCTAAAAATACGCAAAAATCCTAATTTCCGTCTGCATAATTGACTTGTTGTTTTGAAGCCCCAAATGATGGAATTTGACCATAAAATCAGTCGGCTCAAGGGCTTTAGCTCATGAGTTTTGCTTAGTGGCTCATTCTACTCGAAAAACACATATTATGCATCTAATTCCGACACAGTTAATTGGATTGCACTTTTATTTGGCTTGAATATTTAACTTTTTCCGTCAAGCTTGCTATGACTCCAATTGTCGAAGGTCCGGAACACATCAGGTTCACACCCGATGAAGAAGTCCTGCAAGCACTGCAACATAGAATAAGGCTATCTGCAAAGAAAGAAATGAGAACGGATTTAGATCTATCCACATCACTATAAAGTTTTCAAGGCACAGCCACACTCATGAGTGTCTGTAGTACTAACAGAGATTACCCATATATGAATAAATAACATTAAAAGCTACTAAAATTTGCAAAAAAATAAAAAAAATCAAATCAAATCAAAATCAAAAGAAAATAAAAAATCCCATCAGAATTCAATTTTATCACGGTAACTTGTTGTGTAAAAACAACTTTTGAAAATCGAAAACCAAAATTATTGAACAGCTAGAAAAATAATGAGCACCATTAAACAAAATTTAAACTTCACAAAATTTGCTCAAGTTACCTCTATTTTAATCACTCAATAAAAATAACCCTGGCGTATTTTTGTTCATCTGATGTTGATTATGTACATAAAACTATTTTATTTTACATTGAAAAGCAACAGGAAAAGTGAACATACAGGATCGATGTCTGAATATTGGCAAGTTGGAGGATTTCGCGGAAGATTTGGCGGTCGGAAGCGTCAAGTCCTGTGTGGCGGGTTCGCTAAATGGCTTGAAGTATGTATTCAATGGATTCCTTAGAATTGGCTCTCACCAGCATTGACAAATGCCCCCATAGACTGGGAATTTGTTCAGCTATTACAGAGCACAACACCATCACTGTCATTATAGATCTGCACCAACTTTCCCTACCAGACCAACAACCGTCGATGCCACCCAAGAATACCTCCGGCGTCAACACCTGAAACCACACGATCGACTCACTACAACAGTACCACCTGCACGATTGACTTACCACCATGGAAATCGCAACACCACCACACATCGCCACTACAACTTTCACCAGATTCTTGGGCGAGATCTGTGGCTTTTGAGAAGCTTTTGCAGGAAATGGTTATTTGCTGTAATACATTTTCAGATTGGGGTTGAAAATGTGAAGTTAAAATCAGCCATATCTGCTTATTGGTAACAGGGCCTTATCTTTAGACTGAAAAGTGAAGATCAGATTATTGGTCAAGAAAAGACTATGACCAATAATCTGATCTTCACTTTTCAGTCAAAAGATAAGGCCCTGTTACCAATAAGCAGATATGGCTGATTTTGGGCGGGATTTGGACAAAGAGTTAGGCGGGAGATTGGTGCTAAACTCTCCTCTCTTTATATATTAAATAGATATTCTACACATAAATCTAAAACTTTCTTTTCATTTTCAACCAAACAATATCCTCTCAATTACTATTCAAAGCTCTTTTTCTCCAATAAATCATTATAATGTTGTACATAGAAAATAAATTTCGTGGAAAATGTATCAATCAAATAACAAACAAGAAAAATATTTTTCATGACAAGACATTTTTCATGGAAATTGTGTCCAATCAAACAAAACCTTATTTCAAACATTGTAGTGGGGTGTAGTTTTCTTCTGTGATATATTCCATACAGTCCTACCTGGTATGACTTGTCGCACTTCGCAAAAGGAATGCTTTAGATCAAAATAGAACCACATCTAATTGGAGGGTGAAGTGCTTCCTTGAGAAGTTTCATTGAAGTAGCTCAATTTCAAATGTTAACACTTCCATAGCAAATACATTTTTTTGCTTAATATACTATTATAAATTTTTGAGTTTTTTTTTTTTAAATTCATTTTTGACCACATGTTCTTAGTAGAATATTTTTCACGTGAATTCATAGTTGCTCCTACTTGTAACCATAATAGTAGTACTTACGTGCGTTGCACGTCTTACATATAGGACGAATGAAATGTGTAATGTTTTTAAAGTACTAATACTATTTTTCAAAGTAGTTGAAGTATTAGATATTATTAAAACGAAAAAATTTAATTTTTAAAAAATTATAAATGAGTAATTTTTTTATGAAATTATGTACATAATGTAAAAATGATAAATAAACTGAAATGTAATGTTGATATAATAATATTTTTTTGTCAACTTCTCACAATTTTTTTTTTCTATTTTTAACAAGACTTTGATAGTTTGCATTGAAATCTCGCGAGAGAGTATTATATATAGATATCCATGAGAAAATGCATGTTCAAAAAGATATATTCAAACAGTAAGTATTATTTATCCTTAAGCATTGTTAGTAGTTATTGCAATGTATAGACATATTGAGAATCGTTCATCTTGAATTTGAATTAATATCCTTCATCATTTTCTAAAATTAATATGATACGTGAAAGAAAAAATTGTTTCCCAGCATGTTGTCCAATGATTATTTTTGCATGGATTATACATCTTTTGAAATCACGATAAATCATTAATGTCTAATTACAAAGAACGTTGGATAAGTTTAGATTCCTTAAGAGGATCACTAGAGAAGTTATTTTCAAAATTAACTTATTCGTTACACGTCTTTATGACATCTTCAATGAAGAAGCGCCGACTGAAAAAATTTAGTATTTTCGCAATACAAATTAATGAGAAAAACAAATTTTAAGAAAACATGAAGAATAACTAACCTTGGAATAAGCAAAAGACATACATTCATATCAAATTTATTTTAAGCATGTACCATTAGAAGTTCCAATAGACAACACTTCTTTTTGTTATCGACAAAGTAAATATTGTATCTGGAAAAAGAATCATATTAATTTTATATGATGCACCATGAATTCAAGATTGAAAAATCTGACATCAATTTTTTAACACGAAATGAATAAATACAAACTAAATTGTTATATTTTATTTTATAAAAATGCAATAGACTTGAATTCTTAAATTAGACAAAAGCGAAATGTCTTTTTTTTTTTTTATAGTTAAAACATAATCATATTTATGAATAAATAAATAAATTCTAACATAAATTAATACCAAATGAAACCTCTTACATTACCACAATTGTTGCTGAAATGTAATTTCGCCCGCTTCCATTACTATTATGATTTTAGAAAATTATTATGTCCATGTTTGATATAAATTAAAATATAAATTTTAAAATTAAGTTAAAATCAATATTCAATTTCAACCACATATTTCATGAACTTACAATATGAAATAGAGGCTATATATCAATTTCATGAAGAAGAAGAAGAAGAAAAAAAGTGAACAGACGTTCTTTATATATTTATGGGTTCAAGACAACCCTCGAATAATATAAGATGATAAGAAATTATAAAATTAAATAACAAAAATATTATAAATAATAATAATGGTATTTAATGAGAATAAATTTAATGCTAAGGATATAATTGACTATAAACATAAAAAAAATTAAGGGCAAAATGAAAATATGAAAGTTTCCCCATCATCTACACTTTTAATATATATATATATATATATATATATATATATATATATATATATATATATATATATATATATATATAGTAGATGTAGTACAGTAGATATTCTCCAAAAAAAATAATAAAAAATAAAAAATCATTTTTAACAAGTCTATTCTCAATTATCAAATCGAATAGATTTATAGTTCTTATTTGGTGGAGATTAAAATCATATTTCTAGTATATTTTTCAACAGTACTCGATTTTAACTACATGTTTTAATAATAAATTATTCTACACATAAATTCGAAAAATTTCTTTCATTTTCAACGAGACATATCCTATCAATCACTATTCAAAACTTTTTTTCTCCACTAATGACAATCAAACATAGGCTAAATCATTATAGTGTTATACATAAAAAATGAATTTCATGAAAAATGTATCAATTAAACAGCAAATAAGAAAAATATTTTTCATGATAAGACATGTTCCATGAAAGTTGTGTCCAATCAAACATATATAGACTTATTTCAAACATTGTAGTGGGGAGTAGTTTTCTTTTGTGATATATTTCGTGTAGTTCTAGTATGACTTGTCGCACTTCGCAAAAGGGATACTTTAGATCAAAATAGAACCGCAGCCAATTGGAGGGTGAAGTGCTTCCTTGAGAAGTTTCATTGAAGTAACTCAATTTCAATTGTTTCAATTTGGTCCCCAAAAACACTTCCATAACAAATACATTTTTTGTTTAATGTACCATTACAATTTTTTATTTTTTATTTTCAAATTCATTTTAAATCACATGTTCTTAGTAAAATATTTTTCACGTGAATTTATAATTGTTCCTACTTTTAACCATATATTTTCAAGAAAAAAAATCATTTTTAACAAGTTTATTCTCAAAAAACCTATATCAAATAGATTTCTATATACTTAGTAGCTTTTAGCTCAAAAGTTGTGTAAACTGAAAATTGTGATTTTGTATGAATGGAGTCTCATTAACGACACACTATCCTCATTCCTCGAAAAACTTTCTTGGGGAATGGATACTAAATTTTGGTTTGTGAGTTTTTGAATAAATTTTTTTTCAAAATTCATTTTCAACCACATATTTTTATTGGACCTAATACTTTCATAGTTTTTTATCTCTTTTGAATTACACGTTCCCTCAGAAATCAAAATTTCCTACACCAAACGAGTTCTTGAAATGAAAATGAAAAGTTGGGTAAGAGCGTTCATACTTCAGAGTGACTAAAAGGAATATTTGTTCAAAGTTGGATGACCTCTTCGTCGTAAAGCAAGGGTTCATATATTTCTCCAAGCGCCCTTGTGTACTACTCAAACGCAGAAAAATATCTCTGCAAGTTCTTTCCCGCGCTTTACAGTCTCCGATCAATGGCTCCTAAATCCGACACCGCTGAAGGTAATAGATATACGTATTTACATATACCCCATCGAAATACTGTTCTTCAGTTTATTTTGTTTGAATCAAACCCTGTATTCAACTGTTGATTTATTTCCTTTATATTTATTTTCAGGAATCGTGCTCAACTTCGTCAATGAGGCATAATTTAAATATTTTTTTATCATTTCTGTAATACTGTAGTTATGCTTTTGCTTTACAAAATTCTCAGCCTCTTTTTATTTTTAATTCAGAGTTTTGTTAGTTTCTGCTAGTTTATTTTGGGAATTTGCAGAAAAGGTTTAATTTCCTTTAAATTCGGGATTGTCATTATTTAAAATGTTTGGGAACCCCAAGAACTTTTTGGCCCAACGTCTATGCTTTTTTTTTTCACACTTACAAACTTTACAAAGGAAATTGAACTTTCTATTGGAGGAGGAGGAGGAGGGGGGGGGGGGGGGGTGGAGTTTGATTAAATTGTGGTCAATTATTTTATCTAATGTGTAACTTCAAATTATTTCTGGAAATATAAACTAAAAGAACTTTGATTCTTAGAAGTGTTAAAGAACGTCACGTACTCTGAATTTTTTCTTCTTATTGTCTTGAGAAATAATTTCTCTTATTTATTCCATCTAAGTTAATGCCAAAATGAATATTTGTAAAGTTACTTGTATGGGGAATATTTCTGTTCGCGTGATTATATGAAAATACTTGTGTTCTCTGTTTCAAGTTTCAATCGCTTGAATCTTGATTGGGGAATTTTTCACTGTCTTCTTGTTTTTATTCTTTTGGCAGCAAAATAAGCCATTGAATTCCCAGAATGTGGCTGATTCTTTACAAAAGTATAATCTCAAAAAGGCTGCAGTGCAAAAAGCGTTGGATAATCTGGCTGACAGTGGGAAAATATCGTTCAAAGAGTATGGCAAGCAGAAAATATACCTAGCTAGGCAAGACCAGTTTGACATTCCAAACAACGAAGAACTTAATCAGATGAAAGAAGAGAATAACAAACTGCAAGAACAGCTTGTTGAACTAAAGAAAGCTATTGCTGGGGTTGAAGGAGGTTATATATTTTTTCTTCTGTACATCATTTTTATTTTTTTCTGAAAATTAAAAATTAATTGTTAAATAGTTTATGGTAAAGCTTACTGCAGTCTGCATCTACATTGGTTCAGCTGAAAATACCCAGGGGCGTAGCCATGGGGACAATATATACTAGCTGATACATTGGAGAAAAAATTGCCATAAATTTTTTTTTTTTTTTACCTTGCAAAATTAATTGGGTTTCATTCAACAGTTGTTATCTTTTATTCTCTTTATTGTAAATATGCTGTTGCTTTGGTTTGTCGTGTGATCTTGTTACTTAGACGAGATGTGATATTTTAAAACCTAGGGATAATTCCATTATTTAATCTGTTCTGCATGCACGATGATTGCAGAGATTAAAGCTTTGCAATCAAATTTGACATTGGAGGAGGTGCTAGCAAAACAAGTCAAGTTGGGGAAAGAGGTAGTTGATTTGGTCACTGCTGGATGACGGAATATATTATTCATTACATTGTAATTCTTCACAGGTAAAGGAAATGGAGGAAAAGCTGATTAAGTTAAGGCAGGGAGTTACTCTGGTGAGCCCAGAAGAGAAACAAGCTGTGGAGAAGATGTATACAGATACAATGAATCAATGGAGAAGACGGAAGAGAATGTTCAAAGATATATGGGATGCAATAACTGAGAACTCCCCCAAGAATCTTAAAGAATTTAAGGTGTTCACTTAGCTTATGTCCTATGCTTTTCAATTCTTCATCTGTATTCTGCTTTGATAACGTGTACTTCTATATCTTCAGGAGGAACTTGGGATTGAGTATGATGAAGATGTTGGTGTGAGTTTGCAGTCTTTTGGTGATATAGTGCAACATGGAAAGAAGCGATCCCGAGCCCAGTAACCTTCTATATCTTGTCTTACAATGTAGTCAAATACAGTGAAAAATTATGTTCATCATTTCTAAGGTATGAACTGTCGATTATGTTTATCTGTCTAAAAGTTTGCAGTTTTAGAACACAAAAATGTTAGCTTTTGAAATCCTTCCTTTGAGCCTCATACATCCCTTTATAGTCTGCCTTGTATTTTTGAGCCTTTATAGAAAAAACTCATTAATGCCAACAAGGCAATTGCCTCAGTTAGAGTAAAGCCCAAAATGGCATATCCCGAAATCAGATACTTTCTGAAGATGAAAAGAGCTTTTATCTTGACTAGTAGTAGCAAAACTAGACTAGTTATCTTTCTCTCTCTCTCTTTTTTTTTTGGATAGATGATTGCTGTTGCTTATATGCACGCCTCTACTGATAATTATCTAATATTTAGTTTGAAAAGGCAGAGCATATAGATGTCCGTTTTTTAATCATTTTCATTGTTGAAAATGCACATAAATAGATTTATTCAGATTAAAATTGAAATCTAACAAGAAATTGAATAATTATATGCTTTACATATGGAAATTATGAAATCAAAAGTGCAACCGGCCAAACAATACAGAGAATTGGAGAAACACTATGATCAAATAACAGAAAAAATTAGAAACAAATCGCGGGCATGGCTTATACTATCACATCAAAGCTCAAAAATTATGTAGTACGTTCTTCTGTCACCGGCCATATGTCCTTCTGGTCCTTACAGAAATAGGACTCTTTCTAATGTTCAAATGTTCTACACCCTGTGCCCTAATTTCATCAGCTAAGTTTACCTGAGAATTTTCAGTCCTCGACTCAATTTCCAGTCGAACTGGAGGTCTGAAAGGAAAAAACTTTTGAGATGAATAGTGAGGATCTCTGCTGCTCCCTTCTGGTATCTTGTCTGGAATGTCAGAATCGAAGTTATAAGCCTTCGATGATGATATACTTTCATCAAAAACTATCCCCCTCTCCATTGTCCGTGTCGGCATCTTTTCATCAGATGACATTTTACTTTCCTTCACATTGTCATCTATCGAACCCAAACTAGAATCAGATGGTGATCTGCTAATATGTGTTCCGTTCTCCCTCTGCCTAAACTGCTCCTTACGTAAACTTCCAACTTGATTTTCCAAAACATAGTTCTGAACTGAATCAATTTTCTCATATTTCAGTTCAGCTTGTGTATCCTCATGGGTTTGAAGTTTAGATTTCACAAATTCAAGCTTAGCTGATAGTTTGCTTGGTCGAAGGTTTGGACTACTTGGGTCATCGGGATCAGTTGATTCAGACCGAGAGAGTTCAACTGCTGCTCTTGCAGCTTCTGCAGCATAAGCAGCCGACTCAAAAGCTGCTTGGGCTGCATCAGCCACATCCCTGTATTTCTTCCTCGTTTTTACCGAATCTGAGAAATCTTCGGTCCTTTCTATATCTTCAGGGTGTACAACCCTATTTTCTCCTGGATTAGAAACTCCTGATGGGGCGAACGGGTTTTTCTGCTCTGAGTCCTTAATTTCCTGAAATTAGCAACAAATATGTTTCATTATTTTTAATGTTCATAAATAATTGAAAAATGAATTGACATTTTCCTAATATAAATTGCATACCACTCCAGTGGCTGATGGAGTCACCTCAATTTGAAGGACAATGTTATACTCTGAAGCAATCTCCTTAACAATCTTCATTTTGTTCTCCAAGCTTGACATTCTAGTTGACAGCTTTTGTATAATCTGCACATAAGAACATAAATATTAGAAAATATTACTAATCTTTCTGTTAAATATATGATATTGCTGCCTACCTGAAGATTAACTCCACAATTGTTACGCAATTCAATAGCACGAGCTGCAAATTCTCTCCCATATCGTGATATGAGAATCGCACGAATCTCTTGAAGTTCTGGGAATTCCCCACATCTTGTAGTGGCATAAATCAAGCTTGATGCAGCTTCCTTCAATTCATCAGGACAAACTCTAAAACACAGAGCCAAAAAAGAATCCTATTAGGAAAAAATAAATAAATAAATACTCAAACATGGAATAAGAAGCAAACTTTTCTTGTTCTATGAGGTTAATTCTCTCTATCAACAGATTGCAATAGCCCTCCATAATGCCAAAAACATCCAACATATTTTGCTCCTTTATCACTTGCTCAACCTACAAACAATTAATTTAAACAGTAATAACAATTCATACATATGTGAAGAAACAACATTTTCATAGCGTAAATAATAGTGATTCCTTTCAATCAAATCAATATCTCTCGTATCCAAGATCGACTAGATTCAAATGAAGGCTTTGAAAGTTGAAAGGTTACCCTTAGAAGAGCTCTATCCTGGTGGCCAAGATTAAGGAACTCCACCACATCAGAGCAGGCAACCGAGCGGCGAGCATGGCGCTGGTTCTTGAGCACGGAAAGGCGGGATAAGGCTACGTTCAAAGTGGCTTTGAATTTGGATGTTTTGAAGCCCTTTCCAAGTAAAGCATCTAATTTCCTTCCCATGTCTCAGTTATCAAATTTGTTTATTCAAAGAAAGTGCTCTATATGTAAAGCACTGAGTACAGACGAGCACCTTTGTTGATAACGAAGGTAAAAGGACTAGACTACTCTTGTTATGTGTGTCTGAGTGTCTATATATATATATATATATATATATATATATATATTTGCGTGTGTTAATGCAGAGTTTTGCGTTGAAATAAGCGTGTGGGGATTTTTCTTCTTAACGAAGTTTTTAACTGTAAAATATAGGCATGAGTTTGATGATGGGAAAATTTGCACAATTGGTCCTTGATGTATTCACCTTATTGTAACTGTCTTTTACGTTTTTTGAACCTTAACCCTCTAAAGTTTTGTGGCATATTTAGGGGTGAACACGGAAAGGGGTTAACATGTCTAATTTTTTAGTTCAATGTATGCTTCAAAAAATTACATCCTAATCTATTTTTTATTGGCTCTTTGGAGAAATGGTGATTTATAATAATATTTCTTTTCCATTTTGGAAATAATGAATTTTGAAAGCTTAATTACTATGGTTGAATTTTGTATTATTTTGTTTAAGCTTGTATTGAGATAAATAAATAAATATACTAATACTGGAACTTTTATGAATATATATAGAATGTTTAAGTTGAGGTGTTATATTGAGATTTTAGACAAATATATTAATTTTCATTTGTTTGAAACATTTTACTTTTATGTTATTAAAAACATAGTAAACCAAATTGAATCGCCAAAAATGATTGGTTTGGTTTGGTTTGGCAAATGGTTTGGTTCAAAAAGAATTGTCCAAATTGAACCGTATTCATCTCTAGCATCATTTTGGTCCTATGGCATGTGAATTACGTTAATTTAATTGTTAAAATGTCATTATATTAGTGAAAAGTGATATGCCCTCGTCACATGTAGAACTTACTGGATAATTGTATATGTACATGTGATAGGATTTACTAATGAAAGCATACAACACCTTTAAATCTAAACCAGTGAAATCACAATATCTTAACATCTGAGGTGGTAAAAGATAGAAACAAGTGAAATGATAAAATTCACTAAAATACCAAGTTATGATTTGAGTAGGTTACTAAGGTGTTACAAATAAATGGTAGGTCTTTCCATATATGCACATAGGATCGTTCTACTAAAAAAATTCCTCCCTTATTAGTTATTAGAGCATCTGAGGGAGTCTTTAAATATAGATGCTCCTTATATTAGAGAATAAATGCTTAAAAATAGGTTACAATATATCCTTATTTTATCTTTCAAAAGAGAGCGAGAGACTCTAAAAACACACATTTCATTCTTATTTTATAATAATTATATTTAATTAGTTATAATTTTCAATAATCTACTGCTTGAACTATTAAAATTATACTCTTATTGATTGACCATTTTCACACCAAAAAAAAAAGATTACTTCAATAAATAATTTATTCACTGATATAAAGATATTCTTTTTATATGTATAAAATATCTTTACAAGTAGAGAGTCTATTAGAAATATTCGTATCCTACAAGTTAATTAGATATAAGTTAGAAGAAATAGGAAAAGAAGAAATTCCCAGACACCCTCGCACCTCAAAAACTTGGAAGTTTGACAAAATTGAACAAAGTCAACTAGTCAGGGACTAAAAAAACAATTTTGCTTTGTTTTTATTATGATATATGATGATACGTCGGCCAGCCTTCCTCCAGGAAATTAATTCCGTCAGGCGGTCTAATTGCACAAGTCCGGAAATAATTTATTAGAACCTTCATGTTTACTTTCCAATTCCAACGGTGACATTCTTTTTTTCAATTTAATGAGTCAAATAATTTAATGGGAAAAATATATAAATAAGGTTATTATAAATATAAATTTCAAAATTAAGATAAAATTTATATAATTTCAAAAATAAGGTTATAATTAATATTAATTAATTAAATTAAATAACTAAAAATATTTAATTAATTATAAATATTAAGGTTACAATATTTAAAAATCTCAGGTCAAAGAATACAAAACTTTTAAGTCACGGCAATTATTTTCTAAGGTTACAATTACCATTTTATAAATCACATATTATTTTAGGGTTACAAACAATCAAAATATTATATCACAATTCCAACTTCTTTTTATGAAACATTAACAATCAATATTGATTTCAATCAAGTCACAAATATAAAATATTTAGGTCACAATTTATTTAATGTGACAATAACCAACACCACCTGCACCACCACGTTTGACACCACAATCACAACCACTGCCAAGTTTCCCCTGAGCGCGGACTCCACCATCACCACGACAAGGACTCCACATGTCCAAAATCCAATACCAAATCCCATTTCCTCCCTCAACACAATCACCATCGCCGCCGCATAACGCCGGCTACACCATCACCCAAACCTTGCTTCTTATGTTAAATATGATATTGCAAAGAAAATTAGTTTTGAATTATTACGTTGCACATATAAGATCATTAAGGCAAAGAAGCCTTTAAATAAACAAAATAGTACAGCTGCCATTGAACAAATTAAACTAACAGCTAAGTAACTAACTAACTGAATTAACAGAATAAACGGCTACCTAACTAACTGAATTATAAATTTTAACACGCCTCCTCAAGATGGACTGTGGATACCTTTTACAGCCATCTTGGACAAAAAAGGAAACAACAAATTTGAAGGTAAAGCTTTTGTGAAAGCATCTGCCAGTTGGTGTTGAGAGCTAATTGGCAGTAGTTTGATGAACCCGCCAGTGACCTTATCTTGGACGAAGTGGCAGTCAATTTCAATGTGTTTAGTTCTTTCATGAAACGTGGGATTAGACGCAATGTGAACCGCAACTTGATTGTCACGGAAGAGAAGAGCAAGAGGGGAACTATGAACCTGAAAATCCTTAAGTAGCTAGTGTATCCAAACAATTTCACTTGCAGTGGCAGCCAAGGCTCTATACTCTGCTTCAGTCGAACAGCGTGAGATAGTGGACTGTTTCTTTGCTTTCCAAGAAACAAGTGAATCACCAAGGAATATACAAAAACTAGTAACCGATCTTCTTGTGTCAGGGCATGAAGCCCAATCAGAATCAGCAAATGCTTTTAACTAAATAGAAGGTGAAGATGAAAAGAATAAACCTTGGCCAGGACTTTTCTTCAGATATCTCAATAAATGATGAGCAGCGTGCAGATGGGGAAGTCGAGGTTGAGCTATAAATTGACTGAGTTTATGGACTGCGAACGTTATATCAGGTTTTGATAAGGTGAGGTATAGAAGTTTGCCAATCAACCTTCTATATTGTGATATATCAGATAGTACATCTCCGTCAGTTGCATTAAGCTTGATCTTTGGATCCATATGAACTGTAGTGGTTTGCAAGCTAAGTATCATGTGTCCTCTAACAATTGTAAGGTGTAGTGCCTTTGAGAGAGAACCAGCCCTGCAGTTGATTGTGTAATTTCCATCCCTAGAAAATATTTTAAACATCCAAGATCTTTGAGTTTAAATTGGTTATGCAAGAATCTTTTTAAAGACTGAATGATGTTTGGACCAGTGATGACAATGTCATCAACATAGACCAGAAGTGCTACAAACGAATCAATCGAGCCTTTGGTAAACAATGAATAATCTGATTCGGACTGAACAAAACCGAACTGGATTAGAGTATTCGAAAACTTTGAGTACCATTACCATGAAGCCTGTTTTAAACCATAAATGAATTTGTGAAGCTTGCATACTAGTTTATCCCCTTTCTTCAAGTGTATCCCTTGATGAACATAACCAAGAGGAATGTCCATGAACACCTCTTTAAATAAATCTCCATTGAGAAAGGCGTTATTCGCATATAGCTGAACCAAGTGTCATTTATTTTTTATAGCAAGAGCCATCAATACCTTGACTGAAACTAATTTTGCAACTACTGAGAACGTGTCAAAAAAATCTAGCCCTTCTTGTTGGTTGTAACCTTTGGCTACCAAACGAGCTTTGTGCCTTTCAATAGATCCATCAAATCTATGTTTAAGTTTAAAAACCCATTTACACCTTATGGAATGTTTCCTTGAAGGTAGAGTTGTGACAGACCAAGTGTTGTTTTGCTTCATGGCATCTAATTCATTTTGCATTGTTGTTTTCCATTCTAGGAATTTAATTGCCTCATGGTAAAACTAAGGTTCATAACGAGATGACACGTTGAGAATAAAGGTTTGGTAAGGGGATGACAGTGAATTGTAGAAAATAACTTTGGATAAAGGGAATGTAGTATTGCAAGAGGGATGTTCTTTATGGTTTAAAAGGTTACAATGATATTCTCGAAGGTAAGAAGGAGGGTTAATGCCTCTTGTGGATCTTCTTAAAGGCACAGTGTCGACGTGATTTTCATTTGGAGGAATGTTTATTTGAATAGATTTAGGAAGTTGAGACTAAGACTGAGATTGAATAGACTCATATGGAGTAATTTCTCTATTGTCTGAGGTATATATGTTCTCTGTTGAGGTATGTGCAGGGTTTTGAATTCGATTTGAAGTGGTATTGGATGGGAAGAATGAAACATCAGATGATGGAATAGGCAACACCAGTTCTGGGAATGGGTCAGAGAAGTTATCAGATGAGTTTATGGAGTGAAAAGGGAAAATCTCTTCATGAAAAATTACATCTCTTGAAATGAATGTTTGTTTTGGTTGAATATCATAAAGTTTATATCCTTTGATGCCTGGAGGATAACCTAGGAAGACACAGATTCTTGCTCTTGGTTCAAATTTGGTTCTATGTGCAGTGATTGTGGATGCAAAGGATAAACATCCAAAGACTCTGAATCTGGAATAGTTGACAGTTTCTTTGTACAATATTTCATATGGAGTTTTCTGATTTAGAAGGGGAGATGGAGTCTTGTTTATGAGGAATGTGAGAGTGGAGATACATTCAGACCAGAATTGAATATGAACTCTGGATTGGAAATACAAGGCTCTGGATACATTTAGGAGATGCTGGTGTTTTCTTTGAGCCACGAAATTTTGTTGTGGTGTTTCTATGCATGAATATTGATGTATGACTCCTTTAGAATTGAAGAATTCATTGAATGAAAGTTCAAGTGCATTGTCTGATCTAAAGGCTTTGATTTTTCCATTGAATTGAGTAGCAATCATAGTGAAAAATCTAGGAATAATGTTGATGACATCAGACTTGTGCTTGAGAAAGTAAATCCAAGTAAATTGAGAACAATCATCTACTAATGTCAAAAAGTATTTATATCTAGTGTATGAGGTTACATTATAGGGTCCCCATATGTCACAATGAATTAAATCAAATGGGGACTTTGACAAATGATTACAAGATTCAAAGGACAACCTCTTTTGTTTAGCTAATGGACATACATAGCAAGGAATTGCTTTATGAAGTTTTGAAGTATCACATCCTATATGACCTTTCAAACTATTTAGACATTCGAGAGATAAATGTCCAAATCTGTTGTGCCATGTAGAAGTTGATACATTATTGACATATGTGGTAGAAGTAGAGATTGAATGTATGACAGATGTGGATGCTGAGCGCGAGACCGAGTCTGGGAGCATTTCTGATTTGTGATGAACATACAAATCAGCCATTCTTTCACCCTTGCCAATCATCTTCATTGTTTTTATGGCCTGAATGATGAAATGATTGTTAAAGAAGGTGACAGTAAAATTGGATTGTTGAGTAAGTGCACTGTCAGACAGAAGATTGAACTTGAATTCAGGAACAAACAACACATCTTCAAGGATGATTTTGGAATTCAGTCTAATCTTTCAACTGAATTTAACATGTATTTTACTATGATCAAGAAATGTGACAACTAAGTTTTTAATAGGATGTAAATGAATGAAAGCATCAGCTGTAGAATAGATATGTCTAGTAACCCCAGAATCAACTATCCAATAATGCTTGGAAGATAAAATTGGATTTAAGGCTACTAAAAAGCATATACCTATGGTATAGGAAGTAGATGGGTATCTTGATTATCAGCAGGAGTGATGTGTTCCGAACCCTCGACAATCGGAGTCATAGCAGGCTTGACGGAAAAAGTTAAATATTCAAACCAAATAAAAGTGCAATCCAGTCAACCATGTCAGAATTAGATGCATAATGTGTTTTTCGAGTAGAAATGGCCCACTAAGCAAAACTCATGGGCTAAAGCCCTTGAGCCGACTGATTTTATGGCCAAATTCCATCATTTGGGGCTTCAAAACAATAAGTCAATTATGCAAACGGAAATTAGGGTTTTTGCGTATTTTTAGGTTAAATTTTGTTTTTAATTATTTGTTTGCCTATTTTAGAATTTTAGTCTAATTAGAATTCTATTTTGAGTAAATTAGCGACTAGGGTTTTATTTTGCTTATTTATACGCTTTTTCCATTCATTGTAATTCAGACTTGAGATTTGATTTTGATATAAACAGTTTTTATTGAGGATTCAATAAAAGTTATAGGTGGATTCCTATGTTTTTCGAACTTATCAAGAATATTTCTTGTAGCGTTCAAATATCGAACTTATCAAATATTTGCTAGAATATTTGTGGCGTTCAAATCAAAGACTTATCAAGGAGATTGGGCAAATCCTTGTGGCGTTTCGAAAGTCGTGGTTCTTTATTCCGCATCGTCGAGTCATCGCGTCGTGAATATCGGGTCATGATTCATCTGTCCAACCACAACCTGAGTTAGGAACTTTCCGGCGTTTCTTCCGCGCTTCGAATCTCATCATCTGGTATCAGAGCTGGACTCTAAATTTAGGTTTTCCTATCCAGTTTAATTCTTATGTTTATCATCGAGTCTGTCATAAGAATTATCCATATCTTGTTGTTGAGTCTTTTTTTCTTGAGTATTCTTCGTGCCAGTAAATTTTTTCCAGTTTGATCCATATAAAAATTCAACAAAAATTCGAAAGTGTTTATTTTGTTCGATTCTTATCCAAATCCTGTTCCGTTTGTTTTGTTGCGTTTGTGTCGAATTTTCGGATTTATTAAAAAAAATTATTATTTTTTTTATTTAATTCCGAAAATTCATTATTCAAAAAAAAAAAAAAAAAAAGTTATTCCAAATTCAAGAATCACTTTCTTGAGTTTCTTTAAAATTCTTGATATTCATTCTCTTCCAAGTCAATAAAAGTCGTTCTTCCTATTTGATATCTAAATTCTCTTCATTCTTGAATTTGTTTAACGTCACATAAGGGATGGATTATGATCTGGGCTGTTTATTCCAAACTAGATGTTATGTGGATCATAAGGGGTGCAGTTTGGCGATTGATGGAAAGTGTTTTACTAATTTTGTTAGTAGCACCATAGTTGAAAAATTAGGATTGCCCCTAGAACCACACTATAAACCTTATAGGATGACGTGGATGAGAGAGTTTGGGAATTTCAAAGTAACCAAACAAGTTCTAATGCCTATCACCCAAGGAAGATATAGTGAGGATGTATGGTGTGATGTAGTGCCATTGAAGTCTTATCATATTTTATTGAAAAAATCTTGGAGACATAGGAGGGAGGCTGTTCATGATAAGAGTATGCACATATACAAATTCCTTAAGAAAGGAAAAACATGTGTACTATATGGGTTGACATTAGAGGAAGCACTAGAAGATTCACGGAGGGTAAGGAAGGAGAGTGAAAAATGGTGTAATAGGAGGCATCATGAGGATAAGGATATTGATAAGAAAGAGGGAGAGTTGAAATTAAAAACAACTAAACAAATTCCAAAATTTGATGAGGAAAAAGAGTTGGGTAGCGAGAAAGTGATTGAGAATGCAATTGTTGAAGATGAGAATGAAGAATTATAAGTGGTGGTTAAACAAGAAATTGTGAAATTGGAGATAGGAGATGTGGTTGAATTTAAGAGTAAAAGTTTTGAAAAGGTGGTTGGAGATGCAAAGGAAGAACGAGGTGAAGATGAGGGCCTCGTGGTTCTTAAAGAAGAATTGGAGATGGTGATTAATCATGGATACAAGGATCCATACCTTGTACCTCATGAAACTAACATTCCCCTCCCCGCTTTATTTAATTTTGTCTTGCAGGTTAAATGTACTTGGAAATTTGGGCAATACCACCAATGTCCACAGGAGTTTCTACTTCAATTCATTCATGTAACCCAAGTTACAGGATACTATTGGTCATCCCTCTGGGATGGAAGCAATAATTTTTCGTTTGATCCAGGAGGTGAAGTGAAACAACAGGAACAAAGTTATGATTCGGGACGAATCATCTTAAAGAAGGAGAGTATGATGTGTTCCGAACCCTCGACAATCGGAGTCATAGCAGGCTTGACAGAAAATTTTAAATATTCAAGCCAAATAAAAGTGTAATCCAGTCAACCATGTCAGGATTAGATGCATAATATGTGTTTTTCGAGTAGAAATTGCCCACTAAGCAAAATTCATGGGCTAAAGCCCTTGAGCCGACTAATTTTATGGCTAAATTCCATCATTTGGAGCTTCAAAACAGTAAGTCAATTATGCAGACGGAAATTAGAGGTTTTGCGTATTTTTAGGTTAAATTTTATTTTTAATTATTTGTTTGCCTATTTTAGAATTTTAGTCTAATTAGAATTCTATTTTGAATAAATTAGCGACTAGGGTTTTATTTTGCTTATTTATACGCTTTTTCCATTCATTATAATTCAGACTTGAGATTTGATTTTGATATAAACAGTTTTTATTGAGGACTCAATAAAAGTTATAGGTGGATTCCTATGTTTTTCGAACTTATCAAGAATATTTCTTGTGGCGTTCAAATATCGAACTTATAAAATATTTGCTAGAATATTTGTGGCGTTCAAATCAGAGACTTGTCAAGGAGATTGGGCAAATCCTTGTGGCGTTTCGAAAGTCGTGGTTCTTTATTCCGCATCGTCGAGCCATCGCGTCGTGAATATCGGGTCATGATTCATCTGTCCAACCACAACCTGAGTTCGGAACTTTCCGGCATTTCTTCCGCGCTTCGAATCTCATCAAGGAGTCTTGGAAGGAATGACAAGATGATTGGAGAATAAGGATATTAGCTGTTATTCAGGGTCTGGAAGAAGTTCTTAGCAGTGCCATTATCATTATTTAACTCAGAAACCTGATTGACAATTCTTGGATGAGTTGCAGCCTCTCTTGGTTTGTATTTATATCCGGGTGGATAACCATGTATTTTGAAGCACTGACCAAGAATATTGTAGTTTGTACAAAACGGCCTTTCTCTTTTCTGTCCTTTATATCCTCCAACATTATATCCCCCAGATCTTCGGTAGTTTTCACCAGATCTTGTAGCAAATGCCAGAGTATTTGACTGATCTGCATTATTATTTGTTTGAACACTGATTTTCTTCCTGTGAGATGAGTGCAAACACTATGTTTATAGGGGTAACAGATCCATAAGCAATATATGGCCTCTTGCTTGAGAAAATAAGTCATTCGGTCCCATTAAGAATGACATAGTATATTCCATTTGATAATGTGAACTCAACCCTTTGACACCTCCACATTTACACGTTCCACATGCGTAGTTTGGTCTATAATTGCTGAGTTCTTCCCAAATAGTTTTCATTTTGGTGAAGTAGATGCTAATGGAATCCTATCCCTCAACTAAATTCATCGGTGCTCATCTAAATTGGAAGATTCGAGGACCATTCTTCTGTTGGAATCTATCCTTAAGAACATTCCATATCTCATGTGCAGACACAGCATAAATCACACTTGCTGAGATATCTTTGGAAACTGAATTCAAAATCCAAGATATAACAATGTTGTTGTTTCGATTCCAAACATTAAAAAGATCAGCATCCTCAGGTTTTTCAATTAATCCATCAATGAAACCTAATTTATTTTTCACGGACAACGCACTCATCATTGCTCTGCTCCAAGATGCATAATTCTCTCCAGTAAGTACCCATGATACCGGATTAATACCCAGATTATCTGAGTGATGAAGGAAGTATGGACTCGAAGGATCATCATGGAGGTTTTTGTAGTTGAATCAAGAGTATTAGTCATGATCAGAGAAGGAAAGGTTCAGTGTTTCAACTGATCAAATTTTTTTGCTAACTGTAAGAAATAGAACGAATTATGGAATTAATTCTGCTCTGATACCATATTACGTTGCACAGATAAGATGATGAAGGAGATGAACAACTTTCTCATTGATCATTAAGGCAAAGAAGCCTTTAAATAAACAAAATAGTACAGCTGTCATTGAACAGATTAAACTAACAGCTAAGTAACTAACTGAATTAACAGAATAAACGACTAACTAACTACTTGAATTATAACTTCTAATATGAATCGAAAAATGGAGAAGGCAGCAAAAACCTACCGAAAGTCACACGGCGGCGTCAGGTTTAACGCTACGCCACTGCCTCGCCAATATTACGCTCAAGCATGTGCATAGCGGTGTCGGGGCGCGTCTGTGGCATCGCTTTCTCGAAGATGCAGGAGGCCGCCATGGAGAAGAGATTAAGGGTTACAGTTGGGCTTGGATTGATTTGTGCAATTTCTAAAAGTGATGCCACCAGTGGTGCTGGTGTCGGTGTAGCTGCTGCCGATGGATTGGATGGGTGAAGAGAGACTCAGAGACGGTTTGTTTGTGTTTTGTGGGTGAAATGAAAGAAATTAATGTTTAGAATAGAGATGTTTGATGAATTTATTTTAATTTTATATTATTAGTATTACAATTAAAAATTTATTTAACACCTGATTTTTGAATTTATTTAAGTTTGATCTTGTTTATGAATTTAGATTTTTAAAAGTAGTAGTGAGTTTAATTTCCACTAATTTGAAATTTGTTACAATATGAGCATAAAATGTTAAATAAGTAATGTGAAATACATTCACAAAGTGTTACATAAATATAATTGACACGAGTCATAATAATAATTAACTTGGTTATAAAAATATACGATAATTCTATACAAACTTTTTTTTGGGACATGAATTAGGACATTGTTGACGTAGCATCTCTTGATTGTATGATGAAAAGATGTTTTCACATAATAAAACACATGTTCCCCCTCTTCATCACCCAAAGTGGAGGCGCTATATCAATATATCTCATTTTCAAAATCCAAACAAATATTCATGTAGAAGAATCGAAAAATATATTATAACTGATATGGTTACATAAATAATAATTAACTTGGTTACATGGTGGTTGTGGAACCAGCGATTCGTTTTGATTCGGTCCCAATTCGGTTCTATCAAATTTTTAAATGGTCCCGGTTCTAAAAACAAAGAATTAGAACAAAACAAAATTTTTTTATTTTTTTAAATATAAATTTAAAAAAAATGAAAAAAAAAAATCATCAATTCTTAATCTTAATACATATTATCCGATTCATTAGTCAATATCAATTACCCAACAACTATTAACTTATTTCACATTACAATAACTATAAGCAAAATAAGTAATAAACAAAAAAATCATGGATCAAAAATCATTTTTCTTTCACTGATTCCGTCATTCAGATTTAAGTCTTCGACCGTCAGTTCTTCAAGAATCAACAAACAATAAATCTCCACTCATCATCTTACAATTAATGGTTATCTTGTTTTCAAGGATTTGCTGGACTTGAACGAGTGCTCCTTTAAAAGGTGGAGAATTACGAGTAGAAATTGAAGAATTTTTAAAATGAGCACATACACACGAATGAGAAAATACATTACTGTTTGGAAGAGAGTGAATATTTTAATCCTAAAGATTTGAGTATTGTATTCACATTTTGATCAAGGCCGATGACATAACCGTCTTACGACTCTTACTAGTAGGAATCACCATAACTTCATCGCTTAAGTTTGAAAATTTTAATTTAAAAAATTGGAAACAGAACCAAAAGAACCGATCGATTCGATTCTAGTTCGATTCTTCTCTGACAAAAAAGAATCTTTTTTCAGAAGAACCATCGATTTTTGGTTCGGTTCGACTCAGTTCCTTAGGAACCAGAACCATATGGAAGCACGCGTCACGCCTAGTCCTGTTGGTACCATTATTTTGGAAAAATAATTTTTTAATAATAACTTTTAGGAAAATGAGTAGTTAAGAAATATTAAAAAAAAAAATCGAATTTACATGCAAAATATTTTATTGTATAAGTGTAGTTAAAAATAAGTACAATAGAAAAATGAGTTGAAATAGTAATTATCAAATAGGGGCTTAATTGTTAATTTATATTTTTATCGTTTTTCTCTTGAATTTGGATTTAACATTTCAATTTAGTTGCATTTCTTCTCAACTCAAGCAAAAATACTTTTTCTTCTTTTTATTTTATTTTTTTAAATGTCATCAGAACTGCAGTTTGTTAAATTGTTGTCATAAGTTTACCTTAAAAATTAAATAGCCAAAAATAAGTAAGTAGAAAAATTGAGAACAACTGCAAATTGTTCGGGACTTCGCATGTAATTTAAAACCTTAGCAAATGTAGTTCTTACTGTTGAACTTAAGGTCTGTTTGTTATAAGTTGTGCATTTAAAATACACTTTCGACTCAAAGCAAAATATGTCGTTAAAAAGTGAAATTTTACTTATTTAAAAACATTGATTCAATGTTTTTAAATATGTTAAATTTCTCTTTTCAACATAATATTTTACCTCGAAAATATTACATTATTTGTTGTTAAACAAAAAACTTTAACAAACAGTACCCATTAAAGACATTGAGGTTCCAATTTCTTGCCTAACAGCAAAAGGTCATGGTTAAATTAAACTACTCTTCCTTGCGTTTAGACTTTCACTACCTTTTCTTCCATTTAATAGTAGTATATGTTCTACATTCTTGCCCTTGTTAAAGACAATTTTGCAGACGTAGTAAGCAAGCTTCATAAAGGCATTCGTCTCATACAACTAGCCACGAAGAACATGACTAGGTTTCACGGATCATAAGTTCAGCTCCCGAGGTTTCTCACCTTTAGGTAGCTTACTTCTCATTCATTGACTGACAAGGCAGAATAACTGGCACAAACGCACGCTGATGAGTAGGATGTAAGAGAAATATCTGCAATATGATCATATCATTAGAGCACTTCATGGTAGAATAGGTCTACCGTCTAGCTGTTGCCAACTTGTCGAACCAAATGGGGAGTTACGCATTTTCACTGCGTGACCTTCTCCCCCATTCAAATCCGCTTACGTCCTCGTAGCGGGAAGTGAGCTTCGCATCAACACGCACTCCTCAATTGCAGAATTAAACGGCACAATCCCCTCATGGACGAGCATTCACACACTTGCCCGTTGTACCTTGTACATACCGCCTCCGACACCAACCTTCACCATCTGCCCTCCATAAGCAGTAGTTCTTCGATGGACGGCCTCCAGCCGCAGCGCCTCCAGCACATGTCGAAGCACATACCCACTACATTCTCGTAAGCCCTGCAAGATGCACTCCACAAAACTCCCTCAAAGGCAATCGCGCAACGCTGCCCAGAACACCCATCTTCCCCACAGCTTCCTTCTTCGTGTTCCGCATGCTTGCCAACACCATCCGTGGCCCAAAATCTTTTCTCCGCGAGAATTCATGTCATTGATCTCCAGAAGACCAACAACGCATTCAAGCGGTCCAACTCTGATACCAACTTTCACGGATCGCAGGTTCAGCTCCCTCTCGCCTTAGGTAACTTACCTCTCATTCATTGACCGGCAAGGCAGAACAACTCACACACACGCACGCTGATGAGTATGATGTAAGGGAAATACCTGCAATGTGATCATATCATTAAAGCACTTCATGGTAGAATAGGCCAACCACTTAACTATTGCCGACTTGCCGAACCAAATGGAGAAATAAGCATTTTCACTGCATGACACTAGAGCTGGGCTTTAAAATCGTAGACCGCATATCCAACCGAACCCGAGTTAGGTCAATTTTGACTTGTGAGTGTATTGGGTCTGGTTCAGTGTAATTTAAAAGTTGGTTCACACGATTTAAAAATTCAAAACCGACCAGATAAAACCCTATTCAAACCACAACATATATCTCACTGCTCCTCCCCGCCAACACAATCATGACATCCAGCAACAACGCTACCTCAACATTCTTCATCTTCATTTCTAGACTAATAGTAATATGCCCAATTACAAAATCCCAAAACTCATTCATTTTCCTCCTCCGCTTTATCAAATTAGAGTATTAGATTGAATCTAACTCTACGGATGACAAATATTAACCTACGAACCCGAGATCCGATCCCATTAGGAGCGACTCGACTCAAAAATTCTAATTCGTGGGGCAGGGTTCGAGGCGAGTTCTCCGCCCTAAACACGCCCCACGCCCCAAAATTTTTTTATTTTTTTCCATTTTTTTGCTATTACAAAAAAGAAAAAATATTTAAAAAAAAAGTAAAATCTAATTAAATTAAAAAATATAAATGGAGCAATAAATTGATCGAAGGGTTTGCCCCCAACAACCCACCGCATCCCAAGATGCCCCACTCACCCCGAACTCGACCCATTACCATCCCTATCTAACTCCAGAAGTGGAAGACAAAAGTGGCTCATCATCATTGAAAACTTTGAACATTCCTCTTTTATCGTTGTTGGAATTTGCTACATCTCTAGCAATTTCTCTCTTACACTCTTGGTGGTTATCAACTTCAGAATTCGTTGTTGGAATTTGCTACATCTCTAGCAATTTCTCTGTTACACTCTTGGTGGTTATCAACTTCAGAATCAAGAGCGGATAAAGGAGGCAATTCCTTCCACCATTAATGGGTTGGATCGGGTTCAATGTAATTTAGTGTTTTTGGCCCCCATTTTTTGAAAGAATTGTTGTTATGAATAGTATTTTTAGGAGAATATGTGATTAAAAAATGTTTGAAAAGTCAAAAATAGTAGACTTGACTAAAATGAATGGTTAAGATTGAACGTTGAATAAATTTTGATTTAAAAAATTGGGAGCCAAACGAGGACTAAATTTAATTCACACGATAAACAATGTTTGGGACCGCAGAGGTGAGCTTGGAATTAGTGTCTGGGATCTTCGTGTATAGAATCAGAAATTTGTTCGATCTAACTGTCAATCTTGCCATGTGCTTTTTGGTGTGGAGAATGGTAATATTTTCTCTTGATCTACTCTATTGCTCTTCTAAATGTACAACGGAATAAGAAAAAAAAAATCACTGTGCACATTACCATCCTTGGTGATGAGGAAAATAAATAGGGCTCTCTTAGTAGCATATCGCATTTAGAAACATACCGAGGAAAATAAATAGGGCTCTCTTAGTAGCATATCGCATTTAGAAACAAGATCAATAAGTGATGGGAAAAAGTGACCCAATCCGGGCCAAAACCTACCCGATTCGGGTCAGGTCGATTTCAGAGAGCAAAAACCGAGCATTTTCAAGTTGGGTCAGATTTGGACCAAAACCGTCCCAACCCATTTCACACCCCTCTGGAAGATTATGAAAGATAAAAGAGCACATGCGTATAATCTATAAATAAATATATTAAAACCATATCATAATGGAGAAAAACTAGTAAAATTAACATTAACTTGTACCATCATAAACTTCTGTCATACAATCCAGGAAACATTTTGCATCACAACTTTACATCAGCTTTCATAGCCTTCCCAGATACAAATTATACACACAAGACAATCAATTATTTTCCTGCTTCAAGTGCAATCACACTCCAACAAAGGGAGCATTTCCGGAGATACCAACAATCCATTTTGACGGGCAATGAATGGGAAGTTTAATTATCAATGCTAATATAATGCCACACCCCTAATTTATCAATAATACTACATAACTTTTATTCTGTGCATGACACAAAAGGTAATATAGCAGTGGGGTTACAGTGTACAAAAGCATAAAACCAGCCACTATAGTAATTACAAGACTTGAAACAAGATCAAGGAACAAAACTTATAAATATCTTTTTCAATTAACCTTTCGAGAGAGAAAATCACAATACGCAAAATGCACATTACATTAAACGGCTAGTAAACAGAAATTATAAAGCATAACAATAACAGTTGAAGGACCAAACTCTCCGTAGACACTCTTAAACAATAAAACTTGAAAACCAGCAATGTATACCATTATTAGTTCAAAATACAAAGGCCCCATTTGATTCCTATTTTTTCAAAACTTTTTTTTTTCTCATACTCATTTTCAACCAAATTTACACAATAAAATATTCTACACAAACCAAAAAATATCTGTACTTTTCAACCGCACTCCAAAAAAATCTCTCTTTAAAATGAATTTCAAATAGGGGCATTATATTTCTAACAAAGAAAGGAAAAATGATCTAGATTGTTTGAGCAGCATCGATATCCAACACATGTCGGACACAAATACATCACCTTAATTAAACCCCGATTTGAACAGTAGTAGTACATCATGTTAATGTGCCTTGGATGATCCACATCTCAGGTCAGGCACCAATGAAAATAAAGTGTCCGAGCAACAGAGAATCAACAAATCTCTTTTTGCATTTGTAGATGAGATCATCATCTTCACACAGAACAAAGCTCAGGTTTGAACATGGACTGTGAACATGTCATGAGAAATTTCACATGCAGGCCCAGCACGGCCTAGGATGTGTCATGTCAGAATATACATTGCAGCCCATGCAGGCCATACATGACTAATGGCCAAAACATATCGACCATTGTCCAATGACAAAAATTTGGAAGCTGGGGCACTTGGGAGGGGCTGGATTTGTTCTCTTTTTTTCATACTAACATAATATCATTGGCCCAAAAGGGACGCCATAGTGAGCTGGAATTGAAAGATGCATCAGGCTATGAATATTTATATGGGCCTAGCCCATCACAATATGGGACATGGGCTGAAGAAAAGTGGGAACGGGTAAAGAGACGTGTCCCCCGCCATCACAGCCATGCCACCAAAATGATACAAAATGGATATGAGAAATTCAGAGTAAAGAATTTTTATTGTACTTGCACTAGAGTCCTATTTTTCTTAATCCATTCCCTGAAAAAAAGATTTGTATATAATCCACAAAACTAAAAAAATCTCTTTTCTATTGAGAAATCAAATGTGTAATTTTAGGATGATCGACCCTTTAATCCAGTCTTTTTTGGGGGGGAAACATTAGATATTCCATACAAAATCAACACTTTTAACATTATTACATCTGGTGCACAATAATTCCTATATGCCTACTATGAATCTGCATCATAAAGAAATACGCACAATGCATTATAATTAGCTAAGCACCAATCAAGAAGCCCAATGGCATTCCCAAGAATTCTTGTTACATGTTGTTCAACCCTCAGCCCTCTTTTCTAGATTCATCAATATTGAATCAATTGAACATGCTCACAGCCCAATCAGATGCTACTGGATTTCATCATAAAAAATTTCTAATCACCTACCATAGTGCCATATATATAGAGTAACAAAAACCTTTCCTCTTAACAATTTGCGAAATTACAGAGGAAAATTTTCAGGCTACGAACATAAATTCCTTCCACCAGGAGCATGAGATTCATCCACTCAAAAAGTTGTTTCTTCTATCTAATCTTTTTATTGTAAGTTCTGAAGCCTCCAAATTGTTTACTTTACATCGAAAAAATATTTTTTTATACCTTCATTCGGGGAGACATGAACCATAGTCAATTGCACTAGTTATCTTATCCATTGGCAAAGAGAGGGATTGGAGTAAAGAGATTAAAGATCTAACTGAAATGGTGGAGGTTTTAGGCACGAGTCTCTTCAGGCCTGGATATATATAGTGGATGATATCCAGCAGAGGTTAGAAACAACAGGTCTACAATCTGAAAATGTCGTGTCTCGATGATATCCAGCAGAGGTTAGAAACAACAGGTCTACAATCTGAAAATGTCTTACTGAGACGTGACCTGTGGGATATTTTACCTGGAAATTATAGGTTTACAAGATAAACTTCTGGAAATTAAGAAAGGTAAACATCAACAAAGGTACCAAATTTTGCCAAGAAGATTACACAAATCCCAATTAATACAGAGAGTCTACTATTCTGGACGATATCCCATAACAGAAGTTCTGCAATGAAGTATGCTTGGAATAGGATCAAGGAAACGTCTCATTAAGATTCCTATACATTTGTTTGACAACTTGCAACAGTATCTGTCAGAAAGATTTTTCTATTGGTGGGGAAACCAAACATGGATGAATCATGATCGATGAGAAATTGCAAAGTAGGAGAAATGTCCAGATGGCTTTGAAGTGACATTTCTTTAAAGCTGCTCAAACTATCCATTTATTTCTATAGCTCTCTTTCATCTCATGTTTTGGCTCATATTACTGATTTATTCCAATTCAATCTCCCAGCCCCAGGTTCAGTGAAAGTATGATTTCAAGCCTGGAATTTCTGGGGTACTGTAATGCTTCTGGATGCATTCATACCAAATAACATAATTCTTTTGCTTACATTGGTTTGTATGGGCGTAAAGGAATGACACCAAATATCATGACAGCAAATTGAAAGACATTGCTACAGAAAAACATGACACCTCAGAGCTAAAATCTTTGATTGGCAAGGGTTTAGGATTTCATAGGTCTAATACGAAGAAGATATTTTATGGGCATAAAGGAATGACACTAAATATCATGACAGCAAAATGAAAGACATTGCTACAGAAAAACATGACACGCCTCAGAGCTAAAATCTTTTTTGATTTTGAAAGCTGAAATAGGGAGATGTCAAGGGTTTAGGATTTCGTAGGTCTAATACAAAGGAGATTGCAAATTATTGTTGCCTGGAAAAAACCTATATTTGTCTTCACAAAATTAAACTCGAATGGATTCCCAGGAGGCTCTCAAAGGGAGGAATCTTGCAAGATCACACAAACATATTGCTTTAACTGTTATTACAGGGTTATAGCACCAGTTAATTGGATGAATTACAAGTCCTCTAGATTGGCCCAAGGAGATTTCAACAGAAGTATCCACAACAACTATGGCAAAATTGAACCACCACGGTCCACAGATATCATCTATAGTCCATCTGAGGAAAGGGTCATGCAATAGTATTAGTACCTTGATCAGATGATGAGTGTTCTCACACTTGGCCTCTGTTTGATGTACATTATTCGGTAAAAAATTATTTTGAATGGTGATTGGTGTGATATTGTGTGGTTGAATTGAAAGAAAAGTTTTGGGTTTATGTATAGAATATTTATTGTTAAAATATAATTAAGTATAGAATATTTTATTGTTAAAATGTGATTAAAATTGAATATACTATAGAAAAATGAGTTATTTTTAATGTACATCAAACATAAGCTTAATATTCAAATTTCACATACATGAAAGGAATGGTGCAGCAGATTTATTACCAAACATTGAATGGCATACTAACATTAATTCACTACTCAAAACTCATTTTTCTCCCTTAATGGGAGACAAACAAGCGCTTACTTATTAGTAGTCTTTTGAAGCCCCACCAAAAAAGCGCCAAGGCAAAAGGATTATTGCAGGAAAAAGATTAGCAGTAACACGAAGAGATCTATAAATAGATACAGGTCCTTGTCAAACCCATGGATTAAAATAACTGCCATGCCCTACTACAAATTTTATTCAAATCTGATAGTCTAATCTAGTCCGGAGTCGGTTGAGTTCTCCATTCTATATTTAACCTCATTCCGAGATGCAGAGACTTGTGTAACGTGCCTATCACCAGGAGTTTTACAAACTTAAAGTTCTAGTGTTCTACACAGCTGATAATCTGATAACCTAGCAGAGTCAAACTTAATGGTCCATCCTATGATTTAGCCTCCGTTTGGTAAATTGTTTATAAACAACACATCTTCTCAAACCATTTTTTAAACACATAATTTACCTCGAAAAAAGCACATTTGTTGTTTATAAACATAAATCTTTCACCAAACATAGGCTTAATCCACAAATTACGGTCAAATTTTTTAGGACTCGCCAAGTATATCTAAAATTTCATCAATTATGAGCCAGGGGCCCAGGATACAGACATATGTTATGCATTTTTCCTCTAAATATGGTGTTCAAATTATTTGCCAAAGATTACCATTAAAGCATCACTGAAACCAAGTAGAACTCCTGGATATTTTAAAGAACAAGCTGTTCATTCTAAATAAAGAATGAATATCTTAAATCCAAAGAAGAATGAATATGCTTAAATATATTTAAAATTTCAAGGTCGCAGTTCTCTGTGAATTCTTAAAATCCTAATTATGTATATTCTCTGCAGCAGGATTGTGTATAGTATTTTTTGATTCGTAGAATCAGTTTTAACATCTACGTTTCCTTAACTGCTGATATGCGAAAGCAGCTATAGCTATAAAAATGAGAAATTTATATAGCTTCCCTAACAATCAAGCTCACAGGAATATTTAAAATGATTTGGACGTCATGAAAATAACCATATTTTGCAGACGACACTTTAAACATAACCCAAATATATAGATTGATGAAAGACCATTGATTAATTTAAAGTCATTCAATCTTCAAATTATATATACTACCAGATTTTAACATTCGAGCCAATTATGTAAAATAACCAAAATTCTACTAACATAGGATTACCAAAAGATTCAAAACAGTGGCAACTTTATTTCTTACGTATAAATGAACAGAAGCATCCAATGATTTCACAACAGAGAGATTCATTCGAATCCATCAAAACTGTGAACTCAATTGTTCTGGTTCAAGCATGCTTAAACAAATTCTTTATTTTCTGGAATTCCTTCAAACTAAATGGTTGAACCTCATTGGTGTCCATAATATATTCAATGAATTGACATGAAGAATGTTCGACTACTGAAATCCCTATCTAATCAGGTTATAACATCTTCTACTTCAGCCATATATTGATCCATCCAATCAAAACATACAATTTCTAAGAAATCCAAAAGAATGCAAGAACCACGAGCCAATGGCATGCAAATCTAAGGTTGACAAAACCTCCAACCATCAACTTGGAAATAAATGCTAAGGAACTAGAGGAACGCTTGTGAATATTTGGAAACATAGGGAAGTTGATGCCATCAACCCATTTTATCATCTAAAATAAAATAACCAATGTAGGGCAATAAATGAAAATAGGGTTACTTACTGGTGCTGCAGATAAGCAAGAGTGAACCCTATAAGCACAAAAATACATGCAAACAATCAAAATTTGAAATATTACTAAAGAATGATTTCTTCTTAACAAAAAAACATTATTAAAAAAAAAAAAAGAGGGATCACTCACAGAAGCAATTTCTCACTTCAAAACAGCATCTGAACCCCTCCAGAGCAAACAATCCTCCAGGATAACCAAACATGGGTCAGACGCAATGCAACTTTATCAGATGCATATAACTTAAGATAGAACCAACTACTGTGTGTCCAAATATAAACATAACAAAAACGGTGAAACTTAAATCATAACTAAAAATTTAAGCATGTGCATTCATGTATTCTTTGCACGCTTTGGATGATATATGACATAATGATGAAAAAAGAAAGAAAAATATAGGCAGTCTTCATTGTAAATAATAATATAAGGTGTTTCAAGACAAGTTCGAAAATAAAAGCAAGCACTAATGGTAACCATATAAAAAATTATAATAAATAATGAAACACCTGCACACAATCAGAATGCTGATCATAGAACTCTAATCAGATAAAGGATCAGTTAAATGGTGTCACTAGTAGCAGTCAAGAGACTCAAGACATTATTTATTCTAAAGGGTGTCACATATAAACACGACCAAGCAAAACCAAGGTACCTTCTCCAGAGTGCCTTTAAGCTTATAAACCACTGTATGGTTTCCTCATAGCACAGGTAGATATCCTGAATGAAAAATAACATTAGATTCTCCAGGACCCAAAAAATCTATAGAAGAATAGAAAGAAAAATAAAAGGGTAATATGACAAGGTGATCATCATCAAAAATATATAATCACAGATATACTGCTTGTAAAAGCAAAGACCTTAAGAAAGATAATAAAAGATAGGAAATGAAAAGAAAAATGCCTTACAAACTATCCTCTTTCTAAAACCAACACGGTTATATACGAAGGTAAAAGTAACCATATATGTTTCATTAAACCTTCCTTGAGGCATATGGTACCCCAAATGCAAAAACACGGTAACGAGGTCCAGAGAGTACAAATGGAACAAATATAAGAAAATGATGATATTATTTAAAAGCTTTCTTAATGGTCACCATTAAGAATTAGTACAAAAGGGAAAACGCCTTTGGCATGTTATCTTACAATAGAAACAGAAAACAATCCACTGAAAGAACTGCCAGTTACAGGTCTCTCCCAGCATCATTTCTGATGACTTCAACCATGCACTGTCTCCTGAACTCTTGCTCCAGCGCAGAGAATATAAAGACAGATAAATACCCAATCATTAGATAATTGAGTATAAATTGAGATATTATCAAAATGTACATGTATCTAATGCAACAGCATTTCTGTAGTCAGAAAATCAGCATCAATTTTCACTTGCCCGTGATGAATGGATGGCTCAAGGCTTGTGATACATTTATCCTCTTGTCTGGATCTAACACAAAAATTCTTTCCAGAAGATCTTTAAAATTAGCCAACATTTTTGGATCCTCTCCAGGAGATCCCGAAATTAATGAACTAACATCTTTTGGCTTGATATTAAGAATCAGCCTTCTTATTGCCTGCAAGAACAGAGAACTCAACAAAAATGCTGGAAACTATCAACTCCTATGGAATTCCAATTACCAACAGGAAGATCGAATGCCTACCTTCTTTGTGACAGGGTCTTCCTCTATGGCAAGGAAATTTAAATCCTGGTCAAAATGTTGGTCCGTGAAAGCTCCCTGTATCAAAAGTAGAAACTAAAAACTCAGGAACAAATTATATTATAAGACAAAAAACGAGCTATATTTGCACGAGGGACTAGGGGTAGAAGGAAAGTTCCTAGATTTATCTGAGCAAATCAGAACATATTCTAACCTTCCGAAGCATCTTTTTTGGGAATGGACCTTTCAATTCCATTTGAAGGCGAAGCATGTCATTATTGGTAGCCCCAGGAAAGAGAACCTTCCCAGCATAAAGCTCAAACAGACAGCAACCAACTGACCAAATATCCATGGGATGGTCATACGGCAGACCTAGAACTGAAGGAGAATATTTCATTTAATTGATGAAATCGAGCAAAATAAAAATTCCATCAACATTAGATAAGACTTTTATAAAGCCACTGGTTTAGTGAAGGGAAATAATAACAGTCTGAAACAGAATAAAATTCTTACTTATCTCAGGGGCACGATAAAAACGGCTCACGAGGTATGGAGTAATTTCATTTTTACCAGCAAACATTGCATTACCGAAGTCACATAGCTTCAATACATTTTTTGATTCATTCACCTATGGAGAGAGGCAACACATTAAAGTTAAAAACCAATTAGGCGATAAATGTAATCCATAATAGAAGAGGGGATAAAAAGAGGGTAAAAAAAAGTAAATTGAGTGCATACCAGCATGTTATCTGGTTTAATATCACAATGAAGAATACCACAATTTTTTAAATGTTTCAGCGCAATGAAGAGTTGCTTTGCATATGCCCTCACAGCAGTAAGCTTCAGACCAATATTACGACCAAATTTCTTGAGAACTTCCCTTAAATTCATATTAAGAGATTCAAAAACTAAACATAAATGATTCCGATACTTGAAGCTAGAAAGAAAACGGACACAATGGCGCTTGTCTTCAGGGTCTGCACCAACTAACTTCTTTAGAATGACCAACTCTTCCATACCAGCCTTGTACCTACATGAGAAAGAAATAGAAATCAAAATTATGTACATCAGGATCTTGTGATACTCATGGGCAATAGTCCATATCACACAAAACCAGGGGAACTTAGAATTACCCACATTGTTTCATTACTACGTATGATTTTTATTGCTACTTCTTCAGGGTCACCTGGTTTAGCCTTAAGATCCTTCGCACGAACTACAGTTGAGAAGACCCCTCTCCCATGGGAAGCAATAATTTCATATCGGCCGTCAAGTGTTTCTCCAAAACGGTAGCCTGCAAGAGAAAAACAAAACAAAAAGAGAACTAGGTGAACCACATAAACTACATCAAAAATTTAAAATAGATCAAAGAAAACAAACATTAATCTGGCAGACAAACATATTTCCAGTAAAATGGTACATATTTTCGTTATAAAGCATCCTCTTTTCAAGGGTATGTGCTTAAATCAAGTAGTACAGGAATATGTATTACAGCCCTAAGACCAAGGTATGTGAATGTGCATGCACTCGTGCACACATAGGACTTGAAGAAAATCTAAGGATATAGGTGACTTCGGGTCTAATCCAACAGAAGTTACCATTATCCTAGTCCTAGAGGAAAAAAGGCAACATAAAAAATTAATAGTGACATTTATACAGATACTTACCATAATACCCTTCCGCATCGTCCCAGTTGTCATGAAGCTCACTCTTCTCAACAGCTAAACCTTCACTTTTACCCTGCACAACATTTAATTCACAGATAAAAAACTAGATGCAGACAATTTTCACATAATCAACTTGGACAATTGTTTAATGGCATGAAATTATAGAGTAAATGTATCTTTATACTGAAACAAACAGAAATTATTTCCAGAGTTTTTAGCGCTTGGATTAGTCCAGGTTTTGGGAAATGGGAAGACATTAGATGCACCTAGACAGGAATACACTGTACAAAACAAGACTCAACTTCCAAAAATCATTTATATTTTGCAACTCTAAACAGAAGAAATAATACAAAATCATAACTTGAATATATGAAGACCAAGATAAGATGATTCACAGGAAGCAAGAGCTAATAAGAACAACTACACTTGAACTGCAAGGGAGCTTAGCAATCAATATGTGGTGGTAAAAAGAATGTAGAAGGTTAATAGTCATGGTAATAAACATGTGAAACCATAACAGAAACATACAAAATGTGCACATGAGACTCACTGTTTTGCGAGCGCCAGCAGGAGATTCTCCAAATATATCATCACAAAACATATCATTCGATCTCTCGCTCTGCATTGTTTGATGGAAAAATTCATTCATCATTCTCAAAGAAAACCAGCAGATAGATAAGACAGAAATTATGCAAAACCAATTATAAACAACAGTCAAATATAAAACCCCAAAGAGGAATAGTAGTTAAGAGAGAAAACAAACATCATACAGCGTTTACCGTGCTAACAAAGTAAGAAAATATATAATCTTTATAGAAACTGGTAAAACGGATATAGAAGTTGAAAGACCTTTGGAGTACCCTCCCCTAGTCCACCAATTCCAGTAGGCCTCTCCAAAGCAGAAAGGCCATTTTGTGAAGGGGATTTTCCAACAGAAAATGATGGGTCAGCAACATAAACATCCGCACCTTCTGCCTGACCATCTACATCTTCTACCATAACAGGAGCTCCCACTTGATCAAAAGACTGGCCAGCTTGCTCCTTAACTGATCAATAAGAAGTAAGCATCAGATAAGCATAATAAAAGAAGACAGAAGTATAAAAAGTCTATCCATGAGAGAATAGCTAAGTTAATATGAATGAGCAATAATAATAACTTTCTTAAAGAGGCAAAGGTAGTATTGCACAACAATGAATAAATTCAAGAAAAAAGTAAAGAATAACCACAATTCATTGCAACCCATCAAATAGTCAGCATTCAAAATACCCAAATTGTCTTGAGTTATGATGCAAGAAATGGCAGGCATTGAGATGTGACTAATAACTGTAAAGACAACACAACACAAAACATTACCCATATCTTGTGATTGAGTTCCAAGTGGCTGTGGTGACTGTTTATTTTTGTACTTTTCAAGGATAGCTTGTTTACGCCTTCTGCTTTCCTCCCTAATTCTCTCAAGATCTTCTTCCTGCTCTGCTAGTTGCATTGCAATCCTTTCTTGATAGTCCTCTTGTTCATCTTCTTCTCTGAAACCAAAAAGTAAAAACAAAAAATGAACCAACAGATAAGATTCAATTGTGATTGATTTGTCTAAGAAAAAGATGTACCTTTTAATATCCCCAGTGTTCAATTCAGCAAGATTACTTGATCTTTCTCTGTTGTCATTTTCAGTGTTTTTTCTATTTCTAGAATCATTATACCTATCACGGTCTCTGTAACCATCATCAACAGAATCGTATCTATGGCGCCTTCTTATTCTATCACTTTCATTCTCCCTGTCCTTGTCCTTATCCCTGTCCCTGTCTCTTCCTCTAACTTCCCTGCTCTCTCTAACCCCGTCTCTAGTTCTCTCCCTCTCCCTCTCCCTCTCCTCTCTTAATCTGTCCCTTTCCCTTCCCCTCTCCCTCTCTCTTCCCTTCTCCCTCTCTCTATCCCTATCTCGATCTCTATATCTATCTCTATCTCTATCTCGAAATCTGGCCATTTCACTTTCCTTATCCCTCTCCCTTTTCCTTTCAATTTCCCCGTCTTTCTCTCCAGTTCTATCCCTCCCTCTTTCCATGCTGTCCTCCCTATATCGATCATATTTTTCCCTGCTGAGATTCCTTCCCTTTCGATCTGAGTATCTGCTACAACTCCGCTCCCTTTCTGTATCCCTTACAAAATCTCTGCTACTATGTCTGTAGTCTCTCTTGTGTGCAATAATCCTTTCATCATCTGAATCATTCCTATGTTCTTTCTCCAAATAATATGAATCCTCCTGCTTATGTGGCATGTCGCCAACAGAAGCCTCTCGATAAATGCTTCGGGACCGCGACCTTCCCCTAGACCAATCAGGTGACTTGGATACGTTCCTACTAGAACTCTCTTTTCCATATTTACCATCGGAAGGGGAGTGAGCAATAACTCTTTGCCGTTTCTCAGATGATAGAGATTTACCTCGAAAACTGCCGAGAGTTTCATCATCGTAATCACGTAGCATCTTCTCACTGCCTTCAACAGAAGAGGCATCTATCTTGCGATGCCTAATGCGATCACTTTGATGTATGTCTACATGATTCCCATTGGAAAGACAATCAGGCCTGTGTGTTCTCTCCCAATCCATCTCATCGTCTCTTTTGGCATCTGAATTGTCCTCACCCGATTTCCTTAAATTCTTATGGACTATGTCCATATTCTCTTCATTAATTTCCTGCAAAACAAAAGTTTTACAAAAAAAGTTCAAACCCAATAATCTCCAAGACCATCCTAACATATTAAAATATGTGCAAAATATTATAAACATGTAACCAACTCTTACAAATAATTCAAAGCCATCGATTCAGTCTTCTGGAAACGCCTAGAGTAACTTTTCCTGGGAATAAAATGCAGTAGAGTGCAAAATTCCATATAGAATATAAATTATTGTGTATAGTGCAACTATGATACTTGTAAGAAATGTCATGACCTTGCAGTAAGTTAAATTGTCAATAAAAACTCAAAAAATAAAATACAATAAAAATCAAGTAATCAACAAGACCACATGGTGCTCTACTTAGTTGCCAAGAATCTGAAATCACAGATAAAAGAAAAGCCTGCAAAGCAAGTTTTTTAAAGTAAAAAATGGTAACTTTAGCATATTCTTCCGAAAAGAACAAAAATACTAAAATTAATTCGTCAGGCACTTCAACAAAATAATCATCTCGATTCAAGTCATTGTGATTTGCTTTTCTAAAAACATCAAGCTCCATTTTTCAATGATAGATACAAAAAAAATTGTAATAATTTCCTCCAGAAGTTGGTCCCTATAAAAATAGATTAGACTCGTGTCCTAGGTCAAGAACAAATGTAATTTTCAAGCGTCTGTGTTTTCTAATTGATTCATTATAAAATTTAAAACAAAAGCACATGAGTTCAATATGCATGTCCAGCCTAAAATTTCATCAGATTTCGCTAGTTTACCAAAACTTGAAATACTTATAGAACAACTGTGCGCGTGTGATTTATCTGAGCGTACGGGTGCATCTTATCAGCATAAGTTTGTGCCATTTAAAACACCCAATAATTAAGAACACGGGAAACGAGGAGGAACTGAACCCACCATGTAAGTATTGTCGTGTCTGCCAGTCTCAATTTCCCCCGACTCCACGTCAGAATCCAACTTCTTTTGCTTCGCAAAATCCCCATTACCTTTATGCATTAAACTCTCGTCCTCCACAATCTCTCCTTCCTCCATGTCATAATCCACCCCCATAAATCCCGTCCCAGTCGACACCAAAACTTCACCAACCGCACCATCATCTCCATTTTTCATAACGTCGCGTTCCAATTCTCTTTGTTCGACCAGAATTTCATTAATTGCTCCTCCTTCCTGTCCCTCGTCTGCTTTCTTCGACGTTACCTCTGTTTCTTTCCTACTTCGGTGACGGTGATGATGGTGGCGGTGGTGCTTTCGGCGTTTGGAAGGCTCCTCCGAGCCTTCGGGGGAGACTGGGCGACGTAGATTGCGATGCGTGGGTTCACTTGAGTCGCTGGCCATTGGTATTGAAAACGTAATAGGATTGCAATTCGTAAGAATTAGGGTTAGGGTTCAGCAGAAAAAATAGTTTTAAGGGTGCTTTTTTTCGTCAGGGTGGATTTGGGCATATATCCGTCTGCTGATGAGTTTTTATTCTTAACGATGACTAGTTACCCTCCCGTGCCATGCACGGAATTCATAATTTTTAAATAATATCATAATTTTAAAAATAAATTAATTATATAATTATATCTAATAAAATACATAATTCAAATAAAATTTTAATATAAAATATTCGTATCATTCAAAATTTGACACTTAATTAAATTTTTTATATAAAATTTCTTTTAAATTTTAATTACGTTTTTCTCTAAAAATTTGTCCACTTCATCACCATTTTTCCTTTTTAATATGTTATAATTTTTTATTAACTATATTTTTTAATGTGTTGTTTTCATATATTTTATTTTTCCTTATTTTTTAAATATACTAATTTTTTTCAAAATAATGAAATGATTAAGCTTTCGTTTGGTAATACTGTTTGGTTTATAAACTTGTTTATTTATGATTTTTAAAAAATAGTTGCTGAAAATTTGAGAGAGAAAATATGTGTGATTAAAAAATTTATAGAATTTGTAACATGCGTATTGAAGAGCCTACTCATTATTGACATATTAGGAAGTAAAATTTCGATGATTTTATTTATTTATTTTCAAAATATATTAATTTAATTTTTTCATTTCTAATTTAACAAATTTATATAGCATATATTTATTTATTTTAATATATATTAATCCAAAATTTTCATTTTCAATATAACACATTTACATGGATATGATATGACATTTATCTATGTTCAAATATATTAATTTAATTTTTTCATTTCCTACATAATACATGTTATTGAGGTTGAAACTTTAGAAAATAAAAAACTAATCAAAATAAAAAATTATGCATGTACAATCAGTGTACCGAGTCACTCAAAGTTTGGTACTTGATTATATTTTTTATATAAAATTTCTTTTGACTTTTATTTACATTTTTCTCTAAAAATTTGCCCACCTTATCACATATTTTCCTTTTAATATGTTATAATTTTTAATTAACTTTATTTTTTAACATCGTGCTTACATATATTTTATTCGAAATCCAATGTATTAATTAATATATTTTATTTTTCCTTATTTTTTATACATACCAATTTTTGTCAAAATAATTAAATTTTCTATCAATTTATCATTAGTGGTAAAAAGTTGATAGCAAGTAATTAATTATTTTTTCAATATACTTATTGAATAGCCTACTCATTTATTGATGTATTAGGAAGTAAAATTTCAATGATTTTATTTATTTATTTTCAAAATATATTGATTCAAAAATTTCATTTCTAACTTAACAAATTTATATAGCATGTATTTATTTATTTTCAAATATATTAATCCAAAATTTTCATTTTCAATGTAACAAATTTACATAGATATGACATTTATTTATGTTCAGATATATTAATACAATTTTTTTATTTCCTACATAACACATTTACATAGATATCACATTATTTGTGTTCAAATATATTAATCTAATTTTTCATTTCCAATGTAATACATTTACACATAGTACATTTGTTACAACTCTTTTATTTATTTATTATATTATATATATTATATTTTCTTTATCTTAATTTTTATCTTTTTATATATATATATAGAATTAGAAGTGAGGAGAGTGGGTCATTAAATGCAAATTTCCCTCCAAAATAACTCTCTCTCTCATTAAATGCAAATTTCCCTCCAAAATAACTCTCTCTCTCTCTATCTCCTGACTTCTACTTTTATATATATAAAGATAAAAATAAAAATAAAGATAAGGATAAAGAAAATTGTCAAGTTACGCCGTTACAGTAGAAATATCATATAAATGGGAGAATTTCATAATACGGCCCAATATTTTGTTAAATGTATTCTAGCCCATAAATAAGAAGAAATGTACCATTTCCATCGGCAATTGTGTAAGTAAATAATAAAAAATACATACAAATATAACTTGATGCCATAAAATAAAATATAAATTATTGATATGGAAAGTCTGGTACGAAAATATTATAAAGCGTCGGTTGGTTTTCATGAAAACTCATTATTTTAAAGTGTTTTTCTACAATGTCAGTACCTTCTTCAGAGTCTTCAACCATCATATATTTTTGTTGATGCCATTAACATTCTCAATCTCTATGTTACCTTCAAAAAAATGTTTGAATGTTATAGATATTTATACGTTGATTGCTGTTGAAAAGGTATGACGGGTAGAAACAAAAAAAAAATGACTTCATGGAGAGGCCCACAAAAATTGATACATATATTTTAAAACACGTACTTTGCTACCATATTGGACTTCTAAGCACTCTTCAAAAATGAGGGAAAAAATGAGTTTTTAATGAAAACCAAACAGACGTTGAGACGCATAGCTTGAAGCTTTCCCTTCCGCAAAGATATATTCGTTTCCTTTTTTTGTATGTTCAAAAATATAGGTCAATTTTCTTAATGAAAATATAATTATTTCTTATTTTTATAATATACCACATATTCAATATGTTTTATTATCAATAAATATGAACCACTCATGCTTAAACAATCACTAGTAGGATATACGTGCGTTGCACGAAGCATTTTATATTTGTGTTTATTCGCGTGGAGTTGAAAATGAAAAAAAAAAAAGTAGTTATTTGTGAGTACAAATTAATATTAAGATTAGAGCATAATTTGTGATATCAATTTGATGTGATTAAAATTTTAGAATCAATCATGTTAGACAAGTTATTGACATTGTAGTGACATGCTTTAATGTCGACTAACTTCTTAATAACAAGCTAAGTCCTATTTTGAATACTTATACAAATGATTAAAATCAATCTCATCCAACTATTAACATAGCAAATTAATGACACGGTAAGAAATAGAAATTGTAACATTGACAAAAAGGATTGAGAGAATACTCACCTAATAAAGCTCAATATGTCAAGGAAAATTAAATCCCAATGTCCAAACAAATGCAATGGATTCGGTTTAGCACATTCATTTGATCAGAACCACCTCATTTGAATTTTTAAGCAATTAATATTCAAGCCAACACCAAAAAACTTGTACTAGAAATGCATGTTTGGTGTGAAACTATAGTAGTAATATAAAGTGAAGAAAGAGCTTACACGTTAATTTTTGTTCATTGCCATTCTATTTCTAATAACTAATAGGATGAAAGGCTAGAGACTTCTGTCTATATCATACATGATAGAGGCATAAGTTAAGTTTGGCTCTATGTATATCACGTACGATTTGGAATTGTAAATTCAATTCAATTCAGCATGACCTTATTTCAACAATTCAAAATGGCTATGTTGGATCACAACTCCATCCTTCTTACTTGGACCAGTTCCTATATAATTATGGGTAGGTAAATAAGCGAAAAGATAGCCTAAAGAGGCAAGTAAACAAAAATGACATAATGAATCATGGTTGTGTGTAATGGCTATGTTGAATCACCACTCCATCCTTTTTATTTGGATCAGTTCCTATATAATTCGTAAATTCAATTCAATTCATCATTACCTTATTCCAACTATTCAAAATGGCTATGTTGAATCACCACTCCATCCTCCTTACTTGGATCAGTTCCTATATAATTATGGTTAGGCAAATGGGGGAAAAGTTAGCCCAAAGGGGCAAGTAAAAAAAAAAGATCATGAATCATGGTTGTGTGTAATGCACTTGTTTCGAAAGTATAAGGCTAGAAATCAGTTTGTTATTATCTTCATTTTGTTAAGAAAGGTTCCAGAGCTCATTCCCATCCTCCATCATAATATATTCACAATAAAAATGCTTAAATTTACTTCAATACAAATAAAAACATCCATATTTATGTGTTCATGCTTGTATTTTTAAGAACTACCTCAAACAATTTCATATAACGAAGATTCTGATTCTTACAAAAAGCAGCCACCTTCCTGACCATAATATCTATGGAGCAAGAAGTCATGCTAACAGTTGAAGGGACATCGTCCCTGTACATTCCTTCTACTCTCCAATATCTAGAACCATACATCTCCCATTGTTTGGTAGACCCAGAAAACCCAGGATCCATCTTTTGCCCTTTACTTATGTCTGAATCAGTGTCATCATGTTCTAAAATATTTCCCATTATTTATGTGAGGTGTCTGCAATAAAAAGTTGGATACAATTGGTGAGTGTGCCGATGAACTAGTATTTTTTCATATATCAATTTTAGAGCATTCATAAGCATAAATCCATCAAAAAAATGAAACAAACATTTTCCATGATCCAATGAACGATTAAAAAAAATATCTATTTGTGCAGCTTGAAAATCCAACTTTTGGGATATTTATATTCCAATAGATCCAGTTAACAGCAAGAAAAAACAAATATTTTTCATTCACAGCTCTACAATATAAATTTATAAATAAATAAGTCGTATTTCATTATAACAAAAAATCTAAGCCTCAGAAATGAAAATATTCTCATGAACCCAATACACAACAAAATCAAAGTTTTTACCTAAAAAAGAATGAGAAGAAATCCTAAAACAAAGTAGCCAACCATGCAACATCCTCGATTATCACATTTAAAAAGTACATAAAACAGAAATAGATCAACATCGTAGTACAGGGTCTTGTGTTTAAGAAACAATTTAGTCAGATAGCAAAGATTTTGGCTATAAACATTCTCTTTTTGCCATCAGCCTTTTTCAATGTAAGTAAAATTAAACAACCTTTCTTTTTTTAAGACTACTTCAACTTAGCAAATGGGTGGCAAAATAATATACTACACTAAAAAATCAGATGAAATGTTGAACTCAATATGCAATAACGCCAGTAACTTAGTAGCATTATTTGGAAATTAAGCCTCCGGAAATCTACCTGTATTTCCAAAATCAAATACAAAAATACAGCAAGATGCAAATTTTAATAAATTATAATAATCAAAATTTGATTGTTGCAAGGTAATTGTAGAAATAAGTAAATGCAAAATAGTATGTAAAGCCATAATGGTTCTTTCTCATTCATGATCATTAGCTTTTTCAAACATTATGATTAAGTTGAACGAGGGATGTAATTTACCTCAAACATTGACAAGGTGCCGCTTCGATATATTTCGTAACCGAAAGTATGCTTGAGATCACATTCCTTCTAAAAAAAAATTTTTTAAAAAAAAAAAAAAGTGAAACTTTTAATAATACACCTGAAGGTTAATTTTACAAATGATGATCGTAAGAAACTGAGACATAATAAATAAATGTTAATATTAATACTGCAAGTACATCTACATTTGTCTCATCAATCTTCTGCTTTTTGTGGTGTGTCATCTTCAAGCTTGTTACCTGAAACTTTCAATTGTGAGAAATAGAGTCATAATGAATAAATGTTAATAATAAACAGGAGAAAAACAATAACTTGAAAACAAGGAATAGAATATCAATGATGGGAAAGTCAGGAACACAATAATCTCCTTAAAGAAGAAATGACGGAGATAACAAAATATCAAAGTGAGAACTTCAGTGCATGTAGTATAGGTTGAGGGAATTTATCAGTATCTGCAACCAAGAACGTGGAAAATTGATGGAAAACGAGTAGATAATGCGAAAGTTACCCTGTCCTCGACCTTCTCATCCACAATATTATCTACAGAGACAAGATTAAGTTGTTCAAGTTTTACACGTTCATCAAGTCTCCTGTTGACTGCATGACAAAAACAATCAGTCAAGTTATGTAATAAAAGAATGGAAAATTTCATAAATAATGGAAATGGAACAGAATCAAGGGCAGAAACATCACCTGTTAAACTCCACAATTTATAGAAATCTAAATACAACCAGGTTATATCTAACTGTTGATCAAGCTACTTACAAAGCAGCTACAAATTCAGTGGATTAACGGCTTATTGATTTCATCCAAAGATTAAAAAGGAAGAATGAAATCCACTCATGAAAGACTAAAATTATATAAATATAAATATAAATAAATAAAATAATTACTTCACACGCACTGACTGTCTTTTAATTGAAAAAAAGGTATAAAATCAATGTCTTAGCCACTGGAAATCCAGCATTACACTGAAAAATCACATTCTAGAAAACTCGTAGATGGCCGATTATGATTAACATTTGCAAAAATTTTAAAGGGGTACAAATTTGAGGGTTGTTGCTCTAAGTGCCTCCAGTCTGGCTGTTGTTGTGACCTAATCAAATGCTCAAATTTTCTTTATTGTTCAGGTGTGCCTGTTCATGAGTTGAAGGTGAAGGTGGGTGTTCCGGTTATACTTTTGCAAAACATTGATCATTCTGCATGTTTATGCAATGGAACAAGGCTATTAATCACAAAGCTCAGTCAACGTGTTCTTGAAGCCAAAATCATGTGAGGAAGCAATGAAAGGGACAAAGTATTTATACCAAGACTGTCGTTGACTCCATCAGATGCAAGACTACCTTTCAAGTTCAATAGGAGACAGTTCCCATTGATTGTATCATACACTATGACTATCAATAAGAGTCAAAGTCAATCATTATTACACCTCGGACTATTCCTAAATAAACCAGTTTTCAGTCATGGACAGTTGTATGTAGCAATGTTGAAAGTTACGAATCGTGCTGGTCTGAAAATATTGATTTGTAATGATGAAGTGAACCCAATAAATGCAACAAAAAATGTTGTGTATAATGAGAGTTTCCAGAATTTGTAAAACTATGTTCTCATTATTATGTACAATCACAATGATTTTTTTTTTTTTTTCATTTTTTCCACTACTTATGCTTTATTACATTATTTTTTGGAATTCTAATATGTTTGTGCATCGCACGGGTGAGGATCTAGTTATAAATATATATTATTACAGTATGGATAGTACCAAAAATCGCTATTACCTGGAAGAGAAAGAAGAGGCGTGTTTTCATTTCAACTAAAAGTGTTGTTTTTCGTCTTATGAATATTAATTTTGGAACTTGATTTTATATATAGTAGGGATAAGTGTACAGGTTTATTAGGAAAATAAAAGTAAAAAGTATTGTTTCAACTTTATTAATTATATTTTCTTAATCTAATTGAAAATGAAAGCAAGTTTATCCTTGTGGGACCAAAGGATTGCCCTCATGCATCACATTCTCATTTATCAACTTGAAGAGTGCACTACTCAGTAAAAATAAGACAAGTCCACAATGGAGTTAAAATCTCAAGAACATCAGATGAGCTAATGGAGTTAAAATCTCAAGAACATGAGATAAGCTTGTTCTAAGCTAGTCACATATGTGGACAAAATTCTCGATAAATTTAACAAGGATGATTCTGCAGTTGTTAGAACCTGATAGATACAAGTCAACATCTATCGAACAATAGACAAAATGGCATTTCTCAAGTTGAGTACTCTAGAATAATCGGAACTTCAAAAGTCTTATGCGCTTAATCAATTGTACAAGAACATATATAGCTTACACAGTTAGCAACCTCTGTAGATATACCAGTAATCCAGTGGTCACTTGAAATGAATAGTAAGAGTACTAAGATATTTGAGATATACTCGTGATTATTGGTTGCATTATACCAGATATTCTGCAATTATTGAAGGATATAGTGATGCTAATTAGATATCTAATATTAAATACTCAAATTCTACTAGTGGATTTTGTATTCACATTGGAGGTGCAGCGATATCAATGAAATCCTCGAAACAGACTGTTATAGTCAAATCCACCATGGAATCTAATTTTATAGCCCTTGAATAGTGTGGTGAAGAGGCTGAAATGCTACACGATTCTTAGAGGATATTCCATGATGGTTGAAGTTTGTGTCAGCAATTTGTATACATTGTGATAGTCAATCAACTATTGGAAGGGCACAGAGCAATACGTATATAATGGTAAATCTATACTTATATGTTGTAGACATAATACCATAAGACAACTACTCACGACTGGAGTTATCTCTATTGATTATATAAAGTCAAAGGATAAATTACTGTAATGGAAACTAAACCTAGTGGACTGAAGATCCCAAGATATAGGTTCAATAAGACAACTTAATTGTAAATTCTTAATAGGGTCATTGTGGCGGTTATTTCCTATCCATTCCTGTAATAATAGTGATGCCCATGAGAAGAGTATAAGAAATTGGCTTTTAATTATTCTTATGCGTCTTAAATCCGAGCAGAGTAACGCGGGTTACTATTAATTAATAAATCACCTATGTGATAGAGAAGTGGGGGTCGCTTCTAAGGGAATTGTGATGCTCAATTCTTAATAACTCTCATTGAATTGAGCATATGATCATGACCACAAATGAACATACTCATGAGAACTGAATTGTGTTAGGAAGAATCCTATGTAGGTACATCATTGGTTACACAAAAGGCAGAACAGTTCAAAGACATTGCATCTACTGATCAGCTAGTAAAGTAAATGTATTTTCACAAAAGAAGGATTACAGGGTAATACCTACCTACCCTATGATGGTTTCAACTGTGGAACTTTGTCAACAAGTATTCCGCGTCTATATCAATTTTAGCTTTAAAAGGGGAGCAATCCCTCATTGTTTAGAAATGAGAAAGTGGGAGTAAGTAGAGGTTATGAATAATAGTTTCATCCCATATTGGAAAACAAATAAAATGTGGAAACGTAGGGAAAAATTAAATAGTTATCCCACATAGGATAAAGATGAGGTTGTGGACCAACTTAAATATGTTTAACAATTTGTAAAATGTAATCATTTGTTGCGTAGAGATTCCTCTGTGGCCTACACTCCGGTAGGAGGTGCAAATATTGTACCTACTTGGCCTTTGTGCCTTAGACTTGTGTGCAGGTATGACCTGGGTACATGAATGTCGGATTGAATGAAATAAAAATTGGCCAAATTGCACGGAGTCGATTTCTGACCTCACGAAAGTACACTAACCATACAAAATGCAAGCCACGTTTTGAATTTTTTATTTTTTTTACTTTTTTTTTTTTCATTTGAAACATAACTCCAAAATTGTTTTCAATTTAACTTGTAACTCCAAAATGTTTTGAAAGTAAAGCCAGTGAGTTATGGTAATTCAAAGACTGTGCAAAGGCTCCTCCTTGCCTATATATATGGCAACACTACCCTCAATCCAGATACTCAACAACACTGCAAGAAAATCCTTACTCTACTCTGCGGTTGAAAATCCTATCTTGTTCTTCCAGTAACTTGTTGATCTAGTTCCAGCACAATCTTCAGTTAGCTGTAGGGATGACAAACGGGCTGGACAGTTCGAGAGTTCGCGAGTTCGGCTCGGTTCGTTAAAAGTACGGCCGCTCGTTAAAAAAGGACTTGGGCTTGGATCGGACAAAAAATTTGGGTGTTGGACAGTTCGGGTCGTGAAGTTCGTGGACTAGTTCAACGTACTGCGAAATGGGCCGGCTCGTTTCCTTTTCTGCTGTTTTAACTTTTTTTTCAATTCAACTCTATAAATACCTGATTTTTCATACAAATTTTACACAATTCTCTCAATTCTATCTATAAGAAATTACACTACTTTCTAGTCTATATTCTATCAATTCTCAAGTTCAACTGTTCAAGTGATCAACTCTCAATTGCAATCTTTAACTTCAAGTGCTCTAAATATTTCATATTTTCATACAATATTCTATATTGTCTCAAATTTCATCTCAAAATTTTCAATTCAATTATTTCTTAAAAAAAAATTATATACGGGCTGGCCCACGATCCGGCCCATTCGGCTCGTGGACCAACGAGCCAACGAACCAGACTTGAGCTGGCTTTGTGGGGGACGAGCCGGATCGGCCCGGCTCGTCTCCCCACGAGCCGGCCAAGCTCAGCCCGTTTGACATCCCTAGTTAGCTGGCAAAGAAGCTGCAGCTCACGCTGCGGTATTCTGGGAAGTAAGCACTCGAGTTACTTTCGAGAGAGGATGAAACGCTTTAAGGAAACTATGTTGAACACAGTTCCCGGCTCTTTATGCTAACTTGAATTTCTATCCATTTATTGTTCAACTTATTGTATTTTATTTAGTGCAATTTGGTTACTATTTAGCAAAAGTTTCCCTACAAACTTAAAGCAAAATTACTTGTTAAACAATTTCAAAATCATCTTCAAACAGTTCCTAGATAACAATTTTCAAACAGTTTCTGAAAAAATATTCTCGAACAGATTTTAAATTTTCAAACATTTTCTAGAAAATAATTTCCAACCAATTTTTGAAACTTTGTTTTCAAACAGTTTTCAAAAGCATAATTTCTTTACAATTCCCGAAGAACATTTGGATTGATCCTTACATATTTCTAGTTGAAAATACTAATTATATGTTTCTATTTCAGAAATGGAAAATATCCCTACCGATAATGTTTTGGCGTCCGAAAATGAAACATTGCTTCCAATGGTGCCAACCATGCCTCTTGTGGCTCAGGTAGTGGCTCCAGCGACACAAATTGTAGCTCCTATGTCAAGTTTAGCTGTTGGCCCAATTGTGATGAAGATTGTGGCTTCTATGCCAAGCAATATTTTAAAACACGACTCGAGAATCAACCCAAGAAAAGGAAAGGGTCAGAGGGTTGACCCAAGGTCGACCCGGTGCATTAAAAAGAATTATCAAAATAAGTAAAAAAATGAAGAAAAAAAAGTTATTTCTTGTCATACAGTTCATTTAGATGATATATCCATTGATTCAAACCTTATAATTAGCATAAATATTCAAAAACAATAAAAAGTGCATAAAGTGTAAATCAATACAAAATCCAAATTCGAAAACATTAACTACATTAACTACATCAACACATAAACTGAATACAAAGTCCAAAATAATAACTAAATCTTGCAGCAACAACTTTATAATTAAGATTAATTTTCATCATTCTCATCCACAAGCCTGAACCGTTGATTACTTGAACCACCCAAACGATGAATAACGTCCAATGCATCTGAATCATCTGTCTCTAAAGTATGATCATCATCATTTTTATCGTCATCTAAAATAAAAACATAAAACAAAACAAGTTAAATAAACATGTAGGAGCCACATTATCTTCATAAAGAGCATTCTCTAATTCTTCATAATCAAAGTCCTAAGATGGTTCTTCTTCCTCTACCCAAAAATCTGATTGACAATGCATTCATAATCAACTGGATTATAAGACCTCTGCTTATAATAATGCCTATAAGGTAAAATCACAAAATTAATATAATTGAGAAATGGTTAGCTACATAAATAATTATCAAAAGAGTTGAGAAAAAACCTATTCTTCAATCGCAAGTTATACGAAACATAGACAGGATCATTGAATCTTTGATGCTCCAATCTATTTCTTTTCTTTGTGTGAATATGTTCAAATACACTCCAATTCCTTTCACATCCTGAAGAAGAAGCGGTTTGACCAAGAATTCGAATGGCTGTCTTTTGCAATGTAGGAGCATTATGTCCACACAATTTCCACTTTCATCTGCATAATATATAACTATTAAACAACTAAACTAACCATATACTAAGTTAAATACACAATTAATTAAAGTCAAATTCTCACCGGTTTGTAATGTTTTTCATGTATTAATTGCAGATTGTCTTTCAAAACTTCCTTCACGTTCTCGATAAATCCTTATTTCTCTCATTGCTTCGATAACTATCAACAAGCAATTGACATTCTTTCTTACAATCTTTCAACTGATTAACATGAATGTCATTATAAGATGAACCTTTAAATCCTGGACCAATTTTAGCAATAGCATCTAATGCAAGTTGAAAGTAAGGCGATTGTAAAGCATTAAATGGAATACAAGCGTCGTAAAACCATCTATCCCAAGCCATATGTGCTCTCTTTATTGCTTGTTTACAGACCAAAACACTTTTACTAGGTTAGGATCCAGGAGTAGTCTTCGGAGCAAAAAAAATTCAATGTCTTCACTTGCTTTCCTCTTCCCCTTTACTTTCCTTTTCTTTTCTAAGGTTTCATTTGTTTCTTCTTCTTCTTCTTCAATTTCTAAATCTATAGGATAATTTCCAAAAGTACAATCAAAGGCCTCTTTAGCATTCTTTTTATTTTCTGCAGTATCACTAAGAATTTGTTGCGTTTTGAAGCGAAAGTCATGTGGAACTTGCTTACAAGAACATACTTGGCCTTTAATTCCAGCAAAATGATATTTGATTCGATTAATCCCCCCACCCTTGAAGCTATTGTTGCAATAAAGACAAGCAATTTGTTTACCATCAATGTTAGTGCTTAAACTAACATGTTCCTAAGTTGAATCAGTCTTTTCACGGCTGGAGGCTATTGAATGTCTTTCAGATGAGCGAGATATGTCATCCATTCTCTACCAAAAAAATGTAGATAACTATTAGTCCATAAATTACTGCAAATTTGCAACTCTGTTATTGCCTTCCTAACTTACTTCTCTATTATTGCCAACTATATAATCTATTAGTCCATAAATTACTGTAAATTTGCAACTCTGTTATTGCCTTCCTGACTTACACCTATGTTATTGCCAACTATATAATCTATTACTCCATAAACTACTGCAAATTTGTAACTCACTTCTCTGTTATTACCAACTTGTATATCATTTATCAAAACCAAGCATGAAGCCATCAACCCAAATGTACATAACAAAGTCTTTTAGGCTTTAGCAGAAGAATACAATTTCTTAAGTCAACTTTGATTTATTCATTTCATCAAGTCAGTAGGACACCAAAAGAAAAAAATTCAGTAGGACACCAAGATATCATTCATGTCGATCATTCATCAAATGAGAAAAATCGAAAATCGAATTTTTTTATCAATTATTTAAACGGAAATCAGTGTGCAATTTGCAAAGGGAAAATGGGAAAAGGGAAAACGGCAAAATGAAGAATAATAAATACCTTACCCCGATGAAATCAACAGTGAGAGAGACGAGATACCATCGGGACCCCACAGAGATTGAGAGAGAAGAGAATGCTGAGTGAGTGAGGTGAGTTCATCGTCTGAGATTTGAGGAAGAGAAGAAAGAAAAGACCAAATGAAATGGACTGCTAAGCCCTAAAATGAGTCTGAAATTAAAAGAGTGGGAGAGAGATAAAATTCTTAAGCAGATAATTGAAATAACATTGAACGTGCTAAACATTGTTCAAAACATGTTTTCTTAGGTTAAAAAAAAAAAACAATTCGACCTGCAAAACCCGGTACCGGGTCGACAGGTCACCATTATACTGGCCGAGTCGACAGGGTTTTTTACATACGGGTTTTACAGTTTTTGCAACCTGTTTTTTCAACCGAGTCGCTAGTTTACTGGTCAACCCGATTGGTCCAGTCCGGCTCTGAGAACATTGATGCCAGTCTAGTTGTTGGTCCAATCGTAACAGTCCCGGTTAATCAAGGGAAAAGTTGAAGAAGTTTAACGACTTGAATTTCAAATAGTGGCAGGAAAAAAATGTTGTTTTACCTTAGTACCCTGAATCTTGCGAGATTCTTGACGAATAATGCTCCGAACTTGAAAGAGGGAAAGGGTGACATCCAAGCAGTCAGCGCGGTTGAAGCTTGGAAACATTTAGATTTTGTAACAACCGGGTCCCACTTAACGGGCTGTCCCGACCGTTAGATGACGACGTACTGTCCCCACTGTACTAACACAAGTCTTTTCAGCATGCTTTGTTCTCACTCGCACGCTCCCCGAGAAAACTTCCTAGGAGGTCACCCATCCCAGAATTGCTCCAAGCCAAGTACGCTTAAATGTGAAGTTTCTAATGATAGACTTCCGGAAAAGAAGGTGCACCTTGTTGGTATGAGTAGTACCTATCATTTCTTTTAACCTTTCTTAGTCGGGGTATTACAATGACCCCCTGGGAAATTTTCTCGGGGAGCGTGCGAGTGAGGACAAAGCATGCTGAAAAGACTCGTATTGGTACAGTGAAAACAGTACGCGGTCATCTAACGATCGGGACAGCCCGTTAGGTGGAACCCGGGTCGTTACAAATGGTATTAGAGCCAGCTGCCAGTCGTAAATCAGGAACTAAGTGCTACGTCATAGGGCGGAAGCCACATCTAGAATCCCAACACCTGGTAACAGATCCTCAGATGGGTTAAGCGAGACGATGACGTCGCAAGTCTAACGAGGGTTGATTGTAAAACCCAGGCTAGGAAAGGTTATAAGATTTGATAGGTATTATTCATACCAACAAGGTGCGCCTTCTTTTCTAGAAGTCCATCGTTAGAAACTCTGTTAAGCGTGCTTGGCTTGGAGCAATTCTGGGATGTGTGACCTCCTGAGAAGTTTTCTTGGGAAGTGTGCGAGTGAAAATAAAAGTATGCTGAAAAGACTCGTGTTGATACAGTGGGGACAGTTCACCGTCATCTAACAGTCGAGACAACCCGTTAAGTGGGACCCGGGTCGTTACAGATTTTCTTTGCTGAAATTATATAATGAACATTTTGGAAGACACGCTATACAACATGTGCAGTTCAATGAAAACGGCTAAGGAATTGTAGGAGTCACTTGACCTAAAATATAAGATCGAGGATGTCGGAGCCAAGATATCTCTTGTTGGTCGCTTTCTAGACTATAAAATGGTGGACTCCAAACCTTTGATTAGTCAAGTATAAGAACTCGAAGTGATTTTACATGAAATTCACTCATATGGAATGGTTGTGAGTGAATCCTTCCAAGTGGCAATGTATGATTCAAAAGTTACCTCCTGTATGGAAGGATTTCAAAAACTACCTAAAGTACAAACGAAAGGAAATGGTCAGTACAGTCCCACTTCTGATGAAAATGAATATATACTTCTAAAGTGTCCAATAGCCCATATGTTGCCTCAACTGATTTACACTAGCCACAATATTTGATGTGAATCATTGCAAGAATCATGAAGAACTCGCGAAATTGTAATTGAAATGCCTAAAAAGCCTAAATTCAAATCGAAAAAGACGATACGATCATAACTCGAGCATCACAATGCAAGAACCTAATATATATAAATCTTAAACATGTTAAGATGAGGAGACAAGAATTAAGATTTGTGAACACCACAGAGATATGAATCTTTGATAAGTTCCAATAAAAGTTCAATTAAGAACACAATAAAGAGAATCCTCACATTTTAGATCAATAAATCACTCAAAAATCAAAGTCTAAAAGCTATGTTACAATGAAATAAAATGCCTTATATATGAAAGAAAAAGGGCATAAACACTGATAGCCACGACATTGGCTCAAAAGACGAAATTAAATAATTAAAAAAGAAAATAATGAAAATAACGCAGAAAAACTTAAATCTTACACCCAAGTGATCACTTGATATGGTCGGCAATCGCTTGGAGTAATATTTTGCTCTCGGTAAATGCAAACGTTGATCAGGCTATCACTTGGTTGATTTTTCAGCCAATCTTGATTTCTTTGATTTTGGCTTGAACTTTGGCTTCCACCCACTTGGACCAATCTTGGGTCTTCTTTTTGTCACGTCATGCTTGATCTTTGTAGCCAATTAGGTTGTACTTGAAGTTTCGTCTCTTGCAACTTGATATTGTCTATGACTCTACCTTGGATCAAATCAATATTTTTGGTTCTTACCATGTGATGTATAGCATTACCACCAAATTGGACTCTCCCATGGTACACTTCTATAAAATTCTAGGTAGTGAATTCTCCAACTCCTCTCCTCGAGCTCCCTGAAGTACTTGGATGATTCGATTGAATTATATCTTGAGGTAGTAATCTATGACCACTACATACCATATACGCCCTTGTTCTATGATAATGCCAAATAAATGGTTAACCTGCCCATGTATGCTAAGATTGACATAATGTATTACTTCTTTATCAACCATCAAAACAAACTAAACAGGGTAGAGGAAAATCAAAGGGTAAGTCTAAGTCTCGGGATAAGAGTGGTAAGAAATTCTACCATTGTGGTAAAATGAAACATTTCAAAAAAAAAAAACTGTGGTGACCTTAAGAAAAAACATAGACCTCGGTAAAGTGATAACCAGAACTTAATTGTTGTAGGTGATGCCTCTGATAGTCTTCAAATGATGACTGTGACATATGAGGAAAATAATGTCACTGATGCCCTTAATAGACCACATGCGATGAATGTGTCTGAAATTGATTTTGACAGTGAGTGGGTTTTAGACTCAGGTTCCACTGTCCATATGAGTCATGTTAAATCTTGATTCTATAACTATAGAGAACTTAAGCTTAAGAAAGTATACTTGGGGGACAACTATACAAAGACAAGGTGAAAAGGTAGAAGTGAGAGATGACCAATATCTCCGGCGAAATCTTGCTACCTCCAACAAGCCTAATCTGGTTGTCATTTCTCGAGGATGACAGTGCCATGTTCCGGTGTGTTTAAGTGTGTCAAAATCTGAGCTCAAACAAGGAACACAAACAAGCTGCTGGGATTATTTTTGTGGCTGGAATCGAGCTTCAAGGCTGCTGGAACTGGTTCTTCTTCAAAGTGGTTGGGAAATGCATCAACACAAACATTCCAACAATGCTTCGTCTTAACTCCCCCAATAGACTGATGAGATTACACACCTTTGTTATTTCCTTGAAAGCTTGTTAAAGGGTGAAAAGTTATTGGAACCATAACATGTGAATGGCTGATATTTTTCTATTACCAAACCTCCAACAAAGATACATTCATAGCAATTACCTACGGATAAATGTATTTTATACACTTATTTGTATGTATAAATTAGAATATTATGTTTTCGTTTTAGAATAATTACTATTTAATTTGTGTTTACTTATTTAATTTTCTTAAAATATCCTAAAAGATGAAGAATGAAGAAATTGAGGGAAGAAATGCACACTTGGATGCTAATTGGAGTTAAATTGAGTAATTGAGGAGTTTATGACATCAACCGAGAATCATGCAAGGTGTCAAAATGAAGAAATTAAGAGTTGGATGACCCAATTAAAGGAGTTGAGAATTGAAACGAGCAAATCGAGAATATTTGAAAGTAAGGGGATTATATTGTTGCAATTGGAAGTTGAAGGACTGAAGAGCAAATTAAACACGAGGGACCAAAATTCTCATTCTCTTATATTATTTTCAATGAACGCTATTATTTATTATTTTTGTTCTTTAAACTATTCAATTTTTTAGAAGTGCAAAGACTAGAGCAAAACGAAGTAACGGGGTTAAAAAAAAATCCGAGTTTCAAGAGTCCAGAGATTCAAAAGTGTGGGAAAATCACAAGCTGAAATTCAATTCAGCTCGTTTGGACTTTGGATTGATTGACATGATTCATAGGATTTAAATATAACAACGTGCTACTTGTCCTAAAATGGACAGTTTTATTGCCCAAAAAAATGAGTGTTCTTATGTAATAGTTGTTCAATGCGCAGTGATGTCATATAATGTGAGATGGGAAATTATGGAAATAATTGGTGCTGATGCAATATTATATTTTAGCATAGAACGGTACGCTCAATAGAACCACTTGTCCAGGTTAAGATGACATTTCCAGCTTTATCGATGTTACGCGAAAATAATTTACCTGTGACATCGACACATTCTAACATTTAAGGTATGCTCACATTACAATCAGTTTTGGGAGGATAGAGTACGTGGGTTTTCATGAATTAGATATATATTTAACCTAGGCAAGTGGTTTAGAAATTGTGTATTGGTTGAAAATTGAAGAAAAAATGTGTGTGATTAAAAATTAGTTTATAAATTGTATAGTTTATAAATTGATTTATTTTGGTTACCAAACAGGGGAGAGTCATGAAAAGCTTTAGTCAAGTGTTTGGCTAAAGTATAAGGCGGCGTTCTGTTTGTATTTTATTTTGTATTTTCATTTTCGAAAATGTTTTGTATTTCCTGTTTTCATTTTTGTTTTCAAATTTGCTGAAAACGCGTTTGGTTTATCATTTCTGAAAATTGTTTTTGAAAATGAAAACCTGGAAAACACGTTATGTTTGAAATTTTGCAGAATACTACTTAAACTATTTTTAATTAATTTGTTTGCAGAATACTACTGACTCAAACTCAAATTTTCTTTCACTATACACTGAAAACATGGTTATATGCAACACACTAATGTGAACATTAAGAGTCTATATTAACACAGCTTGGTCAGGTTCGGGATTTGAGAAAACTCTAGTTTTATTAAAATTCAGAAAATACAAGTTCTTTCAAAATCACCATAGTCTATTTATCAATGCATTTTTTGAAATATAACAAGAAGAATTCCCACTTAATTTTTTTTGTAATGTTGATATTAAATTCAATAAAATTTTATTTAAGTTTAGTTCCAAGTTAAGATAATTCTTCAAAAATTTTTTTTAAAAAATAATAATCTTTATTAAAGCTTAGTAAAAATAATCTTTATTAATGCTTAATTCCAAACTAGGATAATTCTAAAAAAATAAAATAAAAAATAAAAATTTGTATTAAGCTTAGTTCCAAGTTAAGATAATTTAAAAAAAAAATTTTTTTTTTCCCCAAAACTCATTTTTCCGCGTTTTGAACATTTTTTGTCGAAATACACACAAAACGCCCAAAACGAGATTTTGAGCGTTTTGTGTACAATTTTTTTTTTTTTTTTGTTTTCCAAAATGCGTTTTTGAAAATGGTAAAGAGAACGCATTTTTAGCGTTTTCGAAAATAAAAACAGAAAACGACCTCAAAACAGCAAAGAGAGCAGGGACTAAACTACACAATTTTTCAAACCACTTTTTGATCACGTATTTTTCTCTCTAATTTTCAATTACACATTTTACTTCAAAATCATAAATATACCAATTTATAAACCGCTAAAGTGTTACCAAACAGTAGTATTCTTAATAGTATTACCTTTACGTCTATACTTAGCTTATTAGACAATCCCTACTTTTGGCTCCACATTGATATGGTAGGTCGAAATTTTGGGTAAAGCGACTCAATCTTGTGGTCCAGAAGGGCTCGCTAACAAAAACTTTCCTCAACAGAATATATAATTATAATTTTATATGTTTATAAATTGTTAGAATATCAATTCCACATTTCATTACTGCAAATCTCGGAGTAATTTAATAATAGGACTAAGACCTCTACATGCACAAGTAATTCCAATGAAAGAGAAATTAGTAACTCCATTAAAACATGCACGAAAAGACACATTTTATGTGGGAAGTAAGGTGCAATATCTCACAAATTAAAGAGAGAAAAAAAAAATCACTGTTCAATTAATAACTAGGAATAAGTTGGCATGTACATATATTTGTGTAAGAATTGTTTTATTGTATGGAACTTTTGAGTTACAACAAGTTCAAATGCAAGAAGAGAGAAACGGGCGCATTATGAGACAAACTTTTCGTAATGAAGCTCGATGTACGGAAGAAAGTTGTCTTCCTCGAGGCAATTTGGTAGCAGCTTCATATGTACATGTTAGTGTTACCTTCTTCTCCAATACACTAACCATCACGGATTGAGTCTCTCCTGAAATACGAGAAAACATACTATTATATCTTGTGAAAAGGCAGGAACCTATATTACGCAATTGTAGTCTAATTTTTATGTTTTAAGAACGCGTTATGATACTATTTTTCATGGGACTAATAAGTTATATAAATAATAGTTTTATTTCGTCCTGTACGTATTTTGAAAAGGTCACACCAAACAAAGATACCAAAAGGTCTTGACTTAGAACAAACAAAACGTGTAATATGTTTAGTCATAAACTACAAGAGACACTTTCTAAATATTTTCAAATGGGACAATTTAATGTTTTTTGGTCTCTTTGACCTGAAAGGCTAAAACTACCAGAACCACTTCTCGAGTACCTAACCGACCTACTATTAACAATGGGAGTTGGGTTTGTTGAATAAAAATAGAAAAAATAAGTAAGCCCAGACAAGACATTGAAAAATCTTATAATGAATTTTTACAATAGCATATGGTTGGTTGGTTGGTTTGTTTGTTTGGAACATTGAACTTTATGAAATTAATAAAAAGAATAATTGACACATATTTTATCCAAATTCCACTGGCCACCACAAGATTGGTTTTGCTCTTATGACTAAGAATATTCAACCACAGTTGAGCTGAATACAACCCGATAGATTTTTTTTAAAAGAAAATTTGGATGGTTAAAAAATGGTTTGGAAAATTGTGTTGTTTATAAATTGTAATGATTGCATTACAGAACAGACTCGAAACCACCCATGTAATTTAGTCCCTATTTGGTCTTGGAGTTTTTTTTGAATATTTTTTCCCAAAACTCATTTTCAACCACACATCTTTGTAAGGCCCACGATTTTCAACCTCTTTTCACGTACAAATTCTCTCACACATCCAAATATCCTCCAAAATCTGTTACGCCAAATGAAACAAGGGTTTGATCAACTTTACTCCCAAACCCCAAAATATAAGGGAAAAGTACATTAAAAGTGCTTTCCAGAGTCCCAGACGCCTACAAATTATTTCAAAAAGGAATCCAATGGGTTTAATCTAAAGGAACAGAATTTTGGACAGAATGGGTGACCGAATCGCTTTAAGCTGTTGATTTCTACAATGGTGATGTGATGAATAAAATAATAAGAGCTTTGCTACATGTACAATTATTTTGACAATAAGGTTAACAATTAGCTTACGTGACATAATTCTGTTTTTTCACCCATCACATCAACTTTTAAATCAACAATCAACAAACGTACACATCACCTAATTGTCAACTATATTGTCAAATGGATTGTACAAGTAGAAAAATTCAAATAATAATAGATGTTTGTCATATATATATATATATATATATATATATATATATATACAAAAATTCTACTTGAACAACTATTTTGAACAAACACTTGAACAATCCTCTTACATGGAGTGTTGGGTCCACGCGCACATGTGTGTGCGGGCCCATACCAATGTGAGAGAGTTGTTTAAGTGTTTGTTCAAAATGATTGTGCGTGTGTGTGTAAGTTTGGGTTACCCAGTAGCGTGATTGGTGGGTTTAATCCACTAACTACCCAGAATTTGAAGATTGTCAGCTAAATGCAATGTAGTGTGCACTTTATGGACCACCCCACAAAAAGGCCCAAAGTGTGAAATTCACCACCTCCACTCCACTGGTGGGAATGGGATTAGATTGGGAGTGGCTAATGAAAGATTCTCCTACAACCACAAAATCAAACTGGAGCAGAAATAGAATTCAAGTCAAAGATAAGGAGCCTTACCATTCATTTTAGACATGATCTGAGCCACTCTCTGTTGACACCCGGAGCATCGGAAATCCGCTAAGAACACAACTTCATGTACCTGTTTAAGAACAAACATAACATGCCTCACTAAGCAAACCAAGAAACTAATATTTCGCTGGAACTGGAAGAGAAAAAGCAAACTCACAAGAGGTATTGATAAGGATTCAATGGCAGCAAGGGTGGTCGGAGGAAGAGGCCCACCCTTCAACTCTTTTTCTGCGGTCGCGTTTTGGTTCCATCTCACCACAGACATACTTATGAGTATTTTCGAAAGATTATAAAGAACGAAAGCTATGGCTAAAAGCCCATTTCCAGGATTTTTGTGTGGTTATGACATCATTTTCTCAGATATGTGCTTCCTGTGAAGGTGAAATTAGGGATTTTAGAGAGCGTTGTTGAAACAAAGGCTTTATGGAGTGGAAAAGGTCTTGAGTTGACAAAGGATTATGTTTTGCTTCCAACAAGCAGCCCCCACAGTGCATTGAATTATTGTACTTAAGTTGCTTCACCTTCACAGATTAAATTCCTTGATTGATTAAATTATTAGTCACAACGGTCAAATTAAGTTTTAGGTACGCCAATGAAGGATTTTTTTTTTTTTTTAGTTAAGTCCATATTTGGTATGAATTAAAATCTAATTTTAATCTAAGTTAAAAGTCAACAATTAATAACAATCACATATTTTATGAAACCCACAATAATTTAATCTTACATCTCATTAACTTTTATCAAAATTTACAAAAAATTTGATTTAAATTGCCACCAAATAAAGGCTGAAAGTACAGCTCTGTCCAACACTACAGAGGAATATGCTCTGGCTTACAACTGATTTCTTTGGCTTAAATCACAAATGCTACATGTAACAAAGCCAGGTGTTTTACATTCTCTTCTATTAAACTTGTCAAAACTCTAGAAATCAAATGGTCAAAACTATACTCGCGTTTTTTATTTGTTTATAGACGATCATCATGACAATATCTCATTGAACAACTTTTTTAAATATTAATAATTTTGACTAATAAAAAATTCTCGTAAACTATTTTTTACTTAAAAAAAGGACCTTACCGCATCGCTATTTATGAACTGTTTATAAACAATTTATAAAACATGCTTAATTTTTTATTGTGATGAACTTATCTAGCAAAGGCCCTCGATGTTCACATGGCACAAATGTAAATTGGCTAATGTAATATCTCCGTTTGGTAAAAAATTTTGTTTATAAACAAAGAATGTAATATTTTCGAGGTAAAATATGTGGTTAATAAGTGATTTGAGAAAATATGTGTGGTCAAAAGTTATTTGAAGAAACATGTTGTTTATAACATTTATAAACAGTTTACATATGAAGGCTAAACCTACCAATCGTACTTTGTGAATGAAGATTCATGTAAATTTTTATTTTCAAATATCTTTCCTATTTATCATTGTTGTCATGTTTTACAATGTGTTTGGTAAATTGTTTATAAACTTATTTACAAATATTACATTTTCTCAAACCACTTTTTAATCACATATTTTTAAATCATTTTACAACGATATATTTTACTTTGAAAAAATCAAATTCATTATTCATAAACAAGGGGCAGCAGCCAAAGAGAGGCTAATACTTATTGATTGGTTTAAGGTTTATTAGAACGATCTAAAGGCTCGAAAATAAGAACCTTTATTTGGTAAACATTTTTTTGGTTTACAAATAAAGAATTTGCTGCTTTCTAGTGAATTATGTGGTTAAAAAGTAATTAAAAAAAATTAGTTAGAAAATGATTGAGGGAAATGTGTTGTCAAATTTACCTAACAGACACTGATCAAATCAGCTATGGAAGACAATTGTTGTGACATATGCTCCAAGGATAACTTAAACCCAATTCCAGCTTGTTAAAAATTCTCAAACCTTGTTGTTACCTGAACAACATATTTGAACAACCCTCTCACATGGGGTGTCTTGCCCACATTAGAATTTTTGGTTTCATATTCATTGAAATACCTTCACAAGGCAAAGATTTGCAAATCAAAGAGCCAGGTCATACATATATATAAATATTCAAAAACCTACCAAATATGCATATGCCTTCACGCCTTGTATAAGAAACCATTATACAACACATCCAACAGGATCAAAGAACATGTCTCCAAAAATTATATTCCTCATCCAATACCGGCAAGCAAGGCCATAAGAATGTTTCAAAATAAACAAATAATTATTAATTGCACGTTCTTGGCATTTGTTTGTTCTACTGTTTCATCGAGGACTTGGAACTCAAGTCTGAAACATTAGAGAGACGAAAATCATAAAAAGAATGAATACTCAATAATCTTTTGATGTTTAAACTGTACATAGTAGTAAACATTCCCCAACAAAGTATAGTAAAGATCAAAATCTATAAAATGCACAAGCCAGAAATATACCTATCAACTATTCGTTCGAACATAAAGCCAGATAGTACAAATCGTATAGCGACAGGAAAAATAAAACTTTCATTAGAAAAGTAACATTTACAGAGTAGAAGGGTTTCAGCAGAAATTGAAAGTATTTTACACTAAATTCTACACCTGTTTAGTTTTCTGCTACATCAAAACTGTTGCCTGTGATTGGAGTCAATAATCACCTCAGGCAATTAGACAACTATTTATAGAAAGGGCGAATTATTCGCCGCCTCACTTCCAAACATAATTCCTAAACTGCATAAACTAATACACTGCTAGTTTTAATTAAAATATATATATATTTGACTTTTTTTGGGACAAAAGAGGGATAGGGATGAAGTTAAACTACCTGGTTGAGAAGAAAATCACCTAGACATAACCAAGCTTGTCAGGGGAGATGCAGCAGACGAACTAAAGAGAGTATCATTGGCATATTTACAATTTTCTGGATCAACTTTCAAGGACGATGGGGCAAAGAATCTCTTTAAAGTCCCCATTGCCGAGCACTGCCCACTTCTATTACAACCATAATGGAATTTTTGAATGGGGTTCCTACCACGTCTTCTCTTTCCATAAGACATCCATCTCAACTGAGTAAGCAAACCATCATTTGAAAGGTCCCTTGCCACCTTATTTTGCTTCTTCTTATCATCACCTCTAAACATAGAGCCGTCACACCTGACTAGGTTCTGTATAGTCAAAGCATCACTATGAATTGTATTAACATCTCTATTGATGTATGTAGCAGCATTATGATTAACATCAGAGGACATTTCAACACGTGGCTTTCTTATGAGCCCAGATAATAATGGGACCACCTCTGGCCTGGCCTTGATATCTTTCCACTCATTTTCAATCCATTCTCGTGAATGCCTCAAGTCATCTCGACTGAAGATCATCTCTTGCTTTTCCCCTACAAATTAGTTAAGATGACAATAAGAATCCATTCAAAACAGTCGGAGAGGGAAAATCCACCGCAATATAAAAAATAAAAAAGAGAGCATGGAGAGAAAAAAATTAGAACTTTGGCAGGATAAAAAGAGAAATTGTTTTGAGTGAGCCTCTCCAATGATTCACACCTGGGAAATAAACTTGTAGCTTATCCTCCAATTTTTTCTTCACCACAATGCCTTCCCACCATCCATCATGCCACCAAGCATCGACATTGCTTCCAACGCTTACTATGAAAGAAACTCTGCCCTTGTTAGGCAATGGCACAGGTCTAACAACTGTCCTTCCATGAATCCTAATACCTAACTCGTCTGGAAAAGCTAACCGAGATGCCAAAATCCACTCCTAAAAGTTAAAACTCTAAATATGGTAAGAAATCAGTCAAACATGAAAAGCAAAGGAAACATATAAGATAACAACATATTCACCTCCAGATTTTTTGCATCATTAGTTGCATCCTTGATATCTCGATACTGCACTTTGACCTTATCTTTGTGCTTTTTGATGATCAAAGCTCTGAACCAGCAACCTCTGATGCCACTATCTTGAGAAAGCACTTCAACTTGAGAACCAATAGTCAAATATTGCATATGCATTAACATCCTTGGATCTTGCCTTGATAAGGATACAGAAGGACAGCCTTCGTTCAGACTGACCATTTTCTTGCACCCTTCAAAACTCATGAAATCACCACTGCCATCTTCAGGAATAGCATCAACAACCTCTCTTTTTCTGGCAGGTTGCAAGTATAACTCATACTCTTTGGACCGTCGAAGTCTCTTCTTGGGTCTACTTCCAACCGCATCACTGAGAGATCCTTCTACCTTAATATTATGATCGGATGTTCCAACAGGTGAAGAAGACATATTTCTAAGTATTTCCTGTTTCCAGTAACCTTTAACTCGTGTTATGTCAAATGGTTTGATATCATCATTGTCAAATTGTCTGTAACAAACGAATGGCACAGAAAGCAAAGTTGTTGGCACCTTCAAAACTTTGTCGTAATGCTGTGGACTGAGGACCGTTGCAGGTCCATCAATGCATTCAATACTGAGATCTTGAAGACAAAGAGAAAAGAAAATCTCTCTGTCATTATAGTTATGAGGCAAATCAAAACCAACCTCTTCAATTTTGTGAAACCATCGTACCACGACCATCTTGTTGCCTCGTGAATCTTCATACATATCATCTAAGTAAGCCACGAGCCGTTTATCTTCTTCAGCCAATACATAAACAAAGTCATGAACCTGTTAGTTTTTAGCAAAGGAAAGAAAATGAACATGTGATTAATAAGCCTATCATACTCTAACTCACTACTATTTGATTAAGAGAATCCTGAGAAATAGAAAGACTTACAGATATTTTAACACCGTTACGAGAAAATGATAAATAGTGCTTCCGCCTTTTCAGGCAAGTCCATGATGACCCCAACCACATAAATTCCTTCGTATGCAGGCCTGGCTTCTGCATTTGAACATCCTGCAAAGAATTCTTAAAAGAGACAGTCACATATCCATTCCATGGTACCTTAGGGCAGATAGAATTAAGCAAACTAATAATGACTATAAGCTAACCTTAAAAATATCAGCATCCAACTTGTGGGAACCTTTGTTTTCCATATAACCACCAAATTGTTCAAAAAAACGATGCTGACTTACATCTGAAAGAGGAATCATAATAGAAAAATTAGTATCATAGTACAATAGCCTTCTCCTTTGGAACATGGTAGTGAAAGTTACAAGGAATAGCACTAGTAAAAAGGCAGATAAATCAAGGCAAATTGAAAGACAGAAGTTGAAATGTAAATATAAACCACCAAAAGTACAGATAACCCAAGATCTTCACAAGTTACAAAACGACAGTCCAATTTTTTCCACCACAATGGTCACCAAAAAGACCACAACTAAGAGAAAAACCAATTCAAATAAAAATGATAGAATAAAATTGTAAGTTTTGGGGTAGAGGAATTCCAACACTATCAACCAGCTCTTACAAATTGATTTAACATCCCCACAATCCACCTTTAGTTCTTATATAATATGGGTACCAAAAATGTTGAGAAGATGACACTCAACCATCGAAAGACAATGGAATGATGAAAAGAGAAAAAATGAGGAACTAAATAGGACTGGAGAAAAGGACAATCACTTCTAGCCCAAAAGAAAAGTGCTGAAGTGCAAAAAACAACTAAAATGCAAATTTGCATATAAATTAAATTGAGAAGGAAAAAACAAATTCTAGAGAATGTGAGAAGGGTAAGGCCACCATTTTAGCAGGCACATCAAAAACCAAAGAAACACATGAAATTAATATTTGATTCTCAGTTCAGCACATAAAATCACAAAATAAAAAAGACGACGTCATCTCAGTTTAAAAAAAAGTTCCGTCTCAGCACCTTGAGGCCCCTTTAGGCTGAGACGCTGGAAAAACGCATCAGTACCCATATTTCTTAAGGACTTAGTGAGGCTTACGCCTAGAGGCATGCGCCTCATTAGTTAAGATGTATGCACCTCACAATTGCTTGGTCCTCTACTTTTTAAAATAAAAATTTGCATATCTAATTTAATCTTATCTTTATATTAAAACCTAAATTTATTATTTATTTTATTATAAATTGAAGTAAACAATTTAAACTAATCATAAAAAAGGGAAAAGGAAAAATTTATAGATACTTTATTTGATTTGAATTGAGTTGCTATTTCTCTTTATTGATACTTGGCTCCTATATGGTCTCTGAATTTTTTTTACAACTTCTCCTCAAAATTCATTTTCAACCACATATTCTCCCAAAAATCTAAATTTCTTTCAAAATATCCTACACCAAACGGGCTCTTAATAATTTGTCGTTTTAAATACTCTTACATTTTGTTTATATTATAGAATTTTTATTTTTATATATTTCTATATTTTTACTAATTTTTTTGGTTCACGAAAGCACCTCGAGACTTATGCCTCTCCTCACGAAGGAAAAATGCATCAGCACCCGTTTCCGCTTTTTTAAACCATGACGTCATCAAATGAAATCAAAATGGCGAGCAACACAGATCTACTCTTCTTGTCAATGCTCATAAAAATCTTCTTTTGTGAATGATTAGTATACAATTTTATAAATCCATGGCAGCCGAATATGTTACCATAGAAAATACAGTAAAAACGGCAAATATTCTTCTGACACTACTAGATCTTTTATAATTTAATATAAAAATCCACCTCTAGAATGAAATTACTAAAATTCAACAAGGTAAAAATAAAAATAAACAGTAATTAGAATAACTCCTTCAACAAAAGTAGCATTATTCTGAAAAATGTAGTTCAACAAAGACCATTCAATTTCTCCAGTTTAGCACATCAAACATCCTCTTGAAAATTCAGCTAATATTAATCTTATTAGAAATCTACAAAAGTTCTTATATTCTTAGAAAAACTTTTTTCCAAATTGTTGAATTACATAAAAAGACAAACAAAGGAGGGCCTTTACCCCTTGAGATTATCACAGTTCTCAGAACCTTCTTATTAAGAATATAAAAATGTATCGACGGAAAAGAAATTGCACGTGTCGAATGGATCTTCACGGTAGTACCCTCGTTAACTTCGGCCTTACTAATGACTAAATTGGCTTCATTGGAACCCACATTGTAAATAGCATTTGCTGCGGAAAATTAAACCTATTTAAAAATTGGATAACATGCTCTACAGGGCATTTGAATCTTTCCTAAAAAATATTGCAACCAATTGAATTCTTAAATCTAGACGATTGCTTATTCATAGGCTATTATGAGTTCAAGACAAGCCAATATGGTGAAATTGGTAGACACGCTGTTCTTGTTTGAGTCCATAAGCAGTGACAATTGCCCTATGAAGACTCGCTTTCGCTACGGCTCCGATGACTTCCCTTAACCAAGCCACTTGCTCATTCTTCAATAGGCACGCGGTCACAGACGTGGCTCCTCTCATTGTGGAGCGGTGGTGGAGGAACTAGATCGGAAAAGGAGGGTTTCTAATTGTAAGATATCTATATACCAAGCATTCTTCCTGTGACTAGATCCAATCTCCTAGTCCCTGCGGAAAGGAAAAAGAATTTCACGCTCTTCCTTTCGAGAATGGAGGATCTTAGGAGCTGTGTGAGATGAAAGTCTCATGCACGATTTTGAATGAGAGAAAGAAATGAGGAATCCTCTTTTCGACTCTAACTCTCCCACTCCAATCGTTGCTTTTCTTTAGTATTGTAGACATTCCCTCATTTCCATCCCCGAGCATTTTGAATTTCCCATTTTGAGAGAGATAAATTGAACAAGTATGGTCGTCCCCTGTTGGGACGTACTATGTCTTCGCGGTGGACTTGATTTTACCAAAGAGAAAAGGAAAAAAAGAAAGAAAGCACAACTTACCTAGAAAGGAAATGATAAGAAAGAGAAATCAGTAAGAAAAGAAAAAATTATTAGAAAAAGTACATTTCCTTTGTGAAATTCTTTGGAACCGATATTCCACTTATTGAAAAAAAAAAAATAGAGCATTCAGAGACGCCATCTTTTTTTCATAAATATAATATAAATAAAACTATTGCACACCCCATGTGGAATTCTCCTAATACAATTCAAAACTCTCTCCTGAAACCTTTATTTTTTCCTCCGTCGGAGAAGAATTCTAGAATTTTTTTCATCAATCACATACTTGACGGGTATACACCTTTAGCGCCTTTAAGGTATATATACAAAAAATACAATACAAATAACATAAAAGGTCGCAAAACAGCACCCTCCAAAAGAATAAAAATAACCCGAGAGCATAAACCCCACTCGGCACTCCCCGAGTAGTAATTCATTTGAAAGAGAATTAAGACCGAAAAACATAATTATTTCCATAAATACATAGGCCTACAGGTTCAGAAACTTCTCAAACTAAAGAAAATGTCTTTTTAGTAATGCCACAAAAAAAGAAGAAGAAAAAACTATTCGGAGAATATCTTTTTTAGTAATGCCACAAAAAAAATTCAAAGAAAAAAGAAAGATTACACTTTCCAACAACAATTAGTTTTCAAAAAAACGGATCTAATTATTTAACCCATTGAAACCAAAAAGACAAATTATATCGAAAGATTACCGAAATCACCTGGAACGATTGAATTGAGCCAATCAATGACCTCTCTTCTGGACCTAAGCTTCAAGAGAGAAGAATACTTCAAGGACGAAAGCAAATACTTCTTATCTCTAATTCCATAATAATACATCCACTTTGGGCTCTTCTCCTTCCCGACGACCACCAAATCCGGCCCGCCGCCGTCGTTCCGCTTTAAATAATAATGGACCTCCCGCCGCTCGTTCTGGCAGGAAACCAACACCTCCTCCCACCCTATATACGAGGCCGGGACTGCTGAATTTACCATTGCCTCCGTCAGTAAATTAAAAATGTATTTACACCGCAATTATTAAGACAACATTATACAAGAAATTGAGATATAGAATGGAGTGAGGAAGAAACTGAGAGGTTAGAGGAACCGGGAGATTATTTCGAATACGGTTTATATGGTGAGGAATTTGAGGCCTAGGTTTCCGTGATTTGAACGGATGGTGAGGATATTATTTGGAGGAATCGCGCTACTTGTACTTAATTTTTAACATGTTTTTTGACATATTTTGTAAAAAGATTGAAAAGCCCATTGTTAAGTTTAAAATATATATATTTGGAGAGGACTCACCGACCGCTCAAAAGAATCCCAAAATTCATCAAACACAAAACCTGAAGACCTAGAATTCGAGCCCACCCAATTTCTCGCCGCCCCTTCTGGTGTGCGCTAATCAGCATTCCTATTCATCACCGACAAGGGACGACTTCGACAGCATTTTTTCTGAATTTTTACAATTTTCTAATGAAAACCACGTAGTCATTGCGGGTGAAGAAATCCAACAGAGATCGAAAACCCAGTGTAGGAAGACCTCAAATCCATTGAAATAAGTAGGAATAATGTCGAGGAAGGAAGAATAACCAAGCACTGTAGCGCAGCAAATTTGTGAAACCCAGAGAAGACGAAGTCGGTTTGAAAATTTCATTTTCTCCAAAACTTTACTTTGTTGTAGGTTATCTATGTTAAATATGTGAACTCTTCTTGATTTAATTTGTAGTATATTTGAATCAAGTTCTTCAAAATCAGTATGTGAAATTTTGTATTTCCTTCATTTTCTTCAAAACTAGACCTTTGCTGCAGGTAATCCAAGTGAAATATGTGAATCCTTGTTGACTTAATATTAAGTATTTTTGAATCAACTAGTTCAAAATCAGTACGTGAAATTTTATATTTCGTTCATTTTCTTAATAGGTGCAGTGAACTAATAATTACAAAATCAACTTGGTTATATATGTAGGGTCGATATGAAGGGGAAGAATTACGGTATATGTCATAGCTGCAAAGAAGTTGGACATTGGTTCAATGAATGCCCGACCAAGCGTCGATGTCCCGTATACGGGGATGGTTATGGGAGATGGTTCGAGGTGGAGAAGATTTCAAGTAAGTATCGAGGGAAGAAATTCTTTTCATGCACTGTGAAGAATTGCCTTTTTTTCAAATGGGATGAAGGTGAATCAAGTAAGGAGCAATCGACGAAGGAGGCTAGTGAAGATGGATATGATGATTTGGCTGGCTTATTAAAATCTTGTGCACGAGTTTCTGTTGAAGAGGACGCCGAGATTTCAGTAACTATCACCATTCGCAAGAGTAAAGCTCGATTAGATGACAAGCTTAAAGGAAAAATGAAGGACTGAAGTGTCTCCGGCAGCATTGGTTTATCTTGACTGGGTAGAATGTGACATTTTGGTAGTCTTTCAAATGTAGTAGTGAACTTGCATGTAGCATTGTAGCTTAACTAGAAGTCTGTAGATTCTGAAAATGTGGTAGTTTGCAAAATTTGTGAGATTGTAGTTCTTTAATCTCTATTTGATATCAATGGATTATGTTTTGGTGTACAAACTTGTGATATTTCATTTGAATTTTAATCTCTACAATCTGTGACATTGTGAAAACCTCCAACCTATCAAATAACGTAGTTGTGTTGTAATCTGGTATTGATGCAGAATTAAGTAACATTCAGTGAAATCAAGCAGCAACAATCTGAGGAATGCAAAACAGGTTCATACATCCCAAAATCACAAGTACTTTACACATGGAAATAACTGGGCAAATATTATGGCATTGCTACTTCAAAAAAACAATTTGTTACATGTGTTCAATTACATGCCATGGACATATACATTACTAAATAAACCCCAAATTCATTACAAAAGATCAGTCAAAATAAAAAGTTTTCTAAATCCCATCATGATCATCTTGCACTTGAGGGACGTAGCATGGAATAAAATGTTGATTTAAGACATTAGGTGCCATCCAATTTACTCCATAAGTTCCTATTTGAAGTTGATCTCCCTGTACATCACAACATGAATGATTTTGATATCTAAATGATATTTACACTACTTATTCCATTCACAATTTGTTACAGACTAAACATACCAAAATGGGCTGTGAGTAAGAATATTGATTCAATGTTTGTAGTTGTGGTTGGTGTAACGGTTGAGTGATTGAAAGTCGTTCTTCCACGTTATGTTGGACTAAAGTATTCCCTTTGGTATACCTCGATTTCCCTTACAACAGAACACATTTTTTTTTAGAAATTGTCTTGCAGTGGCATGTTTTAATAGACAGACTAAATAATGAAGTTTCAAAGACACACGTACCTTGGTTTTCCTCGAACATGTCTCTAATGGACCTTTCTTATGCAGTTTCCTAGGTGCACCCTTCGATTTAACGCACTTAGGATCCAAGATCCGATCGTTGGACATATTCTCCAATCCATTGTCTTCTCCCTTAGATCCATTCACGATACTACCTGGAATTTTACTCGAGATCTGTAGCTCATTAATTTGAGTTTCCATCCATTCCATTAGGCCTGTTGTGCTTCTCTCATCCTCTTCTACCAAATTCGCCATACTATCGAATCTTTTGCAAAGTTGTTCATATCTAACTTGAGTAGGAGTGCTAACCCATCCGTCATAATTTATTTTCACCCTTGTATATGCTCTAACTACATCCCTTCTCCATCTGCGAAGCACATAAGTTTCAGGAAGCATTTTGATCCCATTTCGTATAAGGATTGAGATAGCATGTCTGCACAAGATCCCTCTGAATTCGAACAAATGGAAACTACAAAGTACAACCTATCTTCAATGTGTCTCTCTCAAACACTACTGAGAAATCATTTCTCTTCATATGTTCGTAGAGTATGATATCTTCCCGAACTATGTACCTACTACCATTACCAGGATAACCATCCTCGATAGCCATCAGATAGCAATACACCTTCCCCGTTAGCTCTTCTTGGAATTCCTTGAATTTTGAAATTGTGTAAGCACTTTGGAATTGCTTCTCCAATTCATACTTAGTCGCACAGGGGACCATCTGTGAGTATGACTTAAAATCTGCATGAAACTCCTTCTCAACTTTACACCTCAAGGCCCTCTCATATTGCTCAACAAATTGCTTCAACGAGGTCTTCGAATGAACGTAACCATCGAAGAATGCATTAATGCTCTCACTCCTTTGTGTCGTTGACATGCCAGCCCAAAAACATGTGCTCAAATAGCAAGGTACCCACCGACACCTTTCATGATATAATCCAGACAACCAGTCGTGGTCATGAAGTGCAAACTTATCAATCATTGATGTCCACGGATTTTCAAATTCTTCTGGAATTTGTGATTCATAGATAGCACAATGCACCGCAGTAAGTATCGCACCCTTACAAGGATGAGCTCCAAATTTCTCCGGCAATTTTTTCAGAATGTGCCACAAACACCATCTATGCTTCGTATTGGGGAAGACAACTTGAATTGCATTCTGCATAGCATGATCTTGGTCAGTAATGATGCCAGAGGGCGCAATGCTATCCATGCACTGAAGCCATGTCTTAAAAAGCCAAACATAGGTCTCGGTGTCCTCGTTGGATAATAAACCACAACCAAGTAGTGTGGACTGACCGTGATGGTTCACCCCAACAAAAGGGGCAAACGGCATGTCATACCTATTAGTTAGGTATGTAGTGTCGAATGTGACAACATCCCCAAATCCTCTATAAGCCTATCTGCTCCTATTATCAGCCCAAAACACATTCTTTAACCGAGAGTCATCGTCCAAATCTACACTAAAGAAAAAACCATGACATTGTCCTTCTCCGAGTCTTAATCTCCTGACCTTATCAACATAATTTCTACAGTCCTTCTCGGTGTAAGGTAGCTCCTCATATCCACCCGCTTCAACGACAGCTGAGTTAAAACTTTTGTGCAACGGTATTCCAGCTATGTCGTTTATTTCAAGTTTTCGTCTGACATGATCATTCAATTGTCGATTACAACGGTACATCCTGGATTTCGATGGACTTGTCTTGTGATTATGATCAAGAACAGCCTTAGTTACACACCATTTTCCTAACACGTCTGAACACAGAATCATCTTGGCCTTGCATCCCGTTTGAATGGTTGGATAAGGTTTCAATGAACCGCTTGTCGTACTAACTCTCTTTCCTTCTCGGCTACAATCGAATGTTGCATATAACAACATACCATCTGGTCCTTTTTTCGAATTTCTTTTCCTTACAGGAAAGCCCACATTATAAGCATATTTCTTGTAAAACTCAAATGCCTCATCACGACTAGAAAATTTCATCCCAACTTCTGGTACAATCTCCATATTCTCGACTGTGTTTCCATCATTCTCTGCATTTCCATTCCCCATTATTATCTCATTTATTTCGACACAGTCGTCCTTTAGGACTACATCATCCTCAATAAACAATGAGGGTTGATTTCCTGGAAAACATTAATAGATGATACAATAAATTTTGTAGCCTAAAAATATCCAACAATATTTTGATAATGGTTGTAATTGTTAAAATATATATAAAGAGTTGAGAGAAGTGACATTAACGACTACTTTTGGAGCATAAAAATTCAGATTTGAAATTACCGAATGCTTCTGACATTGAAGTGTTTCCAACGGCGATGATAACTCCGGTGAAATGACGTCGTGTGAGCAGGTGGCTGCTGGAAATGTTGAGGAAGATGACACCACGTCGACAGGTTGGAAGGCGGGAGCTATTTTTTGGAAGCTTCAGGCACTGAAAATGGATCGATGATAACTCCGGTGAAATGTCATCGTGTGAGCAGGTGGCAGCTGGAAATGTGGAAGAAGATGACACCACATCGACGGGTTGGAATGCAGGTGGAGTATGGCGGGAGCTCTTTTTTGGTAGCTTCAGACACTGAAAATTGATCTCCACTTTGGGAAAGTGCACCTTTTGTTTTTAAATTCTCATGATAAAGTAAAAGGTAATATATCACAAGATAATACTTTATGCCAAATTATATGTCAAATGGTAAGTACAAGTAGAATTTTCCTTATTTGGAGAAGATAAGAAAAGAAGGGGAAAAATTGTAATTGGGTTAAATATCACTATTACTCATTGTTACTGTAATCACCTAATTTATTTTATAATTTATTTCATCATCATCATTCAAATTAGGTTGTATTTGATTTGTGTCATTTTTCATGAAAAATGTCATTTTTCATGCAAATTTTCCATCCTGATTGTTTGATACACTACATTTTTTCTAGAATTGAATTTCATGGTACAATACTTTAAAGCATGTTTTGGGCTATTTCCCATGAAAAATTGATTTTAATGGATTGGTTATTTTTTTTCCATGAAAGTTGGAAAACCTTGAAATTATTTTCCATGAAAAACTAAAGCTATCAAATATAACCTTAATTTTTTTACATGGAGTTGGATAATCAATGAAAATGGTTTAACAAAATTAATTTGAGTGATCAATGTGACCAAAAATGTTATATTGTCAGATGTCTAACAACATAACATGCCAGACACAAGAGCTCGGGCTGTGTTAGGGCCCACCTCATGTGTTTGTGTCTAGCTCCATAAAATAACATCCACAAAATGTGACATTAAATATAATACGTAGTGGCCAATAATCTTATATTACAAAATATTGTATTAATATTGTGAAAAAAATCAAAAGTTTAAATCGATTCTAAGTTCTAACGATTTAAAAAATAATAGTAAGCACAAAATTTCATAGATCCATTCAGTAGCACCCTCGTACATAGCTTCAAGTTGTTGGAAAATTGTGAATGGAAAATTCAACTCATGTAACTCCCAAATTCAACTCCTGTAACTCCCATGTCATACAATTGATTGAGGTTAAATTACCCATGTTAATTAGGGAGTTATGTGTGAAGTTATGATTGTTAATTGGGGAGTTATTTTGGAGTTATGGTATAACTCCTTTGCATGCTATATAATCCCTCTCCCTTCCTTTGAAAAACATGAAAAAACATTGATTTTTTCAAGACACATTTTATTCTATATTTTTTCCATATATTTATTTTATTTTGGTGATAGTTCACACAAAAGTTCGGTTCGTTAGAGTGGTAACTTTGTGCTGAGTTAACTACTCAACCTCCATTGTATCCTGGGAGACAGACGCTCAGACAAACCTCAAGCACAGATTGGTGAGGGGGGCGAATCTGTTTTAAGGAAACTGTGTTTGCACAGGCCTACGTTCCAAATTTTTCTCGAATTTACAATTTTGGTTTTCATCAATATTTATATTATTGTGGATTCATTTTTGGTTTGTTCTTTTGTCAATCAAATTCGACAATCATTTTCCTACAAACTTAAAACAGATTCTCTAAAAAGTATTTGATTTTCTAAAAGAACAAACAGAGCCAATGATGGTTACCATTTTTTATGGCTTGAAAACTCTCTGTCGTCTTTCTCAATTGTATCTCTTTCTATGTGTGCTGTCAGTTACCAAATGGCTTAGAAATATGAGTTTTTTTTTTAATTTTCATCTGTATAATTTTTTGTTACAAGATTTGTCACAATTAATCTATAGTGCGTCACATTAGGAGGTGAATAGTGGGGAACCAAAACTAGTGCGGGCAAAAATATCATCGTAGAAGAAACTGATATATATTTCGAAAAAAAAAACCTTCCTTTTCTTCTTTCGTTCTCATGTATCCATTGTTTGCCAAATCTTTCAAAAACTTAATCCAACGGTGTGTGAGAATGGTGAGAGGAAAAACTCAGATGAGGCGTATAGAAAACGCCACCAGCAGGCAAGTGACCTTTTCCAAGAGGAGAAATGGGCTGCTGAAAAAGGCATTTGAGCTTCTAGTTCTTTGTGATGTCGAGGTTGCGCTGATCATCTTTTCTCCCAGAGGTGAACTCTGTGAATTTTCTAGTTCAAGTGACAATTCTATTTAAAAGAACGAGGAGAGCATCTGGAGAGGTGATATAAAAGGGGACTGTTGAAATGAAGGAAAGTAGCACCATTTCTTCTTTCTGCGTGAATGGAGGTGTAAGTGGGTTGATGAAACCCTGAAAATGTCTTCTCACGGTTGAGATGATACGGTGACTAGTCCTCTACTGGAAAGGAATGCGACAGAGAGGTGGTGGAGCAAGATTATTGATGTAGATGAGGCGAAAGATCAGATTCTATTCGCACTGCCCATGGTTTTGACCAATGGTTCTTACTATTTCATACCTATGGTGTCTGTAATGTTCGTCGGCCACCTCGCGATGAGTTGTTAATTAGAACATCACACTCATTTTCGAGGCAATTGGATTTTCTCTTATTCATGGTGGCACTGGTTGATTAGCATGTCTGCAATAGCTGCGGCTTATGGACTCGAATTAGCCCAAGAGATCTAGCTTTTCTCTGTCAAAAGGTGGAGAATCATGTAGTTGGAGCTCCATGTGGCGTAATGGATCAGATTACCTCTATTTGTGTGGGATCCGAATCCAACACAGCATTGGTGGCGCTGATTATGGATTTGTGAGGATTGGGGCCTTCATGGGTCGGAAGATTATCAAGTTTGGTAATTTGTTATGTGTGGATGAAGAGGTGTGACCGGTGGCTTTTGCCACCATCGGCGGTGAGAAGAGGCACACATGCAGGTCGTGTTAATATCGCACTCGAGTTGCCGTGGGGCTGCGCGCCTTTGTGGTTGGACTTGGGGCGACGAATAGGCTATTGTTTGAAAACCTAACTGGATCAGTTATTGAGGAAGGGGTTTGGACCGGAAATTAGAAGATTTCGGGGCTCCTTGTGCAATTTCGTTTTATTAGTTTATTGCAAATTGAGGTCCTCAAGTCTTATTAAGATATTAAAATTGATCCCTAAAATTAAGAAATTTATTATTTAAGTTCCAGATTTTATAAATTATTCAAGTTGGGACTTGAAAGTTTTGGGTTTTACAATTCAGCCCCTAAAGTTTGATTTTTTTTTAAATTAGCACCTAAAGTTTGAGTTTTTTTTTTAAAATTTGAACCAAAGTTTGAAATTCTTATAAATCGGCCACTAAAGCTTTGCAAATTTGCTTTTAAGTACGAAAATTAAGAATTACTTCAAAATTGGCCTCCAAGTTTTGTGAAATGACAGTTGCCAAGTGTCAAGTCCTACTATAGCTTAAGCTGTGGCTATGCCAATTATGATGTGGCTCAGACTGTGGCTAAATTTCCAAGTCATGTTGTGACCCAAATAGTGGCACAAATTGAAGCTCTAACTGTGATTGTTCCGATTAACCATTGGGATAATTGGAGAAATTCAATGAGTTGAATTTCAAAAGGTGGATGCAGAAGATGATGTTTTATCTGATCACCTTGAATCTTGCGAGATTCTAAACTGAGAATGCTCAAATACTCCAAGAGGGTAAATGAGACATTCAAGAAATTAGTGTAGTGGATGCTTGAAAGCATTCTGATTTCCTTTGCCGAAATTATGTCATGAACAGGTTGGCCGATTCATTGTACAATGTGTACTACATAATAAAATGGCTAAGGAATTGTGCAAGTTGGCCGCTTCCTTGAATATAAGATAGTGGATTCAAAGACTTTGACAAGTCAAAGTGATTCCACATGAGATTCATGGCGAAAGGATGACTCTAAGTAAAACTTTCCAAGTGGCTTCCATAATTGAAAAAAATGCCACCAGCTTGGAAAGATAATATTCCCACTAGTTATGGAAATGGAGGAAGCCTTCGTAAAAATACCTACGAATGTAGGGGCGTCTTGCCGAAGTGGCTATACCTACACAAAAAAGGTGAAAATAGGTTTGAAAATTGTTGATCGCAATTTTATTGGATATGTGCACAACAGTAGTGCTTATCGATTTATTGTGTACGAATCTAAGATTCAAGATATACACAAAAACACGATAATCAAGAAATACTTTGTTCTTTGAACATGTATTTCCGTATAGGTCCAAAGAGGAAACTAACTCTTCTAAATGGATATAAGAGACTATGTTTGAAAATAGTCAAGACCGAAAATTGGAAGAGGAAGTTGAGGTTGAATTAAAACATAGCAAACAAGAAAGGACAGAAAAATCATATTGTCCTGATTTTTTGACCTATATGCTAGAAACTGAACCTTAAAGCTTTAAAGAAGCCGTAAACTCTTTAGAATGACCTCAATGGAAAGAGGCCATTAAAAGTGAGATAGATTTCATTTGAAAAATCATACTTGGGAAGTGGATCTTTCCGCGGAAAGCAAACCACTAGACTACAAATGGATTTTCAAAAGAAAATGAAATGGAACTATCGATGTACAAGATCAGACTTGTAATTAAATGTTACAGGCAACGAGAAAGCCTTGATTACTTTGACATGTATTCTCTGGTGAATAGAATAATATTCATTAGGACGATACTTGCGATTGTGACTTTGTACAATCTCGAAGTACATCAAATGAATGTTAAAACTGCTTTTTTAAATGGAGATTTAGAAGAAAATATTTACATGGAATAACCTGAGGGTTTTTCTTCACCAATGCAGGAAAAGAAAGTCTGCAAATTGGTAAGTGAAGTCATTGTATGGCTTAAAACAAGAAATGACATGAAAATTTGATAATGCCATGATGGAAGTGGATTTAAAATCAACAAGTATGACAAATGTGCGTATGACAAAGATACTAAAAACGGCTATGTCATTTTATGTCTTCACGTTGATGATTTGCTTATCATTGGTAATAATGATAAGATGATTAAATCTACAAAAGACACGTTGAACTCGAGATTCGACATGAAAGATATGGGTTTAGCCGATGTTATCCTTGGAGTTAAAATCTCAAATGGGCTTGTTCTAAGTCAGTCACATTATGTGGACAAAGCTCTCGAGAAATTTAACAAGGATGATTTTGTAGTAGCTAGAACCCTGATAGATACAAGTCAACATCTATCGAAAAATAGAGTCGACGATATTTCTCAAGTTGAGTACTCAAGACTAATAGAAAGTCTTATGTACTAAATGAGTTGTACAAGACTAGATATATCTAACGCGGTTAGCAAGCTGAGTAGATCTATGAGTAATCCAAGTTCTGCCAACTGGAAATGAATAGTAAGAGTACTAAGATACTTGAGATATATGAACTGCACCAGATATCTCGTAGTTATTGAAGAACATAGTGATGCTAACTGGATATCTGATATTAAAGACTTAAAGTCTATAAGTGAATTTGTATTCACATTGGGAGGTGCAGCAATATCATGAAAATCCTCTAAACAAATAGTTATTACCAGATCTACCATGGAATCTGAATTATTGCCCTTGACAAGTGTGGTGAAGAGGCTGAATGGCTACGCCAATTGTTAGAGGATATTCCTATATGGTCAAAGCTTGTGCCAGTAATTTGTATACATTGCAATATTCAATCAGCAATTGGATGGACACAAAGTAATATGTATAATGGTAAGTCTGGAGATATACGTCGTAGACATAATACCATAAGACAACTACTCTCAACTAGAGTTATCTCTGTTCACTATGTAAAGTCAAAAGATAACATTGGGATCCGCTAACCAAAGAGTTAAATAGAGAGTTAGTTGCAAAGTCATTGAGAGGAATGAGACTTAAGCCCTTGGACGAATGAGTTAATACAATGGAAACCCAACCTAGTTGACTGGAGATCCCAAGATCTAGGTTCAAAGGGACAACCTAATTGTAAAGACTTAATTGAATCACTGTGGGGGTTAACATCCCTTGTCCATTCCTATGATGTAACAGTGATGCTCGTAAGATGAAGGATAAGCATTAGGCTTTTAATTATTCTTATGCGTCGGAAATCCGAGCGGAGTAGAGCGGGCTACTCTTAATTAAGAGATCACCTATGTGAGAGAGAAGTGGGGCCGCTTCTAAAGGAATTGTGTTGGGCTAAATTCTTAGAAACCTTTACAGAACCAGGCATATGTTCATGGCCTAACGAACATAACCGTGAGAACTGAGCTATGTAAGGAAGAATCCAGTGTGAGGTATATCATCATTTACACAAAATGCAGAACAGTTCAAGGACATCGCGTCTACTGGTCAACAAGTAAAGTAAATATACTTTCACAAGGGAAGGTTCAAAGGGTAATACCTACCTATCCTATGCAGGTTTCAACCGTTGAACTATATCACCCAGTTTTTGTGTCTTTTGCAATTTTCATTCATGTGGGGGATTGTTGAAAAATTGTGAATGGAAAATTCAACTCATGTAACTCCCAAATTCAACTCATGTAACTCCCATGTCATACAATTGATTGAGGTTAAATTACCCATGTTAATTAGGGAGTTATGTGTGAAGTTATGATTGTTAATTGGGGAGTTATTTTGGAGTTATGGTATAACTCCTTTGCATGCTATATAATCCCTCTCCCTTCCTTTGAAAAACATGAAAAAACATTGATTTTGTCAAGACACATTTTATTCTATATTTTGTCCATATATTTATTTTGTTTTGGTGATAGTTCATATAAAAGTTCGGTTCGTTAGAGTGGTAACTTTGTGCTGAGTTAACTACTCAACATCTGTTGTATCCTGGGAGACAGACGCTCAGACAAACCTCAAGCACAGATTGGTGAGGGGGACGAATCTGTTTTAAAGAAACTGTGTTTGCACAGGCCTCGGTTCCAAATTTTTCTCGAATTTACAATTTTGATTTTCATCAATATTTATATTATTGTGGATTCATTTTTGGTTTGTTCTTTTGTCAATCAAATTTGACAATCATTTTCCTACACAAGTTTCCAATCAATGGTTTGTGTTGTTTTTCCTTTCAACTTCTGTAAAGGTAAATACAAATCATACTCAAATTCTATTTATTTATGATTTTTTAGAACATCTCCACTCCAATGCTATGCACTTTACCACAAAAAAAGAAGAAGAAAAATATGGTATGGGTGTGAAAATATGTGGACAGAGAGTATGGAAGGAGGAAATAATATATTAGAGAAAGGGATACAAAATTATAGTATTTAATGTGAAATATGTCTAACACACCTTCTACAGATAAACATCATTTTAGACATCAGTATTGTTTCATCTACCTCTTCGCCAATTCAATTCAAAAAAGAAGGCATTGTTGGAGATGCTCTTACATGTACCTTATATGTATTTTTATTTTTTGAAACCAAACTATCAATAGATTAATTATATCTTTCCTAACTAGGGCAGATAAAAAACGTGGAATACAATTAGATCAAGAAAAAGAATTAGATCAATTTGTACCATAAGCTGCAAGAGCGTGAGCTACCTTATCACTACTCCTAGGTACGAAAGAACATGAGCAATTAAAAGATTGGAGTAAGGAAATAATATCTAACACAGTTTCAGCACTAGGATCACAGGAAAGATCATTCTCAAACATCCATACGACACGACACGACTCGAGTCTATCTCTATCAAGCATTGTGTGTAACTCAAATTCTGTGCAATGAGGATGTCTTCCTTTTACTGGACGGTCATTGGCCACCTCCATTGAAAGAGCACCGGTACACTGCTTAACTTGAGCCCCCACCACCAAACCAAATTCATTCCTAAGAACCGCACCAACATAGAAGATGGCCTTCCCAATCTTGAAATTAAAGTTGCACCAGTGTTAAGTTTAATCCGTCTAGATGGAGGCAAAACCCAACGTGATATGAGAGTACTACCTGGAGTCAGATGATTGTTTGATCACGATTTATTCAATGCATCTACCCCAGGAAGGACATGAATGTAATATCACTATTACATAATCCTATCAAATAAGCAGTGAAGACATACTTTGCAATTACCAAAGTAGAAAAGATTTATTTCAGGATCTATTCAATCATCTCAGAATTTATTGATGATATTTACCTCAAGGTAGAACATATTATAAAACTGGGAGTAACAAATAAAGCTATCTTTGGATAACTAGAAATTAAACCATTTGATAAAGATGAATAAATTAAAGCTATTCCTTAAAATAAAAAAAAAATAAAAAAAAAGAAGGCTCTAGAATTCAGAGTGATGTATACAGAACTAAGAGATACCCTTACACAAACAAATGTTTGGCTATATGAATCTAAAGACAATAAACTATTAATTTAGAGCATTGCAAGAGTTAAGCAAAATAATAGTCTATTATGGAAATTAAAGGAAATGTATCGAGAACAGTGTTCTAAAACGCGAGCACAGTGCGCGACACGCGCCTCTCGCATGTCGATTTGGCGAAAAGCGCGTTTTCAAAAAAAATTATCCAGAAAGAACGTTCGCGTAGATAAAATTTAAATCAAATATGTAGAAATTGAAAAACGCTTTTTAATGCCTACTACTGCTTAAGCTTCAAAAGCTTGACTCTCAGGCTCCACGCTTCTTCACACTTCACGCTTTTTAGAACACTGATTATACTTATCAATAATTTTTATCTAAGTCAAGAAGCATATGACTATCTACGTCAATTAATGGAAATGGAGACATGCCATAAGCGTAAAATTTGTGGGGATAGCTCAACTACAATGAGGATGTGATGTGACTTATCTTGTCTGATCTAAATTATTGAATACATGGGGGTCCAGTCCCATGTGAAAATTTACAAAGGGAAATAAAATTATTGTAATTTTACATTTTTACTTTAGCATCTTTAAATTCAAACCATACATGTAAAAGCTAAAGAATCTAATCTAATCTCTAAGCTTATCTCTTACCATCTATATAAGGATGGACTCTCCTCTTATATGCTATTAGAAAACCATAATCAGTTCTTAGCATCCATAAAATCTATATTCTCTCAATTTATTGTCTTTCATTTCCTAGCTCAAATAAATTCCTTCACAAAAAAAACATTTCTAAATCAACAAACAGAATGTATGAGTAACTAAACCTCATCAAATATATATGAAGCCATTAGATAATTAATGATACTCTATTTATGTATGAGTTCATAAGTTAATTCTTTATAAAACTTTTGTTAAAATAGTACATCCAGAGATAGGTAACGAAACTAGATTATGCTAAACATCTTTGAAATGTTTGTCTATGTATTAAACAAAAAGTATTGAAGTAATTCTTTCGACAATCCATTAATGCATAAGTTTTTTGAGCAGTAACGATATCCTATGGAGAAGTTTTTAATAATTAGATAAATAACTGAAGAGTATTCGGTCAAAAATTATTTAAAATCAGATTTACAAAGAGTCGTGATGGACTCATAGATAGATAGAAAGAAATATTGTCACTTATTTATGGTGAATTATATATTATCTCTATTTTTCAAGTTTATTTATTCATGCTTATTCATTCTTGTTTAATTATATTGCTTAGATAATTTGTTTATAAATTTAGAACCTTTGATTAATTTAAGTCGTATAATCTTAGATTAATTTAAAGATCTAAGTAGAGAAACAAATATACAATTAAAACCTATAATATAAAATTTAGGAAGACATTAAAGATTATTAGATTTAGCAATAAAACATCAATCATTTACAAAATGTACTAGAATTATAAAATCTAGACAAAGATTGGTTAGTGATTTAAAAGAAATAATTGAAGAATTAAATATAATTACAGGAGAAAAACGTATGTAATAGTATATTTTATACATTTTATTGTAATACTAAATATATTTAAGATCAAGATACTCTATCTGACAATTAAATATTTGTATCTAAATCTAAAAGTTAACAAAAATTAATATAATATTTATAACTTTCTTTTAGTGAATTGTTAAAATAGTTGTCCATCAAAAGTTGTTCACGTAGCATAATTCTTAAAAAAAAAGTTGAATGCCAACCTTAGGGGTCCCATCACCCCTGTATTGGGATTGATGATGATATAAATTGCAGATTATGTCCCAAACTGATCAAAATTTGAGTTCCATTCACTGGACTTACACAAGTGTGCTTAATCTTTGAAATTGTACCAAGAGCACATCGTAATTTGGTACACCTAAAGATCAACTTATATTACTACAGACGCGTTTCTGTGTCAGCAAGCCGTTACGTAGTCAGTCTCGTCTATCGCGAGATGGGTCCCATAAAAGCGAAATAAACATGTTTTTGTCGACTTGGGCCCACTTTCTTACTCATTATTTTGAAAGCAGATAACTTTCATTGGCCACTTGCCTTTCAATTGGGGTCCACACGATCTAGCATCAAGAAATCCTAACATTTTTCATAATTCTTGACGATTTTCTCCTCTTTTTTTTTAAAAAGCTAAAAGTATAATTTTTCGATTTTGCTATGTGTATATTGTTACGACCATGCCTAAAAGGCCTTGACACGTCATCCATGAGGACCTACGTGACTTCCAGCTAGGCATACGACTCCTTAAGCTGCTAGGAAGCCGAGGCGAAATGTTATCCGAACTGCTCATATTTGAAGTGTAGCGACCCGGATCCCACTTAACGGGCTGTCCTGGCCATTAGATGACGGCGTACTGTCCCCACTGTACCAACATGAGTCTTTTCAGCAAGCTTTATCCTCACTCGCACGCTCCTCGAGCCAAGCACGCTTAAAGTGGAGCTTCTAACGATGGACTTCCAGAAAAGAAGGTGCACCTTGTTGGCATGAATAGTACATATCGTTTCTTTTGTGCTTTCTTGGCCTGGGTGTTTCAATATTATCAAATCTAGAAAACTCAACTATAGTTTCATACCTTTGCACGTAGATAGATTTCGGGCAAAATCCGAATTTCTATAGCATTGTAACGACCCGGGTCCCACTTAACGGGCTGTCCCGGCCATTAGATGACAGCATACAGTCCCCACTGTACCAAAACGAGTCTTTTCAGTATGCTTTATCCTCACTCGTACGCTCCCCGAGAAAACTTCTCAGAAGGTCACCCATCCCTGAATTGCTCCAAGCCAAGCACGCTTAACTGTGAAGCTTCTAACGATGGACTTCCGGAAAAGAAGGTGCACCTTGTTGGTATGAGTAGTACATATCATTTCTTTTGTGCTTTCCTAGCCTGGGTGTTACACGAAGTGCTAAGTCCGATGTGATATCATTTGAGGCACTTAACCTCGAACTAGTGACAGGATCAGTCACTGCGCAGGTCAGACGTTGTGACAGAAGGATATGACCATTCTGTTTGCGACTGGATGGACAAACCCTTTAACAAGATGTGATGTTTACTTTTAATTGTAATGATTACAAACAAATATAATGGTTTATCTTTATAATGGATTTTGGGCCTGCCACATGGAAAAGTATAAAACGTGTCGTGATCTAAGTAAATAATTTCAACTATAAATATAGCACACTTGCCTCCAAGTAAAAGGTTAGCAATTCTATACTCTAACTCAATATACTAATCTCACTCCCTTTTCTCTCTTTTACACACTTATATTTCTCGCATTCAACATATATTTACTCCAAATGGGTTTTGACTTGAGCGTCAGAGTGCTAACGGGAGCCACCCTAGCCCCCTCTGCACACTAATCGTTTGTCTTAGTATGCAGGAAGTCCACGTGTTCAAAAGTGAAGAGTTGGGACGTGCTGATCCAGGGTCCTACCAGATTTTGTGGTCAACATTTTGAAGCCGTCTGTGGGAAACCACACCTAAAACCATGAAAATCACGTGGTAAAAAGTGACTAAAAAACTTGAAAAATGCTTGAAACTTTGAAATATAAGTTTTATCAACCTTGAAAAATGCTTAAAACTTTGAAACATAAGTTAACCTTGAAAAAAGCTTATAATTTTGAAGTACAAGTTTCTTTACCTTGAAAAGGGGAAACCCTTGAACAAGGGACTCCTGAAGAAGGGCCCATGAAAAAGGAAAACCCCTGAACAAGGGACTCCTGAAGGACACCTCAAAAAGATACACGGTCCCAAAGGCCCTTATCTATGAGCCTCGACTCAAGTGTCAAAAATAAACACGATCTCGAAGACCCTTATCTATGAGCCTCGGCTCAAGTGTCAAAAAGAACCCTTATCTATGAGCCTCAGCTCAAGTGTCAAAAAGACACACGGTCTCAAAATGAGCCTCGACTCAAGTGTCAAAAAGACACGTGTGTCTCAAAGACCCTTACCTAGGAGCCTCGGCTCAAGTGTCAAAAAGACATATAGTCTTAAAGACCAATACCTATGAGCCTCGACTCAAGTGTCAAAAGGACACATGGTCCCAAAGACCAATACTTATGAGCCTCGGCTTTGTATCAAAACTATGCTTGGTCTAAGAGACTGTGTATGGAATGGGATAACTCGTAGACCTCTCCTAAAATCAATTCTGGACTGAAAACTTTTTGAAGCAACAAGTCAATGATTCAACTCGAGGTTAATATGTCAGCAGACATCTGCGCCATTATAAGAACCGAGTGACTGCTGACCGCACCTAGGTTTGAAAGCATGCATGCTGTTGTGTTGCCTATGACTGTGGACCGCAGAACCTTACAGAGCCAATTAATTATGAATGCCGAGTGACTTAGACGCGTCTGTTCAAAGAGCTTCAATAAATAACGGCGAGGGCCTCGACAATCAGTTCCTTAAAAAAGCACATTATCAAAATTTTGGAGAACAGAACTAGCACTTTGGTTAAGCAAACTTTCTCCATTCGAATGGTTTGCTCAAGTGATTCCGATTATCAAAGTACAGTTTAAACACCTCGGATAAGAGTAGGGGAAATGACCTATAATAAATATGGCCTCAATGGTCGCAGAACTTGCTTATATTCTGATCAAAGCAATCAAAGATGGAGCCACTACCTTCACAATGAACTCAAATTGTTTATCATTAAGTACATCGTCAAAGCGATACCTTGTGAAATATGTTGATCAGTTTTTAAAATAAAACTTAGAATTTGTTCAGTCAAATCTACCCAATTGACATAAATGTCTTGGGCTTATATCCGAGAGACTATCTAAAGTGCAGCATCGCGTCATTATGGAAGAATGTTATTACGAGACTAAGGGGTTAAACCTATCTCATATCAGATCGTTACGAATCGTGTAAAGCCCGAGGTTGAGTTAGACAAAATAACCACTATGTGAAATAAAGAATGCAAATGTAAATACAATGAATAGAAGAAAAAAAAGCCACTTGGGCCATTCAAAATATATGTAGTCATTACATAAGTCGAGGCGGGAATGTTTCAAAAAATTCCTAGGGAACTAAGGAGCGGGAGCGTCTTGAATAGAAACATCGCTAGCTAGCTTCATAGAGTTATCTTCGGCAGCGTCTTCTAGCTTCAGATAAAAAGCCTCTCTCTTAGATACGACCTATTTATCTTTCTGCCTAGCCTCTTTCTCCTCTTCCAACGCTCTGGTAAGTTTGGCCACCTAGTCAGTAAGCTTACAGAAGTTAGCCACATTAGCCTCCGCAGAATCAAGATCCTTCTTCATCCTTTCATTCTCCGACCTCAGGAGCCCCAAAGCGTTTCTCTCATCTTGAAGAGACCTTTGGGCTAAAGCTAAAGAGTCCTTGAGATCTTTTACCTCCTTCACCATGCTGTCCGCATTGTACATAGCCACCTTAACACTCGCTTCCTTCCACTCTAGCTCTTGAAAAGACGACTCTGCCTCCTCGACCATAAATAAAGTTTGAGCACTCATGGCTTTAAGGGCCTCCAACCATTGACTGAGCGAATTTTGGGAGGAATAAGTCTCCCGTGTGTTAGTCCAGTAGTAATCCACTACGGCAGCTGCTTTAGCGGATGATTCTGGAAGGGCCGAAACGTGATGAAGTCAAGAATCAATGGATTGGCAACAAAACTGGCCCTAATCTGAGCCAACTTAGAGGCAGCCTCTCTCCATACACCACCAACAAGACTCAGAGCTGCGGAAGGCTCTGTGTCCTTAGGCTGGTCGGAAGAATGGGGAGAAACACTAGTGACTGAGGTGTCGTGACATGGGAAGAACTACCTTTACCTTTACTCAGTCTCTTTAATGGAGGATGCTCCTCTATGGCCACTTCAACCACGTCTGGATGCGAACCCCTTTGGTGATTAAACCAAAAATTCCTACAACAATTTTTGTATCAACCCAAGAAAGCTAAAAATGGTAATAATTGAAGAATCTTGACCCAAGTTTAACCCAACCAAAATTCTAAGGAAAGTGAACCCTAGCCCAATGGAAAGATTAAGACAAATACCAAGATTGTGTAGAATGAACAACAACAAATACACAAGATAAATTCTCAATATATAAGTTGAAGAAAATTCCAAGAATAGTTACAAAGCAAAGAAAGGAATTTTGCCTCTCTAAGCTCTCCAGGGAGAGTCTTGATCTACCAAAAACTAACCTAGGGTTTTAGAGCTTTACAATATGTATACAAAATTCAAAACAAAAAGTTTGAGAAATTACACAAAAAACCCCGCGTTTTGAATTCGGGGACTTTCTGTCGATCGAACCGGTCGACCGAAAATATTTGGTCGACCGAAATTGACTTTCAGTCGTACATCGCTCAGCCGAACCCGACTGAGGCTACTTCTAAGATCCCTGCAGAGTTTCGGTCGACCGGAGTGACTTTCGGTCGACCGAAATGTCCTGAGCTTCCAAAATTAGGCAATTGACCTCAATCTTGCTCTCTTCCATGTGGACTTGATTTCGGAGCTTGAAAATGAGTCCCTCCATTGACTCTTGGACCTCTTTGGCCTTGTATCTTGTCATAGGCCCCAGCGGTATTCTTATCGACGGTTGACTGGTCTGACTTTGACTTGATTGACTCCCTTGATTCTCATCATCCCCTCCCTCTTGAAAAAGATTCGACCTCGAATCTTCACCTGCATTAAAAGGGGATAAGTCAGAGACATTAAAAGAAGCCGATACATTGTACTCATCAAGGAGGTCAAACTTGTAGGCATTGTCATTAATTTTCTCGAGGATTTGAAAGGGGCCATCACCACGTGGTTGCAATTTTAATTTTCTTTGATTCGGGAACCGCTCCTTCCTCAAATGTAACCATACCCAATCATCGACCTCGAATGACAATCACTTTCTACCTTTGTTGGCACTGGAGGCATATTGTTCATTCTTCTTCTCAATTTAGAGTTTGACCTTCTCGTGGAGAGATTTTACTAACTCCGCCTTTCTCTTCCCATCTATACTACCTCTGTCATCAATAGGCAACATAATTAAATCCAAAGGAGTTAAAGGGTTAAAACCATAAACAATCTCGAATGGAGAAAAGAAGTAGTAGAATGAACACTCCGATTATATGCAAATTCAACAAAATGTAAACACTCTTCCCAATTCTTCAGATTGCCCTTAAGGATAGTGCGAAGAAGTTGTGTTAAAGTTCTATTAACCACTTCGGTTTGACCATCAGTTTTAGGGTGACACGTCATGGAAAATGAAAGTTTAGTCCCCAATTTTCCCCCACAAAACCTTCCAAAAGTGGCTAAGAAATTTGACATCTCTATCTTATACAATACTCCTAGGAATCCCGTGGAGTCTCACTACTGATTTAAAGAATAGGTCGGCTATGTGAGTGGCATCATCGATTTTATGACAAGCAAGGAAGTGTGCCATTTTACTAAATCGATCAACTATCACAAAGATGGAATCACTCCCCTTCTTGGACCTATGTAGACCTAAGATAAAATCCATAGAAATGTCGATTCACGGTTCACTAGGAACGGGTAGGGGCATATATAATCCATGTGGTTCTACCTTGGACTTGGCCTTCCTACAAGTTATGCACCTAGAACAAATTCTCCCAACGTCCCTTCTCATTTTAGGCCAAAAGAAATGTTCTTGCAAGATTTCCAAGGTCCTCCTCACCCCAAAGTGACCCATCAATCCCCCTCCATGGGCCTCCCTTACCATCAACTCCCTTAATGAGCAATTTGGTACACAAAGTTTACCTTCACGAAATAAAAACCCTCATGCCTATAATATTTATCGAATGCAACCCTCTCACATGACACAAATATACTAGAAAAATCCACATCATGCGCATACAAGTCCTTAATACTCTCAAAACCCAACAACTTAGCACTCAAGGTAGTAATAAGAGCATACCTTCGAGAAAGGGCATCGGCTACCACATTCTCCTTACCTTGTTTGTATTTGATGACATAGGGAAAAGTTTCCACGTACTCTACCCATTTGGCATGCCTCTTGCTCAACTTCCCTTGGCCCTTCAAGTGCTTCAATGACTCATGGTCGGTGTGGATGACGAACTCTCTAGGCCACAAGTAATGGTGACATGTCTCTAATGTTCTCACCAACGCATAGAGCTCCTTGTCATAGGTGGGGTTGTTCAGGGTGGCTCCACTGAGTTTCTCGCTAAAGTAGGCAATCGGCCTTTTTTCCTGCATCAAAACTGTTCCAATACCTGTGCCTGAAGCATCACATCCAATCTCAAAAGTTTTGTCAAAATTTGGCAAGGATAAAATCGGGGCGGTGCACAATTTGTTCTTTATTTCATTAAATACATTTTCTTGTGTCTCCCCCCATTTAAACCCAACATGCTTTTTGACAACCTCGGTAAGTGGTGAAACTAGTGTGCTAAAATCCTTGACGAAACTACAGTAAAAACTAGCTAACCCGTGAAAGCTTCTTACCTCGGTGACACTTGTGGGAGTGGGCCATTCCTTAATGGCTTTGATTTTCTCCTCATTGACCTCTATCCCCTTAGAACTAACTACAAATCCAAGAAAGACCACACTCTCCATGAAAAAATTACACTTTTTGAGGTTAGCATACAATTTTTCTTCTTTTAAAACCAAAAGTACACTTCTCAAGTACTCAATATGCTCATTCAAATTCTTGCTATAAATCAAAATATCATCGAGGTAAACTACCACAAATTTTCCAATGAATGCACGCAAAATATAGTTCATTAATCTCATAAAAGTGCTTGGTGCATTAGTGAGATCAAAGGGCATAACCAACCACTCATATAAACCATATTTAGTTTTAAAAGTGGTTTTCCATTCATCTCCTTCTCTCATCCTAATTTGGTGGTATCCACTCCTCAAGTCAATTTTGCTAAAAATGTAAGAATCATGCAATTCATCTAGCATATCATCTAACCTAGGAATGGGGTGTCGATACTTTACCATTATGTTGTTAATGGCTCGGAAATCGACACACATTCTAAAGGTTCCATCCTTCTTGGGTACTAGTAGCACTGGAACGGCACAAGGACTCATGTTCTCACGAACATATCCTTTGCTCATCAACTCCTCAACTTGTTTTTGGAGTTCCTTGGTCTCTTCCGGATTGCTTCGGTGCGCCGGTCTATTTGGAATGACGGCTCCGGGAATGAAATCAATTTGGTGCTCGACGCCCCTAATGGGTGGAAGTCCACTAGGCATCTTCTCCGGGAAGACATCTTCGAACTCCTGCAACAAAGAAGTAGCTAAAGTGGGGAGGGAAGTGTGAGGTTCATCAAGTGTAAGGAGAGACTCCTTATACACCATCAAAAGAATGGAATGGTTTTCTTTTAATGCTCTCTCCACATCACCTTTACTAGCATAAAAATTCATTTTTTTCAACATCTTTTGCCCTCTTTCTTTTTCCTTTCACCCCCTCATTTTTTTCACTACTTTTCTCCCCTCTTTTTTTCCACCTTCTTTTTGTGCCCCACTCAACTCCATCTTTTTTCTTTCTTTCTTTCTTTTTTTCTCCTCCTCCTCCCTCTTGAGTTTCAATTGGTCTTTATAAACTTCTTCCGGACTCAAATGTAGGAGTGTTACGGGCTTCATTTGGAAGCTATACCTATTTTTCCTACCATCATGCAATACTCTCCTATCACATTGCCATGGCCTACCCAATAATATATGTGTAGCTTGCATGGGAACCACATCACAAAGTACTTGATCTTCATATGTTCCAATGTTGAAAGTAAGTAGTACTTGCTTGCTTACCTTCAACTCAACATAATCACTCAACCATTGTAGCTTATAAGGACAAGGATGTGGCATTAAAGGTAATCCCAACCTCTCTACCATACTAGTGCTAGCTACATTGGTGCAATTTCCCCCATCAATGATGAGACTACAAGCTTTGTCCCTCACAAGACACCTAGTGTGGAAAATATTCTCCCTTTGCTTAGCCGCCTCATCCACCTTAGTTTGGGTGTTGAAAGATCTAATGGTGACTAAAGACTTGGGTGGACTAACAACTCCCTCCACCTCTTCTTCCTCGCCATCACTATCTCCTCCACATTGCACTCTCTTTTCGTCCTCTTCATCTTCCGAGTACCACTCCCCATTTTTTAATAAATATCACCCTATTGTTAGGGCACTCTCAAGAATAATGCCCCCGTCCTCTACATTTGAAGCATTCAATATCCCGACTCCTAGAAGCGGTAGGGACAACCTTTGGTTTATCCTTGACGAAATCAACTTCCTTCCCCTTGGAGGTTTCAATATTGTCTTTAAGTGGTGTTTTATCAACCTTTTCACTCCCCCACTTAGACTTCCAATTGGAACTAGGACCCCCAAATTTTTTTCTTGTCCCTTCTTTTTCAATTGGGCCTCCACTTTAATAGCCATGTGTACCAACTCCTCCATCTCCACATAATGGTGTAATTCCACCATGTTGGCTATATCCCTATCCAATCCACTCATAAATCAAGCCATAGTGGCTTCTCTATCCTCCTCTATGTTGGCCCTCATCAAGACCTTCTCCAACTCCTTGTAATAATCTTCAACCCCTTTAGTTCCTTGAGTAAGAGTTTGTATTCCTTGAGTAAGAGTTTGTAGTCTTTGATAGAGCCCCCTATAGTAGTAACTTGGTACAAATCTTTTCCTCATGAGACTCTTCAATTCTTCCCAAGTATCCACACTAACTTCTAGATTCCTTCTCCTAGTGAGCAATAAATTATCCCACCAAGCTAAGGCATAGTCGGTAAACTCCACTACCGCTAACTTAACCTTTTTATCCTCGGAGTACCTATGACATTCAAAAATCAATTCCATTTTCTTCCTTTCCCATTCTAAGTAGGCATCCGGATCATTCTTACCATGGAAAGAAGGAATTTTCATCTTTATGCTTCCAAGATTACCATCCACTCCATCCCTACCCCTAGTGTTCCTCCCATGACCTCGACCAAATCCCCTCACATTCCTACCTCCTCTATTCCTACCCATGTTCCAATTTTGGTCACTACCTCCTTCACTCTCCAATTCATCATCATCAACATCATCATCCTCATACTCATCTCTAGGCCTTCTCCTATCACACCTCCTAACATTATCATCTCTTGGGGGTGGAGCTTCCCTCCTAGTCTCCAACCTCGCTAATCTCCCCTTCAATATTTCCCCCATATCCACCATGGTAACCGTGAGAGCTTGTATCATATCCCTCAACTCTTGAGTTTGTGCATTAGAAACTTGTCCACTTGAAGTATGTGTATTAGCCATGGAGTGTAAGTGTGCAAGTGTCCTCACGAAATATTTTGCTCGTGTTTCACTCAATTAGGCTTTTTCCCTCTAATGAGCTCACTACTCTTGCCTTTTACCACTCCTCACTTTCTTACCCAAACTTTTCAAGGAACGTAATTCAACTAAAGTGAGAATTCAATTCTTGTGTAGCACAAATTCCACAAACAACAAAGGAAGCAAAGGAAGGATTGACATAATAGCAAGTAGAATTTAGTTGCTTACTATTATACAAGGAAGTAAGGAATTGAACTAGATCAACAAGATTTTCAAGGGTATAGTCACAATACACTTGATGTAAGACACAAGGAAATCAACTAGGAATATGTTTGATAATTGAAAGGTAGGATTCAATATGAAAACACTATTTGAAACATTTTGTCAAACACTTAGGATGCAAACTTGAATAGTTTAGGATTTTCAAGTGTTTGTTCAAATGTAACCCCCAACAACTTTTCAAATTGATAATAACAACAATGCCCAATATGTAGGAATCATGAAATATTCATGGGCATACACAATTTCCAATTTTTCTCAATTTTTCGTTTTTTTTTTTTTGAATAGCAAGAACAACAACAAGAAATATAAAGATAGGACTACCAATTTTTGAGCCAAGCTCTGATACCAAATGATGCGAACCCCTTTGGTGATTAAACCAAAAACTCTCACAACAATTTTTGTATCAACTCAAGAAAGCTAAAAATGGTAATAATTGAATAATCTTGACCCAAATTTAACCCAACCAAAATTCTAAGGAAGGTGAACTCTAGCCCAATGGAAAGATTAAGACAAATACCAAGATAGTGTGAAATGAACAACAACAAATATACAAGATAAATTCTCAATATATAAGTTGAAGAAAATTCCAAGAATAGTTACAAAGGAAAGAAAGGAATATTACCTCTCTAAGCTCTCCAAGGAGTGTCATGATTTACCAAAAACTAACCTAGGGTTTTAGAACTTTACAATATGTATACAAAATTCAAAACAAAAAGTTTGAGAAATTGCACAAAAAACCCCGCGTTTTGAATTCGGGGACTTTCGATCGACCTAATCGGTCGACCGAAATTGACTTTCGGTCGTACACCGCTCATCCGAACCCGACTGAGGCTACCTTCAAGATCCCTGCAGAGTTTCGGTCTACCGGAGTGACTTTTGGTCGACCGAAATGTCCCGAGCTTTCAAACTTAGACAATTGACCTCAATCTTGCTCTCTTCCATGTAGACTTGATTTCGGGGCTTAAAAATGAGTCACGCCATCGAATCTTGGACCTCTTTGGCCTTGGATCTTGTCATAAGCCCCACCGGTATTCTTATCGAGGGTTGACTGGTTTGACTTTGACTTGATTGACTCTCTTGATTCTCATCACCCTTCCCCCTCAAGTGGGCCTTGTTGGAGCTTAACTTCCTCTTTCCTTTTCAATTTCTTATCCTTTTCCTTGCCCAAAATTAGCTTGGAGACATGCTCCTTCTTTACGGCCAAGAGCTGCTGCATAGAAGGGATCAGAGGAGCCGGAGACTTCTGAGCACCAAAATCAGTCGGAGCGAGGACCACCCCGACAGTCACTTTAGAAGGGTCGGAAGCTTCTTTTAGAACCTCCAAATGGAGGCCCGCAATAATGGCCTTCTACTTCTTCTCCCCATCACTACCAGCTCCAAGGACCAGAGGAACCCTCTTGGCAATGAGACCCTTTAGTGGAATCTTAGGAAATTCCCTTTACCCTGAAAGTTAGCATGAAAATTATATTAAAATTCATGAAAAGCCTGTGGCAATGAGAAAAAGCATAGGATGCTAGAAACTTACCCATCTCCTGCATCAAGAAATGTTTAACGAAAAGTCTTCTGGAGGAGATGACCTTCTGAAAAGTACCCCGGTACGCGAACAATTTCTTTATCACAGCCAATTCCTCTTTTGGCAGCAGGTGAGCATACGTTTGGCCTGTAAGATTGGAAGATGAACATATATTAGAGCTAAAACACTTATACAACCCAAATACCCCTTTACATCCACATAAGAGAGTGCAAGGACTCACGCGGGCAAGAAAGTGTTCGGGAAATCATTATTTCAGGGGCGGGGTCCGATGGAGTACACTGCTATGCTCCTGCAATCCTAAACCACTGAATCCTCCAATGCTTAATGGAGGTCAGATGTCTGGTAATTATCGGTGGATGTTGCACCCGTGGGGTAAGATAGTACCAATCCTTTTACGTCTGGCCTTTTGTCCATCTCTACAAGCTGCCTTCTTAAGGGTGTATAAAGTATGAATAATATGCAAAGAAATGGGGTAGTCCGGACTAACCTCTTTCCACACTAGCCAAGCCCCTACCACCTGAGTCCAAAAGTTTGGGGCAACTTGGTTGGGGCACAACTTATAACTTCGGAAAAGAGCTCGGAATAACAGATGAAGAGGCAGGCGCATCCCTCAATCAAATGCATCCAGAAGCATCGCCACATGGCCTTCTAGAGGACAGTGGGGTCCGTACAATGGACTGGGATGTATTACTCTTATCTCCCTGGGCATCCTGTATGATTGTGAAACCTCGGCAATACCATTGCCCCTAACCTCTGTAGCCACCTCATTAGACTCCTGTAGTTCTTAATAGGGATTCGGATCAATATGATACCCCAAATCTTTGTTCACATAGTCTACCAAGTCCTCCACCTAGGTGATTTCCTCCTCGGAAACTCTTTCTTCCTCTCCCCTTAGATCTCTATTTTGCTTGCTCCAACGCCCCTACAAGAATGCTGCCTCTTCGGTTGATGACTTGGCCATAGGAAAATGACTCCCTTTTTCTTCGCTCTCAGAATCACTTAAGCATATTACAATACAGAAATTCCTATCCCATTCATTTTTTGCTCTCTAAAGTAACGAGGACAAAAAACTATGCTAGTCCAAGGGTAGAAACCTTTGATGGGGTCGACTGAAATAACCAAATCCACCGGACCTGCCCCCGACTCCTTCCATGTTTCCCAACATCGACTTACGTCTCAAAAGCGTAAGAAGAGAAATAAAATTCCAAAAGAAAAACACACACAAAGGAATGGGAGTTACATTAAAATGGAAAGAAAGAAGATCCTCTGGTTAAGATGAAGAGCTAGGGAAAAACTCCAACTAATGGAACACTCGTCGCCAAAGGGAAACTACCGGAGAACAGAAAGGCAGAAGAACTTCTTTACAAGAAAAAAGCAACAATAAACTTACACTTGTTAGAAATTTCTACTTTTGCGTAAAAAGGAAACGAGTGAAGTGTTGGAGATCTTATAGGTGTATTTGAATTCGCCCAGACTGCCCACGTGTTAAGCTTGGTGAGCGTGATGGAAGTTAAACATGCGGGAACTCAAAGGAATAATAATGGACTAACGATGCGGGTGTGCTACACGCATGTTGAAGGGCGTGTCGCGTGAGAATGCTTATTGGGAACTAGCAAACTATCATTACTATCTCCTTAACTGTTCTTCAATAAGACATGCAAAGACAGGCAATATTTGATTTGAGTGAAAAGAAGTCTAATAGTGAATAGTCCCTTTTTTGCAAATTGCAATAAGGACACTGAACTTTTGGAAATTGTGCTGCGCTAGCCCATCATGCTTTGCCTCGGAAAGTGGAAATTTCTTGAAAGCTTCACATCATCCCAACCAGGACAATGTCCTGCCATCATGGACATCCCTGCAGGCCCTGCATTAAATTGTCTTTTACAAATCTGGTCCGTACATGAATAACCCCACCAGATTTGAGGCACTAGTGTTACGACCGTGCTTAAATGGCCTTGACACGTTGTCCATGAGGACCCACGTGATTGCCAGCTAGGCATACGACTCCTTAAGCTGCAAGGAAGCCGAGACGAAATGTTGTTTGAATTGCTCATATCCGAAGTGCTAAGTCATAGGTGATATCATCTGAGGCACTTACCCCGCACTAGTGACAAGATCAATCACTGCAAATGTCAGCCATTGTGTCAGAAGGATGTAACATTTATGCTGTTTTCGCTTGGATGTGACAAATCCTTTAACATGATGTGATGTTTACTTTAATAGTAATGATTACAACAAAATATAATGGTTTATCTTTGTAGTGGATTTTGGGCCTGTCATGTAAAAAAGTATAACATGTGTCGTGATCTAAGTAAATAATTCCAACTATAAATACAGCACACTTGCCTCCAAGTAAAATGTTAGCAATTTTATACTCTAACTCAATATACTACTCTCACTCCATTTTCTCTCGTTTACACACTTATATTTCTCGCATTCAACATATATTTACTTGAAATGGGTATTGACTTGAGCGTCGGAGCGCAAACGGGAGCCACCTTGGCTCCCTTTGCACGCTGATCGTTTGTCTTAATGCGCAGGAAGTCCACGTGTTCAAGCGGGAGAATCTGAGACGTGTTGATCCAAGATCCTACCAGATTTTGTGGTCAACATAATAACTTGAACAATGATTTACATATATGTGATGTGGTGAAATGCAATAATTTTAGGGGGACATTATTATAAGAAATTTTTTTAAAACATTTTAAGGTAACACATTTTTATTGGTAGATGAAAAAGTAAGTTGTAGGTTAGTTATATTCATTACCAAATAAAGTTGTGTCACCTCACAATGTTTTAAAAAAATGTCTCCCTATAATTGTTTGGTGAAATATGATTGAATCATATATTTCCAACTAATTTTTTTTTTTTTTAAAAAAAAAAAAAAAAAAAAAAAAGAAGATCTCCACCCTTTTTTTTTGATACATTTGTATGTAAACCATTATATATTTTTATTATACATAAGTAGCATTATTCATGATTTTTTTGTTAATACTTTGCCCTTGTTTGTGTAGATTAAAATTAAATTTTTAATAGATTTTGATAAAAGTTGATGAGATGTGTGGTTAAAAAATTGTGAGTTTGATAAAATATGTGATTAAAATTAATTTTTGACTTTGATTTGAGATTAAAATAATATATTTAATCCGAACCAAACAAGGGATTTAAATGTAAAGTACTTTTTGTTAAAAGTTTGTGTTTAAAAATATATTTTTTATATTTTTAAGGTAAAATATGTGATTGAAAAGTGTAATATGCGTGGTAAAAAGTGATTTGAAAATTATATTATATAAAACATATTTTTAAACAGTTTGTCAAACAAGGCTAATTTATTTATCTTGAAAATATTTCTTAATGATATATAAGAAGGATAAATATATTAACACCACACTTTTTGTTAACCACACCACATTGTAATTGCAATGAAGATCCTTAATTTTTCCTTATTTTTACATTTACCCCGCCAAGTTGTTTTTATAATTTTTTTTATCATCAACTTTTTATTAATTTTCACATCTTGTCTTTAAAGACGATTTTCATTCAAAATATTTTTTACGAGGACAAAAATACTTATTTATCTCTCATACTTTTAAATAATCAAAATATAATTAACTAATACAAAAGTTAAACAAAATATTTACACATCTTTTCAATACAAATTACAGAATATTTGAATAGAAATCGTGATTAAAACAAAAGATGTTAATTAATTGAATTTTATAAATAATAATGCGATTAAAAAAAAGTTGAGGACAAAAAAGCAAATGTAAACAAACACTAAAAATCTTTCTTGCCATTAAACTGTAGTGTAGATATAAAAAAGTGTTGTGTGAATATAATTACCCTTATAAGAATGTCTTGATTAGTGAGATAAAAGCCGACCCGCAGTCTAATGAAGGCTGGAATACTTTAGTGTCCGTTTAGTAAATCAAATAAACTAATTTATAAATCAGTTTTTAAATTATAATTTTTAAATTTTTTTTTTTTAACTATACATTTTCTCTCTCTAATTTTTAATTACTACTTTTTATCTCAAAAATATAAATAAATTATTTTATAAACCACACAATGTTACAAAACGAAGGCTATTTTCCAACTTCCCCCGTCCCGTGAAGATAAGTTTATATTCCTTATTTTTTTGTCCTAAATTATAAGTCACTTTCCTTATTGAAAGTTTAGATATTTTGAAGTTTTCTAATATGCCCTTACTTAATATCCATTGTTATCAACAAATATAAAAAAATCATATTTATTAAGTTATTTAATGTAGGGATATATTTTGTAAAATGAAAGAAAAATTTAGGGGCCGTTCTCTTTTTATTTCGATTTTGGATTTTGGATTTTGAGTTTTAGATTTTGTTTTGAATTTTGGATTTTGGTTGTTTGTTTTGGGATTGCTGAAAACATTTTCTCTTTATGATTTTGGAAAACTGTTTTCAAAAATAGAAAACTGAAAAATGCGTTTACTTTTTAATTTTTTGATATATTTATTTTGTGATATTTTATATGTAAAAAATGGTTGATTTGTTGAATTATATTAATTTTAATGTTAATAAATTAGTTAGTTCTCTATGTCAATAAATTCATCATTAATATTGTTTCAACTAAACAAAAATTTAACCTCATACCAACAAAATCTTAACATGGATGTATATATATTGGCAAAATAATATAAGAACTTCAAGTAAAGGAAGTGTCTCAATTTACCAAAATAATAATAATAATAATAATAAAAAAAAATCTTAACATAGATCTATATAATGGTAAAATAACATAAGAATTTCAAGTGAAAGAAGTATCTCACTTTTACAAAAAAAAAAATAATAATAATAATAAATAAATAAAAATAGTACAAAAAAAAATCTTAAAATGGATCTATATATAATGGCAAAATAACATAAGAATTTCAAGTGAAGGGAGTGTATCACTTTTTTTTTAAAAAAAATCTTAACATGGATCTATATATAATGACAAAATAACATAAAAATTTCAAGTGAAGGAAGTGTCTCACATTTAAAATAATAATAATAATAATAAATAAATAAATAAATTACGAAAAAAAAATCTTAACATGAATCTATATATAATGGAAAAATAATATAAGAACTTCAAGTGAAGTAAGTGTCTCACATTTACCAAAAAAAAAAAAAATTCCAAAATGCGCGTTTTGATCGTTTTGAACTTTTTAACACAAAATATCCAAAACGCAATAAACTCGTTTTGAGTTTCCTTTGTATTTTTTTTGGTGTTTCGGAAAACGTGTTTATGAAAATGGGCAAAGTGAACGTGTTTTCGATATTTCCAAAAATCGAAAACTCAAAACGGGCTGAAAACAATAAAGAGAACGGGACCTTATATTTTCAACTACATTAATTACAATTTCTTAATTTATGTGGAAAAAAATAGGCCTACTTCAAGGGATGGAAGAAGTAATATTCTTCGAGCAATTAATGATTCCATCACTTTGATAACGTGGCTTAAGTTTGGTAGCACTGTAGCGGTATAAATTCTTTATGTATGAATTTGAGGTAAAATATGTGATTCAAAAATGGAGATAAAAAAGTATATGGTTAAAAAGTGGTTTGAGAAATTGTGTGATCTATAAACCAATTTATTTGGTTTATGAACAAGTTTATAAGCAACACATTTTCCCAAATCACTTTTTAACCCTACAAATTTTTCTAAACATTTTAACAATATATTTTACCTTGAAAATATTATATTCTTTGTTTCTTTTTTTTTATATAAAAAAAAATTAAAATAATTGAAAACATATTACGAATGCCCTTGGCATATGCATAGAAATCATCATAAAGAAGACCAGTTATTATAAGCTAAGTTAGGCAATTGAAGTATGCTTCCATGTCTCGTCTATAGTAGAAAATTAGTTAAAAAATAGATTATTCCTAGTTTTGTTTGGTCTCCATTTTTTAAATCGGAATAAAATCAGAAGAACCAATCGGAACCAAACTAGAACCGAATAATTCAATTCCGGTTCTTCTCATACAAAAAGAATCAACGATTCTTTTTTCAATAGAATCATCGATTATTGATTCGCTTTGATTCCATAGGAACTAGAACAAAATAGAACCACGCCCAAGCCTAATCAAAATAGATTATCCCTTGTTTTGTTTGGTCTCCATTTTCTAAATATTTTTTTTCCCTCAAACTCATTTTTAATCACGAGTCATGAGATTCTCAACTTTCAACAAAATTTTCAATTACGTTTCATAAATTTTACTAAAATCTACAAAAATCTGATATTTAGCTGGACGAAACATAGGCTTACATATTTTTTTCTATCTATTCCAAAAATGGGTAGAGTTGGGATAAATTCTACTACAACTAAGAGAAATGAGAGATGGGTAAATTGATAGTATTTACTTGTAGGAAATGCATCATAATAATTTTCCCAAATCCTCTTACCTGCGGCCATATTGTACTGAATTTACATGAGATCTGTATGACAGATATACACAAGGTACAATATGTAAATAAACGTAAATCAGTATACACAACATTAATACACAATAAACATTTTTTTTTTTTTTTTTTTTGGTGAAAAGAAAAATGAAAAAACTGGAATTTCTAAAAAGGCAAAATACCCAATAGACAATACAAAACTGACTAAAACCCACCACCTAACAGTGAGAATGGATACTGTGGTAGACTAGAATTCTCCCCATCCACTAGTCCTTCATAATAAACTGAATTCATGCCACCAACATTATTATACCTGGCTATGCTATTTATTGGTTGCGGCGCAACCTCAAAACCACTACTTTTCCGGGAGGAACAAAGTGAAGAACCAGATATGGTGGCACAATTATAAGGGTCTTGCCCAATTATAGGCATACCTATGCCTTGTCTTTGGTTCACCCACTCGGGGAATTGGAAAGCGGCCTCTAGCAGTGGCAAAGATTGATGAAATGTACCGACTTCGAAATTCTCGTCCGGCGAAGAAATCGGGGATATATCCCTGAGGAGAGCAACTTCTTGATCATCTTCACTCTTGATTGATGAACTTGACACGGCCATTCCCGACGAAGAATTTGAAGACGGTGAAGATATCACGAGCCTTCTCTTCTTCTCGCTGTTACCTAAACTCAACTTTTTCGTTCTCTCCTTTTCGAGCATCACACGAGTTAAGATGTCGGGATCGTCAACGAGTTTGTTTAGGAAAGTCATCATTTGTTGGGGTCTCCTCTCCGTTGCCTCGAGCCTTCTGTTCATGCTCTCGAGCTCTTGTTCCAAGCCCTTCTGTTCCTGTTTCAACTTTGAAATCTCCATCAATAGCTCCTCATCTTCATCATCTTCGTGTTTTTGATAGGAACCAAAGGCTTTACTACTATGCTTCCTTCTCACTATGTTCTTCAACAAATGAGTTTGCCCTCGTAGAAACCATTCATTTGCAAACTCCCACCTATCAGGATCAACCTTTTTAAAACCCTGATGCAATTCACGATCAAAATGATTATACGACCATTTGTTAATAAACAACACAATTTTTCAAACCACTTTTTAACCACACATTTTCTCACTCTAATTTTCAACAATTACTTTTTACCTCTAAAACATAAATAAACAAGTTTATAAACCAAATAATATTACCAATCGGAATTCATTTGACAACCCTTTTTTGAAAAATCAAAAATTTCAGCCGATCAAAGATTCCCAAGATCCACTACTGTTCCTCTTTATAAATTGATTTACAAATTTTGGCAAAGGGAGGCTATATCAATTCTTTGTTTAACCAAAGCAAAAGGGGACATGAAACAACCAAGTTAAAGCACTAATTACAAATGGCAGAGCAACATAGGATTGACAGAAAGAATGTACCAGGAGAGCTCAATTAATTAATTAATAGATTTAAAAGGTCTTTTTAGAGCAAATTAATGTTTCAGCTGCAATTTTTGTGAATCCAAATTATTTTTCAATAACCAATTTTTAAATTGAAGTTATTTTAGCATCAAACTTCGTAACTTAATGTCCCGAAAGCGGAATTAATGAGTTTTGCTTGATGTATACACTTTAGTTTTCAACGTGATGTAATGTTAGGTGCAGTTTCTTTGTGTATATACATTATTATAGTTAATATAATGAATGTGAATTAATAACACTAAGCATACCAATCTCAAAAAATTCCAATAAATGCTTCAACTGTTCATCTTCCATAAAAAAAAAACAAAACCTTCTCGCTACATGTACAACTGGTTTGATTCACAATTTTCTTGAGTTCAAATAAAATTGGGATTCAATAAGAAATAAAATAAAAATGAAATTAAAACCCCCAAAAAGTATTCTGATAACAATTAAATAATGATGATACAAAAACGTACAATATAGAATTGCAGGTGAGAATTAAGAAGATGACTCACATAAGTATTGAGCTGACGAACAAAGCTTGAGAAATTGTTATGCTTGAAGAAAGCAGGCAAAATCCTCTGCGAAAAACTGGCAGGCTCCACAACAAGAAAACTATTGTTATCCTTTCCCCATGTAATTACCTCATTCGTTGTGGGATCATTCACCATATGGTATGTCTTCATAACAAACAGCGCAATAATATTCTTATTACTTTCCGTTCCGTGCACTTCCATTTTCCTCTCACGAGTCACGTCCTTTTCTCTCTCTACAAACGTGGTTCAATGAACAGGAGAGATAAATGGCCAGCGAAGGTGAAGATAACGGTGTCTGCCGTCTGCCAAAACAAAATACTTTCGCATTCAATCCTGACTCTGAAGGCCACCATAATATAAGGTTGAGTAGGTAAAGGGGTGGGTGGTATCAGGTATGGGCAAGGTGAATTTTCTGAAATCTCGTGCGTTTGAAAGTAACTTTAATTAATTTATAATAGTAAATTTTCAAAGAATGTTCGATTAAAACTAGAATTTTTATTTATTTTTTATGCACTGTTCGGCAATTATTCTTAAAAAATAAATGATTTTTTTTTTGTTGTTTTATAAGTAGATGGATGGTTAAAATTTGGAAAGAGAAAATATGTAGGGTTAGAGATTGATTTGAAGAATTATGTAGTTTAAAAATTGATTTAAAAACCATAATCATTATTTTAAGGAACGGAGGCTTATTTTATGCGAGTTATTTTATTAATAAAATATATTATTGAAAACAAGACTCCTCAATTTTTCATGCATAATTTTTTAAATTATCATTTTTATTTTTAATTTAATTTTTAGTTCCAATTTTAAGTGTTTTGAAATGTGTTAGCCCCTTTATGACGTTGTTTATGTATAGAGTTTGTTTGAAATATATAGTAGTTTTTAGTACAATATGTTAAAAAGTAAGGATTTTTTTTTTTTTTTTAGTTTATGTATAATATTATTTTACTAATAAATGTATGGTTGAAAAGAAAAAAAAAGAAAACGTAATTTATTTATAATGATAATGAAACAGCTTAATATATCTATTAGCAAAATAGAAAAACTTGAAATAAAGTATTAAATTTTTTTTAATATTTTTTGCAATTTAATTCGACCTCAAACTAAGCATTTGTTTAGTAATATTGTAGTGATTTGTAAACTGATTTATTTATGATTTTGAAGTAAAATGTGTGATTAAAAAGTAAAAAAAAAAAAATATGCGTAATTAAAAAATAATTTTAAAAATTGTCTAATTAATTTATAAATTAGTTTATAGACATTTTACCAAACGAATGCTAGAATGTCTAGCCCCGTGTCCCATGTAGGGTGTATGCACAGTGTAAGAATGAGGTAACGTGGAGCTCGATCGGATGGGTCGATACTTGTAGGGGGTAAGGGGTCACGTGGCTTTCTAAACTTTATATCTGTATCGATACACGTCATGCTCCGGATAATTAGATATTTCACTAATGTCTTGATTCTCACGCGCGGACCAATGAGCTTGTAGATGCTGCTTTTCTTTAGTAATTCTTTTTTTATTTTTATAATAAAAAGTGGTCCAATTTTAGAATTTGCTACGTGTCCATTGGTAGGAGAAAGATGCAAGAAGTGTTACGCTGGTGTACAGCCACGGAATAATAATATTCAATTCAATTCTTAAATTAATTTGCATTTCAGGTACACTAAACCGTATTATTTAATATTTAACCACATTTATTTTATGGTATACATTCGCTCCAAAGTCCAAGCTAGTTGTTTTCAAGATTATTTATTTATTTATTTCATTTCATTTCATTTCATTTAGACACTTCTAGGGATAAAAAATAAAGCAATCGAAAAAGTTAAATCACATGTACTTCTATAACTAGCGATATTGACTTTGACGAGGGTAAACTTGTAAGTTACTGATTTGTAGTGAATTGCTAATTAGACTGGAGTTAACCTTATTTAACGCAAAATAGTTATTCAATTATTGAAAACGTGTAATGTTTAGTGAGTTGTGGCCCTAGTCACTTTAGGTAAGTGTTAGCCAATGGGCAATTTGATAAGTTGATCATGATGGATGGATGAATGGACCATCCAACAAAACCTTTGTCACGTGGACTAGGTTTCCTTGCATATTAGATTACGAACATTTGGAATTTCACAAAAAGATCCAGGGTTATGAATGAAAGATTTAACAACAGCAAGAAATCATGAAGACAACATCTATTATATTAAAATTAATTTAATTATGATTAATATATACATATATATTAGGTTTCCTTGCATATTAGATTACGAACATTTGGAATTTCACAAAAAGATCCAGGGTTGTGAATGAAAGATTTAACAACAGCTAGAAATCATGAAGACAACATCTATTATATTAAAATTAATTTAATTATGATTAATACACACACACACACACACATATCTATATATATATAGTTTAAATAAATAACAATACATATATATAGTTTAAATAAATAACAATACAGGAAGCAAACTGTGTTATACTACCAACTACCGAGTAATATCATATGTCACACGTGAGTGAAGCAATGACTAATAGTTTGCACCATGGCATAGTAAAACTTGCAACATTTTCTTTTAAATTGTTGGGAATTACACACAAATTCCCTCTCTAATTAATTTACAGGAATTTTTGATTTTCAAGAAATAATTAAGCAAACCAGAAAATAAAATACAAACACAGAAATTTACGTGGTTCGACAACTTGCCTACGTCCACGGACCGCCAAAACTTTTCACTATATAATAAATTGTTATAATTATATAGAATTTGCACTCACCAAACCCCCTAAGTATTGTAGGAAAAATAACAAAATTTTACCACATCTACCAATTTCTACTTCTTCGTACAACTCACAAAGAACCAAAAAAAAAAATTAAAATGCTAGACTACATTTTTCCTCACAATACTCTCTAGTCAATGTGCAATTAATTGGTTCCCCTATACACATATTTATAGGTAAACATACCCAAAAACGTGTATTACTTGTGCCACAAGTTGTTTTCTTGTTGAAGTAGAATAATCAGAATAAAGAAAGATATTCATGCCAAAAAGATTATCTTCCTTTAGTTAACCACTTTAACAAGAAAATCAATTGTCCAATATATTCTCATTCTTAATTTGGGTCAAATATCCCAACAATCTCCACCTTGACACAAATTCATCAAAGCCAAAAAATTCAAATTCAATCATTGAGTAAACATGCAAACATTTAACACTTTGACGATCTCATACTCCACCATATGAGTATAACCAGCACTCAGAATTATCAACCAACTCCGAGCATTTCATCGGCTCATGTCGAAATAAACCTTGCTGAAAAATTATGGTGCAACTCCCATTTTGGCTTTCCCTGGGAGCTCATCAGTCATCCACATCAAATTCATCACACACCTTGCATTAATGCCAAACCAATGCCTGTGTCCAAACACATGTACCTACTAGCAATAACACATCCTCTATTATGGTAACTGACTTCATGCCATAAGGAAGTCTCATCTTACTAAAGTATATCATCACCACCCTCCATCAGGAGAGTCGCATTGTCCACCTCCGAGCAATTAGCCGACTATGCTCCACCTTTTGGACATTTCTACTCACATGACTAGATTTACCACAATTCCAACACATTACCTTCTTCTTCATGGAATTACCTCTCTTCCACTTTTCATTAACAAGCAAAGCTTTTCAAATGAACTATCACTTCAACATAATCAACTTAACTTCTGAAAATTTCACCGTTTCCGTCTCGTACATCAAAATCATCATGATGTACTCAAACGTAGATAGAAGAGATCAGATGAACCTTATTCTCATCATCAATCTTAACTCCAATAGATTTCAGTACAGAAACAATCTCATTGAGAACACTAAGATGGTCTAAGATTTTCATACATGCATTCATTCTCAAAGAATGAAACCGCTCATTCAGGTACAAGTTATTTGACAAGCTCTTCATTTGATACAACTCTTCCAGTTTTTTCCATAGTTCCTTCACAACAAATATCTCATAAATATTTGCAAGAACTTTTTTGGCCAAACAAAGTTGTAACATGCCAGCAACCTTCAAATTCAAATCTTCCCAATCTTCATCTCTTGTGTTAGATTCAGTTTCTTTATCAGAACTCGGGGTTGGTTTTCCTTCAAAGCTTTTTGCAGTCCCAACTGAATCAATACATCCATGACTTGTACTTACCACAAGCCAAAATTGATTTTTCAGTCAAATTCCTCCACGAACTTTCCAAACATATTTTTTTTACTCCAAAAAATCTTCGAACCACCTGATACTCTGTTAATTAAACGTCGTTTTCCCCGTCGACGGCGCCACTATTGGGAATTACACACTAATCACCTCTCTAATTAACTCACATGAATTTTTGATGTTCAAGAAATAATTGAGCAAACCAGAAAATAAAATACAAACACAGAAATTTACATGGTTCGGCAACTTGCCTACGTCCACGGACCGTCAAAATTTTTCTCTATATAATAAATTGTTACAATTATATAGAATTTGCACTCACCAAACCCCCCAAGTATTGTAGGAAAAATAACCAAGTTTTACCACATCTACCAATTTCTACTTCTTTTTACAACCCACAAAGAACTCAAGAAAAATTAAGATGTTAGACTACATTTTTCCTCACAATACTCTCTAATCAATGTGCAATTAATTGGTTCCTCAATACACATATTTATAGGTAAACATACCAAAAAACGTGTATTACTTGTGCCACAAGTTGTTTCCTTGTTGAAGTAGAATAATCAGAATAAAGAAAGATATTCATACTAAAAAAATTATCTTCCTTTTCTTTTCACTCTTAACTTGGTCTTCAAGTTAACAACTTTAACAAAAAAAATCAATTGTTCAAGATATTTTCATTCTTAATTTGGGTCAAATATCCCAACATAAATTTCTATATAAGTGGGTGTTTGATTGTCATGATTTACTTAGAAAGTAGTAAAATCTTCTATCATTTTCCACTTTTTTGTTGTTTGATAGCATACTTTGTCATGAAAAACATTTTATTGATTTGCAATGATGATTGTACTTTTCCATTTTTTAATTCAAATCAATTCTTACCACTTTGATGCGAATTAATTTTTCACCTTCCACGGGGGTTTGATACTTTTGTTATTGGTAATTGGCTTATTTTTTTGCAAAAATTAATATTATCATTATTAAGTATAAATGTGTGAAAAAATATTTTTTTTATTAAAATAACTAAATGTTGCCAAATTTGTTATGAAAAATAATGTCAATTAAACAACAAAACTTAAAAAAATCATCACTTTTACCACCTAGAAAATTATACAAATCATATACATAAAACTTCAACTCTCAAGAAAATAAATTTCTGCGGATTCAATTCCTCAAAATTCATTTTCTTTCCACCCAAATTTCATTTTTGCTATCAAACGAACCCTAAATTTCAAGCCAATGCAAAATGCAAAGACGATAGGCTTTGTTTGGTAAAAGTTCTTTGTTTATAAATAAATAATTTGATGTTTTCAATGTAAAATATGTGATTAAAAAGTTGTTCGATAAAATGTATATGATTTAAAAGTGAATTGAGATAACGTTTTGTCAATTTATCAAATGGAGGCTTTATACTCTGTATGATATGTGTTTTTTGTTTATAAAAAAAAATGTCATCTTTTTTAAATAAAATACGTGGTTATAAAATAATTTTGAAAAATGTGTATGGTTAAAATGTGATTTAAGAAACAATATTGTTTATCAACATGTTTATAAACAAGTTTACCAAATGAATAACCTCTGTTTGATAATATTGTGTAGTTTATAAATTGGTTTATTTTTGATTTTGAGGTAAAAAGTATTGGTTGAAAATTGATGAGAAAAATATGTACGTGTGGTTAAAAAGTGATTTGAAAAATTGTGTAATTTATAAATTGATTTATAAGTCAATTTATTTTATTTACCAAAAACTTGTTTTGTCAAAATTCTATCTATATATCTTCGTTGAATCCCGTTTTATACATAAAGGTGACCTTAGAGCTTCTGCAATGCATTTTATGGATTGAGATAAAATAAGCAAATAGACAAAATTAGTTAAAAATACTTCTCCAATAAACTTCATGGATTACAATGTTAAATTGACAAAGCTTAAAAAAATAGATAATGTAGGATGCTCCGTCTAGATGTGGACGCTTCTGGGACTTGGTGACTTAGTATTTTATTTAATTTTATAATTATTTTAACAGTGATAATAGACGTTAAATCTTGAAGTTCAAAACTGGGAGTTTGTTGTTTATTTTATAATTGTTTTAACTATAATAAAATAACGCTAAATCTGAAAGTTTAGAGAAAAAAAATGGAGTTCAAAACTTGAGAGTTGCTTTCAAAATTGAGACGTCAAAAAAATGGAATGAACTTTATTTTTTTAACCAAAAAAGTTTGAATATATTAATAAACATTGTTTTTAAGATAAATAATTAAAAAAATAATGCATTTTTAATAAATTTAATTTATCAACGAAAAATTGTCGTTAAATAAAGTTATATAAAAATATTAGTAGAAAATAATATTTATATTTTATAATAAAGAAAAAATTTAAGATTATTTTAATTATTTTGTGAATGAGTTATTAATTTTAAATATAAAAAATTGTCACATAATTAAAATTGTTTAAATGTAGAAGAAACCATTGGAGAAATCAAAATTGTTTAAATGTAGAAAGAACCATTGGAGAGTAAATTTTAAATTTCTCCGTCTATTTATCCACGTTCTCTAAAACTCCATATTTTTCATTGTCACGTAGGTCAACTTCAATGCATGAAGTGCATTAAGATGCTCTTAATAATCAAATATCATTTTCGTGTGGTCAAGCAGTCCGATATGTGTGGTTATTATTATACAATAGGAATAGGAATAGTATGTCATTACGAATCTCGACGATGAAATTCAAGAGAATTTTGTTGCTTACAATACTGAAAGAATATTACTATTGGTTGCCTTGGTTTAAAGCCCAATAGTTTTGTCCTCGATCTTGCTTTTATTCCAATAAATTACAGTTACTATGCAATGGTTTTGACTATTGACACGTATCCAAAATCCAATCAATTTTAAATATTTGCTTGGAGTATAGGAAACATAATTTTGGATTCCAAATGTATCCTTGTCTCCTAGCTATTATGCTCTACGTACAATAATTTGAGTGCTTATTGTGGAAAGGATCTTTGTTTATGGCTCATTGCATGATCAATCAAGCATCTCTTATACTTAAAGTGATTTTTTTTCTTTGGAATCTTCTATAACAGTTGATGAATTAGTAATTTAATTTAGGATTATGCTACAATAATCTCACCCTTACCCCAAGCTTGCCCTCCCACTCACATGGAGGGTGGGGCCTGCTCATAATGATGAGCAGGCCCCACCCTCCATGTGAGTGGAAGGGCAAGCTTGGGGACAATGATGGGGTTCAAATAGCATTTTCTTTTAATTTAACGGTAAAGATGTACTAGCACTTGACTTGTAACATAGAAAGCAATTTTTAGTGGAGGTTAGTAAATTGTCGCCGTCTATCAACCTGAAGTATTTAATGCTTCGATAAGTGGTATTCGAATCAAAGTTTAGGTCAACTCATGATTAGTGAGAATAATTTATAAATTAACATCTTAGTGTTACGTTCTAAATATATTTTTACAAATTGTGTATTAGGGTTTCCAAAAATTAAATAAGACACGTGATATTGATCCCAAATCTCTCTTCATGCTAAGTGGGATCTATTAGTTTCCCAAAGGAGAAAGGGGAGAAAATTATGCATTAAACAAATCTTAAATGGGGGCACAAAAGATCTAACAAAAGTGGAAATATCCTGCGCATATCTTTGCTTTGTAATATTTTATTTTATATTTTATCATATGATAAAATTATTCACCATTATTTTTCTATTCATTTACACTGTACAAGTTATTATAATTTATCAAAAATTGTTTTTAACTTTTCAAACCTTCAATAACGTTAATTGTCAATGAGACGATAAGATTTATAAAACAAAATCACATTTATGATATTTTATCTGTTTAGTTCTTGTTTGATATGACTTTTGAAAAGTTAAAAGGAGCTTTTCAAATTTAAAAATTCTTATGAACTCATTTGACTAATTTTATAAAAAATATTTTTATTAGTTAGAAGAACTTTTAAAGAAAATTGATTTTATATAGTGTTAAGATATTTTTTATTGCCAGTGGCACATCCCATAACACGTATTTTTCTTATTTGAAGGAGATTTTGTCCCAACTGATTGGGTGCATCCCCAAGGACTTGAACCCTCGATCTCATGATATGAGGATTGTGAGGACGTCCCTGGTACCATTGAAACAACTTGCTCTAATGGTACCAGGGAAGCACTCACAATCCTCATATTATGAGATCAATTGTTCAAATTTTCGAGGAAGTTCCCAGCCAGCTAGGACAAAAATTCTCTTCAAAGGGGAACATTTAGTATATTATGGGATACGCCACAAGTTACCAAAAATACCGTAACATGTGGTTTCTTCATAAAGGAGATCTAGAATAGAAGGTTCTTTTAAAAATTAGTTTCTTAAAAATAAAATAAAAATCAAAACGACTTTCTTAGGAAGCTCTTCTCAAACCAGCCCTCAATAATGTTCAAATAAGTTTATCTATTCACTAGATATAAAGAAGATAGATTGGAGTGATGGTTTTATTCTAATTGTTATACAAATTTCATTTTCATTATCAATGTTGGATGCTGCAGGAGAACTTTGATTATTTGAAAAGTACTACATACATTACGCCATTGCATAATATGAGTTGTAGGAAAAAATAAAATAAAAGGAAACTTCATAATTATTATTTTTCATTTTTATTTTAGAGCTTGTTTGGTAATGAGAAAAAATAAATTTTTGAAAATGTGTAATTGAAAAGTGGTTAAAAGTGTGAAAAGTGATTGATCTCATAAAATGTGTGGTTAAAAATAACTTTGAGAAAAAAAATGGAAAAGAAAAATCTTATTAGCAAACAAGGCCTTAATCACATTGAATTCAGTCTATTCTAGAATGTCGAACGCTGTAAAATACATTAATATTAACATTTAAATTTACATGTTATTGGTTAAATGCCTATAAATTTCAATTTCCATTTAACCTTGGTCAATAGTTATGTTGATGAAATCAAAAGCGTCAAAACGTAATACAAGTCAATTTAATTAATGATTAACCTTCATTTCTAAGGGCTGTGGAAGGGGAAGTTCTTGACACACTTTTATTAAACCCAAAAAAAATAAAAAATAAAATAACCGTCAAAGCACGTGATGTGAACTTAAAAGTACGTCATTTTTGCCCTTTCATATAATTATAATTGTGTTGTGATAAATAATACCTAAACCACCTCATGAATAATTATCTCAACTTTATCCGATAATAAATCTTTTTGATATTATATACACCGCTAACATCTTTGCCGTCGATTTCATTTCCACATTTCCACGAATGACGAGCGGACAAGCCCGACATCTCTTCTAAACGCCTCTGTTTGGTAAAAGTTATAAACAAAGAATGAAGTATTTTCAAGATAAAATATATCGTTAAAAAATTGTTTGAGGTGTGTGTGATTGTTTGGCACGCCTTTCAAGAGAAATGGAATTATAATGTTGATTTATTTGTATTTTTTAGGTAAGATGTGTAGTTAAAAATTGGAGAAAGAAAATGAGGTTCAACAGCGTGATTTAAATTGGAGGAAACTTAAAATTTAATTAACATAATTTTCAATATTACTTTTTAATCACATACATTTTTTCTTTTCAATTTTTAACCACACATTTTATTAAAAAACACAAATAAATTAAATATTATAATTTCAATTCTCTTGGATGGTGTGCCGAACGGGGCAATTTTTATCTTGGAAGTGATGAACCTCAAACTGAGGAAAGAAAGATGTCAATTGGTATCCCTCAGTTACCAGTCAATCAATCAATTTCTAGAATTTCTAACGTAGATGCATGTCACCTAAGTTTTTTTTTTTTTTTTTTTTTTTTTTATCGTAACCTAAGACTAAGAGCATGTTTGTTTCCCATAAATTTGTCATGAAAAATTCAAAAAAATTTCATCTTTCTCCCTTTTCTCTTGTTTGATAGGACAAATTTGGAATAACAAATATTTTTCAATTACCCACCCACTCACCTCATTTGCTTGGATTTGGTGGAAAATATTTGCTCTCAATTTGTAAGAAAAAATATTTTCTTGGTTGACAAAGTTACTTTTTTTACGTTTGATCAATTTCGTTATTGTTAATTAATTTTTTTTCAAAAAAATAACATTATTATTATAAAGTAAATATGTTCAAAAAGTAAAAAGAAAATTTGATTAAAATAGTTAAATTTTACTTTATTTGTTATATAAAATAATGTCAATCAAACACCAAAACTTGAAAAATGTTCCACTTTTTTCCACCTAAAAAACTAAATCAATCAAACACTTTAATTGAGATTTTCCATGAAAATAATTTTCAGGTAAAATCTTTTTTTTGAAAAATATTTTCTTTCAATTCATTTTCCACCATCACAATCAAACGCGCCCTAATTAGTTTTTTAACTTTTTTGCCAACGTTGGTTGATCAATAGCAAATTCTTTAAGCCGAAATTTTGTTAGTAGCCTATGATAAAAGTTTTTTTTTTTTAATAATGAATATGATATTTTCGAGTAAACATATAGTTAAAAATTAATTTTTAAAAATGAGTGATTGAAAAATAATTTTAAAAAAAATATTGTTTATAAACAAATTATTTAACGTGACTAAATTATACCTGTGGCAGTATACCCGTGCAGAGACAATGGTCACGTGATGTCGTGAGGTGTAAATTTATAAAGAGAGAGCAAGGGAGGGTGAAAACTAGGTATTCTAGTCTTGATATTGGAAGATTTCATAGTGATTTTCAAAATTTTAATTATATTTCATTTTATTATTAGCGATGTTTAGAGATAATTTAACGTGTGAGGCAAAAACCCAGGGATATTTTGGAGTATTAAAATAAATGTTGCCTCATTAAAACTTTGTCAAGAAAATCTAAAGGAACAAAATTTAAGAGGAGGAAAAAGAGTACAACTACTCTCCCTAATGTTGATCACTGTAAATCTTAAAGTCTTCGCCTCCGAATCCCATGAACCAATTTCTCAAATGTAAATGTTGGCAATGCCTTTGTGAATAAGTTAGCTAAATTATCATTTGAGGGAATTTGTTGAACAGTGATATCACCAGCTTTCTGAAGCTCATGCGTACAAAAGAATTTTGGAGAAATATGCTTACTTTTGTCTCATTTTGATGAAGTTTTCTTTGAGTTATGTAATACACGCTGCATTATCTTCATACAAAATTATTGGACTCTCTCTTATTGAAGTTAATCCTCATGATTCTTAGATATGATAGGTCATGTTCTTTAACCATACACATTCTCAACATCCCTCTTGGATTGCAATAATTTCTGAATGATTAAAGATGTTGTCAAGGTTTGCTTCACGTATCTCAATAATATAGTTGTTCCACCATGTGTAATCACATATCTTATTTGAAATTTAACTTTATGTGGATCAGAGAGATAACCTGCATCTGCATATTCCCACTAAAGAAGATCCCAATTTTTTAGAATAAAATAATCACATATTCATGGTACCTTTCAGATATCGAAAAATGTATTTAACATCATTCCAATGTTTTTGAGTTGGTATAGAGCTATATCTTTCACAGAGATTCACAGAAAATGTTATGTCGGGTCGAGTACAATTTGCAAGATATGTTAATGCTCCAATTGCACTAAGGTATGGTACATCAAGACCAATAACTTTTTTCCATCTTGAATTTGTTTTCACATCAAGCTATCGAAACCATATGTGATGCCAAATGATGTGTTTTATCCATATAAAAACGATTTAAGACTTTTGCCGTATAAGAAGATTGATAAACAAATAATTCATCTGCAACTAAAGACAAAATTTGATTTTTCCCAATTCTTTCATCTCAAACTCAATTTTTTTTTTTTTTTAAATAATCAGTAGTTTCATTGAGCTCTTTAGGAGTTCCAATTAAATTTAAATCATCCACATAGACTGCAATAATTGAGAATCTATTGTTTGTTTTCTTTATAAAAACACAAGGGCAAATGTCGTCATTTTTATAACCCTCCTTCAACAAATATTCGCTAAGATAATTATATCATATGCGTCCATATTGCCTCAACTCATATAATGATCTTTGCAATTTAGTAATGAGCATAGTGCTCGGGCATGCATCATTTGTTTATTGCATTTTTAGTCATTCAGAGTCTTTCATTTAAATATCACTATCAAGTGCACATACAAATATGCACTTATTACACCCATAAGGCACATATCAAACATTTGTGACCCAGTCAAACTAATTAAGAATCTGAAAGTGATGGTATCCATTACAAGAGAATATATTTTCACATAATCAATTCCTGGTCTTTGAGAAAAACCTTGAGCTACAAGTTGAACTTTGTATCTCGTAATCTCATTATTTTCATTCATCTTTCTTACAAAACTCATTTGTATCCTACAAGGATTACATTTTCAGGAGTTCAAACTACAAGTCCGAATACTTTTTGTTTCTCTAAGGAATTTAACTCTGTCTGTATGACTTCTTTCATTTTGATCAATAATTTCTATACTGACAATATTTAACAGATTTTGGTTTTAAGAGCCTCTTCTTGCATTATTTCAAGAGCCATGTTAAAGGCAAAAATGTCATCTATGACAATATTATTTCTTTCCTATAATTTATGAGATAATAAATAATTTATTGAAATCTCATTATTTTTGGATACTCGTGGTTCTGCAGGAACCATATTTTCAATATTTGATTGATCGATCGTTTCTAATATTACTTCATCTGGAGTTTTTGGTTGATTTTTCTCTTGTACTTATCTTCTTCGAGGTATGGAGTTTTTAGCACCAACTGGCCGACCACGCTTCTAGCGTATTTGAAATTCATTTGCCATGGCAGACTGTCCTTCAATGCATCAATTTTTTGCAGGAATATATTTTTTTGTTAAATGTGACCTTGTCACTTTCTTATGTCAACAAACATATGAGGTAATTGATTTCTAACTCTTTGCAAGTGAGTGGTTATTTCTATTTCTTGTTCACATTGATTGCTGGGGGGGGGGGGGGATCAAGATAAGGCAATTGTTTCATTCCAAAAAAACTACATTATTTTTCAGGATGTAGTTTTGCTTCTCTCAAGGTTGGGGAGTCATTTCATCAAAATGAAAATCTGCAAAATGTGCAGTAAATAAGTCACCCGTTAAAGGCTCAAAATACCTTATTGTCGATAAGAAATCAAAATCAACATAAATCTCAAGTCTTCGCTGGGGACCCATTTTGGCACGTTGTGTGGGTGAAATTGAGACTTGGACGGCACAACTGAAAACTCGTAAATGAGAAATATTAGGTTTATGACCAAATGTAAGTTGCGAAGGAGAATATTATAATACGCACTGGTCTTAAACGAACCGATAATACAACATGTAATATGACATGACCCCAACAGTAGCTGAAAGTCTTGTTTTCATGTGTTATGGTCTAGCAATTAATCGTAGACGTTTGATAAATTTAGCTATTTTGAGTAATGGTCTAGCTATAACTCGCAAACAATGATAATATAGCTATTTTGGGTCGGGATGGTTCAAGTCGATAACAACTCTAAAGTATATTTAGAAAATGAGATTTTAAGGTGCCCATAGTGAGCACCGTAAAATCCTCATAGGGGACAAGTGTTCCTCCCTTTTGGGGGGTGTCAAGTGGGTCCCACCAAACACCCAATCCTTACCCGCCTTTGGTGGGTGGGAGGAGTTATGGTGCCCTGCTGCAATTAAAAATAGGTAAATTAGATTATATTATCTCACTTATTGTGACTCCACCAAGTCAAGGCATCTTTTTATGAATTTCAAACATGATAGAAATGTTAGTGTATTATCATATTAAATTGTAAGAGTAAATTTCAAATTAATAATTGTTGGGAATTAAACGAAGATTTCCTCTCCGATTAACCTTGCATAAATTGTTGATGTTCAAGAAATAAAGGAACAAACAGGAAAATAAAGAACAACAATTGTCAAATTTTAAGGACCGTCAAAACTTTTTCAATATATAATAAATTGTTACAAGCATATATAATTTTACTTACCAAACCCCAAGTATTGTAAGTAAATATCAAAGCTTTACCATATATTCAAATTTATACTTCTTTGTACAATTCACAAAGAAAATAAGAAGACTCAAGATGCTAAATTATAATTTTTCCTTACAAAACTCTGGAGTAACTGCTACATAGAAGAGTACAATTCCAATTCAATCAAGGAAAAGAAACTATTTTCTAGTGCTTAAAGAAAACCATAAGATTTATTCCAAAAGAACTTAATTTTTATTTTAATTCCTTTTTGCAATAGAAATACTCCAGACTTCAAAGCAATCATAATTGAAAGCATTTTCGAAAATATAGAACAAGAAATCAATTCGAACTTGTTTGAGAGAATTATCTCAATAATCTTCAACTTGTCGAAAACGAGTCAAAACTTCTATCATCTTTTTTTCAAAATACTTTAAAAAACATGTAAGCCTTTGACACACTTTGATGGTCCCAATTATCAACGAACTCTGAGCTTTTTACCGTCTCATATCGAAACAAAATTGCTAAAAGTTATGGTGCAACTCCCATCGATTGATTTTCCATATGAGCTCATCACTCATCGACGTAAATTCAACCACACACCTTGCATTCAAGTCAAACCAATGTTTGTGTGCTAACACATGTACCCTCCTTAAGAACATATCATCATCATGGCAACTGGAGTCATGCCATGAGGATGTCACCATCTTACTTAGAGTGCATCACCACCGCCCTCCACTAAGAGAGTCTCATTGTCCACCTTCGAGCAGTTAGCCGAATCTTCTCAACCTTTTGGACAATTTCTTCTCATGTCACAGGATTGTCCACAGTTCCAACACGTTACCCTCTTCTTTATGGAGTTACCCCTCTTCCACTTTTCAGTAACAAACAAATTATTTTCAGATGAACTATCACTTCCACCTAATCTGTTTTTCCAGTTATGAACTTACTTGTAACTTCTGCAAAATCCATAATTTCCATCCCGTACATCAAAATAGGCTTGATGTTCTCAAATGTGGATGGAAGAGACCAGATGAGTCTTAATGTTTTATCTTTACCATCAATCTTGACTCCAATGGATTCCAACTCAGAAACAATCCCATTGAGAACACTAAAATGGTCTGAGATTTTAGTATTGTATTCATTTTCAAAGAATGAGATTGTTCCTTCACATACAACCAATTTGATAAACTCTTCATCTGATATAGCTCTTTCAATTTTTTCCAAAATTCCTTAGCAGCGGATATTTCATCAATATTTGGGAGAAAATCCTTGGCTAAACAAAGTCACATTGTACTAACAGTCTTTAAATCCAAATCTTCTAAATCTATATCATTCACGTTGGATTCAATTTCTTTTCTTTTGTCAGAACTTGCTTTTGATTTCCCTTCAAAACTTTGTGCAGTCCCGCCTGAATCAAAACATCTATGACTTGTACTTGCCGTAACTAAAATTGATACTTTCCAAACTTATCTTCTTTTGTTAAAATTTCTCGAACCATCCGACACTATGATACCACTTATTAGGATTTAAAGGCAGATTCCTTCTCTATTTAACCCCGCAGGAACTTTTGATGTTCAATAAATAATTGAGCGAACAAAAAAATAAAGAATAATGATGCAAAAATGTACGGACCACAAAGCTTTTTCATTCTACACACACACACACACACACACACACTATACTATATATAAATGGAGAATAGTGGATTAGTGTGAATGCAAAGTGGATTAGTGTGAATGCATTTATTGGCTTATATATATATATATATATATATATATATATATATATATATATATATATATATATATATATATATATATATATTTATGGTAAATACAAAATAATGATTAATATTTTTTAATAACTTTTAATTTTAATAATTGTGTAAAGATTATATGATATAATAATTTCTCGATCTTCAATGTCGCTCAATCGTCGTATACTTGATGAGTTGAGATTAAACATATATTTATAGTTTATTGTGATTTTTTAACCAATATTGAGAAAAAGTAAAATATGTTAGGCAAATGTAAAAATTATAATAAATATATTTATATCTTGAACAAGCATCAATATTTGTAATCATAATATTACATCTAAAATGATATACAATTAAAAAACTACAGAATTTGTATTTATCATTCAATAAAGCTTTTTACAATTTGGATTATTTATGTTGTTTTTAAATTTTAATAATTGTTGTAATAAAAAATTATTTTTGTATTTGTATTGATTATGTGTAGTCATTAAATTTTATGAATGCTAATCCATATTGCGGATGGCAAGTTCAGTTCATTACACTGGTGGAAATCTATACTATATATAAAAGTAAGATAGTTTGACAGAATTTAATTTTTAAAGTTTTAGTATTATAGTAAATAATTAATATGATGTTATCCTTATTTGTATAATTTGGTTATAATTATTATTATTTTTATTATTAACATTAATATTGAATGAGTTCAATCAATAATTTTAATTATCAATATTAAAATTATTATTTAATCATTGATTTTTAATTTATTTGTTATTCTTAATATTATAAATCATATGTCCATCAATAATCAAATTGTATTTTAATTATTAATGGTCAAATCATTTGTTATCTTTAATATCACAAATCATATTTTCTAAAATATATATTATATATTATTATTAAATATTTTAATAAATTAAGCCTCTATTCAGCAACTATATTTTTGTTTCGAGATAAAATGTGTGATTGAAAAATAGTTTTGAAAAAATATGCGGTTAAATAGTGAATTGAAAAAAATGTGCTGCTTATAAATAAATTTTTTTAGTTAATAATATTAATAGAATGATTAATATTTTTTAATCATTCTTAATTTTAATAATTTTAAAGATTATAGGGTATAATTTTCGGTATAATTTTGTAATCTCCAACTTTACTCGGTTGTCGTATAATGATAATTATGAGATTTTCAAAATTATTATTTTGACTATTTATTTTTGCAAATAAAATTTTATTGGTTAATTTCAAGTATTTTGACTATTTCTTTTTTAATTATTCTGATTGATGTTTGAATAAAATTAAAAAGTACGTTAAATACAATAGGAAAATGTAGAAGTTATGAGAAATATGTTAATACCTTTCACATGCATCAATATTCGTACACATAATATTACATCAAATGTAATATACCATTAAAAAACTACTAAATTTACATTTTCAATGAAGTTATTTAAAATTCATAAAAATTATTGAAATCATTAATAATTTATTATTTAAATAAATAAATTGATGTTTACTATTCAAAGAATTTTTTAATAATTTGAATTACTTATGTTATTTTTTAAATTCTAATTATTATTGTAATAGAGAATTCTTTTTTATGCATTTATACATGTTGATTATGTATAAGCACTAAAATTCTATGAATACTTATTGAAATCGATATTGCAGATAATAACTCTCGTGCATCGCACGGATGAAATACTAGTATATAATAAATTGTACAATCATATAAAATTTCACTAACCAAACCCCAATATATTGTAAGAAAATCATATCTACCATTTTCTACTCTTACAACTCACAAAGAAAACAAGAAAATCTAAGGTGCTAGACTACAATTTTTTCCTCACAAAACTCTCTAGTCAACATGCTCTAAAATAATGAATAATATCATCTATTTGTAGGAGAAACAACAACAACAACTACTACTACTACAACATAGAATAGTCCAATTCCAATTCAATTAAGGAAAAGAAACTATTTTCTAATGCTAAAAGGAAGTCATAAGATTTATTGCAAAAGAACTTAATCTTTATTTTAATTTCTTTTTGCAATATAAATCCTCCTAAATTCAAAACAATCCAAATTGAAATCATTTTCAAAATATAGAACAAGAAATTAATTAGAATTAGAACTTGTTTGAGACAATTATCCAACAATAATTTGGTGTGCTGCTTAATGAATATTTGAATAGTAATTTATCCCTCAAATCAATATCATCTGTATTGTAAATTAAATTATACTATATTTTCTCTAACTATAAACCGTAAAATTTTTACGAGTTTATTTAATAAATTGTATGGTTACTTTACAATTCGTATGGCATGTGAACATAGGAAGCAAATGGCATCCCATGTGTGAAAAGAAAGGTATCATTTGGACTCTAATTACCAGCCAATAATGCAATTTCTACGAATACAATCATAGTTACTTATGTAAGGAGAGATCAGATGTGTGTCTTTTCATATTTATTATTTTTTGGTAGCTAGTGGTTAGCGTTTTCCATTGGCCGTTTGTAATTTAGGAATTAGGTAATGAATTTAATAAAGGTATAAGTTTGATTAACAACTGAAATGACCGGCGTGACTAAGTTTGATTAACAAATAAAATGACCTACCTTAGAAGAATGAAAATGAACTTGCGATTTTTAATTAAGTTGCTTGTATCATTTTTAATAGACTCTCTGTTTATAATATAAAATATATTTAATACTCTCCAACAATACTCTTTATTTTGACTTTTTGACGCAGAACGGAAGTAAGCAAGAAATTTCAAACGAAATTCTTAAAAGATAAAATTTGGAATCCACCAAGAAGATTGAGAGAAACCTCAAGAATTTTATTAATCAATGAATGAATGAAAACAATGAATTAATCCTCTATTTATAGGGTCATAAAAGAAGAAACGTGTTCTAAATCAACTAGAAAAATATAAAACCTATTTTAGATCAAATAAACAAAAAAAATCAAAATAAACTAAATGACATAAATAGCGCTAAAATAATAAAACACTATTTTCGCTGTCTAAACGAAAATAAACGTCCAAAATCCATCGTAGATCACAACATAGCAGTGAGTTGCACTCGTCTCGTCGAGCTACCCAAAATAGACATATTATGGGTTCGAAACGGAGGTCGGACGCCAAATCTGTAAATTGCGGTCTAGTCCTTTACGTTATATTTCTTCTTCAATCCACTCCCCCATTTGTTCTACATCAGTCCCTTCCACCTCCGAAGAACTCGACCCTGAGTTATAATCTGGATAAAGCGGAACATCATCACAAAACTCATAAAGATGAGCTACATTGAAGGTACGAGATATATTCATGTTAGGAAGTAAATTTATCACATATGCATTATCATTGATCTTCTTGATCACTTTGTATGGACCATACTTTTTCGGTTTCAATTTGTTATATGAACCAACGGGAAACCTTTCCTTATGCGGGAACACCATCACCTGGTCACCTTCTACAAACAATTTCTTACGCCTCTTCACATCGGTGGTAGCCTTATATTTTGCTTTCTTCTCTCCAACCGAGCCTTCACTTCTTCCTGAACATCTCGAACTTGTTCAACCATATTCTCGGCTACCATACTTGTTCCAGCAACCTTAGGGAGTTTTTCCAGATCCAAAGCATGCTTTGGTGGCTGCAAATATACCAAAGTGAAAGGAGATTTACCCGTAGCGGTGTGAACTGCATTATTATAAGCGAACTCAGCTTGAGTTAGTGCCACATCCCACTATTTAAGCTTGTCTCCACAAATACTACGAATTAGATTTCCCAAAGTGCGGTTCAAGTTCCCAGTTTGACCATCGGTCTGTGGATGTGCAGTGCTACTGAACTTGAGTGTAGTATCCATCTGTCGCCACAATGTAATCCAAAAATAACTAAGGAACTTGGAGTCTCTGTCGGAAGTGATGGATTTCGGTACCTTATATAAACGAACAATTTCCCGAAAGAATAGTTGCGCCACATGAGATGCATCCGAAGTCTTCTGGCATGGAATAAAATGACCCATCTTGGAGAACCTGCCAACTAACACAAGGACATAATAGACTCCACGCTGAGTTCATGGAAGCCCTAATACAAAGTCCATTGACAAATCCTCCCATATTCCATTAGGTACAGGCAAAGGTATGTAGAGACCCGTATTCTGTGCTTGTCCCTTAGTAGTTTGACACACAAAACACTTCCTAACGAAATTGCCCACATCACGCTTCAGTTGAGGCCAATAATACCTCTCAACTCGTCCACTAATAGTCTTGTCACGCCCCAGGTGACGGCTCAAACTACCACAACGTAATTCTCGAATCAATTTCTCCCTCAACGAACTCCGAGGAATGCACAACTAATTGCCCCGGAATAAGTAACCATCAATAATGTGAAACTCTCCTTCCGTTTGTTTCTAAATACACTTCTTCCACAACTCAGTAAAATCTTCATCCCCAGAATACAAGTCTTTAAAAAATCCGAACCCAATAGCCTCTTGCTGCATTGTTATCAACAAACTTGCACGTCGACTCAAGGCATCGGCTACTTTGTTCAAAGCTCCAGATTTATGTTTCAAAATAAATGGAAATTTCTGCAAATAAGTCGACCACCGAGCATGCATATTGCTCAAACACCGTTGGCTATTTAGATACTTCAATGCTTGATGATCCGTGTATAGAACGAACTCCTTCTGAATTAGGTAGTGCTCCCAATGTTTTAAAGCACGAAGGATGACATAGAATTCCTGATCATAAGTTTTCCACTTTTGATGTGCATCACTTAAATTTTCACTGAAAAACGCTACTGGTTTCTTATCCTGTGACAGAACTTCCCCCAACTCCAGTTCCACTAGCATCGCACTCCACTTCGAATAATTTGTAAATGCTGGGTAAAGCAAGAATCGGGGTAGTGCACAATTTTTATTTGATCACTACAAAGGCTGTGTCCTTGGCTTCACCCCAATGAAACTTACCCTTCTTCAAACATTCTGTTATAGGTGCTACAATGCTGCTAAAATCTTTAATAAACTAACGATAAAACGTTGCCAACCCATGGAAACTCCTTACCTCTCCCACTGTTTTTGGTATAAGTCACTCGTGAATGGCTTTCATCTTTTCTTCATCCACTAATATTCCCTCCGAACTGGCCACGTACCCCAAAAATAATAATCGTTCTATTAACAAACTGCACTTCTTGAAGTTAACAGACAACTTGTTTTCCGACAATAGCTCCAAAACAGCCCGAAGATTCTCCATATGATCACTTTCATTCTGACTGTAAACCAATATATCGTCAAAGTAAACAACTACATACTTGCCAATGAAATGTCGTAACACCTGATTCATAAGACGCATGAACGTACTCGGGGCATTAGATAACCCGAAAGGCATTACCAACCACTCATAGAGCCCATTGTTCGTTTTGAAAGTTGTTTTCCATTCGTCACCTGGCTTCACCCGAATATGATGGTAGCCACTGCGAAGATCAATTTTGGAAAACACCTTCGATCCCTCCAACATTTCCAGCATGTCATCCAGGCGTGGAATTGGAAAGCTGTATCTGAATGTGATCTTATTTATTGCCCGGCTATCAACACATATTCTCCGGCTTCCATCTTTCTTCGGTACTAGTAAAGAGGGAACAACGCATGGACTCATGCTCTCTCGGATGAACCCCTTCGCCATCAGCTCCTCTACCTTTGCCTGCAAAATCTGATTTTCTTTAAGGCTCATCCGAGAATGTGGTAGATTTGGCAAACTTGCTCCTGGAACCAAATCAATATGGTGCTGGATATCTCTCAATGGTGGGAGGTCATTCGGAAATTCATTTGATACCAAATCACTAAATTCTACCAATAGATTCTGCACTTTCTTTGGTACCACCATTGTCTGCTCTTCCTTCCCTTCAACCACTAGTGCTCGCACTACCACGACATGTACTTCCTGTGCTTCTTTAACTCTGGCTTCCAACTCCGGTACTGAAGTAACCAGTGAGAGTAAAGGCTAACTTCCTCCTACTGCAGCCTTATTTGAAACCCCAACTGAGCTTTTCCTAGGTACCATTGCTATCTTCCTATCTCGCCAATTGAAGACATAAACATTATTACGCCCCTTATAGGTCATGTCCACGTCAAATTGCCAAGGACGCCCTAATAACGCATGGCCAGCATCCATGTCAACCACGTCGCAGATTACATCATCTCGATATTGTTGACCAATTGAGATAGGATCATAGGAACCCTGTACACCTCAGTCACGCTCACTTTTGGACCTTTCTGAATCCACCCAATGACATACGACTTTGGATGTTTTTCCACTGGGAACTTCAGATGCTCTACTAACCTCTTGGAAATGAAGTTCTCACAACTCCCACTATCAACAATCAAATCACATACTTTTCCTTGAACACTGCAACACGCCTTGAAGATGTTGTTCCTTTGTGGGGGATCCTCTAATTTTGTCGAACACATAACTCGTTGAATTATGTAGCTTACATGTTCACCATGTTCTTCTGCAATTTTTGCACCATCCAGCTCTTCATCCGTGGCCCCTCCTTCCTCCTCATACTGATCAAACTCGTCCTTTTCTCCAGTGCCTCAAAAATTTACTGGCCTTCTGGCTGCACACTCGTTCGAACTATGTCTTGGTTGGCCACACCTGTAACACTTAAAACCTCCTGGTTTGGCATAAGGGTTTGCTGCTCGTGGGTCTCCTTCGCGACTATCACTGGAAGTCCCCATAGATTGATTATTATTTGGCACGAAACCCCTCTAGGTCTGTTCAGTTTTTGGCTTAACCTGTCCATCCCCTAGTGTGAACCTGCCTTTGTTTACCATTGTAGATGACTCATTCACGTCCTTCTTATAGGTAGAAAAATGACTGGAAGTTTTCTCCATTAATTCTGCTTTCAAGGCCATGTTATGCGCCTCATCAACTGTCCAAACCACCTGTAACCCAATTTTCTCACGAATGAATGACCTCAATCCTCCTAAATACCTGGAGACCTGCTGCCCTTCTATTTCGCTAAAATTATTGCGTACTGAAAGTCTATACCACTCCTCAGTATATTCTGCAACTGACTTGCTTCCCTGGACACAAGTTTGAAAGCTCTGGAATAACATCTGTTCATAATCGGGAGGCAGAAACCTGCACATCAGAAGTTGTTTCTTTTGCTTCCAGGATCTCACGGGAGTCTTGCCTTGACGGCGTCTGTCCATCTGCAATCTCTCCTACCAGACAGCGGCACCACTTCTCAATTTATATGATACGAACTTCACTTGCTATTCCTCTGCAACCTCCATAAAGTCGAAGAACCTTTCAAATTCTGATATCCAATCCAAAAACTCCTCGATCTGTAATTTCATGGAATAATGGAATATCTGCGCGGATCTTATACTCTGACTGGTTCAGATGCTGCTATCGATTCCTTGGTTCATTCACGAAGTCCTCCTCAGAATATTCATCACTAGTATGGCCATACTACAGATCCCTAGCGGCTCTAGGGTTGCGCCCTCCTCCAGGACGGCCAAGGGCAACTCCCTTAACTCCATCTCGGTTGGCAGGGGTAGAGGCAGTAACAACGAGTGCGTTGGGGTTAGGTAGACGCATCAACAGTTGTTGTAGCATGCCCTCCAACCTCTCCATCGTTTGACGTTGCTCGTCAATTGCTTCCCATACATCTGTATCGCCTTCCCTACGACCAGCGTCATGAGGGTTCACTCTTCCGGCTTTATTGTTGGCCATTGAGTAAGGAAAATCCTCGCTCTGATACCACTTGACGCAAGAAGGAAGCAAGCAAGAAATTTCAAACGAAATTCCTAAAAGATAAAACTTGGAATCCACCAAGAAGATTGAGAAAAATCTCAAGAATTTCAACGAATCAAAATAATGAATTTACCCTCTATTTATAAGGCCATAAAAGAAGAAATGTGTTCTAAATCAACTAGAAAAGCATAAAATCTATTATAGATCAAATAAATAAAAAGAATTCAAAATAAACTAAATGACATAAATAGCGCTAAATTAATAAAACATTGTTTTCGCTGTCTAAATGAAAACAAACGCTCAAAATCCATCGTAGATCACAGAATAGCGGTGAGTTGCACTCGTCTCATCGAACTACCCAAAATAAACATATTATGGGCTCAAAACAGAGGCCGGACTTCAAATCTGTAAATTGCGGTCTAGTCCTTTACGTTCTATTTCTTCAATCCACTCCGCCATTTGTTCTACATCACTTTTCATTTTGCTATTTAAAAAAAAAAATGTTAATTTTTTATTAAACTTTATTTTACATATCAATAAGCAATCAATAGAATATAATTTGAATAATTTAAGAAGTAGAATATTGACATTGGTAACTTGTTAATCGCAATCATTATGAAGTAAGAACAAGTGCAATTTGATTATTAAAATTTAGAAAGCCAAAAAACTTGCACTCTATTTTAAATTTGAAATATATAGTCTTCCTTGACTTATTTTAAAACACTAATTCTCTAAAATAAAGAACGTTTATACTTAAAATGTCTCTTGAAAATATTCCCAACTCGTGTGCTTTCTTTTAACTTAGACGTTAACTAATTTCAACTTCGTGTCCCATCGTTTTAGGGTAAAGGTTATATCGTTATAGATTAAAACTTGTTGACATCATTCAAATGAGTTGATTTATTTACCAACTAAACAGAACCAGAGGTTGAAAGTAAATATCGATTGATAAAAAAAAAAGGCATGGACAAACTATTTGGCAAGTGGCAAACAAGTTAGACATGTACTATTTGTTATTCGGACTACCTTTAGCTACACTAATATTAATTCAACCGAACTAGTACAAATAAATTAGAGAAAAAATTATTGAAACAAAAAAATATACAATAATATTAAAGTTATCAAAAACTTTTAGAATTATACCTTACGGGATACTAATAAATTAACACTAGATTAAAAATGAACTTTTGCAACATGTAAAATGCAACATTCATATTCATTAATTGAATGTTGTTAAAAGGGGTCTATATATCTCAACATTCAAGAAGAGTATGTTGCCATTGATTAACTAAATTGAGGTTTGACAACATTCTTTTAATGAATGTTGATAATGTGCCTTTTTGCTACGTTCAATGCACGTTGTAAAAAGTTTACACATTTCACGTTTTTTGCAATGTTCATTAAGTGTTGTTATAAAATTTCACTTTAGCAATGTTCACTACCCTTTGTTAAATATTACATTTGACAATATTTTACAATGTTCATTGTATGTTACGAAAAGTTTACATATTTTGTATTTTTTGCAACGTTGTTAAATTTTTGTTCCTTCAGCTTGTAACCTTCCCTACATGTTGTTAAAGTTAATTTTGAAAATCTTTTGCAACGTTTATTGCTTGTTGTAAAATTTATATATTTTATTTTTTTTGCAACATTCAATAAACGTTGTTAAAACTCTAGGTTTTAGAAAATTTGTTGCATATTGCTAAAATATTTAACTCAAATTTAATTTCAATCCAATACGATCTTAATTAAAATTTATTAAAATAAATTCTAATTCATAAAAAGTTAAACTCTAAAATTAGAAACCTATCTTCTCTCCATTCATCTTCTCCCATCGCAACTTCAAGATTTTTCCCATCATCGTCCTTGTCTCCGTCGCGCCATTGACACCTTAGAGAAAATGATAAGATAAGAAATGGTTATCTCGTTTTCTTCCAAAAAAAAACTCCATTTTAAATTGTGTTTCTATGCAGAAATGGCGATGTTGGGAACATTTTGGGGGGACAAGAGTAATGGAGATAGCAAAAAAAAGGACTCATAAAGCCATGTTTGGAAGAGAATTAAGCTCACGTCTACTTGCAAAGCCAATGCTAAGAAGCGTCTCCATCTCGCTTGACAAGTATGTAAGCTTGACAAGTACCCTTACATACCTTTTTACTTCACTTTACTCTCTTGGTTTTAGGTTTTTATATTTAAAAAAATCAAGTTCTTGTAGATTTCAATGACTCGTGATTGAGTTTTGATCGATATAATTCCCGCCCCTTTAAAACAACTAATTATCCACGCATAGTCAAAAGTCGTGCCCATAGACCGACTTCAAAAGAAAGTCCAATTAGCATTAAATATCAAGGTCTTGCCTTTGGTCGACCTGTCTACAAGCACAATATGGTCCCAACATGGGCCAACATTTTCTCTAAATATCCTAATGGGTCATGTCTTAGCCCTGCATCTTAATGATGAAAGCAGTCTTGTAATAAAACTCTTCTCGCCCAAGGAGAGTCTAATTCAAATAAGAGAAGTTCTTTCATAAAGAGAACATCTTCAAGAAGGACACTCACTCCTATTAGGATAAAAAGACTTATTTTAACCACTATAAATTGGGATTTTTGTTCATAATTTATGGTACATATTCAAATAAACTCTTAAACCTTTTTCTATATTTTCCCAATAACTAATCCTTGCACCGAAGTGATGACAAGGAATTTCCTCACTGGCTTTTTTTGCAAGTTTATTGGAAGCATTAGATCATATTTTCTAGTAATATAACAGCTTCTAGTCTTGCCACATAAAGGTCAATAATTTTTTAGCATCAATTGACGTCGTTTGTAAGAAACGATACAAATAGTCATGGTCAATACCTGGAAAACTCTCCATACCACATCTATAGGATCTTCTTTTCCAACTAGAACACCAATCGGCGAAGATAATCCCCATCATCTTGAAGATATCCAAGAGGTCGGGGGTCAGCAAGCCTTAACCAAAGGCGGATCTATAAGTCGAGAAGATTCTAGTGAACTCCAATAGAAGTTGAATGACCTTCGCTAAACTCTTTAGCAATATGCCACTCCTTAGGCCTCTCTAGGAATAGGGACCCTAGATGTCTTACAACAAGATGGGCATGTATAGACCACTCCCATTGGCATGTGCTCTTCGGGAACTAGGAATGTCACGACCTCAAAATTTCCATGATTTTTTTTTTCATAGGCACTATTTATACATTGAAACACATACATAAAACTCTTTACTCATTCATTTTCCTTTGAACATAGAAAAACAGATTTCAGAAGGCTTCTAATAGCCTAACACTGAATTGGGAGTCAAGCTACAGGAGGCTTCTAATAGCCTGCTACAAAAACTTCTATCATAATCTTCTTTTAAGATTTCATTTATATTAAATGATAAGGGGAAGTTCAAAACAAAGAATAATTTCATTTTCAAATAAACCGAGGTAGGAAATACGATCAACTTCATTAAAGATCTTACAACAGTTACACATCATGTTCAATCCTTCCAAGACATACAAGTTTATAACCATTTCAAAATATGATTTCTTAATCTTACTACATGTCTTAATGCCGAATAGTCTTAGTTTTACATCAAAATAGGGAAAAGCTTTGCCCACACTATTCTCTTAGCGATAATATGATACTTGATCCATCTGAGAAAGACCTCCCCAAGTACGCAAAACCTCCAAATAGTTAGAGCCTGTGACCTACATAAGAGTCATAAAACGACTATAAGCTATGAAGCAGTGAGTAAAGCTACACATTATCATTTAAGCATGTTATCATATAGATACGATCAATGTGATACAAACACACTTTACCTCGTAGCTTTGAGGAGAATAAGTAATTTACATAAATCTGTTCAGAATCTTCTCAAGTATAAAACATTTTGTCTCATAAACTCTTCAACATAAGCATGCTTGAATTTGCATTTTACATATCATTCTCATATTACACTTTACCTCTTAACTTTGAGGAGAATAAATAATTCACTTCAATCTGTTCAAATTCATCTTAAGTATCTTTTACCATATAAAACATCATGTCTCATGAGATGTCAACATAAAAATACTTGAATTCACATATTACATATCGTTCTCGAATTACATAATGTTCTTTAAAAGAATATGCATATCATGATGTAATGCATGGACTTTCTAACTTCATTTATTAATTTCTTTGGGCCCCTACCCTAAGAGTAAGTATTCACGGAGCGCTCAATATAAGATTTGGTACCCTTCCGGCACAAATCTAGTACCCTTCCGGTACAATTCTAGAAAATATAAGATTTGATACCCTTCCGGCACAAATCTAGTACCCTTCCGGTACAATTCTGGTACCCTTCCGGTACAATACGGGAATTATCCCCTTGGGCATCTAGAATCCCAAACTGGTGAACACTTAACATCTTAGAGTTCTATTCTTATTCATGCACATTCTTAGGTATACTTTTGAACCTAACAGAATGCTTGGAGAGTGAAACATTAATACATTTAAGACTTTGCATGAGAGTTACATCTCAACATCTGATGCTCATGCAATCAAAACTTCTAACACTTCACTTGATCAACATAAAAGCACATAGTTTTGCTCAAGTCTTTGCATGCAAGATAGAATTCTTTGAACTTGACATAATAGGAGCTTTAACTACTAAGTATATCAATTAAGTTCACGTGAGCTTCACATAATTGAAGAACAATTACCATTCAATGGAGAAAGCTTGTTACACTTAAATGATTAAGAGTAGACTTATATTTAAACAACTTATAAAGATCAAAGGACTTACAAGTTGTTGGAAATAATTTAAAGAATCTGAACATAAATTTGACACATCTACTTAAAGATGTAATTACAACAAAATGCTTATGAATTCACCTAAAATCTGAACTTAACTTTAAAGTACTCAAATATCCTTATTTAAATCTGAATTTAACTTTAAAATATCCAAAAATCATCATTTAAAAATCTGAAAATTCCCTTTAAAGTATCAAATCAACATTTGTTAAGAATCTGAAATTTTGGCTTAAAGTACTCTAAATAAACCGTGTCAAGAATCTGAAAATAACTTTAAAATGTACAACTAACATTATTCAAAAAATTCAAGAATGTGAAATTAACTTTAAAATATATACATAACCTTAAACAAGAATTCAAGAGTCTGAAAATAACTTTAAACTATACCGATATCATTATTCAAGAATCTGAAAATGCTAGATTAAGGTAAATTAAGTCACTTAAGAAGTTTAGAGCTTGTTTTACTTCATTTTATACACCTGCAATATTGTCTTGATGATGATAACCCTCATAGAAATCAAGGATCCAACATGCAATTAAATAAAACACAAATTTATTGCAGTAGCTCTTTAGATCCCAAAAGAAACATAAGCTATTGAACAAAAATTAACTTTAGATTAGGACAAAGTGAAAAAGTTAAGGAGAAGCATGAAATCCAACATTAAATATTAAATAATCACAATTATATAACTCGAATCAGTCAAGGATATTACTTTACTGCAGTAACTAAACTTTACATAACAAAAATTGCAAGAAAACACATAAATGCTTTACTCACTGCTTGTTAGGGTATATATACTTTTAGATCCTGCAATTTAATAAGTTTTTGTGATTAGAAACCTTGTATAACTCAGTTAATAAATATCTATTACTTATGAACAATCTACAGCATAGTTATTCTTCAAAAAAATTGCCAGAATTCTGTTTAGTTCATCATATAAAAATTTTCTGCTGCAAGAGACTACTAGATGCCTACCTCTGTGTAGAAATCAGGCTTCTAGTAGCCTAATCCCGGCTGACTGTTTCTGGGCGAATTTTTCTGCAGATTTTGAAACTGAAATGTATTGACATCTTATGTTTAACAGGCTGAAAATGATGAATTTCATACAGAAACAAGAATCCATCATTTTCACTTGTTAATCCATGATTTAGAAGTAAGAAATCTCTACTTTACCTTCTCTTTCCCAGCAAGTTTTAAGGGCTGAAGTGAGGTTATGTTGCTGTATTTATAGAGGTGAAGTAAGGTCATGTTTGTCCCTTATTAGTTTTTCAACTTTTAGCTTATAAGTGTTTTTCGATAAATATATTGTTGTTATGCCGTTACAATATATTAACATGCATTCTGATTAAATAAGTACTTATAACTAAAATAAGTAGGCTGCCAAACATATCCTTAGGATTGGGGTTAGTGGAATGATACTTGTCCCACTCCCATTATTTTAATAATATTTCTTCCAATTGTTTATGGTTCAACAAGCTTGTTTCGGGTTAACATTCGAGGGTCGAGACTAATTCCAAACTAGTCAAATTTTATATCGTTGGAAAGCTCATACTATATGCTTTCTAATGGTTACACATGCAAAAACATCGGGTCATCCAAATGTTCGTACGACACTTGCAAACATGGCCATTTGTTCACTATTTTCATACTTAGAAAAATTTGTACATACTTACCATATTTCGACTATACTACTATAGCTCGATTTTTCCAACAAACGCGAACCCGAAAACATGGAATCAATGTATCAATCTCAACGTCTCGCTATAAACTTCGCATAGGTATAACATTCATTGTCCTCGGTTCAATATCTAATTCATAAGATGACTACAAAGATCGCTTGATAAAATGTTAAGGTTAAAATAAATCAACCTTTTCAAAGTTTCACATTGGACCCCAATTTACCTAATCATGTTCAATTAAGGCTCCAATGGTTTTCGCAACTTTAATTTCTAGCAAAGTAGTCCTCCAAACTTTTTAACTCATATAAAGCATTCCCTAGATTTAAAGAAATTTAAATAGAAATGTTATACTCATTTCCATTAAACGAGTTTCACTTAGGAAAATAATATTATGCCAATTAACCTCAAATATCATAATTCATGCAACTTTCTCCTTCACTTTCTAAAAAATGTTATCATATCATGAAATTGACTATTTTATAATAAAATAAAACCATCTAAATTTCTAGATAAATAAAAAAATAAGGTACGAAATTTTCAGGTTGTTACAAGGAATGTCCCTCATCCAAAGAAGGATCAACAAACATGACACAACATGAAATTTTTAGAATCATCCAGATGGGATAAGATAGAGAATACAATGTCTAGCTACTTTCATACGGAGAACTCCCTTTGCCCCAAAAATAACAGTTTCACCTTTCCGAATAGGTTTAAATATCCCCGACTAAATGATACGATGGGATTTCAAACCTGAAAACCACCTAAATATATATAATGATGTTGTGCGAGGCTTTTCCTTAGACCATGACCAAAGAAACTTGTGATTGGTTTCCCACCATTCCACCAGGGTTAATATCTTCCTTCGGTGACCTCACTGACAAGTTTATTGTCTTCTTTGCTAGTACCAAACGAATAAAGAAAATCGTAGCCTCTCTCATGCAATTGGTTGGGCTTTAATGAAACACTACGAGAGTGCATGACCCATATAAATAATGAGAGATTCTAGATTCTTGACCTTCGCATTACTATAGCCATATTAGCCCTTACCTTCGTGGTAAGAAGTCAAAGATATCCTTATCAAAAAATCCCCCAAGCACGGTGACCAAACTCCTCAAGAGGGTAGAGAAGTTCATAAATATGGAGGAAACCTTGTCCTCAGTCAAAATACAAGCTCTAGCATAGAGCATGATCACCACATCATCATTGGAACCTTTAAAATAGAGAAGTAAACGATCAAGACCTGATGAGGTCAGCAACCACACACCCGACCTGAGCTAAAAGGAAGTAGCTACGGAATTTGAGACCCCATCCCTTTGAACACATCACAATCTCACATTCTAATGGAGATTAAGGATAGGGAAGATCTAGAGTGGCCAAGATCCATAAAGGGAAAAATCATTGATAACATCGTAACTAGTATTGTAACTTCAATAGAAGTTAAAGCCATACCACGGATGATACATAAACCTCCAAAGAGAAGTTGAGGCTCTCATCAAAAGAGGTTACCTTGGACAATATGTCAAGAAAAATGAGAAGAAGAACTACAATGCCAAGAAGAATAATCAAGGAGAAATCAGCCTGCCTCCACAATAAATTTCATTGTATGATGGATTGCTTCAAGCAGGGACTCAGGTAATGCTCGAAAAAATTACGTTTGAGCATTGGATAATTAGAGGACAAAGGTGGTTATCCAGAAACCCGATCACTTGACTAATATCACCTTCAACAACGTAGACATGGAAGGGTTTTCTTATCCGCACGATGACGTTGTAGTTGTATCGGAAATAATTGCAAACTTTAATGTAAAAAGGATACTCATTAATAATGGAAGTGCAACGAATGTCCTCTCCTTTGATGGTTTCAGCCAAATGCGACTTCCAACAGATAGTCTTCAACTTGTTGTTACACATTTGACAGGATTTGGGGATGATTAGTAAACCAGAAGGTTTGGTAGACCTACCAACCTCCTTGGAATCGAAGAAAGGCAAGCCACGAGAATGATCCCTTTCAGATATTCAAGACTCCAATGGTTTATAACACTATCCTGGGAGACCTTTCCTTAACAACATCCAAGCAATTGTTTCAACATACCATCTGGGAGTTAAATTCCTAAAACAACAGGTATTTCCACAATATGAGGGGATCAAGTGGCAGAAAGACGTCGTTACGTCAGTTGTATAAATAAAGAGATGATGTACTTGATGAAAATTGGCTCGTTATTTGAAGAACGCATATCCTCGATGGATGAACTAGAGGAAGTCATGATCTCAGAAGGGAAAACATTCACCATTGGGAAAGACCTACCCAGAGCTATCGCATTGTGTAAGAAGAATGTTGATGTCTTCGCCTGGAGTGCGAAAGACATGCTAGGTATAGATCACAACCTTGTTGTCCACAGACCCAATGTGCAATCCGAAAAAAAACCGGTTAAATAATGACGAAGACAATTTGCCACCTAAAAGAGACATGTCATCGGAGAGGAAGTGGACAAACTCCTAAAAGCGGGGTTCATTCAAGAGGTATAATATCCAGAATAACCGGCCAATGTTGTCTCGGTGAAGAAGGCAAATGGAAAATGGTGTCTATGCATTGACTTCACAGATTAAAAAAAGGCGTGTCCAAAAGATAGCTACCTACTCCCTCGCATTGATAGGTTGGTGGACTCAACCCGAGGGCTCGAACTTTATAGTTTTCTTCACGCTTTCTCGGGATATCATCATATATGAATGGTTGAGGAAGATCAGGAGAAGACCTCATTTGTGGCCGATGAAGATATATATTATTATAAGGTCATGGCTTTCAATTTAAAGAATGCAGAGGATACATATCAACATCTAATTAACATGGTTTTTTGCCAAGCACATAGGGAAAATTATTAAAGCCTATGTGGATGACATGGTTGTCAAGAACTCCAGAAAGGAAGATCATGTTTCTAACTTGGAAAACATCTTTTTCACCTGTACACTGAAAAGTGTACCGTGAGCGCACAAGTCGCATTCAAGTAATCAAGTATATTACATTTTATTTTTTGTTGTTTTGCAAATTAATTTTTCTTTGGATTTGTATAACTATTTAAACCATGTGTTTAAATAATTAATTAATAGATTATTGACTTATATTTGTTGAATACTTTAGTATTATTTAAAAGTATTAACTAAAATACCAAAGTATTTGACAAACATAATTCCCTTTATATCTCGCTTATTTTCATTCATCGATTAAAATATTGTAGTATTGAATTTATAATGTAGCAATTAAATTTAAAAGAAAAGTGTTGACACATTCTATTACAAATCAAATTTGTATTTTTATTGATACCAAATCTATTCACCAATTTTACAATATATTTTGTATGAGACAATATCCGTGTATCGCACAGGTGATGCTCTAATTCCTCATAAAAAGGGGTGGTTCATATAAATATTGATAATTGCATATAAATATGCCCAAATTCAGGGTGGAGTTAAAACATTAAACATAAATATGTCCAAATTAAGTCTAAAACTTTGTTCTTTAAAGTAATTATTATAATTTATAAAATAATATATAAAATAGGGTTGAGCATTTCGATTTTCAGTTCGGTTATTGAAGGAATCGAAACCGAACAAAAAAATTCAGTTCGATTTCGGTTCCGGTTCTCAAAACTCAAGAACCAAACGATTCCGGTTCCGATTCAATTTCGATTATTTTTCGGTTCTTTGTTCGATTTTTTGCTAAAAATTCCACTTTGAGCAAACGTGAAAATATATGCAAAAAATAAATAAGTATTAAGTCAAAATTTCTCAAACAAAACCATCAATGCAGTAAATTATCCATTTAGCTCATTTGAACATAGATATACTTCGAAGATAAAAATGATTTCTAATAAACTCTTATCTCAAACACTAATGTACCACCATAAAAGTCATACACATATCAAACCACTCATCCTTCCTGATATTAGTTCAGTACGTATTAATACAACAACCATTGTCTTAATTTGTAAATATTGCACAAAAAAGATGCAATGAATCAATGCGAGTTAGAGACCGACATCCAATCTTCTAAAAATTGGTGCACGAAATTTCATGTAAGATGCAACATGATATGAATAATTCAACATTTATCATAATATATCTAAGCCTCTGTTCGGAGGCTCATTATAATGAGCCGCTGCCATTTATTTCGGATTTCGAGGTAAATTTTGTGGTTGAAAATTGGAGAGAGAAAATATATATGGTTAAAAAGTGATTAGAGAAATTGTGTAAATTATAATGAGTAATTAAAATGAGTTGCCAAACAGAGGCTAAGTAAGCTGGATTTGTACAATCTGTCATGTAAAGCAATACATAAAATATCAAAAGTGTCATGTGGGCTTAATTTTTAAATTAAGAATGTTCGGTTCTCGATTCAATTTTCAAATAGGAGCCGACCAATTTTCGATTCTTCATTTTTCGATTTCGGTTCGGTTTCAATACTTATTTTATCCTAAAGAACCGACTGGTTTTAATTTTTTTATTCGGTTCCCCCTAATATAAACAGCATAATTTCATAAACTATTTTTTAACTGCACATATTTTCTCTCTTCACTTTCAACCACATATTTTATCTCGAAAATATAAATAAATCAATTTATAATTACTACATTGTTATGGAACAAAGCGAGCCGATGTTTCAACTTTCGAGCATTGGAAATTTGTAATTTTGCAACTTAAGCACCTGTTTCAACTTTCAAGCGATGCAAATTTGTAAGTTTGCAACTCGTAATTGTCAATTGTGGAAGTGTTGGTCTAACGACTCTTGCAATTTATTGAAATAAAAAATTAATTTTGTGCAAATTCCCTTAGGATCGAGGACCCCATGGAACTTAACATAGATTATATACAATACAATGTAATAAATAAAGTTATGACTACCTAAAAAATCTTTTGTAGAAATTTCTGACAAGGCACTAAAGGTCCGTTCGATTGCACTTGTCAAATTTTAGTGAAAAGAAGAAAGTGTCAAGAAATTGAACCGTCAAGAAATTATTTCTCATGAAAAATAATTTTAAGAAATTTGAGAGTATTTGATTAAAAGTAGAATTAATTCTTGAAAATGTGGTAAATGTTAAAACTGATTTGTCAACTCAAGGAAAATATTATTTTTAAAAACAATAAAAATCACGAAAATCGAGACAAGACAAAAAACAAATTCCAACAATCAATATGGCCATCAAACAACCACTTTTTGAAATTTGGGTGAAAATGTTTTCATTCTTCATGGAAAACACCCAAGTCAAACATACCTTAATATTATATGAATCATAATCATGAATTATTTAAAAATGTGCTCAGCATCCATCACATTTCTGTAGTGTAATAAACTCACATAATATATAGATACATTTATCTTCGCCAACTTATAATTTAGAGAAATATTTACATATAACCTAATTTTGCAATGTCAAAACAATTACGATACTCACTGAACTGCAATTAATGCTATTTTCTATAACCACAAAAGTGATACGAAAGAAATTATACAAGACAAGAGTGGTAAGTTTGTATTTCATTTGAAAAATGACATAATTTTTTGTAATAAAAAAGTCGCAAGCAGTGTCACTTTTAGTTCCAAAACACGACAATGTATTGAATATAATTATATTTAAAAATGACGTATTGATATGAATATATTTATAAATAAATGACTTTATATTATATATTATTTTAGTTGGTACTGTGCAATGCCTTATTTTCACTAGCTAAAACTCATATTTCAGCCCACTATAATTGTACATTACATTTATGTTTGAAATTAGACCAACTTTATATAACCATTCTGTTTAAATATCAAAATTATTACATTTTATGTTATAAAATATCAAACCTAACTGTAACCATTGTCTAATAGTGATTTCATTGATTCGGAAGTTATTTTCATATATTGTTTTCATTGAAACTTTGCAATTAACGATTGCTGGGTATGTACATAACAGTAGGGTCATATTCATCCATCCAGACTATTTATTAGACTAGTTTATCCTATGTGAGTTGCACGTGGTATATATATCTTTTATATTTTAAGGTTGAAAATATATTTTAATTCAATCAAAATTATCTTAACATATATAATAGTGTATATTATATACATATGATTTTGATAAATTATTTTTGAATGTATATATTTATTTGGTCAGTAAAGATTGAAATATTGATCGAAATTAAAGTTTTAATATATTTTTAGCTTATAAAGTTGATATTTGTAATTATATATTATGTCTCATCTAAATTAAAATTGTTAAGGACAATATGCAAATTCAAATAAATCATAAGAGTTAAAGTTTTTTATAACAATTTTATTCTTAAAAATTTTTTTTTTTTAATAAGAGTCAATAAAGTTGTTTTACGAAAAAAAAAATTATGAGATACTTTTGATAATAAAGTTTTAGGTTCAAGGATTTTCATTGTCTAGTAATTATTGTTTTCTTATTTATTTTTATTTTATAATTTACTTACATAGTCCATGACTATATATAATTTATATTATTATGACATAGAATTCTGAACTTGAGTATATTAACAATTAAAATCTACATTATCATAATGGATAGTGTTTAATTCATATAATTTCCTCAAAATTTCTAAAGCCTACAACATTTTGAAATATCAAAATATTAGGATGAAAACATTGTGGGGGTGAAACTTAAATATTTTCTACTTGAGATTGTAAATTTAAAATATTTACATGCTTAATTCTCAAACAATATTAAATTTGCCAATATACCAATATTCAAAGAAAATAAGTCAATGTCTATACAATAAAGATTATTCATACTTTCGATACTTTTATTGCAACACAATTATTAGCTTTTAACTTTAATTTTTTTTTATTTTTTTTTTTATTTTAGAACTTACATATTTTATTACTAACGTATTTGTTAATAATCAAATACAGTACAAAGGTAAAATTAACGAGATTCTGATCAGTTGGTGATTGTAATTCTATCAGTATTTATCACTCATTATCATATCCTAATATTTCCTCATATGTCATTAAAAAATGTTATTGTATTTCCCTTAGCAACTTTTTGAAGAACACTGAGAGAACTCATTGGACCCAGAATTTTCTCATTATACTCTTTTTGCACGTGTGTAGCCTGAAGTTATCTTTAGGTGAGAGGATAAGATAAAATTTACATACAACAATATACCACTATATAGGTAAGTGTCCTCAATCGTTTGTCAAAAAATTATGCCTCCCAAAACACGATTCTTCTAACAAAATTAACTTTTTTCTTTTTTCGAACTAAATTCTCAAACCAAGATTTATTTGAAAACTTACTTCAAAACGTATATATATACACCTAGTAAAAGTAGGGATGGGCTTCGGGTGGTTCGGTTCGGGTATCTCAAGAACCGGAACCGAAACATACTTTTTCGGTTCTTGTAAAATGGAACCATTCAGTTTTATTGAATCCCAAGAACCAAACCAGAACCAAACCATTCGATTTTGGTTCGGTTTCGGTTCTACAATAATAATTATTTTTCGAGAGCCTTATCAAGGAGCATCAGGCCTCGGGAAGTGAGTCAATAATCTGAAATAAACTTCTACCGAATATACCAAGATCAAGGATTTCGAAAATCCTTTCACCATAAAGAAAGTATAGGATTCTCCATAAAACAAAAAATATTCATAAACAAAAATAGGAAACAAATGGTCTAGAAGGTTTTTTGGGCATGGCAATATAGTAAACTTGTGGGATGAATAATGAGTTTTAAATGTATTATTATTATTAATTATTTTATATTTGTATTTAAATATTTAATTAACTTCATCGTGGTCATTTACAACTTCGCTTATTAATAAGTTAGCCTCATTCGATTTTCATTTACTAAGAATTTCAGTCTTAGCGTGAAGTTAAATGTTACAATGAGGTAAAGACGTAACAAAGTTCATAAAAAAAAATTAATCATTTTCACTTTACCCAAAAAAATTACAAAATATTTTGATTTTTAGTTTTAGGACAACCAATTAAGACCATAAAAAAATAAACAAGGATCAAAGATCGGTTCGAACTTCGATTTTTCAGTTCTAAAGGCAGAACCGAGAACCGAACCGAAAACCAATCGGTTCTTGGTTTCAAAACCGATTTCCTATTTTATTTTTTTAAAATGATATGGTTCCAATTTTTTCGGTTCGGTTCGGTTCCGATTCGATCACATCGGTTCATATTTTTTTGCCCACCCCTAAGTAAAAGGGAAAAAAAAATAAAGTTATAAAATCCTGATCAGATATAAAAAAATGATTAATCAATAATTTAATAAAAAAAACATGTTTCTTGAACAAACACATAATAATATGAACATTGATGAGTTAAGTATAAAATAAATTTGTAACAATATAAATAAAGCAAATAAAATTTTGACTAATGGCGTAGCATTTAGATATAATTGAAATGTATTTTGAGAGAAGTTTAAAAAAAAATAAAAAATTAAAAGTCTAGAGTAGATATTCGACGCTATAAATGATACTTTATAAATAAAACAAATTTTAATCTGCAACTCAAAATATACATCAAAGTTACCGTAAATGAAAGAAAATAAAATAAAATAATGAAAAACACATATAAGATATTTCGATTTGAGAACACTTTTATCTATGATAAATAATGATGGTTATTAAGCAAGGATGTAAGCAAAATAATTATATGAATGAGATTATGGGTAACAATTTAACATGAAGAATCTTTTAAGCTCCTTAATTATCTTCTCTCTTAATTATAAAATTTTAGTTTATTTATTATTTTCTTGTGTGTATTAACATGTAGGCGAATGGAATATAAGAGTTTTTTACTTCTCTTTCTCAATTGTAAAATTTCAATATTTACTTTCTTTAAATTAATGAAAATGGATTAATTAATATGAATGATATTAATAAATACAAAAGAGTATCATTGACTTCAAAGAGAGAAATATAAGGAAAAAATAGGTAATTAAAAGTTTTTCCCATATCCATACTTTTTAGAGATTGTAGATATGGATAGATTGTAGATGTAGATGTAGATAGATAGATAGATATATGTAGATGTATGTTATTATTAATTCTATGTGATAAATGTATTTGCTGTGTATCATTTGAGAGTAGTTATGTTTTGTTTCGTTGATACTATACAATTGTTATTATTATTATTACTAGTATTTCACACGTGTAATGCACGGATTTGACCATTTTATATGTAATTACTTGAATCAAAAAATAATATTTATTACTTTTGTATATATAGTCTAATTCCAAAAATGAAATTGTATATTGTGTATCATTTGAGAGTAGTTATGTTTTGTTTCGTTGATACTATACAATTGTTATTATTATTATTACTAGTATTTCATACGTGCAATGCACGGATTTGACCATTTTATATGTAATTACTTGAATCGGAAAATAATATTTATTACTTTTGTATATATAGTCTAATTCCAAAAATGAAATTGTATATATAACTAATTCAAATTATAAGAGCTTCTTTGAATAATAAAATATTTCGGATCAATGAATTGTTTTACCATTTTTATGAGGAAACGGGTCACGAATTAAGTGTTTTAGAGTATGTACCACAAACATATCAACTCGATTTTTGGATTTAACGTTCAATAAATAAAATTTTATTTTTAAAAAGTTTTTGAACTACAAAATTATGTTCATTCAATACATGTGTAAGACTCAACTTGCATATTCTCTTTAGGACCTACAATTTTCTTTTTTATATATTATTCTTCATCATATTCTTCCCAAAAAAAGATATAAAATAGATTTTTTTAACTTATTTTGATTTCTGAGAATTAATTATTAATTTCAAGTGTTTTCCAAAAAAAAATTAATCATTAATTTTAATAAATATTGTTACGTGAATTTATTTTTATTTCTTCATGTTGACAATTTCTTTATTCATATTATTACATTATTATTTTAATATTTTAATAAAAATTGATTATCGATCAATTATTTAATAAAAATTATATGAACTATTTGTTAAAATATGTAATACACATTCTGCATATTGCAGTTATTTATGTTTATAATAAAAAATAGACAATGAACATAATTAGTAAATAAATAAAAATAATGTCAAAATGATGAATAAATTGATGAAAAATTTAAGTTGCTAAAATTAAAACAACTTAATTGAATTTACTTCTTGCATATTTATTACTCTCTCCGTCTCATTTATATAGGCTTCCTTCCATTTTTCTCTCGTCCCACTTATATATGCTTATTTCTTTAATGAGAAGTATTTATTTTGTTTGTTTACTAATGTACCCATATTTATTACTTTCAATAATAAAATAAAGGTAAGTTGTAAATTTTCTTTACAAAAATTACATTTTTAATAACATTAAATATATTTTCTTAATTTGCGTGAAAAGTCAAATAAGCCTATATAAATGGGACGGATGGAGTATTTGTTTTAATTTTATAAGAAAAAGAACTCAAACTAAAATTAATCATCTATGACTAAATTGAATTTAGTTAACAATTTATTGATAGTATTATAGAATTTAAACGATATAATTTATAATGATGTTATATTGAAGAAAAGTAAAAAAAATATAAAAAAAAACTTTTACCTTTGATCTTAGAGAGAATTTTAAATTTTTACAGACAATATATTTAATGTTTGTTCTCACTTGTTAGCTTAAATTAGAGTTATCATTGAGATTTTTTTATTTGACATTCATATTACATATTTTTTTATTTCAAAATAATACGATAATTATAAAAAAATATTTTATAAATTAAAAAAATAAAATATTGATGTCATTAATGGTATAGCGTGGATGCCAATGCTAATGTCATTAATGACACGTGTATCATAATATTTGCTAAAATATTTATTATTAAGATTAAGATGGATGGGCGAATGACAATCATTTTGTTGTACTAATTTTGCAATTATGGGCAATGTTAATGTGGTTGCCACTTGGTGGAACTTTGGGCCCCCTTCTACCTGTTGGATGTATATTTATTACGTTTGTGGACAAAATATATAGAGCTAAGATAGATTGAATGGAGAAAACTCTTTCTACACACCTATGTTCTTTAACAGAATCATTATATTTTATAAACCAATTATAAATAACACAATTTCTCAAACTAATTTTTAGTCATACACATTTTCTATCTCAATTTTTTAACCACAAATTTGACCTTAAAAATATAAATAAACTAATTTATAATTGTAACATACAGACAAACTAAGATTACAAAAATAGTTGTATAATATTCAATATGACACTTGAAGAAAAGATGACACACTTGCATCTTAATCTCTTCATGGAGATGTTACACTATTATCAACACAATTTGGGTTGGTTGATCCAAATGACTAACGACATGTTGAACGTACTTATGTCACACGTGAAAGTTGAGCGATATGTTAAATTTCAGTGAAGAATGTGTATTATCTACTAGAATTGAGGGTTTTGCATCTTCATTGAGCAACATCATATTGGATGTATCTGATGTAATAGTTGATGGCATCCGAAGCTTTTGTTGAGTGTATTGCAATAAATGAGATTTTTATAAAAGAATGGCTACATATAATTATGTTATAATCTATGAAGCTTATACTAAGTGTAATGCAATAAGTGCATGTATGGCTCTCCACCATTTTCTCAACATTTCCTGAAATTCATTTTCAATTACACAATTCTATACGGCTTAGCACTTTTCACACTTTTTTATCGACATAATTTTCCCAAAACCCAAAATTCTCCAAATTTTTCAATAAAAAAAAAAAAAAAAAAAACTACTTACCAAACATACTCTAAAATGAGTGCTGCTGTCGCGCTCTTTTCGATGGCAATAGTTGCCGCCACCTTCGCCGGAGGTTGCGCCACCTTCGCCGGAGGTTGCCGCCACGTCGCCATCCGCCCTTCCGAATCCAATTTTTTGACCAAAAATTAATTTCTTTTCAAAATCAGATTTAGAACAAGAAAATTAATTTTATCAAAAGCTAGAAATAAGAAACAACTTCAATCATATTGAATTCATCAAAACATTAACAACTCTAACAAGTAACAACCTGGCTCTGATACCACTGTAAGGTTTCGGGTCACACATGCACAACGAAAATTAAATATTCGAAACTATAAGCCCTAATCAACCTTGAACTTAGATAGAATTTGTGTTAAGAATTACACCTTTGAACCTCGTGGATTTGATCTCTGATGTAGGATGTAGAAATCTTGTCACTATGGTCGTTCAATCATCCACCCTCTAATAGTAATCCATACATCAAGTTAGGATCTGGAAGAGGTTGTGCTAGCAACGAAAGAACAACTCTCCTAGTTTCTTGCAACTAAACCTAGTTCTTGTAGGTTCAATAGAAAAAGGACATTATTTAAAGTTTCTAATACGTTAATCACAGGTAAAAAATGGCACTTCCCGAAGTACATGTCTAGAAACCAAACATTATCATCAAACTTCAAAAAGAATGATGAAGGTCATGTTACTTTTGGAGATATCCCAAAATTACTATTATTGTCATTGGAAATATTGGTAACCATTCATCTCCCTCAATTGAAAATGTGCTATTAGTAGATAATAACCTCAAACACAACTTGCTAAGCATTAGTCATTTATGTGATAAAGTTTATCATGTTAAATCCGATTCTTCCAAATGACTTATTAAGGATGCTACATCTAAATATTTAATGTTTATAGGAAGCGGAAATAAATATGTTTATATCATTAACATTGAATTTGAAGGTGAAATAATTTTTTTATCATTTTTAAAGATGATACTTGATTGTAGCATAGAAGATTATGTCATTTTAGTATGGATCTACTCTAAAAAATCTCAAAAAAATTGTTTTGTTAATGGTTTACTAAATTTGTAATGAAAATGATAAAATTTGCGATACTTGTCAATCTGGAAAACAAGTAAAGAGTTCCTTTAAGCCTAAGCAATATTATTCAACTACAAAACTTTTACAATTTCTACACAAGGATATTTTTGGACCATCTAGAACCGCTGGTAAGCACTTTGATTTTGTCATTGTTGACGACTTCTCTAGATTTACTTGGGTCTTATTTTTGGACTTAAAAGATGAAGTTTTAAATGTATTCAAATATTTTTATGAAAAGGTTCAAAATGAACAAGGGTACACCATTATCACTATTAGAAGTGATTATGTTGGAGAATTTGATAACATTGCTTTTGATGAACTTTGTAAAATTAATAGATATGAGCATAACTTTTCGGCTCCTAGAAATCCTCAACAAAATGGTGTAGCCGAAAGGAAGAATTGTACAGTACAATAAATGACTCGACTGTGTTAAGTGAAAATAATTTACCTAAGTATTTTTTGCAAAAGTCGTTAACACCGCTTGCTATATTATGAATAGAGTTTTGCTTAGTCAAAAGAAAACTAAACCTCCATATGAACTTTGGAAAAATAAGTTCCCAATATCAATTATTCCGAAGTATTTGATTTCAAATGTTTTATTCTAAATGCAAAAGAAAATTTAGAAAAAATTGATTCAAATTCTGATATTGGAATTTTTATTAGATATTCACATACTAGTAAAGTTTGTAGAGTTTTTCACAAACGAACTCTAGTAGTGGAAGAGTCCATACATGCTATATTTGATGAAGCTAATCTAATTGATCAAGAGAAAGCTATAAGTAAAGATGTAGGTTTCGAAACTCCTTTTCTAATATGCAGAATCAAAGCAAGGAACATCCTAAAAGTTGTTGATGGACATGCGAAAAAAATCTAACGTACAATAAGAAGAAAAAGAATCTCCCGAAATTAAAAATTATTCATCACTCCCTATTGAGTGGAGGTTCATCACTTATCATCCGAAAGAGCTCATAATTAGTGATCCATCCAAATGGCTAATTACTAGAACTTCTAATAGAAATTTTATAAATAATTGTGCTTTTATTCACAAATTGAACCATAGAATTTCAAAGAAGTCAAGTTTGATGAATTTTGGATTCTAGCTATGCAAGAAGAACTAAATCAATTCAAAGAAACTAGGGATGCAAAATGGGTTTCTCGAAATAAACGAGATAAAAATTGTATAATTATGTGTAACAAGGCTAGATTAGTGGTCCAGGTTACAATCAAGAAGAAGATATAGATTTTGAAGAAACATTTGCACCTATGTTAGATTAGAATCTATTTGCACGCTTCTTGCTTTTGCTTGTCATAAATGATTCACTCTTTATCAAATGGATGCCAAAATTGCCTTTTTAAATGGTTTTATTCATGAAGAAGTGTACATTGAGCAACTTCCATATTTTAAGAATCACAAATTTCCAAAAATGTGTTTAAATTTAGAAAACCTCTCTATGGTTTGAAATAAGCTCCTAGAGCTTGGTATAAAAGATTGAACAAATTTCTCATTTCAAACAACTTTTTAATGTGAAAAGCGGATACTATACTTTTCATTAAAATCAAAAAGATTGATTTGATTGATGTGCAAATTTATGTTGATGATATTGTGCCCCTATTTGATGTTTTGTTTAAAAAGAGTGTATTTGAAATGAATAGTGATTTTTAGGAGAATGTGTGGTTAAAAAATAGGAATTTTTTTTGCATTTATGTGTAATATTATTTTATTAATTAAGGTGTGGTTGAAAATGGAGGGAGAAAAATGTGTTAAAATTTTAAAGGAGCCAATAGGGGCTATATTTGGCACTTCTAATATCTCCCTATGTGAAGAATTCTCAAAATGTATGAGCATGAATTTTGAAATGAGTGCGATGGGGGAAGTCAAGTTCTTTTTTTAACTTCAAATCAAATAAACTAATGAATGAATCTTCAGTAGTCAAATGTTCATCATGGATATGCTTAGGAAGTTCGAAATGAAGGAGTCGAAGCCAATGAACACATAAAAAGTTCATCAATCAAATTGGATAAAGAAGAACAAGAAACTTTTTTATACATAACAAATATCGAGGTATGATCGGATCTCTTCTATATTTAACTGCTAGTAGACACAATATTATGTTAAGTGTATATATATGTGCTAGATTTCAATTTAACCCTAAAGACTCACACCATATTGCTGTTAAACGAATTTCTAAATATCTTAGTGGCACTAGAACATTAGATCTTTGGTATCCAAAGAGAACTCTCGTTGACTTACTTAGCTATTTGGAAGCCGATCGAGTTGGTTGCAAAATTGATCGTAAAAACACTAGCGGAACTTATCACTTTCTAGAATTTGCACTTGTTTCATGGTTTAGTAAGAAACAAAATTTCTTTATATTATCTACCTCCGAATCCAAATATATCTCGGTCGCTAGTTGTTGTGCTCAAAGTTCTTAACTATTTTCATTTAACTTTCAAAATGTTCCTATTATGTGTGAAAACACTAGTTCCATGAATTTGTTAAAGAATCCAATTTTACATTTCCATACCAAACACGTTGAAATGAGACATCACTTTTTTAGAGATCATGTTCAAAAAGGGGATATCAATTTAGAATTTGTTAATAGGAAAAATTAGTTAGCCAACATCCTAACAAAATCTCTTGCTCTCGATAGAATTTTTTTTTATATTAAAGGAGTTTAGGAATCATTGATGAATGTGAAATACATAGCTAAATGTGATGATGTGTGTTTTATGCAATTATGTGTGATTATATTGCATCATCCATATATAAAACATGTCGGGAAATTGTTTAAAAACTGAATACGTACGAGTTTGACATGTAGTTGGTCATGAGTAGAGGTGTCAAGCCGAATGGAGTCGTGAAAATTGGGTTGCACGAAATGAAATTGCGGGCCGACCCATGAACCGAGTGGGAGGTTCATGAATCAAGAACAAATTGCAAATTTTACCGATCCCATGTTCATGGGCCAATAGTGTTGACCTATGGTCAATTTGACCTTATTGTTTTGATCATAACAAACAAGAATTTATTGTGTTACTAACAAGTGTGCTTCAAGTGTTTCATGTAATGATAAATATTCAAAGCACTCTATGTTCAAATCGTCTCTCAAAGATATAAATCAAAATTATGTGATCGAGCACATGAGACGCAAAGAAGATCATGAAAGAATTGAAGATATTCAAAGATCAAAATTGAGGTTGAAAAGCATGACATGAAGATCAAGAATTCAAGCATACAAGATTAGAGTTGATTTAACATATGTAAAGGTATAACACTCTCAATCTTTAGCGATGAAATTCAAAGAGCTCGAAAATGATTTTTATGCATCAAGAAACTTACTTGAAAATTCATCACTTGCATAAAATATTTTCATCTTAGTCAAGATTGTCTTTCAAAGGTTATTTGATCTTAAATCATGATTATACTATGTTAAACCACTTTGAAAAATAAGTTAGAAACCTAAAAATCGAAAATTTTCATATTTTTCAAAAGTCAACAGAAAGTCAACGGTCAACAGTTGACTTTCGGTCAACCGAACTATTTCGGTCGACCGAACTTTTGGTCAACCGAAATTTTTCGGTCAACCGAAAGTTCAACGGTAAAATTGTAACGGCTATATGGAAGATTCGGTCGACCGAAACTCCAAATTTGGTCGACCGAAACTGGCTGAACTTGAATTTTTTCATCTATAAATAGCCATCACATTTGCATTCAATAACAACAACTTAGATAAGATTTTATACAAACTTTCTTGTGAAAATTCAGTGTTCTTACTTAGTTTTTATTCATCTTTTATTTTCATAAAACTTTGATTGATCTAAACTTTGTTTTATCAAATTCATCAAAGTTTTTGGAAGAAAGTTTTGTGAAGATTTTTAGTTTTACATTGTTTAAACTTCTTCAACATCTTCACACTATATTGGAATTGAAGTGTAAGTCTCTCTTTGTTCTAAACTTGTTTTAATCTTTTAAAAGAGAGAAATTCCAATTGAGGAACTTTGATTATTTGTGCTACATTTTTCATTATCATTTGATACATCAAAGTTCCATTGCCTAAACACTTTGAGCTTAACTTATTGTTAATTATTCAAGTGTGGCATCTCTTGGTACGTAATTTGATTCAATATTTTTAACAAGAGATTATTTGAAAAACTTTGTTTGATTGCATCAAACTTTTCATTATCATTTGCATCAAAGTTTTTCTCTAACACTCGAGCTTAATTCATTGCTATCTATTGAAGTGTTAGCCTAGCTCTCTCGGTACTTAATTTGAGTATATCATTTGTCAAGAGAGTTATTTCAATTGTACATTCAATTCATTATATCTTGTGGTTTCGAGAGCCTTGTGAAAACTCGATTGTTGGTTTTCGAGAGCCTTATCAAAACTCGATTGTTGGTTTTCGAGAGCCTTATCAAAACTCGATTGTTGGTTTCGAGAACCGTGTGAAAACTCGATTGTAAAAGGATAGGCGCTCCTTGTTGTAAGTTGCCTAAGGATTTGGTACTCCTTGTTGTAAGTTACCAAAATAGTGGATTTGGCCTTGCTCGTGACGGAGAGCTCGGTAACGGGGGACGTAGATCACGTTGGTTGATTGAACCTCCATAAATCGTGTTTGCACTCTCTTATCCCTTTTACTTACGTACATTGCACTTACTCTATTCTATAAATTTATATTGTGCAACATTATATCTAAGTGCTATACTTGCCTTATCAATTAAGTTTACACACATATAGCACACTACATTAATAGATTAGTTACTTGTAACACTAAGTGCACATATTTGTACCCATTGGTTTTTAAGTTTGAGATTATTATCGAAAAAGTTTTATAAACCAATTCACCCCCCCTCTTGGTTAGTTTACTCTTGGGCTAACAATTGGTATCAGAGCTTAGGTGCTCATTTTTAAAGATTTTACAATCTTGAGTAAATGTCTAACCATAATCTTGAGGGGCATTCTACAAATCGTCCTCCTTTCTTTGATGGTACAAATTATAATTATTGGAAAACTAGAATGATGATTTTTATTCAATCCATTGATTATAATATTTGGGATGTCATTGAATCCGGTCCTCATGAGCTTACTATGGTCATTAAGGTTGATGGAAAACTGGATCAAACTATTTTAAAATCTAGAGAGGAATATGATGAAAATGATAGGAGGAAATTGACTTTAAATGCTAGGGCCAAAAATATAATTTATTGTGCTTTGGATATTAATGAATTTAATCGTATTAGCACATGTGATTCCGCACACGATATTTGGCATGCTTTAGAAGTCACACACATGGGCACAAATAAGGTTAAAGAAACAAAAATAAATCTTTTGTATAAAAATTTTGAAAATTTCTTTATGAAGCAAGATGAGCCCATTACTTGCATAATTACTCGTTTTACCGATATTGTAAATGGTCTTAAAGGCTTTGATCATAAATTTACTAACGGTGAACTTGTGAGTAAAATTCTTAGGTCTCTCTCCCAAGATTGGAATCCTTTGAGGATGTTAATCGAAAACACGATAGACGTCAACACACATCCATTGGAGGAACTTTATGGAACATTGATGACTTATGAGCTCAACAATGCCGAAACAAAGGAGAGGACAAGAAAAGGAAAAGAAGAGGCCAAGCGCGAAATTGTTCTTAAATCATCACATGGTAAATGCGCATCAAACTCAAACATAAGTGATGAGGAACTTGATGATCTTGCCATCCTTATCAAGAAGTGGAGAGGCGTTCGCAAAAATCATCGAATCCAAAAGAGAGAAGAAAATGTTAAAAATGATGATGAGCAAGATGAAATAGCCAACATGTGCTTCATGGCCATTGACGATGAGGTAAATTTCTTTGATACATCTTGGACTTTAAATTATCAATGATTTAAATTTCTATGAATCAACATTTTTGATTAAAGCATCTTGCTCTTCATAAAAATTTCTTACATATGTTGAGTATGAATATGAAACATGGTGCTAATATGTGGTTTATGCATAATTGTATGTTACATACATGTTTTAACCGAAATCAAATGAAAAATTTAAATTTTTGTAGATTTCGGTCGACCGAACCTTTGTCGGACGACCGAAACTGTCTTTTCGGTCGAACAAATGCTCAACCGAAAGATGTTTCGGTCGACCAACTGTACGACCGAAACCAGACTTTCGGTCGACCATTAGTCAGCCGAAAGTGTCTGCAGCTTCCTGATTTTTACTCTGCAGAGTTTCGGTCGACCGGTTCATACTTTCGGTCGACCGAAAGTGGCTGAAATAAGGGATTTTCTTTTATTTTCAAATTCTTCATACACAATCCCTAAATGACTTGAAATCATCTTCTTCTCTTCATAAAACTCTTGTAATACATTTCTTTGATCACTTATTTTTTGGCTTTGAGAGTGATATTATTGTTGACCAAAATTGTTTTGATATGTCGACATAATGCATTATCCTTTAACTCATTTCATGATAACAATTACTTCATAGTCAAACATAGATATTATTATTTCTCATTAAAGAGTACACACTAGAGTCACACTTGAAAGGAAATACATGGTACACACAAATGCTAAAGAGAGAAACATGAAAAGTCCTCAAAATGAGAGATGTGTTTCCGGAGTAGCCGTATCCTACCACCTCTGATCTTTTGAGGAAACAAAGACAAACCTTCAAAGAGGTGTGTTTCGAGAGTAAAAATACTCCGTAATCTACCACATTTGAAGTACACACACAAGATTTAAACATTAAGGTAATCCTAGGAAATTAGAGGGGTGTCTCAAGAGTGAGTATACTCCGTACTCTACCCCCACCTATTTTAGGATTCACAAAGTCAAATTTACATTAACCGGACTCCACTTTCGCTTGACTCCCCTTCCTTGCGACCAATCTACCTTTAAACCTGCTGGATCTTGTATTGGGATATATGACTGCAGCTTATCCAGTAGTTCATCAATAGTAGGAGCAGAAATAAGGATCCTTCGGGAAAATGGAGAGATGAATCCCTGTTCCACTGCATGATCAAGAAAGGTTAACAAACCATCAAAGAAATGGTTAACATTTAATAGCCCAATAGGCTTAGTATGGAGATCTAGTTGAGCCCAGGAGGTAATATTAAAGATTTCTTCTAAGGTGCCAAAACCTCCGGGCAGGGCTATAAATGCATCAGATCCATATAGCATACAAGTTATGCGTTCATGGATAGATAAGGTTTGTACTTCATGACCTCGTGTTTTGCCTGCTATATCTGCTAAAGGGACAGGAATAACTCCAATCACCCTTACTTTCTCTGTAAGAGCAGATTGGGAAACACAGTCCATCAGACCACTGCTACCTCCTCCATACACAAGATTGATACCTTTCTCCCCCAGTTTCTTTCCAAGGTCTACTGCTGTCTCAAGATACCCAAAACCTTTCCCCACATGTGATCCACAAAATACACATATTGTTTTGATCTGTCTAAGTTTTGATCCCTCCATTTTTGAAAGAAAAGAAAGGAAAACTTACGAGAAGTTGTGATTTTGGGATGCATGAACTATGAAAACCTCTGGCTATTTAAAAACCGAAAAACCACACTATTTACGATCATCTTTGAAAAAGGAAAGATTTACTTTTGTCAAAATCAACCTACTTTTGAATATTTTTATCGTATCGAGGTGTCACCTTTCGGCGATTTTTTTAAAACCGTTCTCAAAACTCGTGAAAGGAAAAAGTATCAAAAGATTTACCTTATATCAAATGCTGAGTTGCCAAAACAGACTGGCAAACCGGATCTTTTGCGATTGTATTCTTGAGACTATATCGTTTTTTATCCTCGTTAAATTGAGCATATAAGGAAAGAAGTTCCCGTTGCACATATCCACTTGGGTGCGTCTCAAGAGTCAATCTAATATCATCCAAACACTCCCTACTCAGTCCACCCTTTATGAAATCAATTTTATCATCTCGATTGTTAGATGAATATCCGACTGTTTTGCAACGAGTATCACAATTCCAACGAGCACATTTGTAGCAACCATTCAGCCTTTTTGCTCTTCGCTTCTTTGCAAAAGTGCTTTTACCCAAACCAGGCAGATGTTTAGGAAATGACAATGGTAATTCACCAGTTAATCGGACTTTTGCTTCTATTAACCAGCGCACGTCTTCTGGAAAGCCTTGAGCCATTAGCAACCTCAATCTTTCGAGCCTCATTCGATAAATTTTTCTCAGATCATTCATTGGAAGATTGGAATAATACTTGCGAATGCTTAAAAGGATGTTATCCATTTTTTGATGGATTTAACCTCTTCCCAACCGATCTATTTAAAGATGTAAAAGATCTGAGTAGTTCTTCATGATATTGATTCCTGCAAGATAATATGAAATAGAATAATGAAAAGAGGGAACAAGATTTCATGCGCTGTAACTTTACTGTTAAAGGAAGATTTGATTTGCGATATCGAATAATTTTCTTGGATTTTGTACTGATATTTTTCAGTATAATAATATTCAAGGTATAAAGAAACCGGGTAGATCCACATGCTGTTGAGTCCATCGAGAAAGCAAGGGATAGAAAAATTGAAAAGAGGGAACCGGATTTAAATGCGCTGTAACTTTCACTATTAAAGAAAGATTTGATTTGAGATATGAGATTATACTGGAATACGTGAAACTGAATTTTGTGATATTTGGTAATTTTTCATGCTACGAATGCTTTACTAAGGGGGAATATGATTACACTCAAGATATTATACTTATGCCCCATTATTATGCTTATCACACCTATGCTCATGTATAAGGGATAGATGCCACCTTTTTGCTTATGCCAAAAGGGGGAAAATATGGTGATGATTTGATTTAGCTTGAATTTAGATAATCTATATGCATGAAAATGATTAAATTATATGCTAGATTATGCATCATTGGTTTGTATAAGATAGGGGGAATATATGCTAAAATTGAACTTATCAATTATTCTTATTTCCCTATGCTCTTCAATTGCTTATATTATCATTACAAATCATCTTGTTTGTCATAATCAAAAAGGGGGAATAGTGTTGACCTATGGTCAATTTGACCTTATTGTTTTGATCATAACAAACAAGAATTTATTGTGTTACTAACAAGTGTGCTTCAAGTGTTTCATGTAATGATAAATATTCAAAGCACTCTATGTTTAAATCGTCTCTCAAAGATATAAATCAAAATTATGTGATCGAGCACATGAGACGCAAAGAAGATCATGAAAGAATTGAAGATATTCAAAGATCAAAATTGAGGTTGAAAAGCATGACATGAAGATCAAGAATTCAAGCATACAAGATTAGAGTTGATTTAACATATGTAAAGGTATAACACTCTCAATCTTTAGCGATGAAATTCAAAGAGCTCGAAAATGATTTTTATGCATCAAGAAACTTACTTGAAAATTCATCACTTGCATAAAATATTTTCATCTTAGTCAAGATTGTCTTTCAAAGGTTATTTGATCTTAAATCATGATTATACTATGTTAAACCACTTTGAAAAATAAGTTAGAAACCTAAAAATCGAAAATTTTCATATTTTTCAAAAGTCAACAGAAAGTCAACGGTCAACAGTTGACTTTCGGTCAACCGAACTATTTCGGTCGACCGAACTTTTGGTCAACCGAAATTTTTCGGTCAACCGAAAGTTCAACGGTAAAATTGTAACGGCTATATGGAAGATTCGGTCGACCGAAACTCCAAATTTGGTCGACCGAAACTGGCTGAACTTGAATTTTTTCATCTATAAATAGCCATCACATTTGCATTCAATAACAACAACTTAGATAAGATTTTATACAAACTTTCTTGTGAAAATTCAGTGTTCTTACTTAGTTTTTATTCATCTTTTATTTTCATAAAACTTTGATTGATCTAAACTTTGTTTTATCAAATTCATCAAAGTTTTTGGAAGAAAGTTTTGTGAAGATTTTTAGTTTTACATTGTTTAAACTTCTTCAACATCTTCACACTATATTGGAATTGAAGTGTAAGTCTCTCTTTGTTCTAAACTTGTTTTAATCTTTTAAAAGAGAGAAATTCCAATTGAGGAACTTTGATTATTTGTGCTACATTTTTCATTATCATTTGATACATCAAAGTTCCATTGCCTAAACACTTTGAGCTTAACTTATTGTTAATTATTCAAGTGTGGCATCTCTTGGTACGTAATTTGATTCAATATTTTTAACAAGAGATTATTTGAAAAACTTTGTTTGATTGCATCAAACTTTTCATTATCATTTGCATCAAAGTTTTTCTCTAACACTCGAGCTTAATTCATTGCTATCTATTGAAGTGTTAGCCTAACTCTCTCGGTACTTAATTTGAGTATATCATTTGTCAAGAGAGTTATTTCAATTGTACATTCAATTCATTATATCTTGTGGTTTCGAGAGCCTTGTGAAAACTCGATTGTTGGTTTTCGAGAGCCTTATCAAAACTCGATTGTTGGTTTTCGAGAGCCTTATCAAAACTCGATTGTTGGTTTCGAGAACCGTGTGAAAACTCGATTGTAAAAGGATAGGCGCTCCTTGTTGTAAGTTGCCTAAGGATTTGGTACTCCTTGTTGTAAGTTACCAAAATAGTGGATTTGGCCTTGCTCGTGACGGAGAGCTCGGTAACGGGGGACGTAGATCACGTTGGTTGATTGAACCTCCATAAATCGTGTTTGCACTCTCTTATCCCTTTTACTTACGTACATTGCACTTACTCTATTCTATAAATTTATATTGTGCAACATTATATCTAAGTGCTATACTTGCCTTATCAATTAAGTTTACACACATATAGCACACTACATTAATAGATTAGTTACTTGTAACACTAAGTGCACATATTTGTACCCATTGGTTTTTAAGTTTGAGATTATTATCGAAAAAGTTTTATAAACCAATTCACCCCCCCTCTTGGTTAGTTTACTCTTGGGCTAACAATTGGTATCAGAGCTTAGGTGCTCATTTTTAAAGATTTTACAATCTTGAGTAAATGTCTAACCATAATCTTGAGGGGCATTCTACAAATCGTCCTCCTTTCTTTGATGGTACAAATTATAATTATTGGAAAACTAGAATGATGATTTTTATTCAATCCATTGATTATAATATTTGGGATGTCATTGAATCCGGTCCTCATGAGCTTACTATGGTCATTAAGGTTGATGGAAAACCGGATCAAACTATTTTAAAATCTAGAGAGGAATATGATGAAAATGATAGGAGGAAATTGACTTTAAATGCTAGGGCCAAAAATATAATTTATTGTGCTTTGGATATTAATGAATTTAATCGTATTAGCACATGTGATTCCGCACACGATATTTGGCATGCTTTAGAAGTCACACACATGGGCACAAATAAGGTTAAAGAAACAAAAATAAATCTTTTGTATAAAAATTTTGAAAATTTCTTTATGAAGCAAGATGAGCCCATTACTTGCATAATTACTCGTTTTACCGATATTGTAAATGGTCTTAAAGGCTTTGATCATAAATTTACTAACGGTGAACTTGTGAGTAAAATTCTTAGGTCTCTCTCCCAAGATTGGAATCCTTTGAGGATGTTAATCGAAAACACGATAGACGTCAACACACATCCATTGGAGGAACTTTATGGAACATTGATGACTTATGAGCTCAACAATGCCGAAACAAAGGAGAGGACAAGAAAAGGAAAAGAAGAGGCCAAGCGCGAAATTGTTCTTAAATCATCACATGGTAAATGCGCATCAAACTCAAACATAAGTGATGAGGAACTTGATGATCTTGCCATCCTTATCAAGAAGTGGAGAGGCGTTCGCAAAAATCATCGAATCCAAAAGAGAGAAGAAAATGTTAAAAATGGTGATGAGCAAGATGAAATAGCCAACATGTGCTTCATGGCCATTGACGATGAGGTAAATTTCTTTGATACATCTTGGACTTTAAATTATCAATGATTTAAATTTCTATGAATCAACATTTTTGATTAAAGCATCTTGCTCTTCATAAAAATTTCTTACATATGTTGAGTATGAATATGAAACATGGTGCTAATATGTGGTTTATGCATAATTGTATGTTACATACATGTTTTAACCGAAATCAAATGAAAAATTTAAATTTTTGTAGATTTCGGTCGACCGAACCTTTGTCGGACGACCGAAACTGTCTTTTCGGTCGAACAAATGCTCAACCGAAAGATGTTTCGGTCGACCAACTGTACGACCGAAACCAGACTTTCGGTCGACCATTAGTCAGCCGAAAGTGTCTGCAGCTTCCTGATTTTTACTCTGCAGAGTTTCGGTCGACCGGTTCATACTTTCGGTCGACCGAAAGTGGCTGAAATAAGGGATTTTCTTTTATTTTCAAATTCTTCATACACAATCCTTAAATGACTTGAAATCATCTTCTTCTCTTCATAAAACTCTTGTAATACATTTCTTTGATCACTTATTTTTTGGCTTTGAGAGTGATATTATTGTTGACCAAAATTGTTTTGATATGTCGACATAATGCATTATCCTTTAACTCATTTCATGATAACAATTACTTCATAGTCAAACATAGATATTATTATTTCTCATTAAAGAGTACACACTAGAGTCACACTTGAAAGGAAATACATGGTACACACAAATGCTAAAGAGAGAAACATGAAAAGTCCTCAAAATGAGAGATGTGTTTCCGGAGTAGCCGTATCCTACCACCTCTGATCTTTTGAGGAAACAAAGACAAACCTTCAAAGAGGTGTGTTTCGAGAGTAAAAATACTCCGTAATCTACCACATTTGAAGTACACACACAAGATTTAAACATTAAGGTAATCCTAGGAAATTAGAGGGGTGTCTCAAGAGTGAGTATACTCCGTACTCTACCCCCACCTATTTTAGGATTCACAAAGTCAAATTTACATTAACCGGACTCCACTTTCGCTTGACTCCCCTTCCTTGCGACCAATCTACCTTTAAACCTGCTGGATCTTGTATTGGGATATATGACTGCAGCTTATCCAGTAGTTCATCAATAGTAGGAGCAGAAATAAGGATCCTTCGGGAAAATGGAGAGATGAATCCCTGTTCCACTGCATGATCAAGAAAGGTTAACAAACCATCAAAGAAATGGTTAACATTTAATAGCCCAATAGGCTTAGTATGGAGATCTAGTTGAGCCCAGGAGGTAATATTAAAGATTTCTTCTAAGGTGCCAAAACCTCCGGGCAGGGCTATAAATGCATCAGATCCATATAGCATACAAGTTATGCGTTCATGGATAGATAAGGTTTGTACTTCATGACCTCGTGTTTTGCCTGCTATATCTGCTAAAGGGACAGGAATAACTCCAATCACCCTTACTTTCTCTGTAAGAGCAGATTGGGAAACACAGCCCATCAGACCACTGCTACCTCCTCCATACACAAGATTGATACCTTTCTCCCCCAGTTTCTTTCCAAGGTCTACTGCTGTCTCAAGATACCCAAAACCTTTCCCCACATGTGATCCACAAAATACACATATTGTTTTGATCTGTCTAAGTTTTGATCCCTCCATTTTTGAAAGAAAAGAAAGGAAAACTTACGAGAAGTTGTGATTTTGGGATGCATGAACTATGAAAACCTCTGGCTATTTAAAAACCGAAAAACCACACTATTTACGATCATCTTTGAAAAAGGAAAGATTTACTTTTGTCAAAATCAACCTACTTTTGAATATTTTTATCGTATCGAGGTGTCACCTTTCGGCGATTTTTTTAAAACCGTTCTCAAAACTCGTGAAAGGAAAAAGTATCAAAAGATTTACCTTATATCAAATGCTGAGTTGCCAAAACAGACTGGCAAACCGGATCTTTTGCGATTGTATTCTTGAGACTATATCGTTTTTTATCCTCGTTAAATTGAGCATATAAGGAAAGAAGTTCCCGTTGCACATATCCACTTGGGTGCGTCTCAAGAGTCAATCTAATATCATCCAAACACTCCCTACTCAGTCCACCCTTTATGAAATCAATTTTATCATCTCGATTGTTAGATGAATATCCGACTGTTTTGCAACGAGTATCACAATTCCAACGAGCACATTTGTAGCAACCATTCAGCCTTTTTGCTCTTCGCTTCTTTGCAAAAGTGCTTTTACCCAAACCAGGCAGATGTTTAGGAAATGACAATGGTAATTCACCAGTTAATCGGACTTTTGCTTCTATTAACCAGCGCACGTCTTCTGGAAAGCCTTGAGCCATTAGCAACCTCAATCTTTCGAGCCTCATTCGATAAATTTTTCTCAGATCATTCATTGGAAGATTGGAATAATACTTGCGAATGCTTAAAAGGATGTTATCCATTTTTTGATGGATTTAACCTCTTCCCAACCGATCTATTTAAAGATGTAAAAGATCTGAGTAGTTCTTCATGATATTGATTCCTGCAAGATAATATGAAATAGAATAATGAAAAGAGGGAACAAGATTTCATGCGCTGTAACTTTACTGTTAAAGGAAGATTTGATTTGCGATATCGAATAATTTTCTTGGATTTTGTACTGATATTTTTCAGTATAATAATATTCAAGGTATAAAGGAAGATTTGATTTGCGATATCGAATAATTTTCTTGGATTTTGTACTGATATTTTTCAGTATAATAATATTCAAGGTATAAAGAAACCGGGTAGATCCACATGCTGTTGAGTCCATCGAGAAAGCAAGGGATAGAAAAATTGAAAAGAGGGAACCGGATTTAAATGCGCTGTAACTTTCACTATTAAAGAAAGATTTGATTTGAGATATGAGATTATACTGGAATACGTGAAACTGAATTTTGTGATATTTGGTAATTTTTCATGCTACGAATGCTTTACTAAGGGGGAATATGATTACACTCAAGATATTATACTTATGCCCCATTATTATGCTTATCACACCTATGCTCATGTATAAGGGATAGATGCCACCTTTTTGCTTATGCCAAAAGGGGGAAAATATGGTGATGATTTGATTTAGCTTGAATTTAGATAATCTATATGCATGAAAATGATTAAATTATATGCTAGATTATGCATCATTGGTTTGTATAAGATAGGGGGAATATATGCTAAAATTGAACTTATCAATTATTCTTATTTCCCTATGCTCTTCAATTGCTTATATTATCATTACAAATCATCTTGTTTGTCATAATCAAAAAGGGGGAATAGTGTTGACCTATGGTCAATTTGACCTTATTGTTTTGATCATAACAAACAAGAATTTATTGTGTTACTAACAAGTGTGCTTCAAGTGTTTCATGTAATGATAAATATTCAAAGCACTCTATGTTCAAATCGTCTCTCAAAGATATAAATCAAAATTATGTGATCGAGCACATGAGACGCAAAGAAGATCATGAAAGAATTGAAGATATTCAAAGATCAAAATTGAGGTTGAAAAGCATGACATGAAGATCAAGAATTCAAGCATACAAGATTAGAGTTGATTTAACATATGTAAAGGTATAACACTCTCAATCTTTAGCGATGAAATTCAAAGAGCTCGAAAATGATTTTTATGCATCAAGAAACTTACTTGAAAATTCATCACTTGCATAAAATATTTTCATCTTAGTCAAGATTGTCTTTCAAAGGTTATTTGATCTTAAATCATGATTATACTATGTTAAACCACTTTGAAAAATAAGTTAGAAACCTAAAAATCGAAAATTTTCATATTTTTCAAAAGTCAACAGAAAGTCAACGGTCAACAGTTGACTTTCGGTCAACCGAACTATTTCGGTCGACCGAACTTTTGGTCAACCGAAATTTTTCGGTCAACCGAAAGTTCAACGGTAAAATTGTAACGGCTATATGGAAGATTCGGTCGACCGAAACTCCAAATTTGGTCGACCGAAACTGGCTGAACTTGAATTTTTTCATCTATAAATAGCCATCACATTTGCATTCAATAACAACAACTTAGATAAGATTTTATACAAACTTTCTTGTGAAAATTCAGTGTTCTTACTTAGTTTTTATTCATCTTTTATTTTCATAAAACTTTGATTGATCTAAACTTTGTTTTATCAAATTCATCAAAGTTTTTGGAAGAAAGTTTTGTGAAGATTTTTAGTTTTACATTGTTTAAACTTCTTCAACATCTTCACACTATATTGGAATTGAAGTGTAAGTCTCTCTTTGTTCTAAACTTGTTTTAATCTTTTAAAAGAGAGAAATTCCAATTGAGGAACTTTGATTATTTGTGCTACATTTTTCATTATCATTTGATACATCAAAGTTCCATTGCCTAAACACTTTGAGCTTAACTTATTGTTAATTATTCAAGTGTGGCATCTCTTGGTACGTAATTTGATTCAATATTTTTAACAAGAGATTATTTGAAAAACTTTGTTTGATTGCATCAAACTTTTCATTATCATTTGCATCAAAGTTTTTCTCTAACACTCGAGCTTAATTCATTGCTATCTATTGAAGTGTTAGCCTAACTCTCTCGGTACTTAATTTGAGTATATCATTTGTCAAGAGAGTTATTTCAATTGTACATTCAATTCATTATATCTTGTGGTTTCGAGAGCCTTGTGAAAACTCGATTGTTGGTTTTCGAGAGCCTTATCAAAACTCGATTGTTGGTTTTCGAGAGCCTTATCAAAACTCGATTGTTGGTTTCGAGAACCGTGTGAAAACTCGATTGTAAAAGGATAGGCGCTCCTTGTTGTAAGTTGCCTAAGGATTTGGTACTCCTTGTTGTAAGTTACCAAAATAGTGGATTTGGCCTTGCTCGTGACGGAGAGCTCGGTAACGGGGGACGTAGATCACGTTGGTTGATTGAACCTCCATAAATCGTGTTTGCACTCTCTTATCCCTTTTACTTACGTACATTGCACTTACTCTATTCTATAAATTTATATTGTGCAACATTATATCTAAGTGCTATACTTGCCTTATCAATTAAGTTTACACACATATAGCACACTACATTAATAGATTAGTTACTTGTAACACTAAGTGCACATATTTGTACCCATTGGTTTTTAAGTTTGAGATTATTATCGAAAAAGTTTTATAAACCAATTCACCCCCCCTCTTGGTTAGTTTACTCTTGGGCTAACAATTGGTATCAGAGCTTAGGTGCTCATTTTTAAAGATTTTACAATCTTGAGTAAATGTCTAACCATAATCTTGAGGGGCATTCTACAAATCGTCCTCCTTTCTTTGATGGTACAAATTATAATTATTGGAAAACTAGAATGATGATTTTTATTCAATCCATTGATTATAATATTTGGGATGTCATTGAATCCGGTCCTCATGAGCTTACTATGGTCATTAAGGTTGATGGAAAACCGGATCAAACTATTTTAAAATCTAGAGAGGAATATGATGAAAATGATAGGAGGAAATTGACTTTAAATGCTAGGGCCAAAAATATAATTTATTGTGCTTTGGATATTAATGAATTTAATCGTATTAGCACATGTGATTCCGCACACGATATTTGGCATGCTTTAGAAGTCACACACATGGGCACAAATAAGGTTAAAGAAACAAAAATAAATCTTTTGTATAAAAATTTTGAAAATTTCTTTATGAAGCAAGATGAGCCCATTACTTGCATAATTACTCGTTTTACCGATATTGTAAATGGTCTTAAAGGCTTTGATCATAAATTTACTAACGGTGAACTTGTGAGTAAAATTCTTAGGTCTCTCTCCCAAGATTGGAATCCTTTGAGGATGTTAATCGAAAACACGATAGACGTCAACACACATCCATTGGAGGAACTTTATGGAACATTGATGACTTATGAGCTCAACAATGCCGAAACAAAGGAGAGGACAAGAAAAGGAAAAGAAGAGGCCAAGCGCGAAATTGTTCTTAAATCATCACATGGTAAATGCGCATCAAACTCAAACATAAGTGATGAGGAACTTGATGATCTTGCCATCCTTATCAAGAAGTGGAGAGGCGTTCGCAAAAATCATCGAATCCAAAAGAGAGAAGAAAATGTTAAAAATGGTGATGAGCAAGATGAAATAGCCAACATGTGCTTCATGGCCATTGACGATGAGGTAAATTTCTTTGATACATCTTGGACTTTAAATTATCAATGATTTAAATTTCTATGAATCAACATTTTTGATTAAAGCATCTTGCTCTTCATAAAAATTTCTTACATATGTTGAGTATGAATATGAAACATGGTGCTAATATGTGGTTTATGCATAATTGTATGTTACATACATGTTTTAACCGAAATCAAATGAAAAATTTAAATTTTTGTAGATTTCGGTCGACCGAACCTTTGTCGGACGACCGAAACTGTCTTTTCGGTCGAACAAATGCTCAACCGAAAGATGTTTCGGTCGACCAACTGTACGACCGAAACCAGACTTTCGGTCGACCATTAGTCAGCCGAAAGTGTCTGCAGCTTCCTGATTTTTACTCTGCAGAGTTTCGGTCGACCGGTTCATACTTTCGGTCGACCGAAAGTGGCTGAAATAAGGGATTTTCTTTTATTTTCAAATTCTTCATACACAATCCCTAAATGACTTGAAATCATCTTCTTCTCTTCATAAAACTCTTGTAATACATTTCTTTGATCACTTATTTTTTGGCTTTGAGAGTGATATTATTGTTGACCAAAATTGTTTTGATATGTCGACATAATGCATTATCCTTTAACTCATTTCATGATAACAATTACTTCATAGTCAAACATAGATATTATTATTTCTCATTAAAGAGTACACACTAGAGTCACACTTGAAAGGAAATACATGGTACACACAAATGCTAAAGAGAGAAACATGAAAAGTCCTCAAAATGAGAGATGTGTTTCCGGAGTAGCCGTATCCTACCACCTCTGATCTTTTGAGGAAACAAAGACAAACCTTCAAAGAGGTGTGTTTCGAGAGTAAAAATACTCCGTAATCTACCACATTTGAAGTACACACACAAGATTTAAACATTAAGGTAATCCTAGGAAATTAGAGGGGTGTCTCAAGAGTGAGTATACTCCGTACTCTACCCCCACCTATTTTAGGATTCACAAAGTCAAATTTACATTAACCGGACTCCACTTTCGCTTGACTCCCCTTCCTTGCGACCAATCTACCTTTAAACCTGCTGGATCTTGTATTGGGATATATGACTGCAGCTTATCCAGTAGTTCATCAATAGTAGGAGCAGAAATAAGGATCCTTCGGGAAAATGGAGAGATGAATCCCTGTTCCACTGCATGATCAAGAAAGGTTAACAAACCATCAAAGAAATGGTTAACATTTAATAGCCCAATAGGCTTAGTATGGAGATCTAGTTGAGCCCAGGAGGTAATATTAAAGATTTCTTCTAAGGTGCCAAAACCTCCGGGCAGGGCTATAAATGCATCAGATCCATATAGCATACAAGTTATGCGTTCATGGATAGATAAGGTTTGTACTTCATGACCTCGTGTTTTGCCTGCTATATCTGCTAAAGGGACAGGAATAACTCCAATCACCCTTACTTTCTCTGTAAGAGCAGATTGGGAAACACAGCCCATCAGACCACTGCTACCTCCTCCATACACAAGATTGATACCTTTCTCCCCCAGTTTCTTTCCAAGGTCTACTGCTGTCTCAAGATACCCAAAACCTTTCCCCACATGTGATCCACAAAATACACATATTGTTTTGATCTGTCTAAGTTTTGATCCCTCCATTTTTGAAAGAAAAGAAAGGAAAACTTACGAGAAGTTGTGATTTTGGGATGCATGAACTATGAAAACCTCTGGCTATTTAAAAACCGAAAAACCACACTATTTACGATCATCTTTGAAAAAGGAAAGATTTACTTTTGTCAAAATCAACCTACTTTTGAATATTTTTATCGTATCGAGGTGTCACCTTTCGGCGATTTTTTTAAAACCGTTCTCAAAACTCGTGAAAGGAAAAAGTATCAAAAGATTTACCTTATATCAAATGCTGAGTTGCCAAAACAGACTGGCAAACCGGATCTTTTGCGATTGTATTCTTGAGACTATATCGTTTTTTATCCTCGTTAAATTGAGCATATAAGGAAAGAAGTTCCCGTTGCACATATCCACTTGGGTGCGTCTCAAGAGTCAATCTAATATCATCCAAACACTCCCTACTCAGTCCACCCTTTATGAAATCAATTTTATCATCTCGATTGTTAGATGAATATCCGACTGTTTTGCAACGAGTATCACAATTCCAACGAGCACATTTGTAGCAACCATTCAGCCTTTTTGCTCTTCGCTTCTTTGCAAAAGTGCTTTTACCCAAACCAGGCAGATGTTTAGGAAATGACAATGGTAATTCACCAGTTAATCGGACTTTTGCTTCTATTAACCAGCGCACGTCTTCTGGAAAGCCTTGAGCCATTAGCAACCTCAATCTTTCGAGCCTCATTCGATAAATTTTTCTCAGATCATTCATTGGAAGATTGGAATAATACTTGCGAATGCTTAAAAGGATGTTATCCATTTTTTGATGGATTTAACCTCTTCCCAACCGATCTATTTAAAGATGTAAAAGATCTGAGTAGTTCTTCATGATATTGATTCCTGCAAGATAATATGAAATAGAATAATGAAAAGAGGGAACAAGATTTCATGCGCTGTAACTTTACTGTTAAAGGAAGATTTGATTTGCGATATCGAATAATTTTCTTGGATTTTGTACTGATATTTTTCAGTATAATAATATTCAAGGTATAAAGGAAGATTTGATTTGCGATATCGAATAATTTTCTTGGATTTTGTACTGATATTTTTCAGTATAATAATATTCAAGGTATAAAGAAACCGGGTAGATCCACATGCTGTTGAGTCCATCGAGAAAGCAAGGGATAGAAAAATTGAAAAGAGGGAACCGGATTTAAATGCGCTGTAACTTTCACTATTAAAGAAAGATTTGATTTGAGATATGAGATTATACTGGAATACGTGAAACTGAATTTTGTGATATTTGGTAATTTTTCATGCTACGAATGCTTTACTAAGGGGGAATATGATTACACTCAAGATATTATACTTATGCCCCATTATTATGCTTATCACACCTATGCTCATGTATAAGGGATAGATGCCACCTTTTTGCTTATGCCAAAAGGGGGAAAATATGGTGATGATTTGATTTAGCTTGAATTTAGATAATCTATATGCATGAAAATGATTAAATTATATGCTAGATTATGCATCATTGGTTTGTATAAGATAGGGGGAATATATGCTAAAATTGAACTTATCAATTATTCTTATTTCCCTATGCTCTTCAATTGCTTATATTATCATTACAAATCATCTTGTTTGTCATAATCAAAAAGGGGGAATAGTGTTGACCTATGGTCAATTTGACCTTATTGTTTTGATCATAACAAACAAGAATTTATTGTGTTACTAACAAGTGTGCTTCAAGTGTTTCATGTAATGATAAATATTCAAAGCACTCTATGTTCAAATCGTCTCTCAAAGATATAAATCAAAATTATGTGATCGAGCACATGAGACGCAAAGAAGATCATGAAAGAATTGAAGATATTCAAAGATCAAAATTGAGGTTGAAAAGCATGACATGAAGATCAAGAATTCAAGCATACAAGATTAGAGTTGATTTAACATATGTAAAGGTATAACACTCTCAATCTTTAGCGATGAAATTCAAAGAGCTCGAAAATGATTTTTATGCATCAAGAAACTTACTTGAAAATTCATCACTTGCATAAAATATTTTCATCTTAGTCAAGATTGTCTTTCAAAGGTTATTTGATCTTAAATCATGATTATACTATGTTAAACCACTTTGAAAAATAAGTTAGAAACCTAAAAATCGAAAATTTTCATATTTTTCAAAAGTCAACAGAAAGTCAACGGTCAACAGTTGACTTTCGGTCAACCGAACTATTTCGGTCGACCGAACTTTTGGTCAACCGAAATTTTTCGGTCAACCGAAAGTTCAACGGTAAAATTGTAACGGCTATATGGAAGATTCGGTCGACCGAAACTCCAAATTTGGTCGACCGAAACTGGCTGAACTTGAATTTTTTCATCTATAAATAGCCATCACATTTGCATTCAATAACAACAACTTAGATAAGATTTTATACAAACTTTCTTGTGAAAATTCAGTGTTCTTACTTAGTTTTTATTCATCTTTTATTTTCATAAAACTTTGATTGATCTAAACTTTGTTTTATCAAATTCATCAAAGTTTTTGGAAGAAAGTTTTGTGAAGATTTTTAGTTTTACATTGTTTAAACTTCTTCAACATCTTCACACTATATTGGAATTGAAGTGTAAGTCTCTCTTTGTTCTAAACTTGTTTTAATCTTTTAAAAGAGAGAAATTCCAATTGAGGAACTTTGATTATTTGTGCTACATTTTTCATTATCATTTGATACATCAAAGTTCCATTGCCTAAACACTTTGAGCTTAACTTATTGTTAATTATTCAAGTGTGGCATCTCTTGGTACGTAATTTGATTCAATATTTTTAACAAGAGATTATTTGAAAAACTTTGTTTGATTGCATCAAACTTTTCATTATCATTTGCATCAAAGTTTTTCTCTAACACTCGAGCTTAATTCATTGCTATCTATTGAAGTGTTAGCCTAACTCTCTCGGTACTTAATTTGAGTATATCATTTGTCAAGAGAGTTATTTCAATTGTACATTCAATTCATTATATCTTGTGGTTTCGAGAGCCTTGTGAAAACTCGATTGTTGGTTTTCGAGAGCCTTATCAAAACTCGATTGTTGGTTTTCGAGAGCCTTATCAAAACTCGATTGTTGGTTTCGAGAACCGTGTGAAAACTCGATTGTAAAAGGATAGGCGCTCCTTGTTGTAAGTTGCCTAAGGATTTGGTACTCCTTGTTGTAAGTTACCAAAATAGTGGATTTGGCCTTGCTCGTGACGGAGAGCTCGGTAACGGGGGACGTAGATCACGTTGGTTGATTGAACCTCCATAAATCGTGTTTGCACTCTCTTATCCCTTTTACTTACGTACATTGCACTTACTCTATTCTATAAATTTATATTGTGCAACATTATATCTAAGTGCTATACTTGCCTTATCAATTAAGTTTACACACATATAGCACACTACATTAATAGATTAGTTACTTGTAACACTAAGTGCACATATTTGTACCCATTGGTTTTTAAGTTTGAGATTATTATCGAAAAAGTTTTATAAACCAATTCACCCCCCCTCTTGGTTAGTTTACTCTTGGGCTAACAATTGGTATCAGAGCTTAGGTGCTCATTTTTAAAGATTTTACAATCTTGAGTAAATGTCTAACCATAATCTTGAGGGGCATTCTACAAATCGTCCTCCTTTCTTTGATGGTACAAATTATAATTATTGGAAAACTAGAATGATGATTTTTATTCAATCCATTGATTATAATATTTGGGATGTCATTGAATCCGGTCCTCATGAGCTTACTATGGTCATTAAGGTTGATGGAAAACCGGATCAAACTATTTTAAAATCTAGAGAGGAATATGATGAAAATGATAGGAGGAAATTGACTTTAAATGCTAGGGCCAAAAATATAATTTATTGTGCTTTGGATATTAATGAATTTAATCGTATTAGCACATGTGATTCCGCACACGATATTTGGCATGCTTTAGAAGTCACACACATGGGCACAAATAAGGTTAAAGAAACAAAAATAAATCTTTTGTATAAAAATTTTGAAAATTTCTTTATGAAGCAAGATGAGCCCATTACTTGCATAATTACTCGTTTTACCGATATTGTAAATGGTCTTAAAGGCTTTGATCATAAATTTACTAACGGTGAACTTGTGAGTAAAATTCTTAGGTCTCTCTCCCAAGATTGGAATCCTTTGAGGATGTTAATCGAAAACACGATAGACGTCAACACACATCCATTGGAGGAACTTTATGGAACATTGATGACTTATGAGCTCAACAATGCCGAAACAAAGGAGAGGACAAGAAAAGGAAAAGAAGAGGCCAAGCGCGAAATTGTTCTTAAATCATCACATGGTAAATGCGCATCAAACTCAAACATAAGTGATGAGGAACTTGATGATCTTGCCATCCTTATCAAGAAGTGGAGAGGCGTTCGCAAAAATCATCGAATCCAAAAGAGAGAAGAAAATGTTAAAAATGGTGATGAGCAAGATGAAATAGCCAACATGTGCTTCATGGCCATTGACGATGAGGTAAATTTCTTTGATACATCTTGGACTTTAAATTATCAATGATTTAAATTTCTATGAATCAACATTTTTGATTAAAGCATCTTGCTCTTCATAAAAATTTCTTACATATGTTGAGTATGAATATGAAACATGGTGCTAATATGTGGTTTATGCATAATTGTATGTTACATACATGTTTTAACCGAAATCAAATGAAAAATTTAAATTTTTGTAGATTTCGGTCGACCGAACCTTTGTCGGACGACCGAAACTGTCTTTTCGGTCGAACAAATGCTCAACCGAAAGATGTTTCGGTCGACCAACTGTACGACCGAAACCAGACTTTCGGTCGACCATTAGTCAGCCGAAAGTGTCTGCAGCTTCCTGATTTTTACTCTGCAGAGTTTCGGTCGACCGGTTCATACTTTCGGTCGACCGAAAGTGGCTGAAATAAGGGATTTTCTTTTATTTTCAAATTCTTCATACACAATCCCTAAATGACTTGAAATCATCTTCTTCTCTTCATAAAACTCTTGTAATACATTTCTTTGATCACTTATTTTTTGGCTTTGAGAGTGATATTATTGTTGACCAAAATTGTTTTGATATGTCGACATAATGCATTATCCTTTAACTCATTTCATGATAACAATTACTTCATAGTCAAACATAGATATTATTATTTCTCATTAAAGAGTACACACTAGAGTCACACTTGAAAGGAAATACATGGTACACACAAATGCTAAAGAGAGAAACATGAAAAGTCCTCAAAATGAGAGATGTGTTTCCGGAGTAGCCGTATCCTACCACCTCTGATCTTTTGAGGAAACAAAGACAAACCTTCAAAGAGGTGTGTTTCGAGAGTAAAAATACTCCGTAATCTACCACATTTGAAGTACACACACAAGATTTAAACATTAAGGTAATCCTAGGAAATTAGAGGGGTGTCTCAAGAGTGAGTATACTCCGTACTCTACCCCCACCTATTTTAGGATTCACAAAGTCAAATTTACATTAACCGGACTCCACTTTCGCTTGACTCCCCTTCCTTGCGACCAATCTACCTTTAAACCTGCTGGATCTTGTATTGGGATATATGACTGCAGCTTATCCAGTAGTTCATCAATAGTAGGAGCAGAAATAAGGATCCTTCGGGAAAATGGAGAGATGAATCCCTGTTCCACTGCATGATCAAGAAAGGTTAACAAACCATCAAAGAAATGGTTAACATTTAATAGCCCAATAGGCTTAGTATGGAGATCTAGTTGAGCCCAGGAGGTAATATTAAAGATTTCTTCTAAGGTGCCAAAACCTCCGGGCAGGGCTATAAATGCATCAGATCCATATAGCATACAAGTTATGCGTTCATGGATAGATAAGGTTTGTACTTCATGACCTCGTGTTTTGCCTGCTATATCTGCTAAAGGGACAGGAATAACTCCAATCACCCTTACTTTCTCTGTAAGAGCAGATTGGGAAACACAGCCCATCAGACCACTGCTACCTCCTCCATACACAAGATTGATACCTTTCTCCCCCAGTTTCTTTCCAAGGTCTACTGCTGTCTCAAGATACCCAAAACCTTTCCCCACATGTGATCCACAAAATACACATATTGTTTTGATCTGTCTAAGTTTTGATCCCTCCATTTTTGAAAGAAAAGAAAGGAAAACTTACGAGAAGTTGTGATTTTGGGATGCATGAACTATGAAAACCTCTGGCTATTTAAAAACCGAAAAACCACACTATTTACGATCATCTTTGAAAAAGGAAAGATTTACTTTTGTCAAAATCAACCTACTTTTGAATATTTTTATCGTATCGAGGTGTCACCTTTCGGCGATTTTTTTAAAACCGTTCTCAAAACTCGTGAAAGGAAAAAGTATCAAAAGATTTACCTTATATCAAATGCTGAGTTGCCAAAACAGACTGGCAAACCGGATCTTTTGCGATTGTATTCTTGAGACTATATCGTTTTTTATCCTCGTTAAATTGAGCATATAAGGAAAGAAGTTCCCGTTGCACATATCCACTTGGGTGCGTCTCAAGAGTCAATCTAATATCATCCAAACACTCCCTACTCAGTCCACCCTTTATGAAATCAATTTTATCATCTCGATTGTTAGATGAATATCCGACTGTTTTGCAACGAGTATCACAATTCCAACGAGCACATTTGTAGCAACCATTCAGCCTTTTTGCTCTTCGCTTCTTTGCAAAAGTGCTTTTACCCAAACCAGGCAGATGTTTAGGAAATGACAATGGTAATTCACCAGTTAATCGGACTTTTGCTTCTATTAACCAGCGCACGTCTTCTGGAAAGCCTTGAGCCATTAGCAACCTCAATCTTTCGAGCCTCATTCGATAAATTTTTCTCAGATCATTCATTGGAAGATTGGAATAATACTTGCGAATGCTTAAAAGGATGTTATCCATTTTTTGATGGATTTAACCTCTTCCCAACCGATCTATTTAAAGATGTAAAAGATCTGAGTAGTTCTTCATGATATTGATTCCTGCAAGATAATATGAAATAGAATAATGAAAAGAGGGAACAAGATTTCATGCGCTGTAACTTTACTGTTAAAGGAAGATTTGATTTGCGATATCGAATAATTTTCTTGGATTTTGTACTGATATTTTTCAGTATAATAATATTCAAGGTATAAAGGAAGATTTGATTTGCGATATCGAATAATTTTCTTGGATTTTGTACTGATATTTTTCAGTATAATAATATTCAAGGTATAAAGAAACCGGGTAGATCCACATGCTGTTGAGTCCATCGAGAAAGCAAGGGATAGAAAAATTGAAAAGAGGGAACCGGATTTAAATGCGCTGTAACTTTCACTATTAAAGAAAGATTTGATTTGAGATATGAGATTATACTGGAATACGTGAAACTGAATTTTGTGATATTTGGTAATTTTTCATGCTACGAATGCTTTACTAAGGGGGAATATGATTACACTCAAGATATTATACTTATGCCCCATTATTATGCTTATCACACCTATGCTCATGTATAAGGGATAGATGCCACCTTTTTGCTTATGCCAAAAGGGGGAAAATATGGTGATGATTTGATTTAGCTTGAATTTAGATAATCTATATGCATGAAAATGATTAAATTATATGCTAGATTATGCATCATTGGTTTGTATAAGATAGGGGGAATATATGCTAAAATTGAACTTATCAATTATTCTTATTTCCCTATGCTCTTCAATTGCTTATATTATCATTACAAATCATCTTGTTTGTCATAATCAAAAAGGGGGAATAGTGTTGACCTATGGTCAATTTGACCTTATTGTTTTGATCATAACAAACAAGAATTTATTGTGTTACTAACAAGTGTGCTTCAAGTGTTTCATGTAATGATAAATATTCAAAGCACTCTATGTTCAAATCGTCTCTCAAAGATATAAATCAAAATTATGTGATCGAGCACATGAGACGCAAAGAAGATCATGAAAGAATTGAAGATATTCAAAGATCAAAATTGAGGTTGAAAAGCATGACATGAAGATCAAGAATTCAAGCATACAAGATTAGAGTTGATTTAACATATGTAAAGGTATAACACTCTCAATCTTTAGCGATGAAATTCAAAGAGCTCGAAAATGATTTTTATGCATCAAGAAACTTACTTGAAAATTCATCACTTGCATAAAATATTTTCATCTTAGTCAAGATTGTCTTTCAAAGGTTATTTGATCTTAAATCATGATTATACTATGTTAAACCACTTTGAAAAATAAGTTAGAAACCTAAAAATCGAAAATTTTCATATTTTTCAAAAGTCAACAGAAAGTCAACGGTCAACAGTTGACTTTCGGTCAACCGAACTATTTCGGTCGACCGAACTTTTGGTCAACCGAAATTTTTCGGTCAACCGAAAGTTCAACGGTAAAATTGTAACGGCTATATGGAAGATTCGGTCGACCGAAACTCCAAATTTGGTCGACCGAAACTGGCTGAACTTGAATTTTTTCATCTATAAATAGCCATCACATTTGCATTCAATAACAACAACTTAGATAAGATTTTATACAAACTTTCTTGTGAAAATTCAGTGTTCTTACTTAGTTTTTATTCATCTTTTATTTTCATAAAACTTTGATTGATCTAAACTTTGTTTTATCAAATTCATCAAAGTTTTTGGAAGAAAGTTTTGTGAAGATTTTTAGTTTTACATTGTTTAAACTTCTTCAACATCTTCACACTATATTGGAATTGAAGTGTAAGTCTCTCTTTGTTCTAAACTTGTTTTAATCTTTTAAAAGAGAGAAATTCCAATTGAGGAACTTTGATTATTTGTGCTACATTTTTCATTATCATTTGATACATCAAAGTTCCATTGCCTAAACACTTTGAGCTTAACTTATTGTTAATTATTCAAGTGTGGCATCTCTTGGTACGTAATTTGATTCAATATTTTTAACAAGAGATTATTTGAAAAACTTTGTTTGATTGCATCAAACTTTTCATTATCATTTGCATCAAAGTTTTTCTCTAACACTCGAGCTTAATTCATTGCTATCTATTGAAGTGTTAGCCTAACTCTCTCGGTACTTAATTTGAGTATATCATTTGTCAAGAGAGTTATTTCAATTGTACATTCAATTCATTATATCTTGTGGTTTCGAGAGCCTTGTGAAAACTCGATTGTTGGTTTTCGAGAGCCTTATCAAAACTCGATTGTTGGTTTTCGAGAGCCTTATCAAAACTCGATTGTTGGTTTCGAGAACCGTGTGAAAACTCGATTGTAAAAGGATAGGCGCTCCTTGTTGTAAGTTGCCTAAGGATTTGGTACTCCTTGTTGTAAGTTACCAAAATAGTGGATTTGGCCTTGCTCGTGACGGAGAGCTCGGTAACGGGGGACGTAGATCACGTTGGTTGATTGAACCTCCATAAATCGTGTTTGCACTCTCTTATCCCTTTTACTTACGTACATTGCACTTACTCTATTCTATAAATTTATATTGTGCAACATTATATCTAAGTGCTATACTTGCCTTATCAATTAAGTTTACACACATATAGCACACTACATTAATAGATTAGTTACTTGTAACACTAAGTGCACATATTTGTACCCATTGGTTTTTAAGTTTGAGATTATTATCGAAAAAGTTTTATAAACCAATTCACCCCCCCTCTTGGTTAGTTTACTCTTGGGCTAACAATTGGTATCAGAGCTTAGGTGCTCATTTTTAAAGATTTTACAATCTTGAGTAAATGTCTAACCATAATCTTGAGGGGCATTCTACAAATCGTCCTCCTTTCTTTGATGGTACAAATTATAATTATTGGAAAACTAGAATGATGATTTTTATTCAATCCATTGATTATAATATTTGGGATGTCATTGAATCCGGTCCTCATGAGCTTACTATGGTCATTAAGGTTGATGGAAAACCGGATCAAACTATTTTAAAATCTAGAGAGGAATATGATGAAAATGATAGGAGGAAATTGACTTTAAATGCTAGGGCCAAAAATATAATTTATTGTGCTTTGGATATTAATGAATTTAATCGTATTAGCACATGTGATTCCGCACACGATATTTGGCATGCTTTAGAAGTCACACACATGGGCACAAATAAGGTTAAAGAAACAAAAATAAATCTTTTGTATAAAAATTTTGAAAATTTCTTTATGAAGCAAGATGAGCCCATTACTTGCATAATTACTCGTTTTACCGATATTGTAAATGGTCTTAAAGGCTTTGATCATAAATTTACTAACGGTGAACTTGTGAGTAAAATTCTTAGGTCTCTCTCCCAAGATTGGAATCCTTTGAGGATGTTAATCGAAAACACGATAGACGTCAACACACATCCATTGGAGGAACTTTATGGAACATTGATGACTTATGAGCTCAACAATGCCGAAACAAAGGAGAGGACAAGAAAAGGAAAAGAAGAGGCCAAGCGCGAAATTGTTCTTAAATCATCACATGGTAAATGCGCATCAAACTCAAACATAAGTGATGAGGAACTTGATGATCTTGCCATCCTTATCAAGAAGTGGAGAGGCGTTCGCAAAAATCATCGAATCCAAAAGAGAGAAGAAAATGTTAAAAATGATGATGAGCAAGATGAAATAGCCAACATGTGCTTCATGGCCATTGACGATGAGGTAAATTTCTTTGATACATCTTGGACTTTAAATTATCAATGATTTAAATTTCTATGAATCAACATTTTTGATTAAAGCATCTTGCTCTTCATAAAAATTTCTTACATATGTTGAGTATGAATATGAAACATGGTGCTAATATGTGGTTTATGCATAATTGTATGTTACATACATGTTTTAACCGAAATCAAATGAAAAATTTAAATTTTTGTAGATTTCGGTCGACCGAACCTTTGTCGGACGACCGAAACTGTCTTTTCGGTCGAACAAATGCTCAACCGAAAGATGTTTCGGTCGACCAACTGTACGACCGAAACCAGACTTTCGGTCGACCATTAGTCAGCCGAAAGTGTCTGCAGCTTCCTGATTTTTACTCTGCAGAGTTTCGGTCGACCGGTTCATACTTTCGGTCGACCGAAAGTGGCTGAAATAAGGGATTTTCTTTTATTTTCAAATTCTTCATACACAATCCCTAAATGACTTGAAATCATCTTCTTCTCTTCATAAAACTCTTGTAATACATTTCTTTGATCACTTATTTTTTGGCTTTGAGAGTGATATTATTGTTGACCAAAATTGTTTTGATATGTCGACATAATGCATTATCCTTTAACTCATTTCATGATAACAATTACTTCATAGTCAAACATAGATATTATTATTTCTCATTAAAGAGTACACACTAGAGTCACACTTGAAAGGAAATACATGGTACACACAAATGCTAAAGAGAGAAACATGAAAAGTCCTCAAAATGAGAGATGTGTTTCCGGAGTAGCCGTATCCTACCACCTCTGATCTTTTGAGGAAACAAAGACAAACCTTCAAAGAGGTGTGTTTCGAGAGTAAAAATACTCCGTAATCTACCACATTTGAAGTACACACACAAGATTTAAACATTAAGGTAATCCTAGGAAATTAGAGGGGTGTCTCAAGAGTGAGTATACTCCGTACTCTACCCCCACCTATTTTAGGATTCACAAAGTCAAATTTACATTAACCGGACTCCACTTTCGCTTGACTCCCCTTCCTTGCGACCAATCTACCTTTAAACCTGCTGGATCTTGTATTGGGATATATGACTGCAGCTTATCCAGTAGTTCATCAATAGTAGGAGCAGAAATAAGGATCCTTCGGGAAAATGGAGAGATGAATCCCTGTTCCACTGCATGATCAAGAAAGGTTAACAAACCATCAAAGAAATGGTTAACATTTAATAGCCCAATAGGCTTAGTATGGAGATCTAGTTGAGCCCAGGAGGTAATATTAAAGATTTCTTCTAAGGTGCCAAAACCTCCGGGCAGGGCTATAAATGCATCAGATCCATATAGCATACAAGTTATGCGTTCATGGATAGATAAGGTTTGTACTTCATGACCTCGTGTTTTGCCTGCTATATCTGCTAAAGGGACAGGAATAACTCCAATCACCCTTACTTTCTCTGTAAGAGCAGATTGGGAAACACAGCCCATCAGACCACTGCTACCTCCTCCATACACAAGATTGATACCTTTCTCCCCCAGTTTCTTTCCAAGGTCTACTGCTGTCTCAAGATACCCAAAACCTTTCCCCACATGTGATCCACAAAATACACATATTGTTTTGATCTGTCTAAGTTTTGATCCCTCCATTTTTGAAAGAAAAGAAAGGAAAACTTACGAGAAGTTGTGATTTTGGGATGCATGAACTATGAAAACCTCTGGCTATTTAAAAACCGAAAAACCACACTATTTACGATCATCTTTGAAAAAGGAAAGATTTACTTTTGTCAAAATCAACCTACTTTTGAATATTTTTATCGTATCGAGGTGTCACCTTTCGGCGATTTTTTTAAAACCGTTCTCAAAACTCGTGAAAGGAAAAAGTATCAAAAGATTTACCTTATATCAAATGCTGAGTTGCCAAAACAGACTGGCAAACCGGATCTTTTGCGATTGTATTCTTGAGACTATATCGTTTTTTATCCTCGTTAAATTGAGCATATAAGGAAAGAAGTTCCCGTTGCACATATCCACTTGGGTGCGTCTCAAGAGTCAATCTAATATCATCCAAACACTCCCTACTCAGTCCACCCTTTATGAAATCAATTTTATCATCTCGATTGTTAGATGAATATCCGACTGTTTTGCAACGAGTATCACAATTCCAACGAGCACATTTGTAGCAACCATTCAGCCTTTTTGCTCTTCGCTTCTTTGCAAAAGTGCTTTTACCCAAACCAGGCAGATGTTTAGGAAATGACAATGGTAATTCACCAGTTAATCGGACTTTTGCTTCTATTAACCAGCGCACGTCTTCTGGAAAGCCTTGAGCCATTAGCAACCTCAATCTTTCGAGCCTCATTCGATAAATTTTTCTCAGATCATTCATTGGAAGATTGGAATAATACTTGCGAATGCTTAAAAGGATGTTATCCATTTTTTGATGGATTTAACCTCTTCCCAACCGATCTATTTAAAGATGTAAAAGATCTGAGTAGTTCTTCATGATATTGATTCCTGCAAGATAATATGAAATAGAATAATGAAAAGAGGGAACAAGATTTCATGCGCTGTAACTTTACTGTTAAAGGAAGATTTGATTTGCGATATCGAATAATTTTCTTGGATTTTGTACTGATATTTTTCAGTATAATAATATTCAAGGTATAAAGAAACTGGGTAGATCCACATGCTGTTGAGTCCATCGAGAAAGCAAGGGATAGAAAAATTGAAAAGAGGGAACCGGATTTAAATGCGCTGTAACTTTCACTATTAAAGAAAGATTTGATTTGAGATATGAGATTATACTGGAATACGTGAAACTGAATTTTGTGATATTTGGTAATTTTTCATGCTACGAATGCTTTACTAAGGGGGAATATGATTACACTCAAGATATTATACTTATGCCCCATTATTATGCTTATCACACCTATGCTCATGTATAAGGGATAGATATAGCGACCCAGAATTTTTATGCAATTAATAATTATTTTAATATTTAGAAAATTGTGTCGCTATTGTTTTGAAATTAATGCCGCGACGGATTCGTCTAGCCAAGTCAAGAGATATCGAATTTGTTCGATTTTAAATTAAAATCCGAATTTCTAAAAGTATATTATTTTATTCATAGTATTATTTTCAAAATCATTTTAGATTCCAATTTTCCGTATTGAATTATTTTAGTCCAAAATCTCAACATTTATTTATTCTCAAACTTATTATTTTCAGTCCAAAATATATCTGTTTTCAATACGTTTCTTGATCGAAATTAGTCAAATTTGTAGTGATTTATCTTAAATTAATCCTATAATTTTCTAAACAATCCAACACTCCCACGTTTTTTATCAACCTTCCATCTACTTTACAACCCATCTGCACTCATCATCCTATAGCCGAAAGTGATAGCTATACCCACTCCTTCAATTATTTTTCCTTTCTTTCTCTTTCAGTATATCATCCACGAGCAGCCTATTTCATCAACTCTACCACCAACCATATTCATCATCATCAATCAGGCCAGTTTCCTCCATTTCAACTCCATCCAATTCAATTTCCATTTTGAGCAAGTCTCATTTGCAAGATCAACAATCTCAGCCATTATCATCAATTCTGATTTCCTGCAAGCATCTTCAACATGGACACCACTAAACACCATCATTATTTATCCAACCTCTATTTCATTTCTGAATCGAATCTAAACATCACAACTGCTATATTGAATTCCCTCTACAAGCATCACACATCTATTATGCAAATTCCAAATACATCCATATCAGCTCCATTACTATCCAACCAACCCAATTGATCAACACACTGAAACCAATCTACCATCATCACCACAGCCTTCCTTCCACTGAATCAATACAGAACCGATTCAACCACTGCAGTCACTCGAAAACCACCACCGGAAATCATCACCACCCAATTCTCCTGCAACTCCATCACCCAAACCAACATTCGCCTGAACCAAACCAACTGCAGCACCGACCATATCCATCACCAACACTGCTGTAGCGCAACCACCACCATTTCCCAAACCGTCACACGCCACCCACAACTGCCTACTGCCCAACTCCAATTCAGTATAAAGTTGTACCAAAATCAAACCCAAAAACCCACGAAGGACAAGAAATAAATCAATTACCTACCTAAACTGTTGATTCACCATCGGAAATTATGATTCCAGCCGCGATGTAACCTCGGTTTAACCATCGATTTCGGCCTCAAATCAGCACCAAATTCTGTCTTTTTGCTACCAATTCTTTCCCTTAGTCACCGCCACCCAACGGCGGTGATAGCGCCGCATTGTCGCCGACGAATCGCCGGCGGATTTGATAAATCAGTCGATCGCCTCCTCCGCCCTTTTTTTTCTCTGAGAGTGAGAGAATGGTAGAGAGAGAGAGTGAAATCGAAACGAATGAGAGAGAGAAGTAAAGAATTGATATTTTAATATTTTGATTTCCAGAATTTGCAAATCAGTCCCTGACATTTTAATTTGTTTCCATTCAGTCCTTTTAGTTTTAAAATCATCAATTTCAGCCCTTAAGTTTTAAATGATTTTAATCAGCCCTTTCATTTTAAAATTCTGATCAATTCAGTCCCTGCTGATTTACTTTATTTGATTTTAAGCTCAAGTTTCAAAAGTATTCATTTTAATCCCTCAACTTTCAAAAGTATTCATTTTAGTCCCTCAACTTTCAAAACATCAATTTTAGTCCTCAAAATTATAATTTATCATTTTGAACTATATATTCGATATACTAAAGTGACTTATTGGCTAAGACGAAGCGTACGGAGAATTTAAAGAAATTGAAGTCATTCCTGCTCAACTTTGCACTCGTCGGATTTGAGGTAGACTCGCACTTATTAATTGATTTAAATTATGATTTCATATAAATGTCATGTGACTTGTGAAATTCAATTTTCAAGAAAATTAAGTATGTTTTATGAAAGGTAAATATACCTTATGTTTTTATGAAAAGTAAGTATACCCTATGTTTTTACGATAATGTTTTATATGTTTTGGATCATTGCTATGCACATAAGAATTCTTACCACCTAAGTTCGGTAGAATTCTGTGTCTCCATAAGTTTATGAGGATTTACCACCTAAGTTCGGTAAAATTCCTGCCTTTCCATATGTTTATGAGGATTTACCACCTAAGTTCGGTAAAATTCCTGTCGCGTATGTTTATGAGGATTTCGATCCTATCTTATGTTATGATGGAAATGATCCCTATGAATTTCATGAATTATGTTTTGGTATACTTACTGTTATTATGATCTTACTGTTATTATGATCTTACTGTTATTATGACTTACTACATAAGAATTCTTGCCACCTAAGTTCGGTAAAATTCTTATGTTTATGAGGATTTCGATATTATCCTATGTTATGATGAAAACTTACTGTTATTATGATTTTACTGCATAAGAATTCTTGCCACCTAAGTTCGGTAAAGTTCTTGTGTCTATTTATGTTTATGAGGATTTCAACCATATCTTATGTTATGCTTTCAAAAGAAATTATGCTTGGCATAATTAAAATATTTTTATAAGTATATGGTTTTCAAAGAGCTATTTTCAAAGAGCCTATGATTTGCAAAATATGTCCCGTGCTGTAATGCACAATATGAGTTTTATCAAGAGCAGTTTTATAAAGAAGCTCTATCAATGCCCGTTTTATAAAGAGCCGGGATTTATGTGTTTAATCATCTTATAAATTAAATTAATTTGCGATGAGTCTACTGAGTATTTCCCCCATGAAATACTCACCCTACTTTTTAACAGTTTTGCAGATTTCGGAGACGGTGGCGAGCGATGAATGATGGTGGCAATAATCGTTAAACGGTTGAAAGTTTGACGTTAATGATTTCCGTATTTTCCAAACAATCGAATAATTTAGAGAAGTTCATTTATTTGAGAAATTATGATATTGGCAATTTCTTTACAATATTAATGGTTCTATTTACTATTTCAAATGGTTTCATAAATGTTTTCAATTTTAGCGGCCATTACAGTTTATTTAATGTTGCCAAAAATGAATTTCAACTATTTCTTCCGCAAAAATATTATTCGAAAAATTTAGACAGAAAATGACGTAGTGAATCGGGTATACGGAACTCGGGGCGCTACAAGTTGGTATCAGAGCTAGTCTGCGTTTCTGTAGACTGGAAAAATTTTCAAAAAGAATTTTCAAGAAATATTTTCCATTATAAAATTTTATTGATGAAGATTGCCACTGCCATCATTCGTTCCACCAACTCCGAGGTAAAGAAGTTTATGATGTTTAAAGTTATTTCAGTATTTCGAATACTCATTTTACTAATTTATGAGAAAGAATGAAGAGTATTTCGGATACTTATGATTTATGAGAAATAAGAATGTATTTCTTCGAAAATAATGATGTTGTTATGCTTTGTCATAACTTATATGCTTTAATGTATGATTATGAGAAATTTTTTTAAGAAAGAAAACGAGTGTTGAGCATAATGGGAACAATATGATTTTATTGAAAATTAAGTAATGGATATTATGTTGAGTTAATTTATTATGCCTCTATGTTGAAGAGAAATTTATTATGAAGTTTGGCTTTGTGAATAAATTTTGGGAATATGATTTATGGCATATATTTATAAGTACGAGTAACTTTTGAGCCAATTAAGGTATGGAAGGAAGTGATATTGTGATATTGAAAAATATGATTTGAAATTGTTATGTTGAGGAATTATGAATTGAATTATGAGATATTTTTGATGATATTGAAGTGTTGGAATCATTTTCAATATTTTTAGATCGTTGTGATCAAATGTGGAGTTATTTATTATTGTGAATTATGAAGTATGCTTATGGTTTGGAATAAGTCCAAATTACAAGGGAGACTCTGTTCAGAATTTTATCAATTTGAAATTAAGAGCATGATATGATAAGTATCTACTAAAGGAATTAAGGTTAGACATGCAAGTTCATTTACATCACAAACGAGATTTAGTAGATGATAACAGAAATTTTATTATTTTCTCATAAGGAGAACACACAAGAGTCACACTGGAAAGGAATACATGAAACACACGAAAGCATAAGAGAAAAACATGGAAAGATCCTCTGAATGAGAGATGTGTTTCCGGAGTAGCCGTATCCTACCACCTCTGATCTTTTGAGGAAATAAAGAAACCTTCAAAGAGGTGTGTTTCGAGAGTAAGAATACTCCGTAATCTACCACCTGGAATCTTTGAAGTACACACAAGATTTAAACATTAAGGAAATCCTAGTAAATGGAGGGGTGTCTCGAGAGTGAAAATACTCCGTACTCTACCCCCACCTATTCTAAGATTCAAAGAGTTAAGTTTACATTAACCGGACTCCATTTTCGCTTGATTCCCCTTCCTTGCGACCAATCTATCTTAACTCCTGCTGGATCTTGTATTGAGATATATGACTGCAGCTTATCCAGTAGTTCATCAATAGTAGGAGCAGAAATAAGAAGCCTTCTGGAAAATGGAGAGATGAATCCCTGTTCCACAGCATAATCAAGAAAGGTTAACAAACCATCAAAGAAATTGTTAACATTCAGAAGCCCAATAGGCTTAGTATGGAGATCTAGTTGAGCCCACGAGGTAATGTTAAAGATTTCTTCTAAGGTACCAAAACCTCCGGGCAGGGCTATAAAGGCATCAGAACCATATAGCATACAAGTTATGCGTTCATGGATGGATAAGGTTTGAACTTCATGCCCTCGTGTTTTTCCTACAACATCTACCAAAGGGACAGGTATGACACCGATTACTTTTGATTTCTCTGCAAGAGCAGATTGGGAAACACAACCCATTAGACCACTGCTACCACCCCCATATACAAGAGTGATACCTTTTTCCCCCAGTTTCTTTCCAAGATCTACAGCCGCTTCTAGATAACCGAAGCCTTTCCCTACTTTTGATCCACAAAATACACAAATAGTTTTGATCTGTCGAAGTTTTGGTGCTTCCATCTTTGATAGTAAAGAAGGGAAAACTTACGAAGAAGATGTGATTTTGGGATGCCTGAACTATGAAATATGTTTGGCTATTTAAAGCCGGAAAAATTTACTGTTTTTGATTGATTCTGAAAAAGTAAAGATTTACTTTTGACAAAATCAGCCCACTTTTGAATATTTTTATCGTATCGAGGCTGTCACCTTTCGGCGATTAAATATTTATTTCCAGCTTTATCAAACCTCGAGAAAGGAAAATATATTTTATTTCCAAAACGCGTGAAAGAAAGCAGCAAAATATTTTAAATATTTTATTTCCAAGGTCTACTGCTGTCTCAAGATACCCAAAACCTTTCCCCACATGTGATCCACAAAATACACATATTGTTTTGATCTGTCTAAGTTTTGATCCCTCCATTTTTGAAAGAAAAGAAAGGAAAACTTACGAGAAGTTGTGATTTTGGGATGCATGAACTATGAAAACCTCTGGCTATTTAAAAACCGAAAAACCACACTATTTACGATCATCTTTGAAAAAGGAAAGATTTACTTTTGTCAAAATCAACCTACTTTTGAATATTTTTATCGTATCGAGGTGTCACCTTTCGGCGATTTTTTTAAAACCGTTCTCAAAACTCGTGAAAGGAAAAAGTATCAAAAGATTTACCTTATATCAAATGCTGAGTTGCCAAAACAGACTGGCAAACCGGATCTTTTGCGATTGTATTCTTGAGACTATATCGGTTTTTATCCTCGTTAAATTGAGCATATAAGGAAAGAAGTTCCCGTTGCACATATCCACTTGGGTGCGTCTCAAGAGTCAATCTAATATCATCCAAACACTCCCTACTCAGTCCACCCTTTATGAAATCAATTTTATCATCTCGATTGTTAGATGAATATCCGACTGTTTTGCAACGAGTATCACAATTCCAACGAGCACATTTGTAGCAACCATTCAGCCTTTTTGCTCTTCGCTTCTTTGCAAAAGTGCTTTTACCCAAACCAGGCAGATGTTTAGGAAATGACAATGGTAATTCACCAGTTAATCGGACTTTTGCTTCTATTAACCAGCGCACGTCTTCTGGAAAGCCTTGAGCCATTAGCAACCTCAATCTTTCGAGCCTCATTCGATAAATTTTTCTCAGATCATTCATTGGAAGATTGGAATAATACTTGCGAATGCTTAAAAGGATGTTATCCATTTTTTGATGGATTTAACCTCTTCCCAACCGATCTATTTAAAGATGTAAAAGATCTGAGTAGTTCTTCATGATATTGATTCCTGCAAGATAATATGAAATAGAATAATGAAAAGAGGGAACAAGATTTCATGCGCTGTAACTTTACTGTTAAAGGAAGATTTGATTTGCGATATCGAATAATTTTCTTGGATTTTGTACTGATATTTTTCAGTATAATAATATTCAAGGTATAAAGAAACTGGGTAGATCCACATGCTGTTGAGTCCATCGAGAAAGCAAGGGATAGAAAAATTGAAAAGAGGGAACCGGATTTAAATGCGCTGTAACTTTCACTATTAAAGAAAGATTTGATTTGAGATATGAGATTATACTGGAATACGTGAAACTGAATTTTGTGATATTTGGTAATTTTTCATGCTACGAATGCTTTACTAAGGGGGAATATGATTACACTCAAGATATTATACTTATGCCCCATTATTATGCTTATCACACCTATGCTCATGTATAAGGGATAGATGCCACCTTTTTGCTTATGCCAAAAGGGGGAAAATATGGTGATGATTTGATTTAGCTTGAATTTAGATAATCTATATGCATGAAAATGATTAAATTATATGCTAGATTATGCATCATTGGTTTGTATAAGATAGGGGGAATATATGCTAAAATTGAACTTATCAATTATTCTTATTTCCCTATGCTCTTCAATTGCTTATATTATCATTACAAATCATCTTGTTTGTCATAATCAAAAAGGGGGAAATTGTTGACCTATGGTCAATTTGACCTTATTGTTTTGATCATAACAAACAAGAATTTATTGTGTTACTAACAAGTGTGCTTCAAGTGTTTCATGTAATGATAAATATTCAAAGCACTCTATGTTCAAATCGTCTCTCAAAGATATAAATCAAAATTATGTGATCGAGCACATGAGACGCAAAGAAGATCATGAAAGAATTGAAGATATTCAAAGATCAAAATTGAGGTTGAAAAGCATGACATGAAGATCAAGAATTCAAGCATACAAGATTAGAGTTGATTTAACATATGTAAAGGTATAACACTCTCAATCTTTAGCGATGAAATTCAAAGAGCTCGAAAATGATTTTTATGCATCAAGAAACTTACTTGAAAATTCATCACTTGCATAAAATATTTTCATCTTAGTCAAGATTGTCTTTCAAAGGTTATTTGATCTTAAATCATGATTATACTATGTTAAACCACTTTGAAAAATAAGTTAGAAACCTAAAAATCGAAAATTTTCATATTTTTCAAAAGTCAACAGAAAGTCAACGGTCAACAGTTGACTTTCGGTCAACCGAACTATTTCGGTCGACCGAACTTTTGGTCAACCGAAATTTTTCGGTCAACCGAAAGTTCAACGGTAAAATTGTAACGGCTATATGGAAGATTCGGTCGACCGAAACTCCAAATTTGGTCGACCGAAACTGGCTGAACTTGAATTTTTTCATCTATAAATAGCCATCACATTTGCATTCAATAACAACAACTTAGATAAGATTTTATACAAACTTTCTTGTGAAAATTCAGTGTTCTTACTTAGTTTTTATTCATCTTTTATTTTCATAAAACTTTGATTGATCTAAACTTTGTTTTATCAAATTCATCAAAGTTTTTGGAAGAAAGTTTTGTGAAGATTTTTAGTTTTACATTGTTTAAACTTCTTCAACATCTTCACACTATATTGGAATTGAAGTGTAAGTCTCTCTTTGTTCTAAACTTGTTTTAATCTTTTAAAAGAGAGAAATTCCAATTGAGGAACTTTGATTATTTGTGCTACATTTTTCATTATCATTTGATACATCAAAGTTCCATTGCCTAAACACTTTGAGCTTAACTTATTGTTAATTATTCAAGTGTGGCATCTCTTGGTACGTAATTTGATTCAATATTTTTAACAAGAGATTATTTGAAAAACTTTGTTTGATTGCATCAAACTTTTCATTATCATTTGCATCAAAGTTTTTCTCTAACACTCGAGCTTAATTCATTGCTATCTATTGAAGTGTTAGCCTAACTCTCTCGGTACTTAATTTGAGTATATCATTTGTCAAGAGAGTTATTTCAATTGTACATTCAATTCATTATATCTTGTGGTTTCGAGAGCCTTGTGAAAACTCGATTGTTGGTTTTCGAGAGCCTTATCAAAACTCGATTGTTGGTTTTCGAGAGCCTTATCAAAACTCGATTGTTGGTTTCGAGAACCGTGTGAAAACTCGATTGTAAAAGGATAGGCGCTCCTTGTTGTAAGTTGCCTAAGGATTTGGTACTCCTTGTTGTAAGTTACCAAAATAGTGGATTTGGCCTTGCTCGTGACGGAGAGCTCGGTAACGGGGGACGTAGATCACGTTGGTTGATTGAACCTCCATAAATCGTGTTTGCACTCTCTTATCCCTTTTACTTACGTACATTGCACTTACTCTATTCTATAAATTTATATTGTGCAACATTATATCTAAGTGCTATACTTGCCTTATCAATTAAGTTTACACACATATAGCACACTACATTAATAGATTAGTTACTTGTAACACTAAGTGCACATATTTGTACCCATTGGTTTTTAAGTTTGAGATTATTATCGAAAAAGTTTTATAAACCAATTCACCCCCCTCTTGGTTAGTTTACTCTTGGGCTAACAAATAGTTAACACGAGCCATTAGGCTATTAATTTTTTTTGCTAGAAATTGTGAGTTATCAGTTATATTTAATCCATTTTTGATTACTATCTTATTGCAATTATTCAATATCTTTCTTTTTTCTCACTTAACTGCTTAATACTACTGTATTATGGATTCTCACTACTTTTCTTCTGAAAATCCTAATTTTAATGATAGTTTTTCTCTAATAAATTTAAAAGATGATAATGTTGTAGAAATTCAATATGTATATGCTCGTATCTCTATATAAAAAATGTGATTATTGGACTTATCTTACTAGAAAATTCAAACACTTACAAACAAAACTTGAATTATTTATTGGGAAAAGTACATAACAAGACAACTAAAATTATCACTTCTTAAACCTAACAAACTTAAGATTTTTTTATTTATTTTAAAATCGGATGTTAATTAGTAATTAATAAATATAATATTATATATAAATATAAAACTGATTAAACTAATATATTATTAAATAAAAAAACTTAAATTTTAGTTACAATAAGTCTATTCCAACGTCTATAAAAAAATCTGTTTAAATGTCAAACACCCCGCACCCCCTACCCCATCAGGTCACAGTTGGTCGCACTAAGATACATTTCGGTAATAATTACAAATTTAGTCACAAATTTCACCCCCTTCGCCCCCATCAGGTCACAGTTGGTCACACTATGACACATTTCGGTAACAATTACAGATTTAGTCACAAATTTCACCTGCCCACCCCCATCAGGTTACAGTTGGTCACACTAAGACATATTTCTGTAACAATTACAAATTTAGTCACAAATTTCACCCCGCCCCACCCCACTCCACCCCACCAGGTTACAGATGGTCACACTAAGACACATTTCGGTAACAATTAAAAACTTAATCACATATTTCACCGTACCCACCCACCCACGAACCCACCCCACCCACCCAACCCTACTAGCTCAATCACACAAGGTCATAATTCGATCATACGAGGTAAAGTTCGGTCACAAAAAGTCACGATCATATTTGACACAACTGTAGGTCGCATCATGTCCTCGTCCAATGGTCACACGAAATCAAAATATTTAATATAATTGGTCATAATCATCCTAATTGGTTACATATTATTTATTTATTGGTCATAGCTTATGTGTTTCTTGGTTACGGTAATTAAATATTTTTTTTTTATCACAATTACCTAACAATTGGTCACAATCATAAATAATTTGTCACAAATTATTTATTTACTTGTCACAACTTACTCGTTTGCTTAGTCACATCCCAAATTTATTATATGTCCAAATCCACAATTAATAAATATTTTGGTCACATTTACTTAATAATTAGTCACACCTCGTACTCGTCACGAGTCACACAAAGTTATAATTAATCAATATTTTGATTACAATTATCGAATAATGAGTCATTTATTATTTATTGGCCACAATTTACTCATTTTCTTGGTCATGATTAGTTAATATTAATTTGGTCACATTCCGTACTCATCACAAGTTATACAAAATCACACTTAGTAGACATTTTGGCCACAATTACGATTCAAGTTATTCAACCCCAACCCAGCCAGTGGCCCCACAACCACAACCACAACTCGACCCAACCCAACTAATTAGTCTCATCCACTGCGTACATCCATCCATCGCCGTCCCTCCACCGTACCAGCCACCTTCACCACCACCAGCCCCTTCACCACCAAGTCACCACAACACCTCTCAACCACAACCTACAGATCTGCAGAGTTGACGTCGAAGTCGAAATTCACCGAAATTTATAGTGCCATCCGGTGTTGTAAATCGCGATGCCACTGCACACCACAGTGGGCGCCACCACAAATCCAACACTACCGAACTTCAATCAACCCAAATCCTAAATTCATAGAAATCCAACCCCTTCTCTCCTCTTGGGAAAATTCCCTGCTTCGTCATACCAGCGAGGTCGCTGCTTCGTCGAAGCGGCGGCAGCTGGTTGGCGGCGAGATCACCGTTGCCACCCATGAAAGCCGGTGATCTCGCCTCTACTTAACCGGCCGCCTAGGTGGGGAGAGAGAGTGAAGAGTTGCCGGACTGTAGAGAGAGATGAATATTGAGTAGGTTACTTTGATTTTGAAGAATAAAATATTTAACTAATAATTGTTAATCAGATAATTTGCACCTGATTTTTAAGAAGATAAACTTGCCAACATATCTTTAAAATTGGAACTTAGAATCTAGGGTTCCATGTAATTTTCCCCTATTTATTTTGGCCATTTAACAATTAGCCCATTTAGTATATCCAATCGTTTAAGTTAAAAAATAAAAATTAAAGAACCATGTAATTGCATCCACTCGGCCCATTTACTATCACTTCTAGAGAGATATATTGCACTATCAGATAACCCTAAAATATCAAAACACATTCGCACTATGCACTTGGCGACCTTTCATCTTCTCTCGTTCAGGATTTTATTTTCTTCTTCACATTTTTTTTGCCGGTTAACTTCTCTAATTCATTGATCTGTTGTGCTTGATCAACGAATTCCCTATAAAATGAACATGTTTATATTGTTCATATAATTCGGTTGAAGATCCACGTCTTGAACGTACTCAAAGTATAGAATAAAATGTACCCACTTCGTATTTGGTCGATCATTAACGTGTTCTTCATCGTTTTCCTGAGGATTTTGTTACAATGAATTTTTTTACTTCCCAATTTCGTTCTTGGATATACAAACTTATTTAGGACATGGAATGTTCTCGGTAAATGAATAGTTACTAAGTAAGATGGTTTATTCAATTTTTTTCTAGTTATATTAATTGATTTCTCTCTCTTCATATTGACAATTTTTTTTTATTAATATTGTCACATTATTATTTTGATGTTTTAATAAAAATTGTCGACCATTCAATTGTTTAACAAAAATTATATGAACTAATTGTTAAAGTGTGTAATATATATTCTACATATTGTGGTTATTTAAATTTATAATATTAAAATTAGTAAATAAATAAAAGTATTGTCTAAATGACGAATGAGTTGATCGAAATTTGAAGTTTTAAAAATTAACGCAACTTAATTCACCATAATCTGAAATTGATCGATTGACGCACCTGCTAAGAAATCAGATTCCTTTTATTATTATTATGGAATAACATCTTCAAGATTTAAATGAGAAAAATATAGAACATTTAGCTATGAAAGAGAGAAATTAGTTATTTAGAGCCTGTTTGCTCCATTAAAAATATGCACAAATTGGAAATATTAATACAACAAGCGGGACCTAAGGCATTGAATGGCAATAAAAAATTGGAAAAGACCAAAGAATACTGTCACTGGTTTGAAGCTTTGTAGGAATTTTTTCAAAGGACAATTCTATCCCTCCTTTCAAAACTGGCATATGTACTGATGTGGTGTAATATTTTCAAAAAGAAAGGTATATGGAAATTCATGGGACTCTTTAGTTGTTTATTTTAATGTAGTTTCTTTAAGTCAGAATATAATATTCTGATGGGCCCACCAAATGAAAAATCACACGAAATTTGTATTTTTTTGGGTACCAAACAACTTCTTAAAGTCAAAATTTAATAGTCTCTATAATAGCCTTATCAAGATAAAGCTAACCATTGTCTCGTATCGAGTGAGACCTCTTGACAGAGTTTTCCTTTGTCAGGTAAACCGCTTCACTCTTTTCTAGCAGAAGTCAGTTGTGAATCTTGGTCTAAGTTATCTTAGCCTAGAAAATTGCCTAGTATCCTAGGTCTACTTCTATCGATAGGCCTTTGTACCACGCACATCACTTAGATGAGCCTTAAAAGCAACGTAGAAAGATATATATATATATATATATATATATATATATATATATATATATATATATATATTTTTGGTGGAAATAGGAAATGAAGAAATTCGAAGGAATCAGATTAGAATAAATATTTATTGGTTTTGAAATAAATCTTGTCTATTCCTCGATAAAAAAAGAAAAAAAAAATTCATGCTTTGCTTACCTCAATAGCTCAATAATAGAGCGGTTGACTATTAACTGACTGGTTATAGGTTATTGGAAACACATTATGGGACTTCTGGAAAAATAAAAGAAAAAGAACTTATCTAACTTTAGCTTTCGTTTGGTAACATTGTAGCGATTTATAAACTGGTTTATTGATGATTTTGAGGTAAATTGTATGGTTAAAAAGTGATTTGAAAATTTTTGTGGTTTATAAACCATTACCAAACACTTGCTTAGTTGAAAACACAATTTCAAAATTGTTTTTTAAGGTAATCAAACTAAGGCTTAAACTTAGAGGATGTTTGGTAACTGGAAAAACTTCACCTCAATTTTTCAAACTCAATTTCAACCATCAGTTCTTAGTCAAATCCATAATTTTTTACTTTTCAAACTTTTTAAAACCATACATCCATAAAAAAAATCACAAACATTAAATTTTTTTACATTACTAAACGACGTCAAACATCTTATTAAAATTAGTCAAAAAAATTTATGTGTTTTTTTTTTTTAAGTGTTGTGTGTGATTTTGAAAGATTAGAGATGACAATGAGTTGGGTATGAGTCTGGTTTGCCAAACCAATACCCTACCCACTAGAGATTTACAATTTTCATACCCTACTCATTACCAATTTAAAACTAACGGGTCGAGGATGGATTGGAGGGCTGGTACGCTTCAATACCCATTTGAAACCCATTACCTATTATTTATTTATTTAATTTTTTAATACACGTGTTGGTGTGACAAACTCTAAAACTATATATATTTTTTCATGATTCACGTTGATATATAATAGCCTCTACAAGATATTAAAAAATGAATTTTTGACTATTTCCACATGTAGCAATTACTGTTGATAAAAAAAAATTATATTTTATTATAAAAACTATCAAAATCTACTAGAAATTAGCCAAAAATTTGCTACCAAACATGGCATATTGAAAATTAGAGAAATTGATCTTACATAAAACACACTTGCACTTATTTCTTAACGATTTTACTATTTCACAAAATTACTTTTCAATGACAATATATGATCATATTTCTCCCTTATTTTTTTAACTATTTTTTTCTTCACACAATCACTTTTATTTTAAATTTTATAATTCTTCAAGAAAATTAATGGGTATGCGGGTTGGGTATGGATTTTGTAGTAAAACACACACCATACCCTTACCCATGTCGACTTTTAACATTTATCTCCATACCCGACCCACAAACCCATTAAGTTGGGTAATCCCCACCCGTTCATATCGGGTCTCAAACAGATATCGGGTACGTGAGTATTACTGCCATCCGTATGAAAGATGAAGTATAATTTTTGAATTTAGCCCCTATTTAGTGGGAATTAAAGTCATATTTTAATAGATTTTGATAAAAATTGATGAAATATGTAATTGAAAAGTCGTGGGCCTAATAAAATATTTAGTTAAAATTAATTGTTAACTTTAATTTAAGTTAAAATCTGGATTTTAATTATTGCTTAATAAAAGAAATTATCAATTTTTACCATGTTTTTACTTTTTACTTTGTAAATTTAATTTTGGGGAATTTACAAAAATGACCATTTTTAAACCCCTCAAATCAAAAGTAGCAATTTCCAATAATTATTGCAAAAATGGCCAATTTTATGACCAAAATTTCTCTTATGCCCTTATTAAAATGAAAAAGGTTAAATTAATATTAAACACTATAAAAATCTCTAGATTGATATGTTGCTTATATTTTTTTACATATTTAATATTACCTATTGGATATTACCTTGTGTTAGGTTATTGGAAACACATTATGGGACTTCTGGAAAAATAAAAGAAAAAGAACTTATCTAACTTTAGCTTTCGTTTGGTAACATTGTAGCGATTTATAAACTGGTTTATTGATGATTTTGAGGTAAATTGTATGGTTAAAAAGTGATTTGAAAATTTTTGTGGTTTATAAACCATTACCAAACACTTGCTTAGTTGAAAACACAATTTCAAAATTGTTTTTTAAGGTAATCAAACTAAGGCTTAAACTTAGAGGATGTTTGGTAACTGGAAAAACTTCACCTCAATTTTTCAAACTCAATTTCAACCATCAGTTCTTAGTCAAATCCATAATTTTTTACTTTTCAAACTTTTTAAAACCATACATCCATAAAAAAAATCACAAACATTAAATTTTTTTACATTACTAAACGACGTCAAACATCTTATTAAAATTAGTCAAAAAAATTTATGTGTTTTTTTTTTTTAAGTGTTGTGTGTGATTTTGAAAGATTAGAGATGACAATGAGTTGGGTATGAGTCTGGTTTGCCAAACCAATACCCTACCCACTAGAGATTTACAATTTTCATACCCTACTCATTACCAATTTAAAACTAACGGGTCGAGGATGGATTGGAGGGCTGGTACGCTTCAATACCCATTTGAAACCTATTACCTATTATTTATTTATTTAATTTTTTAATACACGTGTTGGTGTGACAAACTCTAAAACTATATATATTTTTTCATGATTCACGTTGATATATAATAGCCTCTACAAGATATTAAAAAATGAATTTTTGACTATTTCCACATGTAGCAATTACTGTTGATAAAAAAAAATTATATTTTATTATAAAAACTATCAAAATCTACTAGAAATTAGCCAAAAATTTGCTACCAAACATGGCATATTGAAAATTAGAGAAATTGATCTTACATAAAACACACTTGCAATTATTTCTTAACGATTTTACTATTTCACAAAATTACTTTTCAATGACAATATATGATCATATTTCTCCCTTATTTTTTTAACTATTTTTTTCTTCACACAATCACTTTTATTTTAAATTTTATAATTCTTCAAGAAAATTAATGGGTATGCGGGTTGGGTATGGATTTTGTAGTAAAACACACACCATACCCTTACCCATGTCGACTTTTAACATTTATCTCCATACCCGACCCACAAACCCATTAAGTTGGGTAATCCCCACCCGTTCATATCGAGTCTCAAACAGATATCGGGTACGTGAGTATTACTGCCATCCGTATGAAAGATGAAGTATAATTTTTGAATTTAGCCCCTATTTAGTGGGAATTAAAGTCATATTTTAATAGATTTTGATAAAAATTGATGAAATATGTAATTGAAAAGTCGTGGGCCTAATAAAATATTTAGTTAAAATTAATTGTTAACTTTAATTTAAGTTAAAATCTGGATTTTAATTATTGCTTAATAAAAGAAATTATCAATTTTTACCATGTTTTTACTTTTTACTTTGTAAATTTAATTTTGGGGAATTTACAAAAATGACCATTTTTAAACCCCTCAAATCAAAAGTAGCAATTTCCAATAATTATTGCAAAAATGGCCAATTTTATGACCAAAATTTCTCTTATGCCCTTATTAAAATGAAAAAGGTTAAATTAATATTAAACACTATAAAAATCTCTAGATTGATATGTTGCTTATATTTTTTTACATATTTAATATTACCTATTGGATATTACCTTGTGTTAGAATTGTATAGTGGGTATTGACCAAATTTGTTTGAACAATGAAGATGATTATATTAAATCTCCTTTAACATCAAGAACAAGTTATAACTCAAAGTTTCCAAATCATACCATTTTCTTTGAAAAATATACCAATATTGAAGTTTGATAGTTTTTTGGCTTATAAATCTTGAACAAGGTAATTCGTTTTTGTATATTGTTCATATTTATAAATTTTCTTCAATATTTATAGGTTTGTTTATAATAAACATTTAAATTATGTTAAGAATTATTTGCCAATTTGAAGTTGTATTATTGGAGTATTTGCACTTGAATCCATGTTCTTTTATGAGTGTTCCTTCAACATTGTCACATCTTTCTTAAATGAATTAGATAGATAGGAATGTAAGGTAGTTGTATACTAAGAATATCATTAATGGTGGATTTGGTGGTTGAAAAAGAAGATAAAAATCTTGTTGTGCAATCCCAAATACCGTTCTTGATATTTAATGAATGTCGAGAATGATGTTTTGTAAGTGGTGGAGTTGGTTGAGGAAAATTAGAATGCACAAGTTTAACCCGTCATGTCGTTCTAGACATCTCCTAAATGTCGATAATGACACTGAAAATGTATTTCATGACATCTCATTACTTAAATCTCGAGAACACTGAACTCATTCGTTCACATATGGAATCGATTCAATTTTTTGTCTTACATATTTACTTTGGTTACCTTTATCAGTTGTAGTTATTATTTTTCAATCTTATATTTTTTGTATCCATACATCCAGATATGGGGGATGTCATGAGATTTATTGTCTCTCATGGTGGTGGCTTTGTACACATGGACAATGATTGAAAGTGGCTTGGCAATCGGACAACATCAATTCTCTTTGGCCGTAAAATTCAATACGAAGAGCTTGTAAATAAATTGTATGAGAAGCTTAATATCAATAGAATGAAGTACAAGATCCAAATGAAATTCAAGGTTCCAAACATGAACATACCTCCTGCAGATGTAGTAGACGATGATGATTTGCAATGGTACATCTCTCTCCATACACAAACCGCTTTGTGTGTAGTTAAGGATGAATATGCCACTGAAGACAACGAAATCAACTTAGAATCTCAAAGTTATCACCCCAAGAGAATGCATTGTTTGGTAATGACGAAGGGGAGGTATGTGAATTACAAGCCCCATTAATGATTCATGATACTATGGCAGTGAAAGATGAAGATAATCAATTAACCAAGAACGAACTTTTATGTCAAGAACAAGATGGAATATATGAGAAGCAAGTTTTCTTAAGCAAAAAACATATTCATTCAAGGGTTCGGCTTCAGGTATTGACTGAGAAGTTTCATTTCAAGGTGAAATAATCAAATCGAAGATCACTTACTGTTTCTTGCGTGATTACCACATGTCGTTGGTTAGTATGTGCCTCAAAGGTCAAAAGTTGCGAGGTATTTATGATTAGACGCTATATACCTAAGCACACATGCTCTTTAGATATCCGCTGCAATGCCAAAAATCATGTGACAAGTGCCCTAATTGGAGAGCATATCATGAGGCGATTGGATGATGCCAACCAACCTTACGTTCCCACAGGTATAATCGGGGATATGGAACGTGAGTTTGGTGTCAGAATTAGCTACAACAAAGCATGGAAGGGTAAAGAGAAAGGACTTGTTGGGCTACGTGATCCACCAGAATAGAGTTTTCTGAAACTGCCCGCTACTGTCATGTTCTTACACAGAAAAATCCAGAAACAATCACGTATATTCATCTTGTCAGTAGAAACAGATTCTTGTATTTCTTCTTAGCATTGGGGCCATGCGTATTGGTAGTCATTTAAAGGGGCCGTACAAGGGTACACTATTGGTAGCTGCAGCTCAAGATTTGAACTTGCAAATCTATCCTATTGCTTGGGGTATTGTCAATGCGGAGACAAATGTATCATGGGAGTGGTTTATGTTGAAGTTGAAAGATGTCGTACAGGACTCCGACCAGCTTGTATTTGTATCGGACAGGAAAAATAGTATCAACTGCGCTATTACCATTATATTTCCATTATCTCATCACGGTGCTTGCATGTGGCATATTGAGAAAAACCTCATCGTTCAGTACAGTAATAGTAATGCGGTGTCATTGTTCAAATGAGCTACGATGGCCTATCATGTATCAGAGTTCCATAATTTGATGGAGTAGATTAGAATAATCCGTCCCTCAATGGCAAGCTACTTAGAGCGTGTCGGTACATCCTCATGGTCGCGGGCAATGTTTGAAGGTAACCGATATAACATCATGACAAACAATATCGTTGAAACCCTTAATTCTGTTCTACGATGACAACGTAGTTTTCCCATAACTGCATTGGTCGAAAGCATAAGATACCTAACGTAACAATGGTTCTTCAAGAGGAGGTGTGCATCTACAAAATGTACATCTTCTTTAAAACTGAGGATGGAGGCAGAGCTGAAAAAGAATTTTGATGCAGGTACGATTTTACAAGTCCAAGATTTGGATCCATTGGTTTTTGAGGTAGGCGTAGGACAAGACATTTGTACTGTCGACCTGATTGGTAACACATGCTCATGTCGCGAATTTCAAATACGCCAAATCCCTTGCTGCCATGCATCTCGGGCAGCTTGTTCTAAAATGATTTCACTATACAGTTTATGTTCACTTATGTACATCATTGGAACTTGGCAAGCATCGTACATGGACCTTATTATCCTCGTTGGACGAGAGTTGGAATGGGTACTTCCACTGATGTCCGTTCTATTCACATAGCACCCCCACACATAAGAAGACCACCAGGACTATCACCTACTCAATGTAAACGATCAAGAATCGAAAGGTCCACCTCGCGCATATGCACCCGTTGCGGGAACACTGGACACAATAGGTAGACTTGTAAAAAAAATCCAGAACCAATACCAAATCGAAGCACTTGAACTTTGTTCTGTATTTTGATAAAATGTTGTGTGCTTTTGGTGTTATTATGGTTTTGATTCATATTTGTAGTAATGTGTTTCCTATTCATTAGTCATGTTATTTTTGGGGTAAACATTTTATCTGCAATTGAACCTTCCTTATTTTGTATTTTGACAGAATGTTCTAAAAATCTTATTTTATGTCTTAGATTAAGTAGATTATTGTGAAATCCATAAATAAGTGTGCTCCACACTTTTATATTTCTACAGCATTTTTTTAGAAATATACAAATTAGTCTTGTTTACAAAATTTGTGATTCTTCAAAATTTTTGATTATTCAAACATGTGCAATTATACGTAAAGCATTGCACAATGAGAGCGGTATTAATGCTAATTGTACTATCACTATTAAATAGGAAGCAACATTGAGAGATGTATTAATGCTAATTCACCAACTAAGCTTATCCTTCAATGAATTCAATTAGACATTTGATTGACAGGATAATATCTGGATTACTCAATGCTTTCTTGTGTTCCTAGTGCAATTTTTGTGCACATTGGATATACATTTGAGCTAACAAAATTTTGTGAGTCTATCTACATTCATATGCTTCAAAGTGCTCTTGAAACTAGTTTGTTTTTATGTTATTGATTAATTTTTTATTTTTCGAGTTACCTATTCAAGACAGACTATGGTAATATTTTTGGGAGCTTCCATTCATGACTTTGGGTATTTTATGTACTCTCTTGAGCACCACTCATGTATGCACAGGTAATCTAGGAATTTCATTACAATCTCGATATTTGAAATATATATCTCGATACTTAGTCCCTGAAAATCTAGACACTTGGTACTTCAAATATCTAGAACAATATATGCACCATAAATAACTCAAAATCCTCAGGTACATCAGTTCCTAACAATCTCGACATTTGAAATATATATCTCGACACTTGGTCCATGAAAATCTAGACACTTGATATTTCATATATCTAAAACGAAATTATAACCATAAATAACTCAAAATCCTCAGGTATATCAGTTCCATAGATGACCACTACATTATTGCAACTTGCAATCACTACATATAAGTTTTGGTAAAATAATTCTTAGCACTTCTAGGACAAAATAAGTTATGTACCAAGAGTTCAGTAATACATAACAAAATAATTCTTAGCACTTCTAGGACAAAATAAATTCTTCCCCAATAGTTTGGTAATACATAACAAAATAATTCCTAGATCTGAATAAAAGAAAGATTCATATAAAGGGATGAGACACTCATTCAATCATCGGCCAGCTCTGTTACCTCTCTTGTGACCACTTCTAGTGTACGGGGTCATAGTCCTAGCACTCGGCAACTTCGGCCTAGACGAACGTGGCTTGTGACTGGGAATAGGTGTCTGATCTTGGTTGGCATCCTCCATGGCTGTTGATGCAACATGCTCTCTCACTTCATCTTGACTTGGCTCAAGTTGTGTTCCATCACTTGCAACATTTAAGAACATGTTGTCAATGTTCTGACCCATAGCAGATATATCTACCTTAAAATGTGGAGCCTCGAACCCACCACTTGATGGCTCATGTTCTGTTGATTGCTCCAGTCTGTCAGCATTTGATGGTGGTATACTGTGAACATGAGTGGTCTCAGGCTCAACCACATAACCAGCATTTGCATGAGTAGCGGTATACGACTTCATTTGCTCAACAACGTCGGCCAAAGCAAAATTGATGATATGAAAATTATCTGACGCTTGCTGCTTGAAGATGTACATATGGTCATACATTTGCTTCTCAATACGATAAAACCTTGTATTCATTTTAGCCTTTAATTGTAGAAGACGATTCTCCAATGCATTCCTTTGTGCGTTGAGCAGGAGTTCAATCTCTTCCAAGTGCACGTTTTTATTATATCCACCACCTCCAAGGTTTGATGCCCAGTAACTACCTTCCCCTTGATTAGCATGTCTGTTATCATCAACACCCTCATCCCTCAAACGACGTCCATGTACACAGGTGTATCTTGGAGTCTTAGGTCTCCTTTGGTCGTCTTCGGTGCGTATTATTTCATCATGCTGGGGACAGTCTTGTATTTCCACTGACTCTGCAGCAATAGGGTCGAGCACATGGTTTTCTTCGTCAACTAGAGGAACTAAATCCTCATAGTAAGGTTGAGCAGCTTCTTCTTCAGTTGCCCTTAGATTCACCCATATATGTAACTGTAATGAGAATGACAGAATAAAACAATATTACACACGTACAAAAATAATAAAAGGTTATGAATGAGGTAGTGTACTCACATGAGTTTTCTCAAAGAAATCTGAGTATGTGCTTGACTGTGGTTGTCTTGTACCCGTCCATCGTAGAATCCTAGGAATGTTTTCAAATTTTATTGCAAAATTGACTTCCTATCTCTGGAATTGCTTCGTATATCCATAACTATATTGCAAGATTATAAAGTGTGAGCAACTACGACATATGTGTCAGCATGCATTATGTAATAACAAAGTTGATATATGTTTAGAAACTACCTGAATTGCAAGAGGGAACCCATACATTGTATAAGTCATCCTGTCTGTGTTGTTGATCTTGACCATGTCTACCTTTCTCCCCCAACTGCATTGAACTGATTTCATTAACAAGTTGAAAGAAACAGTCCCCCAATGATATTTGTAGAAGAATTCAAGGTCATCGACAATGGATAGGGTGTCTAGATGAACTCCAACATTACGGTCTCGGGAATTGAAAACCCCCTTCACAATCAAAGCTAATCCCAATTTATAGTGATCATTTCTATTTTGACATTTCAGGAAAACCCGTCCTAGATCTGTACACGTGACACGCTCACGATTCCAATTTTTTTTTTCAACTATACGCTTCTTACCCAGTACCTTATCTATATCTGCACCCGTGGGCACTTTGCCACACTTCAACCCTGTGACTAATGCGTACTCCAGTAACCCGAATCTAAGAAACCTATCATTAAACATAAACCATGCTTCACGATGCTTATGAGATCGTACTTTTCTGTAAATCACTTGTAGAGAGCTGGAACTCTGGGATTTTGTGATGTAGCCAAAGCAACTATCCTCTGATTGTTGCTTATGTTGTGCATCAAAGCGATCTAAGACAACTCTTATGTAGCGTGTGTTGCTAACTTGGGATATCTGCGCAGCAACTCGCTCTTCTTCCGGCACTTCGTATCTATGCGACATTGGCATCTATGGAAAAACGTGTAGAAACAAATAAATGCTAATTCACACGTTGATTATTAGCATCCTAATAAAAAATGTAGGGTACATGAAAAAACTAAATATCAAGACTAACAAACCAAATATTATTCAATTTCACATGTGGATAACTCAACACTATATGTATCTTGTGATTTCAAATATTTTTCTTGACATTTCACATACGTTGATCATCGAGTAAAGTGTATTATTTTTTGAGCGTCATTTTGCAAGAAAATTAATAACAAATACACATTCAAGGAAATAAAGGTATGATGGAACAATATATTGTTTCACATAATCTAGATATGTTTCTTTCCTTATTCATTCATTGGGGTAGTTTTTGATTAGTATGGTTGGTTTAAGGATTTATTTAAAAGTCCATTTGAATGGCTAGCAATGCAAATATATTCCCATAATCTCCATCATCTAAAGACAATGAATTAAAGCCTAGAAAAATAAACCAAAACCATACTATTCGGTATAAAAACCAAGGACATTGCCGCGTAAGATAATTGAGCATACATATTGTACTTATCAGAGGAAGAAAAATTCTAAAGAAGCAAAAATCATCCAAAATTCCATCTCTTTATATCTCTTTATCTTTCTTCTCTATTACTTCAACAAATCAAAACTTCCAACTCTGAATTTTATTACACACAGCCACGTCCACCAGGAAGGAAATGAATGAATGGATCAGTCCCAGACAGAAAACAAGGAGATTAGGCGCAGTAAAGAAATGCCAAAAATAAATAATATTTCATTACACATAAGGTTTGAAACTAACCATCATAGAAGAAAAGGCAAAAAAAAAAAGAAGGAAAACTTACTGCAAAATCGACGACAGCAAGCGCCGAGAGTGACAGCAATACTTGAGAACGTCGATTTTCCTTCGACACTACCGGAGAATGGCGATGACGAGGATTCGGAACTACCGATTTTTCCACCTCCTCATCTTCGATTTTCAGGGTATTGGGACGAGAGGGTTTGCTTATGGGGTGTTTGCTTAGGTAAGGAGTGTTTGCCTTGGGATGAAAAATTTCATAAAGTTGATTGATAGGTATGGATTAGTTGTCAAGTTCCTAGAGGCTAAGAATTTGCTTTTTCATAATAAAAATTAATTTATTTCATGGTGAAAATTTATTCTGTTGTAAGGGTCTTTTGGTCTGAAATTTTTTTAAATGGACATGTACAAATTTGTGGACATTTTTGCAACTCACCGCATAAAAAATGGTCATTTCTTGCTAATTACTCTTTAATTTTCCCCCCTTTTTTTTCTAAAGCCCCCTGATTTTAAGGGTATTTGTTTAATTACCCCAATCCAAAAATCGACCTAGGCCCATTTTCACACACACTGGCAGGCGGACTACTCCAAGCTAACTCCAAACCAAGTAACCAACTCTCCCTCGTCTTCTCCGTCCACCCCACCCCACCCCAACCCCCCAACTCCTCATATACACTTATTTCTGCATATACTTCTCAATACAAACACCAAAGTCCCACATAGCAATTGCTCCATTATCGCAACAATGGCGTCCCTTCTGCAATCAAGAACACCATCCATCTCCTTCTCCTCTTCCCTATGTTCCACTCCTGTCAGACGCCCTTCTGCATTTTTCTTGAAACCCCGTTCTAGTTCACGAGTTCCAGTCGTGAGGGCAAAGATTCGCGAGATTTTTATGCCCGCGTTGAGTTCGACAATGACGGAGGGAAAAATCGTCAGCTGGATTAAATCGGAAGGTGATGTTCTGTCAAAAGGTGAATCTGTTGTTGTTGTGGAATCTGATAAAGCTGATATGGATGTTGAGACGTTCTATGATGGAATATTGGCGGTCATTGTTATTAACGAAGGAGAGACGGCTCCTGTTGGTGCGGCGATTGGAATTTTAGCAGAAACAGAGGATGAAATAGCTGAAGCTAAGTCTAAAGCCACATCTCAGTCCTCCTCGGCCTCCGCTCCATCAGTGCCTAAGGTTGAGGAATCCTCGCCTGCCCCTAAAGTGGATGCTCCGTCTCCGGCAATTGCTGCAGCTCCGCCTCCTTCTACACCGGGAAAGGTGGTGGCGACTCCATATGCCAAGAAACTGGCTAAGCAGCACAAGGTAGATATTGGCAAATTGGTGGGCACGGGGCCGTTTGGGAGAGTTACACCTGAGGATGTGGAGAAGGCAGCTGGAATTACGCCTGCTCCCAAGAGGAATGTGGCTGCCCCAGCAGTTCCAGTGGCGTCTTCTGCTCCAGCTACAGTTCCTCCAAAAGCTCCATCGAGCTTTCCAGAGATTCCTGGGTCGACCGTGGTGCCATTTACAACCATGCAAGCTGCAGTATCAAAGAATATGGTGGAGAGTTTGTCAGTGCCAACTTTCCGGGTGGGGTATCCAATCGCCACTGATGCCCTCGATGCTCTCTATGAGAAGGTATATTTAATTAAACTGTTAAAATCTAGTTGCAAATCGCATTTTCACCATTATGATAAATTATAATGTTGGATACATCCGGTTTCATAAAAAGCTTTCAGAGAATTTAGAATTAACTCTCGAGTAAAGGCATGTTGATATGTTATCTTGAATTCTTGATATGACAACTGTATAGCAATTCATTTTTACTGATTATCATGTTCTCGTACAATAGATGGATTTTTATTTTTATTTTTTTTAACTTTACCTTGATCTTATGTAGCTATGTAAGCAATGCAAATGATAAAAATAGTTAATATAAGCCATTAGTCTTCAATATCATAATATGGTTATAAATTGGAACAAATATCATATGGATATCCTTTTGCAAAATGGTGAGAACTGAGAAGAATTAGTCTTTACTATAGAATATAAGAAATGAGTCGACATTAGTTTATTTAATGCATATGGAGACAGGAGATACACTTGACAGCTTTTTAAATCACAATTTACAGAGATCTATATTGCTCTGCCTCACGATATGGTGTTTGTGCCATTTGAGATTAATGTGATTGATACAGCTAGAATTACAAGGACATTCAACAATGTTAAGGTTTGAGACTTTGAAATAAATTGATATTTGTTTTATTAATGATAATGATAGGTGAAGCCGAAAGGCGTGACCATGACTGCATTGTTAGCAAAAGCTGCAGCAATGGCACTGGCTCAGCATCCAGTGGTGAATGCAACCTGTAAAGATGGGAAGAGCTTTACATATAATAGCAGTATAAATATAGCAGTGGCTGTTGCAATTAATGGGGGGTTGATCACCCCGGTTCTTCAGGATGCTGATAAGGTAAGAACTAAATTCGGCTCAGTGCCTTTGTTCAGTTTTTGGTTTTAGGATGTTGGAATTTATTTACGAGACTGATGACTTTTTGTGTTTTCCATAGTTGGATCTTTATCTGTTGTCTCAAAAATGGAAGGAGCTGGTGGAGAAGGCCCGGGCAAAACAACTTCAACCTAATGAGTATAATTCAGGTAGTTAAATAGTGATAGTAATATTGGTTTTTAAGGATACCTGCAGGAATTTTGAGATTCATGGTAGGCATGAGTACTGAGTTTATGGTCATTTTGCGTGTAGGAACCTTCACACTTTCCAATTTGGGTATGTTTGGAGTGGATAGATTTGATGCTATTCTCCCCCCAGGCCAGGTGAGAGATGCAATAAAACTTCTTATTTGGTTTACACAATGATTTAGTAGTTCCTTTATGAAATGCTAGCTGTTTTATGAAAACATTTTTGATAATGATTAGGGCGCCATTATGGCTGTTGGAGCATCAAAGCCTACTGTTCTATCCGATAAAGATGGGTTCTTTAGTGTCAAAAATAAGATGCTGGTGAGTTTATGTTCTAGTTAGTATGATTCTTAGTTTGCACAGTTTCTTTACACAGTTTACCTGTATGAAAAATCTGAATGCTCCCCTAACATACACTGTGCGAAAAGCATCCCTGAACTTTAATCGGACTTCCTTTGTCCCTTACCTTTAAGTTGTGAATCCTGTTAATCCCAAAAAAGAATTCCTTCCAAAATCACCAATGGATGACCTATGTGAACTTCGAAGAGATGATGTGGCTTCCCATCCGAGGTTACTTTGACACCTAATTAACGCATGATGCGTGTAAGTTGATAATGAACAATTAGGAACTAGAAGAGAAAATGGTGCAAAGAAAAGAAGAATTGAGGGCAAAGAGAAAATTAATTTTTATTCGAATAATAAATGGTGTCAATTACAATGAATAAGTCCCTCTATTTATAGGGCAAACTAAAAAGAAGCTAGAAAGGAAATAAATTTCTAATTAAACTATAATTATGTAATCTAATTGGAATAAAACTCTATTATAAAATCATATCTAACTTATAATTCTATATTTATTATTATCTTGATCTCTATCATTTCTCCCCAAACTAGAGAACTCGACTCCGACGAGTTATGATTGAACTTCAAACTCCAAGTAGGTCTATCTTTTGTCTTTACCAAATTCCTATATTGAACTCCTAACAGAAATATGCATCCGATCTTGGTCCAAGGGGGCCTATCTTTCTCATGAACCAAATATCTAAATTGAACATGTGACATAAACTGAATATGCAACGTATCCTCAAGAATATGATCTGACCGAAGGGGATGATCTCTCTTTATAATCAAGCACTGATTTAAAACTCCATGCAACACAATCTCATGCAACTTATCATTAGAATCTTCAATTGGTTGTGCGTAATGAGGAGCATAAGGAAGTAGAACTGTAGGAAAAAAATGTGTAACATCGAAGGCTCGAATTGGCCCCGATAAGGAAACAATTCTTTTACATTGAAAATATAATTTTCATTTAAATGTGATGGTCAGTCAAATCGATTATCTTTATGTGAATATTCAAAAATTCTTTTCTTAACGTGTTTAGGAAATCAAGTCAATGAAACACATTATAAAGCATAACAATATTTGTCATTAAAATCTCCTAATTTGTAGTGCACATAATACAATTTCTAAAATTTCACGTTTAAAATGAATTTATCTTTTTAACTTAGCATGGCATTTAAGAATATTGTCTAAAAAGGAATGAACCAATGTCATACGTCTGTGGTTAGTAGGCAACAACCTAATAACAATAGGAAAAGTATACAATTGAACAATGCCTTAAAGAATAATGTGGCAACATGAGGAGTATCATGCAGTTGAGGTACTACCAAAATAAAGTCATGTGAAGGTGTATGCGATGCAAATTTTGGTATTATGTCGAGTACACACGTAATGTTTGATTTTGGTGGCAATGTTATAGGTAATTCCTCAACATGAAGTGTATAGACTAAAGTGTGGTCACAGGGGACACAATACACAGTTCAAGACTATTAGCATATGGACAAAGCGAAGAAATAATATTACTATTCATTTAAAAAACGTCTAAAGATTTTAAAGATTGTGAGAAAGAAAGTGTGATCTTGTTAGCATTATTTTGTAAAAGTCTTTCTACCATAGTAAACGCAATAGGGAAAACCTCCTTATTTTTCTTTTTCACACTATTCAAAAGAAGAATGATCAATTTTGGAGAGAGGTCATTACTTTCTTCCAATATTAGGGTCATGACTGTTTCTATAAGTGTAAAGATGTTCCCTAGATGAGTGTCCCATAAGGCTAAAAGAAAATTTTGAAAAAATGTCAAATATCCTATGTTCACAGTCTAGATCTAACATGATAATGCAATATCTCACATTAGTCAAAGTCTCTATTATCCTAACTCCCTTGACATATACGCCACTGTTCGGTAATGGGTTTTTTTTTTGGGTTATTTTTGGTTTTTAAACACTACAATTTCCAATACAATTTTTTAACCACACATCTTTTCTCTCTCCAATTTTTAACCCTTAAAATGCCTCGAGATCCGTGAAAAATACAAAAAAAAACTGTGCAAAATCTGGAAAAATGCCGCCGAACGGAGGCTAAGTTTGTAGATGTGAATGAGAGATGCAAATGATGATATAATTAATGGAAAGATGACATCCATTGTCTCATAGATAAGGGGTATCGGGTGCTATAACATCCATTGTCTCATAGATAAGGGGTATCGGGTGCTATAATAGGAAATATATCACTAATGCAAGAAGCAATTGCTACTTGTATAGCAAAATCAGGATGTTGTAATAGCTCATCCGAGATCAAAGCTGTGATAAGTGTCGAAAGAGAAGTGAGCATGGACACAGCAGGTGATTGATGAACTTGTGAGTAAATCCTCAGTTTGCTCAAGATAGAAGTTCATCAAAAGACAACAAATGTCAAAATAGTTGTTTTTTGTTTTTCAATAATTGAACTCCTAACTTTTGATATTCACGTCAATACATTTTTTTCCCTTTTTTTATAAAATAAAGCAATTATATTTACAACAATTTTTTTAAATAATTAATTAAAAACAGTGCAACTACAAATTAAAACAATATTTTATTATTTAAAATTGACAAGCCAAAACACTGAAATAAAAGCTTACTTTCAACAAAAAGAAAATTGTACCTTGCAAGCTTTTAAAATAGTCGGAAGATATTTCAATCATGTTTCTTTAAGTTTATTGGTAGGTTTGATAGGATATATTAGGTTATTATATCAATGTGGGTTGTTGGGCTTTTAAGTGTGGAAGGCTGGTGGGCTGTGTTTTATGAATTATAGGTTAAGGATTATATGTGTATATTTGGGTTGAAAGTGGTTTAGGCTATTGGTGTGTTGGGGCTGTTTTAGGCTATAGGTATTGGGCTTATGTTGTTGATTTGTTTTGGGATGGGGTTACAAAGATTATATATATGAACAAATGAGAGTTTTTTTTTGATCAACAGCAAAAGGGCTTGCAAGATAAACAACAATATGAACAGCAACAATAGTATCGACCGAAAGTGTTTTGTTTTTTTTTTCTTTTTTCTTTTTTGGAGTGGGAAACAAAAATTGTAAATAAACTAAAAACATACGATCAAGCTGCTACCTTTTTTTATTTTGATTTTTTGATTTTTTGGGGAACTAACTAAGGAACTGGAAAGAAACTACTAATGCTACAAAATTATTCTTTTTCTGCTGCTCTTAAGGTTTTTGTATATGGAGGTGGTAATAAAGTTTGGATGGGTGGTGGAAGGTTGCATTGTGTATGTGGATTGGATAGAAACGGCTGGATGGAATGTTATTTGTAATTATTTTATTTTTTTTGGATTTTAAAAGTTGAAGGCCAAAGGAGAACGAATTGCTCTGATACCAAATTAATGTAGGATGCGTATATAAGTTGATAATGTTCAATTAGGAACCAAAAGAGAAAATGATGCAAAGAATAGAAATATTGAGGGTAAAGAGAAAATCAATTTTTATTTGTATAATCAAGGGTACAATGAATAAGTCTCTCTATTTATGGGGCAAACTAAAAAGAAGATAAAAAGAAAATATATTCTAATTAAACTATAATTCTGTCAAAATATCAAAACTAATATTATGTAATCTAATTGGAATAAAACTCTATTATAAAATCATATCTAAATTATATCCCTATTTGGTAACACTACAAATCTGTTTATGTCAAACAATTAATTTTAATCATACATTTTACAGAGTCTACAACTTTTTAACCCCAGATTTCATCAACTTTTATCAAAATGTACTAAAAATCTAATTTTAATCTCTATCAAACACGGCTTATATTTCTATATTTATCCTTATATATTGATCTCGAGCACTAATACACCATAAAAGATAAAATCACACCATTTTTCTCATGTGTTTTCACGCTTCAAGTGCGATAAAAGTGTATTTCCCTAAGGCGCTATCTTAATTTATCCTTGTGGGTGTAGTAGGTGTAAAAGTAACGTCAGATAGGATGCCACGTCATCAATCCTCTGTCCATGTATGACATCAGTTAGTAATTATTGACAAAATTCTTTTTTTGGACTATCAGGGTTCAAGATTTAAAGTTATGGGACTAATGAAGTTGATTTAAAGTAGTGTAAAGTTTGGGGACATTCAGGGTTTTTACCCTAACAATCTTACCTGTATCAACAAAATATGTTGTGATGGATAAAATATGGAACAGAAATTCCTTCGTTTCTCCCAAATGATTGAAATTTTGATCTGGACTACTCTTTTTGTGGTGCAACTTGCTGCTTTCTTCTGAGCTAACAGTTTTCTTCAATAATTTTCTTATGGAGTGAGTAAAACTAGGAAATGTCACCGCTGAAACATTATAGCTGGCTTTCCTAATGCATGTTGCTGGGACGGATTAGGTAAGAAGTTCATAAAGTTACAACACATTCAAACTTAGCATTTCTTAGAATGATTTTTAGAACACATTAGCCTTTTAGATTCTGGTACAATATCGGCCAACGAAATCATTTTTTTAGTCTCCAAATTCTACATCCCTTGTATTAGATAACTTCTTCAGGCCATTCTCCACTCAGTGAAGCAGATAAGTCCATTCTCTACTCAGTGAAGCAGATAAGTCACATATTCATATAAAATAGTTTGAGATAATTGGTACAAGTCAAATCATAAGGTCTCTTTACGCTTCAATGTTGATATTGGCTCTGGATGTTCCATGGGATTACAATTTCGATTTTGAAGTCTACATAAATGTTGTCTTGGCGGTAGTGCTATCAGAGTAATCTGGAAAATAGATAACATTACTAGGAGATGAGGCATCGATGATAATTATTTCATTATACAATTGACAGCTAAGAAGTGTTCATAATTTGTGAAGACTGTTGTAAGGCATGAAATTCATGGAATTGTATTTTGTCTTATGTGAGGGAATGCCAATGAACAAAACTATGGACGATTGGGCGTTACACTGTTAATATTATTCTGTTACATCAATCTAATGCTGATACTTCTGACGAGGGTATGACAACAGATTTCTTATTGGAAAACTTCAGGTTCCTCGTGCTATTTCATATTATCAAACATGAACCACTGTAAGCAGGCTGAAATTAGTACCTAGTGAACTGTGTTGGTGATGAACAAGGAATATCTACGTAGTAACTCTGTGGTTAACAAAAAAGAAGCCTGAATTGATTAATTATTCTCATTTGCTGCTTCCTTATTTCTTTTAATAAAAGAATTATTATTCTTTTATTTCTCTTTTTGCTCGAGGGAGCTCGAAATTAGTGGAAGTAGCAAATATAAATATTCGTTCTTGGATTCCTGGAAAATCGTTCATTTTCCTCCCTCTAGATGCCTGTCCCTAATCATCGTTATACTAGATGTGCATGTGTCCTGAGACTAGGTAAATACTTCATATGGGATAACATTTCTGAGAAGTGAGAACAATCATAATGCATAATCCCTTGTGACCTTGGTTCATCCAAAGTCCAAACTCACTTTCTGTTACCAGTAAATGCAATTTTAATGGACATGATAATCAAGTCTTATATTGGTTAGGCTATCCACATAGGATTCGTTTGCAGCCTTTGCCAGCTGTCCATTGGTTCATGAAATAGAAGAACCATGCATGTTTACATTTAGTTAAATTGAGGACAAGTTCAGCAATTCTCTATCTGACAAAGAATTTTGACAACTTTTTCTATTGTCTGTCTATTCTTTATGTTAGAAGTATTTGGTAATATGATCGGTGGAGCGCAAGCCTCAAGTATTGAAATGTTACACAATTTTTATTTGAATTTTCTGAATGCATTCATCTCATAATTGTTATTTGGGGAATATTTTTCAGGTGAATGTTACAGCTGATCATCGAATTATTTATGGTGCTGACTTGGCTGCATTCCTTCAAACCTTCTCAAAGATCATTGAGAACCCCGAGAGCTTGACGATGTAGACCAAGATTTAGGCCGCTGTTAAGAGGTGTTGCAGGGTTTCCCATTAGACAAAAGTCGGCTAAGTTTCCAGCAATGTTTTGTCATCATTCATTCTTTTTTCCTTTTCAGTGAAAGAAAGTGCTTTTTTGACTGATTCTTCAACTTGGCTAATAAAAAATTGGATTATGATACTTGTACAACTTTTTTGTACAACTTTACTTACAATATATGATGTGACAAATTGTGATTTATTGATTTTGAATATGACGTGATGTGTTAATTAATAGGATTGTGACACATTAGCGTTAGTAAGGAAAAGTTATACAAATAAATTGTACATGTATCATGGTTCAAATCAAAACACATTATTGATGTTTTTTATTGTTTTTGGTTAATACACTGAAAATACTCAAAATATGGAAAATAAGCGTTTAATAAAATATTTTACACAAATTTAAAATTAAAATTTTAAGAACAAAAATATAAAATTCTAAAAAAATAAAAAATATATATATAATTTTGATAAATACTAAAAAATGATTTTTTTTTTTTTTAAATAAAATAGAATTTTAACATTTTATAAAAAAAAATATCAAGCTCTTATTTACATAAAATTTTAAAAAAAATTATATTTATTTGAATACAGGAAAACTCTCAATCCACATCATTAATTTTATTTTTTATTTTCTATGTTTTGACTTAATTTATTATTTGTTTTTGTTTTACTATCTGTAACAATGTACATATTACTTATATGGAAATGTTATAAGAAATAAATAAATAAATAAAAACTTAATTCACTTGTGAGTTATAAGTAAACTTTTAGGTAGTCAGTAGTCTTCCACATAATTCCATTAGTCTCTACATATTCTTACCTAACTATTTTTCACCAAGTGAGCATGACAAAAAAACACGTTAAAAGCATTGTACAGAATTCTATGTTCTATTAATCTGCAGGAAATCCAATTCAAGTACAAAACCATAGTACTTCTGCTGAAACATTAGCTATTGGACATTACTTTGTGAATATAGAAAATATTGATAATCCTATGCGTGAGCAAAAGCATCTATGCCCATTAACATTTACAGTTCTATGACGGCTCACAAGTGAAGAACGTATGTAAAGACCAAGAAAATTATTAATGGCAGGGATAATTCAAGTAGGAACTGATCAAAAAGCTTCATCTGAACAGGCAGAAGTTCGTTCTTGCTTCTGAAAATACTGTCCAAACATAAATTATACCAACAGTTTTTCCATGTGAAGTAGAGCTCACCAGTCCAAGCTGATATTTCTTGAAGTGTACAACTTATCAATGTATTGTATGATAGGAAGTGAGGCATCAATATATCTTTGCATTTCCTTCTTTGCAGAGTCGTCTGTAACAAAATGTTGTAACACATCAAAATGTTATAACACATTGATTTTGTTTCAAGTTTATAAAGTAGATCTTAAGCGCCACTTGAACCCGTGCAAGATAATTGATATTTTTCTTTAGATGCTAGCATATAATAAAATCATCAATAAGTTAATACTAGATTCCGACAAGTGGGAATTTTAGTACGGAAAGAAAATATGGGTAAAGCAGGCATATTTTTGTTATAGAAGCTCACTTGTGCTCAAAGAACAATCATGAACATAATTTTTTTCCAATCATCAAGGAAATTTGAAGGGGTTTGAATCTGGGCTTTCCATTTTGCTAGTTCTTGAATGAACTTGAAGAAATGTTCTTAATTAATTCTCTGCAAAATTTATTTCATAAAAATTATCATTCATAGAGTTAGATTGTAGTACAATCTTCCAAATGTTTCAGACCATTTCTAATTTACTTAATTTGGCTGTACTAGTCAACCCTATGACATGGTGTTCCAATTACAAAATATAAAATCCTTCATTAGTTTACCATGAAAACGAGAATGATTTCCATGAGTCAGAAAAGGCCAAAACATGCAACAAGGAAGTTGTACAAGTAAACTCACCGCTTTCATTTAGCCTTAAAAGTAGTTGTTCCCTTGTCGGTAAGGCATACATACCGGCAGAAACAGCAGTCCTTACTGCCCATGTGTGATAAGGCGCACATGTTTTTGCATAAGCTATTGAAGCAGCTTCTCTTAAACAACATTCCCTTGAAAGTGGCACGGTGAATCAGTAACAATTATTTCAAAGAAGAACAAAATGTATATTAAATATGGAACGGGAAAAGCTATTGGCAAAAAAGGCTATTGTTGGGCTTTGCTTTCTGGCATTATCAGGGACTGTTTGGTGCTTATTATTTTACTGGCATCATGACTTCTGAATCATTTGCTGTGAAATTCACGAGTAAGAACTACTCTACCTGATAATTTCAACCGTTTATTTATTATGGGAAAAAAGTTATGGGGTCATATAGATATAAGTGATCTTGTATCTCAAGATGTTGAGACTTTGTCTAAGTGGAAAATTAAGGATGCTCGGGTCATGACTTGAATCCTTTGCTTGGTTGAGCCTCATCTTGTTCTCAATATGAGGCCTTAGAAAACAACTGCTAAAATGAGGAAGTATCTCAATATGGTCTACAATCAAGACAATACTGATCGGCATTTTCAATTGGAGTTTGAGATGGCTAATTTCATATAAGTCTTTCAATTGAGGAATTTTTTCTGGTTTTCAAACTCTTTGGATTGACTATTCTAAAATTGTTTATACTGAGGTTCCCATTGAAGCTCTCTCCACTGTCGAAGCAGTGCATGCAACCAGCAAGTGAGATCAATTCTTGATGAAGCTATGACCTAACTTTGAAATTGCACGGTCTAATATGATGAATTGTACTCTTGTCCCATCCTTGGATTCTTGTTTTGAATGAACTTCTTTATGAGGAGTAGCATATGCTCTCTCAAGCTTCCATGGCACATCAGGGTCCTAGTAGTGTACCTATTCTTGTGGCTTATACAATACAAGGGAGGCATAAGGGTAGAGAGATGCATGCTATCTAGTGTTTTAGTTGTAAAGAGTTTGGTCATTCTGCTCTGGATTTCCCTAAGAAGTTTTGTAACTACTGCAAGAAACAAGGTCATGTCAACTTTGCTTTTCCCATTTGACCTAAAAGGAAGCAGAGTACTACTTATCATACCTCCACTAGTGCCTCTAGTTCTGCTACAATGCATGTTGCCTTGCCAGTTGGTCCTATTCCTACTCCTACAGCCTTAGCAAACCCCCATACATTCTCTCCTGAAATGGTACAAGAAATGATCATTTCTACTTTGTCTGCTTTTGGGCTCTCAAGTAATCATCAAATTTCTTCTAAACCATGTTATTTTGACACCGAAGCTTCTAATCATATGACCAATATTGTTGTTCCCCTTTCCAATATTAGAAATTATGATGGAAATTTGAAAATTAACTTCATTGATGGCAGCTCTTTGCTATCAATGTTGTTGGTGATCTTTCCTCTTCGTTAACTAATGTTTTGTGTCTCCTGCCCTCTCCACAAATCTTCTTTATGTTGGTCAATTGGTTGATAATAATTGTAATGTACATTTCTCTCGTTCTAGTTGTGTTGTGTGATCAAGTGTCGGGGAAGATGATCGTGAAGGCGCATAAAGTGGACTATTCTTTCCTCTCCATGTTTTTCCTTCCCCGTTTATCCCGAGTTTTCCTTTACTTTATTTTACATGTAATGTTGTTGGTCCTAGAAATAAGATGTGGCATAAATGTCTAGGCCACCCAAACTCAGATGTACTACATACTTTGTTTAATTTTGATTTATTGGGCAATAAAACATGTTCTTCTCTTCATCTTTCTTTTGATTGTACAACATGCAAATTGACTAAACTAAAGTTCAATATTTTCCTTCTCATGCATCTCGTGCCTCACAATGTTTCGATATTATTCATAGTGATGTTTGGGGGATGCACATGTTGTTTCTCATGCGCATTATAAGTATTTTGTTACTTTCATTGATGATTTTAGTCATTTTACTTGGGTTTACTTCCTACGGGCTAAGGCAGAAGTTTTTTCAACTTTTTAGCACTTCCTTGCCCTTCTTGAGACTCAATTCTCTTTCAGCGTCAAGATCTTGCGATCTGATTCTGGCAGTGAATATATGTGTCTAATGAGCTTTAGGCATTTCTCCAAAGCAAATGGATTATCTCTCAGTGTTCTTGTCCTTCGACACTGCAACAAAATGGTGTTGTTGAGCGAAAAATCGTAACCTTCTAGACATGGTAAGAATCCTTTCACTTAAATTATTTGTTCCTCCTTGTTTTTGGTGTGAGGTGCTTTCTACCGTAGTTCATTTAATCAATCGTTAATCCTCTCCTACGTTAAACCATGTTTCTCCTTTCTTTAAATTTCTTGGTCATTCTCCTTTATATTCTGATCTTAGTACCTTCGGTTGTGTTTGTTTCGTGCATCTCCTTGCTCATGAACGACATAAACATACTGCTCAGTCTGTTAAGTGTGTTTTCTTGGTTATCCTATCCCTCAAACAGGCTATATTTTTTATGATCCCCATGCTCGTCGTATACGGGTTTCTAGGAATGTGATTTTCTTTGAAAATCAGTATTTCTTTTTATCTCGTGTTGAGCTGCCATCTACATCTATATCTCTTCTTCTTAGTTTTTCTGATTCCCCAACGATGGTGGAAATGTTCAAACCTGGTTTTTTGTATGTAAGATGTAGTCAACTTGAGTCTCGTTCTGTTTCCTCTGTTCCTCCTATCAATCTTGACCCGACCCCTGATCTCGCTCCTGCTCTTCTTTCCACAACTCTTAATCGATCTACTTGACCTTTTCGACCCCCTGATTGGTATGGTTTCTAAAAATGACCACGGTTCAAACCATATTAGTTATTGTCGCTTCACAGTCGTGGCATCTGCATCAGATGGATGTGAAGAACGCCTTTCTTCATAGTGATTTCGAGGAAGACATTTACATGAAACTTCTCTTTGGTATGACTATTACTTCTCCTCATGATGTTTCTATATGGGCTCAAACAGGTGCCCTGAGTTTGATTTGAGAAGTATCATAGTACACTTATTTCCTTCAATTTTACACAAAGTGAGTATGATTCTTCTCTCTTCTTCCACAAGTCTATATCGAGCATAGTCATTCTCTTTGTTTATGTGTATGATATTATCATTACTGAAACTGAATGTGGTTTAATTACTAAGCTTCAGCAGCTGTTGCATGCAACTTTCCATATGAAAGATCTCCTACAGCTCACATACTTCTTAGGGTTGGAAGTTCATCATCCAGCCAATGGTATTTTCTTGAATCGGCATAAGTATATTCAAGATCTTATCACCTTGGCTGGATTGGAGGACACTTCTCCTGTTGAAACTCCTATAAAGGTAAATGTAAAATACAGGAAAGATGAAGGGGACCTTCTGGGTGATCCTACTCTCTATAGGCGACTGGTTGGGAATTTTATCTACTTGACCATTACTCAACTTGATATCTCCTATGTTGTTCATTAAATGAGTAAGTATATGTCTTCTCCTCGACATATCCATCTTGCTGCAGTTCGACGTATCATCCCCTATCTTCGCGGTTCACCTACTCGTGAGTTTATCTTTCCTACCTACTCTCTTTAACTTGTTAACTATAATGATGCTGATTGGGCTGGATGTCCGGATACATGTCGCTCTACTAAGGGTTGGTGTATGTTTTTAGGTGATGCCTTAATTTCTGGAAAATGTAAAAAACAAAATCGTGTTTCTAAATCCTCTACTGAGGCAGAGTACCGTGCTTGTTCTGAAATTGTATGTCTATAGTCTTCTTGAGGATCTTGAGTTTCCTCATACTACTTCTACACCTCTTCATGCTGAAAACATTAGTGCTATTCAGATTGCAACCAATCCTGTCTTCCATGAACACACCAAGCACATTGAGGTTGATTGTCATTCAATTCGCGATACCCTGTAAAATCAGGTGATATCTCTTCCTTACATTTCTTCTGATCTCCAAGTATCTGATGTCTTCACTAAAGCCATGACTCGACAGTCGCATCAATTTCTTGTTGGCAAATTGTTGTTGGCTGACTTACCATCATCAATTTGAGGGGGAATGTTAATATATACACTTTAGGCACGTTTGGCTATTAGAAATATATTTGATAACGTATAATAATTAGGTTAGGACTTCTCTATTATTAGCTGTACAACTAATAATATCATGTATATAGCCTAAATATAAGGGATTCGTTAGGGTTCTAGGATATGGCATATATTCTACTTTTCTTGTATAGGATAACATACGAAATTGAAGGAAGGTGGATACCACTGCTATCTGTAGAAAGATCTCATGTGTGAATCCCAAAGGCTCTCTTAGTATATTCTGGTTTCCGGTAGCAATTTGACAATAATATCTAGTTCAAATGAACTTAGCCAAGCGATGGCATACAAAAGACAGTAGTAGGTCTTGAAAAAAAATAATAATAAATTGATGTATTATCATACAAAGGGGGATCCATTCTTATTACTGGTGCTGTAAACTATATGCTTAGCAAAAACAATAGGACAGCTAAATGCATCATTAAATATATATTGCTAAAAAGACATCTCAAACAATATTTGCATATCAATTAAATATTAAAACAAGAAAATCTCATTACAAAGGAATAAGACATACCGAGATGACAAGAAATTTTGGAATAAAGCTCTGACAAGATCCAGACCTTGCCTAACTCTGCGCAATTTACGCGAGAGACTTCCTTGTATCCTCACTGTGTCATGTTTTACATCAAAGTCAAGTATATTATTTAATGTCCCATATCCTTTTGAAGCATCCGCAAGATCACTTACCTAAGCATCAGATTGAGCATTAGAAAATGAACAAAAAAAAAAAAAAAAAGTAGGAAACCGACATGAACAATAATATTTTGAACGTACCGTTATCTAGAATTAATACATGAATTTTAATTATGGGGTCTGTTCACCATACCATGAATATTCCAACATGAGTGGGCAAAAATTAGAAATGATTAAGCAAGTGTTTGGTAAATAAAATAAACCAATTTATAAATTAAACCACTTTTTAACGACACACATTTTGTCTCTCTAATTTTTAACAAAATCATAAGTAATTATTCATTCCTTACCTAATCCCTCTATTCCACTTCTTGTCATAGCAATATGAGTTTGTAGGCATATCAATTTATGATTTTTCTCCATTTATAAAGAACAAAGGCCATGCTTACATAAACCAGATTGTTTAGGCTATCTTTTATAATTACTCTAATGAGTGCACACAGTTAAGGCTTGGATACCATCATTACACGTTGATTTAGATTTTAGGGTGAGTTCTCAATGTCTGATCTTAACATATAAAACAACGTATGACCCAGGTTCAATATATGATTATTGGAATACCACTAACCTTGGAAACATACTCCAATTCAGCAAATTTGAAAGCTATCCCTAAAGAAGTAAAAAGAACTGAAACAAGAGAACAGGCGTCACAAAATGGCTTCAAACGAAGATCAAAATTGCAACCCTTAGATTTAACCACCGCCGAAAGCTCCTCAAATGCATCCGCCACCGCTGATAGAGGCGTTGATTCGCCGCTACCATCCTCAAACAAATCCTCCACATCCATTGAAACTTTTTTTCTTGTAACAATTTTTGGGCTACTTCCAAAATCAACAACAGAAACCCATAAAATCACAATGACAAAAATCCAAGAAATTTTTTTTAATTCGGCGGGGAGAGAAATAGAAAATTGAATTCAATAAAAAGAACTTACTTTTCTCCATAAGTTCTCTCGCTTCTGGAAAAGAAGGACTGGAATCGAGGGACCATGATTTCTTGGTTTCGCTAAGATTATGGTATGCCTTTTAAAGCAAGCGAATTTTTGGTATAGCAGAAAATGCAAGTAGATTTATGAATCGGTGTCGGGATTTGGCGCCATTTGGTCTCAAGATCGGAAGGCCGTTAATATAGCAATTTTATTCGTTTCTTTTGTTTTCTTTTCTTTACTATTATTACTATTTTACCCCCCACTTTATATAAACTTCTCTTATCAAATCTTTATCATTATCATTATATATTATTATTATTATTATTATATATATAAAAGTAGAAGTTAGATATATATTATTATTATTATTATTATATATATAAAAGTAGAAGTTAGAAGAGAGAGTCATTTTGGGTGAAAAATTATATTTAATGACTCTCTCATCACTTCTACTTTTATATATACAAAATAAATAAAGAAAAGATAAATATTTTATAGGAAAATTTATTATTTATTACATATTTAGTAAGAGTTGTAATAAATATACTATGTGTAAATGTGATACATTGAAAATGAAAAAATTAGATTAATGTATTTGAACATAAATAATGTGATATCTATGTAAATGTGTTATGTAGGAAATGAAAAAATTGGATTAATATATTTGAATATAATAAATGTGATATCTATATAAATGTGTTATGTAGGAAATGAAAAAATTAAATTAATATATTTGAACATAAATAAATGTGTTATGTAGGAAATGAAAAAAATTGTATTAATATATTTGAACATAAATAAATGGCATATCTATGTAAATGTGCTACATTGAAAATAAAAATTTTAGATTAATATATTTGAAAATAAATAAATACGTGCTATATAAATTTGTTAAGTTAGAAATGAAATTTTGAATCAATATATTTTGAAAATAAAGAAATAAAATCATTGAAGTTTTACTTCCTAATATGTCAATAAATGAGTAAGTTCCTCAATAAGCATATTACAAAAATAATTAATTATTTGCTATCAACTTTTTACCACCAATGATAAATTGGTAGAAAATTTAATCATTTCATCATTTTGACAAAATTGATATGTTTAAAAAATAAGGAAAAATAAAATATATTAATTAATATATTGGCTTTTAAAAATAAAATGTATTAATTAATATATTGGCTTTCGAATAAAATATATGTAAGCAACATATTAAAAATTAATGTAAATTAAAAATTAAAACATATTAAAAGGAAAATAGGTGATAAGGTGGGCACATTTTTAGAGAAAAACGTGAATAAAAGTCAAAAGAAATTTTATATAAAAATTTAATTAAGTGTCAAACTTTGAGTGACGCGGTATACTGAATATACATGCAGAATTTTTTATTTTAATTAATTTTTTTTTTAAAAGTTTCAAATTCAATAACACGTGTTATGTATGAAATGAAAAAAATTGGATTAATATATTTGAACACAAATAAATGTCATATCATATTTATGTAAATGTGATACATTGAAAACGAAAATTTTGGATTACTATATTTTCAAATAAATAAATATATGGTATATAAATTTGTTAAGTTAGAAATGAAAAAATTAAATTAATATATTTTGAAAATAATTAAATAAAATTATTGAAATTTTACTTCCTAATATGTCAATAAATGAGTAGGCTCTTCAATACACATTTTACACAAATAATTAATTATTTTCTATCAACTTTTTAACTATACATATTTCTCTCTCCAATTTTTAACCACTATTTTTTACTTCAAATCATAAGTAAACAAATTTATAAACCAAACATTATTACCAAACGGAGGCTTAATCATTTCATCATTTTGACAGAAAAGGCATGTTTAAAAAATAAGGAAAAATAAAATACATTAATTAATATATTGAATTTCAAATAAAATATATGTAAGCAGCACATTAAAAAATATAGTTAATAAAAAATTATAAAATATTAAAAGGGAAATAGTTGATGAGGTGGGCAAATTTTCAGAGAAAAACGTTAAAAAAAAATGTAAAAAAAAAAATTATATAAAAATTTAGATAAGTGTCAAATTTTGAGTGACGCGGTATACTTAATGTACATGTAACATTTTTTATTTTGAATAATTTTATTTTTTTAAAAAGTTTCAAATTCAATATCATTTTGTATTGAGATTTTATTGAAATTATGTTTTTTATTTGATATGATTGAATCAAGATATTTTCAAAATTATAATTTAAAAGTTATATATTTCCTGCATCGCACGGATAGACAACTAGTTAGTATTATAATTTTGTGGAAACAATTATATCGAACTTTGAGATAGAAATAAAAAAAATAAAAATAAAATAAAAAAACCTTTTGCTTAAACCCATCTTTATAAAACTAGTTAAAATTTGAATTATATTGATTTTTAGTAAAGAATTTGATATCCTCGGTTAAGATAAACAATTAAGTAAAAATTGATTTCTAATAGATAACACGCATCGAATATTCATGAAGAAGTCATTTATCAATATGGAGATGAATTGAAATTTATTATTTCATATATTTTCGCCATCTAATAATAATGTAAAAATAAAATAGTTTTTGATATATATATATATATATATATGACATTTTACTAAACAATTGAGATTTCGGCTTTTCAAAGTAACTTTTTGAGGGAAAAATAACCTTCAAACTTGAGCTTCTAAAAAAAAGCTTTATTTATTATTAATTTTTTTTAGGTCAATAAGAATTTTTTTTATTAAGAAAAACAACTACTTTTTTTTTAATAAGTGCTTCTAGATCCTAAAAAGTTCTATCAAAAAATACATGTAAATTTATACTTGTTTATCTGACAATTACACTACATTAATTTATCGTCAAGTAACATATATAGTAGAGCTTTCGTTGAATTTTCTCTTCTTTTTTCTTTGTATTTTGTGCATCTTTGAAGATAAGAATAAATGCGTTCTCTTTTGATGTATTTTTTGAAGATAAGAATATATGCTTTCTTCTCGAATCTAATATGCAAAGTAGGGAATGACATCTAATTTCTAACCTTCCACATGACAGCCATATGTGATTTTTAGTGAAGTGAAAAGACAAAAAAGGGGTTGAACGACTAATCTTAATTTTCAAAGTAAAAAATACATCTTCTGTAAAGATACTGAAAATTTGAGTGCGCCAGGTTTTGAGTTTCAAAGCATTTTCTTAGGAACAACATGAAATAATTTAAGTTCAACTCGGATGTTTAATAAATTGATCTAAATTAAATATGTTTTACTAAAAAAATTCAAATGTATTAATATTTAACAAATAACAATAATGCTTCGCTCCAATTTAAGATAAGGCCCGAAAGGAAGCGTGAGACCTTTATTATCGAAGAATGTATTAATTAATAATATATATAATCATATGCAGATATTATTTAGCATTCTACTCATAAACGCGCGTGTGCATCAGTTGTTCGAGTGTGCCGACATAAGAATGAAAAGAAGGATGTCTTAACTCTTAAGGCGTGGAACCTCAGGGACCAAGTTTGAAAAATGCAAATGATGTTTAAAATAGATAGACTCACATCGGATATGTAGTTACAAGAATATTTTAAAAGACGAGAGAGAGAATATGAATGAATCATAAAAAGAATAAAGAAAGTTGTAGTGATATCTTCTCCATATTCTCGTATTTACTTTATATATGTAGAACAACACAAAAATTCGTGCCCGGCTTTTTATTATTATACTTTAAGCATTGTTGTCTAAAATGTATTATACAAGTTTTTCAAGTCATTATTCTATAAATAAATGTAATGCTTGGGCTATTTTTATTGGCTCTTACTTGCAAGTTTTTCTTATTACGTTATTTTTATAGTCTATATATCATTTTGTTTTCCTTAATTAATACACCAAGAGTCATGGAAACTGCCAAAGATCGCCAGGAGATGGAGAGGAACAAGGTGGAAAATAAATAACTCAATTTCCCATCCCTTGTTTAATACTATTTTAATTTTAAGATATAATCCTTAAGCAAGAATTAAAAATAGCAACGTATGTGACATTTTGCCATCGGCTCCGATAGTTGTTTGAAGTCTTTATGTGACATTTTGCCATCGGCTTCGATAGTTATTTGAAGTATGCAACTTTTTATCTTATTTTTTTGTGAGACAAGAACTTTATCAAAAACGCCATCAATCAACATACACCAACACCCACAAATTGAACCACCATTGCCGCCATCTAAAATCACCACATGCACCTATTTCCCTCCGGTTGAAATAGATTTTCCGTATCTTATGTTAAATTTGGTTTCAAGAAATCTAGATTCAGATCCAAAACCTGATCATGAATATGATAAGTTTGTATGTGTGTGCAGAGGCAGACCCACACTGGAGCCCACTAATGCATGTGCCCCATTATTATTTTCGGGTTTGGCATCTCTCACAACACAACTCCCTTAGATTCATCACCGCGCAAAGAAACCTAGCACATTGACATCATCGATCAATGCGCACCTCCGGCCAGAGTCGTCGGACCAGAAGCCTATAGCCAGTGCCGCACCTAATTTCCTCATCCCAAAGTCCATTTGCAAACTAAGCTCTCATTTTCTTTCCAAAATCGGTGACCGTCCCATCTCTTAACAGCAAAATCAGTGACAGTCCCGCCTCTGGCTCCAAAGTTGGTAGCACGCAAGGTTGGAGCTGGTCCGCCCTGGGCCTGCACTACACGGCTGCACTTGCACCTCACTGCCTGTCTACATGCCCGGCTACAACTTGGCTGTACCAATAATAGACTATTAGATACTTGATTTATTTTTTCAATCTTCAATTCTTGAACATACATTTTAGCCATTTACCAATTACCCTGATTCCTGAAATGAGAAATTTGTTATTAATTAATTAGTCCTCCAACTTTCTGAGATGTTGCAATTGAGTCCTCGAACTTTTGATTTCTTTCAGTTAGGTCCTTGAACATCAAAATTGCTCCTTTTTTCGCTCAATTGCTCTCCAATCTTGTCAATTTTCTTTCAAATTGAGGTTGTACCTAATTTTACAAGATAAACATAATTTATAAGTAGAAATTCGCTCAATTTGTCAATTAAGTTGTCAATTTAAAAGCAAATAAGTGTGTAAAACACCCTTATCAGTCTGTTCAATCCTTTGCTGACTTTGATCAATCTTTTTTAACAAGGCATTTTGATATGTTTCATTTTCTGACTGCCAATATAAGGTTGCTTCTGCCGCTGAGAGTGGTTGTACTGATCCATATGCTTTTCTAGTGCTTGGATTTTTGATCTTCCATGAGTGAGTAGAGTGATCATTTTCAAATGTTTCCAGGGGAGGAAATTCTTCCCTAGTTGGTGGATGAAACATGGCTATTGACAGTGGAGATGGGGGAGGATTATTATCCCAATCCCATTTTTTATGATATCTGCTACAATCATCATCATCATCATCATCATCATCCCGTCTAGTAGGAATAATAGGATCATCGTTTGTGGGAGGTTGACTGTATTGGATATAATAGTCAAACTTTCCTGATGGCCCACCAAGTAATCCAACTCGTGGATCATTGCTATAGAAAGCTTTATGTAACTTTCTTTGACTACTTTTCTTGGATCTCCTTCTTTGTTGGGGAAGACCTTGATCAGGATCTGCTTCAAGGAAACTTGAACAGTTGCAAACATCCCAGAAACTATGTCCAGTATTGTCTGCTTTATTGTAAACTGGCCTTCCATTTGCATCAAAAGCATAAATTGGGATATCCTCCTTAGTATACATAAATTGTGTTGGAAAACAGGGAGGTTTGTATGTCGTAGCTTCTCTTTTGAATGCAATCTCTACATCTCCATTGGACTTTTTTCTAAAAAAAGGTTCTGTGGATTGTATAGAAGCAAAACTTTTGTTTCCTTTGTGATATTCACGACTTTCGAAACGCCACAAGGATCTGTCCAACTTCCTTGATAAGTTTCTGGTTTTGAACGCCACAAATATTCTAGAAAATATTTGATAAGTCCGATAACTGAACACCACAAGAAATATTCTTGATAAGTTCGAAAACATAGGAATCCACCTATAACTTTTATTGAATACTCAATAAAACTGTTTTTAATCAAATCAAATCTCAAGTCTGAATTACAATGAATGGAAAAAGTGTATAAATAAGCAAAATAACATAGCCGCTAATTGACTCAAAATAGAATTCTAATTAGACTAAAATTATAAAATAGGCAAACAAATAATTAAAAACAAAAGTTAACCTAAAAATAAGCAAAAACCCTAATTTTCGTCTGCATAATTGACTTGCTGTTTTGAAGCCCCAAATGATGGAATTTGGCCATAAAATCAGTCGGCTCAAGGGATTTGGCCCATGAGTTTTGCTTAGTGGCCCATTTCTACTCGAAAAATACATATTATGCATCTAATTCCGACATGGTTGACTGGATTGCACTTTTATTTGGCTTGAATATTTAACTTTTTCCGTCAAGCCTGCTATGACTCCGATTGTCGAGGGTCCGGAACACATCATACCCTCCTTCTTTAGGATGATTCGTCCCGAATCATAGCTTTATTCATGAGTTATCGTTGCTCCTCCCGGATCAAATGGAAAACTCCTCCTTCCATTGCATATAATCAACCAATAATATTCTGCAACAGGGGTCACATGAATGGCTTGAAGTAGAAACACCTTTGGGTGTAAGTAGCGTGACCAATCGTTCCAAGTACAATTAACCTGCAAAAAAGAATTAAATAAAATAGGGTGGAAAATGTTAGTTTCATGAGGTACAAGGTACGGATCCTTGTATTCATGATAAATCATCATCTCCAACTCCTCTTTTGGAACCACGAGGCCCTTCTCTTCACCTTGTTCTTCCTTTGCAAGTTCTTGTTTATTCCCCTCTACTTCTTTTCTCTCAAGCACCTCTTCTAACTTTACACGCTCAAGCACCTCTTCAATATTTTTACTTTCAAATTCAACCACATCTCCTATCTCCACATTTTTATCACCACGCTCGTGCACTACCTCATTACTACTCAAATGTGGATCTTCCAATTCAACGCTCAAATCTTGAACTTTCACCTCAACTCCCAATTCCACCTTCTCCTCATCAAAATTTGGAGTTTGTTTATTTATTTTTAATTTCAACTCTCCCTCCTTCTTATCAATATCCTTATCCCCACGATGCCTCCTATTACACAACTTTTCACTCTCCTTCCTTACCCTCCGTGAATCTTCTAGTGCTTCCTCTAATGTCAACCCATATAGTGCGCATATTTTCCCTTTCTTAAGAAATTTGTATATGTGCATACTCTTATCATAAACAGCTTCCCTCCTATGTCTCCAAGGTTTTCCTAATAAAATATGATAAGATTTCAATGGCACTACATCACACCATACATCCTCACTATACCTTTCCTGGGTGATAGGCACTAGAACTTGTATGGTTACTTTGAAATTCCCAAACTCCCTCATCCACGTCATCCTATAAGGTTTATAGTGTGGTTCTAGGGGCAATCCTAATTTTTCAACCACGGTGCTACTAACGAAATTAGTAAAGCATTTTCCATCAATCTCCAAACTGCACCCCTTATTATCCACATAACACCTAGTTTGGAATAAAGAGCCCGGATCATAATCCATTCCTTATGTGACGTTAAAAAGAATTCAAGAATGAAGAGGATTTAGACATCAAATAGTAAGAATGACTTTTATTAACTTGGAAGGAAATTCATATCAAGAATTTAAAAGAAACTCAAGAAAGTGGTTCTTGAAATTTGGAATGACTTTTTTTTTTTTTGAACAATTGATGAATTTTCGGAAAATAAAAAAAAAATTTAATATATAAATCCGAAAATTCGACACGAACGCGACAAAACAAACGAAACTTAATTTGAATAAAAATTAAGCAAAACAAACACTTTTAAAAAAAATTTGGAACGATTTTTTGGATTAAAGACTCAACAAACTCAAGAAGAACGGAAAAAAAATGAAAACAAAACACTCAACAAGATATGAATGATTTTTATGGGACTCGATGATAAACATAAAAATCAAACTGGATAGAAAAAAAACCTGAATTCAGAGTCCAGTTCTGATACCAGATGATGAGGTTCGAAGCGCGGAAGAAACGCCGGAAAGTTCCGAACCCAGGTTGTTACGGACGGTGGAATCTTGACCTGATATTCACGACGCGATGACTCGACGATGCGGAATAAAGAACCACGACTTTCGAAACGCCACAAGGATCTGTCCAACTTCCTTGATAAGTTTCTGGTTTTGAACGCCACAAATATTCTAGAAAATATTTGATAAGTTCGATATCTGAACACCACAAGAAATATTCTTGATAAGTTCGAAAACATAGGAATCCACCTATAACTTTTATTGAATCCTCAATAAAACTGTTTTTAATCAAATCAAATCTCAAGTCTGAATTACAATGAATGGAAAAAGCGTATAAATAAGCAAAATAACATAGCCGCTAATTGACTCAAAATAGAATTCTAATTAGACTAAAATTCTAAAATAGGCAAACAAATAATTAAAAACAAAAGTTAACCTAAAAATAAGCAAAAACCCTAATTTCCGTCTGCATAATTGACTTGCTATTTTGAAGCCCCAAATGATGGAATTTGGCCATAAAATCAGTCGGCTCAAGGGCTTTGGCCCATGAGTTTTGCTTAGTGACCCATTTCTACTCGAAAAATATATATTATGCATCTAATTCCGACATGGTTGACTGGATTGCACTTTTATTTGGCTTGAATATTTAACTTTTTCCGTCAAGCCTGCTATGACTCCGATTGTCGAGGGTCCGGAACACATCACAGTTCTAGCGTTAAGAGTCGTTTCAACAGTTCATATGCAGGCATGTTGGTACTCAAAGAATCGAGTATCTTACAGGGCAATTCTTGAAACTGTAAGAAGTCCTTTTCTTCTATGAAGAGTTAAAACAAATCTGACAGCTCCAAAATGAAGGTGAGGGTATCCTTCAGCTAACCAAACTTTTGGTAGGTGAGAGGGTAATTCAAGAGTGACAAATTGTTCTTTTCTGTTGTAGGCAGAAAGTGTTGATCAAACTTTGAGGCTTGAACAAATTCTTTGACATGAGATTTTTTAGGGGAGGTAAGACTACGAACAATTTTGGATATGGACTGGCGAGGTTTAGTATATGGGAGATATGGATTTATGAGAGGTAAATCTGTAAGTGACACTTTGTTAGATTCTGAAAGATATGATATCTCATAGGGATAATCAATTTTTGAGGCATCAGATTTTCTGAATGAAGCTAAGGAAGAAGAGGAAGTAAAAGGTGATTTTGACAATGAAAAAGGATTTGAAGACATGGATGAAAAGTGTTCTTCCTTAATCTCTTCTGGTTACAAAATAAATTACCAAATGAGTGAAGTGATGGTAATCTAACAACAAATCACTGTATTCTAGCCCACACAACGCCTCAATAGGCTCAACAAAGGGCCTGACTTTTGGATTTGCTGTAAATTACCATAACTCCGGACGGATCAATGGTCGTACAGAACTTTTCTGATGCAGAGGATCACCAAGGAGGTGCAACTACAGAGCATACTGATTTCTACTCTGATCTTACTCCATATCATTCAAACTTTTGTTAGTCAAAACCTTAGGAAACTAAGGAAGAACTAAAAAGGGATTTAGAGAAACATGGATATGAAAACACACTGAATTTTATTTTGATGAGGTTTCGATGATCTTATAATGAAGAAGAGCTCCATTTATATAGAGGGAGGATAGACACACAAGACTCATATGTTATACACATGATGGACACGCGTCATTATTCAAATTCAGACCTTATCACAAACCTTATCATAATCTTACTTTTGGAAAAGCAAGATTCTGACAGACACAATAATACAGAAAAACGACCTAAAGCAAAATCTTACTTTAAGAAAAGCAAGATTTCTGATTGATAATAGTACAATACAGGCAAATAATATTACAAACTGATATTTGACAAGATAAAAAGAAATATCCCTACTTTAATAAAGCTAAGCTTTAATAAAGTAGATGTAGACACTGCTTTATCATGGTTCGTCCAGGTTCATGGTGTCTTCTTCGGTTAAGTCTTCTGGCATTAGGGGTAGTCCATGTTGATTTAGCCATCTAGTATTATGACGATTTTGTTTGTTTTGGTCCCATTCTTTTGTTTTTTCTAAAAATGTTAGTGTGTCAGAATTAATAACCAATTTTGGGGTCATTTGAGACCATGGATCTTGTGAGTCTTGGAAAAGGCTGTCTTGATAGTTTATTTGGCTGGTTTCTTTTTAGATTTGCTTGATTCTCCTGCTTTTGGTTTTCCTTTGTTCTTTTGTAAAAGTTGTTTATATGAAAGTTTTATATCACTGGACCAATTTTTTCTTCATAAAATGCATTTTCTTTTTGCATGCCGTAGTGCAAGTTGTTAAGCAGTTTGTCAGTGATTTCCATTTTGTTTTTTCCTTAGCTGGCATCCTTCTGGAATCTTCTCTGAGAACCTTGATGTTTCACCAAGACTTTGTATAGGCCTTCCTTGGTATATTTGTCCATACTGCATATCAAATGCATAATCATAATCTGGAGTATATGAATTAGGATATCTTTGCAGATGAGTATCCTGATATGTCTGGATGTCTTGTTGGATCCTTTGAGAGTACTCAGTTGGAAAAGCTTCCCATGGGGCATCATCTGAGTAATTTGGCAATATTTGTGGAGGAATGATCCACTTTTGTATCCACAGATTAGTCTTTTTCCTCCTTCTTCTTCAAGTGAGACAGCTGCCCAAAAGCAATCACTTGCATCTGTTTGAAGGACACGTTTGCCATCCTTAGGGATTTGTAGGGCCGGGAGATCTTTCACCTTTTGTTTGATAGATTTGACTTCCTGAGTTTGAGTGGATGACCAAGGAGGAGGATCTTTTTTGAGCATGAGCTGTAGTGGTTTAATTATGGATGAAAGATGATCAATGAATTTCGCCATATAATTCACAACTCCAAGGAATTGTTGAACTCCTTTTTTGACAAATTATCATCTGGAAATTTAAGGAGTTCTTGGACAACATGAGGTTGAAGTGAATATTAACCATCTTTAATATAAATCCCTAAGAAATCTGCTTCATTAATACCAATCACATTTTCTTTTGGGAAAGCATAATACCATATTGTTTAACAATAAATGTGAACTTAGAAAGCAAGTTGGCATGGGACTCTTCATCTTCAGAAAATAATAAGATGTCATCAATGTAAACCAATGCTGTCTCTACTAATGGATCAAAGATTTTTGTCATTACTTTCTGGAAGAGTGAAGGAGCAGTCTTCAATCCAAAAGACATCACTGTCCATTGTTAGTGATGATTAGGAATACAAAATGCTGTTTTGTGCCCTTCTTCTGGTTTAATCCCTAATTGCCACAATCCTGCTTTAAGATCAAACTTTGAAAAGATCTTTGCACGAGATAGATTTGCAAACATTTTTTTCCGATCAGGAAGAGGGAATTTATCATCTGCAAGGAAAGCATTCAGTGACTTGTAGTCAATGACTAGTCTCAATTTTCCTCGGACTTGTTCACTTCTTTTATTGACATAGAATAAAAGAAGCAGAAATTTTGTTTCCCTTGTGAGATTGTTCATAACTTGTAACCCATGTTTCAGGGATGAGCTTTATCAATTCTGATCGTGGAAGTTGTCTAGAAACATATGTACAACTTGGGGCATGATCTGACTCCACCTGAAGAAGTAGAGCATCATCTGTTCCTTGAGACTGAGCAAAATCAAGGGAATGATTTTGGATTCTGTACACCATCTAATAATGGAGAGTGGCTGCATATGTGAAAGATGTTGGTACGGCTCCAACAATTTGAATTTGGACTTTTAAGGCTGAAAGCAATTGTGGGTCGGAAATGGGCATATTGAAATTTTGAAACATAGTGACCAAAACAGTTCTATCTTATTAGAAGTCCAAATGATTCGAATATCAAACAAGCATATCTGGAGTCAATTCCTCAACCTCTCAGACAAAAGACATTGAGAACCATGGAATTAAGAGGATGACCTTTAAATGCCACTTCTTTTGGAGAATTTCATAATTGGATAATAAAAACATTGAAGAAATTGTGCAATCAAAATGCTTTCCTCAAAGACATCAATGCAACTGGCAAGAAATTGGAGAAGGCTTGTGAAAAGCCTTATTTACAAATCAAGTGTGGCAGAAACATGAAAGATTGTGATTGTAGAGGAAAGAAAAATTCCGTAAAAGAAGAGTGAAGTTTTCCCGGAGAGAAGCCTTTAATCCTTTTCGGAGAAAGAAAAGATTTTTCAGGAGGAAATTTACAAAAAATAAAGGAAATAGGTGCTTCATCTGTCGGAAGAAGGGTCACTTTACAAAATCCTGTCCAAGTAGAAAGAAGGATAAAATTCTTCTTCAAATTTTCACAGCCACAAAGATCGACTATGATGATGAAGATCTTGAGTCCTTACTCTCTGAGGAAGATGAGCAAATTCAACAAACTATCTTTGCTCTTGAGTATGATTCTGATGAATCTGTTGACACAGAAGACACAATAAAATGTTATGGCATGCAACTTCTCAATCCAGCCTTTTCATCGATGCCCATGATTGAGGTTAATTTTTTTACTGGAAATTATGAAAGGCCCATTACAGTTGCAGGATTATTTGATACTGGTGCTGCATGTTCCATCCTGAACCCTACCATGCTCCCTAGACATATGTGACGAAATCATCGACAAGTTTTTCAGGCGGAAAATGGAGACAGTTTTTCAACAGAAATAATCAGCAAGCCTGTTACAATCCAATTTGTTCCTGAACTTGGTATTTCCCATAAATTACTAGGTTCCTATTTACCTGGTAAAGATATTATCCTTGCATGAGATATTATTAAACAGTTATGGAAAAAGAAGGTTATTCTTCGCCTAAATGGTCTCAAGTTCAAGTCCTATTTTCAACCATATATCCAAATGACATCCTATTTTTCCATAACCATTCCAAACATCACTGAAACACTTATCCGAGATTGTTGTGCAGAATCTCATTCTGATTTTCTCACTAAATACACAGATCCCCTTTGGAAAAATTCAAATTTCTTCATTTCTCTCCCTTTCAAGAAAAATGAAAATATCAATCCCACAAAAGCTAGTCATCTTGGAATGAACCCAAAACATCTTAAACTTGCTACTAAAGAACTTGCTCAATTACAAGATGAAGGACTTATTGAACCTACAAACTCACAATGGGTGTGCCAAGCATTCTATGTCAATAAAAGAAGTGAATAAGTCCGAGGAAAATTGAGACTAGTCATTGACTACAAGTCACTGAATGCTTTCCTTGCAGATGATAAATTCCCTCTTCCTGATCGGAAAAAAATGTTTGCAAATCTATCTCGTGCAAAGATCTTTTCAAAGTTTAATCTTAAAGCAGGATTGTGGCAATTAGGGATTAAACCAGAAGAAGGGCACAAAACAGCATTTTGTATTCCTAATCATCACTAACAATGGACAGTGATGTCTTTTGGATTGAAGACTGCTCCTTCACTTTTCCAGAAAGTAATGACAAAAATCTTTGATCCATTACTAGAGACAGCATTGGTTTACATTGATGACATCTTATTATTTTCTGAAGATGAAGAGTCCCACGCCAATTTGCTTTCTAAGTTCACATATATTGTTAAACAATATGGTATTATGCTTTCCCAAAATAAAATGTGATTGTTGTTAATGAAGCAGATTTCTTAGGGATTCATATTAAAGATGGTCAATATTCACTTCAACCTCATGTTGTCCAGGAACTCCTTAAATTTCCAGATGAAAATTTGTCAAAAAAGGAGTTCAACAATTCCTTGGAGTTGTGAATTATATGGCAAAATTCATTGATCATCTTTCATCCATAATTAAACCACTACAGCTCATGCTCAAAAAAGATCCTCCTCTTTGGTCATCCACTCAAACTCAGGAAGTCAAATCTATCAAACAAAAGGTGAAAGATCTCCTGGCCCTACAAATCCCTAAGGATGGCAAACGTGTCCTTCAAACAGATGCAAGTGATTGCTTTTGGGCAGCTGTCTCACTTGAAGAAAAAGGAGGAAAAAGACTAATCTGTGGATACAAAAGTGGATCATTCATTGAACCGAAAAGGATTACCATTCCACTTTCAAAGAAATACTAGCAGTCAAAAGAGGAATAGAAAAATTCCAGTTTCATCTAATTGGACACAAGTTTCTAGTGGAAATGGACATGTCAGCTTTTCCAAAGATGCTTGCCTTTAAAAGTAAGCAAATCTCAAACTCTAAACTACTCAGATGGGCAGAATGGTTCTCAAACTTTGAATTTGATGTCAAACATATCAAAGGAAAACACAATTTGTTACCAGATCTCCTCTCCAGACCAAAAGTTTTCATCATACTTCCTTCATCCATCCCAGTCATCTACACGATGAATTCAAATCAATTCCCCTTCAATAACTCTTCCCCTTTTCCTCCTGAACTCTACGAACTCATAAGGACCAAAAATCTCAAGACCAGATCCAAAGAACTCATGTTAAAATACCAGTCCATTGTTATACGACAAACTGGAATTGAAACACTTGGTGGTCTTGGATTTCATCCAAATTACCCTTTTTTCACCCTATTCCGTTTTGATCCCAGGCTTTTAATTGTCAGATTCTCAAAAGAAACTCTTTGCTTTCTTTGGTACCTTTTGGAAAATTGGCAAATTGGAATGTCATTCAATGTCCAAAGTGCATTGAGCCTTTCTCCCAGATGCAACTTGATTTTCCTTTCGACCATTATGCAAAAAAGTTTTTTGAATGGGTCCATCCAATTTCACACTGGATAAAAATGTTCAAAGCCTTTTCTTTTATATTTAAAAATCTCAAAACTTCTGCACTAATGTTTATGTGATCTTAATTTTTTAAAGACAAGGTTATTTCACTGAATCACAGGTCTACACTCATTTCAGCAGTGTCAAAGAGTATACAGTTTAGCCTTTCAACATGCATAAGGATTGGGAGCATTACCCAAAGGAGTTTCGTAATTTTCAAAGACATATGGCAGAACTCAATCAAACAATTGAAAGACTTCAGAAAGACGCCAGCTAAGGGAAAAACAAATGGAAATCACTGACAAACTGCTTAACAGCTTGCACTATAGTATACAAAAGGAAAAGACATTTTATGAAGGAAAAATTGGTCCCAGAGATATAAAACTTTCATATAAACAACTTTTGCTAAAGGACAAAGGAAAAGCAAAAGTAGAAGAATCAAGCAAATCTAACCAAGAAACCAGCCAAACAAACTATCAAGATAGCCTTTTTCAAGACTCACAAGATCCATGGTCTTAAATGACCCCAAAATTGGTTATTGATTTTGACACACTAAATATTTTAGAAAAAACAAAAGAATGGGACCAAAACAAACAAAATCGTCATAATACTGAATGGCTAAATCAACATGGATTACCCCTAATGCCAGAAGACTCAACCGAAGAAAACATCATGAACCTGAACGAACCATGATAAAGCAACATCTACATCTACTTTATTAAAGCTTAGCTTTATTAAAGTAGGAATCTTTCTTTTTATCTTATCAAATGTTAGTTTGTAATATTATTTGCCTGTATTGTATTATTATTGGTCAGAAATCTTGCTTTTCTTAAAGTAAGATTTTTTTTTAAGTCATTTGTTTGTATTATTGTGTCTGTCAGAATCTTGCTTTTCCAAAAGTACGATTATGATAAGGTTTGTGATAAGGTCTAAATTTGAATAATGACGCGTGTCCATCCTATAGATAATGCATGAGTCTTGTGTGTCTATCCTCACTCTATATAATGGGAGCTCTTCTTCATTGTAAGATCATCGAAACCTCAGCTAAATAAAATTCACTGTGTTTTCATATCCATGTTTCTCTAAATCCCTTTTTTAGTTCTTCCTTAGTTTCCTATGGTTCTGAATACCAAAAGTTTGAATGATATGGAGTAAGATCAGAGTAGAAATCAATATGCTCTGCAGTTGCACCTCCTTGGTGATCCTCTGCATTAGAAAAAATCTCTACTGACCATTGATTTGTCCGGAATTATGGTAATTTACAGCAAATCCAAAAGTCAAGCCCTTTGTTGAGCCTATTGAGGCGTTGTGTGAGCTAGAATACCGTGATTTGTTGTTAGATTACCATCACTTCGCTCATTTGGTTGAACTGAGAAATTCAATTCCGACTAATTCGAAACTTTCGAATTCCAAGCTTTTTCGGAAAAATTTGAATTGGAATTGGAACGAGTTTCAAAATTCCAAAAATCCCGAAATTTCGATCCAAAACTCCCGAAGTATTCTGATCCAAAAATTCTGATGTTTTTCCGAATAAATTCCGATTTTTTTGTATTTGCAATACAATTAATAATACAAAACCTAAGAAAATAACTCATTGAACAATTTAATATTATTAACATGAGATTTATCATATAATTGACGAGTAATAGAGAGGGAGGGAGGGAGACTTCAATTTTAGCATTATATTTTAAGTTAGGTAAATTAATGGTGAAAAATATTTTACACGTCAGATATAATAAAAAGTTCAGATTAAATCAAAAGTTCAAAATGTGTTGCCAATTGTGATATCACAAAGTTTGCTTTACTTCTTCACTATTTGTGTGATCATTAGGTTTGGACTTTAGAATGAAGCATTGTTTGTTTACTAAAAAATAAATTTTTGAAATAAAAATATTAGATATATATGGAGTTCTAGGATTAAAAAATTCAAGAATTGTAACTTCTTGTCCTTATTTACTTTTATTTTTATTGGATCATGATGAAAAAATTTATGTTAAGTCTATTTATAAATGTTATATTGTTATTTTGTTATCTTTTGTGATTTGTAATTTTAATTATAGTTTTTGACTAGTTGAGATTTTAAATTTTTTTAATTTCAAACATTCAATTCTCGAATTTCTTTTTTTATATACTTAAAATTATTATAAATCTTGATAAAAATTTAAATATTGGAAATTTTTGAAATTTTATGAATTTCGATTTGAAATGAAGTTTGTGTATTTTGAAATTTTTGTACAAAATTTGAAACAACTTTTGATTTCGAAATTTTTTGAAGCAGAACTTGAAACACATTTTCAATTCGTTCCATCCTAAAAAGACCCCAAATGAGAGAATTATATGTCTCTCGCTTTGCATACAAATAAGCAATATGGCATGTGGGCCATGTAGAGTCACCCCATCTGGAGAATAAATGCAAGGAGTTGTCAAGTCATATTTATGGTCCGGATACTCTTCCACTTCATCGCTAAAATGGTTCAGTAAATAAGCATTTCAACAATTTTAATGTCATAATATAGGTAATGAGTGCTGTATATCATATAAGATAGGAATAACTACGGGACGGGTATGAAACGTGGATGCCTTTTTTAGTCCTTGCTCCATTAATAATTTATCATCATCATCCTCGCCCCGTCTCCATTTAATAGGAGGGGCGGGGATGAGAAAATCCCCGTTTACATCCCTATTTTTTTTAAAAAAATAATTTTATGCATATAATATAATATAAGGAAACATACAGGAATAATCATAACATTTTCTAAATCTAATAGTTTTTACACATTATTTGGACATTAATCGAATATATATTCATCTTTATTTGTATTTTTATTTAATATTTGATTAGATGAGAATATACAACTCGATAAGCTTAATAACTAATAATCGGTAACTTTTTCGAAATAAGTATTTAAAGTTTATAACTTGATAAGTAATAAATTTTTTGTGCAAGGACTTTTGTACAGATAATATAGATTTTTTTTTTTTTTGACTTTTTAAATTTTAATGCAACTTGTTAATTGGGGATCGAGATCTGGGACGAGGCGGGAATGTGGATAAGACGATAATTTCCGTCCCTGCCCCATTCCCGATTCGGGGATGCTTTTTCATCTCCATCTCTGTCTTTGTCGGGGATTCTCCGTCCTGTTCAGAGCGGATCCTCATTGGGTTTGAATATTCTCTACCTCGTTGCCGTCCTTAATATAACAATGCCTGTGAATTCAGAACTCGGGTAATTAAATAGGGTATACCATGAAATCTTGAATATTTACTCCACTATGGAATAACAGTAACCATGTAAGTATTGGACAAGCAAGAATTCGATGAATTATATAGACACACTGAGAAGAGTCGAACTGAGGCATGACAAGTTAATTACATTTCTGAATCACTCATCTCCTATTCAGCACTTGACCATCATTTCAACTCTCCACAAGATGAGGGCCATAGAAATTCGGTAGATGCAAATCACACGAGGAAATAAATAAAACGGTAAGAGGGAGACTCTCCGAACACGAGATGTACTCTATTTTAGAGAGTCGATATTTAAAAATAAGTTTCGAGATACTCTCTAATTTGAATTTTTTAAATGAAGAGTGGGTTTGACTATTTAAATTAAAGGTATGACAATAATACCTACAAACTCGATACCCGTTGAAGACCCGACATAAATAGGCGGGAATTAGTCGACTAAATGAGTTCGTGAGTAGATTATGAGGGTAAACTTTAAAACTCGACATGGATATGAATTTGGTGTGAGTTTTACTACAATACGCATACTCGACCCGCATACTCATTAATTTTTTTAGAAAATTATAGAATTTAAAATAAAAGTGATTGTGTAAAAAAATAAAAATAAAAAATAAAAAATAGAACTCAAATATTTATTGATATTACTAACGTCTAAATCTTAATATGTTTACACTATTGACTTTATTAACGTCTAAAAAAATTGTTCAAATTTGCTTGTTTAGTTTTAACATAGAACAAACTTTTTTCAAGTCAAATTCAAGTGAAGGTCAACATTTAACTGATTCAAGTTAATTCGGAATACTTCTAACATATTTACAGCCCTAAAAAAATAATAAAAATAAATAAATAATTAGTAATAGATTTCAATTAGGTATAGAAGCATACCCGTCTGCGACCAGCAATTCTTAAATGGATATATGAGTATGGTATGGAAGTTGTAAATCTTTAATGAGTAGGGCATGTATTTGACAAATCCGACCCATACCCGACCTGTTGCCATCTCTAGGAAAGCCAAACTCCCTTCCATTCTTAAATTACAATTATTGCATTTAATAAGAAGCTACATATTTCAATACTCCAATATTTTAATTATTCAAATTATATTCAAAATGGTTGGCCATTGACATATAAAAAGATATATTAATAAGATATTGAAAGAAATCAATAAAACATTCTTTTAAAAAATCAAAATAAATAGTCAAAATAGAGAGCTTATTGGAGTTTATAAAGAAATTTACTCTCTAAGCCCATGTTTGATGTTTTTTAAAAATAGTTTATTTGAAATGAATAATGATTTTTAGAAGTGTGTATGATTAATAAGTAGATAATTTATTTTTTGAGTTTAACAATAAGGAAAAGGGAAAAAAGTTATACAAAAAATCTTTGAGATTACCATAACGAAGATCTCAACTATGACATCGGAAGAGAGCTTTCGCAGTGTTTAATGTATACTATTATCCTATTAATAGATATGTGGTTGAAAAGAAGAGAGAAAAATATGTTAAAAATTTAAAGGAGGCAAAACGGGGGCTAAATTTAAAGATGTTCTTTATTATGCACCATATATTCTTTATAAATAGATAGTCCCTTAGAGATACTCTAAAAGTGAAAAACCAGAGGCTAAAACAGAAGAATTTTTCCACCTCAATTCCTATCATCATCATTCTTCAAACTCGTGCATATGATCTAAGAGATAGTTAGCCGCCAGCTCCTCATTCTTGTTGCAAGCAAAGAACACCTCCAGCACAAGAGCTCGATCAAACCCCATTCCTACAAGCTGGTAAAAAAAAAATGTGGGGGGGGGGGGGGGGGGGGGGGTTGTTAGTAGCTATTGGAATTGACATCAACATATTGCATAATATTTTTGTGTGATTTAGCCCCACATTTGGGGAAGAATGAATTTTGTAATAGTAATTTTTAGAAAGTGTGGTTAAAAAGTAGAAAAAAAGTTTTCGGTTGACGTGTAAAATTATTTTACGGAAGAATGTGATTGACAATAAATTTTGGAAAAATGAGTTTTGAAAAAAAATGGGGACTAAACAAGGACCTTGTTTTATTATATTTGGAAACATAAAGGAAAGAAGACTCAATTTTGGTTTGTAGGTGGAACCGTGGAAAACGCCAAAAATTTTCAACTCAAAGTCTATGTGACCTTTTTTGGGGGGTTTTTAGCTCAGCAAATTTCATGAGCTTTTAGACTCTTATAATTATAAAAACAGTTCAGAAAGAGAAGAGGGGGGGGGGGGGGGGGGAGTTTAATGATTAGAAAAGACGTGAAGAATCCAAGCGTGACGGTAAAGTGGTTACCGGATACAATGTAGACTGGTAATTCTGTTGAAGTACTTTATTTGTTAGATCTTTTTATATGCTTTATAATTTATTTCGATTGGAGTATTTGTTTATTTTATTTTTAAATACTTTATTATGCTGTTTTAAGGGCTTGCTCTTGCTTCACCAGCGACTGAACCTTTTTACACAATTTGTGACCTAACCCATTTCATATTTCAGGTTGCAAATTTGATTTTCAATATTGTTACATGTCTAATTATGGATCTCTTTTAGATGTTTTATGGTTCAGTACAAGTTTAATATGGTGCTTTCTACAATATTTGAATGACATAATGGTTTATATGAAGGCTCACTCCTTGCCGTCGCCCTAGTACCTGATTCGGCCATAGAAACTCCAATTCCAAATAAAATCTTCAGAAAATAAAATCAGGTGGAAGGCGTGTTTGCACTTACACGTTCTATGGCTTCACGTTCCTCAGGCGTCACTGTTATTGACTGTGGAACCGCTCCAGCAAGCTGCCCAAGTATGTTACTGATACAGTGATACCACATCAAGATCAAAAAAGAACAGAACATTAATAATTAGTATAACAACTTTTTCACAGGGCTAACACACACCAGATGTCTAAATGAAAGAACAAACTGAAGGGTACCCTTCTCCGCCTTCAACAGGCTCATTGATCAGGCGAAGGAAATCAGCCTGGTGCTCTTGAATCAGTCTCACTAAGTGAGGGTTCTGCTTTCCTAGCTCCTGAAGCATGGGCTGTAAACCAAAGCAAGAATGATATGCGACTTTGCAACAAACTTAGGCTCTGTTCGGCTGTGGATTTAAAATGGCAATGATTGCCCCAATTAATTTACACAATTTCCCAAAACACTTTTTAACTACACACATTTTCTCTTTCCAATTTTTAACCACATCTTATCTAGAAAATCCAAATAAATCAAAATTATAAATCCAATTCTCTTTAAAATGCTGCCGAACACAGCCTTACATTACTAATGAGTTTAGAGAGAGTATATGCTAAGATAGAAGGCTACAAACCTGCAAGATTTGTGGGTTGGCTTGCACCATTGCTCGAAGGGCTTGGAACTGAAGCAACAAATACGAAACAAAAAATTTAACAACTCGAGCCACAAGAAAAAGATTCTCGTAATCATTTCTCAATTTACTGTTACTCATTAGTCATTTTTCTCTTCCTTTTATTTTTTATTTATTTATTTTTTAAAGTTGTTTGAGGGGGAAGGGGTGGCCAGTGGGGTAGTACGAAGAGGCAATGATGTGAGAGACATAGTTGGAACTGTACTTGTGGACTGTTCCGTAGAAAATCTAGGTTGTTCGCACCTCCAGCATTTGAACCCATGCTTGGAAGACCCTAATTACAAAACATTTTTCATGCACGTCACCCAAAAATCCATAATGAAATGAATCAAAAACGAAAATGACAAATCATAAACCTGAGGAAAAAGATCTAGAGGATTTGCATTTGGTCCAGTTGAAGGGACAATTCCTGGTTGTGAAGCTTGCTGAGGCTGAGCAGACACATTAGGAACCTGGTCCATAGGTGCACTTCCACCTGTAGGGTGAACTTCCACTGGCTCAGGAATACCCTAATAGTAACATTTCAAACGGCACTAATGAGGAAAGAGAGATAATAGCCTGAGAACAACACATGAACATCCAGACATGCAACATCTACAAATATCCTCAAACATACAACAAGAGATTTCACATGACTGATTATTATTGATGGTTTAACAGGAAATGTTTACACATAACAATTAAAGAGCTACTGGTAAAAACAAGAAATTTTATCTCTGAACAAGAAAATTCCTAAGAAAGTTTAGGGGTGGGCACTAAAACCGCCCAACCCAACCCGATCCGATCGGTTTGGGTCGGTTTTTGATGAAAAACGAGTTGGGTTCGGGTTCTACAAAAAAAAAAAAAAAAATTGGTTGGACGACCCGACCCAACAAAAATTTTAAAAATATAGGACCATTTAAATTTCAAGAATCTCAAGCACATTTTAACGTTGGATGAAATTCTAATATGGTTTGAACATATTTTAGTTTTATTAGCAAGTATTCAATTTATTATATTTGAGCTTATTGAATTATACATAATTGATTTGAGTTAATAGTTGATTTATGAGCTTAATTTTTTAAATTTCAAGATTTTTTGCTAATCGGACCAAAGCCCAAACTACCCAACCCGACTGAAACTTGATTGGGTTGGGTTGGGTTTGAACTCATGCTTGGGCTGGGTTGGTTTGATTTTTTAAAAATCAACCCAACCATAGTGAGTTGGGTTCGAGTTGGGCAAAAAGCCGACCCAACCTAACCCAACCCACGCCCACCCCTAAGAAAGTTGTATGTTTCTTTAACCTTCGAAAATATTCAAGGAGAGTTAACACGGAAACAAGTTTAAGAAATAGATTTTTCTCTAGTTCAACGGGACATTAAGTCTTTTAGTTGTTGCACTTTAAAGTTTGCACTTTAGACATTGAAAAGGAATGTCCAGTCAGGTACACGGTCCTTTCATTGAATTAGAAGGGTAACTTTGGCACACCAGATGAAAGTTAGCATAAAATTGTTATAGATAGTACTAGGAAGATGATATTATGGTGGATTAAGTGGATAGGGTTCCTTAATTTTTTATTTGGAATGTCAATAATATAACATAATGCGAGGGTCGAAGTGGGTTTAGGCCGGATAAGAAAAGATGTAGCTAATGATATTCTTTTAATTAAAAAAACAGAGAATATTATCCATCTTAATCCACCATATACCATTTACCTAGCAATATCCATTAAATAATTTATTTTTTTTTACTCATCCCTTGTATGGTATATCCAGTAACCTAAGTGTACTTTTGTGTTGAAACTAAAATATATAATTCTACACCATTGCATGTAGAAGTAGAAGATCTTTTGGTTACTGTACTTCATAATTAATGTCATATAATTAATAATTTTCAATCTGCCCATATATTATTCTCAGAAAAATCATTCGATGAATTGAACTTTCTTCACTCTTGACATTGCATACAATCTTCCTGCCCATAAACAACACCTCCAGGAGAAATATACAAAAGATGTTCCCATATCCACCTACTTTGCATGATATTGCAGATTTAGCGACTCAGACAGTACTCAACATGCAGTCAGTTAAGTGCTTAAAACATATTGTATACAGACGAATAAAATATCTGATTGTGTACTTCTCTATTGAGGTAGATCTCATTATTATAACAAGCATCAAAGAACGATCTGCATGCACATAAAGATGGAAGTTCGACACACTCACTGAGTATAAATATTCAACTGCTCTCTCTGGGTTGTTGTAAGCTGCACGAAGAGCTCGGACAACTGTGTCTCTGTCCCAAGTTCCCCCACCCATATCAAGAATCTGCTGGACTGCTCCATCTAGGTTGTTACCAGCAACGAGATTAGATGCAGCTTGGTCATATACATCTGACCTGATACCATACAAGCTATCAACTGTCAATTGAAAATTAAGCATTCTAAAACTACTGATAAAAACTGAAAATATTATGCACATAAATTTCATTTTTGAGAAGAGTTACGCACACAGCAGTGGCAGCTGAAGCTGAAGGTGTAGCTGGTGCAGGAACGGGAACGGGAACTGGTGCAGAAGGAGGAGCAGGTGCAAGTACAGGACTGCAATCATCAATGGGATGGGAATATATAAAATGAAAACCAATTTGCTCACCAACATGTACATATATGGAAGGGGAAGGGTGAGAGCATAGTGTTTGACAAACTCCTATGCACATTATGCCCCTGTTTGAGACCCATTATTTCAAAATAATGTGGTTTGTTATAGTAAATTTTGAAAAATATGTGGTTAAAAGGTAGAAAATCTTATTGGTTTTATGTGTAGATTATTTTATTAGTAGAATGTGTGGTCGAAAATAAGTTTTGAAAAAAATGAGGTTTGCAATAATAGGTACCAAACAGGGGCTATTTAGTGGTAGGAAAAACAACTCACATTGTTACAGGAACTTGAGAAGCAGTTGATGTTGGAGTTGTAGGAGGTAGAGCACTCGTCTGTTTAGCCAACAAGGAGGGGAACACTTTTAGGTGCATCCCATACCACAATAATTTTAATAACATGGTTAGACAAAAAATAATAATAATAATAAAATAAAATTCACCTAATGTAATCCCCAAAGAAAAAATTACCATAATGTCTTCCTTTTTCCAGATGGATAACTAAAAGGTGTTCAATCAAGTAGAAGAAAATTGCACCCCAAAAAAAAAAAAGGCAACATTTGGGAAAATGAAAAAGCAAAAAGTCACTCCATAAATTACTTAGGCATTAATTTCACTGGAAACTGTTCACACCGTGCTTCATATAAAAGGCAAGAAAAGAAAATTCAGTATGGTAATTATCCTTCTCACTGATCTAGGCAAGATTAAGGTCATAAAGCAATCCTTCAGAGGCCATTTATACAAATAAGATGGTGAGGCAATTTTCTATCTAGTCAATTATTCCGACATCACTGGAATATTCACAAATAAAACTCGAAATAATTGGAAGAACGTAAGAAATGCTAATGGCAAAATACATAATGGCACTAACGGGAAATGATTATGTGCATTTAAAGGCATTTTAGATAAGATGGAACTATCGTTATTGCCAGGTTATGAAAGAGAATTAATCATCTTATTAATGTAATTGACTAATTGGGAATTAATTACTGTCCCATCTTATCTTAATAGAAGTAAAAATAATTTTCAAGATTCTGAAAAGCAAATGAGTATAGTCATTCAATTTTCTCTCTAGGTTTGAAGTATCGACATGAACATGCCAACACATGATTGTTTTTAATAAAAGTAACAAAACGACACATCATTAAAATAATGTTTTTTTAATTTATTTTTTTTAGCACTTTATATTTTATTTTTAGTTGGTCAAAAAAGGAACTTTTGAAATTTTAAAAAAAAAAGTTCAACTTTTTAACCTAGTTGACCAATATATTTTAAAAATTATTGTCTTTCATTTCATGTGAATCATTTTAAAAGAAGTCATGCAACTCGATTAATAGAAGGCATGTTTGGCTTTCTCTAAGACTCTAACTGGTCTTCAAGAGAGGTGGGGGGGGGGGGGGGGGGAGGGGGGAATATATATATATATATAACACGCGCACACATATAAAAGTCAAACTAGGGTCTGCTTTTGAGGGTAGGCTATTTGAGGAGAGAGAACTTGACCAGCTAAAATGAAAAGTGAAAACACGTGAGCAAAGAAAAAATTGCCGAGAGGGAGAAGATGAATAAATATGCCATTCTGTGCTTCTTAGGTTGTGATTTTCATTTTCATTTGGTGAATTTTGCTTTCTCAGTAATTTTGTGGTTTTCCCCCCTTCAGTCTGGCCTGTTAGCAACCTTACCCCAGCATGTTGGCAACGTATCCACGATGTGTCCAGTGGTAGAAAAAGAAAAAGGGACACACCATGTGGCGTTTACGCCACATCAGAAGTGTGTTAGTGCCGACACGCATATGACACCCACTTGCCAGCACTATGAGTGTATCAGTGCTTCATAGATCTAGCTCATACCTATATCATACTTTGTTGGAAGGAAATAAATGAAATCAAAACTACTAGACGCATCTGCATTTCCCCGGGATTACCTATAGTGCAAAACATCTCCTAAACAGAAGATGTATCACTGCTTTACAGAAGTGAAATTTAACTAGAAAAATGGTAACTTCCAATCACATGAACAAAGTGGAATCAATTTAACGAGAACAATGGTAACTTCCAATAACATTAACAGCATTAGCATAACACATTAATAGTAAAGTAAGAAATATTATTTGTTATTACCGTCGCAGCAGGAGCAGTTGATGTGGTAGAACCTTCACCTGATGTGCTCTTGTTCTGAAATATTTCATTGGAAAAATTTAAAAATCTATTATAAAATTTGTACAGTTACTATAGACTTGAGACAACTAGTGTCAAAAGCATCAAAGAAATTCTCAAAGGGAATAACCAAGTTGAAAACAAAGGCACATCTTGCCAACAAGATCTGGTTACGAAACAAACACAACCCCCCCCCCCCACCCCCCACCCCCCCCCCCCCCCCACAAAGCTACAAACTTTGGGAGGCAGGAGCACTACTTCCTAACTGTTTTACGTAACAAAGTGAGGAACTTGCATGGATGGTAGTTGCCATATATTTATGGATGGGGCTCGAGGATACAGATGCTGGCTTTGTGTCAGATATCAAGTGCTGCTATTGAGCTGAAAATTCAGGTTGGGGTGGAATGATGGATCAGATTAAGAGAGAAACCTTTTTTTTGGGCTGAGGGAATATAAATTTTTAGACGGTTGAACTTGGTTCAAGAAAATCTCTCTTTTTTGTTATTGTTCAACAATAAAATCAATAGTAACTTTCTCCGCTAAACAGTGGCATAGTGGTAGCCATTTTAAACTGCTGAACAGTGTTGTGAACTGTAGTCTATCCATAGTTCCATTTTTTTCCCTTCTCCTTTTTTCATTGAAAAGGCCTCAGTGAGCTAGAAGGGTGGGCTTTGAAAACGGAGTACAGCAAGAGAGAGAGGGAAAGAAGAGCCCTTAAAAAGAATTATATATATAAAAAAAAATGAGATATAACTTATTCCATGAGGCTAGTCCTGTTTGTATGTAAAATTCATACCAACACAAGAAAAGTTACCAGAATATCAAATTTCAAATGTTAGAACCAACAATTACTAAGAGAAATTATATCAAAATATACATTTTATGGTCACGTCAATAAGCATGAAATTTGGCATGTGGTCTTCCATGTTAGGAAGGTAATTTCCTTCACTAGGAATGTAGTCTCCATCACCTTCATATCAGCTAAAGCTCCCTAGAGCAAAGTTCACAGTGCATACTGAATCCAACATCATCTAAATTCACAGCCTCTCTACTAATTCCATTTTTACACAAAACAAAAGTTCGGGTCATGCGCATCATTATCATTTAGGCCTCTTGCTTCACAGAACTGGCATTACAATTGCAAAAGCTGGTGTGGCTCGCATAAAGTAATATTAATTTGAGAATATCATCTTGAGATGGTTGTGAAATGCCTTCATAGGCATAAAATGAAGTTATATATTTCTAAACTATTGTTCCTGCTGAAAATATTCAGGTCATAAAAATATAATGCAACAACTAATGGCCATAAAGTCAAAACAAAAAGGTAAAATGTTTTTGAAATTAAGAAACAAATGAAAAACAAATTGGCTACATTCTATAAATTAGTGCTCTAAAGACTAAAGGTAAACAGAGATTCCGTTCACACAGTGACAAGCAACATATCAAATTTTACCTTCGTAAGCATGATGACAACAAAACTATTCTCGGCAACTTTATTTTCTTCCAATGTTGTGCCATCCTTGAGAACTTTTCCTTGATGGATAAGCATCTGTTGTGCAGCGGGATAAACATCTGATCCCTGAGCAGTTTCTATGGTTAGCTTCACATCTTCAACCTGCATAATAAAAGGAATGGTTCAGCAGACATAAAATGCTCATAATTTGAGAAAATATAGGGTATCAGTCCACCCATAAAATTTAAAGACTGTATATTTCTAATTACTATTCTACAAATATATGCAAAAATTCTCTCTTCAAGCTCAAAATGAACACTGCGCCATTATTTCTTTAAATATTTTGTTCTATAATAGAACATGCCATAAAAGCAAAGAAACCTGCATTTATCCTCTTCTAAATTATATATCTATAAATGCTCCAACTGGATTCAGCCAATTCACATATCAGATTTTATAAAATATCAATGAGCCATGATTTAGCATCATTTCAAAAGTCAAGGTAATACTTATTCAAATGATCAACACGTGTCCATATAAAATGATGTATTATCAAGTGTTCATTTTTTTCCATGGAAAAGGTCAGTATTTTAATTATGTGACAGTAATAAACTAACAAATAGCAGTTTTCAAGATTCAATCCCAAAGCATTAATAGATAAAATTAAATAAAAGACAATAGAAGTATTTAAACAGTAGGCAATGTGTGCATGATTTGGAATTGCCATGTCCTAAGTTAAAAATAAATAAATAAATAAACAAACATTGAGGAAATACTGCAAGAAAATTAAATTAATTATGGGGGGTGGGGTGCAGTGTGGGGGACTTGGACCATGTTTTAGAAAATAAAAAGAAATTTTAAAATATTTGTGTACCAATCATTTAGTTCTTCAGAAAGAAAAGAGGAAAATGCATCTACAAAATATTAATGTAAGAAAACACTAGGTGTTGCCGTTGCTCTAGAAGTATTGATTTATTATCCATTTAAAAGATTTCACCAACAGAAACCAAAATAAAAAAGAAGTATTGATTTTATTGAAGTAATGATTTATTATCCATTTAAAAGATTTCACCAACAGAATCAAAAAAAAAAAAAAAAAGAAGTATTGATTTTACTGGAAAAGAAATAAAACATAAAAAGTATAAAAACAAAGATACATGTACATGTACACGTACAATTTGAATAAATTTAAATTGATGATTCCCCAATGTTGAAGCCCTACTATTTCAAAAAATCACGTTTCAATGTTTCCGTTCTTCTTAGCTACTTCTATTAATTTCTTACTTGATTATTTCATTGAACCATTAACCGTCAATCCCCTCCTCCCGGATTCCCAAGAAAGAATTTCCTTCTTTTACACACACACACACACACACACACACACATATGACATAACCAAACTATCTTCTCTATCAAACATATATATGACATAACCAAACTATCTTCTCTATCAAACGCAACCATCCCACCATTTTCCTGTTGTCAAGATCAATGGCATCTATTGACAACCATATTGATACTATCGACGAAAAACAAAATTTTAGGGTTTTAATAGAGCATGAACCTGGAATCAAGCCATCAACAAGTACCAACTACCAACCAGGAAAGTAATTTGCTGACTTATATCGAGTCTTCACTTTGCTTATCCACCAAGAGTGAGTGTATAAACTCCGTATTCATATAATTGGGTGTTAAGAATCCGAATTATTAGTGCCATTAATAAAATGGCTAACTCTGTGCATCAAAGCAACATTCTTCTGTCTATGATTCATAACTGTTAAGAACATTTCTGTTTGGTAACACCGTAGCGGTTATAAACTGGTTTATTTATGATTTTGGGGTAAAATGTGTGGTCGAAAAGTAAATGTTGAAAAGTTAAGAGAGAAAATGTGTATGGTTAAAACGGGGTTTGAGGAATTGTATAAACCAGCTTATTTGGTTTACTAAAAGGATAGTAAATTGAATTAGTTAAACAATGCAGTATACCAAAGTTATACCCAAGAATCAAGTTAATTATACATTTATATCTAAAATACCCGATAAATTCAACAATAATTAAAGTACAAAGTCAAGCATCCATTGAGGAAAAACATTGGTTCAGAAAAGGAACAAGCTTAAAGTCAATTAAAACAGCTAATCTAGTAAATTACTAGCCAACCCCGAAAAAACTTTAAAAAACGACAAAATCCTGATTAAATCTAAATTAACTCGGTTAGGAACTGATTAACAGAAGAGAGGAGAAAAGAAAGCGAACCCTGTCTTCAGGTTTAACTTCAACTGCAAAGTGGGAACCTTTGAGAGTTTTCACGAAAATCTTCATTTTTCACTTATCCCAAATTACTTCTTCTCGGGTGTAAAAGTGGATCGGCGAGAGAGAACTCAATGAAGGACACAGAAAACCCAGCGGAGCAATGCAAGTAAAGAATTATTGATGTCTTTACCGGCACGAAATTTTTTTTTCCCCTTTTCTTTTTGAAATTATTTTTCATGTATTTGATTCCTATTCAGCTTCCCTTTCTGGGCGCGTTTCAGGCTTCGTATGGGGACTTGGAATTCAAGTGCTTTGATTGATACGGCGCGTGAAGGGGAAATTGTGAAAGGAGAGTAGGCATGTATTTTGCCCCATTTTTCAGTTTTGAATACTCCCATCGTCGTACAAAATAGACTTCTATAATATTTTCGTCCGTCCTACAAAGATAGACCATTTACTATAATGAACATGTATTTAATTTTTTATTTCCTCATATATCCCTAATTAATGTACCTTATTAGTTAATTCCAATATCAATTTAATGATATGTAGTTTGAAACTTTGAATGAATTAATGAGTCTTTAAAATTAATATAAGAATATATTTGAAAAAGTATAAATAAATTTATTATTTCAACTATATTAACTACCATTTCTTAATCTGTGTGAAAATGAGAATATGTCTATCTTTGTGGGACGGATGTAGTAGTATTTTTGAGAGAATATCTAGTTAAAAAATATTTGAAAAATTAAAAAATATAGTCTGTCTAAGATAGATGATTGAGATTGAATGTTGAATAAATTTTGTTATGAAATAATAGGGGCCAAACGGGGGGCATCCGTGAATGGAAAATGCTAGACTCTGTTTGGCAAACATGTTTTTATTTTTTAAACATGTTTTTTATTACACAATTCCTCAAATCACTTTTTAACCACACACATTTTATCCCTTCATTTTTCAACCACACATTTTACCTAATAAATATAAAAATATATTTTTAAACAAAAAACTTTTAACAAACAAAGCCCTAGATGTCCCACTCAATATCACAACCCAATTTTACAATCAATGATATTTCACGATATTTTGATTTTATATCGCTATAAATTTAAAATATCAATTTTAACAAGAATTGGGGAAAAATTTATACAGCTCTCGTTACTGCATGTCCGCTTTATCTCTCTCAATGGGAGAGGTGTGAAGCCTCTCCCATTCTCGTTAATTTATTCAACCTTGAAATCGACCGCCAAACATTGAAGGAGCACCGATGACCAAAAGCAATCAATTCGATGACTTTTTTGTTGGATATTGGTTAATAAATCGAGAATTGAAAATCAATTAAAGTGACTTCGTGTCGACTTCGGTCAAATACTCAAAAGCTCGACTCAATCCATTTAGGCAAAATTGTTTGTCACTTCGCCGCTTCGGGACGCACAAACGGGAAATTTTGATTTCTCTGTATGTATTGAAGGGTATATTTGACATTTCGAAAACCAATATTGATTGAATGAGAAATTACGGAAAATGACAAAAATCAGGTCAAAAGTTTGACCGTGCGACCACACGTCAATTTTTAATCCCGATTTTTTGTCTATAACTGTGCGGCCGCACGGTTGTCCGACCAAGTGACACATTTTCATAAAGGTGCATTGTTTGGAAATGGTGCATGGTTTGGCCTCAAACCATTTCGTCCACACCCTTTGATGATCTATATATAGGACCCTTTGGGTGTCCTATTCCTCACTTTTGATATGCAAAAACACCTCTCTTCCTCACTTGTCTCCAAAATCAAAATCATTGCATTTGTTATTTTGATTTTCTTCATTTCATCTTTGGAGTACGTAAGCCTTATTTTGGTTCGTTGTACTTGTGTTTTGGAGTGCTACAAACACAAGTGTTGCGGTTGTATCTTGGGAGTCGATTGCCGTTATCCGTAGGCACCGTTGAGGGGCAAATTCAACTTAAGGACAAAGAGTTCAACTCTTGCCTCGGCTTTGTCCCTCTTTTCTTCTTCTTCTTATTTTGTATTTTCCTTGCCGTTACTCTATCCAAATTTCGGCACGGATTTACAAATACTTCATTCTACTTATTTGACGTCACTATTCACAAACTCACCCAACATTTTTTTCCCTAGAGCTGCTGTTTTTTTTGGTAAAAGAAAGGTCAACAATGTAGCTTCCAACTTCGGTTATCTCCAAGCTTTGTCGACCAGCCTCTTACTTTGGGCAATGTCGGACGTTTGTAAGCTCATTCATTCATTTTCGAAAAATTTGAGACATTTGAATTTTATAAGCAATATGCTTACACCATGAGCTTCCCACTCAGAAAGAAGTACAAAAAATGATAGTGAGGGGTTGATTAGATATGTTGTATTTGTTTGTAATCAAGAGGGTAAGAGAACTAGTTCAATTAGTATTTCTTTGAACCTTTGTCCAAATATGCAAACAGGTGTGGGGCTAAGCTTGTTGCTTCACTAGTTCAAGTTGTGTCGGGAGTATGGCGTGTTACCCAAATGAATCTCGAACATAATCACGTGACTAGTCCTTCGAAATATAGGTTGTATTGATGTAACCGTAGATTGAGTGAAAAATAAAATATATTGAAATGAATGATATAACTGGGATTTTATTGCACAAAACTTTGAACTCTGCAGTTATTACGATGGGTGGCTATGACTAGTTAACATGTATCCAAAAGGACTGTCAAAATTATATTGGTAAAGTTATGCGGTTAAGATTAGGAGAAGGAGATGCAGCTGCAATTCAAGTGTATTTAAAGATGCAAGTTCAATTTCCTGGTTTTTTCTTCTGTTTGGATTTAGATGATAAATCTCCATTAAGAAATGTATTTTAAGCTGATAATAGATATAGGTAGACATATAAGGAATTTGGAGATGTCATACATTGGACACCACATATCTTACCAATTGATATGATATGTCGTTTGCCCCTTTCATTAGGGTCAACCATCATAGACATTCAACATTACTTGAGTGTGGTTAACTATCTAGTGAGGACACGCATGCTTGTAAGGGTGCTATTTTATCGACTCTACGTGATGTGATATATGAATCGCAGAGGATTGAAGAGTTTGAGAATTGTTGAACTGATATGATCGAGAATTTTATGCTACATGACAATGAATGGTTGTCTGGACTATACAGAGAAATAGGTCGTTGGTTTCCTTGTTTTTTGAAGTCTAGTTTTTGAACTGGGATATCTACAACACAACAGAGTGAAAGTATGAACTCGTTCTTTGATGGATTTTTCCACTCCAAAACCTCGTTGAAGGAATTTGGAACAGTATGAGCGCGTTTTGCATAGCAAAATGGAAAAGGAATTTCAAGCAAATTTCAGTTCTTACGCACAAATGGTGCCATGTGCCACTTGATTTGCTTTTGATATGCGTGTGCACGTTCTCAATAGTTTAGAAAGTTCATCACTTTCATCACTTGTGTGGGTATTTGATGACCTTGCATTACTTGGTTCTTCTTTGTCCCACTCGAAGAAGCGACATTTCATTTTCGATAATTTGCCTTTGTTCTCTAGTATTTTCAACACTTGAAGCCATCTAACAAATCCTCGGCCACATACTGGGCATCGTTGCTTGGTTGGACTATTATTGAACCAGTGGCCTGGCTGCCTGCAACTATAGCATAGTCCATTGTGACACCTCCTCCCCTCTTGTACTCACCTTGCACAATCAATTCAAATGTACACAAAATCAGCAAGAAAATTGTTAGGAACAATATCAGTCATTCATTTTCCTTACAAAATCAAAAAAAAAATTTACGCCAAAATAATGATTATTCCTCATTGCACCAAAATAATCTGGACTGGACTCAAAATCAAGAAATTTGTTTGCCCCATAATCTGTCATTTTTGGACCGAAAGCAATTATTCATGATACAAAATGAAGCAACTCCCCCCCCCCCCACCATTTCCTAGTTTTTCGGACCCAAAACATCGACTACTCATTTTTTGAACCAAAAACCTGGACTCGGAAATACTTACTACTCATTTAAAAGTTTGTTTGAACCCAAAAAATCTGGATTGAAAACTAACGGTGATTTTACCTTTCTTCAAAAATTGCAGATTCTTCGTACTTAGGCTACAATGGATTGCTGCGGGGTAAGCTTTCAAGTGTTTCGATCTTGCTTCTCCCTTCTCGGTGTGTAATTTGACATCGCTTGATTCTTCGCCTGAGCCCTAATCGGTGTTGATAGAGGAGAAATAGCGTTGGAGCACAACCGATGTCATGAACCAGAAGAATGAGTGAGATACGTATACTAGAATAGAATTAAGGATTATGCTAGACTCCCCTCAAGACTTACCCCGAGAACGACCTCTCACTCACATGGGTGTAGAGCCCACACACTGCGGGCTCCACACCTATGTGAGTGAGGGGTCATTCACGAGGTGAGCCTTGAGGGGAGTGTAGCATTCCCCTAGAATTAAAGGGGCTGAGTAGTCTTGTAATTCTATCAATATTCAAGGACATTTCTGTCTTTTCCCTTCAGTTGTCAAATGGATTAGTAAAATATGGTGGGACAAGTAGCACCACCGATCCGTGAATAGGATAGGGGTAGAAGAAGTGTGATAAAAAAAAACACTCTGTTATGATTTATTATGAAATATCTAAATTAGGCAAAATTAGGTAAAATTTGGTTGAATGAAAATTACTCTTACGCCCCTGTAAAATTTACATATTACGATTATGTCATTGTCCATATTACGATTATACCATTGTCCACCCCTATAAATAAGGGCATATATTCATTATGAAATATACTTGAATGAATAAGAAAAATTCTCCTCTCTAAGTTCTCCATATTTTTCTCTCTATAATTCTTGTTAAGATTTTGATAGTTTCACAACACGTTATCAACACGAGCCTCTAACCAATTGAGCCTTGAATTTGAGTAATCTGAAGGAATTATGCTCTGCCGTTGCCTCTAATAGGATCATCTGTATCAGAAACCTGATTATTACTAATCAAACACACACTTAAATCGGATTCCCGTGAAGAGATCATCCTTAGGCATTTACTCAATTGTAAGTCTTCAAATTTATATCTTTGTAAGAATCAAATTCATTGATATTTCTCGATCTAGATTTCATAATCATTTTAAATATTTACGATTTTTATTAAGTATACAATAATTCTGAAATTAATTATTTTTGAGTTGTTCATATTCATCCTTTTGAAATTATTGTTTAATTATTTAGTATTTTTATGTGCTTTAGAATATCTTGAATTATTGTTTCTATGCATGATAAAATGATGTGTTAGTCAAAAAATTTAAAGCTAAAGATAAATAAAAAGAGATATAAATATAATATGTGATAATACAATATTAAATATTTATTCTTGTTTATATTTTTGTTTCAAGATCTTTTTAATTACCAATATAATATCATATTATGGAAACAATTAAATAACCATATTTGAATTAACTAAATACAAATTATTGTTGTACCCTTGCAAAACATGGAATTATTATGGATCTTGGACTCATGAAATTTGGACTATTATAACCTATGCTCTATTATGGATCTTGGACTTATGAACTTTGGACTATTATAATCTATGCTATATTATAGACCTTGGAATTATGCACTGTGGATTGTTATGAACTTTGAACTTATGGGTTTATCATTCTAAATTAAAAATAATTTATTAAAGTTATTTATCTTGATTTTATATGCACATTATATTCATATTATAACTTTATTATATTTGTTAGTCATTCATCAAATAGCTATATTTCTTAACTTGATTTTATTTTGTAGTCTTACATACATGGTCAATTGATAAGTGTATTTTATACACTTATTTCTATCCTAAAAGTAGGATTTTATATGTTTGTTTTGGAATATTTGCTATTTATTTTGCGTTATTTGTTTACATTTTAGAAATAATCCCAAATTCGAGAAAACAAAAGAATTGAAGCTAAAATTGAGCAATTGGATGTAAAAAGTGTCAAAGTGAGCAAATCAAGAATTGATGCAGTCAATCAAATAGCTAAGTTGAAGAAAAAATCGAATTTGGAAGAAATTGGGAGTTCAAGGACTAAAGTATACAAATCAAAAGAAGAAGGACCAAATTGCAAATATTCGATAGTTGATTCGGATCAAGATAAGATACTTGAGGACTTTTAGGAGTCAATTGGATGCAATTAGATGGCAAAAAGGAATGAAATATGGTAAGAATATTACCATAAATTCATTTAAATCAAGCAAGGTCTTCGGGCAGATTTTTAGTCAGACTTTGAAACCTAATTTTGGGGCAATAAACGTTCGAATTGGGAAAATCCTATTTCAGGAAGAATTGTATCCCTTTACGTTATCTTTCTAACGGACTTTGAAGAACCTCAATCGGATAATGGAATAGAAAGATATTATCAAAATACTAAATGATGTGCAATAAAAGGATGATGACCAAATTGCTGAAATTTAAAGAAGAAAAATGTAGCTGCCGGTATAACCGTGCGGCCGCACGGTCAAAAAAATCAGCGACTGAAGTTTACCTGCAGAGTCATGCGATCGCGCATTTCTGAACCGTGCGGTCGCACGGTAGTCCCGACTGGGCCGCAGTTGGGCTTTTTGCGCGAAATTCAGCAATTTTCTCCTCCATTAACCTAATTCTCGGGGAAATCTATAAATACCAGACCTAAGGCACGAAATTAGGGGTTCCCAAGGTTCCCAATTCATTGAAGAGAGGCCAAAACGCTGTCGGATTGCGGAGGGATCCACTCCAAGCCAAGACACAATTGAAGAAAGAAGATCAAGGGCATGAATATGGTGACATCTATCCATTCCTTTTGTGATTTATATTCAATTATGTATCTAGGCTAGGTTCTTAAATGTTAGAATTGTGATGAAGCATTTATTTCCGGATTTTATGTATTGATTATCATTTAATTTCATAATTCATGGGTTTGAGCAATTGATATATACTATTTTTATCATGCAATTACTTGATCACTAGTTGTATGATTTTAGGTTGTGATTTCTTAAGTTCGAAAGATTGAGATTTCATTAGACTTGTATCAATTGCCACAAAGTTCGATAGGGAATAGAAATATACCCCTATGCTTTGTGTTATCTGCTATAGTATTCACTAAATTTGTAATGCCTTTCTATACATTTAGATTCGTCATAGAAATATAGTCGGATTGTGTATAGAAATAGATGTTGATTCTTGTCCGAAAGGAGTCTTGACAATATTAGGAATATGGATTTTCAAAACCTCGTGAATTATTGTTAGATGTTTAATTTAATGCGTAATTAATGGAATAAATGTGGATTCTCAATTCTAGCATGTTTTTCTCATATTTTCTCTAAATCAAATTTCCTCGTTCTTTCTAGTTTAATTTTAATTCAAAATTTTCAAATTCAAACAATTTCTCTAGTTCCGATTAAGGTAGTAGTCTAAAATACGATTTAAAACAATCTCTGTGGGAACGATACTCGGACTTAAAATCCACTTTATTACTTGCGCGACCCGTGCACTTGCGGACCGTCGTCACCAATCTCAAAAAATTAGAATTTACGACTCTCTTGATATTTCTGGAAAGAACTATCTTTCATGGATCCTTGATGCTGATATACATCTTGAAGCCAATGGCCTTGGGGATACTATAAAAGAAGAAAATACTGCATCCAATCAAGAAAAGGCCAAGGCAATGATCTTCCTTCGCCATCATCTTGATGAGGGATTAAAGGCAGAATATCTTACAATCAAGGGTCCTCTTGAATTGTGGAATAATTTGAAGGAAAGATATGACCATCAGAAGACAGTCATACTGCCAAGAGTTCGTTATACTTGGATGCATTTGAGGCTGCAAGATTTTAAATCAGTATCTGAGTATAATTCCGCATTGTTTAAAATAACTTCCACATTAAAATTATGCGGAGAAAAAGTTACTGAAGAAGATATGTTAGAGAAAACTTTCTCTACTTTTCATGCCTCGAATGTTATCTTGCAGCAACAATACAGGGAACGAGGCTTTAAAAAATATTCAGAACTGATATCATGTCTTCTAGTGGCTGAGCAAAATAATGAGCTCTTAATGAAAAATCACGAATTTCGACCAACCGGATCAGCTGCACTACCTGAAACGAATAACATTTCATATAATAAACAAAGACAAGACCATGGTCGCAGTTACAATCATGGTCGTAGTCGTGGTCGTGGAAATAGTCAAGATCGAGGACGAGGACAAAGCTACACTTGGCATCGTGGAGGACAAAATCATACTAGTCCTCACAATGGTCATAATAAACAATCCTTCAATTTTAGAGGAACAAATTATGGAGAAAGTGGGGAAAGTTCCCAGAAAAGAAAGATGTCAACAAGATTGACAGACAGTTCATGCCATAGATGTGGTATGAAAGACCATTGGGCACGTGCTTGTCGCACAACAAAACATCTTGTTGAATTATACAGAGCCTCTCAAAATGAGAAAGGAAAAAATGTTGAAACAAACTTTGTTTTTCAAGGAAATAATGAGCACTAGTTCTCATCAGAAGTAACACATCTCGATGTTGATGATTTCATTGAACCTAATGAGAACATCGCTAAGCATGATAATGATCGAAGTTGAAAATTTATTACTTGTAATTTTATTTATTCATGTATTTCAGTGTGTTAACGGTACTTTTTGATAATTTCTGCACGTCGTTTTTAATAAAAATATGTGTGATAATATAATATTTTTCTTCTCAATATAATTATTTTGTGTGTAACCGTATTTCTCTTTGTTAATGAAGAAACGAACACTTCTGATTTATTGAATGGCTCTAAGATCATTGATGGAGATATTTGCTTAGCAGATAGTGCATCAACAAACACAATACTCAGAAATGAGAAATATTTCTTGAATCTGACAATGATGACAACTAATGTGGGTACAGTAATAGGATTTGCACCTATTATTAAAGGATGGGGAAAGGCAAATATTGTACTAAGTGGAGGAACAAAAATGGCCATCCAAAATGCCTTATTTTCCCCTAAGTCATCTAGGAATCTGCTAAGTTATAAAGATATTCGAAGTAACGGGTACCATACTGAGACTGCCGAAGAAAGTAATTATATTACTTCTATTATCTCTGGTAAGAAATATATACTTGAAAGGCTACCCGCTTTACCTTCTGGCTTGTACTATACAAAAATTAGTACAATTGAATCAAATGTTATATTATGCCAAAGGTACAACGAGCCAAAGAATTTTATAATTTGGCATGACCGGCTGGGACATCCTGGGTCAACTATGATGCGAAGAATTATTGAGAATTCAAAAGGACATTCATTGAGTAATCAGAAAATTCTTCATTGTAATGAATTCTCATGTGCTGCTTGTTCTCAAAGCAAATTGGTCATCAGACCATCATTAAATAAAGTTGGGTATGAATCTCCAATATTTTTGGAACGTATATAGGGTGATATTTGTGGGCCCATTCACCCTCCATGTGGACCATTTAGATATTTTATGATTTTAATAGATGTATTTATTAGATGGTCACATGTGAGCTTATTATCCACTCGCAACCTGGCATTTGCGAAATTACTTGCTCAAATTATTCGTCTACGAGCACAATTTCTTGATTATCCAATTAAGACTATTCGTTTTGATAATGCTAGTGAGTTTACATCTCAAGCATTTAATGATTACTGTATATCGATTGGGATAAAGATTGAACATCCGGCTGCTCATGTTCATACTCAAAATGGTCTAGCAGAATCATTTATTAAACGACTTCAATTAATAGCTAGGCCATTACTTATGAGAACAAAACTTCCCGTATCTGCTTGGGGACATGTCATACTACATGCTGCAGCACTCATTCGCATCAGGCCAACATCTTATCATAAATTCTCCCCATTACAAATGACTTATGGTCAGGAGCCTAATATATCCCATCTAAGAATTTTTGGTTGTGCGGTTTATGTACCAATAGCCCCACCACAACGAACAAAGATGGGTCCTCAAAGGAGACTGGGAATATATATTGGGTTTGAATCTCCTTCTATAATAAAATATCTTGAACCCAATACGAGTGATGTATTTACTGCACGATTTGCAGACTGTCATTTTGATGAAACAATGCTCCCAGTATTAGGGGGAGAAATTAAACAGCTGGAAAAAAAATAACATGGAATGCATCATATTTATCCAAACTAGATCCTCGCGTAAAGCAATGTGAACAAGAAGTTCAAAGGATAATCTACTTGCAAAAGATAGCCAATCAATTGCCAGATGCATTCACTGACCTAAAAAGAGTGACTAAATCACACATTCCAGCTGAGAATGCTCCAGTCCGAATTGATGTCCCAGAAGGACAAAATAAAGCTAATGAGTCTAAAATACGCATGAAGCGTGGTAGACCAATCGGTTCCAAGGATAAAAATCCTCGAAAGAAAAAGGAGCATATAGTCAATAATCATATTAAGGAAGAAGAATCTCTCGAAGTTTCCAATGACATAATTCAAATAAAACCCCTAAAGTGGTACAGGTACCTGAAAATGATGAAAATAAAGAGATCTCGATAAATTATGTCTATACGAGGAAAAGATGGAACCGAGAAGAAACAATTGTCGACAATATTTTTTCATATAATGTAGAGCTCGAAATTATTAATGATAGCGAGGATGATGAACCAAAATCCATCGAGGAATGTAAACGAAGAAATGATTGGCTAAAATGGAAAAGTGCAATTCAATCAGAATTGGATTCATTGGAGAAATGTAAAGTTTTTGGACCTATTGTTCAAACTCCTAAAGGAGTTAATCTTGTAGGATACAAATGGGTATTTGTATGAAAAATAAATGAGAAAAGAGAAGTCGTGAGATATAAAGCACGACTTGTAGCACAAGGATTTTCACAAATACCTGATGTTGATTATGAAGAAACGTATTCTCCTGTAATGGATGCAATTACATTTCGATATCTAGTTAGTTTGGCAATACATGAAAAACTAGATATGCGTATGATGGATGTAGTTTCAGCCTATTTATATGGCATGCTTGACAATGACATCCACATGAAAATTCCCGAGGGATTTAAAATTCCTGAAGTATATAATTCGAGACCTCGAGAATTATTTTCAATCAAATTGCAAAGGTCATTATATGGATTGAAACAATCCGGCCGCATGTGGTATAATTGCCTTAGTGAATATCTACTGAAAAAAGGATTCAAGAATGATCCTATATGCCCTTGCATTTTTATAAAGAAGTCAATGAATGGGTTCGTAATTATTGCTGTATATGTTGATGACTTAAATATTATTGGAACTCTTGAAGAAATTCCGGAGGCAACTGAGTACTTAAAGTCAGAATTTGAGATGAAAGATCTTGGAAAGACAAAATTCTGTCTCATCTTGCAAATCGAGCATTTATCAAATGGAATTCTTATTCATCAATCAACATATACAGAAAAAGTCCTTAAACGATTTTACATGGATAGGGTAAATCCATTGAGCACACCGATGGTTGTTCGTTCACTCAATGTGGAAAAGGACCCATTTAGACCTCAAGAAGACAATGAAGAACTTCTTGGTCCTGAAGTACCATATCTTAGTGCTATAGGGGCACTACTATATCTTGCCAACAACACACGACCTGACATTGCATTCTCGGTAAGTTTACTAGCAAGGTATAGTTCTTCTCCTACACAAAGACATTGGAATGGTGTTAAACATGTATTGAGGTATCTCCGAGGAACAATTGACATGGGTTTGTTTTATTCAAATAAAAATAAACCAGAACTTGTTGGGTATGCTGATGCGGGATATCTATCAGACCCACACACAGCTAAATCTCAAACAGGTTATTTATTCACTTGTGGAGGTACTGCTATATCATGGAAATCCACAAAATAGACATTAACTGCTACTTCTTCTAATCATGCTGAACTACTTGCAATACATGAGGCAAGTCGAGAATGTGTATGGTTGAAATCAATGACTCAGCATATAAGGGAGACTTGTGGTCTCTCTTCAAGAAAAGGAAATCCAATAATTTTGTATGAAGACAATACCGCGTGTATAGCTCAACTAAAGGGAGGTTTCATCTAGCTGATATATTTACAAAATCATTACCTACTTCAACATTTGAAAGATTGGTAAATAAGATCGGGATGGGTCGACTCAGAGATCTCCAACAACATCATCAGGAAAATTAAACACGCGCTGGATTTCATTTTAGCTGAGTTTTTATCCTATTGAGTTTTTCGAACAAATTCTTTAATGAAGCAGCGGCTGTACTCTTTTTCCTTGATTCAGATTTTATCCCACTAGGTTGTACTGAAAAGGTTTTAACGAGGCAGCACTTCAGAACCTCAAGCTTCAGTACATGATTTGTTCTACTTATCATTGGATGTTATTTCGAACATTAGACTTAAAGATTCACAATGGCCAACATCAGGGGGAGCAAATGTACTCTTTTTCCTTCGCTCAAGTTTTATCCCACTAGATTTTCTTAGCAAGGTTTTAACGAGGCAGACAATTGAGTAAGCGAGTAATATGTCATTCAAGGGGGAGTGTTATGAAATATCTAAATTAGGCAAAATTAGGTAAAATTAGGTTGAATGAAAATTACTCTTACGCCCCTGTAAAATTTACATATTACGATTAAGCCATTGTCCATATTACGATTATGTCATTGTCCACCCCTATAAATAGGGGCCTATATTCATTATGAAATATACTTGAATGAATAAGAAAAATTCTCCTCTAAGTTCTCCATATTTTTCTCTCTATAATTCTTGTTAAGATTTTGATAGTTTCAAAACACACTCTATTCTTTAAACAATTTTTCGCGCAATATTAATTTCGTACATTTTTTGAAATCAATTTTTAACAAGATATTTTACCTTAAAAATATCAAAAAAATTATAAATTAGCCCGTGCTTGGTAATACAACGAATATGATATTTTCAATGTAAAATATGCGGTTGAAAAGTAATTTTGAAAAATGTGTGTAATTGAAAAGTTGTTTATAAATAAGTTTACCAACTAGAGGCTATATGCAGCCACCAAACACATTGTTATTAAAGCATTTGTTTGGTAAATTATTTATGAAGTAATTTTCAAACAATACATTTTCCAAAACACTTTTCAATCACATATTTTACCTAAAAAAAATCACATTATTTATTTATGAACAAATTTTTTTTACCAAACGAGCAATTCTAAAATTAGGTCTTAATTATATCTTTAATATTAATAATATTATTATTTAAATCAAATTAATATATTAGCACCCAAGCCTGCCTCCACCCACCCACCCCACTCCACCCACCCAACAATTTCAAAACTTGAATTTAGGGGTGAACACGGTTTGATTTTGGCGTTTTGTAACAAGATTTCAAACCAAATAGTTTAAAATGTTTTGAAATTTTTTCAAACCAGGCCAAATCATTTTTGCGGTTTGAACTGCGATTTATCAACAAATGAATTAGTAGATTCCAAATGAGCTCAAAGATACATTGTCTAAAATTTGGAGTTGAAAATTTGAATTAAAACTAGCTAAATAATAGTATCCAGCTTCTCATTGAGTGCATTGCTATGAGTATTGTATGATCTCTTATATCATTCCTGACATTTAAACCCAAAACAAAGACTTTATACAATACAAAACAAAACAAAACAAAATAAAACAAGACACGAATCTGAGTGCATAATAGTTCCATAAATTCAATGCATCGACCGTAACATGATCAATCCCTGGAAAAAATATTCCGAGATTCAAGTAATAAGAATTTGTGGGTATATAAAATCTTATGAAGATTACAATACATCAAACACTCGTGTAGCTACAAACCACCGTAACACAACGTAGAATGATGCCTTCCTGTAGAGTAAATAGTTGTCAAAACGATGATATACTAACTTTCTATCATGCAAATACGGAAAACAGTATGTAATAAATGACAATTGCACGTAGATCAAATAATAATTACTGCATTATCTACAAGCTACATAGTAAATCAAATCATGTTGATAAATAAACAATTAAATATATAGACGCAAACATTTAAAGTTTACTTAAGTCAACTGTAGTTAATTCGTACCTTAAAAAGAAAATCTTATTTTAAGAAAACGTCTTGGATGATGATTGTAAAATCTAGTAGCAAGAACTATTTCCAAATGACTATGGATTAAAACAAATTAATCTTTGACTCCTGAATTTTGATATATTGAGAATAAAAAGCGTATTGCATTTTTTTTAAAAATTGAACATTTGTCTTTTTTATATATAATTTTCTAAATTTGGCGGGTTGGCGGTTTGAAATCGAGGTTCCGATAATTGAAATCTAAACCAAATCGTTTAAGCGATTTGTAATTTTTTCAAACCAACTCAAATCATTTCACATTTGAAACCGAACAAAATCAAATCATTTGTTGTGATTTGGTTCGGTTCACGGTTTATTTGCTCACCCTGAATTATCCCCAAATTATGTATTATATAGGAATAAATCTGTATCCACATTCCACGGCCACCAGTTTCTCCAAAAGATTTAGCCTTCGAAGAGTGCGGTGCAGCACCGGACCTCACATTGCGACAAGATCAAAGGCTACAAGCCCCGTTATCATAGCAGAATCGCGACGATGTAGGGTGAATTAGGTAAGTTGAAGCCCACTTGTCAATGTGCACGGACTATGATTTGGTAGCTTATAGTCAAATTAGCAGTTTCATAGGTGATCAGATCATTTATCTTGATTTGCCCTGGGTTGCAAAAGGGGCAGGTTAGGGTAGAGGATTGCACGATGAAGAAAAGGCGACTTCCCGCTCAGAGATGACTCGTTGAGAGGCTTTGGTGGTGGTTTTCTGGTCAATAGAGGTTAGGTTGTAGTGGATGTGATAAATGTGGTGGTTGTAGTTGTGGAGCCACCTCGCTGTAAGGCGATGGAGGTGGCTTTCTAGCTGTGAAGGTAAGGTTGTTTTAGATGTTATAAATACGGTGAATGTGGTGATTATGGTGGTAGTTTCACCTCGTTCTGAGGCGGTGACAATGGTTTTCTAGCCGATGAGTTGCTAGTAGTGGCTTTCTGGAAGTTTGTGTTGGTATACATAGCTGATGGTTGTGGGGAGTTTGTTAGTGGTTGTGATGGTTGGAGATGGGGGTGCAAGCAGTGGCAAGTTTGGTGGTAGTTGTGGAGATGGTGGTGCAGACAATGGTGGTGGTTGCTAGCGAGGGTTGCCCAACGACGGCAATGAGGTGGTAGAGGAGGAGGAAAGGGATTAGGTTGGAAAAGGTGTAGGCTTGGGCTTGAGCTTGGGGTAGTTGACTTTTGACCTATTATGGACCGGATGTAGGGCAAATGGCCAGCCTAAATTCTCATTTTATATAAATAGCCTTTGATCAAGTTTTTTTCATTTAAAAAAATAGTAATAAAAATCAATTTTATTGTTTCCTACTATAACCTTCAGTTTCAAAAACAAAGTTCCATTTCAAAAACTCAATACCTGACCCTAACCTACCTCTTGAACTCTCCTCTCCCTCTCGTTGTTTTTCTTCTTCGGCAAAACAAGTTTTCCCTGCCATTCAACTGGACCATATCTGTAATCTTCTTCAGGTGCTCCTTCTATTGATTTGTAACAGAACTATTCATCATCTTATCCATCTTCTCAAATGTTGACAAAACCCTAAGTTTTATGTATTTGATATTGGTAAGATATTCCAAAATTAATCTTATTTTGAGTTGCTTGGATGTGTTTAAAATGTAATTATATGAGTCTTGCTTGTTTTATGATGGATTTTGTAGTGTAAACTTAATCCATTGTGAAAATATTATTCTAGACAGCGGGTAATCTGATTTTACGCACACAAGTAGGTTAACAGACTTCATGGTCAGTTAACCGACTTCGAAGTCAGTTAACCGACCTAAGTGAAATAGGTTAACTAACTTTATAGTCTGTTAAATAACTGTTAGCCTGCTTGCTTAATTTTTCAAATTCTTACTTATGAATTATCTGTTATCTTACCACACTAATCAAATTGAGTAAATATTAAATGTTCAGTTATGTGGTAGGTTAACCTACCAAGTCGGTTAAGAGGTAGGTTAACCGACCAACTAACCGATTAGGCCGCGGTTTGCAAACAGCGATCTACCTGCGACAAATAGGGGCTTAAACGAGATAGCGGTTTGCAAACTACGATCTAGTCGGTTAACCTACCTCTTAGCCGACCGGTTTACTTACTTCTTAATCAACTACATTAATTAGTCCTCACTTTTTCTTTTTGTTTGATTTTAGTCATTTTAGTCAAAATTTTGATCTCAATTACTAAATTCGATTGTTCATGTGACACTTAATGAACTTAATAATTGATCAAATGTTTTGATAGATTCTGAAAAGTAGCTAAAATCTGATCTCGATTACTAAACTCGATTGTTCATGTCACGCTTAATGAACTTATTAACTAATCAAACATTTTGGTAGATTCGGAAAAGTAGCTGAACTTCAATCTCGATTGTTCATGTCATACTTAATGAGCTTAATAATTGATCAAACGTTTTGATAGATTCAAAAAAGTAGCTGAACTTTGATCTTGATTGTTTACATCACACTTAATGAACTTAATAATTTATCAAACGTTTTGATAGATTAAAAAAAGTAGCTGAGCTTCGATCTTGATTACTAAACTCGATCGTTCATGTCATACTTAATGAACTTAATAATTGATCAAAAGTTTTGATAGATTTTAAAAAGTATCAAAACTTTGATCTCAATTACTAAACTCGATTGTTCACATAATACTTAGTGAACTTAATAATTGATCAAACGTTTGATAGATTCGAAAAATTATCATAACTTCGATCTCGATTACTAAACTCGATCGTTCACCTCACACTTAATGAACTTAATAATTGATCAAAAGTTTTGATAGATTCGAAAAAGTAGCTGAACTTCGATCTCGATTACTAAACTTGATTGTTCGTATCACACTTAATCAACTTAATAATTGATCATTGATCAAATGTTTTGATAGATTCGGAAAAGTATTGCAAGTTCGATCTAGATTACTAAACTCGATTGTTCATGTCACACTTAATGAACTTAATAATTGATCAAACGTTTTGATAGATTCAGAATAGTAGCTGTACTTCGATCTCGATTGTTCACGTCACACTTAATGAACTTAATAATTGATCAAACATTTTGATAGATTCAAAAAAGTAGCTAACCGACTAGGTAGGTTTAACCTACCTCTTAACAGACCAGGTCGGTTAAGAGGTAGGTTTACCTAAACCCTCAAAAACCGACTTGAAAGTAGGTTCACCTACCTCTTAACCGACTTGAAAGTAGGTTAACCTACCTCTTACAAATATTATATGTCACAAGTTTTTTTTTTTTTTGTCACAAATTATGAAAATAATCTATCACGGCTTATTTGTTACACCAATTTATAATTCCAGTTAAGTTCATCAATCTTTGTTAATTGTATCAATTAATTCTCTAACTTTTTCGTTGAATCATTGAAAAAATCTTCCATTAATGAGTATATCTCATCATTGATGATGAATTATGCCAAAATATTTGATTTCCATGCTTTGAAATGAATAACAAAAATATTTTTCCCACTTCCTTATTTATTTCTCATTAAAAAATATGATGGAAAAATAAGATAATTTATGCAAGTCAATGAATTTTGGGCAGAAATTTTTATTAAATACAAAATGTGTTAACTGATGAAAAGTTTGAGGAGAAGAATATTATGAAAAATCGTTAGAGACAAAAGTGCTATAAAAAGTAAACATTGAGAACATTAAGCAATTAAACGTGGTGTACGAAAAAATATTATGGTGTGAACATATTTACACAACCAAAAATGGTGCAAAAGATGAAATTACATTCTCGCCCTTATTTTGTTACTAAAACAATTTTAAATTACTTTTATATCATTTTTTTATTATACATAATAATTTTTAATCTTTAATTTAATTGTAAAATTATGTATTGAATGTATTTGAAAAGTAATAAACACGATTATTTAAAATTAAGATGAAAATTTCACAAAAGTCACAAATAATAAACACTATAGTTGGTAGTAATAAAATTTAGATGTAATTTAAACTTAATTATTTATTTACTAATTTATGTAGTAATAAATTAAATACGTAAATAAGTTTTAGACAAATAAATTGTTAATAAAATAAAATAAAGTAAATGATGAAACATTGTTCATTTGGTGCGAAATTTTGCATTATGGTTGCACATGATTTTCCGTTGGTGCAAGATTTGCACCAAAATCTGGATAAATGGTGCAAAATTGACCCCAAAGTTTTGGTGCAATGGTTGGAGATGGTCACAGAACATCTCAAATGCAACTGTGAATTGTTTAAAAAATTTGTCACATAAGCAAAAATAGACTATCTTTAAAAAATATTTCCAAGTCAAGCTAACAAAGACTCCTTCAAACTGGCACGATGACATAAAATAAACAATGCCTAGGCAGAGGTCTATATGTAGAGGTACTATTAGATATGTTATTTCGACAATTTAGCATCTACTTGACAAAAAAATAATAATAATAAATAAATAAATAAATAAATTTAAACAGTACAATTCTTCAAATTATTTTTTAATCACACATATTTTTCCTATCCACTTTTCAACCACACATCTTACCTAAAAAATATAAAAAAAACATGTTTTTAAATACCTAATTTTTAACAAACAGAATTATGTTTCTATTTTTAAAATATAGATTTCCTTTCTCTTCCATTATATTTTCAATAATTCTAGCGGGATATTCATTTTGGACATTTTATTAGGGGTGCGCAAAAAAATCGGAATCGATATAACTGAATCGGAACAGAACCAAACCGAAAAAATCGGAACCGTATGATTTTAAAAAAATAAAATAGGAAATCGGTTTTGGAACCGAGAATCGATTGGTTTTCGGTTCGTTCTCGGTTCCGCTTTTAGAACCGAAAAATCGAAATTAGAACCGATCTTTGATCATTTTTTTTATTATCTTAATTGATTGTCCTAAAACTAAAAATTAAAAGAATTTATAATTTTTTGGGTAAAGTGAAAACGATTAATTTGTAACGTCTCTACCTCATTGTAATATTTAACTTCACACTTGGACTAAAATTCTTAGTAAATGAAAATCAAATGAGACTAACCAATGAGCAAAGTTGTAAATGATCACGATGAAGTTAATTAAATATTTAAATACAAATATAAAACCATTAATAATAATGCATTTAAACTCATGATTCATCCGACAAGTTTACTAGTATATTGTTATGCTCGAAAAACTTTGTAGGTCATTTGTTTCCTATTTTGATTTATGAATATCTTTTATTTTATGGAGAATCCTATACTTTCTTCGGGGTGAAAGGATTTTCGAAATCATTGATCTCAGTATATTCGGTAGAAGTTTATTTCAGGTTATTGGCTCACTCCCCGAGGCCTGATGCTCCTCGATAAGACTCCCGAAAAATAATTATTATTGTAGAACAGAATTAGAACTGAAATCGAATGGTTTGGTTCTGATTTGGTTCTTGCGATTCAATGGAACCGAATGGTTCCATTTTACAAGAATCTAACAAGTATGATTTGGTTCCGGTTCTTGAGATACTCGAACCGAACCACCGACGCTAACCACTACATTTTATTATCTTTATTTTAATGTAAATAAAGATATTTTATTATTTTTATGTAAATAAAGATATAAAGACGAAAATATCGGAATATCGATAAAACTCATTGAAGATTAATTATATATCAATAATTCTCACGTTGACAAGAAATCAGTATATTTAAGCATTTGTTTGGAAGAAATTTTTCTTTGAATTTTTCTTTGATTTTTTTCTTTCTTTCTTTCTTTCTTTTATGTTGGGAAAATTAGAATTTTTTTTTCTTTTAAAAATTATTTATGAAAAAGAATCTCCCAAACAAGTCATAATTATTGTATAGATTGCAATATACGAAATGCATGGAAGATGCTACAATAAATAGATGTTCATGTCCATACTGTCCCAAATTTACTTTATGGATTTCTATTTAAGTATCCTTTATTTTTTCTTCTTCTGCAGATTACAGCTTTTAATGAATAGAATTATCTTATTATCACCGTTTGATTTTCCTTATGTGTTACGATTTCTTAAGAAAATAGCCTAATTACATTGGAGGTACTTTTGTACCTACATATTTTATTTAGGGTATCACAATCGGATTCACCCCTCAATTTGCACTTAAAATTTTCACGTGATTGATGACCCAGGGACGGATCCAGTCGAATAGTCCATCTATAACGTTGATTTTGATCGTTGACCTACGAACGTCAACGATCGCAATAACGAAATTGTTTGTTTTATTTAATTAAATAATATTAAAAATTAATGAATATGTATAGAAAAACAATAAAAAGTTATAATGAAATATATAAAAATATAATCCAATACAAACAAATTGGATTCTTCGAGGTGTGATATTTTGGAAACGCTGTAATATTACCTCATTCTCAATCTGTTTAAAAATATCTCGCTCCATGAACACAACCAAATTGACATTCAACATCTAATAATCCATCTAGTCTCCTAGAAGCAGTTGCAGGAACATTAGAACTAGAAACACTAGGTAGAAGCTTTCGTTTAGGTTGAAAAAAAAAATTCCATAATCTGTAAGTCAATAATTACAATTCACAAGTCAAATAAAATATTCACAAAATTTTAACAAATAAACACAATTCAAAAATCAAATGTACACCAAATCTCAACAATTCACATTTCAAAATCTTCAAATAACACTTCAAAACTTAAATACTTAGAATTTGAAATAATGAAAATAACACTTCAGATTTTTTAAAGGATAATTAGCGCAAAAGGTCCCTACCTTTTGACAATCTTGTACAATTCGTCCCAACGTTTGATTTTTAGGGAATTTCACCCCCACCTTCACATTTCTTTGCTAAAAACGTTTTCGTCGTTTGATTCCATCCAAAGAACCGTTAGTTGACTCATAAATTAAATATTGATCATTTTAATAAAGGACAAAAATATCATTTTTATTATCACATTTAAAATTATATAAAAAGAAAGGATAAAAAAAATAAAAAAATGTTCGTCTTCTTCCCCTAGCCCAAGCCCAGCTCCAGCCCCACCATCACCACGATGGCGCTACTCTCTACTACAAAATCTAAACTCACAGCCACCATAGGAAACTAAAATTTTAAACGAAAAACCAAATGACGTACATTAAAATCCTGAGATTATGAATTAACTAATCCTTATGCCATATATCCTCCTGGTGCCCCTGACGTTGGGCAGCAATTCTTTTATGGACAAGCTCCCCCTTTCTATAATTCCCAGGTAGTTTTTATGAATTTTTTGTCAATTTTTTCTGTTGGTCATTAGCATTTTTTGCTACTACGATACTGTCATTCCTCTTCTTCTCCTCCCTCTCTCGATTTCTAGTTTGTGTAAGAGAAAAAAAGGTTAAAAGGCTGCTATGAATTTGGAATTTTAAAACTTAAAAAACATTTTAATTTGAGGTGCTATGAATTTGGAATTTAGTACTATAGATTCTGAAATTAATTGTACCTAGAATGTGTCCTCGTGGAGCTCCTATGCAAAATTTCTTTATGTCATTGGTCCATCAAGGCCAATGTCATGGTAGAAGACGAGAAGTTCATCAGCCTCTACCTATGATGCCGCAACATGTTTATTACTGTATACGTGTTTATAAGTCAGGTGACGGTGATGGGGCTGGGGCTGGGGGAAGAAGATGAACAACTTTTTTATTTTATTTTATTTTTTGTTTATCCTTCTTTTTATATAATTTTAAATGTGGTAATACAAATGACATTTTTATCCTTTATTTTGGTCAATATGTAGTTTATGAGTCGACTAACGGTTCTTTGGATGAAATCAAACGGCGGGGACATTTTCAGCAAAGAAATGTGAAGGTGGGGGTGAAATTGCCAAAAAATCAAACTTTGGAACGAATTTCACAAGATTTTCGAAAGGTAGGGACCTTTTGCGCCAATTACTCTTTTTAAAATAACACTTGTTTACGAAAATAAATTAAAGGGAAGCCACACATTACCTTATGATTGAGAAATCCAAGTTTCCAAAGTCCAATCCAACAACCAAGTAGCCAACTGCATAAATCCTTTGATTATATTAACTTATATAAAAATTCTTATTTAGAAATAGCAAAACTGAAAAATAAATAAATAAATAAAACAGTTAAAGTGTAAACTCACAGTCACTGGTTAGAATCTACACCGCAAAGGAGACGCACACCCAGTCAAAGCAGTCATCGGTCGGTCATCGATTGTCTAGACACTACCTGGTGAGTGACGACAGTGGCAAGGCGAGAGAGCAGGCGAGCTGCAGAGGCTAGAGAGTGGAGAGAGGCGAGAGATCTGGTTATGGTTTTGGAATTTGGGGGAATAGGTATTGGGTTAGGTAACAATAGGTTATAGGGTTTGGGTTACTTAGCTGGGCTTTTGATTATTAAAATTCGAAGTCCAGTTCTGGTTTCCCCAATAAAAATAAAAATAAAATAAAATAAAAAAATTAGATTAGCCATTGGTGAGCTAGCACGGTCGCGCTAGCTCACCAGACATTAGATCCATCTATGGAGCTAGGCAAGGGTTCAAAGCATCAAAGTTCTTAATTAGGCTTAATTTTAAAAAAAAGATAGGCCCATGTAATGATCAAGACAGTCGCCGGGGCGTCATATTTCCGAGAGGTCAAGAAGGTTGGTCATGTAAGTATTCGAAGGCTATTGCACTTATTAACAATTAGTTTCACACTCGAGCGATGCACATATTTCTTGGAAAAAAATTAAATAAAAAATAATTGTAAAAAAAAGAAGCAAAAACTGCAAAAATTCAATGCTAATTAAAAAAATAATAAACATTCTATTATTAAAAGTATTACAATTTAAAAATCTCATTATACACAACTCAACTAATAGAGAAATAACTCTGTTAAGAAGCCAAGGGTTGGCCAAAGGGCCCTTACAAGATTTACACATGGGTTTGAGCTTCAATTGGGGGGATTTTGGGAGGTTCTTGGAATCTTGGGTTTGGGAGTTCATTTTTAGTAGTAGTAGTAGTAATAACTCTTTTAAAACTTAAAATTGACATAAAAGTCATTGATCACATTTTTCGTCATCTTCATCATCTTTCCTCCTCCTCCTCCTCCTCCTCCAATTCATTTAAAACTTAAAATTTTATAGAAAAATCATTGATGGCACTGCTCTTCATCTTTCCACCTCCTCCAATTCGTTTCATCTCTCTAGTTAATTCACAACAGATACTCAACCAAGAGCACGAAAAATATCACTTCAGAACAAATCTATTTACCGAGCTTTAATAATTCTGGCCAGAATCTAGATTACTCACATTAATTTTCTTTTCCTTCAAATGGAGATGCCTCAGAAGATAAATTATGCTTCAAAGTTCCCATCAAGACTGCCTAATCATCCAGTGCTTGTCGTGAATTCAAGTACCCCCATGGTTGTTGCAAACCTGTAAGAATGGTTCCCAATTGGCATTGACTATCCATAAAAACTACGCTTAATATTCATGAAAAATAAAAACTCTTGCATCAACTTTGAACTTGTAGAATAAACCTTTTTTTCGATCTCACAATATCAGAATCAACCCTCAATCAATAAAAATAAAATTTTCACTTAGTCAAGAAACCTTGCATATTAGTGTCTGGAAACTTGGGAATACTGAAATTGGCTTTAGAGGAAAAACATATATGGATTTCACCTTAATCCCAATTTCGATTTCTTTATAAGAAATACAAAATTGATTATTTTCATTACAGAAGTGAAAATTGTTGTTTTCTTGGTTGAGTATCAATCGAGAATTAATCAGGGAGATGAAACAGATTGAAGGAGGGAAAAAGAAAAGCTGTAAAATAGGTTGAAGGAGGGAGGGAGAAGAAGAGCCAATGATTTTTTTATGTGAATATTAACAGAGTTATTTGTCGATTAGGTGACTTGTATTTATTAGATGACATGTAATATTCTTATTGGGGAGACGGCTGAGGGGACATATATTTGGGATAGCAGATTTGGGCTCGTGGATGAGTAGGCCTTCTTGTTGAAGTGTTCTGAAATTATCTATCCTTGGATCAAATGAATCTTTATCCGTACATAAGTAACAATAGAGTAAATTGACACCATTCTTCACAAAGGCATATTATTTTTTTAACAAATTGTATCATTAGAACACGGCATTATAAATACAAAAGGAAAGAAGAGGGAAGAAAGATCAAAAGGATTCTGCATAATACAAAAAAAATTATCTAACATTTTTTTTATTTTGAGTAATACAGGAATATTAGTTGCAATTATAATAATATAGCTTGGAAAATATATGTTTCTTCTTTTGGCGTTGAGCTGATTTTGCTTCGTTTAGATCATCAAATAAAATAACACCAGCGTTTCATGTGGCGACATAATCCAGACCTTGATCCAGTGTCAGATTCCTATTTTGTATCGACATTCTTTGTACCAACGACAGCAAGGGGAGACTTCGCATCAATTCGTGTCATATTTAAACACAAAATTCATCCTGATATGAATGCTAGCCTTTTTTTTTCTACCTTAAGCAGCATGGCCAGTGTACCTCTTCCAGAACATACATTGTGTAGCATGGTTATAAAACTGAGAACCCCCCCATATTTAATCAATAAATGTTTATTCTCTTCTACATTTAAAAATTGGTGTACTATACACACTCTTAACCCTTTTCTTCTTTTTGTATGGTCTCACATTTTATGCGAGCTTCAGATTCTCATCCTTGTCACAAGTCTGTGACTTAGACTATTAGACACATGACCAATTAGGTCGTAGTTGGTATAGAAAATATTTCACTGAGGCTACCAAGGGAAAGTTGAATTTTGCATACTTATTTACCATCATAAAACTCAAAATGCAACCTACAGGAAGTAAGAAAAGAGCGCACTTACAAATTGTTCCACCAAAGAATGAATTATTGAGCTTGACATCAATGTTCGGGTTAAGTTTCTACTATAATATGAATATATACAATAAGGGTTTCCAGTTGATACGTTAGAACTATTGGATCAACCCCTGAATCCATCAATTCTCTGGCTCTTATAACCATCTCCGTGGTCTTTGATTACATGGCTAACTCCAGCAGGACCAGTAATTTCTCACCAGAAACAACCCCAATCTAGAAAGTAAGATTTTTCTTTCAATAAATCAGATTTTTGGTAAAGCAAATGAATAGAAATAAAACTTATTGTTATTAATGCAAACAATAATTAAACTTATCAGCTAACATTTTTTGCAAGAGATGGTTAGCTAAGATGGCGAATAAAGCAAGGAAGTGTTGTGTTTCAGGTAAAGCTATCAACTTGTGCCAAAGCAATGAAACAACTAAAAAACACAATTCTTGTTTCTTTGCCAGTACGAACCTAAGAAGAACTTGTGCACAACAATTAAAACCTATATGCCTATCCATTGTTTAAAAAAACAAAAAATTTGTCCATAGCATCAATTGGAAAACTTGCAATTTCTTTTCCATTGGAACATTATCAACTTCACTGGAATGAGGATGCTTCTCGTAGTCCACTAAAGCCTTTGAGCCAAACAATTTAGTGGATAGCATTGGCGATGGCAGCCCTAATTCTATGTAGCTACTGCTAAATGAAGTTAACCTTTAACCCTTTGCAATTATGACGCACAAACGAAGAACTTGTAAATTACCCATCACCACTTTGATAGCCCACTACTTCAATAACTGTGAAAATTGGAGGGGGGGGGGGGGATCCAACCAAACAATCCTCTAGTGCAAAAATTAAGATTCAATTCCAATTTAGATTCTTTCGACAATTGAAATCCTAGTCAAAATTAATTGGTCAAAATCTCAATTACTTTTAATTATATAGAGATATAGAGAATATAGATATATATTAAGTAATTGAGCTTCTATGGACGTTGCACGAGGATTACACATGAATGACATATTTGTTAGGCTAACGTGTTAAGGTTAAGGTATATAAACATATGACACTATACGTCCGTTTGTTTCTCATTAAAATGAGATTTTTGCATTTTTGAACAATGATTATATATTAAACTAATGCTTGGTGCTACATCTTCTGTGTCAGTGTTATCAAAGTACAAAAACCGTTTTAACATGTGCTGACTATATGGCAATAGACATTCGAGGGCAATTTTGGAAGGAATATATAGTAAAAAAATACACAACATCAGCTATGTTAGCCGATTGTAATTTTTTCACACATGGGCCCCATGGAAACAAAAAACTCATTTTAATGCAAATCAAACAGGGGCTATATGTTATTGAGTAATTTTAGAGGGACATTAATTTTGGACATTTTAAAGTGATATTGTGATGTGTCACATTTTCATTGGGTGATGACTTCACTATTTAATGCACATTTTCATTATCCAATGAGAAATTGACATATCACAATGTCACTTTAAAATGTTCAAAATGAATGTTTCCTTAGAATTATTGTATGTTATTATCTTGTCTTATTCAATTTAATTCATCCATTATTAAACACATGATATGAATTTTCACTTATTTGAATTCCAGACTATTTCGGTTCAAAAAAAAAAAAAATCCAAACTAATATACTGCGTTCAACGGCTCATTAAACCAGTTTAAATTGATTTTTTTGATTTTTTTGATAAAATGTGTGGTTAAAAATTGAAGAGAGAAAATATGTGTGATTAAAAAATAATTTAAAAAATTATGTAAATTAAAAACCAAATTAAACTATAGCCGCTAAATGCAACAGTATTCTATTTCTTACAAGACATCCATTCTATTTGAAAAGTGTTTCATCGAGGCCCAAGGCAGGTGGAGGCTTTTAAGGTGTGGACTACACTTTTTTGAAAAGTGTTTCATAAATGACAACGCGTCTCGTCCTTTTGAATGGAGAGATAAATGTGTTTTTTCTGTCAACGGTTAATAAATATATCCTTTGCAATCGTGTCTCTACCATTTGAACTTATTTTTTGACAACAAATTATATTATTTTATTGATAAATATATAATTGAAAAGAAAGAAAACTATTGTTTTGAAATTATAATAAATAAGATGCATAGTATCTTATTAAACGAACATCATAGTAAAATTTATGAGTTACTTTAGACCATTAAGACTAACTATTTTACATCAGATCTTAATCGTATTGTTTATTGCTTTATTACTAAGAAGAATAATAATCTTGAGACCATTGGCTAAATTGTTCAAGGCAAAATTATACTTTTCAAATTGCTTTCAGGATTAACTAAAAAATAAATAAACCTTTACAATATTCAAAGAATATTTTAATCTATTGGGCTGGTAATTCGGGTTGCCGTTCAAAATCATTCAACCCGAAACCAAGATCCGAATATTCAAATAACCCGTCTAGGTCCACATAGTCACCGTTACTGTTGTTATAGTTCTCCGTTTCGCCGATACCAAACTCATACGAGTCATAACTCGGAAATTCCCACAATTCACCACCGAGTTCGGACGAGTCAGAGTCCACTCGCCCCAAATCAGTGTTCCCTTCACTCAATACACCAGCCGGAGACGCCGTCGACGGAGGAATCCCAAGCTCGTCATCAGAAGCCTCCAACAAATACCCCAGATCCGGCTGAGAATCTTCAGAACCCGACTCCAAATCTACCGTCGGTAAAGGCGAACCCATAATCTCCTCCTCGAAACTTTTCATGAACGAATCAAGATCCTGACTCGTTGTGCAGAGCTCCGACTCATCATCAGCCAAACTGTCCAATAAATCCTCCTTCAGCCTCTTAACCTCCGGCAAGTGAATCACTAGGTCGGGATCCTCCGATCCATCTCGTCCTCTCTTCTTAATCTTCATTTCTTCCATCAGAATATTTAAGACTAGATTCCACAACCAAAAGAAAACTACACAATATATTTTATACAAATGACAATTTACAGCTGGATGAGGATTGAAACGAGAAATTGGTCCATTATATAGTGGGAGAAATGAAGAGATTTTTTGTTGGGGGTGGGGGTGACGTGACGTCGGAATAGATTGGGCCCACCTTGATGTTTCAGCAATTGTGTCTTGGTTTCCTTGACGTGTCTGCTCTGTGTGCGGTGGGTTTGATTTGAAATTAGGTGGGGGGTAGAGGTGTCAATCCCGTGACCCTAATTGGGCCTATCCGTCAACATATAAAAGTTTAGTAACGAGTGCGTGAAAAAGCATGACGAGTTTCAGGACAGTCCACAAATTTCTAAATATAATTCGAGCCCGCTCGTTGACCCATTCGAATCGAATCCATACAGGTCACGATTCATTTTTATTTGACCCATATGAATAAAAATATAAAATTTTCATAACTTTTTTTTTGTCAAATTTCTAAATATGAAATGAATAAAATGATAATTTCATATTTATATCTTAAAATGTTTATAAAGAATTTAAATTTAAATTTTATGTTACATGAATTACTTTTAAATTTGTAAATTTTAAAAAAATATAAACAATTAAATGCTAAATCTATTTTAATTTACTATTATCAAAGAATATTACGTTTATTAGCTATTAGGGGAAAAAAAAAATAAGATTTATCTTTAGAAGTTGTACTAAAGTTTATAAAAGAAGTGAGATTTTCAATGTTACCATATTTAATAAAAACATTTTTTTTTAAAGCACATGCTAGCTGGTTAATCGCGACCAACAAAGATTTGACAAGCAAAACTCGTAGTTTATACCTTCTTGACCCGTGAACCGCCGCAGGGGTCACGGTCGACTGCGGTGCAGGATCGATCCGGGCCGATTTTCACGAGTCTGGTCGGCCCGTCCATCTTGACACCTCTAGTATGGGGGCACCTAGGAATAGAAACGGGGTGTGGATGCCAATAATCTCAGTTTACATATACATATATATATATATATATATATATATATATATATATATATATATATATATATATATATATATATATATATATTTGTTCATTACTGTCTTTTTATAATGGTTATATAATGTCTTAGTTATACAAACTCTTTTCTTAAAGTATGATTATTTTATAAAATTTCCATTTAGTGGCTCTAAAAAATGATTAACATTAATAAAAAAAAAACTCATAATAACTTTTATAGATTAGTACACATTTAATTATGTTAAGAAGTATGTTTTGAGAGAATGAGGTGAGATTTGAGAGTGAGAAATGATAAGTAGTATAGAGTTGAAATGTGGGGCTTGATTATGAAATTATATATTTGGGCGTCAAATGATTTATGACACTTTTAATTTGTTTGAATTTTTTTTAATTGAACTTATTAATCATGAGTGGTTTCGGGGCGGAGATAAAGATTTGTTAGCAATCCCCGCCCCATCCTTGATCGGGGATACTTTTTCATCCCTGTCCCCGTCCATCCTCGTCATTATCGGGAATTTCCCGCCCCTTTATGGGCGTGTACCCATCTGACTCAGGGAATCCCCACTTCATTGCCATCTCTAAGTGCACTATGATTTGTAACTTTTATAAGCAATAATGATGTTACGATATTTTTTTACATTATGAGTATTCGTAACGTACGGATTGTTCCTTCGAGGAGGATTTTTATCCCAATTTTAACTGGACGCGTTCCCAGGAATTTAAACCATTGACTCATGTTGTGTCATCGCCCGATATTTTACCAATAGCTCATGTTTTTAATGGAGTTTTAGACCTTTAAATTGGGACTTGCTAGTAATTTCTCCATTAGGCAATGAGTTGTTATATTGTCACCACAAAATTTATTTTTTACACAACAATTTTTATTGTTTTCTTTATTGACTAAAATAGACATAAATAAAATTACAAGGATATCCTTTTATTTTTCTCTCATTATTTTTATGTACACCACAATCTTTAAAATAAATTTATTTTCTATTCTTTTATTTTCTTCTTTATATTTATGTTTTCAAATTCATCTTGTTCTCCCCCCTTTTTTTTTTTTTTTAAATACCAAGTTAATTTGAATGGATGTTGATACAATAATTCTATATGATGTCTCAAATAATGTCTCGCGGTCATCAACACAAATTGAAGTTTAGGTTAGTGAAAGATTTTTATTATTTGCATAACTATTTTTTAGGGCAAATAAGTACTTAATATTTTTTTTTATAGATTTCATTTGTTTTCGATATCATCCCTCAATTTGGTTATTCAGTTATATTTAATTTTTGAATAAACTTCGTATTGATATAGAAAATCTTTGATTCCATTGCAAAAGATGAAGAAATATATTTACACGTAATTCCTCCGCAAAATTTTTAGTCGAACATAAAATTATTTATCTGATGTGAAATCACATTCAACTGCAAAAAAAACCATTTTTGATTCTTTAATTAAATTTATTGTCTTCAAATTGCTTATTTGGACCTATTATTTAGCTTTTCAATGTGATGATGTAGCCGCTATTATTGATTTTGGGGAGGGATGGCAAAAAAATTCGAACGACCCGAAACGCCCCGCCCCGTCGGGTTCGCGGGGCGGGTTTTCCGCCCCGAACAACATTTCGGGGCTGCCCCGCCCCGCCCCGCAGACCCGAGAATTTTTTTTTTATATTTTTTTATTTATATATATGAGAAATTAAAAATAAATTTAATGAGGTCTAGAAGAATTGAACCTTGGTGGAATTTAAGGATATGAGAATACATAATAACTATACCATTATGTTGTTTATTGATTTTTTTTCCCTTCAAATATACATATTATGTTTAATGTTCAAACTTAAAAACTCTAACTAGTTTGACTCCTAAATTTTTCATCTAAAATTTCATTACAAAAAAAAAAAATTAAAATTTCAGGTCGGTTGGTGGGGCGGGATGTCGCTCCGCCCCGCCCCCGCCTGTTCGCGGGGGCGGGGCGAGGGTTGCCCATTTCGGGTTCGGGGCGGGTCGGCCCCGACCCGCTCCGAACCCGACCCATTGCCATTCCTAGGGGACTAGGGTGTACCCTTTTTTTTAGTTTTAAATTTATATAATGGGTATATTTGTATTTGTATTTTTATTTGTAATTTGGTGTATTTATAAAAAAATATATTTTATAAGTGCTGATAATATAATGTGATGTATTAAATAAATTTTGTGGTGATAATATATTTTTTCTTAGACGATTTCAACTTTGAAGGTGTACTCTCTATATATATATCATGCGTGTTTAAGGGATATATTTTTTTTATAATGTATAAAGGGGAAAGTTAAAAGTGTTTTATTTTTACATTCAAAGATAACTGTTGAGGAAAAGATCTCGAGAAAGTGTGAGAGATTATTAATAAAAAAAAAAAAAAAGGTTGAACCGAAATTTTGACGGTCTCCACCCCCTGTCCTAGAGCCTTGTGGATGTGGTAAATCGCAAAGTGTGATTCAATTAGGCAGAGTCTAAAATTTACCAACTGGTTTCAATCACAAGAAGATCAAATCCAAAACATTTGCTAGGATTCGAACCCTTCACCTTGTGACTGCTAACAACGCAAACTTTTATATTAGTTCAACCTTTGTCAATTGGGCTACGCCTCGAGGACAAGTGGGAGAGATTATAAATATAATGGCAGATAGGGGCCTTAATATAGCGATGGTCGATTTTTGAACAGGGTTTTCGAATTCTTTCGAATGCCTGATTTTGTGTGCATCCACTTGTTTTCAGTTTCTAGAGAGGAGATTATATATGTGGTGATTAATCATCTTAAGAATTGGTTGACATTCGGGTGTGCTAAGCTTGGGCAGTTCAACAAAGCCAACTCATTTACAACTTAGCCTCCGTGTGTTAAACTTGTTTATACCGAAGTTTATAAACAATACATTTTTTCAAATCACTTTTTAATCATATACATTTTTTCAAACCTCTTTTCAACTACACATATTTTACTTTAAAAATATCACATTCTTTATTTATGAACAATACATTTTTTCAAACCTCTTTTCAACTACACATATTTTACTTTAAAAATATCACATTCTTTATTTATGAACAATTTTTTTTTTTTACCAAACGGAGGCTTAATATTTCAACAAAACCAGCTCATTTACATTTTTATACGTAGAAGAATTGTCTTAATCGGCAGCCCATGGGATTTCTAATATATATTTTGGACATATGTTGGCGGACTAAAATTTGGGTGTTTTCTTGGACTTTTATTTGATTATTTTTATTATTGTAGATCATTTGGACGGCATGCCGCAAGCATGTACCATTCTACTTTCATTTATTAAACATAGAAATATGGATCTCCTTTGAGATGTTAAATCACTTAAATTGAATAGCTGAGTTTCTAGATTCTTTCCTTGTACGCATCAATTCAAACATAACATAGATCGCTCATTTTAATCAATTTATTTATGTACCCTAAAATGACTAGAATTATATTGCATGTCACCATGAACAAACAAAAGCCAAATTACAATAAAAATTAATCTAGCCCCGGGGCATAACTCAATGGTTGAAATGTGACTATGAGAGTGAGAAATCTTATTTGAGTTGATAGTTGTAGGATGAGAGTTCGAATCCTACATTTAATATAAATGATGCTCCTTGTAAGCACAGTTAAAAAACAAACTTTTAACCCTGCTCCACCGATATACATTCCACAATTTATATCATCTACAAATTTCTAGGACATGAATTGTACGGGCTCCCAAAGTTGAAGTTCAACATTTTTTCAATAAAAATTAATCTAAGACAGCTCATTGCTTAGTTCCTAAGAAGGAAAACAATTGGTCAAATTGTTGTGTCCATTACAACAAGAGCCAACAAATAAGGAAACAGCCAGCCAAAATTATTGAAGCATCCTATGTAAAGAAAAGTACAATTCAATAAAGTTTCTACAATTGATTATCACTTGTGCCTGAAGAAAGAAAAAAAAAAAGTTAATATTGTGCATCAAGAAAATTCATAATTGGACCCACTAAACCTAGCGGACCAGCGGTTCGCGTTCTTTATGATGTTTTCTTAGCCTAACAACCCATATGACATTAGCAATAAAAGCCAACGTTCATAGAAGATACTAGATGATAGAGAAATAAAATAAAAAACAGCAATCAAAAGTAGTTATATCAAAGGAAGAAAAAGACCATGGAAGAATTCAAGAAATTTTATTACATTTAACCTATATGAAAAAAATGTTATACTTTTCGGACAAAAGTTATATTATTCACCTATTAATGTTGCCTAATTGTAAATGTGTCAAGACAGAAGAGCCGATCACACCCGTGAAAATCGATCAGGATTAACTTGGGATCGTGGGCCGATCCGTGACTTGTGTGGGCGGTTCACAGGTTAAGAATGTGTGAACCACGAATTTTATGGGCCAAACTTTCGCGGGCTGCGGTTAACCCTTTGGACCGTGAAATAAAATAAAATAAAATATATTTTTATTAGATATTGTAACATTGAAAATCTTCATTCTTCTGCAAACTCTAGTATAACTTCTAAAGCTAAATCTTATTTTTTTCTCTCCAGTAGCTAAGAAACATAATGTTCTTTCATAATTTTAATTTAAAATGCATTTAGCATTTAATTGTTATTTGTTTATATTTTATTTAAATTTATAAATTTAGAAGTAATTCATGTAACATAAAATATAAATTTAAATTCTATATAAATATTTTATTGTATAAATATGAATTTATCATTATGTTCATTTCGTATTTAGAAAATTAACAAAAAATTATAAATATGAAAAATTCTATATTTTTATTCATATGAGTCAAATCAGAACGAACCGCGATCCGTAACCCCCGTGGGTTCGACCCTGATGGACCAACGGACGGGTCTGGTTTGTAATTGGAAATTTGTGGATCGACTCAAAACCCGCAACAGACGTTTTTTTTTTTTTTTTTTTTCACGCGGGCCATTATCGAGTTAATATGTTGGCAGATTGACTCGGTCGGACCACCCGAACATACACGTCTACCTAATTTTCATGTGATGAATCAATGTTCACATGCCACATTGGCATCTCCTACCCTATGGACATGAGAACACAGGGGAAATTTCTATTCCCCGAATTGGGGTTCCCGATTGTGAGGGGTGGGGGTGGGCCCGATTGTGGGAAACAGAGTGTTTCCTTGAGAACATATATACGTGATTTGAATCCCTGAAAAATTGCACAAGTTGTTTAATTTTTTTCTAAAATGTTATTCCCTTGTGGTCGACAAGAAAAGTAGATACGTTTTAAATAGACACGATTTATAATTTTCCATCTCAATCATATTTATCCCCCGTTTTATTTGGCAAGAATTTATATTTTTATTTGTAAAATGAACCCCATAAAATTTATTGTTAAAAATGAGTTCTAAAATATTGAGTGTCCATGTTAGGTTAATTTAATTAGGAGCCTTCTGGTCCAAATCTCGAAAGCTTGCAATTCCGGGCTACTAATTCAAGCTCAAAGTCGTCCGAGTAATTTAAAATAATGATTGACAAAGATGGACTTAATTTATTTCGATGATTTAAAATTTTATTCATTTAAATAAAACTTGGACAATTTTTTGCTCATAAGTCACAAACAAGGTCTTATCTCCTGAATCAAACAAAAGAAAAGAAAAGAAGAGAAAAAAAAAAATCGTGAACTCATTGCATAATTTAAATAGTCAAAATTATTTATAAATAACTTACAAAATCAGATATTTTAAAAATTTCCGTCTAAACTCATAAATACCTTCTTATCATTTTGGACAAAATTGTATGTTTATACAATAAAATAATTTTTATTGTCAATAACTAATATTTTGAAATATGAACAAATAAGATGAATCAAATATTTAAAAAAAAAAAAAAAATTATTCAATTGCATTTACAAAAACTATATCACAGCTTTTAAATATCATATATTATAATTACTAAAAGTGCCTTTCTCCATTCATATGGTTGTATTATATTATTATTATTATTATTACAACTTACAATCAGCTCTTTCTTGGATTATAAATTCAATTGGAATTCAGTTTTAAACATTGGTGACATCTAATTGGTATAGTAAATTCCATTAAAATTATAAACTATCAATATATTTTATTTTATTTTTATTTCAAGATATTTTATATTCTTTAGTATCTAAGCAGATCTAACTCCTCATTCACGTTTAAAAAATAAAATTGTTGAGTATCGAATAAGAGTTTAGTGTTAAATGTAGATAACTCTTGTTAAAGCACACGTAAGTCAGTAGATCAACTATTTCAAGCCCGCTTGATATCCCTGACGGGATGTCCAAACTTGAAGATGTCCTCAACAACCATAATTAATTGTGAGGGGCCGTGAAGTTTAAAGCAAATTCACAATATGCACATGTTTCTTTATGAGACCAAGCAAAGGTGTATTTGATTGAGAATATTGGATAATGTCAAACCAAGGAAAATATTTTTTAACATGGGTGTTTGATTGAAAAGTTTTCATTAAAAATCTTTTCTAGGTACAACTATTTAAAGCTTGTTTTGTCCAATTTTTCATTTTTTTTTCATGAGTTGAGATGAAAAAATAAAGATTGAAAAGGGAAATATTTTTGTCGTGCTTCATGAATATTTTAAAATGCATTATTAAACTAAAAAACATGAAGTTCGTTCCCGAAGAAAACACAATTTTATAATTTCATTATATTATAGAAGAACATTTAATCGTTGTTAATGAAGAAGCACAACTTTTTGGAATGAAATGAATGATTATTGTGTAGTTAAATTCATGGGAAATGATACACGTATAAGGGTTTTACATACAAACCCTTCATTGTAACATGCTACAATGATGCATAAGCCCCTGTACCTTTAACATTTTCTAAATTCATTAACAAAATGAAAATAAAAGGTGAAGTAAAAGACTTACTTGAAGTTGGAGAGGCAAAAAAAAAAAAAAAATGTAAATGCAAAGAAAAATCAAGGAGGGAGCTCGACTCATTTCTTAAGACGTAATTGCCCTGCCTAGGTGGTTACGATGTTATGACAAACGCCTCCCAGAATACAACGATCAACTCTCTTCAATAGTTAGTAACACTATAAATTTGAAAGGACAATGAACCTAGAGCATCTTGTACTCTCTTCAATATGAATGGACTTTAAAGAATGCAGTGTTTTTTTCGAAGTATTTATCAATTTTTTTTTTTAATTATTATATATGAGATACACAATGAAATGGAATGAAAAATAAAGCATAAGAGATCCAATTTAGACGTTGAGGATTTTTTCCTGAAAAGACACGCTCGAAAAATAGCATGTTAATAGACATTCATGTTTGTTCATTTTCTAGGCGTCTCTTGAGTTTTGCTCGAGGTTTTCATGCATAGCTCGAGTTCGCTTGAGACCGTTCAAGGGATTTTTTTCGAGACCGAATGCCTGGGTTACGCTCGAATATCTCTTAGAGGTCACTATATATATATATATATATATACACCTGGGAATATTCCAAAAAATAAATAATCCTTAATAATTACTTATCTTATTTCTCCAAAAGGAATATACACAAGCTAAGCTTATGATCCATGATCCACTCCCATGAGTCCACGACCCGATCCCAAGCTTGTGCCGGGCTGAGACAAACCGATGATGTGTGTGTGGGCTTTGGATCAAACCTAATAGGATCTAAGCCCCCTTAAAAAACTATTGGTATCCCATGTGCCCAAACCCAAGTCTCAAAGTTGAGATTATAAATTAGCCAACATTGTCCATTTATTATAGGTAAACTTATTTCAACATTATTAATTATCAATCAATTTTCCATTCATTCAAAAATATTTTAAGAACCCAAATATACTAATCTACCCACGGAGTAGATCATGTTTGACTCATCATTCTCATGAAGAAGATATCGGGATCTACCCGAATAATTGGTCAAATTTAACCCATTTGATAACCATTTTCAATAATTCCCCACATGAATGGAGGTTGTCATAATCATACAAATAAATGTAGACACTAAAAGAGAGTACAAACAAAAAATTATTACTTCAGGAGTTGTAGCTTGTGACTTTGAACCTGCCTTTATAGAATACTATTAGATTTACTTGAGTAGTAGTTAACGTGATGTCTTGAATTACTCAGCAATTGGTGTAAACCATGACAATAGTACCCACACAATAACTTTCTTAACAATTCTTTGGTTTTCATGGTTGTTGTTGCTTGATTTCCTTACCACGACAGTACGGATTACACAAGTAAGAAAGTGAATATTTAGTCCGTGTATCGTTCTCACGTGATTGAGTTAATTAATTATTTTAAATCACTAACCTTAACCGAAATTAGAAAATTATCAATTTGATTTTTAATTAAAATCAAACTAAAAATTAAAATCATCATCAATTAAAATCCAACTAAAGCAAGACAAACAATTTTGAAAAGATTTTAAGAATGAGAAAACATTCTAGGATCTAAAATTCACTTTTATTTTCATTTTTTCATAACTTGATTTAAATGTCAAACAACAATTTATGAGATTTGAAAATCAATATTCTTAAATTATTTAAATCACACTTTTAAAAGGTGAATTAAAACCTACCCCTAGGTATGACCCACCTATATTTCTATAACAAATGTGGACAAATAGGAATCATTAATGATTCATGAACTTTTAAAGATTGCACAAAACATAGCAATATATTTCTATTCCCTATCGGACTTTGTAGTAATTAGCACAAGTCTAACGAATTCCTAATATTTCGAACTGAAGAACATGTCACAAAATTCATAAAATCACTGATTAAATAATTGTAGAAATTGTAGAAACATGAATGCTGGAACTAATTACTCAAACCCATAAATTGCATTCAATTAAAAAAATATCAAAACATGAAATTAGAAAACTAAGGCTACGTTCTCTTTGGGATTTTTCAGCCTTTTTCCATTTTCTATTTCCGAAAACGCGGAAAACGAGTTCTCTTACACTGTTTTCGGGAAAAATTTTCGAAAAAGTTTACAAATTTTGTAAAGGAAATGACACGTTTTTCACAAATTATAACTATAATCTGAAAACGCGGAAAATGCGCGTTTTCATATTAAAAATAAATAAATAAATTAAAACAATCAAAAATCTTGAAATTTATCAAAATTTGTCATTTTTAATTACATTATTGGTCCTTGATTTTTCAAAACTTGTCATTTTAATCCTCAAATTTTGAAATTTCTTTCGAAAATACTCTCATTTATTTGCAACTTAGCTCCCTCAACTTCAGATTTTCTTGCACATTAGTCCGCAAATTTTACTTTTCTTTCAATTTAGTCCTTTTCGTATTTGCTTTATAGGTCATTGTCTTCAAACATGTATAACTTTTGATGTACAACTCCGAATTGCACTCCATTTTTGCGTCGAAGTCCAAATTCAACCATCTTTCTGATGATTTATCATGTGCTTAATTATTAAACATTTCTTTTTAAACGTTATGAGTGCTTACTGGAAGGATGTATATATATGAAGTATTAAATGGAACGATTACTTTAAAAGGGCAAATTGCTACCCAAATGTGGAACGATTACTTTAGAAGGTCCACCTGAATTTTTGAACTTTTTTGGCATAATCAAATTGTGTGATTAGGGTTATTTCATTTATATTCACAAGCAATATAATTACAAGTATACAGAAATAGTTTATGCAAAATTTTAAACAGAACGTGTTTTTCAGCTTTTCATTTTCAAAGACAGTTTTCAGAAATAACAAACCAAATGCATTTTCAGCAATTTCGAAAAAAAGTCACAGAAAATGAGAAAATAGAAAACATTTTCAAAAATTAAAACAAGAAATTAAAATACAAAGAGAACGCAACCTAAAAGTTTCGTCAAGATCCTAACATAAATTAAACTGGCTTAGAAACATAATTGAAGATAAATAACAAGAAGTCTTCATGAAATTCATCACCCGGATGTAGAAATTTATCTTCTTGTTGGAGAAATCTTCAATCTTGAATCTTGTGCCCATTTGTTTTCTCGATGGTTTGGTGAATATTATATGGAATAATGTGTTTGAGAGCTTCCCAATTCGTGTAAACATCCCCTATATATAGGTGAGGAAGAGATCTTGCTCAACTGGGAAAATATGTATCAAAATCTATGTTTTAAGGAAATCAAACCTGACCATCAGAATAAGCACGCGATTGTTTGCGCTCTAGTCATTCTGATTTGCATAATTCAATCATTTAAGTTCTGAATTTCTTCAATTAAGCTCCAATTTGATTCACGATTTGCCTCATCAAATTCCACATTATACAATTTAATCCAAATTGCCATCCAATTGGTTGTTATTTTCTTTAATTGCTTCATTCTCTCGAACTTTGGAATAAAAATTAAAATAAATACAAATAAAAACTAAATAAGTAGAATTTATTTTTAAACGACAATGTAATATCCTAATTTTAGTATCTAAATAAGTGTAAAAAATGCAGGTATCAAACATCCCAAAACTAGAGTAATAGTTCTTCCTCGAACAGAATAGAATTGAAATATGACTCTAAACAAGACTCAACAATCAAAATTGACTTAATTGTTAATTTGATTGCCAATGCCTCAGATTCTTATCAAACATACACTTTAGAAGAAAAATTCCAAAAACATAATAAAATTATTTGTTACTTATCTAATACTCAACTTTTCATGTATGTGTGAATAGCCAAGATCAAACGCATACTCATATAAAAATACACTTAACATAGTGTGGCTTAAAAAGCACAATATCATATCCCATGTGGTCAAACAATATTTTTCTTGTATCTCTCACGTATGATCCCTTCCTTATACTTTTCTCTGCAATCCCGATGTTCCTTCTATTTATGTGGTTTCTAATTATTAGTACATTGCATTTTTTCACATAAGGTGTCAAAATCAAATAAGTCTGCATAAAAGATCGATGGTAAGCAATTCCTATTTCACACCTTCAGTCTCCAACCTTCAAATTTTATACCAAGCACTTTATTTACTCTATATTTCTTTCTTTTTCTCATCTTTTGTGCAATACTTTTCTCATCAAGCTTTCTAAGTGATACCTTTAACGAGCTTTGGTTCGATGACTCCTAAGTCAAATGAATTTAGGTCAGTAGATTCTGAGAACCCTTAAAGACTTACTTACCCGAGTCGCTAAGGCTACAAAGAAAAGTAATTTTTTTTCTTTTTCTTTTTATTTTATGTGTAAGCCTTCTCTTCCTTAAGCTTTCTAAGTGAACCATGTAGCGAGCTTTTAGACTGATAACTTCCAACTCAGATGGATTTAGACATATTTAAAGCTTAACTGCTCGAGCAAAAAATGCTACTAAGAGAAGAATAAGACTATTATTGTATTGCTAGTGCTGACTTATATTCGTCGACCAAAACCACTTCAACCAAAGACATGTTTCAGGACTTCAGACCTTCAACCATTTCTGCCTACCTAAACTAATCTTTCAACCCCCAAACCGCTCTTGAACAAGTTTGATTTCTAAGTTAAAGGTCAGGATTTCTATAGACTTAAGGTTATGAATTATAGGATCAATCCAAGGTATGAAAATGAAAACGCTCCACAAATGCAAAATATATCCCTACTTAAGTAATAATCCGATCATGACTATGTGCGTAATTTCATAAAGTCTAGAATGGATAAACAATTTAGCAAAAATAAAAGTCCATATGCTATCCAATATTTTAACCAAGGTAAACATTTAATCTGAACTACATCATAGACAGAAAGCAAGTCAACAATTTTTTTTTTTTTGAACACTTAAAATGGAATGAATGCAAACATAGTTAAAATTGATGTACAAATAAATAGCAAATGAGGAACACCCAAATTCCACCTCCAAACTAAAATAATATATTGTATACAATGTATTACAAAATAGTACAAAATAAATAACAAATACATATATGAGGGATTAGGTACTTCCCAGGGTCAATCTAGTTGAGGAGGTTGAGATGTTCTGAACTTTTCTGTCTCTTTTCGTGTTTGGGTCTAGATGTGTTTTTAAGAGGCCTGATCACTACAAAAGATATAAACTCAATATAAGATCCAATTATAAAGCCTTATAGCACGATGACAAAAGAAAACACCCCCAAAACTAGTGATATGGCAAAATTCATGAATGTGGAAGCGTGTGTGACTAGTGATTTTCAACCTCGAACATCACAGTTAAAATCTGAAATTTTTCCAAGACATCTCTAGGCATATGAAAGTATGTAATCAATTCTATGTTCATATTTCAGGTCAAATGGAGGTTGTTTGGGCTGGGAACACGAGGGACAAAAATGCGACATGAAGATGCCCTTTGCCTACAGTGGTGTGGTGAATTCTTGCAATGGTGCTTTGAAGTGAATTCCATGTTTGATGCATGAAAATGATCACACTTTATGAATGTATGACATATGTATGAAGGCTAACATGTCATGAAAATGATTACTCGAAAAAATATGCCAAAATCCGAAGAAGAATTCATTAAAACAATTCATCGAACACTTAGCATGCATTTCTCAATTTATATGGGAACCAAAACAATTGGAGTCTAGAATCAACCCAAAATTTTCAACCCACGATGCACAAAGATAATAACCCATCGTCTAGCCAAATCCATTCTCTATTAATCACAACTTTCGAAACTTGAGAATTTTACTGAAAACTCCAAAATTCCTTGAAATACTTAGCCCCTGTTTTCTTTACTGTTTTGAAGTCGTTTTCTATTATTATTCGAAAACGCTAAAAACGCGTTCTCTTTACCATTTTCGAAAACACATTTTGGAAAAAAAAAAAATTGTACACAAAACGGAAAACGCCCGAAACATCGTTTTGGGCGTTTTGTGTGTATTTCGACAAAAAATGTCCAAAATGTGGAAAACGCGTTTTGAGAATTTTTTTTTTAATAGAATTATCTTAACTTAGAACTAAGCTTAATATAAATTTTTTATTTATTTTTATTTTTTTATTATTATTTTTAGAATTATCCTAACTTGGAACTAAGTCTAAATAAAGATTTTTTTTTTTTTTTTTTTTTTTTTTTTTTTTTTTTGAGAATTATCCTAACTTGGAACTTAGTTTAAATAAAGTTTTATTGAATTCAATATCAATATTACAAAAAAAAATTAAATGAGAATTCTTGTTGTTATATTTCAAAAAATGCAATGATAAATGGACTCTAGTGGTTTTGAAAGAACTTGCATTTTCTGAATTTTAATAGAAGTAGAGCTTTCTCACATTAGTGTGTTGCATGTAACCATATTTTTAGTGTATTGTGAAAGGAAATTTGAGTTGGAGTTAGTAGTATTCTGCAAGCAAATTAATTAAAAATAGTTTAAATAGTGTTCTGCAAAATTTCAAACAGAACGTGTTTTCCAGCTTTTCATTTTCAAAAACAGTTTTCAGAAATGACAAACCAAACGCGTTTTCAGCAAATTTGAAAACAAAAATAAAAACACAAAATACAAAACATTTTCGAAAATGAAAATACAAAATAAAATACAAACAGAACGCCACCTTACCTTTTATAGTCCATTCACCATTGTAATGGGAAGAGGGCTTTGAATTGTAATTGATGCAATTGGAAGTCTTGGATTGTAGGTGAAATTCGAAATTGGGAGTAATTTGGGGTGAGAGATCCGCATCTGTTATGATTTTAAAAATAAACCAAGTCTCAGTTAAAACTTAAACACACGCCTTTGATTAGGCCACGCGATTGGTTATACCAGGTGCGATCACGTGGCTAAAATCTGTAGATTCTGCTAAAATAAAGGATGTTCCTGCGATTGCGCAATTATGTAAGGTGCGATCGCATGGACCTTTAGCAAGGCAAAAAACTTTATATTCCACTTTCAAACTCGATGAGTTTCATGGTGCTTGACACATACCTCCAAACACTATTTTCATGCTCTAAGCTCAACTGTGTGATAATGATCATGATGAACTAACTATTAAAACTCAAAAATGAAACCAATACCTGTAACTAAGTGTAAAGCGAAAATAAAACATAATAAATAAAAGAGTTTGAGAATTGGGTTGCCTCCTAATAAGCGTTTAATTTATAGTCTAGAGCTAAACTCTTTCACAAACGTAGTTAATGAACGAAACAGACAGTGGGCTCACGAAGAGGAGGGTTCAGTTGGTTCTCACAAAGAGAAAGAGGGTACCTTTCACGAGAGAGAGAGAGAGAGAGAGAGAGAGAGAGAGAGAGAGAGAGGCTTGAGTGTTACTTTTCTTAATCGAGAGTGAGAGAGTTAGGATAGAGGCTTGAGTGTTACTTTTCTTAATCGAGAGTGAGAGAGTTAGGATAGATATAGGTAGGTTTATGTTTAATTAGGTGAATAGATTAGGGCCTGATTAAACTCGGGTCGCCTATCGGATCCATCCACCAAGCAACATGGCCTACAACCCAATTAAAACCTTAAGATATGGGTGGTAGAGTCTCTAACTTGTCTATCTCATGGCTTGCACCTACTGTGGTTATTGGACAAAATAAATTCTTCGATCATGGCTCAAAGGATTGCAAAGCTTAATTATTCTGACAAGATGTTTTATCATCGCTCTTGATGTTTGTTTGGGACCAAAATTCCCAACAAATCTCCACCTTGGTACATAACAAACCTGTAAAGACAAAACAACACAACACATGTTTAGTGAATTCAGAAATGAAGTCCTAAACAAATTAGAACTTTACATACTTGTATCAATATTTAGAAGTGAGAGACAACTTCTAAATTTTATCAGTTTGAGCAATTTAGTGCCCATATCAGCAGGGTTATAATCGGTGTGCACTTTCTTTAGTTTGATCTAGTCTTGAGAAACAATGTTTCTAATAAAATACAACCTAACATCAATATGCTTATTGTGTTCATGAAAAACAGGGTTCTTACACAAATGAATGGCTGATTGACTGTTATAATATACAGTTACATTTTCATTTAATGTACCTAATTCCTTGAGTAATTCTTTAAACCACAAAGTTTCTTTAAAGGTCTCTGTAACAACAAGATATTCAGATTTAGTAGGGGCGATACATGTCGGTCCTATAGGATTGTTGATATAGATCTAGACATTTGGTGTTATGGGGTTCGAGGCTATAGGGGCGACACCTGTCGTCCCTATAGACATAACACCCCCTATAGGTTTTGAGCAACGAACTTGTAGGAACGACCGTTAGGGATGGCATTGTCGTCTCTATAGATCAACATGGAAACACATTGGTCTATAGCGGATGCCATGACCGTCGTCAGAGACTTGGATGAGCTTGAGCTCGCCATCCTGGACCACGACGGAGATGGAGTGGAGTCAGTATCGAGACTGTTCTCTTTCACCATTTGGTTTTCACTTTTTTAGTTTAAAAAGAAATAAATGAAACCGATTATTCTTGATTTTGGACGAAAAAAACCCTTCACAGTTTTAAAGGTTGATTGTTTAAATCGAAATTAATGATGGAAAGCTGTCTAAATTAAAAGAAAGGATGTCTTGCACAAGAAATTGGAAATGTTGAGATATTTTGTATAAAAAAAAAGAATGTTGAAATGTTTTGCACGATAAATATCAAACGTGAGGATGTTTTGTGACATTACTCTATTATTCTCTGTTTTGTAGCATGGTCCCTTATTTTGCATAGTCAATTTTATTTTTTTATTTCATCTAGAAGTACTTATTAGGCCTTTTGAAAGTTTTATTAGTTTATTTATTTGAATATTATGGAAGAATATGAATTCCTTACACGTGATAACAATCTACAGTCAAAGTTTCATATTTATTTTTTAGGAAAGAATTTTTCTCCCTCAATAGTTGTAGAAGTTGACATTAATTTCGTGTGAAGAACGTGTCTATGCAGATATGACCATGCCCATATTTTATTCGTTCACGTTATCAACGGGTATAAGCTCTCCTTAAATATTACTCCACCCATTCCATAAATATAGACTTAATAGATTAAGAAATGTCAATTAATGTAATTAAAAAAAAAAATTATACTCATTTTTCCTAATATACTCTTATTCAATAGTTGTTAATCAATAACAAACAAAGTGTTGGGTTTTGATCCAAAAATATCTTGAATAATTGATTTTTTTGTTAAAGTTGTTAATTTGGAGGCAAGATTAAAGATGAAAAGAAAAGGAAGATAATCTTTTGACATGAATTTTTTTTCTTATTCTGATTATTCTACTTCAACAAGGAAATATATTCGGGTACAAGTAATACACTTTTTTGGGTTATATTTACTTATAAATATGTGTATTGAGGAGCCAATTGATTGCACATTGATTAGAGAGTATTGTGAGGAAAAATGTAGTTTAACATCTTAGTTTTTCTTGAGTTCTTCGTGGGTTGTACAAAGAAGTAGAAATTGTTAGATGTAGTAAAACTTGATTATTTTTCCAACAATACTTGGGGGTTTGATGAGTGAAAATTCTATATAATTATAATAATTTATTATATAGTGAAAAATTCTGGCGAGAGTTCGTGGACGTAGGCAAGTTGTTGAATCACATAAATTTCTGTGTTCGTACTTATTTTTTTGTTGGCTCAATTATTTCTTGAACATCAAAATTTCTGTGAAGTTAATTAGAGATGGAATTTGTGTACAATTTCCAATACAAAGTACAATAAATATCATTAATTTTCATCCTAAGGTTGTTTGACAAGAAAAGCTCAACAGGCAACCTGCATAATTCGGCGTGCCCAACGATTGTATTTGATAATGAATTCTAGACATCAATCATCAACATAGTTTTCACCTAATTTCCACCCAAGTGGAGTTATATCAAATTTTGACAAAGGCAAGCCAAATCTTTAAAGAAATCTTAATGTAGGCCATCTTTCGTTTCACTAAAAGTAGATTATTATTAGTGATAATGATGACCCTCTTACCAATGCCAACAAATAAATCATAGTTTTTATGATTTGTTCGAGTTCATCATTTTACGTTTACATTTTCTTTAAGGGTGGAATTCGTGAAGGTTGTTTCGACATTAGCTTCTTTGTTTCTCGACAGTGGTTCGACCTTGAAACCTTTGGTCCGTAATATCATAAGACTAACAACGTCGTCTTCTTCATAGTTGAAAGTGCTAACCAAACCGTTTTGTGCTTCTCATAAATTTTTATGGATGAGAGACTGCACCTATGATGCATGCATTATGCATATAGACGTGGGACACAACGACACGTAACTTTTTGAAGAAGCACGAATATGCATATAGACCTGGGACACAACGACATGTTACTTTTTGAAGCACAACACATTGGGACATCTTGATTAAAATAATTTCTTACTTTTCTAAATTAATTAAAAACTTAAAATAATTCTTCAATTGTCTGAGAATCTGAGGTTGGCTTCCCTCGTGTTAAAATTAAAAATAGATCAGACGAAAGTACAATGAACAAATGTTTTGATACAAATTCTTCAAAAATCACTACAAAAAAGGGGTTTCAGCGACCAACGATTTAGTGACCATTTAAAAATGGTTATTATAAGACACTATCAAAATATTGTTTGTAAAGGTTTTGGTATGTTAATAGTGGAATAATTTTTTTATGCTATATTGCGACCAGTACTTGGTCGTTGATATATATATTATCAGGGACCACACATTCCATTGATCGCTGAAAAGTTTTGCTGGAAAATGGACAAAGATTTCCCGCATAAAACTTGATGTGTGCTAAATCGCAAATGAAATTTTTGCTGGAAAATGGACAAAGATTTCTCGCATAAAACTTGATGTGTGCTAAATCGCAAATGTACGATGTCGCATCCAAGTAATAAAATGGATCTGAAGAGTCCGGATTATTGCCTCACGAAGATTAAGACTAAGAACCGAAGTTATTCTAAATTTCGTTTTATTTGAATAATTAAAAGAAGGTTTGTGTAGACTAAATTATCAACTAAAAGTAATTTAAACGATAAAATAAAATGTATTTTTAATCAAGGAGAAGGAAGTTGGGATTCACGATTTTACGTGGTCAATACCTTTAATTCTACCGTTAATGAAGTCTTAATCTACTAATGTGATCGGTCGAATTCACTTATACACATGAAATTCCTCTCAGTTTTAAATCAACTTTACTTAATTAGTCAACCGTGTTTTTAGACAGCAGGTTGCAATAATTAGGTGTATAGAATACAAGAATTCAATTAAAAACCGCAATAACAACAAACATATATCTCTATTCCTCGTTTAATTATCGAATTTTATTCATAAATCTAGATTATTAGCTCACCTCTCGAATTATGAAAACGATCCATTAAATTAATGAATTAGTGACCAATTATTCATGTATTAATCACAAAATAAAATCATCATATGTAATCAATACGTAAAACTTGAACACTATAATGAAAGACGAAAAACTACACTACATTGTAATCCAACAAGAAGTTTAGTTGTTCATAATGTTGGAATTGAAAGTATGAGAAATAATTAAGAACGACATCATGAGTAAATTAAATAAACAAATAAAAGAACTCTTGTACCAGGAAGTGTCCTCAACGTGTTGATCTTTAATCTTCTCGCCTTTTGCCTCCAATTAGCTTCAACAATCTCCAAGGTTTGATGATGAATTGTACCTCTTGAATGTGTGTGCAAATGTTTCTTTTTCGTGCATGGTAGGTTGCTTATATAGATTCCTCCAAGAAACCTAGGTAAAACAAGACTGAAAATCAAGCATGTGCTTTTCTCCTGCTAGGGACAACCACGCGACCGCGCAGTTGAAGAAGTGATGGCCACGTAGGTGAGTAAAAAATGGTTTTGTTAATTTGGGAATTCTCGCACGACCACCAGGTTGAGAACCCGTGGCCGCATAGTAGAAAGTTTCCATCGCACTTTCTTCTTTTCTTGTATGTTTAAGTAGGTCTCTGGACTTTATTTGTATGTGAGTCCTTCATCTTCTGATTGCAACAATTAGACCTTTGGACTTTCCAAATACTTCAATTTATGCCCAAACTTTAATCCATCTTCATTTAAGCTCTTAAATTATGATTTCTTCCACTTAGTTCTTCTTGAAATTCCCGGTTGACAACATTATCATCCACTTGTGCATTTTAGCTTCAATTCTCATCCAATTTCGCATTATTTCAATGAATTCCTCATTCTCCTGATTTTGGGAATTTTTAGCAACGTAAACAAATAACAAATAATTATGTAACTTTTATTCTAAAACGAAAAAATATTATTCTAATTTAGACCTATAAATAAGTGTATGAAATAAACTTATCAAATACCCCAAAACTAAAAATATTGTTCATCCTCAAACAATATAAAACTAAACTAATAAATCAAAATAACAAAGTAAGATATATTTTTGTCATGTCACTATGTTTATCATATTGCTCATTAGTCCACATCAGTTTGTACTTTAGCAAGCGTTTTGAACAACAAAGTAAAACAAGTCTAGTCATCTCATACTATATTTTCAAGTGTGTATGAATAGCCAAAGTCAAACCTCTACACGTGCAAAATATATACTTAACACTGTGTAGCTCATTATGCACAATCAAGTCCGAATACCATGTGGTCAACCTAATGAATCTAGTGATTTTCCTTTCATCGCTCATGGATGATCACAACTTACTATTTTTCTTTCACATCCTTGATTTTTATCTATCGTGGTTTCTCAATATTTTCTTTGCTTTTTCACACAAGATAGTCAGAATTAGAAATATGCATGCACAACAAGTCAAAAGTAAGACCAACTTCAATGGTGGTGTAAATTAGCTCCAATTAGTTATTTACATTCCAAAGTTCATCGAAATGTTCTCCAATGGATTGGTGTAAAACGGATGTAAATTAGAATTTCGGTCAAAAATCTAAAAAAAGATCCACATTTGCATCTAATTTTACACCTTCACTTGGAACAAATTTCACCTAAATTTAGCTATCATTCCATAAAATCTTAATGTGAAATATATAATTTAAATATATTATATTAATTTACATTACAATTTGAATTTTTATATTAATTTGCACATTTTAAATTTTTTAATAATTTTATTTTCTTAACCAAATTTCAAATTTTTTAGGTCGATTTGTTCGTAATATTTATATATATGCACAAGCTAAAAAAAATAGATTAACATAAAACTTACTAGCTAAAAATGTTGTACAAAAACTAAATTTAAACCATATATTTTACATCGATACATTGGAGCAAAATTTTGGTTTAGATCCATCGGGATGTATATTGGAATGTAAAAGTGATTTCCAGAGACGTTAATTGGCAACAAATTTACATCACGATTGGAGTTGCTCTAAGCAATTTCCAATTTTTACACTTATTATCTCTACAGTTTCAGTCAACAAAACTTATACAAAGCAATTTTTTTTTCTTTTATGGACGACTTTTTCTTTTCTTTTTCTTATATGTCATTGTTTTTTACCATCTTTGTGCATTACTTTTCTCATTTATTTTCTATGTGACCCCTTTAACGAGTTTTGTGTCGATGACTCCCAAGTCATAAGATTTTAGGGCACCGAGTTCAGAGAACCCTTCAGACTTAATTATTTTAGTCACAAAAGTGACAAAGAAAAGTTAAAGATATTTGATAATCTTATGTGTAAGTCCATTCTCCCTACTTGTTTTCTAATTGACTTTCATAATGAGCTTTAGACTGATAACTCCCAACTAAGTTGAGTTTAGGGTACTAGGTTTCAACAGCCTTACAAGCTTACTTGCTCGAATAAAAAAGACTACGAAGAGTAAAATAAGATCTTTAGTATTTTTCTGTTTTTATGCTAGTTTTGGTTTATACCCATTAACCAAACTGGTTTAATTAAGGTGCAAAACCAAGAATTACAGTCATCCAACCCATCAATACATGCATACTCTAACCATTCCACCCCCAAACTCACTTTTTGAGTTGTGTTTGGTTCTAGTTTAGGGACGGGATGTCGAATGATCTAAGTTTGGGGGATTATCAAGTTATTCATAAGCTCAAATTGCATAAAATCTTCCCCACGTGTATTAAACACATCCCTACACAAGTAATAATCCAACAATGGTTAAGTGCGCATGAAGATGAAATCTAGTAAGTCATAACTAGCAAATAAAATATAGTTTTGATGTTGTCCAATTATTCAAGTTAAAGCACAATTTGATCCATACTATTTCCAAGGCAATAAACATGTCAACAACATTTTCAAATATTTTTTTATATCCCCCAAATACTTGAATGAATGTGATGCAAGAATGAATAATCGAAGATATTCCATTCCAAATTAAAGCTATACATTTCCCTCAATGTATTTCATACAAATATTATGAAAGAGAATTAAATGGATGCAACAAAGAGGGGGTCAATGACTTCCCGGGTTTGAGGATGCAAATTCTTCAATTTGGAGATATTCTTTGAATGTAAAAGTGGATTATTTCAAATTGTTCCACTCTTGATATGTATGAGTCCCATATGATGTGTTCCTCACAAAAGTAAAACAAATTATTAGCATTTTCAATTTCATAAACAAATATAGGAAACCATATCCACATCCCCCAAGCTAAAGCGAAACATAAATCTGAATTTGTTTTGAAAGTGGTCAACTACCCATATTCAGCCCCCGACATCGCTATGAAAAATCGAAATTTCTCCAAGTCATATTCAGACACATGAAAGTATGTATTGTAGTCTATAACATATCCAAAATTCATGTCATTTGGAGTGCAATAGAGTTGTGAAGTAATGTGACAAGGTGGTCACTTCAGGCTAAAATTTAAAGCACATTGCTTGCAATGACTTTGATGTTGTACCTAAGTGTGCCTATGATTCAAAATCCAAATTTGTTCACTTATGATGATGTAAATCATGAGTTGATGACACATAGTCAATGTACAACATGAGGTGAAGAATTTTGTTCAAAAGAATTTGCAAAAATTTGATGAAACTTAGACATTTTAACAAACACCTTGTGTCCTTTCCCAAATACAAAGACTAATCAAGAAATTGGAGATAAGAAGTTATCCCAAAATTGTGACCTATGTTTCACAATCAAATCAACACAAATTTGTAGTCTATTCCACAATTCAATAGTTCATAAAATCCAAATCTCCCTAAAAGCAAGAAACTCTCAAAAAGTTGCAAAATTGTAAAGTAAAGAGGAATTTCATACCTTTTGGAGGATTCAAATGTGATGTAAGCTTGAATGATGTTCAATTCGATGTGGACGGATGCAAATTAGATGATATGTTACATTGGGGTGAATTTTTGGAGGGAAAATTGATGTCTAAAACCCGCAAGTGTACGGGCCGCACAAGTAATAAAGTGGATCAAAAGTCCGGATATTGTACCTAAGGGATTGAGTAAATTGTATTTTAGGTTGAATGTAATAAAGTGGATCAAAAGTCCGGATATTGTACCTAAGGGATTGAGTAAATTGTATTTTAGGTTGAATGCCTTAACTAGAACGAGAATTCAAGGTGATATGTGAAACGAATTTTAAACAAAAAATTAACTAAGAAAGCAATGGAAACTTCAATTAAAATTAACAAAAGCAAGCGCGTTGAAAATTGAGAATCCACCTTACATCTATCATTTATGCTTTGACTTACTTGTTTAACCACAATTCATGATGATTTGAAAATCTTTATTCCAAATATTATTTAAGTCCTCACTCGAGGATGTATTAAAAACCCTTTTCTAAATTGTAACCCAACTATATTTCTATGACGAATTGACACTAGAAAAGTATTTTAGTTTTGTGAACACTTTTAAAGGATAACACTAAGCATAGAGGTATATCTCTATACCCTATCGTACCTAGCGTTTAAACATGTCTAATGTTATCCTACTCTCTCGATTTTTGGAAAACACCACTTGGTTACAAAAAATTTGGTTAGAAATTTGCATAAGATAAAAAAGCGCACTTTAATTACTTAAATCCATGAATTGCATTATTTAAACAATAGTCAAAACGTAAAATAAAAATAATAAGGCTTCATCACAATTCCCAACACTAAACCTCTACATGATTGAGAATAAATTACAAGAAATATGAAAAAGAGATAACCCCGTTCATCTTCTTGTTCTTGTGTCTTCAATCTTCTCTTTGGCCTCGCGTTGATCCCTCCTTCATTGAGCAGCAAAGTTGCATGTAAGCACTCTTGAGAACAATATTTGGGACGCCTAATTTGTGCATGGAAAGAGGTATATATAGATTTAGGTCAAAAAGAGAGAATAAACCACGAAAATCCGCATATGGGCTGAACGGGTTGCTGAGCAGGAAAGCTGCGCGACCGTGCAATTATTCCTAATCAGGTTCTGTTTAATTTGAATTTCTTGTGCGGCCACGTCTCTTGTTTTTGGTGGCCTCACAGTTCTCCGCTAGAATGAAATTTTCAACTTTTCATTCTTGTTAATGTTGGTCCTCCTTCTTTGTTTACATCCAAGTCCTCCAACTTTCAATTGCGATGTCTTAGCCCCTATACTTTCGATTTCTTCTCTTTTCTTCCTTATTCTTCTTGATTCACTTCTTCATGTTCACAAATTAGCTTCATTAATCATCAAATTCTTCCATATTTGTCTCATTTGCATCCATTTCTCAATTTTGGGTTATTTTCTGAAATATAAACAAATATAAACTAAATGAATAACAAATATTCTTAAACAAACATATAAAGTCCTACTTTTAGCACATAAATAAGTGTACAAAATACACTTATTAACACCCCCAAACTAGAACTTTTGTTTGTCCTCGAATAAAATAAAGCTAAACTACAAAGATTTAAAATACAGACATTTTTGGTTTTGAACATTTGTTTACCATATACCTCAACAGCCCATATCATCATCATACTTTAGCACAAAACTTTGAACAACTGCATAAAAATATAAATCTATCTATTCAATGCTCGACTTTAGTGTGTGTGTGAATAGCCAAAAATCAAATGCAAACCTATGTAAAAGTAAACTAGACATTGTATGGCTGATTATGCAAGAGTACGCCCAAATCCCATGTGTTCAAACTATGATTTCCTAATAATATTCCTTTCATCACTCATGAATGATCACACTTCCTTGCTTTTCTCTCTATGTCCCAATGTTTCCTTAATTTGTGGTTTCTACATATTTATAATGCATTTTTGCACACAAGATAGTTAGAATTAGATACATGCATGAACAATAAATCGATAGTAAGTAGTTCCCAACTCTCACACCTCCAATTTCCAAAATTTCAATCAACGTGCTTATACCAAGCATTTTTCTTTCTGGTTTTTCTCAATGGATGACTTTTTATTTTTTTTATATCCATGTCTTTTACTATCTTTATGTAGAAACTTTCATACTTGCTTTCTATATGCCCCCTATAATGAGCTTTAGGTCGGTGACTCTCAAACCAGACGACTTTAGGGCACTAGGTTCAAGGAACCCCTTATACTTAATTACTCGACTCATAAAAGTTTAAATAGAAAAGGTAAAGATGTTTTAGCGTCTTATGTGTAAGTCCACTCTCCATACTTGCTTTCTAATTGACCCATGTAAAGAGCTTGGGCTGATAGCTCCCAACTCAGTTGAGTTTAGGGTACCAAGCTTGAAAGACCCTTAAAGCATATTGCTCGAGTCAAAAAGGAATTTGAATAGTAGAATAAGTCCTTCAGTATTTTTCTATTTTTATACTAGTGTTGGTTTATACCCGTTGACCAAAACTTCTTCAACCAAAAGTACAAAAATCAAGAACTTCAAACCCTCAGCCCATGAATTCATACATGCACTAACTTTTTCACCCCCAAACTGTTTCTTGAGTAGTTTGGTTCTATATTTAAGGTAAGGATCTAACAACTTATGGTTAGAGATTTTTAGTTCATTCTATGTTCAAATAGCATAATTTTACCCCACAAATATCAAGTCAATTCCTACACAAGTAATTATTTGAAAAATGGTTATGTGCTCAAGTGATAAAAGTCTAACATGGATAAATAGAAAAAGGTAAAACAAGTTTCAAAGTTGTTTATTATTCTATTTAAAGTACAAAATGATCCAAACTATGTCCTGGCAATAAACAAATAAACAAAATTTTCAGTTTTTTGTTTTAGACCCAAAAATCAAATGAACTCATTGCATAAACGAGATTCCCAACCCCAAACTAGAATTAAACATCGCCCTCAATGTGTTGCAAATTAACAAACCAAATAAGTTTAGAAACTTCCCGGGTTTGGGTAGGTAGTGTCTCATTTTGAAGGCTTTGCTTTGTGTTTCCTCTTGGATGATTTGACTTGTCTTCAGCTCCTCCATGTATGGCCGAGGTGTAATCATAGTTTCCCATGCAAAAAGAAAGGTAAACAACATTAGAATACATCAATATTGCATAAGGAATGACATAAATAAATCAACACCCCCAAACTAGGACTTAGAAAAATTTCTGAGATTTTTGAAAAGTTGTTGACCACTAATATTCAGCCCTTGATATCGCCTCGAAAAAATGAAAATTTCCCGAGACATGCCTCGAGCATAAGAAAGTAAACAACCTTGTCTACAACATATAAAAAAATTTAGCACATTTAGAGCTCATTCAGGTCATGAAAACATGTGGTGAAGTTGAGTAGAAGCTAAAAATTAGATACAATGAGTGCATTGTGCCTGCAGTGAGCTTGCAATGGGTGCAATGGTGTTCATGTTGAGTTTTATGCTTTAAATCAGTGTAAGCTATGAATGAATGATGCAAAAATGATGTAAAACATGTGTTTAAGGTGATCATCCAAAAAATACTTGCAAAAACTCAATGAAAATGTCACTTTGGCAATTTATCAAACATGTGGTGTGCATGTAAGAAACTCAATGCAAAACATAAATTTGAATACATGAATCAAGCCAAAATCTTATACCTATATCACCACAATTCAATGACCCAAGTTTGTCCTAATCATAGCACCAACCACAAACAATTCCAAATTTTTTACCTAAGATATGAAGAACGCCAAAAATTGGACAAAACCTAAATTGATAGAGAAATTCATATCATACCTTTAATGTGATTGGAATGTTTTAACAAGGATGAATTTGACCTAAAATGATGTGTTAATGTTGGGGAATGATTTAGGATGCAACTAGAGTTGATTTGAGGGAGAGAGAACGAGTTTAAGTTGTGAGAATTTGATAATACATTACTACGCTAAAGAGTTTCCGAATCTGAGCTCCAGTGAACTGAGCGGCCGCACAGAATAAAATCCCGTTGTAGCGTAGTTGAAATCTAGGCGCTTTGCTGAATTACATGTCCAACGAGTGGCAACCTGAATTGAAAGGTGGTGGCTGCGCAGTACTCATGCTGAAGCTTAAAAATCTTGACTTTTTGAATTTCAAACTCGATTTCCAACCCCTAAATGCCCTGTTATGCATGCAAACAACTTCAGAACACCATGTTCATGTCCTAGGCTAATGTGTTATGTGGGTTGTTGTGATGATGAGCAAAGAAAACAAGCAAAAATGCAATGGAACTAAAAGTGCTACTAATTTCCCAAAACATGCAAAATGCAAGCACAAGTGAATCTCAAGACACAAAACGCATTAATGCATGCATCCTAATCCTACTTGCACTCAACTAATGTAATGTCAAGCAATGACTAACTCAAAAGCAACAGTTCAGATAAAATACTATTAATGCTTTAATATACAAAGTTAACTATAAACAAAACTTAAAACACATAATATGGTGTAAAGCACCTAATGTATGCATCATAAGCATGCTGATAGACAAAAATTGCAATGTAAAGCATTCAAGTGAATTAAAAGCAACAAACAAAACAAACTAAGTAAAAGTGTTTGAAAAATTGAGCTGTCTCCCAATAAGCGCTTCATTTATAGTTTAGGGCTAGACTTTTTTAGCAAATGATTCAAGGGCACATAAAGAAAGCTTTATATGCCTTGCCCATCTTCTTTCTTTTGGCTTTGATTCACTTCTAATTTGATCTCCATGACTTGAATTTGCCCCTCTCCATGTTATAAAACACATCCTTCTCATCCACTTCGAACTCAACTATGAAGACTTCAACCTCCTAATAGGGTTTAATTACAAAATCAATTTCTTGACAATCAACAAGGTCAAAATCACGTAATTTGATTTCTTCCTCATTGATGTCCACATCTCTGTTGAGCTCCATTGTGATTTTTTTGCATCCTCTTCAAGTGCTTCTTCAATAGTTGACTCATCTATAGCTTCAATGGCCGGTTCATCGTCAAACTCCATGGGCTTTGATGAGTCCTTCCTAAGAATCTTCTCGAGTGGATTATACCCCCATCTTTGAAAGTCATTCCAATACATGGAATCTCCCACAAGCATATCATCTTCATCCAAATCGGCTAATTTCTGATAGTATTTTGCAATTACCCTTGCACTCCATAGTGGAGGACCATCTCCCACAAGAGCGATGTCATCATCCCAATCATCCGGTACACACTCATCAAAGAGCATGTGACTTGCATCCGACTTGTTGATTGCTTGTTGTCTGCATTTCAAATATTTTCCAAACACTATGAGTTTCGGTGTGATCAAACTGTTCATTCCAAGCCAATGGTGAAATCAAATATACCTCGAAAGAAAACAAAAAATAAGAGGATTTAGAATCGTGGTGGTTAACCAAAAGTAACAAATAAAAATAAAAACAAAAGATAAAAATAAATAAAGCGATAAAAAGTCCGAATTAGTGAATGTAACCTAAAAATAAATTTAAACTACAAAACCCTGAAAACGGCGCCAAAAACTTGATGTCTAAAACCCGCAAGTGTATTGATCGCACAAATAATAAAGTGGACCAAGAGTTCGGATATCGTACCAAAGGGATTAAGTAAATTGTATTTTAGGTGGAATGCCTTAACCGGAACTAAAAATCCAAGGTGATATGTGGAACGAATTTTAAACAAGAAATTAACAAAGAAAGCAATGAAAACTTCAATTAAAATCAATAAAAGCAAGCGCGTTGGAAATTGGGAATCTACCTTACATCTATCATTTATGTTTTGACTTACTTGTTTAACCACAATTCATGATGATTTGGAAATCCGTGCTCGAAATTTTATTTAAGTCCTCTCTCGAGGATGCATTAAAAACTTTTTTCTAAATTGTAACCTAACTATATCTCTATGATGAATTGACATTAGAAAAGCATTTTAGTTTTGTGAACACTTTTAAATGATAACACTAAGCATAGAGGTATATCTCTATCCCCCTATCCGACCTAGCGGTAATTAAACATGTCTAACGTTTTCCTACTCTCTCGATTTTCGAAAAACGCCACTTGGTTACACAAAAGTTGGCCAGAAATTTGCATAAGATAAAAAGCGCACTTTAATTACTCAAATCCATGAATTGCATAATTTAAACAATAGTCAAAACATAAAATCAAAATAATAAGGCTTCATCACAATTCCCAACACTAAATGTCTACATGATTGAGAATAAATTACAAGAAATATGAAAAGAGATAACCTTGTTCATCTTCTTGTTCTTGTTCTTATGTCTTCAATCTTCTCTTTGACCTCGTGTTGATCTCTCATTCGTTGAGCAGCAAAGTTGCATGAAAGCACTCTTGAGAACAATATTGGGGACGCCTAATTCGTGCATGACAAGAGGTATATATAGATTTAGGTCAAAAAGGGAGAATAAACCACGAAAATTTGCGCATGAGCCGAACAGGCTGCTGTGCGGGAAAGCTGTGCGGCCACGTGGTTACGCGTTTGGTGGTCAAGCAGTTATTCCAAATAAGGTTCTGTTTAATTTGAATTTCTCGTGTGGCCACGCCTCTTGTTTCTGGTGGCCGCGCAGTTCTCCGCTAGAATGCAATTTTCAACTTTTCATTCTTGTTTAAGTTGGTCCTCCTTCTTTATTTGCATCCAAGTCCTCCAACTTTCAATTGCAATTTTTTGGCCCTTATACTTTTGATTTCTTCTCTTTTCTTCCTTATTCTTCTTGATTTATTCCTTGAACTTCTTCATGTTCACAAATTGGCTTCAGTAATCATCCAATTGTTCCATATTTGTCTCATTCGCATCAATTTCTCAATTTTGAGTTGTTTTCTGAAATATAAACAAATATAAACTAAATGAATATCAAATATTCTTAAACAAACATATAAAATCATACTTTTGGCACATAAATAATTGTATAATATCAAAAATGAGGTTGAAAGTTATGAAATTGTAAAAATACACGTTACATTTAAAAACTGCCAGTTTTGTTCCCCTAGATAACCGTTCGACCTCGCAGAAGAAATTCTGGTGGCCACGTGTTTCAATTCTGTAAGGTCTGCTTATTTAGTTGCACTAGCAGTGCCACCACATGGTAAGGGCATGGCTGCGTAGTTTACTGGCTGGAATTTTTTTTTATGTCAATTTTGAAATTCTATTCAAATTTTTGTCCCAAAAATACTTTGTTTTCAATGTACTCACTCACCTAAGCATGCTCCCTATTAAAAACCGAAGTTTCATGCATGAATGTTTGATTAATAATTCAATTCAAGGATGCAATGTAAACTACAATTTTATAGAATGAAAATGCTTATCAATGACCATATGCTTACTCATTGTGCTTTCAACAATAAGGCCTAAGATTTATGAATGAATTGATGCTCTAACCATTCAATAATGAACATGTTTGTGATAACTCCCTAATTCAATGCAAAGAACGCAAGGCAAAAATGATGTTTTCATGATGGTAACAAAAATAAACAAAACAAGTAAATCCTAAATTATTAATAAAACATAAAATAAAGCATAAATATGAAAAAGATATAATGTTGGGTTTCCTCCCAATGAACACTCTGTTTAAAGTCTAAAGTTCGACTTTTGGTAGAGTACCTCAAGGTGGTTCAAAACATTATATTAAAAAACATTGTCCCCAATTTTGGATTTTCTCTCTATACTCCCAAACTTCTCATGTTGTGATTTGCTTTTCAGCTTCCCCTCCTTACTTAATGATGGTTCCACCTCAATTCTTGAACAATTCTCCATATTTGGATCATGGTTCTCCATTTGAGTTAGGATAAATGTCGCATGCTCATTTTCAATCCTAAAGGTTACCTTCCTTTTTTCAACATCAATTATAGTCCGTGTAGTAGCAAAGAATGGTCTCCCTAATATCAGAGGTACCTTGTCATCCTCCTCCATGTCCAAAATCACAAAATCAGTAAGAAATATGAACTTCTTCACTTTCACCAATACGTCCGCTACAACTCCATATGAGTATCTAATAGATTGATCAGCAAGTTGCAACTTGATTGTCTTTGGCTTTGGATCACCTAAATTCAATTTCCTGTAAACAGACAAAGGCATTAGATTGATGCTTGCACCTAAATCACATAGAACTTTATTGAATCTTAAATCACAAATAATGCAGGGAATAGAGAAACTCCCTGGATCTTCTAGCTTAGGTGGAAGCTTCTTCTGTAGAATTGCACTGCATTCCTCATTTAAGGAAACCAATTCACAATCTTCAAGCCTCTTCTTTTTAGACATCACCTCCTTCAAGAACTTAGCGTAACTTGGTATTTTCTCGATGACTTCTATAAAAGGGATGTTTGTGTGCAGTTTCCTTAACATTTCCATGAATTTATTGAATTGTGATCCATAACACGATGTGCCACTCTACCTGGATATGGAATTGGTGGAACTTAAGCTTTCACAGGTAGCCTTGATGTCCTCTCCTCATTATCTGATTTTTATGGTTCATCAAGCTGGTTCACTACCTTTGTTTGCTCGTCCTTTTCTTTTCCTCCTTCAACAACTTCTTTTGATTTTTCTGCTTTCTTCATGTGAACTTATGACAATTGAACCCCGCTTCTTGTAGTGATGGCATAAACATACTCCATTGAACCTGTTTCAGTGTTGCTTGGCAAATGCTTTAGCTGTCTCTCAGTCTTGCTAACTGCCAACTGCCCCATTTGACTTTACAATTCTTTGATTTCACCCTTATGAGTTTTCATCATCTGCATCATCAGTCTCATGCTTTCACTCAAGGTGGTCAAGCTCTATTCCAGCTTCTGTTGCTGCTAGAATCCAGGCTGGTTTTGGACATTTAGATTATTTGACCAAGAAGAGTTAGGATACTTTCTCAAATCTGGATTGTATGTTTGAGAAATGACCCCTTCTACATTTGATTGTTTCCTACAAAGTTCGTTCGATTTCTGCATCCAAAGGAAACGATTCACACTTTGTTGAACTTCTTAACATAAACTAAAATAAATAAAAGAAAAATAAAAGTGCTAAAAGTAAAATTCAAATTAAAATCAAAATTAAAAGATATATATTAATCAATAATCCCCAGCAACAGCGGAAAAAACTCAATGTGTGCTAAATCGCAAATACACGATGTTGCATCCAAGTAATAAAGTGGACTTGAAGAGTCCCATTATCATCTCACAAGGATTATGACTAAGTACTGAAGTTATTCTAAATTCCATTTTATTTGAATAATTAAAAGAAGGTTTTTGTAGACTAAATTATCAACTAAAAGTAATTTAAATGATAAAATAAAATGTGTTTTTAATCAAGGAGAAGAAAGTTGGGATTCATAATTTTACGTAGTCAATACCTTTAATTCCACTGTTCAAGTCTTAATCTACTAATGTGATTGGTCGAGTTCACTTATACACATGAAATTCCCCTCTCAGGTTTACATCAAACTCTACATAATTAGTCAAACATGTTTCTAGACGACATATTGTAATGATTAGGTGCATGGAATATAAGAACTCAATTCAAGACCAAAAAACAACAAACCATATCTTTATCGCTCGTTCAATTACTGAGTTTTATTCCTAGATCTAGATTATTAGCTCACCTCTCAGATTATGAAAATGATCCATTAAATCAATGAATTAGTGATCAATTAATTCACGCATTAGTCACAAAAAAAAAAACATCACACGCAATCAATACGTAAAATTTGAACAATATAATTAAATGTGGAAAACTACACTACATCGTTAATTCCAACAATAAGTTTATTTGTTCATAATGTTGGAATTGAAAACATGAGAAATAATTAAGAACAACATCATGAGTAAATTAAAGAAACAAGTAAAAGAACTCTTGCACTAAGAAGTTTACTTCACGTGTTGGTCTTTAATCTTCTCACATTTGCCTCCAGTTAGCTTCAACGATCTCCAAGGTTTGGTGATGAATTGTGCCTCTTGAATATGTGTGTAAATGTCCCTTTTTCGTGCATGTTAGATTGCTTATATAGATTCCCCTAAGAAACCTAGGTAAAACAAGACTGAAAATCTATCATTGACTTTTCTCCTGCTAGGCCGAACAACCACACGGCCGCGCAGTTGAAGAAGTAGTGGCGTGTAGGTGAGTAAAAAATGGTTCTGTTAATTTGGGAATTCTCGCGCGGTCACCAAGTTGAGAACCCGTGGTCGAGTAGTAGAAAGTTTCCAGCGCGTTTTCATCTTTTCTTGTACATTTAAGTAGATCTCTGAACTTTATTTGTGCGTGAGTCATTCGTCTTCTGATTGCAACAATTGGGCCCCTAAACTTTCCAAATACTTCAATTCTTTTTTTAAACTTTAATTCACTTCAATTAAACTCTTGAATTACGATTTCTTCCACTTAGGTCTTCTTGGAAATTCCAATTGACACCATTATCAGCTACTTGTGCATTTTAGCTCCAATTCTCATTCAATTTCGCATTATTTCTATGAATTCCTTCATTCTCTTGATTTTGTGATATTTTCTGCAATGTAAACAAATAACAAATAATTAGGTAGCTTTTATTCTAAAACGACAAGATATTATTCTAATTTAGACCTATAAATAAGTGTGTAAAATACACTTATCAAAAATATATTACAATGACCAACATTTGGTCCTTATTGTCATATATTAGCGAACAATAGTTGGTTGATCGCTGAAACAGTTGGTGGAAATTTTTTTCCTTTTTTTATGATGTTTCAATGACCAACCATCGTGGTCGCTATAACTTTAAATCTTATAGGGACCACAAGTTTGGCCCCTGTTGTCATATATTAGCGACCAACACTTAGTTGATCGCTAAAACAATTGGAGAGAAGTTTTTTCACGATTTTTATGATGTTTCAGAGACCAACCATCGGGGTCGCTTTAAGTTTAGATCTTACATTCACCACAAGCTTGGTCCCTATTGTTATATATTAGCGACCAATATTTGGTTGGTCACTAAGAAAATTGGAGGGATATTTTCGCAATTTTTCTAATGTTTCAGCGACCAACTATCATGGTTGTTGGAAGTTTAAATCTTACAGGGATCATGAGTTTGGTCCATGTGTTATATATTAGTTAAAACAATTGGAGGGAAATTTTTTTGTTATTTTTATGATATTTCAGCGACCAACCACTGAAACCAACCATGGTGGTCGCTAGAAGTTTAAACCTTACTTGGACCCAAAGATTGGTCCCTTTTGGGCTTTCATATTATTCCTTTTTTAGGGGTGAGGGGATCGTTTCATAGAAATTTTGGCATGTGATCTGATGAAGAACACAAAAGAAAAATAATTATGATAATGTTGTGCAAAAATCTATGAAGCCTCTTGACTTCTGCATTAGAACGTTTAATATTGATCATAAATATTGAAGTTTCACGTTTATGTTCCAATATTTTTATTACATTTCTACCATCAATATCAAAATTATGAATTTTCTGTTACTTTTTTTTTTTTAATCGATGATAAAATAGCCAAATGAAATGGATAGTTTTATATAGCATTTGCAGCACGACTGCCGTGAGATTGATCAGTTAGCATCGTGAAACTTTCTACTGCTATTCTGCCAGCTTCCTATGTTCTGTAATGATAAATGATAACTGAAAGCTACATTGCTTGTTCTCTAACGATTACATTTCCATATGCAGGTCAGTTTGATATTGAATATTACAGCAAACTTTGTTCACATGGAATACAAAACAGTTTTATGATCTATGAAACTCCATATTCACTTTTGCACTACTAGTTTGGAGGGAGAATACCTTTTGCTTTGTGTAAACGAACCCTAATGGAGATAGATGATGATGAAATGCTATTGGGTTTGTATATCTCGTCCATCTGATTCTCTGAAGGTCGTAAAAATTGGTTCGCTAAGATAAGAAGATAGTATCGCTTTACCTGATTTTTGTTTGTTCACTAAGATAAGAATATAGTATCATTTTACCTGACTTTTGCAGATTTTCCATTTCCACTCTTTAACTTGGCCTATGGTTAATATTTACAATCAGTCTCCTGCTTCTTTATGGTCTGACCCAAAAAAAAGAGTGTAAGCATAAACCACCCAAAGCATTCTATGAATTATGCTAAGCCAATAATAAGTATTGTGCCTGATGAGTTTCAAAGCAAGAGATGAAACGTATTTTTAAAGTAACTGGCGGAAAAAAATGTGAGAATTTGCTGAACTTTGTGAAACTGATACATGTTTACTATATTCTGAGATTTTGGCACATTTGACTTGCATAGTTACATGCAAGTTGCTGATTAAGTGGCAGCCAACGCATTTCAAGTTATGTTACCTATGTTTCTTTTCCAGCTTATAGTTTGCTGGCAAATAGATCTGATCTCTTTGAATTGCTAGACAGAAGAGATGTGTCACATGTGAAATGGTAAGCATCGCCAAACCTGGAAAGAAACCTAAAATTGTTGTTGAGGATGCTGTAGATGTGGGGATATCAAGAGATGGCTACAGGTGGCGCAATTATGGACAGAAGATGGTGAAAGGAAACCATCATCCAAGGTGAATTCTTAGTTTTGTGGTTTGATATGCTTCCGCAAAGTTATTTTCTTCATTGCTACAATTGTGCTACCGACTAGTTACAACCTGCTTTTATTTTATGTATGTTCTAAAATATTTGTTAGAAACTACTCGTAACGTAGTCCATTTGCATCTTTTTGGGATTATTGGTATTGACCACAAAATTCGGCTGGACCTTGGACCAACATGTCTCAGCTCCTTCCTCTTGAACACGGGGATCTCCTGCGCACTAGGACAAACAATCAGCTTGCAAAGGGGGCCGAGGTGGCTCCCGTTTGCACTCTGATGCCTAAGTCAGTACTCATTTTAGGCGAATATATCTATTAGGTGCGGAAAATATAAGTGTGTAAAAGAGAGAAAAGGGAGTGAGAGAAGTATATTGTTAAGAGTGAGAAATTGCTAACCCTTTACTTGGAGACAATCGTGCTTTATTTATAGAGGAACTTGTTATCTCAGATCACGACACGTGGCGTACTTTACACTTGTCATCACCCTAGCTCATGGAGGTGACAACTTTACTTTTCAACTGTAATCATTGCTACATTTCGTAGGGGATGGGCGCCTGTCACGTCTTGGTAAAGGCAATGTCCCATCACTGACTCCATCTTTCTTCTGATCAACGCCTAAAGCACCCCGACTGAATATAAAGCACATCGGCTAGACATTAACCAGATCGGCTAAAAAGGTTTGCTTGACGCACCACCTCGACATTCATCCCAGGGTGATATTTTAGGCCTTGTCTGTGGGTCAAGGGCCACTGTTGGGCCTTCGCTGGTGGATCACTGTACCTTTCTTTGGGCCATGATTCAACACTAGTCCCTCAAATCCGAAGGGATCATTCATGGTCGTGTAGGATTTTCCATGATTTCACAGCATTAACTTCTTAGGGAGTCGATAAGGAAATTCCTTATGTAAGGTTCGGATCCATATTATAGCCGATCTTCTGCCTCGGATTTTCCCTCCTAAATGGGGTCGGGATCGTACTAGCGCGTTCCTTAGGCGGGGCATTTAATTCAGAGGGGCTATTGGTGTCTATTTCCAAGAAAAATATATGTATATATAAAATGGGAGGGGAGTAGCATTTCTCAGCGCGTGATATTCACTGTGGTAGCTGAACGGTTTTGTCCCTCCCTTTGACGGCTGGCGTTTTGATTAGCCTATTCTCCAAGAAGCATGGGTTAACCACATTAATCATACGGCTCAAAAAAATCAATGAACCTAGATCGTTGGGATCCCTATAAATCCTTCTTCATTTTATTATTTCCCCTTTTACCACTTTCTACAAGTTTTCGCAGCAATATTCTGGCGAAAGCTTGTTCAGTTTTTCTTCCAGCAAGTTTCGAGTCTTCTCCTTAAGGGTTTTCTACCCAGCACCCGCCCTTGACGTTTCACAGTTTCTCCTGGCGAGTTATTCATTCCGAGTACGCAGTTTCACGCATTCGTCTTTTGAAGGTAAATCTCTTGGTCCCCGTATATGCAAGACTTTCTTATTTTTTGTTTCCCATTGTGGGTTTAAAAATTTTTGTTTTTGCATTTTGTTTTCCTTTTGTTGAGTCTGACCCATCTTTAAAACAAAAGAAAAAAATGGAAAGAGTTGGGGGAACGGGTTCACAGGAAATGTTAGCAATAGCGGTTCCCGTCAGAGGTTTCTGCCCCATCTCTTTATCGGTTTTTAGTTCCCGCTTCTTTAGGGAGCAGATTAAGAGGAGGAATAGGAAAACTAGCGGTATAATTTATTTGAGTGATTCGACAGCGAAGAAGAGAGGAACCAGAACTACATGGCCCATCTGTCGTCCGAAGAGGAATCTGCGCTAAGAGAACTCCGAAGCTAACGTGATAGAGACATGGGGAGAGAGGGAGCAACGGGTTCTTCTTCTGGCCCACAGGATCTTGATTTGGGCACCAGAGCCCCTTTCCGAGCGCATAGAGAGGAGCTGGGGCTCTCAGAGGAGGAAATAGCCCAGTTCGAAAGTTGGGTGGACCTGGTAAATAAGATATCAGGATATCATGTGGACCCCGATCCAAATCCAGATTTGTGGGAGAGCAGCGAGGTCGCTACTGAAATCTGAGGAGTTGACTTGGCTGGGGCTTTGGAGAAATTCAGGATGTCAGAAGGGGTCCGTTTAGTGCATCCTACGCCCTCTTGCCGACCATGCAGCCCTCCCTTAGGCCAAGCGGCCATATGTTACGACACCCTGTCCTGCGGTATGAGGTTACCTCTGCATCCTTTCTTCAGGGCCCTGGTTAAGAGCTATAACTTGTGCCCCTACCAGTTAGCACCTAATTTCTGGACACAGGCCGTGGGCACTTGGCTAGCGTGGCAAGAAGTCAACCCCGACCATCCCATCTCACTATACATTATTCATACTTTGTACACTCTGAAGAAGTCAGTGAGAAGGGAGAGGGACGTGAGGGCCGATGTGAAGGACTGATATTATCTGTCTCCTCGAGGCTCATATCCTCCTGTTATTACTGGCCAACCTACCTCCATAAAGAATCGGAGGAATCAATGGTTCTGAGTGGCTGGGGAGTGGCAGAGTTCTCCTGTGGACCCTTGTCCGGAAATTTCTGTTCCCGGAACTCTTTCCCTTCCTAGTGAGTCTTGCATTTGCTTTAGTGTCCTTAAGTGTCATGTGTCACTTGTTTTTATTTTCCATTCACCTTCCTTTGCTGATTTTTAACATGTTTCCGATTTGTGACAGGGGATATTTTTGCCCGCCTACTCCCTGACCCGGATTTAGCGGCCGTTAGGCGTCTGTTCGCTTACAAGGGCACCTTTCAAGGGGTTATTCAACAAAACAAACTATTCGTCAAACACGGTCTTATGCGAGCCATGGGTGAGTTTGCTTTGTTACTGCTTTTATATCTCATGCTTTTTCCGTTCGTAACCACATTTTCCTCTTTTTCTTGCTAGGTTCTAAGGATTTTCCAAAGATTTCTCTGAAGGGTCTCACGGCTAAGAAGATTCCCCCTGCACCTCGCCATGGCAGTGGAGTTGAAAGGAAACAGAAGGCGGTGTTAGCCAACCTGCAAGTTGGGGTGGCAAAGGAGGTCTCCGAGGCGTCTACGGCCCAACTTCAGGGCCCTCTTCCAGCCCTAATGCCACCACCTACTCTGCTGCCTGTGGGCCCTCAGAAGCCTAACACATAAAAGGAGGCCGACCCTAAGGGAGTCCTTCCAAAGGGGAAAGGGAAAAGATCTGACAGGGACGAATCCAAGAGAGACGGGAGGCTAAGGATGCCTCAGTGCCGCCTCCTCTGTCCGAGGACATATTTGAACATGCCCCTGAGGAGGAGCCCGCCCCCTGAAGAGACTCAGAAGAGGTAAGGGCAAGGAATCCACCTCTGCACCTCCGCCTCCCATGATTGAAGACCTGGAGGATGAGCCTTCTGTGCCCATTCCAAGCTTGGCCTATGAAGTGACACCGGAGGGGGCAAAGGAGCTCAAGCACATCAAAACCAGCATTCTCCCCAGGGATGTCACTTTCAGCCCTTTGCTATTTGACTCTCCCAGTTCTCCTCCAGCCCGGGCCGCCTTTATTACCGAGTAATTTTGGACGGAGGGCTGGTCCGCCTTCTCCTCTAGTGCTAGTCCGTCCCGGAAGCTGCTCGCCGCCAAGGCCATGAATGCTAGAGCGCTGGCCCTTATTGACGAGGTGGAGTCGTCTGTGAATGAGGCGCAGAGGGACAAAAAGAATGCTGAGACTGCTCTCTGGCACGCGGATAATATGCTCAAGGAGATCAATGACCTCAAGGCCCAGCTATCCATAGCCCGTAAATCTTCCTCAGAGGAGAGGGCTAATGCGAAGCGCCTCCTGGAGGATAATGACAAACTGAAGCATGACCTCCGGGCCTCCGAGTCAGACGTGGAGGTCTTGTGCAAGAAGCTGGATGATTCCAACCGCGCACAATCTATCGCATCTGAGGCCCTGACCATCACTAACGCAGCCAAGTTGAAGGTGGAGACTGAGGTGGCGGCGGTCAATGAGAAACTGGGGAGGGAGCTGGAGGCTAGGAAGAAGGTTGAGGAAGATTATACTTCCCTGGAGAAGCATATTGACTCCTGAATTGCTGAGGCTTTTGAGCGTACCATAGCGGCCAGGGTGAAGGAGGTTCTGGACGCATAAGTGTCTAAAGTAGTTCAGAACTTCAAGGATACTTTTGAAGACACCCCAGAGTATGAGGCTATGCAGAGGGTCTTTGGGAACTTAGGGTCTATGATGGCTTTGGGGGACGTGAATGAAGCTTTTCCGATCTTGGACTTGTCCTCCATTGAAGCCTTTTACCCCGAGCCCCAAGATGCTCCTGCCGACCTTCAGGATGCATCTGACAAGGGTTCTTTAGAAGATGTCCCTCCTCCACAATAATCTTCTTCTGCATTTGCTTCACTTCTGATTGTTTTGTTAGTTTTAGTTAGTTTTTTTTTTTTTTTTTTGCAAGTGCCCCGACACCTGATATTGTAACACTCATTTCAACTTGTAAAAGCCTTAATTTTTATGAATGAAATGACTTATCCACATTTTTCCTGTAGGTGTAACAAGTATTTAGAACTGTTTACACGTGAAAAATCGGATTAACACATGTATAGCAGTCACATGGGCAGCCTGGGAGAGTTCCTTGCAAAAATGTGATTGTTCTTATATTGAGGCAGTAAAACTTGGGAAGGATTCCTGTGTGCTTTGTGTTATGTGTTGCATTTCGTTTTGGTTCCTTTAAACTTGTTGGTACTTTCATAATTGTAAGCACAGTGGGATCGGGAGGCTGACTAAGATCAGATTTTAGTGTCGTAGTGGGTGAGAAATTTTGTGTTCAAATTTGAAACCGTTAACGTGCGAGGAGTTTTATGTTTATCCTTTATGCCTGATTGCAAACGCTTTGTCTAAGTACATGTATGGGAGTGTTAACAATTTTTCGAAACCGTTCAACACTTCGCCCAAGAGAGAACTCCGTATGTATGAACTAACTTAACGTACCAAGAATTTTGGTTTATACGACAATATTTGGCTAAATTTGAATCTTTTAAAATGTGTTATATGGCGACATGACATGGCGAGTATAGTCCCTTAGATCTGAGTGGTTCGAGGCATTTATGTGTACCAGTTAGATCTGATTTTGACAATCATTTGAACGTTTCTTAAATCACATTTTGTAGGACCTATGCAAGCGAATTTGCATGGACCCCTTTCAATTTTTACGAAGAGGTCGTAGTGTGGGCTGATAAAAGTCCCTTGCTTTTTAACACCTTTTATCCGTTATGTTTGTCTAATGTAAAAATTAGCAATATCTCCAACACAGCTGACCCGCAGTTTTATGAAATTATATGATAATGTTGCAATCATTGAGGAGGAATTTAGTTTATTGAAAATAATGACGAAGGTGGTCCGTATTCCAAGGATTGCATAAGGGTACTCCAGACAGGTCTTCAATCATGTATGTTCCAGGCACCACCTCGGCGAATACTTTGTAAGGGCCTTCCCAGTTAGGACCTAGAGTCCCTACTCCTGGTTCCTGTGTTGAAGGGAGAACCTTTTTGAGGACCAAGTCCCCAATATTAAAGCGTCGACTCTTCACCCTTTTGTTGTAGTATCAAGCCATCTTTTTATGGTATTTGGTCATTACCACTTGGGAATCATTCCGCTTTTCCATGAGGAAATCTAAACCGGACCTTTGCGCTTCCTCATTCCTAACTTCGTCATAATGAATTTGACGAAGCGAAGGGATTCCGATTTCAACGGGGCATACCGCCTCGGCTCCATAAGCCAGCGAGAACGGTGTTTCACCAGTAGCGGTGTGCGAGGTGGTTCGAAGCGCCCATAACACCTGTGGGAGTTCATCTACCCATGCGCCCTTTTTGAATTCCAACTTCCTTTTCAGGGTATTTTTTATGGTCTTGTTCACCGCTTCGACCTGTCTGTTGGCCTGTGGGTGATGTGGAGATGAGAACAGCTTCTTAATTCCCAAATCGTCACACAACTCATCGACGCTTCTGTTTTTGAACTGTTTCGCATTGTCACTAACCAGCGAATGTGGTATCCCGAACCGGCATATGATATTTTTCCAAATGAGCTTGGTGGTGTTGGCCTCGGTGATCTTCATCAAAGGTTCCGCTTCGACCCACTTGGTGAAGTAGTCAATTGCTACTATCGCAAAGCAATTGTTACCAGCTCCTCTAGGCATAGGACCAATAATGTCAACCCCCCATTTTTCAAAAGGCCAAGGGCTAGTTACCACAGTTAGCTTGTGATGTGGCTGATGTGGTATGGTTGCGTGTCTTTGACATTTATCGCACTTACGAACGAAGTCATGGGAATCCTTTCGCATAGTAGGCCAAAAATATCCCTGTTTGAGGGCTTTCCGGGCTAGCAATAACGCCCCGGCATGGTTGCCACATATGCCCTCATGGATTTCCCTAATTACATATTGACCTTCCTCAGGCCCCACACATCTTAGTAACGGAGAGGTGTAGCTTCGTTTATAAAGTAGATCATCCAAGAGCAAGAAATTTGCAGCATATTTTTGTAATTTCCGAGCTGCCTCCAGCTCGTTTGGCACTGTCTGGTGCTTCAAATATGCGACCAGGGGGTTCATCCAGGACCCCTCTTCTTCAATCGCCAAAATCTCCGGTCCTGGCTCAATAGACGAAGTCAACATGCGCTCAACTGGGATTAGATTGTGTAACTCTGAATCACTGCTGCTTGCTAATTTGGACAACGCATCGGCGTTGGGATTTTCTGTTCTGGAGATGTGTTACAACTCCATTTTTCTGAAGTGCACAGCCAAATCTCTTACTTTCTTCAAGTAAGCGACCATAGAAGGTTCTTTGGCAGAAAATTGCCCGTTGAATTGGCTCACAACAAGCTGCGAATCGCTATTGGCCACTACGGATTTAACCTTCAAGGCTTTCGCAAGTCTTAACCCGGCTAATAACGCCTCGTATTCTGTAACATTGTTTGAGGCTTTGAATTCGAAGCGGATTGCGCTGTGTAATTTAAACCCCTCTGGGCTTACTAACAATATCCCTGCGCCGGATTGTCCATCAGCCGAGGACCCATCAACGAACAATTTCCACTCTTGGCTGTCATCTGGGCTGTCATCCGTATTATCTACCATTTCAACCTCAGGGGGATGTGTGAATTCAACTACAAATTCCGCCAGCGCTAGGCCCTTTACAGCGGTCCGAGGGGTATAATGTAGGTCGAACTGGCTGATTTCTGTTTGCCCATTTCAGTAGCCTTCCAGATGCGTCTGGTTTTTGCAACACTTGTCTCATGGGAAAGTTGGTGAGCACGCGTATTGAGTGTGCTTGAAAGTAGGGACGAAGTTTGCGAGAGGCTGTGAGTAACGAGAGGGCGAGTTTCTCCATGTCTGGGTATCGTGTCTCCGCATCTAACATGGCTTTGCTCACATAGTACACTGGGAACTGATTCCCATCCTCTTCTCTGATCAACACTGAGCTGACAACCTCTTTGGATACAGCCAAATACAAGTAGAGAGGCTCGCCGGCTTTTGGATTTGATAGCAATGGGGGCCGTCCCAAAGATGCTTTAAGGTCGGCGAAAGCCTGTTCACATTCCGGTGTCCACTGGAATTGCTTTCCCCCTTTGAGGACTTTAAAAAATGGCAAGCATTTGTCAGTAGATTTGGAGACGAATCGATTCAAGGCCGCAATTCTCCCCGTTAAGCTTTGCACTTCTTTTAGACTTCGAGGAGATTGCATGTTCAACAAAGCGTTGATTTGTCGGGATTAGATTCGATTCCTCTCTTATTCACCATGAATCCAAGAAACTTTCCAGACGCTACCCCAAATGCACACTTCGCTGGATTGAGCTTCATTCGATATTTCCTCAACACCTCGAAGGTCTCTGATAAATGGCAGATATGACCCGCGGTGACCATGCTCTTGACCAACATGTCATCGACATACACCTCCATGGTGTTTCCCAATTGTTCTGAAAACATGCGATTCACCAACCTTTGATAGGTAGCTTCCGCATTTTTCAAGTCGAATGACATTGCTTTGTAGCAATAGAGTCCTCTATCTGTTATAAATGAAGTATGCTCCTCGTCCGATTCACACATGGGGATTTGATTGTACCCGGAGTAGGCATCCATGAAGCTCAGCAGTTCATGCCCTGCTGTTGAGTCAACCAACTGATCGATCCGGGGCAGTGGGAAACTGTCTTTTGAACATGTCTGGTTTAAGTTTGAAAAATCAATACATACCCTCAATTTCCCATTGTGTTTTGGTACCAACACAGGGTTTGATACCCACTTCGGATAGCGGGATTCTCTGATGAAGCCATTTTTCAACAGCTTCGTGACCTCGTCTTTCAAGGCCTCATATTTGTCTGAACTCATGGGTTTTCTCTTCTGCCTATGCCCGGGGCTTCGAGGGTCAATCTGGAGTCTGTGGCAGGCCTCTTTAGGATCAATCCCAACCATGTCGCCATGCTTCCACGCGAATACATCGAGATTTTTAAGTAAGAAATTCTTCAATTGATCTTTGTATTCAATTGGTGAATCCAACCCAATCTGTAATTCCTTGATTGGGTCATGTGGGTCTACGCCGAAGCATTCTAGCCTTTCTGCCGAGGTGGAGCAATTGTCTCCTGCAATTCTTGGGTCCAGATCTTCCAAGTCTTCTTCTAGTGTCATTGTGATGTCCTTATTTTCAAAGAGCTCTCTACCCAATCTTTCAGGGTCTGGAGCAGCCTCGTCCATGGCTACATCGCTAATCATGTTCAAGCTTCGATCTTGAAACTTTCAGATTGCGTTCGTGTAACAGGCCCGCGACTCATTTTGGCTTCCCCTTACAATTGCAACGCCATGCTCTGTGGGGAATTTCATGCAAATGTATTTCGTATGCGTTATAGCCCCCAAGTCAATGAGACTTGGTCTCCCAATTGAGTCATGATAGGAGGATATTTTGTCCACAACCAAAAATTCCATGGGGACTCTGGAAATAGTTGGTGCTTGCCCCACCTCAGTTATTAGGGTTATAGACCCTCTGGGGGTTATGCTGTCTCCCGTGAATCCATATATTGGATCTGGGACCGGGATAAGGGGAGTGCTGATCCCCATTTTATCAAACGTTACCCCGTAAATCACATTTACCGAGGCACCATCATCAACCATCATCCGTGATAACCCATTCCGAGCCACCACTACCCTGATAACCAATGCGTCATTGTGGGGGAAATGTACTCCAATGGCATCGTCTTGGGTGAATGTGATTGGCTCTGTCCGAGGCATCCCTAAAGGATGTGAATGGATATGGTAATTCACGTTGGCGAGTTGTTTGGCCTCTCTGATGTACCTCTTTTGGGAGTTGTTTGTGCTCCCACCTGGGTGGGGGCCTCCCAGTATTGTGTCGATTTCACGAATGAGGAGGTCGACCATAGGCACGGTGGTTCCCGTGTATCTTTAGCATTCCCCGAGGCGGTATCCTGACCCTTATTCTTGTCTCTTTGACGATTGTCAATTCTTTCCTTAGTTGAGTTCTTCCACGGAGCTCTCCTATCAGCTCGGTTGAACTTCTGACCACCAGTTTTTTGAGTTTTCCCTGTGTCGGGGGGATAGTCACCTCCCCTTCTCCCCTGCGCCTTTTGGTCAGCTAACATGGGATTTCCCTGCAATCCTCCGTTGCGTGACCGTAATATCTGTGATAGGCGCAGTAAGCCCCAATCATGGGCTGCTTTCCACTTCGGCCACTTTCCACTCTCCCTTGAGCCGTGGGAGGATTTTAGGAAAGGGTGTTAGAGTGCAAGTGAGGGATAGCTTCCGTGATTTCTGCGGCAAAGCTAGATCCTGTCCCTGGGAATGGGCGAGGCGCTCCACCTCGGTTACCGCCGACCCTATCCTTGTTTCCTCCTTTCTTGAGGTCCGCTTCATTGGAATATCCAAGGTTATATCTCCCTTGAGGATGATTATCTCTGGCCCTAGCCATTTCCTCCGATAAAATCTCTTCTTTCATCAGGTCTACCAGGGTATTGTAATCCCTTGGTTTCCTGCTCCGGACATCCCTCCAGAACATGCTGGTCATATCTAGCCCTCTTTTTAAAGCGAAAAGCATCTCCGCTTCTGTGATATTTTCATAGATATGCATCTCTTCAGTAAACCTAGCTAAGTAACTTTTCAGAGACTCGTTCCTTCCTTGCCTCAGATCCTGAAGGCGTTGGAACGGGAGTTGGCCAGGCCTGGAGGAAACAAAGCCATTTTTAAAAGCCGTCTTCATATCTCTCCAACTGTGAATGCTGCCAGGAGGGAGTTTTTTATACCATCGTATGACACTTCCCTCAAGGGTTAAAGCAAAGACTTTACATTTCAATGTCAGAGTGGCTCCGGCTATTTCCATGCTGGCGCGGTAATTTAACAGGTGATCATCAGGATCACCTCGGCCAGAGTACTTTGCTATTTCTGGCATCTCGAAGTCATGAGGTACGGGGCACCTACGGAAGCCCTCTGTGAAGGGACTTACTTCCTCTTCGTCATCCAACTCGTAAGAGGCCAGTTCACTGTTTTCATCGTGACCGGAATACATTGGACCATGGTATTGGTCGTGGAGCGGCGGAGCATACTCTTGCCTTTGTGGTGGCAAAACATGGCCGTGGTTTAGCCTTCCGTGGGCTGGTAACTCGTTGCGAGATCTTGTCCGAACTTCTTCGGCTCTTCTTTCCTGCCTATTCCCAGGCTCATGTGCTGATGTCAACCTTTCTGCTCCCGTACCATGTTGGTCCCTATACATTTGACCATGCGACAAGGCTTCTTCAGCGCGTCGCTCCCTCGTATTTCTAGGCTCTGCGGCATCGTACCGACCTGGGTCCGTTTGCCCCCGTCGTTGGCCCCTGAATAATCCTCCTATTCGGCTGAAGACACTGTCGGATTTTGTGGGAGAAGCCTCCCTCTGTCTAGGTGGGAGTGGGTTTTGTTCTTCATGTGCTTCATGCTCCGGGCCTAGCTCGTAGGAGGGCTCGGATTCTACCTCGGCATATGCCTGTGGATCTTGATAATAATATGAGGCAGTGGCCGCCTAGGATGGTGAATAATGTGGCTGTGGGTATTGCTGAGGCATCACTGGTTCGTTCATAACATACCCTCTGGCCATAAAGGCATTCATTGCAGCAGTCTGTTCTATCTGCTGCTTCTGCATCTCCAGCATTTGAGCCGCCATGCGTGTCATGTCACGCATCATGTGGCGATTTCGGTGCCGGCGAGGCGGGTTAGGTCGTGCCACTTCCTCATTGGCGTTTTCATGGAGTCCTTGAGGAACCTCGCCCTGGCTGTGTTGGCCACTTCTTCCCCTACGGGGGTTAACATCACCATCACTTTCGTTCATGTTTAGGGAAATTCCTTAATCCTATCTCGTCTTTCAAAGATTAGTGGACTTTCGTTTCAAAAATCCCCGCCTTTTTCAAGGTTACTAAACTTATATCTCAAAGTTATACGTCTTTTCCAAGGTGAATAAACTTATGTTTCAAAACTTTTACCTTTTTTTTCAAGGTCACTGAACTTATGTTTCAAAGCTCTTTACGTCTTTTTCAAGGGCGTTAAACTTATGTTTCAAGGTTATCACACTTATATTTCAAAGTTTTTCAAGGTTAACGGACTCGTCTTTCAAAATTCTTACCTTTTTCAAGGTCAACCAGCTTATCTTTCGAAGTTCTTACCTTTTTCAAGGCCAACCAGCTTATCTTTCAAAGCTCTTACATTTTTCAAGGCCAACCAGCTTATCTTTCAAAGCTCTTACCTTTTTCAAGGCCAACCAGCTTATCTTTCAATGCTTTTACCTTTTTTAAGGCCAACAAACTTATCTTTCGAAGCTCTTTACGCCTTTTTCAAGGCCAACCTTTCTATGTGTGGCTTTTTACCATGTGTTTTCGTGGTTAGCAGTATGGTTTCCCACAGACGGCGCCAAAATGTTGACCACAAAATCCGGCTGGACCTTGGACCAACACGTCTCAGCTCCTCCCTCTTGAACACGGGGATCTCCTGCGCACTAGGACAAACAATCAGCTTGCAAAGGGGGCCGAGGTGGCTCCCGTTTGCACTCCGATGTCTAAGTCAGTACTCATTTTAGGCGAATATATCTATTGGGTGCGGGAAATATAAGTGTGTAAAAGAGAGAAAAGGGAGTGAGAGAAGTATATTGTTAAGAGTGAGAAATTGCTAACCCTTTACTTGGAGACAATTGTGCTTTATTTATAGAGGAACTTGTTATCTCAGATCACGACACGTGGCGTACTTTACACTTGTCATCACCCTAGCTCATGGAGGTGACAACTTTACTTTTCAACTGTAATCATTGCTACATTTCGTAGGGGATGGGCGCCTGTTTTGGTAAAGGCAATGTCCCATCACTGACTCCATCTCTCTTCTGGTCAACGCCATAAAGCGCCCTGGCTGAATATAAAGCACATCGGCTAGGCATTAACCAGGTCGGCTAAAAAGGTTTACTTGACGCACCACCTCGGCATTCATCCCAGGGTGATATTTTAGGCCTTGTCTGTGGGTCAAGGGCCACTGTTGGGCTACTGTTGGGCCTTCGCTGGTGGATCACTGTACCTTTCTTTGGGCCAGGATTCAACAATTGGCTTAAAACCAAACAATCCTTTCAAAAATGCTATATTATTTAATATAAAGTTGTGTGGCATTTCGGTGATTACAAAAAGTAATCAGGACAAAAATAAATAAATGACTTACAACCATAAAATCGATTGAAAACCATTTTTATTAGTCGTTGCATTAAATTTGTTACGGTTTTTTTAAAAAAATGTTGAGCTTTGGGTATTTTGGAAAAAGGGTTGACTTTTGGTTAAAAAATTGAAACAGATTTTTCTTTGAAAAGTGACTCTCGGCTGACACATTTTCACACACACTCTCTCCCTCTGAAACAAAAACTTTTTCATTTCACCATAATTAAACTGCTTCTTCTTGCCTTTGATTAATCTTGATTTTGGGGATAACTTTTGGAGCTTTTTACATAGAGAGGTAGAGCTAGTCGAGAGAAAAACTAGTGTGTTTTCTGTTTCCCAATTGGAGGTTGCAAGTCTACATAATTTCTAGTTGAAGTCTCGGTTGAAATTCGGATTTGATTGTTGTTCGCTCCTGCAAGTGTTTGAATCGCTGATCCGTGTCGCAATGCACCAAAATAATAAATAATTCTTTACTCGCTAAATATTAATTAATAATGTAGTAGCGAGAGTAAGGGTCGATCCCACGAGGAATGGAAACTAAAATTAGTTGTTCGATCAATTAGAATAGAATTTGGGGGTTTTGTTGTTTGGAAATTATTTGAATGGAAACTATGCATAAAATAAATAATTAAATAGGATTAGACAATTAATATGAGAAGAAATCTTGTTCTCGAATTCGGTTGTGCCCTCAATTAATGTTATACCTTTCCTCGTAACGTGTTTCTATTCCTAATTCAATTATCAATCATAAATAATCAACAACATCTGATTATCTAAATCTTCCTTATGTGTATTGATTCAAAATAAGCTCTTTGAACCAATTCTAGCCACGGACAATCCTAAACAAGCTCTTAAGATTTAATGCACGACTAGTATGAAAATTTAGAAGAATAGATTGAATTGGATCGTTAATTTCACAAGCTCGAATTAATCAATCCAAGTTGAATTATTACTAAACCTGTACGAGATTTATTTGCTACTAAAGTAAAGATTAAAATAAAGGAATAGATACAAAGTTACTTGTTTGTAGGAAAAGAAAAGAACATAATTGAATTGACACAACTTTCCCTTTGAACAAGATATGAAATTTAGCCTAGCATGGTTGTGGTAGATTCTTCACGTTGCTTCATGAATTTCATTGTTGTTGATATTCTTGCACTTGAAAATCTCCCAAGAATGCTCTATATTTTGCTCTCAATTTTCCTCAATGTCCTGCCTCCTTTTTGTGGTGATTTTGCTCCTTTAATACTCCCAAAATCGTGTCCTAACTTTACTCACAAGACATCCCAAAATTATGCAATGAATCAAATAAGGAAACTTCTTGGCGAGCAAGTTACGGCTGTAACTTATTCTTTACGGCCGTAACTTATTCTTTACGACAGTAAATTAGTTTTTGCTGAATTTTTACATTTGGAGGTTACGGCCATAACCTTTGGGTTTACGGCCGTAAGGTAGTTTCTGCTGCTTTTCGCCTAATCCCATCAAGGCGTTACGACCGTGAATATTAATTGTTGCTGCGGTAACTTATTTGCACCAAAGGTCCTCAAACTTCAGTTTTAGGAGCATTTTGATCCTTTTGTCCTCTTTTATCTTCCTTTATGATCCTATACAACACAAAATATAAAATGCATTAATAATACTTAAATAGGATCAAATCAACAATATGCTAAGGCTATAAGTGCACAAAATAAGCGTTAATAAAGCACTTATCAAATCCCTCCACACTTAAACCATTGTTCGTCCTCGAACAAAGATGGAAAAGAGAATAGAATATGACTCAAACAAAAAGATAGACCTACAATTCGGAAAGTCAAGGTTATGGCCCACTTCTCTTTAGCATGAAAATTCAATTGCATAATCGGAACGTGTTAGTGTGTGTAAGAGATGCATCATTCAATATCCTCTGAATAGAAATGAAAATCAATACCCCCGACCCAATTCATTTCCCAATGTGGCTTGTATCTTCCCACTTCTCTTGAGTTCTCTCTTAACATCTATCAACGATTTATTACACGGGGTGTTAGTTTTGGCCAACTCAAAAGCACAGAATATAGACCAAGCAATTCAAACCACTCATAAGCATATGTAATGGGAGTTAACACCCTCACCAGATGTTTCCTCTCTTCGCACAAAAGTGTATAAAGGTAAGAATTTTGCTCAACTCACTGCATGGATAATTCATTACCACAGAATGCCCAAATGTCATAACCGGAGCCAACAATGACACAAGTGCAAAGCAAAGGTCTTTATTTGGTTGTAATGGGGCTTCGGGTTTGGTAGGATAAAAGGACATATTTAAGCTGAGTCAAGAAGGAATTTCGCAAGCTAAGTTAATTAAAAATGATATTACTTCCTTCACCCCTTAATATGAACTTTATTGTTTCCCACTACCCAACTTTGTTCACACTTGAATCTTTTTTTTTTTTTTTGGCACAAGTTGAGTGTTTGACTTCCTCAACTACTAATTTTCTTGACTAAACTTCCTTTTCATTGCTTTTTCTCTTTCGATTTTTTTTTAGTACAGACTGCAACTTTTTCTTTTTTGTTCAAATCATTACGCAGTCACCAATTGGCTAGAGATAGAATTACACTCCCTTGAAGTCCATCACAAAACCATCACCCAACACAAGATAATCATTTCACTTCTTAGACTTAGACCACAGCACAATCCTTAATCAATAAAAGCTTGTGAATCCCTTCTCTATGGGTTCAAAACAGAGACAATGCGAAAGAAAGGGTATTCGTGGCTTGTAGCGTGACATAAAAATTTCAAGGAAAAGCTAAGGCTCAAAGGGGCTTCTATTGGTACATGTATCATGGTAGGCCCTTTTAGCAGGTCAAATTTGTTTTAACCTAATGCCTCTTCTATATTTTGCACTTTAGCCGAGAAGTTACAACGGCATGTACAAAAGAGCACATCCAAGAACAAACCAACCATGCAGGACACATATCAAAGAAATAAGAGCTTAATATAAAGAGTAAAAGCAGCTCATAAGCTCACAAATTATGGTTTATATGTGTTCCTCCCATCCAATTATGATTATAGGTCATTGCTTAGTCTTGGTTCCGAACTCAAAATCTAGTGGATAAGGATAGAATGAAGTTACTCGGGGTGGTATTTTATCATATTAATTTTGGTTTTACTCTATTAGGTTGCAGAAATTTTTTAATGTGTCCCCATTTTCAAACTAATTCAGAAATTATTGGAAAACTCATCTCTATATGCTCATTATTTGTCCGATTATGCAATTTAGGAAGTTGGTGGTTCAAAAATTATCATAAGTGGGGTTGCTTCCTATTATACCAAAATGTGAGTCTAAGCACAATTAAAGCTATCTAAAAAAAAACTGAATAAAAATGAATAAAATAGGGATAACAAAAGATAATAGATAATCATCCCCCCCTCCACACTTGAATTTCACATTGTCCTCAATGTGGAGCGTGACAATACAAAACAAAAGAGGGGAATGTGAGTGGAATCAGAAGAAAAGATGGAATTTTAAAACTATGCGAAACTTATGGCCGTGAAGGAATTAACTTATGGCCGTAAGTGTCTCGATGGATAAAAAAATTCTTGAGTTAGTTACGGCCGTAACTTAACTTCTATCCCAATTTTTTTTTTTTAATAAACTTAAATGGGAATAGAAATAAAATGAACTAATAATAATAAAAAAAGAAAAAGAAAAAAAAGAAAAAATGGGGGAAAAAAGAGACTCCCCTCTCGGGTTGCCTCCCGAGCAGCGCCTTTGTTTACTGTCGTTGACTCGACGGGTTGTTTCCTTCTTCATCCGGGATCAACTGGACTCCCAAAGCTCAATTTCTTCTTCATACTCTTCATTAGGGCCTCCAAAATAGGGGGCAAAAGCTTCTCATTAGAAACTGGTGATGCGACCTGAGAGATTTTACCTGATTGCGGTAACTTTGGATAATCATTAAACATAGCAACAACTTCCTGCACTGGAGAATCACTCACAAAAGTAGAATTAATTGAGTTAGCATTATCAAGGTCTATCATGGAACCATGAATGTTAAATTGAACAGTTTCATTATCAAATTCCATAGTGAGTGTCCCACTACTAACATCTATCTTAGTCTTAGCTGTTCTTAGGAATGGTCTGCCTAACAAAATAGGAGTGGGGTTTGGAGAGTGATCATCGTTCATGTCTAATGCCTAACAAAATAGGAGTGGGGTTTGGAGAGTGATCATCGTTCATGTCTAACACATAAAAATCTGCTGGAAACACTATCCCGCCTACTTGCACTAGAATGTCTTCAACTACCCCGTCAGGATAAGCATTAGAACGATCGGCAAGTTGAATTATAACATTAGTTTCAGTTAGTTTGGCAAGTTTTAATGAAGCATAGGTGGACCTAGGCATTACATTGATAGATGCTCCTAATTCTATTAAAGCACGATTTATTTTCTTATTGCCTATTTGACAAGGTATGGTAAACATACCTGGATCCTTGCACTTGGGAGGTAATTTTATTTGAAGAAGTGCAGATACAGACTCACCCATTCTTACCATCTCATTTCCCTTTAGCTTTCTCTTATTGGTGCACAGATCCTTAAAAAATTTTGCATATTGGGGCACTTGCTTGATTACATCCAATAGGGGAATGTTGACTTCCACCTTCTTGAACATCTCCAGTATTTCTTTTTCCTTGCCCTCCTTGTTTGCTTTTGCTAACCTGCTAGGAAAAGGAGGTGGAGTCAATTTAGCAATTGAGTTAGATTTGGATTTTACCTGCGGGATTTGTGAATTTGTATCTTCCTTTTCAATTTCCTTCTCCTCTTCCACTCCATTTGCTGGTGAGTGCTTTTACGAACCTTCAATCATTTTCCACTCCGCAGGGTTATGGCACTCACGTTTTTAGGATTTATCTCGGGTTGAGATGGAAATTTACCTCCAAATTATGATTCCAACATGTTGATGGCTGTAACCATTTGACCCATTTGGTTCTCCAGATTTTGAATGCTAAAAATTGGTGTCCTGTTGAAATTGAAGTGTGTTAGATGCCAAGGCTTTAACCATGTCTTCAAGAGAAGTACCTGAGTTTTGGGTTCTTTGTTGATACTGCCCCTGAGGTTGGAAATTCTCTTGTTGCTGAAATTTTCCTTGAGGTATGTTGGAGATGAAACCCGGGGGCTTGCTACTTCCATATCTCAAATTGGGGTGGTCCCTCCATCCAGGGTTGTAGGTAATGGAGTATGGGTTGTACTGCTGTCTTTGAAATGGGAAGCCCTCTGCAGCATTTACTTGTTCACCATTTCCCTCTTGCAACACCAGGCAAGTATTAGTTGGATGTCCAAAATTCGCGCATATCCCACAAGCCTTGACTTGTTGTACCTTCCCTACAGCAAGTTGTTTCACCAGATTGGTTAGTTCAAATAATTGGGTTTCAATATTGGAACTACTTACCTCGTTCACCGGCGGACTTAGCAACATCGGGAGTAGCCAGTTGTTTAAGATTTCTGTTATTGATGTTATTAGCTGCCATTTGTTGTGCTGCTTTCCTTTACTGTCGAAAAGTTCTCTCGATTTCTGGGTCAAAATCAAAGAATTCAAAATTAGTTGATCGAGTTCTACGCATATAAGCAAAGTAGACAAGCAGAAATTATTAACAATTTTTTTTTGAAAAATTATAGAAATAAAGCGAAAAATAAAATAAATAAAATAAAATGCAAAAAAATAAAATTCTAATTGATTAAACACTAAATTGGTTAACCGTTCCCCGGCAACGACGCCAAAAATTTGATGTCTGTCGCAATGCACCAAAATAATAAATAATTCCTTACTCGCTAAATATTAATTAATAATGTAGTAGCGAGAGTAAGGGTCGATCCCACGAGGAACGGAAACTAAAATTAGTTGTTCGATCAATTAGAATAGAATTTGGGGGGTTTTGTTGTTTGAAAATTATTTGAATGGAAACTATGCATAAAATAAATAATTACATAGGACTAGACAATTAATATGAGAAGAAATCTTGTTCTCGGGTTCGGTTGTACCCTCAATTAATGTTATATCTTTCCTTGTAATGTGTTTCTATTCCTAATTCAATTATCAATCATAAATAATCAATAAGCTCTGATTATCTAAATCTTCCTTATGTGTATTGATTTAAAACAAGCTCTTTGAACCAATTCTAATCACGGACAATCCTAAACAAGTTCTTAGGATTTAATGTACGACGAGTATGAAAATTTAGAAGAATAGATTGAATTGGATCGTTAATTTCACAAGCTCGAATTAATCAATCCAAGTTGAATTATTACTAAACCTGCACGAGATTTATTTGCTACTAAAGTAAAGATTCAATGGCAATTACGGATCAAGAATCTAAACATAGCATATTCATGAATCCAAAGATCAATAATCCAATTGGCCAAATTAAACTATTAATCAAATAAACTCAATTAATATTCAAAACATAATAATCCAACAATTGAAATAAAGGAATAGATACAACGTTACTTGTTTGTAGGAAAAGAAAAGAATATAATTGAATTGACACAACTTTCCCTTTGAATAAGATATGAAATTTAGTCTAGCATGATTGTGGTAGTTTCTTCAAGTTGTTTCATGAATTCCATTGTTGTTGATATTCTTGCACTTGAAAACCTCCCAAGAATGCTCTATATTTTGCTCTCAATTTTCCTCAATGTCCAGCCTCCTTTTTGTGGTGATTTTGCTCCTTTAATACTCCCAAAATTGTGCCCTAACTTTGTTTCTGCTGAATTTTTACATTTGGAGGTTACGGCCATAACCTTTGGGTTTACGGTCGTAAGGTAGTTTCTGTTGCTTTTTGCCTAATCCCATCAAGGCGTTACGGCCGTGAATGTTAATTGTTGCTGCCGTAACTTATTTGCACCAAAGGTCCTCAAACTTCAGTTTTAGGTGCATTTTGGTCATTTCTTCCTCTTTTATCTTCCTTTATGATCCTATACAACATTAAATATAAAATACATTAATAATACTTAAATAGGATCAAATCAACAATAGGCTAAGGCTATAAGTGCACAAAATAAGCGTTAATAAAGCCCTTATCAATCGCTCAAGTAATAAAGTAGATTTTAAGTCTTTATATTGTTTCTACAGGGATTGAGTAAATTGCATTTTAGATTAATTACCTTAACTGGAACTAATGAACTTTGGATTTTGAGAATTTGTTTTGAAAACTAAATTGAAAATTAAACTAAAGAAACAATGAAAATCTGATTTTAAACCTTATGAAAATAAACACGTTAGAATTATGAATCCATTTTGATTCTCTCATCCATATTTTAACCAAATTATTTAAATATAATTCATGGGCTTTGAAAATCCATATTTCAAATATTGTTAAGACTCCCTTTCGGATAAGAATTAACACCAGTTCCCAAACACAATCCGACTATATTTCTATGACGAATTCGAATGTATAAGAAAACATTACAAGATTTGTGAATACTATAGCAGATAATACAAATTATAGGGGTATATTTCTATCCCCTATCGCACTTTTTAGCAATTGAAACGAGTCTAATGAAATCCTAATATTTCGAACTTAAGAAATCATAACCAAGAATCATACAATTAGTGATCTAGTAATTGCATAATAGTAAAAGTATGAATCAATTGCTTAAAATCATAAATTGTATGAAATAAATAGTTAAGATTATATATAATAATAATTATGTAGGATTGGGCAATAATTTTTATATTATATTATATATAAAGGTTGGATAATTTCTAATAACAATTTCCAGCTCATTTTTCGTTTCCAGTTTTCATAAAATTAAACAATGTGAATTATAATGTATAAATGTTGTATAGTTTCTAAAAATAATTTTCCCCCATTTTTCGTTTCCATAAAATTAAATAGCGTGAATGCAAAGTAGATTAATGTGAATGTAAAATGGATGTATGTCAAATGTGGATGCAAAATCTAGATAAATGTGAACACAATTATTGCCTTAATTATACATAACGTATGTATGTATGTATGTATGTATGTATGTATGTATTAAATAATGGTTGATATTTTTTTAATCAATTTTAATTTCATTATTAACACTAATACTGAATGAGTTCATTTAATATTTTTAGTTATCAAAGTTATCATTTTTTTATTTATTGTTCTTAATATTATAAATTCTATGTGTAGCCATTAATATAAAAATTGTGTTTTAATTATTAATGGTCAAATCATGGGTTATCTTTAATATTAAAAATCACATTTTCTAAAATATATAAGTGGTTAAAAAAAATGCACTACTTAAATAATTTATAGAAAAATTTATTGAACGAAGACTAATATGAATAATTAATGTTTTGATTTCTTTTTAGTTAATAATATCAAAAGAATGATCAAATTTTTTTAAATCATTTTTAATTTTAATAAATTTTTAAAGATTATAGGGTACAAGATTTTTCATATAATTTTGTGATTTCCAACTTTACTCGGTTGTTGACTATTAGAATTTGATTTTTTGAGAATTGTTTTTGGGAAAAAGTGAATTTTTCGAATGTATAGTTAAAAAGTAGAATGAAAAATTATTAAAAAAAAATAATTTTTTAAAGAATGTGTTATTGAGAATGAATGTTCAGAAAAATTGATTCTTGAAAAATCAATTTCATATGGATAAGTGATAAAGTACTATGTCTTGTATGTTAAACAACCACGTCATTTTTATGAATCGAGATGTATAGATGATTTCTTATTATATAAAGTTAAATGTATTTGCGATATACATTCATTAAAATTTAATAAAAATTAACATTTCATGTTGCTTAATTTGCTACATTCATTTAAATATATGACCACATGTATTTAATTTGTAATGTTAAAGTAAATATGAAATGAAATATTTGTTTAATAAATTTAAATATCAAATATTGTAATAAAATAGTTAGTGTCAGTTCTAATAGTACTATTTGGATAGTGATAAATTATTTGTTATTATTAATAAAATAATCTACATATAAATTTAAAAAAATCATACTTTTTAACAGCTCATTGTACCAAAATTTGCTGTTACAAATTCTATTTAAATATATTTTTTCTTTTCCATTTTAAGTTTTAAATCAATTCAAATTACAATATTTAAAGAAATTACTGGAACGATAAACATACGAACCGTAAAAAAAATTAAGGTATGTATAATGTATCTTTATAATTAATTGTCCATATTTCTTTCTCATTTTTAATTAAATACTAATTTCATATGTTAAAATATAAATTTGATATATAAGTAACAAATGATCATGCATCGCACGAGTGTAACACTAGTTTAATCATATTACATGAGTGAAGTTTTTAAGTTCCATCACCTATTCGCAATAAATAATTACAAAAATTCGGATCCAATTTTGCTCTCATAGTTTAAACTTTTTTTTTTTTGGTTGAAATAATGGCAAAATATAAGAATTTAGAAGACTTACATCAAAGGTATCCTCTTTTGCGCCATGAAGGACAATTGGAAGTATTTGATGAAAATCCCCACCTAAAACAATAACTTTCCCACCAAATGACATATTATTATTATTATTATTATTATCATTATCTTGTAACATTTTATCTATAGTTTTTACTGCTCGAGCATCCATCATTGGATCCTCATCCCAAAATAATTAATTTAACAGCTCTATATAATTCGGGTTAATGCCAATTTTTTGCTAACTGAGCAAACAACAAATATAAACAAATCTTGGGGATTTTAAATCTTGAATAGGTCGTTTACTTGTTAGGCAATAAAGTAGCAACAATGCTTGATGATGTTGTAGCTAAATATGTAAATTTTTTAGATCGTATAGCTACAAGTAATGCTTGATCAAAATTTTTTACCTATCATGCAAGATCATTCGTTGAAATAAGTTAATTTAATTCATCATTGAATAAATTTTGTATTGCTTCTTCTTTTGTAAATCTCACCTCATACGTAACTAAGGCTTTGTTCGGCTCCCCAAATTGGGAAAAGACAAGAAAAACATAAAATTTAATTTACACAATTTTTCATACGATTTTTTAACCATCCACATTTTCTCTCTCCAAATTTTAACCTCACATCTTACCTAAAAAACACAAATAAATTAACAAAATAATTTCAATTCCTCAAAAGGTGCCACCGAACAGAGGCTAAATTATAATCCTTTGTTGATTTTACTATTGGATCTAAAAATGTATGTATTGATTGAAGTGCTTTAATATATGCTTGTTGGAAACTTATATTTTGGTGTAAAAAATCTTCAATCATGAATAAATGAGATTTATTCCATAAATTCTTTAGATTATTTAGATTGTCAGGACAGGACAATACAAAGCTAAAATAGTAGCAAATAGTCTTCGCAAACAAGTTGACATATCATAGGTGCATATTTATGCTAAAAAAAGTTCAAGACTTTTATCCCCAACTAACATACCTCTAAATAATACTAACTCACAAATATATGAATGAATAGTACCGTTCAGTAATTTTAGATCATCAAAAGATGTTGGACCTTCAATATGATTTAACAATAGACGTAAAAACACTTCTCGCCTTTAGAAGGATTTGTAGTAACAATTCCTCAGATAACGATATCCTTTTTCTTTGAGTCCATTTTTTTTGTATTTTGATTCTAGACATAATGTTTAGCAATTTCTTTGTAAGAATTTCCTAGCATTTGCATCTATTCTTTTTTTTTTTTTTTTTTTTAATAATATTCTAATAACATTTTTTCTGTAAGAATTCTGTTGTTACATTTAGATTGTCATTTTCATTGTATGTTATTGTTTGTCTATTCTCAAGATATCATGCTAATGGAATAACAGAAGGTTCAATGTTGTACATAGGAAAATCAAATATTCTCCAAACAACTTCAGGAGGTGAAATCCAGCTAGCAAACTAAAATCTTTTTATTTCATCAACACCTCCAGTTGGTTGTTCATTGTTAACAAAAAATTGAACTTTATCATGTCAGTTATAAATTTGTTTATATAAATATTTTACAACTTGAATAGAAGAGCAAATCTCAACGTTCATATTACAATTATAGTTAGCTAACAAATATGGATTATATGGGACAACTCATCTATTATCTAAAAAGTTTTTTCTGACTCTTATTATTTTGCCATTATTTTGGCTATTATATTTACGATAGAAATTTTGATCAAATGATGTGTTTGAATAAAAGTTTTTGGGCATTAGCTAGTGCATGTTTGGTTTTTTTCACACATATTGTTTGGACTTAAACTGCCTTAAGGACCATGCATCGTATGTTTTACAACAATAGAATATAAATAAGAGTTCTTGTTTTCATCAGGTAATTCAGCTGGTATTATTGTGTCATCAATTTCTGAAGTCAAGTTTTTGAACCAAGCCTTAGTCTAAGTAAGAAATAAATGTGTGGAAGACAACCTTTTTTTAATTCAGCAATATCATAAGCAATAGCTGGACCAAAAAATTATTTTTAAGTAAATCATTTTTAAGCTCTTCTACTTTTGCTCCAAAAACTCATACAACCAGAACGAGTCTGTTTTGAGATTCATTAAAATACCTTAACTCTTGTGTAATCTCAGACCAATTTGAATTACAAGTCATGGTTAGAAATATATCAGGCTTTCCATATTTCTGAACCAGTGTCATTGCATCTTTATATCTTTTAATCATATCTCTAGGACTACCAATAAATGGAGATGGTAATATAATACGTCGACCAATTTCGAATCATATAATTTGACCAATTAGGATACTATCAAGAATACCTTGATATAATTGTGGATGAATTTCCTTTTGATTATTCCAAAATAACTCAATCTAAAAGTTTCTATCTTAACATACATGTTAACACCAAATTGTTCTAAAAGATGACTAGAATGTAATAAAATGCACTTGCCAATTCTTATCTTTAGAATATAAAAATAGTACTCACAGCATGAAACTTGTCTCATTTTTCGTTTTTGTTGTAAAACTAAAAAAAGAAAAAGGAATCAATAACATTAATTAATAAGAGATACTTAAATTCAAGTTTGGTAAATAAAATATAAAAATAGAAATGAATTGTTTCTTTATTTAGCAGATGTTCAGGTGATAAAATATTGTTAACATTTGGTAAATTGTCGTTTGATCAAAAATGCTGGAAGCCTACACGTGGATCAACTTTTTTAATACCTTGGTACCAACCATTTTCACCGCACGAGAATAACAATGGATATGGAAGTGGATCATAACACCAAAAATAGTAATGCATCTTATATTTAGTACCAGAGTGAGCATAAATGATAATATCATGCACTCCAGTATTTGCCGATAGATCATCATTCACCTATATAGTAGCAACTTGAGAAACAGTTGTAGCAATTTATTGTCTTTGATACAATTTTACACCTAATCTAATGTTTATTATATGGTTTTCCAAATTCGGAACATCATTCAATTTCTTAAGAATTTTGCATATGGACTTACATCTAATACAAAATTAATTTGCTTAAACTAAATGAATTTAGATATTGTTGCAAATTTGTAAACAATTTGAAACTTCATTCTCAGTATCATAAAAGTGTTGTTGTAAATAAGATAGCCTATGGTTTATAGGAGAAAGTTCATTTATACAATGATATATTTGCGACTGAACTCGAAAAGTGTAGATTTCCTTACTGACTATAGTATTTATTTTACCAAAATTGACACCAAATGATGTGAAAGAGAAATTCCAATTATAATCTCGAATACATTGCCTAAAATGTTTACTCTTTAAAGTTGAACGTGTAAAAAGATCAAATAAGTCATCGTGCACGTCATTAATTTTCAATCTAATTGTTATATGTAAAAAGATCATATAAGTCATCATGCATGTCATTAATTTTCAATCTAAATGTTCCATTTGAGCATTAAGGCCCTTTAGTATCTGATAACAACTAAAATTCTCCCCAAAATTGGCAATTTTTACGTAAAGGAAACATGTAATGTCTAGTAAAAACTCCACGATAAATTATTTTTGTGTTAGAAAATATTGTATGTTTACATTATCTAATAATGGAATAGAATTATTGTGTAAATTATAGTTTGTACCCACAGATATTTCAAACAAAGTATCACAACATACATTACACACAATACGCTATCCAAACAATATAACAAGCAAAAATATTTGGAAAACAAAACTTTATGGCAATCAGATTACCTTTTTCAGTATCAATGTAATTAGCCATTACAAGAACATCATAGAAACCATGATCGTGTATAGGCCTGGGCATTTACCGGTTCGGTTAGTAAAGGAACCGAAACCAAACCGAAATCTTCGGTTCGGTTTCGGTTCGGTTCCTTCAAAGACAAGAACCGAACAGTTTCGGTTTTGGTTCGATTTTCGGTTATCTTTCGGTTTTTGTTCGGTTCCAATTAAAAAAATTAAATTTGATGCAAATAAAAAAAAAATCTAATTGTTTGCAAAAATTAAAGATAAATACAACCAAATAAGCTTCCAATTAAAATTAAACTTCAAATTCATGTAAAATATACCAAGAATGTGAATTTCAAAATCTTGATGGTTAAAACTTTTTTTCTAATGTAAAATCATTCTTATTTGAAAAGAAATCACGTCGTGAAAGTAAGAACATTTGAATCTCAGTAAAAGTAAATTCTGCAAAATAATAATACTATAATAGTATATGAAATGACTTAAAAGTAATTACTATATTCCATAATAATAGTGTATCAAACAGACAACTTTTCATACACTGTCTAAGTGTATAGACATTAAAGTGTGGTTCTACTTGGAGAAAATTGTGAGTTGTGGATTCTAATTAAAATACCTTACTAATCTGAACAATATTTTTCGAATGGAAAGATTGTCAGTAAATTTATATTCCTCTAATCCACTATCTACACATTAAAGCGTGAATATAAATATATTTTGCTGTATAATTCATGAAAAATTCAAAAAAAAAATGTTTATGACTCATGGATTTCTAATTAAAGTACTTTACCAATCTGGACAACATTTCTCAAATGGAAAAATTGTGAGTAAATTTATACTCTGACACACTGTCTACACATTAAAACTTGGGTATAAATATATTGTGATGTATAATTCAATGAAAAATTCAAAATAAAAAATGTTTTTATCGGTTTTGATTTCGGTTTTCGGTTTTGAATTTTTTTTTCAAAAATCGAGATATTTCGGTTTTTTCGGTTCGGTTTCGGTTCGGTTTACTCGGTTCCGGTTTTTTTGTCCACCCCTAATTGTGTATGCCAACTACAAAAAATAAAAATTACACCGGATAACAAATATCTAATGATCAATAGAATAATAAAAGGAAATAACTTTGTAAACAAGAAAAGTATAGAAATTTACAAGAAAAGACATGTTATTACATGGAGCATCAACAACAAAATTCATAGTAGCATCACACAAAGTATCAAGTAGTTGGAGAACATGAATATATTCATCATATGGCATACTCTTATACCATTATTGGATGACATGGTAGTACTATCAAGGAAAATAGAGCTTTGCGAAAGTATTTCAAACAATTTTTCAAAAACTGCAAAAGATAAAATAAATTATCCAACTATATAACTGAGAAAAAAATTGACCGTAGTAGTAGATACTAAAAACATTATCTTCATGATTACAATCATAATCAACCATAACAGGAACATTGGAAAAATCTGGATATTGTCCATCAATATTACCATTATGTTCACCTTCAGAAATGTGTCTGTAATAGATAATCCATGGACACGTTTAGTAGACATTTCTATTCCATGGAAATGCCTTTCATCGCTCCTTCTTTTTCCCATCAATCTTGTGAGAATAAAAGACATTGTAAATGACATAAAGATATTTTATTTGAGCCATAAGAAAATTATTTCAGTAGTATATTTAAAAATTAAATGCATACACCCAACTATTTGAAAATTTAATCCAACTACATTATAGGAATTTAAGCTTGTAAGAAAAAGTAATGGGACATGGACAAATGTGCTCATTAAACCTTGTGTAAAACATTTTTTTTTTTTTTTGGAAAAGTCTTATGTGTTTGTTGAAAAGTCTACATGACATGCAATTTCAACATCAAACTTATTAAGGCAACGTCAAAAAAATTTCTGGACGAAAATTGTAAAGGAATTCTTTTTAATCCTACAGAATGGATACATAGCAATTCACAAACTCCCAAAAGTTTGGGGCTAATTCTCCCATTTTTTTCATCGTTTCTACAAAAGCCAATTATTTTTCAATCGCAATCCTTTTATATATTCATGTTTGTTACAACCACATTCTAGTTATGTATGACGTGTCGCTTATGGGGCCCAATAACCACCCAGATAAGCCCACGACTACTTGGTTATTATTTGTCCGAGGCATTCCGAGGCCCATTCCATCTGTGGCCGAACTATCTCCCCAATCAGCGTTATCCGAGGCAACCTCAAGGACCGGCAGCTAGGTTAGACAGAAACGTTACTAACACACAGAACTTGTAAGTGAACTGCAATTTGATGGGACATCACCTTTACCGTTGATGTGATAGCAGCCATAACACTATAGTAGGCTGTAATGATTATGACCAACTAAATGGTTAACCTAATCAATGACTGGGGAGAAGCCACGTGTAAAGGCTAAACACGTGTCATGACAGTAGTAACTAAATGTAACTATAAGTAGAATGGGTGGGTCTCCCGGAAAAAAGGTTGGTAATTCAATACTCTAACTCAATATTTTACTCTCACTCCATTTTCTCTCTTTTACACACCTATATTTCCTGCACCCAAAATATATTTACTTGAAATGAGTATCCACGTGATCCAATCAAAGAGTTGCAGATCGGATTGGATTCGCAACTCAATACAAAGATCAACTGAAAAGCTTCTTGCTTGAAAATCTTGACGTGTTAGCATGGAAACACGATGACATGATCGGAATTGACCCTGAGGTAGCCTGTCACAGTCTTCAACTTGAACCAAGAAGTTCAGGGCACAGGCAAAAGAGGAGGCCGATGAAAAACATGAGTCCTTGAAAGAGGAGGTGGCGAAGCTATTGAAAAATGGCTTCATGCGAGAATCCTGTTATCCGAAGTTGGCATCAAACCCTGTTTTAGTTCCCAAGCATAATGGGAAGTTAAGGGTATGTATTGATTTCTCGAATTTGAACCTGGAATGTCCGAAAGACAGTTTCTCTTTGCCTCAGATTGATCAGCTAGTTGACTCTATGGCGGGGCATGAAATGCTGAGCTTTATGTGTAACACCCCGAACTCCGAGGAGTGCGGGAACGTTACTTTTCTAAATTCTTGAATAAACTTTGTTGCGGAAAATGACTAAATATTAATTATCGCATTTATTGAATAAAAGTTTAGCGATAATTCAATAATTCAGATGGAATAAGTAAATTCGTACAAATTTATAAGAATTGAAAATTCTTGATAAAATGAAATAATTATTTCAAAATTCACGACTTTAAAAAAAATATCCATTTGTAATTTGCCGTCATTGCCCATCACTCGCCACCGTCTCCAAAATCTGCAAAATTGTTTAAAATAACGGGTTGAGCATTTCAAAATGAAATACTCAGTAGACTCATCGCCAATTAATTAATCTACAAGACAATTGGACAAGAAATTATGCAAATAATGTAGTGACATTCTTTTCTTATTCATAGGCATCACATAGTGAACGCAAATGAACACATTCTTTTCTTTTCTTGGCTAGCAGATAAGTTATGCCCAGCATAACATAAATTCTTTATCTCAAAAGAGATATTCTTTTCTCATGCAATTAAGCATAAAATCACACAAATCCACATAACACATGCAATTATAATATAAATCAATTAGTGGGGACAAGTCTACCTTAAACTTAACGAGTGTGGTTGAGCGGGAATGACTTCAATCTTTCAAATCTCCGTACGCCTCGTCTAGCCAATAAGTTACATTAGTCTTTTGAAATTTATAGTTTAAAAATGATAATTTACAATTTGGGAACTGAAACTGATGATTTGAAAGTTGAGGGACTAAAATGAATGCCTTGACAGTTGATGGTCTAAATTGAATACTTTGAAAGTTGAGGGACTAAAATGTGTAATTTGAAATTTGAGGGTCTAAAATGAATACTTTTGAAAGTTGAGGGACTAAAATGAATACTTTGAAAGTTGATGGTCTAAATTGAATACTTTGAAAGTTGAGGGACTAAAATGTGTAATTTTCAAAAGTTGGGTATTGTGGGGATTGAGATAAGAAATTTTAAAAAAATGAAAGGCTTACAAGATCATTCAAGAACTTAAGGACTGAAATATAAGTTTTAAAACTATAGGGACTGATTTAAATAACTTTGGAACCCAGGGACCAAAGTGCAATTTTCGAAAATCAAAATAAGAATATTAAAAACAAAGATTCTCACTCTCACTCTCTCATCTCACGACCCAGAAACGGAAGTGGGAGGTGTGACCGGCTGCCTCTCGCGCAATGGTTTCCGGCCGGTGGTTTCGCCGGCGAAATCGCCGGCGTAGGGTGCGGTGAGCTGCGGGGTTGTTGTAGACTAGGTTTTGGTGCGAGATCGATGGTTAAATCGAGCCTGGAAGTGGCGATTTGGGCTGCGAAGAACCGGCGGTACAACCGGCGAAAATCAGGCCAGAGATGGGTCGAGGTAAGGTTCTGGGCTTCGATTCTTATCAGTTTTGGTTTTAATTTGGGTTTTGATTTTGAGTTTTGGGCTAACCTTGGAGTTGGCTGCGTGGTGGTTTGGCCGTCAATGGCTGTGGTGCTTGGGTGCAGGCTGTGGGTGTGGTGATGATGAAGATGATTAAATTGATGTCTAAGTTTGATTAGAATAGGGCAGTGGTGGTGTTCGATGTAGTGTTGATAACGGTGGTGATGTTGGTTTGGTAGTAATTGTGATTTAGGTGGTGACTTGGCAGCGTGGTGGTGGCGCTGGCAGCTGCTAGGTTGGTTGGGTGGTGGCTCTTGTTTGATGCAGACGGTGGTTGCAGTGAGGTTGGTTTGGCAGTGATGAAACAGTGGTGGCGTGCTGTAGGTGGTGATGGCTGGTAGAGGCAGGGGAGAAGTGTGCTTGGTGGTGCTGCTGTGGTTTGGGTGGTGATTGGCCGGTTTGAAGTTGAGGCATGGTGGCTGGAAATGGAGGTGGTGGTGGTGGTGGTGATGATGATGATAAAGAAGAAGAAGGTGGCGGTGAATTGGTCATGGTGGTGGCGGTGAATTGGTCATGGTGGTGGCAGTGTTGGTTTGGAGTTCAACCTGGGCAGGGGTGGTGGCTGGATTGAGGAGTTGCAGGTGATGCTTGATTGACAGATTGGTGTTCGAAATTCTTGGGCTAGGGCTGAAGGCAGTTGCTGCATTATTGAAGATGGAGGTGGAGTTTTGAATGAAATCGTGCGTTGGCCGTGAATGATGATGGTTATGGCTGTAAAGATATGATAATTGATTAGGTATTATAGAATAGGTTAGTGGAGATTTGGATGGAATATGAAATGGAAAATTGTGTAAAATTCCTTATAAAATGATGATGTTTTGGTATAATGATTTGTTTCCCTTGGTGGAAAGAAGAAAACATGTGGAGAAAATTTGGTTTAGTTAGGTAGGATTAAATTTAGTATAATTAACTAAAAATTTGACTAACTTCGATTTGGAAATGTATTTAAAACTGATATATTTTGGACTGAAAATAAATTTGAGAATAAATAAGTTTTTTGAGATGAAAATGAATGTCGTATTTGAACTTAAAATAATTTAATAAGAAAAATTGAGATATTTTTAATAAATTTGGAATTTAAAATGATTTTGAAAATAATACTTTCAATAAATAATTAAATAATATAATTTTAGAAATTCGGAATTTAATTTAAAATCGAACGAACTCGATATTTCTCGACTTGACTAGACAAATACGTCGCGGCGTTAATTTAAAAATGGGTGAGATAGGAGCGACACGATTTTTCTAAATTTTAAAAAAAAAATTATTAAATGCATGAAAATTTCTTGGTCGCTACATTATGGATGCATACTCCGGGTACAATCAAATCCCCATGCATAAATCAGATGAGGAGCACACTTCTTTTATCACTGACAGGGGGCTCTATTATTATAAAGCCATGCCATTCGGATTGAAAAATGTCGGGGCAACCTACCAAATGTTAGTAAATCGTATGTTCTCAAAGCAACTCGGAAGTACCATGGAAGTATATGTGGATGACATGTTGGTCAAAAGTATAGTTGCCTCGGAGCATGTTCAGCACTTATCCGAGGCCTTCAGTATTATAAGGAAATATCAGATGAAGCTTAATCCAGTGAAATGCGCCTTTGGGGTAGCATCTGGAAAATTTCCTGGATTCATGGTGTACAAGAGAGGAATTGAGACCAATCCGGACAAGATCAAGGCTTTGCTTGACATGCGCCCTCCGTGAAGCCCTAAAGAAGTGCAAAGCTTAACCGGAAGAGTTGCTACCATTAGTTGATTCGTTTCCAAGTCCACTGAAAAATGCTTGCCATTTTTCAAGATCTTAAAAGGAGGAAGACGATTTCAATGGACACAAGAGTGTGAGCAAGCTTTTGCCGAACTGAAAACATTTTTAGGACGGGCCCCCCCTGCTGTCCAAACCAAAGACTGGAGAACCACTTTTTCTGTATTTGGCTGTTTCCAAAGAGGCTGTTAGCGCTGTGCTAGTTAGAGAGGAGGATGGAAATCAGCTTCCGGTATATTACGTGAGTAAAGCCATGCTAGAAGCCAAAACACGATACCCAGACATGGAGAAACTTGCCTTAGCCTTGATTACAGCAGCTCGTAAGCTTCGCCCCTACTTTCTATCGTACTCAATGCAGGTGCTCACAAGTTTTCCTATGAGACAAATCTTGCTGAAATCGGATGTCTCCGGGAGGTTGATGAAGTGGGCAATAGAAGTCAGTCAGTACGACCTACATCACATACCCCGAACAGCTGTGAAGGGCCAATCGTTAGCAGATTTCGTAATTGAGTTCACACACCCGCCAGAAGTTGAAATGATTGAGAGCATGTGCGACAACGTTGAATGGAAGTTGTTCGTTGATGGGTCCTGAATAAATATAATTGTAACCGAAATTGCTTATAGTGTAGGTAACAGGTTTGGTCCCGGAGTTTTTTCCACGTTTGGTTTCTCCGCCATCATATTGTGTGTTATTTACTGCTTTATGATATTTGTCTGCATTCAAATATAAAAAAAATGAATTTGTTTGTTTAATCATCTAGAAACTATTAAAAGTGATGCGATTATTTTAATAGTAACTATTCCACACTTAAAATCGAACTTTGGAGTGCCCTAGAACTTTGATTTTCAAATCAGCCAACATCGACATTAGCTCAAAGATGAATGATAATTGCTTCATTCCTTGCATTTTCTTGGTAATCTTTCCTAGAGTGCTTATCATTGCTATAACAATGTGTCCAAATATAATTTCATAACCCACCATATTTTTATTTTAATAATTTTTTTAATTGAAAATGAGTTTTAATTAATCTATTCCATGGACATTATTTATTTTTGGAGATTTACTTTGCAGGATTGAACCATGAAACATTAATTATGGATTTTTTTAAAGATTTAATTATTGTTTTTAGCAATTTTTCAGAGTCGACCTAGCCATTGATCCGATCGAGGAATTTTGTCAATGGTCAGAGGGTCGATTCAGAGTCAGCCTATTAGTTAAATAATATTAAAAAAATTAAAATTTAAAAACATTATATAATTAAAAAGTTAAAAAAAATGTAAAAACCTGGGTCGACCATATCACTTGAGTTTCACGAGCCAACACGAGTTTTTTTATCGAGTTTGATCAAAACGTGCCTTGAGGCTTTTCCAACCCAATTTTTTGCCCAAATAGTGAATTTTTCGGTTGATCCGATCGCACCAAATCGGGTTCTCAATATTGGTGTTTAGTATTTATTTACTTGTTGCCTTCACAACCATTCCTTTCCATTGTGGAAATAAAAGTATATTCACCATAAAGCAGCATCAACCCTCTACGCTTATGCAGCATCAACTAAACTTCCCAATAATCATATGCTTATTTAGACTTATAATTTGTTTTTAGACAATCATATATTAGTACTTCAGATTGAACTATTTTAGGCGTGCAAATTTAGGGTTTATTTGATTGGAAAGGCGGAAAATGGGTGAAAATAAAATATTTTCCATGGAATTGAATTGTCTTAAAATTATTTCATGGAAAATATCAATTAATAGTATTTGATTTGGATTTATTTTCTAGGTAAAAAAAACAAAAAAGTAGGAAAATTTTCATTTTTTTTTTTTTTTTTTTTTGTTTGATTGACATTATTTTCTGAATTAAACTACTTGTACAAACAAAATTTTATAAACTATTGTACTAACTCTCATATGGAGGTGAGGTCCACATAATATTTTATTCGTGGACCTCCCTCATGTTAGAGGTGGTACATTAGTTTGTACAATTTTATTTGTACAATAACAAAGTTTAATATTGTCGTGCCTTTATTTATAATCATAATGTTCATAAATGATTTGTCAAACAAAGACTTCAAAAGAATTTGGCCACTATTTGGCAAACTTGTTTAAAAATAAGTTTTTTAAAACACAATTCTCCAAATTACTTTTTAACCACATACAATTTCTTTATCCACTTTTCAACCACATATTTTACATCCACAATATAAAAAAACATTTTTAAACACATAAATTTTATCAAACAAAGAGTTTGCTCCAAATGTCACTTCTTCGCGAGATATACGACGCGCTTTGTTTGGAAATGGAGTATGATTCTTGCAACTTTTTTTAGAAGGGGTTTTTAGTTAAATATGTTTGGTAAACAATAACTTTAGTAAAATAGATCTTTCTGTTGAAATGTCTAAATTACTCTTAATGAGAAGGATTGTTTATTTTGCAAGATATATCCCAAGCTTAGTTAGGTTGATTCAATTTAGGGCTTCTGATTATAATTATATTTTTTTAATTTTTTAAGTTCTTCTAAAAATGTTCTATATTGTGATAATTTTTCAAAAGATTTAGGATGATCTTTTTTTGTTGTATATCCTAACATTATTCCTTCTGAAACTTCTTCTTCTATATCTTCTATAATTTTATGAACTGTATTTATATTTTTTACTGTTTCAACAGAATTAAATTATATTCTATTTAGGCAAGCATAGTCAATATCTTCGTTAATCTCTTTTAGTTTAGATTGTCCAATAGAATGTATATTTTTAGATTTTTCAACAATAGCTGATAAAAATGAAATTTCTTTGTTTTCTAAATATAGTTTATGATCACAGTTATTAGAAGTTAATATTTGTGAAGTATCCATAAATTATCAGGTTGATAAATTATTATATAATTTTTTTTTTAGTATAAGTTCATTATTTGATCTAGTAAAATACAATAATTTGCAAATATATTGTTCATATTTTTCTAAAAGTCTATTATATTATTCAGAAGATATGTTTTCATTTTTCATTTGGTGTTTAATATCTTCCATTTTATCTTTCAAATTTTCTAATAGGTTATCTAGTCCTTCGATTGTATATTCTGGCATTAGGTTTGGACTGTATTTGTTATAATTTTATTTTATAAATCTATTTTGAGCTGTAATATATTAGAATAATCTATAATATATTGATCATGATTTTCTGAAAGTATATAATATTGGTCAGATGATTCATCTATATCTATTAATTGAGATACAATGTTATCTATTTTTCCCATTATTTTTTTTAACAAATTGTCTAATCATTTAATTGTATATCCAGGCATTATAAACACAGAGGTAAATAATTTATAAAGTTTCAAGTAGTTTTTCAAATTCTATAAGTGTTTGAGAATTAATAATATCTATATTAGCCAAGATATCTATGTTTGGTTCAAATGGTATATTATATTTTGAAATTTTTTTTTCTAATTTATCAATTATATTTTGAATATCTTGTATTACTATATATCTTACATTACCTTTAACAAAGCTTTCTATCAAATTTTCTTTAAAACTTTTTAATATCTCTTGTGATGCATAAAGCTGCTCTTGGTATCCTATTTTATCAATTTCATTTCCATATTCAATTCCTTTTTTATTTTTAATATATATTTTTAACTTTATATGGACCTCTATTATATCTGAGTTTTCTTATGATGTAATTTTCTTCATTCATGATATCAAAAATTTCAAAAACTGGTAAAAAAAGATTCATCTCTTCCATCACTGTCATAATCTATTATAGGATCATAATCATTATCGCTACTAAACACATATCTTAAATATAATTCATTATTTATTTCAGTATTATCACTATCAAGCCAAAATTAAATGATTGATTTTGTAATTTCTATTCCTAATAATTCTTTTAATTTAGGAAAAATAGCTAACAAACATGGCATATAGACATGATATAACTTTTTATTTCATTATTAGGTCTAGTAAATTGTTTATGCATGAATAAATGTTCAATTATGCTATGATATTCATCCTTATAAGGAATGTTTTGATAATTAAACTTAATAATTATAAATTCTCCCATAATATCTTGTTTTAACAGTTCTTCCTCCTCCTAATTCCATAAAGACAGATATATTAAGAATACTAACATATTTTCTCGTTCTTTATACCTTTGAATTTTCTTTCTGATATTAGTGACCTTCGGGCTCACAAATTTGCTATCATTCCCATCAACGGCCTCCTGCCTTTATGGGTAATTAGTCTCACCTGAATCCATTCCTTCATTGTATAATATCTTGCTAAAAAATATTTTAGACAAAGTATAGGGAGTTTTCTTAATAATATACATTTTTTTAGAAATAGGATTTAGAAGATATAAACTTAGAAACTCATATCTTTTTTATAAAACGAATGTAATTTTATTGATTCAAAGAGGATTGATACAAGACTTTGGTATGAGAATTTTTTCAGAGACAAAGAATTTCTTTGGCTTTCTCACAAGTTGAGTGTTCAAGTGATCTCTGTCTTTCAGCTATCCCGGAGGCCTCTATTTATAATGTTACATTGGACACAATTACATCACTACTTACATCATAGACTTAATAATTTTACAACTTTTCATAATACTATAAGGTCACATAAGGACACGCTTGTCCCTCTATTATTTATTACAAGGACACACATATCCCTCTATTATTTATTTCCTCACATGGCCCTTACATGGGACTGTTTATTTTTTGTCACACTTCATCCTTCTTTAATAAAGCAAATAACAGTTATCCATCAATTTTGTTGGCAAGCGGGACAATTTGTGACAATGCACGACTCTTGTAAGGTGGTAAAGCTTCCATGGATTTGTCGAGTTTCAAACTTGTTGATGTATTCTTTCAAGATTGTTGACTTTTCTTTTCCTCCATTAGTGAGGAGGGTCCATTCATTATATTGGCATATACATTTGAATTTTTTATCATACAAGTTTTGGCAATGTTGTAGAGAACTTTAATTCCCAACACCCTTCGAGATCTAAACCATAATCTTGTAATATTTGGTATTTTTTCCAACTTCTATCTGAAAATTTAGAGCAACATATCCAATTGTGATAATATGCTCAACAGGGATAATACATTATTCCATCAATTTCAGGACTGATTGAATAAATTTAAAAAATATAGGTCTCCCTTGGGCAAACTTTGAAATTTCTTATTTTAGTAAATTATCAAAATTTTCAATTTCTTTCAGATCTTTTTCTGGATAGATAAGATCCAAAAATCCATAATCAGTTGCCATTTTTGTCATAACGGGATCTCCTCCATGAGTAACGACCAATCGTGGCTATACATGATCTCCAGACGAGATGTAATAAAAATCACATTCTTAGAGTTCATATATAATTCTTGCAGTAGTTTTATATTCGTCTTCTCTTGGTAAAAAAGGGAAATCATTTTCCTTCTCAGCACGAATTTTAATTACCCTTGTATGTTCGTCTTTGGCATTGATTATTACTTTTCGAGGACTGGTTTCATTTATGGTCACTTTCTTGGGACTTGGACCTGGTTCATCTCTTTTATTCGTTGGTCCATCCCTACTTCCAGAAGATGTACATGTTTGTATTTTTTATATAACCTGTTTGGTATCACCCTGTTTGGTAATTAACGATTCAAACTGAGATTCAATTTCAATTATGTTATCGCTCAATTCTTTAGTATAATTGTAATGAAATTTTGAGATATCCATCAATTGCTTGAAACATTCTTGGAGAGTCTCTGCTAGTTGCTCAATTCCAAATTTTATATCTCTAACTTCCTCCATGAGAAAGTTTATTCGTTATTTGGCATCTATCAAGAATTTTTTTATATTATCCATCTGCAAATTCAATATTCATGCTTAAAAAATCTGCAAGATAATTATTGACATCTTTCATATGAATTATATCAAAATTATAAAATGCCAAATAAGTTTTCCATCTATGGAGCCTCCTATATTGAGGTTCTGGCGGTAACTTTTTTTTTACTAAGCTTGCAACTTGAGAATTATCAGTTTCAACAATGAATTTTTTGGATAATAAAAATAATGAATTTTTTTTTATTTCTCTGATAATTGCTAACAATTCTTTCTTATGGGTAGTATAATTTCTTTCTACTTGGTTAAATGTTCCACCGGAATATCTGCAAATTTCATTAAGATCTGTTTCTAATATTGCTGTTCAATATTTATCTGAGGTATCAGTATTAACTATTAGATTCTCTTTTTCATTTGGTAATCTTAATTTTGGCAAGTTTTTACATTCTTCCTTGAGTGTTTAACAATTTCTGTGTGCTCATTACCCAATCCTTTGGTATTCGTTTTTCTGAATAATATCTGGATTTTATGTCTCTTTTTTGAAATGTTTTCAATAAATCATTCTGTATAATTTAAATATCCTAAGAATTTTTGTATTTGTTCTTCCGATTCTAATTTATTTGGGAAATTTTCTATTTTTTTAGATATATGGGTTTTTAGTTTTATTCCTTTTTTATCTATTGATAATTCAAGAAAATCAATTTCTTATTTTCCTATTATAACTTTGTTTTTTGAAAGAACAATTTCTTATTTTTTGCATTCATTTATAAATTTTATTAAATGGTTTCTATGTTCTTCTTTATTATTAGAACATATTAATATATCAACAACATAGACAATTAAGAATTCATTAAATTTTCTAAATATATTATCCATTTTCCTTTGATATATGTGTGGTGCATTTTTTAGACCAAATTGTATTACCATCCATTCATACTTACCTTGGGGTGTACTAAATTCTGTATATTGAATACTATCTTCTTCCATTTTTACTTGCCAAAATCCTGATTTACAATCAAATTTAGAATATTATTGTTTTCCTTTTACAAAATTTATTAGTACTTCTTTATTTGGTAAAAAGTACCCATCAAATTTGGTATATTTGTTTAATTCTTTATAATTTATCACAATTCTGGCTTTTCCTCTTTTTTTGTTCGGAATTTTTCATTGCCATGAAAGCTGGACTACTATGGGGTTTATTACTAGGTCTGATTAATTTTTGGTTAAGCAATTCTTTTATTTAAGTTTTAAATTCTCGTATATCTTATATGGTATACATCATTGGTCTAACTCTTATAATAACATTTTTTGTTAGTTCTATTTTATTTTTTAGATGATGTGGTTTTCAAAATAATAATGGATTCTCTCCATAATTTTTTTTTTTTAATTGATCAATGATTTTTTCCATACTTGTTTGTATATTTGTTTTCAAGACTTTTTTATACTTATTCTTTTATTTTTTATTTCATTTTGTATAATTGTGTTTTTCTCCCATTTATCACCATGTTGTATTGGCTGGACTCTGTAAGGTCTAAATTCTCTTAGTTTTTTAATAAATGTCCGCTAGGTGTTTGTAACATTATCATGTAATTATTTTGTTTATAATACTGAAATTGTTGTATAAAGTCATTTCCTAATAATATATCACATTCTAATTTGTTATAACTATATATCTTGTTCACAATTATTTCACAATTATTTGTTTACTTCCTATTATTATATCTGTTTTATCATCACTGTTAATTATTTGAGTACTTTCTCCTGTAACTCCTGTGTATTTTTATTTTCTCATCAGTATTCCATGATTTTATTAAGAAAATTTCAAATATTGTTAATAACACATGAGGATTTACCATATTGTTAGATACATGACATGGTACTAAGAGATTTATTCCTCCTATTTTTATTGGTACTTTAACTTCAAGTTCAGTCATATGTATTTGTCCATCAAAATTTATATATCTATAAGGATCAGTTCTATGAGATATTAAACATTTATTCCTGTTTGAAGCTATATGACATTCACTATGTAGCTCCCCGAGTTCCGTATACCCGATTCACTACGTCATTTTCTGTCTAAATTTTTTTCGAATAATATTTTTGCGGAAGAAATAATTGAAATTCATTTTTGGCAACATTAAATAACTGTAATGGCCGATAAAATTGAAACATTTATGAAACCATTTGAAATAGTAAATCGAACCATTAATTTTGTAAAGAAATTGACAATGTCATAATTTCTCAAATAAATGAACTTCTCTAAATTATTCGATTGTTTGGAAAAATACGGAAATCATTAACGTCAAACTTTCTACCGTTTAACGATTATTGCCACCATCATTCATCGCTCGCCACCGTCTCCGAAATCTGCAAAACTTTTAAAAAGTAGGGTGAGTATTTCATGGGGGAAATACTCAGTAGACTCATCGCAAATTAATTTAATTTATAAGATGATTAAACACATAAATCCCGGCTCTTTATAAAATGGGCATTGATAGAGCTTCTTTATAAAACGGCTCTTGATAAAACTCATATTGTGCATTACAGCACGGGACATATTTTGCAAATCATAGGCTCTTTGAAAATAGCTCTTTGAAAACAGCTCTTTGAAAACCATATACTTATAAAAACATTTTAATTATGCCAAGCATAATTTCTTTTGAAAGCATAACATAAGATAGGATTGAAATCCTCATAAACATAAGGAGACACAAGAACTTTACCGAACTTAGGTGGGAAGAATTCTTTATGCAGTAAAATCATAATAACAGTAAGTATACCAAAACATAATTCTTGAAATTCATAGGGATCATTTCCATCATAACATAAGATAAGATCGAAATCCTCATAAACATAAGAATTTTACCGAACTTCGGTGGCAAGAATTCTTATGTAGTAAGTATACCAAGCATAATTTTTGAAATTCATAGGGATCAATTGCATCATAACATAAGATAGGATCGAAATCCTCATAAACATATGCGACAGGAATTTTACCGAACTTAGGTGGCAAATCCTCATAAACATATGGAAACATAGGAATTTTACCGAACTTCGTGGCAAATCCTCATAAACATAGGAGACACAAGAATGTTACCGAACTTCGTGGCAAGAATTCTTATGTGTAGCGCTACTAAAACTCCGGTCCCCTTAACATATCATAACTTATCATATGGGACCCATAAAAATCTTGGTAGATTGATTTCATAGCAATGATCCAAAAAAACATTTTCGTGAAGCATAGGGTATACTTACTTTTCGTAAAAACATAAAGTATATTTTCTTTTCATAAAAACATACTTACTTTTCATAAAAACATAAGGTATATTTACCTTTCGTAAAAACATACTTGCTTTTCTTAAAAATTGACTTTCACAAGTCACATGACATTCATATGAAATCATAATTTAAATCAATTAATAAGTGCGAGTCTACCTTAAATCCGACGAGTGCAAAGTTGAGCGGGAATGACTTCAATTTCTTTAAATTCTCCGTACGCTTCGTCTTAGCCAATAAGTCACTTTAGTTTATCGAATATATAGTTCAAAATGATAAATTATAATTTGAGGACTAAAATTGATGTTTTGAAAGTTGAGGGACTAAAATGAATCCTTTTAAAACTTGGGCTTAAAAGTAAATCAGCAGGTACTGAAATAAAAGAGTTTAAAGTTAAAGGGCTGAAGTAAATCATTTTAAAACTTAAGGGCTGAAATGATAGGTTTTAAACCAAAGGGACTGAATTGCAAAACATTAAAAGCTTGGGGACTGATTTGAAAACCTTTTTAAAAAGAGTGGGACTAATCTGAAATTTCAAAAATCTAACTTTATATCCTCAGATCTTTCCTCTCTCTCTCGACCTTCTCTCAATCACGATTCATTCTCTCTCTTTCTCTCGTTACTCTCTCAATTGGCAGTGAGTGTGACAAAGGCGATCGACCAAAATCAGTCAAGACTGCCGGCGGTTCGATGGTCGCAAGGAGGCTGGAGTAGCGGTCAAGGTGGGTTCAAGCTTGAGGGGTTTAGATGCGCGATTTGGTGCAAGAAGATCGCGATTTGGCTGCGAGAACCCGACGATACAATCTGCTGAAATCAGACTATAGAGGGTTCGAGATTAGGTAAGGTTCTGGGTTTCTTCTATTTCTTGGTTTGGGTTTTGATTTTGAGTTTGGGCTGAACTTGGAGATTCGAGGTTGGGCAGTGTTGAGGCGGTAGTGGTCGCGAGTGACTGCAGAGGCGATCTTGGAGTTAATGGTGGAATTGGTGACTGAAGCTGGAGGTGGTGATTTCAAGATAGCGATGGCATTGGGTGTTGACTTGGGTATTAAATTTGGCATTCATGAGGTTCTTGGTTTTGTGCAGTGAGCAAGAATGGCAGTGAAGGTGATGATACAAATTTCTTGGGTGATGGAGCTGCAGGTTGATACCAATACTATGATGGTGGATCGACAGCTTTGGTGAATTGAGTGTTTAACAGAGTGATGGTGAGGGCTGTTCTTGATCAGGCTGGTTGGGTGGTGGTTCTTGGTTGTGAATAATTGGGCTATGGTTGATCAGTGGCTGCTTTGGGGCGGAGGTATACTGCAGTGGTGTAGGGAGGAGGCTGAAATGGATCGAGATGTGAATTCTAGTGGTGGCTGAATTGTGGTGATGATATTGGGTTGTGCAGATTGATAAAATGGAATTGGTTGTGGCTTGAATTAGATAAAGCTTGGTGGTTTGAATTGTGAAAGTGGAACAATGGCAGTGATGGGTTCCGGCAGTGGTGGTATTGAAGGAAGAGCTGAATTTGTGGGATTGTGAGGGAGGAAAATGTGACTTAAATTGGACCAATGATGGAAATAAAAATCATAGAAAATGATCAATGGGAGACATAATAATTTGGGGAGGGGAAATCATTTATTGAGTGGATTTAATGGAGAATATAATCATTATGTTCTTGCAACATAATGAATGCATACGGGTGGTGGAGCTGGTTTGGTTGAGGAATGATGATGGTGGTGGTATAATGATGAAGCATGATGATGGTGGGGAATATCATAATTGAAAGGGAATAATTGAGTGGGTATCATCATAATCATGATGATGGAGGAGGAACAAAACGTGTAGAATAAATTTTGATTATGATAAGAATTGGACTAACTTTGATCAAGAAGCGTATTTAAAACAGATATATTTTGGATTGAAAAATACATTTTGAAAATAATACTTTGAATAAATAATTAAAATAATATAATTTTAGAAATTCGGATTTTAATTTAAAATCGAACAAATTCGATATTTCTTGACTTGGCTAGACGAATCCGTCGCGGCGTTAACTTCAAAATAATAGGTGAAATAGTAGCGACACAATTTTCTAAATATTAAAATAATTATTAATTGCGTAAAATTTCTGGGTCGCTACACACTAGCTCCTGTGTCAATTAATATATTTGATCATTTTATATGTTCTTTTCTATTGAAATATTCACCTTATATTTTCATATTTCCAACATTTCTATGAAGTTTTATTTCTCTTGTATTACTAGTTTCTCCTAATTGTTTAGATAAACTTGTTGATCTTTTAATTAATCTTTCATCTTCAAATGCTATTTATTATTAGGATATTCTTCTTCTCTTAATTCTTTTATTTCTGGTTTATTTTTTTGTTATAGTAAGTTCATAGTTTTTCGGGACTAGATTTATTTGTTTATCTGGTTCTATAATTTTACTAAAATCTTACTTCTTTATGAACTTCAATATATGATTTTTTGGAATAAATATTTCCATAATTAGAATTAGTAAATGTGTATAACGTTCTATATTCTATAGTCATGATTCGATCACCTGGTTCCATTATATCATCTCTATGTAACTTAAAATGTGGTCCTAAAACTTCATTAAAGTTTCTATCTTTTAATGAGATACAATATTTTGGATAACACGTAAATATTAGTTTCTTATATGCTAGATTTCCTTCTATTGTCCCTAAATGACTATCCTATAAATTTATTATTCTTCCATCATGTAAACTCACAGTCGAAGGTGAATCTATTCCTCCCCTAAATAAGGATTTAAAAATTATTTGTATACCTGCTAAATAAATATACCGAATCTTTTCACTTTGTTTTTTTATTGATATTTGTTAATAATTCTGTAACTGTATATTTTGTTAAAATGTTTAGTTTATGTGTTCCTTGAGTAGTTCTAATATCTACTGTTTTTTTCAATTTTATGATATTCATTTATTGCTATTCTTTTTTTTTCTCCATATTCTATCTAATATTTCCCATTTTCCTATTTTCAAATTTAAAGATAACTTTTGTATTTTCTTGAACTTATTATTATTAAAAGTTACTCTTAATTCATAACCCTCTATTCCTTCATATTCTTGTACATCTATGTTTTTTTTCTATTTTGATTCTTATTCATTGATTTTTTAATCTATTTCACTTATATAGACTTCTTTATCATAGTATTCTTCAATGTCAGATATTTCACTTAGTTCACTTTATATTTCTAGATATTCTTTTTGTAATATTTTAACTTTCTTTTTGTTATAATCAGGGCTTATATGTTCCATTTCTCCATAATTCCAACATTTGCATTAACTTTTGTCTTTCTTATACGTTTTATTTTTCTATTTTTTATTTGGATTATATCTTCTGTTGTAATATATTCTCTTAAGTTTTATATATCTTTCCCTAAAGTTTCTAAATTTTTTAAAATTTCTATTTTTATATTTTCTTTTATTATTTTTTCCCCTTTTAGGGTTACATAGGTTTTTCCATATCTTCACAACATATTCTAGTTATTTTTCCTGATTTCTTTAATAGTTGTCTTTGTTGACATATATATGCTAATCTTTCAAATAGAAATTTTATCCTTGATCCTAATATTCTAGGTATTCTAGGGTTATCTCTGATAAATTTTTCAAATTCTATTTTAAAGTATATTCCCTATGAACCCGGTACTTTGTTGTAATACATAGCTCTGTATACTTCTTGATTTTCATTGCTATAGAATTGAATATAATAGTATTCTTTGAATTCATAAGTGTATTATTTGATTTTACACATGTCACATATTGTTAAATTTATTAATTTCATTTTTGCATCATCTTTTTCTCTAATCGATTCTATTTTAACATTACTTAACCAATTTTCTCCTAAAAATTCATTCGCAATATAATCTACTAACTTTTCGATACATTTTCTATCTGATTTTATTAGTTCTGTTTGTACATTTCTCCTTATTAATGCTTTTGTATCACTACTTATTCCTTCCCACCAATTCCTAACATGTCCTTCAAAAGATGCTATTAAAAAGTCTATCATTTTTTTTATTATTTTCTCACGTATCATCTTTATTGTATAAAAAGAACAGTATCATTGAATCTGCTCAAGTTAATAAGGCTTTTTTAGTATCTATTTTACAATCCAAATCTAGTTTTGTTCCTCCATGATTAATAGGTTTATCGTAATTATTATTTGGTTCAAATATATCTTTATATTTATTCCCTTTAGGTAGTTGTCTATCTCTGATTCTATCATAATATTGTCGCTATGATTTACTATATAAGGGTGCATAAATTTCATTTGAATATGGTAATTCTTGTTTGGAAATTCCTATTGTCGGTATGGTTTACTAAAGTTTTTTCTATGGATTTTTGTAATTCTAATTCTTCTTCTAGTATTTTTGGTAATATATTTTTTCTAAATTCATCATCCATACTTCCTACTTCTATTATAATTTTTTCTTACTCAAAGTTTTTATTTCCTATTATAAGTATTTCTTTTTCTATGAGGATTTTGTCTATTTTCTTATCTTTGTTTTTCTTATTTTCTTTGAATTCTTTAATCTCTAGTTTTAGTATATTTATATCATTTCTTACTTCTTTTAATTCATCTTTTACTTCTTGAACATCACTTATTAATGATTTTATTAATATTTTTAGATCTTCAATATATTCACTTATTGACATTTTATACTCTTGGTTTAATAGTCTGGTTTTTTTTTTACCTTAAATAATCTGTCATACATATCATCTATTTTTATTTCTAATTTTTTTGATTCTTTCTTCTATTGATATAATTCATTCATTTTCATTCTTTCTTATTTCTTCATTTAACTTATCAATTTTTTTATAATTATTCCGATTTTATCTTGTTTAATTAATTCTCTTGATTTTCTTAGGAATTCTTTTAAAATTTATTCATCTATATTTTTAACTTCTCCTATCATATCTTTTAATTCTTTAAATTGTATTGTTAGTTTATTTTGAATATTTTGTAATTTTTCTTTTATATTCATATCATGTATATATAATTGTTGTAATTCTTCAATAACTAATTTATCTTGTAATTAATTTATGTTTTTATATGTTTGCCATAAAAATGCACTTATCCAATTTAATTGCATATTAAGAAATTCATCATATTCTCCCCATGAAGTTAATTGTTGAAACATAGTTGTATTAGCTCCTTTCATTTGATCAGATCCAATTGGAAGTCTTATATTTTCTATTATTTATTTTTCAAATTTTTTTTCTGGAAATTCTGTCATTAATTTTTTCCTTTGATATGTTCAATTTTTAGAATAAGTTCCATTTCATATTTTGCTTCTTTATAATTCATTATTTGATATTCACAAAATTCTTCTATTGATCTAAGCATTAATTTTCTATGATATATTCTATAATATTTTAGATAGTCTTCCAATGTTCTTGTTTCATCATATTTTTCTTTTTTAGTTTTCTCCTTGTCTTCTAAAATTATTTGTATTCTCGGTAATTGCTTTAAAATTCTATTATAATATTTTCTAATAATTTTAATCTTAGCTTTACTTGTCGTTTTATATTTCTTTATTCTTTTATTTGTTCCATTAAATTTCTTCTTTATTCTATTATTAAATCTAATTTTTCATTTATTTCTATGTCTAGATATCTAACTAATTGATGATCTATTTTATGATAATCCATACTTTTCTATGATATCATTTTGTATTAATTCTTCGGTGATGTCATTCTCTATTAAATCTAATATTTCATTTATTATAAAATCTTCTTTTATTATATTGAAATTTATTAGATCATAAATATCTCTTCTTATATCTTTATCTAAATTTTTTAAGGCTCTTAAAATTTCTATTTTTTCAGTTAATATTAATGTTTGAATGATTATAAATTCTGGTGTATGTATAATATATTTATTTTTATTTTTTATCATGCTCTTGTTTGGTTCACATTAAATTTTCCTCTTTTTTTTCTATAGTATTCAATCTCAACCATCAATCAAAAGTTAAGCCCACAATCTTTTACTTTTTAACCAAATTTCAATCATCTATTCTTCTAACAATCACTATTTATTTCAAAAAAACTCTTTTTAAACAATACCAAATACACACCATATAATATTTATCTTTTAGATCTACCATATGGCTCTGATACCAATTGATGGAGGTGCCACTATGAGCGAACAAAAATCATATAATCAATTAAAATTCTATAAAAAAATTTATCTAAGGATTTAAATGGGGGTTTTCTATATTTTAATGGCTTATATTGTAAATCTTATGTATGAGGGTATTTTAAGAAGTTTCAAGAGTTCAAGTCTATTTTTAAAATGTTTTTGTTTCAAAGTCTATTTCTCAAAATGTTATGATTGTGAGACTATTTGTGGGCATTTCCCTTTTCAGAATTATAATAGTGGGAGTGGGGTCCACACATATGGGTACCAACCCTATGTAATATCATTATCATTATTCACCCTTTTGTTTAAAAATGTTATTCATTAAAATTTTTGGTTTTTTTTTATGCCTTTATTTGGTTTTATTCATTTTTTTTTATAGTACTCAATTTCAACCATCAATTAAAAGTTGAGTCCGTAATATTTAATTTTTTAATCAAATTTTAATAATTCATTTTCCTAAAAATTACTATTCACTTTAAAAAATTATTTTTAAGCAATTCCAAACAGAATAAAGCTGCCCACTCGCTACCTCGGATATTTTGCCACGAACGATGATAATGGCCCCTACATCCACCAACTCCTAACCCACTTAATGATGACGCCACTAAGCTCACGTCACACTTGCACAATTAGTCCACTCGTACAATGATTCTACTGCAATTGTTTTCCTCGTCTAGAGATCACCCTTTAGAAAAGAAGATTTTTTCTTATAAGACTCTCTTCGGTGCCCAATTTTTAAACTGATTTATAATTGCTTCAATTTTCAATACAATTTTTTAATCGTACATTTTTTCTTTACTCAATTTTAACCCTATATCTACCTCGTAATTCGCTAGAAAAACCAAAAAAATTGGTTTTTTTAGCCGCCGAACAATGGCTATATAAATCATTTTATACATATTTTTTCTTTACTTTTTAAAAATATATTATACTTTAAAAAATAAACAAATTTATATTTGGTACGATGTTATCAAATTCTCAATCATAATATCATTAACGTCATCAAAAAAGTCATAGAATCACGCCATGAAGTTAGAGTGTGTTTTGTATTGTTTATAATTTTTTTCTCTTTTTTTTTTTTTTTTTAATGAATATTGATTTTTAGGAGAATGGAGGGTTAAAATTTAATCCCTATTTGATAACACAAGAATTTTAGATTTTATCTTAATTTAAAATTAACATTTTGATAACACTTTTTGGTTTATAAACTTGTTTATTTTTTGTTTTAAAGTAAGAAAGTAATGGTTAAAAATTGGAGAGAGAAAATGTGTATGATTTAAAAGTGATTTGAAAAATTATGTTGTTTATAAAAAAAAATGATTCTTTTACCAAACGGATGTTTAATCACACCCTTTGTGGGACCCACAAATTTTCAACTTTTATCAAAATCTGTTAAAAATCAGATTTTTATCAATACCAAATAGGGGCTTAGTTGAAAAGTTAAATATTGCTGGCTTGATTTTTAATTGAATGATTAAAATTGTGTACCGTAGAAAAAAAGAAAATTTTTTAGGGGGATGTCCCCAACATGGAATTTGATGGATTCTAGAATTTCATAAAATTTCACGTATCTTCAATTTGAAATTTTATAGAACCCATCAAAATTCAAGGTCCTCAACATGGATTTCAATTAATTTCATAAAATTCCGGTGTCCTCAAAATTCTGTGAATTTCGATTGATTTGTAATTTTAATGGAATTGAATGGATTGTGATGGATTTTAAACAAAAAATATGAAAGATAAAATTCTTCAACAAATCTGACCATGATCCCTCGGAATTCAATTTTCACGCCTTCCATTCAATACGGTATTACCATACATTCGTCCTTTTTATTATTTTTTATGTATAATTCCTCTCAAACCAAGACCTATATAGATTTTCAGGTCACCACCTCTCCAGGCCAAAATTCTGTGTGTTATCAAAGGTTTTCTGGTTTATACTTTGAATCTACAGCATGATATTTGGTGTCGTACCAAGATGAAGAAGATTTTCAGAATTGCTTGATAGTAGAAGCTTAGCCCCAGTTTGGCACCAATGTTTGAAAATTCATTTATGTGACCCACAATTTTTATCAACATTTCATTTACATATTTCATCAATTTTTAGCAAAAAAAAATTATTTTTAGCAAGACCAAACAGGGACTTATACTATACTAATGATTGTTATAAAGCATTAAAACTAATGTCCATTCCAAAAACATATATCTAGCTTTATGCATGAAATTGCTTATGATAAATTGGATAGTAAAATAAGAAAGACTTTTATTATTTATGTTCTGCGAGATGTGAAAGGAGAGTAGGAGAAGCACAAGTCTCCCCTAATGTTTCTTATGCAAATTACCTATTTGTTCTGATTGTGGTAGGTAGGATTGGATAACATTTTATTTTTTAATTAATGACATAGTTCGAATATTTTGTTTATTTTATTTTATTTTATTTTATTTTTTTGATGATCACGTAAAGAAATTATGCTAGTTTATTTTTACTTTGTCTCAAGTTCATGTTCAACTTATAAAAAATAATAATAAATAAATTACCCTACAAGAGATAAAAGTAGATGAAAAATTCATAAAAATTTCATATTAAGGACACATTCAACAAATTTCACCAAAATCTAATAAAATTTACTAAAATTCGTGGAATAGAATTCTATTAAAATTTGAAAGATTCTATGAAATTTTATTAAAATTCATAAATTTTATGAGAATCTATTAATCTAAAAAAATTTCATTAATTTGCCTTTGTTTGTTAAAATTTTGATATTTAAAAACATGTTTTTTAATGTTTTTTTGGTAATATGTGTGGTTAAAAGATGATTTGGGAAATTGTGATGTTTAAAAACTTAGCCCCTGTTCTCTTTGCTGTTTTGAGGTCGTTTTCTGTTTTTATTTTCGAAAACGCTAAAAACGCGTTCTCTTTACCATTTTCGAAAACACATTTTGGAAAACAAAAAAAAAATTTTGTACACAAAACGCAAAACGTCCAAAACCTCGTGTGTATTTCGACAAAAAATGTCCAAAACGCAGAAAACGCGTTTTGGGATTTTTTTTTTTTTTTTAAAGAATTATCTTAACTTAGAATTAAGCTTAATATAAAGTTTTTATTTTTTTATTACTTTTTTTAGAATTATCTTAACTTGGAACTAAGACTAAATAATTTTTTTTTTTTTTTTTTTTTTTTTTTGAGAATTATCCTAACTTGGAACTAAGTTTAAATAAAGTTTTATTGAATTCAATATCGACATTACAAAAAAAAAATTAAGTGAGACTTCTTGTTATTATATTTCAAAAAATGCACTGATAAATGGACTCTGGTGGTTTTGAAAGAACTTACATTTTCTGAATTTTAATAGAAGTAGCGTTTTTTCAAATCCCGAACCTGACCAAGCTGTGTTAATATAAATTCTTAATGTTTACATTAGTGTGTTGCATGTAACCATATTTTCAGTGTATTGTGAAAGTAAATTTGAGTTTGAATTAATAGTAGCAAGCAAATTAATTAAAAATACTTTAAGTAGTATTCTGTAAAATTTCAAACAGAACGTGTTTTCCAGCTTTTTATTTTCAAAAATGACAAACCAAACGCGTTTTCAGCAAATTTGAAAATAAAAATAAAAATACAAAATACAAAATATTTTCGAAAATAAAAATACAAAATAAAATACAAACAGAACGCCATCTTATTTTTTTTGACTTTTGCCAAACAGAGGCAAAAATTTCATGCTGGACACCCCCATTAATGAAAATAAAAAATGATCGTAGGAAATCATTTCTCGTACTGACCAGACAAGAGACTTCTCTTTATAAAGTCCTTGGATCTTGACCAAAAAAAAAAAAGCTACACACCAAAGATTCCCTTGCATTTTCCGAGTTTTATTTTGCCTCTTTTTAATTTTTTTTTCTTGTTTGTAATGGAAATGAACAAGAGGAAATGGGTGGTGGACGACGGAGATGCTGATCGGAAGAAAGGCAACCCAGTGAAAGATGACGGCGGAGAGAAGGTGGCGCCGGAGGATGATGAGGTGGAGGAGTTCTTTGCTATTCTCCGACGAATACAGGTGGCCGTTAAGTATTTTGAGAAGCGTAATGGCGAGATTGACCGTGAGTTTGCACCGACTGCCTGGAATCCGTCCTTTAAACGAGAAGATTTCGAAGAACTTAAGAAAGAAAAACCAAGTGTGGTTAAAAATCAAAATCAGAATTCAGGTTTAGATCTTAATTCTGATCCTGCTGCTGAACAAAATGTTTCAGATTCCTCTTAATTAGTTTAATTAATTTTTTTAGGTTGTTTATGTTTAATGTTTAAAAACATGATTATATGTTTGTTCCTAGTTTGAACTCCACATCACATGATCTGCGTTAAGCGACATGAATCACTGAGTATATAAAAAATTAGACACTTGGCGAAAAATACAGTTTAATATGAGTATCCTCGACCATTTTATCCTCATCTTTTCTGTGTTTTCCAACCATTAACTCCACTTGAAGAGAGTTCCTGGCGAAGTATGCTTTTCTAATGGGAAATAATTTGAAAAGTCCACTTCCACCGCTCCATCTGACTTTCACGTCCCAAAAAGAAGCATAGGAGGCGGGGGACGAACTCCTCTATATACCCTGTAAATGTGTTGGGTCCCCAATCCTTGCATTAACTTTCCCGACTAACTTTTCCGACAGGCCCTAGCCGTCCTACAAGAAAGAGCGTTTTCAAGCGACAAGTAGATCTTGAGGAACAATTATTTGTTTTATTTTTCTCGAAAACGAAGAAGGTTAAGGACATCTCCATTGAGGGATCAAGTCCGCTGCAAAACATCAAATCTGTGTTAGAGCATCTCCAAAGGTTCGGATCAAATTTGGTCCGGACTTTGTCCCAAATTTGATCCGAACCCTTTTTCTTCTTCAACAGTTTATCCCAAATTTGGGATAAACTGTTTTTTATTTATTTTTCTTATTATTATTTCTAATTCTATAAATTAACATATGTATTTATTATCTATTTAATTGATTTAATTTTATTTTTAATTAGTAGTTAAAAATTTTGAAGTGCCTAAAAAAATGTCAATATTGTGGACGTAAAAAACTAAATTATTAAAATATTCATCTCGAACAAGTACATTGAAGGCTTGTCTTCGAAAACAAATGAAGACATGCTTCGAAAGCATACACCACATCGAAAAATTAAAAAACATCATCTTGATTTTGAGAATTAGCAAATTGCTCCCACAAATGCTCAATTAAGGCATCTCGAAGTGCATAGTGGGCAGAGACATTCTTGATTTGTCTGTGACGAGCAAGAAAATTTTGAAAACGAACATTTTCATCCCGAACCATCTCAACTTTTGGGGGTGGTGCTTCGTTCCAATCTTTAATTGGGGCATCAACATCACGTTCATCCTCAATAATCATATTATGCATAATAATACACGGTGTCATTATATCCTTCAGCACATGTTTGTACCAAAATCGTGATGGTCCTGCTACAATTGCAAACCTTATACACACAAGCATATTAACTTTGAAACATAATAGTTGTGTATTCATGGCGTCTAACCAACGGACATCGTCTTATACACACGAAGAGGACTTACATCTATGTCATACATACATAGATGTTTCCCAAAATCCGATTACTGGCATATATCAGTCGATGGACATGCTTTGGTCTCGAATTGAAAATGAGTATAACACCAATCTCCCAGAATCTGTTACGCAACAACACAACAAAAACTCATTGATGAAGCGTATGGGGGTGATTTCTCATGCAATGAACAAAATGCGGGAATGTGTAGCACAAGTTGAAAACCTTAATCCAAGTGGTGCCTCTGAGCATGACATTGTAAGTATCATTCTTATTGTTCTAGTTGTACATTGTTGAATTCAACTTAACAAATGTTTTCTTTTCATTCTTTAGTATGTTCGAGCCAAATTACTGTTGGAACAAGACAAGAAATACAAGAAAGGTTTCAAGTTTGATCATGTCTTGCCAGTTTATGAAAAATATTGAGAAATTTAGCAGCACTGTCAACCCAGTAGCAACACGTATCCAACGAGAGGCGAATAACATTTCCTCTCCAGATCCAGAATCTCCAGGGCTGGAAGACTACATGTCATCACCGATACAGCAAGGAGTGCCGACCTTCAATTCGAACCTGAGAGACAATAACTTTGAGGGCCCCTCAACACAACGCCCATGTGGGATTAAAAAGTCTAAACTGAAGAGGAGAGCTGAAAATGAGAGTTCAAATATTGTCGAGGTAGTCAAGGAAGAAAATCGTAAGCTTAGTGACATCCTCCAAAGGGGCAGTGAAGAGAGACAACAATGACATGCCTTGAAAATGAAAAAATTAGCCATGGCAGAAGTTCAAAAGGAGAACAAAATTTTACTAACTGATTTGTCAACTGTGACAAACCCTTATGCACGTCAGTTCTTAGAAAATGAAGAAACAAGAATTGCCCAAAAGAGAGCTGAACATCAAAGTTCAGGATCCCAGAATAACTCGATTTCCTTCGGTCAGTATTTTGGAGATATTCGAGGATCCTCAAGTGATCTTCCGGATTACTGAACCATCTGGTCTACGTCTACTTAGTACTCTCGATTAGTTATTGTGTTATTTATGTTTAAGATTGGGATCATGCGTTTGTCCCTATGTTGTTTTCATGTAGTAGGTTCGTTTTCAATTTCCATGTTGAGAATTATTGTCTTTGTACCACTGTTCAGAAATTAAATTTCGGTCATTCCAATTATAATTCGAACTACCGTTCTTATTACTAATATCCCTTATATAACATTATCATACGCGAAAACAACAAAAATTAACAATAACAAAAACAATAATAATTAAAATACAAAAAAAAAAAAAAAAAAAAAAAAAAAAACAACAACAACAACAACAACAACAATAATAATAATAATAATAATAATAATAATAATAATAATAACAATTGATTAATTAAATAGATAAATAAGGTTAATGAAAATAAAAAATAAAAAAATGGCATTTTTGTAAATAAATTAATGGCATTTTTGTAATAAAAGCTTTATCCCAAATTTGGGATAAATGAATAGTGTTATCCTTATCCCAAATTTGGGATAGGAAAAGGGGTGTGATTGAAGATGAAAAATCTCAAATTTGGGATGGGATGCCCTTGGAGATGGTCTAAGGGGTCAAATTTGGTGCAATGTTAGTTGTAACATTATTCATTTACACAAAATTTGAGGATGTGATCCCGTTCGAGACACTCGCGAAATTAATACTGAACGTTGGAAAAATTTCGAATTCAGGTTGTTGACGGACGGTAACATGGTGACTCGAGCCTCAGGACTCAAGAACTTTATATTAAGCCTTAGACCCGTTGAGATGAGGAAACAAAAATCAACATGGAGGAACGCCACAAAAGTTGTCCACGCTTTTGATAAGTTCAATTGGTGAACGTCACAAAGATTTGATAATCTTTGATAATTTCGAAAATGTTCAATCAAGAACAAGATATGGAGAGGAAACACTCAATACAATTTTTATTAATCAAAGTCTTCCTATTATAATGAAGAAATAACATATAAATAAGTTAAAAAAAAACCTAACTGGGGTAATTGCTATAGATGCACAAAACTCTAACAAAATAATTAAAAACGAAATTTAACATTAAAATGCACAAAAATCCCAATTCCCGTCTGCATAATTGACTTACTGTTTTGAAGCCCCAAACGATGGAATTTGACCATAAAATCCGTAGGCTCAAGGACATTAGCCTATTAGTTTTGCTCAGTGGCCCTTTTTCCACTCAAAAAATATATAATATGCATTTAATTCTGACATGATTGACTGGATTGAACTTTATTTGGCTTGAATATTTAATCTTTCTATTAAGCCCGCTATGATTCTCATCATTTGGTGTAATACTTTATTTTGATTTTGCCTTTATTTTACATCATAACAAATTGGAATTCATTCTGTAATCTTTTTTGATTTGTATGAGTATTTAATAATTTACATTTATTTTTATGTGATTATTATTTTTAATTAATATTAATTGTAGAGAAATAAATAAGTAATAAAACAAATAAATACATTAGTGTAAAATTTGGTGCAATAATTGGACTTGGAGTGAATTTATTATTTTGTGTGGAATTACATCAAACTTGATTTTGGCGTAACTGTTGGAAATGCCATCAGGATGTTAATTGAATTTAAGTACATCTACTGAACAGACCATGTAACGCTATGAAAATTCGTCATATTATTATATTAAATTATTCACATTTAACATGATCCACTTGAAAATCAAATTTATATTTAAAACGGGTGAATATAACATTATTTTATTCTTCTAAAAAGAATGGTAAAATAGAATAAATGCATAAAATCAACAATAAATTTGGGGTGTCAAAGACCATAAGATTGTGATTTCCTTTTTCCTTAAGGCTATGTTTGATGAACTAGATTTTCCACCAAAATTTTCAAGTTTGGCAAGTTTGATGGGCAAGATTGTTTTCGCAAAATATTTTCCCAAAGCTAGTCACCTGGCTAGTTTTTCCAGCTTTTCAAGGGAATAATTTTCTTACCACTTGATGGATTTTGATAGGTGGAAAATTAAAGACACTATTTTTTCGATGTCATATCTCTCTCTCTCTCTCTCTCTCTCTCTCTGATGTCATATCTCTCTCTCTCTCTCACAGTTAATTAGGATTGGGTTATACCAACAAATAATCAAAAAGAACAAAATAATTGAGTAAAATAATTGAGTAAAATAACTTAATTGTATCAAATTTCCCATAGAAAATAATAACAATTCTACTAAACCATACAAGCACTTGCAGTTTACTGTTATACCCTTTAGATATCATAAGAATTACTTGTTGTATTTAAAAACTATTTTAGGCATAATAAGATTATATCAACACTTGAAATAACAAAAATATCTTTATTTTCACAAACTAGTTATATTAAGCTATTAAATTACAAATATAAAAATATATTATGCCTGCCTATGATCCTTATATATTTGGTAAAAAAATAAAAGATTTAATTAGAACTTTACATAACGAATATATGAAATTAGTTAGTTTTGGAAAGATTTAAGCACCAGAACCACAGAATTATACAAAGAAATTATCAAAGAGTATGATGAGCCCAATCCTAAGCATCATCGGGCCCGAGCTCTAGACCTGGCTCCCAGATATCTTCCTTTCAAAGAGTCATTCTCAACCCCTTTTAAAAGATTATTAGTAGAACAACATAAGGAATATCTTAGATTAATAGAAGAAAACGAAATTAGGCAAGAATATATTAAATATATGAATGATTTTGAAGAAAGATTTTAAAGAAGAATTAGAAGACGATTATAATTCTAAAATATTATAATTTCGCAAATCTTAAAATCACGATCCTGTTAAGTGTGGTATTAGAGCAAGCACCAGAGTTAATAGTTACTGTTACAACTGCATTTTAGTTACGTGTGATGTGTCGCATATGGAACCCAATAACCACCTAAGAAGGCCCCCAACTACGTGGTTATTATTTGACCGAGGCATTCCGAGGCCCATTCCTTCTATGGCCGAACTATATCCCTAAACAGCATTATCTGAGGCAACCTTAAGAACCGACAGCTAGGCTAGGCAGAAACGTCACTAACTGACTCGATGTTAAATCTACCCTCCAAGTATAAAGAGGTCAAGTTATAGCCTAGCAATAATCCAGGGTCATTCTTCCTAGGGATTTTATTGGTATCGTAATATTTGCTAAATTCGAAACCTAAACTATGATTTCAATTGTGTTTAATTGAATAAAAAGAGAATATAATTAAATTGCAATGAACGATAAATTTGAGTGAAGTTATTCTTTCGCTATCAATTGGGCTTTTCAAATAAGATTAGTGTGAATTTCTTGAAATCGATAAGATTTAAACATATTCGTACGAAAATTAGTCAATTTATTTTACGACATTTAGTCGAGCATGTTGTGTGCATAATCAATACATACCACATCAACGACATCAATCGAAGTAAAATAATTTGAAAATTTAAAACACTCGTTAATTATCATCAATCACAAGAATTCATCTATAGAGAATTAACACTCACCCATTTAGGCTAAGAATGACTCCCCTCAAATATAATTTAGCCGAACATAATTAAATTAAACCAAATAAAATTCAAATAAACAATAACCATTACTAAAGAGTGAAATTCACGTTTTGAGTTGAAAGTTCAATATCCAAAATATATATCTCAAACCCAAATAACAAAAATTAGTCTAAATTCATTAAAACTAGTAATCGAAACAATTAAAAGTCTAAGTAAAATAAGACCGTAAACTAGAACGAATCACCCGAAACAACCAATCACAGCCTCTATTTTCGAACCACAAGAATATGCTTCGTTTCTCCTCCTTCGACTGCTGCGTTGAAGTGAAAGGTGCTGGGATTTGTTTGCTGTGTGATGGAGCTGAAGATGGTTGGCGGCTGTGGGAATTGAGAGGTCGAGCTGCTGAGTTGCTGCTGCGTGGCTGCTGCTACTGGGGTCGTTTATGGAGGAGTAGTGGTGTATATGCAGAGAGGTCTTGCAGCTGTAGTCAGGACAGAGAGGAAGTGCAGCGGCTGGTTCTGGCTGCTGCTGCTGTGTGGAAGAAGAGAAAAAGTTGCTGAGTTGCGGCGGAGAAGAGGATGGCTGAGAGTTCAGAGGTTAGGGAAGAGAGGTTGGCTGCGTAGTGGGGGATGAAGTCTGGTTGGGAAGTCGGGGCTGTAGAGGATGAGAGAAGACAGAGGCAGAGAAGTAGGTAGCGAGAGAGAGAAGAGAAGGCAGAGGAGGGCTACGTGAGAGGCCAGTTGAGAGGGAGAAGACGGCTGGAAGTGGAGACTGAGGCTGGGGGCTGTTGAATAGTGAGATTGCAGAGAAGACAGATGCTGAATGTTTTTTTTTTTAGGGAATACCCGTGAGAGAGAGAGCGGTGGGTTGTAGGTTCAGCTGAGAGATAGGGATTGTTTTGGGCGGGTTTATGGGCTTTTTGTCCGTTTTGGGCTTTTTCAGGTCAATTAAATCAGGGATTTTTGAGTTGAAATTATCGAAAATGTACCTGCAATTAAATAAATGAAATTATTAGCAAATAAAATCAATTTAGAGTTTAACAAATAAAATTGAATCTTTTATAAGTTTCACTCTAAATGACAAAATTTATATCCCAGAATTATATATTTTCATTTATTTAATTCTTTAAAATACGTAAAATTGGACAATGATCACACTCCCCAACTAGCTGTTTGCTAGTCTCTAGCAATTCAAGAGAATTAAAAACATGTCTACCTCTATGAAAGACTTCAATTGAGAATGAATGTAGATAGTCGAGCACAGCAACTTCGCAAAATCAAGAGATCAAGTATTATATCCAAATTAATCCATAAAAACATTCCCAAAATTTTTTGTGTGTGTGTGTGTTTTAAGCCGATCCATCAAACCACTAACCCCAACACATACAGTGTCGAGTATTCACTCAAGCCAAGTATAAACTCCATATACTCACGGGTATGTGTATTTTGTTTCTGAACTGGTTAGGGGGTCACTCATGGAGTTTGAAAATTGATCACTCAAGCATTTAATAAACAAAGGCCATATATATGTGGATGACAGTAATGCAAATATTGACCTCATGAAAAGCTCACAACCATTGGAACTCAACCGTTCTTACCACAAGCCTACTTAAGATCAAAATGTCAATGTCAACGTAAAGGTAGTGATGGTGTTCTCAAGAGAATTGATAAAGAGTGATGGAAGAAGAGGTTTGCATATTTCAGTGATAATAATAAAACAAGAAATTCCAATGGAAGTATACGACGCAATGGTAGCATTTTTTTTTTCGATAGGATAAGGAAATAAAAGAAGTAGGTAGAAATCGAAGACTTTCAAAATATAAGCAAGGATAATAATTTTCACTTTTAATCACACTTCAAGCTTGCTTTCTTCTTCACATCCTTTACTTTCTCTTCAATACGTCTCCCTTTTCTTCCTTTCTTTCCTTTTTTTTTTTTTTGAACTGAAATCTTCTCAAATAATTCTTCAACATTCTCCTCTAGTCTCAATGACTGCCAAATACTTTCCAACTCCACTTTTCTTTCTTTTTCATGCACTGAACGTTTGTTTCTCAAATATGGAGCAAAAATAATCATCCTCACTTATACTTGAAAGTAGAGACAAGGTTATGTATTTATGGAAGCAATGTCTGGATGTAATGTCATTTTTAATGTGGAATAGATGAAAGGGCTTTGTGGCTATGAAGGAATTTTTTGGATATGAAGGGATTTGTGATGGGAAGAGAATATGATAATATTAGCTTCAAAAGATCAAATTTTTATTTGACATTGACCTTCATCGTTTCTCAAGTGTAAACCACCAACAATCCACAATCCGTGTAATGATGCCCAATGGAAGTAGCAATATCAAATAAGGGCAATATAAGAAAACCACCAATCACTCAACTCTCATGATGAACAAATAAAATTACTTAAACTTGAGAGAGCTCTAGTTGTATGTGTTGACTATCCATCTTACCACAAGGCTTAAATTTGTGCATAAATTTTTTTTTTTAGGAGGGAGGTCTTTACAGAATAACAAAGATATAACTCAAGACTCAAGATGTACTCAATTTGAATGCTCAACTATCACAAAAGAATTTATGCAAAACAAGTACATTTGAGTCACTCTCCCCCCAACTAAAATCAGACATTGTCCTCAATGACTCAAAGAGAAGAAAAATGAACGGTGAATAATAAACACGACTCAAAATTAAATCAAGCTAAAGGAGAAGAGTGTACCTGAGAGGAGGCTTATGCACATGAGCAATTATTCAAGAATGAAAAACTAAAAAAAATGAAGAAAAGAATAAAATCTGCAAAAAGAAAAGAAAATATATACATAATAATAAAGGTTAGTTCCAAGAAAATCAGTCGCTGGAAGCAGGGTCCAGCAGAGGTAGTTTATTAATATCAGCAGAAAAATTATCCAAAAATAGTTTCAGACGTTGTCCATTAACTTTAAAAACAGTACCAGTTTTTGGATCCAAGATTTCAACTGCTCCATAAGGGTAAACAGTTTGCACAATGTAAGGACCAATCCATTTAGTTCTCAACTTACCAGGAAAGAGATGAAGCTTAGAGTCATACAACAAAACTTTCTGAGAAGGGAAAAATGATTTTCTAAAAATTTTCTTATCGTGAAAAACTTTCATTTTCTCTTTTGAAATTTTTGCATTCTCATATGCTTCCAAACGCAATTCATCTAACTCATTCAATTTTAATTTCCTAAACTCACCAGCTTGATCTAAATTAAAGTAGTGTTTTGATTGCCCAATAAGCTTTGTGTTCAATTTCAACCGGGAAATGACAAGGTTTACCAAATACAATTCTATAAGGAGACATTCCAAGAACAGTTTTAAAAGCAGTCCTATAGGCCCATAAAGCATCATCCAATTTTATAGCCCAATCTTTTCTATTTGGATTCACTGTTTTTGTCAAAATGCCTTTTATTTCCCGGTTGGCTAGTTCAGTTTGACCATTAGTTTGAGGGTGATAGGGAGTGGAAATTTTATGCCTAATGCCATATTTCTTTAACAGAGTTTCAAAAGGTTTATTACAAAAATGTGTTCCTCCATCGCTAATTATGGCCTTAGGCATACCAAACCTAGAAAAAATATGTTCTTTCAAAAATTTGAGCACAACTTTATGGTCATTTGTTCTACATGGAATAGCCTCTACCCATTTTGACACATAATCAACAGCAACCAATATATATAGATATCCAAAAGAAGGGGGAAAAGGACCCATAAAATCTAATCCCCAACAATCAAAAATTCCAAGAACAAGGATTGGAGCTAATGGCATCATATTCTTATGGCTGATACTACCAAGTTTCTGACATGCTTCACAATTTTTACAAAAGGTATGAGCATCCTTAAATAAACTAGGCCAATAAAAACCACATTGAAGTACCTTAGCAGCTGTTTTCTGCGAAGAGAAATGGCCTCCGCAAGCATGAGAATGACAGAAAGTAAGAACTTGTTGTACCTCGTCATCAGGAACACATCTTCGAATGATCTGATCAGCACAATATTTGAATAAGTATGGATCATCGTAGAAGAAGTTCCTTGCAATAGCTTTCATCCTCATTTTGTCTTGGACACTCCAATTTGAAGGCATATGACCTGTAACAAGATAATTAACCAAGTCAGCAAACCATGGAACTATATTCAAGCTAAATAAATGTTCATCGGGAAATGAGTCATTCAAAGGGTGAGAAACTGTTGAATTATCAGAATTTAATCTGGATAAATGATCAGCGAAAACATTTTCCACCTCTTTTTTATCCTTAATTGTGATGTCAAATTCCTACAATAACAAAATCCATCGAATGTGTCTAGGTTTAGCATCTTTCTTTGTGAACAAATATTTAAGAGCAGAATGATCAGTAAAGATGGTAACAGGGGTCCCAATAAGATAAGTTCGAAATTTTTCCAGTGCAAAAACTATTGCTAGCAGCTCTTTTTCAGTAGTTGTGTAATTTAATTGAGCTTGATTCAAAGTTCTGCTAGCATAGTAGATTACATAAGGTTCTTTACCTTTCCTCTGGCCAAGCACTGCCCCTACAGCTATATCACTTGCGTCACACATTAATTCAAAAGGTAGAGACCAATCAGGTGATCTAACTATGGGTGCAGTGGTGAGTGCCATTTTTAGATGTTCAAAAGCTACAGTGCATTCACTAGTCCAAACAAATTTTGTATCATGCATTAAAAGTGTAGTCAAAGGTTTTGCTATGATAGTAAAATCTTTTATGAACTTCCTATAAAAACCTGCATGACCTAAAAATGATCGAACGTCTTTTACGGTTGAAGGAACAGGCAACCTAGAAATAGAATCTACTTTTGCCTTATCTACTTCCATGCCTTTAGCAGAAATTATATGACCTAAAACAATTCCTCGTGTTACCATGAAATGACATTTCTCCCAATTAAGGAGAAGTTGCTTATCTTCACACCTGCATAAAACAGCTTTCAAATTTGTTAGGAAATCATCAAATGAATTACCATACACAGAGAAATCGTCCATAAAAACTTCCAAAATGTTTTCTATCATGTCACTGAATATGCTAAGCATGCATCTTTGAAAGGTTGCTGGGGCATTACAAAGACCAAAAGGCATTCTTTTAAAAGCAAACGTCCCAAAAGGGCAAGTAAAAGTAGTTTTTTCTTGGTCTTCTAATGCTATTTCAATTTGATGATAGCCTGAAAAACCATCCAAGAAACAATAAAATGAATGTCCAGCAACTCTTTCTAGCACTTGATCTAAAAATGGTAAAGAAAAGTGGTCTTTTCTGGTCATGGAATTCAATTTCCTATAGTCTATGCACATTCTCCAACTAGTAGGTACCCTTTTAGTTATCATTTCCCCCTGTTCATTTTCAACAACGGTAACCCCAGTTTTCTTAGGAACTACTTGAGTAGGACTTACCCACTTGCTGTCTGCAATAGGATAAATAATACATGCATCAAGTAATTTTAAAACTTCATTTTTAACAACTTCTTTTATGTTAGGATTTAGCCTTCTTTGAGATTCCCTAGAGGGATTAGCATTTTCTTCTAGAAAAATTCTATGGGTGCACACTAAAGGACTAATTCCCTTAATATCAGCTATAGTCCAACCTATTGCAGATCTATGATCATTCAACACTTTCAGCAACATATTTTCTTGATCACAAGTAAGAGTAGAAGAGATTACCACAGGGTATGATTCATTAGGTCCCAAGAATGCATACTTTAGTTCCGATGGAAGAGGTTTAAGCTCCAGAGTTGGCATTTTCTCTGCTGATGTTTGCATGGGTGTCTGGCTAACATTTAGAGGCTCAATGTTTGGCTGCCAAGCTCTTACGGCTACTGTTGTTATACTTTTTGAAGAGTCTTGAATGCTGTCCAATTCAAGATTTTGCTCAAGTTGTTTATCAGGATCTTCTAGCTCCATTAGCAGCTCTTCCAGCATATTAACTTCCTGCACTTCATCAAAATCTTTTGGTTGCCTACAAGCATTGAAAATGTTAAGTTCCAAAGACATATTGCCAAAAGTCAACTTTAAAATACCACTCCTACAATTTATCAAAGCATTTGAAGTTGCAAGAAATGGTCTACCAAGAATAACAGGGATTTGAGGGGAAGTTTTAGGTGTACTTTGAATATCAATAACAACAAAATCAACTGGATAATAGAATTTATCGACTTGAACCAAAACATCCTCAATTATCCCTCTAGGCATCTTAACAGATCTATCTGCTAATTGTAAAATCATGGGGGTAGGTTTAAGTTCACTGAGACCAAGTTGTGTATACACACTAAAGGGCAAAAGATTTACACTTGAACCTAAATCTAGCAAGGCATGACCAATACGAGTGGTTCCTATCATACAAGCAATGGTTGGAGAACCAGGATCTTTAAATTTTTGAGGGGTTTGGCATTGTATGATAGAACTCACTTGTTTAGTTAAAAATGCTTTGTTCTTAACAGCTAGCTTCCTTTTCACTGTACACAAATCCTTAAGAAATTTAGCATAGGCAGGGACTTGTTGAATTGCATCTAACAGTGGAATATTTACCCTAACTTGCTTAAAAATCTCATGAATTTCTGTTTGATTTTTGGTCTTATTACCAGGTTGTAATCTTTGAGGGAAAGGGGCAGGGGGTGCACCTACTATTTGCTTAGGTGGTTCCTGAACATCAGATAAAGATTTTAATATAGTATCATCGACAAGAGGTTTAGCTTGCTTACCCACCAAGTCCTCTTTAGGTTCAGGAACTTGGATTTGCTTACCAATTCTCAAGGTAGTTACTGCTTTCACATGTCTCAGATTGGGTTCATCGACCCCATTGTATTGAGTTTGAGGATTTGGCATTGGTTGAGCTGGAAACTTACCTTTTTCTTGTGCACTTGCCTGAGTATTCAGCTTTGTAAGATGAGATCGGATGTCATTAATGGCCCGCGAGTTTTGATTGTTGATGGCAGCTTGACTTTACATGAATTGTTGGATTTGGTCTTCCAGACTTCTCTTCTGCGGTGGCATATAAGGTGTTGGTTGTGAAGGTCCAGCATTGTTGCCAATATTATTGTGACGACCAGAATTCTCGACCATTCGAGTGCCACAAAAAGTGACTCATATCATATTATCGAGACTTAAATAGTAATGTAAAATTATTCAAAAGAATAATTAGAATCCCATAATTTTATTTGTGAATAAAAATAGAACATAATTTTCTTACATAAAGTTCAACATAATTATCTCATCAATCTTAACCACTTTTGCCACTTCCATGTTGACCGCCTCGAACCTTCAATTATCTGAAAATGGTAAATATCGTGGAGTGAGATTTATAAAATCCCAGTAAGTATACCAAGCATAAATTTTCTTTTGAAAGCATATGGATCATTTTCATCATAACATAGGATAGGATTGAAATATTCATAAACATAGGGAGACACAAGAATTTTACCGAACTTAAATGGCAAGAATTCTTATGTGTAGCGCTACTAAACTCCGGTCCCCTTAGCATAATCATAAACATATCATATGGAACCCATAACAATCTTGTGAGATTGATTTCATAGCAATGATCCAAACATTTTCATAAAAACATAAGATATACTTACTTGTCATAAAAACATACTTACTTTTCATAAAAACATAAGGTATACTTACTTGTCATAAAAACATACTTACTTTTCATAAAAACATAAGGTGTATTTACCTTTCATAAAAACATACTTACTTTTCATAAAAACATAAGATATACTTACTTGTCATAAAAACATACTTACTTTTCATAAAACATAAGGTGTATTTACCTTTCATAAAAACATACTTACTTTTCATAAAAACATAAGATATACTTACCTTTTAAAAGATTAAAATGAAGTGTAGTAGTAAATGGACCAAAACTTTCTTGACCACCTTGAATTTCTCTTACTTGTGGATTTTGTCAAGAGATTGGAAATAAGTGTATATGTGTAGAGTTGTGTGTAAAAGAGATGGGTTTAAATAGATGTATAAAGTTGGCATATTGTAAACATAATCATTCAATTCTATTAATTTTAACACATCCTTTTCTTAAAGTAAAGCACCATTCATATACTTTTCCATATTTATACAAATAATATGCTCTTCATGATTATATATAATGGAGTATATAAATCATTCATATACTTTTCCATATTTATACAAATATTATGCTCTTCATGATTACATATAATGGAGTCTTATCAATCATTCATATACTTTTCCATATTTATACAAATATTATGCTCTTCATGATTATATATAATGGAGTATATAATTCATTCATATACTTTTCCATATTTATACAAATATTATGCTCTTCATGATTACATATAATGGAGTCTTATCAATCATTCATATACTTTTCCATATTTATACAAATATTATGCTCTTCATGATTATATATAATGGAGTATATAATTCATTCATATACTTTTCCATATTTATACAAATATTATGCTCTTCATGATTACATATAATGGAATCTATCAACCATTTATATACTTTTCCATATTTATTAAATTAAGATTCTCATAATTATTATATATAATGGAACCTCTCATGCTTGCATATATTTTCTTAATTTAAATAATAAAAGTAATTTTTGTATAAATAAATATTGGGATAACATTGAATTAAGTACTTAGACTTAATATACTTTAAATCAAGAGAATGGAGATATTTTTAGAAATTCGGAATTTAATTTAAAATCGAACGATCTCGATTATTTCTTGACTTGGCTATACGAATACGTCGTGGCGTTAACTTAATAAAAATGGGTGAAATAGTAGCGACACGATTTTCTATTAAAATAATTATTAATCGCGTAAAAATTCTTGGTCGCTACAAACTTACCCCCTTAAAATAATTTCGTCCTCGAAATTAATCTTACTTGATCTTATGATTTCTGAACACTTAATCAGAATCTCTTCTTCTTCTTCTTATGTAGCATCATCGCTACCATATTTAACCCAACCATATTTAACCCACTGGACTTTGACTAAATGCATCAATTTGTTTTCTTAAGACATGGACTTTTCTATCAATAATAGACATATGTCTACTCATAAATTCTTCTGAATCAAAATGAAAATTCCCAATCGTATGTGATATTTCATCATATCTTGTAGTATTCATGTAACTTGTCATTTATCATCGTATCATGTGACCTCAAATATTCGTATTAATATCTCTAAAATTTCAATAAATCTTTACTAACATATCATACCATAATAATTTGTCATTTCTTCTTATCACCAAATATCCCAAAATAATTAAAACGATTACCTGAATATTCTCTATGTAATATACCCAAACATGTTATTCACATATCAACATAATCATCAGTTTATCTTTCCAATATTTGTAACCCAAAATTTCTGCAAAATTCAATAAACAAATATCTCCCAAATAATTAAAATTCTTAACTCAAATATCATAACATTTCCCGTAAGGTATTCCTTTCACTTGCACAAACTTATTAATCCTGATTCAATACAGTCCTTATTTCACTTTCACGTATCCCCGTATTATTTCTATACCTTGATTATTATATCAAAATATCAGTACCCAAAATCCAAGAAAATATTCCATATCTCAAATCCCGTCATCATCAAATCTTCCTTTTATCAAGAAAGTAAACGGCGTATAAACTCTTGTTCCCTCTTTTCCATTATTCTATTCCGCGCTTTCTTGCTGGAATCAATATCACGCGGATTCCCTCCGATCCTTAATGCTTTTAAATAGTTCATGCTGGGAAGAGGTTAGATCCATCAAAAACATGGATATCATTCTTACAAACATTCGCAAGTATTATTCCAGTCTTCCAATGAATGATCTGAGGAAAATTTATCGAATAAGACTCGAAAGATTGAGGTTGCTGATGGCTCATGGTGTTTCAGAAGATGTTCGCTGGTTGATCGAAGCAAAGGTTCGACTATCTGGTGAATTACCTATGACATTTCCAAAGCACATGCCTGGTTTAGGCAAAAGCACCTTCGCAAAGAAACGAAGAGCAAAAAGGCTGAATGGTTGCTACAAATGTGCTCGTTGGAACTGTGATACTCGTTGCAAAACAGTAGGATATTCTTCTACTAATCGGGATGATAAAATCAAATTCATAAAGGGTGGACTGAGTAAGGAGTCTTTGGATGATATTCGACTGACTCTTGAGACGCACCCAAGTGGTTATGTGCAACGTGAACTTCTCTCCTTATACGCTCAGTTTAACGAGGACAAAAATCGTTATAGTCTCCAAAATATAATAGCAAAAGATCCTGTTTGCCAGTCTGTTTTACAAAATGAGGCTTCTGGCAGTTCAACAATGATATAAGGTAAATCTCTTGATACACATTTAAAATATTTTGCTGTTTTCTTTCACGCGTTTTGGAAATAAAATATATTTTCCTTTCTCGAGTTTTGATAAAGCTGGAAATAAATCACCGAAAGGTGATATCTTTGGTAAAACAGTCAAAAGTTGGCCGATTTTGACAAAAGTAAATCTTTACTTTTTCATAATCAATCAAAAACAGTAAATTTTTTCGGCTTTAAATAGCCAAACATATTTCATAGTTCAGGCATCCCAAAATCACATCTTCTTCGTAAGTTTTCTCTTCTATACTATCAAAGATGGAAGCACCAAAACTTCGACAGATCAAAACTATTTGTGTATTTTGTGGATCAAAAGTGGGGAAAGGCTTCAGTTATCTAGAAGCGGCCGTAGATCTTGGAAAGAAACTGGGGGAAAAAGGTATCACTCTTGTGTATGGGGGTGGTAGCAGTGGTCTAATGGGTTGTGTTTCCCAATCTGCTCTTGCAGAGAAATCAAAAGTAATCGGTGTCATACCTGTCCCTTTGGTAGATGTTGCAGGCAAAACACGAGGGCATGAAGTTCAAACATTATCCATCCATGAACGCATAACTTGTATGCTATATGGTTCTGATGCCTTTATAGCCCTGCCCGGAGGTTTTGGTACCTTAGAAGAAATCTTTAACATTACCTCGTGGGCTCAACTAGATCTCCATACTAAGCCTATTGGGCTTCTGAATGTTAACAATTTCTTTGATGGCTTGTTAACCTTTCTTGATTATGCTGTGGAACAGGGATTCATCTCTCCATTTTCCAGAAGGCTCCTTATTTCTGCTCCTACTATTGATGAACTACTGGATAAGCTGCAGTCATATATCTCAATACAAGATCCAGCAGGGGTTAAGATAGATTGGTCGCAAGGAAGGGGAATCAAGCGAAAATGGAGTCCGGTTAATGTAAACTTAACTTTATGAATCTTAGAATAGGTGGGGGTAGAGTACGGAGTATTCTTACTCTCGAGACACCCCTCTAATTTCCTAGGATTTCCTTAATGTTTAAATCTTGTGTGTACCTCAAAGGTTCCAGGTGGTAGATTACGGAGTATTCTTACTCTCGAAACACACCTCTTTGAAGGTTTCTTTATTTCCTCAAAAGGTCAGAGGTGGTAGGATACGGCTACTCCGGAAACACATCTCTCAATTTGAGGAATTTCCCATGTTACTTTCTTTTGATTTTGCGTGTTTCATGTATTTCTTTCCAATGTGACTCTTGTGTGTTCTCCTTACGAGAAAATAATAAATATCTCTGTTATCATCTACTAAATCTCGTTTGTGATGTAAATGAATTTGCATGTCTAACCTCAATTCTCTTAGTGATTGCATACCATACTATGCTCTTAATTCCAAACGATAAAATTCTAAGCAGAGTTTCCTTTGAAATTTGGACTTATTCAAACCGTAAGCATACTTCATAACTCACAATAATAAATAATTCCACATTTGATCACAACGATCTAAAAATTGACCACAATTTCATCAAACTTCAATATCATAAAAAAATATTCCAGAAAATCAATTCATAATTCCTCAACATAGAAATTTCAAATCATAGTCGTCAATATCACAATATCACTTCCTTCAATACCTTAATTGGCTCAAAAGATTACTCATACTTATATTTATAAGTCATAAATCATATTCCCAAAATTTAATCACAAGGCCAAAGTTCATAATAAATTTCTCTTCAATATAGAGGCATAATTCACTTACTCAACATAATATCCATTACTTAATTCCCAATAACCAAATCTTTAAATCTCTAACTTCATAATGCTTCTCATAAAAGTCTCATTAAAATCATATCACTTATAATCTTAACATCTCATAAAAATTCATAAAATTGGCTCGCTATTTCTCATTAAATCTAAATGATAGATAATCTGAACATATTTCTAATCATTTCTGTTGACTTCTCATACTTAATGCCATGTCTAAAATCAATTATGCAAAGTCCATTTAAGGTTTATCATTTCTAAACTCGAGGACAACAATTATTTTGAAAATCATTCTTAAGTCATATTATTCCCATTATGCTCAACACCCGTTCTCTTTCTTTCTTTTCTTTCTGAATTTTTTTTTTTTTTTTTTTTTTTTTTCAGAATTGAAACTTGAAGAGTGGTACCAATAATCATCCACAGTTTTTCCTTGCTTTTAAGCAAAGGTAGTGATAAAGGGATAAATTATTGAACCGAAAATTGAAACTTGAAGAGGAAGTACTAATAACCATCCACAGTTTTTCCCTTGTTTTTACACAAAGGTAGTGATAAAGGGATAAATTATTGTACGAATTCATTATCAATTTTGTTTGTTTAATATATTATTCCATATATTTTGGGCAAAAGTTACAACCCAACTTAATTTCTAATTGAGTCAATCTTACTAAGCTTAATATGCACCAAAATTCATATAAATATCCTCTCTGTCTCATGATTCTACATTGAAAAGAATAAAAAAATTGAGTCTTCTATCAATTTATATCATACTTGACATGTATATTATGTGTAACACATAAAGATTCATAACATATGAAGATTTCATACTTAACATGTCTTAATAAAATCGTAAATGACTTGCAAAGCATATAACATACCTGGTTCGAGGAGTCAATACGTGGAGAGTGACATAGTAGAGTGATGAGTTAAAATATTTCATATAATCTTATTTTCCTTTAATCAACAATAATTTAATGTGGTTGTATCCAAATCAACATTTTCTTGAATCATAATTCCTAATTAATCACAGTCTTCAAAACAAATCCAATATCGATATAGTAATTATCTCCCCATCAATAATTAATAACTTAACCCAAATAAAATTTATCGTCAAATCTTATTTTTCCTTTAGTCCCCGAACTTCTAGAAATTTATCAAAGACATCAATATAAACATCATATCACTAACTAATTATATTCCATAAAATTTTCAGGACATTACAAACTCCCTTACTTAAAATGAATTTTGTCATTGAAATTCGCACATCAAATTTCATCATGCTTTTCAAAATCATAACCATACTTGACATGTGAAAATTCAACTTTTTTTTTTTATAATGAATAGTGATTTCGTTCACTGTTCATCATGAATAGCACGTCGTTTTACTGTTCACATGAATATTGATTTTTTTTTTTTTTAAAGAAATAAAATTTCAAAAATCTACAGAATCGTTTTTAAAACTCTTTGCTCTGATACCAACTGTGACGACCCGAATTCTCGACCATTCGAGTGCCACAAAAAGTGACTCATATCATATTATCGAGACTTAAATAGTAATGTAAAATTATTCAAAAGAATAATTAGAATCCCATAATTTTATTTGTGAATAAAAATAGAACATAATTTTCTTACATAAAGTTCAACATAATTATCTCATCAATCTTAACCACTTTTGCCACTTCCATGTTGACCGCCTCGAACCTTCAATTATCTGAAAATGGTAAATATCGTGGAGTGAGATTTATAAAATCCCAGTAAGTATACCAAGCATAAATTTTCTTTTGAAAGCATATGGATCATTTTCATCATAACATAGGATAGGATTGAAATATTCATAAACATAGGGAGACACAAGAATTTTACCGAACTTAAATGGCAAGAATTCTTATGTGTAGCGCTACTAAACTCCGGTCCCCTTAGCATAATCATAAACATATCATATGGAACCCATAACAATCTTGTGAGATTGATTTCATAGCAATGATCCAAACATTTTCATAAAAACATAAGATATACTTACTTGTCATAAAAACATACTTACTTTTCATAAAAACATAAGGTATACTTACTTGTCATAAAAACATACTTACTTTTCATAAAAACATAAGGTGTATTTACCTTTCATAAAAACATACTTACTTTTCATAAAAACATAAGATATACTTACTTGTCATAAAAACATACTTACTTTTCATAAAACATAAGGTGTATTTACCTTTCATAAAAACATACTTACTTTTCATAAAAACATAAGATATACTTACCTTTTAAAAGATTAAAATGAAGTGTAGTAGTAAATGGACCAAAACTTTCTTGACCACCTTGAATTTCTCTTACTTGTGGATTTTGTCAAGAGATTGGAAATAAGTGTATATGTGTAGAGTTGTGTGTAAAAGAGATGGGTTTAAATAGATGTATAAAGTTGGCATATTGTAAACATAATCATTCAATTCTATTAATTTTAACACATCCTTTTCTTAAAGTAAAGCACCATTCATATACTTTTCCATATTTATACAAATAATATGCTCTTCATGATTATATATAATGGAGTATATAAATCATTCATATACTTTTCCATATTTATACAAATATTATGCTCTTCATGATTACATATAATGGAGTCTTATCAATCATTCATATACTTTTCCATATTTATACAAATATTATGCTCTTCATGATTATATATAATGGAGTATATAATTCATTCATATACTTTTCCATATTTATACAAATATTATGCTCTTCATGATTACATATAATGGAGTCTTATCAATCATTCATATACTTTTCCATATTTATACAAATATTATGCTCTTCATGATTATATATAATGGAGTATATAATTCATTCATATACTTTTCCATATTTATACAAATATTATGCTCTTCATGATTACATATAATGGAATCTATCAACCATTTATATACTTTTCCATATTTATTAAATTAAGATTCTCATAATTATTATATATAATGGAACCTCTCATGCTTGCATATATTTTCTTAATTTAAATAATAAAAGTAATTTTTGTATAAATAAATATTGGGATAACATTGAATTAAGTACTTAGACTTAATATACTTTAAATCAAGAGAATGGAGATATTTTTAGAAATTCGGAATTTAATTTAAAATCGAACGATCTCGATTATTTCTTGACTTGGCTATACGAATACGTCGTGGCGTTAACTTAATAAAAATGGGTGAAATAGTAGCGACACGATTTTCTATTAAAATAATTATTAATCGCGTAAAAATTCTTGGTCGCTACAAACTTACCCCCTTAAAATAATTTCGTCCTCGAAATTAATCTTACTTGATCTTATGATTTCTGAACACTTAATCAGAATCTCTTCTTCTTCTTCTTATGTAGCATCATCGCTACCATATTTAACCCAACCATATTTAACCCACTGGACTTTGACTAAATGCATCAATTTGTTTTCTTAAGACATGGACTTTTCTATCAATAATAGACATATGTCTACTCATAAATTCTTCTGAATCAAAATGAAAATTCCCAATCGTATGTGATATTTCATCATATCTTGTAGTATTCATGTAACTTGTCATTTATCATCGTATCATGTGACCTCAAATATTCGTATTAATATCTCTAAAATTTCAATAAATCTTTACTAACATATCATACCATAATAATTTGTCATTTCTTCTTATCACCAAATATCCCAAAATAATTAAAACGATTACCTGAATATTCTCTATGTAATATACCCAAACATGTTATTCACATATCAACATAATCATCAGTTTATCTTTCCAATATTTGTAACCCAAAATTTCTGCAAAATTCAATAAACAAATATCTCCCAAATAATTAAAATTCTTAACTCAAATATCATAACATTTCCCGTAAGGTATTCCTTTCACTTGCACAAACTTATTAATCCTGATTCAATACAGTCCTTATTTCACTTTCACGTATCCCCGTATTATTTCTATACCTTGATTATTATATCAAAATATCAGTACCCAAAATCCAAGAAAATATTCCATATCTCAAATCCCGTCATCATCAAATCTTCCTTTTATCAAGAAAGTAAACGGCGTATAAACTCTTGTTCCCTCTTTTCCATTATTCTATTCCGCGCTTTCTTGCTGGAATCAATATCACGCGGATTCCCTCCGATCCTTAATGCTTTTAAATAGTTCATGCTGGGAAGAGGTTAGATCCATCAAAAACATGGATATCATTCTTACAAACATTCGCAAGTATTATTCCAGTCTTCCAATGAATGATCTGAGGAAAATTTATCGAATAAGACTCGAAAGATTGAGGTTGCTGATGGCTCATGGTGTTTCAGAAGATATTCGCTGGTTGATCGAAGCAAAGGTTCGACTATCTGGTGAATTACCTATGACATTTCCAAAGCACATGCCTGGTTTAGGCAAAAGCACCTTCGCAAAGAAACGAAGAGCAAAAAGGCTGAATGGTTGCTACAAATGTGCTCGTTGGAACTGTGATACTCGTTGCAAAACAGTAGGATATTCTTCTACTAATCGGGATGATAAAATCAAATTCATAAAGGGTGGACTGAGTAAGGAGTCTTTGGATGATATTCGACTGACTCTTGAGACGCACCCAAGTGGTTATGTGCAACGTGAACTTCTCTCCTTATACGCTCAGTTTAACGAGGACAAAAATCGTTATAGTCTCCAAAATATAATAGCAAAAGATCCTGTTTGCCAGTCTGTTTTACAAAATGAGGCTTCTGGCAGTTCAACAATGATATAAGGTAAATCTCTTGATACACATTTAAAATATTTTGCTGTTTTCTTTCACGCGTTTTGGAAATAAAATATATTTTCCTTTCTCGAGTTTTGATAAAGCTGGAAATAAATCACCGAAAGGTGATATCTTTGGTAAAACAGTCAAAAGTTGGCCGATTTTGACAAAAGTAAATCTTTACTTTTTCATAATCAATCAAAAACAGTAAATTTTTTCGGCTTTAAATAGCCAAACATATTTCATAGTTCAGGCATCCCAAAATCACATCTTCTTCGTAAGTTTTCTCTTCTATACTATCAAAGATGGAAGCACCAAAACTTCGACAGATCAAAACTATTTGTGTATTTTGTGGATCAAAAGTGGGGAAAGGCTTCAGTTATCTAGAAGCGGCCGTAGATCTTGGAAAGAAACTGGGGGAAAAAGGTATCACTCTTGTGTATGGGGGTGGTAGCAGTGGTCTAATGGGTTGTGTTTCCCAATCTGCTCTTGCAGAGAAATCAAAAGTAATCGGTGTCATACCTGTCCCTTTGGTAGATGTTGCAGGCAAAACACGAGGGCATGAAGTTCAAACATTATCCATCCATGAACGCATAACTTGTATGCTATATGGTTCTGATGCCTTTATAGCCCTGCCCGGAGGTTTTGGTACCTTAGAAGAAATCTTTAACATTACCTCGTGGGCTCAACTAGATCTCCATACTAAGCCTATTGGGCTTCTGAATGTTAACAATTTCTTTGATGGCTTGTTAACCTTTCTTGATTATGCTGTGGAACAGGGATTCATCTCTCCATTTTCCAGAAGGCTCCTTATTTCTGCTCCTACTATTGATGAACTACTGGATAAGCTGCAGTCATATATCTCAATACAAGATCCAGCAGGGGTTAAGATAGATTGGTCGCAAGGAAGGGGAATCAAGCGAAAATGGAGTCCGGTTAATGTAAACTTAACTTTATGAATCTTAGAATAGGTGGGGGTAGAGTACGGAGTATTCTTACTCTCGAGACACCCCTCTAATTTCCTAGGATTTCCTTAATGTTTAAATCTTGTGTGTACCTCAAAGGTTCCAGGTGGTAGATTACGGAGTATTCTTACTCTCGAAACACACCTCTTTGAAGGTTTCTTTATTTCCTCAAAAGGTCAGAGGTGGTAGGATACGGCTACTCCGGAAACACATCTCTCAATTTGAGGAATTTCCCATGTTGCTTTCTTTTGATTTTGCGTGTTTCATGTATTTCTTTCCAATGTGACTCTTGTGTGTTCTCCTTACGAGAAAATAATAAATATCTCTGTTATCATCTACTAAATCTCGTTTGTGATGTAAATGAATTTGCATGTCTAACCTCAATTCTCTTAGTGATTGCATACCATACTATGCTCTTAATTCCAAACGATAAAATTCTAAGCAGAGTTTCCTTTGAAATTTGGACTTATTCAAACCGTAAGCATACTTCATAACTCACAATAATAAATAATTCCACATTTGATCACAACGATCTAAAAATTGACCACAATTTCATCAAACTTCAATATCATAAAAAAATATTCCAGAAAATCAATTCATAATTCCTCAACATAGAAATTTCAAATCATAGTCGTCAATATCACAATATCACTTCCTTCAATACCTTAATTGGCTCAAAAGATTACTCATACTTATATTTATAAGTCATAAATCATATTCCCAAAATTTAATCACAAGGCCAAAGTTCATAATAAATTTCTCTTCAATATAGAGGCATAATTCACTTACTCAACATAATATCCATTACTTAATTCCCAATAACCAAATCTTTAAATCTCTAACTTCATAATGCTTCTCATAAAAGTCTCATTAAAATCATATCACTTATAATCTTAACATCTCATAAAAATTCATAAAATTGGCTCGCTATTTCTCATTAAATCTAAATGATAGATAATCTGAACATATTTCTAATCATTTCTGTTGACTTCTCATACTTAATGCCATGTCTAAAATCAATTATGCAAAGTCCATTTAAGGTTTATCATTTCTAAACTCGAGGACAACAATTATTTTGAAAATCATTCTTAAGTCATATTATTCCCATTATGCTCAACACCCGTTCTCTTTCTTTCTTTTCTTTCTGAATTTTTTTTTTTTTTTTTTTTTTTTTTTCAGAATTGAAACTTGAAGAGTGGTACCAATAATCATCCACAGTTTTTCCTTGCTTTTAAGCAAAGGTAGTGATAAAGGGATAAATTATTGAACCGAAAATTGAAACTTGAAGAGGAAGTACTAATAACCATCCACAGTTTTTCCCTTGTTTTTACACAAAGGTAGTGATAAAGGGATAAATTATTGTACGAATTCATTATCAATTTTGTTTGTTTAATATATTATTCCATATATTTTGGGCAAAAGTTACAACCCAACTTAATTTCTAATTGAGTCAATCTTACTAAGCTTAATATGCACCAAAATTCATATAAATATCCTCTCTGTCTCATGATTCTACATTGAAAAGAATAAAAAAATTGAGTCTTCTATCAATTTATATCATACTTGACATGTATATTATGTGTAACACATAAAGATTCATAACATATGAAGATTTCATACTTAACATGTCTTAATAAAATCGTAAATGACTTGCAAAGCATATAACATACCTGGTTCGAGGAGTCAATACGTGGAGAGTGACATAGTAGAGTGATGAGTTAAAATATTTCATATAATCTTATTTTCCTTTAATCAACAATAATTTAATGTGGTTGTATCCAAATCAACATTTTCTTGAATCATAATTCCTAATTAATCACAGTCTTCAAAACAAATCCAATATCGATATAGTAATTATCTCCCCATCAATAATTAATAACTTAACCCAAATAAAATTTATCGTCAAATCTTATTTTTCCTTTAGTCCCCGAACTTCTAGAAATTTATCAAAGACATCAATATAAACATCATATCACTAACTAATTATATTCCATAAAATTTTCAGGACATTACAAACTCCCTTACTTAAAATGAATTTTGTCATTGAAATTCGCACATCAAATTTCATCATGCTTTTCAAAATCATAACCATACTTGACATGTGAAAATTCAACTTTTTTTTTTTATAATGAATAGTGATTTCGTTCACTGTTCATCATGAATAGCACGTCGTTTTACTGTTCACATGAATATTGATTTTTTTTTTTTTTAAAGAAATAAAATTTCAAAAATCTACAGAATCGTTTTTAAAACTCTTTGCTCTGATACCAACTGTGACGACCCGAATTCTCGACCATTCGAGTGCCACAAAAAGTGACTCATATCATATTATCGAGACTTAAATAGTAATGTAAAATTATTCAAAAGAATAATTAGAATCCCATAATTTTATTTGTGAATAAAAATAGAACATAATTTTCTTACATAAAGTTCAACATAATTATCTCATCAATCTTAACCACTTTTGCCACTTCCATGTTGACCGCCTCGAACCTTCAATTATCTGAAAATGGTAAATATCGTGGAGTGAGATTTATAAAATCCCAGTAAGTATACCAAGCATAAATTTTCTTTTGAAAGCATATGGATCATTTTCATCATAACATAGGATAGGATTGAAATATTCATAAACATAGGGAGACACAAGAATTTTACCGAACTTAAATGGCAAGAATTCTTATGTGTAGCGCTACTAAACTCCGGTCCCCTTAGCATAATCATAAACATATCATATGGAACCCATAACAATCTTGTGAGATTGATTTCATAGCAATGATCCAAACATTTTCATAAAAACATAAGATATACTTACTTGTCATAAAAACATACTTACTTTTCATAAAAACATAAGGTATACTTACTTGTCATAAAAACATACTTACTTTTCATAAAAACATAAGGTGTATTTACCTTTCATAAAAACATACTTACTTTTCATAAAAACATAAGATATACTTACTTGTCATAAAAACATACTTACTTTTCATAAAACATAAGGTGTATTTACCTTTCATAAAAACATACTTACTTTTCATAAAAACATAAGATATACTTACCTTTTAAAAGATTAAAATGAAGTGTAGTAGTAAATGGACCAAAACTTTCTTGACCACCTTGAATTTCTCTTACTTGTGGATTTTGTCAAGAGATTGGAAATAAGTGTATATGTGTAGAGTTGTGTGTAAAAGAGATGGGTTTAAATAGATGTATAAAGTTGGCATATTGTAAACATAATCATTCAATTCTATTAATTTTAACACATCCTTTTCTTAAAGTAAAACACCATTCATATACTTTTCCATATTTATACAAATAATATGCTCTTCATGATTATATATAATGGAGTATATAAATCATTCATATACTTTTCCATATTTATACAAATATTATGCTCTTCATGATTACATATAATGGAGTCTTATCAATCATTCATATACTTTTCCATATTTATACAAATATTATGCTCTTCATGATTATATATAATGGAGTATATAATTCATTCATATACTTTTCCATATTTATACAAATATTATGCTCTTCATGATTACATATAATGGAGTCTTATCAATCATTCATATACTTTTCCATATTTATACAAATATTATGCTCTTCATGATTATATATAATGGAGTATATAATTCATTCATATACTTTTCCATATTTATACAAATATTATGCTCTTCATGATTACATATAATGGAATCTATCAACCATTTATATACTTTTCCATATTTATTAAATTAAGATTCTCATAATTATTATATATAATGGAACCTCTCATGCTTGCATATATTTTCTTAATTTAAATAATAAAAGTAATTTTTGTATAAATAAATATTGGGATAACATTGAATTAAGTACTTAGACTTAATATACTTTAAATCAAGAGAATGGAGATATTTTTAGAAATTCGGAATTTAATTTAAAATCGAACGATCTCGATTATTTCTTGACTTGGTTATACGAATACGTCGTGGCGTTAACTTAATAAAAATGGGTGAAATAGTAGCGACACGATTTTCTATTAAAATAATTATTAATCGCGTAAAAATTCTTGGTCGTTACAATTATTGCTTCCTCCTTGATCATTCCTCCAACTGAAATTTGGATGATTTCTCCAACTTGGATTATAAGTACTCGAATATGGGTTAGAATAAGGCTTGAAAATCATATTAACAGCAACAGAATGATCAAAATACATTTCTTTTAGTTGGGGAAGTGCAGGACAATCAGAGGTTAAATGTTGTGCATCATCACAAATTGAACATTTTTCTAAAATAGTGGAAGAGGAATTGACTTCATTCACTTTTTGAGTTTCCAAATTTTCAAGTTTTCGAGTGATGACAGCCAATCGGGCATTTATGTCATCATCTGCTCTAAGTGAATGAATTCCATTTCCAAATGCAATTTTTGGAAATTCAGTTTTTATTGCAACACCCCTATCAAACTCATCAATGTTATCCCAAGATTGGGCATTTTTCAGCTAAATCATCAAAAAATGTAAAAACTTCATTCGGGTCTTTTGCAAAGAAATCACCATTACTCATGGTTTGCACAAATTGTCTCATTTCTAGTCTGAGCCCTTCATAAAAAAAATTAGTTAACATCCATTGCTCATAACCATGATGGGGACAAGATAATAACAAATCCTTAAACCTTTCCCAACTAGTGTAAAAATTCTCATTATTCTTTTCAGAAAAACTCATGATTTGTCTTTGAATAGCGGTGGTTCTTTGTGGTGGAAAAAACTTTTTAATGAACTCTTTCCGCATATTCGCCCAATTTGTAATTGAACTAGGCCTTAAAGAGTTAAGCCACGACTTAGCTTTATCCTTTAGTGAAAAAGGGAAAAGCTTAAGTCGAATGACTTCCTCAGTGCAATTTCGTTCAAGAAAAGTAAAACAAACCCCTTCGAATTCCTGGATGTGGTGATATGGACTCTCTGATGGCATCCCATGGAAGCGTGGTAGATGATCAATCATTCCCGGTTTAAAGTTGAAGACCGCCGCATTTGCAGGCATCACTATGCATGACGGAGTGCTTGCCATCGTTGGAAAAATGTAATCTCTAAGACTTCGAACGACTGGCGCCTCATTTGGATCTGCATTATTTTCCATTACTACCTGCTGATTTTCAAGAATTAAAAATTGGTTAGTAGGTTCCGATCTTACTAATCACTTAGAATTATCTCGAAACCAAACGGACATAAACAAAGAACAATATCAAGAATAGTAGTCGAGAGAAAAGAAATAACAATAAAATAAAAGGAATTCAGCAAAAATCAATTAACACCAAAATAATCCCCGGCAACGGCGCCAAAAACTTGACTCGATGTTAAATCTACCCTCCAAGTATAAAGGGGTCAAGTTATAGCCTAGCAATAATCCAGGGTCATTCTTCCTAGGGATTTTATTGGTATCGTAATATTTGCTAAATTCGAAACCTAAACTATGATTTCAATTGTGTTTAATTGAATAAAAAGAGAATATAATTAAATTGCAATGAACGAGAAATTTGAGTGAAGTTATTCTTTCGCTATCAATTGGGCTTTTCAAATAAGATTAGTGTGAATTTCTTGAAATCGATAAGATTTAAACATATTCGTACGAAAATTTGAGTTGAAAGTTCAATATCCAAAATATATATCTCAAACCCAAATAACAAAAATTAGTCTAAATTCATTAAAACTAGTAATCGAAACAATTAAAAGTCTAAGTAAAATAAGATCGTAAACTAGAACGAATCACCCGAAACAACCAATCACAGCCTCTATTTTCGAACCACAAGAATATGCTTCGTTTCTCCTCCTTCGATTGCTGCGTTGAAGTGAAAGGTGCTGGGATTTGTTTGCTGTGTGATGGAGCTGAAGATGGTTGGCGGCTGTGGGAATTGAGAGGTCGAGCTGCTGAGTTGCTGCTACTGGGGTCGTTTATGGAGGAGTAGTGGTGTATATGCAGAGAGGTCTTGCAGCTGTAGTCAGGACAGAGAGGAAGTGCAGCGGCTGGTTCTGGCTGCTGCTGCTGTGTGGAAGAAGAGAAAAAGTTGCTGAGTTGCGGCGGAGAAGAGGATGGCTGAGAGTTCAGAGGTTAGGGAAGAGAGGTTGGCTGCGTAGTGGGGGATGAAGTCTGGCTGGGAAGTCGGGGCTGTAGAGGATGAGAGAAGGTAGAGGCAGAGAAGTAGGCAGCGAGAGAGAGAAGAGAAGGCAGAGGAGGGCTACGTGAGAGGCCAGTTGAGAGGGAGAAGACGGCTGGAAGTGGAGACTGAGGCTGGGGGCTGTTGAATAGTGAGATTGCAGAGAAGACAGATGCTGAATGTGTTTTTTTTTTAGGGAATACCCGTGAGAGAGAGAGCGGTGGGTTGTAGGTTCAGCTGAGAGATAGGGATTGTTTTGGGCTGGGTTTATGGGATTTTTGTCCGTTTTGGGCTTTTTCAGGTCAATTAAATCAGGGATTTTTGAGTTGAAATTATCGAAAATGTACCTGCAATTAAATAAATGAAATTATTAGCAAATAAAATCAATTTAGAGTTTAACAAATAAAATTGAATCTTTTATATGTTTCACTCTAAATGATAAAATTTATATCCCAGAATTATATATTTTCATTTATTTAATTCTTTAAAATACGTAAAATTGGACAATGATCACTAACGTAGAACTTGTAATTAAACTGCAATCTGATGGGACAACGCCTTTACCGTTAATGTGATAGCCGCCATGACACTATAGTAGACTGTAATGATTATAACCAACTAAATGGTTAACCTGACCAACGGATGGGGAGAAGCCACGTGTAAAGGCGAAACACGTGTCATCACAATAGTAACCGAATGTAACTATAAATAGAACAGGTGGGTCTCCCAGCAAAAGGTTGGTAAAAAAGTACTCTAGCCCAATATTTTACTTTCACTCCCTTTTCTCTCTTTTACACACTTATATTTCCCGCACCCAATTTATATTTGCTGAAAATGAGTGTTGACTTAGGCATCGGAGTGCAAATGGGAGCCACCTCGGCCCCCTTTACGAGCTGATTGCTTGTCCTAGTGCGCAGGAAATTCACGTGTTCAAGAGGGAGGAGCTGAGACGTGTTGATCTAAGGTCCTACTAGATTTTGTGGTCAACATTTTGGCGCCGTCTGTGGGAATCCATACTTCTAACCACGAAAACGCGTGGTAAAAAGGGACAAAAAAAAAAAAAAAACCTTGAAAAAGAGTGGGTAACCTCTTGTAAAAGAGTAAAGAACTACAAGAACATCTTGAAAAAGACTTGAAACTTTGAAATATAAGTTTATTAACCTTGAAAAATGCTTGAAACTTTGAAATATAAATTTATTAACCTCGAAAAATGCTTGAAGCTTTGAGATAAAAGTTTACTTATTCTTGAAAGAAAAAAATAGAACCAAGAAATTTCTATGAACATGAATGAAAGTGATAATGATGTTAACCCACGTAGGAGCAGAGATGAACAACACAGCGAGGAGGAGGCTCCCCCGAGGTCTCGTGAGAACACCAATGAGGGGGTGGCCTGACCTAACCCTCCACGCCGGCACCGGAATCGCTACATGCTGCGAGATATGACTCGCATGGAAGCCCAAATGTTGGAAATGCAGAAACAGCAGATAGAACAAACTGCTGCGATAATTGCCTATATGGTTAGAGGGTATGTTATAAACGAACCCAAGATGCCCCCGCAGTACTCGCAGCCACATTACTCACCATCTGATGCGGCCACTGCCTCGTATTATTATCAAGATCCACAGGCATATGACGAGGTGGAATATGTTCCTTTCGACAAAGAAGATCCGGTGCATGAAGAACCAAGAGAACAAGGTCAACCCCCTATTAGCCATAGGGAGGCTTCACCCTCAAAGTCTGGCAGCATTTTTCTCCGAATAGGTGGATTATTCAGGGGTAGATGAGGGGGCCGAATTGACCAAGGTCGGCACAGTGTAGCTGAGCCTAGAAATAGGCGAGAGCTACTGGCCCAAGAAGCCCTTTCACGGGGCCAAATGCCTGGAGATAGGTATGATGCAAGGGTGAAAAAATTGAGCCCCACACATGAGCCTAGAGATAGGCGGGAGAGAAGACAGAAGCCACTCGGACCCAATCTCATGGTGGCCTTCCGACCTTCCAAAGGCCAAATTACGGCCGAGTCTTGCCGCCACGGTAGCAGGATCACGTTCAACCGTCCTACTACCAATACCATGACGCGATGAATTCCGACCATGGAGAGATTAGTGAATTACCATCATACGAGCTGGATGATGAAGATGAAGTAAGCCCCTTTACAGAGGGCATCCAAAAGTGTCCAGTGCCCCATGACTTTGAAATGCCAGAAATAACAAAGTACTTTGGCAGAGGTGACCCTAATGATCACCTGTTGAACTGTTGCGCCAGCATGGAAATAGCCGGAACCACTCCGACACTGAAGTGCAAAGCCTTCGCTTTAACACTTGAGGGAAGCGCAATACGGTGGTATAAAAACTCCCTCCTGGTAGTATCCACAGTTGGAGAGATTTGAAAACAACTTTCAAAAATGGCTTTGTTTCCTCCAGGCCTGGCCAACTCCCACTCCAACGCCTTCAGGATTTGAGTCAAGGAAGAGAGGAATCTTTGAAGAACTACCTAGCCAGGTTTACAAAGGAAATGCACATTTGCCAAAACATCACCAAAAAGGAGATGTTTTCTGCATTAAAAGGAGGCCTAGACATGACAAGCATGTTTTGGAGGGATGTCCTAAACAGAAAGCTGAGGGATTACAACGTCCTGGTAGATCTGATGAAGGAGGAGATTGTCTCAGAAGAAATGGCTAGGGCCAGGGATAACCTTCCACAGGGGAGATACAATGTCGGGTACCCTAGCGAAGGGAACCAGAGGAAGGGAGGTAATAAGGATAGGTTCGGCAGTAACCGAGGCGGTGTGCCACGTCCATTTCCGGGAACTGGATCCAGTTATGCGGTGGAGATCACAGAGGCTATCCCCAACTTGCACTCCAATGCTCTTGTTTTGTACCCTCCCACGGCCCATGGGAAAATGGAAGGAAGCCGAAGTGGAAAACAGCCTATGATTGGGGCCTATTGTGCGTATCACATGTATTATGGCCACGCAACGGAGGATTGTAGGGAGATCCACATGTTGGCGGACCAAAAGGCGCACGGAAGGGGGGGAGGCGATTTCTCCCCTAATAAAGGAAAAACGCAAAGGCCAAGTAACCAAAAGTTCAATCGAGCTGATAGGCGAGCTCCATGGAAAAACCCAACGAAAGAAAGGCTTGACGGTTGTCAAAGAGACAGGGGCAAGGATCGGAATAACTCCCCGGCACATGCTAAAATACAAGAGAACCACCTATGCCTGCAAAGGATCCGTCGATTCGCGAGATTGACACAATATTGGGAGACCCCCATCCAGGCAGAAGCACCAATAACTCCCAGAAACGGTATATTAGAGAGGCCAAGCAGTCCGCTAACGTGAATTATCACATCCATTCACACCCTGCGGGGATGTCCCGGACAGAATCTATCATGTTTGCCCCGGATGACGCTATTGGGGTACATTTCCCACACAATGACGCGCTGGTTAACCGAGTAGTGGTGGCTCAGAATGGATTGTCACGGATGTTGGTGGATGATGGTGCCTCGGTAAAAGTGATTTATGGAGTAACTTTTGATAAAATGGGAATTAGTACCCCACTCATTCCAGTCTCAGATCCAATATATGGATTCACTGGAGACAACATAACTCCCAGAGGATCCATAACCCTAAAGACTGAGGTAGGGCAAGCTACAACTCTCTCTAGAATACCAATATAATTCTTAATCGTGGAGAAAATTTCCTCCTATCACAGTTCAGTTGGGAGGCCGGGTCTCATTGACTTGGGGGCTGCAACTTATACGAAGTACATTTGCATGAAATTCCCCTTGGAGCATGGTGTAGCAACTGTCAAGGGGAGCCAAACTGAATCACGAGCTTGTTATACAAACGCTATTCGAAAATTTCAAGACCGGAGCTTAAACATGATCAGTGATGTGACAATGGATGAGGTTGCTCCGGACCCTGAAAGATTGGGTGAAGGGCCCTCAGAAAGTGAAGATGTCACGATGACGCCAGAAGAGGATCTAGCAGATCTGGACCCAAGAATGATCGAAGATAGCTGCTCTACCCCAGCTGAAAGGATGAAGTGCTTCTGTGTTGATCCACTTGATCCAATCAAGGAGTTGCAGATTGGATTAGATTCGCCAGTTGAATACAAATATCAGCTGAAAAGCTTCTTTCTTGAAAATCTCGATGTATTCACATGGAAACACGATGACATGATCGGAATTGATCCAAAAGTAGCCTGTCACATACTCCAACTTGACCCAAGAAGCCCTGGGCAAAGACAGATGAGGAGGCCGATGAGTTCTGATAAATATGAGGCCTTGAAAGAAGATGTGACGAAGCTATTGAAAAATGGCTTCATCAGAGAGTCCCGGTATCTGAAGTGGGTGTCGAAACTGTTAGCCCAAGAGTAAACTAACCAAGAGGGGGGTGAATTGGTTTATAAAATTTCTTCGATAAATAATCTCAAACTTAAAAACCAATGGGTACAAGTATGAGCACTTAGTGTTACAAGTAACTTAACTATCAATGTAGTGTGCTATATATGTGTAAACTTAATTGATAAGGCAAGTATAGCACTTAGATATAGTGTTGCACAATATAAATTGATAGAATAGAGTAAGTGCAATGTAAGTAAGTAAAAGGGATAAGAGAGTGCAAACGCGATTTATGGAGGTTCAATCAACCAACGTGATCTACGTCCCCCGTCACCGAGCTCTCCGTCACGAGCAAGGCCAAATCCACTATATTGGTAACTTACAACAAGGAGTACCAAATCCTTAGGCGACTTACAACAAGGAGCGCCTATCCTTTACAATCGAGTTTTCACAAGGCTCTCGAAACCAACAATCGAGTTTTCACAAGGCTCTCGAAACCACAAGATATAATGAATTAAATTTACAATTGAAATAACTCTCTTGACAAATGATATACTCAAATTAAGTACCGAGAGAGTTAGGCTAACACTTCAATAGATAGCAATGAATTAAGCTCGAGTGTTAGAGAAAAACTTTGATGCAAATGATAATGAAAAGTTCAATGCAATCAAACAAAGTTTTTCAAATGACCTCTTGTTAAAATATTGAATTAAATTAAGTACCAAGAGATGCCACACTTGAATAATTAACAATGAGTTAAGCTCAAAGTGTTTAGGCAATGGAACTTTGATGAATCAAATGATAATGAAAAATGTAGCACAAATAATTAAAGTTCCTTAATTGGAATTTCTCTCTTTTAAAAGATTAAAATAAGTTTAGAACAAAGAGAGACTTACACTTCAATTCCAATATAGTGTGAAAATGTTGAAGAAGTTTGAACAATATAAAACCAAGAATCTTCACAAAACTTTCTTCCAAAAACTTTGATGAATTTGATAAAACAAAGTTTAGATCAATCAAAGTTTTCTAATAAAGATAGATAAATATAAATCAAGTAAGAACAATGAATTTTTCACAAGAAAGCTTTTCTAAAATCTTTTCTATCTTATTTTTGAATGTAAATGAGATGGCTATTTATAGATCAAGAATTTGAGCTGCAGCCAGTTTCGGTAGACCGGTCCATACTTTCGGTCGACCGAAAGTTTAAAAAGTTAGCCGTTGCAATTAGCCGTTAAACTTTCGGTTGAGCAGATATTTCGGTCGATCAAATACATTTTCGGTCGATCGAAAATGGAAAAATTTGAGTTTTTATTTTTATATCAAAAAGTTTATTTTTCCAAAAATAATTTCATGTTATGATTTGAAAAATCATTTTTATGCAAGTGACGAATTTTCATGTAAGTTTCTTGATGCATAAAAATCATTTTCGAGATCGTTGAATTTCATCGCTAAAGATTGAGAGTGTTATACCTTTACATAGGTTAAATCAACTCTAATCTTGTATGCTTGAATTCTTGATCTTCATGTCATGCTTTTCAACTTCAATTTTGATCTTTGAATATCTTCAATTCTTTCATGATCTTCTTTGCGTCTCATGTGCTTGATCACATAGTTTTGATTTATATCTTTGAGAGACGATTTGAACATAGAGTGCTTTGAATATTTATCATTACATGAAATACTTGAAGCACACTTGTTAATAACACAATATATTCTTGTTTGTTATGATCAAAAACAGTGTTCTAAAAAGCGTGAAGCGTGATGAAACGGGGAGCCCGAGTGTCAAGCTTTTCAAGCTTAAGCGGGAGTATGCGTTAAAAAGCGTTAAAAAGCGTTTTTCAATTCCTATATACAAAATTTAAATTTTACACATATTTTAACCCCTAAAAAAAAATTGAAAAAAAAATAAAAAAAATTCATAAGCGCACTTTGGCTCGCTTCGGGTCACGCTTTCTGCCGCTTCGCCGCGCTTAAGCGCGCTTACTCGCGCATAACGCGCGCTTTTTAGATAAAAAAATTTCAGACGCTTTTTCTACGCTTTTCGCTATTTTGACGCGGCTGAGTCGCGCTTCGCGCCTAGGCGAGCGTTGTGCGCGCACAACGAGCGCATTTTAGAACACTGATCAAAACAATAAGGTTAAGTTAACCATAGGTAAACAGAAACCTGTTTTGGTTTCGAAGCAGAATGGGAAATTGAGAGTGTGTATTGATTTTTCGAATTTAAACCAGGCATGCCCTAAAGATAGCTTCCCCCTGCCTCGAATTGATCAATTAGTCGATTCTACAGCAGGACAAGAGATGCTGAGTTTTATGGATGCATACTTCGGATACAACCAAACCCCCATGCATGAATCAGATGAGGATCACACCTCGTTTATCATGGATAGGGAACTCTATTGTTATAAAGTCATGTCATTTGGTTTAAAAAATGCCGGGGCTACCTACCAAAGGTTGGTAAATCGTATGTTTTCAGAATAGTTGGGAAACACCATGGAAGTATATGTCGATGACATGCTGGTCAAAAGTATGGTCGCCACAGAGCATGTCCACCATTTGTCAGAGGCCTTTGACATTTTGAGGAAATATCGGATGAAGCTCAACCCTGCGAAATGCGCTTTTGGGGTAGCGTCTGGAAAGTTTCTTGGGTTCATGGTGAACAGGAGAGGGATTGAAGCCAATCCAGATAAAATCAAAGCTTTGCTAGACATGCGCTCTTCTCGGAGCCCAAAAGAAGTGCAAAGCTTAACGGGAAGAATTGCGTCCTTAAGTCGATTCGTTTCTAAATCCACTGAAAAATGCTTGCCATTTTTTAAGATCTTGAAGGGAGGGAAACGATTTCAATGGACCACGGAATGTGAACAAGCTTTTGCTGACCTAAAACCATTCCTAGGTCTTTCCCCCTGCTGTCTAAACCAAAGGTCGGCGAGCCTCTTTCCCTGTATTTAGCCGTGTCAAAGGAGGCCGTTAGCTCTGTATTGATCAGAGAGGAAAATGAGAATAAGCTTTCGGTGTATTATGTAAGCAAAGCCATGTTGGATGCAGAAACACGTTACCCCGACATGGAAAAACTTGCTCTAGCACTGGTCACTGCGGCTCGCAAACTCCGCCCCTACTTCCAGTCGCATTCCATCCATGTTCTCACGAACTTTCCTATGAGACAGGTATTACAGAAACCAGATGTATTGGGAAGGTTAATGAAATGGGCGATAGAAATTAGCCAGTACGACCTGCATTATGTGCCTCAGACAGCCATAAAAGGTCAAGCATTAGCAGATTTCATAGTTGTGTTCACGCATCCACCCGAGGTGGAGATGATTGATAACACAGATAATAGCCTTGATTTGAAATTGTTCGTTGATGGGGCCTCGGCTGAAGGAAGATCCGGGGTAGGGATACTAATCGTGAGTCCAAATGGATACAAATTGCACAACGCGATCCGCTTTGACTTTAAAGCCACGAATAATGTTGTAGAATACGAGGCGCTCCTAGCTAGACTGAGGCTTGCAAAAGCTCTAAAAATTAAGTCACTAGTGGCAAGCAGTGACTCGCAGCTTGTCATAAGCCAATTTAACGGACAGTTTTCTGCCAAAGAGCTAACCATGGTTGCCTACTTAAAGAAAGTAAAGGACTTAGCTGCCCACTTCGAAAAAATTGAACTGCTTCATATTCCCAGGGCTGAGAACTCTAATGCAGATGCTTTATCTAAACTAGCAAGTAGTAAGGACGTCGAGCTCCTCAATATGGTGCCAATTGAGCATCTGCCGATCTCTTCCATTGAACAAGGGGTGGAGATTTTGACAATAGAAGAAGAAGGTTCTTAGATGAATCCTATACTGACATACTTGAAGCATCAAACCCTACCAGACGAGCCGGAAGCAGCCCGAAAATTGCAAAGGTATGCCGTAAATTTTGTCCTCTTGGACGATCTGCTTTATAAACGCAGTTACACCTATCCTTTGCCGCGATGTGTTGGACTGGAGGAAGGACAGTATATAATTAAAGAAATTCACGAGGGCATATGTGGCAACCACGCTGGAGCGTTGCCACTGGCTCGGAAAGCCCTCAAACAGGGATATTTTTTGCCAACTATGCGAAAGGATTCCCATAACTTCGTCCGAAAGTGTGATAAATGTCAGAGGCATGCAACCATACCGCATCGGCCGCATCACAAATTGACTGTGGTGACCAGCCCTTGGCCTTTCGTGAAGTGGGGAGTTGATATGGTTGGTCCTATGCCCCGAGGTACTGGTAACAATTGTTTTGTAATAGTGCGATTGATTACTTCACCAAGTGGGTTGAGACAGAGCCTCTGATGAGGATCACTGAAGCCAACACTACCAAGTTCATATGGAATAATATTATATGTAGGTTTGGAATACCGCACTCATTGGTTACTGACAACGCAAAGTAGTTCAAAAATAGAAGTATTGATGAGTTATGCGATGATTTAGGAATCTGTAAATTGTTTTCATCCCCACATCACCCACAAGAAAATGGGCAGGTCAAAGCCGTAAACAAAACCATAAAGAATACCTTAATGAGGAAGTTGGAATCAAAGAAGGGTGCATGGGTAGACGAACTCCCACAGGTGTTATGGGCGCTTCGGACTACCTCGCACACAGCCACATGGGAAACGCCTTTTTCCATGGCGTATGGATCCGAGGCTGTATGTCTAGTTGAGATTGGGGTGCCTTCTCTTCGACAAATCCATTATGACGAGACGATAAATGAAGAAGCACAAAGGGCAAACTTGGATTTCCTCCTAGATAAACGGAGCGACTCCCAAGCAGTGATGGCTAGGTATCAGGAAAAAATGGCCCGCTACTACAACAAAAGGGTAAAAGGTCGGCACTTTAACGTTGGTGATTTGGTCCTTAAGAAAACCCTCCCTTCTACTCAGGAACCAGGAGTAGGGACTTTGGGTCCAAATTGGGAGGGATCATATAAAGTCAATTCCGAGGTAGTACTCGGTACGTACATGATTGAATACTTATCTGGGGTCCCCTTGCGCAACATTTGGAACATGGATCATCTTCGCCGCTATTTTCAATAGGATCATCTTTTCTCATACAAGATATCCTTGTATGACTTAACAATACTTGTGTCAATGAAACTTGCCTATTGAAAACTTTGTTAGTTACCAAAGGTTGTGGTTTAATAGAATAAATTGATCCCAAGACCTGTTGCAACTAATTCCGATGAAAGTCCAAACCTGACGGTAAAATTCGTATAACTCCCGCGAAATCAGTTTTAATCATTTTTAAGTTCAAGCTATCTATTTACTAAGTAGTGCTGGCAGGATAACACACTTTCCAATCAGACTTACTTAGTGAACATAAATGTCTTAAAGAAACCGACTAAGTCTGAGGGACTATCAAATAAGATGAAAATCCATACACACAAGTAAGGCGGAGAGATTGAAGTATTTACATTGAAACAATTGAAATAATGAAGAATTACATTGCCCATTGTTCAAAAGCAAAATTATGCACTGAGTAAAAGTATTAACAAAAAATGACTAAAGGGGAGGGACATCATCTCCAGCGTCGCCACCGGATACATTCTGGGAAGGCTCGACGGGATCAGTGGCAGGACCGCCTTCTTCAGCATCTTCCAGCTCAGGGTAGAAGGCCTTAATGGTGGAAAGATCCAAGTAGGGGAATTTCTCCTTTACATCCCTTAGAGCCATACGGGCACCGATGTTGCCGAAGATTCGCTGCATAAGCCCATACTCTTCGGTATTTTCGAAGGTATCTTTAAAGTTTTGGATACCTTCGGAAACTTTGGCCTCCGTAGTATGCTCCAGAAGCTTGAGCTTACCTTCCAAAGAAATCAAAGAGTCGGCATCCTTTTTCCGGAGCTCCTTTTCCTCCTCAAGCGCCCTTTTTAGATCGGAAACCTCGTCAAAAAGCATACCCTTTAGGGCGTTAGATTCCGCCAAGACCTCAGCAGTCACCACCTGAGCCTGACAGACATTGTCGTACTTTTTGCATAAGTTGGCCACGTCCGCTTCGGAGGAGTGAATGTCCTTTTTCAGTTGCTCATTATCTTCCTTGAGGGCTTTGGATGCGCTCTTCGCCTCATGAAGGGACTTCCGGGTGGAGGAGAGAGTTACCTTCAGATCTTTGATCTCTTGCACCATGCCATCTGCATTGCACAGAGCTATCTTAGTGCTTTCTTCCCTCTGCTCAAGCTCTTTGACTGGCCCCTCCATATCATCCGCCAGAGCTAAAGTCCTTAATGGCGAGCAGCATTTGGCTAGGAGAGCTTCTGGAGGAAAAAGATTCCCACCCCTCTGTCCTAAAATCGTCCACCGCAATAGCTGCCTTAGCAGCATACCTCGGGAGATATGCTAGGCCATCGGAGTCCAAAATAGATGGCTTAGGAATGAGCCCCTCTTTAATTCTGGCCACCTCCAATGCGATAAACTGGTCAGTTTTCTCCACGCGATCTAAAGGGGACTCAGGTAAGGCTTTAGGACCTTCACCAGGTCCAGGCAAGTCTGAGAGTGGGATGTTTGAAGGAGCCCCTGCTCCGCTGGATTGGCCTTTGCCGCTCCTTTTAAATCTTTTTAATGGAGGTTTCTCCTCGGCAGTTATCTCCAGCACCTAGTGATGGAAATGGGCCGAGCCAAGTCGGCTCGGCCCTTTAAGCTCGCTGCTCGGCTCGTCTTAGCAACGAGCCGAGCTTGTGGCTCGTGTTAGATGAGCTGAGCTTCGGCTCGGCTCGTTACTCAAGGGTCAAGCTTGGTTTGGCCCTTGAGCTCGCGGCTCGTACATAATTTTTTTTATTCATTTTTTACATTAAAATTAACATTTTATTTCAAAAGAAAAATGATCGTGGCTCGCGTTTCACGAGCCGTCCATGTAAAACGAGCCAAGCCGTGCTCGGCTCATTTTTTTATTTGCTTGTTTGGCTCGTGTTTGAGCTCATGAGTTGGACGAGCCGAGCCGCTCATGGCTCGTGATTTGATGAGCCGAGCCGAAGAGCCGAAAAGCGGCTCGGCCCGTTTGCCATCTCTACCAGCACCTCATCCTCCTCAACACTCACCACATCAGAAGGGGCTTGAGGGATTTTTGCTCACTCCCTTTTTCTCGCCTCCTTCTCCTTCTCCTGCCCCTCGGCCATTTTGCGGCCATGCTTCTTCTTTATGGCAAGAAGTTGTGGAACAGGTTGTACTGCATCAGAAGGGGCTACGAGAAGTGGCAGATCAAGCGACCTGGAAGCAGAGGCGCCTTCAAAGGCTTCTTTTGAGGCTTCAGCGGTCTTCTTAGTGGCCTCCAGATGGAAGCCCGCAAATACGGATCTTTGCTTCCTCTCCTGGTCACTCCCGGCAGCTAGAATGGGAGGAATCTTCTTGGACTTCAATCCCTTCAGGGATATCTTGGGAAACTCTCTTGACCCTGCAAGGAATGCGCTAAGTCAGGAAATACAGAATGGACTAACATATAAATACCAGAGAAAGAAGTGAATATACCCATATCCCGCATTAAGCAATGCTTGGCGAAGAGACTTTTTGAGGAGATAACCTTCTGAAAGTCACCGCGATACCCGAAAAGTTTCTTCACAACTTCCAGATCCTCTGAAGGAAGTTGATGGGCATATGTTTATCCTACAAGATCAAAAAAGCAATATACATAAGTACAAGAGGTAGTAAGGTGCCGAGTCTAAATATGGCGGTACATCCACATAAGAGAATATAAGAACTCACGGGGGGAAAGAAAGGGTTCGGGGAAATGTTATCTCAGGGACAGGATCAGAAGGAGTACATTGCCAGTCTCCGCCGATCCAAAACCATTGGGTTCTCCAATTCTTTAGGGACGTTGGATGTCCGATGATGATGGGGGGTACTGCCTCCGGGGAGTTAAATAATACCAGTCTTTCACATCTGACCTTTTGTCCTTTTCTCTCCTCGCGGTTTTCTTTAACACATAGAGTGTGTAGATGATGTGGAGAGAAATCGGATACTCCGGACTGACTTCTTTCCAGATTAACCAGGTCCCCACCACTTGGGTCCAAAAATTCCGAGCTACCAAGTACGGGCATACATTGTAGCTGTGAAGAAGAGCCCTGAAGAATGGGTGAAGAGGCAAGCGCATCCCACACAAAAAATTCTCAAGAAGCACTGCTACTTGGCCATCCGGAGGGCAGCAGGGTCGGCACGATGGACTCGGATGAATAACCCTTATCTCCTGAGGCATCCTATACACCAACGACACTTCGGCAATACCATTCCCCCTAATCTCTGTCTTAACTTCATTAGATTCCCACTGCTCTGCCTGAGGTTGGGGATCAACGTGGTTATTATTTGGAAGAGGCCCATTCCTTCTATGGCCGAACTATATTCCTAAACAGTATTATCCGAGGCAACCTTAAGGACCGACAACTAGGCTAGGCAGAAACGTCACTAACGCAGAACTTGTAAGTAAACTGCAATATGATGGGACAGCGCCTTTACCGTTGATGTGATAGCCGCCATGACACTATAGTAGACTGTAATGATTATGACCAACTAAATGGTTAACCTGACCAACGGATGGGGAGAAGCCACGTGTAAAGGCGAAACACGTGTCATGACAATAGTAACCGAATGTAACTATAAATAGAACATGTGGGTCTCCCAGCAAAATGTTGGTAAAAAAGTACTCTAACCCAATATTTTACTCTCACTCCCTTTTCTCTCTTTTACACACTTATATTTCTCGCACCCAATTTATATTTGCTGAAAATGAGTGCTGACTTAGGCATCGGAGTGCAAACGGGAGCCACATCGGCCCCCTTTGCGAGCTGATTACTTGTCCTAGGGCGCAGTAAATCCACATGTTCAAGAGGGAGGAGCTGAGACGTGTTGATCTAAGGTCCTATCAAATTTTGTGGTCAACAGTTACACTTAGATATTTATTAAGAAAAATGTCTAAAAAATTACCAATAATTGAACCTAGAGTATATGGAAAATTTATACCATTTATACTATTAGGAGAATGAGGATTTAAAGAAGATAAACAATTAAATTGAACAAATTTATTTTTACTGAATAAATTAAGAATAAGCTTAGATAAAACGCTAGAAAAAGTTTTAGAACAAACTAAAAATCCAGAAAGAGTTCAAGAAATTATCAACAATTAGAAATAAGACAAATAATAAAAATAACTAACGAATATAAAGATGCTAATAAAAATATACCAACACAAATATTAGAAGTGAAATAAAGCGTAAATAATCTATCAAAATAAATTAATAACCTTAGAAAATCAAATCAAACAAATAACTAATAAAATAAACGAAATAGGAAATATGATAGGAGTATATGAAAAACTAATAGAAATTATTGAACAAAAAATTACTGCTATAGAACAAATAAATATGATTAGGAGAATTAAGAAAAAAGATATAGGGAAAAATAATTTACATAAAAGAATAGATAGTCTACAAGAAAATATTGAAATTATCAATCAAAATACAACAAAAAATTATGAAGAAATGGAAAAAAGAAAACCAAGAAGGATAATAACTAACAAAAAATTTAAAGTTATTAATATTCGGAATAAATATGATTACTGAACAAATAGAAAAATTTATGGAAAATCCTAAAGAGAATGGTGAAGAAGATTATATAGAAAAATTTAAAAAATCTTGAGTATAAGAAATTAATATGAACCAATAACAGCAAGCTTTAGTACCAATATGGCAAAATTCACCAGAATATATACAACAACATGGAACTAATCAGGTTAAAAAGAGAAACTACAAGTAATATTAATCCAAAAAATACACCAATTTATATATGAATCAAAGACAAAATCAAGATTTTAGACCCAACAATTTTATACCACAACAAGAATATTATACTATGCCAAATTATTCAATGGAATATACACCATGTGATGTGGTCCAGATCGCAAATACAAGTTCACGCAAAGATCCATTAATAGTCGAAGGAGGACCGATGACTCGATTGCGGACGAAGAAGGTCAAAGAAGCAATGGACAAACTTGTACAAGAAACAATGGAGAAAACACTATTCTTGGTAGGAAAAGAAGCAAGTTTCATGTTGGAGTCGAACCGAGAAGACGAATGGATCAACATCATTCAAGTAGCCGAAGAAGAATGTGATCAAACCAATTTATGGCGTAAAACTTAATTAGTCACGGTCGTAACTATCTCTTGGATGAAAAAAGGAGTTCTGGGAAGAAATTACTTACAGCCGTAAATCTATCTCTCAGGGCCATAACTCTTAACCCGCAAGCAACTTGCGGTCGTAAGCTGACTTGTTACATCCGTAATTTTATTGCGAGAAATTTCCTTTTTTATTTTATTTTCATATTTGAACCAATTACGTTCCTTATTGTTTTAGGGCTCTTGAGTCCCTTTTTAACCCTATTTAAAGGGTTGTAATCTTCATTATTGGTTAGACAACTTTGAGCTATTATCGTGAGGCTTTATTGCTTTCAAAAACTATTCTTCATTGAATAAAATTTGAATTTACGAGTTCAACCTTGTGAGTTCAAACAATTGGGTGAGATTTAAGATTCTTGTGATCAAGAGTTCAACATATCTCGTTGATTGTGTTGTTTACTTGGTTCAATAATTTTGAATCAATTTCTAAACTTTGATCTATTGGCTTTCTTGGGTTTGTTTCAATCTTTTGTGGATTGCGTAATTACAATTGCTACATGGTTCGCATCACCTAGGGATGACAATGGGTCGGGTTCGGGGTGGGGTGGGGCGTTCCGCTCTGAACCCGAAATCCCTTTATCCCCCCCGCGACTGTTCGCAGGGCGGGTCGAGGCGACATACCCGCCCCGCCAATGACCCAAATAAATAAATAAATATATATATATTTTCAATATTGGTAATGAAATTTTAGATGAAAACTTAGGCGTCGAACTAGTTAAAGTTTTTAAATTTGAACTTTAAAGATATATATTTGAAGAAAAAAATTAATAAACAACATAATCGTATAGTGGTTGTGTATTTACATATCCCTAAATCCTACCAAGGTTTAATTCTTCTGGACCTCATTCAATTTATTTTTAGTTTCTCATTCCAATAAAAAAAAAAAAATCGGGTCACGGGGCGGTCCACCCCGAAACCCGCCCCGCGGACCCGATGGGGCGGTCATTTTCGAGACGGGTACTTCCGGGTCCTTAGGATTATTTTGTCATCCCTAGCATCACCATGGAGAAGTATGAGAACGTAAATTAGTTCAGAAGGAAGATAACTAGACTTAGGATGTGTACAAGATGTAGATCATGAATTAGAATTATAGATGAAATTTATGGTTATGATGTCTTATACTAGAGAATTAACAGGAAAATAATTTCAATTAATTTTAGAAAATTCATTTATAGGAACCACTGCAAGATGATGAGGAAATTTAACAGAAACTTACATATCACAAGTTAGACAAAATGGTCTAGATAAAATGGGAACAATACTTAGTAGTTATGAAAATGCATTAAAAATAGAGCATACATTAGTAATAGACAGATATACTAAAATTAGTTCAAAACTAAGAAATATATATTTATTAGAATACTTATCAATATGTGACATGTATTACTTTAAACAGTTTACATGTAAACTTAAAAAATATTATGAAAAGACATAATATAATAAGGAAGATTATGATATGGAGATTATGAACCAAATATTATTTAAACTACCAAATCCATGTAATTTAGAATTTTTTAAAGAATGAGAGAAATTAGATATATACCATTAAGTAATAATAGTTTAGGAGTAAGAATTTATAGAAATAAAACAAAAAGAAAAGTGTGTGGAAGCAAATAATATGTTAAAATTTTACAAAGCAAGTAAAAAATCTTTATGCTGTGACAAATTACTAGAGAGGGCAATGGGACGGGTACCCCGCCCCCGCTCCATGAGAAGATTATCAAAACTATACCCGCCCCATTACCCGTTAAATCAAAAAGGGTCGGGGCGGGTATCAAAACGGGGCATCCCTGACCCTATTTTTTTCACTTAAAAGAAGTAAAAGTCAAAAAAATTAAGCACCTAATTCATCACAAAATCAAAGATGTTATCATAAGAAATTGTATATTGAAAGTGTGTTGTTTGTAATTTTTGAATTAATTTTTTTTAATGTAAATAAATTTGCGGGGGCGGGTCAACCAAAACACGCCTTGCCCCAATTTCAGGTAATTGATATTAAACCCAAATCGTCCCATCGACCTACGGGGCAGTTTCTTTCCACCCCATTAGGGTCGGGGCCTCATCGGGTTCGGGTCGAAATGAATTTTTTTACCATCCCTACAAATTACAATATAAACCAACCTAATGGAGATGCCATCTACAAAGAAAATATAAGAAAATTAAATATTATAGAAAAAATAAATCCAGAGATAAATTCAAGAAATTTAATAAATATAAAAAATCATATAATAAAACATTTAAAAAGTATTGAATTCCATACAAAATATATACAAAAACAAAATAAAACAAAACAAAACAAGAACATATCCTAAAAATTGCAAAAGTTATTCAAGTGGAAAAGTAGGACATATATCTCCATAATGTCCCAAGAAACATATAAAGAAAAAACATGAAATAATAAATTCAATTATGGAATTAGAATCTTCATAAAGTGAAGAAGAATATTCATATATAAATATGATGAGAGAAGAAGGTACATCTAAAGAATATGAATACAAATTAGAAGAAAATAAAGAACATCTAAATAAAAGATTAATATTTAATCCAAAAATGTATGAAAAAATTTTAAAATCAAAATTAGATGTAGAACTAAAAGAAATATTTAATCTACCATTTTGGCAGAAAAATAAAGAAATTGCATATTTAGCAAGAAACCATAGTCACCATATAAATATAAGAGATACTACAGGAAATATATTAATACCTATAATAAATGAAGAAATTATAAGACAAGAAATAAATCTATTAAATCCTGACTTTAAAAGAAAAAATAAAAAAACATATATGGAGTTGTATAAATTATTGCTAAAGCCTATTTTAGAGAAGGAATTAATACACATACGAAATTCTATATTATGGATGATAGAATTGTAAATTTAGTACAAGATGCCTTAATAGGAATTGTAACAGGAAACTCGATATACCAAAAAGTAAAATTTACAATAAGACCAAACTTTAGTATAAGTATGGTAGAACAAAATAAAAATAAAACTTTAACATTATACTACAAATTAAGAGGAATATATATGGAACCATGAAGTAAAACTATAAGTTTAACTATTAGAACAATATATGCCTTTACTAGCAAACATGAAGTAAAAATTAAGAATGCTAGAAAAATACACATAGTAGAACCCAAATTTAGAAACATATTAGAATACAAACCAACCAGACAATACCAGAAGATATAGAAATAGATTTTAATCAAGCTAGACAATTAGTAAATATGGGTAAGGTAAAACACAAATAGAATTTGGAAGAAGATCAATTAGTCTCTTAAGAAAGAATACTACAATACTACCTGAAGTAGAAAGTGGAAATGAATCAGAAAAACTAATAACAACAAAAATATATAGGAAAATACCTAGAATGAGTCTATCTAAAATAAATGATACAAAACAATTTGAAGTTATAATAGAAATTATAATAAATGGAGAATGACAGGAGTAAAAAGTATTAATAGATACTGAAGCGACGGTATTCCATATAAAAGATAATATAATAGGAGATTTAGAATTCAAAGTAACAAATAATCCAATTCAAATACAAGATTACTTTGAAAATATTCACCATATATACCTATGTAGAATTACAATAAGAATAAATAAAAGAAATGAAATAATGATAAATATATATGTAGAACATATAAGAAAGGTAAACACATAATTATTACTAGGAACAGATTTCTTAGAACAAATAAAACCATATTATATAAAATATGATAAGATGTTACTAACAATACAAAATGAGAATTTATTAATACCAAGGTTATTATGAATAAAATAAAAGGAGGAAGAGGGCATATTTACATATTAATTAAGATGAATTATATTAGATATCTCAGTAGAAATTGTCATGCCATGTTTGACATGGGAGCATCGTCTTGTTTATTTAAAGAAAATGTATTACCTCAAAATGTGGAGTAATAAAAAAAGATAATGAAGAAATGATTATTATAGCAAAATTTGATGGAAGTACCAATCTAATAACTAAAATAGTAAAGAGTATTAAAATACAAATAGAAAAATATGAATTATAAATACCTTATGTATATCAATTTGATGATATGCTAGGGGATATTTTATTAGAAAATAATTTTATAAAACAGTATTATCATGTAACTATAGATTCAAAAGTTATACTTTTATCTACCCTTGTCACCATATAGCAATAGCAATTAGAATTAATGATCCTTTTTTAACATAAAAAATGCCTCATACAACAACTCAGTGTGGTGAGGATAAACAAAAATTAACACAAACAACACAATTTGTGCATAATAAAAATAGGATAAACTTAGTACAAGAATATTTTGACCAGATAGAAATAAAGAATATTCAGATGAATTATTAAAATTATCAGAAGACCCCTTTAGAGAAATGACCCACAAATAAACCTATGACAGAAGTAATATTAGAAGATGAAACAAAGATTATTGTGTAAAACCAATTAAACATACACCAAAAGAATTACCTGAATTTGAAATGCATATAAAAGAAGTGTTAGAAAAGAATTCTATTAGGGGATCTTATAATAAATATAGTAGTCCAACCTTTATACTAATAAAACATTTAGAACAAAAAAAGAAGAAGAGGAAATAGGATGATAATTAATTTTAAAAGATTAAACACTTATACAAAAAAAAAAATAAAAAAATTGAGTTGTCCAATCCCAAACCAACAAGTATTATTTAAACAAATTAGGGGAATGAAGTATTTTTCTAAGTTTGATCCAAAATTAGGATTTTACTATATTACGTTAACTGAAAAATCTAAACATTTAACAGCTTTTGACAGTACCACAATGATTTTATGGATGAAATATTTTATCATTTGAACTTAAAAATAGTCCAGAAGAATTTCAAAGATACATGGATAAAATATTTAAAGACTTTAACCATTTTATTACGGTATATATTGATGATATTCTTAATTATTCTGAAACTAGGCAAGACCATATATATAAAATATCTTAATATTTTATAGATATTACAAAAAAGTGAAATTATATTATCAGCTACGAAAATGGAAATAGCTAGAGAGAAAGTAGAATTTTTAGGATCTATAATTAGCCAAGAAGGAGTTAAACTTAAAAAACATATAGATATAAAAATACAAAATTTTGATAATTATATAAAAGATAAAACACAATTACAAAGTTTTTTAGGACTTGTAAATCAGACCAGAAAGTATATACCTAGCTTAGCAAAACATTTAACTCTTGTACAAAAAAAAAGACCAAAAGGAAAAACTAGATGGACTGCATGGTCCAAAGATGAAGAAGAAGAAGTACAAAAAATAAAAAACCTTTGTAAAGATTTACCAAAATTAAAATTACCTAAAAAAGAATGTGAAGAGATTATAGAAATCGATGTATATGAAACAGCATGTGAAGCAATACATAAATATATTTATCCAAAAGAGAACGAGGAAAAAATTGCACAATACACTAGTGTTAGTTTTACTCAATCCCAAACTAATTATCATATTAATGAAAAAGAACTATTAGCTGTAAAATTTGCTATTAAGAAATTTGAATTATTTATTATCACGAAAAAATTTAAAATTAGGATTGATAATACTAAAGTTAAATATGGGTTAACTAAGGAGATTGATCTAACTATTGCTAATAAAAGATTAATTAGATGGCAAATGAACTTAATCATTATGATTTTGAAATTATTCATATTAAAGGTACTGAAAATGTTATTGCAGATTATTTATCCCGACATGGAGGAACTAAATAAGAAAGTAGAAGAACTTAATTTGGCCATGGGTCAAATGAATATCAAGTATACAAATTTATTCAACCATGTGAACACTTGCATGACGCAGATCGTACAAATTGACAATGAATTATCTTTTTACAAATTAAGGGTTAATTCTCTTGAGGAATGTACAAAGGATGATCCCAATCCTCTCCAGTGAAGAATTTATCTGTAGAACTTTCCATAGAGGAAGAAGTATCTATAATGTATAAATTATTGGAAGTTCGTATTTCAAAGCCATTGGCAAATCTATTGAACTGTTCTTTTATATCTTTGAAAGCTTGTTAACACCTTTCAAATCAATGAAAATTCTCCCAAACTCAATGGGTTCGAAGAAAGGTTTGCTTTGCTTGTAGAATTTGAGATAAAACTATTCAAGTGGCAATCCTTCCGATCAAACTTTGTAGCTCTTTGATCTTTGTCGGGACTTTCCATCTCAATCAGATTTCTTATTTTTTTCGAGTTAGCCTCGGTACCTCGTTGATGGACTATATTCCCTAAGAATTTCCCATATGCTACCCCATAAAAGAGCACTTCTGTGGATTAAGCTTCATTTTGTATTTCTGGTAATGGAGAACATTTTTGTAAGGTGTTGGACATGATCTGAAAATATAGTGCCACTAACATGTCATCGACGTAGACTTCCATGGTTTTCCCAATTCTATTTCGCAAACATAGAATTGACAAGTCTTTGATATGTGACCCTTATATCTTTCGACCCAAATGACATCATCATTTTATAACATTAAAGTTCCATGTCTATCACAAATGGGGTATGATCTTCATCCAGATCATACATGGGGATCTGATTATACCCAAAGTAAGCATCCATAAAACTAAGTAATTTATGTCCTGTTGTGGAGTCCACCATTTGAGCTATTCGAGAAAGTGGAAAACTATCTTCCAGGCATGCTTTATTGAGGTTTGTGAAATTAATGAATAATCTCAAGGTCTTATTACTCTTATGTATGAGTACTAGGTTTGCCACCTATTTTGGATATTTAGCTCCACATATGAATCCATTACATAGTAATTTCACTATTTAATAGCCAACGTTTCATATATTTCTCCATTAAGAAGGCAACGCTACTACTTTCTAGATCTTGCATCACGGTTGATAGAGTTTGTAGCATGCTAACGTACTAGGGTTCCCTCCATATCAGCATGAATCCATGCAAATATGTCGAAGTTCTTCATAAAAAACTATGCCAATTTGTCTCTTACTAGATCTTTCAGTTCTATCCCAATCCTCAAATGCATTTTAGGTCTTTCATCATCCATGGGAATTATATTCAAGTTTTCCAAGAGTCCGAATCTTATTTAATTTTGATTCATGAGGAGGTCAAGCATATGAATCTCTTTGACCAGATCTTTCTCCTCCACATCTTTAATTCACATATTTGACTGGGGTTGAGGTCGCTACTACACTTTCTTGCCAACTTTTGATAATCCCTTACGACTCCTACTCCAGAGAAGTGGGAAATTTCATCACGGAATGACAAGTTGAAGTTGCGGCTTTCAGTTCATGCAACATTGGTCTGTCCAGGATGGTATTATAGTTGGATGGGGTGTCCATCATCACAAAGTTTACGAAGGGTCTCTTTGTGTATGGTTGAGTGCTAAGCTCTACCATCAATTCTATTTTGCTACATAATCACCTGTAAACCATTAAAACCTACTACGATACAGTCGAAGGTGGCATTCATCCAGTCCTATTTTCATGTAAGTTCTCTTGATATCAGCATGGTGATTATCAGGGAATCCACTTGAGGCTGTAGAACTCCTTGTGTGTTCTCGTTAGAAAAATGAAGGACTCGTTCTCTCGTGTAAGTGCTAGAGACCTGGCTTTGAAAACCTGAAAACGATTGCGTGCCTTCTGATAAGCTAGACCTTTGATTCTTTGACCCTTTTTTACCGTGACTTTCACCTACCAATATAGTTGGTGTGTTTGATTGGAAATATTTTCATGAAAAATGTCAAATCAAAGAAAATATTTTTCAAACATGTGTGCCTAATTGAAAGTATTTTTATGGAAAAAAAGATTTTTAATTACAATCATTTAAAGTTTTTTTTTTGCCCAGTATTTCCAATTTTATTTCTCACGGGTTCAGGTAGGAAAATTAAGATAAAAATTTGGGTTCATGAAAAATATATTTGTATACAACACGAGTAGGAAAATAATTTTCTTGATTTGACATTTCCATGGAAAATCTTGCATATCAAACAAGGATGAAAATGACTATTTTCCCACCTCAAGTTAGAGAAAATAGTTTCCTTGAAATGAAGCAAAACATTCTTTAAACACTTATACCCAAAAAAAAAAAACATAGCCGACTCTGAGATTTTAAGTGTCTTGTGCGACAATTTGAAATGATAACTTGTAAAAAATAAATTTATGTCCTATATTCAATTTTTTCTTTAAGTGTTCTTTAAAAAAAAATAAAAAAATTGTGCCCCTATAACGTTGAGGTCCCGTGCGGTCGCACTTCTCGCACACCCTCAAGACCGTCTCTAGAAAAAAGGTTTGTCAAAGAAAAATTTTCAACAAAATAATAAACATGTAAAATATTTTTCATGATTTAGCATTTTTCATGGAAAAATTGTCCTATAAAAAACACCCTAAATGAATAATGTATCGTTATTATTTATTTGTCAACAATTTCCAAAAATTATTTAGTTATAAATTATATTATTGCTAAAATTATTAAATTAATAATACATTTTATGAACTAAAATATTGCATTTATCAATAAATTAAGGGGAAAAACATTAAACTGAAAACCACAATTAAAAAAATTAAATTAAACGGAATAAATTACATTTATTAAAAATAACTTTTGAGTTTTAGAGAGCAATTTTTATTTAAAATGTTCAATACTTATTACTTATTAGAACTTACAAATAAATATTAATTAAAAATAATAATCACATTAAATAAATATAAATCATTAAAGAGACTAAAATGATATATAGAAAGAATTACAATTCATTGAAATGTAAATATAAAATAAAGGAAAAATAAAAATAACGAATTACAACAAATTTTATATCAAATGAACAATATTTACACCAAATTGGTGTGGTGATTTGGTGAACCATTGGAGCCAAATTTTACGCCAAATAACCAATTTGGGGTATCACTGGAAATGCCCTAATTAGTGGTTATGGTTGTGATATTTTTTTTTTTTGGCATTGTAGCAAAAACAAAGTGTTTCTAATATTGTAAAAATGTAACGAGATGATGTCAAAAATAATTAACACTTGGCATCACTTGACAAAAAATGAGATGGATTCGGAAGAGATGACAAGCACTACTTGGAAAAACAGCAAACCTTTCGGCAATTCGGCTTTCCTACAGATTGATCGATCAACTTAGAATTTCTCCTGATTTATTAATACTAGTGGGGCGACGGGCAATGCACGACCCCAAGCATTATGTGTGGTGTGATATGACTAACTGATATGGTGGTTATATTTGTACAATATTTCGACAATGTTTTGTTGAAAAAATGATTATTATCTCAATCACTATTAGATGATATTTCAGTTATTAATTAAGTTCGCACGGGAAAAGTTTCCAATGCAAAAATGTCCAACAGAATGCAAGTACTAATAGAATACATCATTTTTAGTGACAACAACAACAAGAAACGCATGACCCTTTGGAGAAGTAACAACTCAAATATGTATAGGAATCTAACTATGGCTGCATCCACTGCAATTAGATTATGCCCACCCACACTCACACGCACATGGGCACGCACACCCACTCCCACTCCACAACCAACAGTAAGCAAACCCCATTTAAGGTGCCTATTCCTGATCCATTTTTGGATAAAAGAAGTAATGTCAATTACTTGATTAAAATCATAAACCCACTAGAAACAACATATGCCTTCTTAGGCATAAATATCCCTCTTCGCATCTCTTAAATAAAATAAATAAAAGTTTATTTTAAAAAGCACCGAGAAGGTAAAAAGCACCGAGAATGTAAAAAGAAATACAAAATCATAATGTGCTATTTGTACACACAAGAATAAGAAAGCAATAATGGATTCTTGAAACTGTTCTGACAGTCAGTATGTACATACTAATATATAATTGTCTCACAATGCATCAATCATTTTCAAATTGACAAACGCCCAATTAGTTGCTTTCCAACTTTCCAACTTCGATGAGTTATATAAATTATGCTCCTCTATGTATAAAAGCGACAATATTCGATTTGATTCTCAACAACAATCAAAACAATTTGCATTAGAATTCCAATATTGTAAAAATTTCCTAGATTCAAGAGAATGAACATCACAACATAATGTACAGTATATAGTTCCAATACACCTGTCAAGAAACACAAGCAAACCTAAATTAGAAAGCGGAATATATAATTTGACTATCAGTCAAAACATATTTTAAATCGTTTTATAAAAACAAAACAATCTGAGCATGCATCAAATCAAGACCATAAAATAAATTACTTACTCCCTCCGAACTTCATCTCAAAGTATGTTGGTTCAACACAAAGAACTTCTCTTATGGTCTTCGAGTTGAAAAGACCATAATTGAATGTGATGATGATGAGCGCTTGCGAGACCAAAATATTCAATAAATAAAAGAAATTGTAATTACCAAACCAACTGCTGAAAAGCAATAAAATGCCACAGCACAATCAACAAAAGCACCAAGAGCAACGCTACGACAGATATTATTAATACTTGAGAGAAAAATAGTGAAAAACTGCATCTTCCGACAAGCTTGAAATGGTTAAAAATTACAGAAGGATCTAACGTATGTTTCCAGCACGCCAAAACCATAGTACAAGTGCAGTACGCATGATACTAAGAAAATAAAAAATAATAAAAATTAGGTGGAATTAATCCTAGAAGCCAATATAAGGGATCATGGCTATCTAAATTCATCAATTGGACAGAGAAATGTAAATGCCTCGAGATAGTGAGATCAGGTGATCAAAAGTTGCTAAAGCAATACATTAACTTGATTCCCAGAACCAAGGCGTCCAAAAAACTTAATTATCTAAGCATTGTATAATATTTCATCATATAACACAAGAAGGTGTACCTTATTTGAGTTTGGCACCGAAAGAGATGAAGCAAAGGAGGATTCAAGTGTGATTAGAAACAAAAACCAAAAACAAAAACTAATCAGATATCTCCATTTTCAGCAACTAAGGATAGGTCACTTCTAAATTTTTTTAAGAAATTTAGAAAGTTTAAAGGGCTAAAGCATTTGGGCGAAAATCGCTGAATAAACACAAAATACAATTGCAAAAGATACCTTGCCAAATGCCAGGGGGCTTCTGTTGGAATTATATATGCCCAAAGAGTATAATTCACGACATTTAAAATAAAATATTAATTGATTGTATTAATATGATGTTGTGTTTGTCCACGGGTCGATTTGATATTACAAATTGAGTGTTTAAGTTGTTAAACACAGAAAGATTCAATTTGTGATTCGATCTAAAATTAACGTTCACGATCAGTAAATAAATATGGACAATTTATTTTGATAAGATCGTCTCGATTTTATTAAAGTCTATCTTTGATTTTGGTAATAAGATTGAGAGTACGTTTGGAACGTATTGGACGGGACCACGTGAAATTAATTTGTGACATTGACCATACAAATTTAATTTCACTTGATTATCGTACGTGGGACCTTAATCCTAATCGGATAATGGACTTCGATTACTAACTTGAAGTTCTTTGAGGTATCAATGGGTGAGATCAAATTGCTGATCAATATCTCGGTACTTTGGGAATTAAAGTGAACTAACGAGGAACATATATTCGTATTATGGAATCCGTCACCTTTTAGGTATGATCATAATCTCACTGGTTCTTCTAGTGGACAGTTGAATCTGAGCTCAGTAATTCGACAGTGATTGTTGAATTTTATGATGTGATGGGATCACATCGAACTGTCAGACAGAAGATGAGAGTTGAGAATTTATGAATATTCGAAGAAGGGCATTTTGGTCATTTTAACTTGCTCCGAATATTCGAGTTGATCGACGGGGGTAACATGTAAGAACGATAAGTCAGAGGATATAATTATTGATTAATTGTTTCAGTAATTTCAATTTTACTAAGAGTGCAATCTCGTTCTTTTAGTGGAATAGAACGTGATTAATAAATTAATTTTGACTGATCAAGAGTTGATCGGGTCATAATTAACTTATTGGAGCTTAGTTTAATTGGGTCCGATCAGGTTCCCTCGGTGGCTTCACTATAATGGGTTTATACAGGCTTATTACCTGTATTGGGTTGTGCAGAAATGGGCCTGGGTTATGGTACTAGGCCTTGTAGGGTTTTGGAGTGTAAAGATATTACAAATAGTCTCCCAAGACTATTTTTATTAACCTAATTGGCAAAGTGGCGAAACACACACTAAAGTGTGTAGTGTGTGTTTCCTCTTTACAAAGAAACTCTAATCCTAGTTTAACCTAGATCTTGAGAAAGGTGACCACACACCTGCACAACTGCCATTGGAGAACACCGAGGAAAGCTTGAGGGTTTGAAGCTTTGGTGGAATCAAGAAGCAGTTGATGAAGATTATTGTAAAGCACGCTACAAAGGTAATCTTCTCAAAATCCTTTTTGTGTGCAAAATTATTTATTCCAAGTTAAATACATAGAACAGAAAATCCTGTAGCGGGATGATCTATCACAAGAAATCAATTTTTGTGAGTAGAGCAACCCGGGTTCCCAACAATTGGTATCAGAGCGTCAGGTTTTTGATACTGTTTTGTGTATTTAGGATTAAATAATTTTGTTATTGCATGTGTTAGTAAAGGGCGGTGTTAGGTTTTATGTGATTTGATTGTTATTGGATGAATGACGTTTTTATTGAACTAATTTATGGCCTTATATTTTATTTTGTAAAATCTTGTATTGTATTATCGAGTCATGTAACAAAAGGGGTGGATTACGACTCCATGTTTTCCCATTTGATTTTGATTTTTGCAATAGAATTAGGGTTTGTATAATTTCTGTTGTAATTATAAAATCAGAGGACCAGATCTGCAATTTCATATACAAGGGGACCAATTATGCAATTTCGGATTCAAGGACTTCTGTTGCATATTCAAGGGACCGGATCTGCAGTTTCGAATTTGGAGGACCATTGCTGCAATTTCAGAATTCGAACTCAACTTCACCATCTCCAAAGCATGAGGACTTGCAATGTAAATTCGCGAAATATTGAAGAAGATTTGCAGCAGCCAGCAGCACCGTGGGTACTACCGCCACGGTCAGTTGTCGATGGTTGCGCCTTAGGGCGTCGCCGTCTCTCCTTTACTAAAGCGATAGCACAGGTGCAGCTGAGCGAGAAATCGCGACACCAGGTGGTGTCGCTGCAGCGAGTGCACGTGCGGCGGTGCCTTGAGCACTGCCGTCTGTGGTCGTGGGGGCAGTGAAGGTACCACTGGGTGACCCTCTCGGTGACTGGTGCAGTGAAGTTCCAGCGAATGGGAAAGAAGGCGACTGCAGCAGTGCCACAACGCAGCTGCGGTCTCAACGTCGCTGCTGGTGATTGGACTGGCTGTGCTTGATGATGGTAGCGGCGGCGGCACACAGAGACTGGTGATATGGTTCCAGGCGTTCTCCGGCAATGAGACTTCCCGGCGACAGCAGAGGGAGAGGTTGGCGGCTGAAACTTGTTCTTGGTTAGTTTACAGTGAAGAAGGAAATAAAGGAGATGGGTGATTCAGACTTGGACCTCTTATTTTTTTGGGCCAGATTTTGTCTTTGGGCCAGAATTGAAGATTGGGCACTTGGACCGGTTTTATATCAGTTGGATCAAATTTGGATGAAATTAAATATGGCCTAGAAATTGTAAAATTGATCCATTTTATTAATTGCAATGTGGGCTAAATTGTTTAGCTGGGCCAATGCAATGTGGACTGAATTTCACAATGGGCTGGAATATTTAATTGGATCATTACATTTTGACATTTGGGTTGAAGACTGAAACTTTGCAGATTTGGACTGGACACTTGCAAATGGAAATTGAAGGATTGGGCCGGCTTGTGGCTCAATAGACTCTTTAATTAATTTGTAATTTTGTGTCTAGGTTTGGGCCATAAATTATGTTCTTATTTATTTTATTATCGCATTTATTTATTGCTTTAATTAAATTGTGAATGAATGTCATTAAATAACATGTCATGTAGATCGCATAAACACCGCTCTAGGTACTATACTGTCATGCATTGTTTTATATTTTATTTTCTTTTCTAAATGTTAGATTAGAAAATAAATATATTTATTAATAATTAAATTGATTTTAAGAGTTAAAATCGATTGGATAATTATTAGTTAAAACCCAAGAGATCAAAATATTAAGTGAGCGAGGGTGCAATTTTTGAACCTACGGCCTCCCCTATTAGTCCATTAGTAAAAATTTGTGTATGCCTCGTGCTAATCTAATTAGTCTCCCTATAGGAGGGCTGCACTGTTTTGGTTACTAGATTGGGCCCAATTAGGTGATGATTTTTTAAGTGTGAATTAATCATGATTACCCTATAGGTGACATAATTAATTTGATACTTGAAATATTATTTATATAGGGGTTAGACACTTAAATCAATGACATCGTGGGGACTTCCTATAGAATATCCAAACGATGCCAATGATGGCCAAATTTTAACGACTATAAATTAAATATTGCATGAGATGCTAGATATATTTAATTTAGTAGGAGGGTCCTAGCCTAGCCATAAATCACATTTATTTCTCCTATAGAGAAATGTGTTTAAGATTTTGGGGTTTTAGGTTGTCGTCATATTATAGTAGTTTTGGGTCTACTTGTGCATAATTTTTTATTCATGCATCATATATGAAAGTATTCATCATTTATGCAACTCATGTTTAATACATTTATTTTATTTGAATGTCGTATTTCCACAACTAGTTATATGTTTAGACATCACCAACTAATTTGCGAAATCTGTAACATGTCTCGTTATAATTCTTTCCACTTATGACATTTGTTCGTGCTAGTAGATCCTTGTTAAAAAATAATTATAAATCTTCCAATGAAAATGGTTTTATTTTGATGAGATGGTTTATTGCATAGTTTTGATTCTCACGTCAAGTACTTCGCAATAAAAACATCAAAATAGGATACCATATATATTTTCTCGATGGAAGGGTATTTATGATAATTTGAACATTTTAATTATGGAGTTATACAAAATATGCCATCAAGCTATAATATATCTCTACTTATGAACCGATCGCGTTTTTGCAAGAGACCATTTGGTAAAACATGATTGGTCACTTTAACGTGGTGGAGGTTCCACTTGCAAACATTGATTCATGTGACATAATGCTTGAGAAATCTTTTAAGATGATCTCTTGCGGTTTAGTGTGGACTATATTCACCAGGATGAACGTGTCCCTGAAAGGTTCAATGTAAGCTATTCATAGAGAAGAGATTATTTTAAAGCAACGGATAATATGGTAGGCCCTCTAACCTTTTTGCTTTTGAGCAAAGATATGACTAATGAGGAAGTAGCCTTTCCTGGAAACTCTATAATGGAGTAAGACTATATTCATTGTGTTATGGTTAGTAATTGAGTCTATCTTGATTATAGATTCTAGAGTAACTAACCACTATTGCAAGTTGTTGCAATATGGTCCTAGGTGACCAAATGACACAATGAGATAGAGTATAATATAAGGATAAGCACGAGTACGGTAATATGGAAAGAGCCGTAGGGCTTTTATGTTTGCGAAACAATTTAATTGTTATTTTGTCCCTTTATTATTTGAGCGGAATTATTTAGCACTTAATTTCCAGTTATTAGTTGGAATTAAGTTAAATAATGCTCTTATTATTGCGAGACAAATGGTTAACAATCTCAAAGCCTTGTAAATGGTTCTAAGTGTAATATTACTACAAGTGATAAGGGATAGACGACTCCTTGTATTAATGAACTCTTTGATAAGATCTTAAGATAATCATATTTATCTAAATAAGATTGAAAGACTAGTACAGATAGCCTCTAAGTATTTTGGAGGTGGAATCTATGTGGGCTTTTGAATTTTATTTAGAGGGTAAAATGATTAAGATCTTAGGCTTGGTCACACTTATCCAAAACTCGATTCTAATACTAGTAAGGAATGGACCTCGAAAAGGATCTGAGGTAGGATCTATATTGTTTTCTGAATCTTGTTTAGAGGATTAGATAACGAAGAGTCCTTATACATTAAATGGACTTAAGAGTTTGGGGATTAATATACTTCTATATGTGTGGATTCTTTGGTACTCAAGATATGAGAGAATACGAGTAATTCATCACTTTTATTGATGATCACTCCGGATCTCGATTCTATACTTAATATCTCATTGATCTGAAATCTTGAAGAATTTCTAGAATTTTGGACAGAAGATGAGAAGTAATTAAGAGAATCGAGATACTTCGATTTCATCGAGGTTTGTGTATCTCTCATATGAGTTTAGGAACCATTTATCAGAAAAGGAGAACAAGGTATTACCAAATCAATGATGAGTTATCCTCGTTACTAGTTTCATTTGGGAATGTATACCGGAGATAGTCAGGTTCCTTCATAGCCTAGTACCATTAATTCATTTCCTATAATACCCCTAGAGTTGTGGCATGGGTGCAAGCCCAGTCTATACCACATTCAGATTTGGGGACTTTTGGCACACTAGCTGAAAGCAAGGATTGACGAGATGTTGGCAACAATGAAGGTTTGATTATATATAAGGTATACAATGAAACTAGAAATTATTTCTTCTATAATCCTCTCGTCAAGAAAGTATTTGTTGAGTACAAATGTAGCTTTCTTAGAGGATAAGGCGTATAGAAGAATACAAATCAACAAGTAAAATTCTATTGGATGAGATGTTAGAACGTGGTTCAAACAACTTGATTCCAGGTTTCCGCATAGAATTAATCTTGATGATTTGGGACTTCCTACGGAACCGATGGTTGCTGATCCTAGTGGGAGAATTGGGCAAGTGGTTCAACCACTATTCTTGCCTGATGATCCCAATGGACAAGGGAAAACCAAAGGTTGTAGTCGAAGTTGTTCTCACTGTTCTGCCTCTTCTTTATGTACATAAAGAGGCAGTGAAGAGGTTGATCCCAATTAGGGATATAACCAAGTAGTGGGAGGAGAGGAAGTAACTCTATTTGGACATAATGGAAATACACTTCCAGCGACTAATTGGATTGGGAGGGTTGTAAGACCACCTTCTTGACGCTTATTCTACGGAGAGTCTTTTTAGACAGTCTCTACTGAAATAAGAGAAGAACTCCTCATTTAGGGAAGTGGTAGAAGTTATAGACTTGAAATCATGGAAGGTCTTGAAATCCTGGAAGGTGAATGTGAACTCGGAATTAGATTCCAAGTAATCCAACAAGTTTGGATATTTGTAGACGCACCCAATGGGGTCAAACCTATAGGGTGTGATGATTTTTAAGATGATAAAAGAGGGGTAAATGGAAAGGTTGATGCCTTTAGTGCAAGGCTTATTGTTGTGGGTTTGTGAAACTCTTCTCGCCAATTGCCATGCAAAAGTTTACCTGGATCTTTTATCCATTGTCGTTCATTGTGAAAATGAGGTACGACAAATGGATATCAAGATGTTGTTTCTTGAATGCATCTTGAGGAAATCATTTACAAAGTGTAATCTAATGAGTTCATATTAAAGACCATGAAAGTAAAATTCATGACTTACAAGTTTCCAACTTTGGATTTGGGTAATTGTTCAAGATATGGAACATAGAAATTTGATCGAACGATTGTGATACATGTTCTTGATCAAAATCTTGATATATCTTAAGTATACTCGTGTATACAGAAAGATGAGACAGTTTTCACGACTATTTATTTGAATGACACTCTGCTTATGTGTGAGAGTATTTTCATTAAATAGTAGTTGGTACCAGCAATTAGATATGAAGGACTTGTAGATGACTGTCTATTTTTCTAGACATCCGTACTTTTCGGAGTGGGAGAAAAATGGAATAGAATAGTCTCAAGTTTCATGTAATAATAAGATACTATCTACATTTGCAATATTGAAGTCTTGAAAGGAATAATGTTCTTTGTGGACTTTATCTATCTTATGAGTATTCTCCTAATACTCATGGTAAGATAGAGAAGGTTCCTTATGCTCCGGCTATAGGAAGCCTTACTTTGCACTAGATAGGTCATATCTTATGCTGGGGATATTGTTGGTGATTATTAGTTTGATCCAGGATCAGATCATTGAATAGAGGTAAAGCACGTACTGAAGTGTTTTTGGAAAACGAGTAAATATTTGCTTATCTGTTCAGTTGGTGATCTGATGGAATAAAACTAATTAAGATCTGATTTGACTAGGATTCTCGAGAGTCGTCAAAATTGGAATATAACTGGGAGATATTGTGGTTAATTGGTTGGGAATAACACAATCTTGGATTGTTTGTTATACAACCGTGACTTACATCGAAAGGAGTTACTATCTTGGTTGAGAACATAATCATTAGTGTAATGATGATGTTGACAAGATGGATGATTCGATGTTTCATGTATACTCTAAGGGCAAGTGGGAGATTGTTGGAATTATATATGCACAAAGAGTATAATTCACGACATTTAAAATAAAATATTAATTGATTGTTTTAATATGATGTTGTGTTTGTCCACGGGTCGATTTGATATTACAAATTGAGTGTTTAAGTTGTTAAACACAGAAAGATTCAATTTGTGATTCGATCTAAAATTAACGTTCACGATCAGTAAATAAATATGGACAATTTATTTTGATAAGATCGTCTCGATTTTATTAAAGTCTATCTTTGATTTTGGTAATAAGATTGAGAGTACGTTTGGAACGTATTGGACGGGACCACGTGAAATTAATTTGTGACATTGACCATACAAATTTAATTTCACTTGATTATCGTACGTGGGACCTTAATCCTAATCGGATAATGGACTTCGATTACTAACTTGAAGTTCTTTGAGGTATCAATGGGTGAGATCAAATTGCTGATCAATATCTCGGTACTTTGGGAATTAAAGTGAACTAACGAGGAACATATATTCGTATTATGGAATCCGTCACCTTTTAGGTATGATCATAATCTCACTGGTTCTTCTAGTGGACAGTTGAATCTGAGCTCAGTAATTCGACAGTGACTGTTGAATTTTATGATGTGATGGGATCACATCGAACTGTCAGACAGAAGATGAGAGTTGAGAATTTATGAATATTCGAAGAAGGGCATTTTGGTCATTTTAACTTGCTCCGAATATTCGAGTTGATCGACGGGGGTAACATGTAAGAACGATAAGTCAGAGGATATAATTATTGATTAATTGTTTCAGTAATTTCAATTTTACTAAGAGTGCAATCTCGTTCTTTTAGTGGAATAGAACGTGATTAATAAATTAATTTTGACTGATCAAGAGTTGATCGGGTCATAATTAATTTATTGGAGCTTAGTTTAATTGGGTCCGATCAGGTTCCCTCGGTGGCTTCACTATAATGGGTTTATACAGGCTTATTACCTGTATTTGGTTGTGCAGAAATGGGCCTGGGTTATGGTACTAGGCCTTGTAGGGTTTTGGAGTGTAAAGATATTACAAATAGTCTCCCAAGACTATTTTTATTAACCTAATTGGCAAAGTGGCGAAACACACACTAAAGTGTGTAGTGTGTGTTTCCTCTTTACAAAGAAACTCTAATCCTAGTTTAACCTAGATCTTGAGAAAGGTGACCACACACCTGCACAACTGCCATTGGAGAACACCGAGGAAAGCTTGAGGGTTTGAAGCTTTGGTGGAATCAAGAAGCAGTTGATGAAGATTATTGTAAAACACGCTATAAAGGTAATCTTCTCAAAATCCTTTTTGTGTGCAAAATTATTTATTCCAAGTTAAATACATAGAACAGAAAATCCTGTAGCGGGATGATCTATCACAAGAAATCAATTTTTGTGAGTAGAGCAACCCGGGTTCCCAACAGCTTCAGATGAGCGGAGCAAGCCTGCATGAACTCGTGATGGAAAAATTGTTTTGAAGATGGAAAAAATCGTTGATACCTATATGAATTAAACGATTATGTGCAAAAGATACTCATTTTCATAATTCGTTTATAAATAAATGATTGTTTATAAGCGATTATGTGTTAAAGCTTCGAGTGAACCTGAAATAGGTCATGGACTTGGATCTACCAAATGATAAGAATGATTCTAAGATTCATTTCATTGTTCCGATTTTCTAAAAGGAAAAAATATTGGGCAGGAATTTTTGACCATTCAAAATTATTGATTTTAAAAAAAAATCGTCCAATTAGATGTCAACACGTGACCGTTTATAAACAAAATTTACCAACGCATATTTTCTCAAATAACCTTTTAACAACGTACATTTTTCAAAACTATTTTTCGAACGCACATTTTAACACCATGTTCTTAAAATCATTTATCAATTTATAAACAATACAATTTTTAAATCACTTTTTAACACACATTTTTTTAAATCACATATTTTACCTCGAAAACAACACAATTTTATTTAGCCCCTATTTGGCCTCCATTAAATTTTTAACACAACTTTAACTCTTCTTTTCAATATTATTTATTAATTTATAAATAGCACAAATTTTTAAATCACTTTTTAACAAGTGCTTTTTCAAATCACATATTTTTTCCTCGAAATGAAAAAAAATATATATATATTTATAAACTATTCTTTAGCCGCCAAACAAGTCCTCTATTCTGTAAACAACTTTTCATTGGCAAATAGGATTGCAAAATTTATTAATTCATTTTTCAATCACATTCAATTTATTTTTTTAGCTTGTGTTTAATAAACTTTTTATAAAAAAAATTATAAATATCATGTTTTTTTTAATTAATTTTAACCCCACCTTTTTTAAAATCACTTTTCAATCGAAAAACTTGTTTTTAATTTATCAAACAGAGGCGAAATAATCTATACTTTGTATGTCTTGCCTCTGTTTGGTGTTTTCGAGTAAAATGTGGTTAAAAGTAGTTTTAAAACTAAGTTGATTATCAAATAGAGGCTTAAGTCGTACTTTTTTAGAATTTAATTTCAAATAATCATATCTTTTTGTGAAGTAGTCTTTTCATATACAACATTTCATTGGCCAGTGGGATTGCAAAATTCTTCAATTCATTTTTCAATCACATTCAATTTATTTTTTAGCATGTGTTTGATAATTTTTTTATAACCAAGTTTATAAATATCATATTTTTCTATATTACTTTTTAGACATGCACATTTTTCAAAATCGCATTTCAGTCACATACATTTTACTTCGAAAATATAAAATCTATTTAATATATAATAGTAGAAGAGTCTAAAAAATTTTTCCCCAAGTTTTTCCCGCCCAAACAAAGTGATTTCAGTAATAAAATACTCCAAGAAAATTATTTGCATCTGCCCATTACATGGATTCCCGTCCAGCCAGTTAATTCAAATTTTCTGATAGCAGAGAGCTTTATTAAAGTAGACAGTAAAGCAAACCATAAAACGTGCAGTCAGTAAAGCTGATGACTTTTTTAAAAAAAATGGTAAATAAAAGCGATTTTTTCCTTCATTCAAGACCGCTGATATTCAAGCGATTTGGTTCCATTGATATAGGGTGATGTTCATGTCAATGAGGAAAACGATTTACTCCGTGAGGAGGTTGGAGCAAGACTTGAAGATTTGAGGCTCAGCAAAATGTAGATCAATAGAAACTCACTTGGTGCGGTTAATGAAGATGTTTTGCAGTAGGTAGTTACGAGAAGAAGAAACAACGAAAGTCATGGACCTGGAAAAGAGGAAGATCTTCAAAATTCCCAAATCCCGATCATCCTACTCCTCCACTGCCCACCGTTTTCTAATGACTTCTTCACCACCACCTCTGCAGACTCGAGCTCCACCTAATCCGACTCAAAGCTACCTTCATTGCGTAGCCCCATTATTTCTCAGATCTAGATATTCTTTTCTCTGATTTATTTATATTTTAAGTTATTTTTGGTTTCTTGATTTTATTGCAAGATGTGAACATGACTTCAATCCAGTCGAAATGAACAATTTCCCAATAAATTACAGTTAGCGCTATTGCTTTCTTTATAGCAGCAGGAAGATGAATGTGCGTTTCGGTATCCAAGGAGCAAGAGCTCTAAACCAAAATTGAGAGGTAATATTCTTATTTTTACTTTTCATAAAGCTTTTCCAAGAGAGAGCGTAAGATTTAGCTCAATATGATGATCAGTGCTTTTGGTAATGCTGGGAGGCATATGGAGGCACTATCGATTTATTATCACATAAGAGAGAGCATAAGACTTAGCTCAATGACTTGATCACTGTTTAAATATGCATTTTTATTTTCTAATAGTGGTGTTATCACTCTTGAAGGGCATTAGTCCAGATGTAGTTACCTACAGTACACTTATGAAGGCATTTATAAGGGCTCAGAAGTTTGATCTGGTGTGTGTATCTCTTCTTGAAGTTGACTACCGTCAAATGTGCTATTGTGGCATGAAAAAAGTGTGGTCGAAAAATTATTTGTGCATCAATATCGTTAGATCTTTAGGTGATTTTTAATTGTTTTTCAATTTATGCTTCAATATGGCTGTGTAAGTATGGCAATGAACGAATATGTGCGTGTATATGTCAGAGAGGATGATATTGAGATATTTTTGTTCAGTTTCTTTCACAAAATGTTTAATGAAAAATTTAAAGTATGCTGAGCTTCAGTTGATTGCTAAAATGTCGATCGTAGGAAGGCCTGATTGGGAATTCACTTGACTTTCATTTTACTTATTACATATATAATAATTATTTCTAATTTTATATTTATAATGTGTTTAATTAATATTAGATCTCATCTATAAATTAAGAAACTCTAATTTAAAGAGTAATCTTTTCCCGTGAAGAGGCTATGGGCATGTAGAAATTAATCTGATGAAGTCTATTTGCCTGTAAATCCATTGCTCTCATTTTAGCTAAGTGATGATGGAATCTGAAGCAAAATGAAGGTTAGTACGAGAGTTTCTGCACTATTATTTTTATTGTTCGTGTGATGCTATGCATTATGGTTGTTGAACTTCTAAAGGTCTTTAGCTAACTTTTCTATCTTTTAACTAAATACAAATTACAAACTATTGATTTCATAAAATAAAATAATATGAACTTCTTTATTACCCATCCACTATGGTTTGTAGACTGTGACATTATATTGAACTTAAATAAAATTTAAGAGTATGATGAAATATTTTGTCTCATTTTTTAGGCTTTACTTCTTTGATTGAATTGTTTATGAGGTGGATTTTAGAATAACTAAACCTCATGATCATTAAGTTTCTTTGTTACTGAATTGTGGTGCTGAATTATTATGGAAAGACCTTAAAGAACATGGGTAGAAGGTCTTCCAGATCTGTGGTGATAACTTGGGGGATCAACTGTTGATGGCATCCGTATGTAGCTTGTGAGTGGTGACATCCTTGCATTTTCAGTTTGCATGCCTTGCTATGTATATGAGAGAATTGATGGGAATCAGTTTGTATATGCCTTGCTAATCTGACAGTTTTCATTGCATTTTGGGAGAAACTTGCTTGGGCTTGGTTTAATATCTGGAGCTTAGACATTGATGTCACCATGCAGCTGCATCTGCTTGTGTCGGGATATATATATATATTTATGGTGGTCTGAAAGGAGGTAAAGATTGCAATTAACGCCTTTCATTTGTCAACGTGACTGCATTATATGATCATTATTGATTGAAAAGATGGTCGTATGATATGGTTAATGTATTATTGGTTTAAAAAGTTCAAAATATATTTTTTGCATATATGATGTCTTGGGCTTTAGGTATTCATTTTTATATTTTGAAGATGAATTAATGCGTATAAATGTTACCTTTCTAACTGTCTTATATTTTTCTATGTTAATGTATACAACAAAATGACACAAGCAAGTGATTAGACCAGCAGCCCATCAATGCCAATGGTGGTAAAGGCGTTGGAGGTGCTAAAGAAGTTGAAAAGATCTGGATTAAGATTTCATATATCTGAAGAATTTTGCAAACAAAATCCATAAGGAATGAGGAAAGAGTCAAATGTTTGAAAGATGACCATTAAGAAAAAAATTGAAGTTCAGTGGCCAAGTAGTTAGTCAACTTCAGTGACCACAGGAGGTAGGCGAAAAAATGGTAGTTGATGATGAGAAGATGAATTTTGTACCTTTGTTTTGATCACCATCATGTATTTGGTTGAAATCAAAGTAATATTCCTTATTTTTCTATGCCATGCACATCAAAAATTCTAATTTAAAACTCCCATATCTCTCCTCATCTACTCTCTTACTCACAAAAACAAACACCAAGAAATGGAGATATCGCATAACTTAGTTGCACTATGTTGTGCAGTTACCTTCTTGACTTATGATTCATGAATCTCTTCTAAAATATTTGTTAATGGTTTAGCTTTTATTCTTCCTAGATAGGGCAGATGTGCTGGCAGAAAGGTTTGAATTGTCTCCCATTGACCGTATTTTTGTTCGAATGGGCGTTGAAGATCACATAGTGGCTGGGGATAGCACATTCTAGACAGAGCTTTTGGAAACTGACTCAATGCTGGTAAGGATTACAGATTGGTTAGATTAAAAAAAGTGCTTCAGAGCTATAATTGTCATTCCACTCTTACTCGGGTTTCACGTGGTGATTCTCTATTCTGATTTAAGCATTTTCCATTGGGTCTATCCTTCATTTTTCAATACATATTTCTTAGTAAACATGGGGGTGTGGATAACATTGGTACAGCTACTGTCAGAGCCATCATGCATTGGCAATGGAAATACCGTACCATCTGCAGAGGAGAAAGTTCGATATTGCAAAAACTTTGCTCAGTGTTAGGGCCCATAGCACATGATTTCATATCATTCTATGGTCTATGGTAGACCTTTTTATGGTTACAAGTCAGTTAATATTTCAACTCTTCCACAAGCTATTCATAGTCAGTGTTTTGGAAGTTATTTCGATACATCACTGTTGAAATTTCTCACTTGTGATGCAATATAGTATGTTAGTGATCTTTGAGAACTGGTAGAACTTACGTAATTTGAACAAGAGGCAGTACAGATAAGAAGTAAATAACCTAACATTATCCTTCTTCCAAAAATTCATCATCTTCCAAACTTTATTTTCAATGCTTAACACGTGCAGTTTTAATGCTGATGCTTTTGCTCGCCTTTTGGAACTGGAAAGTAACTAATTATCATTATTCTAAATTAATGTCATTTGAACTGCATGTCTTTTTCTCACACATGTTTATGTAAATAGCAAAGTGATGATAGTTGATGATCATTGTGCTTTGGTTGGATCATCTAATGTAAATGATAGGAGCTTGCTAGGATCAAGAGTCTCAGAGGTGAAATACTTACTTACCCTCTTGGTTGGATAAGTTTGACTGCTCTCTTTTCTCCAACTTACTGAACTTTATAGACTTCTATTACCTAATCATTTTAGCAATAAATTTGAAGAAGTGTTAAGTCAATAAATAGAAATTGTTCCTCATCTAAAACCGACAAATTTGTTACCTACAGAGCCTATAAGTTTATTTTATTTATTAATCCTATCGTTTGCTACTATTATCAAAATGTGTATGTTTGGTACTCAGGAAATGTTGAACAGGACAAACAAGATTATTACTTTTTCTTCCTTAATTCATAGTTTTTACTACTTTTGTCCAATTATACTTTTTTGATAATTTTGTCTTTGTTAATGAAATATGTTCGTGCATCGCACGGGTGATAAAACTAGTCTATATATAATAACAAAGTAGCCGTCACAAAAAATACACACACATTTTTCCGCCTAAAATTACTTGCTAAATTTGGAAAGTTTTAGCAAAAAAAAAAAAAAAGAAAGAAAGACTCATTAAAGTGCAATGAGAATTGAAACCATTTCAAAATGTAATGAATGAACAATACAAATTCCAAAGTGTAATAATTGCAAATTTGAATTACACTTTTGCGGTAGTTAAATTTGAAAAAAAAAAAAGAATATGATATTTTCAAGGTAAAAATTAGTGGTTGAAAAATTGAGAGAAAAATATGTGTGATTAAAAAGTAGTTTAAAAATATTTTGTCAAATAGAGACGCTTCATTTCAATTCAAAATAAGGACAATTTGAAATTATTATTTTTATTTTCCTTTAAAAAATGCAAATGTGCTTATAATTGTTAAACAGAGACGCTTCATTCTTTTTCTTTTTCTTTTTTGTGAAAAAAAGTAGAAAATTTACATCAAAAGCATCATAAATCTAATTTAAAAAATAAATAGATAATTTTCGATTGTTATAAAAATGTATTCAAAATACGTAATTTAGAAATTTTATTAAATTTATAAAAAAAGATTATTCAAAAATATTGTGCTTAATCATAGTGTAACTAATTTGGTAAAGTAATATTAAATTATTTCCAGAAATATATAAAATTTTATTATAAAATGTGTTGAAAAACATGTAAATGGCCCGAAAATATTTTAGTTTAAAGAAAGAAAAACGTTTTAGTTTAAAGAACATTCTTTATATTTTGTATTTTTTATAAGTTTTCGATTAGATTGTATTAAAATGTTATTGCATTATATTTTTATCTGATAAGATTGTATAATTAAAATATTTTCATAAATTTTGATCGAAATCACTATTACAAACATATTTTTGTGCATTATACGGGTGAAAATACCAGTTTCTTGTTTAAAAACAAGGGGCAGCAGCCAAAAAGAGGCTATCATACTAAAGATACATTAAAATCTTTTGTACTACGTGTGCATTACCACTTGGGGATTTGTTTAACCACATATGATGTGATGAAATTTGATTGAACAAAAATCTTATCAATAAAAGATAAAACTCCCCCACTTTTTTTTTTTTTTTTTTCCTTTTTGAAAGTCCTCCACATTCTTTTTGATACTTCATCAATATGTAAAAAGATTATGTAAATAATGATTTATAAAAAGCCTTTTTCATATCAAAACAGCCCAAAAAGAGTACCGTTCTTCGACACAGCTTGGTTTGTTAAATTTTTTTGTATTTAAAAATATTTTTTTTATACTCACTCCGTCCCCAAAAGATATAGTCCCATGGTTATTTTCACACGGATTAAGAAATAATAGTTAGTATAGTTATTGTATTAAATTTTATCAATATTTTTCATTTATACCCTTTATTCATTATTTATTATTTTAAGTAGACTCATTTCGTTTTTCACAAAAAAAAAAATTGAAAATGCAATAGTTAAATAGTTGATGTATATTGTACCAAGATATATTAAATAAGGGTATATGTGGAAATGAAAAATTTAATACATGCTCAACATAGAAACAAGACTATCTTTTTGGGACAGACAAAAATAGTATACAGGACTATCTTTTTGGGAGAGAGTATTTTTTTGGTAAAACATGTGGTTGAAAAATGAAGAGACTAAATGTGTGGTTAAAAAATGGTTTAGGGAATTGGAATGTTAAAAAAAGTGATAGAAATTACTCCCTCCGTCCCAATTATATAGGTTGTCTTTCCTTTTTCGTTTGTCCTAATTATATAGATTTGTTTCTTTATTTGAAAGTATTTATTTTGTTTGTTTACCAATGTACCCTCATTTATTACTTCCAATATAATAGTTTTCATATTAAATAAGGGTAAGTTAGAAATTTTCTTCACAAAAATTTCTTTCTCAATGACATTAAATATGTTTTCTTAATTTGTGTGAAAAGTCAAACGAGCTTATATAATTGGGATGGAGGGAGTATATATACACTTTCCAAAAATAAAAGGGTTATATATACGAGTATTAATTAACAAGTAGATTGTAGGGATTATGTATATCAATCTTGTCTAGTCCCAAGCTCAAACCCCGTAGAATTCTGTTGCTTTTAAAATTCTATTGCTTTTTTGGTAACCGAAATAGGGACCTTTTTCACCAAAATGGATCTTCTTCTTCGTGCTTCAATCGAGCTTGATTGATAGGATAACTTTTGGGGCTTTTTACACAGAGAGTTACAACTAGTCGAGAGGAGTAAGTATGTGGTTTTGGTTTTCCAATTGGAGGTTATAAGCCTAGATTCACCTAGCTGAAGTCTCGGTCGAGTTTTGGGTTGGGTTTATAGTTTTCTTGACATCCTTGTGTTGTTTGATGATTTGAGTCACATTTGGTGAAGATTATTTGAGGTATATGGATTTCCTACATAGATCCATGCCAGCTGCGAAGAAATTAACAATTTGCTAGGAGAAATTAGTATAAGCCATGAAAACACCCTTGGATAATCAAATTCCAGAACAATTAAGATTCATATCATCAAGTATACCTATTTCAAATTTCAGTTACATCAAATGACAAGCAGTTTCCAATAAGTCTAGTGGTAACAAAAAATATACTGCATTGATTCTTACAATTAATCAATCCAATTGCAACATCGAATATGGAATTCAAACGAATCAAATAGAAAAGGATGCCAATCATTAGAGATGGCAATATGTAGGCTATGTGTAGGGTTTGAAAAATCCATACCCTACTCACTAGATATTTATAATACACACACCCTACCCATATACCCATTAAGAGTAGCGGGTAGGGTGCAGGTAGACAATTATACCCATTTAAAACCCGTTACGTATTTTAATTTTAATATTTTTCGGCATTGGTGGCAATGTATATATAATATAGAATACTTGATTAACAATAATGCAAGTATTTAATTGTAATTTTTTCATGAACTTTACATTTAATATACTAATTTGTAATCCCTGCTCAACATAAAAACATCCAAATGAAGTAAAAATATAACATCTATTGTTCCAAAAAATAAGTGGACTCCAATTCTCCAAAAATAAGCAAATATCATAGCCCACTCGTCCAAAATTATATACTGCTTTAATAGCATAGAATCCTCAAAACAAACATCCAAGTGTCTAGATGTTCCAAAATTATATATCGGCAATATTGCTTTTATTGCATCCGTCCTGTGAATGAATAAGAAAAAGGCAGATTATAATATGAACAAGTGAAATGAAAGAATGTTAAACCAATTTTTGGAGCGAATTTTCGTTAAAGAAAATGAATTACCTCTCCTTCAACTTTTTCTTCACTGAATCTGTGACAACTTCCATAGTATGAAGATGCTTATGATTTTTCTATTAAGTGACAATGAAAACAAAATTATTCAGTAATATATCTGATGAATCATGAATGAAATATGGAAAGTAAAAATATAGAACATAGATAATTTTCATATCATGAGTGTCAGCCTAGAGCCAATCTTGTGCACACATCAATGCCTCTATTGTGTTTGGGTGTCGTCTATTCCTATGTGGGCTTACGAATCTGCCACCAGTACTAAATGTTGATTCCGAAGCAACTGTTGATACTGGAATTGCTAAAATGTCTCTTTCTAATTTTTGCATAGTAGGGTATTTGAGTCCATTTAACTTCCACCATGCTAGAATATCAAAATCATCCGATCTAGGCAATACAGGGTGATGCAAACCACGTAGCAATTGTAGCTACGCAACCCACAAATTATTGGAATCAACCCAAGAACGCCAAAGAATCACGATTTCGAGATTGATTCAAATTAATTGAACCAAGCAACCAACACAATCGTTTGATATGCTGACCTCTTGATCACAATGAAAATAAATCTCACCCAAGATTTGAACAAACAAGAATAACTCGCAAGTTCGGATTTTATTCAATAAAGAATAAGGTTTTGAAAGCAAATTGCCTCTCAATAATAATATCAAAGTTGTGTCTTAATAATGAAAATTAAATCCCTATAAATAGGGTCAAAAATCTAGCTTAAGAGTTTTAATTATACTAGGAAACAACTAGCTAAAATAAGGAAATAAATAAAACCCTAAAATTACGTGTATAGACTTTTACGGCCGTAACCTTGTTACCGATCCACATTTACGGCCGTGATGTATTTCCTTACAGCCGTAAGTCAAAAAATCCAAATTTCGGTTTTTGAGCAGTGACTCTTTTACGGCCGTGAACTTCAGCCCTTACGGCCGTAATCCTTTATTCCTTACAATATCCATTTAAGCAGTGCGCTGGTTACGGCCGTGAGTAAATATATGTTACGGCCGTAACATTGAAGTTTCACAATTTTCTTCGACGCATTGAATGAGGTTGATCCACTCGTCATTTTGGCTCGGCCCCAACATGGAACTTGCTTCTTTTGATGACACGAACATTGTTTTTGGCATTGTTTCTTGCACTAGCTTGTCCATTGCTTCGTTGGCCCTTTTTGTTTGCAATCGAGTCATCGGTCCTCCTTTGATTATCAACGGATCTTTGTGCATGCTAGTGTTCGTGGTCTGGATCACATCACAGGGTGTTCTAAGAAAAGATCAAGCTCAATTTTTGCGGTGTCAACATTAGTGGTGTTGCTTACAAAAGCATCAAAACCGACCATTCAAGACTTTTTTCTCGTATCAACATATGACTCATTGTAGGTAGATGAACCTGAAAAAGTAGGAACATTCCCATATTCTGGTGTTTTGTATTCCTTTATCAAGTTATGACAAATTTGTCTAACGTTCTCAATCTAAACGATCGAAGTTGTACCCTCAAAAATTTTGGGAAAATAGAACTCAACAAGTTTCATTTTATACCTAGGATCCAACACTGTCGTGACAGCCAACATACCATGAATCACATCCCAATATTTCTCAAAATTTCCTATCATGCATGAAGCCATTAATTGAATTTGAGCACAAGAAGATTCGAGCCATTCATATATTGACAACTTTATATCACAGACATTTGGAAAAAAAAAAGATTGGCCATAGGGTATTTAGTTCCAGAAAATATCTCAGTCACATCATAAAAAACCTCCAACCTCTCACATATCTCCTTTTCCATAACCCAATCCTCCTCACTAGGCACACACCTATAGTTTGATATTCTTTGACTAAGGCGAGGAACAACATCTTTGTACACTAAGTCTAAAGAAGTGTGAATCATCAAGTATGTTGAATTCCATCGAGTTTTGCAATCAAGTGTTAGCTTCTTACCATTGAAGTGACTCAATTGACGTGCACAAGCTTCAAAACTTTCAACTCTTTTTGGTGTTGCACTCCATAAAGCAATACTATCACGAATTTTTTCTACACTTGAGCTAATGATATCCAAGCAATCTTTCACTATCAAATTTAAAATATGGGCACAACAACGCATATGAAAAAATTTCCCACCCAACAACATTTCCTGATTAGATAGTTTATCTAACATATGACTAATCATTGCATCATTAGTAGTAAAATTATCAACAGTCAAAGTACAAAGCTTACGATCGAGATTCCAATCGAGAAGGCAATCCATCAATGTTGTTGAAAGCATCTCAGCCGTGTGCGGGCAAGGAACATATATGAACCTGTGGTAAAAAAAGAGATAAATCAAATAATAACAAAATGATTAAAAGAATAATAAGTCAAGCTTGATAATTTCTAACAAATACCTAATTACTCGAATTTGCAGTCACCAAGAGCTGCCTATAAAATGTGCAGTGGCAACCATGAATCCCTTTTTTTGATTAGAAGTCCACAAGTCAGTGGTAATAGAAATTCGACTTTTGTTGTTCTCCAACAATTGCATGATCTTACTTTTCTCGTAATCGTAGATCTTCAAAATGTCCTTTTTAATGGTATTACGAGAAACATGTTTGAATAATGGCTAAATTGTATGCGTAAACCGTTTAAACCCAATATGTTCGACCATAGAAAGAGGGTACTCATGCAAAATAATCATATTTCCTAGTTCTTTCCTTGCCTTATCTTGATCAAAACAATAAGTTCCCATTGACACATTTCCACCTTCTTCTTTTATAGGATTCAACAAAAATTATTTAACATCAGGTTGATTTCGATGAGGACATATCTTCACATGCTCATGCAAATGACTTGTCCCATGTTTTCTCGCAACAGACAAATGTTTTTTTTTACAGTAATTACATGTAGCCTTGTCTAAACCCCCAATTTTTTTTAAATGATTCCAAACCGTAGAATAAGATTTCCTTTTCACAGTTTCTTGTCTATTATCCACCTCATCATCACACAAATCTATTGGAACTGGAGTCAAGTCTGGAGGAGAGTTACCAACTGATGAATCTTCAAAATCAAGTTCAACCGACTGAGGACTATCCTGGATAGGAGGACTAGACATCTTCAAGACTTCAAACACTCTTGACTCAATCAATCCCAAGAAAGAGGGCAGTGGCCATGCCTAAGAGGAAGTACAGATGCAAATATTATCACTCAACTACATGGTGGATAAAAATTGATTATTGAAACACAAACAAAACAAAAGTAGTCAATTAGCTAACATATACATTATACAGCAATACAAAACAAAAAAAAGGCAATCCATGGAGTCTGTAATAGCTATATACACAAAACACAAGTAATAGCAAGAGATTTAACCCAATCTAGGAAATTATATACAAGATGAGCACATCCCGTAACCGTAATAGCTATATACACTACATTTAACAAGAACTCAGTAACTCATTCATGGCTCAATCTCATAAATTTAACCCAACTATATACTACGACCAAATGCATAAACATATTTAATAGCAAGAGACTAGAGGAGGGGAGTTCATTTACTGACCACAAACGAAGTGACATTCTACAGGGAGCGTCGGAGCGGCTCCTGCTTTTGGATGAGGTTCAACGAAAACAACTGAACAGTGGAGAGCGGCATGTTGTTTGGACGAGGAAGATGACAGCCGAGCAGGAGCGGCTGCTAGGGTTTTAGACTGTCGTCTGCAGCGGAGCTGTAACGACCCGACTCTTTCGCTGGGGCCTTCTCCATGTCGTACTCATGGTCTTTCCACTCCCCCTGGTCGTCCGGTCCTCAAGGGTTGCCAGCCTCATTTCCAGGAAGTGAATTTTTGCTTGGTAGTGGGTTTCTAAGAATCTTTGTACTTAACCCCTAGGTACAAGGTTTGAAACCCATGGAAGACAAAAACTCACTTCCTGGAAACGAGGCTGGCAGCCCTTAAAGACCAGGACGACCAGGGGGAGTGGAAAGACCATGAGTACTACTCGGAGAAGGCCCCAGCGAGGGAGCCGGGTCGTTACAGGAGAGGCGGATCCTTTGGACCTGGAGAGGAAAGAGGCGAGAGTAGTAGGGGAAAATGGAATTACGATAAAAAATGGAGAGGCGAGAGCAGTAGGGAAAAATGGAATTACGATAAAAAAATGGAGAGGCGAGGGGCGAGAGCAATCGGAGAGAAGCGGACGGAGTCTGAAGTTTGGAGAAGAACTGAAGAAGACTGGAGAGCGAATGAGCGATTAGTGAAGATGAAGACATGAAGGACTGAAGCGGTGAGTGAACTGGTGAGTCTGAAGACGTGAAGTGATACAGCACTGCACACTTGCACAGTATAGTCTATTGTACAGAATACAAATTATAGCCATAGTGATAGAGTAGACTTTTTAAAATAAAAAAATTAAAAAAAAAAATCTGTTACAATTTAAATAAATATTTTGTTTTTTTTAAAAAATTTAATGGGTATATGGGTCGGGTATGAATTTTTCTCCAATACCCATACCCGACCCATACCCATGTCAGGTTTCTAAATCTACACACATACCCTACCCACAAACCCATAGGATTAGGTAATTTCTACCCATTTATGTCGGGTACCCAACAGGTGGCGGGTTCGTGGATATTATTGCCATCCCTACCAATCATAATATAGAAATAAAACTTGAAAAGGAATTGCTGAATCCTAAAGAGGGGAAATCAGCCATCGAAAATTCCTCAATATATTATTCATTTCGTAAAAAAATATATTCTTTCAGCATCAATTAAAAAAAATACATTTGGGGGAAGGTCATGGGCAAACCGAGAGCATGGCGAGCACCCATGCTCGTCCGTGCTGGATCCGTCCGAAAAAAAATTAGTGAAAATTTTTGGCATTTTTTTGAAAAATACAATAAAGTTATTTTACTGAAGTCCGTCCTTGCTAATTTTTTTTTATTGATATCCGTCCGTGCTGAACAAAGTATCTAAATCCGTCAGTGAGGAAGGTTGGTTTCTTAAGAATTAGAGTCTCTCTCTTTGTTTTTTTTTTGTTTTTTGTTTTAATGTGTCTAACTAGCAAAGTGGAGGAACGATATTAGTAAAATTTAAAGTCATTTTAGGAAAGAGAAAGTATTTATCTATCTTCCAAATCAAATGTAAACATGTCTCTCCATTCTTGGATTCTAGAACTTATCCAAACTCCGAATTGCTGCAACATTGATTGGAGTTTTATCTTTAACTGCAGGGGAAGTAAATTTGCAATGGACCACTTGCAGAACAAGATACTATTCCTCAGACCTCACTTGAATAAAACTGATACTAATCTGCATTGTCTTCATTATTTTTTATTTTTTTACTTTTATCATTTTTTTAACTGTACATTTCACTATTTTTTCTCAAAATCAAATTTTTATGCAAACTGAACATGGATTATATAACATATTGCGTCAGATTTTTCTATTTGTTCTTCGGTTTACCTCGATGTCAAAGAGATTCAAAATATCATAAAGGCTAAATAACTTGCTCCTCCTTCGTGTATATTTTGTTTGTTAGGAGAGATTCGATCCAGTATGGTGAAATTGGGAAAAGGGATGGATGAAACCTCAAGTACAGGGACCAAAATGCAAACTATCCAAAGATTATTTGGGGAGCACAATGATTATTAAAGAGTGTTAAGAGCAAATTGGAAGTATAGGAAAGTCAAATGAATAAAAAAAAGGAATGAAAAAAGATTAAAATTCACATCCCTAGAAGTTTAAAGACCAAATTGCAATTCGGCCAAAAATCGTATAATCGTTCGGGGAGCTTGCCTGCACAAGATCAAAAGGCAGCACTTGCACCGAAAATGGGCCTACCATCCGTGCGCAAGTATTATAACTATGCGTACGCATGGTACAAAAGTTGGTTGAACTGACATATTTCCTTTTTGACTTGAAATTCTTTTTCGTAACTACTTTAGATGAATTTTGACCTAATTTTGGCCTCTATATATAAAAAATGTGAGCAACCATCATAGAGAACACTCTCTAGCCTCTTAATATACATCCATATCATAAAATCATTCAACGACAAGAAGTCAATTGCCATATTTTAGGAGAGAATATCAAAATTTAGCCCGAATTGAAGGTAAATTGTATCAAGCTATTGAATTTAATATTGGACTTGAAGATCAATATACTTTGCATTATTCATGATCCGTGTGATATTTTTCTATTATTCTTCTTGTAATTTACATAAAATCATGCTAGGCTAGACCCCGTTTTGTAATTTACTTGTTCCACGTTCATGGTAATTACCTGATTCCCATATGTTCATTTCCTTTTCACATTGATTTCTGCAACTGAACTCCATTTCTTGTAGTAATGACATTGAAATATTCATCTTTGGCTACTTTCAAAGTCGTTGAGGGAATGGAATAGACGATATATATGCTTGAACAAGGGATGCAAATATAACGGATGGTGTCTCAACAACTGGATAATTCATAGTTTCAACTACTAATATATGTGCATGTGGCTTCTTTTCTGTGCGCTTGATTGGGTACCCTGTGTTCTGTTGGTTAATGTTGCTGTTATCTGCCCCACCTGAGTTTCCAAATTTTTAATTGAAGCTGGCTATTTTTGGAATGCAATTTCACTTTTGATGGTGTATTGCATCATTAGATTTTCCAAAGATGACTTCTTCTCTTGTTGCTGAAATCCTGATGTATTGTCCTAGTTTGATTTCCTTGACTCTGATCATTAACCCATGAAAATATCGGATGATTACTGTGGCACACCCAAATTTCAAGACTTTTTCAAATGTTTTAAACAATTCTACTATGATACCACCTTGTGATGCACGGTCGAATTTTTCGTTTATTTTTTATTTTCAGGGCCAACATGTGGGGCACGGTAATTTGCGAAAATACTTTTATTTTTCTTTTCAAGAGTCAGTGACGTAGACGACGTCACTAGACTGAGATTTCAAAATCACTTTACTTAAAAATAAAACTCATTCATTTAAAAAGTAACGATAAAACATTTAATTTAAGATCTTGAATTTAAATTATTTTAGATAAACAATAACAATAATAAAATATCGAGTTTGGCAGTTCAAACACAAGACCTTATTCAGTGAGTCCAGAACTCACAGGTCGTCACCTTGAGCAGCACTATTTGTCTAGCCGTCTGAAGATTCGCGCCAATTCTTTTTTCATTTCTATTATGACCTGAAATATTAGATATGTCGTGGAATGAGTAAACACTTACCCAGTGAGTGAAGTATGGTGCACATGCGCTATTACACTTAGACAAGCCAACTTTACATATTCATGATTCGTGCAAGCTTTACTTATTAAATCAATCAAGTCTATATTCATTTTTCCTTGTCACATTATATATTCAAGACAAGGCTTATATTCAAGATCAGACCCAAGTCAAGTTCAAATCAAGTCAATTTAGATTATAGGTATTTCAAGTTATATCCAGTCAAGTCAATTTAATTCCATATATTCAAATCAAGTCAAATTCACATATTCTAGTCAAGTCGTACTTCATATATTTAAGATCACATCTTACATATTTTTAAACCAGTAAATTCCAATACTCAAGTCATATAGTCAAGACAAGACAAGACACTTATTCAAGTCGGGTCAAGATAATATATTCAAGTTCATATGCATTTGCATATTAATCAAATCGAGTCAAGTTCATGTAATCATGACCAATGAAAATGCATGTCTTTTCAAATCAACTATACTATCCCGAGTGCACACAAGCAGGGAATTTAACCCCGAGTTCAAACGTGGAGTTTATTCTACGAGTTCTTTTACAAGCATGATTTCTATACTATGGGTTTCATACAGGGAGTCGAGATCCCCGAAATTAATTATCAAGTGTAACCACATCGCGATCCAATTACTGGACTCTGTGGCACATATATCAAGACAAGCGGGATAGAGTGATTATAATATCAAAAAGTTCATTTCCATGCAATGCATAAAGAAACGCATGAAATTCATTTTAATGCAATGTAACAACTTTAAATGTATCCCGAAGTAGCCAAAGTAGCATTTAAGGTCACGTAATCAAGTACAAGTGTTACATCACATAAACAAGTATAAGTGTTATATCATGTACAAGTATCACTCACAATTTCTATAAACAATCGGAACAATTGTTATTCATGAAGTATCACACTAAATACAGATTCAAGTATTAGGTAAGTATCAATACATGCTCAACATATCGATACATAAAAGATAACAGAAAATTTTAAAACTCTCATGTATCGATACATATGGTAAATTTACATTTCTTTTACTATTATCATTTTTACTCTAAGTTAATGAACTTAATATCACATCAGTAAAAACAAGGTTCATCCCAAATATTCAAGTAATACAAGTTAATTGTGTTATCATCATTTTATGATAATCAAACGATTCACGTAATATAATATTAGTGTTGATCAATCCCGTTAGACATTATTTTAATTTAAACAAGTAAATAACAATATTCAATAGCTATACATGTTATGAAAGGATTTCCAATAATAACAATATTGAATATGAAATATTTATAACGAGATCCTATCAAACTTATATCAAGTAAACAATTAAACATATTCCATCAACTCGATCCAAGAGTGTTGGGAAGAAGTTCTTTACTTTGTAGAGGTATTGATGCTGTCACATGTATTGATATATGTTGTTAGATGTATTGATACATGCTGTCTGTCCTGATTTTTATTCATGCTTTAGAAAAGTACATGTATTTTTTTTTAAAGAAAAGTATATGTATAGATACCATGTATCGATAATTGTAGAAATTTCAGTGTTCTAAACTTATTTTCTGGGCTTTCTTCAAGACTTTAACTATTATTATTTAAATCAAAACTTTAAGCAGGTTGGTCGAGCAGAACATCATTTAGGATATCAAGAACATGTTATTAGATTAACATGTCTTAATCCTAACAAGAGATTCAAACATAATCCTAACTTGAAAATTCTATAATTTCGGAAGGAAAGAATTATAATATTTCTCTCGATTTCTTTAGCTGAACGTTTTTCTGTGTAGAATTCATCTCTAAATGGGAGTATTTATAGTGGAAGAGGGCGACATGAAAAGGAATTGAAGTCCCGGCCATAGAGGATGTCTTCCATTTTATTGCAATATAAAACCAAGCTAGTAGGAGGTGTAAAGGCATTACTAAAAACCATGCAAGAGCTGGAAGATGATCCTCATGCAACAAGCTGGAGGTGGCGCTCTCAAACCATGCAAGAAGGTGGTGGCAATTTCTGATTGGAGGAATAATGATAAGAATTGAAAATTTGCTGGACACATCATGCCCAATCCCATTACCAACAATTCAGTTTCGTGGGCCATGGTTGAGTTATGATTCGAGCTACCAAACGAAGTCGAAATCATAGTTTCTTGGTACCGTTTTAAAGTACTCACGTAGTACTTTAACGTACACTTTACGGCGCAAGAAATGGATAACCGAGGAGAAGTTTATAGCTCAGAAGTTGGTCACTTAAAACAGTTTTCGAGTCAACCATTTTTACCGTCTTAACTTTAAAAATTCACCGAGGGATATTCGTTGGTCGAAATGACAAACCGTTTTCATATTCTTTTAGTTCACTTCAAGAACTTGCTCTTACATATATGGCATGTAATCAAAGGAGGTCGCGAGTACTAGAAAAAAGTCTCGAACAAAACGACACTTAAATACGCTTTTTACGTAACTTTTCTTTTAATAAAAATCCTGTTTCTCTTTCTTTTCATCCAAAAATAATTACATAAATTATAAAATACCATTATTACGTCATGATGGATAATAAAGGAGTCAATTTTTTTGGATCGTTACAATTCCTCTAACCTGGATTGTATGCGTTAGAGTAGGGTTGTTCTGTTCCTTTTGAAAATTCTGTGCATATCTTACCTCATTAGTCTAATAAACATGCATGGATGCTAAAGGACAACTCACAATTGTATAATCTGCCCTACAACCCCACAAACTGGTGCTTGTTGATGAACACTTCTCACATTCTGAGTTAGGTTGTCCAACTTCTTTGTTAGTACTTCCATATGAGCTGAGAATGAACACCTCTGCTTTCCTAGGAATTTCCCTTTCGAATGGCTACATAGATCGATTTTCTACAATTCTCTCATAAAGATCATGTGCCTGGTCTATGTGTAAATTACCACTGACCTACTTGCTGAAGCATCAATCATGTTGTCGTATTCAAGATGCAAGCCTGAATAAAAGATGTAAACCTTAACTTTTTGGAATGTCCAGAATTGGAAATTTTTTGAAATACTCATTGAACCCCTCTCATGCTTCTAGATAACTCTCGAGACATCTCTACTTAAAAGTATGAACTTCATCCTGATTTTTTGAAATCGAGACAATAATAAAGTTTTGCACCATGTCATTTCAAGAAACAATGCTCCCAAGAGGTAGTGAATGTAGCGATTCTCGTGAGTTATCCTTTAAGGCATAAGGGAATAAACGCATTCGAAAGGCATATGCTGACATACATTCGTGATTGATTACTTCGCACAGCATCAAGAGGGCTTGTATGCATTCATGTGGATTTTCAGTTGGTTTCCCAAAGAACTAGATGTCCTAATGGTTCTGGAACAAATTGATGGTGTCAGGTCGAAAGTGGTAGTTTGCATGCCCAAAAGGTGGATAAACAATTATTTGTTATACTGGAGCACGCACAAGATTCACGAAATCCCAAATTAAAGCTTGCATCATTGGCAACTGCTCATGGCTGAGTTGGCAATAGTTATGCTGGTAGAGCTAGTGGCAATTGACTTTGAGCTTGATTTTGATTTTGATTGTCTGTCATGTCTCTTGTTTATGGTTGTTCTCTTCTGCGATGTCTGAATTTTCTTTTGATTCCAAGATTTATTGGAAGAACTCTGATTTTGTCAGACTTTTACATGAACTATTAGTTGCTTGAAAAGAGCAAAATACAAGAGAATTAGAATACCTGAAAAATATTAATAAGAAAATTAAGTCAAAATAATATAATAACTATACTAAACATGCAATTCCACTGAAAAGGTACCAAAAGCTTGTTCGAGAAAATATCACAAGCGTACGTGATCGTTGACAAATAATAGATTTGATGAGTTAAGAGTATCATCCCTCAGTGAATAAGTTCTTGTTACCGATTACTAGTCTATTATCAATTCAATGTAGTGAAAACAAAAGGATTTGTCTGAATTATCTAAAGTTTTCAAGTATATAAAGTGTGATTTGTAAATATATGAAATGAATGTATTGAATTTCAAATCCTCCTATTGATATTTATCTCAATTCTCAATTATGTAATTTAGTTCATTCATGCGTTGTTGACAATTGATAAAACTAAAATATTTAACTTTCTTTTCCAAGACAAGTTAATTTTATTCTAATCACAACCCCAAGTCTATTCCTAGTATGAATTTGAATGATTAGAATGCATTAAATTTTAGATTATCTATATGACTGCACATGTCATAAATGTTATTCTTAACATCTAATATTCGTGTATTAATCTTGCCGCATTCTAACTAATATTCCTATTGTTTATTTATTTTAACTCAAGATTATTAATTTAGTATTTCTTGCTATTCTTGATTAATCTTGCATTCACATTGCATTGTTTGATTAATCGATCACCAATTAGATAATTAATTGCTTGTTGTGTAGTGTTGAAACTCGCAATAAGTTAGAATGATTAGATGTCAGGAATAACATTTATGACATGTCCAATCACATAGATAATCTAAGAAATTTATGCATTCTAATTATTTGAATTTATACTAGAAATAAACTTCGATCGTGATTAGAATAGAATTAACTTGTCATGGAAAAGAAAGTTGAATACCATAATTTTATCAAATGTCAAGAACGCATGAATAAACTAAATTACATAATTGAGAATGAGATAGATGTCAATAAGTGGATTTGGAATTCAATACATTCATTCTATATATATACAAACCACACTTCAAACAAATCTTTTGTGTTCATTACATTGAATTGACAATAGACTAGTAACCATACCTAGAAATTATTCCATGTGGGACAATAATCTTAATTCGTCAAATCTATTACTTGTCAACTATCCCGTACGCTTGCGAAACTTTCTCGAACACATCACGTAGGAGCATGTTAAAAAACTAAAAAATACTTCCACATCTCATGAAGATATGTTTGCTCCTATTTTTACATAAATTTGGAAATGTACGTCAAGTAACTTGATTGAAAAAAGAAAATTTTACACTTAATTTTCCTAATATTCCATTATTCAATAATCGAACATCAATCTTATATTTATATATCATTAAATTATTATGTAACAGTAATAATATCGATTCATTCAATTATTGGAACAAGATCATTAAGCCATTTTCTAGACAACAATGAAGTTCTTAGATGATGGGAAATTTTGAAAATAATTGGAACATTAAACTTTAAATTCAACCCCACATGACTTTAATTAAATGCATAATAAATTTATGTAATTTTTTACAACATTTGAAAAATATTAGTTTATTTGAGTTAATAACAAAGCACATTAAGCCCTTGTTTGGTCCCGAATCATTTTCTAATTATTCATCATTTTCAACGACACATTTCAATGAGATCCACCACGGTTTACATTTTTCAATCACTTTTCAACAACACATTCTCTCAAAAACTTAAAATTCCCCAAAAAACTATCTACATCAAACTGGCACTAAATAAGAGCATATTTGGAAATTAAAAAAAAAAAAAATCAAATAAACACTCAATAAGATAAGTAAACTATAACTTGTGATGAAAAAAATAAGGAATACAGTTCTATATTCACGGGACCGATGGAGTATCTATATTTTCATTGATATATAATTTGAGATATGCGAAAAAAAAAATAACCATCTCTGCGGAAAAGAGGGGGTATTAACTTCTGAATAATACTCCTACATAGCATTACCGATATTAGAACACTTGTCTACGTGTCATCATATGATGAAAGTTATAATAATGCGACATTATTTAATTGTTTATCTTATTTATGACACTTTAGTGTGTTTGATAACACCCCAATTTCATTAAAATTGTCTTCTCGTTGAAATTGTTTTCCTCGTGTTTTGATTAAAATAATTATTTTTTATGAAAAATATCTTTCATGTACAAGAAACTAATGCACACTTTAGACAAATTTTGTGCAAAATATTATCTCACCAATTTGATTCCATGTATTTTCTTTTTCCAATTTCAAGAGTTTTATCAAACATACCCCAGGATCTATTTGATTGTATAACACTCACACACTTAAGTTAAATCTCTTTAAAGTTTAGGGGTCAATTAGATGTTGACCACTAACTAAGGATCATGTGTGCAATTAATTTGGATTGCATATTGAAAACCCACGTATATTTTTAGGATTAAATTTCTATGTTATATTATATATTAAATATGTTATATATTATATATGTTAGCATGTATATATATGTATGTAATATAATATAATATAATATATAATTGGTATGATGCATGTTATGATATATATTAGAATATTTAATTTTAGTATAATTATTTCGAAGCAATATTTATTACCTTAATAGTGGTAATCAAATTTTGATATATATATATATATATGTATACATCTCCATATAAGGAAAAATTGGAGATTTAATTTATAGGAAAAAATGGTAAGATATATGTACGCATGAAAATTATGAATTATGAAAATAATAATATTATTTCATATGGAAATGATATTATTTACGCCAAGACAAATTATATTACTTCCATCTTGGCCAAAATCGTGTGTTCAATATAAGGAATGATTTTGGTACCAAATACTAGCAAAAATAAATTCTTCATCCTATAAATATGCCCCTTTCACATCACTTTTCTTACACCCACACAAAACCACTTTTGTGTTCTCTCTCTCTCTCTATCATCAATCGATCACACATATACAAACACATTACACGTACGAGATTTATATATAATATCAAAGCAAGAGAATTTTAGCACGCACAAAGTTCGAAGCATTTTAAAGTTATATCATTAATTCATCCATGAGACGGTAAGTATATACGTATAATTTTATGTTATGCTTTTTGAAATAATATGCTATGGTCCATATGTATGTTTTAAGATTCGGACCGGAGTTTTAGTAGCGCTACGCATGCAAACTCATACCACCTATGTTCGGTATAGTTTTCGTGTCTCCATTACGTATGAATTATGATTTCAAAATTTATGATAAACACGTATATACTTATTGAGATTTTCTCACCTCCTTTATGTTTTCCTCCTTCCAGATAATTGATTGGTTCGAAAAGGTCAACGTGGAGATGCGGGCGATAGCGAATCAGAAAATAAATTGGACTTTTATTCATAGTTTTTACTTTTAAAAATTTCTAGACACATTTACTTATTATTTGCTTCTTTATTAAACATTTATGTTTAATTTAAGTTCTTTGTTATGATGATTTAAATATTATGAAATTATTTTTATCCTATAAGTTTATGCAAGTTTCATGACATTCGATTCGTTAAGGTTTCGGGTCGTCACATATTGCACTATATTTTTAATGAAAAACACGTTTTCCATCCTATTTTCCATCGTAACTGCACCGTTTGATTTCCTTAATTTTTCATGGAATTCATTTTCCAACTTTTCTTGATTTTCGAAATTTCCTTGTTTTGGTGAATTTCATTTTCTTAAAAAAAAAATTCCTATTTTCCAACATTATTATTATCAAGTACAAACGTATATAGAATTAAAAAAAATTGATTAAAATCGCAAAATTTTGCTTTATTTTAAATGGAAAATAATGTTAATCAAACAACGAAACTTAAGAAATTCTCCACTTTTTCCACCAAGAAAATTAAATCAATTAAACACGTTGTTAGCCCAAGAGTAAACTAACCAAGAGGGGGATGAATTTGTTTATAAAACTTTTCGATAAATAATATCAAACTTAAAAATCAATAGGTATAAGTATGAACACTTAGTGTTGCAAGTAACTTATCTATCAATGTAGTGTGCTATAAATGTGTAAACTTAATTGATAAAGCAAGTATAGCACTTAGATATAGTGTTGCACAATATAAATTGATAGAATAGAGTAAGTGCAATGTAAGTAAGTAAAAGGGATAAGAGAATGCAAACGCGATTTAAGGAGGTTCAATCAACCAACGTGATCTACGTCCCCCGTTACCGAGCTCTCCGTCACGAGTAAGGCCAAATCCACTATATTGGTAACTTACAACAAGGAGTACCAAATCCTTAAGTGACTTACAACAAGGAGCACTTATCCTTAGGTGACTTACAATAAGGAGCACCTACCCTTAACTAACAATCGAGTTTTCACAAGGCTCTCGAAACCACAAGATATAATGAATTGAATTTACAATTGAAATAACTCTCTTGACAAATGATATACTCAAATTAAGTACCGAGAGAGTTAGGCTAACACTTCAATATATAGGAATGAATTAAGCTCGAGTGTTAGAGAAAAACTTTGATGCAAATGATAATGATTTTGTTCAATGCAATCAAACAAAGTTTTTCAAATAATCTCTTATTAAAATATTGAATCAAATTAAGTACCAAGAGATGCCACACTTGAATAATTAACAATAAGTTAAGCTCAAAGTGTTTAGGTAATGGAACTTTGATGAATCAAATGATAATGAAAAATGTAGCACAAATAATCAAAGTTCCTTAATTGAAATTTCTCTCTTTTAAAAGATTAAAACAAATTTAGAACAAAAAGAGACTTACACTTCAATTCCAATATATAATGTGAAGATATTGAGGAAGTTTATACAATATAAAATCAAGAATCTTCACAAAAATTTTCTTTCAAAAACTTTGATGAATCTTGATGAAACAAAGTTGGATCAATCAAATTATTCTAATAAAGATAGATAAATATAAATCAAGTAAGAACAATTAATTTTTCACAAGAAAGCTTCTCTAAAATCTCCTCTTAGTTGTTGAAAATGAATGCAAGAGAGAATGCTATTTTAAGAGCAAATTTTACACATACTGTCTTTTGCGGTCGACCTATCCTGCCATGCGGTCGACCTCAATATAGCCGTTGCAAGAAAGTAGCCGTTTGAGTTCAAAAATAGGCAGTGCGGTCGACCTGAAAAAATTTGCGATCGACCTCAAAGTGCCATGCGGTCGACCTCAAAAATCAGGATTTCAAAATTTTGATTTTTCAAGATTTTCTAATCAAAGTTGATTTTGAAAAAGATATTTTAATGTCTTTAAAAATGTTACTTGAGCTTTATGAAGTGCATTGCCAACTATTGATGCATTAACCTTACATAAGATTGAAAAACAATTTGTAAATACTCAATTCTTTGTAGGCTTCATTGCTTGGTCTTCATGCTTTCCGACTTGAAATTTGATCTTGAATATCTTTGATTATTTCTTGATCTTCTTTGCGTCTCATGTGCTTGATCACATAGTTTTGATTTATATCTTTGATAGACGATTTGAATATTGAATGCTTTGAATATTTATCATTATATGAAACACTTGAAGCACACTTGTTAGCAACACAATATATTCTTGTTTGTTATGATCAAAACAATAAGGTCAAGTTGACCATAGGTCAACACACATTATACTTTCAATTTCCATGAAAATAAGTTCACAGGAATTCAATTACCTGAATTTTTTTTTCTTTTCACTAAAATGTTACCATCGCAATTAAACGGACCCTTGTGTCATTATAACACTACTAGTAGTGTTAAGATTGTACTATCCCGTTTGGTGTAGTAAATTTTGGAGGAAATTTAGATTTTTAGAGATTGTATGATTGAATAGGTTGAAAAGTATGAAAGTTGTGGAATCTTATAAAAATATGTTATTGAAAATAAGTTTTGGAGGAATTGGCCAAAAAGTTCCGACACCAAAAAAGGACACTCTTAACTTTTTCTCCCTCGAAACTGTATGTACCATTTTGTGCAAAATTATACATATCTACTCTTTGCTGGAAACAAATATGTGACGAGAAAATCACATAACGAAGGTCCAAACACTGGCTTCATTATTTTATTAAGACTAATCAAATATTGTTACACGTACACAACATTGACAACCCAAATATTTTATTAAGGGTATAATAAAATCATTTAATAAGACAATCCCGATGATTGCAATCAAATTATGATTGTCTCCACACTTCGTTTTCTCGACAAACATTTTTGCTTACAATGCAACTAGTAAAATTCATTGCAAGGCTAATCGATATAGCTAAACTTTATGGTGGCTGTATTCACATCAAATTTCTTTTAATAAATATATCATATTTTTGTTATATTAAAATCATTAATCTCTATTCTTCATCACACTTATATCCTTTCTTTTTTTTTTTTTTAAATTACGTTCATATTTTTAACGCTTCATTGATCAGTTCTTTCAAAAAAAATGAACATTTCGTTGATCAGAAAATTTTGTCCTTTATCAAGATTTTTATCCAAAATAATTGTTAACGTACTTTAAAATGAGACTCAAATATTTAATCGGATTTTTGCAGTTTGATTTATTTTACTTATAGTACAATCGACAACGAGTCTTTTTAGTTGAAGAAAACCTTGTTCAAAAACTATATTCTTTTAATTTGAGAAATAATAATGAGATTTGAGAAAAGTTTTTGAAATATTATTATCTTGTTCCTCTGAATTCAGAGATGTGGGGCTAGAGGTGTCAATCCGGGTGGTTGGGGTAGGGTCGGCCCGTCAATAAAAAGCCCGGTAATGGCCCGCTTGAAAAAAAGCCCGTCCGCTACGGGTTACGGGCCGGTTACGGGTCAGCCCGCAAATTTTGAACAACAACCCAGGCCCGCCCGCTGGCCCATCCGGGTCGAGCCCATACTGGTCGCGGTTTGTTCTGATTTGGCTCGTATGAATAAAAATATAGATTTTTTCATATCTATAGCAAATTTTTTGTCAAATTTCTAAATACAAAATAATTAAAATGATAAATTCATATTTATACCATAAAATATTTACATAGAATTTAAAATTATAGTTTATGTTATATGAATTACTTTTAAATTTGCAAATTTAAATAAAATATAAACAAATAACAATTAAGTGATAAATGTATTTTTAATTAATATTATCAAAAAACGTTACCTTTTTAGCTATTAGGGAGAAAAAAAATAAGATTTTACTTTAAAAGTTGTATTAGAGTTTCTAGAAGAAGAGAGATTTTCAATGTTACCATATTTAATAAAACAATTTATTTTTATTTTTATTTTTTTTTACGGGCCAGTGGGTTAACCGCAGTCCGCGAAGGTTTGACCCGCAAAACCCGCGATTCACAACTTCTTGACCCGTGAACCGCCCGCACGGGTCACGGGTCGGCCCGCGGTCCCGGGTAAATCCGGGCCGATTTTCACGGGTCTGGTCGGTCCGTCCGTCCGTCTTGACACCTCTATGTGGAACTATGCTTCATGTCTCTTTATATCGGAATTTTGAAATAAAGTAGCCCATCAGCTGATATCTATTGCTATTTTAGAAGATAGATAATTAGGGGCCGTTCTCTTTGTATTTCGATTTTGGATTTTATTTTGAATTTTGGATTTTGGTTGTTTGTTTTGGGATTGCTGAAAACATGTTCTCTTTGTAATGTTAGAAAACTGTTTTCAAAAATAGAAAACTGAAAAATGTGTTTACTTTGTAATTTTTTGATATATTTATTTTGTGATATTTTATATGTAAAAAATGGTTGATTTGTTGAATTACATTAATTTTAATGTTAATAAATCAGTTAGTTCTCTATGTCAATAAAATCATCATTAATATTGTTTCAATTAAACAAAAATTTAACACCATACCAATAAAATCTTAACATGAATCTATATATAATGGCAAAATAATATAAGAACTTTAAGTGAAGGAAGTGTCTCACATTTAAAAATAAATAAATAAATAATAATAATAATAATAATAATAATAATAATAATAATAATAATAATAATAATAATAATAAATAAATAAATAATTACAAAAAAAAAATCTTAACATGGATCTATATAATAGCAAAATAATATAAGAACTTCAAATGAATGAAGTGTCTTACTTTTACAAAAAAAAAAAAAAAAATTTACAAAAAAAAAAACTTAACATTGATCTATATATATAATGACAAAATAACATAAAAACTTCAAATGAAGGAAGTGTCTCACTTTTACAAAAAGTAAAAAAAAAAATAATTTACAAAAAAAAAAAAAAAAAAAAAAAAAAAAAAAAAAAAAAAAAAAAAATTTAACATGGATCTATATATAATGACAAAATAATATAAGAATTTCAAGAAAATGAACTGTCTCACATTTAATAATAATAATAATAATAATAATAATAAATAAAAAAATTATAAAAAAAAAATCTTAACATTGATCTATATATAATGACAAAATAATATAAGAACTTCAAGTAAAGGAAGTATTTCACATTTACCAAAAAAAAAAAAAATTCAAAAAGCGCGTTTTGGTCGTTTTGGACTTTTTAATACAAAATATCCAAAACAAAAAAAAATCGTTTTGAGTTTCCTTTGTATTTTTTTTGGTGTTTTGGAAAATGCGTTTTTGAAAATGGGCAAAGTGAATGCGTTTTCAATATTTCCAAAAATCGAAAACTCAAAACGGGCTCAAAACAGCAAAGATAACGGAACCTTATTTTTTCATATGGATGGAAGATATATATTATATATACATATAAAGCTCATGTTAGTACCGATGAAATTTTAATCTAAGTCAAAATTATTAATTAATTTCAATCATATAATATTTCAAAGAATTCATAACTTTGAACTGCATATTTCATTAATTTCTATTTAAATCCAATTTTAATCTCCAACAAACATGACAAGGTATGTTTTACCATAAAAAAAATTAAAATATGTACAAGGATGATCGATATCTCATATATCTCAACGGATTTTTTATTTAGACTATTCCAAATCAACTTTCCCTTTCACTAGTCGAACTGGTTGAACTGTAGATCAATTAATTAAGACAGAAGTGTGGGGCATGGGACCAAACTAAAACCTAGAAAAAAGAGTCTATGGGACCCAAATAAACACCTCAGTCACATGCAAATGCAAGTCATCCACATCACATGTCTTATACCTCTTTGCTTTGCCACTCTCTTCTGCTAATATAAACCCGAACTGAACTCCCCAAAGGGTCAGTAGCCATTAGCCAAAGTGCCTCATTTACTCCCATCCCCATATATATTATTATTATTATCATGTTTTCATGTAGAATTTTGCTACTCTTCTTATTTCTTTGCATTCTTGGAATTGATGTAGTCTTGAGTACTTCAGCAAAAATTGGCAAAGGCTACCATTTGATTTCAATAGAAAATGCCCCCAATGGTGGCCTTTTAGGACTTCTTCAAGTGAAGCAGAAGAACAATATCTATGGCCCTGATATTCCTCTCCTGCAGCTCTATGTTAAGTAAGTTTTACTCAATTCCGAATCATTCTTGCGTATATGTAGCCTGTAGGGCTAAATTTATTTATGAACTGAACCTTGACAATTTCCTGTGTTTCCCAGGCATGAAACGGCTAGCCGCTTAAGGGTTCACATTACTGATGCAAAAAAACAAAGATGGGAGGTTCCTTACCTTCTTTTACCAAGAGAAGAGCCTCCTGCAGTGAAACCAGCATCTGGTAGATCTCTAAAGAATTCTTACACCCCAAAAGCTAAAGAATATGCAGGAAGTGAGCTAATATTTGCCTACACAACAGATCCTTTTACTTTTTCTGTAAAAAGAAAATCAAACGGTCAGACCCTTTTTGATTCTAGATCAGAAGAATCAGACCCTTATAGTGATTTGGTGTTTAAAGATCAGTATCTTGAGATTTCCACAAAATTGCCTAAAGATGCTTCACTCTATGGTTTGGGGGAAAACACACAGCCCCATGGGATCAAATTGTATCCAAATGATCCTTACACTTTGTACACTACTGACATCTCAGCCATTAATCTGAATGCTGATTTATATGGTTCCCACCCGGTGTACATGGACCTGAGGAATGTGAATGGTGAGGCCTCTGCTCATGCAGTGCTGTTGTTGAACAGTAATGGGATGGATGTGTTTTACAGAGGGAACTCTTTGACATATAAAGTGATTGGAGGTGTTTTTGATTTTTCCTTCTTCTCTGGTCCTACACCCCTCTCTGTAGTTGATCAGTATACAGCTTTCATAGGCAGGCCAGCTGCAATGCCCTACTGGGCTTTTGGTACGTCTTTTAACTCTCTTTTCTATGTTCCAATTTATTTTGGTTAGCATTCGCTCATTATGTTGGTAGGTAAAGATATTTGAGTTCTTTAATGTGAAAAATGATAAAATGCCTTTTTTTTTTCCATTTTCATAGACAAATTTGGTGCTATCAAACATAGCCTAAATAACTTTTACTTCTTTCTGAACATAGTCAAAACATACACATACCATTATATGTTGATGTTTGGCGGTATTTAAAAAGTGACTTTTTAACTATTTCAACCATAGGATATTTCTTGATTCCTAGATTTTTTATTTGAATTTTGATCCAAAAATGTGTTGATCTATGATTGAGTTAGTCTTGTTGGAAGCATGCGGGAGTGGGATTGCCTATGCCTGGACCTCTTTGAAACACATTTCTTCATTTTCTTGGTGTCTGTACTAGAAGTTGGTCCAACAATGTCTGTTTTCTTCTCAAGTATAGTTCGTCTTTGCACATTCCCCTTTCAAACTCTAAGTCCCTGTTCTCTTTGTTGTTTTGAGGTCGTTTTCTGTTTTTATTTTCGAAAACGCTAAAAACGCGTTCTCTTTACCATTTTCGAAAACGCATTTTGGAAAACAAAAAAAAAAATTTGTACACAAAAAGGAAAACGCCCGAAACATCGTTTTGGCCGTTTTGTGTGTATTTCGACAAAAAATGTCCAAAACGCGGAAAACGCGTTTTGGGATTTTTTTTTTTTTAATTATAGAATTATCTTAACTTAGAACTATGCTTAATATAAATTTTTTATTTTTTTATTATTTTTTTTAGAATTATCCTAACTTGGAACTAAGCCTAAATAAAGAATTTTTTTTTTTTTTTTTTTGAGAATTATCCTAACTTGGAACTTAGTTTAAATAAAGTTTTATTGAATTCAATTTCAACATTACAAAAAAAAATTAAATGAGAATTCTTGTTATATTTCAAAAAATGCAATGATAAATGGACTCTGGTGGTTTTGAAAGAACTTGCATTTTCTGGATTTTAATAGAAGTAGAGTTTTCTCAAGTCCCGAACCTGACCAAGCTGTGTTAATATAGACTCTTAATGCTCACATTAGTGTGTTGCATGTAACCATATTTCTAGTGTATTGTGAAAGGAAATTTGAGTTGGAGTTAGTAGTATTCTGCAAGCAAATTAATTAAAAATAGTTTAAATAGTGTTCTGCAAAATTTCAAACAAAACGTGTTTTCCAGCTTTTCATTTTCAAAAACAGTTTTCAGAAATGACAAACCAAATGCGTTTTCAGCAAATTTGAAAACAAAAATGAAAACACAAAACACAAAATATTTTCGAAAATGAAAATACAAAATAAAATACAAACAGAACGCCACCTAATAATTTTGCAGTAACAAGTTTTGACAGAAACATCTTTTTCTTTCGTGTATGAGTCTATGACCACCTCACAAATCTTTAAGGCCCACATCTCATCATGTGCTCAAAAAGAAAACAATAATTCTAAGGAGACATTTTTAAGTGACATGACTTACATTTATTGGATGATAAAAAAGTATATGGTGGGACAATTATTTTCAACATCTAATGAATGTGTGACATGTCACAATGTCACTTAAAAATATCTCTCTAGAATTACTCAAAAAAAAAATGCTAAAGTTACCACGAAAATGTACTGCGAGGTACGGCACAGACACAGACACATGGGAGTGAAATGACTAGTTCACCCCTCCCCATGTATGAGTGTACGGTACTTGTAACATTGTTGGTTCAAAAAATTAAGCTTCAAAAGTTAATGTTTTGATCTTTGAAACGTAAGGTCGGAACCTTTAGTTGATGTTGATAAAGACTAAAAAATATAAAGTGAAGTGGGCTAACGAGCACAATAAGATATAGTTCATATCTTGTACAAAGTGTCCAGCACCAGCATGCGACGACGTACAAAGCAAACAACTGGACCACCATAAAAGCTCTTCCACTAGAACTCTGCATATTTTATTTTCCTTGTGACCATTTATTTCCCTCATCTTAATTCAAATTTCATATTGATAATTGTTTCTAAGGATGAAATGAAATATAATGTTTGAGTTGAAAACTTGCGATGATATTTATAGCATTCGAACTATGGCACAGGTTTCCATCAATGCAGATGGGGGTACCATAATTTATCAGTAGTTGAAGATGTGGTGGAGAGTTACAAGAAGGCTGAAATTCCACTAGATGTTATATGGAATGATGATGATCACATGGATGGACACAAGGATTTCACCCTTAACCCCACCAACTACCCTCGCCCAAAGCTATTGGCATTCTTAGACAAAATTCATGCGCGAGGCATGAAGTACATTGTCATCATAGATCCCGGAATTGGAGTCAACAAAAGTTATGGCGTCTACCAAAGGGGCCTAGCCAATGATGTATTCATCAAGTATGGAGGTAAGCCATACCTAGCCCAAGTCTGGCCAGGAGCGCTTAACTTCCCGGACTACCTTAACCCAAAAACCGTTGAATGGTGGGGTGATGAAATCCGTCGTTTCCATCAACTTGTGCCCGTGGATGGTCTATGGATTGACATGAACGAAGCTTCCAACTTCTGCACCGGTTTTTGTACCCTCCCAGAGGGCAGGATTTGTCCCAATGGAACTGGTCCTGGTTGGATATGCTGCCTCGACTGCAAGAACGTAACAGCAACCAAATGGGACGATCCGCCTTACAAGATCAATGCTTCTGGAATACAGGCACCAGTTGGGTACAAAACAATAGCCACCAGTGCCTATCACTATAATGGTGTACTAGAATATGATGCCCACAGTATTTATGGTTTTTCGCAATCAGTTGCGACCCATAAAGCTCTTCAAGGGCTACAGGGAAAGCGTCCATTTATACTATCGCGCTCCACATTTGTTGGCTCAGGTCACTATGTTGCACACTGGACAGGGGATAATAAGGGAACATGGAAGGATTTGAAGTATTCAATCTCTACAATGCTGAATTTCGGAATCTTTGGGGTTCCTATGGTTGGTTCAGATATATGTGGATTCTATCCAGCACCTACAGAAGAACTCTGCAACCGTTGGATTGAACTGGGCGCATTCTACCCCTTCTCCAGGGATCATGCAAACTATTATTCTCCAAGGCAGGAGCTTTACCAGTGGAAATCAGTGGCTATTTCTGCTAGAAATGCTTTAGGAATGAGATATAAGCTTCTTCCATATCTGTACACGCTCAACTATGAGGCGCATACTACAGGGGCGCCAATTGCTCGACCGCTGTTCTTCACTTTTACGAATGAGACCAGATGTTATGGATTGAGCACCCAATTCCTGCTCGGCAGCAGCCTGATGGTGTCTCCCGTGCTAACCAAGGGCAAAAGCGAGCTCAAAGTTCTGTTTCCCCCTGGGAGTTGGTACAACATATTTGATATGACACGAGTCATCCTATCAAAAGAATCACATTTCCTTACACTTGATGCGCCTCTTCACGTGATCAACGTGCATATGTATCAAAATGCCATAATACCAATGCAGCGCGGAGGATTGATATCTAAAGAGGCAAGAATGACTCCTTTTACGCTCATCGTGGCCTTCCCACTTGGGGCAACTTCAGGAAAAGCCAAAGGGAATCTATTCCTCGACGAGGATGAGCTCCTAGAAATGAAACTCGGAAATGGCTATTCAACATATGCTGATTTCTATGCAACGGTCAGCAAGGGAGAGGTGAAGGTGTGGTCAGATGTTCAAGAAAACAAGTTTGCAATGGAGAAAGGTTGGATCATTGAAAAGGTAACAGTACTGGGTCTGAAAGGAATCGGAGGTGCCCTTGAAATCAACGTTGACGGAAATCCGGTTGTAGATATCTCCAAGGTGGAGTTTAGCGCAGTAGAACATAAGTATCCAGATAAACTCGAAGAGGGCAGTGAAAAAATGAAGTGTGTAATGGTGGATGTTAAAGGCCTAGAATTGCCTGTTGGAAAGAAATTTGCTATATCCTGGAAAATGGGAATCAAAGCTTGAGGAATAACATTGGCATTAAATGTCGATCAAGATTCAGAATCATTTCCTTTCTTTTATAGGTGACAACCCAAGAAATAATGTATCCTGGCCATCATTGTCTCATTTTCTCTGCCAAAAGATTTTGTTTCTAGATTAATGTTTGATGCAGAATTTTGGTGCCAATCTTGCAGTTAAATTTCTAACCAAATAACAATAGGAGATTTACGCGGTTCACAAGATAGTTACCGTAGAAATTCTCCTAATTGTAGGGTTGACATGAGTGAACACTTCTTTCTACAAACGATATGAAGGAACTTCTTGCATTGCACATTAATTCCAGGATTTCAACTCTTCGGCCAATTAGCTTACATTTCCAACTACAAGTTATCTCAAGATTCATGGATCCATAGTTCGTCTCAAGAATGTTATCGGATTTTATAATTGATTGAAACATCCAACAAATAATTCATTTATCCAAGTAGTCTACTTGGCCTTCCCATTCATTTTTTTTTTTTAAAGTAACAATCTCATGGGTGGTTGGCCGTCTAGTGTGTGAGCTCCCTAAAGAGAGAACGACGTGTTACATCAATTATATCTAAAATAACCCAAGTTAATACAATTACACATAGAAGAGATTGAGTAGGTGTTTAACGCAAAATTCAATTTTTAATTACCAGTATAAAAATCCTAGATTTAATCGTAAGCAATATCAATTAATAATAATTAAATTTATGAAAAAGTAAATAACACGGAGATTGATAACAAAGAAAAAAACCCTTGAATAATAATTCAAGAGAAACAACTTCCAGACAAACGTGTCAGTAATAAATCAACTAGAAAAGATTTTATTTACAACAATTAGTTCAAACACACTAACCCTTCGTTATGTTTCCAGTGCCTTTCGGCAACTCTGGACTCTTTCTCTCTCATAGATTCCCAAGAACATACATCATTTTTCATTCCGTGGGGGGTTAGGGATAATAATGGGACCAGAATTCCCCGAATCCGATGGATACACGATCAGAACTGGAGGGACAATCCCCGGCAAAGACTGGGAAGAAGATGAAAAAGGGTCCCATAACAGGGACGGGAATGACGGTCCTAGCCCCAAATTTGCCTCATACTCATCCTCGATTAACCAATCCAATTAAAAAAAAGGTTAAGTTCATCTTTACAAATATTTATATTTGAAATATTTATAATCAGGTGAATTGTAATTTATTACAAATGTGTCAAAAGTAATTATCAAAATTAGGTTTTTCAATTAATTACAGTTGTAACTTTACTTCAATTTTATAATTAATTACAATTGTAACTTTAAATCAATTTTACAATTAATTACAATTATAATTAACGAATTTGTAAAACATGACTTTTTCGCTAAAATTAATTGAATTATTAAGTTGCATTCACATTAATTACATTTTGTAATCGATTAAGATTTACAAATTACAGTTGTAACTAATGAATTTGTAAAACATGACATTTTTTATTTTTATTTTTTTGCTAAAATTAATTAAATAAGTTGTATTCACCATAATTGCATCATAATTACATTATGTAATGACTTACTGTTTATAATTAATTACGATTATAACTTTTTATTTCAATTTTGTAATTAATTACAATTGTAAATAATTAATTTGCAAAATATGACTTTTTTTTTTGTTGCTAAAATTAATTGAATTTATTACATTCATCTTAATTACAACTAGTATCACACTCATGCATTGCACGGAAGAACAGTATAAAATGATTTTACTGTAAATATCATTATAAATAAGGAAAAAATTGAACACATAATTTGCTTTGATTAATGATAGAAACTGTCAACAAATGCTCAAAATTGAAATAAATTACAATTTTCATCAATTTTGGAAAACATTTTTAAATAATACATTGTTTGTACAGTTTATAATTGCTCATACCCGTGTGATACATAAAAGTTGCTATAAACAAAACATATTTAAACAATTGCTCAAATTTAAATTAAATAATGCAATTTTTCAAATATATGTTGTATAAAAGAAATAAAAAATTCCGTCCAAATATTTTTTACTAATGTGAATAGAAATAATAACCCTCAAATTATTATAATTTACATAAAATAAAGTAATTGTAACAAATTAAATATACACGGTCCTATATATAAATAATTGTAACAAATTAAGCAATATTGACGATACACGAAAGTGAAAATCAACCTCAAGATTTGTGGTGCATGAACGTGGAATTCAACTCAAGAGATCTTTCGCATGATTAATAATATTTAATTTTAAAATGCAATGCATTTAATTGAACATAATTAAATGCATATTTAATTATATATCAATAAAAAAATTATTAATGAAAATATAAATAAAATATATATATAGTGAGTCTTTTTGTCTATATATGTTAATAAAATTAAGAAAAAATGATTCACCACTTTCTACGGCATATAATTATTTTTTTAATATTTTAATAAAATTGTAAATCATTGAATTGTTTTATCTCTTTACGGGAAAACATGCTATGAATTAAGTGTTTTAAAGATTATATCGTGAACGTATCAACTCCATTTCTAGAATTAACGTTCAATGAATGAGATTTTCTTTTTTAAAAAAAACTTTTGAATTACAAAATTAAACTCATACAATACTTGTGCAAAACTCAACTTACATATTCTCCTTAAGATCGACTTTTTTCTTTTCATATATTGTTCTTCATCATATTCTTCTCAAAAAGAGTTGTAGGATAGACCTTTTTTATATATAATTTCATTTTCTTAAGCATTAATTATCAATTTCAAGTGTTTTTCTTAAAAAATAATCATTAATTTTAATAAATATAGTTACATTAATTGATTCTTCTTTCTTCATATTTACAATTTCTTTATTCATATTATTACATTATTATTTTAATAAAAATTATTATCAATAATTGTTTGATAGAAATTATATGAACTAATTTTTAAAATCTGTAATATATTTTTGCATATTTTAGTTATTTAAATTTATAATGAAAAGAAAAAAAGAAAAATGAACAGAATCAGTAAATAAATAAAAATAATGTGAAAATGATGAATGAATTGAAGAAATCTTAAGTTTGTAAAATTAACCCAACTTAATTAGATTTATCTTAAAAAGTCGTATAGTTATTATTTCTTTTAATTTGATGAGAAAAAATCAGAACAGAAATTAATTATCTATGACTAAAATGAATGTAGTTAACTAATTATAGATAATATTGTTGACCTATGATTATTTACGTATATATTTTTTTGATTATAACAAATAAGATCTCTTATATTACTAATGGTTTCGATTCTTGAATTTTGTCATATATGTATCATTTGAATACTCCGAGATCAAAATCGTCATCCATTGAAGTACAACGCAATCATAAAAGAGATTTAAAGTGAACAAAATCGTCGAAGACCAAAGATTAGAGCTTTAGAAGATTTATGTTGAAAAATTTCAACTCATTTATAAAGGTATCGACTCATCAATTTTTAGTAAGTTCATAAAGCTCAAAAATGTTTTTAAAAATCATTACTTGCATAAAAATATTTTTTTCAAATCATAACATGAAATAGATTTTGGAAAAATAAAATTTTTGATATAAAAATAAAAATTCCAAAATTTACTATTTCGGTCGACCGAAAGTCTATTGATCGACCGAAAATATGATCGATCGAAATTTTTTGCTCAACCGAAAGTCTAACGGTTCAAATAGTATAACGTTTAGTTTTGAACTTTCGGTTGACCGAAAGTGTTGAAATGATCAACCGAAAGTTCCTGCAGCTCATTTTCTTGATTTATAAATAACCATTTCTCTCACATTCAATTCCAACAAACACAAGAGCAATTAAGAGAGCATATTTACTTGAAAATCATTGAGCTTACTTTGTTTTACATTCTATTTCATTTATTGCAAAGAATTTCTTGATTGATCAAAACTTTTCATAACTTTATCAAGAATTCCACTTTTAAAGAAAAATTCATTACTCTTACTTCATTATTGATCATTGATTGAGTTCTTCATCACCAAACACTTATTGAAGTGTATATCTCTCTTCATACTTAACTAAGTATTATTTGGAAAGAGAGATCATTGGTTGAAAAACTTTGATTCAAGCAAAACCATCTCATATCATTTATCAAAGTTTTTATAAATACTTAAGCTTTAAATATTTGCTATCTATTGAAGTGTTATCCTAAAACTATCGAGATACTTGACTTGATCATATCATTTGTTAAGAGAGTTTATTCAATTGTAAAATTCTCATTTGTATTTTCTTTATGGTTTCGAGATCCTTGTGAAACTCGATTGTAAAGGAGACGTGCTCCTTGTTGTAAAGTCACCTAAATATAAGTACTCCTTGTTGTAAGTCACTTAAGGATTCGATACTCCTTATTGTAAGTTATCAATATAGTGAATTTGACATTGCTCGTGACGGAGAGCTCGGTAACGAAGGACATAGATCACGTTGGTTGATTGAACCTCCTTAAATCGCGTTTACATTCTCTTATCCCTTTTACTTACTTACATTGCACTTACTCTATTCTATCAATTTATATTATGCAACACTATATCTAAGTGCTATAATTGCTTTATCAATTAATTTTAAGATTATTTATCAAAAAAGTTTTATAAACCAATTCACCCCTTCTTAGTTAGTTTATCTTGGGCTAACAATTGATATCAGAGATTAAGAACTCTTTCATTTAGATTTTACTATCTAGAGTTATGGCTAACCAAAATATTGAAGTTCATTCTACTAATCGTCCTCCATTGTTTGATGGTACTAATTATAATTATTGGAAAATTAGGATGATGATATTTATTCAATTCATTGATTATAATATTTGGGATGTTATTGAATCCGGTCCTCATGAGCTTACTAAGGTGATTAAGGTTGATGGAAAATCGGATGTAACTATTTTAAAACCTAAGGAAGAATATGATGAGGATGATAAAAAGAAATTGTCTTTAAATGCTAGAGCCAAAAATCTTTTCTATTGTGTACTTAGTATTACTGAATTTAATCGTATTAGCACATGTGATTCCGCACACGATATTTGACATGCTTTAGAAGTAACACACATGGGTACAAATAAAGTTAAAGAAACTAAAATAAATCTTTTGTATAAAAATTTTGAAAATTTCTTCATGAAACAAAATGAACCCATTGCTAGCATGATCACTTGATTTACCGATATTGTTAATGGTCTTAAAGTCTTTGATCGAAAATTTTCTAATGGTGAACTTGTTTGCAAAATGCTTAGTTCTCTCTCGGAAGATTGGAACCCATTGAGGATGTTGATAGAAAACACCCAAGATGTCAACACATATCCCTTGAAAGATCTTTATGGAACATTGATGACATATGAGCTAAATCATGCCGAGACAAAAGAAAAGTCTAAAAAAACAAAAGAGGAAGAAATGAATGATCCTCCTAGGAGACAAATTGCCTTAAAGTCATCAAATGATGAAGAAGCATCAAACTCTAACAAGAGTGATGAGGAACTCGATGATCTTGTTCTCCTTGTCAAAAAGTGGAAAGTTTTTCTCAACAACCATAGATTTCAAAAGAAAGAAGACAAAGGCGAAGAGAAAAAGATTATTTTCTTTGATTGTGACAAAACCCGGTCACAAAAGAACCGAATGTCCCAACAAGAGAAAATTCCTCAAAAAGAAAGCTCTACAAGCTACTTGGGATGGTAGTGATGATAAGAAAAAAGAAAGTGAAAGTCAAGATGAAGTTGCAAACATGTTCTTCATGGCCATTGAAGATGAGGTAAATACAAATGACATTCCCTCCTATGATGAATTATCTACCTCATATGAAGAAATGATTGAAGCTTTTGAAAAACTTGTTTTTAAACATTCCACTCTTAAAAAACAATACATTTTATTGAAAAATGAAGCCTAAAAGAATTTGGAAAAACAAAAGGATATTGAAAAGAAGTTTCATGATCAAAATCTCTTGATTGTAGAAAACCACTCCATAAAAGAGAAATTTTTAGATTTAACATACATTGTTCACAAATTTACTCAAGGTAAGAAAAATTTTGAACTATTGCTTGGTAAACAACAATGTGTTTTTGATAAAGGAGGAATTGGATCAAAATACTTTTGTTAAAGTCTCTACTTCTTATTCCTTGCATCAAAATACTTTTGTCAAAACTTCAACTATATGTAACTTTTGTAATAGAAGTGGACATGTAGCTTTTAATTGTTTGGTGAAAAAGAAACTTCATTTTGAAGAAAGGCATAAGAGAGTTCAAGGAACTAACTATCAAGGACCCAAAATTATATGGGTACGAAGTAGTCAAAAATTAAATCATGTTTTGTAGGTATCAACAAAAGTAAAGAGCAATTGATTCTTGGATAGTGGTTGCTCAAAGCACATGACCGGAGATAAATCACTCTTATAAAAATTCAAAAGAAAGGATGGAGGTCATGTCACTTTTAGATATAATTCCAAAGGAAGAATCATTGGCATTGGAAAAATTGGTAATCATCTATCTCCTTCTATTGAAAATGTTTTATTAGTAGATAATCTCAAACATAATTTGCTAAGTATTAGTCAATTATGTGATAAAGATTATCATATTAAATTTGATTCTTCTAGATGTCTTATCAAAGATGCTACATCGAAAGAGGTATTGTTCATAGGAAGCCGAAGTAAATATGTTTATATCATCAACATTGAATTTGAGAAAGAATTAAAATGTTTGTCAAGTTTTAAAGATGACACTTGGTTATGGCATAGAAGATTATGTCATGTTAGTATGTACCTTATTTCAAAAATATCAAAAAAATTGTTTTGTTAAAGGCCTATCAAGTTTGAAATTTAAAAAGGATAAAATTTTTAAGGCTTGTCAATTTGGAAAACAAACCAAAAGTTGATGAGATTCGAAGCGCGGAAGAAACGTCGAAAAGTTCCAAACTCAGGTTGTGGTTGGACGGATGAATCATGACCCGATATTCACGACGCGACGGCTTGACGATGCGGAATAAAGTTTTGAAACGCCACAAGGATTTGTCCAGTCTCCCTGATAAGTTTCTGGTTTTGAACGCCACAAATATTCTCAAGAAATATTTGATAAGTTCGGTATTTAAACGCCACAATAAATATTCTTGATAAGTTTGAAAACATAGGAATCCACCTATATCTTTTATTGAATCCTAAATAAAAACTGTTTATATCAAAATCAAGTGTGTATTACAATGAATGGAAAAAGCGCATAAATAAGGAAAATAAAACCCTAGTCGCTAATTTACTCAAAATAGAATTCTAATTAGACTAAAATTCTAAAATAGGCAAACAAATAATTAAAAACAGAAAAATAATCAAAATCCCCGAAAATCCGGAAAATTAGATTTACGGCCGTGATGAACTCATTTACGGCTGTAAATGACTTTCTGTTTAAGACTTACGGCCGTAATGAACGTTCTGCTCAAATTTGCGATAACTGTGTTACGGCCGTAATTACAAAGTTACGGCCGTAAAAGGCCTGCTGCTTAATTTTCTAGTTCTTTTCGACACGGTTTGATCTTCAAAGCTCGTCGAACCGGTTGAATCTTGTTTTGGCTTGAATATCTAAATTTTTCCATCAAGCCTGCTATGACTCCGATTGTCGAGGGTCCGGAACACATCATACCCTCCTTCTTTAGGATGATTCGTCCCGAATCATAGCTTTGTTCCTGTTGTTTCACTTCACCTCCTGGATCAAACGGAAAATTTCTGCTTCCATGCCATGAGTTCAATAAATTATGCTCCTTTGATTGGAAAACATGGAAGAGATGGAGCTTGAACTCCCTTTACCATACGTACTGTGGTTGAAGCTTCCAAACGTAATTAACCTGCAAAAAAGATTTTAAACAAAATGGGGAGGGACATGTTAGCTTCATGAGGTACAAGATATGTATCCTTGTATTCATGATAAACCACCACCAACTCCACTTCTTGAACCACGAGGCTCTTTTCTTCTCCTCTTTCCTCCTTTGCACTTTCTTGTTCAATTTTTTTTATCTTCAAACTCAACCACATCTCCGACCTCCACATTTGTATCACCCTGTTTATGTACTACCTCATCACTACCAAAATGTGGATCTTCCAATTCAAAGCTCAAAATTTGAACTTTTACCCCAACTTCCAATTTTTCTTCATCAAATTTTGGAGTTTGTTCACCTAACTCCACATTTTCAACTCCTACCACAAAGTTCGGGGTCTCTTCAATTAATTCATGTCTCAAGCTTCCCTCCTTCTTTTCAACTTTCATATCCCGAGGCTCAACATGATTTTGACTCTCTTCTAAGCATCTAATTACCGCATTTCGTTTCTCCTCCTTCCTTCGCAATTTAGCCAAATATTTTCTTTCTGCCTCCCGTTCACACCTCAATCTTTCTTCATAAATTTCTTTTTGAATTTTCAAAATTGCTTTTGGATCAATCTCGGCTCCTCTCTTAACCCCGATTCCATCCCTAGGTTTATGATCACGCCTATATTGACTCTCATCACTACGATTTACTTGAGATCGCCCCTTTTTCAATTTCCCTTCCCTTTCATCTAGTTTATCCAACCTCATCAAAGCATCATTCAAAAATCTCCACATACAATCTTTATCATTATCGTTCCCCCTTCTAGATGGATATTTTTCTTGAAAATTGGACATTATAGAACTTACGTGGAATGAAATGGAAAAGAACAATAAACAAATGATTAAGGAATTCAAGAAAGTGATTCTTGAATGGACTCTTTTTTTTTTTTTTTTGAATAATGAATTTTCGGAATTAAATAAAAAAATAAAGTTTTTTTTTAATAAATCCGAAAATTCGACACAAACGTAACAAAACAATCGAAACATGATTTGGATAAGAATCGAATAAAACAAACACTTTTGAATTTTTGTTGAATTTTTATATGGATCAAAAACTGAAAAATTTTACTGACACGAAGAACAAGAAAACTAAAAAAAATTGAAAACAAAACACTCAACAAGATATGGATGATTTTTATGGGACTCGATGATAAACATAAAAATCAAATTGGATAGAAAAACCTGAATTCAGAATCCAGCTCTGATACCAGATGATGAGACTCGAAGCGTGGAAGAAACGCCGGAAAGTTCCAAACTCAGGTTGTGGTTGGACGGATGAATCATGACCCGATATTCACGACGCGACGGCTCGACGATGCGGAATAAAGAATCACGACTTTTGAAACGCCACAAGGATTTGTCCAATCTCCCTAATAAGTTTCTGGTTTTGAACGCCACAAATATTTTCAAGAAATATTTGATAAGTTCGGTATTTGAACGCCACAATAAATATTCTTGATGAGTTTGAAAATATAGGAATCCACCTATATCTTTTATTGAATTCTAAATAAAAACTGTTTATATCAAAATCAAGTGTCTATTACAATGAATGGAAAAAGCGTATAAATAAGCAAAATAAAACCCTAGTCACTAATTTACTCAAATAGAATTCTAATTAGACTAAAATTCTAAAATAGGCAAACAAATAATTAAAAACGGAAAAATAATCAAAATCCCCGAAAATCCGAAAAATTAGATTTACGGCCGTGATGAACTCATTTACAGCTGTAAATGACTTTCTGTTTAAGACTTACGGCCGCAATGAAGGTTCTGCTCAAATTTGCGATAACTGTGTTACGGCCGTAATTCCAAATGTTACGGCGTAAAATGCCTTCTGCTTAATTTTCTGGTTCTTTTCGACATGGTTTGATCTTCAAAGCTCGTCGAACCTGTTGAATTCTTGTTTTGGCTTGAATATCTAAATTTTCCCTTCAAGCCTGCTATGACTCCGATTGTCGAGGGTCCGGAACACATCACAGGGATATATTGACCTCTTGATCGCAAGCAATATTAATTCTCACCGAGATTTGAACAAACAAGAATTACCCGTAAGTTCGAATTGTGTTCAATGAAGAACGAAGTTGAAAGCAATTTGCCTCACAATAATATCAATAATTGTCTTAAACAATTATTTGAAAGAACTTTTGGATGAAACCAAAAGTTCTTTCAAAAATAAATGATTTTCTTCCACCACAAAACCATTACAACTTCTTCACATGGATCTTTGTGGACCATCTAAAACCGTAAGTTTGAGTGGTAAACACTATGCTTTGTCATTGTTGATGATTTCTCAAGATTTACTTGGGTTTTATTTTTAAATTTGAAAAATGAAGCTTTAAATGCATTTAAACATTTTTGCAAAAAGGTTCAAAATGAAAAAGGATATTCTATTACAACTATAAGAAGTGACCATGGCGGAGAATTTGATAATATGGCTTTTGATGAGTTTTGCAAAATAAATGGGTATGAACATAATTTCTCGGCTCCTAGAACTCCTCAACAAAATGGTGTAGTAGAAAGGAAGAATCGCACATTGCAAGAAATGGCTAGGACCATGCTAAATGAAAATAACTTACCAAAATATTTTTGGGCCGAAGCCGTTAACACCGCTTGCTATATTATAAATAGAGTTTTAGTAAGTCGAAAGAAAACTAAAACTCCTTATGAGCTTTGGAAAAATAGAATTCTCAATATCAGGTATTTTAAGGTTTTTGGTTGTAAATGCTTTGTTATTAACACAAAAGAAAACTTGGGAGAATTTGATTCAAAATCTGATGTTGGAATTTTTCTTGGTTATTCATCCACTAGCAAAGCTTATAGAATTTTTAACAAAAGAACTCTAGTAGTGGAAGAATCCATATATGTTACTTTTGATGAAACTAATTTTCTCTATCAAGAGAAAGGTGTTGATGTAGGTTAGGAAATTCTTTTGAGGAAATGAATATTCAAGATCAAAGCAATGAAATTCCCATAGATAATGAAGAAAAAGACTTGAAAGAACCACCTCCTCAACAAGAAGAAGGACAATCTTCCAGAAACTCAAGTGATCAAACACTTCCTATCGAATGGAGATTTGCTCCATCTCACCCAAAAGAGCTCATAATTGGTTATCCTTCAAAAGGGGTAAGTACTAGAAATTCTACTAAAGGGTTCTTAAATAATTGTGCCTTTATTTCTCAAATTGAACTAAAGAATTTCAAAGAAGCCGAGTTTGATGAGTTTTGGATTCTTGCAATGTAAGAAGAACTAAATCAATTTGAAAGAAATCATGTTTGAGATTTAGTTGATAGACCAAATGATCAAACCGATATTGGTAAAAAATGGGTTTTTCGAAATAAAAAGGATGAAAAAGGTATAATTATACGTAACAAGGCTAGATTAGTGGCCCAAGGTTACAATCAAGAAGAAAGCATTGACTTTGAAGAAACTTTTGTACCGGTTGCTAGACTAGAATCCATTCGTATGCTTCTTGCCTTTGCTTGACACAAAGGTTTTACTCTTTATCAAATGGATGTCAAAAGTACATTTTTAAATGGTTTCATTCAAGAAGAAGTCTATGTTGAACAACCTCCCGGATTCAAAAATCGTAAATTTTCGGATAATGTATTTAAACTGAGAAAGGCTCTATATGGTTTAAAACAAGCTCCTAGAGCTTGGTATAAAAGATTGAGAAAATTTCTTATCTCAAATGACTTTCAAATGGGAAATGCGGATACTACACTTTTTATCAAAACCAAAAAGGAAGACATGATTGTTGTACAAATTTATGTTGATGATATTATTTTTGGTGCAACCAATGTTTCTCTTTGTGAAGAATTTTCAAAATATATGAGCAATGAATTTGAAATGAGCATGATGGGAGAGTTAAAATTCTTCCATGGGCTTCAAATCAAACAAACTAGTGAAGGAATATTCATTAGTCAAACTAAGTACATTGTGGACATGCTCAAAAAGTTCGAGATTGAAAACTTGAAGCCAATGAATACTCCAATGAGTGCTTCAATCAAATTGGACAAAGATGAGCAAGGCACTTCCATTGACATTACTAAATATCGAGGTATGATTGGATCTCTTCTTTACTTAACCGCAAGTAGACCCGATATTATGTTTAGTGTGTGCTTATGTGCTAGATTTCAATCCAATCCTAAAGTATCTATTGAAAATTTAAAGTTGTCTAAATTTTATGAACAGACTGTCACAGATAAGTCTGGACAGTAACCAATTAACAGTAAATCATTAAGATTTGTATTAGCGCAATATCAGATGAATCTTGCTGATGCAGATTCGTCTGGAAAGTAAAACGTAAAAAGACAGAATAAATTATGCAGAATTGTAAATAGACAAGAACACAATAATTTGAGCTTAATGTGGGAAAAACCCTAACAGAGAAAACCAATGGCCCGCATCTTGCAGACAAAAACCAATCACTATATAAGAAAAGAGTTTATACAAATCATTCTAAAGTGCAGGATAAATCTATGCATAGACTTATCAAACATCCAAGAAATAGATCACTCCATGATTCTTCTATGGCATTTAATGTGAGCTAGCATCCCACTACTCTTTTGTAACTTTCTTTGAATCTGCAACAATCTTCAGTAACACGAACTCCCGTTCGATCTCGATCCAAACCTACCGTTTGATCTTCATGCTGAAGGACTTTTCTTCTCTCAGTTATTGATAAACTCCTCCCGGAGAAACACTATTTACAAATCGATTTTTGGCATGAAAGAATAAGCTCTATATCTCTAGATTATTCATGCACATTGAGAAGTCTCACAATGAAGAAGCCGTATATGTATTTTGTACCACACGAATTTTAGCTTCTCTGACTTCCTTAAGAAAACGTCCCGTTTGCTTCAATATAAATACAATTGGATTGCTTGACCCTCAAGAATCCTCGTTGTATTCAATCTTGATTTCTTGCAAGATAATCAAGGATAAGATAATTCGAAATAATGGTAGGATAATCATAAATTTTACCATAAGTGAAGATGATGTAAGATATTCTCAGTTTATTATGGAATAAAAGATCTTACCAAATGAAGTAATAAACTTGACTTACCAAGAGTAAAGATACTCGACCATATCAAGAAACAATCTTACCATATGTAGATAAGCTTGAATATGCTTGGTCCTATCAAGACGACGATCTTACCATATGCAAAGATATGTTTGAATATTCTTGGCCATATCAAGAATAAGCTTGAATGCCAAGATTAATCACAAATAGATCATCAAGAAATTTACCATAAGTAATTAATGTTCCTTGATTCAAATCACAAGATTTCGAGATCATGATCCTAACAAATCAATATTTCTTGATTCATTATTATCTTCCAACAATAAAATGATTGACACGAAAATAGGAGATAATATTTCCAAGAAATATTTACATAATTTAGTTAAAATTAATAAATTACTAAATACACGTATTTAGTAATTATATTAATTTTTCTTAAATTACATATTTGTAGAAAAATAGAAAATGACAATTTATACAAAGTTAACAAATTTCATCTAAGTGCCTTAAAACGTATTTTTAGATATTTATGTGGCACTAGAACTTTGGGACTTTGGTATCCAAAAGGCACTCATATTGATCTTATAAATTATTCGGATGCCGATTGGGCGGGATGCACAATTGATAGAAAAAGCACAAGTGAAACTTGTCACTTTCTAGGCTTTGCACTTGTGTCATGGTTTAGCAATAAACAAAATTCCGTTGTACTATCTACCACCGAGGCCTAATATATCTCAGTCGCTAGTTGTTGTGCTCAAGTTTTGTGGATGAAACAAACTTTTAGTGATTATCACTTGATTTTTGAAAGTGCTCCTATAATGTGTGATAACACTAGTGCTTTTAATTTGTCAGAAAATCCCATCTTGCACTCTTGCACTCTTGCACAAAGCATATTGAAATTCGACATCATTTTCTTAGAGATCATGTGTAAAAATGTAACATATACTTGGAATTTGTTAATACCGAAAAACAATTGGCCGATATTTTTACGAAATCTCTAGCTCATGATAGATTTTCATACATTAGAAGAGGATTGGGTATTATTGATGAAAATGATATTTGTGGCTAAATTTACACTATATATTTGTTTTAACCGAAATATATGCAAAATTTGATTTTTGAGCATTTCGGTCGACCGAAACTTTTCGATCGTCCGAAAGGTGACTTTCGGTTGAACAAAGTGTTCAATCGAAACATTTTTCGGTCGAACTCATGTACAACCGAAACCAATTTTCGGTCAACCGTTACACGACTGAACCCTCTTGCAGCTACCTATTTTGAAACCTGCAGAGTTTTTGTCGACCGACAAACTTTCGATCGACCGAAAATCGCGCTGATTCATGTCTTTTAAACATCTATTTTTTCCCCCAAAATCATTTTCACAACCCTAAATCACGATCCATCTCTCCATTTTCATCCCAAATTTCATTACATCTCTTCCAAACTCTTCAAAACATCCACAAATCCGTGATTCCCATCATCAACTTTATCAAAATTTTGATTTTTTTCCTTTCAAATTCACCAAGAAAACATCAAAACCCTTAACTTTGGGGAAAAATCACGAAAGTATCTATATTTCTCATTTAAATTCGTTTTCACTCCGTCCAAATCACCATTCTATACTTAAAACCTCGATTTCTACTCTTTTTCCATCATCTTCAACCATTTTCACCAAAAATTTTCAAGAAATTCTATTGTTGCCTTCAAAAATCTCGAAAATTCACAATGCCTACTAAGAAGAAATCGAAGAAAGGCGAAGCAAGCTCATCAAATGTTGAGGAACGTGCACCCTGGCCCGAGCGCTTCTCCAATCACCCAATTCTCATCGGTAAGTCCATCGATTTCTTCGATTTTTATCTTCAAGCCCCTTCGTTTCAAATTGAGCGTTATTTTGAAGATAAGGATGGAAAAATGTTATGTCAATTTCCGAGAATTCCTACCCAAAATTAATCAGGTAATTCTTTCAAAACGCCACTGTCTATCCTAATGAAATTACAAGTCTTGTTAAGGGAACCCAAGTCTCTATCAAACGATTCCTCATTAGAAACCTCCTAAGATTGCAACCGTGCAAAAATTATGCATATGTTAGCCATTATCCTGTTAGGTTCGAGGGATACAATGTACTTGAGGCATGTAGTTGTGTTACTGCCCGACCACTCACTACCACTACCACTATGACCTTGAACCTCAACCATTTGACGATTCCATGTAAGGTCCTTCATCGTGCAATTGCTCACGCAATTGTGCTCCCGTAGTGGTCATTTTGATGAAGTAAATCATCTCGACCTATTCATTCTTGATTCTCTCCTTGTCGGTCGTAAACTTGATTTCCCATACATTTTCATCCAACATCTTCATCATGTCCATACATCTCATCGAGTTCTGGGGATACCCTACGGCATGATATTCACCAAAATTTTCGATCACTTCAATGTACCTCTTGAAAAAGAGCTTATTCTTAAATCAAAACACACCGATATTATCAACATCAACACTCTCAAATGAATGAAAATTGTCAAGGGTGACGGGCAATGGGTGTGTAATACTCAAGGTTTTGATGATGCTTCAGGGCCTACCAGTTGGCCATTTACCGAAGAAGAAGCTGAAGAAGAATTGGAGATTGTTGAAGGCGCGGCTGCTGGTGAAGGCGAACATGGAGGTGTCGGTGATGAACAAGGCGGTGGGTATGAATCACCTCAACCTCGGCAATGGAATCGAGCTCCACAAGTTGCAGCACCTCCCCGTCGATCCATCTCTGAAGATAAATTCAATATTTTAAACGGGCGTATCAATTCTCTCACCTCTGCGGTTGAAGGCGTCCAACATCAACTTCAACAAATGCACACGTCTCAAGAGGCCTTCTTCTCTCATTTTTACTCTATCTACCTAGGGGTGGAAAACGGGCTGGACAGTTCGGGAGTTCGGCTTGGTTCGATTCGTTAAAATTTTGATTCGGCTCGTAAAAAAAGGGACTTGTACTTGGACCGGACAAAAAAATTGGGTATTGGACAGTTCGGGTTCGGCTCGTGAAGTTCGTGGACTAGTCCAACGGACCGAGAAACGGGCCAAAATGGGCAGGCTCACGAGCCGACCCATTGCGGCCCGTTAGGCTCGTTTGTTACGAGCCGGACGGGCCGGCTCGAGTCCGGCTCGTCCCAAACCGTCACATTTGTGACCGTTTGGGACTAAAACGGTCACAATTTGTGACCATTTGACAAACGGTCACAAATTGTGACCGTTTTTTGTTACTTTTTAATTTATTTTTTTTAATATTTATAACACCTATAAATATACACACATTTTTCTTAATTTTTATCACAATTTCTCTCAACTCTCTCAAGTCTCAACTCTCAAATTTCAATTGCAATATTCTACTTCTGCATTTCTACTTTCTAGTTATATTCTAATTTATAGTGCTATAACCTATAAGCCTATAATAATTCATTTTCATATACAATATTCAATATTGTCTCAAATTCAATATTTCATTTCGATCTCCAATTTCAAATTTCCAAATTCATTATTTCTAATGGCACACTCACAATCTCATGATTATTCTTCTAGCCAATTTGTTGATGAATTTTCCGGTCTCGACGAAATTCCAATTCCTGAAAATTTGGTGGATTTGGAAAATGAGATTGATGATATAAATACTAGAACTCCTCTTAATTTGGATGACATTGCTGATAAAGATGTTGCTGTTACATATGAATCCGGCTCCGCTAGCACGACAGCAGGCTCCAGCAGAAATCCAAAAAGGGCGAAAAAATCAGACTGCTGAAATTTTTTCAAATTGATTAATACAACGACTATCGACGAAAATGGGAAACCAATAGTCAAAGCACGATGTAAAAAATGCGAATGACTTTTCTCTTGAAAGAATGATGGGGGCACAACACACCTCAACAGACACTCGTAAGCATGCCGAAAATCGGGCTAGGGTTGAAGCAAACCAATCAACTCTACAGCTTGGTCAATCAAGTCTAACCAATTGGGTCTTCAACAAAGAACTAGAACGTCTAGAAGGGATGGTCATGTTCGTATCGAGTGGCGCTTTCAATTGTAGAAAGTTCACAATTCATGAAATTCATTCAAAAGTATCTCAAACCCAGGTACAAAACCGTTTCTAGAAATACTTTACGAGCTGATTGCATTAATAAATATTGCGAGAGAAAACAAAATTTTATAGATGCTTTAAATAAATAAAATGGTAACTTATCATTTACTTTGGACTTGTGGACTGGAAATAATCATAGAGGTTATGTAGCTGTTACTTGTCATTACATTGATGATACTTGGTTAATGAACAAAAGAATTATTGCATTTAAAGTTATTGATTGCCCACATAATGCAACAAATATTTTCAATGTACTACTTGCAATTCTTAGAGAATTTAGCTGTGATAGTAAAGTTCGTAGTTTTACATTAGATAATACTTCTGTTAATAAAGCAGTGATAGATAGATTAGCTGACTACATGAATCCTGAATTTAATGGAGTCTTGTTTCATGTTCATTATGTGTGTCACATTTTTAATTTAATAGTTCAAGATGGTTTTAAGCATATAGAAAATCAATTGAAAAAAATTAGGTGTACTTGCAATTTCATCATGATAGCACCTTCTAGAATACAAGCTTTTGATGCACATTGTGTAGAAAATGGTATGCCAACACGATCATTTGTTACCGATGTAGGACATAGATGGAACTCAACTTATTTAATGATTGAACATTGTCAAGGTTACAAGAATTTAATATGTGAATATTACAACGATCGGCACTCACATGGCCCAACTTTTGATTTGGGGGCTGATGATTGGAAACTTGTTTTTCATTTTAAAAATTTTTTGAAACCCTTTTACGATGCTACAAATGAATTATCTAGGGTTTATTATCCCACCAATCCTTTAGTGTTGAAGTGTTTTTTTAGGTAAAATCGCAAGTATACGATATTGCAATCAAGTAATTAACTGACATTTGATTCGAGTGATCATTCTCACGAGGACTGTTTACTAAGTACCGAAATATGTCAATTTTAAACTTTATTTGAACAGAAAAAAGAGAATTTATGATTGTAAACTAAAACTAATAAATTAAACTAAAGAATTTAAAATTGCAGAAATGTTATGTTTTCAAATAAGATTGCAAAGTAGTTGGGATTCACGAGTTCACTTAGTCAATTAAATCAATTCCAATTCATGGTTCTATTTTCTAAATATTTGTTCGATCGAATTCATTAATTCAAATTGAGATTCCTCTCTCGAGTTTAAATCAATCCTACCTAAATAAGTCAACCTTGTATCTCTACAGCGGGTCCGAATATTCCTTATCTAGATGTATTACACACGAGAATTCGTACACATAAGTCAATTCATTCACGCATTAAACACAAGAATAAATAACATATGCATTGAAGCGTTAAAAAAAGGAATATGGAATTAAAATAATTAACTAGGCTACATCGTTCATCCCAACATACAATTTAGTTACACATCTTGATTAAAGAACAATAACAATAAAATAAAACGTTCATTGAAAACAAGAAGAAAGGAAAGTATGCACCAAGTTACAATTCTTCTATTATCTTCAATTCACGCCCATTCGCGATGCTTGAATCTTCAAGAATTTTATGTTGAAATCTCTGTTGTGGCTCGTTCTATGGAGAGGCAAAGGTTTTGATTTCGTGCCTCGTGTATTGTATATATAGTTTTTGGAGAAATCTAGGTCAAGAAAGAGAGAATTCAGTTGAAAATCGAGAGAAAAAGCCCACAGTCGGCCCAGTCGGATAAGCGCGCGATCGCTTGGCTAATACCCTAGCAATCGAATGGTATGTACCCAGCGATCGCGACTTCTATCTTTTCTTGGCTGTGTAAGTTGGTCCCTGACTTTTAATTGCACCTTCAATCCCCAACTTTCAATTGTTGCTATTTAGTCCCCAAACTTTATATTCTTCTCGAATTGCTCAAATAAGCTATTAAATCCTTTAATTAGGTCCTCCAACTCCTGATTTAGTCACTTTGGCACCAAGCATGTTTCCCGGTTGACGTCACATATCTCTCACTTGCTCAATTAAGCTCTAATTAACATCCAATATTGCCGTTTTTTGTAATTGCTTCATTCTTCTTCGATTGGGACATTAAACACAAATTAAGGAGTATATATTCTAAAACGAAAATAATTTCTTCTAATTTAGACGTACAGATAAGTGTATAAAACACACTTATCAAATACCCCCAAACTAGAATTATTGTTCGTCCTCGAACAATGGAAAATAAACTAACAAAATCAAAGAAATAAAAGAGAAATTATTTTGGTTGTGTCAACATGTTTACCATATGCCTCCATAGTCCAAACCAATTCACGTTCTAAGCAATAGCTATGAACAACAATGCAAAATAATTTTTAGTTATATCATGCAGATTTTCACGTGTGTGTGTGAATAGACAACGTCAAACGCATACTCATGCAAAAGATATACTCAATACTGTGTGGCTCATTATACATAATCCAGCCCGAATCCCATGTGGTCAATCTATAATTTCTAATGAAATTCCTTTCAAAGCTGATGGAAGATCACCACTTTCTGCTTTTCTCTCACATCCCGGGTTTGTATCTATATGGGTTCTAAAAATATTCTTTGCTTTTTCCACACAAGGTAGTCAGAATCAGAAATATGCGTGCATAACAAATCAAAAGAAAGCAGACCACAATTCTACAACCTCAACCACCACAGCTCAGTTAACAAAGCTTATACCATGCAATTATATATATATATATATATATATTTTCTTTTGATGGACGACTTTTTCTTTTAATTGTCCCTGTCTTTTACCATCTTTGTGCAGAACTTTTCATACTTGTTTTCTATATGACCCCTGTAGCAGGCTTTTAGATCGACAACTCCCAAACCAGTTGGCTTTAGGGTACCAGGTTGAAAGAACTCCTCAGACCTACTTTCCCGAGTCATAAAGGCTTAAACAGAAAAGTTAAAGATGTTATAATGTCTTATGCGTAAGTCAACTCTCCGTACTTGCTTTCTAATTGACCCCTGTAACGAGCTTTAGGTCGATGACTCCCAAGTAACTGGCTTTAGGGCACCAGGTTTGAAAGACCCCTTGGACTTACTTACTCGAGTCAAAAAGGCATTTGAAGAGCAGAATAAGTCCTTCAGCATTTTTCTATTTTTATACTGAAAATGGTTTATACTCGTTGACCAAACTGCAATGACTAAAGTGCAAAACCAAGAATCACAGACCTCCAACCTGTCAATACATACAAATTCCAACCATTTTACCCCCAAACTTGCCTTTTAGTATGATTGGTTCTAATTTAAGGATGAGATGTCTAATGATCTAAGTTTAGGGATTTTCAAGTCATTCCTAAGTTCAAATTGCATAAACTTTGCCCCACGTGTATTAAACAAAATCTCTCACACAAGCAATTATCCAACACTGGCTATGTGCGCAATAAATATGAATCTAGCAAAACATAACTAGTTCAAAAATAAGTTCATGCTTTCATGTTGTCCAATTTTCAAGCCTAAGCACAAATTGATTCATACTATATCCTAGGCAATAAACAAGTTAACACATTTTCAATTTTTTTTTTTAAATCCCAATAGAAATAGAACGAGAACATTCAATGAATATGGAAGCAATTGACATGAATGAAATTCTGCACCCCCAAACTATAAAGAAACATTGTCCTCAATGTTTGTCAAAAAGATTTTAAAAATGTAAAAAGTAGACAAAAGAGAGAGAAAGAGAACTTCCTAGGTGAAATGGAGATGCTTTGTTGCCTTAATGCTTCAATTTGAAATGACGTTGGATGAATTTGACCCTATTCTTGCTTTGCCCAACTTGATTGTATGTGTCTTGATTGATGTTTACCTTGCAAATAAGAGGAATGTAACATTAGAAGCCATAAACATCAATAAGAAATAATGGAAGTTCAGTTCCACACCCCCAAACTAAAGTTAAAGCAAAATTTTGAATTTTCAAAATTGGTCGACCAAACACATTCAAGCCTTGACATTGCATAGAAAAACATAAATTTTCCCTAGCCATCTTTTGATACGTTAAAGTTCACAGCATTATCGATTATATATTAAAAATTCAGCTCTTTTGAAGATCAATAGGGTCATGAAAAGCTATGGAGAAGTAGGTGACGTGAGTGAATTTTCAGGTGCAGTGGCCTTGCAATGAGGCTGCCATGGTGCAAATATGGTTTTAATGGATTTCATGTCAAGATGTGAACTAACTCATGCACTACACACATAAACATTGATAAACATATCATGAAGATAAATGGTCGGATGAATTTATAAAATTAGCACAAAACTCTCTTTGTGACATTTCATCAAACACATAGTGTGTATTGCAAAAATCACTGGATATGCATAGGGTTGAAGGCATGAATGAACCCAAGATTTTCGTCTACTAAACCACAAATCACAAACTCCAACAACTAACCTAAGCCCATTCTTCACAATTCATAATTTCTAGGTTGAAGAACTTAAAGAGACTTTCACAATTTTGATTAAAAATTGATTTAAGTGAAGAGATCATACCTTCGATTGGATTTTGAAGTCATGTAAGCAATGATATTGATGCAACAAAGTGTTGATGACATGCACACAAGATGTAAGATCAAATATGAGGTGATTAGGGGAGAGAAAATGAGTTTATAATGTTTGAAATTGAAAACATGAGGAACAACACTTAAACTGCCGATTTTGGTCCCAGTATAGCCAGGCGATCGCCCGGCTGGAGTGCCAGCGATCGTTTGGTTCAAGGTTTAAAAATCTGTTATTTTTTAATGCAAACTTGCGATCACAATAGCCTCTTGGCACGCAATCGCGTAGTTACCGGTATTTATGAAAAATTTTCCTATTTTTGATTTTCAAAATCGTTTTTAGCTCCCTAATCACTTCATGATTTATGTAATGACGTTCCAACATTAACTTCATGATCCAAACTAGTGTGTGTGTGAGTTTGGAATGACGCTAAAAACCTAGCCTAATAAAAACATGCAGAATCAAAAACATACCTAAATATGCAATAATAGACTATTATGCACAAGTGTTCTTAACATGAAATATGCAAAATACTCAAACACATTTCCTACCATGCATATATCTAAAATCTTAATACTAAAATAAATAATGAAAGCGTAATAAGTAAAAGGGAAGAAAGGTTGGATTGCCTCCCAATAAGCGCTCTGTTTTAAGTCTAAAGTTCGACTTTTTGCACTTCTTTATCATGGAGGCATGAATGATCCTCTTGAAGCTTTGCATTGCTTGCAATTCCCCGCCTTGCACTTCTCAATCCGTTTCCTCACTTTCTTGAAGTCTAAAACCTCATTTTCCACATTTTGTTGACTAAAATTTGGTTTTTCCTTCTTCTTCAAGTTACTCCTCCCCTGCTTAGCTTCTAAAATCCCTCTTTGTAACATCGAAGCATTCTCAAGTTTTATCCCTTGCTTCACATTTTCTTCGCGTTATGGATCACTCCTTCCACCTTGAAGCAACTTTCTTTTAGATATTCGAGATCCTATCTTGGCTTGATGATGAAGCTGACTTGTTCATTCTCTACTCTAAAAATGATTTCTCCATTTTCAATGTCGATTAAGGCTCTTCCAGTAGCTAGGAACGGTCTTCCAAAAATGAGGGGCATTTGAGTGTCCTCTTCCATATCCAGAATCACAAAGTCGACTGGGAAGAAAAAATTTTCAACCTTAACTATCACATTCTCCACTATCCCATATGGGTATTGGATTGATCTGTTTTCCAGCTTTAAAGTGATATTTGTTGGCTTAGGCTCCCCCAAATCTAATTTCCTATACACAGAAAGAGGCATTAAATTAACACTAGCCCCTAAGTCACATAGAACATTATCAAAGCTGAAATTACCAATAGTGCAAGGGATAGAGAAACTCCCTGGATCAGTCAATTTTTGTGGTAATTTCTTTTGAAATATGGTGCTGCACTCCTCACTCAGTGCTACTGTCTCAAAATCAACCAACTTTCTTTTGTTTGACAGCATCTCCTTCATAAGCTTCAAATAGAAGGACATTTGAGCTAAAGCTTCTGCAAATGGGATATTTACGTGCGGTTTCTTGAATATTTCCCTATGGAGGATATGTAAATGGGACATTTGAGCTAAAGCTTCTGCAAATGGTATCCCCGCTCCGAACCAGTCATGTTGTCATCCCTATGGAGGATATGTAATGGTACTATAAACCATGTTCATGGGGAAAAATTTTTGGTACGCAGCAATGCTAGTCATAAGGTTCTTTCCAAGGATGACACTAACCCTATCTGACCTTAGGTTGCCTTTAAGACTACAATTGAGGCAATTTCATATAATTGTGTCGTATGCAATGACAATCAACAAAAGTCAAGGTTAATCATTGTCTTATGTTAGGTTATACTTGAAGAAACATGTCTAGTTATGAATAGTTATACGTAGTTGTATCTAGAGTTACCAACCGCAAAGGATTGAAAATTTTGATGTGTGACAAAAATGAAGGGCAAACAAATTTAACAACAAATGTGGTCTTTTTAAAGAGGTTTTTCAATAGTTATCAATTTTCTCGAGATTTATTAACTTTTTAAGCAAATGTATCACATTACTATATTCACTTCTTACACTATCATTGTTGTCGAGTTCATTTACACATACATAAATTATGGTGGTCAAATTCAAGTAAATTCAATACGTACAAATTTTGTGTATCACACGGATAAAATATTAGTCTTTATCTCATATTCTCATATCCATGTAAAAAAGAGGGGGAGGGAACCAACAAGACGAGTTGCATTGATTATAAATTAAATGCAGAGGGTATGGATCCCGTGACAAGATACCTATAACATGGAATTTGGTACATTCACTCATGTATCAGGAATCTCATTGGCTGCTGTTTCTTCAACTAGTAGCCAATAATTTCAATTGATTTTTGGACTACATACACTTGAAAATTCAATTTTAGACCGCATTAATGGAAATTTATTCGTATGTATATTCAATCTTATATTTTGTAAATTCATTTGATTGAAAATTAAATGGTTATTGTGCTATGTTTGATTCATTTAATTAAAAAAAAAAAAAAGGATCACTTTTTTCTCACATATTTCGAGAAATCAATAGTATCATTCACTGATTCATATTTCATTTTTATTTATTATAAACTGAATTAATTGTAAAATTATAATCATCTAGAAAACTAACACAAATGGAAAAAATTTAGTAAAGAAATAACAGATTGAAGTTAGAAAAAGAGAGAATTTTTCAACAAAATAAGAAATTGAGCTACAGTCATTTGAGAGGCAGGTTTGAGGGTAGGAACCATTTGTTAGACGGAAAGTTTGAGTAATTGGAATTTATTTATAATTCTTACAGTGTCCCTCGCCTAAAATGAGGAATTACTCCCTGGGAAATATGGGCTCAATTAAATTTATAAACAATATAATTTTTCGAATCTTTTTAATTATATAATTTTGTGAAAATTACACATATCCCTACTTTTAAAGATCCAAATTCAAGAATAAGGTGAAACATATATATATATATATATATATATATATATATATATATATATATATATATATATATATATATATTTTTTCAATTTTCAGGTTTCATTAAGATTTTATTAATTAATTAATAATATTACAAAATTAAATTAATTATCTAATCCAACCTATAATTTTCAAACCCTAATTGAAACGCTCCTCATTCTCACGCTATTTCCTCACATCTCCTTAATCTCTCTCTACATCCTCCTCTCCTTCCCTTCCGGCGACAATATGAGTGCATTCGACCAACTAAACGCTGGTAGTGCATCACCAAAGCAGGCATACTCACCATCACAATACGAGCTCGTTGCTGCACCACTTGCGGCGCAGAACTTCCAGCAGCGGTGGCGGTTCGTATGGTGGATCTATGATGGTGGCGTTGTGATGATGGACCTATAGTGATGGTGGTGGACGGCGACGACAATGTTAAATCGTTGGAGTGCTTCGAGGTTGCAGTGCGGTGGCGATCTCGTCGCTGCATCAGTTGCGACGCAGGACTTCTGACAGCAGTGGTGGAATGATGGCGATGAGATGCAGGTTCGTGCACGGCCACAACAAGACCTCGTCGCTGCATCAGTTGCAGCGCAGAACTTCTGGCAGCTACACCGCACAGCGCGCCTGGGAGCAAGATCGCGGATCTGTGCACCTGATTTTCTTTTCATCTTGTTTTCTATTATGTTGATGGACGTTTGTGACGTAGATCGTGGTTGTGACGGTGGTGGTGGTGGTGGTTTGAGTTTGGTGGTGGTGGTGGTGTGATGGGTTGATATGTGTTGGAGGTGGGTTTAGGTGCAGGTGTTGTGTGTTGTGGCTGTACAGGTGGGTTTAGGTGGTGGCTTTGGTGGCACTAGCAGTGGTCGATGATGAGGTGGTGATAATCAGGTTGGTGTTGAGGGTAGGGATGAAGTTTGGGTTCGTCGATCTAATGAGAGTGATTGAAAATCAGTCTTGAGTATTTATGTTATTGTGACCTAAATTTGTTCGATTTGTGACCTAAGATTTTGAACGTATGTGGCCCTAAACTAATCTCTAACTTAAAAATGGTGATTGTGACCTCAAAAAATGATTGTTGCGATTTCAAATTTTACAATATTGTGACCTACCAAATGATTGTTATGAGTAAACAAATTTGTATGTTGTGACTTGCAATTTTACAATATTGTGACCTTAATATTTATAATTAATAAAATATTTATAATTTTTTTAAAAATTTGTGACCTTAGAAATAACAGTGGTTATGATATGTGACCATAGAAATTGTTGTTGTGACCTAAAATAATGATGATTATGACTTGATCTTGAATAAATGTAACCTAATTGTAAAATGTGTCATGAAATCAAATTTTTGACCTAAAAAATATATGTTTGTAACCTGATAGTAAAATATATTTAATTATTTAATTTAATTAATTAATACTAATTAAAACCTAATTTTTGAAATTATACAAGTTTCATCTCATTTTTGAAATTTGTATTTATAACCACCTTATATATGTATTTTTCCCTATAATTTTTTTTTTAAAATTACTTTTCAATTATATATTTTACCTCAAAAATATCGAGATTTCATTTAATAAATAAAGAAATAAAAATGAGCAGAACACAGATATTTTGAGTCATTGATGTGGTAGAATCAAAATCTCCACTCTGACTTTTTTTCAACGTGTGTACAATCAGTATACAAACAAGCTTACAAATAGTTATCTGTCAAGAATATATTGACCTATACATCATATCACTTAAAGAATCAATCACCATAAAATAGTTACATCATTGTTTGTATATTTTATTTGTATAAGTAGTAAATTCATTTGGAAATCGGACACAAAAATGCCGCATTGTACATCATATGCTTGGTAATTTATTTATTTTTTCGAAGTAAATATATTATGCCCTTATTTGGTAGAGATTAAAATCAATTTTTTAGTAAATTTTGATAAAAGTTGATAAAATGTATGGTTGAAAAGTTGTAAATCCTATAAAATATGAAGTTGAGATTGATTGTTGACTTTTGACTTAAATTAAAATCAGATTTTAATTTGTATTAAACATGGACATAATTTAGAAAAGTATTTGTTAAAATGAATTGAAAAATGTTTTATTTATAAATAAGTTACCAAATAAATGTTTAATTATGTTAAAATGAAATGGAGAGACACACAAAGACAGTAAACAACTGATTGACTAGCACGAGTGAAAGTGGATGGAAATGGAAATTGACATAAAAAATTAAGCCCTATTTGATGGAGATTATAATAAATTTTTAGTAGATTTTTATAGAACTTAATAGAATATGTGATTAAAAATTCGTGAATTCTATAAAATGGGTGGTTAAACTTAAGTCTCTGTTCAATGGCTGCAATTTTTATTATAATAAGATCATTGTTATATTTTAGTTAAAATATGCAGTTAAAAAGTAATTTTGAAAAGTATATGTAGTTAAAAAATAAGTTGAAAAAAGTGACCCGCCTCACTTGAACTCGATGGTACCCCAACCTAATGGGGCCAAAAAAATCAGCCCCGCAAGTCGACGAGGCTGGTTTTGGCCACTCCGAACCGAACCTACCACGACTCGTCCCGAACTCAAACCCGTCATGGCCTTGAAATTCGCTTGGGCACGGGGTGCAGTATCCGACCTGAACCCATCCCTTAAGTTAACAAGTTTTATAATGAACAAGAAAGAAAGTTGACGAGATTTGAGCAAGCTTCGATATCTTGTCTTTGCATCCACCGAGGAGGACCGTGACCGTGAGACTCTTTTTTACGTGAAAAATGAAATAGGAGCAATAGTTGAAATTTTTTAACGTCTATGTGGAGATTTTTCTTCAAATTTTTGTTGTTGGGATACGCGTTGATCATTATCACATCATTTTAAGTGATTGTTAAAAAAATAAAATGGTGTAGCCCTCACTTTGACGGTCCTAATCGACTCTATCTTGACCTATTGATTGAGGAGGTTAATCGCAGATTATGCCCCCAGAACCAAGGTGGAGGACTTGATGGTAAACCCAAAGTTTGGGTAACTTCCGTTGACGACAAGGCACAAATCCAATATTTAAGGATTCGAATCCTGCACACCGCTGCAATGAACCTTACCAGCCCTCCTCTTTGTCACTGAGAGATTTGCATGATTGTTTATCCTACCAAGTATGTGTCGACACTTTCAAAGAGATATACATAATAATATGCTTGTATATATGTTTACCCAATCTATTTAATTTAACGTAAAACATATATATTCAATTTGATTAAAATAAAATGAAGTTGAAATTATTACAATCCACGTTGAGATTTCTTCCAAGTGATCGCCAAATGCAAAAGGACATGCGAACGATTGAATCAATATGAGTGAGTAGAATTGGTTTGACTTTGCTCAAGCGTTTGCTCAGGTTTTGCCCAAGTGATCACTAGGCCAAATATTTTGTTATATTTTCCTATTTTGGTAATTTTTTATATTTGTAATTTTTTATTTCATACATCATGTTCATGAATCATCGTGTAAATATTAAATTAGACGAAATTTAAGGTTTTATGTTGATTTTCCATTGTATATACGCATAACTGCCTACAAGTTATGCATTGAATCAAATGCAGAAGATTTTTCTCAATTTCTTTATCTTCTTAGTTTTCAGTATCATCTTCAAGAAATGAATATTGTGACTAGTTCAAATGTATGGATCTCAGCAAAAACAATTTGTCAATAGCAAAAGACACTTTTTTTTTTTATCCAATTCTTTCCCCTAATTCAATTGTGTGATTTCATCTGATACATTTCCTCACGAACGAACACACACACACACGAGTCAAATTTTAGCTCCACCATAAAATAGTATAATCATGTGACAAATATTTAGCCATGTCTGATGATGATGATTAATATTAAATTTTTAGTAAATTTTCACAAAAATTGATGAAATATATATTTATCCCCTTTGTGCCCGTTCAATTTTTTATATATATTTCTCTCTTTTCTTTTCAATCATACATTTATTAATAAAATAATATTACACACAAATTCAAAAAAAAAAATTATTTTTTAATTACACATTTTACTAAAAATCACTATTCATTTAAAAAAAATCTTTTTAAGATCATCAAATATGGGCCTAAAAAATAGTGAATCTCATCTGTATATATTTAAAAATTATTATTATTTAACTAAAATTAAAATCTTGAACCAAATCTAATTATTTTACATCTATCTCCTCGATAGTCGATACGGAACTGTGTTTACAAATCATGTGAGCCCCCCCCCCCCCCCCCCCCTCTCCTCCCCCACCCTCACCAAACACAAGAAATCGTGGTGTGGGTCAGTCTACGACTCTAAGGCCCTGTTCTCTTTACTGTTTTGATGTCGTTTTTTGTTTTTATTTTCGAAAACGCTAAAAACGCGTTCTCTTTACCATTTTCAAAAACGAAAAAAAAAATTGTACATAAAATGCAAAACACCCAAAACCTCGTTTTGAACGTTTTGTATGTATTTCGACAAAAAATATCCAAATCGCGGAAAAAGAGTTTTGGGAATTTTTTTATTTATTTATTTTTTTTTTTTAAGAATTATCTTAACTTGGAACTAAGCTTAATATAAAATTTTTATTTTTTTATTAATTTTTTTAGAATTATCCTAACTTGAAACTAAGTCTAAATGAAGATATTTTTTTTTTTTTTTTTTTTTTTTTTTTTTTTTTTTTTTTTGGAGAATTATCCTAATTTGGAACTAAGCTTAAATAAAGTTTTATTGAATTCAATATCAACATTACAAAAAAATTAAGTGAGAATTCTTGTTGTTATATTTCAAAAAATGCACTAAAAATGGACTCTAGTGGTTTTGAAAGAACTTGCACTAGTACAGAAATCACCAAAAAATGAGGAATATACGTCGATTTTTAGTAAAACCGACACCTATAAAAGGACGGTGGCATTTTTGTAAATATAATCGAAGAATGGGCGTAGGTTGTAATATTACAACCGACGTGTAAAGTTTAAACCTAAAGAATACGCGTCGGTTACTGACGCGTAAAATCGGAGAATACCGGAGAATACACGTCGGTTTTTGCAGATCTGACGCGTAAAATAAGAGAATACACGTCGATTTTTGAAGAACCGACGCGTATTCTTCAGGAAGAAAAAAAAAAGACTTTAGGCGTCGGTTGTAACGCCTAAAGTCAAAAAAAATAAAATAATAATAATAATAATAATAATAATAATAATAATAATAATAATAATAATAAAGACTTTAGGCGTCGGTTATAATATTACAACCGACACCTAAAATAAATAAATAAAAAAAGACTTTAAACGTCGGTTATAATATTACAACCGACACCTAAAGTTTAAAAAAAAAAAAAAAAAAAAAAAAAAAAAAAAGACTTTAGGCGTCGGTTGTAATATTACAACCGACGCCCATTCTCCGGTTTTCCATGTCGGTTCTTGAAGAACCGACGCGTATTCCTTTATTTACTTATCCGCAAAACGCGCAAATCATCTCTACTTTTTCCACTACTCGATCTCTTCCCGCCTCTTTCTTTATTTTTCTCTCACCCGAACCATCGCACTATGCCGCCGCGACCATTCCTCCATTTCCCGGCAACGTTCATCACCACATTCCTCCTCTCTCTCTTTATCTCTTCCTCTCCCCGAACCACCGGACTCGCACCTCCACCATCTTGTAAGAGACTCACCTCCCTCTTTATATACATGTGTTTTTATCTATTTGTGTATATATAATGTATGTAAATATATGTAATAATATTTATGCATGTATAATGTATGTAAATAATATGTATATATATGTATTATATATAATGTATATAAATGTATATATGTTTATATATATATATATATATATATATATATATATATATATATATATATATATATATATATGTGTGTGTATATATATATGTGTGTGTGTGTGGGTATTTATATTATAGATGTGTTTGTATATATGTATGAGTGTTTCAACTAGTTATTGATTTAATTTTGTATTGTTGATTTTTAGTTATTAGATGGATAAATTGCAATATTTGAATTATTGAATTTCTATTGCAGCGGAATGGATGAAAGAAATGTGGTGCTTCCCCCGTCAAAAAAAAAAGAATTTAGGCGTCGGTTGTAATATTACAACCGAGTTGTAATATTACAACCGACGCCTAAAGTCAACTTTAGGCGTCGGTTGATGCAACTAAATCTCCTGTATCTTTTATCAGTAAGTCATCAGGTATTTCAATCAAAGTATGACCATCGTTTTGCCCACCAATTGTACCATCTCCAATATTTGAAATCCACTCTGAAAATGACTTGAACTCTTCAAGATCAACATCTGAGTTTGGCCTTTGTAGCCTCATGTTCTTTGTCAATTTCAAAACTTTACAATGTTGCCATAAATATCATAAGTTAATAGTTGCAAGCACGATATCTTGTCTGCTGCCCTTTGGAATTACAGGTAATATATGTCTGAAATCTCCTTCAAAAACAACTGTTTTACCTCCGAATGGTTGTGTGAAGCTGAGTGGATTGCTAAATCTCAGAATATCCCTCATAGTCCTGTCGAACGCTTCAAAACAATACCTATTCATCATGGGGACTTCATCCCAAATGATAAGATCAGTTTTGACAATTAACTCCGCTAAAGGACTGCCCCGCTTAATGTTGCACGTTGAATCTTCAGTGGGAATTAAAGGAATAGAAAATCTGGAATGAGCAGTTCTACCACCCGGTATAAGAAGTGAAGCTATACCACTTGATGCAACAGTTAGTACAATCTGTCCCCTTGATCGTATTGCTGCAGATAGAGTTTTCCATATAAATATCTTTCCTGTACCTCCAAGCCCATAAAGAAAGAACACCCCACCATCACTCTTATCAATTGCTTCGATAATTGTTTCATAGACATTTCGTTGCTCATCTGTTAGATTCGATACAAATCTGTTGTGTTCTTCTGCCAAGAGGTCTCTATCATAACGCAACTCATCGTGAATAAGTTTGTTTTGCCTAAAAGAAATATCAACGACCACTGGGAACGGCATGGTTGGGAAATCACGTAAACTTTTCCCAGTACTCCACAGTATTGTTTCAATCTCTGCTAGAGTATAATCCTTTATTTCATCGTCACTGAGTTCCAATTTTGTATGTTTAAACATATAAAGCATTATAATTGCAAATATAATAATTTATTATTATTATTATTATTATTATTATTATTATTATTATTATTATTATTATTATTATTATTATTATTATTATTATTATTGTGACGATGATGATGTCACCATCATCATCATCATCATCATCACCACCACCATCACCAGCACAGTAATTATATTAATAGTATCATTACTACTATTTATTATCTTATTATTCAATATTATTATTTTAAAACGGAATTAAAGGTGGATAGTAATACATGTATGTTGTAAAATATTGAGCTACCTATAGAGAATATCATCTGATAAGTACCGCCAGCACTTTTTCCATACAAATTCAGGTCTTGAAAGAGAATTAGAATATAACAACGTCGCAAATAGAATTCTCAAACAATGGGCGGATCCCCAGTGGCTTGCTTCAACTATTCCATCCACGTATTCTTTGTCATCATCTAACAAACCAAGGGCATAGCAAGCATCTCTAAAAGAATTATACTGAACATCATTTATGCATCTAGTCTCTTCATAACTTCTTGGTCCTTTCACTATATTAAGCAAAATTCTCAAATAATACCGTTCACTGGAACCAGGGGGCACATAAAACACACTTCCAATTGAAAATCCGCGCTTCCGCGGATGCCATTCCCTCAAAGATTGCTTCCATACAAATTGAGTTGGGAACTATGCATACGTTAAAGACCTTTCCTTAGGATATTTAAGATTAGCTTCCATCCAAACTGAAAACATCGATGAATTCACTGTAGGTCTACTCAAGACATCATCTATTGCATCAGAATCTGAGAAATATAATATTTTGCTCATTAGGAAGGTGAAAGGGGAGTCTCTCAACTGGAGGAACTCTTAAATGAATATCAAATCCAAATATTCTCCAAGCAGCCTCACATGGTGAAATGTACCTGCAATCATAGTACATATTTATTTCATCAACTTGATGTTTATCATTATCTTCAACATTGCCATAAAATGTTGCAGTAACGTAATCATGTCCTTTGTTCACATATTTGAAGAGATACTTTATCGACCTGGACTGGTTGCACCATTCAACATTTATATGAGCACCATATTTTAGAAGCAAGAATCGGTTGTGTGGCACTACATATCTATTATCCAACTCAATCCCATTTCTATTGATTTTTCTACCGTTATCCCTCCTACGATAAATTGGATAACCATCTTCATCAACAATTGTGCAATCTGTGTAACGCTTTGGAAAATGCTTAGAGCATTTTCCGTCCAACATACATGGAGAATTTTTTCTCAAACTTCCGCATGGGCCATGCATCATCAAATTTTTCACTGTATCATAGTAGTCAAGATCCATAGTCTTATCAGGAATTTCCGCCAAAGTGATCTTATCAATATCTTCACCAGATGGATATTTGTCTTCTTAGAATAGGAAAAGCAATATGTGTGCATGAGGCAAACCACGTTTTTGGAACTCGATTGTATATATAACTGTAAGTAATTGTGAAAAAATTCCCATATTAAATCATATAAAAATCTAAATTGTTAAGAGCTAAATTATTTTATTTAATAAACATGTTAAAGAAAAAGTCACAAATAAAATTACCTGCTTTGACTCTTCCAAAGACCTTGTTTATTCTAAGATCTCTTATCAAATTTTCCAACTTGACCTTGAACATTCTACAAAGTATGTCTGGTCGATCCTCTGGTTTCAAAGCTCTATGTTCAACAAAACGCACAATCTCTGGCCACTTAGGATTGCATGTAAATATAATGAAAAGGTCAGGATAACCTGCCCACTTACAAATTGACATTGCGTCTTGATAATTTTGGACCATATATCGTGCACCACCAGTAAAAGAAGAGGGCAAAATCACACGTTTCCCTTGAGAAGAAGGGCTTGTTTCTCCTCTTAATATTGCTTCAGTCAATCCTCTATACATATCAGATCTCAAATCCTTTTGATGAGCACGTATATAGGATAAACACGAAGATTCAACCATGGTGTATTCATCAACTAAGAATTGCTGGAACAACCTTCTTGCCAATAAAATATTCGAAGACTCATATTCCCTTTCTTGCAATCTGTAAGAAAAGAACTCTCTCATTGTAATCTTCTTTCTTCGATTTGAAGGAGTGGTATTCGAGTATCTTAGTGGGACGTCCTCTCGATATCCATCCTCGCCATAGGGAAAAGCAATGGATACTGAAGACCAAGATATGAAGCATTCAACTCATTTATTCACTTCAGTTGCCCATTTTTTGTCTCAACTATTATATCCCTGTCAGCTGGAGATGTTTCAAAATCCCCAACTATTAATGCTGCAACTTCTGAGACGGATGGAAAATTATACCTTCTATCATCTTGTTCTCTCCTTCTAATGAGTCTCAGCCTTAGATCTGACGAAACATTATTGCGAATTGTGTCCCTCACCATTCGAATGATTTCACCAACACATTGTGATCGTCAAGCATTAACTTCAAATCAGAAACAATCTCGACACGAAGCTTGTTAATGTCAACATTATTGCTGAGGTACCTGTTGACCATAAAATCTGGCTGGACCTTGGACCAACACATCTCAGCTCCTCCCTCTTAAACACGCGTATCTTCTGCTCACTGTGACAAACAATCAGTTTGCAAAGAGGGCCGAGGGGCTCCCGTTTGCACTCCGATGCCAGAGTCAGTGCTTATTTCAAGCAAATATAAATTGAATGCGGGAAATATAAGTGTGTAAAAGAGAGAAATGAGAGTGAGAGTAAAATATTCAGTTAAGAGAGTGAAAATGCTAACCCCTTTTGGATGAAAGGAGTGTCTTATTTATAGAGGAAGTTGTTGTTTTGGATTGCGATATGTTGCGGATTTTACACGTGTATTTACCCTAGCTGTTGGAGAGGAGGATCTTACTTTTTGACAGTAATCATTGCTACGTTTGGTAGGGGATGGGCGCCTGTCACTTTTTGATAAAGGCGGTGTCACATCTCTGACTCCATCCATTGTCCCATCACTCATCCGAGGTGTTACCATGGAGCACCCCGGCTAAACATAAAACAGTTTAGCTAGACATAAACCAGTTCGGCTAAAGAAGTTCATGTACTGTTCCACCTCGGCAGTTGACCCAAGGTGATATCCTAAGCTTTAGCCATGGGCCAAGGTCCATTGGGCCCTCTCTAGTGGTTCACTGTACTCCTTTTTGGGCTTGGTCTTAACAGTACCAAAAATACAACACATTTGGTAATAAGTATAAAACACTAATAAATTTGTTACTCGAAGAAAAAAACACATATAAGACTTACCAGACAGCTTGAATTCTATTCGACACTTCATTATCCGTGTCATAAATATAGAGCTGGGCAAACTTCGGTGGGCAACCTTCGGGAGGCAGTAAACTTCCTATCATGTGATAATTTTGACCATGTATCCAAAACACAGGAGGTCCATTTCCTTTATTTATACTTGAATCGATCTTTCCACCCATGGATGTAAAAGAAAACATTGTATTGTATAGTCGAATGTTTTCAAGGAAATGTTTGATTTTTCGACTTGAACCATTTAGTAAATTATTTAGGACCTGCGGAGGATTACGCATTTTCGGTAGCTCTACTTTTCCTTGGATACAAAACAAAGAGAACTTTGGCTTTTATGTATTATAATGCTTTCCAAATCTTTCCTCATACCAAAATGAAGCACCACAATATTCATAATTATATATTGGATCTCCAATATCCCAATAATCTGTAAAAGTCTATATATGTAAGTGTAATGAATTGAGCCAAAATTTGATTACATATTGTAATAATTTCATAAGTTTAAATTTTTTGAAGCAACTATGTTAAGAAATAGAAGTTGAAAGTTATTTTATATTCACTTAAGGGTATAAGTAATTAATCCTATGTTGACGGTGTTGAAAATTGAAGACGTGATTTATTTAATATAACTAATTTAATACGATTAATAGTTTTCTAAAAGACTATAATTTTCTCAATGAACTATATTACACTACACTATGTGACAATAAGTAAATTATCCAATTATTTATTTATTTCAATTTGACTAAAAATTACTTGCATTTATGATAAAATTGATCCGTGGATACATTTAGGTATTACCAAGTATTTATAATTTTACATATCAATTGTAGTAATTATAATAAAAAATATTAGAAATTCAAATTTCACTGTAAATAAACTTTGTTGCAATTAAAATTATTAACTTTTGAGGGTACTAAAATATTAGGACAATTGGCATTATAGTTTGAGGAGGGATTGGACAAAAAATTAGCGAAATGAGCAATTTCTAAGAAACAGGCATTTTTTTCTATATGTTGTCAAAATCCTTATCATAATATGTTATATTTTGCGTCTTTTTCCAAAAAAATATTTTAATTATCTAACATTTTTGTCTGTCCAATTTCAAATTACTACATTTTGCCTATAAATAAAAAATAAACCATTTTTTAACCAAACTTTATAATGGAACAAAAGCTAAGCCCCTATTTAATCAATGAGTGTTCACACAATTTCTCATCAAACTTATTTCAACCACAATTTTTTGTGAAACCCATCAATTTCACAATTTTCAACTACATATTCTCAAAAAAATTCACCTCTGCTCGACGGCTTAGGAGGAAAAAAAAACAGTTTTTTTTGTTTTTCTAGGTAGATGGATGGTTAAAAATTGGAGAGAGAAAATGTGTAGGATTAGAGATTGATTTGGAGAATTGTGTAGTTTAAAAATTGGTTTAAAAATAAAAAAAAAATCAAAAGAATGGTGTTATCCGAACAGAGGCTCAATCATTTTCGAAATTGTGTTATATCAGACAGACTCAAAATGTTAAAAATTACTTGTAATAAGAAATCAATTTAGGTTTTGTTTGTTAAAAGTTATGTTGTTTAAATTAGTATCTTTTTTTTACCTTTTGTAAATAAAATTTATGGTTGAAAATTGAGAGAGAAGATTTGTTAAATTTTTTTTGTTTTAAAACATGTTTTTTTTTTTGTTTTAGAGGTAAAATGTATGGTTGTAAAATGAAGAGAGAAAGTGTTTGTGGTTAAAAAGTGATTTGGGAATTTGTGTTGTTTAAAAATATATTTTTTAATACTTTGCCAAACAGAGGCTAAAATTTTATTTCGAGAACTATGAAGTAAGAAATATGTTTAAAAATATGTTTACCAAAAAGAGGGTACACGTGTCCACTATCCTACCTTGTTTTCGAGAGTGACCTTATCTCTTGGGAAAAAAGATTTTCAGAATCATTTCACATTTCTCTCTACCATTCTAGAGTCTTCCACCATAAGAAATCTAAGCTTGCTCCTCCATCTCCTCTGAAGCAGTAGTGCATTTCGCGTAAATAGCTAGCCTTGGAGATATTCGGCCGACAATTTAATTCAGAAACTATGAAATCTAAAACTCAAAATCCTGATTCACGTCGCTAATCTGTTGGTTTCTCGAAAATCAACTTCCGGTGCCTCACTTTTCGACGATCCGTGACTCAAAAAGGGCTGATATCAAAGAAACCACTGAGGTTTGTTTTGCTTAGCCTTTCTATATTATTTTCATAAATTTATTCCATCTAATTTAGAAGAAATATCATTAACTTATTTGGTATGTATTAATACATGTTTTTTTTTTATGTTCCCTTGCTAGATCTACAATTCCTTGCGAGATCTGGTTAATAAAGAATTGGATCTGGTTCTTAATTGACCTATACAAAGACGGTGAAAAAAATTTCGTGTTCCTTCTTCATTACACCGTATAGAAGTTGAGCTAATATTGTCTATATGCTTTGTGATTTTTAAATTTTTTTTTATTGCGTGTTCCTTTTTCATCACACCGTACAGATGTTAAGCTATTATTGCATATATATACTTTCTGATTTTTTACATTTTTGTTTAAAGAATTATGTCCATTCTTGTCTTAATATGATAGAAGCCATACACTTTAAATATGTTGATATATTTCGTTCATTTCTCATTGCAAGCCATGGACAAACTTGCAAAGAATCGTTGGAAACAGTTGTTGGTACAACACCGACAATGTCAACACATAGAGGTGAGGGCACTGTATACAATTTTTAAAAACTGCCAGAAGATTTTTACTTATAAAACTGAGTTATACAAAATCTAACAAATTTTTTCTCTTTTCCATGCCGAGATTTGAATTACAATGCTTGGGATGAAGCTACAAACAAAGAGAAACATAGAACACATGTTTTTTTACTTGTCCTCATGGCCATTAAATTGGTTACATCTCCAGGTATATCATCTTTATCATGTACATAATTATTTCCACATTATAATACATTTATTTTAATCTGTTTTTTGTTTTCTGGAATGGAAAAACTTATCTGCTTCAAAACATATTTTAATTCATATTCCTTAAGTGATATCAGCATTATTTCAGTTAGAATGTATAGGTTCTTAAAATCATAAAAAATACCTCTACTCGACTGAATATCAGATTCCTCTTCCTCATTTTCATCTGCAAGAAAACCAAAATCTATGATACCATACTCATGAAAATCATAAGTCTTTGACAACATTTAATAAAGTCTTTGACATCTCTAAATCTGGATGTAACTACCTATATCCCGTGCTTCCTGAGATGTGATATCCTATCCTACATTGAGAACAAAAGATTATAAATTTAAAGAATCTCTTTCATGTATGATAAAAATTAAATTAAGTGTAATATTTAAAGTTTAATATTTTTCAACTCAAGAAACTAACCCTCACTGAAATTTAAATCATTCTGAGGAAGAACTGAATGTTCTAGCTGCTCTAAGATGGTTGTTTTTTATGTCAATTGAGACTCTACTTGAGTAAGACCATTACATATCGTGTGTTTTCCAGAAGACAAAGCACGCAATCTTCCACAAGTCTTTCTTGGTTCTATACATTTACATGAGTCCCAAAATATAGTGACATAAGTTTGAGAGGTGAAAACATTATTACCATGAAGAAATTGGATGAATTGTTTTAAATTAATTAAAATTAACATTACACTCATATAAATATGTAATCATACCACTTATAACATTGCAAAATGACTCTGTTGATAGTATTGGAGAATCAAATTGAGGTACTCTCTTTTCTGCACGTCAATAATAAATAGTTTGAAGAAAGTTAACAGTCACATGATAGTTACATTTTTATAATTCTTTGAATGAAACAGGCCTACATTTTCAAACTACATTTCAATTGCCACTTCACAATAAAAAAATTATTTAGACATTCTTACCACTGTTCTGATGAACCACAAGGTTTTCATCTATGGAGGAAATATACTATGTGTTTGTAGTTCCCTGGAAAACACCATTACGTATTATGTGCCTTCCAGATTCCAAAACCTACAATGCTCTATTTGGATTCCCAGTCCTGTTGTGATGTCGTCTCGCAGGGGAAACTGATAGAGTTTATAATTTTCAATATTAAAAAAAATGCTAACCTATAATCCTTTTAAAATATTAAAATGAAAATGAAAAAAAAAAAAAAAACCACCATACTAATGATAGTTACTTACAGTTTATAATATTGCTTAATGGTGTTCTTGAATAGTTAGTTGTGTTTGCATCACTATCTTGGTCATTTTGGATCTCAACCGTATAATCTGAAACATTAAAAGAAAAATAACCCAAACAAATTCTAAATATTCTAAATGACGGAGTATTTAGAAGCTGATGCATGTTATGTTGCAGTCAAAATCTGTAATAATCACTTGTACATTTACTACCTTTTTCACTCATCTAGAAACTGCTGCTAAATTTACAGATGTAAAATTGTAAACATAGTTGTTTAATCACATGAACATTTATGGAGTCTTGAAATCTCATAATGACAAACATTTACTTCTTCATAAAACAACTCATGTAGAACATTTATTTCTTCCTCAAATCATTTATGAATAAACAAAAATACAACCTACTTTAATCTATAAGGTGAAATTAATGAAATCAAATAATTATCACAAAAGCATTTATTTGTTGTTTAGATCATTTATTTATTTATATTGCTCTCCAGATCCACAAAATTTTCAATTATTGTCGCTGAATATACAAAAAAAATAAAATAAAATTGAAACATGTAGTTGCTTATTCACAGAAAACACTTGTGGAGTCTTGAAATCATAGGATGGCAGGAAATTTATTACTTCTTCATATCATACATGTTTATTCAGCACTTCTAACACATAAGTTAGGTCAAATAATAAATGAAAATAAATGTATCTGTCTAACCTCCACTATGACACTGATGTACTCTTTGGCGTTTCACAGAATTTGTATTCATCTGACTGAGTTCCCTCTTCCAGCTTCTTTAAAAATCTTCATTCATTGCTTTCTCAAAACAATTGCCTCCAAATGAGATGATAATGCTTATTTCTGTTTCTGATACATATATATGTGTAATAAAGGCTGTCCAATCATGAGTGCTGGAAGATCATTTAAAATCCAATTTTACACGGTTAATTAATATTAATAATGGTTTACTGACATTTCAAAATGTATTTTACACGGTGCCTACATACAACAATTAATGAGAGATTGTCAGGTCTGATGTATTAAAATCTGATTATATTCCTTTTTAACATGTACTGTGATTTGTATACTTAGTTTATTTTTTATTTCTAATTACTTTGATGTATTAAAATCTGATTATATTTCTGTTTAACATGTACTATGATTTGTATACTTAGTTTTTTTTTTTTTATTTCTAATTACTGTGATGTATTAAAATCTGATTATATTTCTGTTTCATATGTACTGTGATTTGTTAATACAGGATTTGGTTGCTTAATCATAGGAAGTATCTACAGCATAAGGTGATTAACAACTTAGTTTTATTAACTCTTATTTTTAAAAAAACAATACAGTATTAACAACTAAATAATTCTGTTCAATGTGTATTTCTAATTACTGTGATGTATTAAAATCTGATGTATTAAAATCTAATTATATTTTTGTTTAACATGTACTGTGATTTGTATACTTTTTTTTTTTTTTAATTTCTAATTACTGTGATGTATTCAAATTATGATGTATTAAAATCTGATTATATTTCTTTTTCATATGTACTGTGATTTGTTAATACAGGATTTGGTAGCTTAATCACAGAAAGTATCTACAGCATAAGGTGATTAACAACTTAGTTTCATTAACTCTTATTTTTTAAAAACAATACAGTATTAACAACTTAATAATTATGTTCAATGTGTATTTCTAATTACTGTGATGTATTAAAATTTATATTTCTGTTTAACATGTACTGTGATTTGTGTACTTGGTTTTTTTATTTCTAATTACTGCGATGTATTCAAAATATAATGTATTAAAATCTTATTATATTTCTGTTTCATATGTACTGTGATATGTTAATACAGGATTTGGTTGCTTAATCACATACTGATGTATTAAAATATGATTATATTTCTATTTAATATGTACTGTGATATGTTAATACAGGATGATGTGTTTTGGACCCTCGAAATCGGAGTCATAGCCGGCTTGATGGAAAAATTTAAATATTCAAGCCAAAACAAGAATTCAACAGGTTCGACGAGCTTTGAAGATCAAACCGTGTCGAAAAGAACCAGAAATTAAGCAGCAGGCCTTTTACGGCCGTAACCTTTGGAATTACGGCCGTAACACAGTAATCGTAAATTTGAGCAGAACCTTCATTACGGCCGTAAAGAATATGGTCACGGCCGTAAGTCTTAAACAGAAAGTCATTTACGGCCGTAAATGAGTTCATCACGGCCGTAAATCTAATTTTCCTGTTTTTCAAGGAATTTGATTATTTTTTCGTTTTTTAATTATTTGTTTGTCTATTTTAGAATTTTAGTCTAATTAGAATTCAATTTTGAGTAAATTAGCGACTAGGGTTTTATTTTGCTTATTTATACGCTTTTTTCATTCATTGTAATTCAGACTTTGATTTTGATATAAACAGTTTTTATTGAGGATTCAATAAATGATATAGGTGAATTCCTATATTTTTCAAATTAATCAAGAATATTTCTTGTGGCGTTCAAATACCGAACTTATCAAATATTTCTTGAGAATATTTGTGGCGTTCAAATCAGAGACTTATCAGGGAGATTGGACAAATCCTTGTGGCGTTTCGAAAGTCGTGATTCTTTATTCTGCATCGTCGAGCCATCGCGTCGTGAAAATCGGGTCATGATTCATCAGTCCAACCACAACCTGAGTTCGGAACTTTCCGGCGTTTCTTCCGCGCTTCGAATCTCATCATATGGTATCAGAGCTGGACTCTGAATTCATGTTTTTCTATCAAGTTTGATTTTTATGTTTATCATCGAGTCCCATAAAAATCATCCATATCTTGTTGAGTATTTTGTTTTCGGTTTTTTTGCTTTTTTCTTATTCTTGAGTTTGTTGAGTCTTTAATCCAGAAAATCGTTCCAACAAAATTCAAAAGTGTTCATTTTGTTCGATTCTTATCCAAATCCTGTTCCGTTCATTTTTTTGTGTTCGTATCGAATTTTCGGATTTATTTTTAAAAAATTATTTTTTTTATTTTATTTTATTCCGAAAATTCATCCAAAATTCAAAAAATAATAATAATAAAATAATAATAAAAAGAGTCCATTAAAGAACCACTTTCTTGAATTTCTTGATCCTTTGTTTATTGTTCTTTTCCATTTCGTTCTACATAAATTCTATAATGTTCAATTTTCAAGAAAAATATCCATCTAGAAGGAGGAACGATAACGATAAAGATCGTATGTGGAGATTTTTGAATTATGCTTTGATGAGGTTGGATAAACTAGATAAAAGGGAGGGGAAATTTAAAAAGGGGTGATCTCAAGCAAATCGTAGTGATGAGAGTCATTATAGGCGTGATGCTAAATCTAGGGATGAAATTAGGGTTAAGAGAGGAGTCAAGATTGATCCTAAGGCAATTTTGAAGATTCAAAAGGAAATTTATGAGGAAATATTGAGGTGTGAACGGGAGGCAGAAATAAAATATTTAGCTAAATTACAAAGGAAGGAGGAGAAACGAAAGGCACTAATTAGATGGTTAGAAGAGAATGAAAATCATGTTGAGCCTCGGGATATGAAAGTTGAAAAGGAGGGAGGCTTGAGACATGAATTAGTTGAAGAGACCCCGAACTTTGTGGTAGGAGTTGAAAATGTGGAGTTAGGTGAACAAACTCCAAAATTTGATGAGGAATTGGAAGTTGGGGTAGAAGTTCAAAATTTGGGTTTTGAATTGGTAGATCCACATTTGGATAGTGATGAGTTAGTGTGCAAACATGGTGATACGAATGTGGAAGTAGAAGATGTAGTTGAATTTGAAAGAAAAAAAATTGAAGAGGTGGATGAGCTAGAAAATCTTGAGTTAGAGGAAGTAACCGAGCTTGAGAGAAAAGAGATGGAGGGGGGTGAGCAAGAAGTTGCAAAAGGGGAATAAGGTAAAGAGAAGGGCCTCATAGTTCAAAAGGTGGAATTGACGGTCATAATTCATGAATACAAGGATCCATACCATGTACATCATGAACCTAACATTTCCCTCCCCGTTCTATTTAATTCTTTCTTACAGGTTAATGGTACGTGAAAATTTGGGCAACAACAATAATGTCCAAAGGTGTTTCAACTTCAAGTCATTCATGTGACCCCCATTGGTGAATATTTTTGGTTGATCATGTGCAATGGCAGGAGAAATTTTCTGTTTGATCCAGGAGGTGAAGTAAAACAACAGGAACAAAGCTATGATTCGGGACGAATCATCCTAAAGAAGGAGGGTATGATGTGTTCTGAACCCTCGACAATCGGAGTCATAGCAGGCTTGACGGGAAAATTTAAATATTCAAGTCAAAACAAGAATTCAACAGGTTCGACGAGCTTTGAAGATCAAACCGTGTCGAAAAGAACCAGAAAATTAAGCAGCAAGCCTTTTACGACCGTAACCTTTGGAATTACGGCCGTAACACAGTAATCGCAAATTTGAGCAGAACCTTCATTACGGCCGTAAAGAATATGGTCACGGCCGTAAGTCTTAAACAGAAAGTCATTTACGGCCGTAAATGAGTTCATCACGGCCGTAAATCTAATTTTCCTGTTTTTCGGGGAATTTGATTATTTTTCCGTTTTTTAATTATTTGTTTGCCTATTTTAGAATTTTAGTCTAATTAGAATTCTATTTTGAGTAAATTAGCGACTAGGGTTTTATTTTACTTATTTATACGCTTTTTCCATTCATTGTAATTTAGACTTTGATTTTGATATAAACAGTTTTTATTGAAGATTCAATAAATGATATAGGTGGATTCCTATGTTTTTCGAACTTATCAAGAATATTTCTTGTGGCGTTCAAATACCAAACTTATCAAATATTTCTTGATAATATTTGTGGCGTTCAAATCAGAGACTTATCAGGGAGATTGGACAAATCATTGTGGCGTTTCGAAAGTCGTGGTTCTTTATTCCGCATCATCGAGCCATCGCGTCTTGAATATCGGGTCATGATTCATCCGTCCAACCACAACCTGAGTTCGGAACTTTCCGGCGTTTCTTCCGCGCTTCGAATCTCATCACAGGATTTGGTTGCTTAATCACAGGAAGTATCTACAGCATAAGGTGATTAACAACTTCATTTTATTAAATCTTATTTTTAAAAAACAATACAGTGTTAACAACTAAATAATTATGTTCAATGTGTATTTTAAAAATAATACAGTATTAGCAACATAATATTTCTGTTTAATATGTTATGTGATTTGTATACTTAGTTTATTTTCTAATTCTGTTTGATATGTTCTGTGATTTGTATGTTGTAGTTCTAATATGAGAAAGCTCTTTTGTTAATTAGTGTTATGTTCTTTTGTGATAGCTTCAGGTGATTTAATTACTACAGCATAACATATCCAGCTTAATCACAGGAAGTATCTGCAGCATAAGGTGTAAATTTTATGATAGCTTAAGGTGTTTTAATTACTACAGCATAACATATCCAGCATGTTTGAAGCGTGTTGTTCTTCTAATATGAGAAAGCTCTTTTGTTTATAAGTGTTCTGTTCTTTTGTGATAGCTTCAGGTGATTTAATTACTATAGCATAACATTTGGTTGCTTAATCACAGGAAGTATCTACAGCATAAGGTGATTAACAACTTCGTTTTATTAACTCTTATTTTTAAAAAAACAATACAGTAATTTAACAACTAAATAATTCTGTTCAATGTGTATTTTAAAAATAATACAATATTAGCAACATAATATATCTGTTTAATATGTTCTATGATTTGTATACTTAGTTTATTTTCTAATTCTGTTTGATATGTTCTGTGATTTATATGTTGTAGTTCTAATATGAGAAAGCTCTTTTGTTAATTAGTGTTCTTTTCTTTTGTGATAGCTTCAGGTGATTTAATTACTACGGCATAACATATCCAGCTTAATCACAGGAAGTATCTACAGCATAAGGTGTAAATTTTCTGATAGCTTAAGGTGTTTTAATTACTACAGCATAACATATCCAGCATGTTTGAAGCGTGTAGTTCTTCTAATGTGAGAAAGCTCTTTTGTTTATAAGTGTTCTGTTCTTTTGTGATAGCTTTAGGTGATTTAATTACTACAGCATAACATTTGGTTGCTTAATCACATGAAGTATCTACAACATAAGGTGTAACACCCCAAGTTCAAAAATTTAAAACCTAGGCGTGTTAACTTCCATTCACATTATATGCGGAAATAAATCGTTTAAACATTAAAATTCGGAAACAAATCATTTAAAAACTTCAACCTTTACATTTTCTATTCTAAAATTTTATATAAATTTCGGCAGAGTCTCCTCTATAACTTGGACATAACCAACCTGTAGAGGGACATCATACCTACAATACATATGCAATTCTCAACCCATTCAAATCCAACATTCAACATCTAACCACAATTCCAAAATTCAACTTCAACATCAATTCCCCAAACTCCACAACAAAATAACTTGAAGTATACATTTATAAACTCATGAAACATGATAAAAACTAATCACAGGGGAATATCATAACTTATTTAAACTAATTTCACCCAAACAATTAACAATACTAAATGAATTAAGAAAATAATTACTTAGAACTTAAATAAATTTTAATTTAACTTTATTTTCAAGAATTGAAAACAGGTATAGCCTGAGTCTGCCACCAAATGCTCTCCTCGTCTCATCTAACTTTCATCACCTGAAATATTGGGGAGGGAATGGGGTGAGCTAAAGCTCAGTAAATAAACTTTATGCATGAATGCATGCTTATGACATGAATGCTTTAAAATTTTCATATATGTATCCCCATTTGCTTTACTTTCCAAAACTTTCAAACTTTCATTTCACTTCAAAACTTTCACTTCATTTCCATCGTGAGCTCACTTGATGTAACTTCTAGTCAATCAGATAACAGTGGGCAATTTCTTATTTGGAACCAGATTAACATTCACATTTCCACCGCAAAGCGGTTTAACATTTACTTTCCCACCGCAAAGCGGTTTAACATTCACTTTCCCACCGTAAAGCGGGTTAACAGTCCACCGTAAACGGTTGAACATTCCGTCGTAAAGCGACTTAATTCGGGTACGCCGGTCCCCCGCACCCCATTTCCCACTCGCAACTTTCATGAACTAGAAGTACACCCATTCATTCTTAAAAACTTGAGATACATAATTTTTTGACAAAATTGCACTTTGACACATTCCTTTCATTAAAACATTTGACTTTCCCATTTCGATGCCAATGCATGCTTAATGATGCAATGACATGATAATGTGCATGCTTGAACATTTCCTTAAATACACATACTTGCATAATCAAATATATCAACATTAAGTAATTAACATGAAATCACTTACGCACATTAATTTCACATTAACTTTCTACTTTCATGAAAATAGGGGAGGTTTACTTACTTGACGTCCTTAGCATTTACCGTTATCTGGATTTGCAAGTGGAGGAACATCGGCTGCCCGTGACGTCAATGTACCAAAATCCTAGTTGTACTCATTCATTTAATAAAACATACTTTTAGTTCAAAATCACATTTTAAACTCTAAGCAAGGTTAAAACTTCTATTTCATCCACAATTTAATCCCAAACGTGACCTTACGCTAGGTCCAACACACCACACCATATTCGAAATAAGATGTCAATTTCAATGTACTTTAGAAAGCTTTTTCTTACATTTTAATTCAAATTAAATTACAACATTACATAACTTGACCTAACTTTATAAGATTTCTTAATAAAATTCGAATTATCCATAATTAGAAAATTCTCAAACATTATTGCTAATTAAACCTAAGACTGAGGATTTAATATTACAGGTCAACGTTAAAATTAACATTGCTAAAATCTGAAATTTGTCAATAATTTGTAAATAAATTCCCAAATCCAAATTTCACATTATAACTCAAACATCACCAAAAAATTTAACTAATTTCATAATCCCATCAAATCTGAATTGTGAAAATAAACTATACATATAAGTTATAATACTAAATTCCTACATTTCGAAGTCCAAAATTATTATGCACATTTACAGTTCACAAATTTCATAAATTGGAAAGACTAAAATTTATGTATATGTATAATATCAATATATACATACATATATTTAAATTACTCCAACCTGAAATTCGAAATTACAACTCAACATTAAATTTAAGATTCAAGTAAGCTAACTAAATTGAAATCTGAATACACACACACAAAAATTCCAATCTGAAAATAACCATTGTAAATCGGCATTTACCAAACGGTTAACTAATTCCCTGAATTAAAATTTTCGAAATAGGAAGATTTTCATATATATATATATATATATATATATATATATATAGCCCACAAACTGAAATTAACAATTAAATTTGAATTTAAACTATTCCAAAATCTGAATTTTGAAAAATCTTAACATATATACATACACTCAACTTATATATATACCTCAATACGCATTTATGTGTGTGCACGTGAAAGTGTGTGTGTAGTGCGTGTGGGCGTTCGAGTCTTTGTGTGTGTGTAGAAAAGGGAAGGGGGAGAGGGGGCTTTTACCGCTGGTGCAGTGGCGTCCGGTGGCAGACGACAATGAGGCGGGGCCGGGAGCTGCGAGCGGTGCGAGTGAGACGGAGACAGAGACAAACCGAGAGAGAGAGAGATGTTGCGGCCGAGTGAGAGGAGTGAACGAGAGAGAGAGAGAAGGAACGAGAGTGAGGGTTGGAAGGTTTAGGTTAGGATTTTAATTTTTAATCTTTCAAAAATTACACATAAGTCCCTCAATTCTCCTCTTTAGTGTAATTAAGTGGATAACTTCCAGATAAGGCCTAAAGTGTCACTAAGTTTTCCCCCAACTTTCCCTTTAACACAATAAAATAAAAAATAGCATGTTTAGGTAATAAAACAATTAATCACATAAAATTGCACGTAAACTATTAAAATGTACAATTTATAAACTTTTAATTGGTACATTGATCGAGACGGCATCCAAGTCCTTCCACTGCAAAATAATTCATATTATCGACATTAAAATATCATTAAATTTAAAATTTATAATAACATTAAAATAATTATTACGTGAAATTAAGGATGCATGTAAAAATTAAAAGCGGTATTACATAAGGTGTAAATTTTCTGATAGCCTAAGGTGTTTTAATTACTACAGCATAACATATCCAACATGTTCGAAGCCTGTTGTAGCATGTGTTGGAAAATCTATTTAAATCAACTATCAACTACAGTTCTAATATGAGAAAACCTTTTTTGTTATTACAGGACTTACATTTCAATCGATGAGGACCATTTCCAAGCTGTAAATGTCGTCTGACTTTCCAAACACAGGATTATCCCAAAGCCGAACCACGTGGACCCGGAATGCCCACTCCGTTTTCGTAGGAACAATGTCTGCCCAGAGATCTATGATGGGAGCCATAGTACTGCAATTTTTTGATATATAGAAACTGTATGAATATCGTGAACAGAAAGAACATAACACTTATTATTAGAACTAAGCAAATACCTTGGTTTTTTTTCCTTCTCAAATGCGTGTAAAAAAGGCAGCAACCCTCAAATGTGTGCAAAAAAACCAGAAATGAAGGTTGTTGCCTTAAATAGTCTGGGTTTTTTGTGTGGTGGTAAGGAAAAAAAAAAATCTCTGAACAGGTAGTGTAGTGTTGTGCTCTGTCAATCAATCAGTTCGTAATTTGCATTTACGCAAAAGGGCTGCTATTGTAATTGTAATGTAGAATTCAACTTTGAAGACCTGTAGTTAAAAGACCTATTATGTCTACAAAATGAATAAAGATGACATGTCATTTCAAAGAGGTGTCTCATTTAATGCAAAGTATCAGATTTTTTGAACAATCAAAAAACAAAAGGAAAACTAAGGAGGGAACTCTCGGGTTTGAGGGGGAAAACACTATACATGGAGGGAATCACTTGGAGGGAAATTTTAGGCTACTAAGCTCCTTTATAATAATAATAAGATTATTATTATTAGGGATGGATCCAGCCATTGGTGAGCTATCGTGACCGCGCTAGCTGGATCCTTCGGCCAATTCAAATTTTTTTTTCTCCAGCTAGGTTATGTTCATTAGTTTAGAGATGCGTGAGGATTGCTTGAAGGATGTTAATTAGTTTATAAATCTATTAATTGAAAATCTTGTATAAATGGATGTTTAGTTTTGGAAGATTATTACCTCCATTAGAGAGCTTAAGCTCCTGTGGCTTCAGAGAAGGATTTTGGAAGAAGAAGGTTCAAAAGTCAAAAGTCCTCCTTCTCTCTCTCTCTTCTAGCATTATATATATATAAATAATATTTACACAATAGACCCTTAGTTTCATGTTTAATTTGATCAATAAACTTTTGATCTATTTGGTAACAATATTTTGTTTATAAAATAGTTTATTTATGGTTTATTTATGATTTTGAGGTAAAAATAGTGGTTGAAAATTGGAGAGAGAAATTGTGAGTGGGTAAAAAGTGATTTGAAAAATTTTGTGGTTTATAAAAATTGATACTCAAAATTTTTTATTTCAAAAAAAGAAATAGGGGTGGCCCCAGTATATATTGGTTTGGTTGGGTTGTTGGTCTTTGGGCTGTGGGTTTAAGGCTCGTATTGGTGTGTTGTGTGAGTTTGTGGAGTTGTGGTTTGGTGTTGAAGTGATGGTGATGCCCACTGACTTGGTTTTGTATCTATTCTTGTCTTTAATGCAAAAGAAGAAACTTAAAAAAAATACTTTAACTTAAACATTTCTATATTGATGGATTAAGATTTAATATTATTTAATTAATTAATAATAAATAATCTCGCTACGCGACTATTGACGGTCTTCGGTCAACGATCAACGACCGACCGAGCTAGCTGAACTTTGGTGAAGGATCCGTCACTGATTATTAAATATTACTTATATTACAATAATAATATTATTATTATTATTTACCTATCAGGTTGATGATCAATAATTTTAATCTATTTGATTGGATTGAAATCAAATTTTTAATGAATATTGATAAAAGTTATTGAGAAATTATGAATCCATAAAAAGTGTGATTAAAATTACTTATTAATTTTGATTTTATAATACATCCATTATTTTAGCCTCAATTCACTTTTTTCTTAAATTCATTTTTAATCGAGCATTCCATTAATAAAATAAGCTGCATATAAATATAATTTTTTTATGCTTTTTAACCACACTAGTTAGTAGTGCGTGCGTTGCACATGGCTTTGTAATGATATTATGAAATATATTTGAAATTCTTGAATTGAATATCTTTTTAATACACATCAACTATTTTTAAGTTATTTTTTCTAGAAATTGTATAAATTAAAAGCACGTATTTACATGTTGATTATTTATTGGATTAATATCGAGTGTGTATTTTCGTCAAGACAACTACTAAAAAAGAAACCAAACTAGATAACAAATTGAAGTTGATTGACTTAATTTCACTAAATTGAAGATAATTTTATTTAAAACTTGGGTTTGGTGAAACAAGATATATATCAAGTACATAACTTTAACATATTTATTTTTTCAAAACTATTTTCAACTAAATGATGCTTATAATGTTTTAGTTCCTCAAACATTTGTTGCGTGCAATTTTTATAAATAAATAATTCAAGTCGAGACCAGGGGCGGAGTCAACCCAAGAAATTGAGCTGGGCCACCTTTAGTAATTTTTTTTTTTTTAATGGTAAAGGACTTTTGAAGAATTTTTCCAAAATGGGGGTGGCCATGGCCTAGTTGGCCACCCCTAGCTCCGCCCCTGGTCGAGACTTGAATCCAAAAATATAAAAACTCTAAAAAAGTATTAAACAACTTAAAAGTATGGATATCAGCTCTCTTAGCTGCTTAAACAATAAGTTATATATACTAATAAAAAAATTATCAGGAGTCCAAATGTCTCTTAAAAATCACTAAACATGAATATGTAAATCGTGACAATTTACCTTAAAATATAGACGAATTTAGAAGAAATTAATAACAAATAACAAAAATGATATCACATTTATACAGTGACATATTAGTAAAATATTTGATGGTCAATATTTATTAGTAACGTCATTTTCTATATAAAATAGGACATTTACATGCATAAATAAATGTGAAATTTATTTTTAATTATAAAATGCTATGATTAAAATAGTTTTTAATTCAAGGATAAATAAGAAATTATAAATTGTTTTCGAGAGTATTATGATCCAAAATATTTCTCCATTGAAGTTATTTTAAAAGTAGTATAGATATAAATATAGATCAATAAAATTTGAAGAGAGAACAACTATCACTAAATTAGAAATTTATTTTTAATTATAAAATGTTATAATTAAAAATAAAATTAATTGAAAGATAAATAAGAAATTATAAAGTATTTTTGAGAGTATCACGGTCCAAAATATTTTAAGGGTTATTCACATAATTACACTACTTTTGGGGATCAAATTGAAATTTACTTGAATTTTATAAAAATTGAAAATTACTTATAATAAAATCATAAAAACTGAAAAATACTTCATAATCACGTGAAGTATCACAATCTGATACTTTTGATACTTCTCAAATATGTTAGTATCACAGTATGATACATATGATACTTTTCAATTTTTTTTAGTAACAATGAAGTATTTTTCAAAACTTTTTATTTTGATAGTAAAAATCAGTTTTATTATCTAAAGTAAGTAATCTATACAATTATCCCATATTTTAAATTGTCACTATTCTATAACAAGCCCAGTCAATGGTCTAGATAATAAACATGGTCTAAGTCTTAATTGATGGTCTAGATAATAAACATGGTCTAAGTCTTAATTGAGATGTTTAAACGGTAAGATCTTTAAAAGGAAAATTAAGCTCAAACATGCTTTTATATTTAAAAGTATTAAAATGTTTGAAAAATATTTATAAAAATCAGGTATCTCTACTGTAAAGATTCAATTGGAACTGTGACTCCAATAGTCCAGACTATTTTATCTGGACTAGAAGGAGCCTAAACACATGGCCCAATGGATTAAATCATCAAGTAGAAGCCGGCCCAATGGATTAAATATTGAGATCCGGATCCGGCCCAAGACCCAGCTTGGTTTGATACCCAACAGCCAGCCTAATATCAACCATTAGATCACCTTCATCTGATCTGAGCCCTTCATTGCGTGATAAGGGTTAGACCTCAGGTGATCGGTCATAATCCACTCTTCCAGATTCTTCTCTTTTCTCTCTCTGAGTTTGGAGATTTTCTCTGCCTTTTTCTTCGTGGTATTTTCATAGAGAAATTAGATCTCTCGCATAATCTTTGTGGTTTGATTACTGATTATGTGTGTATAATCAGTGATCTTCTTTGTGGTTTGTATACAGAATAATTTTTTTAATTCTTAGTGGTTTTTGTGGGAGTTTTGTTGTTTTTCAGAAAAGTTTTATTTTGGTTTTGTAAACCTGTGATTCTTGCGATTTATGTTGATTCAATAAATCTTTTGAGGTTTTTGTTTAAATCGCTATTATTGTTTCTTTGTGGTTGATTTTGTGGCTTTAAATCATATCAGTGGTATCAGAGCCTTAAGGTTCGTGTAAATACGCTGTTCTTTGACTCGGATCTTGTAGATCCAAAGTTTTTTTGGGTGGATCTGTGATTTTCTGGAAGTACTTTGTGGTTTCTGTAAAAACGTTTTTAGGGTTTTCAATTCTTTATGATAATCTTTAAAGAAATTGTGATTTCATAAGTTTTATAAAACCCTTTTTACAAAACGTTTTTTGTTTCTCTGAAAGTTTTGGGAATCTTTTCAGATCTGAGAAATTTTAAAATTTTTTCATTATAATCTTCGTGGTATTTTTCTGCTTTGTGGAATTATTTTAAAACCCTATTTTTAAAATAAGGTTTTTCATATTCTTTTGTATCTAGATCGTCTCATTCTAAGTCAAACATTTCAAGATCTTAGAAATCAGTATATTTTCATAAATATACTGAATATTCTAAAGGTGATCCTACATTTCTTGGTGGCTAAATTTCATGGATTGCTGATAAGCATTGTGGTATTGGAACTTTGTGACTTTGAATCTCTGTGGCATTATATCTTTGTGGAACTGCAGTAGTATTAGATCTTGCAAAAGGTGATATCTTTAATTTCTTCACTTTTAATTCTGAAATTTGTTTTCAATCTCTTGTTCTCTCTAAAATCTCTCCGTTGAAGCCTACTTTTGGACCCCATTCCTTGCCTTTGTCCAGGATTTCTTGAGAATCCGGGAATCTGAAGGAGTTTTGAGCTGACCCATAGTAGGTTGAGGGATATACTAGAAGAACAATTTTTCAGTATATAACTCTTTGTGGTTTTCTTGATTAGTGTGATTATTATTGTTGAACTATGATCACCTTGATTGCTTGCTACTTAGTGATTGATTTCTGAGACTGTGTGACTTATTTCTTGATCTTTGTGGATTACTTCTGATTAATTGAAACCTTTTGTGATTATATCATGTTTTTATTCACTGTCTGCCTGATTAATTTTGAAGGAATAAGGCTTCATTTCTTGAAAAAATTTCTTCACAATTCTTTAGCCATTACTTCAATGGCTACAATAAAAGTAGATGTTGAAGTCTGGAATGGTAAAGGAGATTTTAATCTCTGAAGCCAGAAAATGAAAGCCTTATTACTTCAAATGAAGTGTGCTAAAGCCATTGATCAATCTTGACCTGTTAATTTAGCTCAGGATAGACAAACTGAAATTGATGAAACTGCCTAGAGTACTGTATTTCTTCATCTGTCTGATAATGTTATTAGACAAATAGGAAGAACTGAAACTGCAATGGAACTCTGGGATAAGTTAGAAGAAGTCTATGATACTGTCTCTCTGCCTGATAAATGTTTTCTGTGGAAACAATATTTTTCTTTCAAGTTTGATCCATCTAAAGATGTAGATGATAATATGAATAGGTTCACTAGGATCACACAAAGCCTTCTGAACTGTGATGAGAAATTGACTGATGAGCAAAAAGTTGTTTGTCTGCTTGAATGCTATGGGTGATAAGTTTAAGGACCTTAGAAATGCCCTAGAATGTGGTAGGCAGAAATTGACTACAGAAATAGTTCACATTTCCCTTAAAAATAAGGAACTGGAATTTAAAAATAATCCTAAAGAAGCCTATAATGTTATAGGAACTTCAAAGAAAATGAATTCCTTTAGAGACAGTAAGCCAGTGAACAATTTCAATAAAATTGGAATGCTCCTAATAACAATAGGAACTGGAATAATGTGAACAATAAGTCTGCCAAAGAAAATTTTCAAAATAAAGGCAATATCAATAGGTCTAAAGATAGTAACTATAGAGGCCAAAATAACCTTAGAAATCAGGACAATTTCAGAGGCTATGAAAATCCTAGAGGTCAAGACAACTTCAGGAACCAAAACAATTCTAGAGGGCAAAATAACTCTAGGGGTCTAGATAACATTAATAGACCCAGACTTTGTTTTTATTGTGGCCAACCTGGACATTAGGTTAAATATTGTTTTAAAAGGAAAAATGAAGTTGGAACCAGCAATCAAACTGAAGCTGCAACACAAGATAATAATGGTGTGGTGTATGTTACTACTGAATCTGATAACAAGCATGAATGGATACTTAATTCTGGTTGTACTTTTCATATGTGCCCTGAAAGAGATTTATTTTCTGACTTCAGTAGTGACTATAATGGTTCTGTAAAACTTGGAAACAATGTGACTTGTGAAGTGAAAGGAACTGGTAAGATTCTGTTGAAACTTGAAAATAACAGAACTCTTGTTTTAAATCAAACTAGATATGTGACTGATTTGAAAAGAAACATGATTTCTCTTGGTGTACTTGATTCTAAATCATATGAAATCAGATTACATAAAGGTTATTTAATCATTTTTAAAGGTAATCTCTTACTTTCATGTACTCCCAAAACAAATGGAATTTATGTGTTAAATTCCTATCCTATATGTGCTAAGTCTTTTAATGTTGTTTCTGAAAATGATAAAATTGTACTATGGCATAAAAGAATTGGACACATAGGTGAAAAATGTCTAAAATTGCTTGAAAAGGAAAGTGTATTTGGTAAAGATGTCCTAGAGAAACTTGATTTCTGTGAAAAGTGTGTTTTGGGAAAACAGAAAAGAAATTCTTTTGGTAAAGGGATTCATATATCAAGTGATATTCTTCAATATTTGCATGCTGATTTGTGGGTTCCTGCCCCAGTTAATTCTGTTTCAGGTTTTAGATACTTCATACTTATAGTTGATGACTATTCTAGGAAGACATGGGTTCATTTGTTAAAATCTAAGGATGCTACTGTGTGGATGCTTAAAAACTGGATTACTTTAGTTCAAAATTTGAAAGATAGGAAGGTCAAAATTATTAGGACAGACAATGGTCTTGAGTTCTGCAATCAGGATTTTGACTCCTTTTGTAGTAATCTAGGCATTCTTAGACATAAGACTATTGCATACAATCCACAACAAAATGGGGTTGCTGAAAGAACGAATAGAACTCTCTTAGAAAGAACTAGGTGTCTTTTGCTTGATTCAAATTTGCCAAAAAAAAAATTTGGGGTGAAGCAGTTAAAACTGCTTCATATTTAATCAATATTTCTCCCTGCAGTGCTATTGATTTTAAAATTCCTAATCAGATTTGGAATAATTCTCTTCCTGACTTTTCAAAACTGAAAATTTTTGGGTGTGCTACATACCCATACCAAACTGAGACCAAACTTGATTCCAAGTCTCTGAAATGTGTTTTTCTGGGGTATGGAGAAGGAGTCAAGGGTTACAGTTTATGGGTAAAAGGACAGGGAGGTTACATGGTGATTTTAAGTTGATCTGTTGTTTTTAATGAAAACTTTTTCCCTTGTAAAGATGAGATTTTAATAGATCCTATTAGTGAAAAAGATTTTCTTACATCTGAGCTGAGTGCAGATTATTTGAGTGATGAAAATGGTCTGCTCAATACTCAGTTTCAGGTGGAGCAACCCCCACATTCTCTACACAACACTCATGAACATCATTCACCAAATTCTGTTCCTATTCTATAAAATATTTCTGAAACTGAAACTGATTTAAATCTTGAAAATTATCAGTTAGCTAGGGATAGAACTAGAAGGAAGATTAGACCTCCTCCCAGATTTGATGATCCTGATTTTGTTTATGCCTTTACATATTCTGAACCTTTACTTTATGAACCTGAATCATTTGAAGAAGCTGTGTCTTCAACTGATTCTAAATTGTGGCTTGCAGCCATGCAATAAGAGATGGATTCTCTTACAAAAAATGGCACTTGAATTTTGGTTAACAAGCCTGATAATTTTAGGATTATAGACTGTAAATGAATTTTTAAAATAAAAGAGAGTGACTCAAAAGTTATAAAACCTAGATATAAGGCTAGACTTGTAGCTAAATGGTTTTCTCAAAAAGAAGGTATTTATTATAATGAAATTTTTTCACCTATTTTTAAATATACCTCTATTAGAATTTTATTTGCTTTAGTTGCTCAATTTGATTTGGAACTAGAACAAATGGATATTAAAACTGCTTTTTTGTATGGTTCATTAGATGAAACTATTTACATGCATCAACCAAAAGGATTTGAAAAAGGTGGTAAAATTGATTTGGTATGTTTGCTGAAAAAATCTTTATATAATTTGAAACAAGCTCCAAGACAATGGTATAAGAGGTTTGATTCTTATATTCAAAGTCTTAATTTTCAAAAGAGTTAATATGATTCCTGTTTTTATTATAAGTGTGGTGACTCTGATTTTATGTATCTCTTGCTGTATGTTGATGACATGTTAATAGCTGGCCCAAATATGCATGATATTAACCTGCTTAAGAATAAATTGCAGTCTGAATTTGAAATGAAAGATTTAGGACATGCTAAAAGAATTCTTGGTATGCATATATTTAGGGATAAGCGTTTTGGAAACCTGTTTTTAAATCAAAAACATTATATTGAAAAGGTTTTAAAAAGATTTAGTCTATCTGACTCTAAATCTGTTTCTCTGCCTGCACATTTTAAACTGTCAATTGAGCATTCTCCTAAATCTGTTGAAGAAGAATTTAGGATGAAAAATGTGCCTTACTCAAATGCTATAGGATCTGTTATGTATCTTATGGTTTGTACTAGATCTGATATTGCTTTTGCTGTCAATGGTCTTAGTAGATTTATGAGTAATCCTGGTGAATTGCACTGGGAAGCTATGAAATCTCTTTTGAAATATCTTAAAGGGTCTGCAGGACTCAGTTTAATATTCTCTAAAACCAAAACTAATTTCAAACTAAAGGGATTTGTTGATTATAATTTTGCCGAGGATATTGATAATAGAAAATCAACTTCAGCATGTTTCTTTACTTTAAACTGTTCTTGTATTAGCTGGAAATCTTAGCTACAAAAACTTGTTTCATTATCTTTAACTGAGGCAGAATATATAGCTGCCACAAATGCTGTTAAAGAATGCATGTGGCTAAAGGGTTTGCTGTCTGAAATTGGCTGCATTGACAATTCTGAAATTGAACTGTGTACAGATAGTCTTAGTGCATTACATTTGTGCAAAAATCATGTCTTTCATTACAGGTCAAGACATATTGATGTGAAATTTCATTTTATTAGGGATAGAACTGAACAATGTTTAGTTAAACTTGTTAAAATTCCTACACAATTAAACCCTGCAGATGTAGGAACTAAGGTAATTCCAATTAACAAGTTTAAGGATGATTTAATTTTTTTAAACTTGCTAGAGTTTTGATACTGCTGTATTTGTGTTTTGCAAGAATTGTAACTCCAATTAAGGTGGAGATTGTAAAGATTCAATTGGAACTGTGACTCCAATAGTCCAAACTATTTTATTTGGACTAGAAGGAGCCCAAACACATGGCCCAATGGATTAAATCATCAAGTAGAAGCCAGCCCAGTTATTGAGATCTGGATCCGGCCCAAGACCCAGCTTGGTTTGATATCCAACAGCCGGCCTAATATCAACCATTAGATCACCTTCATCTGATCTGAGCCCTTCATTGCGTGATAAGGGTTAGACCTCAGATGATCGGTCATAATCCACTCTTCCAGATTCTTATCTTTTCTCTCTCTGAGTTTGGCAATTTTCTTTGCATTTTTTTCGTGATTTTTCAAGAGAAAAATTACATCTCTCGCATAATCTTTGTGGTTTGATTACTGATTCTGTGTGTATAATCAGTGATCTTCTTTGTGGTTTTAATTTTTGAATTGATTCGTGATGTAGAATAGCATATCAATTCCCATGGAGATATACTTTCTTTTCCTGGAGATGCGAGGAAATTTGATTTCCATTCTCCCAAGCATGTTGCCCTGCTCAACCAGGAGTTAGTGGACAAAGGAATCAGCCTTTGATGATTCAACGCATTGGAAGTGATTGGACTAGCATATTGTTTTACTCCCTCCATCAAGTCATTGATTTTGCAATTTGTGCATAGGATATTCTGATTGATGGAGTTCCTTATTTGCAGAAGAACTTCTCATCACTCGATATTGTTGTACCATACTAATTCTTTCAGCCATGTGTCGGATGAATTTCTCGACTGTGGTCTGACGATGAAGACAGTGAAAGTTGTAGTGGTGGCTGATTAATTATAAAATTGAAATAAAATTATAATTGTAATATATTATAAACTATAATTGATTACAAAATGTAATTAAGTTGCAACTGCAGTTATAATTAAGATGAATGTAATTAATTCAATTAATTTTAGCAAAAAAATAATTGTCACGTTTGGTAAATTCGTAAGTTACAATTGTAATTAATTGTAAAAAATGAAATAAGTTACAATTGTAATTAATTGTAAACTATAATTCATTACATAATGTAATTAAGTTGAATGACAATTATAATTAAGGTGAATGTAACTAATTCAATTAATTTTAGCAAAAAAATCTGTCATTTCTACAAATTCATTAATTACAATTGTAATTAATTGTAAGTTGTAATTGATTAAAAAATGTAATTAAGTTACAATTTATTTTACATTTTTTTTAGTTACGATTGTAATTAATTGTAAAATTGAAATAAAGTTACAACTGTAATTAATTGAAAAACCTAATTTTGATAATTAATTTTGACACTTTTTTAATAAATTACAATTCACGTGATTACAAATTTCAAATATAAATGTTTGTTATAATAAACTTAAGCCATCTTTAAAACTAAGTATATCAATTTTGTTTTAGATACTTAATCACTTATATTGTGTTTGGCAACCTTTACGAACGGTTATTTATAAATAACGACGTGACAATATTCATTTATTAGTTGTTTTGAAAAGTAAATAAGACGGGTCGAAATCTTTGACCAATCGAAATTGTTGACTTTTAAAAAATGGTTAAATAAAATGCTGCCCATGCTGTTTATAAACAAATTTTATAAACAAATATTTAAAAACAGAGCCTTCTTTGATACTAAGCCCTGTTTGAGCTCCATTAAAAATAGATTTTGGGAATAGTGATTGCAATGGTACAGGTTCAAGTGAGGTACCCCCGTCCTATGGAAAAAATTTAATCTCAAACCTGCCTTGTACCTTGTGGATTTCGGGAGGGGCGGTTTGGGGCAGGTCAACTTTGCTGTCCCAGTTATCGCCTCATTTAGTTATATTTTTTAAAAACTTTTCTGAATTTTTTCTTTTATATATATATTCGTCGACCCCGGGCAGCCGTGGGTTGTTTTGGCCCCATTAGAGTTGAGTTTTTTGTAATCTCTATTTTGGGAAAAATCACTAGTACAAAATCTCGCATAAAAATGGGGATTACGCGTCGTTTTATGTAACAACCGACGCCAATTGAAAACGCGGTGACAATTTTGTAAATAAATTTTAAGTAAAGGCGTCGGTTCAAGTAGAACCGACGCCCAAAACCCGGTTTTGGGCGTCGGTTTCTATTAAACCGACGCCCAAAGGGCTTCGATTCCGCGCCCTTTTCATTTGTATAATCCGCGCGCGTAACTCACTTCACACACGAAACTCTCTCCACGCCCAAACTCTCTCCACTCTCTCCACGCCCAAGCAGCCACCGCCCGCCCGTCACCGCCCCGCCCAGTCGCCACGCCTCTAGGTGACCTTAAATCTGTACCCCTACTTAATTTTTGTATAAGTGTGTGTATGTGTGTGTGTGTGTGTATATATATGTGTGTGTGTGTGTGTGTGTTTATATAATGTTTGTGTATATATATGTATGTATATATATATATATCTATGTGTGTATGTGCGTGTGTGTGTGTGTGTTTTTATATATATATATATATATATCTGTGTGTATGTATATGTTTGTGTATATATATATAATTGATTTATTATTTATCAAGTTAATTGGTTTGTTTGAATATATATTATTGATTTGAAGTTAGTAGATTGATATACAATAATATTTGATTTATTGGAGTTAAGTTATGCAATCTTAGTTTGATTTTTAAAAGTTGAGAATTGATTTTGGATTAATGTTGGAGTAGTAGATGATGTTGAACTTTGATTGGAGTTGCGTTTGAGTTTTGAATATGTCGATGGTGAATAATTTGGTTTTATTGTAGTATTTTCATTCCCCCTATAGGTTGGCTTAGTCCAATTTACGGAGGAGACTCTGCCGAAATTTTCGTAAAATTTTACAAATAAAAAATGAAAATTATAATTTAAGATGACTGTCACTCGTACAAAATTGACCATACTAAAAAAATAACTATATAAAATACAATCATCCTTGTAAACTTTTAATCTTTTTAATTATATCTTCACATATAGGTCGTAAATTATCTTATTTGATTCTAACTAATAAACTTTCTTGTATTATTTATATATGCGCTATACATTGTTAATATTATTTGTGATCTTGATAACAATAATTTGATATATATATTTCTAACATGAATATTGATTGTCATATGTGCAGGTACGTGTTATATTGTTTTAATATAATGTCGGAGTCTTCAAGTTCTTCAGACGATCATAGTACTGCCCAAACAAAAAGGACAAGAGGGCCGACTATGTGTAAGAAAATTAAGAAGGCAGGGCAAGAAATCAATGTTATTGAGTTCGATGAAAAAAATAGGCCGATCGGACCAAGAAAGAATAATTTCAAAGCTTTTATAGGGTCTTTGGTCCGTATTCACGTTGACATAAACATCAGTGATTGGCACAAAGTGGATCAAGGCCTTAAGGATATGATGTGGGAAGAAATCAAGGTACTATCACTTTATACGTAATGAATTGAACATTAATCGTAATATTTTTATAACATCGCATATTATCCTTATCTTTCAGAGGGAGTTCAATATCCCCGATGATCGTCGTCTGAAATCAAGTGTTTTGAAAGTTGCGGGGATGCGATGGAAAGATTTTAAGACAAGGCTGGTTCATAAGTACATTACACATGACCACCCAAAATATAAATCCCCTACGCAGCTTTATGATTTCTTATCTGAAGAACAATGGGAGTTGTTCAAGAAAGAACGACAAACGGAGCAATTTAAGGTATATTGAAATGTACGCATATGATTTATTGAGTTGAAAAACTAAAAATATATTATTTTATTCAGGAGAAAAGTAAGAATGCTAGAGATAGTCAAATACGAAATGAGCATCCCCATTATTTGGGCTCAGCAGGTTATGTGGGGATGAAGCCACAATGGCTAGTAAGCGACCCATTATCTTCTAGCACTTCATGTGACATGATTAGCTTCTCAATTGTAAGCGAGGATTGCAGTTTAGATTGGGTTCGAGTTAGATCAAAAAAGAAAGAAGATGGAACTTACTACATCCCCAACGAGAAAACTAGAGGGGTGTTTGACAAAATTGTAAGTATATCTTCCCGATTTTTCATATTTTCAATTCAAATTTACTTTAATACTTGTATTTAGTTTTCAGTTTTTTTTTTTTTTTTTAAACAGGTAGAAAAGTCTGAGCAGGCCACACAGGGGACATTTGTGGCAAGTAGACAACATGATATTTTAAGTGAAGTCCTTGGGAAGGAGGATCATCCTGGTAGGGTGAGGGGGTATGGCGTGTATGTCACCACGAGGGATGTTTACGGCAAGCCGGACGATTACCTCAGACGATCGTGTGGGGTTGTTTCAGTAGATGACATTAAGGAGATAATCAGGCACGAGATGGAGGATAGCATTACCGAGAAGGTCAGGCATCAAACCATGTCGAAGATGCAAAGTAAATTCGACAGTATGCAAAGTGCGTACCATAGTATGCAGAGTAAATACGATGCTATCCTCCAGCGCTTGGGCCTAAATGTTGATGCCGAGGTGGACGTAACTCCACACCCCCGACCTCTAACTCGAAGTAGTTGTCATTCCGTGAATCCAGACTCATTTGATGGGCTTCAGGTACTTAATGCTAAATTATTTAAGTTTTTTTTTAATATTGCTTATTTCATTTCAAATGGAAAGTGATGACTTATATGTTCAATTATATATGTTGAAAAATAGAAGCCGATTCCTTGTCGTCTCGCCGTAAGTCATGATGGTGAGAAACAAATAGTGGCCAGCGGAATGTTTATCCGTCCGGAGCCGACACTGTGGTGCATCATCAACCACTCTGGCTTGATCATGTGAAGGTGTCCGTTGACCATGTCGTAGATGGTGCGGAAGCGTTCTATCTTCCAGTGACATCTCAACATCACACCACGGTGGGGGAAGGTATTGGAAGTTTTTTTCAATGGCCGAAGGAGTTGGTTATTTTTGGAGAGGTAATAATGTTTAGTTACATAAAAGATTATGTCGATATTAATTTCTTTTAAAATTGTGTTAGAAGTGTTATAATGATAAAAATTGTCTTCTTGCAGGAAGAGGCACCGAAAAAGCTAAAAAAATCTAACGAACGGAAAAAGCCTCAAAGTTTTGAATTGTCATCTACCCAGCGACCTGCGATTGTCGACAATGAGACGTTACAACGTCTAGGTGACAAATGCAAAATGTTGAACACTCTAGTCCTTCAATTGCCTGTTGGTGATGACTTCTACCAGGTGTCCATAGATGCCTCTGTGTTCAACTGTGTATTCGACGATGGTATTTTTGTTACAGTCGGAGACATCACCGATTTGCTAACGATGCAATGGTTGGATACATCTATCTTACAAATATTTTCATTGTAAGACTTCTGATCAGAAATTATAACTTGACTTTAAATCATTATTTTATTTATATTTATTGGTTTAATTATTTTTAGGTACCTTCATGAGATGTGTCATGAATACGGTATTGAATCAATTGGATTCATGTCTCCGACACACATTGCATCGGTTTCGGTAAGAACAAATGCAGATGGTGTTGTAACTTACATGGACAGCACCATGAGGGCAATGCAAAGTAAGAAGTTCATTATAGCACCGTATTTTCAGGAGTAAGACCACTTACATTCTCTCTTTTTTTACCTAATTTGAATCATATATGTTTAAAGTTGTATTTACACGTTCATAATACGTAGGAACCACTGGATGTTGCTAGTGATTTCTCCTCAGAAGAATACGGTGTACTTCTTGGATTCAGGTGGTGCATGTAAGCGTGACTTAGATATCAAGCCGCTATTGAATACGTAAGTTATGATAATTTTTCATGAAATAATTGTGGAGTTGTGGTGAAATTGATTGTGGAGTTGTGGTAAAATTGATGAATTTCTGTTGTGATTGTTGAGAATTTATTTCAATAGCAACTTGCCTCTTTACAGGTTAGATAAGTTCAATTTATAGGGGAGGTTCTGCCAAAATTTCTGTAGAAAATTTAGAGTATTTTTTTTTGGTAACTTGTTCATATAATTTATTAAGATTTTAGGGCTTTCAAAATGTATTGGGCCCAAGGAGGTGTTAGGACTAAAGGCAATACAACGTGGCTAAAAATAAAGGTACGAAAACACATTTAAAATGTATTGTAATGTTTTGAACTATTTTCATATTCTATTAAGTTTGATTATTCATTTTAGTTTTCAATGTGAAAATTTCAGTGTCCTCAGCAACCTGGAGGTTCTGAGTGTGGCTATTACGTTATGAGAAATATGTATGAGATAGTCACAGAACACTTCCAGCTTCCTTCGTTAGAAAATGTATAAGTAATTTTAATGAGAGTTTTTAATTAAGACTTTATATTTTATTATATAATAACTAATAATATGTTTTGATTGTTTGTAAGCATTTAAAAAATACTACTCAACGGAGGAAATCTTTGAGATTCAAAATTTATGGACCAAATATTTCGTTGATAGGTGTGTGTAAAATGACGCGTATCCAAACTTAAATTTACATATTTGTATAATAAAACAACAATCTTGTATATATAATTGTTCTCTATTTAATTTTATTATGTATATGTCGATTATATGTATATTTGATGATGCGCATGTGGAAAATGTTCAGGTTATCGCGGGCCACGTCCAAATGACTGCAAGTCATGACCTGCAGCGGCCTTAGGTGAATACCTGCAGCGGCCTGGGTCACTGCAGGTGTGAAAACGGGGGGGGGGGGGGGGGGGGGGGAAATTTACCTTTAGGCGTCGGTTCTAAAGTTTGAACCGACGCCTAAAGGTAAATTTTTTTTTTTTTTAACTTTAAGCGTCAGTTTTTTAATAACTGACGCTTAAAGACGAACTTTAGGCGTCGGTTCTAAAGTTTGAACCGACGCCTAAAAGTATTTTTTTTTTTTAACTTTAAGCGTCGGTTATTAAAAAATCGACGCATAAAGTCGAACTTTAGGCGTCGATTTACAACCGACGCCTAAAGTCAAAACTTTAGGCGTCTGCGTCATAGGCGTCGCCCCTACAACCGACGCCTATGCCCTTTTACAACCGACGTCTTTTCCACTTTCTGTACTAGTGCATGTATTTTAGTATCCGTTTGGTAAATTGTTTATAAATAAATTTATAAACGAAATTTTTTCTCAAATAACTTTTTAACAACACATATTTTTTTCATTTGTCTTCTAAACCATAGACTTTATCTCGAAAACATTAGTATATTCTTTGATTATAAACATATTTATTTACCAAACAGTTATAATTGTGAATTTTTTGAGAACACTTAAAAAATAATGAAACGTTTTGAGTTTAAGACCGTTAGATTACAAACATGAAATTTTGTGAAAAGAACAAAAATTACAAGAAATTGAATTGTCAAAAACCTTTTTCATGAAAAATATATTAAATGAAATTGGTGCGTGGAGACTACACTTTATGCAATTTTGATCTATTGCCCACTGTAGGTAATATAAGAATTGTTTACGACCATGAAAAATTGTCAAGAATCTAATGTCTAAAATATTGAACACTTGACAATTTTTTACTAGTTGTGAGCAAATTTTATGTTGTTTACGATGAACAACAGATCAAACCTCACACCTTATATTCATGCATGTGGGTGTGCTAGGCACACAATAGTATATTCACTTCAGTCTTCATATATATATATATACACAAACGGAGGTCACGTGATTTGATGTGCTATATAATCCTAGTATCCAATAAGAATATGATACTCACAATGGAGACTATAATTCATACCCACAAAATATGTGGGTTTGTTATATAGTACAAAAAAAATTATTTCTCTATATGACAAATCCAATTACATGCGGGCATCAATTATGGTGCCTATTGTCTATCCTATTGTCAGTCTAGTGTGACCAAAAGAAGAAATGGACCTCCATTTATTTATGTGTGCGCGTGGGACTATCTTAGTGGCAGTGTGGAGTATGTGGCTACTGAATGGAGTGTGGTTGTGGACAGGGGCACACACATTACTGTTTCGATGACGTGGCAAAATGACACAATCACGTGCTATATGAATGGTCAATGTTATTTCTCGTCTCTGCAGAGATGTGTTTAAAAGTGTTTTCAACGATGTAATTCTCAATTTACTTTTTTAATCACATTTATTTACTCCACACCTTTTTCAATTACATATTTCATTTAATATATATATATATATATATATATATATATATGTCTTTTATTATAAACTAGAGAGAAAAATAGAGAAAAGTAGAGATACCAATAAACTTGTGTATTTTATTATGAACCAGAATCTCATATATATAAGGGAAGAAAGGGATATACAAAGTAATTATAACTAGGGTTACGAAGATACAATTGTCATTCACTAATACAAGATAATATTTACAACACTCCCCCTTGAATGATATATTACAAAATATATGCCTCGTTAAAACCTTGTTTGATAAAAATCCAATGGGACAAAAATATCAAACGAATGAAAAAGAGTACAGTTATTCTTGGAGTATTAAGATGAATGCTGCTTCGTTAAAATCTCGCCAGGAAAATCCAATGGAACAAGACATTGGCTAAGGAAAAAGAGTACAGCTACTCCCCTCTAGTGTTGATCGTTGTAAATCATCGAGTTGATGTATCCCAATCTTGTGAACTAGTTTCTTGAATGTAGATGTTGATGGTGCTTTTGGAGATAAATCAGTTTCATTGTCACTTGAGTAGATTTGTTGAAATTCTGGAGTATTTTTATACTGTCTCGTTAAAACCTTGTCAGAAAAATTAAGTGGGAAAAAATCTGAACGAAGGAAAAGAGTACAACTACTCCTCTGATTCAATATGTATTGAATCACCTATATAGTTACTCCCCCTGATTCAATCTCTATTGAATCATTCATATCTTGATCTATTCAGGAGTTTCGTATAGGAGAGTATATCAATAGATATTGATGACAGCTACCTCATTAAAAACTTTGTCAGGAAAACCTCGTGGGACAAAACATCGGTTAAGAAAAAAAGAGTGTAGCGTATATTAGCTCACCCTCATTGGAACATTACTATTATATTGATACTGCATTTAATTATTTCAACTGCAAATCGGTGCAATATAGAATATGTTTACCAAGCATATATAAATGGTGCATATCTTGTATTATTTGTTCTTCGAATATAAATTCAATTATTCCTTTGAACTTGAAGAACTATAAAATATTTTCAATCATTTGAACATGCTACATCGAGCCATGTTCTATAATCAATATTCATCAATGCATTTAATGCAGTTCTCAAATCTAGAAGTGGGTTATTCACTTCAATGAATAATTAACTTATTCACTTCAAACCATGAATTTGTATCTTGAAAATCAATTGCCTGAATTTTCAAATATAATTTTATACGACAATCACATTCAATTACAAATTGAATCTTTTCAAGGCATATTAAATATTCAGATCGCAAAGTATATGTATACTTTGATCAAACAAGTTTCTTAAAAACTTGAACTATATTTCAAATGTATTTAATCCTTCAAGGATTATACTGTATGCTTCAGGCATCGTATATGTTTCACATTGCAATTGTCAAATTGTTACCACCAAATTTAAGTCGTGAAACTTTAGATAGATAACAATTCCTATATTTCAAATGAATTTTCTCTAATTATTTCACCGCAATCCCAAAGTACCAAGATATTGATTACCCTTTTTAATCTCACTCATTGGTACTTCAAATAATACTCCCAACGTACCGAGTTGATGATTATACATTTTGATATCACTCATTGGTACATCAAAGAGCGCAAGCTAGTAATCAGAGTAAATCATTTTTCATTAAATACATCTCTAATAATAATATATTTATAGGCACTTATTATGCATTTTCAGGCAAATAAAATATTGTATCTATGCCAAATCTTTGAAACATTCGTTGCCCAACAAGTCGAGTATTACGACTATACCTATAGGTATTTTACTGGCTTTACACTTTTATGCGTTTGGACTTCAGGTCCCAAAACTTCAGGTTTTGTAATAAGTTTAATTTAGTCTGAATGCATACTTTTGCCAACTATTTTTATGTTGATTTTTTTCGACATATTTTATTTTATTATCCTCGCTATCATTCAAATTATGATGCGGCTAGTTTCGCAATTTTCTTTTGCATAAGTGCTTTAAAAAGTGTGTCGACACAATTATCATCTCAATTTGATTTCTTTCCCCACAAGACAAAACTATAGAGATCTCAATTTTCAATATTTCAAGTACTTGAACCTCTTCTGGAGATTTACAATTAATTATGTTAATAAATACTCTCTCACGAGTATATGCCTCCTCAATAAGACCATTATAATCATTTGCTCTATTTTTATTTATTTGGGGATCTTTACTTGAATCAAATATCGCTACGCTTCAGGCGTGCTGCATATCAATATAAGATAGAGCATGAGATTTTATTAATCTCTTATGCATCTTGTAGTTATGTTATCTTTGAATGTTTCGTTCATATTTTCAATCGAACTTCTGATTCGTATTATTAATCGCGAGGATATATATAATATAATATGATGCATTTGTTTGATTTTGAGCTATTCCCCCCTAATGTTGAGAAAATTGTCCAATCAAAATGACAATCATTTTTTTTCGACGTTGTAAAATATCACCCATTTGGGATATATGTTCAAACAACGCATTTTTCTCAACATTCTTTATTTCCAATATCAGTGCATTGTGGTGGATCAATTGCACTATTAAAAAAATTAGATGGAAAAATTAAGCTCTAACTATAAGCCAATTATAATAGGGAGAACTATGATATTGACATGATGCGTAATAGAATTCCCTAAACAAAAAGGGAAGTATTTTGTTCTCAATTAAATTAATTGAGGCGTTTAACAAACAAAAATGTTAAACCATTTATCGACATCACAACTAACACTTATTAAAATGTTGAGATTCGTGTCCACTAGCATTATCAAGACACATTCTTGATTATTTAATCTGAAAATTATGCTCATAATTCATAATTTGAGCAATAATTTCGCAAACTTCAGGTTGCGAACACCATGCAATCATCTAGTACATGTATCAAATCTATTAGATACAAATAATATTTAGATGATCAACGTGGAGAATGATGGGTCCCCATTTATCACCCCCAATTAATTTTCAGAAATTTAGGGAATTTAATCCCTATTTTAGCTAGTGATAATGAAAAATTTCATGAAAGAGAACAAACATCATATATGATTGAATTGAAGAATATTCTGGTTCTTCATTGAGTATCAATTTTAATTTCGTATCATTATTGATCCAATGATGGTCCAACTGGTCATTCCAAATAATAAAATTAAATTGAACTTCTAGTTCAATATAAGATATAATTCAATGATTAAATATTGTATAATCATGTATTATTCAAGTAGTCAAACTAATCAATGTCCTTTTAACATTAGTTATATGTTTTCCTTCAGGGATAAACATGAACTCAAATGAGATATTCTTCAAAACAATACTACTTCGAAAGCACGTTTTATTACTCATTCAAAATCAATATGTCAATATTCTTTCGGAATATTGTAATATCAAATTAATAACATATCTCATAATATTGGGCTCTCCGAGAGGAAATTATATTTCAATATTATATTTCATATGAGATAAAATTATGATTCTTCAGGAATCATCACAACTATATATTAGACTACATCATAATAATCTTTTAAATTACTAATAAATTTGAATTTCTTTGAGAAAAAAATGCAATATTTATTACTTGAACAATAAAATAATATTCTTCTAGAATATTGAAACGTAGCAATAACGCAATATTCTTCTGGAATATTGATTCGAATTTCATTCAATTATAACAATAATTAATATATATTGTGCTATTTAGGAGCAAAATAACAAATTATTCTTCTGGAATAATTATATTACTAAAATTGCAATTCTTCAAGAATAATAAGTCAATATTCTTCTGGAATATTGATATTAATGATTAATTCTACCTTTCAAGCTAACAATATTTGTACTCTACACAAGTGACGTTAAAATATTCTTCTATAATATTTATCTAACGTGGGTTGTGTTTATTCGAGAACACCAATACCATATTCGTTTAAAACATATTTTAAATTATGCTTCTTCAAGAGCATTGAATCAATATTCTTCTGGAATATTGAAATTGTAATATACTGCTCATGACAAACAAGTAATATTCTTCTAGAATACTACTATTGTTGTCCTACTTCGTGAGCAACAACATGATACATTATTAAATCAGAATTTATGAATGAACATCTACAAATATTTAATCATCTTAAAGAATATTAATTACTATATAAACATAATATGAATTTATATATAAAAATGAATTACCAAACATATATCAGGAAAAAGAATCTCCATATATAGAAGTTAACAAAATTGACTAAATCTTTTATTGGCTAAATCTTTTACCAATATGCAAAAGATACTAAATATGCACGTAAATTTCATATATAAAAATTAGATATATAACTAATATATGGTAGAATCAAATCTAATAATGTATTTGAAAATTCAAAATAACGTAGTGATTTCCAATGACAAAATTGAAAGAGCAAAAAATAATAACAATAATAATTTGCTGGAACAAGGTATACTTTAACGAATTTATTTCGATTCTTCCAAAAGAAATAATAAATCAATATTCTTCTAAAATATTGAAAATTATAATTCATGCTCTTCAGGAGCAAATAACATCCTTTTAGGATATTAATTATAATGTTGTACTAATTCAGGAGTAACAACAAATTATGTATAATAAACAAATTTACAATTATTATTTTTCTGGAATATTAATTATTTATTGCGTTACTTCAAGAGCAATAACGAATTATTCTTCTGGAATAATTATAAATCTAAAATTGCTATTATTCAAGAATAAAATGTCAATATTCTTCTAGAATATTTAAAATTACAATGTATGCTCTTCAGGAGCAAATAATATTCATCTGAATTATATGTTGTGCTACTTCAGGAGCAATAACAAATATTTGTAATATATAGACACAGCTCTATGATTAATATTCTTCTGAAATATTAATATAATGCTGTGCTACTTCAGGATCAACAACGAATGAATTAATAGCATCAATAAATTTGTAATGAACAAATCTATAATTAATATTCTTCTGGAATATTAATATGTACTGTTGTGCTACTTCAGGAGCAACAACATAATGAATTATCAATATAAAGATCAAAATCTGTCGAATTGGTTGGAGAAAATCAGATTCAGATTTATGAGCCGCAATTGCTAATGAACAACATCGTAATGAATAGATGTGAATTGCAATTGAATAGTAATAAAAAAATTTATATGTCACCAAATTAATTCCGGTGCATATGATTTTACCATCTAACTAATATTTTGATATATGGGATTTTGAAAAAGAAAATTCTAACTCAATTTGGTAGAGACTCGATCGTACTGATAACGTGTTATAAACTAGAGAGAGAAAAGTAGAGAGACCAATAAACTTGTGTATTCTATTATGAACCAGAGCCCCATATATATAGGGGAAGAAAGAGATATACAAAGTAATTATAACTAGGATTACGGGGATACAATTGTCATTCACTAATACAAGATAATATTTACAACATCTTTAAATAAAAAACTTCTAACAAAAATTTGTAATTAAAAAGTGATTTCGAAAAATTTGTATAAGAAAAAATTTATAATGATGATAACACTTTATTATAACCATTTTCCAAACACAGCCTTAATAATATTTTAGCCTCGTAACTTGGGCTCAGATCGACATGTTAGTTTTGATTATAAATTAGTATTTTTTAGCCATGTGATATACGAGAATATATTTATGATAATGATTTCGATCAAAATTTATGAAAATATGTTAATCATAAAATCATATCAAATAAAAACGTAATACAATAACATTTTAATACAAATAGGAACTTTATGGTGCCCCCAGACACCATAAAGTTCCTACTAATACAAAATATTATCAAATTCAAAATTTTAAAATTAATCAAAATAGGAAATGCAACATATACAAAACCTATCAAAATTAGGAAATCTTGATGTTTATAAGATTTTTAAAAAAAAAAATTATTTCTCTTTTCTAAAAAAAATATTTTTATTTATTATTATTTGTTTGATGAACTTTCGTCTTCTAAATAAGATATTTTTATCCTTTTTTTGTATGTTAAATATATTTTTGAAATAAAATTAACAACCATAAATCTATATTTGTTTTGAATTGATAATTTTTAAATTAAAGAATATTGTTGTTATATTTCTTATATATTTAATTTTATCACAAAATGAGTAAATATTGTTTTGTTTGTAAAATAACTTTAAAAAAAAATTGTCATATTTGAAATAATTATTAATTTACCTTGGTTCGACCCAATTCGATCTTATGACCATTGACCAGCTGCCTTTTTCAGGTCGAATTGATTTAAGGTTTTTTGAATATTGGATTATTATATAACTTAAATGATATAATTTAAAATGAATGAGATATTAAGGAAACTTAGGAAATATAAAATAAACTTTTACATTTGACATTTGAGATTTTTTACAGATAATAGTTTGCTCTCACTTTTTATCTTGTATTTACCTTCCCTTTAAGATCTTAAATTTGACACTTATATTACACATTTCTCGACTATAAAATAATACAATAATTAAAAAATAATAATAATAATTACATAAAAGTAGTTTATAGATAGTATTTATAGAACTTTAAAGGGTAAATAGCGAAAAACATCCCTATTGTTTGGGTGTATTGTGGAAATCACTCCTATCGTTTCATTTTTTGCAATTACACCCCTCAAATCACCTTTCATTGCGGAATTCATCGTTACCGTCCAAAACCGTTAACATTTCTGTTAGATGCTAAGCTGGCAATAATTTTTTGTTTAAAAGTCAGGGGTAAAATCGTCAATACACAAAAGTAAAGGTAGTGTGTATACATGTTTGGCACAAAAGGTCCTTGGGATGTAAACGTTTTACAAAAAATCTCCTTGACATGTAAACGTTTTGCACAAAACATCCATACCTCTCATAAACTAATTAAGTAAATGATAAATTATTAATGATTTCATTTATATAATGATCTTGTGTGTTCGGCTAGATCATTTAAATCAGCAAATTAAATTACTTAATTTCTCAAACCACTTTTTAACTACACACATTTTTTCTCTCAACTTTTTCAACCACTTAGCTTCTGTTTGATAAAAGGGTTTTTTTTTTTTTTTTTTTTTGTATATAATCACTACAATTTCCAATACGATTTATTAATCTAAATTATTAAACAATTTATTAATCCAAATTATCAAACAAACTATTATAAATATTTAGAGATCACAAAAGAATTATTTTTTGTTTGGCGACTTACTAAAGAGGAGAGAGAAGATTTATTGTTGTTTTCGAGGTAAAATGTGTGATTCAAAATTGGAGAGAAAATGTGTGCGGTTAAAAGTGATTTGAAAAATTATGTAATTTAAATTTTAGTTTAAGCACCCCATTAATGGGCTAGGCGAACAAGTATTTATCAAATTTTTTATACTAGGATTATATTCACCAAAATGTGTAATTTGTAATTAAGCCTCTGTTTGTTAAATTTGTTTATAAATAACAAATTTTTAAACTATTTTTAGCCACACATATTTCTCAAAATTATTTTTTAACTACATATTTTACATCGAAAGTATCATTTGATAATTTGGAATAATAAGTTGTATTGAAAATTGTAGTGATTTAAAAAAAAAAAAACCTTTTATCGAACAGAGGCTAAGTGATTGAAAAGTTAAGAGAGAAAATATGTGTGATTAAAAAGTGGTTTGAGAAATTAAGTAATTTAATTTGTTGATTTAAATGATCTAGCCGAATACACAAGATCATTATATAATCGAAATCATTAATAATTTATCATTTACTTAATTAGTTTTTGAGATGTATGGATGTTTTGCGCAAAACATTTACATGCCAGGAAGGTTTTGTGCAAAACATTTACATCCCAAGGATGTTTTGTACCAAATATGTATACATACTACATTTGCACTTGTGCATTGATGATTTTGCCCCTTACTTTTAAACAAAAAATTATTGCCAGCTCAGCATTTAACAGAAATGATTACGAATTTGGACGGTAAGGATGAATTCCGCAATGAAAAATGATTTTGGGGTGTAATTGCAAAAAAATGAAACGATAGGCATGATTACCACAATACACATAAACGATAGGGACGTTTTTCGCTATTTACCCAACTTTAAAATAATACAATAATTTTAAAGGCAACATTTTACTCTCATTTGTTATCTTTTATTAAACTTTTCATTGAGATATTCGATTTGGCACCCTTGTTACATATTTTTTCGACTTCAAAATAATACAATAATTATCAAAAGAATAATAATTAGTACAAAAATAGTTTATAGATAGTATTATATAACTTAAATGATATAATTAAAAATGAATGAAATATTGAGGAAAAGTAAAAAATATAAAAAAAAAACATTTACATTTGATATTTAAGACGATTTTACGAACAATATGTTTACAGGTTGCTCTCACTTGTTAATTTGTACTAAACTTCTCGTTGACATTTTCGATTTGACACTTATATTACATATTTTTCAATTTTCATATAATATAATAATTATCAAAAGAATAATAACTATAACAAACTAAAAAAATAGTTTATAATTAGAATAATAAAAATTTGAAGTCATTAGTAGCATAGCACGGATTCTAAAATCATTAAGGACACATGTACCATAGAAATTGCTAAAATATTTATTACATTATCATTTTTTTTTTTTTTTTATTTTTTGCTAGATTTTCAAATTTAGAAAAGGGTGACTATATTGCAACTACAAAAAGTACTCCATTGTCTCATTTATATAGACTGCATTTCTTTTTTCTTTAGTCTCAATTTTATAGGTATTTTTTTTTTACAGAGAAGTATTTATTTTGTTTGTTTACTAATATACCTCTATTTAATATTTCCAATAATAAGTTTGATACTTAAAAAAAGATAATTTGAGAATTTTCTTTACAAGAATTATATTTTAAATAACTTTAAATATATTTTCTTAATCTTTGTGAAAAATCAAACCATCCTATATAAATGGGACATAGGGAACATATTTGAAGCCACATTTTTTTATATATTTTTCTTATTAAGAAAAATAAACATAAATGAAATTATAAAAATAATCTTTTTAGTTCCCTCTCACAGTGTTTTTTTTTTTTTTAGAAATCTTTAAGACTTTACATACACCACATTCCATTTTTTTTCATAATCTTTATGTGTTGTCTGAACGCAGAACAACAAATCATCAATGGAAAATTCAACAGAATTGGGAACGCTACTACCAAAACGACTCACAACACTTGTTGAGCCAATCAGATCCTCAATCTCAAACACTCCAAAACTACTGTAAATCTACTTGTGAAAGTAAAGCAATCTATTAAAATATTGAATTGCAGTTTTAATCAATTTCCTAAATTAGGTTGAGGCTTAAAAAACTGCACGCGACATTGAAAGAGTAGAAATCACCAAATATTTCTATTTAGAACAAAAACTCTCAAGTCCCACAAACAATTTTGGTTTGTGGGTACAAAAGTGCTCAGTCTAGCAAGACCATCATCAACCCCAGTAATATACTCAACACAATCGTTGAGTTTGTTTTTTGTGAAAAAGATGCAGTTGAATTTGGGCAGGTAACCGAACATAATGAATTGACAAAGCACGAGAACAGGCAATTGGATAATTGTTAGTTTAAAGAAGAACCGATGGTTGATAAGAATAAAGGGTTGGAGTGTACAAAAGATGTGGGAAGAGGGATTAGATGAAAAATGTATATTGGAATATGTGGTGTACTCTTTCTTTCCTAATTTTTTGCTTCTTTACGTGTTAATAATTAATTTAGGGTTATAATTTTAAATCAATAGTGGCGTTGATATAAAAAATGTGTTTTAAGTGTTGTTTATTTATAACGTGGTGCTAAATAAAATTTCACGTTATAAATAAAAAGTATAGTGGTATGTGTGTGTGTGTGTGTGCGTATTGATTTTATTTGTGATTTCAGTGTAAAGTGTCTAGTTAAAAAATGAAGAGAGAAAATATATATGTGGTTAAAAAGTGATTTAGTAATTGTTTAGATTATAAATTGAATTATAATCGGTAACTATGATATTACCGAATAAACACTAATTTATAAACAACACGTTTTCTTAAATCATTTTTTAATGTCTAACATTTTTACAAATTATTTTTCAATCATATACTTTAACTCGGAAATAATAATATTTTGGTTTAAAAAATTTCTGTAATCAAATAGAGGCTAACTTTTTACTTTTGTTTATATGAAAAATAACTACATTGCTAGAAAATTTAGGCTTGTTATGTGGTCGAGTTAGGGTTACAAATTGAATTGGAAAATTCGATACCTTCCAAATTTTTTTTCAAAAAAATTCGATTTCGACTGATCCAAAATCCAAAACTTCCGAAATTTCGATCCAAAAACTTCTGAAATATTCTGATCCGAAAATTCTGATTTTTTCCGAATAAATTCATAATTCTTTTGAACTTGCATTATAATTAATAATATAAAATCTAAGAAAATAATTTATTGAACAATTAATAAAATTAAAAATATTAGTAACATGAGATTTATCATATAAGTTATAACTAGCGCATAACACTTTTACTTAGTGTAAAAAAAATGCAAGAATTGTAACGTTGTTATTTTTGAAACACATATTTTTGATCCGTTCTGTCCGAAAATCACTCCTACGTCGAGTAATGGTAAATTAGCACTTCATTGACTTGTTCAACCATAATAAATGGAGTTCATTAGGAGAAAAATGTCCAGACGAAATGTATTCACTACAAGAAAATTAGGCTTATATTACAAAATTTTCACATACAAAATGAAATTTGTATGCAGAGTGTACTTTTCCCTACAAAATGAATTTTTATAGTGATAAGAAGTTGGCTCTAAAAATATCTATATTTAAACTACAAATTTTCCACATACAAATGAAATTTGTATGCGAAGAGTACTTTTTCCTACAAAATGATCTTTTGTATGGGTAAAAATTTAGATCAAAAAATATTTATGCTTAAAATACAAATTCTCCGCCCACAAAATTAGATTTGTCGGCGGAGTTTTATTTTTTATCACAAAAACTAATTTTCGTAGAGATATTTTGACTCTAAAATTTTCAAATTGAGATAATTCATGCTCACAAACAGATAAACACGTGAATTTTTCCTGACAACAAATTTGTTGGACAAAATATATCTTTTGGTGACAAAAAAATTTGATCAATTCGTATACTAATGATCGATTTGATTTGTAGGCTAATAATTAATGAAAAATCAACAATTTTTTTAATCTCCCAACAAAATTTATTTTGATAGGAAAAGAATAATAAAAAAAAAATCAAATTTTAATCAAATTTTTTAGACCAAAAAAAAAAAAAAAAAAAACCCCATTAAAAGTAAAAAATTTCCCTCTAAAAGTTTATTAGTTTTCCCTCCTTAACTCAACTTTGCCCTAAAGCTACTCACCCAAAAAAAACTCATTACATTATTATTTTTTTTGACTCATTACATAATACATTTACGGTTCAGAGTTCACTCCCAAAGTCTGATTATCGTTCATCACCGATATCCCCAACCTCTACCGACTACCACTACGGAACTGTGAAGAACAACCACCATCCCAAGATTCTTGTGTCGGACAGAGATCGAATTGGGCTTTCAATCAGGTTGGAATTGCAGATTCGCTTTCTTACATGGTTCTCTCAAATAAATTCTTCTAATATTGCAATAGACGTTTTACTTTGGAGCAACAAACTTATGATTCACAAGGTGTAAGTTTGTAACAATGGCGTATTGTAATTGTAAATGAGTATTTAGACCAATTGCTAAAGGTTTGTTAAAGCAAACATTATGCTGCAGGAATCTTGGTCCCAGTGGGTGAGTGTTCAATTTTGTGTCAGGGGAAAAATTACTCACCCAATCCATTAGATCAGATATATGAGTTAAAATTGTGGATAGATTGCTTCACATTATCATTTACCTAGATTTCCCAGGTATCGCTGCCCATCCGAACGAAAAGCTGTTGTTTTATTTCTGAAACTTATAATTTCTTGGCAAATTTTTTGAGATTCTTGAGATTAAAACTAGGTAAGAGATAAAAAATGTGATAGGTTATAATTTTTTTGCCAAATTTGTTGAATTTTTTAAGATTGGTTTTTTATAAATCGTGCCTGGAAATTAAGGTAATCGGTTAATTTGACATAGACGTGAGTTTCATGAATGATTTTAGAGAGACTAATTAAGGACTGTGGATATATAGACAGATTACATTGCAAAATTTCTTATCCAATTATTGATTCTAAACTATGGCAACGACATCAGTTCCTGCATTGTCTCTGTTCCATGGGCTTCAGAATATTACAATTACATTTTTCTGTGTTCTTATTATAATTTAACTGAGTTGTTGGAAGCTGAGGAATTATGTGTTCTTATTATAAGTGTGGAAGGGTTGCTGGAATTCCATGTGTTCTTATTATAAGTGAGGAATTCTGTCTTCTTATTATAAGTGTGGAAGGGTTGTTGGAAGCTGAGGAATTCTGTGTTCTTATTATAACTGTGTTCTTATTATAAGATATTATAATTTTTCTGTGTTCTTATTATAAGTGTGGAAGGGTTGCTGGAATTCCATGTGTGGATTTTGACAATAAATATCTTAGTTTATCTGGATGCCATGGAAGTGGATGGTAGTGAAGAGGTGGACTACAAAGACGCGGGATAGATATCTTAATCTGCACCTAGCAATTTAGCGCTGGGCCTTTAGTTTTATTACACGTCCCGATTGAGAAAATTAATTAATAGAAAGTTAGTTTGTGTATCTCTAAAATTGTAGACCGGTTAAGATCTTGTTTTGTTCAATTATCAGGTTCTGCCAAGCACATTAATTTTGTATAGTCAAGTCGAAATAGAAAATGGACAACCTGTTATTTAACAATTAACAGTATAATAACTTGATTAAAATTATTGATTCTAAATTTAAATATCAAATTAATAATTCATTTACGAAATGATTAAAACAATCTTAACTTTTTTAGGTTTGAAAGCAATAACTCTTTCATTGACATGTATTCATCTTTCGTTCGCTCTAGGTAGAAAATTGTCTTAGCCTTAGATAACCTGAGTATTTTATATTGAATTTTCAAATTAATTTCTTGCCATCCTTCAAGATGATTATTGGTGGCTAATCATTTTTCTGGTTATGTAGCAGTGACACGAGTTTTGGACTCTAGAGCTTCCTTCAATTCAAATTAAAACAAGGTAAGTTCATATTTTCACGTGATGTACCTTCGATTTACGATGACAATAATCTCTACACAAATGTTTCACCTTGTTATTAATAGGTTTTACTTTCGTGAGTGCTTCGAAGTGCCTATGAGTAGGTGGATTTATAAATAGCTACTTAGTTTAGCTTATTTTGTTCTATGTAAATAATATCATAAACTGAGAAGTTTGAACCTTGTGTACAAATTTCATAATTAAATGAGAAGATTTATGTAAATAATATCATACACTTAGAAGATTTATACCTAAGCCTTTGTTAGAAGATAATGTTGAAAGGTAACTCAACAATAAGTAAAAAAACAATTGACAGCAAACATTAATAAATTCAAGAAAAATCAAGAACTCGAAACTCGGAGAATCTTCAATAAAAGAAATTTTATTTTATAATCAAATTGTATGTAAAAAATGAATGGCAAAGACTCCTTTTATAAGAGGAAAACCCAAGAGTCCTAATTAGTATCAAATTAGAAAACTAAATATGAAAAGAAAGCAAACAAAGCTATGAAATCTATTAAAACTAGGAAACTAATTATATTTAAACTTAAAAGCTAAATTTGAGGCCCTTCCCATTATTTTATAAATTTCATAGATTAATCTTTATTTCATATTTATGTCACTCATATGTTTTATATATCGATTTTAATGTTTCAAGTAATATGTATATTCTCTCGTAACAGAAGGCATCATTAGCAAACGTAGAAAATCGATTAAAGAAGAGGTACAATCATCGCACCGGTTCGCGTCCTCTCTCATACATAGTGGAGGAGATGACAGAGATAATGAACATTATAGTATAACATATACTTAATTAGTTTGATGTGTTGCAAACGTCCTTTTTTTCAATATTAGGACGGTTCAAAATTCCCTGAAGTAGATGCATTTGAGTTCGCTTATGCGGGAAAGAACAAGTGTTGGAATGATAGTGCAGCTAAGGCTCAACATGTAAGAAAGTCCTACTTTGCAATTTTTGTTTAATTTCATCATGCTAGTTTTGAACATGTGAAAATTCTGAAATTTTCTTTCAATATATATGAATTTTTTCCCAAATTTTAATGTGCAACTTACCTTTCTCTACTTATTGTTTATATAATGTTTCATAGATTGTGTTGATTTTTTGTAGGATGAGATGCTTGCTAAAGCTGGTGAATATCTTACAGAGAGGGCAAAGGAGCAACAACTTCCAGAGGATATTCCTTTAGAGCAGATCCCTGTTGATGATCCAGATGCCGGACTTAAAATTATGACGTCAGTTCTAGGTGTGAAGCCTGGATGTCAAATTCGTGGATTGGGTGATGGTCGTCTTCGAGATATTGGGAGTTCTTCCAATGTGGGTCGTATGGAGAAGGAGTTGGAAGAAGAATGTGCTGCTCGAAAGGCAGCTGATGCTGCTCGAATTGAGACAGAGCAAAGAATGCAAAAGAAATTGAAGGTTGTTGGGAATCAATTTAATTCTACACTGCAAACTTGGTACAATTCTATGCAACGACTTTGTAGTCATGTTCCTGACTTTGTTCTACCACCATTTACTCCATTATCAGTAGATGATGATATTAATGAGGAAAATGATGATATTGGGGACGAAGAGAACGACTTGGATGAGGAGGATTACTTCGGTGACGATGAGTAACACATCTAATTTGTAATGATGAATGATTTTTTTTTTTTAAATATTGGATTGAAAAAGTTAGAAAGAATGTTTGCTAGCTATATTAGATGATTTTTATTTACATTTTGGTGGATTGTTATTTCAGGTTCGAATATTGATTGAGATTAATTAAATGTTTAATTAGTTTAATTAATTAATTTTTTTTTTTTTTTTTGCATTTTTGTTTTATTTTCTATAATTATAACAAAAATTATATAATAAAAATAAAAAATAAAAAATTTAAAAGCATTTAATTTCTCCCTACAAATTAAATTATTGTTGGGATAAATATGTTTTGCCCACAAAATTTGCCTCCCCCACAAATCTTTTTTGGTAGGGAAATGTAGAATTAAGCCTACAAATATTTTTTGACACAAAATAGTTTTGTAGGGAAATGTACAGTTTTATTTTTATCTTGTGCCTACAAAATCTATGTTGTAGGTCAAATTCATTTTAGTAGACGAATAATTTTGTAGGGAAATCACTTCGACCACAAATTTTATTTGTCTCCAAAGAATTTGTAGGGAGAGACTTTAGCCCACGAAATTTCGATCTTTGTCTTCTAATACCTTTCCCCACGATGTTTGCGCTACAAATGTCTCTACAAATTTTTTTTGTCTCGAAAAGTCTTTCCCTACAAATAACTACCTTTCCCTACAAATTTAATTTGTATGCGGAATGTAAAATTCTTGTAGTGATTCATTTTCATGTTGATTATTTGAAAAAGTAATTTCAACCCAGGATAATATACAAAATAAAGTTTGACAATTTAAAAATGATTTAACATCCGTCTGGTAAACAAAATAAACTTGATTTATAAATAAATCTATAAACTACACAATTTCTATTTTCTCAAAGTACTTTTTAACTACATATATTTTATCTCTTCAATTTTCAAATACTACTTTTTATTTCAAAATCATAAGTAAATCAGTTTATAAACTAAATAGTGTTACAAAAAATCACAAAAAAAAAATGTGTTACATTTATTCACGTATTAATCATCTACTGCGTATTTTTCGATTTGATGCAAAAATATTCCATGTAAACTTTGATCGTGGATTTTCATATAGGTACTCATCAGTTCGGGTAAATGGCCAAATTTGGCTTATAAATATGGTTATAAACTACACAATTTTTTAAATCACTTTTTAACTATACATATTTTCTCTCTCTAACTTTCAACCACTACTTTTTACCTCAAAAACATAAATAAACCAATTTATAAACCAAACAGTGTTATCAAACGGGGTTAAGTTTTTTTTTTTTACTTGAGTCGAGCCAAAGCTTGTTCCCAAAAATAAAGCTCGAGCTTTTCCGTGCCGTGCTGAGCTGGGTCCCGAGTTTTAATTTTTTTTAATAAAAATCCATAAATTTGTTTTTGAAAATGTATGTACAATGAGTTGAGCCAAGCTTGTGGTCTAATATCAGGCCTCGAGCTCGCAACGAACTTTTTGGACCACTTTTTTTGATTTGAATTGAGCCGAGTCAAAGCCCGTATCTCAAAAAAAAGCTCGGCTCGAGCCGCGAGCCGAGCGACTTAAGCGACAAGTTATTTTGTCATCCCTATGGATCTTATAAAAGTCGAATCTTGGGGGTGAGGGTGAGGATGGGGTGGGTGGGTGGGTGGGTGGAAATCAACCATTTAGCCTCAGTTTTGTAAACTGAAACGGTTGTCTTTAAATATTGTTTATAAATATTGACGTATAAATATTTTATTGGTCCATTTTTTTGAAAATTCAAAAATGGTAAGCGAAATTTTTTGACCGGCCAAAATTATTCATTTTTTTAAATATTATCTAATAAAATATTGTCACGTGATCATTTAGAAACAAATTCTACCATACGGAGGCTTAATTAAGTTATTATATTTTTCATTTTTTTCATTAAGATATGCCCCTACATTACTTTATAAAAATATTATATTTTACTTACAAAGTTCAGTGGAGATTAGGTATCGGATCATGCATAGTAGTTGACTTTTTGAATTTTGAAAAAAAAAAAAAAAAAGTGTAGCCCACACCTTGAGGGTCCTAATCGACATTGTCCTAGGCCATTGATTAAGGAGGTAAATTGCAGGTTATGCCTCCTAGAGCCAGGGTGGAGGTGTGATAAGTCATCACTCCCGCTTTTCACATGGCACAAATTCATTATTTCAGGATTCGAACCCTGCACTGAACTGCGTTGAGCACTTTTTCATCTCTTTCATTTGCTACTGAGAGATGTGTCCTGAGGACGACTTTCTGAATTTTGAATACTAGGGAAACAATGGCACGTATCTCATTATTTTGCATTCAAAATCCTAATTATGCCCTCTAATTGAAAAAAAAAAAAATTCATGAAGATCAGAAGATCCACTAAAATAATTGTTTAAATTTTCATATAAATTCCAAATAAATCGAATTGCGAACATTTGATTATAATAAATACAATTCCTTAAATATAACATCATATTTTGATAGATTATTTTTGTATATTTAGAGACTAGTTAAGGATATAGATAGATGGATAGAAATATGAAAATTATGTTTTTAAAGTTTAAACCACAGGAAAGTATATCAAATACGTTGTAATAAGAAATGCGTGATTACATAATTTGTATCTTCATTCAAAACTTAAATTCGGAACTGTATACCAATGATATATCAAATAAAAAAGGTGGGAAAGTTATGAAGAGAAGAAAATGTTGGATGAAATTTTGTGAATAGTGATGCCAAAATAAGTATAATGATGGTTTTTAAATTCTTGCCGAATATTGGATAGAGTTACCGCAAAGAAAAACACAAATAAGAAGAAGAAGAAGAAGAAGAAGAAGAAGAAGAAAAGAAGGGACAAAGTCGAGACAATAGTTGAACTCTTTGTCCTTAAGTCGAATTTGCCCAACAACGCTGCCTATAGATTTCGGAAATCGACTCCCAAGATACAACGTTTTCACTTGTCTTTGTAGCACTCCAAAATACAAGTACAACGAACCAAATTTAGGCTTACGTACTCCAATGATGAAATGAAAGAATATCAAAACAAATGAAATGATTTTTATTTTGGAGAGAAGTGAGGATGAAAGATGTTTTGCATATCAAAATGTGAGGAATAGGACACCCAAAGGGTCCTATTTATATATCATGAAAGGGTGTGGACGAAATGGTTGAAGCCCAAACCATGCACCCTTTTCCAAACAATGCACATTTTATGAAAAGGTGCCTTGTGGCCGGACAACCGTACGGCCGCACGATTATAGACCGTGCGGTTGCACGATTTTACTCAAAAAAACCAAAATTAAATTTGACGTGTGATCGCACGGTTTCCCAACCATGCGGTCGCACGTTCAAATATTTTGACCCGATTATCGTCATTTTCCGTAATTTCTCATTCATCCGATATTGGTTTTCGAAATGTCAAATATACCCTTCAATACATGCAGAGAAATCAAAATTCTATTTCGGGGGCGTTGCCCCCCGAGCCCCAACGGGGGGCGCTACCCCCTCGACCTGACCGGGCAGGTCGATCCCCGTTTGTGCGCCCCGAAGCGGCGAAGTGGCAAACAATTTTGCCTAAACGGATTGAGTCGAGTTTTTGAGTATTTGGCCGAAGTCCACACGAAGTCACTTTGATCGATTTTCAATTCTCTATTTATTAACCAATATCCAACAATCCCCCATGTATGTATTGAAAATAATTTACATTTAACGTAACATAATTAAATCAGCATGGAACTGGTGATCTCGTGTTTGGAATTTGATTCAGACCTATCTATAAAGCATTTATGATGGTGATCTCGTGTTTGGAATTTGATTCAGACTTGGGTTGTGTTATGGATGTGGAAAAGAAGGACATCAAGTCAGAGAATGCTGCCAACGGAAAGCTATCCAATCAAAACTCCCGCTACAGGCTAGACGAGTATAAGCCATGGTTCAGTATAAGGCAATGGAAAACAAAAAAAATGATTACAGATACGACGTACCTTTTCACTAACCCAACATATACTTTATTTGATCCTGGTTCTACCCACTCTTTTGTCTCTACGTGTTTTGCACATTTCCATAGTATATATATATCCTTTAATTTATCATCCATACACTGGGAAATCTCCTTACGACCTTACCTGATGGGAACGCTTATCATACCCAAACCCTTGTACCATTACCAATGGCCCAAATCCTAGTCTAGGGAAAAAAAAAATACCCAGTTGAACTGAACGTATTTGATGTTAAAGACTCTGATATCATCCTGGGTATAGGCAGTTTTCCATTCAAGGGGTAATATTAAATTGTAAAATCAAGACCCCTCATTTTCTATAAAAACGAGCCTATATCGTTTCTTCCGATTGTTAAAAACCTCGAAAATAATCATCTTCGCGGACAAAGCCACTAAATTACTTTCTCAAGGACATATTGGATATCAGGTAAGTTTATATCAGACCAATGTCAAGAAGCATCCCAAACTAGCAACCGATCTACTTTATAAGATTTTCCTAATATTTTTCCCGAAGATTTACCTGAATTATCCCCGATAGGGGTATTGAATTTAGTATTGAGGTCAATCCTAGTATCCATCATATATCGAAAACTTCATACCATATGCCTCCCTACACAAAATTGAAGGAAATGAGGGCCCAACTGTATGAATTATTAGAAAAATGATTTATTCGGCCTGGTACATCCCCTTGGGGTGCTCCGGTATTGTTTGTAAAGAAGAAAATGGATACATGCATTTGTCCATTGATTACCAGGAATTAAACAAGGTCGCTATAACAAATAAATATCATTTTCCCAAAAGTGACGATTTGTTGGATGAGTTATAGGGATCGACTGTCTTTTCAAAGATTAATCTACGATCAGGTTACCATTAATTGAAGATGAAACCCGAATATATTCCCGAATATTCTTTTCGAAACCAATATGGACATTTCAAATGTCTATGTCTGGTTATGCTCTTCAGATTAACAAACCCATATGTCGCGTTCATGGGTCTGATTAATCACTTCTTTCAAGAATATCTATATAAACTCATTATTATATTCATAGATGACATCCTAATTTATTCAAAGGATTATCAACAACATGAGGAACACTTAAAGATAATCCTGTAGATCCTACGAGAACAAAATCATTATACTAATTCTCTAAATGTGAGTTTTGGCTAAAGCAAGTGGTCTTCTCGGGACATGTAGTGTCAAAAGAAGGAACTACAATTGACCCAAGTAAGATTGAAGCAGCATCACATTGAGTTCAACCCACTACACACACTGAAGAATGTAGGTTCCTTAAATTAGCTGGCTACTATTGAAGATTTGTTCAAGACTTCTTGAAGACTGCTACACCACTGATCGAGCTAACATGAAAGAATGTACCTTGCAAATGGTTTGAAGAATGTGGGAAATGTTTTCAAAAGTTGAAGAAGAGACTAATGAAGAATCTGATATTAACATTTCTATTAGGAGGCATTAAATTCACCATTATTAGTGATGCTTCTAAAAATGGACTTGGATGGTACTAATGCGAACAAACCTATCTTGTACACAATCCGGAACTCATAGCTATAATATTTGTCTTGAAGATCTGGCGACATTATCAATATGGAGAACTTTTGAAAAAATTTAGAGGACTTATATTTATTTAAAACAACCTCTAATAAACTTTACATACTTGAAAGATTTTTCAAAGGATCCTACAAATGATCTAGATGACAATTTGGATGTATTTATCGAAACTTGTATAATATATTATTATTAACTGTGATGAAGATGAATTTGTAACCTACAAGGACATTATTTTACTTAATTATATACCTAAATCTTATAGAGAAGCCAAGAATGCAATTAAGTATTGTAGGGACAGCCTAATACTTAAGATTGCCATGGATTTCATTAGGAGTAATGAAATGAAGATAATGGTTGAAAAAGAGGACAAAAGGGGTAGTAAAATGCACATGACGAAGGGTAGGAGTGATGAAGGTGGTAATTATGAGGATAAGAGCTGGGACAAGTCCAAGTCCATTATGGGTGGCAAGGATGTTTTAGTTGTAGTAAGACCGAACATTTTATAAGGGACTGTCCTAAGAAGAAGGATAAGCAAAAGGAAAATGTGAGATGAGGCTAATGTTATTGGGTCTAGTTATGGCCTAAGTGAGACTGGGGTTACCCTTATTAACAAAGAACTTAGTTACTACATGTGCATCTGTATGAAATCCATTTGCATGTTTGATTTCTTAATTTGGTGCGTTATTTTATATTTGCACATTAGCAGTAAGTATGTATTTTGATAATGTGTAGAATAGATGCCTGAGGGTGCATTGGTGATATGTACAAGGGATGAGTGTGACATTTGAATCGCGAGTTAATAGGTGATTAAATGTGTGTGAAGTCCTCTATGAATCCTGATTGGGTAAAGTGTCAGATTAACACTTTGATCACTTCTATTAGGTGAAGACCTATATCCACTTATGTTGAGAGAAGTGAGGTATTGATAGAGGAGCATCCTATAGACTTATGATCTATTGTGGTTTACCAGTTAGACATGTGTAGTGATCAATCTAGTGAGTACAATTGGCGGTGTGTGTGATATGTGTTCTAGAGGTGTGAGCTACACAGAATGAGATAGGATATTTGTGGTGAGATATTTTCATTAGGTCATTTATGCATTGTGTTGTATATATTGGCTGTTTTGTTTGATTAACTTGAGATTATTCTTATGTTCCTTCTTTGGTGAATACGTTTTTGTGAAAAGAATGTTTATTATCCTATGGTTATATCTTCATGGCATGAATTATATGTTCTTGATTGAGTATTGAGATCATCCTTCTTTTATTTGGTATTCTTGATCTAGCTTTGGTAAGTGAAAGTAGTAGGTATGGTGTGTGTTTTGAGTTCAAGACACGAGGTCAGGTCCATGATTTTAATTTTTATTGATTACTTTGATTTGACAAGTATAAACATTTGTTGTTTGCTTATAGGTTGATTGTGTATCAAGGTAGAGATTTATTGAGTTTTTGATACCTAATCAAGGCGATTATATTAAAACATTTGTAAGATTATATCGACGCCTAAATGAATAGCATGACTCGGTGCGATTCAGGGTCATAGTTGCTCTTAGCACACTTGGGGAGGACCAATTAGGGATGGCAAAAAAATTCGAACGACTCGAAACGACCCGCCCCGAAAATTACCCGCCTCGTCGGGTTCGCGGGGCGGGTTTTCCACCCCGAACAGCTTTTCGGGGCGGACCCGCCGCGACCCGTGACCCGAGAATTTTTTTTTTTTTTTTGTGTGGGAATGAGAAACTAAAAATAAATTTAATGAGATCTAGAAGAATTGAACCTTGGTGGAATTTAAAAGTATGAGAATATATAATCACTATACCATTATGTTGTTTATTGATTTTTTTCCCCTTCAAATATACATATTATATTTAAAGTTCAAATTTAAAACTCTAAATAGTTCGACTCCTAAGTTTTTCACCTAAAATTTTATTACAAAAAAAAAAAAAAAAAAAAAATTCGGGTCATTTGGCGGGGCAGGACCAGGACCAGGACCAGGACCAGACCCGACCCGCGAACAGTCGTGGGTAGGGTCGAGACGGGGTCATGCCATATCGGGTTAGGAGCGGGTCAGCTCCGACTAACCCCGAACCCGACCCATTGTCATTCTTATGACCAATTGTGTTGGACCAATTGTGTTAGTCACGTGTCTAGACTTTGGATATTTAGTTGGGACATTTAGGTTAGTTTTGTACTTTGGGGTTGTGTGATTATGTGACCAATATGTTAGACCTAGGTTGATACCCTATATAACCTTACCTTGTCTCTACATTTGGCTGGAGTTTGAAGTCAATAGAGAGGGGGAAAGAGGTAGCAGCCATCTTGGAGCTTTTGTTGTCTTCCATTGCTAGTTCTTAATCCCTTATTCTCCCTAAGTAATATTGTCTTCATCTCCCTCAATCATGGTGTGAGTTAGAGTAATATTGGAGGAACTAAGGTGGGTCGATTCTGGAGAATTTCAACACCTTTGCATTAATATCCATCATCCATATTCATCAAATTTGCAAATTTGCATAGTTGACAGAAACTCGAGCTTGAAAAAAAAAAGAAAAAATTCTCTTAACTCATTTATTACTGCATTAATAAGTAATAACCATCATCCCTTATTCATTTGTAAAATGATTTTTTTGAGAATAAATTACCGAGTATATCTAAACTCAAGCTTGAAAAACAAAAATTTCAACAAATTTCTTTTATAACTCTTTTACAATCAAGCATTTGCATTAATGTCGACCGTCCTTATTTATCAAACTTGTAAAATGATTTTGTTGAGAGGTAAGGCTAATAGTTATCTAACCTCGAGCTTGAGAAACAAGAGTCTCGTCTTAGCCCATTTATAACAATTTTACAATCAAATATTTGCATTAATATCCATCGTCCTTATTCAGTTATTCATCAAATTTGTAAAATGATTTTGTCAAGGTAAGATTACCGAGTTGATATAAACTCGACCTTGAAAAGTAAAGTCTCATGATCTAATTACTTCATTTATAACTCTTATACTATCAAGCCTTTGCAATAACATCGATAGTCCTTATTCATCACGTAATTTGAGATTATCGAGCTGATCTAAATTTGAGCTTGAAAATAAAATTATCATCAACTACAACTCTTCTACAATCAAGCATTTGTACTGATATCCATCATGTAATCAATCAAATTTGTAGACTACGATCAAGTTGATATAATATCGAGTTTGAAAAACAAAATCTCCATCTTAATTCATTATAAATCCTCTAAAATCAAGTATTTTCATTAATATCGATCGCCCTTATTAATCAAATTAGTAAAATTAATTTTGTCGAGGTAAAATAACCAAGTTGATTTAAACCCGAGCACGAAAAGCAAAAATCTTACCTTAACTCTTCTACAATCGAGTGTCTGCATTAATCTATAGTTCTTATATGTCAACTTTGTACATTATGTAGCTGATCTAAACTCGAGTTAAAAAAAAATATTCTCATCAATTCTAATGTTTATCCTCCTTATTCATCAAATTTTGTAAAATTATTTTCTCGAGGTAAGATTGCCAGACTTGATCTGAATTCAAGCTTGAAATAAAAAATCTGAGCTCATCAAATTTGTAAAAATAATAAGAATTATGCTACATGAACAACAGTTTGGGACAATAAAGTGAACAACACTCTCACATGAAGGGTGGGGTCCACATGTGAAGACCCCACCTTCATATAAGAGTGTTGTTCATTTTATTGTTTAAAAGTATTGTTCATTTAGTATTTTTGAAATAATTTCGTCCAAGATAATCTAAACTCTAGCTTGATAAACAAAAAACACATAACTCATTTATAATTTTTCTTCAATCAAGCGTTTGCATTAATATTCATCGGCCTTATTCATCAAACTTGTAAATGTTCAACTCAAATGATTTTCCGATTTAAAAATGAAATTGTGATTAATATATCAACTATTAAAATCTCACCCCCCCTTCCACCGAAAAAGAAAAAAAAATATTATGGTTATATTGTAATAGTTTTTCTTGTTGACAAAGTTGTTCAATCTTCTTTAATTAATTATTTAATAAACATATAAAGTACATAATTAAATTGGACTTTACTTTTAAAATTAAGTCAGTTATAAATAATTGAATTGGACTTAACTTTATTAAATTTTCAATATAACCACTTTGGGAAAAAAAAATCTCACTTGATAATATTTCCAAAAGAGTTTGGTGCAACTCATCCCCTTGATTTATGGGATTTATTATCACGAAATGAGGAGTGACAAAAAACAAGGAAAAAAGGTTGAGTGGCAGAAATGTAATTTAAACCAACTACGCCTCTATAACCGTCCACTTACCAAATTAGCTGTAAACGATTATCATCAGAAACGCCCATTCAGTGCGTTGACGATTTGCGGCATTAATCTACCTTTCACACAAAACCCACTCATATCGTCACCGCGTGTGCACACGAGCAATAAAACAATCAATTTAAATGGCACGTAATTCTCAGCCGATGTTTGAGTGTTTATTCTGCCAGCTGTTGTGTTTTTTACTGCGTTCTTTTACGCAATAATTATAATGTTTAAATAAATTTATAAATAACACAATTTTCAAAATTACTTTTTAATCACACATATTTTTTCTTTTCAATTTTTAACCATTGAACTAACTAGAAAATATCAAAAATTCAAAAAATAAACAGCTCCTCAATCCGTCGAATAGTTCGTATTTTTTACCAACCATGGCATGGCATTATAGGCATGAGATAAAAAAATGGGATGGTCATGCCACATGAATGCCAATCGCCAGCTCATCACGTCATATTTGGTTAGAATGTTTTTTGGAGTTCAAAATTCAAAAATATATATATATATATATAATTAAAGTTACAAATCACAAAAATAACAAAATAACACTCATAAATAGATTTTACACAAGTTTTTTTCATTATGATCCAATAAAAATAAAAGTAAACAAAGACAACAATATTACATTTTGCATTTTTCATCCTAAAACTCCACATAGATTTAATATTTTTACTTCAAAAATTTATTTTCTAATAAACAAACAATGCCCCGCTTCAAACCTGATGATAACACAAATAGTGAATAAGTAAAGTAATTTTTTTTATACAACAATTGACAACACAATTTGAGTTTGATTTAATCTGAACTTTTTATTATATCTGATGAGTAAAATAATTTTGTATTACCAATTTACCCCACTTAAAATCCTATGCTAAAATTGAAATGTTATTCTCTCCCCCTCTCTACTAAGTATAAGTGTTACCCATCAGTTATATGATAAATCTCATGTTAATAATATTTTAATATTATTAATTGTTTAATAAATTATTTTCTTAGATTTTATAGTTCGAAATTTAGTTGGAAAAATTAGAATTTTCGGATCAGAATATGTTTGGAAGGTTTTGGATTGGAATTTCGAATTCTGAAATTCTTTCCAATTCCAATCCAAATCAGACGGAATCGAATTTTTCAATCCAACTTGTAACCCTATATTTGGTAAACAACATTAAATTATAATAAATGGGTTAGTTTTACTAGGTCATTGAAGTTGCATAAAAATTTCCAAATGATAGCTGAAGTTCAAAAGTTGCAACAACGGTCACCCAAGTTGTAAATTCTTACGACAATGGTCACTGGGGTCCAAATCATTCAAAATAAAATATAAAGGACCAAAGGCGCAATTCCATGTCCAAAAATAAAATTGCAAGGACGCTCCCATCTTCATCATTCTAGGCCACCACCATTGCCCCCGCTCCACCACTATTCGTACCCAAAAATGGCGAAAGTGATTGGGAGTAAGAACAAAAAGGGGTGAAAGTTTATAAATAATTTAGAGATAGAGTGATAATAAGATCTTCAAAACAGTGAAAAGAAAAGAAAAAGATTCCCAAAATTTGCAATCTCTAATGTCTTCTTAATCTTTTCTGGGTTTAGTGTGTTTATTGAGAAACATACTTTTTTAACTAAACTTTCACCATTTTCTTTGAAATTATACCCGCCAAATTTCCACTTTTCTTGTTTTCTTGTTTTTGCATTAGTTGATGAATGCCAATCAATAGAGAAAAAAGCAGTGCATTCTCTTTATTCTTCTTTGTTTAATTGCACCAATTTGGGGGAGGTTTCTCCCACCTTTTCTTGTGCAAATAGTTGTGAAAGCGGGTAGCAATGATGGTGATCGGGAATGATGAAGACGAGAGCTTCCTTACCATTTTATTTTTGGATACAAAGTGACACGTTTGGTCCTTTATATTTTATTTTGAATGATTTAGACCCCAATGACCGTTGTGGTAAGAGTTTACAACTTGAGTGATCGTTGTTGCAACTTTTGAACTTCAATGACCATTTTGACTTTTTTATGCAACTTCAGTTACGGCTAATAAAATTAACCCTATAATAAATTCATATTTCACTTCCTTATTTACTTTATTTTAATACCTTAAATGCATACATTACACATAATTTACACATACATACATGACACAATATATACACATACCCGACCACCAATTTGACCGCTTGGGAAGGTGAACGCCAAAAACACTCCGTATAAAAACAGGTACAGAAAACGTATACCCTTTCGAATGCATGTGCAATTTTGATATGTAAAAATTTTTGGTTATAAAGTGAAGAGAGAAAATATATAGAATTAAAAGGAGGCTAGACTTTTTCTGTAACAGCGATTTTAAAAAAAAAAAAATGTAGCCCACACCTAGATGGACCTAACCGAGTCACCGACCCTGCTTCGGACTATTGGTTAAGGAGGTAAATCGCAAGTTATACCTCCCATTGTCAGAGTGAAGGTGTGGTAAGTTATAACCCAGCTTGTCACAGGACAAAAATCTATTATTTCAAGATTCGAACCCTACATCCGATTATGCTGAGCATTTTTTCATCCTTCTTTTTTACCATCGGGAGATGTACTTGGGTGGTCAATGTTGTTTGTTAAAAGCAAAAAAAATGAAAAAACAACATTTTACTGTAGTTTTGGGCACTGTCTGAGTAGTAGCATGTGTTTGATAAAAATTATAAAAATGGTTTCTAAACATGATTATAAATAAATCATATAATTTCTTAAATTACATTTTAATTATACACATTTTATCTCTCTAATTTTTAACCACTATTTTTTACCTCAAAATTAAGTCAATATCAAACGGAGGCTAATGGCCTAATACACACAAAACCCAGTGTTCTAAAGTGGAGCTGGTAGGAGAGTGATTTTTAGAAGAGGTCTATTCTATACAATTTTACTCTCCTGCGCTTGGACCAAGCGCAGGATACTCGCGCTCCAAGCGCAATATTTAGTTTTTTTATTTTATTTTATTTTTTTTTTAAATTATGAATGCGTGTGTTTGGTAAACATATTTTTAAACATATTTTTTTCTACACAATTCTTTAAATCACTTTTTAATCACATATATTTTTTCTCTTCATTTTTTAACCACACATTTTACCTAAAAAACATTAAAAAAACATATTTTTAAACAAAAAAATTTTAACAAACAGAAACTTAAATTTTTTTTTTAATTTTAATTTTCCAATTATTTTGTTTTTAGCATCCATTTGATAAAATAATATTTTTTTATTTATAAATAATACAATTTTTCAAATCACTTTATAGCCACACACATTTTTTCTTTCCAATTTTCAACCATTATTTTTTACCCCAAAATCATAAAAATATCTATCGAATAATATTTTTTTGTATGTAAAATGTAATGGTTGAAAATTGAAGAGAAAAAAATGTGTGTGGTTAAAAAGTGATTTGAAAAATTGAGTTGTTTATAAACAAAAAAAATATTGTTTTACCAAATGGATGTTAAAAACAAAATAGTAGGAAAATAAAAATTAAAAAAAAAATTTAAGTTTCTGTTTGTTAAAAGTTTTTTGTTTTAAAATATTTTTTTTATGTTTTTTAGGTAAAATGTGTGGTTGAAAAATATAGAAAAAAATATATGTGATTAAAAAATGATTTAAAGAATTGTGTAAAAAAAATATGTTTTAAAATATGTTTACCAAACACACGAACTCATAATTTGAAAAAGAAAAAAAATAAAATAAAAAAACTAAATATTGCGCTTGGAGCGCGAGTATCCTGCAGCGCGAGTATCCTGCGCTCCAAGCGCAGGAGAGTAAGATTGCTACTGTTTTGTCTGCAAAATTTCGGTAATACCGTAAATTGATCTTTGTCACTTTGTATGCAGCCATGCAGGGGAAACCGTAGCCATAGATTCCTAATCCTCCGTATACAGATTTTTACCTCCTTTTGATATATATAAAAGAAGATAGATACAGGTTTCTTTTCTCAATAAAATACGTATATCTGATCCGATTTTCTCTCTCTTTTTTGGGTGCTCTTCTGAGAAGAGATTTGAGAGATTTCACAGAGGAGGGGGAATTCGGAATCAAGGGATTTTATGTCGGCAAGTTTTGATTTGGGTGTTGTGTTTGGGGCTCCGTCGAAGCTCTGTTCTTCTTCATACAAATCTACCTCTGCTCGCTGTATGCAAAAATCCCTCTGCTGCGAAATCCAGCAGAGCAATCACCTTCTGTTCCCAACTGTTTCGATGCGTTTGAGGCCCAAAAGGTACGCCAAACCTTAAACCCTTTTGGGTTTTGCTTTAATTTGTACATACATCTTTTATGCATGTTTGTTTGTGTATGCTTGTGTGTATTAATGTTTAAGTGAGTGTATTTATATGTATTTTTGTTTTTGTGATCTTCTTTTGCTGTATGTTTTTATGGGTTTTTTTCGAGATTTTAGATTTACACTTTGTTGTGGGGTTTTAGATTGTTTTAAAGTTGATCTATAATTTTGTTTTAATTTTTGTGGGTTTTGTTTGTGTTGCAGGACTTGTTCTTGTGTAGAGTGTTTTGGTGGATATCTCATAAAGCGATCATTAAATCTTTTTGTGTTCTTGAGAGGTCCACTTTACAATCCTTGATAACTCACCAATTTACCTTTTCCCTGCCTTTTCTTTAATTTTTTTTTTTTTTTTTTTGGATAAACACAATTTTCTGGGTATTCTTTTGAGGGGTTTTTGAGTTATTAAGGCAAATTAAAGATGCCTGAGCTTCGCAGACAATTGTCATTGAATCAACTAAGTGTTAGCAAAAAGCTTAGAAACAAGGGTGAACCTACCAAACCCATGAGGAGGGTCCGGATTGTATACAATGACCCGGATGCTACTGATTCATCTGATGATGAGGGAGTCTGTGAGAAGAAGGTTAAGCGAGTTGTTTGGGATGTTTTTTATCCGATTGGGGACTTTAATCAAACACCTAAGGCCCCTGAAGCAGAAGATATTTCAGTTCAAGAAAGCAACGATCGGGAAAAGGACCTCAAGAAGAAGAGGGTTTTAGCTGTGACTGAAAACAAGCGGAAAATCGTTCCAGGGAAATACAAAGGTGTTCGTCAGCGGAAATGGGGCAAATGGGCTGCTGAAATTCGTGATCCGTTTAAGCATAGAAGGGTCTGGTTGGGTACTTACAATACCGCTGAGGAGGCATCTAAAGCTTATGAAACGAAACGGCTGGAATTCGAGGCTGCAGTGGCTACAAGTATGGACTCATCTGAGAAGAGTTCAAACAATAATAACCTAATGAAATCTGATTATTCTGCGGTGGATTCTAAGCCGATTATGAACCGGAATAAAGATCTTGCTGTTTGTTGTGTATCTGAGGCCTCGAGTGGAAGTATGGTGTCACTTACTCCGAAAACACCCCCAGAATCGGTGCTTGAACTGGATTCTTTTAACTCGATTTTGGGAACCAACGTCAAGCGTGGTAATGAGAATCCCCAAAATGTTGCATTGGAGGCTAATGCCATGGACAAGAAAATGGCTGATTCAGGACTAATGGATGCGGAAATGTTAGCAGTGATGGCTCAAACTGGAGAAGGAATGGTAATGGATTTGGATTTGGATTTGGATTTTGAGATTGACTCTCGAATGGCGGTGGATGATTTTGAGCCACCTATTGATGATTTATTCAGTGGTTTCGAAGATATCCCAATTCATGGGGTCGAGGATGCTGGTAAGCCTAGTGCCCTGTCTGACTTCGATTTGGACTTCAACGATTTCTTGAGTTGGATGAACGAAGAACCAGCAAAGAATGGAGAAGCAAGCCGAATGAATGGAACTCCTGCACCCCTCAATATAGCTTGCCCATAAATTTTGCAGCTAGTAGGATTTTAATTATTATTATAAGCATTTCCATCTTTAAGTTATACACATAGTTTCTCGGAGACTAAGTTCTCAAGAAGATTTCATAAAGAGAGTATTTGTGATGGAGTTTTCTAAGTTTGCAGTCCTTTTGGTTTTCCTGTGCTATTAGAGCCGTCCAAAGGGTCTTCAATAGACAGTCTCAGTGGTTATGGTTTTGGTCATCACTCTTTACTCTCTCTTTTTGTCCAAACATTAGAGTCAGATATGAATGAATACATTATTATGGCTTTTGTTCATGAAATGTGATATTTTCATCTTGTTAAGGATTAATTTATTTAATGTGTACTTTGATATTTTTTCAATTTCATTTGCCATGATAAATTATTATTGCTACAAATTGTCTGTCATAAATTTTAAGTTGGGATTGATAGTTACATATTCCTAATGTTCAATTTGTTGTTTTCTTGCTGATCATGTCAAAACTTGAGTAGAAAGTAGAAGCTAAAAAAAGCTCCAAGTTTTTCATTTATAGAGAAACAAGACGTCATTACTGTTTGATGTTGTCTGATATTGTCCGATCTACCTTTAATAAATAGTTCTGTCGTTGGGTGGTTGGCAGAGGATTTGCGCGTTCGTACGGTCTATTGGATTAAACTTGTTATAAATATGTCAAAATTGACTAGGAAATGGCTGTTTGCCCCTTCTGTAGATCCATACCGTAATAGATGTCCCCGCCAGTCTGGACAGTGGAGTGAGTTTTCTTGACTTTGGATGGCATGACTCACTTGGATATAAGGGCGGAGCTAGGAATTTTTCCTAGTAGGGGAGAAAATTTTGAGGACTGGAGGGGGAGGCCCCCCCTCCTCCACCCCAAAATACTTTTTTGAACCACAAAGACCGAAATAGACTATTTTGAATTTAAAAGAAACAAGTTAAATTGATAGACTAATTTGAACAAATAACGTCTTAGATTATTATTTTTATATACATTCTGTATTTGTGTTGATTATGTATAAGTAGTAAAATTTTACGAATACTTATCGAAATTATTATTGCAAATAACAATTTATAATTATTAATTCTACTTGCATAATAATAATAAAAAAAAAAAAAACAAATTCTGAATAAAATTAGTAATTCAACCGTGGAAAAGAGTCTGGGAAAATTTTGTTGAGCCAGCCATCATTTTTTACCAACTAGCTAGAATTGTCAACTCATCCTTTTCAGAAAAAAGACTGTCAAATACACAAATTGCGGCTGATTTTGAGCTTTTCAATTGGGGCAAAAACAAAAATCACAAAGCAAACCTTTATATGTTAAAAAAATTCGTTCCGGGCAGCGGGGTCCCTCCACAGTAAATCCGCCCCTACTCGGACACTGCTATACGAGTCACAACCGCGCTATAGTGCCATAATGGTGTACCGAATAGTGCACATCCGCACACATGTCATAGATTTGATTTTTTACACATCACATTAATCTCGAAATCAACTGCCCAGATTAGTTTGGTCATATTTTTGATCTGGATTTTCGGGTTGAACATCATTTTCCATACGAGTCATGTATAATTGCACTTGTCAGTCTTTACACGGACCATGTTTGTTGATAAGAAAGGCATCTCTTTGATGTTTGGTCTACCAAGTACATACCTTCATCTTGAGGGTGTTACATTTCTTCAAATCTTTACTAGTGTTCTCTGACCAGAGGCGGATCCACTTGCAAGGGAGGTAGCGTGGTCGTGGGACCTGGCTGTCGGTGGACCGTCGGGCACCGGCCTGTGGTGCTGCTGCAGAGCAGTTTAATTTTATTTATTTACTTTTTTTGTTTTGGCCCTAATATGCTGGAAGCAACCTAAGCCCAGAAGAGAATGAGGCTAACGATACAGATACAAAATCTGAGATTTCAATCCCCAACCCCAGCTCCAATTCCAAATCTTGCTCTTTCTCGATTCTCTAACCTTCGACAAGAAGGATCGCCACCGCTCCAGTAGCCAGCAGTGCTGCCGCTGCCGCCTCTGCTGGTCATTGTCGCTGTCGCCTAACTCCGGCCCTCCACCTCCAAGTCCAACTTTGGTCCGACAGTAGCCTCGGTATGTAATGAACGTTAATGTCATAGACTCACAGTCTCTCTCACTAACTTTGACTGTATTTTTTTTTTTTTTTTTTTTTTTTGGTTTTGTACATTTCAAATCTTATAATGTCATTAATGTGATGTGAATTTTTAAGTTTTAAACATTTGGGAATTATGCATAAATGTTACATAATTACATTTAAGTTTTTGCAATGTGTATTGTGGTTAAATAATTAGATTTGTGAATTAGGATTATTGGGATGAAAATATAATTTAATTTGTGAATTGTAATTATTGATTTATAGGTTGTGAATTCAAATTTGGTGAAAATATGATTTAATTTGTGAATTGTGATTATTGATTTATAGGTTGTGAATTGAGATTTGGATTTACCGATTATGGAACGTTTTTTCCAACATAAACGAAAGTCTCAACCTATTGGTTCTAGTAGTTCTGCAACTACTTCTAGTCCCGCAACGACTTCTAGTAGACCACATGAGTTAGTAGACTTTGATAATGCAAAGAAATTTCGCACTGAATTCAATACTGATGAACTTGTGTCGGATCCGGGGAAACGACCCCCAATCGAATCATATGACCCTAACATTAGAGAAGATGTTAGGATGACATACTTAGAGAAAGGCCCTTGTTAACCACATGGACATGACTTTCCAAGAAGATTGATGGGAAAGGATAATAGATGTTTTAGAAAAGAATGGTTCAACGAATTTTACTGGTTGGAGCATAGTATAGAAAAGGATGCTGCATATTGTTTGTACTGCTATTTGTTCAAACCTGATAGGGGAAGTCAAGGGGGTGGGTATACATTCACTAAGACTGGGTTTAGAGATTGGAGCCATAAAAAGATTATAAGAGATCATGTCGGTCTTGTGGATAGTGCTCATAATATAGCTTTCGAGATATGCAATAACTTGAAGAATCAAAAACAAAATAACTCTTATGTTTTGCGTAGCCAAAGTAGTACACAACAGAAAAGTTATAGGACAAAGTTGACTGCGATTATAGATTGTACTAGATACCTTTTGATGCAAGGGTTGCCTTTTCGTGGTCTTGATGAATCAGAAGATTTACTTAATAAAGGTAATCTACTTGAGTTACTAGAATGGTATGAAGTTCGTTGTGAGGAAGTCAACGCTTCGGTATTTGGTAATGCACCAGGAAATGACCAAATGACTTCACCTTCGATCCAAAAGGATTTGATTAACTATTGTGCAGTAGAGACGACCAGGGCTATCATGAATGAGATGGGTGATTCTTTATTTTCAATCTTGGTTGATGAGTCTCGTTATAATTCAGTGAAAGAACAAATGACAATTGTTTCGCGATTTTTAGAAAAATTTGGATAAATTTGGGAGCTTTTTTGGGCATAACACATGTTAGCAACACTTGTGATAGTTACTTAAGGATACGATCGATGCAATGTTTGCTCAGCATGATTTGAGCATATCTAACCTCAGAGGTCAGGATTATGATGGGGTAAGCAATATGTCTGGTGAGTTCAATGGATTAAAAACTTTGATTTTAAGCGAGAATCTCTACACTTTTTATGTTCAATGTCTTGCTCACCAACTGCAATTATCAATTGTTTTGGTGCCACGTAGAACTATATCGGTTGGTGATTTCTTTAATACGCTTTCTATCGTTATGAATCTAGTGGGTGTGTCATGTAAGCGTGTGGATGCACTTCGAGCAAGTTATCATTCTGAGATTGTGAAGAGTCTCAATCTTGGGGAACTTTGTAGTGGCAGCAGAAAGTTTCAAGAACTGAATTTGGCACGACCTAGTAACACTAGATGGGGCTCGTATCTACTAACAGTCACTCGTTTTATTAGTATGTTCAATAATATTTTAGATTTTCTTGTTATTGTATCACAAGATGGGCCAACTGTAGATCAAAGAGCATTGGCCGACCGACAGATGACAACTATGCAAAACTTTGAGTATGTCTTTTGTCTCCATTTTATGTTTGACATTCTTGCCATTACAGATAATCTTTCACGAGCATTAAAAAAAAAGGAGCATGATATTCAGAATGCTATGAGATTGTTAAATGTGGTCAAGTGTACATTACAGAACATGAGGAACAATGGTTGGAATAAATTGTTGGATAGGGTGATTGAGTTTTGCGTTGGTAAAAATATCAGAGTGCCTATCATGGAGGATATTATGGTTTTGGAAGGTCGATCAACAATACGTGGAGTTGCTCAGCAGGTGATGTATTATCATCGTTTTTATGTTGATTTATATTGTCATGTTATAGACTCAATTTTGCAAGAGTTGAACTATCGTTTTCCACAGACAACTACTGAGCTCCTTATCTGCTTTTCATGTTTGAGTCCAAAAGATTCATTTGCAGCCTTTAATACTACAAAATTGCTACGTCTTGCTGAGTTCTATCCTTCAGACTTCAACTCTGAAGAGTTATTATTACTCAGACCTGAACTTGACAAGTTTTTTATACTTGTCACAAGGGAGAATGTTTTCTTTAACCTCAATAGCAAATCATGCGTAGCTAAGAAATTGGCTGAAATGGGGAATTTTTATTATTTTTCATTGGTTTATAGGCTCATTACATTAGCTTTGATATTACCTATGGCGACTGCAACTGTTGAAAGAGCATTCTCTATTATGAATTTAATCAAGAGTGACTTGCTTAATAAAATGGGAGATCAATGGTTGAATGACAATTTGGTTATGTACATGGAGCGAGACATTTTTAAAAAGATTGAGAATAGGGCAATATTGCAGCGTTTCCAAAATATCAGACCCCGAAGAATACAGTTGTCTAAGCAAACGAATACCGACTGATGTTAATGTTATGTATTTTGCATCTATTATGTTTTTTTATTGGATCATATGTTCATATATTTCATTAACAAGGGTTTTGTTTCATTTCTATACCTATTTATTCAATTTTAAATATTATTTCATTAAATAATATTCACAATCTCGCTACTGCTATCGTTGATGTTTGTCGGTCAACGATCAACGCTCGACGGGGTCAACGGTCAACACTCTAGCTGGACTTCTCGGTTGGATCCGCCACTGTTTGTGACCTTAATGGTTTGGTAGGTAGCAATTTTGACACCATTTTGATGTGTTTGTTGCTGCTTGGTTTATGGGACAAAATCAAGTGGATATGTGCTTGGTTTTTTAGTACGAAAAAGAGGATATTTCTTTGTATGACGATTGATTTTTATTTGTAAACAAGAAAATTTGAGGTTTTGGGTAAAATATATGGTTTAAAAGTGGTTTTGAAAAAGTAAAATAACAAATCAACGATAATTCATATTGGTTCTCACAATTACAAATTGCAAAAAACGACCCCCTCATCATTGTTCTAAGCCCACATCATAACATAGACCATAAAACAAAAGCTTAAACAAGAATAAAGATAACGAAAAATATTCTCTTAAAATTGCTAGATATCATGTGAAAAACGTTGTCTGAAAAAGAATCATGAAGAAATGTTTGAAAACAAATAAGATATTCTAGTAAAAATATCGAGATAAAAATAGATTGAATTGAAATGATAATTTGATGCGAACCCCTTCGGTATATGGACCAAAAATTCCCACAACAATTTAATACAAAACCCAAGAAAGCTAAAGTGGTAAAATAAAGGATAAACACCTTAACCCAAGTTTAAATCTAACCCAAAATTCATGAATTAAAAAACCATAACCCAATGGGTATCAATCAAACAAATTCCAAGGTAGCGGAAATCAACAACAAATACAAGAATAATAATACCCTAGATTTAGTGATGTAGGCGCAACTACGAAAACCCGCACGATGATTGAATTCAAAGACACACGGATAACAACTTACGAGAAAACACGCAATGTTTATTCAAAAGTCGAAATCCCATCATAACAGCAGTAAGACAATCTTAAATACTGAAAACCTAATGCCCATGGGCCATTACACGGACTGGGCTTATTAAAATAAAACACGAACATAAAAATTAAATAAATAAAGATAGAAAAGTGACGTTTTGAGGCTCTAAACGACCTCAAACGACTAAAAACCATCATACGTCACGGCGAAGTGGTGAGTCTTGTCCGGCTCGTCGAGACCTTTCCGAAAAGTACTTATGGGCCCAAAACGGACACCGTATGACAAAGTTAAGGCCGTTTGAAGCTGCGAAGCCCAACACCTCATGTGCGCCGATCCCAACGATCCAAAAACGCTAGGGCTTGATCCTGTACGCCATCATTTAGTTGAAGAAATTCCAAGAAATTCCAAGATCAAAGAAGTTTAACCTTACCTCAAGAATGTAGTCTTTCAAGACCAATTCATCATGAACATCAAAGTTATCTTTACAAATGAAAAGAAAAGAGTATATAATGTACAAAATTGGGCAAAAAGTGCAAATTTCAAAAATTGCAACAAAACCCTTTTTTTGTGGAAATTGCAACAAAAACCCCGTTTTTGTGAAACGGGGTGTTTCGGTCGACCGACACGGTCGACCGAACCATTTTCGGTCGATCACATGGTCGACCGAAATGGGACTTTCGGTCGACCAAACCTCAGTCAAACGCGACTGAGGCTGCCTTCAAAAATCTCTGCAGACTTTCGGTCGACCGGAATGACTTTCGGTCCACCGAAATTGGCTGAGTCCAACTTCTTCTTCTTTTTGACTCCAACTTGATTCTCGACTTGCTTTTCTTTACTTTAATTACTTGTTTAGCCTCGAATCTTGAACCTCCTTTGGCATCGGATCTCGTCATGTGTCTCACATGCTTGCACATCGAGGTTTGACTTTCTCGATTCTCATCATCCCCTCCCTCTTGAAAATGATTCGACCTCGAATCTTGCTTGAGTGTACTTTCGTGAGACTCCTTGAACTTTGATCTTGCAACATTGTGGATCACAGGTTCATGGGATGAAGTTGGACCTTCGCGATTCTCATCATCTCCTCCATCTCGAAAGAGATTCGACCACGAATCGACACCTACAATAAAAATAGAAAATTCAAACACAATAAATGTAACTGAAATTTCATACTCACCGTGCAAAATCAATTTGTAGGCGTTGCCAAAAACTTGAGATGTGCCAACACTGCAAAGTAGCAATTTGGATTTTATTTGATCGGGTGGTCGCTCCTTCCACGAATGGGAATACATCCGGCCGCCCGGGTCAAATGGAATATGCTTCCTACTATGGTTGGCATTGGAAATACATTGTATACCAATTCTCTCAAATGGAAGCTGAGCCTCCTGCAAAGAGGCTTAACCAAAGGTGCATTCTCTTGGCCACCTAAACCAACTCTTTCTTCAATAAACATATGCATAAAGTTAAACAGAGTTAATAAGTTAAAGTCACAAGCAATTTTAAGTAGAGAAAACTTGCTAATATGATGACCAATTAAATTGCAAGCAAATTTAACAACCACAAAATTAGCACCAACTTCGTGCAAATGCACGACTTCCCGAAAGAAAAAATTAGCTATGTTAATGACCTTGTTGGTTTCATGGTATGCAATCAAATGTGACATTTTAATAATCCTAACAACAATCACAATAATATCATCATTTTCTTTCTTTATTCCAAGTAAACCTACTATAAAATTCATATAATAAGTAACCCAAGGTTTACTCATGATGAACAAATATGTATGGAATTCTTGGGGCAAAAACTTAAACTTAAGTTTAGCCATTTTGCAAGTTAGGTATTTACAACAAGTGCAAACATGTTCAACATCAATCTTCAAATTAGGCCAATAAAATTGATCACATAATACCCCTAAGACCCCGTTGATTTTAAATCGCCCTATCAAACAACTATCATGTGCCTCTCCCATTAGCAATTTGCACATGACACATTTAAAAAGAAACAATCCAATTTTCCAAAACAAATAATTATCATGCCCATAGAATTTATCAAGATATCGCTCACAACATGATTCATAAATGTTTAACAAATTTGGATTATTAACATGCATGCCCTTAACATGTTCAAAATAAAATGAGGGGGCATCAAAAAATGTTAGAAGTGAAGTCCTATTATCACCAAGACATCTCAATAAATTTCTCCCATGGACTCCCCTAGCTAGCAATTTCTTTAGAGAGAAAATATGCACGTCAAGCATATTTTCAAAAAATAAGGATTCAACATGCCCATGAAATGTACTATATGCAACATTTTCACACAAGGATTTGGTACTTATGCAATTGGGCACATGCAAAAAGTTGCATTTACAAATTAAGCACTCATCATGACAATGATCACTACCACATGTTACATTTTCAAAAGTCAACAACACACTTATCAAATCTATATCAAGATCATACAACCCTCTAATGTATTCAAAACACAGTAACCTTGCATTTAAGGAATTGTTAGGAGCATACCTCCTTGATGCGACGTTGGTTATTTCATTTTGTTTATCTCGGTTGTACTTGTTGTTGTAGGAAAATGTTTCCAAGAATTTCTTCCATAAGCCATGCTTTTGGAGTTCTTTGTTACTTTGATAAGTTGGTCTCACAATTTCCTGCAACAAAGAAATAACCAAACTAGGGAGGGAAGTGTTAGAATATTCAAGAGTAAAGAACATTTTGGGGTGATCTTTTCTCTCAATTTTCTTGGTGGCACTCATCACTTCCTCACCTTTTTATGAAGTAGGAACCCCAACTCTCGGTTCTTCTCTTACCTCTCCTTTTTCTGGAGTCGTGGCTCCAACCCTCATCGTCTTTCCTTTTTCTAGGGACGTGGCACCAACTCTCATGCTCTCATTTTTGTTTTCTTTCTTCTTCTTCTCTTCTTCTTCATTTTCTTTTTCTCATTTTCTTCCTCAAATTCCTTCTTGAGCTTCATTTGGTCTTTGCATACTTCTTCCGGGCTCAAAGATAGGATCACAACCTTTTTTCCATCCATTTGGAAGCTACACCTGTTCTTTCTCTTGTCATGTGTCACACTCCTATCACTTTTCCAAGGTCGCCCCAAAATTATGTGTGTAGTGTACATGGGAACTACATCACATATCACTTGGTCACAATAGGATCCAATGTTGAAGGCAAAAAGAACTTGTTCACTCACTCTCACTCCCCCATCATCACCCAACCTTTACAATACATAGGGATTATGATGCTTCTTAACTGGTAACCCCAATTTCTCCACCATACTAGTACTCACCAAATTAGTGCCAATCTCCCCATCTAGCATGAGACTACATGGTTTATCACTCACTAGGCACCTAGTATAGAAATTATCCTTCCCATATTCCTCCACCTCATTAGTATGGGCCATAGATTGTGGTGGCCTAGCATTTATCTCCTCAACTACTTCTCTACTTTCACTACCTTCCCTCCTATGGAATGATGAAGTCTTCATTTGCTCAATATCAACCTTCTCATCCATCCCATCTCCACTCCTATCTACCCCATTCTCTTCGTCTCCTACCCATTCTCCAATCTTCTTCCACTTCTCCACTTTTACCCATTCCATGGATTGATGAATTTTGCATTCATGTACTATCAATATTTTCATCAACTCCATTTCTCCTATCATCTAACCACTCTCTTCTTTTCCTATTCAAACTCTCATTTTGTTCACCATCCCCTTCATCATCCCAAACATTCATTCTAATTTTCCTATTCAACTTCTCATTTCGTTTTCTACTTCCATCCCTATACACAATGTTCACAAATTTATCCCTCAACTTTCTCCTACCATCCCTATTTTCTTCACCCATACTAGTTGATGTACTCTCCCCTCTTGTTCCTAAATTTTCCAACTCACCCCCAATCTTCTCCATTTGTCTAGCCATGGTGGTTGAAAGATTTTGTAACAAGTACTTCAAATATTGAGTTTGAGCATTGGAATTTGACATGGTGTGCAAGTGTGAAAGTGTTCTCACAAGAATAATTTTCACTCGTGTTTCAATCAATTTAGGCTTTTACCCTCTAATGAGCTCACCACTTTTGCATTTTTCCACTCAAAATCTCATTTCTCAAGTTCTCCAAGAAAGTTAATCAACTAAACCACAAAGTATAATTCTTGTGAAGTCAAGGAAATCACAAACAAAGGAAGAAGGAATTTATAACAAGTAGATACAAATAGCAAGTAGAATTTATGTGCTTGCTAAACTCAAAAGGAACAATATTTATGTGGGATAGGATGTTAGGAACACAATTTAGCAATGAGATTGACAAACTACAAATAATAGACAATGCATAGATGTAGAACAATAAGTACAAAGAGTGTAAATTTTGAATGAGGCAATTTATGAAACACTTTGTACTCAATCTTGAATGGCCTTGAATGTTTATAATGTGGATATATGAATGCCCCCAACAACTCAAATGTGGCAAGGAATGAATGATCAACAAATTTCCAATGTATGGAGCAAGTGATATATGGAATAAAATGTTGATAACACAATCTCAATGATGGGAATTGGATAGCCCAAAGTAATTAGCAATATATGGGTATTGAACAATAAGGCACTAATGGAGTATTTTTCTTTGGGACAATTGATCAAACACTTTGAATACACAATTTGGAAAGTGTAGGCTTTGTAAGTGTTTGGCTAATGGAAACCCCCAACAAATTCAACAATCAATATACCCAAAACATGAAATCAACAATACATATGGACATATAAATTTTCCACAATTTTTTCTCAATTTTCGGATTTTTTTTTTTTTTTTTTTTGTATAATAACAACAATAATGTAAAGATAGGTTTACCAAATTAGAGCCAAGCTATGATACCAAATAATGCGAACCCCTTCGGTATATGGACCGAAAATTCTCACAACAATTTAATACAAAACCCAAGAAAGCTAAAGTGGTAAAATAAAGGATAAACACCTTAACCAAAGTTTAAATCTAACCCAAAATTCAAGGGTTAACAAACCCTAACCCAATGGGTATCAATCAAACAAATTTCAAGGTGGCGAAAATCAACAACAAACACAAGAATAATAATACCCTAGATTTAGTTGAAGAAATTCCAAGAAAATAACATATCAAAGAGGTTTAACCTTACCTCAAGAATGTAGTCTTTCAAGACCAATTCATCATGAACATCAAAGTTATCTTTACAAATGAAAAGAAAAGAGTATATAATGTACAAAATTGGGCAAAAAGTACAAATTTCGGAAAGTGCAACAAAACCCACTTTTTGTGGAAATTGCAACAAAAATTCCGTTTTTGTGAAACGGGGTGTTTCGGTCGACCGACACAGTCGACCGAACCATTTCCGGTCGATCACATGGTCGACCGAAATGGGACTTTCGGTCGACCAAGCCTCAGCCGAACGCGACTGAGGCTGCCTTCAAAAATCTCTGCAGACTTTCGGTTGACCGGAATGACTTTCGGTCGACCGAAATTGGCTGAGTCGAACTTCTTCTTCTTTTTGGCTCCAACTTGATTCTCGGCTTGCTTTTCTTGACTTTAATTACTTGTTGAGCCTCGAATCTTGAACCTCCTTGACATCGGATCTCGTCATGGGTCCCACATGTTTGCGCATCGAGGTTTGACTTTCTCGATTCTCATCATAATTAGTAGTATGTAAATGTAGAAAAACAATGAGACTAGAAATATCAATTATGCCATGTGTACATACCAGGTTACAAATTGGGCTATAGATTGAACACATGGCAAATTCTATTATTTTATCAATCACATCATCTCGAAAATCAACCAACACACATGTGCCCTCACATTTTCTGGCTGCCAATCTGTATTTTTCCCTAGAAATATACAAGATCTGTTTATGAAATCTTATCTTCTCTTTCATCCTTAATACTTTGACTAGTATTTTCACTTGTGCGATGCACGAAAATATTTTTTAATAATGATTTCGATCAAAATTTATAAAAATTTGTTAATGATACAATCATATCATATAAAATATATTACATTAAAATTTTAATGCAAAATATTATTGAATTCAAAATTTTAAAAAAGGTAAAACTAATAAAAAATTAGGAAATCCTGATCTTTATAGGATTTTTCTTTTTTTTTTCTTAAATTTATTTATTTTTCTTTTAAATTTATTTTTATTTATTATTTGCTTGTTTTTTAGACTTTCTTCTTCTAAATAAGATATTTTTATCATATTTTTTATATGTTAAATTATTTTATTTTGAAAATAATATGATATAATAAATAAACTTAACAACCATAAATCTATATTTGTTATGAATTAGTAGTTTTGAAATTAAAGAATATTGTTATTATATTTTTTTGTATTTAATTTTATCTACAAATGAGTAAATATTGCTTTATTTTTAAAATAATTTTCTTTTTTAGAAAATGTTGCGATGTTTGTCATATTGCCTTTTTCGGATCATACCGATTTTAGGTTTTTTGATACTGAGTATTATATAACTTAAATGATATAATTTAAAATGAATGAGATATTAAGAAAAAGTAAAAAAATATATAATAAACTTTTAAATTTGATCTTTGTGACATTTTTACGGACAAAGTGTTTATAGTTTGCACTCACTTGTTATCTTGTATTAAACTTCTCATTAATTATCATTGCATATGATGTAATCGAAGTAAATTTTTAATAACAAAGCAAAAAAAACAAATTTGTAGTTAATTTGATTTTGAACGTAATATATTTTAACTTTTGATAAAATTTATTTTTTAATGTATTGCTTAGATATAATTTTATATTTTTATCGGATTTTTAATAGTATTTTTCAAATTAAAACACAGTCGTTATACAAAAATAAAAAATAAAGAATAATATAAATGAACACTATATTCCAAAAAAAATATAAAATATTTAATCAATTATGAAATTATTTGATCTGAAATAAAATTATATTTAATCAAGTATGAGATTATTTGACTTGAAAGAAAATTTATGAATTAGACTTTTTATTTTTATTTTTTATATAATCTAATTGGAAAACTTATAAAAAAAATACACAATATAAAGAATGTTCTTAAGTTCTATAAACTAAAACATTTTTCGTTCTTTAAACTAAAACAATTTCAGGTTATTTAAATGTTTTTCAACACATTTTATAATATAATTTTATATATCTCTGGAAATAATTTAATATTACTTTACCAAATTAGTTACACTATGATTAAGCAGAATATTTTTGAATAATCATTTTTTTAATAAATTTAAATTTTTTAAAAAAATTACGGATTTTGAATAGTTTTTTATAACAATTGAGAATTATTTATTTATGTTTTAAATTGGACTTATGATGCTTTTGATGTAATTTTTCCACCTTTTTCACAAAAAATAAAATAAAAAATGAAGCATATCTGTTTAACAATTTAAAACACGTTTGTTTTTAAGAAAAATAAAAAAATAATTTCAAATTATCTGATATCAAATGATTTTCCTTTGCCATCTTTATCGTAATAGAATTGTAACGACCCGAAAAATTATGACATCCTTAGTTGTCCATTATGATGTAATAAAAGTGTTCTAGAATTTATTTAATTATTTTGGAAGTTAAAGAAATAACAATGGAGTTTTTAATTAAATGAAAAGTTACGAAAAACGTATTTAAACACCTTTCTTTAGAAGATTCTTTTGACCACTTCCGACTTCCGATAAATGCATAATTTATATGTACGGATAAGTATTCGAAGTGAACTTCGAGAATCTGAAATCCGTTTCATAATTCAACCAGTGGATAGCCTCCAATGAATTTTTAAAGTTAATATTTTACCGAAAGGTTAAGGAAACTAGTTTTAAGTGGCCTACTTTGGACGGTCATTACTTCCTCATCGGTTATCCATTTCTCACACCGTAAAGTGCATGTTAAAGTACTCCTTAAGCACTTTGAAACGGTATCAAGAACTCAGGATTTTGATATCATTTACTTTCTCGAATTCAAGGTCAAACATGGCTCCTTGAAATTGAAATTCTGGAAATATTAAGCATGAGGTGTAACTTGAGAATTCCATAACCAACCTTGTAGCTGGATCTTTCTACCAATCTTATCATCCCAGCTCCTACTTTCCTTTCAGTTCCATCCTTGGGAGAGAAGAACCGGTGTCATTCTTTACCTACGAAAAAGTCGGCTCATTTCCTTAACTCCAAATCAAGGGTCGAAATCTTCTACAAACAAGAACTCTTCCTTCCTGTGCAGCCATATCTTCCTATAAATACCCAAGGCTTTGAAGTATAAACTCAAAACTGAAAATCTAAGAGAGAAACGATACAGAAGTCATTATTCATCCTCCAAAACCTAGTATTGATTTCATGCCAAAATCATGTTTCAATCCGTTATAATCCACCCTTTTTTTTAATTGAAAAACATGTTTTCTCAAAGTCCTTTATCAAAACAAGTGATTTTAGATCAAAGAAATCAAGAAACTGACTTTCAGATTCTGGAAATATGTTTAGTGTCGACACCATGTTCATCTGAGCTTAAAAATGGCATTCTGACACTTTAATGTTGACACCAAATCAGTTTGTGTCGACACCAAATGGACAGTCCAGCAGACTGACTTCCTTCAGCCATAACTTTTGATTGACAACTCCGATTTGCAATCCGTAAAGTGTATTGAACTCTTGATTCAATTATCTTTCTGTTGATATATTGTACAATGCGTGGAGCTTTATGTACTAGGATTTATGTGCTTTTTTCTTCACACACTCCGTTCAAGGATAATTGAAAGATCCTTATTCCAAATGAAAGTCATCCTAGGAGTTGTTCACGGATTGATTCATCTAATAAAATGTGAGTGGGATGTGTTTATTTGGATGCGTTGAATAATATGTGAGGGGGATGTGTTTATTCGGATTAGTTGCATACTATGTGAGTGACATGTTTACGTGAATTATGATTCATTATAATGTGAGTTGAATATGGTTACTTGAATCGATTTTGATTAAAGCACTGAATATTCGATATACCTTATTATGTGATATAATGTAATAACATGATATGTTGAAATTATATTCGTTCATGTTTTGGAAATTCAATGGCATTGGATTGATGATGTTTTGGAAATTCAATGACATTTGATAGATGATGAATCATGAAAGAAAGTTTATGTATAAAGAAGAGTTTTGTGCATGTGGATTATAGATTTAAACTCTAACCCCATCGGTAATCAATATGGATATCGATGTTGATGATGTCAGGAGCACCTCGCGACTCCAAGGGTTGTGAGGAACGACATGGTGATCTAATATCTCTGTTGGAGTCGAACAAGGTGAAAGATGAAAGCGATGTAGAAGCCCTAAAGGATGAGATAGTCCTATGTAATAAGTTGTGTTATGGCCATGTTATTGATATTTGATTTATGGAAATGTTAAGCGCTTTGGGGTAGAGGAGAATCTATAATCAGGCCCTGAAAACATGATTTTTGAAAAGAACATGCATGTGCATCGGATACTCATCATACATTTGAATTTGTCTTGAATATGTGAAGTTGATTTGTATACACCAATGTCCAATAACACATTTGAACCTTATCTTACTCACTGGGTAAGTGTATGCTCATCCCACGTTATCTAACCTTTCTGGTAGCTATTGATATAAGATAGATTAGCGGGGATCTTCAGATAGCTTGACAGAGAATGTTGCACTAGGTGACGACCTGTGAGTTGTGGACTTGCCACAGAATAAGGACTTTTGTATTTGAACTGCCACTCTTTTATTACACTTGAGATATTTATAGAAATGTTTTAAAATTAATATCGTTACCTTTTAAATAAATGGATTTTATTTCAAGTGGAGGGATTTTAAATGAAAAAGTCTTGAAAAATTAGGGCATGATAAGTGATATCAGAGCATTATCCTTGGCATTTACAAGAATAAATTCTCCAAATATCTACTCATCATAAATAACCTCATAATAGTCATTTCTATCTAATCCTTATAATCAACTTCATAATTCATCGATGGTAAATACTCAACCAAATCATTGACAACATATCACTTGAACTCTAAATCACGAGTTTCGGTCATATCTTTTCACGTTAATCCATAACATTTATCATTTTACTTAAAACACTTCTTAAATCCCAATCAAATCTTTACCACAATTCGAGAAATTCATCATCTTTATACATATTGGGCCAAATCTTCCAATAGAACTTCTATACTCTTATTCCATAAATGTCATTTCCTTATAGCCAACGGAAAAGACTTTCAAAAATCAAGCAATGAATCTACAAGATTATGTAACCCAAATGTACAATTCTTATCATAAGTAAAAATTATCCTGATGGTCATTTCAGACTCAACAAAATCCAATCAGTTTTATTTACATCTCATGGCAAATTTGAACTTAATAAGGATATAATACTTTTACTCAAAAGTATCATCAATAAGAATTAACCAAAATTGCATCACCAAAAGTTTATCTTATCTTAGAACTAAGTTTCCCAATCATAATATTGAGTATTGATCCCAAAATAACCACTCGCATTTTTCCTTTGATCATCTCATGTCATAATGCAATTTAATCATGTCTCAAAATATCAAGTTAAACCATTTTAACCCAAATTTGATAATTTCGTTTCTTGATCATCTGTCCTTCATTTATCATAAATCAATCACAATCGTCGAAATCATTCATTTCCGTAGAAATCCATTATCTACTTAATGACTACATCATATTAAGTCAATATTATTATTAGTTATGTACAAATATATGCTCATCATAGAATATTATATTCTTAACTACAGTATTTGATAAGTGTATTTTATACACTTATTTGTATGTCTAAATTAGGTGTAATTATTGTCGTTTAGGAATATTTGCTTTTTAATTTGTGTTTATCGTTTACTTTTTAGAAAATATCCCAAAAGGGGAAGAACGAAGCAATTGATGGAAAAATGACACAATTGGATGTTAATTGGAGCTAAATTGGACAAGTGAGGAGTTTGTGACAACAATCCGGAAACCTACATGGTGCCAAAATGAACGAATTAGAGGTTGGAGGACCTAATTGAATGAATTAAGAGCTTAAATGGGCAATCGAGAAGAAGATAAAGTTTGGGGACTAAATTGCAACAATTGGAAGTTGAGGATTGAAGGTGCAATTAAAAGTCAAGGACCAACTTACACAGCCGGAAAAAGATGGAAAATTGCATTGCAACGTCCTTCATCGTGATCGTGGGATTTATACCACGTGATCGCGAGGTGCCTCGAATTTTTCAACAGAAAGTTTTACCTATGCTTACGCGATCGCGAGGTTTTATACCACGTGATCGCTTGGTTTTCCGGCTGGGCCAAATGTGGGCTTTTTCTCGCGATTTTCAACAGCATTCTCTCTTTTTGACCTAGGTTTACCCTAAAACCTATATATACAAAACATGAGGTACGAAATAAAGACCTTTGTCTCTCCATAGAACGAGCCACAACAGATATTTTAATTTAAATTCTTGGAGATTCAAGCATCGCGAGGGGCGTGAATTGAAGATACTTGAAGAATTGATAATTGGTGCAATCTTTCCATTCTTCGTTGTTATTTTCAATGAACGTCATTATATTTTGTTTTTGTTATTTAAATATGATGTGTAGCTAAATTTGATGTTGGGATGAACGATGTAACCTAATTAATTATTTTAATTCCATATTTCGTGTTTTAACGCTTTAATGCATGTGTTGATTTATTATTGCGTTTAATGCGTGAATGAACTGGCTACTTATTCATGATTTTATGTGTTATTTTCATAATCCGAGAGGTGAGTTAATAACATAGATTTAGGTAATAAATCCGGTAATTGAACGAGAGATAGAGATATACTCTTGTAATTATTGCGGTCGTGTGTGAATTCTAGAATGTAATGCATCTAGATAAGGAATATTCAGACCCGCTGTAGAGATACATGGTTGACTTGTTTAGGTAGAGTTGATTTAAACTCGAGAGAGGAATCTCAATTTAAATTAGTGAATTCGACCGAATGCATATTTAAGAAATAAAACTGGAATTGGAATTAATTTAATTGGTTAGGTGAAATCGTGAATCCCAACCACTTTACAATCATCTTTTAAAACAAAACAATTTCACAATTTAATTAGTTAATTCATCTTCTTAGTTTTAATTTAAAACATCAAATTCATTTGTTCGTTCAAATAAAGTGTAGGACTAAAATATTTCGATAATTAATAGCAGTCCTCGTGGGACGATAATCCGGACTCCTAGGTCCACTTTATTACTTCTCACGACCCGTGCACTTGCGGGGATATCTCGCATAGCGAGATATCAGTGAACAGTATTCAAAAGCAAATCATCAAAACTATCGCTCTAAATAGATAACCAGTCCAAAGTTGCACACTTATAAAATATACTAGGTTACAAGAATTACAAAGCTTATAAATAACTAATAACTCTTTCAAGAACTTCATCATAAAGATTTCTCATGAACATACTAAAATATCCTCTCATGATCTCGACTTTCATACCCTCAAGTAATAATATGAGCTTAAGCTATAGCTAAGAGCTTTTGATTTCAGCCACCAAGACATGTAACCTCACACAAAATATTCAAGAGATGCTAATTCATAGACATTATATATATATATATATATATATATATATATATATATATATATATATATGTGTGTGTGTGTGTGTGTGTGTGTGTGTGTGTGTGTGTGTGTGTGTGTGTGTGATATATATGTATGTGTATATATGTGTATATGTGTATAATATATATGTGTATATGTGTGTATATATATATATATATATATACTTGTAAAAGTACACCATAAAGGCCTTATATTACTCCACATAGGCTCTAAGTCATGTCATTCAGACATTAGATTACGTCATTTGCACTCTTAAGTCATTCTTTCCTGATATTTCCATGTTGCATCCACCTCTTGCCCATAATGCACGTAACTCCTCTTAGCTAAACAATTCAAACTTAAACACTATTGCACATAGAAGAATCACGAAACAACTATACTCCAAAAAAATTGTTTCTCTTCAAACTTAAAATCCACATTTTTCTCAATCTGTACCTTGCACAACTTAATTCAACCATGATTTCTCCCTTCTTCTTCTTCTTCTTCTTCTTCTTCTTCTTCTTCTTCATCAATTGTAAGGGACATACAACAATTAAAATCTAACCATAGTATTTATTTCTTAGTCATCGCTCCCAATTCTTCTCAATTCATCTTAACGTCTGAATCCAAATATCATTTTCTTTAGTATCCTAAAATAAAGAGCTCAAAATATCCAAATAGACAACTTCATTTTTATACTTTTCAAGTATAAGCTCTAAATTATGGACCAAAAATTTAATCATTACAGAAATATATTTCAAATTCATCTTAAAATAGAAGAAATCAAGAATCTAATCACATCTAAACTTTCTTCAATTATTTCTCCTTTGGCTTCCTCTCCAACATTAATGTCCTTTCGTTCCCAAAAAAAAAGGATATTGATAATTTATCTAACTAGTAAGTAGATATTGTAAAATAACCATTCAATTCCTCAAAACTTCAACAAAGTTTCATCTTAATATACTTTCGTAATTTCAGGTTCTTAGATAAAGATCTGATTCTTACATTAATAATAATCATCTCCAAATCAAGATCATAATACATGAAATCCAAAGATAACTTCAAATCATAAGGTAGAACATGATCTAGGAACTTTTTACTTCCATCATGTTTCAAAATTCTCAATCAAAGTTGGATCTTCAATCCTATTGACTTCAACAAAACATGTCCATTTAATATCATCTAAATCATAAACTGTAATTGAACATTCGGTAGATTTCTATCTCTTTATTATTACCTCAATTCACAAAGTTCACAACTTAAAGGTAAAAGACTTCATTAATTCTTGAAAGTTCATCAACCAAGTATGAAAGAACCAACTTAAGATACCCAAAAACATGTGCATATCAAATCTAGATTTTGCACTTATAAGCATGGTTAAATCATGAAACTTCATCACTAAGTGTTCGAAATTTCAATTTCTTTCTTATACCAACATACTAACTTAAAATAAGATTTAACATGCTAATATACTTTCCATAAAAACTGAAATTCTAGCTTTAAATAAAATCAGCAACTTAAAAATTCATGCTAATTCCCATCTTTACATTCTTTAAATCAACATCCAATATGTGGATAGAATTCCATAAAAACATGTCAAGATATACTTCAACTACTAAAACTCTTACTAAAATGTGCTTAATACTAGACTAGACATTAGATGTATATCATGAATGATTGTATATGTAGCTCATTTCACTATTAAATCATCCATCTCCTACAGTCCCAATCTTATCATGAAGGTTAGAAGATCTACCTTAATTGTCATTCTAACCAAAGATTCATTTAGACATGCAATCACCATGAATATAAAACTCATAGACCAATATTTAGGCAAAAGAGTTGCATAACTTGAGCAATTTATAATAAAGCAAGTACATGTAATACCCGTAATGGAGATGCCACCGAATGAATGAGTAATTCTGGTAATAAGTGTACAGAATTTGAGAGCCGAAGCTCTGATACCGCCTTGTCACAACCCCAAAATTCAGGATAATTTTTTTTTTTTTTTTTCAATTCTGCTGATGGTTGTTAGTAGTATAAAATGAACTGAAAACGTAACTACATGTGGCTACTAGTAGTGTACTTTTAGAAACAAGGCACGTTTGATCTATTTATTAAAAACTCTTTCTAAACTTGTTTAGAATCATTTTAATTTTTCTACACAATAAGTTTACCCCGTTAAACATTTAGGATCATCATTTCTACTTTAATTTTGACATTTTAATAACAACATAGTTAAAAACAATTTCAATACTTCATAAGAATAATCTTTCAATATCAACCGGAACTTTAAAATACCAGGCCCATTAATTTCATAAAAATCTACTTATACATCTCAAAATAGAGCACCAAATCGTATTTAACTCTTAAATACTAGAAGAATGAAAATTTCATTCAAAAATAGTTTGAAGTACAAAAGGGCTTAATCTTTTCTCTCTTTTGGTTACCAATAAGTACTCTTCATTCTAGGCAGGCATCCTCCATAGGGAATCCACACTACACAAATTACAGATCATTTCCTATAAAAAGAGATATGAAACAATTGTGAGCCACATGGTCCACTGAATAAAACTTGATGCATGTAATAAGATGTTAATATTAACATAAAGTGTATGAAGTCATATAAACATCTATCATTCTCATTATTTTCTTGTTAAAAATTCACATATTCATGAATGAATATAAATCATATACTTTACCTTTTAACTTCGACATTATCTCTCATAGAAGTGAATGAAATCATAATCACATGAACATATCATTGGATAATTTTACTCATATCACATTCACAACATTTGTTTCCATATAACTACATTCAAGCAATCAATATTATATTTATGACATGAATGTAATGCATGAAGTGATATGCATGAGTGATAATGATTTTCACTTTCTCATGCTTTCTTTCTTTCTTTCTTCTCTTTCGTTTCTTTCGTTGAAAAGTGGTATGCATGAAAGATAAAGATACTTCACGTTTCTCATACTTTCTTTGTCTTTTACTTTAAGGGCATTTCCCATATTAGGGTCGTGCATCGCGCGCATCATATGTATACCTGTGACACAAGGTTACCATTCATAAATAGTTGGCATGCTCTTATGCCTCCAAGTACAAAAGACTTGGCCTTCATTCCTTTGGGCTTGCTAGCATAAAAGAGACACTTACCCCCAAATGATGCCTCGTGAGATACTTATCCCCGAAGGGTACCTCACAGCCCGTGACCAATTAAGGACTTTCTCCATAGATGCAACGACCTAAATAGGGACTTCTTAATTCATGAACATTTCTTGAAAATATCAGTTTTCTCTTGAATGCTTAAATGATCACAGATGCTTATGATGTCATGATGTACATGAAACATCAGTTATGCAAATTTTACTTGAAGGGTCATGCATATAATTATCTTTTCATATGTAACTTGATAATTTGCACATAATCATTCATTCAAGCATGACAAAAAAATTTGCACGTGATTTCCATTTGAGACAACAATATCATACTCTCATCACATGAAGAGTCTTCACATAATCATAACCATAACACTAAAGTGATATGTCTAAGTACACAATTTCACCAAATCATGTTAATCCTCATATTAACATACTTCTTCCTCATATATGTTAGACATATAACATATCTTAAACTTATGATAATAATTTTTTATCAATTCCAACATCGTTTCGTCTCAAGTTCCCTTTTTAAACACATAAAAAAGGAACATTTTGTCTAAGTAATTTCAGTAGCCTTATAAATTACATTTGGAGTTTGTTAACACATTTCTAATCATGTGCACCAATCATAAATCATCACTTTAGATAATAACAAGTTTTAGACATAAAATCTCCCATCATTAAATCTCAAAGTCTAGTTTTAAACATTTGTAAAGTGTAGCTTTACTTGAGGATTTTCAACATATTTTAAAAGCACATTATATACCTCTTATCACACCTCTAATCACGTGTGTTGAACATAAAACATAAATTAGGCCTTTAACAAGTTTTAGTCTCCAAGTCCAACAACATTGCACATCAAAATCTACTACTAAACACTTGCAAAATGATAACTTTGAATGAGAATTCCTTGCAGAATTTCATCGCCTATTTATGACATCTTAACATGCTCTTAATCTTGTGTTTTGAACGTAAAACAACACCTAAGCTAATTGAAAGTCTTAGGCATGAAGTCCAACATTAATTAGCATCAATTTCCAAGTTTCAACACTTACAAATTGGTCTTTTGAGTGTGGAACTCCACCAAATTTTTAGACTGCTTTTGATGCTTATTTACACTATTCTAATCATGGGTATTGAACTCACAATGTAACTTAAACCAATAACATGAAGTCCAACAACTTTTAATCTCAAAATCTAGTTTTAAAACACTTGCAAACTACCATTTTAAACAAATAGTTTCCGCAGATTTTGAAAACACTTTTTAGACATCTTAGCATACTTTAAAAAATAATGATACTCATACAGGGGACTGGCCACCAGGCCCCCTCACTGTAGCTACAGTGAGGGGGACTGGTGGCCAGGCCCCTGTCCCCGTAGCATGACTCTATTTTAAAACATGAGTTTTGATTATGGAATATAACATAACTAATATTAATCTTTAGTCATAAGATTAACAACTCTTTAGCCTCAAAACCCCTTTCAAAGACTTCCATTACTCTTCCAAAAGTTTTAGATTCATTCAACTCAACAAGATCAACTATAAAGCAAGATAAATCATTAAATAGATCACAATTAATGTTCAAATCTCATTTAACTTCTTAATCCATAACTCCACTTAGAAATCAAGTTTCAAACATGAATAAATCCATCAATAAGTGATGATTTAAGACTTAAAAATAAAAAATAAAAACAGCACTTAAACTTTCTGCCCAACTTAATTTCTCATACTTCCTAACCTTTATCCAATCATTTCTCCACTTATAATCATTTTCAAACTATATCTAATGGTTGTTATCATCCTTAAAACATAATTCCCAACATCTAAAAGATAGCACAACATCAACATAACTCAACAAAATCATTATTGCTTTACTCAAGCATTTCATCAAACACTTAAATGACAATTGTGTTCTTAACTTTCAATCTTAAACATAGGTTATCCAATCAATCATAATCAATAAGGAACATATTAGAATTTGAAATTTAAGGATAATACTCCAATACCATATGAAACACTTAACACTATATTACAAAAATCAAGTTTCACTCACTGCTTGAATCTAAGAAGGAAAAAATCATGCTTTTGAGAAGTCAAAAATCAAACCAAGCTTCTCCTACTTCTTCCCCTCTCTTTCCTTCATATTTTACTCCTCTTTTTCTTCTCCTAAATTTCTTCCAGCAGCTGTTCACTGCCTCCCTTCTTGGTTTCTCTCTGTCTCCATCGAATTGTGTAAGAAAATGGGTTTTATTGATTCCTAGAATCAATTGTTTCAATAATCTTCAACTTTACTAATTTCAAACTTGAATAATCAATCCAAAACATCAATTTAAACTTTAAACATGAAGAAGAGATTACTTCTTACCTTAAGGAAATGAAGAAGGCACTCAAAATCCAAGCTTAAGCCTATCCTTTTCACCAAAAATCCATCAATTCCTCTCCTCTTTTCTCTCCTCACCCACGACACTTTCTCCTCTCTTTTCTCTGATTTTTTTGGTCGACAATTTGAGGGAGAAATGAAATGGTCTCGTGTTATATAGATAGATACAAGATATAATTGCAAATCAGCCCCAAACTTTCAAGCTTACACAAGTTGGTCCTTGTGTAATTGCAAACTAAGTCCTTAAAACTTTCTTTCTATCATCCAAGCCCTATAACTTATGATAAATAATAGCTTATAACCAAAATTTGTTGATTTTCAAACATTCCCTTAGGCTTAGTAATGGTAGAGAGACAAGTGGCTCACACTAGGAATAGTTTAATACAAAAAAATTTCAGATTTCCCTTTTCGAGGTGCCACTTTCGGGTCAATATTTGAAGGTCAAGACGAGCTTCGTTTTGGTCAATATTTATACCATTGTAAAGTTCACATTTCAAGTTTCGCAACGGTTACATGTGCAAGGAAAACGAATCATTATACCGTCCGTACTACACGTCCAAAAATGGCTGCTCAGCTGGATTTCTACACTCAGCCAAATTTCTAGAATTTTCAGCACATTTACCATTTCAAGCATGCAACTTCAACTCGATATTTGAAGTACTTCCCGACCTCAATTGTGCTTGAATTTGATACCAATACCTACATTTCATTGTGTACTATAAGGTAGTATAACATGCAAAGATGTATGATTACCATGTTGCTTATACCATCCTCTCAAACATGGCTATTTGATCACCACTTTACGCTTAGAATTATTTTGACGATTTTCAGCATTCCAACAACTTCTCACATGCAAATTTAACTCGATTTTTGAAACACTTCTCGAACTCAAATGTATCTAAATTTGAAATAAATGCTTAGATCTCATCATGAGTTATAAAATGGTATAACTTGCAATAACTAAAGATCGCTACATAATCCACAAAATGATCCCAAAGTTGTCTTCATCGTAATGGAAAAATTGTAATTAATAGAAGTTTCTAATATTTTCAACTTAGTCCTCAATCAAGAAATTCAATCCGATTGAGTTCAAACACCATATATAATTTTCTTTTAGGCCAATTTTTGTCTCCAAAGTTATTAATAACCCCAATTTCGACTCTTTTCTCATAAATTCTATGTTTTCTCGTTGTACAAATGTGGAATTGATTATTTTCTTAAGAAAATACTTGCATCTAACTTTCTAAATAAATTAACTAAGGTATGAAATTTCCAAATAGTTACACTTATGATGCTTTTGAAGTAGTTTTTCCACCTTTTTTCACAAAAAAAAAAAAAAAAAAAAAACATCTCTATTTAAATTTAACAATTAAAAACACATTTATCTTTCTTTTAAGAAAAATAAAAAATAATTTCAAATTGTCCTTTTTTTGAATTGGAACGAAGCGTCTCTATTTGACAAAATGTTTTTAAGCAACATATTTTTAAATTACTTTTTAATCACACATATTTTTTCTCTCCTCTTTTCTACCACTATTTTTTACCTTGAAAACATCACCTTCTTTGTTTTTTTTTTTTTAACAAAAAAAATTTAACTACCATTATTTTTTATATAATTTAACAGTGTTCAAAATTTTTATTTTATTTTATTATTATTTTTTTTTGAAATAAATGTATGTAGTGCTCAAAAGTTTAATTCAATTTTACAATCATTACATTTTAGAGTTTGGATTGTTCAACCATTACATTTTGAAATGGTTCCAATTCCTATTGCATTCTCTTCTTTTTTTTTTCTTTTGCCAAAAACTTTCCAAATTTAGCAAGTGATTGGAAAGTGTGTGTGTTTTTGGTGATGGTTACCTTATTTTTATATATAGATAGCCTTTTTATGTTTTAAACTATTTCATTTTGAAATATAATATAATATAATAAATAAAATTAACAACCCTAAATCTATATTTGTTATGAATTTGTAATTTTGTAATTAAAGAATATTGTTATTATATACTAGTTGTCTAGCCGTGCGTGCACGGAATATATAATTTTCTAATCATAATTTTGAAAATATCTTGATTCAATCATGTCAAATAAAAAACATAATTTCAATAAAATTTTAATACAAAATATTTTTGAATTTGAAACTTTAAAAAAGATAAAACTATTCAAAATAAAAACGCTACATGTACATTAAGTATACCGCGCTACTCAAAATTTGACACTCATTTAAATTTTTTATATAAAATTGTTTTTGACTTTTATTTACGTTTTTTTCTGAAAATCTGCCCACCTCATTACATATTTTCCTTTTAATAGGTTATAATTTTTTATTAACAATATTTTTTAATATGTTGCTTACATATATTTTATTTGAAATTCGATATATTAATTAATATATTAATTTTGCCTTGTTTCTTAACAAGTCAATTTTTGTCAAAATGATGAAATGATTAATCCTCCATTTGGTAATAATGTTTGGTTTATAAACTTGTTTATTTATGATTTTTAGGTAAAAAGTAGTGTCTGAAAATTGGAGAGAGAAAATATGTGTAGATAAAAAGTTGATAGAAAATAATTAATTATTTTTGTAACATGTGTATCGAAGAGCCTACTCATTTATTGACATATTAGGAATTAAAATTTTAATAATTCTATTTATTTATTTTCAAAATGTATTAATTTAATATTTTCCTTTCTAACTTAACAAATTTATATAGCATATATTTATTTATTTTAAAATAAATTAATCCAAAATTTTAATTTTCAATGTAACACATTTACATAGGTATGATATGACATTTATTTATGTTCAAATATATTAATTCAATTTTTTCATTTCCTACATAACACATGTTATTGAATTTGAAACTTTTAAAAAAAACAAAAATAATCAAAATAAATTTTTTTGCATGTACACCCAGTGTACCGCTCCACTCAAAGTTTGGCACTTAATTAAATTTCTTATATTAAATTTCTTTTGACTTTTATTTACGTTTTTCTCTAAAAATTTGCCCACATTATCATCTATTTTCCTTTTAATATATCATAATTTTTAAATAACTTTATTTTTTAATATGTTGCTTACATATATTTTATTCGAAATCCAATATATTAATTAATATATTTTATTTTTCCTTGTTTTTTAAACACACCAATTTTCATTAAAATGATTAAATGATTAAATTTTTTTACCAATTTATCATTGTTGGTAAAAAGTTGATATCAAATAATTAATTATTGAAAAACCTACTCATTTATTGATATATTAGGAGGTAAAACTTCAATAATTTTATTTATTTATTTTCAAAATATATTGATTCAAAATTCTCATTTCTAGCTTAACAAATTTATATACCATGTATTTATTTATTTTCAAATATATTAATCCAAAATTTTCAATTTCAATTAACACATTTACATAGATATGACATTTATTTATATTCAAATATATTAATACAATCTTTTCATTTCCTACATAATACATTTACATAGATATCACATTTATTTATGTTCAAATAAATTAATTCAATTTTTTCATTTCCTACATAACACATTTACATAGATATCACATTATTTATGTTCAAATATATTAATATATTTTTTTCATTTTCAATGTAACACATTTACACATAGTAGATTTATTACAACTCTTACTAAAAATGTAATAAATAATAATTTTTCCTACAAAAATATTTATATTTATTTATTTTTATATATATAAAAATAGAAGTGAGGAGAGAGAGTCATTAAATGCAATTTTTTCGTCCAAAATGACTTTCTCTCCTCGCTTCTACTTTTATATATAAAGATTTTTTTTATTTAATTTTATCTCCAAATGAGTAAATGTTATTTTATTTTAAAATAACTTTTTTTTTTAAGAAAATGTTGCAATGTTTGAAATAACTATTAATTTTTTAATTAAAATTGGTTTGACCTCAGTTCGACAAGATTCAACCTTTGATCCTTGACATGTTACCTTTTTCGGATTGGACCAATTTTAGGTTTTCAGAATACTGAGTATTATGTAACTTAAACTAGTTTCACACCATTATTTTCCTTAGTCAGTCTTTGAGAATTTTTTAAATCTTCATCACTACTCTCTAAAATCAATTTGCACGTGTACTTTAAAAAAGTCATTTGGATGATCCATAGATCTGAAACTGCATAAAAAAATTCTGGAGTTAGAACCACTTAGAATGAGATCCTAAAGAGTTTAAGATATTTCATACATTGTGAACAGGGGGAAAATCATACCTCTAATTGTCAGAAAGCCTATATTAACTCAGAATTTTGTTCCAAATGAATTAAAATTTCCCAAAGCGCTAGTGTAACGCTCCAAATGAAGCTGACTTCAAATTCCTAGTAACACGTGACATGAAAAGAAATCTTCAGAAAACTACCAGTTCCCATAGGTTTTTTTAGTTTGCCTTGTTTTCAGTACCATAACCAGCCAAGAAATTCATTTGTAATCTACCGAATGTTTCATATATATATATATAAACACTTATTTGGGAAGCTAAAATTGTAAATTTCTTAACCACATCGATCCATTGAATCACCACACTACTGCTCCATGAGCACGTGACATAGTTTACTGTGGTCACAGGGAAACAACAAAAAATGTAGAAAGTGTTTTAACAGTATGTACAAACGTGTAAAGCGTTACACAAAACTGAATTTTAATAATAAAGTGCCACCACCAGATAGATCTACTTCCATTTGTTGGCTTCTCTATAGATACATTCACCAATATTTCACAACGGCATAAAAAAAAAAAAAAAAAAAGTTCCCTCCCTCTCTCTCTCTCTATCATCCACACACGCGCGCGCACGCGCACACACACACCAATTCTGTTGTAATCTCTTTGCTTCCCCCTTACATGAGTACATTCATTCAAATAGATATATTCTCTTTCTTAATATACAAACTAAATGCAATGATAATCATCAATTTCAAACTTCAAAGGCTTGTACAGGTTTGGCAAGAATTTTAATAGTTTTAGAACTGTCACTATACAAATCAATAGGATTCTCTTAATTTCCGAGTTTCACCATTTTCATAACATCGCATCATATGCTGCTTAAATATCTATTTAATCATCTGAAATATGTAACACGAGCCGAGGCATTAAACCCATCCACCACTAATCAAACAAACTGATATCTACTTAATAACATCTCTTCCTATTGCCCATTAGCATTACTAATAGTCATACACAACATGATGTTTTCCAAACCCTCGACAATCGGAGTCATAGCAGAGTTGACGGGAAAATTTAAATATTCAAACCAAAACAAGTATTCAGCAGGTTCAACGAACTTTGAAGATCAAACAGTGTCGAAAAGAACCGAAAATTGAATCACGGCCGTGGATGGGATTGGTCACGACCGTAACTTTTGAAGCTCACGGCCGTAAATGAAGGATCACGGCCGTAACCTGCTCTCCGTCTAATTCATAAACCGGATAAAAGGACTTATGACCGTAACAAAAATATTCACGGCCTTAACATATTTCAGTTACACAATTTACGGCTGTAAATGAAGACACTCACGGCCGCAAGACAGCTTCTGGACGTGCGTCGCTGCTGGAATTTAAAGATTTTTCATTATTTTATTTCCTTATCAGTTTTAGCCATTTTAGGTTAGTTAGAACTCTATTTTGAGTCCATTAGCGATTAGGGTTTATTTTGCTTATTTATACGCTTTTTCCATTCATTGTAATTCAGATTTGATTTTGATAAAAACAGTTTATTGAGTGATTCAATAAAATTATAGGTGGATTCCTATGTTTTTCGAACTTATCAAGAATATTTCTTGTGGCGTTCAAATATCGAACTTATCAAATATTAGCTAGAATATTTGTGGCGTTCAAATCATAAACTCATCAAAGAGATTGGGCAAATCCTTGTGGCGTTTCTAAAGTCGTGGTTTTTTATTCCGCATCGTTGAGCCATCGCGTCGTGAATATCGGGTCATGATTCATCCGTCCAACCACAACCTGAGTTCAGAACTTTCCGGCGTTTCTTCCTCGCTTCGAATCTCATCATCTGGTATCAGAACTGGACTCTGAATTCAGGTTTTTCTATCCAATTTAATTCTTATGTTTATCATCAAGTCTGTCATAAGAATTATCCATATCTTGTTGTTGAGTCTTTAATCCAGAAATCGTTCCAAATTTTTTTAAAAGTGTTTGTTTTGCTTAATTCTTATTCGAATTAAGTTTCGTTTGTTTTGTCGTGTTCGTTGTCGAATTTTCGGATTTGTAAAAAAAAAAATTATTTTATTTTATTATTTTATTTATTCCGAAAATTCATCCTAAAATTCAAAAAAAAAAAAAAAAAAAAGTCCATTCAAGAACCACTTTCTTGAATTCCTTAATCTTTTGTTTATTGTTCTTTTCCATTCATTCCACATAAATTCTATAATGTCTAATTTTCAATAAAAGTATTCATCTAGAAGGGGGAACGATAATGATAAAGATCGTATGTGGAGATTTTTGAATGGTGCTTTGATGAGGTTGGATAAACTAGATGAAAGGGAAGGAAAATTGAAAAAGGGGCGATCTCAAGCAAATCGTAGTGATGAGAGTCATTATAGACGTGATCATAAACCTAGGAATGGAATTGGGGTTAAGAGAGAAGCTGAGATTGGTCCAAAAGAAATTTTGAAAATTCAAAAAGAAATTTATGAGGAAAGATTGAGGTGTGAACGGGAGGCAGAAAAAAATATTTGGCTAAATTACAAAGGAAGGAGGAGAAACGAAAGGCGGTAATTAGATGGTTAGATAAGAGTGAAAATCATGTTGAGCCTCGGAGTATGAAAGTTGAAAAGAAGGAGGGAGGCTTGAGACATGAATTAGTTGAAGAGACCCCGAACTTTGTTGTAGGAGTTGAAAATGTGAATTTAGGTGAACAAACTCAAAAATTTGATGAAGAAAAATTGGAAGTTGGGGTAGAAGTTCAAATTTTGAGCTTTGAATTGGAAGATCCACATTTTGGTAGTGATGAGGTAGTACATGACCATGGTGATTCAAATGTGGAGGTCGGAGATGTGGTTGAGTTTGAAGATAAAAAAAAAATGAACAAGAAATTGCGAAGGAGGAACGAGGTGAAGAGGAGGGCCTCGTGGTTCTTAAAGAAGAAGTGGAAATGGTGGTTTATCATGAATACAAGGATCCATACCTTGTACCTCATGAAGCTAACAAGTCCCTCCCCATTTTGTTTAAATCTTTTTTGCAGGTTAATTATGTTTGGAAGCTTCAACCACACTGTAAATGGCAAATGAAGTTCAAGCTCCATCTCTTCCATGTATTCCAATCAAATGAGCATAATTTATTGAACTCATGGCATGAAAACAAAAATTTTTCGTTTGATCAAGGAGGCGAAGTGAAACAACAGGAACAAAGTTATGATTCGGGACGAATCATCCTAAAGAAGGAGGGTATGATGTGTTCCGGACCCTCGACAATTGGAGTCATAGCAGGCTTGACGGGAAAATTTAAATATTCAAGCCAAAACAAGAATTCAGCAGGTTCAACGAGCTTTGAAGATCAAACTGTGTCGAAAAGAACCGAAAATTGAATCACGGTCGTGGATGGGATTGGTCACGACCGTAACTTTTGAAGCTCACGGCCGTAAATGAAGGATCACGGCCGTAACCTGCTCTCCGTCTAATTCATAAACCGGATAAAAGGACTTATGACCGTAACAAAAATATTCACGGCCTTAACATATTTCAGTTACACAATTTACGGCCGTAAATGAAGACACTCACGGCCGCAAGACAGCTTCTGGACGTGCGTCGCTGCTGGAATTTAAAGATTTTTCATTATTTTATTTCCTTATCAGTTTTAGCTATTTTAGGTTAGTTAGAACTCTATTTTGAGTCCATTAGCGATTAGGGTTTATTTTGCTTATTTATACGCTTTTTCTATTCATTGTAATTCAGATTTGATTTTGATAAAAACAGTTTATTGAGTGATTCAATAAAATTATAGGTGGATTCCTATGTTTTTCGAACTTATCAAGAATATTTCTTGTGGCGTTCAAATATCGAACTTATCAAATATTAGCTAAAATATTTGTGGCGTTCAAATCAGAAACTCATCAAGGAGATTGGGCAAATCCTTGTGGCGTTTCGAAAGTCGTGGTTCTTTATTCCGCATCGTTGAGCCATCGCGTCGTGAATATCGGGTCATGATTCATCCGTCCAACCACAATCTGAGTTCGGAACTTTCCGACGTTTCTTCCGCGCTTCGAATCTCATCACAGCAACAAGTCAAATCGAATTCTAGCTTTTTGAACTTAATATAAAGATTCAAGCAGAGCCAACTAATTTCTTCAAGAAGCCAAGCAAAATTATAGGAACCAATGCAGCGTCCACTAAAACAACAAATAAAAAGTATAGGTTTATCCAAAGAGTATAGGAGCTAAAAAAAATCCATTCGAAGAGGAAAACGGAAAAAAATCTAGGCACCAAGATAACATTTGTTCAAAGTCAAATTTTCCAATCTACAGTAGGAATAATGTACGTATATTTACGATAATCATGTACTTAAAATTGATGTTTCTCACATACTACTAAAAAGGCCAAATAGAAAAAAATGTTCTGAAACAATAAAATACCCATCAATTTGGTAAGAACATTCAAGATCCAAACAATGAAAATCAACAATTTACCCACCCGGAGTTACATTAGGCGAGAAACCAGATTTATCAACATCACTATCGAAAAATTCCAGAAAGAAATATTGAAATATCCCCAAATATTTTCTTTCTAAACAACAAGTCTAAGAAACTGAAACTATCCTAAAATCATGGATTCAAGAAAACTCAACGAAGTTATGATGTATTTATGAACATTTGAACTGCACATATACAATCACATAGCCTCCTCAATTAAATAAATAATCAAAGAATGAAAAATCTTATTAAAATGAACCTCAATTTTTGCTGAGATGGAACAAAACCCATATGACCCACAAGAGCTTCCATCTGCCATGGCCAATTCGACATTATAGATACAAGTATTTGGGTAATTTTGGTAAAATTCTTCCCACAATTTTCCCAAATGTGACTGATTTTTAGGCTACTTGGGCGAGAACCGAATGCATTAGTCGGCAGTATTTTTTCCTGGATTTTGGCTAAAGTCTAGCGACGGAGATAGCACCGGTTAACGGCAGTACCGGGTGAACATTGTGCATAAAGATTGAATAAATATGTAACTGCATAATTTGTCAAAAGTCTCCAGTCCATTCAAATTAGTAAAAACTCACCGGTCCTTTCAGATCTGTAAAAAATCTCTGGACCGTTCAAAATGCACACCCAAAAAAGATAAATCACGTAAAGATTAAACAAAAAAATTGTGAGATAATTAAAGAGAGAAAAATCTAAAAAAGATTCTTACATGGAGAAAAGGGTTCCACATTTGTATTCTCTTGTTCCACGAGTTTTTCACATTCCCACTTCTTCTCCCCATCTTCTTCTGGTTATTTTTAGGTCAGGGTGTTACATATCATAATTGTTTCGAGTAAAGAAGAGACAAAAGACAGATATTGCTTGTTGAAAATTAAAAAATCAATGGAGAAAGTTTAATTGATGATAGAATATTAAAGAAGGAGAGTTGGTAATTTCAAAAAATAAAAAAAAAAAAAACAGGAGAGTTGGTGTGTGCGAGACTGAAGAAGAAACCTCCTCACTGTTTCAGCGATGGTGGTAGACGTGGCAAACGGGTCGAGTCGCTCGTCGGCTCGTTGGTTCGGCTAGCGAAAATACGAGCCGAGGGCGGCTCGGCTCGTCAAACGGACGAGCTCGTGGACGAGTCAAATATTGCAGTTGAACCTCGTGGTTCAACGAGCGGCTCGTTGGCACGAGCCACGAGCTCGTGCCAATGAGCTCAACGAGCCGGCGAGCCGCTCGGCTCGCCGGCTCGTGTAAAAAAAAATATATATTTAAACGTCGTTTTTTTCATGTTGAAAACTAAAAAAAACATTTTTTTTTTTTACTTATTAAGTTATTAATAATTTATTTAATACATAACTTATTACTTATTAATATTATACTTATTAGTATTCAAGATTTCAAATATTTTAGCTATCGAAGATTGTCGATTAAATAAATAAACTTAAGACGGTAAGACAAGAGGTTTTTTTTTAAAAAAAAAAAAACGGTAAGAGAGGTTTATTATTTATAAATAAATAAATAAATAAAATCGAGCTAAACGAGCCGAGCTCAGCTCAGCCCATGAGCTCACGGCTCGTGGGCCAAGCCGAGCTCGGCCAGGGTTAAACGAGCCGAGCCTAAGCTCGACTCGTTTGACCCAAGCTCGTTGCTCGGCTCGTCGAGCCATGGGCCGAGCCGGCTCGGCCTATTGCCACCTCTAGGTGGTGGTGTAAGAAAATTAACTGCCCACTAATTTTATAACCCACATAATTAATACCGTCCAAAAAAATTGTAAATGACAAAAAAAAAATTAAAAAATAAATCCAGATTATATTGTTTTTGGCCAAAATTCAGATCCTGATCACATTACAAATTCTGCTCCAAATTGAAAATTGAATTGAAGATTCCCAAAATCTCTTTTGTTTTTATTAATATATCGATAGATATAGATGATATAATTTAAAAAATGAATGAGATATTAAGGAAAAGTAAAAAAATATATAATAAACTTTTACATTTGATCTTTGTGACTT